>OX336388.2:1206659608-1209529608 GCA_946902985.2 Meconema thalassinum
TTTCCATAACCACAAGATGGCAGCTGTGCGAAATTTTAAAATCTCGTTTATACTTTTTTTATACTTAGTAGTGATCAAAGTTTTTCTAACTTTCAATTTTGATGTGTCCTGTAACTGTTACCTGTTTCTACATATGTTGGCTGATTAAGCTATATTTAATAGCTGAAACATGCTCTCTTACAATAATCTTCATGTAACAGTCATCATCATCATCTTGTACAGTTTCCAGCCCCAGGCTGGGTCTGTTTGGAACATAAGCCTCGCCACTTATTTCTTTCTTCCCACCATCTCTCCGCTGTCACTCTGGTCCAGTCCTCGCCTCTCTTCTTGACACATTCCTCCACTCCTTTCAGCCATCGATCTCTTGGTCTTCCCCTTGGTCGTTTCTTCTGCATCTGCATCTCGTGTATCCTCTTGGGAATCTTCTTCTCATCCATTCTCTTTAAGTGTCCATACCACCTCAGTCTTGATGTCTCAATTCTACCTTGCAAGGGCTCCTCTTTCACCATTTCCCTGACCTTTTCATTCCTCACCCTGTCTCTTCTTGTTACTCCGATCCTACTTCGCAGGAACTTCATTTCACCTGCCTGTATTCTGCTTATGTCTCTTTTCTTCATTGTCCACGTTTCTGAAGCATAGGTCAGTATCGGGATATAGTAGCTTCTGTATAACACTTCCTTGCTTTTTTGTGGGACATCTTTATTCCACACTAAGCTCCTAATGCTTCTCAGAAATGCTTCTGCCTGTCTGCCACGTTCCGTAATCTCTTTGTCATTTCTCCCATTTTCCTCCACTATACTTCCCAAGTACTTGAGACTTTCCACCTTCTTCAGCTGTCCACCTCCAAGTGTTATCCCACTCATTGGTCTGTCCTTTTTCCTGGTCGTTAACAGGATCTCACATTTACTGATGTTGAACTTCCATCCGTACTCTCCCACTGTTTCTTCCCAAGCCTTCAGTTGCTCCTGGATTTCCTCCTCCTTGTTTCCCCAGACCATGAGATCATCTGCAAACACCATTGCCTTCATCTTATCTTCTCCTATCTTTCCTGCTATCCGTGTCATTACCTCGTCCATAACCACAATAAAGAGAAGGGGTGACAGCGCACTACCCTGTTTCAGGCCACTCATTTGTCTGAACCAGTCTGTTCTTTCCCCTCCAACTTTCACACAACTCACACTTCCACAATACATCTCCTTCACTCTGCCTACAGTCTCTTTTTCCACTCCCATGTTTTCCATTGCTTTCCAAACCTTCTCCCTACACACACTATCATAGGCCTTTTCGATGTCCAGGAAGGCCATCAACAGATCCTCTCCAAATTCGTAGTGGTGTTCCTGGAGCTGTCTCACCGAAAATATGAGATCCACTGTTGATCTCCCAGGTCTGAATCCATACTGTTCCTCTCTCAATTTTCTCTCCACTTTGGCTCGTATTCTACTTTCTAATATCTTTTCATATATCTTGGCACAGTGAGGTATGAGTGTGACTCCCCTGTAATTTCTACACTCCTTTCTGCTTCCTTTCTTAAATATTGGGACAATTAATCCTTTCTTCCAATCTTCTGGGGTCTTTTTCTCCTTCCATATCACCCTCATCACACGGTACAGCCACTGTTTCCCAACCTCCCCTGCTGCCTTCACCATTTCAACACTCACTTCATCCACACCTGGTGCCCTTCCTCCTTTCATCTTGTCTATAGCCATTTCCAGTTCTCTCCAAGTCAGGTCCTTTTCCATCCCTGTGTTGTCTTCTCCATCTTCCAATACATTGTCTTCCTCCCTATGACCATTTGGATTCAGCAAATCCTCAAAGTACTCTTTCCACACTGTCTTGAGTGTCTCTTTGTTGTGTACCTCAGTTCCGTTTTTGTCCATCATTACCACATCCTCTCGCAGACCTCTTCTCTTACTTTTGACCATCCCATAAAGTACTTTCTTATTTCCTCTGCTGTCTTCCTCCATCATCTCTGTCCACTTTACCATCCACTTCTTCCTCTCCTCTGCGACAATCTTGTTTGCTTCTTTCTTCTTTATCTTATAATCTTCCCTTGCCAGATCAGTTCTTTCCTGGAACCACACTCTGAAAGCCTTGTTCTTCCTTCCCACAGCTTCTTTTACTCTTTCATTCCACCATGGTGTCTCTTTACACCGCTTTCTGTTGCTTGTTCTTCCACATACTGCCACTGCAGCTTCCACCATTGTGTTTTTGAATTGCTTCCATTCCTCTTCCCCTGTTTTAGGATTGTCTGTTGGCATCTTTTCCCTTATTATCTTCTGGAATTCTTCCTTGACTTCCTTTTCCTTGAGTTTCCATACTTTGATTCTCCTCTCCTGGTACTCTGTCCTCTTGCTATCCTTAACAACTCCCAGGTTCATTACAAGTATTCTGTGGTCGCTATCTAAGGCCTCTGATGGTATTACCTTTATATCTCTGACACTTCTCTTCATTTCCCAGTCGTACAGCATGTAATCTACCAAAGATTTCTTTGATAAATCACTGCTGTACCACGTTACCTTGTGGCTTTCTTTCTTCCGGAACCAGGAGTTGCCTACCACTAAACCGTTTCTCTTGCAAAAATCCAGCAACTTTCTCCCTTCTTCATTCCTGCTACCCCATCCTTCTGCTCCCAATACATTTTCATATCCTTGCCTTTCACTTCCTACATGTGCATTCAAATCTCCCATGACAATGATGCTCTGACCATTCATCTGCTGTTGTAGCTCCTTCTCAAAGTCTTCCTTCTCTTGAGCTGTACATCCAACTTGAGGGGCATATACCTGGGCTATCTCCAGGCTTCTTCCCTTTACAGTTACTCTGATCTTCATGATCCTGTCACTTATTCCCTTTACCTCTTCCTTCATTCCATCTCTCACAACTACTCCTACTCCGCTGCTCCTTCCTTCACTGTTCCCACTCCAATACAACCGGTACCCTTTCCTCAGTTCTCTGCGACCTTCTCCTTTCCATCTTGTTTCTGCCAAGCCCAGTACATCCAGTTTTCTTCTCTCCATCACATCTACAATCTCCTCCACTTTTCCTGTCAGTGTCTGTATGTTTAATGTCCCAACTCGTAGTCCATTAGCATATCCGGGTCGTCGTCGTTTGCATCCGTCCTTTCCGAGGCCTGTTCCTGGTTTGAAAGCAAATATGATATCCACTACTGGCTTGCTAGGCCTATCGTAGCTTCACCAGAGCCCCGTCAGCCGTCACTTTTCAGGGTTCCCATAGAGCCTTCACAGCTACCGTAGCGGTCCCGGGGCACACAAAGTCCCCACTGTACTTCACCCCTACAGGCAATCCCCTACTTCATGCCGTTGCCCGTCTCCCACCACGTGGAGGAGGGGTTGGACTTGTGGGAGTACATAACTCTAAGACCTACATATAAAAAAAGTCCAACATGGCGACCATCCAAAATATTTAGACTGTTCTCAATACCTACGAATCTATTACAGCAATCAAACTGAAATTTAGTATGTTGATAGAGGGAATTAACATTAGTAGGATATATGAAAATAGGCTGTATAGTTCTTCACGGAACTACTTGTTTTTGTATAATTTTATTGTCTTGTGGGGGAATTGAAATAAAGAAGGATCTAGAATTGAGGGTGAAAAAAGTTTTTTAATATTTCACAAGGATGATTGCACTGCCACTACTCCTGGAAAACCGGGAAATCCTGGAAAACTCCTGGATCTTTATTAGGTCTTGAAAACTCCTGGAAAATGTAAAAAAATTTGAAAATTCCTGGAAAATAGCCACTATTAATTAATTATAAAAATCTTTCCATCTTAAACCATACTCCTGCTGCGGTTTTGGGTGAGCACTCTATCGTTAACGAAAGAAATTTCCTCAGGCTACCTGTTTGTGTGCGAGAACAAGCAATAGTATTTTTGTAAAACATATTGAGTATAGACAACTTCACCGCAATAAAATTGCAGGCGGCATTTTTCTGTTTTTTTTTTTTTTTTTTTTAAGCGGATATTTGAGTCACAAAGGCATTTTTAAAACAACAATTAAATCATTTGTGTCTAGGCTTGCGTATCAATAACGGAATCATCACTAATTTTTGTCAACATCTGTATGAGTAAACCAAACACAACTGCTTTATTTTGGTCTCGAAGTAGGCAACCGATAAAGCCCACCAGGGACTCGTGCTTTTTTTTTTAGTCTGGAAAAATGAGAATTACTCTTGGAAAATTCCTGGAAAACTCCTGGAAAATCGTTGACCGATTTGAGTGGCCACCATGCTCTTAGAGCACGTGCATGAACATTTACTGCAAACTAACATTTTAGTGTGTGTTGCCATCTTCCTGTATCAATTAGCAAACCACTTACAAAGAGAATAGACTCTGTGATCTAGCAGTGGGAAATATGTTAAACACACCATGTGTTATGTCCCCTGTAGGGGATGCAGGGTCCAAAGAGGCTACAATGCTTTATCTCGCAGAGTCAGACTGGTCTCCCTCTGATTCTTTTGTTTTTTCTGGTATTTCCTTATTATGTACAGTGCATAGAATGAGTGCACTCTTGGTAGCCCCATAGTTTTTCTTCCTTTCTCGCATAGTTCTCAAATCCATAACTAAAACTCAAAGGAATGGGTAGAATAACATTGTAATGTATACTTACAATCCCTGACACTATTCCAATGATTCTTCTGTAAGCCTGCAATTGGGACTTGGTCAGAACAGTTACCTCGAGTTACCAGTTTGTAATGTCAGTGCCAGTGGCCAGCCTCTAATTGGATTTGCTGCACATCCACACACTGTTAGTCGGTGCTGACAGTGCTATTGGTCAGGCTATAACTGGATTTGCTACACTATAAACCATAATTGATTTATCAATTGATGGACAGGAAAAGAGGATAGAAAGACAGGTGAACAAACATTATGAACAGTTGCAGGCAGAGGGAGAGATAAACGGGGGGAAATTATACATAAAATGGACAGAGATAAACTCCACGGCTGAACACACCACCATCTTCAAAGGTGGACATTCGCGTTCTCATTCCAATCGATAGCTTTTTAGTGCTATGGCCTCCGATTAGCTCGTTTTGACCTCCCAATGTCATCAAGGAGGGTAGGTAACAACCAGTTCTTCTGTAACTAAGGGGATGGTGTTAAAATAGGACAAACACAGGAGGGGGAGACTGGGAAAGTAAAAATAAATGAATTAGTAACACACAGGATAGGCATGGAAGGAGAACGGCTTCAAATCTCAGAGAGAATTGTTATAATGCTTGGTTCTTTTTTCCTTCGTTGGAAAGTGAAATGAACCCTGTAAAGGTTATATAAATCTCTATAGGAAAACCCAGCATGGTGGACATACAATCAATGAATGAATGAATGAATCAATCAATCAATGGACAGGAAATGGAAGGTACAAACATGGATAAAGGACAAACAGTGTTTTTCTCCATCTTTTTCTGTATATTGATTGATTATATGTCCATCTTATTCTGTTTTCATGTAGAGATTTATATAACCTTTGCATGGTTCATTTCGCCTTTCTTGTTTATCCTGTGTGTCCCACTTTATATGTCCTGTTTTCTCTTTACTTTTCCAGTCTTCCCTTCGTATGTTTGTCAGCTTTTCTCTCCATCTAACTCTATCCACTCCAAGACAGAAGTACTGGTTGCTGCCCAATCTGAGAGGTCGAAATGATTTCATCAGGGCATATAGTATTGACGAGATGGTAATTGAATTGGTGGCATGAATTTCCACCTTTGAAAATGGCAGTGTGTACAGTTGTGAAAGTTATCCCTGACCTTTGTGAGTTTTGCCCTTTTATCTCTCCCTGAGCCTGCTTATGTGTTTGTTCTTTATCAGAGTATTTATCCTCCTTTTACTGTTGAATGACTGAATGTCCACCTTGATGTGAGTATGCATAAGGTGACTATTGGTTCTGATGCTAAGTATGATGATTCATCTTACTGGCAGTGGGCCTCTTATCATCAGGTTCCTTTAATTTATTTTTTTATTTTATTTTTGTGTTGTCTTTGTATCATGATATTCTCAATCTGTTAGAGGCTCTAATTTTTTCTTACTGTTATGGTCCATGTAGAAATGAGGTTAACGGACTAATAGACCTATGTAATTTTTAATTTTTTTAATCAATTTTTTTGTTCGTTCATTCATTTATTAATTAATTCATTCATCCATCCATTTATTCATTTTTTCATTCATTCATTCTTTACATTATGCATTTTTATTATTGACCACTCATGGCCTTGTGCTCCTACTAGCTGCTTTTATAAAATTAAACTATAGAAGTAAAACATCTTCTAATTCAAGCAGTTACTTTTTGAGAACTACAGTAACTACTAACCACAATGTTTGACAAGAACTGGGCAACTCCCAAAATATCTTGATAGATTTTTATGAATAGTTCCTTGCTGTTTGCTACAGGATGCTTTAGAAAATTGGCTATAGACTTGATACTCTAATCAAGGCTACACTTCAGTTTGGAAGTTTCTGAAAACTATGAATTATTTTGGGTGCTCAATGAAATCTTTTTCATATGTATTTATGGTCAGCAACATCAATGGTTGTTGCATTTTAATGTATTTTTATAGACATTTTGGGCTGTGAAATCTTGTTAAAAATTATCTTCGTGTGATATTTCTAGCACTTGATCATTGGTATTCTTTGTAGTCTGTTGGGAAGATACTTTCAGAATAGCAGTTTAAGAACTTGTTTTTAATGGGCTTTGTGCAGTGTATTTTTTTAAGATAATTTATGTAGCCTAGTACTGATGTTCTACATGTAATGGACTGTTGTTCAAGAGATTGTACAATTCTTTTTGAAAATAATGTTTTTATCATTATTATCTCACTGAAAAAATGTCTGTTAAACCAAGGAGAAGTGCTAAATCAAGGTTTAATTTTTTGCATGATTGAACTGTTTCTTTTCTTCCAAGCAATCAATCTTCAGTTTATACAGTGGCCTGCAGAGTTACTGAAAGAAAAAGAAAAGAAGAAAAAAAAACACCAGATTGTGTGTTGGTGCCTCTGAGGAGCTAGAGTTTGCATGAGGTCTCGGGGCCACGTCCTTTTCTCTTTTCTTCGTTAGAGTGGTTTACAAGGGATAGGTGCAGTGTGAAGTTACTAACATCAGTGGTGCATTACCAGCTATTAAATAATAATTAATTTTGTTATAGTAAACATAATTCCATTTCAGAAAGAGTTTTTTTCTGTTCCTGTTCTGAGTTGGCAAATTCCAGAATGGCATACTGTCCTGTCCAGGACATTAAAATGACATCTAGACTACTCGGTTATCCCACAGCAGTGTACAGCATTCTGGCATGCAACACGAGTGTGAAGTAGGGACTGAAACCCACATAGCCTTCTGCAAACGGTAATATTAAGCATACTCTTCATGAATGAATTATATTTCCATGGTATATTGGTGAAATTGGTTCAAATAACCCAAAAAAGGCCATATGGTTGAGACATTGTATCCATGGGGCATTGAATGTAGGATTGAATTCCTCAAAATTCAGTATACCGTAATTATCTACAGTAGTAGGTATGGAGGTGCCATGCCAGTTCTTACATTTGTGAGCTTGTATGAAGAGTACATACAGAACCGGTACCTAATGTTGTAATGTATTTTGGTGGCCGACAGTATTTCATTTCCTTGGTATCGCTTCATTGTCTTCGCCATTACAAGTTGTTAGGGATTATGGTTTTTCTGTGGTACACAGTCGAAGTTCAGGTCAGTTAATTTTCTTCGATGATGAGAGTTAGAATGTTTCCTTGTAGAGAACAATGGGAGGTTCACTTCTTGATACATTTTATAGAAGTCAAAAACCGTGTACAATAACCAATGAATTTCAATAAGTGCATAGAAACTCAACAGTTATATTATATCACAAAAACTGTGCAGAACCACAAACTTCCAAGCCACATCAATGCCACATTGTTTCCGCAAACTGTCAGCTATGAAAATTAATAGAAATGCACAGTATTTACTTGAATTCGCTGATGCTAGCTGAAATAAACGCACATCAAACATGGAACAAACTGGAATATCTTGCAAATATGAATGTCTTGGTTGATATGTAATACCAAAGAATAAAATGTGTTAAACTAATCTGGTAAACAAAAGAATCGCCTACAGCGTAAAGTTCCAATGACCCTCCATAATTCTACACACTGCTCGGCCCAAACGAAACAAGGCTGCAGCGCTCCAGCCAAAGCCGCCTCATGTACTGTCTGTACGCTTGCAGAATGGGATTGACAGTTGTCCGGAATTCCATATCAGTTATCACTATAGCTTAGACGAAGTGAAGTAGCTGACATGAGGAGTGTTAATGATATCACCACCATGAACTAACAAGCTTATTGACAGCGTTATGACCCGTAGGTATAGTAATAATGGTAGTGACAGCTGATGAAATGTATTGGGCTTTTATTCCGTCATTAGTTTAGTTAATTATTTTTGTTTTAAGGGGCGGAACTATGAGGTCATCTGCCCCTCGTCATTAGTTTCTTAAATGAAATTAGTTTTCTGGGAATATCTCAGAAACTGTTGATTTTAGGTCCTTAAAAAGGACAGGGATCCCGAGTTTTGTTTCTCACATTGAGGGGCTGAAAATGAACTTTGTCTCTTCCTTTTATGCCTATTTCAACATGTATTTTAAGGGGGTAGCTTCTCTTTTATGAGAGGTATGGAGAAGAGTTAGATCAATGATTAGTGTCGTGCCTGTGTTGGGTATCTGTACCAAATTTTACGTCGATCCACCCAGTTGTTCTCGAGTTAAAAGCGTACAAAGTTGTACACAAACAGACAGATAGACATACAGACAGACAAAAGTTTTGTTTTTGCCCGCAACGGTCATACAACAGTTTGAAACTCGTTAATAACGCAAGTTTCCATGGAAATTCAGAAAAAAACAGACAAATTCTCATTTTTATGGTCGAGATCATTATGTCAGACAAAAGGTAACACTCGCCATTATGCAAATATTTTATGGGGAGTCTAACAAAACATAAGAAGTATGTCATTATGGCATGAGGTTGGGAACCACTGCCCTGGATGGATTGGCCACATCTTTAGGAACATCTTTTAAGAGCGGCTGATCTTTGACTTAGTGGACCTGTTTACTAATGCAGACATCACCTCTTGCAGAAAAGCAATTTTGGTTGGTTCCTTAGTTTAGGGGCTGCGACAACGCGGTCATGTAGCCCCGTGTACTTTGGGTGTGTGTAGAATCTGTCTGATAACCGGTGTTAATTGTGATGACTGTATTAGTGTGTGTATCTGTTTTTTAATTCAAGTAGAGACTGCAACTTTGAATTTTCAAATAGTTCCTACTTTTGCCGCCAAACGCCACCGTCAACGACTACTAGGCCTAGTTCAGAACTAGCTACTAGACGCCACCGCAGTCGGCTCTTGGCAACGAACGTAGCAACCTAAGAGCGTTGTTTACATCCTTAACCTATCCAATTTAGTTTCACACAGGTGTAATTAGTGGAAAGATCTTTAACATGCCATAAATCTATGACATGGGACCGCCGGCTTTACTTCCCCTCCGAAGGAAGGCATACTGAGGGATTTTTAACGCTCTTAAAAAATCCGACGGCTTCGGCCGGGTTTGAACCCGCTATCTTGGGCATAGAAGCTCAGCATGCTACCAACTACGCCACCGAAGCCGCGCAGAAAAGCAAAATTGCACTTTAAACCAAAAGAGGGTATTAAGGAACTGACTATAATAACATAATTTCAGGAGATGTAGTTGAATTCACATTGGTTACAAGCACTTTGTAGGAATTATTAGTAAATATTGGAGTGAACGTGTGTGTGCTGATTGAATAATGCAACCCACCAGGGGTAGCAGAATTAAAAATAGCTTGTTACAAGTGAGGTTCCTGCTTCGCATAAAGTTCAGCTGCCAACAGTAGATCGTAGAGTTACTAAATCTGCTGGTCATTCAGATCGCTTGGTAGAAGCTGCTAGTGCAGGGCTTTTGCATTGGGATGTCACCAGCAGGAGAGTTTCTATAGGTAACTCAGATATTGGATTTCAAGAACTTAGGAGCATTCGTTCTTTTGGAATATTGTTCCAACTGTAGTTTGTGTTCCCAAGATCATTTCTAGTTGCTTGAGAAAGTCATTCATTCATGGATTATCTGCTGCTTCTTCAATATATTGTAGATGTGATTTTGTCCATGGCTTATCTGCTGCTTCTTCAATATATTGTTGGTGTGATTTACTTAACTTGCTTAATTGCTGAATTTGGAAATAATGTAATGATAAATTGCTGTGAAATGATTCAGTACATTTAGTGCATCAGTCCTTGGTAAGACAGGCATTTTGTTTATTTGTTGTTTAAGTTTTGAAAATTTAGTTTGTTTACATTTGATAGTGATGGAAGTGACCATTTTCATGTACAGTTTCTGTTGATGAATGTCATATGCATTTTGAAAAATCACATTCCATGGGCCAAAATTATTTGGTTCTCTGGACTAAAACAATAAAGCTCTAGCTCTGGAACAAAAAAGCATGTAAAAGTAGAAGATGTAACTTGAAAAAAATTGATACAAGACTTATCTAGCCACTGCACTGCTTCGAAGATAGCCTTGGCCGTTGAGTTGCAGGTCCTATATACTCGGTAATACAGTGGTCACTAATGATTCAACTTTTGGAATCTTTTCCTTCTTATCCTTATCTGGTGATTTCATTGCCACTGATCACTGTCACCCAAAAAGCCCTATATGAATTCTTTCCTACTATGTAATACAGATATGTCAAACATTATTGGTTACCTCTTTTCATTATGGTTATAGAGAAATAATCTTCAACTATCGATGAATTTATCATTTGGGGTCCATTGTACACACATAAAACAAAAATATTTATCAGAGCAATAATTCATAGAATTATTGTATGATTTACTGTTCTTTCTGTGTGTACTTTAGATTGAGTTTACAATGCCTTTTATCACAGGGAATTCACACTCGTTGAAATTCTTGTGCTCCGAGCAGGGATGAATGATCAAGTCTTTCAATATGTATGAAGTCCTTTTATTTATCAAATTAAACAGCAAGTATCATCAAAAGGCGCCTGGCAAACAAAGAAATGATACAATAATGGTTTACACTCTGTTACAATCATCTTCTATTATTATGAACATTTTGTTAACTTAAAGTATGCTTCCATACAACATATTAGATAAGTCGACAATATCATACCTTTTGACTCGACAGCGTAACGCATGTTTTTGAGTTATCAATAACTTCTCTACTTTCGATAGAGATACAATTTTGATGGCTGATTGCTTCAGATTTCACAGACTATATCTTTCACAAACATTTTACCGTTAGCTGTACTTCTCCTTCTGGTTTAAAACAATTGCCAGCTTATAAAAGTAAAATATATTTTTGATCACATTGTTGCCAACTTAGATTTACAGTAGAAGCTAGTCAGTTGCAAACATAATTAAATTTCAACAGTACACGATGCAAATATTAGAAGACATGAGATGTAATTCCTACTACAAACTGAAAAGGAAAGCAGAGAAGCAAGAAGAATGGAGCAATTTAATAGATTTTTCCACTTTCCAATACAATTTTCTTAAGGACTTGTGTTCCTTTTAGTGGTACATGTTCCGGTCTTTAAACCTTCATCAGCCTATGCAATCTCAAATTTAATATCTACATCTGTCTGTTAGGTAGTCAGCCCGAAGGCTGGTTGGATCCTCAAAAAGCACTGCCGTTAGGTTATGTGGGTAGATACCCACAAAAACCCAAGGCAGCGCTATATTGAGGCGTTCTAGGCAAGAAGAGGAGTGAGGTAGTTTGCCATTGCTTTCCTCACTGAGTCAGAACAGCAGTACTAACCCTATGAGTAGAACCTTTCACAGTATCCACAGGCACTGACTGTGCCCTGAATGTCATTACTAAGCACCACCCATACCTCAGTAGCTTCCATATAATTACAGCCATGAGTGAGACTGAGACATCGGTGAAAGGCCACATTTTACTCTAGCCTGTGCCAACAGACAAATGCAAATGTACTGCATTCATCAAGAGATGGCAAACAGGCCAATACAAACTTATCTATTTAGACCTCAAATTAAAAAGTAATCTCAATTTCTCATATTACCACTAAACAACATTGATCTTTTTTTGCTAAAATCTTAAAACGTTAAAATTCTTAAAAAATAATTAAAATTAGGAACACATTTTTCCCTTGCCATTATATAATGATGTCTTGTCGCTCTTGCAAAAATTCACAACAAATCATGTTCCAATCTATTCTTCAATTCAATTATGAATTTCCATTTGACCTTCTGTAATACAGAATAAATCACATTAGTGTAAGAAAACTACAGTGGAACTTGGATAATTCGAACCTCAAGGGACCAGTAAGAAAATTCGAATTATCCAAACATTCGAATTAAGAAAGTTCTTTGAAAAGGGTGGATATTAAATATATTGTACTACGTTTACATAATGATTTACGTTCAACAAAGCAGATTAACAGACAACGGCACTGTATAATAACTGTATCGTGAATAACCTCAAAAGTTTCAAATGATAAAATAAAACCAAAATGTGCTATTCACCTATTTAACGACAGTAGTAATCCAGCAATCTAGTTAAGTCCTAGAGGAATATACTGTTTTTCAAAAAAGTTTGAGATTATTACCGGGTTCCTACAGTTAAGCCTCTCGGCCATCACAAAAGAATCTAACAATTTTAAAAGAAACTGAAAAAAGAATCACCTACGTCAGTTCTACATTTAAAAAAAAAACGCCTAAATTCTGTGATGAGGTTTGTTGCTTGGGCTGCACTCGGAACAGTTTTTTCGGGAACCATCTTGTTTTTCGGAATTTTTACACGTAAAAACTTCGAATTATCCAAAATATAATTCGAATTAACCATGATTTTTTAGCATTGATTGTATATAAAATGCTAGGGACCAAGAAAAAAAATCGAATTAAAGAAGATTTCGAATTATAGAAGTTCGAATTAGCCACGTTCCACTGTATTTAAATTATCATTCTCTGTTCTAATTTGTTTATTATAAAAGAAGTTAATATGAACTTGCTGTACATCTTCAATTGGTTCTGGCAAATATAGGAGATATCACTAAATAAAATTGAATAATGGGAGTGCTGACTTTCAGGATTTTAGAAGGAAATTAAGTTAGCAACTGAAAGTCAGCTACCATTATTCAATTTTATTTAGTGATGTCTCCTATATTTTTCAGAACCAATTGAAGATGTAAGTTCATATTAACTTCTTTTATAATACACAAATTAGCACAAATAATAATAATAATAATAATAATAATAATTTAAAAAGTTTTCTTACACTAATGTGATTTATTCTGTATAACAGAAGGTCAAATGGAAATTCATATTTGAATAGAAGAATAGATTGGAACATGATTTGTTGTGAATTTTTGCAAGAGTGACTAGAAGACATCATTGTATAATGACAAGGGAAAAAAGTTTTTCTAGTTTTAATTAATTTTAAAGAACTTGAAGATTTAGCAAAATAGATCAATGTTGTATAGTGATAACATAAGACATTGAGATCTAAATACATAAGTTTGTATGTCAAGTATTAAATTAAATTAAATTTGAGATTACACAGGCTGATGAAGGTTTCAAGACTGAGACATTTACCACTAAATACGAACAAAATCCTTAAGAAAATTGTATTGGAAAGTGAAAAAGATTAAATTGTTAATATTTCAATACGGACAATAAAAAATGACAATAGTCATTGATATACAGAGGAATGGGGAGGTGCTGCCAAACAACCACGCGGCTGATAACTAGAGAGAGAGAGACCATAGTGTGTTGAAATAAATCATGGCTAGTGGATTCATTCCATAAAATTTCAAAGAAAATCGAAAAATTGACTCTCATCTCAATGCGTTTGCCAGCATTTTGCCCCAGTGTACCATTGGGTTTGTCAATTGGTCTGGTACATTTCACCCAGATGCTGGCTAGTACATATGGATAAGCCTACTTGAAGGTTTTTATGAACTTTGAGCAGTGCTGATGAACAGAGCTGTGCTCCATTATAGCAAACATTGCTTGCCTAGCAGATTAAATCAAAATAACCTGGTTCCTGAAGGATCCAGGACTTTTCTTTCACTCTGAGTGTGTGACATTCCATCAAATTTCAAAGGAAATGAAAAAAAAAAAAATCCTTAGCCATTTTTCATTTCTGGAAAAGAAGACTCCAAGTGGCAGTCTATATAAACAGTGGTTATGTTGAGCCTTATCAGCCGTATTGGATTAATGGTTTGATGCGTATGGTTTACTTATAACTTGTATTTAACATATTTTGAGTTAGATCTTATTCTGTGCTTTTACTTGCTTAATGGTGCAGAGCTATATCAACTTATTTAACATGAAGAGCTTGTGGCTCACTTTGTGTTTTCCTTCTGATGTTGGGACATTTTGATCTCGATTTAATGAAGTTCAAGAAATTCATTGTGCATAATAATTAGCAATGGAAATGAAGGCTGTTCGACTGCTTGTTTATGAATTGAGTGAAAGGATTACATTGATCTGCTTCAAGTTTTATTTTTGAGACAGTAGCTGATAAGGGAGCTGTATTTTGCTATGTTTTCTAACCATCAATCAGACTGCTGCAGACTTTTTTTTTTTTTTGGCTCTGTAGAGGCACTTTTCTTATTATTTGCATTAGGGACATTCTAGTTTTCATTCTTGGATTAAATGTTGAGAAAATTGAACATGCATTTCAGCTCACAGCTGGAAGAACCTTCACCACCTCTGCCTCAACAGATGTTGTTGGATTCCTGATCAAGAAGGACTTGCCTAAAGCCTAAAGTTTACAGTATTTATTGATGGTTTTAGAAAAGAAAGTAAGATGACTTGTGTAGTACTGTTTGGTGCTATTTCTCCATACTGCAAGAAGACAGGCCCGTATTTATTCTGTCTGTTTTGACAAAGAACTGATGGTTGCAGAAATATAGGTATCAAGTGAAATTAAAAGTGGTTTAATCGTGGAAAATTATATTATTTATGACTTCTCTATAGGCTTTTATACATATATTTCATTTTTATACCAGCACATTTTTTGGTCATACTCGACTATCCCTGTCATGATACTGTAATTTAAAACCTTGAAGAGAACTGAAATTGTAAGATTGAGAATGTATTTTTAATTTTTATGATTATGTTAAAGCACTCTTTGAAACACAGTTACAGGTTAAAAGAGAGAAGAGCTCCTCTATCATATTTCCTTCTTTCAAAGTGCTGGTGTGTATTTTACTTTTCTGTGTTAACAAACTATGCATTTTGCATACGAGTGTCTTTCTTACATCCTCGACAGATTTTAATTTGTTTTGTTCATGCCTTTGGACACTTTAAATGTGAGTCTCCAATATATATATGTATGTATGTATGTATTAGAGAGTGTGTTTGTTTCTAACCCACACATTCGATATTATTTAACAGTTGGTAGGAAGTCAATTTATAAAAGATTTTTCAATTTTTCCTTAAAAAGAAAAGTGGGAGGGGATGTAAGAACATTTGCTTGTGATTTTTGTAATTCCAATACTTTAACAGATATAATTATATTGCTTATTGAATCGACCTCAAATGTTTAATCGATTTGGATTGGGCAGAATTTTTCTGTCGCAATCTGCTTGAGTGAGTGTGATTGTGCACTTGATCCGTGTCCTAGCATGAGAGGTTATAAGCAAGAACCAATAATTTCCCTTGTTATCTGTGTACAAATTACTTAACTTGAATGAGCTTAACGTTAACACCAATTTTCATCTGTCCCAATGGCATGCTCCAAACTGAGCAGATCTTTAATAATTTCTGAAATCTTCTAATGAAGTGAATGATTGATGCACCGAAGTTCAAATCCTGTTACAAGATGATCTGATATGTAATAAAAGTGTTAATCACTTTTCAGTTGTTTAGAAGTACTTAGTTACGGGTGACCCCTATGGCTGCTAGCCCTGAGAGTGATACTGATGGATAGATTTTTCAATAAATAAAGTCATGTTTTCTAGTGTTCTTAATAGCATGCATTTTGTTCTGTGTGTTTTTTTTTTAAATTACAGTACAGTATTTCAAAATTATCAATTAGAACACAATGTATATGAATGAGAATAGTGATTTGTTTTTCTGAAATTTATCATCAAACACCTGAAAATTAAACAAAAGTTAATTATATTCAAAATACTCTCTTATATCGTGTGAACTGGCTTAAAGGTGAATTGAAAATAAAGCTTTCATATTTATCAAAATCACAAAAGTACTGTTTGTCTCAGAATTTTCCATGGATACTGCTCGTACTGCTCTCTTTTGTATCTGTGGTACACTAGTCTGAATCACTATTTTTACTATCAACATTTTCTACATTATATAATATAGACCTGTCACACTTGTTCAAGATATCCTCACTTTTTCAATATCTTTCATATGGTCCCAGCTTGGTGCCATGTTTGCATGCCATCAATTAATAGCAATAACCAATTTCACAAATTAAATATTTTTGACCATGGAAAGTCAAAGCATATGCTGAAAAGTTGCTACCTAGTATAGTTCATGTAATATGCTAATAAAATGGCTATTAAGTTCACGAAAAAGCAAGTATTAGTATGGTTGAGAATTTTGATGCTGGCAATATAGTACAGCATAAACTGTTAATTATTTTGACCTTTGGCAGTCCTAGGGTTAAGCCATGTATATGTATATATTGTTCATTTTGTTATTGTTTCTGTTTATGATAGTATAAACTAGGTTAAAGAGTGATGTGGAAATAAAGCATTGTGGTTGAGACAAGCTACTCGAGTCTTAAATATATTGCTCTTTATTTGTGTGGTAGATGAATTGTAAATAAGAGATAGGAATGTTTGAGTTTTATATAAATGTGCTATTTTCAAATGGCATTAATTTTCTGGAGTGATGTACACCATTGAGGAATTCTACATCAAATCATCTGTAATGGAACTAGTTCTTACTGTCCGCTAATGTATATAGTGCATAACTCGTTGTTTGTGTGAATAAGGCTGAATGTAATTGTAATGAACTAGTGTGTTACTGTTGTAAACCAGATTATGTGGAGTTACTCATAAGTAAACTTAAGGTTACTGTACCTGCCCTTATTGGGTATTTACTCTTCAGACAGTTGTAATTAGTACATGCAATAGATTCCGGAGGAACAAGTTGGTAATGCAGGTGACTATTTTCTTTTCAGGTTGCGTGTGAGAAGAGTTAATTTTTTGCCATTGAATTTTTAAAATGGTTTTTACCTAGTTAGTGCTGTGATGGTTCATTTGTTCATAATCCTTTTTGGAAGTCCAAATCATTAAGGATTTTTATCATAATCTTCTATTTATGTTGAATATCATTTCTGAATTTATTGTTCGAAGGTAGCAGTATTTTTCAGTTTTATCTTGTGTGTTCATTTTTTAAATAATACGTTCATTACGAATGACGATGGGCAGGTATGGAGGTATAAAGAGAAGAATATGTGTAATTTATTGGTTCTTGCTAGGAGGCACAACTGTTTCTGTAAATATGTAAAAGGAACTCCATAAAACCCAGTGAGACTGATAATCTTAGTACAAAATATATCTCAAACTTTTAATTTAGTGGGGTTAATGCCAGGGTTTCTTCTTATAAATGTATTGGAGTATTTATTTATTTATTTATTTATTAGCCTATTCCCACCTTATGCTGTTAGTATGTGTGACTGGCAGAGGGTTTTATGGACACCTTGCCTGGGAGCAATGCTTGCCATTGAATTTGCTCTTCCAAATGCTTGTGTAAGGTGGTGATGTTGGATTTTGGCACAGAGGTAGAAAGGCATTCTGTTGCTACACCTTTAACAAACATAAATCTCTTGACACCCATGTGCTTTTTGAATATGGTGGCGTAAATAGTATTGACATTTCAGGCGTATTTCTTTCGTGAATTTTTCTTCCTTTTGAAGAGTAAAGTAGTATTTAATGGAAGTACAAACGTTAAAAAAACACAACATTTCTATTTAAACTATTGTAAGGAATGCATTTCTTACTATAGTAAGGAATGCATTTCTTACTATAGTAAGGAATGCATTTCTTACTATAGTGTTTAGAGTTCTTAGTGATGCAAAGCAATGGATTTATTTTCCCCCTTATCTTTTTTATGACATACTATAACTAGGTCATGCCTGGAAGGTTACATACTGGAACATTGGTCCTTTTTGGTCTTTGTGACTATTTTAGGATATTACTTGTTTTTCCTCATTAATACTTGTGTTACTGAATTGCCATGCAATTAATGAAGGAAATATTTTTGTTAACTCGGAAATTGTTGCATAGCATGTTCTTGTAATTTCCATTTCCTTATGAGAGACATTTACACAACTTGGTACCCAGCTAAGGAATCAGGGTAGTGTACAGTAGGGAGAGAAAAGTTAAGAAACGCCAGCTAGAATGTAGTTAAAACATGGAAGTATTGGCCAGTTCCATTTGTCATTGAAGGCCCGTTCCTAAGAACAACAGTTTATAGGAAAGTGTTGGACGGAAAAGTATATGTATAACATGATGCGGAATTCCAGTGATGATTGGTAGCAGCTGCAATATGTCTTCTGTTCTTCTCAGATGTGATGCTTATGTGCCTCACTTGCTATGTCTTTGCATTTCAGCTACCTTTTTCCTTCCAGTTGAAGTGTTAAGTTTGATGTCTTGTATCTTCGTTGACAAGTTATTTAGCTTAGCTTCTTCTAAGTTAATACTGATGTTGGATTCCTAAATAGAGCATTGACCTTACATAGGTCAAGATGAAAAGAAAGAAACAACCTTGCGAGAGCTAAGAGCAAGAGGGAGTCCTGGAATTATGTAGTTTTTTATATGTGGAGCATACTGACCAGGGGAAGATACTCTGTACATTTAAAGCTCTAGCTGGGGATTTTAATCATCCAAGAAATGCTAAAGGTAATGGTATTACAATTTACCTGCTGGAAAGATTATTTCAATGCACTGAAGAACTACGACACTCCACATTGTTTGTTTTTTTGTTGTTTTTTTTAAAGCTAGAAATGGAACATTCCAGGTTACATCCGGACTTGACACATTTAAATGAAGACAAGCCACTGAAGAAGGGATTGCTTGGACTAAAGACTGGAACAGTAGCTGGACCAGACTAGATTCTTGTAGATGCTTGAATGACCTTCCATAATGGTAGTCATCATCATCATCTTGCACAGTTTCCAGCCACTGGCCGGGCCTCTCCAATGTCTTCTGTCTTCCCACCATCTCTCAGCCTCCACCCTTGTCCAGTCTTCTCCTCTCTTCTTCACGCTTTCTTCCACCCCCTTCAGCCACCTGTCTCTCGGTCTTCCTCTCAGTCTCTTTCCTTCCCACTTCGTCTCGTGTACTCTCCTGGGTATCCTCTTCTCCTCCATTCGTTTTACATGTCCATACCATCTAAGTCTAGATTTCTCTATACCATCCTGTAATGGTTCCTCTTTCATTAATTCTCTGGTCCTCTCATTTCTTATTCTGTCCATCTTTGTAGCTCCAATACTGCTTCTCAAGAACCTCATCTCACTGGCCTGTATTTTGCTCTTCTCCCTTCCTTTCATAACCCAAGTCTCCGAGGCATACGTCAGGATAGGGACATAGTACGTCCGATATATGATATTTTTGCTGTTCTGAGGGATATCCTTGCTCCATAACATGCTTCTCACACTCCTCCGAAATGCTTCTGCCTGCCTCCCCCGCTCATTTATTTGTCTATAGTTTCTTCCATTATCTTGTATCAGGCTTCCCAGATACTTAAAACTCTCCACTTTCTTCAGCTGTTCCCCACCAATTGTTATTCCCGTTGTGGTTCTTTCCTTCTTCCTTGTTGTGATCACCATCTCACTCTTATTTATGCTAAATTTCATCCCATATCCTTGTATTATTCCTTCCCACACGTCCAACTGTTACTGTACCTCCTCCTCCTTGTTTCCCCAAATCATCAAATCATCTGCAAACACCATTGCTTTCATCTTTCCTTCCCCAATTACTTGTGCCACTCGGGACATTAGGTCATCCATCACCACAATGAAAAGTAATGGTGACAGTGCACTTCCTTGTTTCAGGCCGTTTCTCTGTTCCAACCAGTCTGATCTCTCTCCTCCCACTTTCACACAGCTCACGCTTCCCTTGTACATCTCCTTTATTCTCTTTATAGTCCATTTCTTTACTCCTCTATCCTCCAGGGACTTCCATACTTTATTTCTGCATACAATGTCATATTCTTTCTCAATGTCCAGGAAGGCCATCAGTAGATTCGTTCCATACTCATAGTGCTGTTCTTGTAACTGCCTTACAGCAAAAATCAAATCCACTGTGGACCTTCCTGCTATGAAGCCATGTTGTTCTTCCCTCATCCCTCCTTCTATCCTTTTCCTAATTCTCCTTTCCAAAACTTTCTCGAAGATCTTTGCACAATGACTCATCAGTGTTATTCCCCGATAGTTTCTGCATTCTGTTCTACTACCTTTCTTGAAGATCGGGACAATTATTCCTTTCTTCCAGTCCTCTGGGGTCTTCCTTTCCTTCCATGCTGTCCTCATCACTCGATACAACCACTGTATCCCCACCTCTCCTGCTGCTCTCACCATCTCCACACTCAACTCATCCATACTCGGTGCCTTCCCTCCCTTCATCTTGTTCACTGCATCTTCCACTTCTTTCCATGTTAAGTCCTTTTCTGTTTGCAGTTCATCTTCCTCTTCCCCGATTTCTCCGATTTCTTCCTCCTCACCATCTTTTCCATTTGGGTTCAGAAGTTCTTCAAAATATTCTTTCCACATTTTCTTCAGTTCTTCCCTATTTTCTATCTTTTGTTCACCTTTCTGACATAATCCGTAGGATCCTTCCGCCTCTTATTTTTTACCATCCCATACAGGACCTTTTTTGTACCTTCACTATCCTCCTTCATCATCTTTGTCCACTCTTCCATCCACTTTCTTCTCTCCTCAGCCACTACTCTCTTTGCCTCCTTCTTTCTTTCCTGGTACTCTTCCCTTGTCTCTACCATCCTATTTTGATACCACCTCCCAAAGGCTCTATTCTTTTCCCTTACTATATGTTTTGTCTCCTCATTCCACCATGGTGTTTCCTTCCACCTCTTCTTACTACTTGTCCTCCCACATACTGCTTCTGCTGCACCTACTAGTGTCTTCTTAAATCTAGCCCATTCCTCTTCCACCCCTCTTTCTTCATCTGTTGGAATTCCTTCCTTTACCATTTTGAGGTACTCGACCCTTCTATACCCTTCTTTCAGTTTCCATATCCTTATACTGTACGTATTTCCTGGTTCTCAGTCCCTTTCTTCTCCTTACTCCCTCTCAGGTTCATTACCAGCAATCGATGGTCGATATCCAGGTTCTCCGATGGTATAACCTTGATGTTCGTGATGTTCTTATTTAGTTCTTTCTCATACAGTATATAGTCGACCACCGACTTCCTGGTCAAGTCATCACTGTACCATGTGATTGTGTGGCTCTCTCTTTTCTTAAACCAGGAGTTCCCAACTAGCAGGCTGTTCCTCTGGCAGAAGTCCAACAGTCTCTTTCCTTCCTCATTTCTTTTGCCCCAACCCTCTGGTCCTAGAACACTCTCATAACCTTGTCTTTCTCTTCCTACATGGGCATTGAGATCCCCCATAACAATCATATTTCTTCCTACCAGCTGCTTCTGCAAGTCCTCTTCAAACTCCTCCTTCTCTTCAGAGGCACAGCCTACTTGTGGAGCATACACTTGCACTATTTCTACGGTCTCTCCCCTCAGTGCTACTTTCACTTTCATCATCCTATCACTTATTCTCCTCACTTCTTCTTTTAAACCATCTCGTACTACTACTCCCACTCCATTCCTCTTTCCCTCTTCGTTCCCACTCCAGTACAGTCTATAGCCTTTTCTCAGTTCTCTCCTTCCTTCCCCTTTCCACTTTGTTTCTGCCAATCCCAATAAATCCAACTTCCTTCTTTCCATCATATCCACTATCTCCTCCACCTTCCCCGTCAGCGTTCTTAGGTTTAAAGTTCCAAATCTTAGTCTGTGTGTACAGCCGTGTCATCGTCTATTAAATCCATCATGTCCGAGGCTCGTTCCATTTTTGAAAGCATTTGGTTTCATTCACTACTGGCTTGCTGGGCCTATCGTAGCTTCACCAGAGCCCCGTTAGCCGTCACTTTTCAGGGTTCCTGTAGGACCTTCACAGCTACCGTAACGGCCCCGGGGCACACAAAGTCCCCACTGTACTTTGCCCCTACAGGCGATCCCCTACTTTGAGCCATTGCCCGTCTCCCACGACGTGGACGAGGGGTTGGACTTATGGGTAGTACTGTAATTAATACTATCATTCGATGAGGTTTTCAAAATGGAAGGAGAATCCTGAATTATGTGAAACTTGTATTGGAAAAGAGTGCTAATATCAAATGGTAATGTCTAAGAAAATGTTCAATAAAAAAAATTGTGTTTTATTTTTCTTCGGGGAACACAAAAAAACTGGACTGTAACATACTAGTATTTACATACAGAGTTGGAGGTTGCTGGTTGGAGTCCTGTAGGGGCAGACATTTAATTTGCTACCTTCCATCTAAATAACTTGTATTTTCTGTTTAAACATCTTTCCCCAGTCCAATACCAAAATATTCATATAAAACTCGATACAGGTTTTGGAGAATAACTATTGTTCTTCAGCTATAACAGAATATCAAATATTATATAATCTTTTCTAGTAATTATTATATTTGATATTCTGTTGTAGCTGAATAAGGACAACAGTTATTATTCCAAACATGCACTGAGTTTGGTGCTGTAAAGAGAACATTCTTTTCAAATATTGCAGTTTAGATACAAAGCTTTAGTTGTTTAATTAGTTCTCAGTCTAAGGAATGATTCTAAATTTTACAAGTTGAGAATGACATATTTGAACAGTTTTGAGTATCCCAACCTTTAACATTGAAACATGAAAACTTCTTTTGTTACATTTAACACTTTGGAAACATGTAACTGCAAGAGAATTCTTTATATTATATGTAATAAAAATCAAGTAAAAATGACTTGGCACCCTTTTGAAAGTCTCTCTCCCACTTCAAGCTGTATCTTAAGTCATAGCATAGAATCTGAGGGAAGGTAAAGGATATAACTGTAGTATTCATTAGCCTTAAAAGTATCATTTGAAAAGTATGAAGAGGGACCGTGCGATTGCCTTCTTTTGAAGGAGAGTTGCTGCCTTTGTTGCTGTCTTGTTTGTGTATGATGTCCCCAATCCTGCTATTTAAATGTTACAACCATAATGAAGGGACTGGGTGTAATGTATGGGACCACAGATTCAGAGTATGGGCTTTATAAGTATGAATGGGGATGCAACTTGAAATATTCACATGAATGAAAGAAAACAAGAAAATCTAACTGTGTGTAATTTCGTATAAGAGAATTATGATATATACTCCATTAGCTTAACGGTCAGAGTAACGGCATACAAAGCTGGAGGTTGCAGGTTGGAGTCCTGTAGGGGCAGACATTTAATTCTCTACCTTCCATCTAAATCACTTATATTTTCCGTACAATACATGTTACATATATATTATAAACATCTTTCCCCAGTCCAATATCAAAATATTCATATAAAACTATGTACAGGTTTTGGAGAATAACTATTGTTCTTCAGCTATAACAGAATATCAAATATTATATAATCTTTTCTAGTAATTATTATATTTGATATTCTGTTGTAGCTGAATAAGGACGACAGTTATTGTTCAAAACATGCACTGAGTTTGGTGCTTGACAGGTGGAAGATTTTTATAATATTGTGACAGGTTTGGTGTTCACATGTGAATAAACACACACAACTAGATTTTATTTCTATAGCTACTATACACAATACAGCTTGCACTTGCCACTTCAGGTCCATGACTAGAGGTAGCTTCACATACTGCTTCAAACCCAGGTCCTCGCATGGACACTGCTGTACCAAGCTTGTCTATTGCAGGTCACCTTGTTGGCAGATATGTGGCCTGAACTGTACTACACTGTTAGCCACAGCTAGACTCTTGCTATTAACTATCTCTCTTAACTCTCTCCACTGGGCTGACTGCATTCTCACTCTCCCACTCTTGCTGCATATATTGGTGATAGGCTTGAAATTTCAATACATGTCTAGTTATGTCTGGGCGGGGCAAACTGGGCTATTCCACAGCATATCATGTCTTTATACATGATCTAACAATCTTGAAGCTCTCGCTGGGAACCGCTATGAGATCATTGGATGCAAAAATAGTGCCCATATGGACTAGAAATCATCTGGGAAAAACTGTCCCTGACAGACCTGAGGATGCTAGAAACAGTGAATTCGCGCTTCTGAAAGCTACTCTGGGAATATCGAAATACGCAAAATCTAGACTAGCATATAAACTTACCAAGGAGACCTCTTTCATTGAGGACCTCCGAGTGAAGAAAGGGCTACCATTCACTGACGCCTGTGAAAACTAATGCACAACAGAATGAAGGAGACGGAAGAAATCTAGATGGAGTTTTACTCCACTGAGGCCATGATAAACAGGACATGGACAGACACTAACCAACACCTGCCGCACTTGAACTCGATGGCAGTGCATAAGCACCACCATAAACTGTGCAATACCGAGTATTTCCATGACCCAGGTGACTCCTGTGTATGTAAATTGTGCGGTGTGCAATGTTGCCGATACCATGTGATCACTTGTAAAAATCGAGGATCATCCATTGTGATCTTTTGTACAAGTGAGAGGTGACAGTACGCATGATTGTTCAAGTTTATAATCAACATTATGCATAATTTGTGTGCTCTATCTTTAATAATTATCCATGCTCTAAGAGCTGAAAGCTTCCATTTGTCAACAATATGGTCGTGAAAATCCAGTTCTGGAATCAAATGCCCACAGTAGCCAAACATATGCTGGATTCTCGTAATGTACCTATCTCTGGAGAAAATTAAGATGTTTCCTCCTATAGCTCAGTGGTCGCAGTAACGGCACACAAAGCCTGAGGTCGTGGGTTTGAGACTCCTACATTTTATTTAATACTCTACCTTTCATCGAAATGACTTGTGCTTTCTGTATCATCATCATCATCATCTTGTACAGTTTCCAGCCCCAGGCTGGGTCTGTTTGGAACATAAGCCTCGCCACTTATTTCTTTCTTCCCACCATCTCTCCGCCGTCACTCTGGTCCAGTCCTCGCCTCTCTTCTTGACACATTCCTCCACTCCTTTCAGCCATCGATCTCTTGGTCTTCCCCTTGGTCGTTTCTTCTGCATCTGCATCTCATGTATCCTCTTGGGAATCTTCTTCTCATCCATTCTCTTTAAGTGTCCATACCACCTCAGTCTTGATGTCTCAATCCTACCTTGCAAGGGCTCCTCTTTCACCTTTTCCCTGACCTTTTCATTCCTCACTCTGTCTCTTCTTGTTACTCCGATCCTACTTCGCAGGAACTTCATTTCACCTGCCTGTATTCTGCTTATGTCTCTTTTCTTCATTGTCCACGTTTCTGAAGCATAGGTCAGTGTCGGGATATAGTAGCTTCTGTATAACACTTCCTTGTTTTTTTGTGGGACATCTTTATTCCACACTAAGCTCCTAATGCTTCTCAGAAATGCTTCTGCCTGTCTGCCACGTTCCGTAATCTCTTTGTCATTTCTCCCATTTTCCTCCACTATACTTCCCAAGTACTTGAGACTTTCCACCTTCTTCAGCTGTCCACCTCCAAGTGTTATCCCACTCATTGGTCTGTCCTTTTTCCTGGTCGTTAACAGGATCTCACATTTACTGATGTTGAACTTCCATCCGTACTCTCCCACTGTTTCTTCCCAAGCCTTCAGTTGCTCCTGGATTTCCTCCTCCTTGTTTCCCCAGACCATTAGATCATCTGCAAACACCATTGCCTTCATCTTATCTTCTCCTATCTTTCCTGCTATCCGTGTCATTACCTCGTCCATAACCACAATAAAGAGAAGGGGTGACAGCGCACTACCCTGTTTCAGGCCACTCATTTGTCTGAACCAGTCTGTTCTTTCCCCTCCAACTTTCACACAACTCACACTTCCACAATACATCTCCTTCACTCTGCCTACAGTCTCTTTTTCCACTCCCATGTTTTCCATTGCTTTCCAAACCTTCTCCCTACACACACTATCATAGGCCTTTTCGATGTCCAGGAAGGCCATCAACAGTTCCTCTCCAAATTCGTAGTGGTGTTCCTGGAGCTGTCTCACTGAAAATATGAGATCCACTGTTGATCTCCCAGGTCTGAATCCATACTGTTCCTCTCTCAATTTTCTCTCCACTTTGGCTCGTGTTCTACTTTCTAATATCTTTTCATATATCTTGGCACAGTGAGGTATGAGTGTGACTCCCCTGTAATTTCTACACTCCTTTCTGCTTCCTTTCTTAAATATTGGGACAATTAATCCTTTCTTCCAATCTTCTGGGGTCTTTTTCTCCTTCCATATCACCCTCATCACACGGTACAGCCACTGTTTCCCAACCTCCCCTGCTGCATTCACCATTTCAACACTCACTTCATCCACACCTGGTGCCCTTCCTCCTTTCATCTTGTCTATAGCTATTTCCAGTTCTCTCCAAGTCAGGTCCTTTTCCATTCCTGTGTTGTCTTCTCCATCTTCCAATACATTGTCTTCCTCCCTATGACCATTTGGATTCAGCAAATCCTCAAAGTACTCTTTCCACACTGTCTTGAGTGTCTCTTTGTTGTGTACCTCAGTTCCGTTTTTGTCCATCATTACCACATCCTCTCGCAGACCTCTTCTCTTACTTTTGACCATCCCATAAAGTACTTTCTTATTTCCTCTGCTGTCTTCCTCCATCATCTCTGTCCACTTTACCATCCACTTCTTCCTCTCCTCTGCGACAATCTTGTTTGCTTCTTTCTTCTTTATCTTATAATCTTCCCTTGCCAGATCAGTTCTTTCCTGGAACCACACTCTGAAAGCCTTGTTCTTCCTTCCCACAGCTTCTTTTACTCTCTCATTCCACCATGGTGTCTCTTTACACCGCTTTCTGTTGCTTGTTCTTCCACATACTGCCACTGCAGCTTCCACCATTGTGTTTTTGAATTGCTTCCATTCGTCTTCCCCTGTTTTAGGATTGTCTGTTGGCATGACCTTTCTGTATACATGACCTAATTAAAAGCTTCCACTTGTCATTAATATGTTCGTAAAAATCCAATTTGGGAATTCAAAGACCACCAAGGGCAATGAATACGATGCCAAGCGTATGTTGGATTGAAGTTTAGATTAATTAAACACACATTTCTGTCTAGTCAATACTTGGCTTTTAGTGTGTATTTACACTTGTTAGTACATGTTTGGAGGCATTAGAATCTGAATGAGATTAAGCCCCTTCATCAGTTTATTGTCTTCTAGT
Organism: Meconema thalassinum; assembly: GCA_946902985.2. Lineage (NCBI taxonomy): Eukaryota > Metazoa > Arthropoda > Insecta > Orthoptera > Tettigoniidae > Meconema > Meconema thalassinum. The sequence goes on from OX336388.2 coordinate 1,206,687,027, forward strand.
GTGGCCAGTCAATTGACATTAAAATTAATAAATGATGGATGATATGGAGATGAAATCTGGTGAACATTGGTGACTATATCATGGAACATTTAAAAGGTACTTAAAATACTTGAAAAACACTTAAAAGCATGCTGACAAAATGGGATAAAAACAATGAAACATATTAAAACTCTAGGAAAAATTATTGTTCTTTATGTTTGTTGCACTTGTACGGGTTTTGAGTTGACAGATGTTGGCGTGTCCGGTGATCGGCACATCTGGTTGCTTGTACGCTGGATTGCGAGTTCGTGGCACCCAAAATTTCTTGTATATTGGCTTGTTGTGCCGTGGTTATACGGGGTTTGGAAAGGCTTTAAAAGTGAATGCCTTGTCTTAATTTAAAATTTGTTTTCGGATTGGTGTGTTATACTTTACTAAATTGTCTTGGGCCGATGCATGAAATAATTAGTTTTCTTGCAAAGAACAAATGGATCTTCTTAATGTGGAATGCCTTCTAACATCGTTCTGGCAAAAATGTTGACGGTAGTTGGATAGGTGTTTGTATCAATGTCCTGCTGTGCGGCGTGTTTATGAGCGACTGCCATGTGTGTGTTACACACATTTGTCACTAACTGTGCTGGTTTATTCATCAGTATTGTGGACTCTCTGGATGAGGATATGCAGCCATTATATTGAACATATTCATGCTGGATTTAGGTTTTTTCCTAAATACTATATAGACCTTCAATTTTGTAATTAGTTCACTTGCCATGCAAGATGCCATTTATGCTTCCCTGTGCATAGCAAACTTCCAATGTAGTAGTTGGGTAAAGGAAGCAATGAAAACTGTGTACTATAATTTTCCTTGCCATTAATTGAACAATTTGTTACACAGAAAAATAAAAGTTATATAATGCACCAAAAATGAAATGATCTGCAGTTGTGTACAATGAAAATTTTCTACTTGTGGTTATTCAATATGAATTAATGACAATGAAATGCCAGCTAACGTGCTGCAGTACAACATTCGTTGCAATTTTCCTGTTATTTTACTGCACATTATGTTTGATAATTATCTAAGATAGTGAGATTCTTCTTCAAATGGGAGAATATATTAAACTGTAGGCATGTGATACTATCTTGACAAGGACGGTTTTTCCACAGAGCAATTTTACTCTGTAGTAGGCATGCAGCTTTTATATTTAATTTTCTGGCATCTCCTTTGAAATTACTGATCAAAATATTCTAAAGGAAGATAATTCATATATCAATTAGAGGGTGTAGGTCGGAAAATATCCCCATACTTCGTATAAACTGAGGCTCCTTTGCTTAATTGAGGACATCCCCCCTCTCAGTGATTACCTTGTGGAGCATTTTTTTATATTCGTCGCTAACTGCATGACCTATTAACGTACCGGTACAGTAATTCATTGAAAGGTTTGCATGTTTTCTAGGTTTCTGAAAACTAGACAAGGGTTGATTTTGAGATGGAACCATGTCTGCTATGAAATATTACTTTCATGCAATATGTAAAAATATAAAATAATTATCGGTTTAATATCAATATTAAAGAAGAAAATTGAGGTACTTGTAAATGTTATATAATCTTAAGACTTTCTCAGTAGTCACATTTTTGTATGTAAATAGGTCAAGTTCATGAGTAATGTACTGATGTAATGATCACATAGCAACAGCATATAATAATCTCTCATATAACTTATTTAGTTTACTCCAACTTAACTCCATTATGACCCAAGAAGTGTAAGAAATATTGATGATTGAAATTGCAAACTGCACACTTTACTGGTGTTCTATTACCGCATTTACTCGGCTATAAGACCCCCTTTTTTCTAAATTGAGGGGGTGGGGGGGGGGGGGTGGATATACTATAGTTGCGTACTTCGCAAAAATCCATTATTTTGGCAAAGGGAGAGAGGAAAAATAAGCTATTTTATTTTCATGCTACATAGTACGATATATTTAATCTAAATAAACAAAGTTTACATCTTTAATCAGCCCATTATGAGACTGCCATAACCTCACTTTCCCGGCGATCCCCAATGACTTTCACTACTATCCCTTGCTAAGCAAAAATCTTAGTATCAAAGAAATAGAATTAAATGGACAAAGTATCAGACATGGAAATGCAAACTTTATTTTAATTGAACATAGGAAGGGAGAATGTATCAAGTAGGGAATGCAGGATCACTTCTTACCAACATTTGTAAACACAACTGAGCACGTATTATTCACATATTTCACATTCATATACCAATAACGTTTCACACACACGCCGATGGTTATAGCAACAAATGAAATGTGTTTAAAATAAATCTAAGGAGACTGTCGTAAACACAATCGAATCGCAACATAATTCTACTCGGCCAATAGTGTGGCATCTTCTATTGGATATCGGGTGAAGCCCATTGGTTACACAATTCGATATAATGCAGGGCTACCAGCGACTCACTTTTCTCACTATTATTCACTATTTTCAAAGCAGCCTCACTTTTCTCACTATTTGATGAAATTACTCACTATTCTCACTTTTTTAACAAAACTGGTCGCATTCTGCGTTAAAAAATTGACAGTCAGTCTGAAAGACTAGACTTTGTATCATTTTAAATGCTGAAAAATGCTAGAAAGGCTGGAGGCTTCGAGCGAAGAAAATTATCTGCATAATACTTATCTTGCTTATCTTGTTTCAAATTCGCGGGGACTTCCCTCTTCCATCCAGTCTGAAAACACTTATAGTGGGCGATGTATTGAAGATAGAAATATGCTCTCCCGGACTTTTTTGTAGAACTTTTCATGCTGACCAATTCTTACGCTCATAGTATATTGATAGTTTTAACGGTTTGCCCAGCGTAAGCTTAAGAAGCGCACGGACGCCAAGTTTGTTTTCGACTTTTCCACTGAAATCCTTACTGCTTGGCTTCCTTTGATCATATATAAATTATTTTCTACAGAATCTTTCCTCGAGATACCCTTTACAAAATGGTGAAAACCGCATCAAAATCCATCCAGTGGTTCTCGAGATTACCCGTGATATCCAAGACTCGGGGATTTTTGTCTTATACTAACGAAGTAGAGATTGTCGGGGTACACATGCACCAAGCGGTACTATGACATCACACACCTCAGTGCATCTGGGTACATTTCGTCCATCACCATTACGTAACGCCAGACCCCAGTGTAACGACGAAGTCGACAAGATAATTTAAAATGATAAAATGGTCTCGTGCACAATCAGATTGCTAGAAACGACACAAAATATACCCATGAATGGGTAGTTCGTTTTTCTGCCATCGGTGCCTGAGTGCGCTGCCGGCAGCGAGCCAGGCGGCCAGAAAGCATAAAAAGCTTCCATGGTGCAATACCACAGCTGGAGCCGTGCAGCGATCGACGGAAATTTTAACAAAAGTGTTGTGACGGAAAGGAGCGTGGCGTCGCCGTATATTCTAGTATTTCACAATTTATCAAAGGTAAGTCAATAGTTGGCCTTACATTGACGACTTTTCCATCGGTTTTAGAATGACATACCGACCCCGTCTGCCACTTAAAAAGGGAAAGGATGCTGAAAAATTCCTGCAATCAAAATGTTATCAGGCTACTGCTAGTGCTCTAAAAGATGATACTTGCCCCACTGAGATTGCGTTTGTAGTATATACTGCAAATTTTTTTGAAAGATTTTCATAAGTATTTTAATTACATGTTCTGTATGAAGAAATGTCAAATTTATTCATATTGCTCTTGAGTAGGTTCTGCCAGGCAGAAGCATTGAAGAGTACCAGTGAATTTTTGAAAGAATCTTTCATCATGGATGGCAAAAATTTTATGGAATTGAAAAATGTTGATTGGGAAGAGTGCTGATCGATTAGAGCTGTAGTGAACTGCAAGTATTGAAGTTTCATCAAGAGGTGGCAAAGCACTTGCTTAACAAGTCCATCCTTAATACTGGAAAGGATGCCAAGCACTTGAAATGCTTGCAGCGTCAGGTCATCAAAGAAAGTAAGTGTCTGATGAGCATTGTCTTGGTTTACAAAATGTTGCAGCTGACTCAAAAAAAATGTGTACGAAGAGAAGCTTCGCAGTGAATGGAAGCTGTTGCAGCCAGAAAATCTCCCACGTTTTAAGGAAAGTCCAAGGATTGACCATTATTGCCATCAAATTTTTGACATTTTCGACTTGACTGGGCAGGCAAAATATACGCTTGTGAGCAAAGTCGTGAAAGCCATCCTACCAGCAGCTCATAGAAGCTCAGATGTGGAACGTGGATTTTTGGAATCAAGAAATCAACTTCCGGCAGATAGAGCCGCAATGGAAGAGCGCACCCTGAATGCTCGATTGAACATTCGTGACGGTATGAAGGAGTTCGGTGGGCGGGCTGAAGCAGTTCCCATCACAAAGGCTCTTCTGAAAGCGGCTGCTGGCGCTCACAGCAAAAATGAAAATTATTTAGAGGCTAAGCGCAGAGGAAGAGCAAAGAAGAAAGGAAGAGGCGGAGGATATTCGATGCAAGCAAGAAGAGCAGGAAAAAACTAAAGTTAAAGAAAGGAGATAGGAAAATTACAGGAAGAGTTCAGGAAGGCAAAAGAAGTGGAAGAAGAGGAGAGACAAGCTTCTGATGACCTAATTGATGAGGCCAACCAAAAGCTAAAAGCTGCTTTGGTAAAGGGTGATCTGAAAAGTGCAAAAATTGCCAAGGTATGCTAGAAGGTGCCCGCAGCATGCGATCCCGGGCCGAAGATCTCCGCAAAAAGCAGTCGGAGCCACTAAGGAAGAAAGTCGGGAAACGACGGCGCGATGAAAACAGCGACTATCCAGATGACCCCGACACTTGAATTTATTTTTAAGACTGATGACAACTTATGAATTTTATCTTAAGACTGATGATCTCTACTTTTCTTTTTATGTGGCAGTACGACAATACGGTATTATTTGTTTTACAGTGGGTTTTTTTTTCCTGGGCTTTTTTCTAGTAAGGTGTGCATTATGGCATAAACATTGTTTTATCTTAAGACTAATGATATCTATTTTTATTATGTGCCAGTATGGCAGTATTATTTGTTATAGTTTTTTTTTTCTAGTAAAGAGTCTATTGTACCATACACATTGTTTTGTATTCCAGATTTATATTTTTGTTTTACGATTTAAATTTCTTGAGTGTTACAGTGATTTTACAATCCATTATTTCAGTGTCCTCTCTAACTACAGTACATGAAAAATCACGAACATTACTCAGAGATATTAACATAGGTACAATTTGGTTGACATTTGGGGGGGGGCTAATTTGTTTTTCAGATACACATTCCTAAAAATTTTGTCTATTTCAAAAGAGTTGTGTCACATTTTTGGGGGGCTATGGTTGGTTTTGGGGAGGCTTAGCCACCCAAGCCCCCCCCCCTCCCTAATTGCGCCTACAGATATCAACAAAAGATCAAAATGAACCAGATATACGGCCATAAATGCGAATAATGCTATGAATTTACTCACTATTTACTCACTTTTTCATGCATAAACTCACCTTTTTTTTCACTTTTTTGAAAGAAAAACACTCACTATTTCACTATTTTTGGACGAGTGAGTGGATGGGAGCCCTGTATAATGCCCAATCGCATACGCGGTATGTAAAATGGCGGTCATATCGTCTGAATAACAAACTAGGCTAATATACCGTAACAAGAAAAATATTTTTGTCATAAAAAAGAATGAATTTCAGTTGTAAATATATATATTTTTTAAGAATTCGTCAATTTCCAAGACTCTCATTAATTAAGGAGGGGGTAGGCCTACTATAAGCGATTTCCAAGAATTTTTTATTTTGGTTCTCGAAAATTTAAGAGGAGGGGGGGGGGGGGGGGGTCTTATAGCAGAGTAAATACGGTATTTTGTTGGGGTCCTTTCTGTTGAAAAGTTTTATTAACCAATCTTTAAGGAGATGCTTGTGATTGGGATGTCCATGAAAGGCCAACCCACTATTCCTTATTTCGTAGATTGAACAAAATAAAATTAAAATAAAAAACAAGTCATACAGTAATGGATCCATACTATACTGTATACATGTAAAATAAATTTAAAAAATTAAAAAGCAGACGATTCAGTGTCAGTGAAAGTCAAATGGAGACTTGTGGACGGGAAGCTTTATGTGCATATTGCTCAGTGTCATTTTGAACCGTGGATGCTCTATACTAATAGGAGTCATAGATTAGGCATGTCTGCTAAATGGACTTTCTAAGCCTCTGCTTCTGTTATTCGAGTAACCATTGACTATACATGCCCACAGAATGACTTGGATAAGTTGAAAAGAATTTGGTGCAAAATCATGGTCGTGTTCCAATGTTGCCTTTAGAATTTCCCTTTCTTGCAGATGAAAGATTTGTTGTATTCTAGTATTATCATGATATGGTATTCAGCGTTTTAGTGTTGTATGTTGGTGTATTGCATTGAAAAGACGGAAATTATTAATAGTTTTGTTAGTGACTGTTGGTGCAGTCCAACAACTAAATCATCTGTTATATTTCCAACTGATTTCTCCCTGTAATTCTTGCATCTTATTCTAGTTTGGTCATTGAACTTAAAACATTATTCATTTGGTTTACCAGTATTAATGCAGACTTTTATGAAAATAGGTAAGTCTGTATATCTCGTGCACTTATTGTCTTGCATTGACCAGTAGGGATCTTTATTGTGCTGCACCAGCTACTAAATATCCATTCAGATATCCTACAATCATAACTCTTCAGTAGGCTGTAATAGAGAATTTTTGTACTTTGTTTTCTCTTCACTCCAATTACTATTGATGTCCTCTTTTTTAACTAACTAGGATGCCTCATCTTTCAATCCATTTTCCCCATGAGAAATGAATAAATGTATGGAATGTGTACATTTCTCTGATCAAGAGATCAAATCACTTTCTCTTGCATACTTCTCTATTTATACTTACAATGCTAATATAAACTAGATACGTTCCTCCAAGTGTTAGGTGGGGTCATATTGGATAATAATTAATCTGGTTCTCGGTAGTTCAAAGTTGACTTTGATTGAACTTGTGCAGTTGGGTGATGGTTGGGTTTGCAAGTCCAATTTCCTGGAATTTATGTTACATCGTTCTAGTGAAGTAAAAGGTAAACATGGCTTATAGCAAGAATTGAAGGTGTTTCTTTCCCTTTTTTCGTTGTTGATCCTGTGGGCTAACACTGTACAGGTATAGTTAGTTAATGGATGGACTTATAAAATGAATCATTGCTTATGGGGATGGTAAGATTGAGTTGTTCCTGTGAATGTCACTGTGAAACCTTCATTAACTGTTTGCCTGGGAACCAGCCATTTTTTTTTTTACCTTATATTGAGGAAAGCATCAAATGGAGGTTAGATATAAAATTGTACTTGAGAAATATACACTAAATGGAGAAAAACTTCAGTTAGGGGTATACTAAATGGAGGTTTCACTGTAGTTGTGGTGAAGTTGCAAAAATGTTCTACTTTCAAGGAATGACCATTTGTGTAAAGAGACCTGTGCAAATAACTGGAAGCAGATGTTATTAGTAGCTTCATTGTAGAGTGATTGATGAAGTGCAAGATGTGACTCATGCACCTAGAGACTCAATGCTTAGAACATTAATGTAGAGAAATACATGCAGCAAAATCCCATTGATTCCCTCCCTCAGAAGGAAGAAAACAACAACAACATTGCAATCAAAAGAAGAGGAAGGAAAATAAGGTGGGTTTTTTTTTCAAAATTTTGTGGGATCACAGCATCCATTGTGCACATGCCCGTCATGTAGTTTGCCTCTTAACAGTATCCTATTAACATTCTGGTGACTGCTAATGAAGAGAAGAGATAGGTTGGTAGGACACATACTAAGACACCCGCGAATAGCAAGCTTAGTTATGGAAGGAAGGGTCGAGGACAAAAACTGTAGGGGTAGACCAAGGTTAGAATATGTTAAACAGATTGCCTCGGATGTAGGGTGTCGGAGCTATGTAGAGATGAAGCGATTAGCTCAGGACAGGGAGGCATGGAGAGCGGCATCAAACCAGTCAAAAGACTGAAGACTCAAACAACAACATTAACATTTATGTAACAGATTGCTACACAAGACTTCAACAAGTAACAAGTTGGAAAACATTTCTACAGTACATTTTTATATAGATTTTCATTTCAGAATGGTTTGCCTTTCGGCATCCAGTTTAGTCTGCAAGCCTCTGTTGGAACATAGGTGGCTCGTGGGTAAAACTACTGTTCCATGAAAGTGATAACAAAATTTAAATGCATTTCAATATGAATGGTCAATTTCTGACTTTATTTAATATCCTGTCAATCAAGACATTTTAAGACTAACGGAATTCATCAGCTGCATCGAGGTATTTATTAATTGAGTTTAGCACCGAGTAACATGGTCTTGGTGGAGGCTAATCTGTGCAAACATTGGAGTAATTGCAAGTTTAATAAAAACATACAGAAAGGAAAGAAATTACTGTATGTTACTTAACTGCATCTGTAGAAAATAGAAATCTCTGTCAGCAATATACTAGATGATTCCTCCCTATTTTGTAACTTTCCAACCTGATGGAGTTTGAAATTTTTGGGTTGATGAGTCTTTTTAAACTTCTAATTCATCTTCCAAGTTTAAGGAAGAACAATGTGTTTTTAAATGAATCAATGCAATTGATAATTCACTCTGGATGTTCAGTGACTAGATGTATACTTTGGAAAACACTCGCATCACACAGTTTACATTTTCTCAACACAAGTAGCAAAGGACAGCTGGTGAGAGTCCTCCCCTTCTATCGCCATGCTTTCCTCACCCATTCTGGTCTCAGGGACCTGCTTACAGGAAGTAAATTAGCTCTGGGGTTTTAAGGCTATTGTGTCTAGTGGCTGGAAACTGTAGATGATGATGTGTCGAGATTCCATTGTTAGCATGGGCTGGCCCATTACGTAATGCTAAACTCAATATTTTCTTACACAGTAATGCTAATGATACCATACCTCACGTAACCTGTACTGCGTGTGTATTGAGCATCTTGGGGTTTGCCTGTACTAATTCCCATCACTCAGATATTTCAACGCTTGGAGTTGTGTATGCTTTTGTAAAGAGCTGTAAATGAGTATATTTTTATTAATATGGGGTGGTTTTTTTTTTGTCAGTATAGAAAAGACTTGTTGCTACTCAAGGGGCAGATGACCTTGATTTTCCTCCCCTTAAAACAATATTCATCATCATCTTATTGATATAAAAACAAACTGTAGTGGGGCCTAGCCCAATTAGCCTCCCAGAAGGAACCGTCCTTGGTAGGCAAGTAGGTTTGATTCTTATTCCTACTTTGCACAGGGCTGTTAACACACAGTTATTTATGTCCATGGAGTATTTTTGGTGGCCTCATTGTCAGATATCTTGATGGCCATGCCCAGCATACAATGTCAATTGAATAACAAAGCACTCCTCAACATTGCAATGTAGGGAAGCAATGGTATTAAAAGCCTTACTGGGATTGTATGCATGACTTTCTATTTCTAGGCAATAGTATTGTGAAGACTTAGAATCCAAGTCTTGTGAGAATGTTTGTATGTTTGTTGATGTGTGTTCTCTTTACTACTACTATTGAAGTTACTGTTTCTTTGTAAGACATACTGTATTACATTATTTTTAAGGAAAAAAAAGTATTAAACATAGTTTTCAATTGTACTACACTTGATTTTCAAGTTTTTCTTCTACAGGCAGTCCCTACCTATAACGTGGTGTTTTTTTTTTTTTCCACATTATCATTGCCTTTAGTGTTCTGTGGCTGGATCACTTATTTGTGGTTGTGATGAAAGGCAATTCAAACAAAGATATTCAATATTCTTGAACACTAGTAAACTTGGTACAGTGTGTCATACGTTAAACTGCACAATTAGTTACACTGTCATGTGTCAGCATCATCAGGTGGGAGAGGATGCTCGAGGTCTGCAATTTACTGTAGTGACATCAGTGTTGCCTTAAGGTTGGGGCTTGTTCTCTGTGACATGCAATATGGGTGTAACAGGCTGGTATGTTTTGCCTATAGGTTCTGTGCACGCTACTCTAGCAGCACTCAGTGGAATTTGGTGTTGCGAGGCGGGAGTACAGCAGTGCATCAACAGAGGTGAAATAATCTGAAAACATGTAGAGTCAGAGAGACAGAAATGGAAGAACGAATTACTGTGTTGTTCAGTGTTCGAACACTTATGGAATGATCCACGCCCGATATAAGATTTTGCACATTTCCGATGCATATACACGAATAGATACTTGGAAAGTAAAGAGATTGCGGTAAATTGCAAGAAGTCCTTCTTGATAAACTGTAGATGTTACGTAACTGCATATTCCTTTTCTGTGCTTACATTGGTTTTTCAATTGTTTCAAAATTTCCTGGATTATTTTGTCTGCGCCAATGATATCTAAGAAGGGTTCTGGATTTCTTGAAAGAATATCAACCAACGTGTTCGCTTTTCCTGGTTGATGTTCCATGGTCACTTCCTGGTTGATGTTCCATGGTCACGTGAAACTGCTGTATGAAGAGCATCAAGCGAGTGACCCTCTGGCTTGCCAGCCCCATCTTCATAATAAACGTGAGAACTTTATGATCAGTCCTGATTTATCACGTGGCGTCCTCATATTAATTTCTTCTATTACTCAATTGCCAGGGTTTCTAATTCTGTTGTAAAATAGCTTTTCTTGTGCGATCTAAGCCTTTGGCTGAGGAATGCAATGTAATGTCACTGAAATGAAAATCCACAGCCTGCTTCCAGTCTCCGACCAGGTCAGGAATGGAATGAATGAAGCCCCCATCTAGCGGTGAGGATATGAACTGTGCCGGCTGCCGAGGCCTGACGCACTCCTCTGGGGCAATGATTAAATGAATGACAGTTGAAATGAAATGAGAGTGGAGAGTGTTGCTGGAATGAAATGTTGACAGGGAAAACCGGAGTACCCGGAGAAAAACCTGTCTGCCTCCGTTTTGTCCAGCACAGATCTCACATGGAGTGACCGGGATTTGAACCACGGACCCAGCGGTGAGAGGCCGGCGTGCTGCCGCCTAAGCCACGGAGGCTTAATGTAATGTCACTGCTTGTTTACATTTTCTTGTAATACACTACTGTTTGTAGAAAGTGAAACACCAAGAACATGAGATGTGACCACATTGCACTTTATACCACAGATTAGGGACATGACAATACATTACTGATTAGAAGGACAGTCCGGTACATGCATGTTGACGGTTGATCTTCAGTACAGCGTCGCGCCACCACATGCTACACTCAGAGCCGCTAGACGTCGTGGCATGGAATCATACAGTGCTTGAATACGCTGCTGGGGAATACCATCCCACGCGGTTTGTAGGAGCGCCCACAAAACATCAACAGTGGCGGCAGGTGGACCTGAGCAAAGAAGTTGCCGACCGACCATATCCCAGACATGTTCGATAGGTGACATGTCAAGCGAACGGGCAGGCCAGGGAAGCAGAGGTATCCGTCGTTCTGCGAAGAAGGCTTGCACATTCCTCGCCACATGCAGGCGGGCATTGTCCTGCTGAAATATGGACTGTGGAACAACCCGCACCTGGTGTTTGTCCACTATGCCGCTCAACAATACAGTCCGCCTGATTGCGTTCTCCACGGCGGAGTCGAACGCGTATGCAGCCATCACTGTAGGACAGGTTGAAGCGGACTCGTCCGAAAACACTACATTTTGCTACTCAGCCAGCCAGTGTCGGCGTGCACGTGCCCATTGTAGTCGGAGGCATCGGTGGTTCCCATTCAATGCAAGCCGACGCAGTGGCATGCGTGCTACCAGTCCAGCCCTCAGAAGATGGCACCACACCGTCGGCGCAGGCATGTCCAACCCCGTTGCAGTGCTCCAACGTCGAGCCAACACTGGGGATGACGCTGTTCTGTCCGATATAGCCATGCGGAGAAGATGGTGGTTGTCTCGCGCTGTGGTCACATTGTGTCGTCCTGTACACTGTCGTCGCTGTGTACAGTCCTCTTCTCTCCTCTGGATCCACATACACCTTACTGTTGACGCAGCGTGCCCTGTACGAGCTGCAATGTCCCGGAACGACAGACCCACCTCCCGGAACCCAAGCATTCTGCCCCGTTCAACCGCATTCACATGCTGATAGTCCACCCTGTGATGTCGGTGAGGCATCGTTGCACTTGCTTACACGTTTCCACTTGGTATGGCGGCCCCACGCCGACTGAGCTGTGCGGAATACTGACCTGTCCGGTCCCACGATAGAGGGCACTGGTGGGCCAATGTGCACGCCATCTCTCTGCGATTTCAATCACTTAGTATGGTACCGCAGGCCTACACGACCCCTGTTCTGGGAGTGTCTCCAACCATTTCTTCTGAGTGTTTTACTTTCTACAAACAGTGCTGTAGAATGGGAGTAATTCCACTGTCTTTTAAATAGAGTTATTATCATAATCGGGGTATTCCAGCTTTATAAGGTTCGCCATTAGATTTTCAGCATCTTAAAAAGCCTTCTTGCATTCCTCGCTCCATTTCCATGTAATATTGTTCCTTAACAGTTCCTGGAGTGATGCTACTGTTCTAGAGCAGTCTTGACAATGGGTTGCGAAGAATTGACCGACTCCATGGAATTGTCTGACTTGTTCAATTTTTACTGGGTGTGAAAACAATGAGAGAGCCTGTATTTTGGTTGGATTCGGAAGGTAACTATTTCCAAGACCAAGAAACTTGAAGTCACTTTACAAAATCAAAGGCACTTCTTGAAATTTACTTTGAAATTAGCTCGCAAGTAAGTTATCCAACACCATGTGGAGATCGTACCAGATTAGTACCAAGGTCCATGCAGTACTTTCTGGTGACGAACAGAGGAATTTCTCTAGTTTTCTGTAATCTCATTGATACACTTTCTTTGGCCACATTGTTTTAAGTTCATTGAAAAAGGAGGCAAGGTTCCTTCGAAACGTCTGGTATTTAATTTTATTTTCACACGGCAATAGTCCAAAAAACATGAATACTGTAATTTTAATACATTGATGTTAAGTTGATTGAACTGAGGTATAACTTGTCTTTAAAATTTCTCAAAATCTCCCTGAAGTTCGGCGTTTGGTCATGTTTAGTTAATAAGCGCTTGTTCAAGGCTCTGGCATCCAAACATATCCGGAGACTTCCATCGGGTTTGGTCACAACTGCAATGGGATTTATGTACAACGTTTTGTAGAAATTATGTCTGCCTTCTCCATATGATCAATGATCTCTTGGATTTTAATCTCGATATTTCTCAGCTATGGGATGTACAGATCTGTTCAAATTAGACTCATCACACAAATTTCCATCTTTTTTTTAAATATATTTCAACGTAGCTGTTTATGAAAGGGAATTTTATGTCAAATTGTTAGTAAATGAGCAATTACAGTTCCCATTCGATTTATGGAATCATCCAAGATGTTGGTAACTATGCTTTGACCTTCAGCTGTTTTGTTTTGAAGGGAGAGTCACTCGCTGCTCTGTGACATAAAGTAGCAGCTTAAGACAACAATTAAAATTTGAGATTATGGTCATTTTTGGCGCAATATATTGTTAATAGGGAGTTGCTAGGGAGGTGTAGCTAGTTAATTATTGTTGTTTTAAGGGGGCAGAACAGCGAGGACATCTGCCCCTAAGTGTAGCTATTTCTCACCATCAATTTCGAAATGTTATTATACAATATAATTAAATCTGTGGTTCTTTCCATCATTTAGTGCCCTGCACAGTAAAATCGGATTGTGTTCGGATAATGGGGAAAAACAAAGACTTTTCTTCACTTAAGTTGCAGTTTTTAATACCCTGCTGGATGAAGGAAGATTTAATAAAAACAAGTGCTTGAGTTTAATAATTTGAACAGATCTGTATTTTCTTCTGATACGGTGATGTATCTGAGTTCATATTCAAAATTCTCAATAACTCCAGGCTGGTTATCAAACACCTCTTCATATTTTTCCAGTGTGTCATCAAGTCTCTTCTGGATATTGGGATTCAACTTCAGCAATTTCCCCTCTTGCTCTTCTGACATGTGCATCTCATCCATAATCTTCACGAGCATTACTGGCGTCATCTCCCTGATCTATCCGTCATTTATCAACTGCACATTTTCAGTCTGATGAAATCTAATAACATTATTCTCCATATCAATAATGGCCTAATATAATCGAATAAAGTCTGCTCCGAGAATCATAACGAATGTCATGTCATTGATGATGACAAGTATGTGCTCAAATATTTTTCCTCTAATGTTGAAATCCATCAAAACTTGTATTTTGCATTTGACCGTCTTCTCGGGAATTATTCCACAAGCTTTGATGTTGTTTCCCGTCTTAATGTCCTCATACAGCCCCACGGCGATTGCACTTATCGTGTTATTGTCCACATGCGTCTTAATTTTCTTGTCTCCAATATCGACCATAATTATTGGCAGTCCTGCCGTGGCATCTGATAGAGTTGTTGTGCTGTCATTTAGGAGGTCTTCGTCCATAGTTTGCCACTGGATTAGCCTATCTGTGTTGCCACTGTTATTGCTGTCCAGCCTGTCGATTCTCAATCGACTTCTTTTCCTCACAAATCTTCCGGTCTTTTATCATTTTGACTCCTCAAGGAATTTATATACTCCTGGCTTTCTTGATGTCGTCTGTGCCAATTATTATTAAAATTGGATCTTTGGTTAGGATAATCATTCCTCCTATCGTCCTGTCCTTTTTTTTGTATTCATGCTGCTTGCGATGGAATCTACCATCTCGCCTTCTGTAAGAATTCTCTGGGCTTATCTGTTCCTATAGTTCCTCTAGTTTGGTTGATGTGATGTCTGACCGAATTTACGCATACCTCCTGTCTCATTCATTTGGACTGTCTGATTTGTCTAAACCGTGTGCTTTTCCTTTTACCGTATTCTGTCCTACTGTGTCGAACATGAAATTGCTGGCTAGTATGGTCAAGTTTGCGTAAAATGTAATCGCAGTTTTGGAAAGTACTGGCATCTAGGACAATCAAAATTTTCTGTACTTCCGGTAGGAATTATCAGGTGATAGCTTGTACTAGCTCATTTTTGGCTAACGGTGGTTGTAGAAATTGGAGTTTGGCCAATTGAAGAGCATTTCTCTTCTTGCTGCTCCAAAACAATGGCACAACTCTAGACACACACACATTTTAACTTCAATCTCGCCATTTGGCATGCAACATAAAAGATGGCAGAGGTTCAGTTCCAACCCCTTCCCTCTCCCTAAACCTTCTGAAAAGTTTGGAAGCCCGTAATAAAATGTTGCTTTGTGTTATTTGGCTCTCTAGTAGAAAATATGTTTCTCAGAATTGAATGCAGAAACATGTCCAAATAGCTGCTACAGGAGCTATTTGGCATGTTTTGTGATACAAGGTTCATAAATCCTGATTGAGGATTGGGCCTAGTCTCTTAACAGACCTATTATATAGGCAGGAAATACATCACAGAAGTTTTCTATTGCCAGACCACCAAGTAAATGGTCTGCACAGAGACATGTCAGAATTATTGAGTCTCAAAGAGCATTCAGGAATGCATCGTTTAATTTTGGATCCATATTGAACAGAATACTTGAGGGTATACAATTGAAAAAGTGTCCACCTGGTCAATACATTGTCATTTGATTTAACAATTATCACAGGTGCATGTTTCTGGAGCTATAATGAATGCTCCCTTAGTCGGCTTCATACGTATTGCCTACTAGCATTCAATAAACATATATATCCACTCCTCAAAAACAAACTCTACAAACTTATTTAAAACTCTCCAAGCTTTCTTGTTAAAATTAGTAACAATTGTACATATATTAAAAACTGGATAGTGTTCACTGAATAGTTTGAAGCATTTTTTTTTTTTTAAGTAAGTGTCCTTTCACATGATGAAAATTCTATAATAGAAAAACACATTTTATTCATATATATCATATTGGAAGTTGGGGTGGTAAGTGAGATAATCAAAGCATTATTAACACTGAGTTTCTTATGTTAAGAGAAAATAGAAGTTATCATGTTTAAAAAAATGTTTGTTAAAATTGATTTTTTTACATTTTTCTGAAAGAAAAGACCCACTTGGAAACTAGTTGATTTTATCAACAGTTCAATAGTTGCTGTGTCTCATTTGATTCACTTGATGAAGATGAGCGTAAACAGGTCCCATTCAACTGGTGGTGTTTTGTTGTCCAAAATGAATCTTCGTAATATTTGTCAATAAATACTGTATAGTGGAAAACTGTATCCAAAAAAGAAAAACAAAAAGAAAATTTTAACAGCTAGTTGTAAACCACTTCTATGACCCTAATAAACAAAAAGTTGAAATATTTTATATATGACAAAATAACTTACTCTTAGTGCTTCATTTGGAAGGCAAAGTTGATAAAAATATTAATGTATTGACTAGGCAGAAACTGTTCCAATTGTATACCCTCAAATCTAAGAGCATTTGGCACGTTTCTGGCACCAGTGAAGGACACAGATAGGTGCATTCACAGTTTGTTTATGGTTATTGTTTGTGTTGATTATAGAGATAATAATGGAAAGTTATTGGTTCCATTCCCATGTGCTATTGACAACCGATCGCTCCATCTCGAAAAGGTAAGTTTAAAAAGTAACGTCCTTACCCTCTTGTTACCATAAAAGTAATTTGAGTTACAAGTTACTCCCCAACCCAATTCACTGCATTTAAAACTAATGCAAATCTTATCAGGGAGTATTTTTTTGCATATATTTCCGTATCTTTATTCTCGCTTAAATGGTATTTATTTTCTTTTCTTTTATTCTTATTCTTTCTTATCTGTTATTTTGGCATCTACTGTACCTCTAAATTTATAAAATATCCAAATTTATTTGTGTTATGAGGGCCATATGACCTGGATGTTCTGCCTTCTCAAAACAATTAACCAACAACAACAAGGGTCAGCTATTTCCATGTACATAAAATGCGTAAACGTTAACCATTTCAAAAAATTGTAACCGATTTATCCGTATTGTCTGATGGTAATATGTAATTGTGAAATCTGCCTTGTCAATACTGTGACAACCCATTTAACACACAGAATTTCAGTGTTAAAAAGATAGCAAACAACATGGAATAGAAGATTTTATTCAAGATATTGAATATTAAATGGTTGACAATGGTAGGATTTCCAGAATATATTTTATTTCAAGTGCATTTTAACAATTTTAAATCTATGTAGATAAAACAATGTCATATGAATCAAAATTAGTGATTACAGTAAAACCTGTCTAAACCGGTCCCTGTATATACCGGAAACCTGGACAAACATAAAACAAAATTCGGAAATTTCCTATGTTAAATGACGCTGTAAACCGGAAAGCTGCTTAATGCGGAAACGGAAAGAAATTCCGGAACTGTAGGCGAAAATAAACTATCCATAATACAAAGCTATGTACTAAATATTGAGTGTGACTGTATTTGCACCAAAATTTTTCCTCCAAGATGCAGCAGGTATGCTACATTTCACATCTGTAAGTGAATGGAATGCACCGTTACTTCCTCCAACCCTCTCGTAATTCACACAGTTTCCTTCTGAGAAATGACAGTAGAGGTACTAGTAGAAGAAAACTGTGAACTCGAGTGATTTTTAAAGGTGTACTTTTTACTGTGTACTGCATTTATTTAGTACTGTAATTCAGTGACATTGACTTCTAAACATAAGACACTTACGCTGGAGGAGAAAATTAAAGTTATTGAAGAACATGAGAAAAACAAACGTCCGGATAAAGAATTAACTGTGTTTTTTAAAGTGGGAAAAAGTAAAATTATTTCATAGTAATCCTATGCAACAATACAGCATTTCTTTGTAGTGTATTTTGTCTTATAAATACTCAACCCCTTGTAAAACGGAAACCTGCGAAAACTGAAAAATGGATCTGGAACGATTGTGTCCCACTTTAGGCATGTTTTACTTTATTTTTAAAGGAATGTGTGAAAAACTTCTAAAGCTGTAATAGTTGTATGAGGCTGAAGAAAGGACATGTGATATCAATACGGAAAAACTGAAACCATGATGAATGTCAAGGATATACATAAAGCACCGTTAGTATTATTTGAAAGTAAAAAATGACACCCATATCCATTGGCTGTAAGGCACTTGTAGTAGGTGAGAACCAGACGAGTTTCACTTTTGACAATGTTGCTTTCGAGTGGCAGGTGGCATTGTGAAGGTAAAGAGTGACATTTCGGTTTCTCTTCGTTTTCATATTGAATCCATGTAACTACTAGTGATCTAGATATCCAAGTGCTTTATGCTTCACCAAATCACTGGAAAACTATTGATTTTGAGATTCTTGAAGCACCTTGGTGTCTCTGCCCTCCCAGTCATGAGTCTTTTTCAGTTCTTCCAGCATATTCCCATACAGTGACACTGTAAGTCTTTTCTTAATCATTTTACCCCAACACACTTCTAATCCTTAATGGCAAACAATTTGGTTATTAATGTCCGAAAGAACAATCCTGTTTTGTCCTCATGATTTTACGGTCATATTTTAAAATCAAACCTAGCAGTTTTGATGTCTATTCAGTCATTATGCTTTCATTCACACCCTTGGATTCCTCACAAACCTCATTCCAGACAATAGTGTGTCTTAAAACTGTCAAAAACTTCTTGAACTCATGATTTCCGTATTGATATCACACGTCCTTTCTTCAGCCTCATACAACTATTACAGCTTTAGAAGTTTTTCACACATTCCTTTAAAAATAAAGTAAAACCTGCCTAAAGTGGGAAACAATCGTACGTGAGTGTGTTGTATTTCATGTGACATAATATATTCTGCATGATATTATGAGTAATGTTTCGAGAAGCAGTGAGATGTTACTGCAATTTCTTTATAAAATATGCTCTATTCCCATTTCCATGGGGATGAGTTGTGTGAGTTTCTATGTGGTGAACGGTTTTTATGGTCGGACGTCCATAATCCACTTCTTTAGTACATTACAGTATAATTTACCTTCTTTTCTTAGAAGGTGGATTCTTCTTCTTATCGCACTGAAATCCTAAAGTTTCTCTGAAAAGCAATAAAATGGCCGGGAGGATTAATTACTGTGAGAGCTTCACTTAGTAACTTCTGATAGGGTAGGTGTATGTCTTTCGACCTTGCTCTTGGCACTACCTCATTACCAATGATCTGCCGTTTACCTTTCATTTAATTATTTCTTTGGAGCCACTCGTTTATTATCTTGCCTTGAAGTTTAAATATGGCGTTGATTAAACTTTTGCATTCAATTGTCTGTCACATAGGATTTAGCTAGGGTTTCTTTTTGCCTTCACTTTAAGTGCTAAAACTACTGATTGAGAGTGTGATGGAAGAGCGTGTTTTAAGTTCTGTATGCCTTCTTAACCTCCATGAATGGTCTATTAGAGCCTTGGTTAACGTCCATAATCCGCTTCTTTAGTACATTACAGTATACTGTACCTGCTTTTCTTAGAAGATGGATTCTTCTTCTTATCGCACTGAATTCCTAAAGTTTCTCTGAAAAGCAATAAAATGGCCGGGAGGATTAATTACGTGCATCAGTTGGTCCGAACAGTGACATTTATTGTACTAGCACAGAACTGTATACATGGCTCATCCAGCAGCATGCCTCCTGCTGAGCGCTGACAGGTGAGAGAAAGAGAAGACACAATTCTATGCTTGCAGTACATATGTGACCTTCTCCTTAAACATAAGGCACACCGAATTTAGATGTTTGTTTGAGATGAAAGACCTAATGTTAGTATTACCCATATGTTAGTTGGTTTTACATTCCTTTTAACTACTCCGGCTTTTAGAGTTACCCATATGTACAACAATTTCTTACAGCATGAGGCATTTCTAGTAATATCTCCTGTAATATGCCATACAAATTTATTCGTGACTGCAGTACTCAATCTGTACATGAGTGTGTTGTATTTCATGTGACATAATATTTTCCGCATGATATTATGAGTAATGTTTCGAGAAGCAGTGAGATGTTACTGCAATTTCTTTATAAAATATGCTCTATTCCCATTTCCATGGGGATGAGGTGTGTGAGTTTCTATGTGGTGAATGGTTTCTATGGTCGGATGTTCTGATTCAAAACTCCTGTAAGAAATTGATGAGAGTTTAAATCGATGACAGTGAATGAAATCTAGAAAGAAGGTACCGTCCCGACATTTACCTGGCATTGAAATAGGGGAACCATGGATTGATCCCACTTGCCAACTGATACTGCAGACTGCCTAGCCCCATGGCCATTAGACTTAACGCGTGTAGCTATCACAGTCGGTATAAAGTAAAATACAGAAATTAATTCAATGGAGTCAGATTTTGTTCATCGGGTCAACCCATATTAATGGTAGTAACATTATTAGTAAGGTCCGGAAATTAGGGAAAAGTCGTATTTTTTTCCCTGTGCTTATTTTGCCTCAAACGTGAAACATAAGTGGGAATCAAGGGTTCCTGCCTCATTTAAAGCAATTTTATTTTGCCTATAAATTCATATTTTGGCCATTTTTATAGTTTCCATCATATTTTGCTCATTTTAATGATATAAAGTTGCATTTTGTTATAGTTTAAGCACATCAGTTTAAATTTTTACAAGGTATATGTTATCTGGGTGGAGTTTCAAAAAATGGGATTTCTAATTCAGTAGATACATTTTTCTCTGTATTCCCGGACTTATATTTCGTTTTTCGGTTCTCTTTTAAGGAAAAAGTGAAAACTGCATCCAAAGTCTATGCTACTGCCGTACTGAGTGAATATTGAAAGGTTAAATGTAGGTATTGAAGCTCTATGATTACTGTAATTGTGTCTGCTGTATTATTGCGTTTTATGATAGGCATACTCCATTACTTGCTACATATCCCTAAAATGCATAGAAAAATAGTTTTCGCCCACTTCTGTATTTGAAAATTTCTTTTAAAAAGTTAGATTTCATGCTTGACTGTGTAAAACTTGACAAATACCTGGGCGTAGAAACATGGGATTTGAAGAGTCTGCTTCAGAAAATTTAGTGCTGTCACATAGCAACAACATTTGGGGCCGATAACCTAGATGTTAGGCCCCTTAAAACAACAATCATTATCATCATCATCATAGCATCATCAAATCATTTGAATCTATAATAGTTTTGGTGCATAGAAGTAAAGATATCATACAGAATAGCAAACCAGGTGTTCAAGTTATCTAGGCAATGCTGAGCTGTTCCATTGGCTGGTACGGAATGTACGAAATGTATTAAAGAATTCTTGCATTATTTGTTTTCATACCCACAGTGAGGAGTTTGCTTTGAACAAGTTTTACTGTAATTGTTCCACAATTTTTTTTTATCTCTAGAATTATAGATAGTTAATGATTTATCTCAATAGCGTTTTTGTCATTTCGTTGAATATGGCTTGACAAACTGAGCATTATCACTCCCAATAGACTTCGCTTCAAAAGGGAGGCTTGAAAAAGAAAATGAAACCAACCAGTAGCAACATGAGAGTTTTAACTTCCTGCTGTATTTGGGCAGCTATCAATCGATTGATACCTGGGTGAGGTCATTGTGCCATCTTTCCATCCTCCTGATGAGATATGCAAACTGATTTGTACTAGATATTTGTTGACTGCTCATCCTTCTGATATTGAACAGTGGTGATATATATATCTTAAAAACCTTCTGAGGAAAGATTCAATGATTCAGCTGTTATTGAAATCTGAGGACATATTCACAGTCCTGGAGAAAAGTTTTGAATGACTCTCTCATTCCCCATAACCACTTTTAGCTACTTGCCTTATTACGATGCTACTTTTTAAAATGACAACAAAAAATAATTGTCACTGATGGAAGCATCCACGAAAAGTTTGGGGGCATGGTGGTGCAGTGGTCAAGCTGCTTGCCTCTCTCCATGATTCCTGGTCAATGCACGTGAGATTTTCAAAGTGAAATATCACGTCCTTTGGTTTGGTTTCCACGTAAAAGTGGAGGTACCGTGGCTCACGATCACAAAATTAACAATCACGTAAAGATACTTTTTTTTCCCCAAAAAGGGGAAATGTCAAAAATAAGTAGGCTGATTAAACTGTGAAAAATTTGTAGGTTACAACAAAGCAGAACAAATTTTACTCAGCTAGTGGCATGACTTCTTTCTAAAAGTGTAAATCGTGCCCAAGATATACTTTTAATGTATGAGTCGTCTAGTATCAAAACCGGCCAAGTCACTGAAGGCATATTTTTCAGTATGGATGAAAAACCTCTAGAGACAAAGCAATGAAAATGTGATGAAAATGTTATAGTAATGGGAGATTGGAATGCTGTGGTAGGAAAAGGGAGAGAAGGGAAGATAGTAGGAGATTTCAGATTAGGTGAAAGGAATGATCGAGGAAGCAGGCTGGTAGAATTCTGCACCGAGCATGAATTGGTCATAGCTAACACCTTATTCAATAACCACAATAGAAGAATATACACATGGATGAGACCAGGAGATACAGGGCGTTACCAAATCGACTTCATTATGGTCAAGCAGAGGTTTCGAAACCAGATTTTGGATTGTAAAACATATCCTGGAGCTGACATAAACTCTGATCACAATCTGGTTGTAATGAAATGCAGATTAAAGTTGAAGAAAAGTCAAAAGCCAAAAAGGTGGGCAATAGACAGACTGAAAGAGAAGGATGTAAACGAAAGATTCAAGAAGAGTATAAAGGAAGGACTTATGAAAAACCTTAAACAAACTTCAATTACAGACGAATGGGCACTTTTGAAGAATGGAATAACAAAATCCGCAGAAGAAAACATTGGTAGGAAAGAAAGAATAGGTAGAAAACCGTGGATCACTCAGGATATACTAGAATTGATGGATGAAAGGCGGAAACACAAGAATCTAAGAGATGAAAAGGGGAAAGCAGAATACAGACGTCTGAGAAATGAGGTTAACAAGAAGTGCAAGGAAGCGAAAGAAGAATGGTTGAAAGAGAAATGTGCAGGTATAGAGAATTGTCTGAAATTAGGAAAAGTAGACACAGCTTATCGAAGGATTAAGAATACTTTTGGGGAAAAGAAGACTAAGTGCTGTAATATTAAGGACACAAATGGAAAGCCTCTAACAGATAGGGAAGAAAAGGTTGAGAGATGGAAAGCTTACATAGAGAGTTTGTATAAGGGAAAGGAGATTGAGAATCATGTAATGGAAAGCGAGGAGGAAATTGATGAGGATGCGAAAGGAGATTTAATATTGAGATCAGAATTTGATAGAGCTTTGGAAGACTTAAGCAGGAACAAAGCACCAGGCATAGATGATATACCGATTGAGTTGCTACGCTGCATAGGAGGTGAAGGTCTGATCAGGTTATTTCACTTGGTGTGTAGGATTTATGAGACAGGTGAGGTACCCCCTGATTTCAAGAAGAATGTAATCATCCCTATACCAAAGAAAGTGGGAGCTGACAGATGTGAAGATTACCGTACAATCAGCTTGATTACTCATGCTTCAAAGATCCTGTCTAGAATAATTTACAAGAGGATTGAAAGCCAGATAGAAACGGAGTTGGGTGAAGACCAGTTTGGTTTCAGGAGAAATGTAGGAACAAGGGAAGCTGTACTAAGTCTTAGGCTGATTTTAAAAGGTAGAATAAGGAAAGATAAGGGAACGTTCATGGCTTTTGTAGACTTAGAAAAGGCTTTTGATAACGTTGATTGGACTAAATTGTTTGACATTTTGAAATCTATTGGAATAAAGTACAGGGATAGGAGGGTAATATACAATCTGTACAGAAACCAGACAGCAGTCATTCGAGTTGAAGGACATGAGAGAGAAGCTGGTATTCAGAAAGGTGTAAGGCAAGGCTGCAACTTATCACCCATACTTCTCAATCTTTACATTGAACAAGCAATGAAGGAAATTAGAGAAAAATTTAAAGTGGGAGTGAAGATTCAAGGAGAAATAATTTCAACTCTGAGATTTGCTGATGACATCGTCATCTTGGCCGACAAGCCTGAGGATTTGAATGAGTTTTTGAATGGTATGGACTCCGTCTTACGGAAAGAATTCATGATGAAAATAAATGTAAAACAAAAATACTGGAATGCAGCCGAAATAAATCAGAAACCTCTATGGAGATCAAATTGGCAGGTGAAAAGCTGAAGGAAGTAGGAGACTTCTGTTACTTAGGAAGCAGAATAACCAGTGATGGACGAAGCAAAGAGGATATTAAAAGTAGGTTGGCTCAGGCAAAGAAAGCATTTCTACAAAAAAGGAATCTGCTGACATCGAATATAGATTTAGGTATTAGGAAGTCATTTTTGAAAGCCTTTGTCTGGAGCATGGCGCTCTATGGAAGTGAAACTTGGACTATTGGTGCAGCAGAAAAGAGGAGAATTGAAGCATTTGAAATGTGGTGTTACAGGAGAATGATGAAGATCAGATGGGTAGATTGGGTTACAAACAAAGGGGTATTAAGACGAGTGGGAGAGGAAAGATGTTTCTGGCGACTGCTAATGAAGAGAAGAGATAGGTTGGTAGGACACATACTAAGACACCCAGGAATAGCAAGCTTAGTTATGGAAGGAAGGGTCGAGGACAAAAACTGTAGGGGTAGACCAAGGTTAGAATATGTTAAACAGGTTGCCTCGGATGTAGGGTGTCGGAGCTATGTAGAGATGAAACGATTAGCTCAGGACAGGGAGGCATGGTGAGCTGCATCAAACCAGTCAAAAGACTGAAGACTCAAACAACAACAACAACAAAGCAATGGTGGTCACAAAAGATTTTATTACATAGTTATATCCGTAATGGTTTAATATTTAAGTTCTGCTATTTTGAGAAATCTGATTCATAATTAACCCATCTTTTTTGCTAATATTAATTTTGACTTGGCCGTTTTTGTTGCAATTTTGTATAATTTTAGTCTTTTCTTGTAAAACTTTTCTTTCTAAATTCCAAACTCCAGTGAAAAAAGGCAATTAAATTAAAATAAATTGACATTGTAATTACCTGTCTTTATTGCAATAAAAACGAAAGCATTCTGCTTAAATTGGATAGTAATATATGAAGATGAACATCAGAAAGCTGAGGAGAATACAAAATAGGTATTTAATCAATAAAAGTTAGTAGTTCAATTAGATCTTAAACACAGTAAAAGAAAATGAGTCACTTATTAAAATAGGAACAATATACACGTTACACTACACAATAATGACAAAATACGAGCACACAGGATATACGATTGCTTTCGCGCCATTGCGGTAAGAAGCCCGCGAATACGGAAGTCAGTGTTGCAAGCGAACAAAATACAAATTAATATGACTTCGAAGAGTATACAATATAAGCAACAATGTTGCCTACTGATATTATCACATTCTTGCATAATCTAACAACACAAGATTCCAAACAATAATGCTGCGACATGAAGATTGCTACTCGTTCTTTGACATGGCCGGTTTTGAAAGCACTGCCTGCATGACTTGGCCCATTTTGTTGCACGACCAAGAATTCAGTGCTCTGTAACATGAAGACATGGACGATTTTGAAGCATATTCTTGTTTCGCCTGATATTGCCATACTTCTACTTCAAATTGATAACCTTAACTCATTTTCGTAAATTTTGTGACTTGGCCGGTTTTGATACTAGACGACTTGTATGTAGAATTCAGCTTACGTTAGACTAAGCTGGTATAAAGCAGCCAAAATGTGGCTATAAATGGGTTCCTCTGCAATGCCGAGTTTCTCCAATGGGGGCAGAGCTTGATTCCATAACATCATGGTGTAATCTATGTAATTATTCATTTCACTGCATGCTTTATTCCCTGAATCAGCCTGTCAGTTTTGTGACTATTATATCATAAACCTTGGAACCTATCACCTCTTTATTGACTTCAAGGCTGCATACGACAGCATTGATAGAGACCAGCTGTTTCGTGCTCTATGAACATACATGGATAGCTGCTGAGAGTGGTAAAAATGATGTCTGGTATGCGAAGCTGCATTAGAGTAAGAGGAAATTACTTGGGAGTCTTTAGAGATAAAAAGGGCTACGTCAAGGAGATGCATTAGCATGCTTATTATTTAATGTAGCCCTCAAGAAAGTGATTAGGTATGCACATCTACAGACCAGAGACACCATATTCTACAGGTCAGTACAGATCTTGGCGTATGTAGATGACTTAGATTTTGTAGCACGATCAAGATCAGCACTAAACGAAGTCTTCACAGCCCCAAGTCAAGCAAGTAGGAAGATGGGTCTGATCAGGGTCCTGCACAGCGGCCCGGCCCGTGACCTCATCGCACGGGCTGGGCCGAGCCATACTATGTTGCTGTTAACGCGGCGGGCTTATGAGAGCACTTTGGTGGTCCATGAGCTGGCAGCTTCAAAACGTACTGCGGGAAGACAGAGTGACCTGAGTTAGGCTACGGCCGAGCTAGAGCGACTTTCGCCGACTTCAACAGCCTCCTATTGTAAATGTCACTGGGTGACTAGTGTCATATTGGGGTATTCTAGGAGGCCGTGGTCGACTATAAGGTATTCTCTGCATTGCAATATTATCCTTGGGACGGCTGAGCCATAGTGTTAGAGGACCTTGGCAGAAACATGAAGTGTTATTCTTTTATTGTGGACGACGTTAACACACCGTGATAAATAACTGCACAATGTTCTATTGCTTGAAATGGCCTTCTCTACGAACTGCTGATGTTCATAAATGAGCTTAAAAAACATGTGCTATGAATTGCCTATCTCCTTTTCTGCTCTTAATAAAATAAAACAGCAATAACCCTCTCCACCAAAGTATTAACTAAACACGTTAAACATCGAGTCCTTGATTTATTTGAGAAATGTGGCTCAAATTTGTCAATACATTTTTATTAATAATATTATTATTGTTCCTACCATTGGCACCATTTTCTAATAGTGACACACCTTTAAGATAAAAATAAAGGGTGTCCCTAAAGTCCGGTAACACTTTTCTTAATTTATTGCACAAAAACTGCAAATGATACAGCTTTCCTATATATGTGTCATATTAAAGGGGAACTCAAATGGTTTTGCTTTCATAGTTTGATTTCACACTGACACCTTTCTTAACACATTTATTAACATTTTACACAAAAACTACAAATTATACAGAATTCGTATACAGTATTCATGATATTAAAAGAGGAACTCAAATGGTTTTCTTTTCATTGTTTGATTTCACATCGACTCGATATGGGCACCACGTGCAACTCGGCAAATATCTACACGGTAATCGAAATCTTGCCACACATTTTGGAGCATATCAGCCGATACAGTGGTGGCAGCGTCTTGAATCCTACGCTTGAGTTCCTCGAGATTTTGTGGTAAAGGTGGCACATACACACAGTCTTTGATATACCCCCATAAGAGGATATCACAGGGAGTGAGATCTGGAGATCTGGGAGGCCACTTGTCGAAACAGTTATTATTCCCTGGTCGTCCAATCCAGCGCTGAGGTAACCTGTTGTTCATAAAATCACGGACATCAGAATGGTAATGGGGTGGGGCCCCGTCTTGCTGGAACAGGAAATTGTCGGAATCTTCCTGCAATTGTGGGTACAACCACTGCTGTATCATATCCAGGTATGTGTGCCCATTTACAGTGTTTTCGGCGTAGAAGAATGTTCCGTAAAGTTTCCGCGATGACACTGCACAGAAAACGTTCATTTTAGGTGAATCACGCTGATATTCGAGGAATTCATGAGGATTTGCGGTCCCCCACACACGACAGTTATGCCTGTTGACTTTACCATTTGTATGGAAAGTCGCTTCGTCACTAAAAATTATGCGATTTAGGAAGTCGTCATCGTCTGCCATCCATTGTTGCACTCTGATACAAAACTCATAACGCTGTTGTTTGTCATTCCCTTTCAACTGTTGCAAGAGCTGTAATTTGTACGGCCTCATGCACAGTCTCCTACGTAATGTCTTCCAAGTTGTCGTACGTGGTATTTGCAGCTCGCGGGATGCTCTAGGAACAGATTTTTTCGGACTTCTTATGAATTCCTCATTCACACTGTTAACGGTCTCTGCACTCACTGTTGGTCGGCCACTACGTTTCGTAACACACAAGCAACCAGAACACACAAACCTGTCATACCAGGCGTAAATAGACTTCCTGCTTGGTGCATCTTTACGGTACTTAGTCCTAAACTTCCGTTGCACATCTGTAGCACTCTTATTCGTGTGGAATTCCAACACACAGAAAGCCTGCTCTCCGCCAGAAGTCGCCATCTTTACAAATGTGGCCAATAGCGCTAACTGCGGCGAATGTGGGAACTACGAACATTGGCGGTAATATCTAACAAAAACATTTGAGTTCCTCTTTAATATGCCATATATAGGAAAGCTGTATCATTTGTAGTTGGTGTGTAATAAATTAAGAAAAGTGTTACCGGACTTTAGGGACACGCTGTATATTTAAAATGACGTAATATATAAGTTCAAACTTTGTTTGTCCAATGTCTAATAACTTCAAATAGTTATATAAATTCGTCTGATGAAAGTAATATTTGTAAGCCAGGCTTACTGGTTAAACTCAGTACTTAATTTCCGTTTTGTTAATTAACTTTCCAGACAAATGCCGGGATGGTTTCTAACTTACGGCCACGGCCGCTTCCTTCCCAACCCTCGTCTGAATTACAAAGGCACACACTAACACAGCCATCACGATAACACAGGTTATCAGACATTACACACATGGGGCTACATGACCATGATGTCGCAAAGCCCCTAAATCAATCAACAACTACCATCGATGTATTTCAGATTGAGATTAGCCAGTTTGAACTATGGTTGGTTGGTTCCTCAGTTTTGGGCAGTTTGGCCGCAGTCATGTCTTATAACCGGTGTTAATTGTGATGGCTGTATTAGTGTGTGTTATCTCTGTTAGGTAGATTTCATTAGAAAGCTAACTATTGCAATTGGTACCATGTTTCGACTTCCGGAAAATTTCAACATATCCTCGCGTTTCACATCCCCCAGACCCCAAAACCACAGTTAGTTTAAAAGTTTATATATAATTTATATATATCACTTTCTTGTGGACACGATAACTACCGTGATTTTGCGCCAATCACTTTGAATATTTTACATAATATGTTTCCCTTTATAATCTCGGTAGAGTTCGTTAATGGGCAAAATCTTTCGAAGGGGGTTAAAATGAGGGGGGGTTTTTTTTCCTCTAAAAAGTGAAATGTCGCTATAACTCTCTTAATATGTGAAATATTGAATCCATTCAAAGTTCATACTATGTGTCGGATAAGGGCCAAAAATTTGTTAGAATTTTTTTTTAGATAGCATCAACCATTGACCAAAGGGGTGGGAAAAAGTGGGTGGGTTTTTCAGGAAACAAAAATCATATCTCTCTTAATAGGCACAATATCATAACTGTATGAAATGGACAATATTCCCCTAATAATTACCTAAAACTTTTGTCTAAAATAATTTTTGATATGACCCACCATTACGGCAAAGGATGAGCAAAATGATTTTGGAATTAAAATAAATGCTAAGAGCCATCAGAGGTTGCCATGACAATGCTACTAAATTAACGAGGGATAAGCCATCAGTGGTTGCCATGACAACGTCACTGCACGAGATCACATTCAGTTTTCCATCTGTCTCTGTCGGAAGCGGCTTCAGTGGCGTAACTGGTAGCATGCTGCACTTCTATGCCCAAGGTCGCGGTTTCAAACCCGGCCGAAGTCGTTGGATTTTTTTAAGAGGAACCAACCAACATCTCTGCGGGAGATAAAAATCCCTCAGTATGCCTTCCTTCAGAGGAGAAGTTCCAATGTTCGTTGCTGGTTGCAGTGGCATCTAGTAGCCAAGTTCACAACTAGGTGTTGTTGATGGTAGTGTTTGGTAGCAAAATTAGGAACCTAATACTTGAAATTGACCGTCTGTAGTCCTTACCTGAATTACAGACTAATACAGCCATCATAATTAACACTGGTTATCGGACAGATTCTACATACACCCAAAGTACACGGGGCTACATGACCGCATTATCGCAGCCCCTAAACTGAGGAACCAACCAACATCTCTGTGGGAGATAAAATTTTGTGTGACGTAGTAACAGACCGTTAGATAGTTACACATCAGTGTCGAAACCTTGCATAAGGACAGTGTGACCACAAGTATAAAAATGGACCCCAAATTACGAGAAGGTTACCGTCCCCATAAGACAATGAAATGCTAAAAATATGCATAAAAAATGAGAAACAAAGTTTATTAAGCTCCAATTGTAAAATACTTTCTCGCAATGAGGTGTATAAAAAGAGGTCTGATCCTTCTACGGAAACCTCCATATTTTGCCTATTTTCGCCTATCCCCTAGTCTGCCCGGTGAATCTACCTCAGCCTTCGACGTCCCGAAAGGGATTTTTTAAAATCCAAGTAAGGACTGCAGACATTCAATTTTCAAGTAGTTCCTACTTTTGCTACCCAACGCCACCGTCAATGAAAACTAGTTTTGAACTTCGTTACTAGATGCCGCTGCAGTCTGTTCCTGACGACGAACGTTGGAACCTAAGAGCGTTAGTCAAATCTAACCTATAATTTAGCTTCACACAAGTGTAATTAGTGGAAGGTTTTTTACATGACATAAATCTACGACATGGGACAGCCGGCTTTACTTCCCCTCCAAAGGAAGGCATACTGAGGGATTTTTAATGCTCTTAAAAAATCCAACGACTTCGGCCGGGTTTTTAACCCGCGACCTTGCGCATAGAAGCTCAGCAAGTTTGAACTATACCATTAGCTTAGTGACAATCGTATTGCTATAAATTCTGAATAGAAGTGCAAAGCGAGCATTTTGTTGTGCACATGTTGTGAGGTTGAGTCTGCCTGCTCGGCCTGTCCAGTGTGGTGGGCTTTGTGAATCCAGTGCTATGGGCCAGAATGCGGCCGCGTTAGATGAGAACGACACTGGACGGACTGGGCCTCAAAAGTTCATGGGCCCTGAGTGCGGTGCGGTGGGCCTCGCTGCAGTACTCTGGGTTTGATTATAAATGAAGATAAAACAAAATGTATGGCCTGTGGGAAAGTTTGGCAACCCAATTTGCTGAAGACTTGCGTCATGGATAGACACACATTCAAGAGAGTCGATAGCTCAGGTAACTTGGCTCGCTAATGATGCTTACACTGTAATCAAGGTCAGGCTGGTTACAGCAAATAGGGCATACTTTGCCTTGAGTAACTTATTCCGGCCAAGACTCCTTAGCCGCTCAACAAAACTAAAACCCTTGTTAGACCAGATCTCACTTAACGCCTCAGATATGAGACCCTTGACAGAAACTGCATGATGGATTTGAGAGGAGCGTTCTGAGGAGAATAATCGGCCCTGCGTTTGATAAAGAACGATGGAGGAAAAGGTACTATGCAGAATTGTATAGGCCTACTATTTATTCTGATGCTCCAGTAACAAGAGTCATACGATGAGAAAGGCTAAGATGGGCAGGCCGTGTGGTGAGAATGGAGGTGGCTGTCGAAACGAAGAAGATTCTAAAGTGATCAGTCATCATGTCGGAAATCATAAGGTGCTACATCTCCCATATCAGTAACCAATCAAATAGTCAGGATGTAATTTGCCTTCGGGTGGTCTTCAGAATATTCTTATAAATTATAAATATCACAAGTCAAAATATTGGTTTAGTTGGAAATACGGAATTAAAATAAAATAGGTAGCAGTTTGACAGGTGTAACATTTTTCATTTTAAACTGGCAGGCTAGGCGGCTGATTTCAAATTACTGTTTCAAGTCGCGTAGATATACCTATCTGATGTCACATCAAAGCTCTTAATTCGCTTGTCAGATGATTCGAGTAGTCACAGTAAGTATGCATGTACATCGTATGAGAACAGCTGCATTTGATTTCTTGAAGGTTTTTATTTACTTCCAAGACCATTAGAACACCAACTACAAATAAGTTTTGTATTACAACTGCAAAGGAGGGTTTAGGGGGGACTTTTTTTTTTAAATTATCTTTGTAGTGATTAATTTTACAAATATTGTTGAAAGATAAATTATAAGTATTTTATTTACATCGTAGGCTTTCGTAGCCGGTGTCTAGTTTATCATCTAGGCTTACAGGATGGAGTTTGAGTACGGACACCAACTCGTACCTACCCATTATTAAGGCTGCTGCAATGACAGCCGAAACATAGGGAAACAATCACCGATACACGACGCGGCTCCATCCTGTAAGCCTAGATGATAAAATATAAGCATTTTATGTTTTATTCCCTTTTCTGATAGAAAGGCACATAAGAGTTATGTCATCAAGAGATGGGAAGATGTCCAACCACTATGCGTGGTATGTGGATATTAATTGCTTTGTTGCGTCCTGCTGGACTGGTGTTACACCTCGCTTTGTACGAAGATAGACTGTTAATTCCTGTAGTTTCATAGTTTCCAATTATAGTTGATTATTAATAGTAATTTGCCAACAGGTTGTGGAGGGGTACATAATGTACAAATCCAGCAGTAAAAGAAAAGAAAACTGAATCATGTAAGAGGATATGAGGAAACCAGAGATATATAAGCAAAGCGAACTGATGTGAGTTTAATAATAATAACGAACTGAGGTACATGGATGGCAATAGCGGAACCGCGCAAACTAAACAAGTGTGAACATGGCGCGGGTTTTAGGCAAACTGAAGCTTAAAGGGCAGGTAGCAGCACCTTACACATATAGAACCGCATACTTGTTAAACAAAATATAAAACTACCAAAGTTTCAACACTTCCCCTCAAGTAGAGGTTCATACAATCTTTACACTCTCCAAACCAGCAAACTTCAAGCAACGTTCATGTTTTATTCGACTTAAACTCTTCGTGAGAAAGTCAGCAACTTGATCGTTCGTAGAGATATACTTCAAAACAAAAAATTTACACTCAAAGCCTTCGCGAACAAAGTGATGTTTGATATCAATATGTTTGCTTCTACTGTGATACATCGCATTCTTTGCCAAATTAATTGCACTTTGATTATCACAAAAGATGAACATAGTGGCTAAGTCTTTGAAGCCTAACTCGAGCAGAAATCGACGTAAGTACACAGATTCCTTGGCGCACTGTGACAACGCCATGTACTCGGCCTCCGTGGTGCTAAGGGCCACGGTTCTTTGTTTTCTTGAGTCCCACGATATAGGGCATCCGCCGAGCAGGAACAGGTACCCTGTGTAGGACCTCCTATCTTCTTGGCAGCTTCCCCAGTCGGCGTTGACGAATCTTTGGATCGGTTCGGTGTCTGCTTCTTAGATCAGCCCGATGTTCGAAGTCCCCTTCAAGTACCGCAGCACTCTCTTGGCAGCTTTCCAATGTTCGACTCCGAAGCAATTGTTGAATTGTCCCAGGTAGCTGACAGCGAATGAAATGTCCGGGCGTGTAGTTGTCGACAGGTATGTCAGCGCACCTACCAATTCGTGGTAAGGCAACTTCAATTCGTCAGTACTGGGATTCTCATTTTTGCTCAACTTCGTTCCAAGGTCGAGTGGTGTGACTACAGGGTTGCAGTCGGCCATCTCGTAGCTTTTGAGAAGCTCTTCAATGTAACCTTGCTGTTGCATGGCTATACATCCGTCTCCTGGATTAGTTCGATGCCTAGGAAGTGTTTGGCCATTCCTAAGTCCTTGACCTTGAAATTTTCACTCAGGACTCTGGAAATCTCGGCGAGTCTTTTTGCATTTTGACAGCACCATCCTGTTGTCAACGTAAACGGCAATCAAAGTTATGTTATTTCCGGAACCAATTTGGAATAGACACGGATCCGATGCGGTTGGTTTGGCACCGCACTTCCTCAAGACCTCACGCAGCTTGGCATACCAGTTTCTCCCGGCCCTTTTCAATCCGTACAGTGATTTTTGTAGTAAGCAGACCTTGTCGCCTCCCTGCAACTGGCGAAGCAGGTTTTTAGCCTTCTCCTTGGTTTCGTCGTCAGTCCAAGTCATTGCAATGCTCTCTAACATCTCCCTGAAGTTCTTCGGTTGTTTCATGAATATTTCCTCGTCTACGTCACCATACAGATAAGCCGTTGTGATATCTTACTGTCTGATTTTTACACCGAGCTTGGCAGCGAGACAAACCATCAATCGAATTGATTCCATTCGCGCCACTGGTGCGAACGTGTCAAAGTAGTTGATTCCATACTCCTGGTTGAAACCTTGAGCCACCAGCCTGGCCTTTCTCTTCTCAAGTGTTCCATCAGGTTTTAGTTTGTCGCGCAGCACCATCCGGCATCCGATGACTTTGACATCACGGGGAGGATCCACCAGCACCCATGTATTGTTTCTCAGGATAGATTCCATTTCCATGACCATGGCAACATGCCACTCGTTAAGAGTTTGGTCCTGTTATTGCCTCCTTGAATTGAATCTCTGCTAGAAAAATCTCGTGTCCTTCTTGCTCCTCTACATCTTGGAGATTTGTTTGAAAAAGTTTCTTCGGTCTTCCCCTTTTTCCAGTTCGCAGAATCTTGGGTCGACCAGGTCCTTGTATCAATTGAGGCGTAGTATCGGATGTTTCGACAGTCGTACTATCGTGATCATCCACTGGCATCACATCGAAACCGAGGAAAGGTTCTCCTGGCAGATCATCATCTTCTCCGATTTCAGGTTGAGAGACTGGTTCCTCCACGACAGCTGGTTGATCTTTTTTTCTTGGTGATTGCGGCGGTGGTTCTGCAAAGAACAGCTCCCAACAAATATCTTGCTTCGAGGATTCCGGGCGCTCCATCCTAGTCTCTTCCAGTGGCTTTTCATTCTCGAAGAATTTTACATCTCGGCTAATCAAAATTTTGTCTTTGTCAGGGGAGTATATGCGAAAGCCCTTGGTTTCTTCGGAGTAACCCATGAACACCCCTTCTCAGCCTCGTTGATCCAGTTTCCCTCTTCCGGGATCCCTGTCCATGAAGTAAACCTTGCTTTCAAACGTTCTGAATTGCGAGACGTCGGGAATCTCTCCTGTCCACAATTTGTACGGTGTTTTGCCTCCGATACTTTTTGATGGCAGGCGATTACAGATGTAATTTGCAGTATTCACTGCTTCCGCCCAGAAGCGGTGAGGTAATCCGGGGTCGAACAACATGCACCTGGCAGTCTCCATCAAAGTCCTATTCATCCTCTCTGACTTCCCGTTTTGTTCGGGGTTGTGAGGGACTGTGAGGCGTCTTGTGATTCCGCGCTTCTTCAGGTAGTTATCGAACTCTCGATTCAGGTATTCCCTACCGTTGTCAGACTGGATCACCTTTACTAGTTTTCCTTTCTGATTCTCCATCCTGGTAACGTACTCGACGGTAGCTTCGTAGACCTCTGATTTTGCCTTCAAAAATCTCACTTCACACCAATGAGAGTGATCGTCGATGAATTCCAAGAGGTACCTTGAACCTCCCATAGATGGAGTCGGCATCGGTCCACACACGTCCGTGTGGATCAAATCGAGTAGCTCCGTCCATCGATCGGATTTCTTTGGAAACTGCGTCCTGGACATCTTCCCCTCGAGGCACACTCTACAGTCCAGAGTCGTCGATGGATTCCTCAGCTCAACGCCAGAAACCCTCCCTTTTCTCACAGCTACTAAGATGTCGTCCACGTTGACATGTCAGAGTCGACGGTGTAGCAATTTTAGATCAATTATTTTGGGCGATGCAGCCATATTTGCTCGTTCTTGACTCTCACTGACGTAATATAGGTTATTCTTCCTCTCAGCTCGCATCAAGACTTCTCCTTTTTCGTTCACGACGACTGCGCCTTCCTTGTCAAAAATCACCTCGTGGCCGCGGTCGGTGATCTTTCCCACCGACAGCAAGTTTGTCCTGAGGTCTGGAACGTGGAAACATCTGAGAGAGAGACATCTATCTCTTCGTTCGCAATGCGGGTAGATAAGCGAACACTGCCTTTTCCCACGATCTCTGCCGTTGAATCATCAGCCAATTTCACCATACCCCTTCGTGACTCATCGATCTTCGAAAAAATCTCAGGGTCGCCACAGATATGTGAAGTGGCGCCACTCTCGAGGCACCATATTCTGCGTACGTCACTGCTCTGAGTTGTCGTCACCTGTAAGCATAGTTCTCGAGTGAAATTTGCCGATTGAGTATTAGAACTGTCGTTACCTTTGTTCTTCGATGGATCTCTTTGTCTAAATCTGCACTGGCTGGCTCGATGTCCTTGCTTTTTGCATACGTAGCACCGGAACTCGGATCCACCTCCTTCTGTTTCACTGTTGTTGTTTAGTTTGGGTGTTTGTTTCTTATGGTTCTTGTTACCTGGACCATTCTTCTTCTTGACGAACATAGCTCACGCTATTTCACCATGTGTGCTCGATTTTCGTGCGTCATCCTCTTTGATGATTTTGGTCCGAAGAGCCTCGGGAGTCGGTAGGTTGTCACGTGACTCTATTGCGCACCTAAAGTTCTCGAACCGTGCCAGCAGACTGTATAAACACATAACTGTCAACAATTCCGGATTGATCGTGATGTTCATATCTCCCAATTTGTCCACGGTGTCGAAGAAATCGTTCAGATGGTCACTCACGTCTCCATCGTCCGCCAATTTTTGTAAGGTTAGCCTTTTCAGTAAGGTCGCCTTCCGAGCCGGTCCCTGGGATTGGTAGATCTGTTTCAGTCGTTGCCATGTATCACGTGCCGTGACACAATTCTTGACTTGCTTTATTTCACTTGGCGACATCGACAAAATGATCAGCGACCGAGCCTTTTGGTCCTTCTTGTCCCACTCTTGAATTGCCGCCACGTTTGCATTTCCAGCTGCTGGTTCTGTTTTCGTAGGAATTCCCGGTGACGAATTGCCACAAATCGCCCGTAATGAGGATAGCCTGCATCTGCACGGCCCACGTGTCGAAATTGTCCTTACCGAGGGATTCAATTCTCCCAATACTTCCGGCGTTTATTTTTGAGGTTAACTTCTGGCACGTTTTTACGAATAATTACGTTTTGTTATTTACGCGTTTCGTCTCGCGCATCTGGGCCCATAACCTGTAAGAGGATATGAGGAAACCAGAGATATATAAGCAAAGCGAACTGATGTGAGTTTAATAATAATAACGAACTGATGTACATGGATGGCAATAGCAGAACCTCGTAAACTAAACATGTGCGAACATGGCTTGGGTTTTAGGCAAACTGAAGCATAAAGGGCAGGTGGCAGCACCTTATACATATAGAACCGCATACTTGTTAAACAAAATATAAAACTACCAAAGTTACAACAAATCATTACTAATTGCCTCATTTTCCAGTAGCTAGAAACCTATTATTTGATATAGATAAAATAAGTGAAAATAAAATTCCAAATATTTTGGGGAGGGATCAGGGCATACCGGGTCCAAAATAGTATCAGTGATTTCAATTTTTTTTACAGTAGATATTTTACAATCATATCCTATGTAATAGTTGAGCAATTTTACTTTACTTACCTTACCCGGTGGCGCTACAGCTCACAAAGAACCTTGGTCTGCTCCACCATAAGTCTCCAGGCTTCACGATTTTCTGCTCGTTTCCTCCAGTTTCTGACTCCAAGGGCGCAGGGGTCTTCCTCGACATCATCCAGCCAGCGTTTCCTTGGGAGTCCAACTAACCTTTGTCCTTTTGATCTACTTTGGAAGACCTGATGCGCGACCCGACTTTCCGGCAAACGCTGAATATGACCAAGCCAACGGATCCTTGCTCTTATAATTTCTGTCGTGGTAGGAGGATCTTCAATAAGATTATAAATATCTTTATTTGTGTGCACTTGCCATTCTCCATTAACTAGGGCAGGTACATAAATTTTCCTCAGTATCTTCCTTTCCCATATGTAGAGTAGATCTTCACTTTGCTGTGTCATCACCCACCTATCGTATGATCACTTTATAAATGGTTTTCTTACATCTGCGTGATAATATTCTGGATTTCAACAGATGGGTAGTGGCAAAATAACATCTATCACCAGGGTCTCATCAGTTATGAGGGAACCAAGATATTCAAAATTGCAAGCATGCTCAAATTCATTTCCTTCCACTATTAGGTCCCTAGGATTGGACCTTTCTCTTTCCATCACTACATATTTGGTCTTGGATTCATTCACATACAGTCCTGCATCTTGTGATGCTCCTGATAGTTCCATGTAAGCCTTCTCGACATCCTCCCGAGTTCTTCCAAGTACTGCCACATAATCTGCATATGCTAAAAACTGAATGGACTGATTAAATAAAGTACCAGCGGCTCTCAAACCCTGTTGCAATCTTCTCATCGTGCCTCTGTCACTGATAGTGATGTGTCGTATTAGTCTCTCCAACTCAAGGTTGAATATGGCACAAGACAGTGGGTCTCCTTGTCTTAAGCCTTGGTTCACTATAAATTCCCTTGAAAGTTCCTGCTGGACCTTAACTCTGCACTTCGAGTTACTCAAAGTCATTTTCACAAGTCTGATGATCTTGCTTGGTACCCACAGGTGTTCTGGTGTTTCAAAAAGAGAACTTCTTTTCACACTATCATTATGTTCCCTGATAATCAATATACAGCTCATTTACAGGCATATTCTACTCCAAGCCTTTTTGAGAATGTTCCGTATGGTGAAAATTTGGTCTGTTGTCGAGTGGTTACGCCGAAATCCACACTGATAATCTCCAATAATATTATCGATTCTGCAAAATCTTCTAGCCATGTCGTTATAATACGTGTGAGGAGCTTATAGCCAATATTTAAAATTGAGATACCTCTGTAATTGTCACACTTCATTTTGGACCCTTTCTTTTGCAGCAGACAGATCAATGCTACTTCTCAATCCACAGGCATTTTCTCTTCTTGCCATATCTTTAAAATCAAAAGATGTAATCTGCTGTGGAGAAAGCTGCCACCTTTCTTCAACAGATCGACAGTAATCTGATCTTCACCTGGTGCCTTGTGGTTCTTCATTTTCTTAACAGCGTCCTTGACCTCCATTAGCCATGTCACCTCCAAATCAGGACCTCCCAGATAATCTAGCCCATCCCCTCCACTTAGGTTTGATCCATTTACATCATTAAGCACCTCTAAAATGTTCCACCCACCTATCAAGAATTCTATTTATATCTGTCATCATATTTGTTCTCACACATGTTAACACGGGCTTGAAACCCCAACTTTTCAATTTTAATTCCAGCAAACATACCCCAAACATCTCCTTCCAAGGGGCATGGTGGCGCAGCGGTCAAGCTGTTGGCCTCTCACTAAGGTGAACCGTGTTTGATTCCCGGTCAATGTATGTGAGATTTTCGAAGTGAAATGCCATGTCCTTTGCTTAGAATTCCATGTAAAAAGGAGGTCCTGTGGCTCATGATCGCATGATTAACGGTCACGTAAAACTAAAAGCTTCCTTCCTTCTTAATTTCCTTTTTAGCATCCCTTCTTGCATCTTCATACCGTTGAGTTTTACTTCTCATTGGTCTCTGAAGGGTTTGCCTTCTTGCTTCATTTCTAAGCTCCAAAGCTGCTCGACATTCATCATCAAACCAACCACCTTGCTTCCTTTCAGTCTTTCTATACACTACAACCTCTACAGCTGCCTACAGACCACATTCTTAATACTATTCCAATCTGTCTCGATGGAATTAGTTGGATTCTGTAGCAAAGGTTCTAGCTTCCCAGCATAGTCATCAGTTTTCTTTTTATCGAATTTTTCCTTGTCAAAACGTTTATGTTTAGTGCCCTTTGCATTAAAGACCTTACAAATTCTTTGCTGGTAACTTATCTTCACCAGTAAGTGATCCTAGTCAACATCTGCCCCTCTGAGGGTCTGTACATCTTGAATGTCTGATGCATGTCTGGAATCTATAAGTATGTGATCTATCTGAATTTTAGTCACTCCATCAGGTGAATACCATGTTGCCTTATGTATGTTCTTATGTTGAAAGGCCGTACTACTCACCACCAATCCTTAACTAGAATCTACTTCATGCAAGCTCTCTTTGCCAATTGTAGGTTGTAAGACAGCTTCCTTCCCTATCTTTGCAATGAAATCCCCAAGGATTAACTTTACATCATGTCTAGAGCTTCCTCAAGAAGGTTGTCTAGTTCAGTATAAAAGAGCTCTTTTTCTTCTTCTGTAGAATCTTCTGTGGGAGCATGTGCACACAGGATTGTTATATTAAAAAACTTTCCTCTAATCCGGATTGAGCACATACTTTTATTTCTTGGTGCAAAATTCACAACAGGCCTCCAAAAAATCCTATGTATAGTAAAACCTGTTCCTAAAAAATTCTTGTATCCTCCTCTATAAAACAGGGTATAATTTCCATATCTACTACTACCATACCCCTTCCATCTAATCTCCTGCAATGTCAGAAGCTGTATTTTATATTTCTCCAATGGGTCTATTAGGTCAGCACATGCCCAACTCTATACAGACTTCTTACGTTCCATGTACCCAACACACAATCTAGTCCATGTCGTCCTTTAGGTCGTTGTCTTTTAAAATCCGTCCGGCTATTAACTTGTGATATTGTTTTCTTAACAGTTATATTTTTCCGTGACAGGGTCTTTAACCCTGTGCGCAACCATCTAGGGGGCTGCCCCTCATAGCTCTCCGGATCATTGCCCATTAACATCAGGGTGGGTCCTCTAGCCTCTCCTGGTTCCATTCCACTAACTGCTGGGCAGCGGTTGTTTGAATAGTAACTCCTTTGCCTACTCTGCCGTTGGGATAATGTCTAATATCCTCTTCCACCTTCAGAGCCATTGGTTACCAATTTTCACCAAAGCCCCATTAGCCATCCTTATTTCAGGGTTCCTGTATTGCCTTCACAGCTACCGTAGCGGTTCTGGGGCACATAAAGTCCCCACTGTACTTCACCCCTACAGGCAATCCCTTACTTCAGTCCGTTGCGCATCTCGCAGACGTGGACGTGGGCTTGGATCTTATGGGAGACGCAATTTTACTTTACAATATTATTATTGAATACATTTCCCCCCAGGGGCTCACATCTAGTGGGACATGGGTTGGCGACCACGGGGCCCCAGCTGAGTCCGGCATTGCTTCCACTTACTTGTGCCAGGCTCCTCTCTGTCTTCTTTCCTGTCGACCTCCCTTGGTCAACTCTTGTTCTCTTCCGACCCCGACGGTATTAGGTTAGCCGAGGCCTAGGGAGTCTTTCACTTTCCCGCCTTAACTGGCCCTTGTCTCATCTTTCCTGATTCCTCCCTCCTGGGAGGGGTCAGCCTTCTTTTTCTTTTCCTTTTACCTCCTGCCTTGTGCTCAAGGCTCTTAAGGCAGGGTGTATGTAGCCCCACCACTTCTGGTGCACCGTAGATAATGCTACACCCTCAGGGGCTCACGGCTGGTGAGTTTGGGAGTTGGCGACCCCGAGGGATTCCTGAGCTGGGTCCGTTTTCCCCTTTTGTCCCTTACCTTTGGGGCGGACCTTCTCCTCTCTCCCCTCTCCTCTCCTCTCCTCTCCTCTTTTCATTATATTTACTTTTCTCTTTAAGATTCCCGCACTGTTTTTGTTACTTGGTTCACCGTGTATCTAAATTCCCTTCTAGCGTTTTTTTTAAGGCATTTTTAATCTACATTGCTGGGTAACGTTCTCGCTTACTGAGCCCAAGGTTGCAGGTTCGAAACCTGGCGCAGTCAGCTGGCATTTGAGGGTGCGCAAATGCGAGGGAGCCATGTCAGTAGATTTACTGGCACGTTAAAGATCCCCTTCGGGGCAAAATTCCGGCACCCCGGCGTCTCTAAAAGCCAGTGTAGTTAAAAGGGACGTAAAACCAATAACATAATAATCTACATTGCTTTTTTATGTTTTTTTAAATCTAAATTACATCTCGCGATTGTTTTCAACCTCAATTGCATTTTGTAAAGATTGACAATCTAAATTGCTTTTTAGTAAGTCTTTCAATATGGCGGAGGGACCTTTGTGAGTATTTTGAATTTCAATTGCATTTTGTATTTTCAACCAAAACCGCATTTCGCACGAATTTTGAATCTAAATTGCATTTTGTTTGGCGGGCATTTTGCACATATTTTGATTCTCAATTGCATTTTGTGGGTATTTTGAATCTAAATTACATTTTGTCAAGTATTTTCAATCTAAATTGCTTTTTGTAAGTATTGTCAATCCACATGAGTCCTTTGAATCTACCATACATTTTGTTAGCAATTTCAATTGCATTTTGTAAGTATTTTGAATTTCAATTGCACTTTGTGAATAATTTGGATTTGAACTGGGATAGGGCCTATTTCAATCTGAATTGCATTGTGTATTTTCAATTTCAATTGCATTTTATCAGTATTTTGAACCTCAATTGCATTTTGTACGTATTTTCGATCTCATTTGCATTTTGTGAGTATTTCGACGCTACATTGCATTTTGCACGTATTTTGAATCTAGCCTACATTTTGTGGGTCTTTTTCAATCTATTCTTTTTGTGCAACTTTTCGTTCTAAATTCCCTTTTGTAAGACCATATTGTGAGTTGTTTCCATCTGAGTTCCTTTTTGTACGTTTTTTGCATCTCAGATAATTTTGTACTGGTTTCAATTTCATTATCATTTTCGCTATCACCCAGATCATGATGGGCCGATAACCTCGATGTTAGGCCCCTTAAAACAACAATTATCATCATCATCTATTGAATACATTTGGGGAAAGGAATGTTAAATGCAGTAATATTAGTATTCAGATAGAAAACCTATAATGCAGAGAAGAAAAGAAAGATAGATGGAAACTATGCATGGAGAGTTTGTTTAGGGGTAAGAAGATTGAGGATCATGTAATGGAATGGGAAGTGCAAATTGATGAGGATGAGAAAGGAGATTTAATATTGAGATCAGAGTTTGATACAGCACTGGAAGACCTAAGTAGGAACAAAGCACCAGGCAAAAATGATATACCAAGTTGTTGCGTTGCATAGGGGATGAAGATCTGAGCAAGTTATTTCACTTAGTATGTACCGGTAGGATTTATGATTCCTATATCTAAGGAAGCAGGAGCTGACACATGTGAAGAAGATTATTGTACAATCAGCTTGATCACTCATTCTTACTAGAGGATGCAACAATAGATTGAAACTGAACTGGTTGAAGACTAGTTTGATTTTAGGAGAAATTTAGGAAAAAGAGAAGTTGATCCTAGAAGGTAGAATTAGGAAAGATAAGAGAACATTCATGGCATTTGTAGACTTAAAAAAGGCTTCTGATAACGTTGATTGGAGTAAATTGTTTGATATTTTGAAAAGGATGGGAATAAAGTACAGGAGAATGATCTATTCTATAAAAATACCAGACTGTAGTTATTAGAGTTTGCGCTGCCCTCAAGTCCTACAGCGAGTGTCTAAACAAATAAAACTGTGAGTACTGTGAGTATTGAAAAGGAACCTAATTACAGGCGACACGACACTCCAATTCTCGAATTAGAATAGAATAGCCGGATAAGAAGGAATCTGCACAAATCTTCTTGGTATCTTGAGGTGGAATGGCAGTGGAAGAAAGGATAGTTTTGTGCTGGGCCCAATGAGTCCTGTCAGAACTCGAGAAGATGAGCAAAATCACTCTCAGAGGTGTAGACGAACACATTTCCTCAAAGAAAACGAGTTCTACTGAACCCCTTTAGATAGCATAACTTTACTCCCCGTCCCGACAAAAATTCTCCGGAAAAAATGAAATGTGAGGTAGATTACTAACTAGGAAAATAAGAAGATGAGAAAGATATAAAAGTGAAAAGTCCTGTGAGGAACAAATATAATAGAGATAAACAAATGGACAAGGGAACGATTACAGACTAAACAGTATATGGTTAGAGAACATACCGTATAAGGTATATAGCACAAGAATGCATGACGTAGAGACGACAGACTTAACATGGCGCCAAGAGGGGACTGAAACCCAGTAACAACAGATACTGTGTTCTAAAAGAAAGGAAATAGAAGCGAGGATAAAAAAAGATTCAATCAGATACCGAAGAGAAGTTATCCTCGCATACTACAACATGGTACAGAAAAGAGTGTGATAAAAACACACATGTAAAATAAAAGATCAGAAAAAGGACCAGGAAGTGACTACACGTGTGTCGACCAAGAAAATATGTATTAGTGTAAAAGACAAATAGTGTTACAGACTTGCACAAGGGGCAGATGACTTCATTGTTCTGCCCCTTAAAACTCCAATAACTAACTATACTTGCGTAAACATACCACAAAAAGAAATAATATATCTTGAGTGTTGCTTCAAGGTGGCGTAAGGTAACATCGCCTTGCTTGGACAAGAGAAACGTGACTAGAAAGCACAATCGACAACGGACTTGGTCACAAGTACCTGCCTTAGCGAATGGTACAGACCACAAGCCAATATCCAGGGGCAAGCAAGGCTTAGCAAACGACACATTTTCACACACAGTATGCAATGGTCCGCATAATAACACACAACTATGAGATAAATAGAATTCTCATGACTCACCTCAACATGTAACTTCTTTTGTACAATCAAGACATATGCAAATAAATGAAAAGAAACATTTTAAGTTAACTGGGCATATCACGGTATGCTAAAAACACTTCCACATGGTAAAAGATAAGAGTGGTGGACGAGAGGTTCATCCTTCCCACAAAAGGGGGCCCAAAAACATCTGCTTCACATGGCAAGCAGAAGGAAAGTAGAAAGAAGAGGCGTACCTCCGCAAGGTAGCAAAACACTGACATTGACATTACTAATCACAAACAAATACGGTATATATACTTTTTATAAGGCGGCTTTGGTGGCGTAGTCGGTAGCATGCTGAGCTTCTATGCCCAAGATAGCGGGTTCAAACCCGGCCGAAGCCATCGGATTTTTTAAGAGCGTTAAAAATCCCTCAGTATGCCTTCCTTCGGAGGGGAAGTAAAGCCAGCGGTCCCATGTCATAGATTTATGGCATGTTAAAGAACCTTCCAATAATTACACCTGTGTGAAGCTAAATTGGATAGGTTAAGAATGTAAAC
This sequence comes from Meconema thalassinum, assembly GCA_946902985.2. Taxonomy (NCBI): domain Eukaryota; kingdom Metazoa; phylum Arthropoda; class Insecta; order Orthoptera; family Tettigoniidae; genus Meconema; species Meconema thalassinum. The sequence goes on from OX336388.2 coordinate 1,206,731,949, forward strand.
AACGCTCTTAGGTTTCTATGTTCGTTAACAAATTCACAAAGAAATTTGATAAAATGGTCCGGCTAGCTCAAAACAGTTGCCAGCGTTTCGCCCCAGTGTACCAATGGGCTCTTCAGTTGGTTATGGTACACCTCACCAAGACGCATGGCTAGTACATACTGAGAAGGCCGCTGCAAGTCACTAAATGTCGCCACGAGCAGCGCCAATGTACTACGGAAGCCAAAACTTCCTTTCAAAAATAATGTTAGCTTACCTTGCTAATCCATAATGGAAATATCTGTTCCCGAAGGAAACAGGATGTAAAATTGTCCGATTGAGCTATGTACATTAACAAATTCACAAAGAAATTTGATAAAATGGTCCGGCTAGCTCAAAACAGTTGCCAGCGTTTCGCCCCAGTGTACCAATGGGCTCTTCAGTTGGTTATGGTACACCTCACCTATGTTCGTTGCCAAGAGCCGACTGCGGTGGCGTCTAGTAGCTAAGTTCTGAAATTGGCCTAGTAGTCGTTGACCGTGGTGCTTGGCAGCAAAAGTAGGAACTATTTGAAAAATTCTAAGTTGCAGTCTGTACTTAAATTAAAAAACAGATATCACACACTAATACAGTCATCACAATTAACACCGGTTATCAGACAGATTCTACACACACCCAAAGTACACAGGGCTACATGACCGCGTTGTCGCAGCCCCTAAACTTAAGAACCAACCATACTGTTTATATAAATATCCAGTGTATAAAAACCAATAAGAGAGAAATAAAATTGGTAAAGGTTAATCAGACCAATAGGCATACTCGTGATACAAGCCAGTAGGTGGTTAACTGAAATTATCTGGTCGTAAGCAAATTAATTTTAAAAAATTGTAATTATTTCATATCATGTCACGAGAAGCATTGAAAATGGTTCAAGTTGAAGGCTGATATTCAGAAAGTTGCAAGGCAAGGCTGCAACTTATTGCACATTGTTTTAAATCTATACTTTGAACAAGCAATGAAGAAAATGATAGAGAAATTTAAAGTAGGAATAAAGATTCAAGGTAAAGTTACTTCAATTCTGAGATTTGCTGGTCACATTGTTATTTTAACTAATTTACTAGAGGTTTTTAATGAGTTCTATATGGTATGAACTCATTTTCCTGATGAAAATCCATAAATGTAAAGCAAAAATAATGTAATGCAGCCGGAAGAAATCTGAAAACTCCCATTGACGTTGAAAAGCTAAGGGAAATGAGATTTCTACTACTTCTAAGGGGATATCAAAGGAAGGTTAAGAGAGGCAAAGAAAGCATTTCTACAGAAAAGAAATCTGTAGACATCAAATATAGTTTTAGGTGTTATAAAGCCAATTTTGAAAGCCTGCCTGGTGTATGGCACTCAATGGAAGTGAAACTTGGACTGTTGGTGCAGAAGAAAATAAGAGAATAGAATCATTGAAAATGTGGTGTTACAGGAGAATAATGATGATTGGATGGCTAGAGTAACGAAGGAAGAGGTATTGAGACGAGTGAGAGAGGAGAGATATTTCTGGCGACTGGTAATGAAGAGAAGAGATAGGTTGAAGGGGTACTAAGGCATCCAGGAATAGCAAACTTAGTTATTGAAGGAACGGTCGAGGATAAGAACTTTAAGGGTAGGCCAAAATTAAAATATGCTAAACAGGTTTGCTTAGGATGTAGGCTGAGGTAGGTATGTAGGGATGAAACGATTAGCTCAGGATAGGGAGGCATGGATAGCTGCATCAAACCAGTCAAAAGACTGAAGACTCAAACAACAATAATATATGATATATACAGTATCCTATTTATATTTCTTTTCATTTTATTTATTGTTTCCCAGATCAATGTGGTCTTCTGCAACTGCAGTTGGAAGCCTGTTTCATGAAAAGTATATAGGCTATAATTTAACACTCGAGGAATACAATGAAATGGTGCATTTCTCTAACAGTGGTGTTTCAAATCTGTGTGACAGAGTGGTAAAGGAAGCAGGAGTCCACACAGCAGATATTTTTGTATTGATTTATGTTTCTTTTTTTTTAAATAAAGTTAATATAATAGACAAGGGTTTGTATTTCTGCCCAGGAAAAACCAGAAGTCTTTGTTGATATGGCTGTATAAATAGAACATTGAATGAAATACACGGGTTACTTACAGCTTGTGGGTGAGGAGAACATACCAGGACTGCTGGCCTAGTAGTTTTAAAGGGTGCCAGAGGACATACTCCCATTGTTTGATCCATTACTGCTAACATACTCCCTTTGTGGCTGCAGCACGACATACCTGCCAACTTTTACGGTTTATCCGTAAAATTTACGGAAATTGCAGCATTTTACGGTTTTACGGATGAACGGTGTCATTTTACGATTTCGCGGACAAAAATTTGAAAAGATAATTTACATTCGATAATACCGCACACTTCCGTACAATCGATTGTTTGCGTGGGTCGAAGGCAAGTCCACGATAGTCGATAACTCGTTCTTTGATATGATTCGTACTTTTAACCGTGTGATGTTTGTGTCTTCATTGTAATTGAATTTGAAGCCGGGATAACCGTTCTTCCATGTGAATCTTAGGTGTCGACAGGCTCTGCTTCGCATATTCTTTGTTCCGCTCCGTTCGCTCGTTGCGATTTAAACCATATTCTTTGACCACGTGAGTTGTTCATTGTTCGCGAAGTTGGCGTTCCTTGAATGTTTTCGTCTTTTAAGGTTATGGCATATTTTAATGAAGCGTTCGAGTTTTTGTGCTATAACTTCGTGCTTCGCAGTTTCCTGTATTCCTTGGACTAATTACATTCGTTCCACGTGTGTGTTTGTTTTTTATTTCTACCATGTGCATATTCTTTCTTCACGTTGACAGTGACGTAATTAGGGCCGAGTGTCTGTTTACTTCCTTTTTGGTGGAACACAATGTGCCCTTAAGTGCGGCTGATCATGCTGATGCTTTATTTAAGATGTTTCCAACATCAGAAGTTGCAAAGAAATATAGTTGTGGTCGCACGAAAACGACATGCTTTGTAAATAAAATGGCAAAAAATGCATCATCTGAAGTTGTTAAGTGCCTTCAGAACGGACCGGATACAGATAAATCCCTTTTCTTTCCATCAGTGAGAAACTACTTTTGTACTGCCTGTGACTACATCATCAACAAGTTTCCACTCAAGGATGACCTGTTAAAGAATGCTCAAGTTGCTAGGTTAGACAAAATTGAAGATGCACAGTTTTCTTCCATTCGTTTTTTCTTGGAAAAGTTTCCTATCATGTTATGCAAGGAAGAGAATGAAACTACAGATGAGGTGGTGAATGACCTTCAGAGGCAGTTCACAGCTCTTCAGGTAGATGACACTTTGGCTGCACATCAAGATGCTGCAAGTGATTCCAATTGGGCACAAATATCAAGAATTCGTGGAGCCGATAGACTTCTTAAGTATAACCGAATTTCTAGAGTAATGCTCTCTGTTCTCACCATACCCCATAGCAATGCAGAATGTAAACGTGTTTTTAGCCTTGTGAAGAAAAATAGAACACAGTTCAGGTCATCCATGTCCAATGAATCTCTGGAGTCTATTTCTATTTTGAAGACCAGGAGTTCTGGTCGCTGTTATGACAAAACATTTTCTCATGACTTTTTGCAGGAAGCTAAAAAGACCACAACCATGACTTTAAAGTCGAACTAGCATGTGATTTGCAGTGTGTATTATATTATTTCTTGCCTGTGTTACGTTAAACAAGTTTTATTGTGTAAAGCCTTTTTCAATTATCGTATATCAGCTTAATCTATCAAGGAAGTCCTGTTATGTGTGCTCCAAACCAATATTCACCACGCCTGCTGCTGATTAACATGGATTTCTTCTGGATTGTTATGTTCATCTACAAATTATGTAAGTAGATATGATTTCATTGAAGTATCCTGTTTAAAGCATGAATTATTGTATTTTGTAGCCCAGAAGTATTATTATTTTCGTCAAGCCGGGGGTATATCGAAAATCGTTCTATTTTTTGTCGCGCGTGAGTTTTACTGATAGCCCTTTTCAAAAGTTGGCAGGTATGGGAGTGTCTGGACTCGTGCACACTTCACCTCTTCATTGGTTGTTTTTGATCCCATTGCTTCACTTAAATTTCTTTGTATCTCTGCTTCAGTCATTTTCTGCTCAGTAGATGTAATTTTGTCTTTACCTTGGCATATTCCATATTATTAGTATTCTGGGCTGTGAACGTAACAATCGAAGTTATCATCATCGAGACAAGAGTTATGTATTACTGAGTTGGCATGGAAATGTGAATCAATAGAATTGCGCTTCAGTAAGTTGATTGGTTATACAGGCAACACTGAAAAGTGTCTTCTAACATTTCAATGGAAATGTGAAATGTAGGTGGAAAGTTTTCCTCTCCAAAGAAATTGTGTTAACCATTATGTTTATTTGTTGTGAATGTATTGTGTTAGTTGTTTATGACCATCGATATTGAATCTTTCATGTTGTGGAATTGAAGCTGAATGCGGATTTTGGTTGGCATGGCCTGGGTGTGGAACCGTAAGGGATGATTTACTATTAGTTCACCTATTTTGGTTGGCATGGCCTGGGTGTGGAACCGAAAGGTGTGATTTACTATTAGATCACCTGGTTTGGATAAAGGGGTTTTATGTTTTTGTTTTTTTTTATTTTCCTTTGGGTATAGATGTGGAGATTGAGGTTAATAATAGCATGCCAGTGGAAGGATATGTGATATGTCAGGCTGTGGCTCTTGAATTTTGTTCTTCATGTTTTTATTATTTATTATTCCATGATAATAGTTTAAACATTATTTCTTTCTATTATGTTTCATGTTTGTTTGTTCAGACTAGTTCAACAGTATGTTTATTTTTAACTTTGAACTTACTTTGCTATGTAGGTTCAGTCTAATTCCCCAGACATTCATCAGCGATCAACATGATTTTGATATCTGCTTAAGGCTTATTTGATCCTGAAAAAGTACTGTTGTTGGTTATATGGTGACAGGACCTTCCAACACTAAGCCAGGGTACAAAGCTGTAGAGTGGGACATTGTGCACAATACTGGAGAACACTAATCAATGTGCCTAATGAAATACACCATCAGACAGTAGTTGTTTGGCCCCAATCTTCATCACAAGGGTACATAATGTAAAACTGTTCAAACAAAGAATGAGCACACTCCTTAACTGCATAGTTTTCTTTTCCTTCTTGGTTAGTTCTCAAGCCCAGAGTCAAAACTGAAAGAAATGAGTAGAGTAACCTCCTAATATACTGCATATATTATAATACCAGACACTGTTGTAGAGGTTCTAGTCTAAACCTGCTGCTCTTGGTCTAAACAGATATGAAGAGTTTAACAGGAAATTGTGTTGTTAGAAGAACTGGATCATTATACAGTTATAAACAATCCAAATAATAACTTGTGGCAATTTTTATCTACATATTAATACAGGGAAGCCCTTTAATAGCTTTGTGACGGAGTACCGAGGATTAGGAGCGCATTCAAGCGGAGACAGTGAGCACAGTGGCCGCAAGGGCCAGCAAAGGTGAGCGGACGTTATTGGTTCAAATAAGCAGCATAATTACGCCAATAAAAACTAAATGAAACTGAAACTCATCAGCTATATGCTGTATGTACTCAGGACAAATAATAATACCAACAAATAAAACAGTAAATGGAACTAAAATCACTAGCTATATTCGCACTCGGAACAAATAAATAAACTAGTAAATGAAACTGAACTCACCAGTATTTACAGAAGATGTTGGAAGTGATCTCCTGGAGCCGCAATGTAAGCTTCGCATCTTGTAATGGATTCGAAGAAGAATTCATTGCAGGTTCCGTGTTGACGTTTAGAAATGACAATAACAAAAATACAAAGTTTCCGCCTAATCAACACAATTTGATGCTATATTATCGTCTCACGGGTACATGTTTCGGAATTTCTAATAATTCCTTCTTCAGCCCTTTACATTTATGTTAAGAAACGCCATTCCACAGACAAAATTGACCTCGTCAATGTCAAAACATGTACCCGTGAGACGATAATATAGCATCAAATTGTGTTGATTAGGTGGAAACTTTGTATTTTTGTTATTGTCATTTGTAATGGGATTTCGAAATACTCTTTGCAGTTCATGAGCACTGATGGAACGCACTGTCCCTAATTTCGTCCCTCAAATTTTCTGCAGTTTGTGGATTATTCCGGTAAACTTTACCTTCAAGATTTCCCGATGGATAATAGTCACATGCGCTTAAATCGGGTGAACGAGGGGGTCATAAGCCTTTACTGATAATTTGATCATCATAGAATACTTCATGTAATCTAAGCATAAACCTACGCGCTGTATGACCTGTCGCACTACTCTGCTGGAAATAACAGTATCTTTTCTCTTCTTCAGTTAGTTCGGCAAAAAATGGTTCGAGAATATTGTGAATATATCGGAGGGAACCGTTTCTTCAAAAAATATTGGATATAAAATATAATTTGTCGGGCACTATGTGCGCACCATACACCCACCTTCACATCATGCAGAGGTCTCGGATGTAAAATGTGTGGGTTCTCTGTATCCTAGATCCTATTATTTTGTGAATTGACATATCAGTTCAGATGGAACCACGCCTCATCATTCATAAAAAAGAAAGTTTGGATCCACGATACCGTCATTGACACCATCGATTAGCTAATTGCAAAATCTTATTCTTGCAAAGAAATCTGCAGGCTGTATGTTATGGACTGAATCATACCGGTAAGATCGTAAATGTAATAATTTTGTTGCATTACGAGCTGAATTACCAAACTACCAGTTTCCTGAGCTAATCTTTGAAGGGACTTGCGTGGACTGACTTGCACTCTTGCCTGTATAGTGTCTAACCTCTCCTGTGTGAGAACTGACCTTCGCTGTTTTTTCTTATATTTACGGGACCACTATTACACCATTTATGAACGAGTAGTTGTACGTAACGCTTTGATGGTACGGTAAAACCCAGAAACTGTCTCCTGAAGTTCGAAGGCATCTTTTAACTGGTTTCTTCTAATACAAATAACACTCGACCAGGAATATTCTCTGGGCTATAGTATACTTGACCATTACGATAATAAACCTTACAACACAACTATACAGCTTTCAAGTCCAATAGATAGGTTATTACTGAACAGCTGTTTGACATTGAGCTTTGAGTAATCGCTTTGGTCTGTAGCTGTCTCACCCGTCAACTCCTGCTATCGACACTCACCATATGGGGAATCCCGCGGCCCAAGAATGGGGGTTCCCACGGGTCGCGACCTGAAAAGCGAAGTTTTAAAGAGGACTCCCTGTATAATAGCATTAAAATAAATAACATTGTTACATTTCACCTGAAGGAACTGCCGAACCTATAGAGTTCAAAATTGTCTCAAATTAAAGTTTATGTGGTCTGTAGATATGCTGAGTGTCTTCAAGAGAAACAGATGTGGCTCTTGTAGTTTGAAGCTTGAATGCTCTTGCTGTAGTATTTTTTACTGCTGCTGGTTGCAATTTGAGAGTGGAGTGTTGACTCATGCAAAGCTTCACCTACTCGTCAGATGTCTCCGATCCATTGTTACTGTGCGGCTCTCCGCTCTTGATCCCTGCAAGGAATTTGACCACACCATCTGCGTCACATCAGCTTACAGCCTAATGAGGGCTAATACTGCTACTAATGGTACAGAAAGCATTCATTTACTAGATGAAGATATTCACAGTGAAGTTCATGGTTCACACTCACACCCAGGTTCAATTCCACTGGAAACCGTATTGTCAGAAGAACCGGAAACATCACTGTCACTCGAATGACTGCTATTGGAGCCGAGGGATATAATAATGTTGTTAATTATATTGGTAACTGCACTGTCTCTCTCTCTTTACTCATTTTCCTCATGTTTTGGGTAGCCTTTCCAGTCCTCCTTTGTCACAGAGCTCATGGCCTTCAAACGCTGAGGAGATAAATCACCAATAACAAAGAGCTCTCTTACAATTGTAACGCTACCCTTACTTCCGATTTGAAGTTTCAGTGCTACACTAGAGATATCTAGCGGTCAGAACTGAAATCACTTTAACCAGCCTATCGCAGGCACCCATTCAAATCGATTTGAATGGCTGCCTGTGATTGGCTGGTTACAGTGATTTCACTTCTGACTGCTAGATATCTCTAGCGTAGCACTGAAACTTCAAGTCGGAAGTAAGGGTGCCTTTACTATAAACACTTTACTTTTGCCCATGCTAATTTGATGGCATTTAATTCGCACATGAAATCGGGAGCCTGAAGACTGTATGACCGAACTGAGCTAGCCTGTTGTCTATCTTGAATGTTTTCTCTCTGGGCTTATATAGTTCTATGAGTGTATACATATCCACTTTGTGCATTTTCTCATCCACTGATATTCCATTCTTTGCTAACCAGTCCATCTCGTGTTTCACAGTATACTTTGGTGGCTTGTTTACCCGTATGCAATGATATGGGATGTTGTCTATCATAATCAATGAAAGAGTTTTGCAGCAAGCTTGGCAGTGGCTAGTCATTTACCAATTTTTCAAAGTTACAATTATTAGTTTGCCCATGGTAATCATCAGTTACTGACCCAGCTTTCAGCAAAGTATTTGGGATGAATCCACTTGAACTTCCTGCATGGACAATTATAAGTCTATTTCCTGTCAACGCCGGTCGTGAAAGTCTAAATTTTTACTCTTATTTCCTGAGCTGGAATTACCATGCTCACCAAATTCGTCTTTTTCGTGTTGCCAATACTTTGAAAATGTCATATTACCATCGATCCAAGATTCATCCATGAATACAATTTCCAGCATCATGATATTTCAGAATCTGAGTCAAATAGTCATGCCTACAACAAAGTATATCCTGTCTCTCAATTAACACTTTTTTTTAGACTGACAACTTTTCCACTGATAATCCATCTCTTAAGAAATCTATCCCATGGAAAATGTATTTTGCTTTTTATGATTGGTTATAGCTGTGGTATATTTAGATCGTAGGCTTTCGTGGCCGGTATCTAGTTTATTTTCTCGGCTTTCAGGATGGAGCCATGTCATGTGTCGGTGATTGTTTTGGCTGTCATTGTAGCAGCCTTAATCACCTACACATGATGTGGCCCCATCCTGAAAACCTAGATAATAAGCTTTGGTATTGTTGGAACTTTCTTCTCACACATATAAAAATCATGAGTAGTGTTTCTAATTACACACTTATCTAAGTCGTCAACACTCGCTACCATATGCTCAGGCCACGTTGCTATTTGCTTCCCTGGTGTTGATAAGGGCTGACAGGAAACTGCTGCTGTCTTATTTTGTTTCATTTTTCACTGCTGCTGGCTGCAACAATGTGAGAGAGGAGTGTTGAATCAAGCAAAGCTTCACCTCCTCGTCAGAAGCGTGTTTGTGCTTCTCCCTTTCCTGTGTAATATGCCACTCCTTTAGTCGCTAACTTGACTGGAAATGTAATTGCATTGTTCTTAGCATCTTCGACTTCTTTTCGACACTTGACTAGTCCAGTCAAATTAGGAATTTTTGCTGCATTAAATCATGTAGTTCCAAATGTTTCAGGAATGTGTAGGGGGAGGTCCCATGAACAACATTTTATAAAGTCCCGTCAATTTCTGGTGCCGCGGAGGAGGGGGGGGGGCTCAAAGCCCCCCTTTTTCGTTTTTGGCACATAACTTTAAAATGGTGTGTCACACAGAAATATTTATACTTTTCAAACTTAAAGATAATTAAATGTCCTACAAAATGGTATATTCATATTTATCTCTGTTGTTACCGTCTCCGAGATATGAGCCGGTGAACATAAAGCAGAGAAATGTGAAGCGCCTCACGTTTCTCATCAAACTTGCCCGTCCAATATGTTTGCCTTCCATTTTACAGGAACCTCATGGGGAAGGAAGTCGTAGAGCATTAAATTTCCTTCCAGAATATATGTACTTATGCTAATTTATGTTCGACCAGTGAAACGTTAGAGCGTTTTGACTTAACGGGGTCGGTTTCGAGATATTGCTAGTGAACTGCTCATTATTTTACTTCCGTTTTCAACGGCTTGAACTCTCTGTATCACGTTATTTATTGATTATGTAAACATAGATGGTGTTATCAACCATATAACTAATAATATATACCTAGAAAGTATATGAACGCAGTGGCGTATATGTGATTATGTTTCAGGGGATCCCAAAATTTTGGAAAACAATTTCGTTTTTATGGGAATGAAAACATGATCAAGATCTAATAATTTACAGTCCAGCCCATCGGGATATATATACACACATCAAAAAAAGTTTTGCATCACCTCGGTTCCCAGATCTCCGGCATATAGACGTTGACTGTGTATATTGTATCAAAGATACAGTCCCTTTGACTGTTCATAGATGTCACTAAAACTGCTCAAAGATGTAAACAACCATGCATGAGCAGGGCCTATTAGACGGAGGGGGTACGACAGCCGATCAGTTCCAGTCATTCCACCAGGACGAAGGTACGCTGCTCATGTTGTCTGTAGTTCTACCCTGCCTAGAAGGTCAATACCGCAGTTCGATCGCGTCCGCATTGTTACTTTGTGTCAAGAAGGGCTCTCAACAAGGGAAGTTTCCAGGCGTCTCAGAGTGAACCAAAGCGATGTTGTTCGGACATGGAGGAGGTACAGAGATACAGGAACTGTCGATGACAGGCCTCGCTCAGGCCGCCCAAGGGCTACTACTGTAGTGGATGACCGCTACTTACGGATTGCCGCTCGGAGGAACCCTGACAGCAATGCCACCATGTTGAATAATGCGTTTCGTTCAGCCACAGGACGTCGTGTTTCAACTCAAACTGTGCGCAATAGGCTGCATGATGCGCAACTTCACTCCCGACGTCCATGGCGAGGTCCAGCTTTGCAACCCCGACACCATGCAGCGCGGTACAGATGGGCCCAACAACATGCTGAATGGACCCCACAGAATTGGCATCACGTTCTCTTCACCGATGAGTGTCGCATATGCCTTCAACCAGACAATCGTCGGAGACGTGTTTGGAGGCACCCTGGTCAGGCTGAACGTCTTAGACACACTGTCCAGCGAGTGCAGCAAGGTGGTGGTTCCCTGATGTTTTGGGGTGGCATTATGTGGGGCCGACGTACGCCACTGGTGGTCATGGAAGGCTCCGAAACGGCTTTACGATACCTGAATGACATCCTCCGACCCATAGTGCAACCATATCGGCAGAATATTGGAGAGGCATTTGTCTTCATGGACGACAATTCTCGACCTCATCGTGCACATCTTGTGAATGCGTTCCTTCAAGATAACGACATCGCTCGACTACAGTGGCCAGCATGTTCGCCAGACATGAACCCTATCGAACATGCCTGGGATATGTTGAAAAGGGCTGTTTATGGACGTCTTGACCCACCAACCACTCTGAGAGATTTACGCCGAATTGTCGTTGAGGAGTGGGACAATTTGGACCAACAGTGTCTTGATGAACTTGTGGATAGTATGCCACGGCGAATACAGGCATGCATCAATGCAAGAGGACGTGCTACTGGGTATTAGAGGTAGTGGTGTGTACTGCAATCTGGACCACAAATGCTGAAAGTCTAGCTGTATGATGGTACAACATGCAATGTGTGGGTCTCATGAGCAATAAAACGAGCTGAAATGTTGTTTGTGTTGATCTCTATTCCCTTTGTATTTAAAGGTTCCGGAACTCTTGGAACCGAGGTGATGCAAAACTTTTTTTGATGTGTGTATATATATATATATGTTCTGAAAAGTTTGTTATATTTGGTTGTTTATATTCTTTTAAAAAATCATAAGTTATAGAGTGACATTTTTTATTTTTTTTAATAACACCACTGATCCCTCTTAAAATAAAAATAAATGTACTTGCTGGACAAATTTGATGTTCAATTACAATTTGTTGTGTTGAACCTGTAGAAACACAATTCACGAGTTATATAGAGTAGGTAGGTGGCAATGAAGACAAGTTTGCTTTCATCGTGGCTGACGATTTGACGAAGCACATGCACGTGTGAATAGAACATAAGATAATAGAATATTTATTTATCAGCATGCTTCAACGAAGTTAGTACATGCAACACAAAATGAAATATACCTGTGATAATTGAGGTCATGCTCGTGGTGTGGTGCCTGATACATCAGTAGGAACATATTTTGTTCCCTAGCTTCATCGATGTTTTCTGGCTATAAAACGTAGCGATGCTTTTGGTTTCGTTAGCATACCGCTCCAAACATTTGATTTGCTTTACTTTTCCCAAAAATAGCAGAAGTGGTATCACATCCAGTGAAGCCATGGATTAATAGAATGTACTGGCAGAATGGCAACGCCTGAAGATTTTGGGAGGAGTACAGTCTCTCATCTGTGTTGCCTCGTCCGGGCTCATGAAATGGACATTCGTGTCTCGTGGTGTGAGTGCCATGAGTAAGACGAGCCTACGTCCTCGACAACTACCACCACAGATGAATGAGGGGTATTTTGAAATCCACGCCTGACAATTCTGCAGTCAGCGTCTCCTTTGGCTATGGTGAATTGTATACCTTTTGCTCCCCATGCCTGCTGAACAGTAGCCACCATGTTCTCATCAAAGTCTGTATCCACTGATGTTTTACTTCATGCTCTCCGATGTTGTTCACCTCTTTTCGTGGAACTTGTGTCTTCATCAACGTCAAGCACAACAGCAGAGTTGTAGCAGTAATGGTTGATAACGTAAGACACATATTGGTTGCAGATGGAGGCGAACTTAGTGTCGTTGTTCCACTTTACCCTACGAAGAAGAAAGCCACCATCGATTACCGCGAAACAGTTCTTCAGGGTGGTTATTTGACTGCATGAAGGAGAGGCATCGTAGAGAGCGGATTTTTTCGTTTTCCTCATGCATGGTGTCCACAGGCAGGAAAAGTCAGGAATTTTGTTTTTGTCAGGAAAAGTCAGGAAAAAGTGTGAAAAAATGGTGTGAGTCAGGAAAAAATGGCGAAAAGTATTAGAAAGTCAGGAAATTTTATATTAACCATACAGTATTTTGTGTTTTACAGCCATATTTTGATGTTACTAGTTCTCTGAAGATAAAAAGCAATAACTCACTGGATATTATGGTAAGTTTCCATTTTTACAGTCAATCATAGTAAAAACCTCTTTAACCTATTTTTTGTACTTTTTTTTGGCATTGGCGTAGGGATGTGGGGACCCCATCACTATAGTTTAGGATATTAAGTACTTTGATTTACGTATTATTGCATTGTAATTTACTTTCTTTTGTATTTTAAATGAATAAAGAGGCAAGCGTTGGGCAGCTATGGGAATGATGAAGGCTGCAAATAAGAGAGATATTTATATATACAGTACTGTATATTTGCTCAATAAACCATTTTTCCGATGTTTCAATGACTTCGCGAGTCAGGAATTTTGTTGAAAAATGGTCAGGAAAAGTCAGGAAACTTGACATTGAAAATTCTGTGGACACCATGTCATGATCCCTTCGTCAAAAAGAGTCGTGGGATATGGGGCTAACTCACACTTCAACTGCTCCACTTCATCCCCTTCAGTTTTCTCATTAATTACGGTTCTCTGGAAAATCATTAAAGGCTCGACCACCACTACTTCATTGTCCAGTTTGATAGTGTTGCTCATAGCGGCCAAAGGGACTACTGCGTTTTTCTTACACTGCTTAATTTCTGCAAAGTTACTTCCAACAAAAGTCCCGATTTCCAATGCTTGGTAATAGTTGATGTTGCCGGGTCCTATTACTCCGGTTGAAAGGGACATCAATTAATCATGTACAGCAAAAGGTGGGTGATCAGCCAACTACTGTGCAAGTTTTCGTCTGTTTTGGTCATCTCTGCTCATTCGTGACGCTCAAAAGTTGACATGCTGTTCTCCACTTACAGACTGGACGCCGTCCAAACTGCTCTAAGCTTAATGAAGAACATATGGTTGTACCTGTACGAGCCCCTCCAACCCATTTCGCCAACACAGAATCCCTCATGCCTCTCCCTCGTGTTAGTCCCCCTTCACTTTTCACATCACACATCGCCATATCAGACCACACTCCAGCCATTGGTGTATCAGTTGAAATAGACACAATCTATGAAAATCTCTGGAGTTTTCAACCGTACCGGATTGGGAAAGGGATCAGTCACTTAGGCCTACCTTTCCTGGGTCATCAGATATCCCGGAATATTATTATTCCTTCCGTTTTGGTCGTGCGTTGTCCACGCTTGACGGTTTTTAATTCGATGTTTCGCCGTCTCTGTCTTTACTATCTCCCAGTATCAATTCTTTCCTCTACTTATATTCTTATTTGTGGGATATCATAGGATACAATCTCTATCTCTATAAAAATGAAAGTTTGTCTGTTTTTTCTGAATTTCCACGGAATTTTGCGATATTTGCGCGTTTCAGGCTGTTTTATGACGGATGCGCGCAAAAATAAAATTTTTGTGTGTCTGTGGACAACTTCTACGAGTCCTTATAATTTGAGAACGGCTGGGTGGATCAACGTAAAATTTGATACAGATATCCATCCGAGGCACCACACTAATCATTGATGTAACTCTTCTCCGTACCTCTCATAAAAGGGGCCCTACCCCCTTAAAATACATGCTGAAATAGGCGTAGAAGGGTGAAACAAAGCTCATTTTCAGCCCCTCAATGTGAGAAACGAAACTCCACATTTTAAGGCCCTAAAACCAACAGTTTTTGAGATATTCCCAGAAAACTAATTTCACTTAATAAATTAATGAAAGAATGCATGGCGATAACCATGGCAACTGAATCTCAGAGGTCCATCTATTTCTGTAAGACGCAATGCAATTCCATTTATTACATTATTGTGAAGGTTTGCAAACGGCTATAAGGTTATAATGGATCCAAATTAAGCTGAAATATTCATTAATACATACAATGCGCTTAAGGGGTCAAGGGGTACTCTAGATTTTTTCACGCGATTTACACGTCCGGGTGTGGTACGGAAGGTCTATTATATCCCTTCTCTATTATATAAAAATGAATGTTTGTCTGATTTTTCGGCTTTTCTACGAAAATTTGACATATTTGCCCGTTTCAGACTGTTTTGTGATGGATGCACGCAAAAATATATTTTTGTCTGTCTGTCTGTGGACAATTTTTTGTGTCCTTATAACTCGAGAACGGCTGGGTGGATTAACGTAAAATTTGATACAGATATCCATCAGAGGCACGACACTAATCATTGATGTAACTCTTCTCCGTACCTCTCATAACAGGGGGTCTACCCCCTTAAAATACATGCTGAAATAAGCGAGAGACAAAGCTCATTTTCAGCCCCTCAATGTGAGAAACGAAACTCGGGGGCCCCAAAAGGACCCCGAAAACCACATTTTAAGGCCCTAAAACCAACAGTTTTTGAGATATTCCCAAAAAACTAATTTCACTTAATAAATTAATGAAGGAATGCATGCCGGTAACAATGGCAACAGAATCTCAGAGGTCCATCTATTTCTGTAAGACGCAATACAATTCCATTTATTACATTACTGTGAAGGTTTGCAAATGGCAATAAGGTTATAACGGATCCAAATTAAGCTGAAATATTCATCAATACATATAATGCGCTGAAGGGGTCAAGGGGTAATCTAGAATTTTTTAACGCGATTTACACGTGCGGGTATGGTCCGGAACGTCTATTATATCCCTATCCCTATTTTGTTATATTATTATTATTATTAGTAGTATTATTCTTTTAATTATTATCATTATTATGGCATACAACGAAGAGACAAAGCTCATTTTCAAACCCTTGGGGTCAGAAACAAAACTCGGAGCCCCTCAAGAGCCGTAAAGGGTCCCCGAAAACTATATTTTAAGGCTCTAAACCCAACAGTTTCTTAGTTATTCCCAGAAAACTAATTTAATTTAATAAACTAAAGAAGGAATGCAAGCCACTAACCATGACAACAGTATCTCAAGAGGTGGCATCCAACTTTCCATCTATTTCTGGAATAAGTAATGCCACTCCATTTATTACATTTCTGTGAAAGGTTGCAAATGGAGTACCCTAGATTTTTTTCACACGACTTACACGTGCGATATGTCGTACAGAAAGTCTATTATATCTCCAAACATCAACATTATTTTCAAAAATTCATGAATAGAAATAGTACACTGTTTTTTGCTGATTTTAGGAATTTGGGCCATTGGAGGCTAAAAACACTGAATTTTCACGCACCACAAGCCTTTATAATTTATAAAAGGGGTCTTCCTGTAGTTGGGCACTTGACACAACGGTTAGGGTCAGTTCGTATGTGACGTGTATTGCGATTCTTCTACGAAGTTTTCAATTTTATTTTCACGCCAGGAAGAACACGTTAGGTAAATTTAGTTCGAGAGCACATTTTAGCTAATAATTTTTCTTTGCCAACAAACAGGTTCCAAGCCCCTAAACATTGCAACAGTAGCTCAATTGATAACATCTGGTTATTAATACCGAAGACCGTTCGAAGAATGGGTACTTCTGCTAGTATCATAATAAACATAGGCTTACGTTCTTAATATTATGTACACAGTGTATTAAGTACATTCTATTTCAGATTGGGAGGGGTCTTATACATGCATATTGAAAGGATATGAAAAAAAAATTGCCGTTTGAAAAGCCTAAGCTAGATATTTAGTGTTTATTAGTGTTCCAAATTAACAGTTGACACACATACTTTGATATATATATTAGTTATATGGGTAATAAATACCATTTATGTTTGCATAATCAATAAATAACGTAATACAGAGTGTTAAAGCCGTTGAAAACGGAAGTAAGATCTAGTAAGACTAACGAAATCTCGAAACCGACCCTCATACGTCAAAACGCTCTAACAATCGACAGATCGAAGATAAATTAGCATAAGTATATATATTCTTGAAGGAAATGTAATGCCCTACAACTTCCTTTCCCACGAGTTTCCTGCAAAATGAAAGGCAAACGGATTGGAAGGGCAAGTTAGACGAGAAACGTGAGGCGCTACATATTTGTCTTCAAATGTTCTATGTTCACCGGCTCATATCTCGGAGACAGTAACACATAAAGATACATATGATTATACCATTTAATTTAATTTCCTTTAAGTTTAAAAAGTGTAAGAATTTCTGTGTGACGCACCGTTTTAAAGTAATGCGCCAAACACTAAACACACTCTGCCCCCCCCCCCCCACGGCACCTGAAATTGACGGGACTTTATTAGGTGTTGTTCAGGGGAACTCCCCCTAGACATTCCCGAAACATTTGGAACTATATGATTTAATGCAGCAAACGCATCATTTTTGGTCTAATTTGACTGGACTATTATTATTTCCTGTCCTTCTGAATGTATTACTTTTATCTTTCCTTGAGACATGGCTAACTATTATTAACGACCACAACTACCGAAGCATTGTTGAAAAAAGTATGGACTATAGTTTACTATTGCTTTGTCTCCTTTCGAGCACTACTGAAGATAAACCACACTTGATGAAAAATTACTGTACTCTTGCACTGTGGCAACACAATAACAACATTGGTACGCTACTACCTTCACGCTCAATGCTTTCACAACAACATTTGGGAACGTTTCCTCGTCTAGCACTCAGCAGCGCTCTCTCACACCCTCACTCCACTCCACTTTCCCTCCCTCAACCTTCCCCACCCGCCAGGGATCACGAACTGAGCCAAACAGTGTCTCTACGCTCTGGACCTTCTGAGTTGAATCCCCACCAACAGAGTTCAGTCCTCTTGTCTTTCCACTCTGGACCTTCAGAGTTGCTCCTTGCTAGTTATAGGTGTATATCTATTTTTGAATAGGAGAAGATGTTTCTGAAAATGTAGATTTCGGGTATTACACTGAACCTAATGTTATTACTTTCATTATGTATTTGTTGTGGTTGGAATGCTCTGTAGTCCGTATAAAGCATTGTTGATGTATTTATTGCTATCTGTTTGAAATGTGGCTTTAAGGGGATAACCTCTAATGGTATAAATGTAAAATCTATTAATGAATGTTGGTTATTAATATTCTTGAAAATTTGAACATGGGCTTACCTCTGTGTCTTGACTTTATTGGCATGCATTTAATTTTTTATTTGCAGATTAAGAATTAATTTTTTGGCTAAGCTGATTACATGGACTAAGAGTGCAGTTTGCAGTGAAAGATATCCCTATTTTGTAATATCGTTGCTACACCTACAAAATCGCTATGTGGCTATGTCATTCACTCCCATTCTGTTCCTTGACATTAGCCATGCCTTCAAGACGTATGTGAATATCAGCTGAAGCAAAGAATTCACTTCCGCTTATTTTTCTGTTCATATGATCATAGGGAAATGAACCTTACGGAATTGTGCAGAGCTATATACCTACATGTGGCTGGGGGTGTGAGCAGTTTTAAGGTAAAGTATAGAAGAGAAAAGCATAGACACATAGTAGATTTTGTAGGCGCAGCTATGATATATTGGTATGAATGGGCAGTTAGTGCAGAATCAGCATGATACACATCATTTAGTGGGACATTAAGCTTTTTACAATTTAGTGTGATGCTTAATGTTTTATATCATGGCTTCATATGATACGAGGAAACTCATTCAATTAGTAACGTCCTATAGTAGTATACAGTATTAGTTCTACCATATTAATGTTTTGAGGAAAAGGTAAAGAAGGAGAATAGGATTTAATATTATTTTGAAAGAAGATAGGACATTTTGGGCTATTGACAGTGATGTGTGTTTTATTTCCCCTAGTGCAGTGACTAACCTGGCGTGGGTGTATTGTGGCTTGTCTTGCAGGAGAATCAACCTACTTGTGATCCTCTTCTCCCCCCGCGTTGCGGACTAACAGGGCATGTTCAGCACACTACGGCTTCTGCTTGCTCCGTATCCTTTCTGTTCTGTTTGTTTCAGTTGTACAAACCATTGTCATCTTCCTTTTTATTTTTTAAATGCTATGCACATAAAGGTCTCTCTTGACAGTTTTGCTAAGGCTTAATGTTGATTGTGCAGAGAATCTGCTTATATGTTGAATTGTTGCCATATATGAGATGTAATATGTTTGGAAGGAAAACAGATGAAATATGTAACAACCCATGTGCATTTACTTATGATAGAGTTGTCACATGCAAGTGTTAAGTTTGTTTTGTGCTGATAGGCTGAGTTATCTTTAAATGTAGGTATCAGGGAGTGTGTCTTGTGAATCAGATTTTCAGAGGGACTCCTGCCATTTCTTTGTTATTCTCTCCTCTTTAATTGGCACCATGTTGTATGGTGGAGGCGGTGATGGTGATTGTTGTTTTAAGGGGCGTTACTTCGAGGTTATTTTAGAGTTAACATTATGGGAAAGGTTTTCACAGCTTGTATCTGGTGACAAGTGGCCACTTTCTGGTCTATTATGCCATGGCTAACATTTCATCTAATTGTGTGCTAAGCACGTAAAATGCCTATGGCCTCAAATAGAAATACCTAAAGGAGGCATGGTATGTGTCGTTCCACTGGATAGTTCTACACCTTTAAGGGCAATATAATACAAGTGAACACAGATACCATCATCCACATTATTCCATTTGAAACCTGTTGACGTAACTAAAATTCTAACATTTTCTTCTCTTTTGACACAAGGAATCCTGGCAAGGCACACACCTGTTCAATCACCCACAGATTCATTCTCTCCGTAGCACAAAGTTGCAAAGCCCCTAAATGAATCAACAATTACAACACTCTTATCCAGGTGTTAAGGCCAGCTAGCATTGGGGAATGTGTAGCTAATACTTTTATAAGGTGGCCAAATTTGGCAACCATGCTGACCAAGTAATATCTCCAAATCGGGATATACATTGGCCATAAAAAGTTGCACTATTTATTTCTATTTGTCATGTACAGTGAAAGGAACATAATTGTTTGCATGGATAATGTGTAAGTCCTGTGTTGGGCATCCTTGGTTCATACAGCTTCACCATAAATTCAAAGAAAATGTGCACCCGGATAGTGCCCATGCCAGGTTGTAGTGGCATAATCATACTTCAGAAGTGTACCACGCACATTGTGTAAAGTAGCAACATGCAGGAGAAAGATGGAAAGACAATCATACTAGGTTATATAAATCAAAATAGGAGTTTTTTTTATCTTCATTGTACTGTATTTTCATAGATTCATGGCCATTCCTGAGATATTTTACTGAACCGGCACATTCTTTGTGCTGTAATGATTGCTTTCAATTTATGCAGCATTATAATATACAACTTCCTTTCTTTTCTACAAATATAAAACTGAAGGTGACCAATCTGAGTTATGAACTTCAAGTTCAAGATAAGCTACTCAATATGCTTAAGATTTTGCCTGCTTCATTTATGGCAGGGTTTTAAACAGCTACCTCATTTATAAAGGAAGTGCAGAATATGTTATCACTTGATTCCTAACAGCAAGGATATAATGCTAAAATATAGAATTTTATACCAAGGATAAAATTTAAACAAGACATCCCATGAAGAACTAATCTACCTAATTTCTGTCAAGTTTGCTCCATCCTATACTACCCACTTCAAGACAGAAGGTTTCATTTTGAAGGTTACCTTTCGCTACATACTGTCGAGCAACAGAAAAACTGTTTGCTGCATGTCCTTGATGAGACTGATAGGTCGAATTGAACTCGGTGGGAACTACGGCAGCATCTTCCTGATAGGACCACTACCCATGTACATACTACACAGCAAAGATCACAACCCAGCATTAAAGAGCTATTGATTGGTTTAATGGCATGAATGCCCATCTTTGAAAATAGTGGTGTGTCTGGCTGTGGAGATTGTCCTTGTTTCTGCGTCCTCACCTGTCGGTGTTTTGTTTTTCTATTAATTTCCTATTCCAATTCTTATTCCTATTCAGTGATTGTTTGGAATTCACACTCTTCACCCATGGTCATACACTGGAGGAGCTAATTGTTACGTATATAAAACATATTACTCATGTTTAATAAAACAATTATTGAGAATCAGGGTGTACTAGTACAAGCATCTACTTGAACAACCATCAACTTCAAAATGTCGACCAATTCAAATATCTTGGCAGCACTTTGAGTTTGGACAATAGCAGTAAATGTGAGATAACCAACAGAACAAATAATGCAGCAATCTTCTACAACCAAGTCAGAATACTACTGTGGGATAACAAAGTACCTATACAGTGTAAAAATATATTTTTTTAAACATACTACATACCCATACTGACTTAGGCACTTGAAACATGTACCCTTTGTAAAAGAGATAACAGTAGACTTCAGACATCCGAAATGAAGTTCGTGCGTAGCATGCTTCAGAGGACAAGAAAGGATAAAGTAAGAAATGAAATAAATCGTGCAGAAGCAGGTATTAACACCACTGTAATGGAGACCTTACAGAGGTCTCGTCTGAGGTGGTACGGACATATCCAACGGATAAAAGTGGAACAAAAGGCAAAGACATGCTTCAATCTGAACATCAAAGGAAGAAGATGTGTTGGAAGACCTAAAAGGAAATGGATAGACCAGATTAAGGGTGACTTGGCAGACAAAGGGCTGGATTGTGAGAGCACTCATGAAGACCAACTATTCATGGATAGAAAGAAATGGAGAGGACTCGTTCATAGCACCTGGGTGACTGGAGTTGTTTAAGATGATGATGATGATGATGAAAGTATTTTATTTCATGATCTTATATACTGTACGTGATTGACAAATTCATTGCAACTGGTCATGCGACTGACCATCCAAAATCTTCATCATCATCATCAGAACAGCCCTTTTAATGCCAATCAATCCCAGTCAGGCATTTTTAACCCCCAATCAACATTTGAACGACTGAGTATGAAATAGAAGCTAGTTCATACCCTGGCTACATAATATTATTAAGACTCATATACAGATGTGCACCAGACTGCTCGACATGATTATTTTGTGGGCTATAAGCTACATAGTTCTAGCAGCGTCTATTGTTTTTATTCCACATGAGGACCCTTTGTGTGCCCACCTCCCCACTTTTTAAGAAATCTATTTTTTCTACAGACAATTTACAGATTTAGGCACAATCAGCAGCACCCTCTAATTCCCTCTGGTTTAGGAATTTGAGTGCTGTGAAAGATATACCTCAGCATTTGATATAGTGTACATGGATTTAACTAACCAACCCTGCAATTGGCTCCATTGGTACTGAAATATGTCGGGGTGTGCTACATTTCTGATGGTGCGAACTGCATGCAACAAAATGTGACTGACCTCGCCAATTCATGCAAACGATTATGTTTCTTCGACTGTACATACTGTATGTGGAATACAGCCATTTGGGTTCAACTGACAGAATATACTATTTGGGCCATACTGATACTTCCCATGCTAGTGGTGTTGAAAAAAATGAACAGCTATTGTTAAATGCTTTTCTCATGCTCATAGCTATCTACAGTACATGGCAAGAGAAACAATGTATTGTCAGGCTGCTAATGCAGACTCTTTATTTAAACATTTGTATATGTGTCTTAATGATATTATGTAGCCAGGGTATGAACTAGTTTCTACTGCATTTCATGCTCAGACATTCAAATGTTGATTGGGGGTTAAAAATGCCTGGCTGGGATTGATTGGCGTTAAAAGGGTTGTTCTGATGATAATGAAGATTTTGGATGGTTATATTATTTTTTATGACCCAGGAAAAATGATATTTATTTTGGAAAAACGATATTTATTTTGGAAAAATGAGGGATTTGGAGTGAAAAATCCACAGCCTGCTTCCAGTCTCCGACCGGGTCAGGGATGGAAGGAATGAAGTCCCTATCTAGCGGCGAGGATATGAACTGTGCCGGCTGCCGAGGCCTGACACACTCCTCTGGGGCAATGATTAAATGAATGATAGATGAAATGAAATGATAGTGGAGAGTGTTGCTGGAATGAAATTTTGACAGGGAAAACCGGAGTACCCGGAGAAAAACCTGTCTGCCTCCGTTCTGTCCAGCACAGATCTCACATGGAGTGACCTGGATTTGAACCACGGACTCAGCGGTGAGAGGCCGGCGTGCTGCCGCCTAAGCCACGGAGGCTCGCAGGGATTTGGAGTACAGTTAATTAATTTGAACAATATGTATTTAAACATCAATTATTCACCTATTTAATTTAAACATATTTATTTCAAGATCTTGGAATTTTGTTTGAGTAAAGTCACAGCACATGCCATATCCTATTTCATGCCAAGATATTGGGCTGGTAGACTGGGGAGGCTTGATAGATCAAAACTGTCTGACCTAGGTTGGCGTCAATATGGCTGTTTTGATATTTCTCAGGTGGTAAAGAGGGCCGTTAATCGATTTAAACACAAAGTTAAGAAATGGATACGCCGTTTAAAAGGTCTAAATATGTTATATACAGGAAGAACATGTTTTTAAATTTTTTGGTCAATTTGGCGGACACGATGTCATATACGGTACTGTATATATTTAACCCCCAATTATTTACCCCATAAACTTGTTCAATACTATTTTTCAAAGTTGTAGAATTTTGTTATAGTAACTCTGGGAACAACCTTAATTCTATTTCTAGCATTTTTGGCTGTCCTCGTGGAGGCCTCTGTTCAATTCTCAGCTCTGCCAAGAAATTTAATTCTGGTCCGAGGGCTGGAATAGGATACACTCAACCTCATGAGGCGGCTTTGATTCCTACCTCAGCCATCCTTCAAGTGGTTTTCCGTGGTTTCCCCACTTTCACTCCAGGCAAATGCTGGGATGGTACCAAACTTAAGGCCATAGCCACTTTCTACCCAAATCCTACCTCAATTACAAACACACTAGTACAGACATCACAGTGGTACAGATTATCAGGCAAATTCTACACACACCCAAGTACTTGGGTTCACATCACCACGATGTTGCACTATTCCAGTACTACATTATTGACCACATTTAAGACTCTCCTATGGTAGCGACCACCTCCTGGTGTAGT
Organism: Meconema thalassinum; assembly: GCA_946902985.2. Lineage (NCBI taxonomy): Eukaryota > Metazoa > Arthropoda > Insecta > Orthoptera > Tettigoniidae > Meconema > Meconema thalassinum. Next base: position 1,206,755,902 of record OX336388.2, read on the forward strand.
GGCTGACATTCTTGTCTATAACCTCTGTGTTTAGGTTCAATTTGTCAAGATATTTAATTCTGGTCTGAGGGCTGGAACGGAGTATACTCGGCCTCGAGAGGTAGAACTGAGAAGATGTGGGTTCAATACAACAGAAAAAGGAACTCCGTATGCTTGGATAATAAGTGTAATTTTAGGCTACTTATGCAATTACTGTATTGATAGTAAGTAAAATTTTAAAGCACCCTGATATTTCATTGATCTGCTGTTGAAATGGGCGGAAGAGAATAAACTCAGCCTAAACGAAAACAAGACTGTGTCAATGACTTTCCGCAAAGGGGGAAAACCAGCAGTTTTTCTCACACACAATAAACCCCTGGAGAGCATTTCTAACTTTTAGTATCTAGGCGGGACACTTCAGACAACGGGCAACGTCTTTACGCTTCACTTTAACGATAGGATCAGTGCGGCTACGAGGGCCATAAATGATATCCGACAGTTGAAAAAACTCTCCGTCAAATCGGCCATGAAACTCTTCCAGCTCAAGGTTACACCCATTGTAACACATGGATTAGAGAATATCTGGGCACACCTCAAACTGAAACACCTGGAAAAGTTGGAAAAACTAAAAGCCACTTTCTTAAAGAAGGTTCTGTGTGTTTCAAAATACACGCCTTCAAGACTAGTCTATGAATTAACACGTGAATTAGCCTATATTATGTGCAAGAGCACCGCCTTGATCTGTCGCTACCGTCTACACCAGCATACGTGCAACTCATGGAGAACCTGCAATCGAAGAAGAGAGACATGGTGGGATTTCTACATCACTGACGCAATGACCTGCAATGATTTGAAACGGGGAGGCTACGAACTAAGACATACTGTTACACACTTTGCCATACATGGCTTTCACCATAAGCAGTGCACGTTAAAGAAGTTTCACCAGCCAGACGCAGACTGTGTATGTGAACGTTGCGGCAAATGTTGTGAAAGATATCATGTGATGTACTGTACATATAGACTTGAATCTATGACGTCCTTCTGTTGTAATGAATAGTTTATTAGTGCTCATAAGGTATCCTATGTATGTTTTATTTTGTCTGCATCATTCCTTTGGCTATTAGCTGCAATAAATATTTTATTTATTAATATCTTGATGTGCTGCCTAACACAATTTGACTGACAGAACAAGCGAGCCGGCCCGTGTTGTTCGGGTAGTGAGCCTGCCTTGCACCCGGAGGCCCTGGGTTCGATTCCCAGCTCCGTCAGGGATTTTAAAAACTGATGTGAGGGCTGGAATGGGGTGCACTCAGCCTCATGAGGACAATAAATTGAGTAGCTGTATGACAGTTAGGCAGCGCCCCGGTCGCGGAGACCAAGATTAACAGCCGAGGGTACCCGACGCGCTAACCACGTGTCTCCCCATAATCTGCAGGCCAAGTGGCTGGGCAGTGGCCGCTTGGTATGCCTAGGCCCTTCATGGGCTGTAGCACCATGGGGTTGGTTTGGTTTGACAGAACAAGCGACACCTAGCTGACATCACCCAGGGGCTCACAGCTGGTAGGATGTGGGTTGGCGACCACAGGACTCCTTGTTCCAGGCTCCTCTCTTTCATCTTCCCTGTTGACCTCTCTTAGTCTTCTAATCCCGAAGGTATTAGGGTATCCAAGGTCTAAAGAGTCTTAATTCCCTACCCTTGTCTACTTTTTTTGTTATCCTTATTTTTCGAAGGCTCTGGACTCAAGGCATCCCCTGCCTACTGTAAAAGCCTCTAAAGGAGGCAGGCAGGGTGTGTGTTGCCCCACTACGTCCTTAACCTTTTGAACTCCATTACCCTTAGTATATGCTTCCTGCTCCACTCCTAATTAATTTCTGCCCTATGAAATGCTGTAGGAAGTGAACACTGCAAAACAATCTAACACAAAATATAATTATATTATATTTCCACGCCAGTTGTTGGTTCAAGATCGTAACTATCACTGTCCAATAACAGTTCTAAAATATCCAGTTCCGTGAGCAAAGATGAAGCAGAAACCATGTTTACATTCAATCTACATTATCAGTAAAACTGTCATAAACACATGAGAATAACGAAGGTTAAAAGTTCATTACAATTCCCACAAACTATAGTAAATAGAAAAGGTGTTCATTCGGAGACCACTATATGGCTGCACAATACTGGAATACAGCACAGACGTCATACAAGTGCTGTGAGTACAAACTATCGTCATGTCATGTGGGACTCGACATCGGAGCGGAAGTTAAATATTTTCATATCGAACTCCACTCGATATAGGAGTGCAAAAGGTTAAGAGCTCACAGCTCAGGAGTTGGTGACCCAGAGGGATTCCTGATCTCGGTCTAATTTTCCACTTTGCCATCGACCTTAGGGCAGACCACCACCTATTTCCCTTTCCTATATACCTTTCATGTCTCAGTTACTATTCAACTGTCACAAATCTCATTCTTCGAGGGTTCAGGAGATTTCTTTTCCCTGTGTTTTGTTTCCCTTAATCCTTTGTTTTATGTTTTCTTCTTTTACTGTAATATACAAGTTAGTTGTAAGTCAGTAGTTAGTTTTAGTTGTAGTTTATCATTTTATATTAATTTTCAGTATCATCCAAATAATTACTGGCAGATGACTTGAGATGTTTTGCCCCTTAAAACAGCAATCTCCTAGCCAACCTTTAAAGTTTCTGTAATGAAGTGATTTCACAGACACTGTTGGAACAGGATGAGAAACCTTAATCACGTGTGTGTGTTCATGTAGGCCACTAGTTATATTGGGGAGTCGCTGTTCACATCTGTTTTCCTTTGCACTGAATATAATTTTGTGAATGTGCATTGCATTCATCACACTTTAGTTTGTAGGGAAATTGAGTCATGACCACTATAAAGTGTTTTTACAAAATAATGTTGAATGTAATTTGACCACTATAGCTTTCCTTTATTGATAACATTGCCAAGCTCATACAAGATATTGATATAAAGAACTGAAATAAGTCTGATCTAGGAATTGTACGGACTGGGGAAATTTTCCTACTTGCAAAGCATATATATAAATTGTATGTGTTATATATTGAATACATGTACTGTTATGTTGAAAACAACTATCAAATGGAAATGTCAAGTAGGTGAAAGTTAGTGTCTGTTTGTGAAACAGGTAATCCGCAAGAACTGTTGCTTGCTTTCAAGAGGACTTATTACTGTGTATGTTTGTGAAGGGGAAAATAAAACCTCTTTAAAGTCAGTAAGTAGTTCTGGGCAAACAGCATGGTGTTCATGTGTTTGCACTGCTTATTTATCATCCATCATAAATTACATAGACTGCTCAATGCTAGAATGTTTTTCATTAACATTCAATATTTCAGTTTGGATTTTCTCGCCCATGTTAGTCAAGTTTTGAAATTTGTCAGGGAGCTTGTTTGAGGTTTTATATAGCTTTCTCATTTCATTTTGTTTAAGTCATTCTTATCTTAGAAACTTTTATTTCCATTTTGTTAAATGAGAGTGAATATATTTATTCGGAATATACTTCAATTATTTTATAAGCCCAATGTTTTTTGTTTGTTTTTGTTTTGTTTTTATTTGGATGGAATTTAACTGTTAACTGGAAGACTGCAGAGTACTTTCTTCTGGAGTACTTTTGGTGTGCTTGCCTAATGGAGTTTGAGTTAATATCTTAAAAATTACATTGTATTGATCCTCCTGTTTCACACATTCATACTAACAGTCAGGAAGTTGATCAGATGTGTCTGATTTCTGTAATATTAAGGTTATGTGAGATAGAAATCATAAGGAAAGAACATTATATTACTAATTTGCGAGTTACTGCACATTTTTCTATGTTCTTCAAAATACTTGGCATGAATGACCTACTTACTTCCAAGGAGACACCATGCACTGTATATTGCTGATTTTTATTGAGCTTTTGTTGCATGAAAGTATACTTTTAATATTTTAAAACTAAGTATATTGCCCATGATGCAACTTGTAGAGGGACTGTTCCAGCTATGCAATAGTGTGCTGACTTACAAGATGTGGACCCAGCTATGAAACTCATTATCATAATTCTTTTTTGTTTGTTATCATTATTATTTGTATTTAACATAGTATTTATTATCACTTTATATCAGCTTACCTTACCAATAATACTGTAACAGGTGGTTTGTTTTATGAATTGACATAATATGTTGAGGAATATTTTCAAATCTTGGGCCTGGGTCCACATTCTTGGAAGTCAGTTCAGTACCATTTGTTCATACCCTTAACCTACTTCATTTGTACCCATTTTTATTTATTTTTTTACTTGGTAAGGCAGGTGTGGTTCTAATACCTGACAAAACACATACAATCTTCAGAATGAAACGTATCCTTGTGGTTTGTGACTCACCACCCCATACCATTACCGACGACATACACTTGCCAGCTACGCGGAAAACCATTTACAGTCACGCTCTGACAAGCCCTGCTACGACATACTTCAGACAACTTGGGGCACATATTGAGAAAGGGAAAGGCATGCTGGAAGATACCCCCCAGAAGTCCCCAACTTGATTGTTAGAATCGAAGATAAGCAGGCGATAAGCGTGGCAGGCAAGGGGCTTGATTCAGGTTATTCGCTGACACTCCTGCATGCATTAGGCTATGTTATAATGTTGTGGTATAGAAGTTAATAGTTCTTTCTCACAATTAATTCAGGGAAGTTTTTATATAATACATTATGCAACGAGCCTATAATGGCAATAATTAAGACATGAGTATGTTTATAAACCGAGCGAAGCGAATTGTATAATTTCCGTACGAGTGTCTTAATTACCATTATATGCGAGTTGCATACGACTGTTTATGTTTGACGATAATTATAACTATTTTATGTTCGAACATAAATATTCATAAATATCTGTCGAAATTTCGCCAGTTTTATGTAATTAACAGAGTGCATGGGATGCAGAGAATACCTTGTATTTGGCCATGGCCTCCTCAAATACCCCCACTATGACACTAGCCACGCGGTGAAATTCAAAATAGGGGGCCGTAGAAGTTAGTGCAGGTGCAATGTTATCCTTACCTAATTGGTCACACAATTGTTTCTTGAGCTCTGATTGGTGGGAGAAACTGTATCATAATGAAAAATAGTGTTATAATGACCCTCATTATGATACAGTTTTTCTAACATATAATATTTACATTTCGACATCATCGAACATAAAAGTCTTTTGAGTTTCGTTGTTGCAATGTATTTTAAATATTATATCACACTGTTTGTAACGTCAAAGTTTGGATATAGCATTAAACTATGGGCCCCATGGCTTATGCTCATTCAGTTAACAATCACTTAAAACTGAAGCGTGCTTTCTCAAACACAGGCGATTATTGATGCTCTAAACCACTTAGAAGTGTAATTTCATTTTTCCAAAGTAACATATAGAACATAATATAGTACATTAGTGACTGGGAAATGTCCTTGGAAGATTGCATGTGGAGTGTCTTTCTCCCTATGTAAATTAGTTGTTTCTGCCTCTGTGGAATTTTAGCATGTGTACGAACATGCTCATTTTCTGAAAATCCCATGTGGTCCATACCTTAATAATATACAGACACTGTGCATGGTTTTTGGAGTGGAACATTTATTGTGTCAGTGCTTTGGTATGGGATCAAGGAAACTAATTAGGTTAGCTGGATTTCTAACCAAAAGATGATTGATTGCATGTAGTTTAAGTGCTCCTCAGAATAAATGAGAGAGATTTGATGAATATTTTCCTGGGCAGAAACTAAGTTTATCTTTTGGAAGATTGAAGTTCATGTCAAGAAAGGAAATAATAATAATTATTATTATTTTAAATATTACATCACACTGTTAGCAACGTCCCAGTTTGGATATAGCGTTAAACTATATGCCCTAATATGTCTCACAGATAATCTGTCTGGATTTGACGTCAGATTCGTGAGACATATCACATTAATGTAATATCAATAGTATTTAATAAATAAATTAAATTAAAATCAAATTATTATTATTATTATTCTTTTTTTTTTTTTTTTTTTTAAGACCAGGCATGCTGATGGTACCAGTTGGTCTGGACTTGTAACATTTACATTTGATTTGAATAATACCTGAGATAAACTGCTTTTGGAGAGAACTTATGTTACAGATGAGACAAAAGAATGTATAGTGGGGTCATGACTGAGGAAAGTTGAAACGTCGTGCACACCTGACTAGGAAAAATGTAGTTCAGTTGGTCAGCAGTAGTGACAGCAATCACCATGAATTTGGCTTACCTCCCATTATTTTAAACACATATTTGCTCCTTGTGGCTTCTAACTCAGCCATATACAATAGCAGTTAGAGTAGGCATGGCCCAATGGGTTCTATTAGTAGAATCGCTTTTCAGTCGGTATGGGTCCTGACTCGGTAAACCGCCAAGTTGAGCCACCCTTAAGAGAATGGTAAGCCCTAACATGTTGAAACTTACCCTGGTATAGTTCTCACTGCAGGAGTAATTAATGAAAATGCACTGACAATATTTTAGCTGTTAGAACATACTGGAAGTATTTTTTAAAATTGCTGAAGTAGGCCAACATTCTTGACTGCTGGACCATAGGAGAAATGCCCACCCCGAGCAGAGTAGTTGGCACAAACAGACCATAGTCTCACTCGTTCACTTTAGCCATTTCCATTCGTAGTTTTTATTTTAATTTTAAGTGGTTTCGGTAGGGTAGTTGGTAGTATGCTGTACTGCTGTGCCCAAGATTGTGGGTTCAAATTTGGCCGAAGTCGTCGGATTTTTTAACAGCGTTTAACTCCTTCAATATGCCTGCCTTAAGAGGGGAAGTAAAGCCGGCGGTCCCATGTCATAGATTTATGGCATGTAAAAGATCCTTCCACGAACTAAACTTGTGTGAAGCTAAATTTCTAGGTTAGATTTCGTTGAAACGCTCTATCAAAGTTCCAACATTCACCACTAGGTGTCAATGACATCTGGTAGCGAAAGTTGGAACTACTTGAAAATTGAACGGATCTTTTAGCTCACCCCATAGGTTTCCGCTTGAAGCAGCTACAGCCCCTGGCGAGCTGAACATGTCCTCGAACACTCCCGGCACTAACAGCCATACACTAAATAAATAGTGTTAATTTTCAAAAATAAAATTTGGTGCTTTTCAGTCGGTCAACACGAATTTTAATTTTGTTTGTTTTTTTGTTTGTTCAGTAGTGAGCTAACCAACAGAATAAACGTTTGGTTAGAGGGGAGGGGAGGGGGGGCGCAGTGGTCAAACCATTTGCCTCTCGCAGACCGGGTGAATGCATGTGAAATTTTCGAAGTGAAATGCCATGCCCTGTGGTCTAGATTCCACGTAAAACAAGATGTTCAGTAAAGAACATATAGCCTACCTTCTCATAAATGGATGGGTATAATTGAATATTGGTGGTAGTAGCTTGTTGAATTACTACGTTCTATTCGGATATTATACGTTGATTGATAAGATTCCTCATCTGAATTATTCAGAGTGGTTCACCAGCCCCTTATATTTAGTTTTATGAAACCCAACTAACATTACAATTCTCCTGATGGTTGATATTGCTCTGCGCACTGCCTATGTGACAGCAATGTAGGCTAAACTGAGCCATGGGCCTAGCAAAGGAAAAACGACCGTAATGACTTCTGCGCCAAATACTAAGGATCATTCTACGAACATGTGATTCATTGCTCCTTAAAGATCGCACATACATGTAATACAATCGAATTAATAGGTTATGCCACGTGATCTGCAATACTAGAATGTTAAATGAACACTATAAACCATGCTAGCCAGCGTCTTGGTGAGGTGTACTTTTACCAACTGAAGAGCCCAATGGTACACTGGGGCGAAACACTGGCAATTTGTTGAGTTATGCCGGAACATTTATCACATTTTTTGTATTTAAATATATAATGGCTCGACGGACAATACATATTTTTCTTTTGGGAAAATTATATACTTCAAACCATGATTGAAGACTTTTACTCGCATACTAAAATTCGAGGTGGAACAGCCTAGTTAACTAGTACCCGTGAAGCATGCGATATATACGTTGTCTCCGTGGCTGTGGCGGCTTAAGTCCGATCTGATGTGGTATGCGTGACCAAGCAGAATAGTACTTCGAATCCAGCCGTAGGCAAACATTTTTGAATGACCGCCCGTGCTCCATTTTGCATTTGCATTTTGCTCCATTTTAGTCATGTCAAGCCACACTTACAAAGTCACATTACCAAATTTATTCACTTACGATGTATTCCTGTGCAGAGTACATTGAATTTTGCTAATTTATGAAGATAGATAGTGAGAACTTTTGGGTTGGACACTAGACTTCCTTTACCTAAAACGTTCTTGCCGGTTCGAATATGATTTTAGTCGTTGGGCATTAGAAATATTAATGTTCACGTTGAAGGATAAGATTAATTTTCTTTTCTTCTGTTGTGATGGCTTTCAAATGTACAGGTGTTCGCTTAACCCACAGCCACCTCGATCGCATCACCTAGCCACGTGCGTTTCCACTGTTTTGTGGGTAGTGGAAACATTATGTTATTAGGTACAGCATTCATTTCAGGTTCCGTATTGACCATGTTTACAACTTTAAAAACTGAATTTTCCGCCAAATCAATACTTACGTAAAAAAAAATATGGGTACATGTTTCGGAGACCCTACTGTCTGAAGGAGGGCTGAAGAAGGAGACAGTAGGGTCTCCGAAACATGTACCCATATAATTTTTTACATAAGTAAAAGTATTGATTTGGCGGAAAATTCCGTTTTTAAAGTTGTAACATTATGTTATGGAGCTATGAAAATTAGGAATATTGTAATGTTCTCGCGGTTATGGACTGTTCTCAATGCAACTGCCGTGCACTCTTAACACTCAAACTGTGATATTATTGCCATTTGTAGACAAATCAGTGAGGTGTTTACACTGGTACGGTATGATTAATATACCCTCATCCACAAATGGGTATTGCTTTCAAGGTAAAAATCCGAGTTTTAAGTGGCTACCATTGGCTGGAGATTACCCAGTGAAAAGTTTCGCAAGTGTATTTTCACCATCGTAGCCAATTTTAGGAAAATAGTTGCCTCAAAGAACTAGTTACAAGGTGGAGAAGAAGGTTCGGAGTTATCTTTAATTCAAATTCCGCATCAGTAGACATGAGCCAAGGCACATGAGACTTCATTTTGCTGTTCTCAGCGGCATCAATATTTGAGGTTTCTTTTCAAACTTCAGGGGCTAGGACATCGTGATCATCACATTCTTGTGTTCTTGTGTGTTTAAATGTGTCTAATAACCTATGTTATTACAGTGTCGGTAGTAGTTTGTGTATTTGTAACTGAAGGTAGGAGTGTTGAGGAGGTGGCAGTGGTCTTATATTTCGAACCATCCCAGCATTTTATCTGGAGTAGAAGTGGGATACCACGGAAAACCACTTCCGGGATGACAGGTTGGTCTCGAGTATATGATAAAGATTTGAAAATAAATCCACATGCATGCTAGCACACTTTATTTTGTTTGTATAAAAATAATTCTACCTGAAAAATCATTCAGCAGACACTCATTCATTTAGTAGCTTTCGTTTCTGATAATTTCAGTTTCTCTCTTACCATATCTCTAGAAAGAAAAGTCATGTTAACAATCGAATGAACTCAATACGATACGGTTTTCCTCGTTAGTAGATGAATTAATACTGTTTTATATTTGTTGAATACTGGTTTACATCCCGAGGTTACAGAGTATTTGATGCGACATGTGCGGTGGCCTGAGTGAGTCTGATTTTCCCTTTAAACCAAGGTGGTCAACATTTTGAACACTTGCTACCCTGAATATGCAGGGTACTGCGCCCGAATCTCGCATTAGCCACCACCTATATCTGCAGAGATGGTAAAGGATTGTAGGGACGTCGATACCCAGCTAGACACATCAACATTTCCCTACTGGGCGAATGACTAGGAAACCCTTGACGCATACGGATGTACAATAACATTACTAATTAGTTACACATTTACTAGCAAATCTAATTCCATAATAAGATGGTAGTACGAGAATCTCGGACGTGAACGGTGAAAGTTGAGACTAAGTGAGTTCTAGTAACTAACTGATAGTATTATCGCACGGCGATTGCGAAATGAAAAGATGATCAGTTTTTTATAAAAACAAACAGGCAAACTAAAACAAGTGCTTGGGATTTATTCCCAAAAAATATACAACAAGGAAATCCCTATCACCAATAAAATATATTTGAGAGAAATAATAAAAATTATTATGATGGTAGATATAATATCTACTCCTTAAATTAGCATATTCTGTAAGAATTGCATTGCTAAAACAAGAAATTTCCTATATAGACATCGAATGGTAAAATTATTAGTCATACAGTGACTTGTTAAAAATATAGCTTGATCTGAGATCAGCTGTTCGACTCAATGACGTATTACAATAATGAAAAACCCTACAATATACATCTATGTTACCACACTTGGATAAAAATCTAATGATGATAATAATTACGTTAATAACTTATTTACACTGTTGAAATACCTACGTCCAGCGCGGTATTCAAATCAGAACTAGATTTGACGTGATGTACCGATCTATTAGCGCTCTCGTTCCAAAACATTCCAACTTAAAAAACACTGGTTCACATAAACTACAAGTTCTTGTATCTTTAGGTTATTTGTCACAAACAATGAACTATATTTAACGAACAATGAAGCTAGTTATCTTCTATCTATATATATAAAAATCAATGTAACGTGATAGTTTGTCTGTGGGTATGTATGTCTCCTATGCGTTCATATACCATTCGTCCGATTGCGATGAAACTTGGGTGAGATGTTGAGTACACTCCAAGGAAGGTTTCTGACTTAGTAAATCCATTTTACAATAGGTAGCGCACGCGTAGATTCAACAAATGAGCGACGATGCGCGAAGCATTTCAACAAAGTCCCGTATGTGTTCATATACCATTCGTCCGATAGCGATGAAACTTGGGTGAGATGTTGTGTACACTTACGTGAAGGTTTCAAAATTAGTGAATACATTTCACAGTAGATAGCGCACAAGTAGATTCAACAAATGAGCGACGACACGCAATGCGTTTCAACAAAGTCCCGTATGCATTCAAATACCATTCGTCCGATAGCTATGAAACTTGCGTAAAATGTTGTGTACACTGCAGGGAAATTTTCTGGCTTAGTACATCCACTTTACAATAGGCAGCGCACGAGTAGATTCAACAAATGAGCGATGACACGCGAAGCGTTTCAACAAAGTCCCGTATAAAGTCATATACCAGTCGTCTGATAGTGATAAATGTTTGGTGAATTTTTGTGTACACTCCAGGAAAGGTTTCTGGCTAAGTGAATCCATTTTACAATAAGAAGCGCACGTTTATATTCAACAAATGAGTGACTACACGCGAAGCGTTTCGACAACGTCCCGTATACGTTCACATACCATTCATCCGATTGCGATGAAACTTGGGTGAGATGTTGTGTACACTCCAGGGAAGGTTTCTGGCTGAGTACATCCATATTACAATATGTAGCGCAAGAGTAGAATCAACAAATGAGCGACGACACGCGAAGCGTTTCAACCATGTCCCGTATGGATTCATGTACCATTCGTCCGTAGCTATGAAACTTGGGTGAGATGTTGTGTACACGTCATGGAAAATTTCTGGCTTAGTAAATCCACTATACAATATGCAGCGCACAAGTTGATTCAACAAATGAGGGACGACGCGCGAAGCGTTTCATCAAAGGCCCGTATAAGGTCATATACCATTCTGCCGTTAGCGGTGAAACTTGGGTGAAATATGGTGGACACTCCAAGGAAGGTTTCTGGCTTAGTAAATACATTTCACAGAAGGTAGCACACGAGTAGATTCGACAAATGAACGACGACACGCGGAGCGTTTCAATACAGTCCCCTATGTCTTCATATCCCAATAGTCCGATAGCGATGAAACTTGGGTGAGATGTTGTGGACACTTACGTGACGGTTTCTAACTTAGTAAATACATTTTACAGTAGGTAGCGCACGAGTAGATTCAACAAATGGGTGACGGAGCGCGAATCGTTTAAACAAAATCAGGTATGCATTCATATACTATTCATCCGATTGCGATGAAACATTGATCAGTTATTGTGTACCCACCAGGGAAGGGGACTTAGTAAATCCATTTCACAATAAGTAGCGCAAGAGTAGATGCAACGAATGGGTGACGACGCGCGAAGCGTTTCAACAAAATGCCCTATTGCGTTCATATAACATTCTTCGATTGCGATGAAACCTTGATGAATTATTGTGTACACACCAGGGAAGGGCTTCGACTTAGTAATACATTTCTCAATAGGTAGCGCACGAGTAGATTCAACAAGTGAGTGACAGTGCACGAATCGTTTAAACAAAAACCTCTATACGTGCATATACCATTCATCCGATTGCGATGAATCATTGATGAGTTATTGTGTACACGCCAGGGAAGGGTTTCGACTTAGTAAATCCATTTCACAATAGGTAGCGTACGAGTAGATTCAACAAATGAGTGACAGCGATGAAACTTTTGAAAGTTGTTGTGCACGCTCCCACGAATGGTTCTAAATTAGAAAATCCATTTTACGATAGCTTAGAGGCAGTTAACATGTTGTGTATCCAAAAGCACTTCAAGAAACAGAATTTCAACGCCAACACTTTCTTTGATTGGCATTGCAACGCATGCCGGGTACAGCTTGTCTATATATATAAATCAATGTTACGTGATAGTTTGTCTGTCTGTGGGTGTGTATGTCTCCTATGCGTTCATATACCATTCATCCGATTACGACGAAACTTGGGTGAAATGTTGAGTACAGTCCAAGGAAGGTTTCTGGTTTAGTAAATCCATTTTACAATAGGTAGCGCATGAGTAGATTCAACAATTGAGCGACGACGCGCGAAGCGTTTCAATAAAGTCCCATACGCGTTCATATACCATTCGTCCGATAGCGATGAAACTTGGGTGAGATATTGAGTACACTCCAAGGAAGGATTCTGGATTAGTAATTCCACGATACAATAGGTAGCACACGAGTAAATTGAACAAATGAGCGATGACACGCGAAGCGTTTCAACAAAGACCCGTATGCGTTCATGTACCATCCGTCAGATAGCGATGAAAACTGGGGGAGATGTTGAGTACACTCCAAGGGAGGTTTCTAGCTTAGTGAATCCACGAGTAGATTCAACAAATGAATGACGACATGCGAATCGTATAAATAAAATCCCGTATGCGTTCATATACCACTCATCCGATTGCAATGCAACTTGGGTGAGTTGTTGTGCACACTGCAGGGAAAGTTTCTGACTTAGTAAATCCATTGTTCAATAAGTAGCGCACGGATAGATTCAATAAATGAGTCTCGGCGTGCGAATCGTATAAATAAAATCCCGTAAGCGTCCTTATACCATTCATCCGATTGCGATGAAACTTGAACGAGTTATTGTGTACACTGCAGGGAACGTTTATGATTTTGTAAGTCCTTTGTATAATAGGTAGATAGCGCACGAGTAGTTTCAACAAATGAGTGACGGCGCGCGAATAGTTTCAACAAAGTTCCATCTGCGTTCATATAGGCCTATCATTCATCCAATTGCGATAACACTTGAGTGAGTTACTGTGTAGACTGCAGGGAACGTTTATGATTTGGTAAATCGATTGTACAATAGGTAGCGCACGAGTTGATTCAACAAATGAGTGACGGCGCGCGAATCGTTTAAACAAAATCCTGTATGCGTCCATATGCCATTCATCCGATTGCGTTGAAACTTTGATGCTTTGTTGTGTACACACCAGGGAAGGTTTTCGACTTAGTAAATCCATTTTACATTAGGTAGCACACGAGTAGATGCAACAAATGAGTGACGACGCGCGAAGGGTTTCAACAAAGTTCCATCTTGGTTCATATACCATTTATCCGATTGCGATGAAGCTTTGCTGAGTTGTTGTGGACGCTCCCACGAATGTTTCTAAATTAATAAATCCATTTTACGATAGCTTGGAGGCAGTTAACGGAAATCGAATAAAATATTGTGTATCCAAGAGCTTTTCAAGAAACAAAATTACAACGCCAACACTTCCTTTGGTTGGCATTGCAAGGCATGCCAGGTACAGCTTGTAGTTCTAAAAATTCAAATCCATTAATAAAAATAATAGTTACATTAAAGATAGAGACGGAACTACACAGTTACATATACGACGATGTGGATATAATATTAACGCTTACTGACATGAACAACACATAAATACACTCCTAAATATCAATTACTTTCTCAAACACTGTAGTAGTAGTTTGTTCTCACGGCAATACTCGTTTCATTTCAAATACATGAACAATACCTTTTCATAGCGTCAACTGCGCTTCCAAATACGACACAATTCTTTTCTTCTCTTTACCACAATAACCTTCATAAAATTCTGCACGGCATTCCTTCAAAATCAACAAAAACCCATCTTGCTACATAAGTGTAGAACACTGCTGTGTATACGGTTCATGAAACACTCCTAACCTTCTCTTTCTCTAATTTTAAAATCATCGTGCTCAATTTTTCCACAATTCTTTTGTTCACAACTGTATACTTTGTTTAACATTCCACGTAACTTTAAATAATGCATTTCAATAATAGACCATATCATTGTACTGTACTTCCACGTAATACATGAGTGTAAGTTTCAAAATACTAGTAGTCCACTCATCTTTCTAAAGTTAATAACAATATCATCCGTCATTCTGTTTCTTATAAACATTAATGAATAAAATATTCATTTAAGAGCTTGTTTTACACATGCTTGACTTCAGACAGACCTACAAGTCTTCTGGTCTTCATTTCGTATTAACAAAATTGTTGCTAAGTAATTCTTGCTATTTATAGGCATCACCTGACTTCCATTGTCACAATAGTGATCCTATCTGACATAAATATAGTTACAGAAATTATCCATGACTTGATTAATGTCACATAGTGTTTATATTCCTTAATTGGAATTATACTTGGTCAATGTTATTGTTAATAACATTTAAAATTGTTGCAAAAATGTTTATACATTATAAATTGTTAATAACAGCATTATAGTCTTTTACAGTAGATCTTGATTTGAATAACGATGTATTCTAGCGATCTTAACGCATTTACATTTCTTATAGCGTAAGTGTATCAATCGGAGCATTCCCTTATATAGAACAGTTTTCGCTTGAAGTGAGAATATTAAAAACATTACTGAATTTAAAAAAACTTAAGCGGCATTCTAAGTTCAAATCTAATGGAATCACGTCTAAGACGACACACGTAGACGTGTATAAAAGTTAACTAAAAATCTCTAAATAGACAAAATAATAACATGAGTTATACGAAAGAATATCTAAAATATGAATTGGTCACCTTGCTAATTCCAACAAATACTACAACCAAAACTACTGAGATAGTAGAGCAGTCCTTTCTGTACCTTGCCGACAGTCTGCGATGGAAATACCTCGCTCAATGGCTTCAATGTTCCGCTCCCTAGTTGGCTTGTGCTGGTCGCGTTTCTGGATCGAGCCATGCAAGCAACGTGGCTCGCAGCTGATCAACTCGTTCCTGCTGGGCTGGTGGCCACCTGGTCTCGGTCTCCCCACACAGCAATCTTCTATTTTCTCGACTCTTGATAGTCTGGTCGCAGGAACCCGGAACAATGAACACTGCATTCCATCTGCTTCTTTCTTCTTCACCTCGTCGTTAAAGTAGCTATGAGCGTCCATGGTTTATATCTCTCCAAGTTCTTACTGGATATTTGAGTAGAATTGTTGAAATTCAGGAAACTGCATGATGGTTAAGCAGTCGTGGTAACGTCGATCCAAGGACTTCATGATCAACTCTGAACTTCCCGCTCCATAGTGTAGATCATCCTCCTTTCATGATTTAGTGAATCATAGTACTCTTCTTAGTGAATGCAGAGTATATTCTTCCCCCCTGACTGGTAATTGTAAGCATGATGAATTGTAAGAACAAATCTGCTTGTATAATGTGGCAGTAATAGTGCTTCAATAACATAGTAGCTTGTTATAAGTGAAGCTATTTGCTGGATTGTAGAATACAGTTCGTAATAATGCAATATTTCTCTTCGTGCGCTGTGGTTATAAAAGTTGCTTCTTTCAATGCTGAATATTACTTTTCGTTGCTTTGCCGGACTCTTCACCTCTTCCTCGGCTATTGATGCGTCTCCTGGAGGTCAGTGAAGTCCCCTGCTCGCACTTCTCGTTACTATATGGTAATTTGCGGAGCACCTTACAACACAGGTCTGCTCTCTTCAATCGTTTCAGTAGGAGTCACCTCGCTGTGACCGTGGTTCGCGCGTGTGGTACCCTAGATCCAGTTCTAGCCTCGCGTCCGTCCATTTATAATAAAATTGTGCTATTTTCTCTTCTCCTAGCCAATATTATATAATTCCGTACTTCCGAATAAATATCATATACTGTTCTTGATCTGTGGAAATGCTAATTTCTCTTTATTAAAGCATCATCATCATTTCCCCTTATCCAGCTCCTGCCGGGTCGGGGTATTTATGGCACTTCTCCACTTTCCTCTTTCCTTCCACCATTCTTCTTCCATGATTTTTTCCCAGTCCAGATTTCTTTTTCTTACGCTGTTCTTCACTGAATCAATCCACCTTGTTCTAGGTCTTCCTCTTGCTCTCTTACCCTTGCACTTCGCCTCCAATATCTGTCTTGGTATTCTATGCCGCAAAGTTGTCCTACAGTATACCAATTATAGACATCGATCGTCAACAAATGTGTCTGTCGTTATATAGTGTCAAATGACGTTTTACATAGAACAGATCAAGTGCAAAATGTGTACCTGAAATTTGTGAACCATGCATGCTATTTTTTAGATTTTTAGATATTGTCTCAGTGTTTTTAACCATTTATTATGTGTATTTTTATGTCATCGTAAAGATTTTCGATGTTCTTTGTGTTTAGATGGGTTCTAAATATAAGTTTGTGGGCTGAAGAAGGGTCCATAAGTGGGACTCTAAACATGTACCCCTGAAATGTGACACAAATTAAAGTATTGAATAGGCGGAAAGATTGGAAATTCTTATTCTTCATTCTATTTTCCTCCATCCTCTTTACATGTCCAAACCACCTTAGTTTATTCTTCTCAATTCTCTCATTTAGTTTTCCCATCCCAACTTCCTTCCTAACATCTTCATTCCTCACTCTGTCTTTCCTTGTCTTTCCTATCATACTTCTTAGGAATTTCATTTCACTGGCTTGGATTCTACTCTCTTGCCTGCTTGTCAGGGTCCAAGTCTCAGCTGCATAAGTTAATATGGGAACATAGTACACTTTATACATTACCTCCTTGCTTTTCCTTGGTACTTCCTTATCCCAAACAAGTTTTCTTACACTTTGATAGAGTGCATTGCTCTGCTGTACCCTCCTGCCAATCTCCATGTCCAACCTACCAGTTTGCATCAATTCACTTCCTAGGTATTTGAACGTGTCCACAATTTCCAAACTCTGACTTCCAATTTTCACAGTGCCCTTTCCTTGTCTTTCCCCTCTTGTCATCAGCATGGTCTTGCTTTTCTCTATACTGATTTTCAGGCCGTACTTCTGAATATTTTCGTTCAGTGCATCTAGTTGTTTTTGCACTTCTTCGGTGTTCCTTCCCCAGACCACAATATCATCTGCAAATAACAGTAACTTCATTTCTTTATGTCCATATGCTTCCTTTGTTTCCTTTACAATTTCATCCATCACCATTATGAACAAGAGAGGTGACAGCACACTCCCCTGTCTTAGTCCAGTCTTGTTCCTAAACCAATCTGTCTTTCCAACGGGGGTCAGTACCCTGCTAACACAGTTGTTGTACATTGCTTGCACCATTTCCAACATTTCTCTTCCCAGTCTCTTCTTAACCATGGTTTCCCATACCTTCTCTCTGGGGACACTATCATATGCCTTTTCTAGATCTATGAAAGTCATGATCAAATCCTCTCCATATTCCCAGTTCTTTACCATCACCTGCCTCAAGCTAAAGATTGGGTCCACTGTGGATCTTCCACTCCTGAAGCCATACTGTTCCTCTTGCAACTCTCCTTCCACCTTTCTTCTCATTCTTCTTTCTAATATCCGTTCCAGTAATTTTACTATCTGTGATAAGAGGGTGATCCCTCTATAGTTATCACACACCTTCTTGTCCCCCTTCTTAAACACTGGTATTATTAGCCCTTTCTCCCAGTCTTCTGGTACACATTTCCGTTTCTACACACACTTTAGCAGTCGATACAACCATTGCATACCAACAGGTCCAGCAGCCTTTATCATTTCTACACTGATTTCATCCACTCCTGTTGCTTTTCCCATCTTCATTTTCTGTACTGCTAATTCCACCTCCAGCATTGTTATATCATCTTCTATTATAAGAGTCGTCAGGTTGTGTCACTTCCATCTCACCAGTACAATTGCTCACATTCAATAGCTTATCGAAATACTCCTTCCATTGTCCCTTTATCTCTTCTGGGTGTGTTAACAACTCTCCATCTTCCTTTTTCACCAGCTTTGTGGTAACTCTTTCTTTCCTCTTACTTCTTAGAAGCCCATACAGCATCCTTTTACTGCCACTTACATCTGTTTCCATTCTTCGTGTAAATTCTTCCCAACTTTTCTTCTCCTACCACTTTCTTACACCTCCGTTTGCTGTCGTGATACTTCCTTTTGCTTTCTTCTGTTTGATCTCGGTTCCATTCTTTCCATGCAGACTTCTTTTCTTTCACTGCTTTCCTCACTTCCTCATTCCACCACGGTGTCTCCTTCTCTTTCACTCTTGTTGACGTCCTGCCACAAGCACTCTCTGCTGCACCAACAAATGCCTTTTTAAAGTGGGACCATTCCTCTTCTATGTTTTCCACTTCAGTAACTGGGATTTGTTGCTTCAATCTCTCCTGAAAATTTTCCTGTACAGTTTTGTCTTTCAATTTCCATACTTTTATTTTACTTTCTCTGATCTCCTTTAGGTTTTCCAATTTTTCCTATCTAAATTTTGCCACCACAGCTCTATGGTCCCCATCAAATGCTTCTCCTGGTAAAGCTGTCACATCTATCAGCTTTCTGCGATTAGTCCTTTCCACCAGAAAGTAGTCAATTACTGATTTTGTTCTTCTATCGCCCCAACCATATCTCGTAATTTTCCTGCTGTTTTCTTCCGAAACCATGAATTACCCACTATCAGTCCATTCCTTTCACAAAAGTTTACAAGTTCCTCTCCTTCCCGGTTCTTTTTCCCATATCCATATGGTCCAATGACTTCTTCCTTTCCTTGTCTCTCGTTTCCGACTTGTGCATTCATATCTCCCATGATCACCACCTCTACATCTGAAATTACTCTTTCTACATCCTCCAGGAATACTTCAATATCTTCTTCTCTGTTTCCAGTCTGTGGTGCATACACTTGTATGAAGTCCATCACGTCATTTTTCATCTTCATTCTATTTTTCATTATTCTGTCACACACACTCTACCACTTCAACATACTCCTCCAGTTGTTTCGAGGTTATCAGTCCCACGCCATTTTTTGCCTCTTGGCCACCACTCCTTTCCTCAATTTCTTCCTTCCTTTACCTTTCCATTTCACTTCACTCAGCCCCATCAATCCAACATTCTCCCTCTCCATGAAGTCTACCACCTCCGCCACCTTGCCTGTCAGGGTCATGACATTCATGATTCCCACTTTCATTTCGGTTACTGGTCGCCCATTTCTCACAGTTCCCCCAGTACCAAAAGAACTGCGCGTCGCCTGCAGGGTACGCCCTAACCTTCTCCGAATCATTTGAAGTGCCATTTCCATTTTAGGCTATTATTACGATGGGGTCGCCACTCCCAAAGGTTTATTAAAGCAAATATGGTTTAATAGCAGTTCCCACACAAATTTTGCGATCTGTTCTGATTGGCTTAGGTTTATTGTCAAAAACTCTACCAGTCCTAGCCTCTTATAGTTGGGTCGTGTGCATAATTTGTTGTTTCAGACTCGGCTAACCAAAACCGGTCTTGAGAGTGCTAACTTGAAACTTTTGACAATTTCCAGCTTCAAATGATCAGACTCTCCCTT
Source organism: Meconema thalassinum (assembly GCA_946902985.2). Taxonomy (NCBI): domain Eukaryota; kingdom Metazoa; phylum Arthropoda; class Insecta; order Orthoptera; family Tettigoniidae; genus Meconema; species Meconema thalassinum. The sequence continues at coordinate 1,206,776,031 of OX336388.2, forward strand.
GGTTAATCTTCATTCACCACAAAATTTCCAAATCCAAATATTTCTAAATAGTCCAAAATTCTCCAAAAACATTTCTAAATAATTCAATTCACTTCCCATAACTTATCCTTGAGTGAAATAAATTATTATTTCCAATTTTCACATTATAAATCGAAAAATTGACAGATCGGTTCGATCCTCGGCTCTGTCCATAACTTGAGCTTGGGTGAATTAGGGCTCGGTACCTTGCTTTCGATTTACAGATCATTATGTCGTCGTACAACCTGGCTACGTACCATCGGATATAAACGGTCCTTTTCAGGACAAAAAAGTAGGCTAAAAATCACTTGTTGGAACAGGTACATAAGCGGCCATAGTGCATCCACTGTAAACGGCATTAAGCAAAAAAAAGATGTACCAGCCCGAGGATCGAACCTGCTACCTGGCAGCTTGCTTGACGCAACAGCAGGAATGCATGACTTAGCTACCGATAGCCATAGCGAAGTGCTGGCGCGTATTGAATCTATTCGTAGCCGCCATAGATACCTGCCCAAATGTAAGGTGGTGTTATTCGGAGCTGTGATCATTTAAAACATGCAGTATAGTTGAGGTCATTGAAATAAGACCACCGCTAATGATTTCTACTATATTCACTAGCATGAACTCAACGGTATTAAGTTGTATTAAGGCCATAAAGGAGCAGGTATTAATGTTTATAGGATGACTATGATATACGTGTTAATTGGGTTGCCTTCCTCCAAAAGAAATAAGGGGCTGGTGAACCACTCTGTATATATACACACTAATACAGCCATCACAATAATACAGTTTATTAGACAAAATTCAACACTCACCCAAGTACACGGGGCTAAATGACCATGATGTCCATGATGACCTTGTAGTTTGGACAAAAGACACTTCCCACATTACGGTATTTTGTTCCAAAATTTGGTCAAGATCGGATGATAAGGTTAGTCGTAATTTGACTTAAGATCAGAACATTTGGGTGGGTGCCATTTCTTTTTTTTTGTTATGATGGCGGTGATATGCAACATGACACTGAGTTGTCCCTTGCTAGTGTTACCTCTGTACCAAAGGTGGTTTGATTTGGTTTGGTTGTGTTTGAATTGATAGGGGGGATCGATTTGCACACGTACACGGCCACCATCTTCAAACTATTGGGCTGATGACCTTGTAGTTTGGTCAAAAGACACTTCTCACATGAAGGTATGTTGTTGCAAAATTTGATAGAGATCAGATGATTAGGTTAGTTATAATTTGATTTATGCTTTGAACGTTTGGGTGGTCGCCATTATGTTTCTGTCAAGATGGTGGTGATATAAAACATGACACTGAGGTGCCCTTTGCTAGTGCTACCTCTGTACCAAATATCGTTCAATTCGGTTTCACCGTGTTTGAATTGATAGGGGGTACAAACATACCAAATCACACACAGACACACAATTTTTTTGCCCTGTGTAGATCTCGTAAGTCTACTTTTTTTGTGTGCAAAAATCGAAAGTAGGCTAAAAAAAAAGGATGTCCCGTGGCTAATGATCTCAAGGTTAATGGTCACGCAAGACTACAAGCTTCTTTCCTTCCTTTTTGGCTGGTTAGTGAAAAGATCCCTTGTTATAGCCAGCCACACTGATTAGGTTGGTGATGTCCCATGTGAACTATTTATTACTAGTTACATAGTTTTGTAGTATATAATTGTGGAGCAGGATGCAATTTTCTGAGAACTGAGAATGCATTTCGAATGGAGTATTGAAAATTACTCATTTCCAGCTCAGAGGACGACTTACATGTTCCATACATCTTCTCAGTAGAATAGCCACTGAATATGACATGGAAATATCTTCAGAAAAAAACAAAAATACTCCCTTTCAAGGGCAAAGAACCAATTCCAAGTAAGATCTGCCTCGACAACAAACTGTTAAGCACCTTCAACTACCAAGGCTACTCTGTATCATTCAACAATGATGCAGATATTTCTAATAAGATCGTAAAGTATAATAAAACCATAGTCACAGTGAACTCGGTAATGAAACCATCCTTAGTCCAGAGGGTCACATGACTACGAGTTTACAAAACACTAGCTAGACCTGTCCTCATATATGGAAGTGAAGCATGGACAATCCGAAAACTATATGAAACTAGGCTCACTGCTGCTGAGATGAAGTTTATGAGACGCACAACAGGATATACACGTTGGGACCCCATAAGGAATGAGGACGTGATGAAAGAACTAAAGACCGAACTTGTATTAAACTACATAGGCCTAGGAACCTATAGGAAGAACTGGAGAGACCACGTCAACAGAATGCCTAGGGAACTAGTCCCAAAGCAGATTGTACGATACCAACCGAAGGGGGTTCAATCTATTGGACGTCCAGCCCAAAGATGGAATGAGACAGTAACAGGCCACCTGGCCTAATACTTGACTGGCAGATGATGACTCATTTCCACTTTTTCAGATTTTGATGCGTTCATTACCAGATTGTAAAATCTAAACTTGTTTCTAATTTTCACCAAGATTTTTGCATACATATGTAACAATGAGGGAACAGTCATCCACTCATACTTGTCTCCGGCATTATAGGAATGAGTCATAGCATTCATTAATAATTGCACTATACACTCTTATCTGTTTCTCTGCAAAATGATAAAATGTGCACTAATTTCCTTCTTGAAACCGGGCTGATCAGTATTACATATATACACAACAGCTATACCAATAACAGTAAGTTTCACATCAGCTACACATTCTCTGTAGCAATACAGATTGATGGAGTCTCTTCTGCATGTTTTCTTGCAATACATTTTGTAAACTTATGGCTTTCAGTTCTTCGTGATTTCTTGGATCTACTTAATCAGTTCAGAAAAGCCTGTAAAATAAATGATGTACATACGCAACATGTTTTCTGTAACAAAGTAAATTCTCGTAGGGTGGTAAAACTTCATCTGACTCAAGACCAAGGTCACAGTTCCCTTCTGGAGCGATGACAGTTGAGTGCTGGGGATGGAACAAATCTCTGATATAAGCGGTTCTGCATACGGAAAAATTGAAACTTCATCCATTTTATAAAAATACTTTCAGTATGTTTTAGTGCATTTTGTTTAATGTACTCTTGCAGTGAGGAAAATACCAGGGTAGGTTTTCACATATTACATCATGGTGCTCAGATTCTTTGGACAAACTTTGAAATTATTGAAGTTGTAGACTATGAAGATGTTTGCTATGACATATTGTACTGACATATCACATACTTCTGTGGTGGGCTTTGTCAAGTCAGCTGACTATCCAGTGATGCATACCGGTGTAAGCTCGGATGAAATGAGCCAACAGCAAACTACTATTATTCGAGGACTAAGTCGTGACTGGAGTTATTTCATTTGTGGGGCTAGGACATCAGGTCATTCAGCTCCGTGGATCTGGGAGTGTATAGAATTTTGTCTGATAACCTGTGTTATTGTGATGGCTGTTTTTTACATTTTTTATTTGATATTTAGTTGAGGATTGGGAAGGAGATGGCTGTGGCCTTAGCTAGGAACCAGCCTGGCATTTGCCTGGAGTAAAAGTAAGAAACCACTTCCAAGATGGCTGAGGTAGGAATCGAACCTGGGGCGACAGCAAAAATGGTAGAAATGGGTTGATTCTTTGTTGGTCTGTATTGATTGATAAGTTTGTAAGGATTTAACCTTGATAAATTTCCCGCCTAGTCAACCCTTTATTTATCAAGATTATATTATCGCATTGGTTATTATGAGTTCATGTTTCAGGACACATTACCTTCCCTTCTTTAGCTACCAAAGATGTCATGCAACTTTCAGAAAGATACGTTATGGAGGTACATGCATAAATTGCACATGTTCAATACATCTAAAACACAAAACAACAATGAGCCTATTCGGATCCTGATTGTTAAAATATTCAGCATCTGTAGTGCTGATGATAACTATAAAATTTTTCTTCGGTTCTAAACCACATAAAGTCTGTTGTATCTTGAGGTAAACTTTGGGACTTGTTCATGAAGAGACTGCGCAACAGAAATATCCTTGTAGACACTTATTATAATAAATGCTTGGATAAGGCCAGTTTGTTATGTTGTTCCATTTGTGAGTCAAAATGGGATCAATAACGAATTTGTCTATCTTCAAATTGAAGAAACTAAATGAGAAAGAAAAATGGGGAAATGGTAAAATATGAGCAAGGCTATTCTACTGGCTCTTGATCTGGACTGGTTTTGTTTGGAGATTTGTTAACTTTTATTTTATATTTTACTTTTGTTATTTGGTTGTTATTTGTACAAGCGTGAAGGGCTCGCATAGCTGTAGTTTGTGCTTTGATTAATATATTTAAAAGAAAGAAAATATTATAACTGTCTACAAAGAGTTTTCCGATGCGCAGCCTCTTCATGAACAAGTTCCAAAGTTTTCCTGAAGATACAAGACATTGTGTAGTTTATATTTTATATATAAAATATGTAAAAAATATATATTAATCATCGCAACATGGATGCGATCCAGAGATGTAACTGGTGTTTTTCTTGTGATAAGAAGATGCCCATCCACCTAATATCACAGATATATCACTCAATGGTGAGGCCAGTTGCATTGTATGGTACGGAGTATTGGTCAGCACCTAAAAGTGCTGAGCAATCGCTCCATGTCATGGAAATGCGGATGCTGAGAAGATCGTTAGGCATTTCTCTGCTCGACCTCATCAACAACGCAACGATCCGACAACTAGCTGGTGTTGCTCCAATCAATGAGGAAATGCAGGAATGGAGACTTCATTGGTATGGCCATGTCGTACGAGCACCGCATGGTTCAGGCATCAGCTCAGCCTATCATCTCGCTGTTGAAGGCCAGAGACACAGTGGGAGACCTAAGCTAAGATGGCTAGGCGCTATAAACTCAGATCTAAGATCAAGAAGCCTAAACCCACAGGAAACGCTTCATCGAAAGAAATGGCATGCATTGACCCAAAAAGCGGACCCCGTTCCATCGGGAACACACTAACAAGAAGAACAAGAATAAGTTATCATTAGCACTACAGATACTGAATATTTTAACAATCAGGATCCCAATAGGCTCATTGTTGTTTTGTGTTTTAGGTAGATTTCATTAGAAAGCTAACTATTGCAATGGGTACTGCGCCCAAATTCCTGTAAGTCAACGTCCAGAATCCGCGCAGAGGAAAAAGGATCGTAGGGATGTCAATACCCGGCTAAGAAATCAACATTTCCTACCAGACTGATGACTAGGGAACCCTTGACACACATAACGCATATCTAACCATACTACTAACTAGTTGCACACAGAACAGCCTAAAAAAATCAAAAATTTGAGCACAATGAGCAACTTGGCTCTCGGGGTAGATAAGGTAAATTATGTCGAATAACTGTCTGCATCGAACTAGTAGTATCGCTATAGCGCAATTCAGCATTGAATAAAGATCAGCTCTTATGAAAAACGGAGCAAGTGTACAAAAAAGCACTTGCCATTTATTCACATCGGACACTACAATAATATCCCTAAAAATATTAAATGAAAAATAATAAAACACTCAAATGAAAATAAATGTCTCCACTAGACATAGCTGCGACTAAGTCTACTTGCATCAAAACTTGAAACAATTACGTGTACATCTTTCTTTGAAAAATAAAAATAAAACATTAAAAATACACTTTCGTAAAATACCATATCTCTAATCCTAAAAAATAACTCGCTTCAAAGTTAAAGCAATACATAAACTTTCTCCCTGCTTAATACAACATTCTATCTCATCGCATTATAGTGTCAAAACTTCTTCTTCTTCGTCGCGAATGGGTCTCTTAGGACCACGCGGAATCAACAATGGTTAGCCTTTCTTGCAGCACAGTACTCCTTCATACGCAACGAATTGGTTTGCTTCCGTTGTGCAGACCAGATATGGTGGTATGGCCGTCTTTCTTCCTCCTCGAAACCCCGTGTGAGTGCAAGTGTTCTGATGACATTTCGGTCTAGGAGATTTGGCGATCCTAATTCTTGCAAGTCTTTTTCAGTCTGTTTGCACCAATTTGATCTAGTTGTTTTGTTTTTCAAGTATGTGTGAATTTTGTGAGTTAGTCTATTTGGGTCCATTCTTTCCAGGTGCCCCAAGAATTGGATTCGTCGCATACGCATTTTGTCTGTGATTTTGGAGATGGTGTCAAAACTATATATATTAGGTGTAGAAAAATTATTAATACAGTAAATTATTTATTATAATAATAATAATAGTTATTTAAATATATTTATGTACATCATCGCGACCTGCACGATTTCTCTTTCTGCTTTATCTGCATAAAGTTCATTCCACTTCTCTGCTTTTTGTATCTCACACAATATTTCCGTCAAATTATGAATATACATCTCTACGTCCATGTAAACATGTGGTTTCAAACAATTAAGTTCATAACTATTTCACTATATTACAAATCTGGTGTTTAATAACTTCAATAACATTTCAAACTTACGGCGCATGACTTTCAGATTAGCTTTATCCAACATAATAAGTGTGCATGGTATTAAATCCTCACTACTCACACTTTTAACTCTTCACAAATACATTTTATGACTTCACTTTACTGACATACTGTGTTTCCATATTTTCTCATCGTATTCTCTTTATCTCACACTCTTAATTAATAACATTACCGTGTCTTTACTACACTTCTTTCAACAGTAACTTCTCGTATATATTTTCCTTAGCACATTTACAAACTTCTAAAACCATCTCAAATACTTTTGACAAAGTAAGAGATTCAGTATTCCTACTAAATATTACGACTGTAATACCTTTCATGAATACAACTTCCTCCTCTTACATTACTGCTATCGATTATACAATTCCGTGCTATTTCTTACTTATTCATCTCATACAAAAATATTTCCGTAATGCCTCTTTACATTTTTACTTACATAAATTATGTCGTACTTCCTTTTCTTTGCTTTAAATACATTTCCGTTACAGTTTATAGCTTCTCTCTGAATTTTAAGTCTGCTCGTGTTTGTTACTCAATAAAAATACCTTCACCTCACGTTCTTTCTTTCATTTAATATGAAACATCCTTCCTGAAGTCTTACATGACTTCTTAATTACAAAAATTGATCTATAACATCACATCTCTCTTTACATTTCTCAGCTATGCTTTGAAAATACGCATACTGTTCATAGTCACAGTAAAATTCTGGGTTTTACAATGTTACTTTCTCTTACAGTTGAGTGCCTCCAATGCTATAGTTGAACACTCCTGCCAATAGTTAACGTTTCTATACATCATATTTTCATTCCTATTACAAATTAGCTTTATACAGAATGATAATATCCCTTCTGTATCTTTCATTACATTAATTACAAAATTGCGCTTGTCAAAACTCATTACTACTTTCTTTCTTCTGTTACAACACGTTAACGTAATTTACTTCATTCATCGCTATAAATTTGCGTGAATGAAAAGATCTAAAAGCTTAGCTTAATAGAATGCAAAAATATTTAAAGCGAAAATATAACCAATAAACATTAAAAATACGTTCTAAACGATATACGAAGATTTCTATCAAAATTTCAAGATTTTATGACAACAATAATAACATGAACTAGGAACAAAATAGTCGGATGTTGGTCAAATACTGGAATAACGCATAACAAGTTCTAACTACATACGTGTTAAAAAATCACTGTTCTACCTTGAGTGCTGGATCGCTCGTAACAGACCTGAAGACGTTGGCATCTGTGGAATTCTCTCCACGTGCATGTGGAATGCAGCACGCGTCTCGCGGCTGGCATCTGCATACTTCTCGTTGCTTCCGTGGAGCTCTGCTTGGCTTGGCTGCAGGTGAGGGTAGTGGTGACAGGACCGGTTTCCAGCTGAGCACGCCAGGTGGTCTCCCCTCGTCCGTGCCATTGACCTCGCTCTCGTACAACTCTTCCCTCTTCTCGGTCAGATGACCTAGATTCTCCTCACGCTTCTTGTCTGGATCCATCTTCTTTCGGCACCTCTCTCGACGTTCCCTGGTATTAGTGGATTGGTAGTGATTTTGCTTATGACTAGAAATCACCTTTCCCTGTGATGTCCTCTTCATTGTAGTAGACTGTTATGTTATTTTAAACGAACTGCTGATGTTGGTGCAGCTCGATTCCATAGTTAAGTTTTCATGGTCATCTCTGGACTTCGCTTGCTAGTGTAGCTCTACCTTCCCATCATATTGAAAATTAGAACATATTCCTTCCTTCAAAACAGTTGTTAGTCGTTGCTTCTCCCCTCCGACCTGATTTGGAAAACATCTTGTAGAATATAGTGTGTTTTCTCAAGTAAAATATTGCAGTATTTCTAACTTCTCTTCTTCTGCGTAGTAGATTGTCGGGTATATGTTCCAATACTGTGATACTGAATATTGTAAAGTATCTCGACGTATATTTTCTTAAATTCAGCTTTATATTTCTTCTTATTTGCAATAATAATTCATTTACTCTTGTCGTTCCATATTTCCATTGTAGTTCTTCCTACTGAAGTCCTTAATTTCTGAGTTTGCATTTCATACAACTTGTAGAGTAAATTTCTGTACATGTTACCTTGTTGAATGTTCGAATAATAAGAGCCTCGTTTTTTGTCCGTCGCTAGCCTCCTCGGTTAAGTTTCCCTCTCAAACTTGCGGAACTAGCCTCCCGTCAGTCTATAAACTCACTCATTCCCTCATCTCCTCTTTCAGTCATCTAATTTAATTTCTGTTTTGTCAATTAAATTTCTTCTTCTTTCCTGGTGAATTTGATATGCTACAATCCTTTATAATATTAAAATAATAAATTTAATAATTATATGTTCCCTCGTAATCCCCTTTCGTTTTGATTGGCTGTCCACTTGTTATCAAGTACGTCGTACACGCAACATCCCCACTCCTCTAGATTGGCCCCTAAACTGAGGAACCAACATCTCTGCGGGAGATACAATTTTGCGTGAAGAAGTATCAGACCGTTAGATAGTTACACATCAGTGTCAAAACCTTGCATAAAGACAGTGTGACCACAAGTATGAAAATGGACCCCAAATGACGAGTAGGTTACCGTCCCCATAAGGCAATAAAATATTAAAAATATGCATAAAAAGATGAAAAACTAAGTTAATTAAGCTCCAATTGTAAAGTACTTTTTTGCAATAAATGAGGTCTGATCCTTCTACGAAAACTTGCATATTCTACCTATTTTCGCCTATCCCCTAGTTTGCCCGGTGAAATCTACCTCCGCCTTCCGGCGTGCCGAGAGGAATTTTTTAATGTATTGAACACGCACCATTTATGCATGTACCTCCATAATGTGTCTTTTTGAAAGTTGCATGATGTCTTTGGTAGCTGAAGAAACATGTCCTGAAACATGTACTCATCATAATCAATGAGATAATATAAACATTATAAACAAAGTATTAACTAGGTGGAAAATTTATTAAGGTTAAATCCTTACCAAGCCAAGAATGCTCACTGCTACACCACGAGGTGGAGTGTGATAAAGATATGGAAGTTATGAAATGAGATTTTGATGTCCAGTGAAAGGTGAGATGAGGTTTGAAAAATACACAATACCAAATTAGGCTCTAAAGTAGAAAGATTAGAGTGGTTGCCTTTACCAAGCAGCATGCAGGACGACCTTGTGAAATCCAGCAAGCTTCAATGTGGTGCTCCCAACCCATCTCGAGGGGGAGTGTACTATGTACTGTATTTTACATGCAATGGTTTGCCAACATTTTCTAGGAACTCACCTGCTTGCTTAAAAAGGGGAAGGATAGGCAAGGGGCAGAGGCACATGTCATACATGAGCTATGAACCTAGCAACATGCCTGGACTGGAAAGAAGAGCTGTGTTCAGGATAGTTTGGCAATGCTGCATTGTGCCACAAAAAATAATGAATCACAGCAGGACAAAATGCTGGACAACATTCACATACATTATGATGTGTGTGATAATGGTGTGTTCATTCCTGTGGTGCATCATAACTTTCGGAGCACTAGATGATTAACTGGGGGGGCATTTGTCTCTTTGGCAAGGACCTATTGTCTCTCCTTCCCAACTGAGTAGATCCAGTATTCTGAGTGCAATAAAAAAAGATGTGATTCTATAAGATGTGAGACTTAATTGTATACTGTAAAATGAAGAACAAACTATTGAGTGATGAATTTATGGTGTGGTGCATGTATGTATGTATGTATGTATGTGAATTGTGCTTGTTACATTTGCATGCATTTCTGTCTTTGTTTTAGAAGCTTTAAACACCTCATGGCATTACTTCTTCCTTTAACAACCTCCTAGATGTTGCAATAGAGCATCAGGAAGGATTTTAAAGCTAATAGTTTGATTATAGGGGGTGGAATGTGTCTCAGCTGCTTGTAGCCTCAAAAGTACAGCATGATGCATCTTGTTGATATATAGTATAATTTTATTTTGTGACCAATTAACCGGTGGGAGAGATGAACATTTTCGCGGTATCTATTAAAAAATTCATATAGGATTTTCAGTTGGAATTCCTTCTTCCCTACCTTATTTTCCTAAAGTTGTGTAGGACCTATGACCTCACTTTAATCCTTTTGGAATTACTTGGTTGTAGAGTGCTAGAAGTTTGCTCTGGGGTTTCTTTAATGTGCTGGTAAATCTACCGACATCCTGAACCCTCAAATTGTTGTGCCACAATCTTTTATCATGGGCCTTTTTTAAAATTTATTATTACAGTATATGGTTTGGTGCCAAGACTTTCCACTTTCTTTTAGGCCTACCTTCTGCCTACCCTTTACCCTACAACACACTGCACGTGCTCAGTTTTGTTCCTCACTCAAGCTTCGACATCTGGTCCAAAGTTTCGTGCGAGATTCATTATAATGTTAATTATGCTGTATTCTATTGTATTTAATTCATTATAATTGAATAGTTGTTTGTGGATGATCAAATGAAAGTGACTGTAAATAGGCCACACTCTGATTTTCAAGATATATTATATATTTTCTATTTCTATTTCTATGACCAAATACGCTTCTTTTTTCACATGACCACACAACGATTAAATGCCATCGGACTGAGCTGCAACTAAACCTCAGTGGTGGATTTTAAGGTTATCTCTTACCAACTGTTCCACTCAGTTCATCCGTCTCAAATATACCCATAAAATAAATTGTACCATTCCTAAATAGCACTGATCAATGTGTTTCTGTATCGTTCCTTAAAAGGCACTCCTAAGGAAACTGTTTCATAGTCCCATGATTTTTAAGAAATGATACATGTTTCTGTTGTTCACCAAATGCACACTCATTATCAGGGACTAATTCTGCTGTTCGGATAGATTGTTTTAAATCCTTAGTTTCCTCTAATTATGTTGATGTTCTTCCGTTAATGGCAGAATAATCAAACCAAAAGTAAATATTTTAGGGTTTTATAGCACTAAGAAAATACATTGTGACTTGTTTGTTTAGGATAGGAAATTCAAATGTTTGGTCAGCTTGTAGGGCGAGGGTGGGAAGAGTTGGCAGTTTTTAAGCATCTGTATTAGGAAAATCTCATACAGGTTCAATTCTCCTTCTAGTAGACTATAAATATGATTGAGTATTGAATTTCTTTAGAATTGTTTAGAGCAAACTTTCACAATTTGATTGATGAAAATGCATAATGCTGTTCGACTCCCCTATTGTCTTTGTGATTCTTTTTCTAAGATAATTGTGGTTGGCAATAGAAATACAGTAGTTCAATACTTAAAGGAACAAGTTTCTTGCAAACTGTGTTTTGCAGTCCATTGAGCTACCCATGTACTTAAGTAACAGTGGCACCACAGAAACTATGGAAAACATACTGTAATCTAAGTATTCTTTTTATAATTTTAAATTATTAGGGGTCACTATTGCAATAGTTAATAGGGATGTAATACCAATAACATTATTTATTATTATTATTATTATTATTAACATCTATGGTTAAGCTGCCAGTTACAGTGTGTAACATTATGTTTGCAATCTTGGCTACAAGTGTGTATTTCTTAATTTGATGCAAACTGGGAATAATTATTAAGGATTGTCTGGAACATATTTTAGCATACAGTTCTAAGTCTTCCCACCTTGCTCTCTCTTTCTCTAGCTCACAACTGTTTAGAAATACCCCTTCTTGTGCTAGATTCATACCTATCCTACTTCCATCAGTCAGTTCGTGTTATCTTGTGACCTCAGTGCTAATAGAGTAATCAGGTGTTCTTTATCTTCTAACCCAATACACTTGTTTTCAAGGTGTGTGGCTTCAATAGCACTCATCAATCCGATTGTGAAGCATGTTTCCCCAGCTTGTAGCTAGTGCGAATACAATTGATTTGCAGAATATACGAACCTATTTTTTATTCAATTACAGAACCTGAGATTTTTAATTTTGCTGTGTGTGTTGTAGAGTGCACTTTAAGAGGCAGTTGACTAGGCACTAAACTTTGCTGTATCATTGGGGCTTTTTGAATGAAAATAACACTGAAATCCTGTAAAGTTGCACAGTTGTTTCGGGAGCCTCTTGTTCTGTAAATAGGGGAATGTGGTTATGTAACAGTCTTGTTGCTTACCTCTCTCAGTTAATGCATGTGACATTTTTAAAATGAAAAGTCACATCTGTGTAAAAAGGGAGATCTTCGTAGTTTTTGATTGCTTGATTAAGAGCCACTCAAAACTTCAAGAGTGCTTGCTTTATTGTAAATTGTTAAAATGACCCCAAATTAATCTGTTCATCTTGTTCTGTTCTTAAATTTCATCTTTGCCTTTTCCGTGTTAAAAACTGTGTTAATGTTTGTATGTAGAGAATAGATGGTGTGATTTTGAAGTTGAAAAAGCGTGTAGTGACAGTGGGTGCCACCAACTGTATTATTTTTGGAAGTCTTGTAAAACTTATTTGGAGGCTGGAGAAAGTGATTTATGAAATCTTGCCAGTAAAATGGTTATAAGAGAGTGAGTGTAGTAACAGGGTATTCAGGATTTTTCCTATGAACTTTTATACCATGTGCACATTAATAATCATAACACATTATGCACAAAGACTGAGGCAGTATTCTGTCATTGTGCTGCTTTACAACTGCTTGCTTTTTGTTGTATGTATATAAATTTCTTTTTAAAGCAGTATTATGTCACTTAACCTTCAGTTTTCATTATAGATAAAATATTATTCCTTCTATCCTTAATGATCATTAATGCTGAGGTCATTGGTTGCAGTCGTTATTATTTGGTGTTAAACTATCCTTTTATGAGTAAGTTGATGCATTTATTATTTATTGCCTGTCTTGCCACATTTATATTCAAGAGTAGGCACATCACACTGGATCAGTGATTTGTGGAGATGTGCAACTAACATGCAGTCATTGTCCTGATTGACACGGAGGGGCATGCAATGTAGAAAGGAGGAATTGGCTCTCTGAAAGAGAAAAAGAAGCCAGGTTTCTCTTACTTGTATGATAAATGAAAAGAAAATTTTTGGATGACAGCGCAGAATAAATTTCTTTCGGGCCAGGTTCCTGCCTTAAAATCTAGAGGAGGTAATAAGTCTGTTGCTTATGGACTCTTCATTAAAATGTTTTCAGAAAGATGAAGCACTGTAGTTCAGAAGGACCTAGTTACTTAGTAATTGTTGCTTTTAGGGAAAAAATAGCAAGGTCATCTGCCCCTCAGAAAGACATTTAACCTAATAGATTATTATTTATTATTTGCTTAGTTGTTGCTTCATGGTTTACATCAATAATATAATATTCCATAAATGGAATGAAAGTTTTTGAAAATCAACTTTGGAGAAATTAGTGATTGAGATTTGAAAAAACTGACAACCATTTTCAATCATTAGGAACTGCCAACAATGAAATTATTTTCAAAACATAATTTTTAAGTAAGGAGAAACTTAAGTACAAGGGGTGTCCAGTAAGTAAGTTTTCCTGTAAAAAGAAAGAAGAAAAAAAAGAACACACTTATGATGTTGAATCAATTTTATCGACATACAATCCCTGTTACTATTCAACATAGTCACCATTTCTGTCCAAATATTTTTGGTAACATGAGAAAAGTTTTTCCAATCTAGGGCATCCAATAAGTAAGTTTCCCTATTTTGGGTGTCCTTCGTACTAATGCCATCTATGTGCTCTGGCAGCCTGGTGCCTGATATTTTTTCTGCCCTGCCCTCCCTATTTGCAGGTAAATAGTGAGTACTATGAATGACTAAAGCTTATCTGAGGAGAAACCAAACCCGTATTCTGTTCTAAAGGGTTCCTAATAGCCCAGCAACAATGTAGCGAGATGCATATACCTTCTATAATTGGACTTGCATCGAAACTTGATTTTGTGCCATATTGAACTTGTAACAACCTTCTACCTGTTTCATATGCATACAGTTTGAAGCAGCAGTATCATATTTTGAGATCTTTGTTAATACTCTTCAAAATATCCTTCATCGGCATTTTTATAATTCCAGTTTTATGCTAAGCTTTACGATACCTAAGTAGTAAACCCTTTTCATTTTAAAATACCATGAAATTTGCATATTCTATTGATCATATCCAGATATTATATTTTCTGCTTTGTTCTGTTATAACACCATGTCTTTGTAGCCTTTGGAAAATTGTTCTTCTGTATAACTTGTTTGGTGCTTTTTTTTTTTTTTTTCTTTCTGGTTGCTGCACAATCATCACAATGCTCTTAATTTTTCTCTATTTTTCCATTGTTAAATGACATCGCAGTAGAGTCATTCATTATAAAAATAGTAGCTTACCTTTTAATTCGTTTGTAAGATCTTAGCGAAGAAAACAATGTGCTAAATGACAGACTGTTTTTGAAACTAAGTGTAGGACCCTCATTTAATGAGAAGTTAAGTTAATTATGTATGTGTGAATTTCATTTTAGTTTTATTATACATTATGTAAATGTTTGTACATATTTTGTGTCTTTTAAGTTATTTACTACTTTTTAACGATCTGTGTTGAATGCATTTTGAAGTGTTGGAGCGATAACTAATTTAGATTTCATTATGAGGCTGTTTACTTGTTTCTACTGCCCTAATATGTATCATGAAGTTACTGGATTGAGGAAGACTTACGTGAGATATTTAGTGTGTATTACTGTATAATCTTCCTTTGATTGCTTCTGAATGTTTTTTTACCACTTAAATGTGGTAATTTGTACAGAAGAGAAGTTTTGTTGCTGCAAAATTTCTGGGATATTATGTCTTGTACTAGTATTTTTTTAAACCAATGCATTTTCCTCTAATTTTGGATGTTTTCAAGGAAAAATGTCTTTTGTACTCTTTTCCCTACATACTTTGCGATCCTCCTCTCCACCATCTCAATTTGCATTCTTCAACCTTTCCCATCAGACCCACCTAAATGTTCACCTGATGTATAGGTATTTGTTCCTTATTATGTCCTTGTGGTTACTTCGCTCGTCCATCTTAACATCCTTATCTTGGCTGCTCCCAATCTTCTCTCCTAGGCTTTGGTTGTTGACCAGGTTTTGTAACCATGAAGCAGAAAAAATGTAATAGCCAAAATTATGCTAATATTTTATAGGAGTCTGCCAAAATATAAGAGGTATTTCCATAAGGGCAATGCCACTTCAAAGGTTGGCAACCACTGATGTATGAAATTCAGATGGAGAATTTTATTGCTGGATTTATTTGTCTATGACATTGGAAGAGTTAAATACCAGAACAGAAAATAATACCCAGAAATTAATGAAATCTACTTAGTAGTGGCCATGAAAGTATAAATGAATGTGTCTTTTATTTCTGATGTTGTGTTTTGCTTGAGTTGTGACAGCAGCAATAACTTACAAATGTTGCATCAGGCAGTTGCCGTTGGCGTCGCCAGTCGCGGTCCCCACCCCCGCCCCCACTCCCGATGCTCTGAGTAGGAGGCACAGCTGCTGCAGATGCTGACTCCAGCTGTTTCCTGAAATGGACCAACATTATCTTACGTAGTTAACCACTTCACATTCATTAAACTTTCACATTGTTATATTGATAGTAATATTATAGCTTTACTTTAATAGAATAGCACAATGAATTTTCCTTTAGTTTATTAATAAGTTGTATAAATGAAATGAGTGGAAGAAGAATAGTGTAGTTTTATTTACGGGTGAAAAGACACGGCATGGCATCTCAAACTGGAGAGGTCAGCTTAGAATCTGTTATTGATCTTGCTTTGCTCATTGGAGGACTACAGTACAGGGTGGGCAATAAGTCACTGTACTCCTATATACAGTACCGTACCTGGTGGATAGATTGAACTCCATCATCATCTCTGCATAGTCGGTTATATATATTTTACATAACATTGCTGGTTTGTTCATATCTTTGCTTGTTGATGAAACGAGATCAAAATGGTCTCGGCAATAAATCCGACAGTTCCAACAGAGAACTGTGTCATGATTTGGTTCTTTGTTGAATGTGACATTGTGATAATTGTTTGCGTGTTATTTACGAGACAGCCGTTCAATTTGGCAACTCCAGCACAAGGGTGAAGCTGGTGAATGATCCACCACCTTGAGGACTGCCTCTGATGCTGCCAAATGCTCAGTTTTCTCAACATTAGTGTTGCTTTCTTGGAGATGAAGGTTCTGGAATCTCAGTTGGAAGTGGGTCATGATTTGGTTCATTGTCTTCTCCAGTGTGCGATCCTTTGTGGAACCAAGTACTTGCAACTAACCGCTTAATAACAAATGGCTTGCATCTGCTATCTCAAACAAGCTGGGCGATAAAATTACACATGATAGTGAGTGGATAAGAGGAAATGTCAATTCAAACAAGTAGTTCCGTGAAGAACTATACAGCCTATTTTCATATATCCTACTTATGTTAATTGCCTCTATCAACATACAAAATTTCAGTTTGATTGCTGTAAAAGATTCGTAGATATTGAGAACCGTCTAAATATTTTGGATGGTCGCAATGTTGGATTTTTATATATGTAGGTCTTAGAGTTATGTACTATTACATGAAGATGATTGTGTAGGTGTAGTATTCAAACTTCAATCGCATGATTAGCACACAAAAAACAAAAAAGAGATTTTAAAATTCGTACAGCTGCCATCTTGTGGTTATGAAAACAATTGAAATAAATTAGATCCCAGTGGATTAAAATTTGTATAAGCATTTACCTTACCAAGGTTCACTGCACTCGGATGGGTAATACGCGAGAAATGTCCATTTAAATATTTATATTTCGCATTGCCGCCATGTTGGATTTGTGCTCACCAGGTTATTGAAAGTCCCATAGTTGAACTTGTGTTCATAGCCCATAGGAACATTTTTAAAAAATCAGTTTGATTGCTGTAATTCATTCGTAGATATTGAGAACCGTCTAAATATTTTGGATGGTCGCCATGTTGTATTGTTATATGTATAGGCCATAGAGTTATGTACCATTAAATGAAAATTATTGCGTAGGTTCATTATTCAAACTTTCACTTTGATCGCATGATTACGACACAAGAAATGAACATTTAATTTTAAAATTTCGCACAGCCGCCATCTTGAGGCTATGTAAACAATTGAACTAAATTAGATGCCAGTGCATTACAATGTGCATAAACATTTACTGTACCATATTTCACTGCGCTCAGATGGTTAAATCGCGAGAAAAGTCTATTAAAATGTTTCAACTTCTCTTGGCTGCATGTTCGTTTTGTACTTTCCAGGTTTTTGAAAGTCTCATAGGTGAACTTCTAGTAGTGCCCTCTATCACCGCGTACAAAATTTCAGGGTGATATCGGTAATAGTTTCGGAGATATAGAATGCCAGTGAAATATTTTGCACAGCCGCCATGTTGTATTGGTGAGACATAATAAAATTTGAAGGGCACGAACGGGGTTGGCCGGAATGGTGCTGTGACCTTACTGACTTTCATTGAAATCACTCCAGCTGTTTAGAAGTTATTTGGGGGGGGAGACAAAAGGTGAGCTCATAAGCCTATATTTTCATAAATGAAAATAGGCTAAGAATAGGGTGCAATGCGATGCCTGGACCTTGAGAAAGCCATGGTATAACCCAGGTGATTGGAGAAATGTGACTTCACAAGAGGCATTTGCATGCTTCCCTAGTACATGCTGTCCCAGTGATGCACCAAATTATCTCAGTGTTACATAATCGAGCAGTCACTGCGTGGTAAGTGGAATTGAAACATTGTTTAAGATCATGCCATCACAATGCTATGCTCGTGTATGTTTGTAAATACTTTTATAGACAACAGGAAGTGTTTGAAATAATAATAATAGGCTGGATTTCCGATTCTACCATGAGTGCCGTATTCTAAACCAGATTTTAAGATATTTAACCAATATATCTTCTTGGTGGCGGTGATTGCTTTCAGAGATGATCATCTGTCCCTTGTAACATACAATCCTGCTATGAAAGAAGAGAAAGAAATGATCCTTCTCAAAAATGAAAGTATCAGTAAAAGAGAAGGGAAGAGCCTTGAAAAACTCTCGAGGTCTCCGTGAATAATATACCATTGATGCTGGAAGAGAACAAGAATTGACCCCGGGAAGATGTAGGAGTAGTGGAACCAATGCCGAACCTAGCTATGACACAGAGATCACCAACTCACATCCTACAAGTTATGAGCCCCTGGATAACTGGTGGTGGATACTGTACCCTTCTAATGAAGGAGAATATATGGTCACATTTTACTAGCTCTGTCGGATCGGGGGTGTTAAGTTCCTTCCCCAAAGTGTAAACACATATAATTCAGGATTTGAGCAAAAAGGTAAACAATCTAAAATGACAATACCGCACTTCTATTCACAACAAGAACATTTTACTCAATAAACACAAGGCATAGTGATCCTAAGATCTACTTTCACCTTATAAACCAAATTACAAAATTCATATGCAAAGGATACCCTGAGGAGCCTATGTCCATTCATTTTAGTCCATTTTTACAGATCACTTGAAATATCCTAGGCCCTCCAATGACAAAAATGTCATACCCAAGAACTTTTACTGTTAATACAATTTACTGAACTCAAATCATAATTCACCTGATCCTACTGTTAATCAATTGACATCAATTTAAATTCCTTCACAGGTTCTATCCAAGTATCTCTCACTTGTTTACAAATTCTCCAATTAATATTCAATTCATTTCTCACAAGTCAAATTTAAGATTCAATCTCACCCCTTCTACAATATTTCTAGAATAAGTACTGTTTCACAGCCATGCACCATTTTTGATGGATCTCACTTCCACCATTTCCAAATACTCAAAATCGGGTTACCCGTTTCATATTACTCGACAGGGACCGGCACTATATTACATTTATCATATTGCCCGTGGGCTATGCGTTATTATTATTAATTTCACCAAGTGGCATTTTCTTACCTTTTTTACAATTTTTTTCTGCAGGATTACAATCCCAGCTTGATTACAAATGATAGCGACCCTTCTTACTAAGTGTCTTAAACCTTCCATTGTTTTAGAGAATTTTATTTTAATTGCCAATGGCTGTGTATGGGCCGTGGTTGCTGGTCATATTTTTGTCGTTGGGACTGAGCCCCTGTGACCATACAGAAAATAATTTATGACAGCTAGGACCACCCCTTTGCAAATGGCTGTCCACTGTGGGGGTGGAAAGACCTTTTCTTAGACCCTGCTTAAAATCTACCCCCTGACCAGATTCTGTCCCTTGAATACAATACACCAATTTGCAGTGCTAATTAATATGGGCAATGATCTCTTTTTTTTTTATAAACATCCAATATTATTCTAGCGAGAGGTTTCAATTCTTTATCCGTGACATAACGGGCTTCTACTTCATTCACCTGGCCTGATCACCAGCCTTTTAACTGTAATTATGAAGGGTGAGGTAATCTAGCTATGGATTTCGTTCCGGGGAGGCTGATGGTCGATCCGTAGCGGTAAGGCGAATGACAACGCCCTGCTCTTTCAATACTTGTAGGAGGTGATACATAATTATTAATACAGGCATAGGATGGGAATCGAACCTCGTCCCCGGCTATTCCCGAAGCTTCATTTCCATGCTCACTGGCACATCACACACATCACCTGGTGCTCACTGGCACTTTATTTCCATCACCTGTCAAAGCAGCGCGTGACAATTTCTACATGCAAACAACATTATTTTGACGACCTTCTGACTTATCCAGCCCTCTCCCAAATACCCATGCTAGTGACCTTCCTTCAAATCCTTCCCTACTTCAACCTAGCGACTACATTTACTTAGCCCATTTCAGTTGCAACCTTTAAAATCATTTTTTCATTTTCATCATCATCCTTTCATGTGTTAGTCCTAGAAAAACTGTTACGGTCTACACAAAAGATTTGAATTTTCACGCCATCTTTTCCTGGGGCGACCTAGAGATCTCTTCCCAACGGGGCAGTAGTTGACGACTGCTTTAGGGATCCTGCTTCTGTCCCTCCTGTTGAGGTGTCTTAGCCAATTTCTTTGGTATTCATGGATGTATTCCAATATAGGTCTGCTGTTAAGACCATTCAGCACTTCTGTGTTTCGTTTGTGATCCCACTTAGTGACTCCTGCTGTTCGTCGCATATATTTCATTTCGGCGGTAGTTATTCGTCTCTCATCGCATTTCCTCAGGGTGGTACAGTAACCTGCTTTTACAGACGAGGCTCTGGGGACCGAGTCATGGCGGTATAACCATTCCATCCTTGTACTGAGGAAATGCAGTATCATGCAGTGGGTCCAGATGCTGAAAGGTGGCAGCCCCACCACTGGACTTACCTCCTTCTTGCAGGAACTAGTTGGAGGGACATTTCATATGCTTTCAAGTCTCACAAAGATAATTTTTTAAATTTTATTATTATTGAAACCTTTAGTTAGTTATCGGGAATCTTCATATTTATGGCCACACTTGTTAACCCACATCATCACTATCTTACTTCTGGTTTATTTAGCACCTTAAGAGAAAATCTTTAATGTTACAATACTTTAGTCTCTCCCTTCCTGATACATTTCTCTATTTAATTTGACTACCTACTTTTAATTTGCTGGTCCCATCCCTTGTTAATTTCTAATACCGTACATGGATAGTTCTTCCTCTCTAACTCGGGTCCCCTTTTATGATTTAAATAACATAGCAATTAATTTTAATTATGGTGCATGGTGCGATTTTATACATTTTAATTCAAATTACTGTAGTACTTACTCATTTTCAGGTGGTCGACCCCAGTTTACACTTCCATTTTCACAATTTCGTAATGATCCATAACAATTTTGATCACACGCTTAGCTTCATGGGAACACATTTTAAAACTCTTCTTCACACTTTTCAGAAATTGACATATACTATATTTGAATACTGAAAAATACAACACTCATTTACACTTTGGAAATACAAAACACTTAACACTATTTCTGTACATCCTTCTTCTTCTTCTGCTTCCTTTGTCTAATCCCAAAATGCAGGCGATTTGACCTCCACTTTAATGGTCGTCCTAGACACTTCCTCAGCCCGACTGAAAGTCTCTTTCCTCTGGAATCCGTCGATTCCTTGTTCCTATTCCCTCGCAGTCATTTGTCTATACTTCTATCCCTTAGTGCAGCCGGACTAGCTGAGTATATTTTAGTACTTCTATTTCACCGATAAAATACCATTGTCTTCTCAGTTCGCATGTCCTCAGATCACGAAACTGATGTGAGAATATTATACGATAATCCCATTGTTTATAGTGATGCTTTGTTCGGCTAACCGCTATCGTTACCGTGCGACACAGCGTGGATTGCCCTACCCTAGGACTAATCAATTTGTTCTCTCGCGAACTGAATATATATTTATTACTCGACGTATTTTCTTTGTAATTAAACTCTGTACTTATTATTCACTTTCGCTTTGTACTATTTGTATTTTCTGTACTTTGTTACAACTGACGCTTTGATTGGTGGCGTCACTTCGGACTGTGAGCGTTGCGAGCCATGTCTCTCGAGGGCTATAAGATTTATGTGTGGGCATTCCACTACAGGCTTATATATACAGTAGTTTGAGACCAGAAATCAGTCTCTAACTTCCCCTCAGAAGCTTAATTTCTTAATTAATGCCAATTCTGACCTTAAAACCCCATTTTCTCATGTAGAATTGATTGCAGGTCACGATTATTTGCTTCGGAGATCAATTCGATCGGCCAATTAATTAATATCTAATTTTTAAATCTTAGCGTAGGGACGCTAAAAGCACGCTGGTCCGGTTTTTCCCTGGGAGCATCCTCAAATTCTACGCGGGCAAAGTACCTATGTGTACATCCACGGTGACTCCCGATTTGCTTTAATTAAAACATTTTAAGGTTTCTTAAATACCCGTTAATTTTCCCTTCTGAATGAAGTCTTCTATAAAATTTTATATTTGTTAGATCTTCAGATATTTATGAGAGGGGTCGTTACCCTTTCCCCTCCATGAGGGCCCTCTCCATGTCGTGGCTAAAAATTCCCTCGCTAAAGTAGATCCATCTGAGTGACTTGAATGACTTGTGACAATTGTCTGCCCCGCCCCCTGAAAAACACATTAGGTAAGCTGTCCAGTCTCCTGGACTGTGTGTGTTTCAGGCCTTAATTGGTCAAAATGTACTGCATAAGCCTTATATTAGGTCATTTTACTTCAATATTTCTGATTTCAACTCGTCCATGACCAGACCTATCATCGTTAAATAGTGGATCCTTCTAATGTAAATATTTTCCACGTGTCTCTGGTCGTGGTTTCTTCCCAAATGAGCCTGAGTTCACATCCCATCTCGCTACTTGAATGTACATTCTCTATAAGCCTCAGGTTCGTGTCCTATCACCAGAACCAGGAAGGGTTCAATACATAAATGGCTACGCAGAAAGAGAACACCAACAAAACAAAAGAGACAGTTAAATTGTCAAAAGATAATATGCTTGTTCCTAAAATATTTTTTGAAGACGTACGGTATCTATTTCTTTCTACTCTGTATATTTTTTCCACGTAGTGTAAACAACATAAAATATTACTGCAATACATCTACAACTGACTAGCATTCATAACCCATTGTTGATGGGTTTGTAGAATAAAGGGAGGCAGTTTATGGCAAACTTTCAAATTATCTCCCATCACCAAAGAGAAGTCATAAAAAATAAAATAAAAAAAAGAGACAGCCTTGCACTGCAAATCACTAATAATGGAGTAAATTACACAAACTCTATCTTCTATAGAGAATTACGTACTTACTAACATTGAATCAATGTTAGCACATCCTTTGTCGAGAATCGACCAGTTGTGTTAGGGTGGAACAGTAATAAATGTAAAATAGCTGTGAAGAGAATAGACCGTCCCTAATCCTGGGAGCATGCGTATGGACTCGCTCCATGGTCCGTGCAAAGTGAGTTATAGATATCTTACAATTTCTTATATACTTAACTGGGACACATGCATTGTTGTGGTTTAATTTGAGGAACTTAGGCATCGTGGTCAGTTTGTCCCATGTACTTGGGTGAGTGGGGAATTTGGTCTGATAACCTTTGTTATTGTGACGGCTAGATTAGTGTGTGTATGTATAATTCAGGTGGGGATTGGGAAGGAAGGGACCATGGCCTTAAGTTAGGAACCATCCTGACATTCGCCTGGAGTAGAAGTGGGGAAACCATGGAAAATCACTTGTAGGTTGTCTGATATGGGAATTTGAACCCACCTCTTTAATTTTGCCTCACAAGGCTGAGTGGACTTCATTCCAGCCCTCAGATTAGAATGAAATTTCTTGGCAGAGCTAAGAATTGAACCTGGGCCTCTGAGACAAAATCCAAGAATGCTAGCGCTACACCACAAGGTGGTCAAAGAGACACATGGATGTCAGAAGGATGTGTTTCTTGCCTTATCGCAGAGTGTTCATGGATTTGCAACCGTCTCCGAACATGTTCCAAAAAATTGTCTAAGTCTTATAGCTTCATATCAAGAGATGGATATTTCCTACTCTTGGAAAATGAGCTTTCAGTTCACTAGCCAGTGATGGGGGTAGCTTGCCTGCCTCACACGCAGAAGCCCCGGGTTTGATTCCCAGGTCCATTAAGGATTTTAGAAACTGACGTAAGGGCTGGAACGGGGTGTATTCAGCCTTGTGAGGACAATTTAGGAGCTGTCTGACGGTGAGGCAGCGACCCGGTCAGGAAAACCAAGATTAACAGGTGAGGGGACCCAATACGCTGATCACGCATCATCCTACAATCTGCAGGCCAAATGGCTGGGCAGTGATCATTTGGCAGGCAATGGCCCTTTAAGGGCTGTGGTGCCATGGGGTTTGATTTTTTGGTTTAAGATTGAATAATTGTTTTACTCCCACCCAATTTAACTGGGCACATTTAACATGTTGACATACTGAGGAACAGTGCATTCATATAGATTACTATGGCAACTCGGGTAAATGGCTTCTAAATTATCTATAAGTTGTTTCTATTTTATTCTTCAATCATGTCACGTTAGCTCTTCACTCTCGGGGATAATCCTGTTAAATGATGTTGCATGATGTACTGTTATTGTTCCAGTTGAACAGTTTCAGTATACTAATCTCTCAGCAACAAATGTATTCCTCATCCACATCAACATTAATATTCTGAATAATCCTCAGCCTCTCTTATTTCTGATTCAGGGTGTTAAGATATGGTATTGGCCTCCGTAATTACTCTCATGGAATAACAAGGAAAGAACATTAACAAAAATAAACAAGAAAGTAATCAATGTGGCGATAGCATGAGCAGAAAAGTGTGTAGTCCACAGTGGAAAATCAGGCTGCAGCCATCTCTTGCCACTTCTCACAGCACTCTATTGTAAACTTAAATAGCAGCATGGCTCTGGAACTAAAGCATGCTTGTGTGCCAGGCTGTTTGCAATGCCCTACTCAGTTCAGATCGCATTGGAAAATTTAGTTCCTTCTGTAAACTCACAGCTCCTTGATATGCAAGATTCTGCTATTGAAATGTTTGGTAGTTGTCCTACATAAAATATGACAATATTTGGAGGTACAGTGACCTACGACCCACCCTATGTATTGCAAGCCACATAGTGTCTTTAAATATCTCGTATTTACAAGATTTTGTTTTTGTTTTAAATAGTAATGTTATTTCTAGGTATATGCTATTGTATATAACTTCAACTTTTATATTTTCTTATTTGTTTTTCTCCCTATCTTATTTAAATTGATGAAAATGTGTTCATGTTCCTTACACAGATCAAAACATGTGGCAGTGTACAGAGAGTAACAGTGTGACAGGAACCTGTTAAAAGTAAATAACTTAAAAACACTAATCTGCAGATAGCATATATCTGCCGATAAGAATGGCAATACATCTTTATATAGAAATTCTAATTTAAAGAGGAACAGAGTAATGCTGCAAATATTTTATGAAAATGGTACCTGTGTCTTAAAATGAGATCTTTATTTTTTGTAACTGTGTATGTGTAATACTTCCCTTGTAGATGTTAAATTGTAAGGTGGACTGATGTGTAAATGCATTATAGATGATGATTTTAACAATGAGACTGTTTGCGTGTCTTCATACTTCTTAATCCCAGGTGTTCGTCATATTCATTCTTGTATAGTGTAAAATTACAATTCTGCCAAAATAGGGTGGAAGACCAAGTAGTTTTATTGGAATAGTAGACAGTATTAAGTGGTGTTGCATCATTGTAATATAATTTTATTCCCTTAGTTTTCACTGATTGGGAATGGTGAGTTTTTATTCAGTGAACTGATTATTGTTTAGAAGACCACACAGTCACATTGTTAGATATGGATTATCCCAAGTATGTGCTCTCAAGTGTTAAGGAATATTAGTAGCAACTCTTTGCTGATGATGAAATACAAAAGAATTGGGTGCATGTGAGGAAATGCTTCATTGAAATGTATGACATTTCATTATGGCCTCATCTCTGGAAACCTTGTAGCTTGTTTAGGTAGAGATATTTAAGTACCAAGCAAGGATTTGAATGTTTAGTGGTATGCTCTTCATAAAAATAAAAATAAATGTTCAATGTACTGGTTTTGTCAATTTGACAAATTTAGCAAGATTTTGCCTTTAAAAAAATCATAGCAACGATCTTATGTAAGAAAAATTATGGATTTCTAGCCTTGTGAAATCATGAGGTTATTAGAGAGAACGGTTGTGTAGACAAAAAGAAGATAAAAAAAACTTATAGCCGCTTCTCAAGATCAGACAGCTACTCAGTTGACCTCAGGAGGCTGAGTTCACTCAGTTCCAGCCCTTACATCAGTTCTAAAATCCCTGATGGACCTGGGAGCTCTTCAATAAGAGTCGAATTCACTACCCCCTACACCACTGGGCCGATAATAATTACAAATTTTGAGAGGAGGAACTGCTAGGCTTTAACATAAGAGGGCATGAAAGGAAGAAACGAGCAAGAGGGCTAGAAGCTCAATTTAAGCCACTCCTGGTTCCTTGAGGATCACAATTTAATGTTGCTTGCTAGTTTGTTGGCTCAAGGTGTGTCATATAATGCAAGATTATGCTGTACTTTCATTAACATGCCAGAGGTCTCACAAGTTTTAGAACACGAGAGGTTACGCCAAGGCAAATTGCTCACGGTTACTGTTTTCAGCACCTGATATTTTGCTTTTTCAGTAAATGCTCTGACAAAATAATAAAATGTGCCCAGTTTAACTACCTTTCAACTGGTACTAGTATAATTACCGTGTAAAATATTTTCTCAATGAAAAAAAAAAAAAATTCGGAAATCTCATATCGTCTGGGAGTTTCTATACTGTGTGTGAGAAAATTGCCTCAATGTGTGCATTACACAGAAAGATTTGTTCTCAATTTAAGTAGAAAATATATTCTTATCAATAAAATACAAAATTTAAAGAAATTTTGGCACATAATTTATTTATTTTTTGTTGAAAATTTAAAACTTTTGTTGAATGTTACGCATTGTTGTTTTTCCAATTGCCTGTGTTATTTTGGTGTCTGTAGTAGTAGTAGTAGTGTGTATTTGTAATTCAGGTGAAGATTAGGAACCATCCCGGCATTTGCGTGGAGAACTAGGATACCTCGAAAACCACTTCTAGGATGGCTGAGATAGGAATAGAACCCACCTCTTCTCAGTTCTGCCTCTTGAGGCTGAGTGTACCCCAGTCCAGCCCTCAGACTGGAATTAAATTTCTTAGCAGTGCAGGGAATCGAACCCAGACTTCTGGTACAGCCAAGAATGCTAGCCGCCACACCATGAGGGGGTCAAACATGATGCAAGTCAGTGCAGTGGCCATGACTTGATCTGCACATCTTGTACAGATTGCTTTGGTGTGTTCTCTAATTTTCCATTGTTCCTCTGCAAAATTTATTATTATGGACAAAATTTCAGCATTACTTTACTAAAAACATTAAGAAACAATGAACTTCACTTACATAAACTGCCGCGTCAGTTGCAAGAGGGAAATAAAACATAAACCATTCGGGAATGCAACAGACGAGACACTGACGATTATTAAGGTCAGGCGCGGGATAGTGTTGGGAAAGATGAAACGGGCACCCAAAATAATTAACTAAAATCAAAAAGTGTGACTTCTCTCGTGTTAAGGCTATGTTTAAGAGAACATGTAGATTTTTAAAGAATGTCCTTAAGAAGTACTTATGAGAAATTTTTTAAAGTTATTCAGTTTTAGCCTCATGGTGACAAGATCTCCCAGAACCTGTCTGCAACTAATCTTACCCATCAGTTGTATTCTCTGTAGAAAGTCTGGTCCCATTATTGTTGAAGTAGAATGCCAGAATGTTGGGTTATTGATTCGAAGCATCACTCACATATAGATGGCACTCTTGCAACCATTAAGCTGTATGGTGGTTTGGAATGACTCATCCAGCAAGTACCATTCACCCCTGAACCTTGTTCTAGGTGCTTTGCCAAGTCATATGAGAACTAACTGATAGCAGATGTGAAAAGATGTTTCTATATTCTGGGAACCATGTTTGGAACTTCATCTCTAAACATTTGGGCTAACCAATGTACTACTCCCCAGAACTAGCAAAATAACACATGAGCATTTTGTTTTCAAAACTATTTCTAAAATGCTTTTTAAAATTTTATTGAACAGGTGACAGTTTATGTAGGACCATGTTTTATGAAGAGCATACAGTTGCTTTGGTAATTAATATAATAATATTGTCGACATCCATGGGGGGTTTCTATAGTTTCCCTTTGCGTCCCTTATCACTTCTTTCACTCTCCTTGTTATCGTTTCTTTAATTAATATCACCATCAAGTAATTTGCATACAATAAGTTATTTAATTAATTATTTATTATTAGAGAGTAATGCTACTTAGGGTCTATTTTTCAATTGTTGGGTAAAGTTTGGAGCAGTATACTCCTGGCATAACTCATCTGGTAAATACTACATTGTATTTTTCAATTTCAAGACAGCACTGTCAATGGAATAAATGTGGACTGGTAAGCATTTTTTACTTGGTGCTAATTGTGCTAGATTAGTGTACCCCATAATTGCTCGTTGTTTTTCTGTTACCAGCTGGCATAATTTTCATCATGGATTTGTATTCTGATCCTTAATTTCATGCCTCATATTTGTTTATCAAAAACTTCTGTGATGGCTGTTAAAGAATTTTCAGGCTGAAAATGCTCACAGATGACGATATGCAAATACAGTAATAGAATATTAAAATATTCTAAGATCTTGTATACTACACAGCATGGACATTATGATAATTGTGATGAATCAATTTTCAACTTATAGAATGCTGTGGTGAGTTTGTAGAATTAATTGGAGATGGGCTACTATCTCTAATGAAAACCTGTTTTAACAGACATCACATGGTATTATTTTATACCACACTCAAAAGGAGAGATGATATAAATTTAATCATACCATATCAATTTTTCTTTAGGTACCAGTATCCTATTTTACTAAAACTGCTGTCCCTAAAACGAGTTCTGCTTGTTCCCACATGTCGTTATTTCAGAAATTACCCAAGCAAATTAGATCCATTCTTTGAGAAGGAATAATAAAAATTATTTACATCGATAATCTGACGTGCCTTGAACTCAGGACCTCCTGATTCAAGATCCATCAGGCTACTGTCATGGCTAGAAAACCTATGTGATGAACAAGCTCAAAATGGTAACATATTATTGCCGTGTGAGTAATATTCTGGAAGTTATATTGTAAACTCCCTATTTGCTCTTTTCGATAATATTCCAGTGCAGAATTTGGTTCTACATTCAATTTAAATATATTTATATATATTGAATACATTAGTTTAAAAGGAAGGAAGCTTGTAGTTTTACGTGTCCGTTAATCTGGCGATCATGAACGAAGGACCTCCCATTTTTACGTTGTATCTGAACCACAGAACATGATATTTCACTTTGAAAATCTCACATGCATTGGCCGGGAATTAAACCCTTGGTGAGAGGCAAACAGCTGTTTGGCAGTGCTTCTGATAGATAGTAGCCCAAGAAGGTACTTAGCAATGATAAACGTAGTTTGAAAGCTGAAGGAATAAAAGTTATGGGCAAAGTTATTTTAGTAGTTATCAATCTCTTTTGCCCAAAGATTGAAAAACAGGCCCTAACTTTATGTATTAGTAATAGGTACCTAAATGATGGCATGATTATGTAATAAAAGCCACATTGTTGGTGATGAGATGTTTCAATCACATTATTCTGAAAAATACAGAACTAATTTTATCTTTCAAAAAAAGGTTACTTTTTATTTAATCAACACATGTCTTTCTCAAATACTATTAGATTGTAGTTAACTTTCTAAAGGAAACTAAAATAGAAAGTTCTAGAAGTGAATCTTCTTTTCTTAATGAACTTGATTCACCTAAAAGTTGACTTGCATGAAGGCAGGTTTGTAATACAATATACAAAACGTACTTTACTGGATGTCCCTTGCACTCCTTTCCGATCTCCCACTTCTATGAAGATATATGGATACTGCAACCAACACCTCTTATTATGCCTAAGAAGATCATTGGTAAACTTAAGAGGATTACTGACTATGGAACCCTACACCTCATCTATGCATGTTTCTGTTCCTACAAGGTTTTTGGATTTGATGCTTTAGGTCATTGTACATATGAGTGAGAAGTGTAGTGAAAAGTACAAAGCTGCAATATGATCTCAAGCTTGGGTTTATTTAGTTATGTTAATTGCTTGTTTCTGTTGTGAACATCGTAGAGTAGTGCCGATGAGCTTGCTTAGAGAATGCTTGGGTACTCTTTCTCAAGTATTGAGGAACCTCACAATAGTTGTGTCAATCCAGTGTTTTTAAATTCTTCATAATATTTGGTATGTGCCAAAATAATTTTGGAGCATTGTCTTTTAACCTGATATTCAAAAATGAGAATTGTATTGAATGAGCTGCAATTAAAATACTTTACTTTCTGAATTGTATACTATATTGCCTGTTGATTTGTGGATTATCCCTGCCTTGCTTACAGAGAAGTTAATTTCTACTCCTCCCTTCCTCCGTTTGATTTTGTGCGTAGAATCCAATTGGAACGTGGATCTGGTTGCAGCTATTGAGTCTAGTTAACCAGGTAAGTTCAAATGGAAACAAATACACAGTTTTAGAACACATTGAACTTAACTATTAATCTGGTAGACATGTCAAAATTTATAAATATAAGTATTGTTAGATATGGTGCTTGGGTCCTCTAGCCTTGAATTTCTACAAGAAGATTGGACTAGACTAACATTATGGGCAGGGAAGAACAAACTAAAACGACCCACACGATATTCAGGAGGGGAGGCAGAGTAGCAGCCTGTGAGAAGCTGTACCAAAGAGCCTTTGAAAATAGTCAATAAGTTTAACTATCTGGGAATTATATTACCGACGTATGGCAACACATTCACGAAACATATAGAAAGTCGAACAATGGCTGCATTAATAGCGATGAATGAGGCCAAACTGCTCAGAAGAATGTCCATACATACTGCAATGGAAATATTCTCCAGCAAGATAATTTCTATTGTGTCATGGGATTGAATTGATTTGGGACTATCTGAACAGAAACAACCTCAAGAAAATTGAGCAAGTTAAATCGGCTTTTCTCAAGAAAATTCTCTGCGTATCTAAATGCACCCCTTCAAGACTGACCTGTGTGCTTACTGGTGAACCCTTCTTCTTAGAACAGTTACGAATGATGATACTCGTGCCAGCTACTGGTGCCTTTAGTAAATTTGGCAAGAAATTTCTACCACATACTGTGCATGTATCAGTACCTAGCCTGTAGCAGAATGGTTTTGAAACCAT
The DNA here is from genome assembly GCA_946902985.2 of Meconema thalassinum. Classification (NCBI taxonomy): domain Eukaryota; kingdom Metazoa; phylum Arthropoda; class Insecta; order Orthoptera; family Tettigoniidae; genus Meconema; species Meconema thalassinum. The sequence goes on from OX336388.2 coordinate 1,206,807,272, forward strand.
TAGTAGTTTTTGAGATAAATTATGAAATATAACCAAAAAATCCTATGACAAAATGCTCAAAACGTTTGCTCGATTAGATTTATTTAAAAAAATCAACCATCCATATACATCTGCTAGATGCTGTTAACTACAAATATTTTTATGTTCGACGATGTCGAAATGTAAATATTATATGTCAGAAAACTGTATCATAACAAATCTAACATGTTGGACATGAATTACATGATTTGAAAGTTCAAATTGGATATCGGATCAATCATTGTAGTTACAATCCCAAACACAAGACAAAATCAGCACGAACCTTTACGGTAACAAGGAAATACTATGATATATGCAAGAAATTTATGAATCTACGTCCAGAAGTTGGCAACACAGCATCCTTCTATATAAATTACCGACATGGAAAGTGCACCGTCCCATATGTTCGCGTAAATAAACAGGCGAATATGAGAAGAGAATAGCACTGTACCTTAATATCCCCAACTCCAATTTCTACACAGTGCATTGCTTTCAAACAACTTCGGTGACATATTAGTGAATGCTAGTTCTGATCGGCACTAGACATCATGCAGGCTGTAAACAATAGCATTGCCAAGCAAAGTAAATGGTCTCTGCTTTCGAAATTCTTTGACCCATGCATGCGCTCTGTTCAGTCGGCAAACCACCCAGCGCACTCTGTTCACTAACTGAAGTTACTGAATCCCACAGATATTTATGTTAAAACATATAATAAAGTTATAATCATCATCGAACATAAACAGTCATATGCAACTCGCCTATTGTAATGGTAATTAAGACACTCGTATGGAAATTATGTCTTAATTATTGCCATTATAGGCTCGTTGCATAATGTACTTGAGTACATGCTCCAATATTGGTGGTTCTGAGTCTTTTAGATCACAAGAAAAAGGTGCACAAACAAAGCAGGCCCCTTTTTTTTTAATGTAACCTTCTGCCTCTGCTCATAGTTCCAATCAGCATCGCCGTCTGCTATGCTCTTAACGCCTTCAGCGCGAGTTGTATGCTAAGCAACGAACATCGCCTACTTGACAATCTTCCCGACAGGAGCGCTGCTAAGCTGAACCGATTGTGAGCTTGTCCAAGTGCGCAATATTCCGCTTACGTCTCTAATTATAATATCTTACACCTTTGTTATTTGTCACTTGAGTTGTGTAATGTGAGAAAGTGCAGTGGTGTTCACTAAGTGTTGATATTTTGTGTTACAGTACTTACAGCATTTTCACTACGACTCCATAATTTTGTCATGCCTGTGGAATATACAGACAGGTATGTTAATTTAATTTAAATACCAATCTTATATTGTGCCGACGTATTATCATGTTAATATAGTCTCTAGAACATGCATCGGTAGTCTGTATTGTAATAGCTGATAATCATGTCGAAGAGATGTAATACTTTTAATTGTCGTAGGTAATTGTTAGCCACGATGGTATTGTCACCGATGTACTTCTATAGTTAAAATAATAGCCCTTGTAACAACTGGGAGCACAAATGAATACACTCATTCAACGTACTACAAGTTTTTTATACATCCTTCTGCACATCAATTACAATTACACTTCTTTTCTTACGATCTACCCCTCATAGTTCATGCTATCACAACAACTACGAGTGCCCCAAGTTCTTGCAGCCAACTTGCTCTTCCTCCATCAAGCGCACACTTCAATAGCGAGTCCACAGATTTGTCAACACATAACAAACACAACATCCTTCCACCTAATTTAACTGATAAAGTTAAATTAAACAAAAAAATATACACAAAATTGAAGCCAATATAAAAATGTTCAATCTAAAAAATTCCTGGGTAATTTGATGACTCGCCCTCCTTTTGTCACAATCGTTTCACTTCTTGAGCCAGTCTCTGAACTTGAGGAACATCATTGGGTCGTCTCACCTCAGCAGCACCTTATTTCACCTTAGCTCGCTCCATCAGCATCTCCCTTATACCAGTTGAACTATTGGCTTCTTCTTGAGCCTCAAGTGAAGGATACAGTCTCTGCACTGGGCGTAAGAACTCTCCTGATGAGGTCCGAAGTCGTACAAGTCTTCACATCATCCTTTCCGGGCAGTAACTCTGTTACTTTTCCTAAAGGCCAGTTCAACCTTTTATCTCAGTCATTGCCAACCAAGACTACATCTCCAATTTGTATTCTTGAGCAATCCTTTTCTCCAGCTTGTTGTTCTCCAGCAGATACTCGGCCCAAAAAAGGTTACCTCAAATCTTCCCTTAGTTTTACTCTGTATTTCACCCTTTTTTTTTCAAGTCAGTTGCCTCGATTACATCACATCCAGGAATTCCTCCTTCCCTGACATCTTGAATAAACATTGCAGGTGTTATACGTGTAGGCTCCAGAGCATTATCTGACATAAAAGTTAGTGGACGAGAATTTAGGATGCTTTCGCAGTCACAGAGGAGAGTTTCCATCTCAACATAGTTGAGTGAAGATCTTCCAAGCACCTTCCTTAACAATCTCTTCGTCATACCCACAATCCTCTCCCACCATCCACTCCACCCCGCAGCGGTAGGAGGGATGAATTTCCAGGAGATCCTTCGAACTGTACTATATTCTACAACCTTTTGCCACTCCAACTTGCTAAAGGCATTATCTGCTCCTATGAAAATAGTTTCATTATCACTAAATATCATAACGGGTCGGCCTCGTCTTGCCACAAAACTCTGTAAAGCCTGTAGAAAATCATCTGTGGATAAGGAAAGAACTAATTCAAGATGAACTGCACTGATCGCGCCACATGTGAAGATACAGATCCAGGCTTTTTTGTCATCCTTAGGAAAATGTGGTCCAGCTAGATCAACTCCTGTGATCTCGAACGCAGCAGCATCTCTTACTCGTTCCACTGGTAGAGGAATAGTAGGTGCTTCAAGTCTCTTTACTTCCTGCCTCCTGCAAACTACACACTGAGATGTTACAGATCGAATAGTTCGTCTCCCTCCCATAATCCAAAAATGTTCACGCAAGATGGTGAGAAGTCCCTGAACTCCCACATGGCATTGTTCCTCATGAACGCTTCTAATGAAAAGAAGCACTACAGGATGATTCTTTGGCAACAGAACAGGAAATCGAAAATCCACACTATCAGGCCTATTGGATATCTTTGTCAACAGGCGGATGATTCCACTGTGGTCTTCGAAGGGTTGCAAGCTTGAAACATTCTTATCTGAGACTCCTGTTGGACATACTTCAAAACCCGAATTTCAGCCTCTTTCACCTCGTCGGCAGATAAAGGACCCTTTTTCTTTGCACTGGATTTCACGTTGGATGCTCTACCATTATGGAAAAATCTGTACATCCAGCCAATCATTCTAAAGATTTTGTTGTACTTGGAGAAATGCTTGTAATACCAATCCTTTGGGAAAGATGCATCTTTTACAGTGATCATGGAAGAAAAGACTGTCTTTCTTCTTTCTTTACTTATATCTCCTTCCTCATAATTTGAGTCTGCAGAAGGCCAGTTATCCTGAGGTCCAAACAACCACTCAGGTCCCTCCCACCATTTTGACAGAAGTAGTTGCCGTCCAGAACAGCCTCTAGATGGAAGGTCGGCGGGATTTTTAACTCCAGGTACAAAATGCCACTGCTCAATCTCGGTCAATTTTCTTATCTCTTCCACTCTATTCCAGACAAATGTGCCCCATTGATCTTCTCTACGTATCCATGCGAACACCGTACTAGAGTCAGTCCAGAAATATGCTTTACACAAGAAATTGAAGGACTCAATAACAGATGCGTACAGTCTAGAACCAATAGTTGCCGCTAACAACTCAAGTCGAGGTATTGTCATTTTCTTGACAGGAGCAACTCTTGTTTTCGCCTGAATCAGTTGAACCTTTACACTGTTCTCCCCTTCAACCCTTAGGTAAACAACAGCAGCATATGCCGACTCACTAGCATCACAGAAGGTATGAATACTCCACTTATCAGTAGGATCAGCTGATCTAGGCAACCATCTGGGGACTTTGACGTCCAAAAGGTAAAACAATTCCTCAGTCCACAGTATGAATTTTGATCGAATGTTTTCACCTACTTCTTCATCCCATCCCACTTTCGACTCCCAGGCTGTTCGCAAGAGAAGCTTTGACAGTAGGGTAACAGGTCATGAAAACCCTATGGGATCAAAAACTTAATGCACACATGAAAGGATGATCCTTTTAGTGACTTTCTCATCACAACATTTTATACATGGGATGTTTTTTTAGTTTTGGCACCAATGCTTCAGTGCCAAGTTGCAACAAAGTTGGGCGCTGCCACTTTTACCGACAGTTGCTGCCCTGCATCCCCTCGCTCAGAGCATATGACCTCGACCGTCCTCACCACCACTCGTGCGCAGTCGCGCCTGTTAGATGAGTAGTGTGAGACCAGCGCTCGCGAAAGACAGTCGCAATGTTTTCCAAGCAGGAGCAGAGAACGTGGATCAAAATTCAGTGTGCTAGGGGTCGCAGTGCTAAACAGCGTCACCGAGGACTGCAGGAAGCGTGCGGTGCAGCTGCGTTACCGTTCAGAACGGTAGCAAGATGGGTTGCAGCCTTTCGAGATGGGCGCGAACGTGTGGAGCACATGCCTCGATCTGGTCACCCACCAGTAAGTGATGGCAATGTACAGATGGTGTCCGCGTTAGTAGAGGTGGATCGGAACGTAACGATTCGTCAATTAGAGCAAGATACCGGACTGGCGCATTCAACTGTCCTCCACATCCTGAAGGACTTAGTGAAAATGAGGAAGATTGCGTCCAAATGGGTTCCGCATGACTTAACCGACATGCACAAATGGCTGCGATATGACGCTTGTAGTATGCACTTGCAGCGTTATGAGCGCGAAGGAGAGGCCTTCTTCCGGCGTATCATAACCATTGACGAGACGTGGGCCAGATCTTATGAGCCACAGTTAAAACGCCAATCAAACGAGTGGCGGCACCAAGGATTACCACGGAAGCAAACAGTTCGACCAACCCCCACCAATGTGAAGGTAATGTTGATTCTTGCCTATGATTGGGATGGTGTGATCATTCACCGTACTGTTCCCCGAGGGCAAACCGTTAATGCGCCTTACTATTGTTCGTTTCTGCAAGACCATCTCCAAGGAGCTCTGAGAAGGAAACGGCGCCACCACATGGTTACACCGCCCATCGTTCTGCATGACAATGCTAGGGCACACACAGCAGGCGTTGTGTCGGCATTGTTGGATCGCTGGGGCTGGGAGGTCCTCTATCACCCCCCCCCCCATATTCTCCCGAGATCAGTCCCTGCGACTATGATCTCATCCTGATGATGAAGATGACAATGTGCGGGGAGCGCTTCCGTACCATTGAAGACGTTAAGCCGGCTGCCGAGCGCTCTCTTCGTACCATCAATAGATTGGGGGTGCCAACGGGATCCAACGACTTCCGCATCGCTGGGAACACGTTGTACGCAACGGTGGGGACTACATCGAGGGCCTGTGAAACTTGGAACCATCTAAGGGAGTTATTAATCCAGTTATAACTAAGGTGCCAAAACTAAAAAACCAATCCATGTACAATTACGATTTAGTTGAAGAGTATCGTGCTTTCTATTCCAAACTAAACCAAGCACCTTGGTCTCTGTACTTTCCATTTCAGGATCAGTTTTCTCCCAACCTCGCAGGTCAAATTTTCAAAGATTCATCAGGTCACTGGATTCTTGAATGAACTTCTCAACTTCGCTACTGTTGTTCAAACTTGTAATGCAATTGTCTACATAGAAACTGTCCATGGGAATTTCTATAGTTGACAAGGAAAACCTGGTATCACCCTGTAGACATCTTCCTCGCAATTGGAACAGATGGTAATGTATCACTGTTCCTAGTAGAAAGGGACTGCAAACAACACCAAAAACAACTCTCTGATGGCGAAAAAACAACCAAATTATTGTCCTTATCTCTCCACAGAAATCGTATGAAATATCTGTCTCTTGGGTTCAAACTTATCTGTAAAAATTCTCTTCTGATCATCATCCTCTACGGCTCTTCTGATGTCGGAGACAATTCCAACTCTTTTTAGACGAAATTGCAACAAGAGTCTAGGAACTGATTCTATTAAATTCGGCCATTTATGTAAACAATCCTTAAGTGATGGTGCATGCTTCTCATAAGCCGACGCATCAAAGACAGGTCTGATTTTAGTAGTACTATCTTCTTTCAGAATATGTCGATGAGGCAAGTAGTGTCTTCCCTTATCAAGCTCAGATTCTAGTACCTTTTCGATCACTCACTCATCAAACACATTTTTGTACTGATCATAACAATTATCAGCGTTCAACCGTTTGATGGTTGAATCCAACCTTTTCACAGCTAAATTAAAATTACTTGGTAGTGGTGGATGTCCTTCCAACCAAGGCATATTAACTTCATACCTGCCATCAGGATTAATTTCTACAAAGTGCTTTTGTACTTCAGCCTGCAATTCCAGTTTGGTTTTCTTTTCTGAAGGATCTGTAATAACTTACCGATCAGGTCCAATTTCCATAGCTCAGCTACGTTCATATCGTTCACCGGCATAGATGTTACCAACATAGCTGCATTAGTGTTGGTAGTAGGGAAAGGCACTTTACCCATTAGAGTCCATTCTAATCTAGTCTCTACAGCCACTAGCCCACAGGAAATATGCTTAACATTACCGGTGTAGAGCTTGTCTGCCACATCTGCACCAATAAGAATCTCAATGGAGCCCGCATCTTGATTAACATCAGACAGTTTTACATCAGTGCCCTTGAGTTCTGTCATCCAAGGCCCCTTTTGAATACAAGGTAAATTCCCACATATGTTATCTTGATCCAAGGCCTCAAAATTACATAGGCTTTCCTTATTACAACTTGCCAGATGAATTCTGAAGATATTATAAGTACAGTTACCGGATGTTTGTCCACCGAAAAGGGAGTGCACAATTACTTCCTCTTTGGCTGGTTGATGTCTCATCTCAAGAGCAGTCTGTTTTAAGATATGGGATCTTTGTGACCCTGTGTCAATGATGGCCCGTGCTTCACGCTGAACGCCGTCACCCCTCACCTTGACCTTCAGGGTAGGAAGCAATACTCCCGTGTCACATGTGAGATTAGCAAGTGCATTGTTCTGTACAACTGATTCAGATTTAGAAGTGTCTTTAACAGATAAACTCTTCCTATTCTTTTTAAGATCTGGACACATAAGAACTACATGTTTTTTTTTAATCACAAATCACACACGATACCATATTTTTGCACTTCTTGGAGATATGGTTTGGCTTGGCTTGAGGCACGTAAAACAGCACTTCCTGTCTTTAATGATCTGCATATTTTGTTCTAACATAATGCCCCGTGCCTTATAACAGTCTAAACTACTATGGCTTGAGGAATCACAAAATATGCAATCAGTAGATCTGCCATGCTTGTGTTCTTGAGTGGCTAGGAGTCCCATTGCAGTATATGATATTTCTTGGTCATAAGATTGTTCTTTGGTTTGTTTTAACATTATTATCCCTATGGTGTGACAGTCCAAAACCTGACATGGCAAGTGATATGTGCTCCTCATTTTGTACTTCTGCCTTCATAAATGTCATTAATCTACTTAAACGAATTTCAGCAGTTGTCACACCAGTTGCACTTGCACTTCTCTGCCAGACTCTTAAGAAAATCCTCTGGCATACAAGACTCTAAAAGTGGACATAATACTGAGGCACATTTTCCTTTTGTTACACCTAAAGTCTCCAAAGAATTTAAATAGCCTTCTAGTTTATCAAATAGCTTGGCTATTTTCATTTTGAAGGATCAAACTCAGCAGTTCTTATATATACTTCAATCAACAAGTCATCCCTGCCAAACCTAGCTTTTAGGGCTTCTATTACTTGGCTGTAATTATCTCCAGAAGGAGGATAACTTTCCACTGTATCCCTGGCTCTAGAACCTTCCATTGTGACCTGTAACAAGTACTGGAATTTATCTTCATTTGACAGACACTCATCACTATGCGCCTTCTTGAACTGGCTCCAGAAGGGTATCCATTCCTTAACATCACCATTGAATTTTCGTAACTCGATGGGAGGGAGTTTGAACTTTCTGTGATTAGATATGTTAGGCCTACTTACTGAATTAGATGTTTCTTCAACTTTTGTCCTGGCATCGATAGTTTCTAAGTCTTGAACTTGAACCTTCACAGTTTCATACCTACATCTATATTCATCTGTTGACGATGACTCCGCCTCGAGTTCCGTATCGCTGGAATCATCCTCGAGAAGAAAATCCATAATCTTCTCATCCATGTTGCGAAGTTATTCCCAGTCGGTATGCAAAACATTTAGGTTAGCACGTACCTTTTGTAGATTGACATGATCGGACTGAATTTCCGCGATCAAAGCGTTGTAATGTCTTGTAAATTAGCTTCGATTTACTCCTCTGAGTTTTACGGCTTTATTCATATTAGCATAAGAAGTAACACAATCGATGAACAATAAATTCTGCCGCAACGTTGGACGCCAAATGTCACCGACGTACTTCTATCGTTAAAATAATAGCCCTTGCAACAACCGGGAGTATAAATGAATACTCTCATTCAACATACTACAAGTTTGTTTATGCATCTTTCTGCACATCAGTTACAATTACACTTCTTTTCTTACGATCTAGTTCATGCCATCACCACAACGACGAGTGCCCAACGTTTTTGCAGCCAACTTGCACTTCCTCCATCAAGCGTACACTTCAATAGCGAGTCCACAGAATTGTCAACACATAACAAGCAAACACAACAGGTATACTGCTGTTTTCCATACTGCAAGAGTAAGACCGGGAAAGTAAAAGGCATTTCGTTTCATGAATTCCCGTGTGATACAGAATTAAGACAGAAATTGCTTAAAAATATTTCTCGAGACAATTTTGTACCGAAATTTGAGTCAAAAACTTCTCACGTATGTGGGCGGCATTTTCTCGAGTCTGATTATCGCCTAGGGCTGAAAATAAAGAAATTGAAGGACTGTCTTCCCCACGGTATTCGAAGATTATTCTGCACATAAAGTACCGAAACCAACATTAGAGAGAAGAAAACTCATGAAACATGACGGAAACCATGGCAAGAAATGAAAGCGAGATAACGATACCGAGGGAAATTTTCACGATAGTAATGACGTCACGCCCATAGCCATCGTGACCTATTTAACTAAGGGAGTTGAATCAGTTGATATCATTTACTATGACCAAGTTTCTGGATTGGGGGGTCATGGTAACAAGTCTGTTGAAGTTCAGACAGATAGTCACGCACGTAATAAATTCGCTGACGCTGCAAGACATTTATCTTCACTTAGAGCAAAACTGTGGCGTGTCAATAATAAAATTTAAAAATTGGAAATGGAACTAGAATCCCAAAAGAGACAACTACACCAGTATGATAATCAATACCATGCATCTTTACCATTTATACTAAATATTAACGAGCGTGACCCTTCCAATTCCAAATGTTCATTCATTTTAGAGCAAATTGTACACTATAACAAGAAATCACCCAGATGGACAGAATATTTAGTAAAGCAATGTGTAATATGGGAATTCATTTCACCTAAGGGATACAATTTCGCCAGAATTAATTTATTTAAATTACCATCGAAGAGCACACTTAGCCGTTACATAGGGGACACTTCATGTGAAACATGAGTAACAGATTTAGTGAAAAACAGGCTTCTGCTAGAGTCTGAAAGGCTGAACGAAGTCGAAAAAATGTGCTCTAATTATTGATGAGATGTCAATCAAGCAGCAATTGCAGTACGACAAGAAACTCGACACACTTTTCGGTCGCCAGGACACCTCGACTCGTGCCGACGCTCTCAGGTGTGAAAACAGTTCCAACCCGTCAGTTGCAAAAGAAAATCGGATGGTTCTTGCAAACAACCTACTGTGCTTCCTGTTATGTGGCTTATCTACCACTTACAGAATTCCTGCGGCATATTTCTTCTCTAAAAGACTTTCGGTATTGGAACTTTACACTCTAACTCTGTCAGTAATAAAAGAGGTGGAAACTTGTGGCTTTGTTATTTTAAGATTAGTTACTGACAATCTTAAAACTAATGTAAATATGATGAGAAGACTGTCGAGTGGAAAAGAAATATAGCCACAGATATGCCATCCTGAAAATCAAAACAGGCCTTTTATTTCTGGCTTTCGATCAGTGTTACATTTTAAAGAATGTAAGAAACAGTCTCCTAGAAAAGACCATGACAGATGTACATGAAGAAACAACAGGAGAGTGTGTAGAAAATTTATATAAACTGCAGTCCAAGGAAATAATCAAATCCGTCCCCTTCCTTACAAGAAAGCATGTTGCACCGACCAACTTGGAGAAAATGAACGTAAAAAGGGCAAAAGAAGTATTTTCTACGGAAGTCATAACTGCTTTGGAATGCCGAAGGACAATTCTTCTCGTTTTAAAGCACAAACCTTTCAGAACTGCAGTGCAACTATTACTTTTTTGAAAGTAATTAAGAAATGGTTTGGAATTCACGATGTAAGTAGTACAAACCTCAGTCAACATTGCGATAAAATGCGTTTCTTCGACATGAGCGACGAGAGACTTTTATGGTTAGAAGAGGAATTTCTGTCGTATCTAGCTAAGATCAAGGAATCGAGTCATGAAGAGGCCATGGGATTTTTTAATAAAGAAACTTATGAAGCTATTCTACTGACTACTTCTTCGACCGTTCTGTGTGTACGTTATCTTCTGTCTTCTGTATTTCATTTCGTACTGACAAGGGCATTCAACAGTGACTCCATAGAGAACTTCTTTAGCAAATTGGGACATATCTCGGGAAGCAATGACATGCTAGATTGTAGTTGTAATATTCAGCTTGAACCGATTATTGAAAACCGGCTTTTATTCCCTCTCATCCCATACACGAAGAAACAAGGAAGGCCTAACGAACATGGTTATATCCAGTAAAGACCTGCGTAGATCTGAGATAGAGCAGACTTCTATTCCTGATTCAGTCAAGAGTATATTAAACAACCTCAGTGAACCACCACGTAAGTCGAAATTTTACAGTATTTATTATAAATATTTTATTACATTAAAACATAATTTGAACGCATTTATTAATTACATAAACTTTCACGACTTGGATTTGTCACAATGAAACAAGCATCGATGACGTACATCGGAGGATTTATAGTGCAACAAGTCCAAAAGGAAATTCAGTGTGAATTATGTTATCAGCTGGTTTGGAAGAAGGATATTTAGCTCCCCACTGATAGTTTTAATTTACTAGAGGGACACTTCTGATAAGCTGCATTATCTGAGTGAACAACTAGTGTGGATTATGACAATTTTTCAGTTCGTGTGTGCTATTGCAAAGTTTATGTCCACCCGAATGTGTGAACACGTGACTGCAATTGTTCTGCCTGCTATGAGTAAGTCCCCCTTGATGATGTGTGAATCATCGTCCGACAGCGGCCACAAGGAAGTGCTAAGTAAGTTGATTTGTAAAATTGCAATACCTGCATTTATTGATAAGATCGCGTGTGAAATGACACAACGATTTGAACTTGTTAAATAAATGAACACAAAGCCAACAATTCGGAAGATTCATCGAGTTTAGATGACAACAACAGATACGAGCGTCTGGAGTAGCAGCCTGTTAGCGCTGCGAGATAAGTGGTGGAGAATTTTAGTACGCCTGCATGTTCGCTGTTTGGAGTGAAGTGGGGAGGCGTTAGAGCATAGCAGACGGCGATGCAATCAGTCATCACGAAATTCAACAGATATACAGGGTGTTACAAAAAGGTACGGCCAAACTTTCAGGAAACATTCCTCACACACAAAGAAATAAAATATGTTATGTGGACATGTGTCCGGAAACGCCTAATTTCCATGTTAGAGCTCATTTTAGTTTCGTTAGTATGTACTGTACTTCCTCGATTCACCGCCAGTTGGCCCATTTGAAGGAAGGTAATGTTGACGTAATGTTAGAGCTCATTTTAGTTTCGTTAGTATGTACTGTACTTCCTCGATTCACCGCCAGTTGGCCCATTTGAAGGAAGGTAATGTTGACGTCAGTGCTTGTGTTGACATGCGACTCATTGCTCTACAGTACGAGCATCAAGCACAAAAGTACGTAGCATCAACTGGTTAGTGTTCATCACGAACGTGGTTTTGCAGTCAGTGCAATGTTTACAAATGCGGAGTTGGCAGATGCCCATTTGATGTATGGATTAGCACGAGGCAATAGCCGTGGCGCGGTACGTTTGTATCGAGACAGATTTCCAGAACGAAGGTGTCCCGACAGGAAGACGTTCGAAGCAATTGATCGGCGTCTTAGGGAGCACGGAACATTCCAGCCGATGACTCGCGACTGGGGAAGACCTAGAACGACGAGGACACCTGCAATGGACGAGGCAATTCTTCGTGCAGTTGACGATAACCCTCATGTCAGCGTCAGAGAAGTTGCTGCTGTACAAGGTAACGTTGACCACGTCACTGTATGGAGAGTGCTACGGGAGAACCTGTTGTTCCCGTACCATGTACAGCGTGTGCAGGCACTATCAGCAGCTGATTGGCCTCCACGGGTACACTTCTGCGAATGGTTCATCCAACAATGTGTCAATCCTCATTTCAGTGCAAATGTTCTCTTTACGGATGAGGCATCATTCCAACGTGATCAAATTGTAAATTTTCACAATCAACATGTGTGGGCTGACGAGAATCCTCACGCAATTGTGCAATCACGTCCTCAACACAGATTTTCTGTGAACGTTTGGGCAGGAATTGTTGGTGATGTCTTGATTGGGCCCCATGTTCTTCCACGTTATCATGATTTCATACGGGATACTCTACCTGTGCTGCTAGAACATGTGCTTTTACAAGTACGACACAACATGTGGTTCATGCACGATGGAGCTCCTGCACATTTCAGTCGAAGTGTTCGTACGCTTCTCAACAACAGATTCGGTGACCGATGGATTGGTAGAGGCGGACCAATTCCATGGCCTCCACGCTCTCCTGACCTCAACCCTCTTGACTTTCATTTATGGGGGCATTTGAAAGCTCTTGTCTACGCAACCCCGGCACCAAATGTAGAGACTCTTCGTGCTCGTATTGTGGACGGCTGTGATACAATACGCCATTCTCCAGGGCTGCATCAGCTCATCAGGGATTCTATGCGACGGAGGGTGGATGCCTGTATCCTCGCTAACGGAGGACATTTTGAACATTTTCTGTAACAAAGTGTTTGAAGTCACGCTGGTACGTTCTGTTGCTGTGTGTTTCCATTCCATGATTAATGTGATTTGAAGAGAAGTAATAAAATGAGCTCTAACATGGAAATTAAGCGTTTCCGGACACATGTCCACATATCATATTTTCTTTCTTTGTGTGTGAGGAATGTTTCCTGAAAGTTTGGCCGTACCTTTTTGTAACACCCTGCATACCCCGAAGTCATTGTCACAACCCTTCAAAGTCTCATAAATATAGCTCTAGTAGTTTCGGAGATATTCAAGATTTATTGAGAACTAACGTTTACTGTTATATCCCGTTAAAGATCACTCTGGTGGCGATCGCGGAATTAACATAAAGATAGACCCTCCCTGACTTTCTTCAAATACCAAGGCTCAACAGTTGGCATGGTGCTATTGATACATAACCATTATTATCAAGGAATATTACTCCTTGGTTATTATGTGTATTAGAGTAAGACATAAATATATAAGGGTATTTATTATGTGTTCTTGCTTCGATTATATCAAGCGCGCATTCGACCACTAAAATACATAACAATTGGCGACGAGGATAAGAAAATAAATAAATAACTGCAATACAATGGATGCAGACCAATTGTGACTTCTGCTTGAACTGATGAATCAGAACCAGCAAGATTTGCTCAATCGTCTACTTCCAATTCAACTCTGCAAACCTCTAAATCTAATCATCTTGTACATTCAGCATTGATACCTCCGTTGGAGAATTTTGACAGCGAAAAAGAGAGCTTCAAATATTACCGCCAACGATTTGAAAACTATCTTCAAATGAAAAATGTATTTCAAAATAAGAATTACTGCACACACATGTTACTGAATTCTATTGGATCTTCAAATTACAACACTCTAGCAGCACTTGTAGCACCACAACTTCCAAATGCACTACAATATGATGATCTAATCGAGGCATTAGAAAAGCATTTATGCCCAAAGAAGAATGTACTTGTAACTCAGAACAGGTTCCTCTCAACATATCAAACAGGTACACAATCCATTTCAGATTACATTGCAGCATTACGTAGGAACATTATTGAATGCGGTCGTGGTGGAGATCATGATCAGCAATTTATGTCATGGCCTCCACGCTCTCCCGACTTAACCCCATGCGATTTTTTTCTGTGGGGTTATGTGAAAGATTTAGTGTTTAAACCTCCTCTACCAAGAAACGTGCCAGAACTGCGAGCTCGCATCAACGATGCTTTCGAACTCATTGATGGGGACATGCTGCGCCGAGTGTGGGAGGAACTTGATTATCGGCTTGATGTCTGCCGAATCACTAAAGGGGCACATATCGAACATTTGTGAATGCCTAAAAAAAACTTTTTGAGTTTTTGTATGTGTGTGCAAAGCATTGTTAAAATATCTCAAATAATAAAGTTATTGTAGAGCTGTGAAATCGCTTCAATCATTTGTAATAACCCTGTACTTTTAGCATCGGAGAGTTTGACGAAGTTGCGAGATATGAATCATGACGTTACATCAGCAGCACAGAGGCGGCTTGGCGCATATTCTGCTTCCTCATTCATGAACGCTATCTTTCGGTCATGAAACTTGCCGTCCACCTCGAGAACGGCCAGCGGGTTTACTTTCGTGACCAGTTTAACAGCCCTCCAAACACAACTCGTCTTGCTTTCTTCGAACTATGCCGATCCGATAAATTTCCTTCAACACTTTTATACTGTGAAGTTCCATCCTATTTCGTTTGGAAAGGTAATAAGTTCTGTAGAAGGAAACAAGGAAAGCCAGTCCCAGGCCATCCTGGTGTGAAAAAAGATCAGACCCTTGGCAGAGTTTACACCGTTCACCCTGGTAATGCCGAGTGCTACTACCTCCGCCTCCTTTACATAAAATCCCTAGCCCCCAGTCTTTTATTGACCTCAAAACCGTGGCAGGGGTGGTTCAACCAACATTTCAAGCGGCATGTAAAGCACTTGGCTTGCTAGAGGATGATGCGCACTGGGACCGCACACTAGAGGAAGCGTCCTCCACCGACTCTCCCCACAAGATACGTGAGCTGTTTGCCATCTTACTGGTGTTTTGACAAGTGAGTGATCCCATCATGTTCTGGAAGAAACACAAAGACAGCCTCGCGGAAGATGTGGTGAGAGAGGTTCAGAGGCAGGGTGCTGATGTCAACCTGGTCATGACTGTTATCTACAACAGGTGTCTGGTGCTTCTTGAGGATTTGGTACTAAAAATATCTGGTCAACAGCTGGAACGCTTTGGACTTCCGTCGCCTTCTCGAGAACAAGACTCCATCGTTGTTCACCGAGAATATGTCAGTGAGCTATCTTACGACACAATTAAATTGTCCAAAGTGGTTGCTGATAATGTTCCAAAATTGAACAACGAGCAGAGATTGGCCTATGAGGAAATAGTTCGAAGTGTTGTTTCAGAATGTGGTCAGATCTTTTTTCTGGATGCACCACGCGGAACTGGCAAAACCTTCTGCCTTCTAAAGATATGCCACACCACCTAGTGTTGGATCCTCTTCTATGGACTCAACAGATATGCACTCACAACACCTAGTTCTAAATAACAACACCTGTGCGCTCTTATTACATACCACATACAAATGGCAAACATCTACTATCGCTTCATACAATGTCAAGTTCATCACAATGTATTGTTAAATTCGTACAGAAAATATTAACGTCTGAAATACTTCATTTTAGCTTTTGAATAAATTGCCAAACTGCCACCCCTGAAAATATGCCGCTCCAGGCTGCAGCCTGTTTAGAAATACGGCCCTGTACGTTAGGTGTATTCCATTTTTTATTACTCGAGAGGTTCTTCTTCTTATTATTATTATTTGTATTTGCTGTTCATTGATTGTTTTCACGTTGCCTGCAGTAGAAATGTTAGAGGTAGATGGCACCCAAGTTCCCCACCAAGTCTATAAAATTCCCGCAGATGGTGGCTGTCTCTTCTCTGCTCTGTCTTACGCAATGTAAGGCAACATATCACATGCACGTCCAGTGCGTGCTAACATTGTCAGACACACCTCTAACACATGGGAAAGACTACAGGTGTATTCTATGACACGAGATTGCCAGCCTTACATAAACAAGGCTGAATATGTATCTGTTATGTGCCTTACACATACTGTACATCATTCGAATTGCAAGTAGCGGCAGAGATTTATCCTTTCCAATTTCAGGTCTACTGTAATCGTGTATTCCGAACTGGAAATACGTATGGTTCTGCAGCTTCTGTTAAAAGGTTTAGGTTTACGGGACGAGTTCACGCTGGGACATTTTGATGTTTACGAGCCATTCACGCCTACAATTTTACAATGTGAATACCCGCTTCTCATTCAGCCTTCTTCATTAACATCTTCTCCTTCTACCGCGAAAATCCTCCTCGAGTTAGTGCCTCAAACTAAATCAAATAGAGGTTCAAAACGTAGAAAACGATTTACTAACAACATCCGTAAAATACAATTAAATAAGGCTGTAAACAAATACGCGAAAGAACATCCTGAAGTAAACCTTAGGGCAGTTAAGACGTATGTTGAAAGCAATAAGAAAGTCAATAGGGATGCAGTGGCCAAATATACAAAGAGCCACCCAGAAGTAAATAGGGATGCAGTGGCCAAATATACAAATAGCCACCCAGAAGTAAATAGAAGGACTGTTATTACACAGAATTTTAAAGGAGCTCAAGTCAAGATTCTTCCATGGACAGTACTAAAAATATCCGGCTTTCAATATAATCCACACACTGATTATTCTGCGAACAAAACATTGAATATTGGCTCTCAGGTGGTTTGTACATTTTGCAAAGCCAAGAAATGGAAGGATGAATCTCCTGGAATGTGTTGCAGTAATGGAAAAATACAGCTTCCCCAGATCCAACAATATCCTGAACCCTTGCACAGCCTCCTTAACCATCAGCACCTAGAATCAGAACACTTCCTGTCTAATACACGTAAATATAATAGTTGTTTTCAAATGACATCTTTTGGTGCAAAGGAAGTAAAAGAAGGCAATTTCACGCCAAATTTTAAAGTGCAAGGGCAGGTATACCATCGAATCGGGAGCTTATTACCATCATCTGAACAGCAGCCTCATTTTCTACAAATTTACTTTGTTGGAGATGAAGACATAGAAAAACACATCCGATGTGGCATCTTCCCTGACGTTAAACCTCAGATAGTTCTCCAATTGCAGGATCTGTTACACAAGCATAATAGATACATTCAGGATTTTATAACAGCAATGGAATCAGTTTCTGATGGCAATCAAGACTTTCGGGTGGTTATCAAAGCTGACAAAACACCTCTTGACGAGCACAAACGCCTATAACGCCCCTAGCACTAAGGAAGTGGCGGTTTTAATTGTTGGTCAGGAGTTTGAGAAAATGAATATTGTACTCCACGGCATAGATAGCAGGTTGTTTCGTATTAGTGAAACACATCGCGCGTATGATGGTCTGCAATATCCGCTTATGGTCTGCCGTGGAGAATATGGCTACTGCATTAATATCCCCCAACGTCACAACAGCACTCAAGCACCTTTGAAGCAGACCATGTCTGCCACTAACTTTTACAACTTCAGAATATTTGAGCGTGAGGGTGATAATTCTTATGTTTAGTTATTTCGCAATCTTCTCAATCATTTTCTGGTTGGTATTGTACCCAATTGTCATCATGTGGAACATGTGTTCGTATCCCAGCTAACTCACGGTCTTTCGAGGTATGGGACGTTCCTGCCCACCATATGACCACATGCTCAGGATTTGAGTCTACCAGGTAACTACTCTACATGAAAGAAACAACATATTCCTAAATAAAACATTTACTGATATAAAATCATGGCTATACAACAAAATACAAACAAAGGATAATTTACATTTAATTCCCACAATTAAAATCAGGGTTATTTTGTGAGTTTCTTCTTAATTAGTGCTACACTGCACTCAAATCTATTTCTAGCATCTTATCATTGATACTTTCAGACCTCTACGAGTCTCCATAGTGTTCTTTATGTGACACAATTTTACAAAACTGGAGTATCACAACATAAAAGTCACATATCACATTAATTGACATTAGTTCTGTAATAATAAAACATTAATCCGTTTCTTACGGGCATTTACTTTCATTAGCATAAATTCATTATTCTATGCCTTAATTAACAAATGTTGTTGTGTCGTGTGAATCATCTTCTTCCTTCCCATCAATATGAAACGCTTAAAAAGTGGTACGTTTTCCCTTCCAAAATACACATGGATAGAAATGTTTATAGTTTCACCATACAACGATTTTCTGGGTCTGGTCGAAATTATCGTTACAAACGTGTCATGTTCTTAGAAATCACATACCCGTCTGCATAAATTAGTGTGAACTGGGCAAAAATGCACTTTAAAAAGATGCCTAACAATTTATTTGGTTCAGTGTTCCTCCTCAGAGAATAACTGGGCCAAATATTATCTGATTTCAATGATCCGACAATGTATGTGTGTTGAAACACATCATATAATTCAATTGGCATCATCATAACAATCATATCTTAATTACATATTGAAATATCGAGATTCTTCAGTGTCCCACTATGACTCAAATTTAAAGGGACTGGCCGACCGACCTCCCCTCTCCCTAGCAGGCAATAAAATTAGTTCCAGCTGGCCGCGCAAGATGGCCGCTGTCTCAGTGGACTACTTCCACACCCCTCTCATCTCCTAGCAAGGTCGTCCTTGTTTACAATTGCAGTACAGTGGAGTGACCCAGAGTATTGTCTCAAGTAATTGAGTCATTCTGATTATTTAACACCTATATTCATAGTGTAATGGGCTCAACTCGGCTCCTTAATTAACATTCATGGCTGGGGATGGGTCCTGTGATAGCCTTGCCGTTCTGTGGTGAATACAAGTGGCTTTTGGCGCGCATCATAATGAAAATACAAGATTCTCACCAGCAGCTGCCTCCAATATATCATAATAAGGAAATCTGCGTTTCCTATACGACGAACATGATTCTCCTCTCAGGGCAGATCATTTTATACATGTGCTCACGGGGTCTCGAAGAGCTTCCTCGTGGCAATTATTCCTGCAAGCGATGGATACAGACAGGCTCTGTCCAATTCGCTGCGAATAATATAAGTACGCTCCACGGCGGTACTAACTCGTAGATTAGCCAACTTTTCACCTAACGTGCAAGCTATGCTAGCTTGGTCCCCGCAACTTTATTTACGTAAATCACTGGATTCTACGTTACATTGCTCGCTCTATGCGGCTTCAAACAATACTTCTCATAGATGACTCAATTATTGAGACACCCGCGTCCTCTCTGCAATTACACTTAAGCCAAAGCTTCAAATAGCTCCCAAAAACAAGTATAAATTTACTGGCTTACATTACTTTAATGGTTCTCAAAAACAATCCTAAGAATTGACATATTAAATATTCATTCAACACTTCATTTGACACTGAAAAACTCTCGTATCTCGCTATATTTCACGTTACTTTCCTACTGTTTACCAAAATACAGTATCTTTATATTAGACATGACACACTTTGAACGTTATTTAGGCCAGAATTGCCTATTACTTTACTTTACTGTTACCGACCCCAGATTATTATTATTATCATTTAACGTTACAGTTACATTCATCACTAATTTCGGCCTGAATGGCCGTAAACAAATCACCTTCCAAGCCATATTCTACCAAATACGAGTGGTGAAAGCTCGTACAATAAGTGAATGTTACATTTTATTCTTAAAGTGATGTTTCGTTGTATGGTGAACTATTTAGTTAGAATAACATTGTAAATTTGTACTCACTTTTCATTCTCGCTGGATTATTCCAGCATGCCAGCTCCGGGCCTGCCATGACGCTTGATTTAAGCCATCATGTTCTATTTCACATACCACATGGTATCACATTTTTCACACACGATAATCATACTTTTATCAGTGGCTTTTCTCACTTTAACACGACACATTTTAATTCACAATACACATAAACACTTTTGAAATCACTATAACAAAATTTATATACACTTTTTCACTATTTCACAGGTTGATCCTTAATCGGACTCCTCCTACCGCATGACCTCAGAGATGCGATGAAGCTATGACAACCGCTGGTCTCCGTGAAAGTCTATCTGCGTGTACGTGCGTTCGATTCTCGTTCCCTTCAATACTGTTTATTTCACCGTCATGATTACTTGTGATGCCTCTCGGGCTCCCATAACTGCAATGATCCTGACGATACTGCGTCATTTATAAGTATGACAATACCTCCTGGTATTCAGTGTCCAAAACCATCCTAAATTATTGCTACGCTGTAGCAAATTACACTTGCGTATAATAATGGATAAATGTCTTCTGTAGATTAAATCTTACGCGATTCATGATTACCATTAAGAAGCTATATGATGTGCTTCCATTGTTCTTCATGTACACTCGAGCGTCGATACTCTAACATTTCGCGCACTATTGGCTGCGTTTAGTTACGTGTAGACTGCAGAGCAACTGAAGTTGAACTCAAGACGAACTGGCTTGGTCTGTGCTGCTTCCCCTATATAAAGGTTTCTCGTAAAATGTAGTCCACAGGACACACGAGAGCGACTCCCTTCTTGAAATAATGTATTTCCATTCAAAATGACGTATACACCTTGTTCATCTAGGTGTGGAAGTCCCATAATCACTCTCGTGCTAGCGATCGCTTCGGCCAATTAATTACAATTAATTGCCTTATTCCATCGCGTCATGACGCCACCATGGTGCTTCCCCTCCGGCTGGTCACCAAATCATTCCTCTCGAGCGTAAGCTCGGTGTTAATAGGCTTATTTAGAGATATAGGCTTTAATTTATGTGTAAGACCTCTCCTAAATTATCTCTCCCAGAATATATTCACCTGGGTGTACATTTCATTCCATTTCGATGCTCCAATTGGCTGCAATCAATTAATTTCCGTGGGTTATCATCCCCACTACAGTCTCAAGCGTTGTCCAGCGGTGAATACCCGAGTCATTAATTTCGAGCTGTCTCCTCGGTCCAGACGGAAAAAGTCCCTCCGGTGCCATGAATCTCCTCCCATTCGCTGGCTGCAATTAGTAAAATGTCAAGCTGGCCTGCTTTCACGTTTCTATACTTTGAAAACGTACATATGACTGCAATTTCTGACAATTATTCCCTTAAACAGCTATGATATTCACAATCTGGCCGTGAAATCATGCTATATTATTATATGTCATTATACATCTCATTGCTCTTCGGGTTCCCTGTAGCTGTTCCCCCTCAGAGATCAATGGTTCGACTCTAGGCACAATCATGGGCCTGGTCTTCTCTGATAAGACCTGAGTTCGATGCCAGTCTGCCGTGACCGATTGGGCACAGTATGTATGCAAAGATTGAGACAGAGAGACTACTTTGGATTCGCATCAAGCTGAAAAAGTTGAGATGTGAGGAATATGTGTACCTGAAGGATGCAATGATTAAAGCTGACGGCCGTTTGTCAGATATTGGTAAAATGGTCGTGTTGCCTTCGACTTTTACTGGAGGCCCGCGCTATATGCGTGAACGCACTCAGGATGCTATGACACGTGCGCCATTTTGGACGTCCTGGTCTTTTTATAACATTCACCTGCAATCCAAAATGGTCCGAAGTAGTCGAGCACCTGAAACAAGGTCAACAACCTCAAGATAGGCATGATTTGGTAGCGCGGGTATTCCATTTGAAAGTTAAGCACATGATAAGGCTTCTTACTAAGGGTTGTATCTTTGGTCCTTCAAGGTGTCACATGTATTCCATTGAATGGCAAAAGCGAGGATTACCTCACGTTCACATACTTCTGTGGCTGGAAGAAAAGCTAAGGCCTGAAGACATCGACAAGGTGATCAGTGCTGAGATTCCTGACCCAAATCTTGACCTTGCTCTCCATGAAATTGTCAAGGCAACCATGATCCACGGTCCATGTGGAGTTCTCAACAGGAGTTCGTCTTGCATGGTTGAAGGAGTATGTACCAAGAAGAACCCCAGACCACTCATCAAGGAAACCCAAACCGGGGAAGATGGGTATCCCAAATTTTGCAGGCTGCCCACTTCGGAGGGTGGGGTTTCTATTATTAAAAAGGAGTGGAAATTGACAATAGCTGGGTGGTACCCTATAACCCCGTCCTATCTCGCACCTTCTCAGCTCATATCAATGTTGAGTACTGCAACTCTGTAAAGTCAATAAAATACATTTGCAAGTATGTTAACAAAGGTTCCGACCAAGCTACTTTTAGCATCGGAGAGTTTGACGAAGTTGCGAGAAATGAATCAAGACTCTACATCAGAAGCTCAGAGGCGGCTTGGCGCATATTCTGCTTCCTCATACATGAACGCTATCCTTCGGTCATGCAACTTGCCGTCCACCTCGAGAATGGCCAGCGGGTTTACTTTAATGAAGAAGACGTTCGTGATCAGTTAAACAGCCCTCCAATCACGACTCTTATTGCTTTCTTCGAACTATGCCGATCCGATAAATTTGCTTCAACACTTTTATATTGTGAAGTTCCATCCTATTTCGTTTGGAAAGATAATAAGTTCTGTAGAAGGAAACAAGGAAAGCCAGTCCCAGGTTATCCTGGTTTGTAAAAAGATCAGTCCCTTGGCAGAGTTTACACCGTTCACCCTGGTAATACCGAGTGCTATTACCTCAGCCTCCTTTTACATAAATTCCCTGGCCCTCAGTCTTTTACTGACCTCAAAACCGTGGCAGGGGTGGTTCAACCAACATTTCAAGCGGCATATAAAGCACTTGGCTTGCTAGAGGATGATGCGCACTGGGACCGCACACTAGAGGAAGCGTCCTCCACCGACCTTCCCCACAAGATACGCGAGCTGTTTGCCATTTTACTGGTGTTTTGTCAAGTGATTGATCCTATCATGCTCTGGAAAAAACACAAAGACAGCCTCGCGGAAGATGTGGTGAGAGAGGTTCAGAGGCAGTGTGCTGATGTCAACCTCATCATGGGCATTATCTACAACAGGTGTCTGGTGCTTCTTGAGGATTTAGTACTAAAAATGTCTGGTCAAGAACTAGAACGCTTTGGACTTCCGTGGCCTTCTAGAGAACAAGACTCCGTCGTTGTTCACCGAGAATATGTCAGTGAGCTATCTTACGACACAATTAATTTGTCCAAAGTGGTTGCTGATAATGTTCCAAAATTGAACAACGAGCAGAGATTGGCCTATGACGAAATAGTTCGAAGTGCTGTTTTAGAATGTGGTCAGCTTTTTTTCTAGACGCACCAGGCGGAACTAGCAAAACCTTTCTGATTAATCTCCTGCTCAGTACATTTAGAAGTCGACAGAACATTGCCATCGCAGTCGCCTCCTCTGGTATTGCAGCAACCCTACTGGATGGTGGATGAACAGCTCACTCTGCTTTCAAGATCCCTCTTAACCTCAGTCACGCTGCATCTGCCCTTTGTAACTTCTCTAAGCAAAGTGGCACAGCTCGCGTGCTGAGAGAGACAAAACTCGTTGTTTGGGATGAATGCATGATGGCACACAAAGGAGGAGTCGAGGCATTGGACAGAACACTTAGGGACATTAGGGGTAACAACCAACTTATGGGTGGAGTCACAGTACTTCTTGCCGGTGACTTTAGACAGACCCTCCCTATTATACCCCGTGGAACACGGGCTGACGAAGTAAATGCCTGTCTAAAATCGTCTTACATATGGCCCAAAGTCACATCAATTCCCTTGACTGTCAACATGCGCGTACACCTCCATGGTGATTTTATGGCTGAGGAGTTTTCCCGTCTCCTTCTAAGCATTGGCGATGGAAAGTTGGAGGAAAATGTCGGAAAAATAACTATTCCAGCTCAACTGTGCGAAGTTGTTGACTGTTTAGAGAATTTGATCGAAAAGATCTACCCCAAGTGTTTGTAAATTCCAACCTTGATAATTCATGGATGGAAGAAAGAGCTATTCTTACCCTCATCAAATGACTCTGCTGATAGTATAAATATCGCCATCCTTAAGAAGTTATCGACAACAAAAATGGTATACGAATCAGTTGACTCAGTTGTAGAGGTTGAAGATGCAGTTCATTATCCTGTGGAGTTTTTAAACACTCTTAACCCGTCCGGAATACCGCCTCATGTCCTGATCCTCAAGGTTGGTGCTCCTGTCATGTTATTGCGCAATCTAAACCCTCCTCAACTCTGCAAGGAACCAGGCTGCAGGTTAAAGCTCTGCATAAATTTGTGATTGAAGCCACCATATTTACAGGTGTTGACCAAGGCGAAACTGTCTTCATACCCTGCATTCCTCTAATCCCATCAGACTACCATTTTCAATTCAAACGTCTGCAGTTTCCTTTGAAAGTCTGCTACGCCATGACAATTAACAAGGCTCAGGGGCAGAGTTTAAAAGTAGCTGGTGTGGATCTGAGAAGTGACTGTTTTCGCACATGGCCAACTGTACGTGTCATTCTCAAGAGTCAGTTCTTCTGTTGGCTTAGTCATTCTGCAGCCTGAGAGAAATACCAGAAATGTAGTTTACCGAGAAGTGCTTGGGCGTTAAAAACACTCTCGATAGACATGGCAGTAGGCTAGGGGACCTGCCTTAAATCAAAGCTCCCCGTCGTATATTGCAACCGATTTTCAATTTCAACGCTCCATGTTGCCGTGATTATCTTCCACTACAGGAAAAATCTATATAACTAATGTTATAACGTTATAACGGGATTCCAAAGGTTATTGCGGGCGAAGCCGCGGGTAACAGCTAGTAGTCTATATAGATTGTATGAATTTAATTTCACTCCGGCAGGAATAAAATAAAATTGTATGAATTTAATTTCTCTCCGGCCGGAATAGGTTTAAATTGTATGGGTTTCACTCTGACCGGAATAGAACTAAATGTTTGTTTTGAGTTTCATTCTGACAAGAATTATATTGCTGGGATTTAATTTGAATCCAGCAAAATATAATTAAATGTTCGTTCAAATTACTGTGTATGGGTTTGATTTCACTCCGGCGAGAATAGAATGAAATGCTCGTTGGAATTAAAGTGTATGAATTTAATTTCGCTCCGGCCGGAATAGAACTAAATGTTCATTCACAGTTTCATTCCTACAAGAATAAAATTATATTGCATGGATTTAATTTCACCCCGCCCGGAATAGAATGAAATCTTCGGTCGAAATAAATTGTATGAATTTAATTTCACTCCGGCCGGAATGGAATTAAATTGTATGAATTCAATTTCACTCCGGTGGAATAGAATTAAATTGTATGAATTTAATTTCACTCCGCCCGGAATAGAATTAAATTTTCGTTCACAGTTTCATTCCAACAGAAATATAATTAAATTGTATGAATTTTATTTCACTCCGGCGGAAATAAATGAATGTATGAATTTAATTCCACTCCGGCCGGAATAGAATTAAATTGTATGGGTTTAATTTCACTACGGTCGGAATAGAATTAAATGTTCGTTCACAGTTTCTTTCCATCAGGAATAGAATTAAATTGTATGAATTTAATTTCACTCCAGCCGGAATAGAATTAAATTGTATGAATTTAATTTCTCTCCAGCCGGAATAGAATTAAATTGTATGAACTTAATTTCATTCCGGCCGGAATAGGATGAAATTGTATGAATTTAATTTCACTCCGGCTGGAATAGAATTACATTGTATGAATTTAATTTCACTCCGCCCGGATTAGAATTAAATGCTCGTTCGAATTAAAGTGTATGGATTTGATTTCACTCCGGCTGGAATAGAATTAAATGTTCGTTCAGAGTTTCACTCCGAGCGGAATATAATTAAATTGTATGCATGTAATTTCACTCCGACCGGAATAGAATTAAGTTGTATGGATGTTATTTCACTCCGGCCGGAATGGAAGTAAATGTTCGTTCGAAATTAAGTGTATGGATTTAATTTCTCTCCGGTTGAAAGATAATTAAATGTTTCTTCACGGCTTCATTCCAACGAAATAGAATTAAATTGTATAGATTTAATATCACTCGGCCGGAGTAGAATAGGGATGTATAGAACTAGCACCGATAGAGCGCACTGCTGTTGTACTGGGTAAGCGCAAGGCGCTCTTCAGTTGTCTCCTGTGTTCTCATGCCACTAATATCCACGAATTTAAGTTGTTTAAATTGTTATTTTCGTGACTATGCCGAGCTATTGCAGTGTTCCTCTTTGCAAAAATCAGAGAAGCCCCTTTTCGTTTTACAAATTCCACAAAATAAAGAAATGGGGAAGAAATTGTTACATGCTATTAGAAGGAAACATTTCGGCGAGAACAATCTGACGGAAAATATATAAGCGTGTTCCCATCATTTTCAACCCGATGACTTTACGAAAACTGTGTTGGGTAAGTGTGATGTATAAGGAAATAATTCCTATTTAGTACCTATAAACTGATTAGACATTTCGATAACAACCACTGAATTTATGCGTTTGTAATTGAAGGTGAGAGAGCAAGATTAAAACCGGGCGCTGTTCCATCGCTTTTTCCGTTGGACTACGAACACAACAAAAGAAAAAGAAAGAGGCCACACACAAGAAAATTGCCGGATTACAACGATAAGCCTACAATATCGGATTCTGCAGAAATCATCTTCATTGAAGTACGGGAAGAAATCGTCAATATACACGAAGAAGTGAATGTAACATTTGTGACTCACATTTTCAAAGATATCAATACTCGGACAAATACTTCAAGAATACATGTCGCAACAAACGTATTATAGTTGGTTTCTTGAAATCAGAATTAATCGTCAACTTCCATCTGCCCGGTGGAGAATGTGGTAGCGACTGACTTCTACATGCTTGAGACATAGTCAGATGAATGGGAACAGTTCATGGCCCTAAAACAGGGATTCTCAAACTTTATAAACATTGTACCCCTAACTCGTTTCCAAGGGGTACGGGAACGATAATTATTGAGAAATTGACAAAATGACATAAGAACCAAACGTTGCAATGAATTTTCGAAGTACACATTACCGGTATCAACTTTCTTTGATTATGTTTACCTTAAAACATGACAGTTTCATGTAAGCTATCAGCCTAAGAAAATACATGAATCGAAGTCTATAAGCAAGGGGAGCAAGTGAATATTTAAATCTCTATTTATGATTTAAGTCTTATGGAGATATATTTATCAATATAGGCCTACAATACTCAATAATTCTAATCTTTAGGAGAAAGCATGCTGAATAATAAAGCATGTTAGAATTTTGTTCTTACCGCTGTAGGCTATTAATTCTTCCTTCCTCCCGCTAGTTTTAGTGCCTCTAGTCCGTAGCTCATTTTGCAGATGTTTAACGCTTAAACGCTGAAAATCGTCCATTATATATTAGGGTATATACCTATAGAATTAATTAATATAGTCTTGGAGTGAAATTAGAGAAGATATAATTTACTTTAGCCTATAAATCTCGGTCATAATCTATATATTCCTCGCAGCTGACTGGGAGAAACATAAGACGATCGCCATGCGCTTACCCAGTACTACACGAGCACTATCTGGCGCGAACTTTCTCCGGCTACATCCCTATTAAATGCTCGTTCGAGTTAAACTGTACTGATATAATTTCAGTCCTGCCGAAATAGAATTAAATGTTCGTTCAGAGTTAAGTTCCGAATGGAATAGAATTAAATTGTATGGATTTAATTTCACTCCAACCGAAATAGAATGAAATGTTCGTTTGAATTATATTCCATGGATTTAATTTTACTCCGGCTGGAATTAAATTAAATGTTCGTCCCGAGTTTCGTTCCGAGAAGAATAGAATTGGATTGTATGGATTACATTTCACTCCGGCAGGAGTAGACCGAAATATTTTGTTTAGAGTTTCATTTCGAGAGGAATAGAATTAAATTCTATGCATTTAATTTCATTCTTGTCGGAATATAATTAAATGTTTTATTCATAATTTAATTCCGAGAGGAATTGAATTAAAGCGTATGGATTTAATTTCATTCCCACCGGAGGGGAATTCATGTTTCCTCCAGAGTTTCATTCCGAGGAGAATTAAATTAAATTCTTTGGATTTAATTTTATTCCCTTCGGAACAAAATCGAGTGTCTCATTCAACATTTTATTCCGAGGGGAATAAAATGCAATGCAATGGATATAATTTCACTCCCAGCGGAATTGAAGTGAATATAATTCCGAGATTTATTCTGAGACGAATAGAATTCAATATTTCATTCCCAATTTAATTCCTTGTAGGAGTGAAATTACTCCAGGTTTAATTCTACGTGGGAATATTACTGAATTAGCTGGCTGAATTTAATTCCACTCCTGCTCCGGAGAGAAATGCATGGGTGAGATTTTTAGTTTTGGCACTAATGCTTCAGTGTCAAGTTGCAACAATGATGGGCGCTGCCACTTTTACCGACGGTTGCTGCCCTGCATCCCCTCCCTCAGAGCACTTGACCTCGCCCGTCCTCACCACCGCTCGTGCGCAGTCGCGCCTGTTACATGAGTAGTGTGAGACCAGCGCTCGCTAAAGACAGTCGCAATGTTTTCCAAGCAGGAGCAGAGAACGTGGATCAAAATTCAGTGTGCTAGGGGTCGCAGTGCTAAACAGTGTCACCGAGGATTGCAGGAAGCGTGCGGTGCAGCTGCGTTACCGTTCAGAATGTGTAGCAAGATGGGTTGCAGCCTTTCGAGATGGGCGCGAACGTGTGGAGCACATGCCTCGATCTGTTCACCCACCAGTAAGTGATGGCAATGTACAGATGGTGTCCGCGTTAGTAGAGGTGGATCGGAACGTAACGATTCGTCAATTAGAGCAAGATACCGGACTGGCGCATTCAACTGTCCTCCACATCCTGAAGGACTTAGTGAAAATGAGGAAGATTGCGTCCAAATGGGTTCCGCATGACTTAACCGACATGCACAAATGGCTGCGATATGACGCTTGTCGTATGCACTTGCAGCGTTATGAGCGCGAAGGAGAGGCCTTCTTCCGGCGTATCATAACCATTGACGAGGCGTGGGCCAGATCTTATGAGCCACAGTTAAAACGCCAATCGAACGAGTGGCGGCACCACGGATCACCACGGAAACAAACAGTTTGACCAACCCCCACCAATGTGAAGGTAATGTTGATTCTTGCCTGTGAATGGGATGGTGTGATCATTCACCGTACTGTTCCCCGAGGGCAAACCGTTAATGCGCAGTACTATTGCTCGTTTCTGCAAGACCATCTCCGAGGAGCTCTGAGAAGGAAACGGTGCCACCACATGGTTACACCGCCCATCGTTCTGCACACACATCTGCTAGGGCACACACAGCAGGCGTTGTGTCGGCATTGTTGGATCGCTGGGGCTGGGAGGTCCTCTATCACCCCCCCCCCCCCCCCCATATTCTCCCGAGATCAGTCGCTGCGACTATGATCTCATCCCGAAGATGAAGATGACAATGCGCGGGGAGCGCTTCCGTACCATTGAAGACGTTAAGCAGGCTGTCGAGCGCTCACTTCGTACTGCGCTCGAAATCATGTCTAGTAGAGAGGAGAAGACAGGACGAGGTACGAACCGAGGACCACCTCAGAAAAATGGCATATTTTAAATTTGGAATTTTCGACTAAATTTGCAGTCTGGATGGATGAGTATGTTTATATAAGCATTTGGAAAAAATTTTGCCTGAAGAAATATTTTTATTTCAAGAAATAATGGAGACTTTATGATCTGGTAATTTTTAACCAAGAGTAAATGAAAGAAGTACTGCCCTAGAAATCGACACTTTTAGCGAGGTTCGCTGCGAGAAACCAGTTTTTGATCCAGGGGGAGAGAGCAAGGTTGACTTGAGGTCAGGCACACGCCACTATCAAAAGTGGGGGAACAAACGCGTGTCAGAAAAGCGCCACTTTTAGGCGAGAATCAATAAGAAAATAGTTTGAATACTAAGGAAGGAATAAATATTAAAATCATTATTTTAATATTTTATAAGAGTGTTACATATTGAATTCACCGGCAGAGAAAAGGAAATTTAATTGGCAAAACGGATTTTAAATTTAATGACTGAGAGAGAAGTTATGAATGAATTTGTTAATATTCATAGAGGTTGGAGGCTAGTTGACCAGATTTGCGAGGGAAATCTGATCGAGGAGGCTAGGAGACGCTAGGAGTCGAGGCTCTTTCTATTTGGACCGACGAGAAGACAGGACGTAATTATATTCATTCTTCGAAAAGTATAGGCAAAGGTCTTTGTGAACCCGAGACTTCGAGATGAAGCAACAAGTCATGGAAACGCAGAATTAAGCATTATAAGTCAACAGTATTAAGAAAGAAGTTATTCACAGCATTTAAGGAAGAAATCTACGAAGAGATAGAATTTTGGAAAGTTACAAACTGAACATCGAACACGTAACTACGCCGGAAGAAAGTCTGAAGAAGTGAGACATAAACTATTAAGAATTCATTTATCTACACAAGAATGGATAAAACTTCAGGTCGGAGGGGAGGAACTACGACTACACATTATTTCGTAGTGAGAATGATAATCTAAATTCACCATGTTGGGAAAGTAGACCTATGCTAAACCGGTGAGATCCAGAAATGAACAGGATGACATAACAGTATGAACAGCGAGCTGCAGAACACCGCAGTTTTCGCTCATATAACGTTACAAGCTACTACGAGAGAAATTCACGACATGGATGTGATTTCTTTTCATGGAAAGAAAACTGCAAACTACCGACTTCAAAGAACATCTAGATCTGAGAAGAAGAAGAAGACGAGCGGATTCGTGATGGAGACGGCGAGGAACCCGGGACTGGAGGACGCGAGGCGACCAGGGCTGTGGGGAGAACGTGTCATCGTCATGACCGAGGGAAGCAGGTCGGCAGGCGAGGGTCCAGCTGGAAACCTGTTTGGTAACATCGACCCAGGCCGTTCACCTTCATTGCAGTCCAGCCATAGCAGAGATGACATAATGCTGCCAGTTTGTAGGAGCACGCTGCATTCCAGAAACCACATGGCGAGATTCCGAGGACACAGGCGTCATCAGGTCTGTCACCAGCGATCTCAAAGAGAAGGTAGACCAGTGCATTTCTCACACATCTGTAGTTAGATCTTGTACACGTTATTCCAGAATTTTGACCAACATATTTGCATTTATAACCTATGTTATTGTGTTGTCTTGAAAGTTTTAGTAAGTTTCTAGTAACAGCGATAGTTATTTTCATACGTTACTTGGACGTATTTTGAAGACTTGATCGATGTTCTTAGACATCGTTAGTATTTTTCATTGTCATTTTGGAGCGTTAAAATTTTACTTAGAACGATTTCGTTGCGATTGCGAACGTATATTCCGTAGATTTGTTGTAACATCGGAAAATTCCGTAAAGTTGTAGTAATATTGATGAACGATTATATATATGTATTGAAACATGAAAAATGAAGCATAACTTTGTGATAAATAAATAATGTATCAGAGAAGGAGTATAGTCATATGTTTGACGAATGCAAGTAAGTTATAATTTGAAGTAGAGGAACGAAGGACAGAGAATCCTATGCTAAAGAGTTTATTCATCTCAGAAACGAAATATTATGTATAAAGCGAAGTTGTTGACAGGAGTATTCAATATTGGCATTGAATGAACTCCAGTATGAAAGAAATGTAAAGACATTGTAAAACCCAGATATTTATTGTACAGAGAAGAACAGTAAGCGATAATTGAAGGCATAACTGAATAAGAAACGATATTATAAAATGTTATGAATGTATATTTATCATAAATGATACTGTGAGATGGAAGGAAGGATATTAGCATTTATTGTGAACAGAAACGTGATGGAAGGTTATTGTTATTTTTATAACAGACACAAGCAGACTTGATATTCAGAATTAAGCGAGAAATTGTAACAAAGAAGTATTTGAAGGAGAGAAGGAAGTAAGTGGAAAGTATTTGAACATAGCACGGAATGCATAATCGATAGAGGATTTTGTAGGAGGAGGTATAGTGTATTCGTGAACGTTATTGCATTTGTGATTTCTAGTAGGAATACTAAATATCATACTTTGATGAATGTAGTTGATATGGAACGGTAGAAGTTTTGTGAATGTACTAAGGGAAGAAATGTTAATGAAATGCATTTGTATTATGAAGGCGTAACAGAGACGCGATGATATGCAACGTGAGTTTATTTAGAAAGGTTTTGTAATATTTGTGGTGATTAAGAGAAGTCGTATTTGTATTTGGAGAGAATGGGAGTGTGAGACGTGAGGGTAAATGCCACACACACTCGATATTTGGTTGGAGAGTTTATCTGAACAGTCGTGCATTGTAAGTTTGTTTAATTATTAATCTATGAAAAACCGGAGTTGTACACTTTAGTGATGAGATATTAACTTCATTGTTTGTATTCATGATTCACGTGGAATTGACACATGAATACCTATTTTGACCAGTTTTATTGTCTGAAATACGAAGAAAGATGGTGATATACGTAAAAAGATGGTGAGACAGGAGGAAAGTTGTGGAATGAACTCTAATAAATTAGAGACAGATGTCATGATATCGTGCGGGTCGCGATTATGTATAAAATGTAAATACTTTATTATCTTTATTATTAACCATTTCTTTTATTGCATTTAAAAGCTTGAGATTTTAGTTAGAAGACTTTAACGATTGTATTAAGTAGGGAGTGTGTTTGTTATGATGAACGTTAGAGCATAACTTCAGTGAACAAGTAGGACAGATATTACTGTCATAAGTTTAAACAATGTGTTTATTTAAATATCTTAGAGCAAGAGATAAAGTTCATATATGTGTAAGGATGCATGAAAGACACTTATTAATCGCATCTAGCCTAAGTGAGGCATAAATATTTTATTTCTATTCGTGGTGAAGGGAACATAATTTGTTATGTTGATTTATTGTCAATAAATGGCAAGCATATTTTTATTCTTGCTAAGTTTTTTAGAACTGATTCTTGATTCAACGCTTAATTACACTAGAACGATACCGCTAGCTAGATGCAGACAGCTGATCGACAATTTATCTTAACGCCCGAGAGCCGAGTTGCTCGTTAGTGCTCTACCTTCATTTTTTTCTTTTTTTTTCTGTACTGTATGCAACTAATTAGTAGTATAGTTAGAGATGTATACGTGTGCTCCTAGGGTTCCCTAGTCATTAGTCCGGTGGGAGTTGTTCAGCTCTTAGCTGGGTGTTGACATTCCCACGATCTTTTTACCATCTGCGCGGATTTGGGACTGTGCTCTAGATGAATTCGGGCGCAGTACCATCAATAGATTGGGCAGTGCCAGCGGGATCCAACGAGTTCCGCATCGCTGGGAACACTTTGTACGCAACGGTGGGGACTACATCGAGGGTCTGTGAAACTTGGAACCATCTAAGTGAGTTATTAATCCAGGAACATAGTATATTTACATACCAGAATGGTCTATGATAAATGGAAAAGGCTCTTATCAGAGCCAAAAATGACTATAATTTCTGTGAACATTGAGGGAATTTCTATAAATAAGGAAGAACTCTTACATGACATATGCCACAAACACAATTGTGACGTATTGTGCATACAAGAAACGCACAGAGACATTAACCAACGCCGACCTAAAATTCCAGGTATGAAGCTGGTAGTGGAACGTCCTCATGGCCAATATGGTAGTGCTATCTTCACGAAACCAGACATCATGATCCAGGCGACATCCATTTCAGAAGAAAACGATATAGAAATCATTGCCGTAGAACTGAGCAATTTGATCATTTTCTCAATATACAAACCACCTAAGTCACAGTTTTCATTCAAAGTTCCTGACAATTTAAGTTCGCAAAAAGTGTCTGTTATCATTGGTGATTTTAATAGCCATAGTAATGTGTGGGGATATTCCCACGATGATGAAAATGGGGAAGCAGTTTTAAAATGGGCAGAATTACTTCAGCTGTCCCTCATACATGACAGTAAACTCCCTTCATCATTTAACAGTGGAAGATGGAAGCGTGGCTACAACCCAGATCTCATATTTGTAAGTGAGAGTGTCACCAGCCAATGTGTGAAATCGGTTTGTCCGCCCATCCCAAATACTCAACATCGTCCCATAATGTGCCAGCTATTTCCAGCTGTCAGACCACAGACTGTCCCTTTTCGAAGAAGATACAACTTCAAGAAGGCTAACTGGACACTGTTCACCTCATTACTTGATGAGAAGATCACCTCAGTCAGTCCCATTCCAGAATCCTATGAGCAATTCATTGATGTGATTAAAGTATGTTCCAATGCATCCATCCCGAGAGGATGTAGAACAAATTACATACAAGGTCTTACTCCTCAGACAACGACTCTTTTGTCAAATTACTGCAAATCATTTGACGAAGATCCTTTCAGTGAGGAAACTATTGCTAGCGGACAACGTGTTCTCTCTTCTATTTCAGACTCAAAACGACAACAGTGGTTAAAGCTTATGGAAGATTTGGATATGGGAAGGAGCAGCCAGAAAGCTTGGAGGTTTCTTAGACGCCTTAACAATGATCACAATAGAACTTCTTCACATTCTAATGTCTCTGCCAACCAAATTGTTAATCAACTTATTCGAAATGGTAATTCTGGAAAGACAATCCATAAACCTAAATTGAAGTTGGTAAGGGAACATGAACAGGAAGACAACATGTTCCTTAAACCCTTTGTACTTTCAGAACTGAATATAGCTATTAATAACTGTAAGAATGGAAAGGCGGCTGGTCTGGACGGAATTTGTGTGGATCAAATCAAACATTTTGGACCTGGGGCTAAAGAATGGCTGCTAGAATTGTTTAATAACTGCATTACTACCTGTAAAATACCCAAAATGTGGAGGAAGAGCAGAGTAATAGCGATTCTCAAACCCGGGAAAGATGCACATGATCCTAAGAATTATAGGCCTATTTCATTGCTCTCCCACCTTTTCAAGATACTGGAGCGAATGATTCTAAGTAGGCTCACAAAGGTAATTGAACCTTTCCTAATACCTGAACAGGCTGGCTTCAGAACAGGTAAAAGCTGCACTTCACAAATCCTACATCTTACTCAGCATATTGAAGATGGATTCCAGAACCGGAAGATCACAGGGGCAGTATTCATTGACTTAACAGCTGCTTATGACACAGTCAATCATCACTTACTGCTGAATAAACTCTACTTGATGACAAAGGACTATAAATTAACTGAAATAGTCAGGTGTCTTCTTCAAAATCGTAGACTCTTTGTAGACTTTCAAGGGCAGCACAGCCGTTGGAGGAATCAACGAAATGGACTGCCTCAAGGTAGTGTTCTGGCCCCTATCCTCTTTAACATATATACAAATGACCAGCCAATACCAGTAGGTACTCGAAGCTTTATTTATGCGGATGATCGTGCCATTACCGTCCAGGCGGATCAGTTTGAAGTTGTGGAAAGACGTCTATCTGAAGCTCTGGGAGAACTAAGTGATTACTATAGAGGAAACCAATTGAAACCAAACCCTTTGAAAACACAAGTCTGCGCTTTCCATCTCAAGAACAGACAGGCAAAGAGGAAACTGCATGTAATGTGGGAAGGCATGCTGTTGGATCACTGTGCGAATCCCAAATACTTAGGGATTACATTGGATCGTGCACTCACGTATGAAAGACATTGTCTAAACACCAAAAATAAGGTATCCGCAAGAAACTGCCTCCTTCGCAAATTATCTGGTACCAGCTGGGGGACTCAAGCCCAAACAATAAGAACCACTGCTTTAGCACTCTGTTACTCTGCAGCAGAATATGCATGTCCTGTGTGGTATAGGTCGTGTCATACCAAGCAGGTTGATACTGCATTAAATGAAACGTGTAGACTTATCACTGGCTGCCTGAGACCCACGCCATGTGATAAACTGTATTGTTTAGCAGGCATTGCACCTCCAGATATCAGAAGAGAAATTGCAGCTAAATGTGAGAGATCTAGGGTTGATGTGTCTCAAGCACATCCATTGTTTAGCCTTCAACCAGCCCACTCTCGACTGAAGTCCAGAAGAAGCTTTCTTCACACAACTGAGTGCCTAACTGACAAACCTCAGGTTTTGAGGATTACATCTTGGTTGACCAGAAGCCCCCACATTACCCAGTGGATGGTTCCATCTGAAAGGCTCCCAGCAGGACATACAGAGGCTTGGACAACTTGGAAGTCTCTCAACAGATTGCGATCTAGTGTTGGCAGATCCAAGTCCAACCTTCATAAATGGGGTATTTGCTGCGATCCGGTCCTTTGTGAATGCGGTGAAGAACAGACTATGGGTCATCTGCTTCAGTGCAGTCTGTGTCCTATACTGTGCACCATGGAGGATCTGGTGAAGGCTACACCAAATGGACGTGACATGGCAAAATATTGGTCATGCATTATTTAGAACCTTAATGTTCAAGTGTTGCCATTGTTTTGCCCATTTTGTACATAGTTTGTTATGTAATATTTTTGTTCCTGACACGAGTAAATAAAATTAATCCAGTTATAACTAAGGTGCCAAAACTTAAAAAAAAAAAACCCATGTATAAAATTTCGTTCAATTTGCCATCCCTGGCTGAAAATTGTGTGTCTGTGTGTGCATGTCTGTCAATTCAAACATGACGAAATCGAACTGAACGTAATTTGGTACACTGGTAGCACTAGCAAAGGACACCTCCGTGTCATATTTTATATCGCTGCCTTCTTAACCAAAACAAAATGGTGACCATCCAAATGTTCGATGCTTAAATTACTACTAAACTAACCATCCGATCTCGACCAAATTTTAGAAAATATACCTTTATGAAGGGAACGTCTGCTGCCCAAACATAAAGTCATCAACCAAATACGTTAAAGATGATGGCCGTGTATGTGTGCAAGTCGATCTCCTATCATTTCAAACACGACGAAACCAACTTTGGTACAGAAAGAAAAAAGGAAGGAACATTGTAGTTTTACGTGACCATTAATCATGTGATCATGAGCCACGGGACCTCCTTTTTACGTGGAATCCGAACCACAGGACATGGCATTTCACTTCGAAAATCTCACATGCATTGACCGGGAATCGAACCCAGTCCACCTTGGTGAAAGGCCAACATCTTGACCGCTGGGCCACCACGCCCTCACTTTGGTACAGAGGTAGCACTCTTAACGAAAGCGAAATGGTCACCCGAATGGTCAAAGTTTAAATCAAATTACGACTAACCTAATCATCAGATCTCTATCCAGCTTTGCAAAAATATAACTTCCTGTAGGGAGCGTCTTTTCCCCAAACCACAAGGTCATCAGCCAAATAGTTTCAATTTGGCGGCCATGTGAATCATGCAAGCATTATAGCTAATCCGTAACTCATGATCCAGTTCCGCTTATCGTACAGATGGTGGTTTTAACTGTCCTCAAGGAGGTGATCCGTTGGATATTATAATTTTATATTAGAATATTATACTGTACAGTGACTACTGCTAAGGTGGTGTCGTGCACTCAAGCTCACTCGTGAAAATGGCGGCTATTGGACATATTTCAGTAGATTCAAATTATTTTATGGAAAGAGTGAAATAATATTTAGTATGGAATTGTATATAATAAGAGCATAAAAATATCGTTCATTCCATAACATTATATGCTAGGCAGGTATACTAAGTCTATTGATAACATAAGTTTAGCAACAGTCTGATTCAGCCGAGAGGATAGACTGTCGCCCGGAAGTTAGAGGTTCGATCCCAGGCAGGGTTGACTTTTTTGTACTTGATTTTTAGTGATTTATAATTACTCATTAAGCATGTACCATGACGAATAGAATACATAGTGTTATCACTGACAGAGTTCAAGCGCGCCCGACTCTTGGCCAGCGCTAGTGGCTCGGAACACCAACGCTACATAGCCAGCTGTTCAAAAATGGGTTACGATCAGGGGCGGTTTGAGTGGGGTGGGAGATTGGGGGGTGTCTCACCCCCTAAGGTATTTTTTCAGTCGGCAAATACGACATCAGTCGGCAGTCGGCAGTCGACAAATCCTGAAGAAGGCGTAACATTTCCCAAAACAGCATTTAAAAAAGCAAAACGGGGCAAGGCCATATACGATTTGGTCCGATTAAAAATAAAATATTATACTGACAGTCGGCATTTTTACCGACATTCGGCAAACGCGGACGCTGCAATAATTTCCTACAGCCAGGCAATAGTACAGTGCGGCACAGGGAAGAGTCGGCAAAATAACCATTTTAAAAGTTTCAGTTCCAGTTCTCCGTGCACCGGCTGCCACTTGCCATTTCGTTTCTTCGTATGGAAACTGAAGAATAGCAATATGGGACCAAGGACAAGGGATAAACTCATCGGCACGTTCCTGGGTGGTTGTAATATCCCGCGTTCACAGCGAAGCGAGCCTAGCATCTGGGCTATGTGGCTAAACAAAAGGTGTAGGTGAGCGCGTTGATAACTTCAGGTCAAGCCAACTCATTGAGATGTCGGAGGAATGTTTTGAATCATGACTTACGACCTGCTACCTCTTGTCTCGGCGCGTCCTCAGTTATCCGTGCTATTGTGACAAAATTGACAGGTTTATGGTTCCAAGGTTCCTCAAGGGGTGGGGTGCTCACTAAGGTCAGTGCAGTGGTCACCGAGAATGAGAGAAATCAGTCGTTCCTGCTGAACCAGCAACTTTTACAGTGATAACTATGTGCAAATACAGTGGCAGTGGGACGTGATTTTTCGCCGACACGGAACATTTTCACGGAGCATCGCGTACCCATCAAACGTAAGTAATAATAATAAAATAAATACATGCGTATTTTCAGCCATGTTTATATTTAATGGTGTTAAGAAGAAAAACGTGAAGAATGATCGCACGCTGGAGTACGTCAGTGGCACAAATTGAAAAGTCGCGGAAAGAATAAAAAGGGCAAATTACAAGAACACTACACTTCAGAAGCTCATCAAGCAGCGATAGCAGATTTGTGCCACTTTGTCAATGGAAAAGGCAACGAAGACGTTCTCCTTGATACACTTTTACGGAAGATCAGAATTGCGGAAGAACAAGAAAAGGAGTTCCACAAAAGAGTTATCCAGATAGATCTACTTATTGACACAGCAAGAACCCTTTGTCGGCAAGGTTTGGCTTTCTGAGGTCTCGAGGATGGAATCACTCAAGATAATGGAGACTTCACGCAAATTGTGAAGTTACTTTCACGGCATAGTCCGATCATGAATAGGTGGTTGGAAGAAGTCAATACACGGAAGCACAACGTTACGTATATGAGCAAGGACTCTCAAAATGAATTCATCCATCTACTTGGAGAGAAAACTCGTGAAATAATTGCAGAAGAGGTCAAGAACGCTGGTATGTTCTCCGTTATAGCAGATACTACTCCCGATATGTCACATAACGACCGCCTCGCGTTGAATATCCGATACGTCGTCGAAAAAGTTGAAGAGCTCGTTTCTGTGGAGCGTCTTTTTAAAAATAGACGCTTTTTAAAAAAAGACTGGAGAGGAGTTGGCTGAAAAAAATATTTTTTTATTTTAACTTCAAAAGAACTTTTAATTCCACTCGATAAACTAGCGTTTCAATCGCACAACATTGCTAGTAACATGTCTGGCATCTAAAACGGCACTCAAAAAGCTATCAGAGAAGTGCAAAATAGATATTCCGTACGTTCCATGCCAAGCTCACAGGTTAAACATTTTCGTAGAGACAGCTTGTAATGCTAGCGCGCTTATCCGAGAGTTTTTTGACACTCTTGAAGCATTGTACGTTTTTTTTTCGGGTAGAATGAAACGACATTTAAGCTTGCAGAAAGAGCAGGATACAATTGAAAATTCACTTCAACAGAATTTATCAAAAACAAGGAGGACTGCGCGTGCCGAATCGGTGAGAGCTGTTTCTACGTCTTATGAAGAGATAGTCACAGCATTGGAAACAATGAAAACCTCATTCGATTCTGAATTTGACAGTAAAACCCGAACTTTTGCGTCAGGCTTACACAAAAAGCTTCTAGACTTTGATTTGATCTGCGGCATGTACTTTACCAAAAACATCATATTTAAAATTAAGAACGTAACCGAGCTTTAAGAAGCGGAGGAGCTGAATGTAGTAGACGCGATGCAGCTGATTCAGAGCGCTTTGAAGTCTTTTGGAGATATCAACGACGACGGCAAGATGAACGCTTTAATAAAGAGTGCATCGTCATTTGCGAAAAGTATGCAAGCAAATGCGGAGGAAGACTTCTTAAAACACCACAGGACCCGGTGACTTGCAAAGAAGTATGACGCGCACGCTGAAACGACAGCACAAATTTCTTTCCTTACATTCTACAGAATACTTGTGGATGTATTTACTACAAGCGTGCAAGACAATCTCGCAAAACTAATTTCTTTGCTAGAGCCATTCCACATAATTTTCAAGATACCCGCTGACAGAAGAAACTGCACCATCGAGCGCGACCGATCTGTGTTGTGTTGGCTGAGCTTGAAATCCTGCTTGATGCCAGTAAACAGTGCTCATCTTTTAAAGAAATCGCAAAAGTTGCTGTTGAATGAAAGGGGATTATCCCGTGTGGTTATCAAGTACTTTATGATTTTAACATCCCCAGTGTCTTCTGATTCTTCCGAACGGTCCTTCAGCAAGTTGATGCTCATTTTCAATCATTTGCGGACATCGATGGGTGACGACCACTTAGACTCCCTCATGATGTTGTTTGCAACGAAAGATAAGATCGACGACATTGACATTACGGAGATACGGTAGTGTCCTTGTTAAAACATCGTACAGTAGGGATTTAGAAAAAATAAGTAGTGTTTTTTTATTCTTGTAAAATGTAAACACTTATTTTGTTCATTTATCAAATTTTCCTGCAAATCAAATTTCTGGAACTAATAAAATACATTTTAAATGAAAGCCGTTAATTAAGTATATTTATCTTGTGGATCGTTTGCCGCCACTGCCGCCTTCGCCCCGTTTTTCCCTACCGTTGCTCAGTTTTGAAGCGTATAGTCGGCAATGTTAAACAGCCAGTCGGCATTTTTAGCCTACTTTCGATTTTTGCAAAAAATGAAAGTAGACTTATGAGATCAACACAGGGCGAAAGAAAGTGTGTCTGTCTGTGTGTGTGTATGTGTGTGTGTGTGTGTGAGTCTGTGTGTGTGAGTGTGTGTACTCTGAATGTCTGTCCCCCCTATCAATTCGAACACGGTGAACGCGAATTGAACGACATTTGGTACAAAGGTAGCACTAGCAAAGGACACCTCAGTGTCATGTTTTATATCGCCGCCATCTTGATGGAAACGTAATGGCGGCCACACAAATGTTCAAAGCTTAAATCAAATTACGACTAACCTAATCATCCGATCTCTACCAAATTTTGCAACAACATACCTTTATGGGGGAGCATCCTTTGACCAAACTAATAGGTCATCAGCCTAATAGTTTGCGGATGGCGGCCATCTTTGTGTGAAAATCGATTCCCCCTATTAATTCGAATACGGTGAAACCGAACGGAACGAAATTTGGTACAGAGGTAGTACTAGCAAAGGGCACCTCAGTGTCATGTTTTATATCGCCGTCATCTTGACGGAAACGTAATGGCGGTCACAGAAATGTTCAAAGCTTAAATCAAATTACGACTAACCTAATCATCCAATCTCTACCAAATTTTGTAACAACATACCTTTATGGAGGAAGCATCCTTTGACCAAATTAATCGGTCATTAGCCTAATAGTTTGCGAATGGCGGCCATCTTTGTGTCAAAATCGATTCCCCCTATTAATTCAAATACGATGAAACCGAATGGAACGAAATTTGGTACAGAGGTAGCACTAGCAAAGGGCACCTCAGTGTCATGTTTTATATCGCCGCCATCTCGACAGAAACGTAATGACGGACACACAAATGTTCAAAGCTTAAATCAAATTACGACTAACATAATCATCCGATCTCTACCAAATTTTGCAACAACATACCTTTATGGAGGGAGCATCCTTTGACCAAATTAATAGGTCATTAGCCTAATAGTTTGCGGATGGCGGCCATCTTAGTGTCAAAATCGATTCCCCCTATTAATTCGAACACGGTGAAACCGAATGGAACGAAATTTGGTACAGAGGTAGCACTAGCAAAGGGCACCTCAGTGTCATGTTTTATATCACCGCCATCTTGACGGAAACGTAATCGTGGCCACCCAAATGTTAAAAGCTAAAATGTAATTACGACCAACCTAATAATCTAGTCTCTAAGAAATTTTGCAACAACATATCTTTATGTGGGAAGCATATTCTGACCAAACTGCAAGATCATCAGCCCAATAGTTTGCAGATGGTGGCCAAGTATGTGTGCAAATCGATTCCCCCTATCAATTCAAACACGGTGAAACCGAATTGAACGAAATTTGGTACAGAGGTAGCACTAGCAAAGGGCACCTCAGTGTCATGTTTTATATCGCCGCTATCTTTACGGAAACGGAATGACAGCCACCCAAATGTTAAAAGCTTAAATCAAATTACGGCCATCCTAATAATTTGATCTGTACCAGATTTTGCAACAACATGCCTTTTTGTGGAAAGCATCTTATGACTGACTACAAGGTCATCAGCCCAATAGTTTGCAAATAGTGGCCATGTATGTGTGCAAATCCATTCCCTATACCAATTCAAACACGGTGAAACCGAATTGAATGACATTTTTTTACAGAGGTAGCACTAGCAAAGGGCACCTCATATTCATGTCCTTATAGCACGTTGTATTTCAACGAGCTACTACCAACATTCAATTATACTCCTTGAAAAGGACAAAGAGTTATAACAATACCCATGCATTTAGGAGAAAGTAGGCTATATGTTCTTTACTGAACATCTTGTTTTAAATTCTCACCCCCCCCCCCCCCCCCCTAAATGTACAAGGTCGAACCGCCCCTGGTTACGATGCAGCCTTCCTAATCTCGCAAACCTTTTAATGAAGTCCGTGGTTATGCTGATTACAACATATTGTTTGTTTAGACTTATGAATAACACTGTCAAATAGTTGTTATTAATAATCTCAGTCCAGATGTAGACATATATTTTGCATAGAATAAGACAACGTACGAGATAAAATGAAACACTACGAAAAGCGGAAGCATTGTGCGTTGCCGTACCTACTGTAATTATAAGAGAATAGGACCATCTTGTGGTGTAGTGGCTACCGTTTTTTTTGCTGTCTCGGAGGTCCGGGTTTGATTCCCGGCTTTGACGATAAATGTTTAGTCTGGTGTGAGAGTTGGAATATAGTAGGCTACACTCAGCCTCGTGAGGCAAAACTCAGAATAGGATGGTTCGATTC
The DNA here is from genome assembly GCA_946902985.2 of Meconema thalassinum. Classification (NCBI taxonomy): domain Eukaryota; kingdom Metazoa; phylum Arthropoda; class Insecta; order Orthoptera; family Tettigoniidae; genus Meconema; species Meconema thalassinum. Next base: position 1,206,850,776 of record OX336388.2, read on the forward strand.
CCACCTCAGTCACTCTGGAAGTGGTTTCCCCACTTCTAACCAAGCAAATGCTGGAATGGTTCCTAACTTAAGGCCACAACCACCTGATTCCCAATCCCATCCTCAATAATTTACAAATGCTTACACGTTCCAGCTCTTCCTCTCCGTGGCTCCAGACTATGAAGGTATCGTCCACATAACGTAGCCATACTTTCGGTTTGAGGGCTGCAGTCTCGATCGCCAATTGCTCGAACTTTTCCATGTAGAAGTTCGCAATCACAGGGCTGAGTGGGCTACCCATGGCAACCCCCTCCATTTGCTCGTAGAAGTTCTCGCTCCATAGGAAGTAGCTCGTGGTGAGGCAGTGGCGGAACAAGCCAGTGATGTCTTCCGTGAAGAGCTCGGCAATCTGGTTGGTGGATTCTTTCATAGGCACCTTCGTGAAGAGGGATACTACGTCAAAGCTGACTAGGTGGTCTTCAGGTTCCAGACGTATGTTCTGTAATTTCTCAATAAACTGGCTTGAATCCCTGACGTAAGTCTCATTGTTACTGATGTGCGGTTGTAGAATGGTGGAGAGATGTTTGGCGATGCTGTAGTTCGGAGAGCCGATAGCACTCACGATAGGTCTCAGTGGTATATCAGCTTTGTGTATTTTGGGTAGGCCGTACAGCCTGGGAGGTAGAGATTCACTCCTGCTTGTCTCTTTCTTCACGTGGTCTGGTAGTGAAGAGGCCTTGATTAACCTGTTGGTCTCTCTAAGTATCCGTGTTGTGGGGTATGTCGTGAGTTTTCGGTAAGTCTGAGCTCCTAGTAGCGACAGGATCTTAGTGTCGTAGTCTTCCGATGACATGCTGCTGCCTTGTAGTATGTGGGATTGGTTCCCCAAAGGCTAAGGGAAGAAAACCCTGATTAAAAATTACCCGTCCTCCGGAAGAGCTTGGACGTAGGGCTGACACCCCGCTCTGTAAAAAGGTCAAGTTGCGAAACTTCAACGAAAGAAAGCCGGATTGATTAATGGAGACAAACTTGGCGTGGAAAAGGACAATGATAATGGACCATCAGCGCATGGAAGAAAGAAAAGAAATATAAAGCGTAAGTCAGATTTATATATTGGAACCTGGAATGTGAGATCTTTGTATCGCACAGGAGCCCTGAAAGTGCTGCTGAACCAAACAATGAAGCTGAAGCAGAGTATCATATCTCTACAAGAAGCAAGGTTGACCGGAAGTGGAATTCTATAAAAGCAAGAAGCTAGTACTCGTATATTCTATAGCTGTAGCGAGGAGAAGCACGAGTTAGCCACAGGATTTGTGGTACACCACCAGCTAAAGCACGTTGTAATTGGGTTTACACCTATTAATCCAAGACTGTCAGTACTCAGGATAAAGGGTAAACTCTTTAACTACTCTATAATTAACGCCCACGCTCCGACAGAAGAATCTGAGGAAGAAGAGAAAGAATCGTTCTATGAACTTTTGGAAAGAACATATGATGGTTGCCCAGGCCATGACATTAAAATAGTAGCTGGTGATCTAAATGCTCAGGTGGGAAGGGAACAGATATATAAGCCAACAATTGGACCCCACAGGAAGCATACTTTAAGCAATGATAATGGAACGAGACTTATATTATTTGCAGCATCTAGGAATATGATTGTGGGCTCCTCATTGTTCCAGCACAAAGACATAAATAAAGGAACGTGGGCATCGCCGGATGGAAACATAGTTGACCAGATCGATCATGTGTTGATAGATGCAAGGCACAAATCAGATCTCTTGGATGTGAGGAGCCTCAGATATCCAAATATAGACTCAGACCACTTCCTGGTACGGGCGCGAATTATGGCTAGGATCTCTAGTGCATTCAAAGGATCCCGACCCAACAATCCTAAATATAATATAACAGCTCTAGAATCCCATGAGTCAAAGGGCAGTACCAGGAGAGGATAATACAGATTCTTGAAAATACTGAAGAATGCAACGACATCGAGTATCAGTGGGAAATTATTAAAAATGCAGTGGAGGCGTCAGAGAATGAAACACTGGGAATTGAAAAAGGATATAAAAGATCTCCTTGGTTTGACACTGAGTGTGAAATAGCAACAGAAGAGAAGAACACAGCATGCAGAAGGACATTACAATCAAATTGTACAAGAAGAACGAAGGAAGTCTATAAAGAAAAACGGAGGATTGAAAAGGAGATCCATCAGAGAAGAAAGAGAGAGTGGATGAAGGCAAATATCGAGGAAATGGAGCTTCTAAGAAATCAAAATGAGGTGAGGAAATTTTATAGACAGGTAAATGCTGCACGGAAACCCTTTTGTGGCAAAACTAGCCTGATAAAGGATGGAACAGGAAAAATTGTTAGCGAGGGGAAAGAGATATGTGAAAGATGGCGGCGACATTTTGATAGACTTCTCAATTTTAGAATGATAACAAGACGCTCAATAGATGCGCAAGGAAAAAATGACCCTAATGAAAATATAGGTCCACCAACTCTAGAAGAAGTGTTAACTGCCATGAAGAAATTGAAGAACAACTACGCAACAGGAACAGACTATATTCCAGCGGAACTGCTCAAGCAAGGTAGCAATGAATTGGAATGGACTTTCCTAAAAATAACTTCTTCACTATGGGATGAGGAGAAAATGCCTCAGCAATGGGAAGAAGGAATTATATGTCCTGTATATAAGAAAGGAGATCAGCTTGAGTTTGATAGCTATTAATTACTTAATTTGGGATAAAAGGTATTCTCCAACATTCTATTTGACCGTCTTCTCCCAATCGTTCAGAGAGAGACTGGATCATATCAGTGTGGATTCATCCAAGGAAAGTACACTATAGTTCAGATTTTCACCTTAAGGCAAATTTTAGAGAAGACAATCGAATATGGTATTGGCACGCATCACCTCTTCATTGATTACAAAGGAGCATATGCCAGTACAGACAGAGAGCAATTGTACCATGCTATGATTGAATTGGGAATTCCTGGAAAATTGGTAAGGTTGGTGAGAATGACAATGAGAGGGACACGAAGTAGTATAAGAACGGGAGGAATGATGTCTGGGACATTAAATGTTCAGAATGGGGTACGGAAGGGTGATCGCTGGCATGTCTCCTGTTTAATGTTGCCTTGGAGAAGGTGATATGTGTTGCAAAACTCCTGAATAGGGAAACAATTTTCTAGAAATCATTGCAGATATTTGCTTATGCTGATGATATAGATATAGTGGCAAGAACTCGAAAGGCAATGGAAGAGACATTCATCGCCCTTAAACAGGCCAGTAGGAAACCCGTCACTCCTAGGAAAGCACGAACATGTTTTACTCTCGTAGGTGTGGGAAAGTTCTTTATCGCTTCAAACTTGACAGGGTTCGGTCTTACTCCTTCCTTGTCTATGATATGGCCCAAATAAAGTATTTCGTTCTTGAAGAAGTGCCATTTCTTCAGGTTAATCTTAAAGTTGGTAGTCCTGAGGTTTTCCAAAAGCTTATCTAAATTTCTCATGTGTTCTTCAATGTTTCAGACGCCAGCAGAATGTCATCGATGTATCTGACTGTCATAGCCTTTACCTCTTGTGTTAAATTGCGATCTAACGCTCGAATCGAAGCACATCCAGCTGTTTTCACACCAAAGGGTCTACGGACGAACGTGAAGGTTTGGTTGTCAAATAAGAAGCCAGTTAGCAGCTGTGACTTTTCATCCAACTCTATATGGTGAAAACTATTAGTTAGATCTACTGAACTGTAGATGATACTATTGCCCCTAAATCCCTTCAAGACATCTCTAATTAATGGCGCTTGGTCGTATTCTGGATATGTTTATCGAAGGTTGAGCATTCTGGCGTCTAAACATCGCCTGATGGATCCATTGGGTTTTGTAACCGCTAAAATTGCGTTCAAATATGGTGTGGGCGTCTTCTTGATCACTCCTGCCTGCAGCATTCCATCTATAATTTTCTTCACCTGGCTGTGGTGTTTTTCCGGGATCGGATATAGTCTACTTCTGAACGGGGACCAATCATCAACTTGCATGGAGTACTGGAAATTTTAAATTTTCCTGGAACCGTGTCAAAGGCTTCCTTATGTTTTCTTAAAATTTCTTCAAGTCTTTTTCTATCTTCACCCCCTAATTGTATTTCTCTGAACCGCTCCTGTAATAGTTCTGTGCTGTACTATTATCTTCCTCCGTTAGTAAGGGCCATATCTCCTGAGATTTACTCTCGTCTTCAAGCTACGTCATTCTCGGCCTCCAGTAATGCTTCACTTGTGTTTTCGGGTATCGCCTCGAGCATCCAGGAACTTGCATCTTTGCCTGTCGTCACCACATCCATATGCAAACCCACATTCTTCATACCTTCTATTTCTTTGAAGCTGACAGTGTTTTTGTGAAGATCAATAACAGCTTGATAATCACAGATGAAATTCGCGCCTAAGATGATGTTAAAATTCATCTTTGCCATAACAATGAAAGTTTGAACGAGAATGTGTTCCAAAATATTTAAATCCAAATAGACTTGATGCTTGCAAATGACAGTGCGCTCAGGTATAACGCCTCTCACTTTTAACTGGGGAACAGGAATCATAGGGACATTATGACTCCGTCCTAATTCTCGAACCAAGGCCTCAGATACCAAACTGACTTGAGACCCCGTGTCCAATAAGCATCTTACGTTTAAGCCACCACTCCTGGCATAAATTACTGGTAACTGTTTTATAATTTCGTTCTGTGGTTTCACTACTTCTTCTAAACAATCCTCTGGCAAGGCAATCCACTCCTCGATGTGGGCAACCACCAATCCTTCTTAGTCCACACACTGCTGCGCTCTCAGGCTATCTCCTTTTATGTCTATTGGGATTTTTTGTCCCTATTCCCATTTTCTTGGTGTCGTCCTCTTTTCAGATGATCTTGAACTAGTAGACTTTCAGCCCCTTCAGTCATATGAGTGTCCGGATTTTGCCTTTGGTCTATAGCACGTTCCCAACGTCCTTGTTCATTTCCTTCCGGCGCATGCAGTTCTTCAAAATAACGCTGCGATTCAGCGTGCCTATCATTCCAGTCATTCCGGTCATCCCTTGAGTCTGCTCGCCCGTTATATCTGCGGTCACGCCATCCATGATTGTAACGTGATTCCCCGTTACGTCTTTACGGTACTTCCTGCCGTCTGTTATTTCGCCATTGCTGGTATCCTCTTTGATAATGCCTACTTTCTCCCTGATACTGTCGACCGGTTCCATATGTTCATATCGCTGTTGCGATCTGTTCTCAAATTCATCCTGATTTCTTCTCGGAGTTGACCCAGTGTTTGTGGCTTGAGACCGTGTGTTGACATGGCTCGGCTTAATGACCTCGGCCGTGTTTACCATTTCAACCTGTCTCCCCTCTCTGTTGTGCAAGTGAGAAGTCGTTTCGTCTAAATGGCGTAATTCTTCCTCCACCTGTACTGCCGTGCTGACAATAGCGGCTACTAAAATTGCTGCACGTTCACCGGCTGTTTTCCAATCGTCATGATGAGATCGGCCTCATTTGGCGGGTTATCAAGATCCCGGAGTTTTAACATTTATGATGTAAAAAAGTCTGAATATTTCGTTTGTTTGGTGGTGTTGTCACTGTTCAGTTTCCTTGGTTATTTTAGGTTAGGAGCATGGCTACCTTTTGCTGAAGGGCCATTGCATTGAAGGCCTTGGTGCCTGAGATTAGGTATTCTTTGTAATGGTTCAGCAGTATGGTAGGAGGAGGCCATGCTCAGTTAAGTTGCATATCTGCATTGATATTTCTTTTTACTATAGTCAATTGTTTTCAGGTTAGTTTTGTTGTAAATATTTTGTCAGCTGTTCAGATTCTCATTAGCAAGAATAAAGTGGGTTATGTTTGAGAATGTAGAGGATCTCCGACTATAGAGATGTTAAAATAATGGATTGGGAATCAGATATTAACAGGAGTTTATATGAAAATATATGATTATTAAAAGTTTCCCTCATTGTGCTAAACAACCACAACCCCGATTTAGTACAGTTACATTATGACGCACCAACGAGGGGCACGAATGGGGGATATGAGCACTAATAGTTTTGTCAAAATGCTCATGGAGTAGATGATGAAGATAAGTGAGAAGGTAGAGTTAGTGACTGAACATATGAGCAAACGAGAGGCCAACATGAACAAACTGGAGTCTAGCATCGATAAGTTGAGTGTGATAGTAGAATCTATGAGTGTGGTTGTGAACGAGGAGGATGAGAAAAGGGTGAAGGATAAGATAAAAGAGGAGGAAGTGATTGAGATAAGTGAGATTAAGGAACAGGAAAATTGTCAAAGAGGTGGGGGCGTGAGAAAGCAGGTGATATGGAAGAAACTGAAGGAGAGGAAGGAGGTGAAAGAAAGGAGAAGGTAGAAGAGAAAGGAGAAACGGATTAGGGAGAAGGTGAAATGGAAGAACGTAAGAAAGTAAGCGATATGGGAGAAACTGAAGAAGAGAAAGGATAAGCAGATGAGGTTGGTCATGAGGCGGACAGTAGCAGTCAAGAAAAAGAGGCTAATGATGAGGGTGAGAGTGCAGGAGTGAATCATGAAGAAGACAACATACTAGAAGAAGATAAGGTGAAGAAGAAACGGTGGAGAACAAGGTGGAAGAAGAGGAAAGACCTGTTGAGCAAGACAAGAGAGACGAGGAAGAGGAGGAAAATGTGGAAAGGAAGAAGAGAGAAGTGGTTGAGAATGAAGACAAGGAGAATGAATAAAAGGATGCGATGCAAGGCAGGAGAAGGAGGAGGAAGACTAAGAGAAGAACAGAAGAAAACAAAGAAACTGATAAAGAAAAAGAAGATAAAAGGGACAAAGGGAAAGAGGAAAGAAAAGAACTGAAGAAAGGAACTGTTGAGTAAGATAAGGAAAGTGTAGAAAATAAGAAAGAGGAGGAAAGGTGAAGAAGTAAAAGAAGGGAAAGGGAAAGAAGGAGAAACAGAAGAAAAGGAAGAGCAAGGAGGAAGGAGAAGGAAGACTAAGAGAAGAACAGAAGAAAAGGAAGAATGAAAGGTTGAAGAATAAGGAGAAAGGTAGTGTAGAAGATGAAGATAAAGTTCTCAATCTCGATAACTTCATGATTTTCGATCTTGTCAGTGATGGAGAACTAGTTTGCAACCAGTCTCGTAATATATTCGATTATAATGTAGTTAACAATTATGGGTATTCTGTTTTGAATGATATAGTTGAAGTGTCATGAGAACCTTCACATGTTCCGAATATAGGTTCTGCAGAAAGTGCAGATTCGACAGACGAGGATTACAATGTGAGGTGGAAAGTGCTTAATCGGGATGTTGATAGAAATGGTTATTTATGCATTCGAGATAATAACATCGAAAATAGCAGTTCAGATGTTGAAAAGTGTGAAGATGGTATGTCCTTATCAAATGAACACATTCTTCTAGCTCTTCGAGACTTGATATTGGAAAGTGGATTTCAGCTGAGTGCTGGTTTGGATTCAGAATATTTAGTTGCTGATTCAGGAATGCTCACACTAGATAGTCAAGGGAAGATGTCTGTGGAACAAATACAGAAAGAGCCAACAGTTGTAAAAGATGACGTTGGCACTATTGGAGAAGAAAATAATGCAATGTCAAGTGATGAAAATGATTTATAATTTGTTTACTGTGTGCGTGATATTTCTTTAGTGTATTTGTGATGTGTATTACTTTCATTTATGTTGTATTTTTATGCATGTGAACCTCACGTGCTTCTCACGTGAGAATCACATAGGGGGCGAATTGTTCATTTTCCTTGGTTATTTTAGGTTAGGAGCATGGCTACCTTTTGCTGGGGGGCCATTGCATTGAAGGCCTTAGTGCCTGAGATTAGGTATTCTTTGTAATGGTTCAGCAGTATGGTAGGAGGGGGCCATGCTCAATTGAGTTGCATATCTGCATAGATATTTCTTTTTACTATAGTCAATTGTTTTGAGGTTAGTTTTGTTGTAAAATTGTTGTCAGTTGTTCAGATTCTCATTAGCAAGAATGAAGTGGGTTATGTTTGAGAATGTAGAAGATCTCTGATGCTAGGACTATAGAGATGTTAAATAATGGATTGGGAATCAGATATTAAAAGGAGTTTATATGAAAATATATGATTATTAAAAGTTTCACTCATTGTGCTAAACAACCACAACCCCGAATTAGTACAGTTAGAGTGTGATATTTACGGGAATAAAGTTCCATGCGGAGACTTTGCTGATAACGCGGGCTCCAGTATTTTCTCATGAACGCCTCCTTGAATCCCTCCATAGTTTCAAATGTGATCAAGGTTAAAACACTTCCACATAAAAAAATCGATCATCCTCAGCTGACGTGCTGGAGCTACGTTCTGGTCAAGAAAGTAGTCCTGGACTTCATTTAGGAAGGCCTTTGGTGTCACTCCTGTCCCATCTATGAATCTATTCGGTTTACATTCGTCAGATCTTATTACGTGAATTAACTGTGCATGTGGCTGTCCGTCGTGAGGTGTGCATCTTCTACCTCCGTAATTTCGAAACGCCTCTAGTATCTGCTATGAGTGAACTTTGTCCGATCGCCTGACCTCCCGCTGTGTTTACTGCCTCGAGGCTACCCATGCTTGCCTGCTTCCCCTTGTCTGCTAATGAGGAGAATAACGTACCCTATTCCAATGATTTCAACTCTGTTTTTATAATTCGGTCTTTATGTCTTTATGTTTTCCTCTAAGGCCTGAATACTAGTATGGTTATCATTTAGTCTCCTTATGATCGATAATCTCTCCTCTTTGCTTTCCGCATTCATTTTCTTCCAGTCCTTGCGAATGTTCTCCTTTATCTGGTCCAATCTTTCCTCAACCTAGTGTTTGCTGGCATCCTGACTAGATTCCATCTTCTCTAACCTTTCCCCGAAACGTGTATTATTCTCATCTATAGTTTGTTTCAACTCATCCTCTTCGGCATCGATACTCTGCCAACGTTCTGCCGATTGAATTTCAAGTCTATCTATTTCTTTAATCAGATCATTGACGTTCCCGACCACTGTTGATAATTGCTCCTGTACGATCTGTGTGTTACTTTCAATTTTGTCAAATCAATTTTCCAATCTCTCCTGTGCTGTTCTAACCTCAGTTGTGCTTGTTAAGCATGCCAGCTCTATTTGTCGTAATTTTGCTAGAACCATTTCGTCCAAGCTTTCAAGTTTCTTATTAAAAGTGTCCTCAAACTGCTTAATTTGCCCTAACTGTTTTTCGTTATTATTACGGATATCTTGAGCTAATTTCACTAGTTGTTCTTTAGTATACTCCTTCATCTCAGTTGTAAGTGCGTCTAATTGTTCGTTATTCTTAGTATTCTGCGCGGCTAATTGTTCGTTAATAGTTTCACTCTGCGCGGCTAGTTGTTCATTAATAGTGTCTTTTATTTGTGTTTTTAATTGCGTGGATTGTTCCGCGATAAGTGCATTTTGTGCTGTTAATTGTTCAACCTTACATTCACTCTGAACGGCTAATTGTTCGCTAATACTGTTATTCATTGAACTACCAAAATACTACAAAAGATAATGCAAATCTCTATACAACGAATCAGGACTACTTAAGACACGTGCCTATTTATTCCATCGACACACGTTACAAATAAAATTAACAGAAATCGCATTAACCATATTGGAAATCGTAAAATAACTTCGCTACTCTAGCTCGATTAAATCAAATAGAAATGAGCGCAAGTAGATCCAACCTGAGCTGTTAAATACCTAGGCTTATTGTTTTGAATATGACTAGTTCAAGGATAACCTAAGGAAGGTATTGACTCGATCAACATTTTATTAACTGGTTGTATGAATATTTGGGATCATTATTGAAGTAAATATAAAATTTATAGTAAAATTAGGTTTGTTGGTAGTGTTTAATGTTTAGTTAGACCAATTGCTACAAATTATAATTGCTCACTTAGGGGTGACTGGATTTTGATTCCGGTTCTAAAGAATATATCAGGTATACGTAAATACGTTGTAGTAATGGTAGTAACCTATAAAATCTCCCATTATTATTATAGAAAATGGACATTTCGGATATTCTCATATGTCTTCATAGTGTTCTCTTCTCTCAAGAAAAGAAGAAGAGATGGCATCAGCTGATCTAGAGGCGATCAGGATTATGTTTAAGGCGTTACAGGCAACGGAGGGAAAGTTGGACAAAGATTTAGAGGCATTACACCTCAGTACACATCAAAACCATAGGAGATTAGGAGAGGAAGTAAAGAAAAATGCTGAGGGCGTGAAGGACGATGTGAAGACTGATATGAACAAGTTAGGAATAGAGTGTAGGACCAATGCGGCCGAGACACAAAAAAATATTGTCAGATACACAAAAAACATTGTCAGACACACAGAAAACACTGTCAGGGTTAGAAGCTAGTCCTAATCTGTTGAAAGAAGAAATATCTCTGGCCAAGAAATAATCTAATGACAAACTCACTAACTTAGAGAACGATGTATAACTACAGTTAGGCATACTTCAATCAGAGAATGTCAATATTAACTCCAACTTGAACCAACTGAAAGCAACAGTAACCCAGTTGCAAATTGAAGTGAATCACAAATCTTATATTATTAGGAGTGAAATTGAATTGGATGTCAATGAAATTGTTACTAAAAACATTGTTAATCTTAAGAATAAATTAGTTAATTCTGGTCAGGATAATATTAAGGAATTGAAGGCTGAATGGTCTAAGAAAATTGTAATGTGTGAGTATCGCCTTAACAAAGACATTAATGATGTTAGAGAGGACTTTGTAAAGAAAATAGAATGTGTTCAAATGGAACGAGATCAAATAATAAGCAAAATTCGAGAAAAAATCGGAATCTGATTTGACAGATAATTTCGATGAAATTAATGAATTTGTGGGATCTAAGGTAAGCGAAGTTAAGTTTAATCTAAACTTAGAAATAGATTTGATCAAGACTAAGCTGCAGGAAATGAGTGTTAGGGATTCTGTAAATGTGGAAGATACTGATGAAGGGTTAACTACCGACGTCAGAAGAGACGTGAGATCAATGCTAGAACATGCTGAGGAAAAGAACAGCCAAGAGAAATATAGGCAACAAGAACGTATGACGAGGATGGAAGAGGAAATGAGAAGCATTAGAAATCAGAGTATAGCCCAGTTAGATTTTCTACACCTATCGAGACGCAAGATATAGGATCACCGCTAACCACTAGTGATAGAGGAAATTCACCGAATTTCATGATTATTAGAAGCGTAGAACAAAAACCGAAGCGTTTCTCAGTGAATAATGGAATTACCCCAATATAATTCATTAATGACGTGTCCGAATACTTTTTGGAAAACCATATTGGAGAATAGAGGGCATTGAGAGTGGTAGAGAGATGTCTTGATCATAATTCCGTACAATGGTTTCACGCGTATAGATGGATATTCTTGTCATTTGACGTCTTTGCAGATGCGTTAATAAGACGTCATTGGAGTATTGACGAAGAGCAAAATTTAAGGGCGGAAGCATATTCAAAAGGAATACGCTAGTTCGTATCCTGCGCGCCATGGTAGCTATTTGACGACTCAGCTCGCTAATCTTCAATATTTACAGCCATCGTTGTCAGATCAAGAATTTATACAAGCGATATCACTCCAATTACCTGTGTACGTAAGACGTTATATAATATCGTCAGGAGTGTCAGATTTACAGGCTATGGATGAGCTGTTACGACGACTTGACTACACCAGTAGCATTTTTAATCCACCAAGTAGGAATGCAAGGTTGGATAACCGCGAGATCAATACCATAATGATTGATCAGACGCAACAGACTGAAAATGAAGCCAGGCGAGAAAATAATCGAGTAGGAACGATTACTTTCAAAGGCAACGGAACGGGCCTCATTTTCGAAGACCCAGAGACGTGACACCTTATCAGCAATGATAATGTAATAATGAACAGAACAGGTCAGGCTATCATCATAATAATGCCTACAGACACAGTAATTATTACCAGGGGGATGATAGGAATAACCAGAGGCACATCCGATAAAAAAAAAATTGAAATGACGACAATTTTAATAGGCGAAGGTATCAGGAGAGGTATCACGAAAACCAAGAGTACCTGAGGAACTTTTGCGACAGGAATAATGAGGAACAGAGAGAGTACGCGTTAAATGGGGCGCGCTGACGCCAGATCTACTACATATACAAAGTTCTGCAAGGCCAGGCAAATGATGTAAGGTAACTCGTATACAGGCGTTGTTTTACGCAAAACATTGGAAATTCCTGAATTATCTGTTCGTTGTATACAACTGTACCTCATGCATTGCAGCAAATGACGGTACAAAATTTAGTTATGATACAACAAAGCTCAGAGCACAATTTGAATGCAAACATTATAATTTATATTTTTCAATAATTCACGAATATGTTAATATTATAATATGTTATAATATTAAATTTTCTCGAACATCATACAGTAGGTTATTAGTACATTATGCAACGAGCCTATAATGGCAATAATTAAGACACGAGTATGTTTATAAAACGAGCGTATGCTAGTTTTATAATTTCCATACGAGTGTCTTAATTACCATTATGGGCGAGTTGCATACGACTGTTCATGTTCGACGATAATTATTATAACTATTTTATGTTCGAACATAAATATTGATAAATATCTGTCGATATTTCGCCAGCTTTATATACTGAACAGAGCGCTTGAGACGCAGAGAATGCCTTGTATTTGACCATGGCCTCCTCGATTACCCTACTATGACACTAGGCCACGCAGTAAAATTTAAATTAGAAGGCCGTGGAACTCAGCGCATCTAATTATCTAATTGGTCAAACAACTGTTTCTTGAGCTGTGATTGGTGGGAGAAATTGTTTCATAATGAAAAATAGTGTTATAATGAGACTCATTACAGTACAGTTTTTGGCACCTAATAGTCAGGGTCGAACATAAAATAAATAAGAATATGACATTTTCCACGAATATAATAATATCAGAAAATTGAATGTTAAAATACATCACATACCTTCAGGCCTGCCCACTATCCTCTGGTAGTGGTGTTAACCCTTCCATGAATTTCTCCGTGTCCCTGGATGGTTCAGTTTCAGCCGAATCGGAGTCAGTAGGCGATACATAGAAAGTGGAAGAAGACGAAGATGATGATGAAGATGACAAGCGTATCAAAAATTGTTCCTCGTCATCTTGAATCTCATCTGCTTTCCACAGTTCACTTTCAATTTTTTTGGTGAGGTTCACGTAGTTTGCCCAATTTTGTGTGTGGTCACGTGGTGGTATGCAGCCGAAATGAAATTCTTCGTCTCTTGCATTTTTGAATGAGTCGTTGTTCAATTTTATATAGTTCTTCACTTGCGGCCATACCATTTCGATGGGATTAAGTTGACATTCGTATGGTGGTTAGCGAAGAAAATATTTTCCTGCTGATTTGGCCATCTCGTCAATGATGTATTTATCATATCTGTCTCTGTTTTGATTCACCATAAAAGGAAGCTCCCGCTTTAGCATATCATTTCGAAACGGGATCCTATTTTGAATGAGTCAGTCTACAATCCGGTCTTTTCCCCATGACGTTGTAGGTAAAAGTTCGTTTTTCTGACTGATAGCCTGCATTGTCTATTACTAACAAGGAAACTGTCCGTACGGTGAATTGTATAAAAAGTGATTCGCGGAGCAATTGTTGCCCAATGTTCCCGAGGGATCTATCCTTACAAGGGAACTGTCCATACGGTCATATCGAAACCGACAATGATATTTCGTAGAGATGATGAGGAAACCATAAATTAGCGATGTACCAAAAATTAGCTGCCATTTCGAACTGGAAGGTCCTGAAATCGGCACGGAGATTTCTAATAGGATTGCACGCGCTAGCATATAGCTCGACGTGGACAGCCCTGGTGACCAGTTGAAGCGTGCGCGTAACCTTGAGCGCTCTGTGCTTGCTTTGCAGAAGCAAGAAGGCTGAAGCGGAATGTATGCGATGAAGACCTGCGACTGTGGGCTTGGAAATTTCGCGAGAGATTTCAATGGGGCGAACTAATTTCAGCGCATATACTGTAGTTGTTGGTTGAGTCGTTTTAAGAAAAAGTGCAGAATAAAAAGTAGAAAAATCACGAAATTTGTATCCCGTACGTATCTGCAAGAAGAAGACGAAAAAGATCAAGTTGCAAAGAAATTTGTAGAAGCAGTTACAGAGCGATTTTTAGACCACGCCCCTTTTTTAATATACAGTACAGATCAGAGTGGTTTCGTGCGCGAAATGAAAGCGAAAAGGACGCTATCGTTTGTTGGTGAGAAACATACAGAAACAGTTACTCAGTCAGTTCATGCACTCGCCCATTCGTACACATTTATGCCTACAATTAGTATGGCTGGTACACTTTTCTCGAAATTATTCATTGGACTAAAGGAGGCAACTGGAACTTTCGGCCCGAGAGTTTCCAAAGAAATGTTTCATGCCAGAAATATAATTGTAACAGCCACAAAATGAGGAAAAAATGGGGAGAAAGGAATCAAAATATTGTTTTATAGAATACTTTTTCCCATTTGCGGAAGAGAAGTGTTTGCTACTGTTAGATTCCTGGGCTACTTATAGTGATAAGAGATGTCTTGAAGACATTCCTTCATGCAACGGTATAGAAATTCTCCAGGTTCCTCCCGGAACTACAGGGAAAATACAGCCCTTGGATAAGTTTTTCTTCCGGCAATGGAAAACTTTATATCGCCGTTTAACAGACATTGTGTCGGCTTGTGAAGACGTTCAGTTTGATGTATATCAGAGAAACAGCGTACTGAAAATGCAATCCTTCATTCATTTTCAAGTCATTTTCAATTCATTTTCAATTTTCTTCCCCACGGTTCAAGGATATGGTTAAATATTCGTGGTTCGCAACCAATTACACAACGCAGAGACCTCCCGAGTTCGAAGTGCTGGCGAAATATTGCCTTCAAATAAGTAAGGAAAACTGTGAAGAACAATGTGGCCTCAAAGTGCATATTCGTTGTGCATGGTGCCAAAAATATTTCTGTTTTTATCATGCGATTAACGAACCTCATTTATCTTTCACATTCGTTCCCTAACAATGAAGTGTCCTTGGTGCATGGTAGCCTGCCAGTTCGTTCTCGCTCTCTCCAGCACAACTGCAACTCCACTCCGCTGTGCGCCGCACGAGCCGGCAAGATGCAAGGGTTGTCCAGTAGTTGCGTTGTCACACGGATTTTGTATCAAGATTTCGATACCTTCCAGCTTGAAATGGCAGCTAATTTTTTGTACATCGCCAATTTATGGTTTCCTCGTCATCTCTACGAAATATCATTGTCGGTTTCGATATGACCGTATAGACAGTTCCCTTGTAAGGATAGATCCCTCGGGAACATTGGGCAACAATTGCTCCGCGAACCACTTTTTATACAATTCACCTGTAATTTCGTCGTGGGCGTCTGCCGTGTTCTTTGGCGCAGAAAAGTTAGCTCGGCACCATTAACGAACCCTTGTTCATTCCCGGCATGAACCAAGGCAAACCTCGATCCACGAGCCCTAGGTGGCCTAAGACCTGTGCTAACACCCTCAATTGCTACCTGACAAGCACTTTTAATTTTGGTACCTCTCCATTCTTTCGTCACGGCGTGGTCCATGTTCACCCAAGACTCGTAACGATAGATTTGACTTCATTCCTAATCTTTTCAAGTCCTTCAGATACTTACAACGCCACCTGATTATATCGTCTCTTTCAATCAGGGCACATTTGTTGGCCCTTCTTACATATTCAAACCCTGTCATGATGAATTCGAATAATTTGGTAGAATATCATCACTGTTTACCCTGCTCAAAACTATATTTAATGTTGGTAGTATGTTTCCAAAGAACAGTGAATGAACGATGCGACGGACTCCGTGTTGTACTGTTCCATCATACTTTATTAACCTAGCAATTTTTTTTGTTTACTCGCTCTATTAGATTTTGATTTTGCTGACATTCTCGGAGGACCTTCCCTTTTTTTCCTTTCTAATTCTATATACTAAACGTTTTGAACACCCGGTAGCTTCTGCTGTCTCTTCAACTGCCTCGGTAACGTTCATATTCTTTAGGAAGTAATTAAATATATTCAGTACTATAATTCGTTCTCTACTGTGCAATTTGCCAATAATACGCCGCTTTCTAGTTGTTGTATTCATAGTGAATATAATAATAATAAATATAATAATAACTTAATAATAAATAACACAATTTATAAAAACCAAAAGGACCACTTCACTTCACAGTTTAACTTCACACCACAACAAATTTAATAACACTGAGCTCTGGGTTAGCACAGAATCTTTTCCTACCCTCATCAAACGCAGTCGTGGGGATAACGAGGCCGCCTGAATAAATAAACTATCGCTGCGTCAATTAGTGCTGAGCAGGGGCAGTACGCGAAATGCGATAACTTATGAATGCTATCTGATCACGAGCTCTGGTTTGTTTTAAAAACTATGTCAAACATTAATGAAAATTTCTTCTCGCTTAGTCACCGACATTAAGTCAACAGCAAAAAAGTTTCTCGCTACCTAACTTTTCTGTGATACCATCCTATAATATTCAAGTAACGTTTAAGAAATGAAATTATGACTTTTTAGTATGAAACAAATTACTGACCCTGATAAATAGGATATCTTCTTCTAACATCAGGCATTATAAAAATAAATTCTTAATCTGTTGTGATCATTAGTTCATTAGCTATGGCGTGATAAGTTTTATATGTGCATACATTTAGATTCGCTCTAAAATATCGTTATTATGAAAAATTGGCTGTGTTAATTATTTACGGCTTTCAATTTTACATCACCATTAAGAGCGGAAAATTCTCTATAAGACCACATAAACATTTTCTTAGATTTATCACTTCACATTATTGGGAAATGGCAACATCGCCGGGGTAGAAGAGGACGAAGCTAATTACAGGACATGTGAGTGCGAGTGCGAGGCGAATACTACATTTAATTCCATACTGTCTTGTAAGGTAGAGACGCTCTATAGACAGGATGAACAAAAACCTAGCAGTAATAGGCAGGAAAATAGACGAAATAGCAACATCTCAGGACAAAGAAAAAACTCAAATCACGAAACGGCAATAGAAGAGAAGGAATCTCCACTAGCTTATTCACTGACGATAAAAATGAAGTATACCAGACTACAGACGAGGATTTGTTATTTGAGGAGGAACTTACGGAAAGAAATAGAACGGCTGAGTTGCCAATTATAAACATAGTCGTGGGAGATGATATGTTTAAAACACTTGTGGACACGGGTGCGTCTATTTCAATATTGTCAGGAGAGTCCTATGACAAATTGATAAATGGAAAAGCAGTTACTTCATTGCCTGTCTCTAGTATGAAGATAAGAGGTATTTTCAAGTACAAGTCTGTGAAATGTAGGATTCAAGCATTATTGGAATTTAATATAAATGAGCACAGTTATGGACACGTATTTATTGTCGTGGAGAAAATAAATTTCGATGTCATTCTCGGAATTGATTTCATAACAAAGGTGGGAGCCGTTACTGATAAGAGGAATAGAGTGATTAAATTTAATGAAAATATGCACACAGAAGAGTCAGAAGAACAGGATGTTGATTGCATTCCAGAGACGGAATCTAGGAAAATTATTTTGGACCATGTAATAAATGAGGTAGAGGCTGAGTCTAGTCACTATGGACTGAATGTAGACGGCTTCACTGGAATTGCGGAAACATTTCAGGAATTAATCTGGGAATATAAAGATATATTTGATGATAAATCCGGATTAATTAAAGGTTTCAAATATCATACAAGATTGACTGTTAATGCTCCATATTTTAAGAAATTCCTAAGGACATTGAACCATCGAGGGAAAGAAGGATAGAGGCAGCTCATGAAAGATTGGTTAGAACAGCAGAGAAGAGGACTGCGGGCAACCGTTACAGCACACAATTAAGGGAAGGAGATTTAGTACTAGTAAGAAGACCGACCAAAGCAGACGTACCGGTAACGAAGCACATACTGTATATATAACATTTTCGAGAATTTTTATTGGCACATACAAGGTAGCTACGGTCTTTAATAACAACTGTTATAAGATTGTAGGAATTGAGGATGAACAAATGCTTGGCAATTTTAATGCAAAGAACCTCAAGGGATATTACAGGAAGATCAAATAACACAGCAAATTCTAGTCCAGCAATATGGCTATGTCTGGATTACAAAAGCATTTTATACACTTTTGTAATCGACATTAAGATGGATGTTGTACTAGAATTTGTGATGCATAAGGCTGTGTAATTGCCTGTAATGAAACGAAGCCCATGTACAAATGTATAGAGGCTGGAATCGTGCAGAAACGAGTATACTAGGGTCGTGCCAGTCACCGGAACCGGCCAATCAGAACATTCGCTGTGAAAATACACGTTGAGGCGGCGAAATCTAATTTACCTTTGATGGCAGGGAGCCGACACGAAACCCGCACAGGAGTCAGATATGTAACCCGAAGAGCAAGAGGTATGCCGACGACGCAAGCTAGAAGCGTGTCGAGAAAGAATCACGTGACTCATCAGAACCAATAGGAAAATTACAAAAGGTGCAATTAGCAAGATTCTCATCACCCATTGCGAGGCTAATTAGAAGTACTTTGACTTGCTGAGAAGACATCTAAAATTATTTTGGAATTTATATGATATTTCTGTGTGAAGACGGAAGTCTAATTGCGGAGTAATATGGACAATTGTAATACCCGCCAACTTATCGCACGAGATTTTTATGATGACGCCAACTTGGAGCAGTAGTGGGGGATATCGAGATATACTCGAGGCTTCTTTGAACGAAAACGTCGTAGAGGACGTGCGGGAGTGCACCATTATTTAAAGTAATGAGTTAAATTACTCGGTGCAGGATACACCACAATTGAATACACTATAGTTTTAAAGTGGACTTGTAATAAGTATAACTACGATAGTATTGAACAAGTGCGGAAGTTTGAAAGTGTGAAAAGTCGAACTTTGAAAAAGTATTACGCAAATGACGAGTACACACATAAGTTTACGAAGTGTTAACGGAAATATAGGCAGGAAACAAATTGTTGAGACATTGAACCATTGGATATCTGACCATTCAACGAGGGATTTTTGTTAATAAAATTGTATTTCTGACGAAATCAAGTTATTTATCGATAGCAATGTTATGCGTGTTTATGAAATATATCGCAAGTGCAACGAGCGACGCGTATACAAAAGACATTTAAGTATTGGGAACAGTTATTTACGAACATTATCACCACCATAGTTGTCGAAATGAAATTGAGAGGGAGAATTCTGAATAACTTAGAAGAAGTAATGATGAGTTGCTAAATATGTTAATGGGAACATAGCCTATGGAGACAATGAAGATTTCTGGAGTGACGTAACGAAATATTATGCAGAGGAGAACACCATCTACTCCTGATGTATCGTCAAATTTATATTTCTTCGTTTATGGCTATAAATATGGATACCACTATCTCAAATATGAATGATACGCGGAGGATAAGAAGAACAGAAGATATTCCAGTACGAGCGAACAAGGGTGGACCCAGTTCGATTCCTGTACGAGAGAACAAGGGTGGATCCAGTTCTAGAAGATACGGGAGACGCTGTCTGAGGAGGAGACATATATTGGTCAACACGAGGATGTTTGGCGCACTTATCCAAACGGGGGAGATGGAGGCGTACGAGGAAGATGCCCATTGCAGCGCCAATAGACAGAGGTACTCGAGGAAAGACTTGTTTATGAGTGGTTGTTCAAAACAACCACTTCTAGATAATTATCTCTACGCAATAAAAGGTAGAATCAATAACTTGTATCAGTATCCCATAGTTTTGTAGTTTGAAGATGTCGAGAGTATCCGACCATTATTCTATGTTGTCATTATAGCCATTTTTCTAAGTATTTTAAATTTGGTTAGTAATTTTTGATCGTTTTCTTTTTCGATTCAGATTTTTAAACTTAGAATTCAACAGGTTTAATTATCTTTATGAGAAGGCTGGAGTATCTAGGTTTGATGTTTTAAATCGAGTTTTCGTAAATGGTTTTGGATTTATTTAATTTATGGAGGAGATTTTATCGTATTGCGTTTTAATTTAGATAGTTTGATAATTCGACTTTCGAATTTTGAAGCAACGATAGATAGACGGTATTTATTATAGATCAGAGTGAAGTTAAGTTATTAACGACTTATTGTAAGATCAGATGACGAATATTTCTCACAAGACATGTGAATGATGTGTTAAGCGTTTTGAAGGAAACATGTCATATTTAGGATGATTGAAGTTTCAATAAACATATACTTTATTTACATTTAAGATTGTCTTGAAATAACGATAATAGAAGATGTATCAGAGCTAGAGCTATTTTAGAGAACTAGAGAACCAATAAATTATTGTAATATTATTCTGGATTTGTTTGCAACTAGAGAGGAAGGCAATTTGAAGATGATATGTCAGAGGTTTATTAAAGATACAGACGAGAATGAATTGTTAAGATTGAAGCTGCGATGATATAATATTTTGAGAAAGGTTGATGTAGTATTTCTGGTAGACGGAGGAAAGTAAAGTTGGATTTTGTAGTAATGGCAATGTTTCATTGAGACTGAAATGTTGTTGATATCTGTATTGAGAGACAGTCGAAGTTATTAATTTGTAGACGAGAAGAGGAAATATTGTTGGTATTGTTAGAGAAGGATTGTTGTATTGCATCGAAAGTCAGTCTGAAGGACGTGACATACGTATTTACGGATAATTCTACCACCTTGAAACAGTTAGGAACAGCTGATCGATATGATAGCTGAGGTTGTGTAAATGAGAACAGGTCATACTGGTAATTATTATTTTATTGAAAGTTATTATTATTATCTTTATTATTGTGGAACGACTAGGGAGATGTTATTATCTATTTCTCTACTTTATTGTATGGACTATAGAATCCAGGATTGACATATACTACCGAATTGGAAACCAAGTATAGTGGAAATTATAAGAGATTGTAGAATGCAGGGAGAAGTCAAATATTTAATGAAAGTTTGTCGTAGATAGAACTCATTCGTTATTAAGTGTTGTAAATAGCTGTGTTGTGTAGACAGATATAGTGAAAGTGTGTATACGTTTTATACAGATTCTCGACCGTTAATTAGATGAGAGGTAGTGTAGGAGACAGGAGTTTGTTATTGTATATAGTAACAAGTAATAGTAATGGTGGAGACCTACGTCATGAGTAAATTAATTTTATTTAGGAAACGTTATGATATTATTTTTATTGTTAACTCCTGTTATCTAGGACACAGCAGTTTGTTGCCAGTTTGCGCTCATTTCTATTTGATTTAATGGAGCTAGAGTAGCTAAGTTATTTTATGATTTTCTATAGCGTAAATGCGATTTCTGTTAATTTTATTTGTAACGCGTGTGGAATAAATAGGCAGGCACGTGTCGTAAGTATTCCTGATTCGTTTTATAGAAATTCGCATTATATTTTGTAGTATATTCGTAGTTCAATGTGCTATAGAGGTGGAGGTGACGTCACTAACCTGATCCTTATCCCATCACCCAAGATTGTTTTGATTCTCGTTCTCCCAAGTATTTTAGAACCCTTAACCTAAGTAGTTAGTATTCTATAGCATTTAAATTTCCTCTGACCTTATCCGGAGTGTGTTCGCTAGTAGCTCTTAGCAGTTTTTCTAGCCGGGGACTACAAGATGCTGCGATCCCTCTCCATCTGCGGATATTGATGAACAATCTCCAGGAATAAGGGTATAGTACCTTATTTCAAGACCCATTACACCTACCCCAAACTTAGAACTTAATTATTAAAAGTATACGACTATTACGGTCATCACAGAACACAGATTATCAGACAAATTCAATTCACAGCCAAGTACACGGAGCTGATGGTCAATATTTTCCAATTCCATAAAAACAAGGAGACAATCATACAATAAATCCTACTGAGTTGATGTCTGCTGTTCCTTGGAGGGCGATATAATGTAATCCGACGTGGTAGTATAGTTGGTATTTACTTGGTATTAGAGATAAAACGAAGCGACGGCTGATACGAATGTGCCGTCTCGTCGCGGGAAAGGTTGGGGCACTGTGACGAAGTTTCTTCTCACGTGTCTCGCGTTGCCCTGACAACGGTCTCATAGAGCACACTCGTATTTCACGGTTAAGTGCGAACCCCGGAGTGATTTGGTTGCTCTATATTCCAAGAGGGAGATTCAACATTCGGGTCAATGTGAACTCGAAGGCCTAAGGGTTTGATCTACGCACGAGACATGTCATTGGCGTAGCTGGTTTTCAAAGTGCCGTTGAATTTCATCAGAGAAAGAGAGATTGAATGATTGAGTATTTTTAGATGATTATAGATGTGCACAATTCTTTCTCTGTAATATTTCAAACAGAATGCAAATAATACAACACAATGGGTTACGCGACCTATTTAGACTGTATCAATAAGAGTACTAGAGTTTTATTTTGATTTGCGTGCTATACAATTAGATAAAAAATATGTTTTATCTCGGTTTCATTTCGTCGCGGTGCCAATGAAATCCGCTAAGTGTCAATATCGTTCACTTCCATTCTGTCCCCCTAACGCTTGTCACGCGTCCCTAGTTTATGTGTATATAGCCTACATATTTCCATAAGAACATCTATCCGGCGTTCCGGGAGACCATAAAGATAACATATATTTTTTGGCCTTAGTATACAGTATGGTAAACCATATAAATGATAATTTACCACATGGATTGAGGATCTCAACATCCTAAAGCAGATGTTGTTAATGTCACTTTCAGTGACGCCAAGTTCTTTAAGGATGTTCACGACGAACTTTTATTATTAATTTATTCTTATTTCTTCGTTTTGCCCACTTAGGGAGCGCGCTTGAACTTGTTGACTCGGGTTGATGGAGCTTTCCTCTTCTTCTCCTCCCAAAATCTCCTCATGAACTCACTATATTAGTTTATTATTATTATTATTATTATTATTATTATTGTCTTGTTCTTGTAAAATGACAGGGCAGATTCCCCTGTCTTCTTTAGTGACCAATGGCAAGACAACTAAAGCAATGGAATTTTCATTGTACAACAATCAGAACAAAACTAAACCAACGATTTCGTAAATGCATTTCATAGATCTTGAATAATTCAATTATTGTCAATTATAGCTAGTCTCAGGAAGGAAGCTTGATGTTTAACGTGACCGGTAATAACGCGATCATGAGTCACGGGTCCTCTATTTTTACGTGGAATCCGAATCACAGGACGTGATATTTTAATTCGAAAATCTCACCTGCATTGACCGGGAATCGGTCCTGGTCCGTCTTAGTGAGAGGGAAACAGTTTGACCACTGCACCATCACTCCCCCTAGCTAGTCTCAGTTGTTTAGTGAATTTCCTGTCGAGAGTTGTGGGCTTTTGCAATCATGGAGTCCAAACAAATTTTATAGGCGTGAATTTAAAAGATAGAGAGGACCACCTCGTGGTGTAGTGGCTAGCATTGTTGGCTGTCACCCCGGAGGTACGGGTTTGATTCCCGGCTCTGTCAAGAAATTTATTTCTGTTCTGAGGGCTGGGACGGGGTTCACTCATCCTTGTGAGGCAAAACTGAGAAGAGGTTGGTGCGATTCCCATCTTTGAAGTGCTTTACCGTGGTTTCCTACTTCTACTCCAGGAAAATGCCGGGATGGTTCCTAACTTAAGTCCACGGCCGCCTCCTTCCCAATCCTAATCTGAATTTCAAGTGCACACACTATCACAGTTACCCAGGTTATAAGATAAATTCCACACACACACCCAAGTGCACGGGGATATATGACAACAATGTCGCCAAGCCCCTAAAATCAATCAACTACAACAACGAGCGAGAGGGAGTTACATTTGGAGGAAGTGGGTCGAGGTCTGTAATTGCAGCTGGAATGACTCAATAAACATTAAAGATACAAACACTCCCCCTACTGAACTACAGTTAGCAGAACCGGTGTAGTCGACAATACTTCAGTCGTAATACTTATTGTTGTTTTTAATTCATGTTAGGGGCTTGGGACATCTTGGATATCAGCCCCGTGTAGTTGGGTGTGTGTAAACTTGTCTGCGTTTCTGTGATGACTGTAGTATTGTGTGTAACTCTATTAGGGACAGGGGGGAGGTAGGTGCCCCGGGACTTGAAGTAAGACGCTATCGCGGCATTTGTCTGGAGGGAGTGTGGAAAAACCCGGGGAAGTCATACAGATGACTTTCCGTTCAGCCGTTTCAACCCTCATGCCAGAAATAACATCCCACCTCCATGGCAAAATCACCAGACTTATCTCCAGACCACGACTGCGCGGCGGTTGGTTGGTTAGCTTAGACAGAGACTTGTATTAATGGATTGTAGGATTTACGTACACCTTATATATTATACAGCTAGCTGTACCCGGCAGGCGTTGCAATGCCAATCGCAGAAAGACATGATGATGATGATGATAATTGTTGTTTTAAGGGGCCTAACATCCAGGTTATCGGCCCCTGATGGTTTGGGTGATCGTGAAGATGAAAATGAAAAGCGAACTTAAAACTAAAACTAACTACTAACCTACATACTAGAAGAAGAAATGGAAAAATAAAGGTGAATAAGGCAAATAAAAGGACAGAAGGAAAAGAAATGCCCTCAACCCTCGGAAGGGGCGGACTGAGGGACTTGGAAGGAGGGAGAGCCATGGAAGGCATATAGGAAAGTGAAAGAGGAGAGGGTCCGCCCCAAAGGTAAGGGACAAAAGGGGAAAACGGACCCAGCTCAGGAATCCCTCGGGGTCGCCAACTCCCGAACTCATCAGCCGTGAGCCCCTGAGGGTGTAGCATTATCTAGGGTGCACCAGAAGTGGTGGGGCTACATACACCCTGCCTCCTTAAGGGCCTAGAGCACAAGGCAGGAGGTAAAAGGAAGAGAAAAAGAAGGCTGACCCCTCGCAGAAGGAGGGTATCAGAAAAGATGAGACAAGGGCCAATTAAGGCGGGAAAGGAAGAGACTCCCTAGGCCTCGGATACCCTAATACCGTCGGGGTCAGAAGAGAACAAGAGTTGACAAAGTGAGGTCGACAGGAAAGAAGACAGAGAGGAGCCCGGCACAAGTAAGTGGAAGCAATGCCGGACTCAGCTGGGGCCCCGTGGTCGCCAACCCACGCCCACAAGATGTGAGCCCCTGGGGGAGCAGAAAGACAGTGTTAGTGTTGTAATTTTGTTTATTGATATGTTTTTGGATACAAAATATTTTTAGCCTACTTTTCACATTTTGCAAAAATGAGGAAAACGTAGACTTATGAGATCAATCCTGGAAAATGTGTGTCTGTCTGTCCTTCTGTCTGTGTGTGTGTCCCCCCCCTATCAACTCCTAAACGGCTGCAGCAATCGGAACCAAATTTAGTATGAGTAAAGATATATAGCGGAATATCTCACGCCCATATTTGAAAATGATGTCAGAGCTACCAACTGCTGAAAAAACGCACTAGAAATTTGAGCTCCACGTTGGATATCCTGGATGGTATGCATGGGAGCTATTCCAAAATTGGCACACATGTAGATAATACTATTTCTTTTTAATTTCCAGGAGGCCATACATGGCAGTGTTGCCAAAATAATTTTAAGCCTTCTGATTGGTCCAATTTTTAAATGCATATAACTTCTACACTATCAATTGGATTTCAACAAAATTTTGAATGTAAAATATGTACATAAACAGACAGGTCTGAGTGTATTCTAAAGAGCCACCATGGCTGCCAACTGTTAATAATTGCTCTCTCTATTTTCTTTACCCAAATACCAATATATCTGAAAGTATGCAAGCCGACAGCTTTAAACTATGTACACTTATAGTACCTGACACTTTAGATTAATTTGGCGTAACTTATATACTTCAGTTCTACCAACATGATTATAAGCCTGCTGATAGGAGCAACTTTTAAATGCATGTAACTTCTATACTATCAGTTGGATTTCAACCAAATTTCGTATGTGCTATGTGTAACATAACAGGTATGACTCTCGGTATTCTTAAGAGCAATCAGGGCTGCCAAGTGTTAATAAATGCTGTCTATAATTTGTTTACCCTAATGTCAATATATCAGAAAGTATGCAAGCCAACAGCTCTATACATTACACACGTATAGCACCTGACATTCTAGATGAATTTGGAGTAATTAATAGAAGTCAGTGCTGTCAGTGCTGATAGGTCCAATTTTAAAATACATGTAACTTCTATACTGACAAATGGATTTCATCCAAAATGGGCACAACAAGATATCATAATATTTCAGATTATTTCTAACCAGCACACGCATGACATTGTTGCCAACATCCTTTCACCCGTGCTGATAGATCCAATATCTAACTGCATGTAACGTCCATTGGACTTCAACCAAATTTTGTATTCTATACATTAAGAGATGGAACTAAGAATATATTCGGTCACCAGGGCTGCCAACTGTAGTGCTCTATTAGGCTACATTATACCAGGAATACTTGGAACTAATTAGACATTTCGATATTACCAACTTAATTTTGTCATTATTTTAGATAGGTTCATATACTGTAGACTAATCATTGGCATGAAATGTAGGCTCTTTAGTTCGTTACGGAACTTCTTGTTTAGAACTTACAAGGTTCATTTTGGTTCCGTATTGATAAACTAATTAGTATAAACAGGTTAAAGGTTCCGCCTAATCAATACTTTATTAATTATGATCACCGTGTGGTCACTAGTGGGACATGTTTCGAGGCCTAATTAATAGTTTTGGCCCCTTCATCAGCCGATATGGCTGAGAATGATGCAAGATTATTTTGCGTAACACTTAAAATTCCCTTAAAATTGAATCTTGTATGGTGCACACTTCAAATTTCCTTAAAATTGAATATTGTATGGTGCACCATACAGGATTCAATTTTAAGGGTGTGTTTGCAGTGTTTGTAGTGTCTAAAAGTGCTTGAAATATTATTCCCCTTATAACTGCCCTGAAATTCAGCTCTTGGCTGCATACGGTCGTAAAGCCGAGGTCAGAAGTCATACTACTTGGCTGCTGGAGAACTCAATTGGCGATGACAGACCAAACACATATGTTTACTGTTGCTAGATAGCTCAGCTGACAAAATATTAGTCACCCCCTGGTGACATCGTTCCAATACCATGTAACACTGCCTCTAACCTTGATAACTGTCTTGATACGGGGAGGAAGTTTCTAAAGCCGAGGTCAGAAGTCATACTACTTGGCTGCTGGAGAACTCAATTGGCGATGACAGACCAAACACATATGTTTACTGTTGCTAGATAGCTCAGCTGACAAAATATTAGTCACCCCCTGGTGACATCGTTCCAATACCATGTAACACTGCCTCTAACCTTGATAACTGTCTTGATACGGGGAGGAAGTTTCTAAAGTCACTCACTGATGATTTTATCCCGCACAGCCTCTAAATTGCGGGAAATGCTCCCACACATTTTCCGTAGGATTAAGATCGGGTGATTTAGCGGGCCAGTCGAGGTATGTATGCATTCACGTATGCATGCAGTCGTGTTGTCATCTTGTAATGCCCACAAAATACGCATTATGAAATTGAATAAAAGGCAACACTTGGTCACCAAACATCATGGTTCATGTTCACGGTGAGCTGAATGACTGGGCTCAAATCATGGTACGAAGACACAGAACCACCTTAGGAATGAACAAATACCTGGATAGAGAGCGGATTAAACGCTTCATTGAGCCGTCAGTGCAGTCGACGCCTTGTCTCATTAGGAAATGGGCAAAATCGCGACTCACTGGAACACTCTACAAGCCTCCTGTTAACTGCTGTCAACTTTCGGTGTGTTTGGCTCGTTGAAGACCGGTACACACACATGGCCACCTTGTTCCAATGCAACACCATCTATAACGCTGGAAAATGATGAGTGTGTTCCTTCAAGGAAGAGACTAATATTTTGTCCGGTAGGCGTATGTTGTGAATTGACCAAAGTTTGAATTACCTTATTTTTATACGTCTTTATTTGTTTCTTTCTCCCTTTCTGAGTTATTTAATACATATTTTGGTATCGTTAGTTAAGTATTTAACAGATAAATAAGTAATAACATAACTACAGTACATTAAAAACATGTACTTACGTGATAGTTTTTTTTAACCACCAAAGTCAGCTCAAAGAACAGGTTTATCTGCCAGTACAGCTATAGGGCATACATGCTGAAAATAACCATTTATGTTTCCAAGAACTATCGTCACGTATCGCAGGAGCAGGATACGTGTCACTATAAATCTGTGTTCTCAATTGGCCACCTTTTTCGCAGGATGTCAGTACTTCTTTGCTCTGGACTTTTCTCTGAAGTGAATCTTTATTTGTTTTTGTTAATAATAATAATAATAATAATAATAATAATAATTCTACTACTAATAATAATAATCGAAATTTGATATTTTTCAGTCAGTCAACACGATTGTACCCAATTGTGAAAAAATACATGATATTAAAAAATACACTTGGATGACCAGTTTCGATCGTCAAGCGATTATCATCAGGCTATTAAATCTATGTCTAAAAGTATGGGTGATAGTATTTTCAATATGTATACTTATTTAGTTGCAGTTAAAATAATGCAACTAGTCAATATTTGTTATTTATAGTCTATGTGATATTTTGTTAAGATATTGAAAGTTGTGATTGACCTCGACATTTGCTTGCTTAGTGTATGTGATTGTTGTTAAATGGTCAGTTCAGATTGTATTGTTTAGGCTACTTAGCTGGTTGAGTCGCACGCGGTCCGGATGAGAGCAGTTGACTGAGTCACTGTCTGCACTCAACTGGGAGGAGTTTCTTGTGCATAGTATCTCTTATCTTCATAGGCTTTCCCCCTCTCGTATTCCTAAGTGTGTTCATCGAGCAAATTTAACATATGTGTTTTGCCAAGTCTAGTCTTCCTGATGTGATGTATGTCACTGTCTACTGGACATCTTCAACTATTAAAGACGAGTTATCATTCTCTCCACGCATAAGCTAAAAAGCCCTTTTTATCGCAAACGGTCAAATGAGAATGTCCCGGAACCTTTAATACTGCCGTTCATGCCGGCCTTGGTTTATTGAAGAAATGACACATCGTACATCCTTATCCAATAACACGTTTCCCTTATCTAGCTTGGTTACCACGTTGTGTTGTTCCTTGTTTCCAACGGGATGTTTTCTATTCGTGTAAGGAGGGTGAATTCTCCATGAATGCGTGTTCATTTAAATTATTGGGTTTGTTTATTTTAGCTAAGTGTATCTCGATTGCTTCCTCTATGTCACCTTCCGGTTCTTGATGAATTATTTTTAAGTCGGTTTCAATATTAGTGAAATATTAGTCCCGCGTCGAACATGTGTTTGCATACGGCCGAGTGCGTCTCGTATTTTATCGCATGTCTGTGCTCATTGTATCGTGTGTCCATTCTTCTCCCTCCCTGGCCAATGTAATTTGCTTAACACCCTGTGTCTTGGCACGTTATAGAATATACCCCTGACTTTGAATACGGGTCTCGTTTATTTAAATTACTGTTGTGCAAATGCTTTCCGGTTGTGTTGTTTGTTGTGAATGCTATTTTAATGCCTTGTTTTTTGAACAGATTGGTTTTATTGTAGGTACGCGCGTTCACGTAATTAAAGCACGCGAATTTTTCTCATTATTGTCTGGCTTTTGAATTGTTTTATTTTTATGCCTGGCTACAATTTGATCTATTTTGCTGGATGGAAAATTGTTTTCTTTAGCTATATGCTTGATAAATCTGATTACCTTATTGTAATTATCTTTTGACATGGGTATGTTTAAAGCCCTGCGTACCATTGAATTGAAGCCCGCTAATTTATGCATACCGGGGTGGTTAGACTGAATGTCAATTGCATGTGATGTTTGTGTCGGTTTTCGTAAGATAGAATATGAATGCTCATTATCTTAACGTTCGATGGTTACGTCGAGATAATTTATTTTCCGATCGGTTTCGGGTTCCTTAGTGGATTTAATGTAGTGGTGTAGGCTATTAATGGCTTGGAGTATTGTTTCTTTGCTTGTTAATTTAATGTCGTAGATGAAAATTACTTCGTCCACGTATCCTTTCCACTGTACTATTCCCTTTGTCGTGTTCTTTTCTGGGAACGCATTTTGCAGTGTGTTAATGAAGATTTCGGCAATTAGCCCGCTTAGCGGTGACTCCATAGCTAAGCCTCTGTTTGCGTGTATATTTTATTGTCAAATTGAGACACGTTTTGGATGACAGCGACCCTCAGTAATTTCACGATCTCTTCAGTTTTTTTTTACCGATTTGTTTGTCTTTAAATTGTTTTCGATTATACCGATTGCTTCATAAATTTCAATGTTGGTATACATGTTAGTTATATCGAAGGAAAGTAGCCGCACGCTAGGATTCATTTGTAGCATGTTTAATGCAGTTACTAGTTCCGTTGTGTTCTACTGAATTGTTTTTCTCGATGGAAGGGCGGTGTTTCAAATTTTTTAGTAATTATTTAATGCTTTTGTAATTTGGTGCGTTCCTGCAATAAACTATTGATCTTATTGAGCATTCCTTTCTATATATTTTTGGTAGTCCTCTCAAGGACGGTACTTTCTCGTTCATGTTTATTAATTTTGATGTTTAATGTTATTGGTTTTACCTGCCTTTTAACTACTGCGGCTTTATTAATTACATACCGCAATTTTAGTTCAATTTGTGGAGATAATTCTGCAATTGCATGTTTTTTCTAATATTGGAAGGGTATTAAAGACTATTTTTTAATAAAATGAAGCTGCTGTTTGCTAGGGGAGATATTGGAGACGTGTGAGACAGTATTTGTTGACGGAGGGAGGCTTGTAGCGATGCGCGTGCGTCCGTATTCTCACCGCAGCGAGATGTACGAGTACAGTAGATGTGAGTGGCCGAGGATACACACACGATCACACCAACGGGTAAGTACACACTATGTAGACAGATTTGGTATCTTCCTTGAGCTGTCATTTCCATTGATGATTAGTGTTCATTACAGTTGGTACGCATGAATAAGAACGGATTTTCAACAGAGCACAATATTCAAAAATAATACTCGAAGATACTTGCTCATAAAGTTATTCGTCAATTTCTATTGTTATAGTTGTTGCTTACATTATGAGCTCTGGTGATCGAAGTCACTTCTGTGTACTTAATGTGTATGAAGCTTGTCCGATAACTTTCCTTATTGTTGTGTCTGTATATGAGTGTTAATTTGGACTACGATTGAATAGGCGCCCCAGGACTTAAAATAAGTATTATCCTAGCACTCATAACGTAAGTGTTAAAAAAAACTGATGAAACCAACAACCACTGATATCACCGTGGCCTGAGATTGAAAAACTAAACTCTTCCTGTGTGATTTGCCAGCTGTGGAGATCGTGGTTAGTTAGTTTTAAGGGGCGGTACTAGACATCGTGGTCATCATCACCGTGTTCTTGTAGAATATATATATATATATATATATTGAGGCGAGGATTGGGAAGGAGGCTGCTCTGGCCTTGAGTTATCTAACATACAGTACCATAATTTGCCTGGAGTTGAGGTGAGGAAACTAGGGCAAACTTCTACCAGGATAGCCGCAGGTGGAATTCAAACCCATGCCACCTAAGCTGTCCCCACAAGGATGAATAGACTAGAGCTTGACTGGGCCGGGAATCAAAACCCGTACGTTTCAATTCTTACTCACTGCACCACGATTACTACATAACTTTCACTCCGTAAACTTCTCATGATACAGGGGGAGGGGGAGAAGGCCACCAATAATAGTGGATATTTATTTTCTCAAGAAAACGAAATGAATGTTGACTTGTGGTTAGCATTATTGACTGTCATTTCAGAGCTACCGAGTTCGATTCCTGGCTCTGCAAAGAAATTTTATTGTAGTTTGTGGTCTGCAACTGGGTACACTCATCCTCGAGAGGACAACTGAGAAGAGGGGGATTTGATTATCACCTCATTCGTCTTTTAAATAGCTCCCTATGTTTTCCTACTTCTACTCCAGGCAAAGGCCGAGAATGTACCTAACTTACAGCCATGGCAGCTTCTTTTCCAATCCTATCCCAAAATATAGACACAGTAGTACAGACATCAATTATGTTATCAGGCAGATTCTACACACTTCCAAGTACATGGAGCTGATAACCTCGATGTCGGTAGCCCCTCAATTAAATAACAACAAGAGTTCCAGCGAACGAAACAAGAACCAGTGACATATGATGCAGGTGTGTGCCTTTGAGTAAATCCACAGAATCGTTTCCATTCCAGCCTCGTACGAGCGTCCTGAAGTGAGTTCCATTAATCTCTTCTTCCGAATCTTTGAAGGGAGCTTACGCTTGATTATTTTCTTATTTGGGATAAAACAGATTACAAATATACAAGGATATAGAAGTTAATCTCTTTCATCACTAGATGGTACTCTCATGTTATAAAGTTCTCGTCTGCTGTGCTCAAGGTTGCAGGATCGAATCCCGATACAGTCAGTTGGCACTTGAGGATGCTTGAATGCCCCTTGCCAGTAGATTTATTGGTATGTTAAAAAGCCCACTCAGGGTAATGTTCCGACTCTCCGGTGTCTCTAAGGTCTAATAATAATAATATTGTTTTACGTCCCTTTTAACTACTTCGGCTTTTAGAGACGCCGGGGTGCCGGAATTTTTCCCCGAAGGGGATCTTTAACGTGCCAGTAAATCTACTGACACGGCTCCCTCGCATTTGCGAACCCTCAAATGCCAGCTGACTGCGACTGCAACCTTGGGCCCAGCAAGCGGGAACGTTACCGCTGAGCCACGTAACTCTCTAAGGTCTCAGTAGTAGTTTCTGTTGTTGATTCATTTAGGGGTTTTGCGACTTCGTGGTCATGTAGCCCCGTGTAGTTGGGTGTGAATTGAATCTGTATGATAACCTGTGTCATTGTGATGGCTGGGTAGGATGCAGCCGTGGCCTTAAATCAGGTACCATGATGATGATGATAATTGTTATTTTAAGGGGCCTAACATCTAGGTTATCGGCCCTAAATCAGGTACCATCCAGGCATTTGGAGACGTGAGAAACCATGGGAAACCACTACTAGGTTAGCTGAGGTGGGAACTAAATCCGCCACATCTCAGTTCTGTTTCATGAGGCTGAGCGTACCCCGTTCCAACCCCCAGAGCTGGGAATAGAACCCGAACCTCCACGGTGACAACCAAAAATGCTAACCACTGCGCCAGGAGGCTGACTCTTAGTATTTAGGAAGGACGTAAACCCCATAGTTTTCACGACCCATCGTTCACGGGTCCCACAGAGTTAAAGAAGCTAGTTACTATTCTACCATGTTGTATTCTGTTGGCCATTCACAGCGCGCTTGTTGGGGCTTACGCAGTGCAAGGTGCAGTTCGCGTGCGCAACAGAAATGCTGTCAGTCCTTGAGATAGTAGTGCAAAACTTCTTGGAGAAAATAAAGACTAATACCGAATAAACCTGTACGTTTGGAATTATTTGCAGTGGTATGAAAAAAAAAAAGGATTTGATTGGCACGTGAATAATTAAAATCGGTCGGCTACAACGTCTAAAATAGTCGTTATGAACGATTAAGAGGCTTAGAGTTTTATACAACCTCTGTTCGAAAAGTTCAGTGAGTGACGTTATACTACTCACGGTAGTAAAAGTGCGCCACTTTTGAATCCCGCACCGGAGAAGTCAAGGCATGTCTGAACAAGTTCCCGAGCGTTGGCGCTGTGCGTGTGCTTCTCGTGTGTAAACAGCTCATATTAGAGTGTGCAGTTTGTGCGGTCGAAAGTAAACAATTGATCAACGAACGAACATGCTCTTCAGGGTGAATTTATGCAACTTGTCATGCACACCTGCTCGACGGACGGCAGTGAGAAGGGTGAATGTTGCGTGGAATGGAATGGTCCTGAAAACCATCATTACGGGCGACGAGAGCTGGTGCCTGAGATACGTCCCCGAAGGCAAGAGTCAAAGTATGGTGTGTCTTGTCTCCCCCAGACTTTTTCTTGTTCTCCAAATTGAAATCAGCCCTGAAGGGACAGAGGTTTTCGGACATTTCGAACATCCAACGTAATGTGACGAAGGCTATCCCTAAAGAAGACTATGCCAGGAGTTTCCAGGACTTGTACAGCCGTTCTCTAAAGTGTATAACCATCCACAGGGATTACAGTAACTGCTGATTCAGGTTAGCCAACAATCCGTTCGTAATATAGACCCATTCACCGAACTGTTCGGCTTTATGTACGGGGTGCTTCAGTGAGAGCGTGCCGGGTCGCTACATAGGGAACATGTGGTCTCCAAAGGTGCTATGGACGTAAACATGTGTAACCCATGTAGTTAGTTATGTTTGCTGAGAGTAAATGTGTACACTGGTGAAAATGTGTAAACATGGGTAACACAAATAAGGTTCCTGCACGGCTATTGTTTACTTTTTGTTTGTTTGTTTGTTTGTTTGTTTATTAACAGTAATGCGTACATTATTACACATGTTGTACTGTAACTGACGACCATGCCATGAACGGAACAGAGTTACTGTATCAGTGTGTACAATCTCACAAACGTTGCTCAACATCACAACCACTAACCTCGATACAAGCTTAACAACAACATATGACCGCGCTACCTTCCGGACGATAGAGGAACCACAAATACAGCATTGGTCGTCTACATTTGTATTCCCATTCGTTCACTGGCTGCTTGTGTAATAGTCTAGTATACACATTTACTGTCAACAAACATAACTCAGGACGCCTTATGCTTGCGGCCTAGCACCTTGGACCAAATGTTCCCTATGTCGATGTGTAGAGTGTCTCGGCCCGGCCCGGCCCGCTCTCACTGAAGCATCCTTCATATGAGAGTGCAAACCATGGTAAATAGCAAATCACTCATTTTGGCTTGGTCGCCTTTCTTCTCTGTACATGCAGCAAAGTGAATACAAACATTCACCGGAATCCTGCCTGATTTTCTCCAATTAAATTACCGTATCTGTTTGCACTTCAAGTCATGTAAGTAAGATTGTGTACGTAACTGTTAGAAAGTAAATACCGCTCTAGCTATTTATGTCCGTTTTCTTCCCTTTCTTTTGTAATGGGTGGATTAAGGCACATTTCCATTCTTTAGGAATGGTTTCACTTGTCCAGACATGGGCAAGAAATATTTGGATTTTCTGAGCAAGATTTCTGCCACCTTGTTTTAACATTTAGGCAATTATACCATCTCCCCTTGGAGCTTTGTTGTTTTTGAGCTCACAAATTATTTGTTTGATTTCTTCTGCTGTTGGAAGTTCAGAATCTGGGTTCGATTCATACGTTTCAAAGGTAAGTTGATCCGTAAGGGATTCAGAGTTTCCAAGGTCTTTAAAGTGATCTGCCAAAAGTTTACAGTTTTCTGTATTATTTGTTTCAAGAGTCTCATCTCAATGGTTAAAATGTCTTGTAGCCCGTCAGATTTTCTTTAAACGTTCTATAGAAGTTGCGCGTATTGTTTTTCATGAACACCAGTTCAATTTCTGCCAGTCTGATGTGCTCATGATGGCGTTTCTGAAATCGTATAATCCTCAAGTCTACTTCTGTGTATTCCAGTTTTGCCAGGCACTGATATGGAGTCCTATAGCTTTATCACAGGTATCATTCCACCACTTATTCTTGCGCCTTCTCGGAGGCATCTTAGTACTTTGCGCTGCTTTCAAGTGGATAATTTTAAGTTCTGACCAGCTGAAGGTATTTTATTTGCGAATATTAGCCAAGAAGGTGTCAGAGTTTAACTTCAGAATGTTTGGGTCATTTTGCGAGTCTCGGCGTAATTTACGTTTGAGTCTGTTATGTGGTAATCAGAATGAATGGCACCTTTATTGACTTAGCCATTCATAATCTCCTTTTGGTTTTTGTTTGTCTATCTCTAGTTCTCCTAGATGGGTATTTGGAGATCTCCAGGTTGTTTTCTTCTACAGACTTGCTAGAAAATGAGTCAACTTTAATTTTAGATCAAGGGTTTCACGAAAATTTATCAGTTAGTTATTGTTGTTTTAAGGGGTTTATTAACCGTTCCCCATTTTT
Source organism: Meconema thalassinum (assembly GCA_946902985.2). Lineage (NCBI taxonomy): Eukaryota > Metazoa > Arthropoda > Insecta > Orthoptera > Tettigoniidae > Meconema > Meconema thalassinum. The sequence goes on from OX336388.2 coordinate 1,206,886,869, forward strand.
ATTTGTCCCTTTGTGGGCACGATACAGTCCTACAGTGGCCCTGAACTTCATTTATTTGCCAATTTGTGCATTGAAGTCGCCCAGCAAAATTTTGACATGACGGTGCGGAATTCAGGCCGCTGTTTCATCTAGTAGATCCATGAAATCCTCTACCTTTGTGGGTCTTTTTGTTTGTAGTTCAGTGGCGCCGAATCTTTTTTTTTTCAGGTCTAGCAGACACCCACCCCTCTCGTTCTGTGGGACCCCCCCCCCCCCTTGTTAAACCGGACCCCTACCCCAATAATTACGTTTTTACAGCTTATTTCGCACAGTTCTCCCCTTCTCTTCTCTTCTCTCTCCCTTCTTTCCTTTCCTCTTTTCCTTCTACTTCCCTTTCCTCCTCTATCCGTAACCCCCCCAACGGAACCCAGGACCGGGAGACCCACCCCCTCGTCAGGTCTAGCGGTCGCTAAACCTCGACCATGGATTCGGCGCCCCTGTTGTAGTTATTTGTTGGTACATGAGCGTTGATTAGCTAGCAGACTTTATTTCCTGGTTTGAATGATAGGAAATTTTACTGAAGGAAATGTGAAGTTTACTAGCCTGCTGAATTTATGATATTCCTCCTTACCGCAAGCCCAGTGCCAAATTGTGAAGATTTGTTAGGGACTGAGATCGCTGGTTTCCTCTGTATATTCTGTAGTTTCCTGATTTAAAATGATTTTCGTCAGTGTACCTGATTTCTTGAGTTAAAATCTGGAATGTGTTGATCCTACATGCCAGTAAATTGCTTTAGTTTGCCAGGTTTTCAGAAGTGTGCTAATGTTGATCGTACCAATCAATTGCTTGCGCTTGGGGCGAAGAGATTTGGGAAGCTCCACGTGACATGACGTTCTCGGTCCCCCAGAATGTCTGCTGACATTAGTAGGTTGGAAGTAATGTGTTATTATTATTATTATTTTAGATTATAATCACCATCATTGATGCTATCTTCACTTGTGGATATGTTGTGATTAGGCTACATGTACTGGGCGAAACGGACTCCACAATATATTTTAGTATAAATGTATCAGTATTGTATGGAGAAAAACGCAAGGAACAATAGCGCCCATTAGTTTATTGTAATGTTAAATAGTTTTATAAATAAATGGAGCAAGCCTTGGGGTTTTACGCAACCGTTAAACTTGTGATCATAAGCCACGGGACCTCCTTTCAAGGCGTAATCCAAATCACCGTATCTGATATGTTGTTTGAGTCTTCAGTCTTTTGACTGGTTTGATGCAGCTGTCCATGCCTCCCTGTCCTGAGCTAATCGTTTCATCTCTACATAGCTCCGACACCCTACATCCGAGGCAATCTGTTTAACATATTCTAACCTTGGTCTACCCCTACAGTTTTTGTCCTCGACCCTTCCTTCCATAACTAAGCTTGCTATTCCTGGGTGTCTTAGTATGTGTCCTACCAACCTATCTCTTCTCTTCATTAGCAGTCGCCAGAAGCATCTCTCCTCTCCCACTCGTCTTAATACCTCTTTGTTTGTAACCCTATCTACCCATCTGATCTTCATCATTCTCCTGTAACACCACATTTCAAATGCTTCAATTATCCTCTTTTCTGCTGCACCAATAGTCCAAGTTTCACTTCCATAGAGCGCCACGCTCCAGACAAAGGCTTTCAAAAATGACTTCCTAATACCTAAATCTATATTCGATGTCAGCAGATTCCTTTTTTGTAGAAATGCTTTCTTTCCTTGAGCCAACCTACTTTTAATATCCTCTTTGCTTCGTCCATCACTGGTTATTCTGCTTCCTAAGTAACAGAAGTCTCCTACTTCCTTCAGCTTTTCACCTGCCAATTTGATCTCCATAGAGGTTTCTGATTTATTTCGGCTGCATTCCAGTATTTTTGTTTTACATTTATTTATTTTCATCATGAATTCTTTCCGTAAGACGGAGTCCATACCATTCAAAAACTCATTCAAATCCTCAGGCTTGTCGGCCAAGATGACGATGTCATCAGCAAATCTCAGAGTTGAAATTATTTCTCCTTGAATCTTCACTCCCACTTTAAATTTTTCTCTAATTTCCTTCATTGCTTGTTCAATGTAAAGATTGAAAAGTATGGGTGATAAGTTGCAGCCTTGCCTTACACCTTTCTGAATACCAGCTTCTCTCTCATGTCCTTCAACTCGAATGAATGCTGTCTGGTTTCTGTACAGATTGTATATCACCCTCCTATCCCTGTACTTTAGTCCAATCGATTTCAAAATGTCAAACAATTTAGTCCAATCAACGTTATCAAAAGCCTTTTCTAAGTCTACAAAAGCCATGAACGTTCTCTTATCTTTCCTTATTCTACCTTCCAAAATCAGCCTAAGACTTAGTACAGCTTCCCTTGTTCCTACATTTCTCCTGAAACCAAACTGGTCTTCACCCAACTCCGTTTCTATCTGGCTTTCAATCCTCTTGTAAATTATTCTAGACAGGATCTTTGAAGCATGAGTAATCAAGCTGATTGTACGGTAATCTTCACATCTGTCAGCTCCCACTTTCTTTGGTATAGGGATGATTACATTCTTCTTGAAATCAGGGGGTACCTCACCTGTCTCATAAATCCTACACACCAAGTGAAATAACCTGATCAGACCTTCATCTCCTATGCAGCGTAACAACTCAATCGGTATATCATCTATGCCTGGTGCTTTGTTCCTGCTTAAGTCTTCCAAAGCTCTATCAAATTCTGATCTCAATATTAAATCTCCTTTCGCATCCTCATCAATTTCCTCCTCCCTTTCCATTACATGATTCTCAATCTCCTTTCCCTTATACAAACTCTCTATGTAAGCTTTCCATCTCTCAACCTTTTCTTCCCTATCTGTTAGAGGCTTTCCATTTGTGTCCTTAATATTACAGCACTTAGTCTTCTTTTCCACAAAAGTATTCTTAATCCTTCGATAAGCTGTGTCTACTTTTCCTAATTTCAGACAATTTTCTATACCTGCACATTTTTCTTTCAACCATTCTTCTTTTGCTTCCTTGCACTTCTTGTTAACCTCATTTCTCAGACGTCTGTATTCTGCTTTCCCCTTTTCATCTCTTAGATTCTTGTGTTTCCGCCTTTCATCCATCAATTCTAGTATATCCTGAGTGATCCACGGTTTTCTACCTATTCTTTCTTTCCTACCAATGTTTTCTTCTGCGGATTTTGTTATTTCATTCTTCAAAAGTGCCCATTCGTCTGTAATTGAAGTTTGTTTAGGGTTTTTCATTAGTCCTTCCTTTATACTCTTCTTGAATCTTTCGTTTACATCCTTCTCTTTCAGTCTGTCTATTGCCCACCTTTTTGGCTTTTGACTTTTCTTCAGTTTCTTCAACTTTAATCTGCATTTCATTACAACCAGATTGTGATCAGAGTTTATGTCAGCACCAGGATATGTTTTGCAATCCAAAATCTGGTTTCGAAACCTCTGCTTGACCATAATGAAGTCGATTTGGTAACGCCCTGTATCTCCTGGTCTCATCCATGTGTATATTCTTCTATTGTGGTTATTGAATAAGGTGTTAGCTATGACCAACTCATGTTCGGTGCAGAATTCTACTAGCCTGCTTCCTCTATCATTCCTTTCACCTAATCCGAAATCTCCTACTATCTTCCCTTCTCTCCCTTTTCCTACCACAGCATTCCAATCTCCCATTACTATAACATTTTCATCACCCTTGATATTACATTCGAAAATCCCACGTACATTAATCGAGAATCGAACCCTGTCCATCTTGGTGGTGGGAGGCTAGCAGCTTATCCTCTGCACCATCACTTCCACTGATATGAATGAGTTTTGAGAGATTATTGTATGTGTTCTGATTGCAATGTTTCCAGACATACCTGGTGTGATCTGGGCAAATGCTGCTCACAAATGGTGAAGGATGCGTAGCTGGCTGTTTATCTTACTCATCACCATAGAAATGGGTCATTTCAAATTAGGTCTTGATCCAAGAGATTTAGGTGTATGTATAAGTTACATAATTTAGTAAAAAGCGAAGCCAACTCCGTACAGGCCATGGAAGCCCTGGGAGTAGTGGAAGGTAGAGGCTTCCACTCTTTGTGACATCGGCACTAGATGGGATGGAGTTGTCAGCTCCATGCCCGACCGTCTTTACTCCCAGAAATTACCCTGGTACTCATTTCTGCTGTGGGCTGAGTGAACCCCAGGGTTATTTGCGTTTCAAAAAGTGGTAGTTATGTCTCTAAAATCCACTACCTGGGTGGGAATCGAACCCACTCTCTTTCAGTTATAGGCTCAGCGCCTCTATCGACTGCGCCACGCAGCCCCCTACAGAAATTAGTAGATATATATATATATATATATATATATATATATATATATATATATAATAACCCCTGGCACTACAGCCCGTGAAGAGCCTAGGCCTACCAAGCAACCGCTGCCCAGCCATTTGGCCTGCAGATATTGGGGTGACGCGTGATCATCGCATCGGGTCCCCTCGGCCGTTAATCTTTGTTTTCGTGATCGGGGAGCTGCCTCACTGTCAGACAGCTGCTCAATTGTCCTCACGAGGCTGAGTGCACCCCGCTCCAGCCCACACGTCAGTTTCTAAAATCCCTGACGGAGCCGGGAATCGAACACGGGGCCTCCAGGTGAGAGGCAAGCGCGCTACCCCAACACCACGGGGCTGGCAGATATATATAATTAAATTCATACTTAACTTGGTTATCTTTTAAAATCCGAGTGCTTATTTTAGATCTTGACGCCTGGGCGTTCTACCCAAATAATAATAATAATAATAATAATAATAATAATAATAATAATAATAACTCGTTACGCATTATGGAAGTTGAAGCTCTTAAGCACGCCATTTCTTTATTTTGTCCAACACTCGCGGTACAAGTAGGGATATTTTGTCCAACATTCGCGGTACAAGTAGGGATATTTTGTCAACACTCGCGGTACAAGTAGGGATATTTTGTCAACATTCGCGGTACAAGTAGGGATATTTTGTCCAACATTCGCGGTACAAGTAGGGATATTTTGTCCAACATTCGCGGTACAAGTAGGGATATTTTGTCCAACATTCGCGGTACAAGTAGGGATATTTTGTCAACATTCGCGGTACAAGTAGGGAAATTTTGTCCAACACTCGCGGTACAAGTAGGGATATTTTGTCCAACATTCGCGGTACAAGTAGGGATATTTTGTCAACATTCGCGGTACAAGTAGGGATATTTTGTCAACACTCGCGGTACAAGTAGGGATATTTTGTCCAACATTCGCGGTACAAGTAGGGATATTTTGTCCAACATTCGCGGTACAAGTAGGGATATTTTGTCAACACTCGCGGTACAAGTAGGGATATTTTGTCTAACACTCGCGGTACAAGTAGGGATATTTTGTCCAACATTCGCGGTACAAGTAGGGATATTTTGTCCAACATTCGCGGTACAAGTAGGGATATTTTGTCAACATTCGCGGTACAAGTAGGGATATTTTGTCCAACACTCGCGGTACAAGTAGGGATATTTTGTCCAACATTCGCGGTACAAGTAGGGATATTTTGTCCAATACTCGCGGTACAAGTAGGGATATTTTGTCCAACATTCGCGGTACAAGTAGGGATATTTTGTCCAACATTCGCGGTACAAGTAGGGATATTTTGTCCAACACTCGCGGTACAAGTAGGGATATTTTGTCAACACTCGCGGTACAAGTAGGGATATTTTGTCAACACTCGCGGTACAAGTAGGGATATTTTGTCAACACTCGCGGTACAAGTAGGGATATTTTGTCCAACATTCGCGGTACAAGTAGGGATATTTTGTCCAATATTCGCGGTACAAGTAGGGATATTTTGTCCAACATTCGCGGTACAAGTAGGGATATTTTGTCGCAACATTCGCGGTACAAGTAGGGATATTTTGTCCAACATTCGCGGTACAAGTAGGGATATTTTGTCCAACATTCGCGGTACAAGTAGGGATATTTTGTCAACACTCGCGGTACAAGTAGGGATATTTTGTCCAACACTCGCGGTACAAGTAGGGATATTTTGTCCAACATTCGCGGTACAAGTAGGGATATTTTGTCAACACTCGCGGTACAAGTAGGGATATTTTGTCAACATTCGCGGTACAAGTAGGGATATTTTGTCCAACATTCGCGGTACAAGTAGGGATATTTTGTCCAACATTCGCGGTACAAGTAGGGATATTTTGTCCAACATTCGCGGTACAAGTAGGGATATTTTGTCCAACATTCGCGGTACAAGTAGGGAAATTTTGTCCAACACTCGCGGTACAAGTAGGGATATTTTGTCCAACATTCGCGGTACAAGTAGGGATATTTTGTCAACATTCGCGGTACAAGTAGGGATATTTTGTCAACACTCGCGGTACAAGTAGGGATATTTTGTCCAACATTCGCGGTACAAGTAGGGATATTTTGTCCAACATTCGCGGTACAAGTAGGGATATTTTGTCAACATTCGCGGTACAAGTAGGGATATTTTGTCAACACTCGCGGTACAAGTAGGGATATTTTGTCCAACATTCGCGGTGCAAGTAGGGATATTTTGTCCAACATTCGCGGTACAAGTAGGGATATTTTGTCAACATTCGCGGTACAAGTAGGGATATTTGTCAACACTCGCGGTACAAGTAGGGATATTTTGTCAACACTCGCAATTTATTTCAAATCCCCTTAAATTATACTTTATGCAGAACGTTGTACAAGTAGTTACATGTTAATAGCTATTTTCACGAGTACTTTGTAATTGTTGTTGATGATGGTGATGCTTGCTGATTTAAGGGGCCTAGCATCTAGATTTTCGGCCTCTATATTCTTAGTTGTGTTCTTACTTTGATTTGTTGCCCTATTTCAATCACTATTGTGACCAATCATGTTCAATACAAGTTAAAAGAAACGATCTTTTGTAATACAAGAGAGAGAAGCAGCGCACGCCTGCTCGAGCTTACTACATAACTCTTAACCTTCCATTCAGAAGGCACGGGGATTGCAAAACACTGGGAGTGATTCATAAGTTATCTATCGCAAAAGTTTGGTGCTTTTCAGTCGGTCAACACGAATGTACCCAAATATAGCTGGGTTATGCCCTAATCCTGAAATAAATTACATAAGATTAATAAATACACTATTCGTGTTGACCGACTGAAAAGCACCAAACTTTTATTTACTTTGGCAACACTGAAAAATGGCTTCAAACCTCACAATGTTATTTATCGCATTTATGTAATAAGAATTGAAAAAGTTTATGAAATCAATCGGGAGAGAGGTTGATTGATGATCCATAACCCGCCCTCTTATAACAAATGACACTATATTTACAATCATGATTATACCAAAATACTTAAAATAAAGAAATACTTAACTAACTGAGCATTAAATCTAATAATGTATTTGTATAGACCCTATAAATACATCCAGTAATGCGTCTTCTGAATACTGAGTGATATGAAGTCCCATACGCATGCAGATTAAACTAATTATACCGCCATGTGTGATGCACTACAAATAAACGATTTATTGTACTTAGCAGTACGATGGTGAGGTATCTGTATCGTAAACTCTGTAAATCTGTTGCTTCAACCGTGAACTTCTTTAGCTACTTTCAATAACGCCATTGTTGCCAAATGGTGAATATGACATGCCATTTTTTAATTTTGATAGTATACTAAGTAGCTCCAAAACTATTCATACAAACATTGAAGCACTGATACAATACACAAGAAATAGAGTTATATTTTTTTTTTTCAGACATACCAGTGTTACCAACATTGAATGCCATATAGTTAACTTAACTACCAAACCGTTCAAAGGCTCTAGAAGAGCCTACATTAGGCTAATTGGACGCATGTATATTATTTCAAGCAATACCATTCAATTTTAAGGGTATTAGAAAGATAGTAACGAAACTTGGAAAAGAGTTTGACCTTTAAAAATGATTATTTTACCCACGTCCAGAAATTGATACATTCGATATGTCGGATGTGCGTACGATTAACAGTTAAAAGAATCGAAAGAAAGATACGAGCCTTACAGTAGTCGCATATGATGTGTAACATCTGACAGGTTATCCTACTATGAAATTGAGATGAAATATATGTGAAGTCATCTGACATGCTATCCTACTATGAAATTGAGATGAAATATATGTGTAGTCATTTTTTTCCCGGCTGTACTCCTCCAGTTTTTAATTTTTTCTCACGTTTCTTTTGTCGATAATTTCGCATATATTTTGCTCTGGATTTACCCATCTCTGCAAATCACAAAATCATGAAAAAAAAGGGGCGTCACCCCGAGTCCTACAACATCTCATGCAAGTCCCTAACATTATTATTAAAAAGCCGATGCCCTATTAGTTTTGGGTCCTTTGGTTAAATTAAGAGGGGGATAGAAAAACGGGTGGCGTCACCCCAACTCCTATGACATCTCATACAAGTCCCTAGCATTATTGGTTCGCGAAATACTAAAAAGCCAATGACCCTTTTGTTTTGGGTCCTTTGGTTAAATTAAGAGGGGGATAGAAAAACGGGGAGCGTCACCCCGATTCCTAGGACACCTCATACAAGTCCCTAGCATTATTGGTTCGCGAGATATTAAAAAGCCGATGACCTATTCGTAAAATTGTAGAAATTAACCTAAAAGTATGAAAAAGATCCGCACTAAAATATTTATTCGAATAATTCCATATTACTTACTCGCATTTTTTTAGAATGAACTCATAGTGATACGTTGTGCCAGCAAACATGAAGGATTCCTTCGTGTTATTACCATCAGTAAGTTCCCATTACTATTATTTCTGCTCATGCTATGAAATTTTGATGGCTCTTCGATGATGTAAGTCTAGTCTGGGTGACTTGTGTCTGCCGGGAGCGCAAATCCCTTGTTTACAGTGAACTCTGTTGGTCATTGAAATAACTACTTGTAAAACTACAGTGCCAAATCCTGACCGGTGCGCATGCGCGAGGTACGTCGAGGTACCAATGATTTATTGTAGGAATATATTTAATGGGGCCCCCAAACCTTGAAGTAAACCGTATGCGATATATATTCCACAGCAAGTACGAAGATTTAATAAACCATAATTGTTTTCAGCAAATATGATATAATGAATGTTTTCACACCAAAGAACGACAACTTGAAGATGATTTATTGTAGGAATATCTTTAATGGGGCCTCCAAACCTTGAAGTAAATCGTATGCGATATGCATTCCACATAGGGCTGTATGTTGGCCGACAGTACCTCGAATGCTTACATTAAATAAGAATACAGCAAAAGTATGAAGATTTAATAAATCATAATTGTTTCAGCAAATATGATATAATGAATATTTTCACACCAAAGAACAACTTGAAGATGATTTATTGTAGGGATATCTTTAATGGGGCCTCCAAACCTTGATGTAAGCCGTATGCGATATACATTCCACGTAGAGCTGTATGTTGGCCAACAGTACGTCGTAGTACCAATCTCCGCCATCGCACGCGCTCATTGTTTCCTCTTACACATTTCCGTCCTATTTCCGTCCCTTTTCCAAAATCTCTCCCACAAACCACAAATACACATTTCCGTCCCATTTCCGTCCCTTTTTCAAAATCACTCCCACAAGAAATATCCAGCAACCGAGTGGAAAGATGTTACATATCAATAATGAGGGGATAATACGAGATAGAAAGTCAGTTCATTCAGTTACAGTATAAGTAACGAATATTTTTCAGTATTTCCTACTTGTAAGTCATACAGTACAGTATTTTTATTTGTAAACTACTGCAAGTCAGGTTTCACACACAGAAGTACCCAAGAGCTTATGGCCACGATGTTATCAGTCCCTAAACAAAAAAACAACAACAACAAATGTAGTCGGGATGCAGTGATCCGTGCAGCTCAGAGTTAGAAGTAGTAAAATGGATGGACTTCCACCCAGCTATTTGTACGTGAGGGAACTGTCAAGTGGAAATACATTTTCCCGGGGAGCCTGATAGGGCACACGTGCTGAATAAATTAGCCCATCTTCACGTAACCCGTGTCTTATGTTTCAGCCTCAGAGTTGCCCTGTCCAGTGAGGCGGAGTCAGAACCCAGGAACCAGGACTCCTTTCTCAGTTTGTGGAAAACACACATGTAGCACTGAGAAGAGATGGGTTCGTTTCCCAACTCAGCTGTCCTTGATGTGGTTTTCCATGGTTTCCCACTTCTACTCCAGGCAAATGCCGGGATGGTTCTTAACTCAAGGCCGCGATCGTCACCTTCCACATCATAGACTCAGTTCCAAATACACACAATACTACAGCCATTATAATGACACAAGTTATCAGACACATTCCACATAGACCTACCCAAGAACACGGGAATATAAGACAACTCAAAGCCCAGAAATGAATCAACAACAACAACAACAACAATCATAATAATAATAATAATAATAATAATAATAATAATATTTTGATGATGATCAGGTGCCATCAAGTCGGCGTCGACTCCTAGCGACTGCATGGATGGACTGTCTCCGTATGATTTGGTCTTCAGCCATATACTTCAGATCCTTCACTGACATATTCATGTTGTATTTGATGGAGTCGATCCATCTCAATGCTGGCCGCCCTCGTCTCCGAGAACATTCCACATTTCCAAGCATAATTGTCTTTTCCAACGAATCAGAACATCTCATAATGTGTCCAAAATATGACAGCTGTAATCGTGTTATCAGTGCTTCAAGAGACAGATCTGGTTTGATTATTTCAATTACCCATACATTTGTCTTCTTGTCTTCTTTACCCTTACCAAAAACTGAAATCTACTGAGGGATTCAGAAAGATTTATTGTTGCTAATTTTAGGGGCTGCGACATCATGGCCATATGGTCCCGTGTATTTGGGTGTGTGTTGAATTTGTGTGATAACCTGTGTTATTGTGTTGTGATGGCATTTGTAAATTGGGGATATGTTTAGGAAGGAGGTGGCCGTAGCCTTAAGTTAGGAAGTAGAAGTGGGGACACCACGGATAATCATTTCCAGGATGGTTGAGGTGGGAATGAAACCCTCCTATTTCCAGTTTTGCCTCACGAGGCTGAGTGTACCCCGTTCCAGCCCTCACGCCAGAATTAAAATTTCTTGGCAGAGCCGGGAATTGAATTTGGACGTCCAGGGCGACAGCCAAGAACGCTAGCCGCTACACCACGAGATGGTCGATTCAGAAGGAAACTACAACAAACAGAATAATAATAATAATAAAAATAATAATAATAATAATGAAGCCTCCGTGGCTTAGGCGGCAGCACGCCAGCCTCTCACCGCTGGGTCCGTGGTTCAAATCCCGGTCACTCCATGTGAGATTTGTGCTGGACAAAACGGAGGCAGACAGGTTTTTCTCCGGGTACTCCGGTTTTCCCTGTCAAACTTTCATTCCAGCAACACTCTCCACTATCATTTCATTTCATCTGTCATTCATTTAATCATTGCCCCAGAGGAGTGCGTCAGGCCTCGGCAGCCGGCACAGTCCATATCCTCGCCGCTAGATGGGGGCTTCATTCATTCCATTCCTGACCCGGTCGGAGACTGGAAGCAGGCTGTGGATTTTCAATAATAATAATAATATAAAAGAAGCTCCAGCTCATCTCAAACCACCCACGGCCAGATCTTAAAAGATCAAAAGTTTTAATATCTTGGTGAGTGGATCGAACCAAATAATTCTGAAAAGTGCTTTGATAATATTGTTTATGACATTTAATGCCATGTACATTCGAAACATCCTTCCGCCTCACACACCAACTGTACAATAAAAAGTCCATCTTTAGGAATGCAAAGTTAAGACACTATCAAACTGTGATTAGACCGGAAGCACTGTATGCAGCGGAATGCCTAACAAACCACGCGACTGGCCCGATCGAGAGGTGTCGCGAAAAAAGCGCACTGTGAAAAAAGCGCACAGTCAACCCTTTTGGAGTTACAAAAGGAATCCCGCCCCTATCTTCTTAGAAATAAGGAGTGTTACGCACACAGATAATAAAAGTTGAATTCATTAGTTTATGATTCCCATCACACTTTATCCAGGCTGTGGACTGGCTAAATGATTAATTACTAAATATTTTTAATCATTTAGGCGTGTTTAGAATCAGCTTGAGTATAGCTTCGTCAATGTTAACTTTTAAAATATATTTACAGTTTTAAAGTATACTTAGGCTTGTTTTAAATCAGCATGAATGTAGCTTCTTCAATATTAACTGTTTACTATTTACATTCTATTCGGGTCTTGCTTTTCTTCTTGAAAGAAGGTCTAGCCAAGTTTTTGTAGATATGAAACTGTCTTTAAACACGCTTTGATGTCACCATTTTCTTCATACTGTGACCTTTATGCATCTCTGATAGCATAAAGTCTACATATTATTCCAACAAGATTTAATTCATGTCTCAAAGTCGATGTGAGAATAGAAGTTGCTTGTGGAACTGGAATGACAAAGGGATGGTTCGTACGTGACTTGAAGCAGCTTTCACCCAGCGCAGACAAAGGCAGTAGGAGAGAGAAAATCCACATCTGGACACCAAATGCGCCCAGACAACGCGCGAAGGTCGTTCAACTACGCGGGTAAATGCGAAAACCTCAACGATCACCTACCAAATAAACCCCGCCCATTTGAGAGGAATTAGAGCAGTAATTAAAATACAGAAACAGGAATTATACCATCGTATAGGGGACTATCCCAGCCTCTAAGAAATATCGTCAAAATTTAAATTGGATTATTCTGTGATTTTTGCCAGAATTAAAATGAAATCAGGGGGTGGATTTGAAACGACCAATGGCAGTGAGAGACGCTAGACGCGACCAAATCCCGCCGAAATTAAGGGACAATGAAGCAAATTACGGAGCTCATTATATGAGGATCCAACGATCGGATTTTGAATAAAAAGGAGTCATTGAGACATTGGAAATGAGGACGTTCTAAGGAGCTAGTTTGCATATTCATGTGAGTGTTATTTTGGAAATAAATTCTGAAACCCCCCTACTCCACGTCCCCCTAAGAGAAATCGTATAAATAATGGTTGGAGACGCAACGAAGGCAGTTTTTACCCGGGCGCTGTAGAGGCGAGAGCCTGCGCTTGAGGCCATAAGAAAGTACCGTGATTTTTAAAAGTTTTTATAAGTTCTTAATACGCGCTGTAGAGGTGGAAGCCGAACCCAATAGCCGTCAGAAACGTAACATTCTTTACAAGTTTATAAGTAGGAGCAAGTATACCTCTGAAATTTGAATATCGCTAAGTATTCGCGAGTGCGAATTAGAACAGTGCATATCATAACAGTACGACGCAGTTGTCATGATAGGTATAGCCGCCCGAGCTACTAACAGCTAAACCAGTATTCTAGGAAGCTATTGAACTGTCAGCTGAACTAAGTAAGTTGATGATAGCTATAGGAGATAGGAGCTTCATATGCGAGCACCGTGCGTTGTGATAATCATAATAATTCACAGTGGACCTTTGCTTTGGTGAAATTTTGAAGAAAAAAAAACCGTGTGTAAATTATCCTCCTATCAAGATGAACCAACTAATGAAGAAGACTGATATCAAGGACCAGAACCGCATCAGGAAATATGAGAGATAAGTAAATATTGTATGGGGCATGTGGCCATAACGTTTCCCATCAAGGGGGTCGGATAAGTTTATCTCGATCATAAGCAATTATGATAAAAATAGATATTTTAGGCATAGCGGGCATGTTTTGTGTAGATTTGTGTGTTTATCAGTAATGAGTATTTTTGTGTGTTTTATAACGTAATAAGTATATGAGCATCAAAGTGCTATTTTAAATATGGTTTTGTTTGGGATGTCACTAATCTTGTTGAATGCACAGTCAAGGGAATAATTGGTTTGATAGTGCTTATGCACGATGTGAACGTAAAAGCTAATATGGGGAAGACCGCTCGATATTGTGACAAGACCAGTAAGTGACACTGAAACTATGTGAATAATAAGTATGGTATGTGATTATCACACGAAGGTAAAAAGAGGTAAGACAAGAATGGCTGGAGGGTAATGTGATAAATATTCAGATAAAGCTGAGAGTCGATCCTGGGTCGAGCAGAATTAAAGCGGAGGTGATATTCCCGCGTTCTTCGATGATATAAATGGTGAGTGAAATTAATAGCGGAGGTGATATTCCCGCGTTCTTCGATGATATGAATGGTAAGTGAAATGATTGAGTTCATTGTCTGATGAGAGTCCACTTTAGCTCCGTCGGAAAGGTATTGTACTGCTCGAGCCCCAGGTAATTAAAAGGGAGTCCTTAAGAGGCAGGTAGAGATGTGGTAAGCCGTCTGAATTCTAAAAGTAGCCATGAAGGTTGTTGCCGGCCAGCTGGTTAGTGCGGTGAGAGTGTCTGTCACAAGGTCGAGGTTGTCATTGTATTCTATGAAGGGAGGTAGCCCGACTTCCCGGGGTTTCTTCTTGTGTGCCGCTTTAGGAAGCGACGTATTCTATTGTCATTATTTTTGAGTGCATTCATTATAGTTGTTTGTTTATTAATAATCACGGGGCACCGGCCACCGAAGTATTTATTTGATGCTTCATGTATGATGACTTGTTTATTTTACCATAATTAACGGAGTCATGGCTCTGAGAGAAGTAATTGTTTTGAAGTTATAAATACACACATGCCCGTGACCTAGAATAAATCTATTGCCTTCATTATCTGACTCTTATGAGGAAAGATGATGATTGTACGAGAAGACATGTCCGAGTTCCCAAAAACCAATTTTGCAAGTTATAAACATGAGTGCGCATATTTGTTGTGATAGAATGGCTGGGTTACTTAAGCCATAGTTATTTGAACTAAGTCTGTTGACGTTAACTCTTGGACTTGAAGCAGTGGACTGCAGTAAAATAGACTATTTTTCTTTTCCTGGTTTCAGCCAGTGTGATACATTATTTTTGCATTTTTTTGATGTTGTTGATTAGAGTAATTTAAGGGAGTTTATTTTGTTTTTATTTGTCTATGGATGGGAGAAAAGGGAGATGATGTTTTTGTGAAATACATTATTTTATATTAGGAGTTCTCTGACATACTGATTTTAAGTTAAGCCTCCTGTGATCCTGTGACGATATTCCTAGGATGTTTAGAAAAGTTAGAGCCACCCCGAACAGATCACTACCCGAGCAAGAGTCGGCATCCTAGAAGAACACTGAAGGGTACAATACTTCTTCACAGTTCATTCCAGTTTCTTATCCAACTCGATGCAAGTTTTCTTCCTCTTTTTCCCAGCTAAATTCAGTTCTATCCTCATGTACATACAAGAAGATTCCTCCGCTTCACTCTTGAAACGAAGTATGACATCTCTGATTTTGGGGTTGGGTCGTCCAAGAAGATTGTTGATTTTGTTGTGCCAACCTTCCACCGCGTTCGTAGTCCTGTGTCGCCTAGCATAGCAATTCCACAATTCAATAGGAATTTCGTCATTATGCAGCCACTGTTCGACGAAGTAGTCGAAGAAGCGAGTTGATTTCGGGTTTTCAAGAGCCTGTGAGTGAATTTCGACCCAGCCATCTTGGACATCTTCAGTTTTCAAGAAGGCTAATGCAGCACACATTGAGTGGGCAGTCGGATTTCTTCATTTTCTCTATATTCACATGTCAGTCCAATTTCGTGTATTTTTCTCCACTGACATTTTTTCAAATGAAAGTAGCACCCATGGATTTCAACTGATGGCAGAACGTCTCTAATTGCAGCTATTGCACTCGCCTCGAAATCAACGTGGATGTGTCTTGGATTCCATTCTGGGACTGCTTGCAGTACATGACGAAGAAAACGAACGTATGTAGTTTTCTTCTTGTTTGGAAGTAGGCCAAACACAACTGGATAAACGTTAGTTTCTGTGTCGGAGCTTCCATAATCAGCATGGATGGTGTAAATTTGACCGAACTCTTTACTACAACTTTTAAACGTTCCATCCATGAAAAAGCCTTGTAGGTTCCTCAAGCACTCTTTTCCTTTTTCTGAACAAAAAGTGATCATCCGTTCCTCTGAGCCTTCGTCCACTAACATAAATTTTGATCCGTCGTTCATCTGAAGCAATTCTTCGTCTAAAATTAATTCTTCTCTAATCTTAGGCTCCTTTTGGGTTCCACGTTCACTGTTTCTCTGTATGTACATACTTCTTTTTGTGGTGAGTTGTTGCGGCATTTCTGTTACAAAATTGTAGCCCTTGTTGTGGAGTTCTCCCAGTTCTTCTCAGTAGATTTTTGAAATGGACGTGTCTTCTTCACGGGCTCTCTTCTTTGCAACGTTGATGCTCTTCATAACTTCCAATCTGACTGTGTCCGGTGCTGCACATGAGCGATCAGTAACTTCTAAAACTTCGCCATTTTTACTTTTTAACATTCCACGGCACCTACTTGACCTTTCCTTCTGACATCGCCAAACTATTAACCCATCTATATTCTTCCTAAACTCCCGTTATGCGTATCCATTATAATGTGCTGCAGGCTTACCCTTGTTAGTAGTTAAGACTTCCATAATATAACTAAACCATGTATAAATACTAAAAAGAAAGTAAACGTTCAAAACACTAGGTATACTAGTAAAAATAACTTTAACACTAGTAAGTTTAAAACACTAAAACAGATTATTGCTGCTTACGAAGTGACTTGAAGGACCACCAGAACAGGAATGACAAAGAAGGGGTCGGTGAGGTGGGGCGGCTGCTCGGGAGGAATGAACATGAGCTATTGTATTGCGTGATAACTCACCTCCAACCAGCTCCAAGTATTCATTTCCTGGTAACGTAACCCCTACCCTAAACTGTCACATTGGCCCTTGTGCGCTTTCTTCGCAAATATATGTATGTGCGCTTTGTATGCTGTGCGCTACTCACACAGATTCGATCGAGAGACTTGAGCTAAGGAAAGAAAGATCATTAGGGAAATTCTTGGTCCTAAGTTCAACGATGGAGGTTACAGGCTCTGGAGTAATTCAGAAATATACTCCTACACTGAAAAGATCTCAAGTGTAATCCAGAAACGTACAATAACATTCTATGCCCACTTCCTCAGAATGCCAGTCAGTAGATTCTGCAACCGTCTATTATCATAGTTCCGAAGTTTAAAGGTGATACCTCTTTGGCTGGTGGAAGTGGATAAGGACTTCTTAAAGTTTGAAATTTCTGAATCAGATATCTTGCTCAGAACCCCATTGAAACAAAAACTCCGTCAGGTTCATCAAGAGGAAGTAAAACCCAGCAAGAGATATGTTCACTCGGATGAATGGAAGAAATCCCATTCCGAAAGGATGAAGGCGCGGTGGGCTAACAAGAAGAATAACAGTTGAGATATCGCGGTCCCTAGTGGCCACAACGTTAAAAGTAAAGCAATAATGCCGCTATTTTGCCCAAAATGGATTTTTAACATGGCAGTAAATGTACTGATACAGGTCTCGTACATTTAAACCCCATCAAATGCCAACTGACTGCGCCGGGATACAATCTGTGATCTTGGGTACAGCATTGAGTTTTGCTAGCTACGCCAATTAGAATATGATTAAGGTCGTAAATGATTAATAGCCATTATTAGTGTTTTGATAATATTGTTTATAATATTTAATGCCATGCATATTATTTGTAGGTTCTGTGACTTATTTTTTAAATTCATGTTGTGATTTATTACAGTAATTTTACTCTGCAGGATTTTTGTATTAGGGTATTAAGGAATCACTGACTAATAATCCCATGTATCAGGTGATGGTTACTGTCACCCCAATCTCTGCCTATGCTCGGAACAGAGGGTATAGGCTACTGTTCTATTCTTATTGACAATTGATATGGCAACTTTCCAGTCGGTCAACACAATATAATCTCAATTACTGGGATATGTGATAAAATAATCTGAAAAAAAAAACTAGAAACGAAAAACAAAACGTGAAATTAATCACATGTAATATTTTTCATGTAACTTTTTCTCATGTCGCAGAAATTGGGATAATATTGTTTTGACCGACTGAAAATTGCAATATCAATTAATAAAAGAAGAGATGGAAGGGAGAATAAATACCCTCAATTCACGAAGAATAAGGAACTTGGGGGGAAGTAGAGCTTTTGTTTTCTTTCTTTTTGCCTCTCGAGAGGCCGAGTGCAGGTCTTTCTAATCGACGCCCGTGGGCGACCTGCGTGCAGGAATGAGAGATGGAATTGATGAAGATGAAAGAAACTGGGCAAGGATGTGGATGAAAGCGGCCGTGGCGTGTCAGAAAGTACCGTCCCAGCATTTGCCTGGTGTTGAAAATGGAGAAGCCACGGAAAACCATTTCAAGGACGGCCGATGGTGGGGCCCGAACCCACGCGTCTACCGAGTCAGCAGAGAGCTTGGCCCCATGACCTAACGCTGCGCTTTTAGCGAGCGTAGCCACTGCTGAGTAGAGCCATGAAAGGCAGATAGAAATGATCCAGCTCTAAATCACTGGACTGGAATCCCTTTGGGTCACCAATTCCCGAGCTCACTAGCCCTGAGACCTTGAGGGAGTAGCACTATCCTGGGTGCACCTTGTAGTTTCACACCAGACCCTGCTTCCTTTATGGCATCTTACAGTAGGCATGAGGATGAGAGTATCAGGATAGAAAAAGAAGGAAGGAAGGAAGATTATAGTTTTACGTGACCGTGAATCTTGTGATTATGAGCCACGGGACCTCCTTTTTACGTTGAATCCGAACCACAGGACATGGCATTTCACTTCGAAAATCTCACATGCATTGACCGGGAATCGAACCCGGACCGCCTTGGTGAGAGGCATACAGCTAGACCGCTGAGCCACCACGCCCCCGATAGAAAAAGACAAGGGCCAATTAAGATAGGATGAAGGATAGGCCTCGGATATCCTAATTCAGACGGGGACGGAAGGAAACAAGAGTTGAAAAAGAAGGTCGAGGGGAAATATTAAGAACAGGAGCCCGGCACTAAGTAATGCCATGCTCAGCTGGGGACCTGTGGTTGCCACCCCTCGTCACACTAGTTGCAAGCCCCCGAAGGCTTAAATTATACAAGTACATGGGGTTTGAGAAGTGTACGGTCTAAGATGATAATCTAGGATAATAATCCAAGTCAAGTGTGATACATGGGTTGGTTCTTAAGTAGTGGCAATTGTTTTGTTTCACAGTATTTAACATTCTTACATGGTTCTAAGTTATGCAGGTCTCCGATGTAACCACCAGCGTTGCGTGCAATGTGTTCCTTGCTATGCGGAAGTCGCTGGATCCCTTTGGCACGCCCTAATCTGTTGATGGTTCGATTAAAGCGTTTGGCAGTGCTAGGGTGCATACAGCAGGAGCAGTGTCTGAATTGTTGGCGCTGGGAAGTGCTCTACTACCCACCATACTCTCCTGATTTAAGTCCCTGTGACTTCGATATCATTCCTAAGATGAAGGAATCATTTCACACTTGAAGACGTTCATCAGATAACTGACTGCTCTATTCGCACCATCAACAGATTAGGCAGTACCAATGAGAGCCAGTGGTTTCCTCATTGCTAGGAATTGTTGTATCTTCTTTGGTGCTGTACATGCAATGTATGTCTACCCCTTATTATTCTAGGATGAGATGCGATTAAAGGCTATGTGGCGAGTGGTTTTACGGCCAGATGCCCTTCCTAACGTCAACCTCATGAAGAGTTAATTTGAGATGAAATGAATGAAAGTGAATGAGACTGGGCAAGGATGTGGAAGGAAATGGTACTGTCCAGCATTTGCCTGGAGTTGAAAATGGGTAACCACGGAAAACCATTTCAAGGACGGCGACGTTGGGGCTCGAACCCACGTCTACCGAGTCTGCAGATAGGTTGACTCCATGTCGTAGCGCTGCGCTTAAGCGAGCATAGCTACCGCTGTCGGTCGTATATACATGCAATACGACTATTAATCATGTAGGCATACTAATGCGCAGAGGCGTTTCTTCATCTAAAGGACTGACTTACTGTAATTCGCCGGCCATGGAATTGTCACAAATTGAAGTTCCTGATTTGTAGATGTGTTTACTGTATTTAAACGATAAGACATACGTGACGGTTTATGTGTGTATGTAGTGTTTACACTGGTGGTGATGGCCATATAACATCGCTACCATGCCTACCCCCTGGACCAAGAATACTATACTTCCCCCATTTGCCACGAGAGTTCTTTAGGGCTCTCATTGGCATAGCATAGATTACGTGCAACTGGTAAGTTAGTTTCTTCCAACACTGCCGTCAACATGATTAAATATCTCTTAAAAGAAATTGTTACATTTTCTTCAATAAGTATAATATTAGCACGACAATTACAATGTTTAGTATCCATCTGGAAAATGAAATATCCAAATAATAGATCAGTAAAATTACTATATACTTCCACGAAGATGGGGGAAACTACTGTTATTCAACAACATTGCGTTTTCTGAACTAGTTCGTTTAAAAATACTTTTTTTTTTGTATCTGGGAAGTAGAAGTGAGTTACTCCTAAGATATAATTATTTGTATACAGTAGACACTCCATGCACACTTTTGCTATTACCTCTTGAGCGTACTATAAAATGTATTTACATATACGAGTAAAAAAACACTAAAATACAATCCTAAAATTACAATCTATCAATAATTAAAAGAACTACACACTTTGTGAAGCCAATGTGAAGCATTCAGAACGGCGCGGTCCTTAGCTGCAAACAAGTTTTCTATGTCTCACAGTTCGCTTAGATTACTGCAAACCAACAAATGTCTGGCTGCGTGGCTCAGGGGTAACGTTCTCGCTTGCTGAGCCCAAGGTTCCAGGTTCGAAACCTGGCGCAGTTAGCTGGCATTTGAGGGTGCGCAAATGCGAGGGAGCCGTGTCAGTAGATTTACTGGCACGTTAAAGATCCCCTTCGGGGCAAAATTCCGGCACCCCGGCGTCTCTAAAAGCCAGTGTAGTTAAAAGGGACGTAAAACCAATAACATTATTATTAAACCAACAAGTGTTCCAAATCCTGCTTTGCGCCACATTCACAAATTCCATCATCACTGATTCCCCACTTCTTCAGATTTTTCTTGCACCTTGTCACTCCTGTTCTCAATCTGTTGAGGGACTTCTAAGTCCCGTATTAGAGATGGTAACATTTCTTTTGCTTACTATAAAATGATGATCCTGGAGGGAAGCTGAAGTTACAGTATCTCGTCTTCTGTGACAACGCCAGGAGAATTCTCCACCGTGTGCTATTGTTAGAACAGTGTCGACCATCGAAATTTCTGTTTTATTTTGCGGCTCCCCAGGTCAGTAATTGAGTTATCCCTGAGTACTTCGCCATCCCGCCTGAAAATTACAGGCTTACAGTATATTGTTTTAGGAACATGCAAATATAACGAACAGCAAAGTTTATCTTGCTTTACTCACTGCAATGAGTTAGAGGGAGACATTTCAGACATTATTTTCTTATGAGCCAAGTGCACATTTGGGTGTAGTCTTAATAATTCTTCCTAGTACTTAGAGAGTAAGTAGAAGTTGTACTATGGAAGCGGAGAATTACAAGCACAATTTCAAAATCATGCCAACGTAATAAATTTATAAATAAATAAATAAATAAATAAATAAACAAACAAATAAATAAGAAGGGGTAGGGGTGGATGGATGAATGGATAGTAGTTAATGAAACTTTTCACTAGAAAATATTAGTCATTCTTTGTATCATTAGCAATCAATGAAACTCCAGTTTGTTTCTTACATTACACCTTCTATGGTCTACGTTTTGAGTCTCTTGTCCCAAAGATTCGGGTTTGAATCCCGGCTTCCTTAAGGAATTTATTTCTTCGTTGAGAGCTGCTGAAACGGAGTACACCCAGCCTGATAAGGATACCTGAGAGAGGTGGGTTATGCTAGCACTTTACCAATCCTTGCAGTGGTTTTGCATGGCTTACCGCCACTACTCAAGGTGAATGCCGATTAGTATTAACTTGAAGCCACAGCCAACTCCTTACTCAATCTAGCTTACTACCTGAAAATAAATTTGACATGAATTAATTTTTGTACACTAATTGCTCACTTTTGGAACAAAGTAGTGTATAATTAGTGTATAACATTAATATTCATTTCTATTTCTGGAAGGATTGTCGACAGGGAAAGTTGCTCGACATGGGCAAAGTTATCAGAGTGATGTGGTTCCAACATGGAACCGGTTCAGGATGACTGAAAGTATGGAGCAGAGTTTTTGTTGTTGTTGCTTCATTTTAGGGGCTTGGACATCATGGTTATTTAGCTCCATGTACTTTGGTGAGTAATCTGATAATCTTCCATCACACTCAGTCTTACAGTGGTGAAGTGCCGCATTGATACGTAGAGTTCATATAAGAAAGTTATCGCCACGTATCCGACGATGTACAGGAACTTCATATATTGTTCTACTTTGGGACTGAAAGTGAGGGTAATATGGTCACCAATAGGTTTTCTCCCAGTTTTGCTCCGAGAAGAAATCGTGTGTTGGAGGAAATTCGTCCATTACTCATCTATATAGCTGGCTGGGTCGGCCAGGGGTCTTCTAGATGGTGTGGGGCACCGTATCTTGTCGTTATAGAGAATGGAACTGGCTCCTTTTCAACAGGGCCATAAAGTTAGACCACAGCAACTCATTCGAGCGAGAAAGTGAAGAGGAAGTTACAGTATTTATGCCCTGACTTAAGAGGCCACCCTATTCCCTATTCTTCGTCTGGGTGCTTAATGTCTCGTCGTCAAAACGTACACCATGCTGCGAATCGAACCAGCGAGATACGATGTTGCTTCCTGTGACCTGCGTTCACCATAACATTCATCCTTAATGTCACCCGGGAGCTAACAGTTCTGCCCCACATAGACCACATTCCCACAAGTATATCAACAGTCTAGTAAACATTTATCCACAACATATTGTATTTATTTATTTATCGTATAGCTTTTAGTGCCGGGAGTGTCCGAGGACATGTTCGGCTCGCCTGAGTCTGTAGCTGCTTCCAGCGGACACCCTTAGGGTGAGCTACAAGTTCCGTTCAATTTCAAGTAGTTCCAACTTTCGCTACCAGATATCAATGGTACCTAGTGGTGAACGTTGGAACTTTGATAGAGCGTTCCGACGAAATCCAACCTAACAACTCACCGAACTGTCGGAAATGAGTCTGTTCAAGTGCAGCAGGCTCCACATCATGTGCGTGATCTTGCTGTCAGCCTCGCAAAAGAAGGGCAGCTTCGTCACACAAGTTTAGTTTGTGGAAGGATCTTTTGCATGCCATAAATCTATGACATGGGACCGCCAGCTTTACTTCCCCTCCGAAGGAAGGCATACTGAAGGATTTTTAACGCTCTTAAAAAATCCGACGACTTCGGCCAGGTTTGAACCCGCGATCTTGGGAACAGCAGTTCAGCATGCTACCAACTACGCCACCGAAGCCGCTAAACATATTGTATAATAAAATGACATCAAAATGACCATGATAGCCCGATTCCTTACTGACAAATTAATTATAATAAACTATTTATTAGCTGTCACATTGTGACCTTATTCAGCGTGGTAACTGTGCAGTGACATACAACTTAATATTTTTGTCATAATAGAGGATACTATAGATATTTTTGTTCCAAAAGCTCACAGAGTAAAATAAAAAATAAAATAAAAAACAGATCTTTTACAAAAAAAATTATTGTTAATAAAGAATAAAAAGTCTTGATAAAGCAGCGTTGAATTGAAGAGATGTGTAAATGTGTAAATACACATCAACCATCATTTATAACCTAACTGAATTGAAATGATCGTGTGGCCTCCTGAGAGGCCGAGTGCAGGTCTTTCTAGTAGACGCCTTGGGGCGACCTTGCGCGTCGTAATGAGGATGAACTGATGATGAAGACGTCACATACACCAGTCCCCGAGCCAAGGGAATTAACCCAGGAGATTAAAATCCCTGATGGCTCGGCCGGGAATCGAACTCGGAGCACTTTGGGCCAAAGCCTAGCGAGCTAACCATTTAGCCACGGAGCCGGACATAACCTAACTTATTCAGCATATATATTTTACATACACATCACTTCAATTCAACGCTGTTTTATCAAGACTTTGTTATGCTTTGTTAACAAAAAAATTAACAGATCTGTTTTTTTTTTCTTTTATATATATACTAGCAGAAGTACCCATTCTTCGAACGGTCTTCGGTATTAATATCCAGATGTTATCAATTGAGCTACTGTTGCAATGTTTAGGGGCTTGGAACCTGTTTGTTGGCAAAGAAAAATTATTAGTTAAAATGTGCTCTCAAACTAAATTTACCTAACGTGTTCTTCCTGGCGTGAAAATAAAATTGAAAACTTCGTAGAAGAATCGCACTACACGTCACATACGAACTGACCCTAACCGTTGTGTCAAGTGCCTAACTACCGGAAGACCCCTTTTATAAATTATAAAGGCTTGTGGTGCATGAAAATTCAGTTTTCTTTAGCCTCGAATGGCCCAAATTCCTAAAATCAGCAAAAAACTGTCTACTATTTCAAATCAGGAATTTTTGAGAATAATGTTGCTGTTTGGAGATATAATAGACCTTCTGTACGACATATCGCACGTGTAAATCGTGTGAAAAAAATCTAGGGTACTCCTTGAACCCCTTAAGCGCATTGATGAATGTTACAGTTTTAGTTGGTTCCGTGATAACCTTATAGCCATTTGCAACCTTTCACAGAAATGTAATAAATGCAGTGGCATTACTTATTCCAGAAATAGATGGAAAGTTGGATTCCACCTCTTGAGATACTTTTGTCATGGTTAGTGGCTTGCATTCCTTCTTTAGTTTATTAAATGAAATTAGTTTTCTGGGAATATCTAGGAAACTGTTGAGTTTAGAGCCTTACAATATAGTTTTCGGGGACCCTTTACGGCTCTTGAGGGGCCCCGAGTTTTGTTTCTGACACCAAGGGTTTGAAAATGAGTTTGTCTCGTCGTTGTACGCCATAATAATGATAATAATTAAAATAATAGTAATAATAATATAACAATATAGGGATAGGGATATAATAGACCGTACGTACCATACCCGCACGTGTAAATTGCGTAAAAAAATTCTAGAGTACCCCTTGACCCCTTAAGCGCATTATATGCATTGATGAATATTTCAGCTTAATTTGGATCCGTTATAACCTTATTGTCGTTTAAAAACCTTCACAGTAATATAATAAATGGAATTGCATTGTGTCTTACAGAAATAGATGGACCTCTGAGATTCTGTTGCCATTGTTACCGGCATGCATTCCTTCATTAATTTATTAAGTGAAATTAGTTTTTTTGGGAATATCTCGAAAAATGTTGGTTTTAGGGCCTTAAAATGTGGTTTTCGGGGTTCATTTAGGGCCCCCAAAATTCGTTTCTCACATTGAGGGGCTGAATGAGCTTTGTCTCACCCTTCTACGCTTATTTCAGCTTGTATTTTAAGGGGGTAGGTCCCCTGTTATGAGAGGTACGGAGAAGAGTTACATCAATGATTAGTGTCGTGCCTCTGATGGATATCTGCATCATATTTTACGTTAATCCACCCAGCCGTTCTCGAGTTATAAGGACACAAAATATTGTCCACAGACAAACAGAGAAACAGACAGACAGACAGAAAAAAAATTGCGTGCATCCGTCACAAAACAGTCTGAAACGGGCAAATATGTCAAATTTCCGTGGAAATGCAGAAAAAAACAGACAAACATTTCTTTTTATATAACAGAGAAGGGATATAATAGACCTTCCGTACCACACCCGCACGTGTAAATCGCGTGAAAAAATTCTAGATTACCCCTTGACCCCTTAAGCGCATTGTATGTATTGAATATTTCAGCTTAATTTGGATCCGTTATAACCTTATAGCCGTTTGCAAACCTTCACAGTAATGTAATAAATGGAATTGCATTGCGTTTAACAGAAATAGATGGACCTCTGGGATTCAGTTGCCATGGTTACCTGCATGCATTCTTTCATTAATTTATTAGTTTTCTGTGAATATCTCCAAAACTGTTGGTTTTAGGGCCTTAAAATGTGGTTTTCGGGGTCCTTTTAGGGCCCCCGAGTTTCGTTTCTCACATTGAGGGGCTGAAAATGAGCTTTGTCTCACCCTTCTACGCTTATTTCAGCTTGTATTTTAAGGGGGTTGGGCCCCTTTTATGAGAGGTACGGAGAAGAGTTACATCAATGATTGGTGTCGTGCCTCTGAAGGATATCTGTATCAAATTTTACGTTGATCCACTCAGCCGTTCTCGAGTTATAAGGACACCAAAAATTGTCCACAGACAGACAAACAAACAGACAGACAGACAAAAATTTTATTTTTGCGCGCATCCATCATAAAACAGTCTGAAACGCGCAAATATCGCAAAATTCCGTGGAAATTCAGAAAAAACAGACAAACTTTCATTTTTATATATAGAGAGATTTTACTCTGTGAGCTTTTGGAACAAAAATATTTATAGCATCCTCTATTATGACAAAAAAAAATTAAGTTGCGTGGTACTGCACAGTTACTTATCCTGTACCACGCTGAAGAAGGTCACAATGTGACCCAAACCAGTACAGTTTCAATGTACTAAATATTGACTAAAGGTAATAAATAGTTTATTATAATATTGTATAATAGTTGACTCCATACATCTAATACTACTACTATCACTCTTATTATTCCTATATTCCTATTTCTTCTGGGATTTAGTGTGGTGAGACTTTATGTGGATAATGACTTTTACAACCTGAGCCTTTCTTGACGCCAACCTCATCAGAGGAGTTAATGGGAGATGAAATTAATAAAGACGAAAGTGAACAAGGGTTTGGGAGGAATTAGCCGTGGCCTAACTGGCACCGTCCTGACATTTGACTCAAGTTGAACATGGGAAACCATGGAAAACCATCGACAGTGTGATTCAAATCCTCTTATCGCCCGATTCTGGATAGAGTCTGATCCCGTCATATTGCCTGTTAACGCACTAGGCTATTACGCTCAGAATTATAAAATTTAATTTAATTTTAATTTATTTATTAAATACCATTGATATTACATGCATGTGATATTTCTCACGAATCTGTCGGCAATAATAATAATAATAATAATAATAATATATTTTTACATGGGAGGAGAAATGCATTTACACCCATAGTGTCGGATTCCTGAGTGGCAGACTACCGACTAACCCCCTCCCCCCCACCCCCTCGTGACTTCTGGAACTTACTTTGGAACTATTATAATGGGGAAATTTGGGGTTTACGCGTTTCGACCTTCAAGCGGGATCATCTGATCCTGATCACTTGTTGAAGTTTAAATTTATATAGGCTTACTGTACAAATATTATCTAACTATACAAGTATAGTGAGTTTAGTTAGTGCATACCATTACGATTCGCAGTTTGAATCTCGTTATTATAAGGTTAGATTGTTTCATAAGGGTTTGTGAATTACGTAGCCTATGCGTATGATGCATGTGTGTCCAAATTAGAACAACGCAAAATAATAAATAAAATGAAATTGGAGCATGTACTTGAATTCTATTATGTACTGTATATGGTTACTTATCTCAGCGAAGCCGTTGGTCGTACAGTTGTTACGCTATCGCCTGCCTTCTCCCGCCGGGGTAACAGTGATCATAACTAATACACGTATTTTTAAAAGGAGTTTATTTTTATATAATTCATATATTATGTACATTGTACCCCACACAGTCATTGGGAGAATTCGTGTTGACCGACTGAAAAGTCACAACTGACAGTTTGTGTAGGCAACACTGAAAGAATGGCTTCAAAACTTTACATTTCACAGAGAAGATGCATTATTTAAAAATAGATGTTACAATCTGTTCTATATTAATTAAATGTCTGTTTTAGTGCAAACATATTGTACTAGCAAGTGAACAGTTTCCGGGGTGAGGCAGCTCCGCTTTGCAGTCACAAAGTTTCCTGCACTTGAAAATACTCCTTCAGCGGTGCAGGTAGCGGCTTCTGTGGCGTAGTCGGTACCAGCTATGCCCAAGATCGCGGGTTCAAACCCGGCCGAAATCGTCGGATTTTTTAAGAGCGTTAAAATCCTTCAGTATGCCTTCCTTCGGAGGCGAAGTAAAGCCGGCGATCCCATGTCATGTAAAAGAACCTTCCACTACTTAAACTTGTGTGAAGCTAAATTTGCAGGTTAGATTTTGTTGAAATGCTCTATCAATGTTCACCACTAGGTGTCAGTGACATCTGGTCGCGAAAGTTGGAACTACTTGAAATTCAACGGAACTTGTAGCTCACCCCATGGGTGTCCGCATTGAAGCAGCTACAGCCTCTGGCGAGCCGAACATGTCCTCGGACACTCCCGGCACTGAATTCCATACGCTAAATAAATAAAACGGTGCAGGTGGTCGCGGGGATGACCAAGTATTTTTTCGCTAGTTTATCGGACCTTGGATATATTGTTTGCTTCTTTATCCACCATTGGAAAAGATGAGTGAGCAAGTCAAAGGAAAAGGAAGCTTGTAGTTTAACGTGACCGTTAATCTCGCGATCATAAGCCACGGGACCTCCGTTTTACGTGGAATCCGAACCACAGGACATGGCATTTCACATCGAAAATCTCACATGCAGTGACCGGGAATCGAACCCGGTCCGCCTTGGTGAGAGGCATACAGAGTGGGCAAGTCAGGTGGTGAATCCCAAGATGTGCATCCGGCTCGTCTTCTGCAATGTTTGCAAGTTTACATTATAACTACAATATTTCCTATTTTGTACTACGCTTTTTATAAGTGCCCTGTATATTGACCTCCAAAATTTGCTTGCTTAGTGTGAAGAGCAGGCAGTGCCGAAGTTAACTGCTCTCACCAGGACCGCGCACGACTCAACCGGATAAGTAGCCTGTACAATACAATCTGAACTGACCATTTAACTACCTAGGTACAATCACACATTCACACTAAACAAGCAAGTTTGGAGGTCAATCACCACTTCCAGTATCTTAACAAAACATTACGTTGACTATAACTACCAAATACTGACGAGTTGCATTATATTAACTAATACTGCAACTAAATAAGTGTACATATTGTAAATACTATCACCCATACTTTCAGACAGATTTTATTGCCTAAGTGTAATGGCTCTGATGATGATCGCTTGACTATCGAAACTGGTCATTACATCTTTACATCTTACATCTTTATCGAACATCCCTAAAAGATGACTTTAGATATATCTTCGTTCGCAGGACGTTACTTTTGCATTCATGGAGTGAATTTAAATTAAATGAAACCTAAAAGCGGACGTTGAGCAGTTGAGCTGGAACTGGATACACCCAGCCTCGTGAGGCAAAACTGAGAAGAGGCGGGTACGATTCCTGGCGTGGCCATTTGGGATTTTAATCTCTTGGGGCTAAACCACCTGGCCCCGGGGACTGGGTGCATGCGTCGCCTTCATAATCACTTCATCCTCATTAGGACGCGCAGGTCGCCCACGGGCGTCGTCCAGAAAGTTACATCTCAAAACTCACGAGCTAAAAATAGTATCAAAACTCACGACAATGAACTAGTAGCTGAATGAACATTATAATTTTAGTCTCAAAACTCACGACTCCGGAGAGCACACTGCCCTTCAATCCATGTTTGTCCACCCAGTTTTACAATGGGATTTTGTTTGTATTGTATTAACAGGAATTATCAACCTACCACAGATCAAATTCTCCAGGTATAACACTGATTTTTACTCGGTCATTCTGCTTCGTGTCATCAAGCAGGCCTTGAAAAGTTCAAAACTTAATTGGAATCATAGGTCGTTATTTTGTGTTTGGATACAAAGCGACAGCCAATGGTCATTAGCAAAACAATTGAAAGACGCCCAGTAAGCACGTGGAATGTTCATATCTGCCAACCCTAAGAAGTGACTTAGGTGTCTATTGTGTTGGTCCTGTACAGAAACAAATGACTAGCGGCTTATTATTCGACAATAATAATAATAAGATGGGTTTTACGTCCCTTTTAATTACTACGGCTTTTAGAAACGCCGGGGTGCAGGAAATTCGCCCCGAAGGGGATCTTTATCGTGCCAGTAAATCTACTGACACGGCACCCTCAAATGCCAACTGACTGCGCCGTTATTCGATCCCGCTATCCTGGGTTCAGCAGGCGAGAACGTTACCGCTGATCCACACAGCCAGTAATAATAATTAGAGAAGTATCTTGTGACGTGGTCAGGGGCGGTTCGAGTGGGGGGGGGGGGGGGGGTGTCTCACCCCCCTCAGGTATTTTCTCAGTCGGCAAATACGACATCAGTCGGCAGTCGCCAAATCCTGAAGAAGTCGTAACATTTCCCAAAACAGCATTTAAAAAAAGCAAAATGGGGCATGGCCATATACGATTTGGTTCGATTTCTTTTAAAAAATATTTATTATACTTAGTCGGCATTTTTACCAACAGTCGGCACAAACGGACGCTGCAATAATTGCGTACAGCCAGGCAATAGCCCAGTGCGGTAAGAGGAAGGGTCGGCAAAATAACCATTTTAAAAGTTGCACTTCCAGTCCTCGGTGCACCGGCTGCCACTTGCCATTTCGTTTCTTTGTATGGAAACTGAAGAACGAATGACAGATGAGCAATATGGGACCAAGGACAAAGGATGAACTCATCGGCACGTTCCTGGGGATGGTGTAACATCCCGCGTTCATTATGGAGAGCGATTCAGCTTCACAGCGAAGCGAGCCCAGCATCTGTGCCATGTGGCTAGACAAAAGGTGTTGGTGAGCGCATTGATAACTTCAGGTCAAGCCAACTCATTGAGATGTTATCGGAGGAAAGTTATGAATCATAACTTACGACCTGCTACCGCTTGTCTCGGCGCGTCCTCAGATATCCGCGCTATTGTGACAAAATTGACAGGTTTATGGTTCCAAGGTTCCTCAAGGGCTGGGGTGCTCACTAAGGTCAGAGCAGTAGTCACCGAGAATGAGAGAATGCAGTCGTTCCTGAACCAGCAACTATGACAGTGATAACTAGGTGCAAACACAGTGGGACGTGTGTTTTCGCCGACACGGAACATTTTCACGGAGCATCGCGTACCCATCAAACGTAAGTAATTATTATATTTATTAAACACAATGTGTACTGAGAGAAAAAATAAAATAAAAATGAAAAGTTACATTGTCGTGATTTCACCAATCTTTAGATAGCTCAATTAGTGAAAAAGTCCTATTTTTACACTCCTGCAGGTGATATTTCGGGCACCGTTCATTACATAGCTTACAGATGCAGCTGTCCTTAGGATCATGGTAGGTGCTTTCTGTGCAAATCTTTCCATGAAAGCCGTGTACTGCAAATCGTGTGTACAGGTGTCGGAGTTGGAAGTTTGGTCCTTTCCAGCAGTCTGATGTCATTGCGTCTGTTTCTCTAATCCCCTCCGGTATCTGTCTTGCTTTGCTGCTCCTCTCTTCGATGAAGGTTGCATATGCTTGTGTCTCCGATAAACTAAAGCAGTGTTTTATGTCATCCACGAAGAGAGATTCCTGCACAAGGATATAAGCATAACTATTTATTGTGAATTTTGAGATGGATAACACTCTTTTGAGGAAGCTAGATTTAACGCTTTCCAGCTTTCTTAGATTTCCGACCGTCAGGTAGTTCCAGATTAGTTGTATTCCATAGGTGGCCGTCGGCATGACTTTGATCTTGAATAGTGCCATTGCTGTTGAAACTGACAGTAGTTGTAATTTGGGTATGTCATATATTGCTTTTGCTGCAGCTGCTGTTCGTTCTTGTATGTGTAGTGAACACGTAATTCCCGTAGTTTGGAGGGTGACCCCCAAGTATTTGAAATTTGTTACGAATTCTAAGGGAGAGTTGCCACAAGTGAAATGATCCTCCTTTGCAAGTTTGCCTCCTCTCCTGATTTTCATTGATTTGGTTTTCGAGCCATTTATTTCCATAGAGTTGTATGTTGCCCAGTTCCTGATGTCGTCTAATGCCGTTTGTAAATGTTTAGGGCTTTTGGAGAGAATGGCCATGTCATCCGCGTACATCAGTAGTTTTACATTGACGTTTATAGCGTTGCCGATATCCGCTGTCATGACGTTGAATAAGACCGGACTCATTGGGTCTCCTTGCAAGACCCCTCGTGTTTGTATTATGTCATTCGATGTAGTTATGCCATCATACACCGCTATATGGTTTGCATCAAGGATAGACTTGATGGTTTGGAGCTCCTGATTTGATTTGCCTAATATGCTCTCCAATTTGTTTACCAATGTTGATCTGCTGATGCTATCAAAAGCTTTGGAGTAGTCTATGAAGATTACATATATCGGGGAGTTGCGATGAGCTAGAGATAGAGTTATTTCCTGAATAATTTCTTGCACCGCGTGCTGTGCTGATCTGCCTGGAGTGAATCCATATTGAAATGTAGGTATATTTGCATAAAGGTTTTGCGCGATGCGTCCTACTAGGACTTTGGAGAACAGTTTAAACATTACACTCTCTAGAGCAATTCCTCTATAGGAGTTCGGGTCTTCTTTCCTTCCTTTGCCTTTGTAAAGTACTATTATAGTTGATCTTCTCCATTGATGCGGTATTGTATTCATCATAAGACATTTGTTGAATAGAGCAGTTAGAGGTTCTGCTATGTCTTGTAAGGTGTCTTTTAGATGCTCCATGTAAATTCCGTCTGGCCCAGCCGCTTTGTTATTTTTGCCGTTTCTTATAAGATGGATGACTTCATCACATGTGATCAAGTCAATGTCTTGCGAGTGATCTGGTGTCGATGTGAATTCATTTGATATTTTATCCTTTTCTCCTAGAAGGCTGCTGAAGTGTAGTTCCCATTGATCAATGTTTATTGGATAACTCGATTTTTGCTTCTTCGAAGACTTGAAGATCTTATGTGGACTCCTTTCTGCTTCTGCGATTAGTTTCTGTTCGACGTGGAGATCATACGATAGTTTCTTTTCTTTTAGTAGCTGCTTGTATTTTCGACGTTCTGAAGCGTACTCTGCTAGTGCACCATTTCCGTGTTCTCTAGCTGCATTAAGGCACTGTAGAGTTCTTTTCCTCATAGCATAGCACTCAGAATCAAACCATTATTTCGCTATCCGATTGTTCCTTGGCGTTTTTGTGGCAGCCTGCAGAATTATTTCGTTTAGGGCCTCAGTAGTCTCGTCTAGGGTTTTCTGCTTACTCATTATAGATGGTATTTGGATTCTTAATGCTTGCCATTTCTCTTCATTTATGTATCTTGATACTTTAGATTTGACATTTTTGTCCGTGAGGACCTGCATAGTTCCCTTTACTTGGATTTTGGCTATCACGGGTAGATGTTTCCTGAGTGTGGTTTTTCCAGTTTCTAGCTGCCCATGGCCTTGATTGTTAGTGAAGATTAAATCAATCGTACTTTTTCCATTTGGTGCTATGTAAGTGTATTCTTCTTCCTTATTTAGTAATTTGAGTTGGTACTCCAGGAGGAAATCTTTAACCTCTTAGAGTTTTTGCATCCTGTTTGTCTATACGACAATTTAGGTCTCCCATTAATATGATAGGTTTGTCATCGTCTGTGCTTTCTAGCGCTTTCCCTAGTTCATCGATAATTGTCTCCGGTTGTGTCTTAGGCTTGAAGTATACTCCTATTATATTTATTATTCGTGTGGATATGGATAGGGTGTTCGCAGTGCAGTCTATTACCTTGATTGGTTGTAAGTGGGCCTTTATGTAACAACTTATTCCGCCTGAAGGTCTTCCTCTGTCCCCTTTCCTAGCTAGGGAGTGGGCTCCGTAGAAATTGTTAATGGTTATGTCACTTGTGCTGACCGTTTCTGTGAAGAGAAGTACCTCGTAATCCTGTAAGTTAAAAGTGGAGTTCATGTCAAGGACGGATTTCAGTCCTTCTACGTTCCAAAGCATTATGTTAGTATGGTTGTAGCTGATGTTGGTTGCGTGGCAATTGTGCGCTGAAGTGTTCTTGGGTATCAAGTCTTGCTCCTTGGTCATGCGAACGAAATCGATATCGCCTGATAATTGCGCCCTCCAGCCATAAGTCCGGATTAGTGATCTTGCTCAGGTCTCTAAGGGGTATTCCAACTTTATAAGCTTTTAGGGTACCTTTCTTTTGGATTTCTTCACAGCCTGATAGTTCAGATATGTTCAGTCCCTTCAGGTGGCTAATCACCGTTTCACAAGTTGTGTTGCGGTGAAGATGTCCAATATAAAGCCAGGCTTTATGGTAGACAGCTTGGAGTACATTTGTGTTCTCTGTTGAGGGAAGGTTGAAGGATTGCTTGGTTCCTATAATAGTAGGAGTTTGTATGAATTGCGGCGTATTGCCACGCCTCCTCCTTGCGACTTCTGACCATATTCCTTTGTCACAATTTTGTTTCTCATCGATAGGCTGTTGCTCTCGAGGTAATTGTTCCTGTCTTTCGTTTCCAGTTTTCCTGGTCTCATCTTTCCTCTGAGTAATAGGGTCTGCTTCCATTACTTTCTCCTTTCTGATTTCCTCATTTCCTGTATGACATTTCGTTATTTCATCTTTTATCAATGATTTGAGGTTACATGTCAGGTTTTCGATCATGTACTGAAGCTGTGTGCTTAGTTTTGCAGATATTTTATCTTCCATTGTCATCTCATTGGCACAGAATTTCTCGTCTTCTCCGCGAGATGTCGTTGGTTGTAGGCTTGTTTCATCATGACAAAGCGCCAAGAGATCTGAATCTGGATTGATGTCATCAGATAGCAGCACGTGTCGCGTGAAGTTATTATATTTGGCCTCTTGTGTAATATCTATGTATGATTCCTTAACCTCTTTGCGGGTCTGCATGTTTTCATTAGTTTTATCATATGTGGTTCTCATTGTAATAAAACATTCTCGAATAACACTCACCGCTTCCTTAATATCCTCTTTAGCCTCCTTCTTTAGATATTTGCCTGCCGCATCCGCTAAATTCACTATTTTCACGAGAGCAGCTTCTAGACGTGAACTTACACTGTGGTTGGAAGAAGTGAATACGCGGGAACACAACGTTACGTATATGAGCAAGGACTCTCAGAATGAATTCATCCATCTACTTGGAGAGAAAACTCGTGAAATAATTGTAAGTAATAATAATACAATAAATACATGCGTATTTCAGCCGTGTTTATGTTTAATGGTGTTAACAAGAAAAAGGTGAAGAATGATCGCACGCTGGAGTACGTCAGTAAAGGACAAAATACAAGAACACTTCTCTTCAGAAGCTCATCAAGCAGCGATGGCAGATTCGTGCCACTTTGTCAATGGAAAAGGCCACGAAGACATTCTCCTTTATAAACTTTTACGGACCATCAGAATTGAGGAAGAACAAGAAAAGGAGTTCCACAAAGACGTTACGGTATCCAGATACTTATTGACACAACAAGAAGCCTTTGTCGGCAAGGTTTGGCATTCCGAGGTCACAAGGATGGAATCACTCCAGATAATGGAAACTTCACGCAAATTGTGAAGTTACTTTCACGGCATAGTCCGGTCATGAATAGGTGGTTGGAAGAAGTGAATACGCGGGAACACAACGTTACGTATATGAGCAAGGACTCTCAAAATGAATTAATCCATCTACTTGGAGAGAAAACTCGTGAAATAATTGCAGAAGAAATCAAGAACGCTGGTATGTTCTCCGTTATAGCAGATACTACGCCCGATATGTCACATAAAGACCGCCTCGCGTTGAATATCCGATACGTCGTCGAAAAAAATGACGAGCTCGTTCCTGTGGAGCGTCTTTTAAAGATAGACGCTGTTTTAACAAAACAAAAAAGACTGGAGAAGAGTTGGCTGAAAAAATATTTTTAATTTTAAATTCAGAAGAACTTTTACTTCCACTCGATAAACTAGCGTTTCAATCGTACGACTTTGCTAGTAACATGAATTAGGGTATCCGAGGCCTAGGGAGTCTTTCACTTTCCCGCCTTAATTGGCCCTTGTCTCATCTTTCCTGATCCCTCCTTCTTCGAGGGGTCAGACCTCTTGTTTTCTTTTCATTATATTTCCTTTTCTCTTTAAGATTCCCGCACTGTTTTTGTTACTTGGTTCCCCGTGTATCTAAATTCCCTTTAGCGATTGTTTTAGGTATTTTTAATCTACGTTGCATTTTGTAAGTTTTTTCGATCTAAATTACCTCTCGCGATTGTTTTCAACCTCAATTGCAATTTGTAAAGATTGACAATCTAAATTGCTTTTTAGTAAGCCTTTCAATGTAGGTTCATGGCATTTTAGAGAGTATTTTGAATTTCAATTGCATTTTGTAGGTATTTTCAACCAAAACCACATTTCGCAAGAATTTTAAATCTAAATTGCATTTTGTTTGGTGGGCATTTTGCAAATATTTTGATTCTCAATTGCATTTTGTGGGTATTTTGAATCTAAATTACATTTTGTGAAGTATTTTCAATATAAATTGCATTTAGTAAGTATTGTCAATCCACATGAGTCGTTTAAATCTACTGTACATTTTGTAAGCATTTTCAATTTCAATTGCATTTTGTAAGTATTTTGAATTTCAATTGCACTTTGTGAATAATTTGGATTGGAACTGGGATATTTCAATCTGAAGTGCATTGTGTATTTTCAATTTCAATTGCATTTTGTAAGTATTTTGAACCTCAATTGCATTTTGTACGTATTTTCGATCTCAATTGCATTTTGTAAGTATTTTGAATTTCAATTGCATTTTGTAAGTATTTCGACTCTCCATTGCATTTTATACGTATTTTGAACCTAGCCTACACTTTGTGTTTTTTTTTTCCAATCTATTCTCTTTGTGAATCTTTTCGTCCTAAATTCTCTTTTGAAAGAATATTTTGTGAGTTGTTTAAATCTGAGTTCCTTTTTGAAAGTATTTTCCGTCTCACTTAATTTTCGTTCTGGTTTCCATTTCATTAACATTTTCGCTATCACCCAGATCATTAGGGGCCGATAACCTAAATGTTAGGCCCCTTAAAACAACAATTATCATCATCATCGCTAGTAACATGTCTGGCATATACAACGACACTCAAAAAAGCTATCAGAAAAGTGCAATATAGATATTCCGTATGTCCATGCCATGCTCACAGGTTAAACATTTTCGTAGAGACAGCTTGTAATGCTAGCGCACTTATCCGAGAGTTTTTTGACACTCTTGAAGCATTGTACGTTTTATCATTTTAAATGATCTTGTCGACTTCGTCGTTACGCTGGGGTCTGGCGTTACGTTACGGTGACGGGACGAAATGTACCCAGATGCACTGAAGTGTGTGACGTCATAGTACCGCTTGGTGCATGTATTCCCCGTTAGTATAAGACAAAAATCCCCGATTATTGGATGTCACGGGTAATCTCGAGAACCACTGGATGGATTTTGATGCGGTTTCACCATTCTGTAAAGGATATCTCGAGGAAAGATTATGTAGAAAATAATTTATGTATGATCAAAGGAAGCCAAGCAGTAACGATTTCAGTGAAAAAGTCGAAAACCAACTTGGCATCCGTGCGCTTCTTAAGCTTACGCTGGGCAAACCGTTAAAATATCATAATACTATGAGCGTAAGAATTGGTCAGCATGAAAAGTTCTACAAAAAAGTCCGCGAGAGCATATCTCTATCTTCAATACATCGCCCATTAGTGTTTTTAGACTGGATGGAAGGGACACGTCCCCACGCGCTCTGGTGAGCGTGCGGTATCCCGCGCGCTTGACCTTGCTTTGCTCTTGGTTTTCACTTGCCGTTCGCGAGTAATTTGAAACAAGATAAGCAAGATAAGCACTATGCAGATAATTTTCTAACATGTCAAGAGTCTTTGGCTTCGAGCGAAGCGAAAAGCCTCCAGCCTTTCTAGCATTTTTCAGCATTTGTAGCATTTAAAATGATACAAAGTCTAATCTTTCACACTGTCACTTTTTTTTTCGGGTAGCACGAAACGACATTTAAGCTTGCAGAAAGAACTGGATAAAATTGAAAATTCACTTCAACTTAAGAATTTATCAAAATCAAGGTGGACTGCGCTCGCCCAATCGGTGAGTGCTGTTTCTACGTCTTATGAAGAGCACAGCATTGGAAACAATGACAACCTCATTCGATTCTGAATTTGACAGTAAAACCCGAACTTTTGCGTCAGGCTTGCACAAAAAGCTTCTAGACTTTGATTGTATCAGCGGCATGTAGTTTCGAAAAAACATCATGTTTAAAATTAAGAACGTAACCGAGCCTTTAGAAGCGGAGGAGCTGAATGTAATTGACGCGATGCAGCTAATTCAGAGCGCTTTGAAGTCATTTGAAGATATCAACGACGACGGCAAGATGAACGCTTTAATACAGAGTGCATCGTCATTTGCGAAAAGTATGCAAGTAAATGCT
Source organism: Meconema thalassinum (assembly GCA_946902985.2). Taxonomy (NCBI): domain Eukaryota; kingdom Metazoa; phylum Arthropoda; class Insecta; order Orthoptera; family Tettigoniidae; genus Meconema; species Meconema thalassinum. The sequence continues at coordinate 1,206,925,195 of OX336388.2, forward strand.
GAGGAAGACTTCTTAAAGCACCACAGGACCCGGCGACTTGCACAGGACCCGGCGACTTGCAAAGAAGTATGACGCGCACGCTGAAACGACAGCTGAAATTTCTTTCCTTACATTCTACAGAAAGGAGTTCCGAATACTTGTGGATGTATTTACTACAAACGTGCAAGACAATCTAGCAAAACTAATTTCTTTGCTAGAGCCATTCCACATAATTTTCAAGATACCCACTAACAGAAAAACTGCACCATCGATCGCGTCCGATCCATAAACAATCACACCCGAAACTCATCCTTCAAGATGAAGAGCTTGTGCTGGCTGAGCTTGAAATCCTGCTTGATGCCAATAAGCAGTGCTCATCGTTTAAAGAAATCGCAAAAGTTGCTGTTAAATGAAAGAAGATTCTACAGTGTGGTTATCAAGTAGTTCGACTGATTTTAACATCCCCAGTGTCTTCTGCTTCTTCCGAACGGTGCTTCCGCAAGTTGAAGCTCATTTTAAATAATTTGCGGACATCGATGGGTGACGGCCGCTTAGACTCCCTCATAATGTTAGTTAGATCGTTAGTTAGTTAGTTATTGTTGTTTTAAGGGGCGGATCTACGAGGTCATCTGCCCCTCCTCATGATGTTGTTTTCAACGATAGATAAGGTCGACGACATTGAAATTACGGAGATAGTGGAGAAGTTGTCCTTGTTGCAACATCGTAGAGTAGGGATTTAGAAAGAATAACTAGATTATTTTTATTCTTGTAATATTTAAACACTTATTTTATTCATTTATCAAATTTTCCTGCGATTTCAAATTCTGGAACTAATAAAATACATTTTAAATGAAAGCCGTTAATTAAGTATATTTGTCTTGTGTATCATTTGCTGCCACTGCCTCTTTCCCACCCGTTGCTCAGTTTTTAAGTGTATAGTCGGCAATGTTATACATCCAGTCGGCATTTTTTAAATTCTCATCCCCACCTAGATGTACAAGGTCGAACCGCCCCTGGACGTGGTCATAGTTCTGTTATCAATAACATGATTGTTATTATTGCATTTGTGCGTGTAGCTAGTTTAAGGTTTGCTATTTAATTTTTTGTTCATATTAAATCAGAATGTGATTCTGATAAATGCAATCAACACACCATATTTTCATGCTATGGATTAAATTCATCCTCTAATGTCCTCTTCACGGTTTATTGAACCTCAGAAAGCAACGTAACTTCTCCTTCGCATTCTCCTTCTTAGCATTTATCCCGCTGAATTGCAGGGTCTCCTGTTCTGCACTTTCCTTTCCACTTGATGCGGTCTTGTGCATCTTCAAGAGAGACTTTAGCCACATGCATATCCTCGCGCAGTGTGTCAAGCCAGCGCTTCTTTGGTCGCCCTCGTGGTCTGCGACCCTCAGGGCTGATGTTAAAGGCTCTTCTCGCAACAGAATAACCGCTTCTGCGTAGTACGTAGCCATACCATCGCAAACGGTTTTCTCTCATCTTCTCAGGGATTGGGGCCACACCAAATGCCATTCGAAAATCGTAATTTCTGATGTGGTCCAGTCTTGTGACGCAGTGGCGGCTGGTGGATAATTGTTCTGGGTTAGGTGGTAGGGTAAATGACTGCTTGATATCAGAGAAAACTGTATTCAATTGCGCGGTAAGACAGATGTACGTCATTCAGAACCGTGAGTCTCACAAATACGCGCAAGGCTGTTGACGAAGCATCACGGATGTCACCGTCCGCGCCTAGGCTCCCTTGTTGCAATCAGCAGGCAACGACCAGCCGAGTTAACTGTTGGGATAGGACTTACTCAGTCCAGCATCTCTGCCATACTCCTCACTATTTAGATCTGGTCGGTGCTTGGGGCTGGCAACGACCAAACGGACGAGCGCTCCACCGCTCCTAAACAGTTGGCGCGCTTCGCTTTCTCAGACAGTTCACAGTAACTTACTGTAAGATTTCCTGAATTATTAAAGAACAAAATTATGAATTCCTATACATATAAAAGGAAACGTACAGCTTTTATTAGTAAAATATTATTACGGTGTTCTCTTGAATTAATCTGGTCGTTGTGCAACACTGCAACCTTATTACCGGCCGCCACGACTTGTGAGTCCTATTGGCCAGCGAAGCATCTTAATTTCCATGACATGCAACTGTTGTTTATGTCTTCTTGTGGCTGGCCAACATTACGTTCCATACAGGGCCACTGGTTTTATAAATTTTAGATTTCAGGTACATTGGCACACTCCGATCGAAAAGGACTCCTGTAACTTGGCGCCACTTCATCCAGGCAGCGTTGATCCTGCTTCGAACATCTGGGAACGTATCACCATCCGATTGGAGAAGTGACCCCAGATATTTAAATTAATTCCCAGTCAATGCATGTGAGATTTTCGAAGTGAAATGACATGCCCTGTGATTCGGATTCGCGTAAAAAGGAGGTCCCGTGGCTCATGATCGCGAGATTAACGGCCACATTAAACTACAAGCTCCCTTCCTTCCGATATTTAAATTGAGATGATTTAGGAAGACGTAGATGATGGGTGGATCTAAATCCATAGTAACGCCTCCGAAGGTCTTTTGACGGTGTTTTTTGATTATTTTGTTGATAATTGGCTTCAGAATCCACAAGTGCCCCTTTAAATGTGGAACTGCAACAAGAGAAGTCACAGAACAAACAATTCTGTGGAAGAGTGGAATCTGGGAAGACCTCACCCTCGAATAAAATACTTAATTAAAGGACTTAAACAAGAAACTGAGAAATCAGACAAGAAGATTTTGAGGATGGAGTTGAACCTAGGGGTTTCAAAAAGAAGAAAATAGTACTATCAACTTGTTACCAGGATCCAACGAACCACAGAAAAATATGAGGAAACAAAAGATATAGGTGCATTTCTGAGAGTCACTTCCTTCATCCTTAAGATGGGCTAAACAGAAAACAAATCTTTCCTCCTTAAATTAAACATGTATATGTAACTCAATTGAATAAATAAATAGTAGAAAAATATAAAAATGTAAAAAAATACGTACAAATAAAATATACGGTATTAAAGTTAGTTAGTTATTGTTGTTTTAAGGGGCGGAACTACGAGGTCATCTGCCCCTCTTAACACAGACCAAAGAATACAAATTTGGAATCGAATTCAAAATTTTGAGGTGGATGCCAAAATTTCAAAAGACCAAAAATCAATAAAACAAAAACAAAAACATTAAATAAAAAATAAAAAATTATAAATATAAACAAAAATTACAAAAAAACAAAACATTATCATTCAAAAACGAACAAATCGTTGAGTCAATTTATACTGGAAAATTTAGATTGCTGGCCCTAACCCACTCTCACTTATAAAGCGGATAACGCGATAAGCAGCCACCGCGTCATCAGCTAATATAAGTTTGAGTGTCATCTGCAAACCAAGGTTTCTTCGTAAGTCAGCAAGATCCACACACTCGGTGAAAATGTGGGCCACGGTGGAAACGGCTCCTCATGTACAAAGTGGGTGGTCTTCACTTCTCATCAGATACGAGTGGGTGGATCTTGTATGATCTATCCTTAGCCTACACAAAATGACGGACTCTCTCCGTGACCGGAAAGAGCTCCGCCACACGCGAGTAGTTCCCTTGATCGCTCTCAGTTTACTAGGCAGTGGGTCAGGTAGCCACTGACTCTCCCAAAAAGCCAGAACTTGTAGGCGTAACTGAGAGCGAATATCTCGAGCTGGTACCTCCATTGGTTGAGGTGGTAGTGATACCGCCTGTTTTGCAGCTTGATCCGCTAACTTATTTCCCGCAATTCCCATGTGGTTTGGAAGCCACAGAAAGGTGATTCGAGTGTCAGCGTGGCACAGCCCGGCTATTAGGTCGTGGATTCGCTGCACTAGGGGGTGTTGTGGGAGACATGTAGCAATTGACTGCAACGAACTCAAAGAGTCGGTACACACGAGAAAGTGGATTAGTGCATCCTGTAGTGCAAACTGCAGAGCTTCATAGATGGCAACGAGCTCCGCAGTAAACACACTACAGGCCTCAGGCAAAGAGATCTTGGTATTTGCACCATTAATAACGTAAGCACAACCCACTTTCTCGTCCACCTTCGAACCATCCGTGTAGAGAATGCCAGCGTCCGGTATTAAAAAGACTGTAGCTTATGGAACTAGGCCTTAATTTCAAATGCCGATTGTGGTCATCCACGCGGGTTTCTCAACCCCCTGTCACGTATAATTTGTGCGAGGTTACACGACAGGCCCACCTCCTGATCCGGGTTTGATTCCTGGCTCTGCAAGAAATTTAATTCTAGTCTGAGAGCTGGAACGGGGTACACTCAGCCTCGTGAGGCAAAACTGAGAAGAGGCGGATTCGATTCCTTGAAGTGGTTTTCCGTGGTATCCCACTTCTACTCCATGCAAATACACACACTAGTACAGACGTCACAGTGACACAGGTTATCAGAAAAATTCTATACACACCCGAGTACATGACCACGATGTCGCAAAGCCCCTAAAAGAATCAACAACAATATCTTGATGAGAGAGGTCCCTGGTAGGTTATTACTGAATGTTAACACTGCCTAAGGGAAGATGATGATAGAGAAAAGGAGGTGGGTTTAGGAGTGGAAACAATTTTTAGGCTGAGAGGAAGAAAATACAACACCAAACCATTATTAAACACCGATATAACCCGGAATTTCACAGTGCAATACTTATGAAGTACCTAACTTGAGCGGGGCTTGCACAAGGCAAGCGGAGAGCGCAGCATGAATTGAGGTTACTGGCAAGCTTTCGCCAAGTTCGCTTTCCCTCCCGAGCAAGTATTCGGGTACTATGGGGAAGGGTAATACTCTAGCAAGGCAAGGTATGCCAAAAGGAAGGGATCTAGGCACTTTCCCTTCAAAAGGGTAAGATTTTGGAAAGCATTCTGGAATACTAGAAGGACTTGAATTTGTCGTAATATTTTTATTACTAGACACTGTTGGATCCCCGACAGAATGGCCGAATGCCCCCACAGTGGGCAGCGATAAAGCAACTCTAGCGCTTTTAGCAATAGTTTTGTTATTATTAATAGAAATTTCATGAAAATACCAATTGTTACATCCAAAGCAGGCTAAACTCTTACCCAGCAGGGTGCCGACTAAAAGTTTAGAACGGAGGAAAACCTCAGACCTGACTTAAACACAACCAAAATTTTGAACAGTAAAACACGAGTCAGAGAGAAAGTCTCTACAAGTAGGAAGCTGGCGGAGCGAGCTGTACTTGCCTCAATGATTTACCAGAATCAGCTAAGATAGCCAGGAGAAACTTTATAAATGTTGTTATTGTAAGTTTTGCTTTAAACGCAACAAGTGATAGATTTTTCATTAATTCAGAGATTGCCTTTTTTTTTTCTTTGAATAGAAAGTAATTTTAGGAGAAGAATCAGGGAAGAGAAGGTCCTGCCTAACCGTTACTCTAGCAAGAGAGACAGAAACCAACAAAAAAAGAGTTTATTTAACAAATTGTAATCGCTCCAGCCGTTTAGAAGTTATTAGGGGGACACACACCTCACACACACACACATACACACACACTCTCTCACACACACACGCACACACACACGAACAAAAGGTGATCTCATACGCCTATTTTTTTTTTTCATAAAATGAAAATAGGCTAAAAATAGGCCTAATATAAATATTGTATCTGCCTACTACTAAGTAGGCTATAGGTCAGTAGCCAACTACATATAAGCTACATAAATAATCACCAATACATTCACACTACCATTAGCCGAGTGTGAATCATAGACTCACCACTAAATTTTAAATTCAATTCCAAATTTGTATTCTTTAATCTGTGTTAAGAAGGGCAGATGGCCTCGTAGTTCCGCCCCTTAAAACAATAATAACTAACTAACATATCTAATCATAGACTACTTCCAAGCTTATGAGTAACATGAGCAATTGTATTATAATATTATGGCTGACGGAACTTGGAAGTCGAGAATAAGATAGCCTACATTACAATATTAGAAGGCGAATTGAACCTAAGAATATGTTCCTGTGAGTGAACTTACAAAGGCTATATTTTAGGTTAAGTTTGTTTGAATTATACGAAAAATGCAGTCAGATGACTATTTCAAAATTTCCAAAGACCATTAAGTTTTTTTATTACGTTATTTGTGCTCTGACTGAATGTAAAAATAAATAAAACAACGATTAAATAACTTTGTACTTTTAATTATGTAGGTCTAGGCTACTTACTCAAATCGTAGTCGATTCGCCAGTGATCTTCGTAGAGTTTCTCCAATCCATCTCCAATCTTGTTCTCATGTTTTTTAGGCGTTATGATAAAATCTAAATAAGAATTTATCCAAAAAATAATTCAATAAAAGCTTCCAAATATCTCAGACTAGTGGGTTTGAACACACATATTCTATAATCAAGAGTCTATAATAACTGTAAAAACTGTTTTAATCGATGTATATTAGTAGTACTTACCTTGTACAACTTGTTACAACTTCATTAGACTTGAAATTCGAAAGCAAACTGTGAAATTATTCAAATAATAGTCATTAGTGAAAGTCGTAATTTTAATGTTGGGAGACTTTGGGGAAAATGCATTCTGGGAGTTATCGCCAGAAAAATATCGGCAACTGTGTGGTAAGAAATTCTAGTGTTATTATGGTCTTTGGAGATGGCGAGATTTTAAGCAGGGTTGGCGACAATGTGCTGGCACATGAAAACAACTTAACTTCAAGAAATTCAAGCATAAACCAACATTTACGTAGGTATAGGGGACGGCTGTTAATGTTGGCTACACGTTTTAAAAAGGAAGATTGTAGTTTTACGTGACCGTGAATCTTGTGATTATGAGCCACGGGACCTCCTTTTTACGTGGAATCCGAACCACAGGACATGGCATTTCACTTCGAAAATCTCACATGCATTGACCGGGAATCGAACCCGGACCGCCTTGGTGAGAGGCATACAGCTAGACCGCTGAGCCACCACGCCCCCTTACACGTTTTACGTCTAGTAACTTATTTAAGGTGTCCCGGACTATAACAATGGACCTTTTCCCATTCAATGCACTGACTTGGTCATGGCTACCTATAACCTTATAGGTGGCTAAGTCTTGGTTAGTGAGTTTTGAGACTGACCCAGGTACAGAAACCGGTTAGAACCTACTTTTACTAACCCTCATCTTGAAATTCGTGAGTTTTGAGACGACACGGTCCAGAAAGACCTGCACTCGGCATTAAATGAATAATAATAATAATAATAATAATAACGGAGACGCTCAGAATAATAGTCTGATAATATTGGAGACGCTCGGATTAATAATAATAATAATAATAATAATAATAATAATGGAGACGCTCGGAATAATAATAATAATAATAACGGAGACGCTCGGAATAATAATAACAACGGAGACGCTCGGATTAATAATAGCCTACTATAATAACGGAGACGCTCGGAATAATAATAATAACGGAGACGCTCAGAATAATAAAAATAATATCGGAGACGCTCGGATTAATAATAATATAATAACGGAGACGCTCAGTATAATAATAATAACGGGGACGCTCAGATTAATAACTCTTTCTACTACTACTACTACCTCTATGCATGTTGGACATGTCTGGCAAACTGTTTGAGAAGATGATTAAAGGAAGGCTTCAGGCAGCGATTGTTGCTGCAGGAGGTCTGTCCCCCAAACAATACGGTTTTGTGAAGGGTAAGTCCACCATCAGCGCCATTGAAGAAGTGGTGATGGCTGTCAGATCCATTGAGCAGGGCAACCATTTCTCTAGGAAAATGTGCTTACTGGTTACTCTGGATGTGAAAAATGCCTTCAATTCTGCCCGGTGGATTGACATAATAGCTGCACTTGAAACAACATTCAACATTCCTCGCTACTTGGCGTCTGTTCTGAGGAATTATCTTTGTGATCGTTGGATACAGTATGACACAGATGAAGGAGTCAAGTGTCGCAAGGTAACAGCGGGGGCGGCTCAAGGCTCGGTGTTAGGTCCTGATTTATGGAACGTAAATTATGACAGCATTTTACGGATGGAGATGCCAGAAGACACATCTTTGGTGGGATATGCTGATGATCTTGTTGTGCTCATTATGGAGCGCTCCATGGAGGGTCTGCAACTTAAACTTAATCAGGTAATGCGGAGAGTTTCTACCTGGATGAATGACCATGGTCTCCAACTAGCAGTTCATAAAACAGAACTAGTCCTTGCTACTAAGAAGAGAGTTCCACGAGTTGTACGAATGCTAGTAGATAATCAAGTGATAGAAACAGCTCCTGCTGTTCGTTACTTAGGTGTTATGATTGACAGCAAGTTAACATTCTGGAATCATATCAGCAAGATTGCTGATAGGGCTGCAAGGATTGTTAACAACTTGTCGCGGCTCATGGCTAATATTGGCGGCCCTTCACCATTGAAGAGGAAACTGCTGATGAGAGTGGCGGAATCAGTTATTGTTTATGGTGCAGAGATTTGGTCAGTAGCTCTTGGCTCTGAGATGTATAGGAAGCGGATAACCTCTGTTCACAGAAGAACTGCCCTCAGAAGAACTTCTGTCTATCGTACAGTGACTGGACCGGCAGTGCTAGTAATAGCTGGGGCGATACCCATTTACATCCTGGCCAAGGAAAGGCGCCGTATATACTTGCGCAAAGACGAGCGTTCTAAGATACGCGTGAATATGGAGGAAAGAGACAGATCTCTTCTGGAATGGCAGGAAGAATGGGAACGTGAACATCGTGGTAGGTGGACCGCTAGGCTCATCAAGCAACTGAAGCCATGGTTGTCGAGGGAACATGGTGAGGTTAATTATTACATTACCATGTTTCTCTCTGGCCATGGTTATTATGATGCATACCTCCATCGAATGGGAATTTCACCGAGTTCACGGTGTCGTTATTGTGATGATCAATGGGACGATGTTCAGCACACATTCTTTGCATGCTTGAGGTGGAGAAATCTTCGAAGGCTTCTGGAGACAAAAGTTGGAGTCATTACACCAGACAATGTGGTGGATAAAATGCTCAGCAGCAGAGAAAGTTGGGCACAGATTGCTGTCTACATCTCTGAGCTGCTGAAAACAAAAAAAAGAGGAGGAACCGAGAAGATTGGTTGCTGAAGACAGTGAAGATGATGGTGAGTAATTTCATTATCAACATGTTAAATGAAATTGACTGAGACCTCCGGTCGTAACAGTGGCTCCACCCTGAAGTAAAGCTGAACAGACAGTTCCGGGGTGGCCTTAAGCCAAGTATAGGGTTTGTGGGTTTTTAGTAGGTAAGAATCCTGCACAGTTGTAGGTCCGGAAGCTTGCAATCTGTCTTTTGAAGATTTCCCCACGGCTTCCCTCGGAAAAAAAAAAAAAAAAAACCCTACTACTAATAATAATAATGTTACGCCTGTGAGTTTGTGTCATCGCTCGCCGCATGAGTCTCAAATGCCCCAGGGCTGGGCTGTGCCCTGCCTCGTGTATTGCGTGCGCCTTATGCAACAGGGCTACTAGGACAAAGGGATGGTCCAGAATATTCGTGACCCAGCCAGTGAAGGAAATCTCTAGAAGCCGTGTGTCCTGGACGATTCTAGAATTCATTGAGTCACCAGCCTGCTATATAAGCGGCCTCAAAGTGAGGGGACTGAGCTTTCTGTGGGTGTGTGTTTCTGAGCTAGTGCGTGTTTTTCCTGAGCGACAGAAGTGTGGTGACGAAGTGCCGTGCGAGTTACGAAATTCAGTGACATTGTTTCTCCCAGCTTGTGAACAGCCTGCAGAAAGTGATCGTAAGTAACTGTAGTCGTTGTACAATAAGGGAGAGGAGCAGGTAGTTTCTGTCAAGGCCACCGTACTCATTAGGACGGATTAACTTCTGTGGTCTGTTGACAAGTGAAAGGGCCAAGAGCGCTCAAGGAAGAGACTTGAGAAAAACTGGAGTAAGGTTCCAATTGCTTGTATTTGCTGATGAGTAGTGTAATTTTCTGGCCGCAATAAAGTTAATTATTTCTTTAAAGAAACAATCTGTGTTGTGCTTCAACCCACCGTAATCCAGTTAACGAAAGTGCCACTAGGGGGGTGGCACGTAACAACTGGTGTCAGAAGTGGGATTACGAACTCAAGCACAACACCTGACGGTCCTGGTTTCAAAACCCGAGCTGGTCATTTTCTCTAATTTTCTTGTGAGTGCATGCCCTTTACAAGACAAACAACTAAAATGGAGGCGCAATTGGCAGCATTGCTAGAAAAGTTATATGGCATGGAAACCAAAATGGAGGACGGCCAGAAGAATTTAACCAAGGACCTAACTGCCAAATTAGAAGACGGCCAGAAGAATTTAACCAAGGACCTAACTGCCAAATTAGAAGACGGCCAGAAGAAGCTAGAAGACGACCAGAAGAAGATGGAAGACGGTCAAAATAAGTTAGCGGAGGACCTGAAGAAGATGGAAGACAGCCAGAAAAGTTTAGCCGAGGACCTAACTTCCAAATTAGAAGACGGTCAGAATAAGCTAGCAGAGGACCTAACCGCCAAATTTCTGGATGGCCAGAAAAAATCTGGAAGAGTGTCTACTGACGAAATTACAGGAAAGTCAAAAGAAATTGGAACAGGGTCTGCGACAGGAAGTCAACACCGTCTGCCAGGGCCTACGTGAGGAAGTCACTGCAGTAGAAAAGAAGTTCGACGCCTTACAAGAGGAAGTTGCCGAACTGCGCCAACGCCCACTGACGGGGGTGGAAGAAAAATTCAACGCTTTACAAAAAGAAATTTCTGAGCTGAACCAACGCCCGTCGACGGGGATGGAAGCGAGATTCAACGCTCTTCAAGAGGAAGTTGCCGAGCTGCACCGACGCCCGCCCACAGGTACACCGGGAATATCAGGAACGGGACAGAGCAGAGTGACGCCCCCAACCTTCGACGGAAAGGTCCCGTGGAGCACCTATTTACGTCAGTTCGAGGCAGCCTGTTCAATAAACAACTGGAACAGCACGGAAAAGGCTACAGCTCTCATTGTAGCGCTGAGAGGGGACGCCCTTAACGTCCTTCAGGCCATCCCGACTGGATCCCAGGACTACGCTTCACTAATCGCCCATATGGAGTCCCGATATGGAGATAGCCATCTTCAGCAGGCCTACCAGATGCAGCTCCGGACCTGGGTACAAAAGAACGCGGAAACCCTGCAGGAGTTCGAGATGGACATCGCACGCCTCGTAAGGCTCGCCTACCCAACAGCGCCGGCCGACTTTCTGGAGCAGATAGCGACGCAGACTTTCACCGACGGGCTACGGGACTCGGACACTCAACAGGCGCTGCGACTCGCGCGCAATAAGACCCTGGCAGATGCGCTGAGCCACGCACTTGAGTTCGAGACGGCAAAGCAGGTACCTAGAATGCGCGCGCGGGTGCGTCCGGTGGACGTCGACGAACCAGCCAAAGCCGACAAGACCAAGCCCCTGGCCGATGAACTGATGGAGGCGCTAGGCCGGTTCTTCAAGAGTCGCAGTACCACCAACAAAAACGTAGCCGAAGGACATCCGGAGAGGCGGCCCGGAAGAGGACTACCGACCTGCTGGACCTGCCGTAAGAGAGGCAACCTGAGCAAGGACTGCGGTGATCGCCACCGCCAAGGGTTTCCGTCGGGACAGTCAGTCGTAGAGAAACCGCGAGGCCCAGGAAAGCAAGTATCAGTCAGCCTTGGGGGGCAAAGGTTGGCTTGTGACAGTCGTCAAGCCCCGGCAGTCCAAGTTCGTGTGACGAAGTTACGGAGGGACAATAGCAGCCTGATGGTCGACGGAGTCGTCAACGGAGAGAGGTGGCCCATGCTAATCGACACGGGAGCATCGAGGACCATCGTCAGTCCCACCGTGATCCCGAAGTGGAGAGCGCGACCCACACAAAGGAACCTCCAGCTAATAACCGCGACCGGAGAGACCGCACCGGTACATGGCGAAGCATCACTGGAGTTCATCATTGGTCGACGGGCGATAAAGCATCCAGTGCTTGTGGCTGACGTATCAAATGAAGTGATCATCGGACTGGACTTCCTGGACCAGAACAACATCATCTTGGATCTGAGTACCAACACTCTGCACTTCGGAGGTGAGGAACTTGCTTTGCAACCTGCGCACGAGGCCGTAGCCGCACGACGAGTAAGGCTGAGAGAAGACGTCATCGTTCGCGCCAGGACAGAGGTCAGCGCTGCCGTAATCGTTGACGGAACTGCTGAGGGAGTGGCGGCTGTCATCGAGCCAAAATATGAGGACATCCAGACAAAAGGATTGATAGTTGCCAAGACCCTCATCAACACGACGCCTCGGCCGTACGTCCGCCTGTCCAACCTGAACGACTACGATATTACGGTTCACCGGGACACCAACCTAGGAGTCTGCGAGCCCGTTACCTGGATTGCCCGCATCACAGACACGACGGACGGACACCTGCAGACGGACAACCAAAGAAGACGCGCCCTGCCAGAAGAACTACAGAAGCTGTACCAAGGATCCCAGGACTATTTAGACGAGGAGCAATCACGCCAACTTCAGGACCTGCTACGCGAATTCCAGGATATCTTCTCCGTGGGGAGCAAAGATTTCGGTAGGACAAGCTTGGTCCAGCACAGAATCGACGTTGGGGACAGCACACCGATTAGGGCCCATTCCGACGTGTCCCGCTCGCCAAGCAAGCCGAAGTCGACCGGATGGTAGAAGAGATGAAGGAGCAAGGGGTGATCGAGCCATCACATAGTCCTTGGAGTTCTCCGGTCGTGCTAGTGAAGAAGAAGGACGGTTCCACCAGGTTCTGCGTGGACTACAGGCGGGTGAACGACGTCACGAAGAAGGACAGCTACCCTCTACCCCGGATCGACGACACGCTGGACACCATATCAGGATCAAGATGGTTCTCCACCTTGGATTTGAAGAGTGGCTACTGGCAGGTGGAGGTCCACCCTAAGGACTGCGAGAAAACGGCGTTCTCTGTGGGCAGCGGGCTCTGGCAGTTCACCGTCATGCCATTCGGTCTGTGCAACGCCCCTGCGACCTTCGAAAGGCTAATGGAGTCCATTCTGAGGGGACTACACTGGAAGACCTGCCTGATCTACCTAGACGACGTCATCGTTCTGGGAAATAGCTTCAAGGAGCACTACAGCAACCTGAAGGAGATCTTGATGAAGCTACGGGCTGCCCAGCTGAAGTTGAGCCCCAAGAAGTGTCAGCTCTTCCAGAAGCAGGTCCAGTACCTTGGGCATATTGTCTCCGAGGAAGGGGTGCGCACCGACCCAGAAAAGACCGCAGCTGTGAGGGAGTGGCCAGTTCCGAAGGACAAGTCCCAACTACGAAGCTTCCTGGGACTCTGCACTTATTACCGTCGCTTCGTGAGAGGATTCGCCGACATCGCCAAACCTTTACATCGACTGACTGAGAAGGACCAACTCTTCACGTGGACAGCAGAATGCCACAGTGCCTTCGAACAACTCAAGCAGGCTCTGTGCACCGCGCCTATTCTGGCCTACCCCAGGCCTGGAACAAGGTTCATCGTCGATACCGATGCCAGCGACTTTGGCATAGGAGGAATCCTGTCGCAAGTAGTGGACGGCGAGGAGAGAGTAGTGGCCTACTTCAGCAAGGCCTTGTCAAAGCCAGAAAGGAACTACTGCGTCACCAGGAAGGAGCTGCTCGCCATCGTGAAGACCATTGAACACTTTCACAAGTACCTGTACGGCCAAGAATTTCTCATCAGGACCGACCATGCATCCCTGCGGTGGCTCCTGAACTTCAAGCAGCCCGAGGGTCAACTCGCGCGGTGGTTAGAGAGGCTTCAACAGTACAACTTTGAGATTCAGCACAGGAAAGGCCAACTGCATTCTAACGCCGACGCCCTGTCACGAAGACCGTGCCCCGAAGACTGCACCTTCTGTGCCCGATGGGAGGAGAACACCGGGATACAGTGCCGAAGGACTACCGTGGAACTTCAAGGGAGCTGGCGCCGCGAATCTTTCACGCGGGCACAAGCAGAAGATGATGACCTGGGACTGATAGCCGAATGGAAGAGGGCCTGTGTCCCCAGAACCGGGTGGAACATTGTGAGTGACTGCAGCTCAAAGTTTAAGTCCTACTGGGCACAGTGGGACTCGCTGATTGTAAGGGATGGCCTCATCTGCCGTACCTGGGAGAGCACCGACGGGAAGACATCTCGGGAACAAGTCGTCGTTCCAAGGGCTATGACGGAGGAAGTCCTGAAGGAAGTTCATGGAGGATCACCTGGTGGACACCTAGGGATAAAGAAGACCCTGGAGAAGCTGAGAGAGCGGTTCTACTGGATCGGATTCCGAACAGACGTGGAGAACCACTGTGTGAGGTGCCACGATTGCGCAGCCAGCAAGGGCCCAGGACGAAGACGACGGGGTCCACTGAAGACCTACAACGTGGGTGGCCCCATGGAGAGAGTGGCCATCGATGTTGCTGGGCCATTCCCGTTAAGCGAGGCAGGGAACCGCTGCATATTAGTCGTCAGCGACTACTTTACCAATGGCCGGAGGCGTATGCGCTCCCTAACCAAGAAGCCGCGACGATTGCAGAGACCCTGGTGAAGGAATTCGTCAGCCGGTACGGAGTACCCCTGGAGCTGCACTCCGACCAAGGGAGGAACTTCGAGTCGCAGGAGTTCCAGAACCTATGCCAGCTGCTGGGAATCCGGAAGACAAGGACAACGCCGCTACACCCTCAGTCCGACGGGATGGTAGAGCGATTCGATCGCACCATCGAGAACCATCTCCGAATAGTCGTCAGCGAGCACCAGAGGGATTGGGACAAACATCTTCCACTATTTCTCCTGGCCGCCGTGCATGAAGCCACCGGGTGCACACCATCCCGGGCCATGTTTGGGAGGTAGCTCCGTCTACCTGTCGATCTTGCCTTCGGCCAACCTGGGAATGATCCGATCCCGGTAAGCCAGTATTGTCAAGAAATGGTCGACCAACTAGAGGACGTGCACGCGTTCGCGAGGAGGAAACTGCGGATCGAGACCGACCGAATGAAGACCCGATACGACCAGCAGACGGATGCCGGCGGATTCCACGAGGACGACCTGGTCTGGCTCTTCAACCCATTACGGAAGAAAGGCCTGTCACCCAAACTGCAGAAGTCCTGGGAGGGCCCGTACCGAGTCGTGAAACGGATCAACGATGTCGTCTACAGGATCCAGCGGAGCCCGAGGGCGAAGATGAAGATCGTGCATCGAGATCACCTGGCAGCCTACGGAGGGACACATACGGACCAATGATTGATCGGGACGATCAGCCTTTTTAGGAAGGGGGTGGTGTTACTGCTGTGAGTTTGTGTCATCGCTCGCCGCATGAGTCTCAACTGCCCCAGGGCTGGGCTGTGCCCTGCCTCGTGTATTGCGTGCGCCTTATGCAACAGGGCTACTAGGACAAAGGGATGGTCCAGAATATTCGTGACCCAGCCAGTGAAGGAAATCTCTAGAAGCCGTGTGTCCTGGACGATTCTAGAATTCATTGAGTCACCAGCCTGCTATATAAGCGGCCTCAAAGTGAGGGGAATGAGCTTTGTGTGGGTGTGTGTTTCTGAGCTAGTGCGTGTTTTTCCTGAGCGACAGAAATGTGGTGACGAAGTGCCGTGCGAGTTACGAAATCCAGTGACATTGTTTCTCCCAGCTTGTGAACAGCCTGCAGCAAGTGATCGTAAGTAACTGTAGTCGTTGTACAATAAGGGAGAGGAGCAGGTAGTTTCTGTCAAGGCCACCGTACTCATTAGGACGGATAACTTCTGTGGTCTGTTGACAAGTGAAAGGGCCAAGAGCGCTCAAGGAAGAGACTTGAGAAAACTGGAGTAAGGTTCCAATTGCTTGTATTTGCTGATGAGTAGTGTAATTTTCTGGCCGCAATAAAGTTAATTATTTCTTTAAAGAAACAATCTGTGTTGTGCTTCAACCCACCGTAATCCAGTTAAAAAAAGTGCCACTAGGGGGGTGGCACGTAACAATAATAATAATAATAATAATAATAACTGAGACGCTCGGAATAATAGTAATAATGACGGAGACGCTCGGAATAATAATAATTTCGGAGACGCTCGAAATAATAACAGACTAACAACGGACACGCTTGGATTAATAATAGTATAATAACGGAGACGCTCAGAATAATAATAACAACGGAGACGCTCGGAATAATAATAATATAATAACGGAGACGCTCGGAATAATAATAATAATAATAATAACGGGGACGCTTGGGATAATAATAATATAATATCGGAGACGCTCGGAATAATAATAATAACGGGGACGCTCATAATAATAATAATAATAATAATAACGGAGACGTTCGGAATAATAATAATAATAATAATAACGGGGACGTTCGGAATAATAATAATAATAATAATAAAAATAATAATAATAATAACGGAGACGCTCGGAATAATAATAATAATAATAGTCTAATAATATAATAACGGAGAAATGCTTGTTACCTAGCACAGTAGGAGTCAGTGTTCGGTGCGGGCGCCCCGCTGTTGTTTGACGAGCGCTTCAGCCGTCATTGCCGGGTATCAATCAATATCACATTTCGTTTTGTGCAGGAAGGATGATCAATCCTGCCTGTTTGGCCTGACAAGTTAATAATGTGATGGTATCCACAAAGGCTGTAATCCTCTCATCCGAGCTGCCGCTAAGGGGCTGCGTTCACAGGGAAAACAATTGCCAAGGAATATTAAACGTTTTACATTATTATTATTATTATTATTATTATTATTATTATTATTATTATTATTTAAAGACTCCGTGGCTTAGGCGGCAGCACGCCGGCCTCTCACCGCTGGGTCCGTGGATCAAATCCCGGTCACTCCATGTGAGATCTGTGCTGGACAAAACGGAGGCAGACAGGTTTTTCTCCGGGTACTCCGGTTTTCCTTGTCAAAATTTCATTCCAGCAACACTCTCCACTATCATTTCATCTCATTTGTCATTCATTTAATCATTGCCCCAGAGGAGTGCGTCAGGCCTCGGCAGCCGGCAAAGTTCATATCCTCGCCGCTCGATGGGGGCTTCATTCATTCCATTCCTGACCCGGTCGGAGACTGGAAGCAGGCTGTGGATTTTTTCATTATTATTATTTATTGTTTGACAACATTACCTCGGCAAATACCGGCTACATTTTATGTTACAGCCTGGTTCGACCTTAGCAAGGAACCATCTGTATTATTATTATTATTATTATTATTATTATTATTATTATTATTTCAGCTGGGATACGGTCGCTTTCTTCGTTGAGGTGGTCCTTCGTCAGAAGAAGTCGGCTGGGGACTTGCACGATTTAGTTGATTAAGTCTGCGATCCGCGGACTATGAATTGAGAAGTAAGAAGGTGCTTGTGAAGCAAAGAAAATGGCTCCACCCTGAAGTAATACGAAAGTGGTCCCGGGATGGGTTTTGTCAAGAGGATAAGGAGTGGTCTTTTAGTGGGTAAGAATCCCACACACTTGGAGAGTGCGGACCCTCTTCAAACGCCTTGATAGAAGATTTTTCCACTTCCCTCGTATATATATAGGCCTACTGTATATAAAAACGCTAAGGTGTATGTTTCACAAAACTCAAGCTCTCAAACCGGAGGGAGTTAGAAGGTGTGGTTAGTACCAAAAGCTTCCAGATCGACTCACTTTTCAAGAAATGCATATATTTGTTTATAAAGTGTTAGTTAGTTATTGATGTTTAAAGGGGCGGAACTACGAGGTCATCTGCCCCTGTTTATAAAGTGTGTTTAAACAAATAAACAAGACGATAGCCCCTGCCAGGGCGAATGAAATACTTCTTTCGCCCTGCCCCTGCCATAACCGTGTCGCGTCGAGTCCGTATAACAGTCGAGCCGGGCGTAACAAATGACCATTCAAAAGGAAAGAAAATTACCCGAAGCAGTGACAAATTGCAATCTGATTTCATAAACAAGATGTTCAGTAAAGAACATCTAGCCTACTTTCTCCTAAATGCATGGGTATTGTTATAAAACTTTGTCCTTTTCAGGGAGTATAATTTAATGTTGGTTGTAGTAGCTTGTTGAAATACAACGTATTATAAGGATATTAAACATGGATATGAGGTGCCCTTTGCTAGTGCTACCTCTGTATAAAATTTCATTCAATTCGGTTTCACCGTGTTTGAATTGATATGGTGAATCGATTTGTACACATACAAGGCCGCTATCTGCAAACTATTGGACTGATGACCTTGTAGCTTGGTCAAAGAACGCTCCTCATATAAAGGTGCGTTGTTACAAAATTTGGTAGAGATCAGATGATTAGGTTGGTTGTAATTTGATTTAAGCTTTTAACATTTGGGTGGCCGCCATTACGTTTCCGTCAAGATGGCGACGATATAAAACATGACTCTGAGTTGCCTTTTGCAAAAGCTACCTCTGTACCAAATTTCGTTCAATTCGGCTTCACGGTGTTGGAATTGATAGCGGGAATCGATTTGCACACACACTTGGTCGCTATCGGCAAACTATACGGCTGATACCTTGCCGTTTGGTCAAAAGATGCTTACCACATATAGGTATGTTACTGCAAAATTAAGTAGAGATTAGATGATTAGGTTGGTCGTCATTTTTGATTTAAGCTCTTAACATTTGGGTGGCCACCATTACGTGTCCGTCAAGATGGCGGCGATATAAAACATGACACTGAGGTTCCCTTTGCTAGTGCTACCTCTGTACCAAATTTCGTTCATTTCGGTTCCACCGTGTTTGAATAGATAGGGGGAATCGATTTGCACACATACATGGCCGCAATACGCAAATTATTGGGCTCATGACCTTGTAGTTTGGTCGAAAAATTCTTCATACATAAAGGTATAATGTTGCAAAAATTGTTAGAGATCGGATGATCAGATTGGTCGTAATTTGACTTAAGCTTTCAACATTTGGGTGGCTGCCATTACGTTTTCGTCAAGATGGCGGCGATATAAAACATGACAATGAGGTGCCCTTTGCTAGTGCTACCTCTGTACCAAATTTCGTTCAATTCGATTTCACCGTATTTGAATTGATAGGGGGAATCGATTTGCACACATACATGGCCGTCATCTGCAATTTATTAGGTTGATGGCCTTGTAGTTTGGTCAAATGACGCTCGCCATATATATATATATATGTTTTTGCAGAATTTTGTAGAGATCGGATGATAAGGTTAGTCGTAATTTGATTTAAGCTTTGAACATTTGGGTGGCCGCCATTACGTTTCCTTCAAGATGGCGGCGATATAAAACATGACACTGAGGTGTCCTTTACTAGTGCTACGACTGTTCCAAATTTCGTTAAATTCGATTTCACCGTGTTTGAATTGATAGGGGGGGGGGGACAGACATTCAGGGTACACACACTCACACACACACTCACACACAGACAGACACACAATTTTTCGCCCTGTATTGATCTCATAAGTCTACTTTCATTTTTTGCAAAAATCGAAAGTAGGCTAATAAGGACAATTTGATTCGAAAGTGCGTTTATACTAACACACAAACAAACAACTGCGTCTCGTCGAGCCTGCATAATACGAAAGCCCGACGAGTGGTTTAACACATGTAATAGGCCTATTTCTCGCACAGGCCATCTAATTATTATTCTGGCCCATGCCTATGTGGTTAGCATACAGGCACCACATTATATTTACGATGCTCTATTCATGTTGCCTGGGCTTAACTGGTGCAGAGCACTTGCATCTAATCTACTGGTGTGATGAGGTGGCATTTCACTTGTCAGAACAGTTGCTTGTTTCTAAAATGAATTGAACAAGATTTCCGCCTTAAAATTCTTATTTATGTACTCAATTACGAACAGAAACATAAATTCAAATTTATCACTATTTCGTGTGATTTCTTTTATTCACAAATCATAATTTGAACCAGCAGGTAAATCAGCAAGCAAACAGAGAAAGAACTACAAAACTACAAAGAGCATACAAAATTACTTAGAACAGATGCAATAAAAGAGCTATTTCAACAAAGGCAAAATGAAGACATAACACAGCCGTTGAAACAGAAGCTCTATATGCATCTGAAACTATTGTAATTGGTAGCAAATCTCGAACAAAAATGATCGAAAAACAAGAAAAGACAATATTCAGGAAAATCTTAGGACCAAATTGTGAAAATGGAATTTGGTTGAAAAAGAAACCACATCAAATTCATCAAGTTACAAAAAAAAATCACAGTAAAGATAAAGAAACGGCGTTTACAGTTTTATGGACACCTATATAGAATGGATAATAACAGGCTCACAAAGAAAATGTTCAACCTAGCCTTGCCAATCAAAACAACTGGCTGAAAGAAATAAGTGAAGACATAAATGAAATTGTCTGTCATGAAGAAACCATTCAAGACAGAAAAAATCTCAGAACTTTAATTCACAAACACAAATTTTCTGAGAATCTTTCCCGACAAAATACAGGAGGGACAGAACATCGTAAAAGGGAACACAACGAGAGGATAAAGAGATATTAGAAAATGAAGAAGAAAAAGTGCTAGTAATTTCAACCGCGCTCCTTAGTTGGGCACAACGAATCAAAAGAAAACAAAATGTTCAATAAAGAATATATAGCCTACTTTCCCCTAAATGCATAAGTATAGTTATAACTCTTTGTCTTGGTCATGGAAGAAAGAAAGAGAAGACATGTCTCAAGAATTTTATGAAACTGGAGACATAATCGACCGGACGTGGGCAACATCCAACTTTGAGGCATGTGTTTACACGTCTGGCTGTCCATGGTTTTCACCATCTTAATTGCATTAACAAATCTTTCCATGACCCTACAGTGACGCGTGTATGCCGACTATGTGGATAAGCATGTGAACGCTACCACTTAGAGCTCTGTAGTAAAGGAAACAATCAATCAAATCTATGCAATTAGGCTAAAATCCTCAGAGCGCAATTTTAGTGTGCATGTTCATTCTTTATTTTCGATTGCTATTTGGCTGCAATAAAATTATTAATTAACAGATAGAGCACAGGTACTATGTGAGATCGTTTTGTCTTTAGTTCAAATAACACACAATAGGCTAATAATGAAATGAATGAAAATCCACAGCCTGCTTCCAGTCTCCGACCGGGTCAGGAATGGAATGAATGAAGCCCCCGTCTAGCGGCGAGGATATGAACTGTGCCGGCTGCCGAGGCCTGACGCACTCCTCTGGGGCAATGATTAAATGAATGACAGATGAAATGAAATGAGAGTGGAGAGTGTTGCTGGAATGAAATGTTGACAGGGAAAACCGGAGTACCCGGAGAAAAACCTGTCTGCCTCCGTTTTGTCCAGCACAGATCTCACATGGAGTGACCTGGATTTGAACCACGGACCCAGCGGTGAGAGGCCGGCGTGCTGCCGCCTAAGCCACGGAGGCTTGCTACACAATAGGCTAATACAAACGCTTAAAATAATGAATTCACCGGGCGATGCCGGGCACTACTGCTAGTTTTTAATAACAACAAGCACTACAATCGCAAATATAGTTGAACAAAGTTAAGAACAATTACGTTAATAATACATCACGTAAAAATACCCTTAATTGACAATAAATAGCAAGCAAAACAAATCTACGTTACAAATCATAATCCAAACAAAATCTACATTAATCCAAATAAGAAATATCCTTACTAATCCAAATAAAGGCCTGACGATATCTTGGCGGTATTATTGTCACCTGGCGGTAGTTAAATTTACATACACACAATCACTTTAAATAAGCATTACATTGAATTACACTTGGCATTACGTTAAGGACTTTTACAAAAGTCGAAAACAAATCAATATTTGTATTCACCTGTACACCGATCAATGTCCTCCTAAGTGAAGAAAATGAAATTGAATCGCTCGTTGTTGAAAGGCACTAAGTCTACATTTTGACAAATCCCTTTTACCGCGATTTTGCATCCTAGCAAGCAAGGTGCATGTTTTGGTGTTGAATGGAACCATGTGCAGGCAGCGCTTGTGCTATTACCACAGCCGTCAAGTTAGTTATTTCGTGTTGAAAGGAACTTAGTCCATCAGTTAGTGCGTTTCAACATAACAAAATAATAGTTATTACATTCATGTTAAGACTTTTTCAGGCTTTCGTATAGGCTAAATAAACTAAGAATGTGAATGATATTCCTCGCTCAAAGTTTTTGCTCGTTCCATGATGAAATGGACTAAGTTCAGTTACGTATTTTGCTAATAAAAGTGTTAGTAACATACGGAACAATGCTACAGTATTTTGGTTTCATTATATTGGCGTGTGTGTGCACTTTCCACATACAAAAAACTACGTCTCATATTTCAGAACAAGAGCGGAAAAAACAGTTTTTTTTGTTTATCTGAAAACTTAAAAATTTGGACTCAGTGCCTTTCAACAACGAGTGATTCAATTAATTGACATTATTATTATTATTATTATTATTGTTGTTAAATTAATTTTTAGTGATCCTGAGAATTTTAAAAACAGTGGTCTCTGTTACTTATACAACCCATCATTCTTTTATAACCAGCATTTCCGACTTAGTGCATTTTTAACGACACATCAGTCTCGTCATAACTATTTTTTTCTCGGTCACACGCTTCAATTTTACATCATCGAATCAACATACAGTTTTAATCTAGTAAAATATGACTCTTTCCCTCAATCCTTAGCGTAGGATTGGAAATAGTAAATCATTAATGTACTCACATTCTGAACTCGAAGTTTAAGTAACAGCGTAGGGTTTCGTCCCCCGTCATCTCTGCCATTAGCCGAACATTTCACGGTGGCACTGATATTGATAAACACCTTCACACATCTTGCCACCTTCCAATAGAACTTGAACACACATCATGTACATAAATATCACTTAATAATATCGTATTTACACTTTGTCTATATTTCTGAACACTTACAGTTGTCCCCGCGGTACTGATCGTGTCCGTGGCACGGTAATATGTCGGCACTCTTCACTTCGTTAGCACACAAGTCTTATAAGGAACACGATCTATTGACTTTGTACCCGCTGAATCTTGTTTTGCCTATCATTAGGTAATTATAATGTATTTGCGCCGAGCTGCTCGGCTTATTCGTGTACAGTTTCTTTTGTGTAGCTTGGCTAGATTTAATGGTTTACGTGATGTTCTTGGTCACCCTACTTCGGTGACCAACGTAACTTAAAGATTGTATGTTGGCTTTCAGTTGAGCCCAAGGTTGCAGGTTCGAAACCTGGCGCAGTCATCTGGCATTTGAGGGTGCTCAAATGCGAGGGAGCCGTGTCAGTACATTTACTGGCACGTTAAAGATCCCCTTCGGGGCAACATTCCGGCACTCCGGCGTCTCTAAAAGCCAGTGTAGTTAAAAGGGACGTAAAACCAATAACATTATTATCATTATTGTTGGCTTTCACGGCCAGTAAATTAAATCTCAGCAATTTTTCTAGGTTTGTGCCGTGTCTTGTGTGGGGTTTGCCCAGGACACCAAGCTGACTCATCAGTGGGCTCTTGGTGTCCCCGCCCGGACCCCCACAGGAGTAGCGAACTGCGCGCTACCCCCCCCCCCTTATTAAGTGCACCTGTGCCTCTTTACTGCGAGAACTAAAAGCTCAAGCTCAGTTCGCTACTCCTGTGGGGGTCCGGGCGGGACACCAAGAGCCCGCTGATGAGCCAGCTTGGTGTCCTAGGCGAAACCCCACACAAGGCACGGCACAAACCTAGATAAATTGTTGAGATTTAACGTAACTTAACCTTCTGTGATTTATTTTTATAATTTCCATAATTTTTACCCGTACTTAATTTGGAGCAATTTCTTGGGTTCACAAATTGTGAACTGTGTCAGGACGGTCTCCTGGTCCCAGTATTTATGTATTCGGAGATTGGACCTGCAATAAGCAACGTCACGTGACCTCAATTTCTAGGGAAATGCTTTTAGAAAATTGGGACTATCAATTTCCCATCGATGATTGCTCGCAGATTCCATTACTGTATTCGGATTAGCAATCCGATCATACGTTCTCTGGATATCCAGTGCGCATGTATTTTAATTGCCACATAAAGATGTATTTCCCCTTAGAGCCGTGACGTCTGGTACTAGTCCGTGAATGTGTACAGTATTAACTCAGTTTGCCCTGGTTACTGCGTAATTGGATCCGTGAATTATTAACCCAAGTAATTAGCTGTAAATTTTCTATTTGAATTTAGATTGATGCCTGTGGTTTTCAGTTTCTTAGGCAGTTATTAGTTCGGCTGGAACTAAGTAAAGGCTTATATATCACGCAGTCTGTCTGTTGGTTAGCCACGCCCACATATTCCTTTACAAAGAGCTAGTGAATAACAGGCTTGTTAAAATAACGTTATTTATCACTTTTGCGCTTGTTTATATACCGTGATATTACAGCCAGCATAAATCCCTCGTAAATAGTGTTCTCTCTCGTTTCATTTCTGAATAAGACAATCATGTCTTTTCTGTACATTTGAATTTATCGCAATGAATCCATCATTTCAGGCTCGCCTGAATGGTTTCAGTACATAACGAGAGGAATTTAAGGGAGTGGATTATGCTGAGGAAAGGAATTTCTCATCTCAGGAAGATTCAGAAAAAAAAAGCTGAGCAAGCAGACCGAATGTCTAACTAAGAGCAACAACACTTCAAGACAAATGTATCTTAAAGAAAATTAGCCAAGATTATCTACATAATTGAAAGGTTCATGCTCCATAAATAAAAGTTTAATTAACATAGGCAGTTTACTTTCAAAAACAGTAAAATTGAAATGACAATTAAGATACGAGCCTTACAGTAGTCGCATATGATGTGTAACATCTGACATGTTATCCTACTATGAAATTGAGATGAAATGTATGTGAAGTTATCTGACATGTTATCCTACTCGTAGGCCTATACTACACAGCTTGGACATTCTTAATTTACGCTCCGTTTTCATACTTTTACTATGATGAATGTATAGATTGAATTGGAGATATGCTACTGTCACACTTGTTCGAACAAACATCAAATATTATATTGTAAATTAAGTGGAGGAATGGAACTATAGTATCTAGCCTATCTATAGACTATTAGAAATAATGTTCAATTCAATCAAATTTCCCAACTCCTGCTTGGTGCAAACTATTGTAATTAAAATTAGATAAATCGTAATTTCATGTAGATTCTGTTCAAATGACGCATAAGGTTATGATATATATCGTTTAAATGGATAATCCGGTAGCAGAAATAATTGCCGGGACTGGGGTTCTAACCTGAGACCTCATGATTCGCTGACCAAGATGCTATCCACGCAGTCATTACAACCACAGAAATTCAGAGTACAAGACAGTTACTTATTTTCACGTGCCGGTAATAATATGGAAGTATTTATTTATGCTCCATTAATATTTTGCTTTTTTTCGATAATGTTCCTGCGTGGAATTGAGTTTTAAATTAGTTATGAATACGCCTACTTGACAGTAAAGCGAATTCCTATAGTGGTCCGTGAAAGGCTATCTCAGTTCCCGTATAAAAACATCGATATATATATATATATTACATTGATCCCTGCATTACCGCAATGTGGGTTAATATCTGAATGGCCATTGTGCAGAAACATAATACCAGCTTTGCCGATTAGTTACAATGTTCCATATTAAAGCATATCATCATATATATTATTTCAGTAGTAGGCATCCCTCCTGCGGCGCTCACAAGAGACCGATCGTGAAAAATGAGCATTAAAATGAAAGAGAATATACATTACCAGTGACCATAGCATTCTAATTTCATAAATATCTATAATTTCTTTAAAAAATGACTTAAAAAGTGTACGAAGTGTGCGATTTGTAGTTACTGTTGCTGCAGGAAGATACGCTCCATAATTGGTGTCCAGATCACATTTTGGCCGCTGTGACGCCTATTTTAAAAGTCATTTTAACATTCTGAGGTCTTTGCTTTATCATTTTGCATAGATTTCAGAAACAGTAAATCAAATGAATGTGTACTCAAATCGTATAATTTCATAAATTAGCAGTGACGAATTGCATTCTAATTTCATAAATATCAATTTTTGTAAGAAGTGTGCGATTTGCAAATACTGATGCTCTAACATTCTGAAATTATGAGTTGTTGTCTAAACCCTTAAAACTATTAAACGTTAATTAGTTTACAGGATTTTCTTCTACCTTCTAATATTGATCATTTTCAGAAACAGTAAATCAATGGATTGAGTACCGTACTCTAATCGTATAACCGGTGAGTGTTACAGATACTGTTGCTCTATCTTGCTGTAATTATGAGTTGTCGTCTAAAACCTTAAAACTATTGAACGTTAATTCTCTTACGGTTTTTCTTCTATCATTTCGCATGGTATTCAGAAACAGTAAATCAATGATCCAGTACTCTAATCGTATAACCGGTGAGTGTTACGTCGTCTAAAACCTTAAAACTATTAAACGTTAATTCATTTACAGTTCTTTCTTCTATCATATCCCATGGTTTTCAGAATCAGTAGGCTAAATCAATGGATTGGGTACTCAAATCGTATAACCGGCGGGTGTTACTGCTAAGCTTTCAATCAATTGACTCAGCACAAACATGATTTAAGCTCATCCGTCTAAACAATGGATTTATTATATTCCAGGTTTGTTAGTATGCCGCGATACAGGATTTTCTTCTGCATTCTAATTCCATAAATATCGATTTTTGTAAGAATTGTGCTTTTTGAAAATACTGTTGCTCTAACATGCTGCAATTCTCTATTAAACGTTAATTCATTTACAGTTCTGTCTTCTATCATATCCCATGGTTTTCAGAATCAGTAGGCTAAATCAATGGATTGGGTACTCAAATCGTATAACCGGCGAGTGTTACTGCTAAGCTTTCAATCAATGGACTCAGCACAAACATGATTTAAGCTCATCCGTCTAAACAATGGATTTATTATATTCCAGGTGTGTTAGTATGCCGCGATACAGGATTTTCTTCTGCATTCTAATTCCATAAATATAGATTTTTGTAAGAATTGTGGTTTTTGCAAATACTGTTGCTCTAGCATGCTGCAATTCTGAGTTGTCGTCTAAAACCTTAAAACATTGAACGTTAATTCTCTTACAGTTTCTTTTCTATCTGATTTTCAGAATCAGTAAATCAATGGATTGGGTACAGGTTTTTCTTCTGCATTCTAATTCCATAAATATCGATTTTTGTAAGAAGTGTGCTTTTTGCAAATACTCTTGCTGTATCAAGCTAGAGTTGTCGTCTACAACTTAAAACTATGATGATGATGATGATGATCATCATCATCATCATCATCATCATCATCATCATCATATAGGCCTCATAAATTTGCAGTGACGAATTGCATTCTAATTTCATAAATATCAATTTTTGTAAGAAGTGTGCGATTTGCAAATACTGATGCTCTAACATGCTGCAATTATGAGTTGTCGTCTAAACCCTTAAAACTATTAAACGTTAATTATTTTACAGGTTTTTCTTCTGAATTCTAATTTCATAAATATCGATCATTTCGCATGGTTTTCAGAAACAGTAAATCAATGGATTGAGTTACGGCGTTTAAAACCTTAGAACTATTAAACATGAATTCTTTTACAGGTTTTTCTTCTATCATTTCCCATGGCTTTCAGAATTACTAAATCAATGGATTGGGTACTCAAATCGTATAATTTCATAAATATCGAATAACCGATGAGTGTTATGATGATCCAATTTTCAGTGATTGCCTTCTTAAGTTAGGGAACGTACAACTTGCAATTCTGACTGAAATGTATCGAATAACCGGTGAGTGTTACGGCTAAGCTCTCAATCAATGGACTCATCACAGAAATGGAATCAACAGTGACGAATTGCATTTTAATTTCATAAATATCAAAGAAAGAAACCAGCCAAAGCACGCTCTCATGCTGACTCTCCACTCGAGAAAGCGAAAGCACCCCTGTAGGTAACGTGCAAATGAGTTTAGCGTTGAGCGCTACACACAGGACAAGGAAAGCACCCCTGTAGGTAACGTGCAAAGGAGTTTAGCGCTAATCGTTGCACTTAGGAACAAGGAAGCCTCTCTGTAAGCGGGGCGTGAAGAAGTTTTCCAACGAGGGCTGTCCTGATAAGGGAGAAGGAGGCTCCTCAGCCAACAAGTTAAAGCAGGAAATCTTAACCATGATGCTTTCATAAATATCGAATAACTGGTGAGTGTTATGATGATAGAATTTTCAGTGATTGCCTTCTTATGTTAGAGAACGTACAGCTTGGAATTCTAACTGAAATGAAAATGGTGTTCTATAATCATTTGGTTGAAATAATAGCATAACAACCATTCTCCTTAAGTCACTCATTATAAACCTATTGGGAAAAGTATGACTTATGAGCATGCGAGATTTCTCGCACGGGTCCGCTAGTCATTTAAATACTGATACGAAGACTTCTAACATGTGGTTTGTGTTTCAATCAGTTGACACCATATTTCGCATGAGCGTTTACCGTTCAGTATGAAAGCGTTGAGCAAAGTTACTCGCGGAGCGTATGCCCATCACTTTTATCCAGAGATTGAAAAACAGACTCTTAATAAATCATAATTGTTTTCAGCAAATATGATATAATGAATGATGATTTATTGTAGAAATATCTGTAATGGCGCCTCCAAACCTTGAAGTAATCCGTATGTGATAATCATTCCACATGGTACCACTGCCAGCTGGATCGCATCCCTCCTGGCTGCTTTATGCGATCCAACTGGCAGTGCGTCTTACACACTTCCGTCCGATCCACTTCCGTCCCATTTTTCAAAATCACTCCCACAAAAATATCCAGCATCCGAGTGGAAAGATGTTTCACACCAAAAATTTATCGTATTATCAGCTTTTCATTCTTCAAATTCGATGCGTATAGCATGCCAACCAGTGGAGTCCCACGTAGAACAGTCATGACTTCTGCCGGATATAATCCTTATAGGGAGAGTGCTAGCGGCCATAAAAATAAACTTTTCAATTAAAGCTGAAAGGTAATCTGTGGGCCGTTGCGCAATAAGTTGGCCATGGTTGCTGTTGCTGTTGGATGTCTGTTGCAGATCCGCTGGCGATTTTTTTTTTAAATTAAATATATATTTTCCATTGTATTATGCACAATATAACGCTGAATTTTAAAACGTCTGAGTAATTACAAAACAACAACTATGGTAGGATTAGAACCCCAGTCATACGGGTAAGAGGCTATCGCTTTACCACGCAGCCAAACAAGTCAACCTACATTTGCCGATATCAATTGAATTAAATACAACGTCTTAGCAAATAATGGTTTAGACTTAACGATTTCTTCAGTGGAGTATACTTTTTATATATGATGTTAAGCATTTCTTACAAAGATTGTGTTATTTCTATCAGTAGGCTATATTGCATGCAATACTCAAACTAGGGAAATATAGGTCTGGCACATGATATTAGCCGCCATCTTTTCTTCTACTGCGACGGCTCAGCTTTTTAAAGTCACTTCTGCACTATAATATAATAGATAAACTTTTAATTTCGAAAGGACCACGTCCTTTGGAACAGTTTAAACAATTCTCGGTTCGATAATCGTAACTGGTGGGTCCCATGTTATGGATTATAAAGTTTGCATAATTCACAAGGCCGCCATCCTGAAATGGTACGGCGGATGACCTTGTAGTTTGGGCACAAGACGCTTCCTATATGAATGTATATTGTTACCAAATTTGGTAGATATCGAATTATTAGTTTAGTCGTTATTTGATTTTACGCTTTGAACGTTTGAGTGGTCGCCATTGAGTTTTGGTAAAGATGGCGGCGATATAAAACATGATACTGAGGTGCCCTTTGCTAGTGCTACCTCTGTACAAAATTTCGTTCAATTCGGTTTCGTCGTGTTAGAATTGATAGGGGGGTGGGGACAGACATACCAAATCCCACACACACACATACACACAAATTCACACACAGACAGTCACACAATTTTTCGCCATGTGTAGATCTTGAAAGTCTAGATTCATTTTTTGCAAAAATCGAAAGTAGGCTAAAAAGTAAAAACTTACCCGGTACTTACAATGAGATGAATTTGTTTGAAGGGGTGTTGGCGAATTGAGCCAGCTAATCTTCCGACTGGATCTTTCTTATCTTGTCATTCCATCACACAGCCCTTTTACGCCACTTGCCCCAGGCCAAGTTTTGGTTCTTCCGTGAAATCATCCTCCCCTCCGACCCCCACCATAACCATTGTGAAAGCTCAAAAGTTAAGATAACTTAACTTATTAGTTCTTGCAGAATGACCGACTGGCTCTGGAATTTCCTGTAAACATTCTGCCATGCAGGGCATGTGATTCATTGGAACAAACATTATGCATTTATTCTTTAAAAAAGTCACCTCAGTTAAATGTTACACTAAACCCGTTACATTATTATTATTATTATTATTATTATATTTTAATTATTATTATTGTCCCCCGTGCACGCTTTTCTCTTACCGATGAGGCTCTGGATTAGATTCCAGCCCGAAACTTAAGATCTATATAATGTTATTCGTTTTACGTCCCTTTTAACTTCTGTGGCCGGAGTGCCGGAATTTTGTCCCGAATATCTTTAACGTGCCTGTAAACCTACTGACACTGCTCCATCGCATTTATTCACCCACAAATGCCAAGTGACTGCGCCAGGATTCAATCCTGCAGCCTTGGGCACAGTAGGCAAGAACGTTACCA
This sequence comes from Meconema thalassinum, assembly GCA_946902985.2. NCBI lineage: Eukaryota > Metazoa > Arthropoda > Insecta > Orthoptera > Tettigoniidae > Meconema > Meconema thalassinum. The sequence goes on from OX336388.2 coordinate 1,206,955,905, forward strand.
CAGAGCAACGCAGCCAGTCATACTTAAGAACTGACTTGAGGGCTGGAAAGGGGTGTCTTTTGTCGTTTATTCATTTTAAAGGCTTTACGATCATGTAGTGCTGTGTACTTTGGTGTGTGTGGAATTTGACTGATAATATGTGTTATTGTAACTGCTGCAGCGTACTATTGTGTACATTTAATTGGGCTAGGATTTGGTTAGAAGGGCGCCATGGCATTAATTTTGGTGCAACCTAGGCATCTGCCTGGAGTACAAATGAGAAAGCATGGAAAACCACTTCCAGGATGGCTGAGGTAGGAATCAAACCGGTCTTTTCTCAATTCTGCATCAGGGGAAGGAAAGGTGTGCACTCAGCCCCGTGAGGACAATTAACTAACTGCTTGATATGAGAAGTAGCGCCCCATGACCTAAAATCAAGGTGATGTGGCTGAGGGTGTCTTCGCGCAGACTATTCGTCCCCCACAATTTGTAGGCTATGAGCTGGGTTGCAGTCGGCTTGATGATTGGGTGCTCTCAACCACGGGTTTGTTGGACTATTATTGTTGATTCATTGAGGGGCTTTGCGAGATCGTCATTGTGTAACCCCGTGTACTTGGTTGTGTGTGTGGAATTTGCCCCATAACTTGTCTTATTGTGATGGCAGTATTATTGTGTGTAGTTGTGATTCATATGAGGATTGGGAAGGAGGCAGCCGTGGCCTTCAGTCAGGAATCAATCCGGCATTTGCCTGGAGTAGAAGTGGGGATACCACGGATAACTTCTAAAAAAACATAAAAATGAATGAAAATAACTTTAAAACTATTCCATCAAACTGAAATGTGGCGACAGTTTTACAGAGGATTCGTAATAGCAATCCTGTTTTATTCACTACTCAATTACCTACTCTCATTAAAATATACTTGAATTTAACATAGAAATGGCAGTTAAAATGTTATTCTTAATCTTAGTGTTTCTTTGAACCATGTTAATTAAAATCCCAATAAAACAAACTTCCCGGAGAGACAAAAAAACTATTCGCTGGAGTAATTTAATACAGCAATACTTTGGAATTAATTTAAATTATGTAGAACACTTCTCTCATTTAACTTAAAACAACTCGTTTACTCGTTGTGTCAGTTGTAGGATTCTTTTATCCGATCATTTACAAAACTAACTACATTCCCCGAACAAGTCGCTGTACTTGCCTATGAAGAATATTTTAACATTTTTCATTGAATGAGAAAAAAATGGTGCAGTAATATTATGTAAAAAAATACGAGCCTTAACAGTAGTCGCATATGACGTGTAAATCTGACATAGGAGGAACCTCACGTGAAATTGTTGATACACCGGTATTTTATACTATTATTGGCACAAATATTAATCTATTGTAAAAGAGAGTGTTTTACAGATATTGTAGTTTATAATACGGAACTCATTTTATTAGATGATTTGTAGCTTCCACCGGCACTAGCCTAAATAAAGAATACGATATGGATCAACTAGATTAATAGACGCGACACCGCTCATAACCTTAAATTCCACATAAACAGGTCCTCTTGATTCACAGACCACACGTAATTTCATATGGATTCTGTTAAAATGGGTCAAATTGATATGATAAATATCGTTTAAAATCATAATCTGGTAGCAAAAATATCTATCCCTTCCGGGATTCGAACCCGAGATCTCCAGATTCACAGTCATAGGCTCTAACCCTACGGCTATTTCGACTACGCAAATATTGTGCACAAGATGGTGACTTATTTCCACCTTTCAATAATACTGCATTACGGAATTAAGTTTCATTTTTATTTTGCTTGTTTCGATAATGTTCCTGCGTGAAATTGAGTTTAAAATGCCTTATGAATAGGCCCTCTTGTGAGTAAAGAGAATGTATTCAGCAATATTTCATGAAGTCTTGCTCAATTCTCGTATAACCACAACGATTATATTATATTGATAACTGCATTACCGTTATGTGGGTTAATATTTGAATAGCCATTGTGTAGAAACATAATACCGGCAATGCCGACTACTTACAATGTTTGATATTAAGGCATTTTACCATTTAAATACTGTTACGAAGACTTCGAACATGTACCATGTGCTTTGTTTCAATCACTTGACACCAGAGTTCGCATGAGCGTTTACCGTTCGGTATGTCATATACATTCCACATGGCCGAGAGTACGTAATGCTATCAATTTCCGACACCGCGCGCTCATTGTTTCTCTTACCACTGCCAGCTGGATCGATCGAGTTGGCAGTGCGTCTTACACTTCCGTTCGATCCACCACTGCCAGCTAGCACACTTCCGTTCGAGCATTGTGAAGTGTGCCAGCTGGTGCCACCTCGATCGCTCCGATCCACTTCCGTCCCATTTTTCAAAATCACTCCCACAAAAATATCCAGCAACCGAGTGGAAAGATGTTACACATCAAAAATATCATATTGGTAAATATTTTTCGTAAAATTGTCTAAAATGCATGAATCATAAAATAGCAAAAATATAAAATAATGTTGAATCGAGCATGTGTTATTCCCCTTCGCTACTGCGTAGAAAGGATTTCTTCAGCAATGGGCGTCGTATTACTGTAATTTGAAAGGAAACAAATGACATTTCAACAGCATGTACTCTCTAGTCATCACTAAGAGTATTTATAAGGTAGAATTTGCTTGGGATATCTGCCCTTTTCTCGACGGGAATTAGGTGCCATAAATGCGTTTTTTTTTGAAGCCGGTTGCCCTCCCTGGAGCTAACTTCACAACATGAAATTAATGAATTGGAAGGAAGCAGCCGTGGCCTATTAGAAGGGACAGTTCCTGGATTTGTGTAGAGTTGAAAATAGGTACAAACGGAAAACCATTTCGGCTGCGTGGTCGAAATATAATTGCTAAATAATATTGTGCCATTGGTTAGTAGCCTATATAAATATAATTTACACCAATTAAAAGTTCAGTACATGGGGCTGATTGCCAAGTTTCCCCAGCCCCTAAAATAAATCTCCTACAATTAATTACGGTACTGGTATTAAGTATGTTTTAATTTCATCTGATAGGTTAGGTTATTCAATGAAAATCGTTCACTTGTTAGCCAACTTTCGATTTTTGCAAAAAATGAAAGTAGACTTATGAGATCTACACAGGGCCAAAAAGTGTGTGTCTGACTGTGTGTGTGGGTGTGTGTGTGTGAGTGTGTGTACTCTGAATGTCTGCCCCCCCACCAATTCGAACAGGGTGAAACCGAATTGAACGAAATTTGGTACAGAGGTAAAACTAGCAAAGGGCACCTCAGTGTCATGTTTTATATCGCCACCATCTTGACGGAAACGTAATGGCGGCCACCCAAATGTTATAAACTTAAATCAAATTACGACTAACCTAATAAACCGATCTCTACCAAATTTTGCAACGACATATATTTTTTAAGGCGAGCGTGTTTTGACTAAACTACAAGGTCATCAGCCCAATAGTTTGCAGATGGCGGCCATGTTAGTGTGCAAATTGATTCCCCCTATCAATTCATACACGGTGAAACCGAATTGAACGCAATTTGGTACAGACGTAGTACAAGAAAAAGGGCACCACATTGTCATGTTATATATTGCCGCCATCTTAACGGAAACGTAATGGCGGCCACCCAAATGTTAGAAGCTTAAATCAAATTACGACCAGTCTAATAATCTGTTATCTACCAAATTTTGCAACAACATACCTTTATGTGGGAAGCATAATTTTACCAAACTACAAGATCATCAGCCCAATAGTTTGCAGATGGCGGCCATGTATGTGTGCAAATCGATTCCCCCTATCAATTCAAACACGGTGAAACCGAATTGAACGAAATTTGGTACACATGTAGCACTAGCAATGGGCACTCCAGTGTCATGTTTTACAATGCCGCCATCTTGACGAAAACGTAATGGCGGCCTCCAAAATGTTAAAAGCTTGAATCAAATTACGACCTACCTAATCATCTGATCTCTACCAAATTTTTCAACATTATACTCTTATGTATAACGAATCTTTTGACCAAACTACAAGGTCGTCAGTCCAATAATTTGCGAATGGCGGCCATGTATGTGTGCAATCGATTCCCCCTATCTATTCAAACAAGGTGAAACCGAATTGAACAAAATTTGGTACGGAGGTATCACTAGCAAAGGGCACCTCAGTGTCATGTTTTATATTGCCGCCATCTTGACGGAAACATAATGGCGGCCTTCCAAATGTTAAAAGCTTAAATCAAATTACGACCAACCTAATAATCTGATCTCTACCAAATTTTGTAACATTATACCATTATGCGGGAAGCATATTTTGACCAAGCTACAAGGTCATCAGTTCAATAGTTTGCATATGGCGGCCATGTATGTATGCAAATTGATTCCCCATATCAATTCAAACACGGTGAAACCGAATTGAATGGCATTTTGTACAGAGGTAGCACTAGCAAAGGGCACCTTATATTCATGTTTAATATCCGAATAGCACGTTGTATTTCAACAAGCTACTATAACCAACTTTCAATTATACTCCTTGAAAAGAACAAAGAGTTATAACAATATCCATGCATTTAGGAGAAAGTAGGCTATATGTTCTTTACTGAACATATTGTTTTTTTTAGTTAATTTTGTTCATTCATTAGTTTATGCAATGAAGATCGGGTAAAATGTTAGAGCTTGCACTTAGGTTATATTAACGCTGTCAGTTTATCGAACACAATCTCATGGATGTGCATATTTGTGAAACCACTGTATTGAGGACATATCGTATTCTTTGTATAAAGCTCCTCTACATACAGTAGTCGTCACCATATCCTGAACGCTAGGTCATAGATATGTGACTTTATAGTAATTGACACCCATGGGACCGTCAAACTGAGTGTCACCTCACCTCCAACAGTTTAATGACAAAAAGTTGGAATGTGTGTACAGTATGGTACGTGTTGGCTGCCGAGTGGGGAAGAGAGGGAAGGTTGCTAATGAGCTATCACTGGCCCATGAATTTTCAAAGGGGGAGACCATGATGGCGTGAAAAGTATGTCCGATTTTATCTGTGTAATTAACTGGCCCAATTGGGCTGCACTCGTTTGAAGTGAGGGTGGAAAATCTCGGGGAAAACCAAAGCCAATATGACTGCTGTTAGTACAGGAATTCGAAACTTGGGTCCGAACCTGCTTTTTTCAATTCCTGTCGAGTGTGACTCAGTCCTCGTCCACTAATGGTGTATAAAGAGTATTTTCTACCAATTGTTGAACTTCGTCTAGTTATAAGAATGTACCTACCTTACCCAATGTTAGCATAAATACTGCCACAAGTGTTTCTTTGAACTGACAAGACGCTGAGAGAAATTTTAAAATCCCAGTAATACCGTATGCCATTCTCGATGAATGCATTGGCCTTTGCACATGCCAGAGCAAAATGTAGCTTATCTAAGTCTCGTTTATGGCAGAGATGATATGGGCATTCGAGACACAGCTACAGTAGTGCCTGTTAAAGGGGCTACTCTTAGGGTTAGTGGTGTAACACTGGTTCATTGAGGAAAGCATTGCCAAACTACCTCACTACAGTACTCCTTGCCTAGACCTACGCCTCATTATATCACTGCCTTGCGCTTTGGGATTGATATCCACAATACCTATGGCAGTACTTTATGTTGATACAACCAACTAACATGCACACATACACAGATATATCGTGAATAATTTTTCGAAATGGCCATGTCTTGTATGCAAATAATTTCTAAGTAATTGTGGCCACTCATCAACAGCCACTGTTTTCACAATGAAGAACTTACTCCCTCAGTTGGGCACGTGGGGTGCTAAGGGACCCCAAATCTCTTTCACGACATGTATAGACCAACACTTACTTCTTAGGATCTAGGCTCGCTGTTACTTCTCTTTTGAGCATAATAGTTGCCATGTGAAATGTTCTTTTTAATTTAGTATTGATCAGGATACATAACAGGGGCTGCTTGGAGCAGTCGGTAGAGGCGCTGAGCTTCTAACTGAAAGGGAGTGGGTTCGATCCCCACCCAGGTAGTGGATTTTAGAAACAAAACTATCACTTTCGGAAACGCAAATAGCCCTGTGGTTCACTCCGCCTACACCAGAAATTAGTACTGTGCCCAACATAGTCCCCCATAATAGCGCGGTTTGGCAACTCCGCCAGCGCGGTACGTCATCCCTGGGTGCGCGGCCACCAGGTTGAGTGCCTTCAGGCGTATCTGAATTCTATCCCCGGCAGTGCGCGCTGTCTCTGACCACGTGCTCAGCTCTTCCATCCGGCAACTTGTCAGCTCGAGACAGGCAGGCAGATGAATGTTGTGTGCGGGCTGGACAGTATTACGTCGTGATGTACGTGAGTGACTTTATATCCGGTCGTGTTTGCGAGGAACCGTGAGTGCTATATCACAGTGTATCGGGAGTGGATTGTGATAGTCTATGAAAGACCCTATAATTACATATCGCCGAAGTTACCGTGCGCAATCGAAACATTTGACGGCCGAGTTTTGTGTGCATAATTATGAAAATGCTTTTGGCTTGAGAAACGAAATGATTAACTTTACAAGCGGGCTACTTTACGGCATCTTGTATGAACGAACGTTCGGGAACACTCGAGCACTTGCCATCGTAGGACGACCCGCTAATGCATTGTGTGACTTGATGATGCAAACGAATTTCATGAATAGCTGTGAATGCTTTCAACTGACTGCCAATATACAGCTGTGAAGACTAGTGGATAGAAAGAGTTGTGTTCCAATATGAACAGTGCTTGGCGCAAGGACTTGTAATTTCCAGAATGGAATTAGGGCATTTTCCAACTGGTGCTATTGAAGTGTCTGTGACAAATTTAGAAATGGAAATATTTACTGAAAATATGGAGCACTGAGCCGATACATAGGGGAACGAGATGGAGTGATAGCCACGCCAGAATGAAGCCATGAGAACACCATGATGATTACATCGAGGGAGATGGAGATAGCCACCATGGGGCTGGTAAGTCCCGGGTTCGGTTCCTGCAAGAATTTTGGAAGAAGATGGAGGATGATGGATTCCTGCAGCTTCTGACTTGGGGGCAGATGGTACTGGATGAAGATGGGGATTTCTTCACTGGATCTGGAAATTCTTCACACCAGGAACGTAGGCCTGCTAATATTGCACCATCCTTTCTTAGTTCTTCGAGTTGGTGAGCCAGAATATTTCTTCATTTAGTAGTGAGTGGTCTGACTACTCAGTATTACTCTATATCATGGAATTGAGCTAATATTGAATTGGAAGTAGAATTGGAAGTAGAATTGAATTTAGATAAGATGGTGATGGTATTGGATTAAGCAAATCAGTGGTGAATTATTCGATTTATTGATTATTATTATCATTAATAGCCAGATTTATTCTACGTGTAGTATATATCCCGAGTCCCGGGTTTAGTGAGCATTTGGTGATCTCAATGACGTCACCTATGACGTGGTAAATGTACTTACCTGATTGGTGAGTTGAAATTCATTGTCTCGATTGTGATTGGCCAGCTCATGTGCGCCAGCTGATATGCGCCGTGCTTGTCAGGCGCCATTTTTTTTTTTTTACTTTGCGAGCTTTTGAAATGCTCGGTTGCTATACTTATGCGTTGCGAAAATAAATTAAAATAAGATTTAGTTATGGTATACCGTAATGTGGATGGTATATTAATAGTGATTGTGGTATTTTTGATGGTTGGTGGTGTGTATGTAAGAAGGCAGTGTCTGTGCATGTAAATTACACCTAATGAAGTTGCTGTTGGACTTCGGTGTCGAATGGGGTAAGAGTTGTATTTCTTCATATGCTTAGAGTGCTTCTGGTAGTTGAAGGATCAACAGCCCATGGATGTTTTGCTGTGTATCGCGATTGTTTGAAAATGAGGTGAAATGGAAAATTTTCGCCCGCGCAGAAAAAGTAAAGATCGTGATACCCATGACAAATTTGCCATTTCTGCTAATTTTCAAGCAATCGCCTAACGCAGAAAAAAAAAAAAGATCTCTATACCCATCACAAATTTGCCATTTCAGCTCTTTTTCAAGGAATAGCGCTATGCAGAAAAAAAGTAAAGAAGCTAGTGGGGCACTGTTCACACCAAACCATTGGTCTGGGCGGTTAGGCTGTAACCATTGGCAAAACCATTGGATTGGACGCAACGAAGGTTAGAGGTCTGTGGGTAGGTGTGCGGCAGCTAGTGGGGCACTGTTGACACTAAACCATTGGTCTGGGCGGTTAGGCTGTGACCATTGTCAAAACCATTGGATTGGACGCAACGAAGGTTAGAAGTCTGTGGGTAGGTGTGCGGCAGCTAGTGGGGCACTGTTGACACTAAACCATTGGTCTGGGCGGTTAGGCTGTAACCATTGTCAAAATCATTGGATTGGACGCAACGAAGGTTAGAAGTCTGTGGGTAGGTGTGCGGCAGCTAGTGGGGCACTGTTGACACTAAACCATTGGTCTGGGCGGTTAGGCTGTGACCATTGTCAAAACCATTGGATTGGACGCAACAAAGGTTAGAAGTCTGTGGGTAGGGGTGCGGCAGCTAGTGGGGCCCTGTTGACACTAAACCATTGGTCTGGGCGGTTAGGCTGTAACCATTGTCAAAACCATTGGATTGGACGCAACAAAGGTTAGAAGTCTGTGGGTAGGTGTGCGGCAGCTAGTGGGGCACTGTTCACACTAAACCATTGATCTGGGCGGTTAGCCTGTGACCATTGCCAAAGCCATTGGATTGGACGCAACGAAGGTTAGAAGTCTGTGGGTAGGTGTGCGGCAGCTAGTGGGGCACTGTTCACACTAAACCATTGGTCTGGGCGGTTAGGCTGTAACCATTGTCAAAACCATTGGATTGGACGCAACGAAGGTTAGAAGTCTGTGGGTAGGTGTGCGGCAGCTAGTGGGGCACTGTTCACACTAAACCATTGATCTGGGCGGTTAGCCTGTGACCATTGCCAAAGCCATTGGATTGGACGCAACGAAGGTTAGAAGTCTGTGGGTAGGTGTGCGGCAGCTAGTGGGGCACTGTTCACACTAAACCATTGGTCTGGGCGGTTAGGCTGTAACCATTGTCAAAACCATTGGATTGGACGCAACGAAGGTTAGAAGTCTGTGGGTAGGTGTGCGGCAGCTAGTGGGGCACTGTTCACACTAAACCATTGGTCTGGGCGGTTAGCCTGTGACCATTGCCATAGCCATTGGATTGGACGCAACGAAGGTTAGAAGTCTGTGGGTAGGTGTGCGGCAGCTAGTGGGGCACTGTTCACACTAAACCATTGGTCTGGGCGGTTAGGCTGTAACCATTGTCAAAACCATTGGATTGGACGCAACGAAGGTTAGAAGTCTGTGGGTAGGTGTGCGGCAGCTAGTGGGGCACTGTTCACACTAAACCATTGGTCTGGGCGGTTAGCCTGTGACCATTGCCATAGCCATTGGATTGGACGCAACGAAGGTTAGAAGTCTGTGGGTAGGTGTGCGGCAGCTAGTGGGGCACTGTTGACACTAAACCATTGGTCTGGGCGGTTAGGCTGTAACCATTGCCAAAACCATTGGATTGGACGCAACGAAGGTTAGAAGTCTGTGGGTAGGTGTGCGGCAGCTAGTGGGGCACTGTTGACACTAAACCATTGGTCTGGGCGGTTAGGCTGTAACCATTGTCAAAACCATTGGATTGGACGCAACGAAGGTTAGAAGTCTGTGGGTAGGTGTGCGGCAGCTAGTGGGGCACTGTTGACACTAAACCATTGGTCTGGGCAGTTAGGCTGTAACCATTGTCAAAACCATTGGATTTGACGCAACGAAGGTTAGAAGTCTGTGGGTAGGTGTGCGGCAGCTAGTGGGGCAATGTTCACACTAAACCATTGGTCTGGGCGGTTAGGCTGTAACCATTGTCAAAACCATTGGATTGGACGCAACAAAGGTTAGAAGTCTGTGGGTAGGTGTGCGGCAGCTAGTGGGGCACTGTTGACACTAAACCATTGGTCTGGGCGGTTAGGCTGTGACCATTGTCAAAACCATTGGATTGGACGCAACAAAGGTTAGAAGTCTGTGGGTAGGGGTGCGGCAGCTAGTGGGGCACTGTTGACACTAAACCATTGGTCTGGGCGGTTAGGCTGTAACCATTGTCAAAACCATTGGATTGGACGCAACGAAGGTTAGAAGTCTGTGGGTAGGTGTGCGGCAGCTAGTGGGGCACTGTTCACACTAAACCATTGGTCTGGGCGGTTAGGCTGTAACCATTGTCAAAATTATTGGATTAGATGCAACAAAGGTAAGAAGTTTGAGGGTAGGTGCAGCCTTTGGCTGTGGCCACAGAGGGGCACCAAAAATGAATTCCTCTAGGCAGGTTAGGCTGAAACTATTGACAAAAACCGTGTGTGTGTGTGAAATATTAAAAATGGACGGAAATGGCAAATTTATAATGGGTATCGCGATCTTTCCTTTCTTTACGTAGCGCGATTGCTTGAACATGAGTAGAAATGGCAAATTTGTGATGGGTATCGCGATCTTTATTTTTCTATGTGTAGCGCGGTTGCTTGAAAATGTGCAGAAACGGCGAATTTGTGATGGGTATCGCGATCTTTATTTTTCACTGCGTAGCGCGATTGCTTGAAAAAGAGCTGGAATGGCGAATTTGTGATGGGTATCGCGATCTTTATTTTTCACTGCGTAGCGAATTTGTGATGGGTATCGCGATCTTTATTTTTCACTGCGTAGCGCGATTGCTTGAAAAAGTGCTGAAATGGCGAATTTGTGATGGGTATCGCGATCTTTATTTTTCACTGCGTAGCGCGATTGCTTGAAAAAGTGCTGAAATGGCGAATTTGTGATGGGTATCGCGATCTTTATTTTTCACTGCGTAGCGCGATTGCTTGAAAAAGTGCTGAAATGGCGAATTTGTGATGGGTATCGCGATCTTTATTTTTCACTGCGTAGCGCGATTGCTTGAAAAAGTGCTGAAATGGCGAATTTGTGATGGGTATCGCGATCTTTATTTTTCACTGCGTAGCGCGATTGCTTGAAAAAGTGCTGAAATGGCGAATTTGTGATGGGTATCGCGATCTTTATTTTTCACTGCGTAGCGCGATTGCTTGAAAAAGTGCTGAAATGGCGAATTTGTGATGGGTATCGCGATCTTTATTTTTCACTGCGTAGCGCGATTGCTTGAAAAAGAGCTGGAATGGCGAATTTGTGATGGGTATCGCGATCTTTATTTTTCACTGCGTAGCGAATTTGTGATGGGTATCGCGATCTTTATTTTTCACTGCGTAGCGCGATTGCTTGAAAAAGTGCTGAAATGGCGAATTTGTGATGGGTATCGCGATCTTTATTTTTCACTGCGTAGCGCGATTGCTTGAAAAAGTGCTGAAATGGCGAATTTGTGATGGGTATCGCGATCTTTATTTTTCACTGCGTAGCGCGATTGCTTGAAAAAGTGCTGAAATGGCGAATTTGTGATGGGTATCGCGATCTTTATTTTTCACTGCGTAGCGCGATTGCTTGAAAAAGTGCTGAAATGGCGAATTTGTGATGGGTATCGCGATCTTTATTTTTCACTGCGTAGCGCGATTGCTTGAAAAAGTGCTGAAATGGCGAATTTGTGTTGGGTATCGCGATCTTTATTTTTCACTGCGTAGCGCGATTGCTTGAAAAAGTGCTGAAATGGCGAATTTGTGATGGGTATCGCGATCTGTACTTGAGCAGGGGAGCTCAAGTAAAGATCGCGATACCGGCTTTTTTAAAAAAATGCGGTGAAATGTGGATCTTTTTCTTTGTATCGCGATTGTTTGAAAATGAGGTGAAATGGCAAATTTTTGATGGGTATCGCGATCTTTACTTGAGCGGGGGGGCTCAAGTAAAGATCGCGATACCCATCCCGTTTTTCACGTTTTTTGTTGTTCCCCACCCAAAACCCCCTATTCCCCAGGCTTTTCCCGTAAGCTTGCTAGAGGAGTATTTCGTGACGTCATTGATGACGTCACGGACGCCGCCATTTTGTTTTAGGGATATTTGGTGCCGCCGGGACTCGCGATCTATACTAATCCCGGATATCTGATATAATATTTCACATGGATAGGGTATTGGATGTTGGAATGACATAACCCACATTGCCTTATTCTACGATTCAGTCAATATTTTTCGGATATTCTATAAATCCATCTCAAATTCGGATGATAGGATTTTGCTATTTTTTTGGACGTTGGAACTTCATAGGAGCAAGCCTATAGTTTTGGTCGAATACTTGATAGTCTATTCGACTGTATTTCCGATGGAATATGCTAGATACCTGTTACCAATTTGAAATTTAGGTTTAAATTATTGGATCTTAACTTCGGATATCGGCGGTTATTATGATGAGTTCAATACTTTCATATTTTCTTCTCCCATACTCTTTGCTTTGGGAATTTGATTTATCTCAAGCTCGTTTTGCTATTTTTGCTTGAACTTTTTTTACATTTTGACATTGCTTCTAGTCAGGCCTACATTATATTATAATTTATACAGGCCAATTATGTGATCGAAGGGAAGCCATAATGATTATAGGGTAATAATTATACATTTTTCTGCACTAAAACTGTGAAGTTGGTGTGTTTATTTTAAAAAGAAAGGAAAAGAGAGATTAAAAAAAATAAGAGAATAATTTAAGGTGATAATTCACATATGCTGTGAACAATTCGATAATGGTTTGAAGATTAATCTGGGGGTTTAATGAAAAAAGAAAGATAGTAGAATAATGAAACACGTGGTGAATATAAAAAAGATATACTGTATATTACTTATAATAATCATTATTGGCGTGAGGTCATTCAAAACGGAATGACTACGTAAAGTATAGGCAACTGATTGTAAATTAAGCATTGATATACCCTAAACATATAAATGATAGTCTAATCACTTTGCATTTAATCAATGGGAAGAAACAGAATCACTTAGTTGTCACATATTATTGAAACATAAAACTTGATTTTTGTACAAATGATAATGAGGGATGCACATTTTGTTGAAATATGTGACCATGGTTTGCGTTGGTCACACTGTTAATTATAAACCTGGTCCATAGAGATATGTTTCTCTTTTGTTTTATGGTAATGGTGTGTATAAAAAGAATGTTGTATCACCTTGTTCGTTCAGTTCTGTTGTAGTAAATGTCAAGTACATTAAACGTGTGTTCCATTTCAATTGCCTGTGTGCCTCGTAATCCTTTAGGTTATGGGCCCAGCCACGAATCCACCGTGCGAATATAAAGTGCGTATGATAGACTGATTGTTATATGAACGGTGAATTCGGCTACGTAGCGAAATTCAACATGTCTGCAACCAGCACCTCGTTACCGGCTATAGATAAGCTGCGAGGTAGTCTAAATTACGTGGATTGGCGATTCGAGATGGAAAACGTCCTAAGACTCGAAGATCTGTGGAGCTGTATAGTTGGTTACCCGGATGGAGATACTACAACATCTGCGAAGAAAGCAAAAGACGAAAGTCGGGCTAGGGCCAGACTTAACCTCATGGTGGATAAATCAATTTTCCCAATCGTCATGCTTTGTAAGACCGCGAAGGAACTCTGGGAAGCTCTTGAAAAGGCCTACTCAGATAAAGGAGTGAATCGGCGGATCGTCATCTTGAAGAAATTGTGCAAAGTTAAATTAAAGCACTACAAGACGATGGAAGAGTATGTTAGTGAGGTTATGGGACTTGCTCAGCAACTTGCGTCTATGAATAAGGAACTGGACGACGAGTTTGTGGCAGCTCTTATGCTGAAAGGTCTACCAGATGAGTTTCAGCCTATGATTATGGCTCTGGAAAGTTCCAGAACAGACCTTACTGCAGACACAGTCCGAACCAAGTTGCTACAAGATACTTGGAGTGGGAAAAGTACTTCCAAGCCATCCAAGGATTCTGTTCTGTTTTCACGAGAAGACAAGACGAAGAAGAAGTCCTTCTGCTGGAAATGCAAGAAGCCAGGACACTGGAAGCGGGATTGCAGGAAAGAGGAGATGCAGAGCACAACTCAACAGAAGTCGAAGAAAGACAAGATGATGCTGGCGACCGATGGACAGGCATTAAGTGCAAGGGCCTCTACAGGGGCCTGGTTCGTTGACTCTGGTGCTACTAAGCATATGAGTTCAAGCAAGACTGCGATGGTGAACTTCACTGCTGGTCCTAATCTGGAGATCAGTACAGCAAACAATCAAAAATTGTATGGCCAAGGATCTGGTAATGTAACTGTTCAATTAGAAAATGGTATTTCACAAACCTTGTCCAATGTAGAATATGTTCCTGGTCTCACTGCTAATCTTTTATCTGTGTCTGCTGCTACTCAAAATGGTTATGCTGTGGTATTCACCGACAATACTTGTGAAGTTTATGATAGTGAAAACTTTGTTGCTACAGGTAATGTAGCACTGACTGCGAGTAATGTGGGGGGTGTTTACCAAGTCAATGCTCTCGGTGGTCAAGCTAATATTTGTTCAGAGGACTCAGAATATTTATGGCATAAACGACTAGGCCATCTTAACAACCACAGTATGAAGTTGTTAAGAGATAGTCTCACTCATGGAATTAATTTCTCAGATAATGGTTTTAAAAACTATTTTTCATGTGCTGAAGGTAAACAAGCTAGACAACCATTTACAGTAAGTCAAGTAAGAGTAAAACTGTATGTAAAAATAAGCTAGATCTTATTCATTCAGACTTATGTGGGCCCATGCCAGTTCCATCTTGGAGCAATGCTCGCTATTTCTTGACCTTCATTGATGATCATTCTAGAAAGGTTTTTGTGTATTTCTTTGCTAAGAAAAGTGATGTTTTGGATTGCTTTATTGATTTCAAGGCACAGGTTGAGAATCAGTGTGAAAGATCTATTAAGGTCCTACGCACTGATAATGGTGGTGAATTTTGTAGCAAAGCTTTTGAGAGGCTACTTAAATCAGAAGGTATTCAGCATCAAACTACAACTAGCTATTCTCCACAGCAGAATGGTGTAGCTGAACGCATGAATAGAACATTGATTGATAAATGTAGAGCCAAGATGAGCGAGTATAAAGTAGATAAACGCATGTGGGCTGAAGCAATAAATACAGCAGCCTATCTTGTAAACAGGTCCCCAACCAGAAAAATTCCAGGTAAAGTTCCAGAGGAGATCTGGACTGGTAACAAGGTCAATATGGAGCATCTAAGAATTTTTGGTTGTGTAGCACAAGTTCATGTCCCTGATCAAAGGAGAAACAAGTTGGATCCTAAAAGTGAAAAACACATTTTCTGTGGTTATTGTGAGGACAGTAAAGCCTATAGATTCATGCATCCTGTTACTCATCAACTTGTTAAGTCCAGGGATGCACAGTTCTTTGAAGATGTGTTCCAGGAGGTGTCTGATGTGTCTCCAGGTAATGTTGGTCCATCCTTGCAGATTAATGAACCTGCAATGTTGCAGATCTCAGTTCCCACTGACAGTGAGGCAGAACCCGACAACTCAGGGGATGGGGCAGAGTGCATTTCGGAACTTGAAAGCGTATCGCCCATTAGCAGTGCTGGTGTGGCTGAGACTGTTGACTCAGCTGATTTAAGCTATGTCCCTAGTGGAACAGATTCAGACTGCAGTGATTCTGTGGGCTCTGCCACCATCGTCAATGAGCCAATGGAGGGGGATGCCGAAGGTAATCAAAGGTATCCTAGGCGCCAACAAAAGCCTGTAGACATGTCAGACTATGTGACATACTTGACTCTCACTGATGACTCTGAACGTAGTACAGTTAAGGAGGCACTGTCCATGCCTGATAGGGTCAAGTGGGAGCAGGCTATGAAAAGAGAAATGGAGATACTTCAGTTAAATGACACATGGGATCTAGTTGATAAACCCCAGGGCAAGAATGTTGTCAGTAGTAAGTGGGTTTTCAAAGTAAAAAGAGATTCTAATGGTAACATTCAAAGGTATAAAGCCAGACTTGTGGCCAGGGGCTTCACCCAAAGGTACGGAGTAGATTTTACAGAAACTTTCTCTCCTGTTGTTCGACACAGCACGTTAAGGATGCTGCTTGCCTTGGCTGTCCAAACAGATCTGAAGGTGGTACATTGGGATGCTGAATCTGCTTTCCTCAATGGAAAGTTAGATGAAGAGATCTACATGTATCAGCCAGAAAGTTTTGTCAAGAGAGGTTCAGAGCATAAAGTTTGCAAGTTAAAAAAATCTATTTATGGCTTAAAACAATCTTTTCGTTTGTGGAATGAGGGAGCTCACTCTGTTCTTGTCAAATTGGGTTACAAAAATTGTGCTGATGAACCCTGTGTGTACTTTAAGAAACAAGTCCAAGGTATGGTAATTATTGCATTATATGTGGATGATTTCATTGTCCAGTCATTGAAGACCTGTATTGATAAAGAATTTAAGGTACGAGATCTTGGACCAATTTCTTATATTTTAGGTATTAAAGTTATGCAAGATAAGAAGAATGGTACAATGTATCTTAGCCAAGAGCAGTACATAAGTGAGATTGCAAAGAAATATGGTATGCACGATGCACGTCCCATTGGTACTCCCTTGGAAACCAAACCAAATCTTGGTGTTTCTGATACAGAAACTAGTGATCTTCCTTATAGAGAACTCGTAGGTTCGCTCATGTATTTAAGTGTTTGCACGCGTCCAGTTATAAGCTATGCGATATCATATCTCAGTCCATTTTGATCATTGTTACAATGAATCTCACTGGTCTGCTGCAAAGCGAGTGCTGCGTTATTTAAATTGCACAAAAGACTTGTCACTTAAGTATGTCAGGAATGGAGGTCAATTCATGGGATTTGTTGATGCTGACTGGGCTAATGATAGCAATGACCGAAAATCATACAGTGGTTTTGTGTTCAAAATGGCAGGTGGTGCTGTATCATGGGGGGCTCAAAAGCAAAAATGCATTTCCTTATCATCTACTGAAGCAGAATATGTTGCACTGAGTGAAGGTGTAAGAGAAGCTGTTTGGTTGAAACGTGTTTTGTCTAACTTTATAGATCTCAAGTCACCCATCATATTATTGAGTGATAGTCAATCAGCTCAAAAACTGGCAAAAAGTCCAGTCCACCATAATAGGACCAAACATATTGACACTAAATATCACTATGTTAGAGATGCTTTGGATTCTAAAGTCATATGCATCAAATATGAGGAGACTTCAAAAATGTGTGCAGACATCCTAACAAAGCCTCTTCCTAAGCCTAGGCATATTTATTTTTGTAAAGACTTGGGTATTAAATCATGTCCTCTACTCCCACAGGTTTAAGGAGGTGTGTTGAAATATGTGACCATGGTTTGCGTTGGTCACACTGTTAATTATAAACCTGGTCCATAGAGATATGTTTCTCTTTCGTTTTATGGTAATGGTGTGTATAAAAAGAATGTTGTATCACCTTGTTCGTTCAGTTCTGTTGTAGTAAATGTCAAGTACATTAAACGTGTGTTCCATTTCAATTGCCTGTGTGCCTCGTAATCCTTTACATTTGTTGCAACATTATGAGTAATAAGGGTAATGGGACTCTGAAATAACTTGCAAAATAATTTGGATATCATAATATTTGAGACATAGACCTGAGATGAGTGTCTGATAGATTTGGAAAGCATGGATATTCTACTAATGAAATTTATTCTTCTATTTGAAAGAATGTAGATAACAAGATGTATAATAATTGTAAATAGTGAATTTAATCTTGATTTAGTGGTCAAGCTGGACCAATATTTATACGGCAATAATTACTGTTAATAATTGGTGATATAGTTAATTACTTTTCTCATTGGTAGCACTAGTTAGAATGGAGATCTATACTTTTTCACCGAGGCAAGATACATCTTTTCCTAGATTTTTCTTTTATCATAATCTCAAGTGAGTGTGTTTGTGGTAGACTGGAAACACCACCTGACGGACATTCAGGGTGTTTAATGGATCACATAGTCAAATATGACCGAATCTAACCTGTTTTTTTTAATTTTCTTTGAGGATTTCCTAATTTTATTTATATCAAATGATAGGACCGAGGAGATTCGTTGACCATTTTAACCTTAATTCTTTTTATTTGGACTTATTTTTCTTTTGCATCGATCCACATCAAGCTTTAA
The DNA here is from genome assembly GCA_946902985.2 of Meconema thalassinum. Taxonomy (NCBI): domain Eukaryota; kingdom Metazoa; phylum Arthropoda; class Insecta; order Orthoptera; family Tettigoniidae; genus Meconema; species Meconema thalassinum. The sequence goes on from OX336388.2 coordinate 1,206,973,996, forward strand.
TTTAGACCGAATCTCCGAGGCAAGACAGGCTTTAGGGATTCCTATTTTTATGTGTTGGTCGATGAGTTGCCAATAAACGGATGCTTATTTTATCTTATTATTTTTGCTTATCTTCTGATTCCTGTTGTGCTATTGCTTTGATTTAGGTTTGGGAGTGGGTTGATTTAACCTGCTACACCTATATCCTGTTAACCACCCCTGAGACTACTTGAGTTCTCGTATCCACCGGCATATTTTTTTTTTGATATTCAAACCCAGACCTCAATCATTTTTGTTCTTTATCTTATATATGTCTTGTGTTATCGGCATGAGTTGCGATGTTTTCGCTGGGTCATCCGATTCACTGCCGGTTAGCGGGGACAGTACCAGGGTAATTCCTGGGAGCAAAGACAGCCGGGCGTGGAGCTGACAACTCCATCCCGTCTAGTGCCGTTGTCACTAAAAGTGGAAGCCTCTACCTTCCACTACTCTCAGGGCCTCCATGGCCTGTACGGAGTTGACTTTTTTTGCTTTTTCATGGTACATAACCTAACCGGTCCTCCCCGATGGGCACATTGGGCATCAGCAGACCCCAAGGTATATGTGTCCGCAATGATTCCGCAGCGCGTCTCGCCTTGCAATTAGCCTATATATACAGTACTCACCACTATAACACTATGCTCCGTAAAGTTTCCACCAGCACGGAAAATCTCTTCCACTAAAAACACACGATCTTTAGTAGTGCAGTTCACGCCACGGTTTTTGGCCGGTGAGCCCCGATTGCGCAGTCATACAGAGGGCAGGTGGCGAACCTCAAGCATGTGCAATTGATACATGAGCTGCTTTCCACGCAACTGAAAACTCATGTATCAATTACACACGCGTGAGGCTCGCCGACTGTCCTCTGTACGACTGCGATACCGGGACTCACCGGCCAAAAACCGTGGCGTGAACTGTAAGCATTCCCACTAGACTCAGCTTACACAAGAACTTGACAACAACACAACTTACAGCGTCAACACTGTCACGCACAGGCACTCTCTGTCGGCAATAATGAACTGGTATCCCCAACCCTATCACTCCAGTTGAAGGTCAACACGGAACAAGTGCATGCTTATGCCAACCGCTGCGGTGAGACTTTGCGTATACAGCGACATGAATATGCTGCCAACCTAACACGTCCTGGAAGGCGAGACCCGTGTAGCTCGCCGCTGCGGAGAGACTTTGCGAACACCCTGTATTTTGTCAACTGAAGATTTAATAGAAAGTTTTGTAGGATAGACTGCGTATTATTAGATGCTACTTTGTTTACCAGACTTTCATTACTGTTGTCAGAGAAAAGTGAGATAACCTCAACTTCAAATGACTGAACCTACTAGGTTTGTATACAGACATTAGTTAGTTATTGTTGTTTTAAGGGGCCGAACTACGAGGTCACCTGCCTCTGCAGACATTATTTTTATTATTATTATTATTATTATCATTATTATGATTATTATTGTTATGGCTGCGGGGTTGCTTCATCACCTCGCTGCGTGATTCACAGGTCACCCCGGGCTACCCCTTGCCTCCGTGTTAACCTGCGGTTTGCGCAACAAGATAGCGATGACAAAGAAACCGTCTCGAACCTTCGCGGCCCACCCGGTAATGGAACTCTCGAGTAACCGTGAATCCTGGTCTGATCTGGAAACATCCGTTGAGTCATCAGCCCCGATATATAAAGAGCGACCCTGGCCGGTGATCACTGATTGTGTTTTGAGTGAGTGTGTTTTACTGAGCGACAGAGGTATTGTGGCGAAGTGCCGTGTGAATTTCGAAACCCAGTTTGTTTCCGAGCTTGCAGACAGCGAAGCAGTGTGTAGCAGACTATCGTAAGTAACTGTAGTTTGTGTACTCAAGGAAGTCCTGCAGGTATTTCTAGCGAGGACACGGGTCTAATTAGTGAAGCATTAACTGCATGACTTTGAGGAAGGGGCGATGATGCTCCAAGAGGAAGAGACTTGAGTAAGACTGTTAATGGTTTCTAAGTGCTTACTGTGTGGTGTATATTTCTGACCTGCAATAAAATAATATTTCTTTAAAGGACCATTTGTGTTGTGCTTTACCCACTGTAATCCAATTGACGAACGTGCTACAGGGGTAGCGCGTAACATTATTATTATTATTATTATTATTATTTAGGAGAGGGATGGTACAGTGGTCAAGCTGCTTACCACTCACCAAGGCGATCCGGGTTCTATTACGGCCAATGTATGTCAGATTTTCGAAGTGAAATATCAGGTCCTGTGGCACATGATCGCGAGATTAACGGTCACGTAAAACTACAAACTTCCTTCCTTTTTACATTGTGAAACTGTGTTATCGCCGTTATTATTTCAAATGTTTGTGTCAGCAGGATTATGCTCCAAAAACCAGATGGTGTGTATTTAGTCAAAATATAAAATTCTGCTTCTTAAAAAAAAAAAGTTAACTAGTGAGATCTTGCAAGATTGAAAGATTCACGTAATAATTTTGACGTGCCCAGCCGAGGGTTAAGACAGGCGACACCTGTCCGTCCTGTTTTGCTTGCTATATCCTAGAACACAAACCCCAATATAGAAGTCGAGGTCATGGTTACTATATGATCATTCAGAAAGGGAAATAAGTCTGACACATCCATCCCAATTCACTGCTGGGTCGTTCGAATCCCGTAAAGAGGTTCATAATCCTGCAGAAATTTCCAACCCTGACCATGAACAGGGATGTTATTGACCACTGTCCCAAGGACTATGTTCGGGAACTTTGGTTGATGTTAGGCGTAATTCAGTTGACGAGAGGCCACAGGCTTTGGGGATTGTGTGCACGCAAAATCTAATCATTTAGAACGACAATTAGTATTTAGTGGTAGTACGGTACGTATTTTGGGGTTTAAAATTTTCTCTCAGTGTCTAATGCCAAATGATAGAAGAATTTGTGGTACGACTAAGTATAACTGTGCCCTTATAAAGTGTCATGATTTTGCTATGTACTAGAGTGTGAACCCGCTTAAAGTGAAATTGAATGAGCTCCACGATTTTCAGTTGCTCCCGTCAAAGCCAGAAGACAATGCAGAGAGAAAGTTTCAATAAGCCAGACGACCAGGAGAATCGCCCATGTGAAAACCAGATCTTGACAGAGATTAGAGCCATTCTTACCGCGGGTGAGTCTACTTTTCTTTTTTCTCCTCTGGAGACGCAACCCACAGTCCAAATGGCAGCCTACTTTCATAAAGCACGACTATGGCTCCCGCCAAGATTGGGGAAAATGAATTATAATATTGATCATAACGTTCATGATTGTTTAATTCACTCAAAAGTTACTTCAGTTTATGATTAATTAGGTTAAACACGAATGAAAATGGTTAATAATAATAATAATAATAATAATAATAATAAAGTGAGCCCCTGAGGAATAATACTATTGTTAGACTCTGAGGAAAGGTGGAACAAGATGATGGGTCTTCTACACATTTTCATTTCAATATGCGGCAGCCGTTCCCAGTGCTGAAACTTGGTTTCTGATACAGCCTCGTCCTGTTTTCTGTCGCACTTCTGTAATGTCCTCTATGAAGAAAGGCTCCATCAAGGCCATCATTAAGTTTCGACCCGATACGGGTGACAGTCACTGGTATGACGTTACACGTTTGATTCTGTTGGCCGTAGAACACAATGCGTTCAAGTGAGCACATGCTATATTTATACTCCGTATTAAATGTGTTCTTTGGGGATCTGAGCAAATAATTAGGTAGACTATATGTCTCTCTAATTTGCCTGATAACCTGTCTTATTATGTTCTTTGTACAAGTGTATGTTTTATATAATTTGAGGAAGGAGGCAGTCGTGGACCACCTATTCTCATTTATCCTTACTAGGCAGAGTGTACCCCGTTCCAGCCTTCAGACCAGAATTAAATTTCTTGGCAGAGCCGGGAATCAAACTCGGGCCTCCGTGATGACAGCCAAGAATGCTAACCACTACGCAACGAGTCAAAGCATTTATCTGACAAATGATATCATATCGGTAAATCATCAGATGGAATTTCATTAGTTTATCATCTGTAGCCTGTTTTGTCTAATTATTTCCTTTTATTTCAAGCCAAGAACGCTTTCTATAAAAAGAAGAACCTATTTACTGCAAGGAACATCAATCTTGATGTGAGGAAACTAATGTTGAAGACCTATGTATGGAGCGTCGCGCTATATGGCAGCGAATCTTGGACAATAGGAGAGAGAGAGAGGAAAAGACTACTGGCATTTGAAACCTGGTGCTATAGAAGGATTATGAAAATCAGTTGGAAAGAAATGGTCACAAATGAGGAAGTCTTTAGAAGAGTGGGAGAGAGAAGATGTTTCCTTAAATATTTAAAAAGAAGAAGGAATCACCTCGTGGGCCACATACTGCGACACAATGGACTGATTAAGCTTATAATCGAGGGAACAGTAGACGGCAAGAATTGTAGAGGAAGACCCAGACTGGAGTACATGAGTCAAATACTGCAAGATATGGGTTGTGGCTCATACTGTGAACTGAAGAGGAAGACTGAGAGACGGGAAGAATGGAGAGCTGCTGCCAACCAGCCTCACGGCTGTTAACCACAGAGAGAGAGTTCGGTAGTGGGTGACAATGTGAGTGCCCTTAAAAAGTGGCAATCAATTGAAATTTGACCTTGAATAATAAGATTTAAAACACTTTCCACGGTGAGTTGTAAAAAAATAACTTGTTATGCAACTGAAATGCCAAGACAGTTATTTTCTGCCTGCCAGGAAAACAGTACCGGTACTTTTAAAATAAACTTGAACATTTTGAAATGGCCCACCACAAAGAAGATTGCAGGGATCAAGTTTAATTGAGGGGATATCAAGTGGTAGCTGGAAGATGAGAATCTTCTTCTTCTTCTTCGGCCTTATCCGATACGGACGTTGGCTACCACCATGGCTAACACCTTCTTATCCTGTGCAATCCTGAAGAGTTCCGTGGAAGACAGCCCAAACCACGTTCTTAAATTATCCATCCAAGTTATTTGTCTCCTTACCCTTACCCTGAAGTATACCTTGGAGCAGACGGTATTTTGGGTTCCTCATCATGTGTCCCAAGTATTCCAATTTCCTCTTCTTAATTGTGTTTAACAGCTCAAGTTGACTGCTCACACGCTGAAAAACCTCGGCATTACTCACATGGTCTGTCCACGAGATTTTAAGAATCCGCCTGTATATCCACATTTCAGAAGCTCGAATCTTCTTTTCTGTAGCTACCGACAAGGTCCAAGCTTCAACACTATAAAGAAGGGTGGAGACAACATAACACTTTACAATTCTTTTATTACGCGTCATACTGAGATCTCGACAGCATAGTAGTTGTTTCATTGTCATAAAGATGGATCTAGCCTTCTCTATACGGCATCTTATTTCAACCGAAGGATCCCAATTCTCATTAATATTCTGTCCCAAACTCTTGACTTGCTCAAGCTGATGTCCGTCGACTAAAAGGACTGTGACAATGCTGGTTTTCGCGATATTATCATAGACTATATTTTGTTTTCTTAACGTTGAGGTCAAGGCCATATTGTTTACTCTTTTGATGCATCATAGTAACAATCCCTTTACGGTATAATCTGCATACCGTATATTATTAATATAATTACCATTGACCTTAATACCTTGTTGAATGCCATCAAGTGCCTCAGAGAAAATCTGTTCTGCATATATAGAAGTGGTGAAATAATGCATCCCTGTCTCACAGCACCGATCTCGATGTATGTCCATCAATTCTGATACTAGCATTTTGACCCCAGTATAAATTAATGATGATCCGAATGTCTTTCTGATCTATTCCTGAGTTTTTGAGTGCATTATACAACTTATCATGCTGCCAACGGTCAAAGGCTTTTGCATAGTCCAGAAAACATGCATATACAGCCTGATTTACTTCACGGCATCTCTTGAAAAGAACTTGAAGCGCAAATAATGCCTCACGAGTTCCTAGACCGTTGCGGAACCCAAACTGCGTGTCACTGATATTCCTCTCGCATTTCCTGTATATGCGATTATGGATAACTTTGAGAAATAACTTGAGCACATGACTCATAAGACTGATTGTCCTAAAGTCACTACATGACTTAGCCATCGGTTTCTTCGGAAGAGCAATAAATGTAGACAAGAGCCAGAATTCTGGTTATATGCCCGTGTTGTATATCTTGTTATACAGGGTTTCCATAAAAGAACTCCGGTGTTTCAAAAATTCATATCTTAATAACTGTAGAAGATAGCAAAATGTAGTTAATTTCTCTGAAACAAGTAGCTCATTAAGTTTTACTCATACCAATTGAGAATGTTTTCATCAACAGTTGGCAGCGCTGCTGAGCGTTGACCTTGAAACAATGTAGCGGCAGTCGGTGCTGTCTGGATTGCCGCGCTATGTCGACGCCGCAACAAAAGGTTCAATGCGTTATTTGGCTAATACAAACTAATTCTGTTGTTACGGTACAAAGAAACTTTCGACGTAATTATGGTATTGACGGATAAAACCATTCGACATTGCTTAAGTGCATTCAAACCAACAGGAAGTGTTTTAAAACAAAAATCGCCGGGTAGGCTGCGTGTGTCACAAGAGAATGTGGACAGAATCCGAGCTTCATGCCTTCGAAGCCCTAAGAAATCATTGACAAGACGCAGTCTGGAGTTGGGGTTACCAAGATCAACAGTTCATAAGGTAGTTCATAAAATACTTCGTTTAACTCCTTACAAAATTCAACTGTTACACCACATTAAACCGGCAGACAAGATTAAGAGATTCTTTCTTTCAGTGTTATTTTTAGTGATGAAGCGACTTTTCATGTGAACGGGTCTGTAAACAGACATAATTGCAGAATTTGGGGACCAGAGCCGCCCCATGTGTTTATCGAGTATGAACGTGAAACGCCAAAAGTGAATGTTTGGTGTGGTCTTATGCATGATAGAGTAATAGGTCCCTTCATATTTGTTGAAAGAAATATCAATGGTGATGTCTATTGTGACATGTTAGAAGAATATGTTTTTCCTCAGTTAGATAACATTGAGGCGGAGAAGGGATTAGTCCACTTCTATCAAGATGGGGCACCGCCTTCTTCAGTTTGCGTGTGCGCGACGCACTTGACGCTCGACTCGGCAACAGATGGATTGGAAGGGAAGGACCTATTCCATGGCCTCCAAGGAGCCCTGATATGACTCCGTTGGACTTTTTCTTCTTGGGGCATATCAAGAATCTTGTGTATGCGGAGAAAATTCATGATGTTCGCCATCTCAGGGAACGAATAACCAATTGTGTGACGACCGTCCCCCCAGACATGCTGGCCAGGACATGGGAAGAGGTGGAATACCGTTACGATGTGTGCCGTGCCACTAACGGGGCTCATATTGAACTTTATTAAATTGTTTAAAAAACTTGAAAATGCAGCCTTTCTAATCATGTATTAAACATTAATATAACTTTTTTACTTCACTACAATATTTTGCCTCAAAACCCCGGAGTTCTTTTATAGACACCCTGTATAATGTCACAATGCTATCATCATCCAAGATCTTCAATAATTCCACTGGAATGTCATCTTGACCAAGAGCCTTACCATTTTTCGCTATCCTAATCGCATATTTCACTTCATCCATGGTGATCATGGGTCCAACAACTGAAGGAATTTCGTGTCGGGAAGGACGATGATCATCATTAAAAAGTTCTTGTATATAGTTCTTCCAAACCTGTAATTGTTCTTCAACTTCAAATACCGCGTTTCCTTGACTATCAACTAAGTTGACTGTGTTTCTTTTCCTGTGTCTACCTGAAACTTCTTTGATTTTCTTATGGACCTGGAAAATATCATATTTACTATTAAGTTCTTCAATTTCTTTGCACCTATCTGACATCCAAGCTTTCTTGGCTTGTCTGATCTTATTCTTTATCAATCTATGAATCAACCAATATTCTTCATTATCTCTTCCTTTGACTTCTCTTCGTCTATTCATTAGATTCAATATTTCACCCGTCATCCATGCCTTTATTTTTTTACGTTGTCTCTTATTCCTAAGAAAATGATCTCCAACACTCTTCAATGAGGTTTTAAAATTGTCCCAAAGTTCCAAGGGATGCATGTCATTTGAATTCAACGTCTTAAGATCAGTGGCAAGAGCAGCAGCCACCTGTGACCTTACATTTATTTCCCAAAGGGCATCAGTATCATATTTCTTTTGTGTTTTTTTTAATCAGAATCTTGTTAAGCCGGACTCAGATTTGGCTAATGAGAGGATTGTGGTCAGAAGGAACATCTGCTCCTGGATAGGTTTTTGCAAAAATCACGCTGTTTTTAAATCTGTTTTTAATTAGAATGAAATCAATTTGATTTCGTATTATGTTGTCTGGACTATTAGCAGGTGCTTTCCACGTATAAAGTCTCCTGGTAGGAAGCTTAAACCAAGTATTAGCAATGACAAAGTTCTCCTCTCTACAAAACTGCACTAAACGAACCCCTCTGTTGTTTCTTTGTCCGAGACCCCACTGACTCACAGTGTGTTCTTCAGAACCTTTCCTAACCTTTGCATTAAAATCTCCCATAACAAGGGTTACATCATGTTCTTTGGTGTCTTTGAGGACGGTCTGAATTTGGGCATAGAATTCCTCAACATCTTCATCGCTTTTGTCACTAGTAGGGGCATGCACTTGAATGAGAATAATGTGGAAAGGTTTACCACGTAACTTTAACATCATTATTCTACTGGAGAATGATATACAACTGATAACAGCAGACTGCAAACTTTTGTCAACTATAAAACCAACTCCATGCAAATGCCTGGCATCATTATTACCACTGTGATATGCCATGCAATCCTCCACATTACAATCTCCTGTCCCAGGCCATCTTATCTCACTTATACCTATTATGTACACATTCATCCTCTTCATCTCATGAATTGCATTGTGAATCTTTCCTGCTTCAAACGTACTCCGTGCATTCCACGTTCCTATCTTCAGAGCTGACCGGGAGATTCTTCGCACCCTCTGACCACTTAAGGTCTGCCCGAGGCTAAGGGCCAATGTAATTGGGTTTTCAGCCATGAAGATTATCCTGGGGGAAAATAATTGAGGTGGTTTCCCGTTGCCTTCCTCAATGCGCAGTAACCACATCACATCCCAACATCCATGGATGCTATGATATGATGCAGCTGTTTGCTGATACAAGGTCGACAGATCGGTCTTGTATCAACAATAGTGACATAGCTGCTGCCACTATACAGTATCATGTCCTCAGTTGATCCACGGGTGCAAGCACTACTCTCAACAAGAGCCCCTCTCATCCATTGGGACGCGCCGTGTCGGGGTTGAGGGCTTCCCCGCCCAGATCCGTCTTCCACAGAGTACAGAGAAGCCCTTACTCAGTTCAGAGGTCCTCCCCCGTGGAAGCTGCACCTGGCACGGAGATGAGAATCAAGTGACCAAATTATTTGGTTCAGTGTTGCGCCTGTGGTTGAGCGCATGTGCTTGTGCGCTTGACAATGACAATATTACAAGTTTTATAGATGAACACTGTAAATAATAGCAAATGATAAGTTATCCTTTCAGTAAATCATCACATGTAATTTCATTTTGTTGTATATTTGCACTGTTTTGTCCAATTCTCACCTTGCGGTGTAGCCGTGATCGATAAATCGTGCAGCGAGGGCAGCTGCAGCAAGTCCGGAGATAGCAGGTTCGAATCCTGGCGCTGACAGCCGCTATTATGAGTGTGTTTTCCCCCGGGTTTTTCCGCACTCCCTCCAGGCGAATGCCGGGATAATACCTTATTTCAAGCCCTGGGACACCCTCCCCAGCCCTGCCGGTAATAAAGTTACACACACTACTACAGTCATCACAGAAACACAGGTTATCAGTCGAGTTCAACACACACCTAACTACACCAAGATGTCCCAAGCCCCCAAAGGAATTAACAACAACTCTAATAATTCAAGCTATGTTATGCTATTCTGTTGGGTAAATGTGCATTACAATTCACCTGTGGACTTATTACGGTGAATTATACGTGTTTTCTGAATGTGATAAATGACTTTGCTAACTGCATTGACTCACTCTGTGTGAGGAACACTCTACAAGGCCAGACACAAATGACAGGTGTCTTATTCAAGGCCAGGTTTCCGTTAGATTACCCACAACGCCCTGCTTGATTCTCAATGCGAGACAGAATGACAAATGAATGACATAGCAATCTATTGATATTTTCTGAAGGGATATTTTCTGCCCGAGCTGTTCTCAGATGCTCGATTGTATGTAGGTCAAGTGAACAGCAGTTCACAAGTATAGGGTTACTGTCAAGTCACGAGCCAATGTTATATTTTCGCAAGTTTGTAAGCGAACGAACGATGTTTTTATCACTAATGTGATACTAGTAGAGTTTTTATTTGAATGTACCCGACTTTGTAATGCTATTCTCGCCCTAAGGTGATTGATATTGATCCGGGCATAGACACGATGGGGTTGGTTACCGTTTTGTGATTGCCGGCCTCATTTCAAAGCTGAGCACTTGACACGCCGAGGTTTCTGGTGTGATCCAGGTGAACACGCAGACCACTTGTGTATGGTTTACGGGCCGTGGTGACGTCCGTAGTGTTGTTGTGGATTAATATTTCTTATTGGAGCCATTTTTGAGCTCAAGGCCTGGATGCTGCCATGCCGATCGCCTCGTAAGCATTTCCTGATGACTGACGATTATTATTAGTTTGTTAAGCACGCATCAGATGGTCATTCGACATAAATAAACACTCCTAAATCTACGATAATAATAAATTATATTAAACCATGAAAGCTCTTTTATAAGTAAACCGACGATGCTAAAACGTCCGTTAATTATTAACAGCTAGTTAAAACTTTATCTTTGTTACTTTTGAGTTGACCGATGCATCGTGCTAGTCAGTTTTTCATTCCTGAAGGGATGTGTTAAGATAAATACAGTTTTTGACTTTGACATGAGATCACAGGCTAACCAGAAGTTCGTAACTTAGGGGCCGAGTGACCTCCCAGGTGAAACACTGTGCTGACAGTGTATTCTTTTCATTTCTCACACGTTAGATGACAAATGAAACAAACAGTTCTCCATTTTGCCGTAGGCAGGGGAATAATATACTTTATTATGTGTACTATCGTTTATTGAGTGTATAAATCCCAATTGTACCCTATTGTTAGTCTTGTAGTTACTATGTTTGTACAGCTATCTTTGTATGATTTTCAATGTATGAAAATGACTGTTATCAATCCTGTAATTAGATTTTGTTTACTCGGACGCTTAGCACCGATGTATTGTTAAGATAGGATTTGTTTAGCTTAAGTTAATTGTAACTGTAAATACGGGGTCGTGCCAGTTTATTTAGATCAGTTTTCAATGTTTTGACTGTTTTTCTCATAATGTTTCTTCCTGGAAACATTATCACCCTTGCTTGTAATTCAATTAGGGTTTTTAGCACCACTTCCCAAGCTTTGCTTTGATTTTTATATTGTCATTAGGACCGATCGAGGGGGCAATTTCCTTAAAATTAGGGGTTGCTTTTTCCTGTTTTTCTTAATTTTTTTATTTAGCTCTATGCGGATTAGCTGTTTTAGACCCTCCGACTAGGGGTCTATGTTTTTAAATAAATTATTTAACGAATTTTACATAAGTCTGGATCTTAATTCTTTAGTAGTTTGATCTTTTGGGGGTGCAGTTCTTTGGGTGTCTTTGACATTTGCTTATGATGGGGACCCGATCCTTTGGGAAGTGGAGTCTTGTGCCGGCTAGCCCCATAAGGAATGCATTCTGATCCTCTTCGGCTATGTGTCTTAAGGATGAGGTCATCTGGAGGCCACACACGGTTGGTGGTGACCATTATCTGAATTATTTGAATAATTTGAATTATCCAAGATTTCTCCGATACTACAAAAGCATTTATATTCTAAAGTAAATGACTTCAGCGTGTCACTCAGACAATCTATCGCTGGTATAAACATTTCTCAAGCAAAATTCCTACTAGAAACACTAGGCGTTACTCATCCAACTAATCGTAACGTAAGGACATAATCATCGATTTGAAGCGTAGATAGTGTTGATATTTTATATTATGAATGAATGGATGAAATAATTCTCAATTACACGAAACTAGTAATAATTAGAGTCCCGGATTTTTGGTTTTAACGATATCCGCGAAATGTTTCAACAAACATGTATATGTTATCACAATGATATATTTACTCCATATATGCAATTAGTTTCGATATTGAATTCACGAAATTTCGCGAAATAAAATAAATTTGCGAAATGTGCTATTTTTACCCTAAAATGTGAGACACCAACGAAATGCTGGTAATAGAGTTTTTTAATACTGTAAAATTAATTGAAATGGTTACACTATCTGTTCTTTGATATAAAATAAGAAATCTTAAATATAAATGTTTTATAAGATACAACAGCGAAAGAGGCTTTCTGCGTTCTCAGATACGCATACAAATCTGCGTCCTGAAATCATGGAAATACTGCTCCTCTGTCTATACTTTGGGGACAGCTTAAGTTTAAGAGTTAGTGAGAAAATAAGTCAGGAAGAGTATTTGTGGAAGTAAATGTTAGGTTAAGTCTTAAACACAGAATGTTTTTGTTATTTCTCTAAATGTTTGCATATTGTTCATTATTTAGCCAAATGCGTGCAGCGTTAGCACGCTCAAGCCTCATTTCTTTTTTTATTTCACTGCTATGGATATTTTATTTTACCGCTTTCAACATTTCATTTCACCGCTTTGGAGCCTTTTATATTACCATAAATCAGGGTCCCTAGTAATAATACATGTTCAGAGTTCAGCTCACGTTATTCCTCTGCTGTTCATGGCGATGCGTGTCCTCGGCTGACGTCATAGTCCAATGGGTTCCCCAATATTCCATCGGTATGGTAACCTCCCCCTTGGCTATCTGCGTCTCCATCTGTTCCATCTTCGGTGTCCACCATCATCCTATCCACTCGTGATTTAACGATGCATATTCGCGTTCAAACTTACGCACTTATAAAAATCACGATTACATTCACGATCGTTAGACATTGTGAGTTGTGTCATAGAAAATAGTTCCGTGGTTTCACACGACTTCTCCACTTTCTTAAAGTTCATTATGCAATTCAAAATGTAGTATTCCGTCTTTAACCAACTATGACAGCTTTGACAATAGCAACTCGTCTTCAACGGACATACTCTTGTAATCATGGAGTGTTGGAATTTTCGTAGATGCCTGTTCCAAAATAATCCCTATGCGAGTAATAGGATACGCTCCAAACACGACTCGCTGGGCAAAGTCGGTCTCGCTTGCGTAGACTAGTCTGTGTGCGAGTAATGAGGGATGCCTCAAGCCGTATCCACTATTGCGGATAGGTCCCTCTAATATCCTATAACGGGGTAAGGATATTCTCCCACGCAATCTGTACCAGACAGATGGTCCCAGGCTTCGTAGTCTAAGTTTCCAGATAACTCCTGACTAGTATTCCGTGAATATTACAAGTGCCTGACCACTGCATTTCGTAGAATGGTTAAGTCCAACATAGTCTCCACAGACTAAGTCCTAACATCGAAGAAAATAATGACAGCATAACAGACTGACAATCGTAGCACGACGTAGACGGACAGTATAACTGTAACTTCGCTGGCTGGGTAAGGATAACTTATTGAGTGCTTTTTTCGGGGGGGCGAAAAGAGTACCCGCACCCCCCGCGTGGCACCCGACCTTACTACTGGTGCCTCCGACATGCAATTAATCTACGATAGTAGAAGAGAAAGCATAGGGGATTGGATAGAAATGAATGTCTTTTAGGACTTAGTGCCTGTCCCATCGCGGTCGCGATCTACCAGGCATAATTAGCATATATTAACATTGGTATATATTATATATGAGCACATATAAATATGTACCCATATATAAGGGTAAGATTGTAGGGCCAGGGAAACCCGCATAGGCAGAAAGGAAAGATTGCCTACACGTAAAACCTGGCGGCTTGGTTATTGCCACATGCAAGGATAATGTGGGTATGGAAATGAGTAGGTATGTTAGTTGGGAGAAGGTATCATGCACCAGATCCATGTCCGTCTTCTCGCCAGTTCGTCTCCGGGAAATCCGTTAGAACTCGGCACTGCTGGGATCAGCGCGGGCCTTTCCGGCTACCGAGCAATGGTACAAGTATCCGGAGAACCTGCGCCACTACCCGATCTCCATGGGGTCCCTGGTACCGAGCCTCCGTCACCGGAGAGTGGAGGGGGGGCCTCGCCTGCCGAAGCAGGGGCCTAGCTGGTGGTCCATGGGAACGAGCCACCTTCCTCTCTGCTCTTGCCATGGACCTGTAGACGGGGCAACTGCGATGGGATGACGGATGGTCACCCATGCAGTTGGCGCACACCGGCGCGTCCCGCGGCACCGTGCAGCCGGTGTGATGGTGGCCACCTGAGCACCGGTTACAACGGACTGGAGAGCCGCAGATCCCTGGGAGTGGCCCCATCTCAGACAGCGGAAACACTGTAAAAGCTGGCCTGAGCGGGGCTTCATACTACCTGACTGTAGCGGCTGTCCCTGGCTGCGGCTGGTGGCCTCGCGGCGTCCTGGCTCCCCCTCCTGGGGGCGCTGCGGGCGACGGTCCTCTGGGCTGCTGCGGTTGACCTTCCGCTGCTTTGGGGCCGTCCGGGTGGCCCCGGCCGTCTTGGGTGTCCCCTTCCTGGCGGTGGTGGCGGGCGCGAGTTGCCCCGCTAAAGGCCCCACCTGGGGCTCTGGTAGTCGCTCCTCCTGATTGGCGGGCGCGGGTTGCCCCGCTAATGGCACCGCCTGAGGTGCTGGCGCCTGCGTCGTCTCGGAGAGGGTCGGGGGGCCCACCTGGGTCCCAACCTCTGCATGCGGCGTAGTGGCCCACCTCTCTCCGAAGTCTGGGCGAGTCTCCCCCGCATGACGGAGGATGTGCGGAGAGGCACCTGGCTTACAGCCTGGTACCGCCGCGACCTGCCAGATCTTGGAGATTGCTGCCAGGTAGATGATAACCACGTCCGGGTGTGGCCTGATCAGGACTCCAGTGGGGAGGTAGGCTTCAATGTCCGGGCGGACACGTTCAGCTCCTCCCGTCGTGACTTCATGGGCCTGGTCCATGTAGGCCCTGATGACGTACTGTTCTTCTTCCTGGTTGACGCCGGGCCTGTAATAAACAAACAGAGGTGGCTGGGGTCGTAGCCACTTGCTTGATCGGAGCCTGGGGAAGTGGCCCCAGGGTGCTCATGCACGGTGTCCGAGCTCACATCGCTCGCCCAGCTGAACCTGGCGTCCGGGCTGCTGCTGCTCTCCTGTCGCGGGGAGCTAGCCGGTCCTGGCGTCCGACTCTTCTCGGACTCGGCTAGCTCAGAGGGCCCAGGGGAGGCGTCGGTTGACTCGGACCGCAGGGACACCTGCGTTAAGTCCGGGCTACCTGTGCTCCCCGGGCCGGGAGCTACTCCAGCGTTGAGTGCGCCAGCCGGGCTATGAGGCACCCGCACCTCTTCAACGGCTGGCGGCTTCTGCGCTGCTGGCGTCTTCTCACCAAGGGCCTGCTGGCGTGCCCGCGTGACCGGAGGAGAGGGCCCTGTGGAGGTTAACTCCCCACCCAAGGAGCCTCCCGATCGTGGCCCTCTACCTCTCCGGGCGCGGCTGCGCCCGCCCTGACCCTTGGCTGGCTCGCCGGTCCTCTGCTTCCTCCACTCGATGGTCCCGCTGCAGGTAGTCTCCATCCTGGTGAGCTGATACAACAACTTAGGCTGGTCTGCTGCTGCCACTGGCAAGGTGTCCTTCCTCTAACGATTCAGAGACAACCTCCATTGAGTGCTTGGAATTGCCTCTTTATATATGGTTCCAGACGCGAAGTGAAGTGTCGCTGGCTTTGCAAACAAGCATGCACGCCCCGCTCTTCCTATGGTCGGGCTTACTCCCTCGCTGTTGGCTCATAAAGTGCGCTTTCATAAAAAGCTTCCATAACATTGGTCCGATTTGCTTGAAACTTCTTTTAGCGTTAATAGAAATCCATAGCCAATAATCCTTGATCGGTTTTAGTCCTCAAATATACAAAATCCATATTACCATCAATATGTTTCGTAGATTCTTCCGTCGGCGCCACAGGTATCCTTCCTAGAGCGACCTCTTATCTGCACGGCGAACGAGCTCACTCAGCGCGCTCTTCAAAACTTCAAAAGGTGCGTTCCGCTGTCTTTAATACAAAAATGGTATTACGGAGGCATCCGTAATTCGAGTAACTGACAGTAAATCCTTTGCATCCTCAAATGCCCGCAACAGGCAAGAACTTTACCGCTGCGCCTTGCAGCCAACCTATGAAACTGTGATATGGGGGAACGTATTTCCTACAGTACGTCAATGGAAGGTGAAAGAGGCGGAATTTTTGAAGCAATTGTACCAAGTCACCAAATTTGGAGCAACCTATCAGATATTAATGGGTGGGTAGGAGTCAAAGGAAGAGGCGGGTGGAAGAATATGTAGAACAGCGCTAATTCGTATTCAAGTGTAGATTGTTAGATGTGTTTTATTATTGTAACTGACGATGAAGTGGCCAAGACCAACTACAATATCTCAGACCGTAACATCAAAACAAAGGTAGTGGCAATCGTAGGGGAACAGTTGTTAACACTGGCGGGCAAGGCGCCATCGAAATAGTGGAAACTTCGAAGACAAACATTCCCATATTGATTAAATTCCACCAGAAATTACAGGATATTATGCAATAAGGCACAAATTAAATATGAAACCCTGACGTACTTCACTACAAGCAACGCGAACAGACAGTAGCAAAAAATACAGGCACAAATAATGATGATGTTGATAATTGTCGTTTTAAGGGGCCTAACATTTAAGTTATCGGCCCTTAATGATTTGGGTGATAGTGAAAGATTAGATGAAATGAAAACTATAACTAATACTAACTATAAACTTACCTACTAGAAGAAGAAATGGTAAACAAATTAAGGATAAGGCAAATAAAGGACAGGAGGAAAAGAAATGCCCTCAACTCTTGAAGAATGAGGATTGAAGGACTTGGAAGGAAGGAGAGCCATGAAAGGCAGATAGAAAAGGGAATAGGGAGAGGGCCCGCCCCGAAGTTAGAAGGAAAAGGGGACAAAACGGACCCAGCTCAGAAATACCTCGGGGTAGCTAACTCCCAAACTCACCAGCCGTGAGTCCTTGAGGGAGTAGCACTATCCAGGGTGCACCAGAAGTGGTGGGGCTACATACACCTTGCCTCCTTGAGGCCCTTGTGCAGAAGGCAGGAGATGACATGAAACGAAAAAGAAGGCTAACCCCTCGAAGAATGAGACTATCAGGAAAGATGAGACAAGGGCCAATTAAGGCGGGAAAGTGAAAGACTCCCTAGGTCTCGGATATCCTGATACCGTCGGGGTCGGAAGAGAACAAGAGGTCAAGAGGAAAGAAGACGGAGAGGAGCCCAGCAAAAGTAAGTGGAAGCAATGCCGGACTCAGCTGGGGTCCCGTGATAGCCAACCCACGTTCCACTAGATGTGAGCCCCTGGGGGGACAGATACAAATAAAGCAAAGATAAGACAAATATATAAAAAATGCAAATACTTCTAAATGGAGATACAAGAATGCAAATAGACTAGTTGTTGTTGCTTATATTAGGGGCTACGACATCGTGGTCTTATAGCCCCATGTATTTGTGTGTGGAATTTGTGTGATAACCTGTGTTATGGCTGAACTAGTGTGCTTGAAAATTGAGGATTGGATTGGGAAGGAGAAGGCCATGGCCTGAGTTAGGAACCATCCTGGCATTTGCCTGGAGTAGAATTGGGGAAACCACAGAAAACCACTCCCAGGATTTGAATAGGAAGCAGCAGTATTCTCACATTAGGTACTGTACCCGTAATTACCTACCATCAGCTTGTTGAAATTCCACGATGACAACTGGATCGTAGAACCTGAAAATCCCGGCCAGAAAACCCCCAGATCCTACCAACAAGTGAAGGGGATAATAGGCACAGGTCAAACCTAACAGAGGTGAAATTAAGAAAGACCAGGGCAAACGATGAAAATAAGCTCAGAGAACACGAGAATTACGTAGAAACGTAATCTCAGGAGTGTGGGATACTTCAGAAATACCTGGCAATGGCCTTCTTAATGTAACCTCATATCACTTTTATAAAACATCACACTCGAAGATTGATAAAAAAAACTGACAAAATTTATTCAGAAAAAGACACAACATCCAATGCAATGTCCCTTAAACAACAACTAGAAAATGAATCACTCCTAACTGGACTTAGCATCTTAAAATGCTACAAATGCAGAGATCAGTCCCCAAGGACCAGACTGCGTTTTACTCATATCAAGAACACATATTATATACAAAGCAATGATCCAATTGCAAAACATGAAAATCCTATGGGATCATTAATTCGAATTTTCCTGAGATTCCACATTCATAGTTACGCCTTGAAATTAAAAATACCCTTATATACAAATGTACAAAAATTTACAATAGTATCAGTGCACTCTTGAGTGCTTTCGCAAAAATTCTCATAATCTGGCACTTTCCATTAGAGCTCCATTCATTATTTACTATCATATGGGATTATTGGTCAATTTATGGTATATTCGACCGAGCAATGAAGCTTAGAAGTAACTGGGATTTAAAGTACCCTGTTTCAACAATGATCACCAGATCAATAATTTGGGATGACTATACAACCTAGCGAACATGGTCATCAAAATTCCTGAATTGGAATTATAAAAATCCTCCATTTAAACAATTATTAATTCATGTTCTGAAATGTATTCCTCTAAATCACCATAATATTTCCGTGGAATTTCGCTGAAATATGCTTTAAACGATTTGAGTCATACATGACTTCACGCTTTCATGTACTAATGGATTACGCCTATAATATTTCCACATGATATTTCTTTGAATATTTTTCACAATATAATTGCCTTTATATGGCCTCACAAAATACACGTGTACTCCACTGAGCACTTAATTCATAATTCCACTTTCATTACCACATATAACTGTTATCAACTATCACCCTCACTGGTGAACGATAAATTCCAATATTCATATTAATTACAGCTCCTTTACGCATAGATAATTGCGTTGTTCGAATTCTGCAGATTTCATTACATTTCATGTCAAATTATTAAATATGGTTTCTTAAATATGAATTTCTACTTGAATGAAATATCCCTACTCTATGTAAGCATTATTACAGTCACAAATCTTATAATAAGATGTGCCTCCACATTTATTGTACCTGGGATTAACGTTGAGAAAAAGGGCGAATGTTCTTTCAAAATATTCATAAGTCAACAGACTATGCATTAAAATGTGCGAATAAATTCTCCAACTAGCGTAGATTTCAATCAATACTAGAACAAACATGACTATCATGTCACTGAAACGTGAAATTCAATGAAGAAGCAAAAATTAATCAAGCTAATATTAGGTACATCTCCCCTCAAATGGCTTCAAGAAAATCAAGTAATGCCCCTACACCATGGACCTAGGTAACCGTAAAGTTAGCACGCAATTGGCCCATTACGAACACTATACTAGCATATATCCTTCACGAGAGTGAAGAATGTTCCCTACTAAAAGCGAAGGCTCAAACTTCTGCACAAAAATATGCTTTCAAAAACGACGATATCTTGCTATAAAAAGCATTAGCATTAATCAAAAACGCAATTCTCGAGCACGAAACTAGAACGAGGCTCAACTATAAATAAATGTAGCTCGAGTCCAAATCCATAAATGCAGAAAATGTCATGAATTGACATTAATAAAAGTTCATCAAATTGTCAAAAGCACATGTAATATATTTCTTCTAGATATTCCTCTTCTCTACATTTAAGAAGTTTCTAACTAATTAACTTTAATTTACCAATGTTAATATTAAATCAAACTACATTACATACTGAAAAATGGATGCGTTCTTTATTGAAACCAAAATCGAGTCGGGAATGGAGTCAGTCTGAGTAGAGAACCTCGTGACTAAACTCCATCCTTCGATCTACTACTGAAAATAAAAATAAAAATGGCAGCAATAGTAACGTTAAAATGTCTACGCTTCACTACATATGATAGGACTGGCTTCTCTGTACCTTGGTAGACTCTAGCAGGTGCAGTAATATGCAACGATATACCCCGATATCACATCTCCTTTCATACTGGAAAATAGCATGAATTCTCCTGGTCTGCGAGAATCGAACCCTGGAACTCCGCTCCCCCTTTCCCTGGTTCGGACATGTCATCTGGATAGCTCCAATACTGCATACATGGTCTCCTTCAACTCCTCGTATGGTATATCTCGTTCCAAAGAAGTCATCCGTGTCATCGTAGTGTCCCGACATTCGTATAAAACCGTATGAAAGTACATTTCCATCGCGATCGTGCCACAGCGGAATGTCATGGTTGACAAGATGTCAGTTGCGCAATACACACGCACACGCGTATAGCAATGTCGGTCGGTTTCCCTCAGAATGTTCGTTGCATTGCTTAGATTGCGGTATCCAATTTTGCTATGTTTAACCTGCCATGGTAATAAATATGCAATTCATAGCACTCTTTCCTCATGACGTCCCACTTTTGAACGTGTCGTAAATAAATGAGGAAATTCTAGTCAGAGTTCGATATCGTAACTGTGTTACTGAATGCATACACACGTATACATTGCACTCTTTAAACAAATGGTATTTAGTCCCGTGAGTTGTAGCATGTCCAAGTATGCCTACAATACATTTCATTTTGCGTGATTACAATTTCAAAGTTATAGTGCTTGTCTATGAACATACCTTATAACTGACTTGAAAATTACAAGTTCCATCCCGGTATACTGTTGAAATATCCACTAACATGTGCGATATTTTCAGAGTTCCGTTCGTCACTCGGAATCTGAGCGTATTCTACAAGTATAAGAACCCGACACGATCGAACTGTGCACTGCCGGTAGTTTGAAGTGTATATATCAGAGACGAAATATCATCTGATTGCTGCTCGCAGCGGTGGATCGCAGGAAGGCTCGACTATCCCCTCCCCCATCGCTGTATATATCGATATCAATAGCCTTGGTGTATAATAAACATATCTCAGGGATTCTGCGGTGTTCATAAACATGAAAACACATTATCATTCACTTCTTGCTATATTTTATAACCTTTCATACACTGGAGAGCGTGTATAAAGTTCTTACTTCTTC
The DNA here is from genome assembly GCA_946902985.2 of Meconema thalassinum. Taxonomy (NCBI): domain Eukaryota; kingdom Metazoa; phylum Arthropoda; class Insecta; order Orthoptera; family Tettigoniidae; genus Meconema; species Meconema thalassinum. The sequence goes on from OX336388.2 coordinate 1,206,995,235, forward strand.
TTAATACATATAAATGATCATCTAGTGGACGTTCGATGTAATGAGTCAACATTTATCGACCGTCTATATCGTCATATCACCCGAGTCTGGCTTCGGCGATGCTCGGTGATGCTCGGGAGAACCGTAACATACACCGGACATCTGTGATGCACCTCACATGTGACAGACTGGCTTGCTTCCTTCAATATGTAAAGCCGCGCTGAAATACTTCGAATTCCGAGCATGAGAATAATGGTACAGTACCATCCCAGCATTTGCCTGCAGTGGAGGTGGGAAACCACAGAAAACCACTTCCAGTATGGCTGAGGTGGGCATCGAACCCTCCTCTACTCAGTTGCATCATGAGGCCGAGTGCACCCAGTTCCAGCCCTCACCCTAGAATTAAATTTTTCGCAATGTGTGTGTCAGTCCAATCTAAGGCTCAAATGACACAAATCTTCAATTTCTGGATATCATAAGGAGTTCCTTTGATGACTGTCATACGTCATAGACTATTTATTGCATGGATATTGATTCATTTAAGGTCTTTGCGACATCGTGGTCCCTTGTACTTAGGTGGGTGTGGACTCTGTCTGATAACCTGTATCATTGTAATGGCTGTAGTAGTGTGTATATTTGTAATTGAAGCTAGGATTTTGAAGAAGGTGGCCGTAGTTTTAAGCTAGGGACCATCCGGACATTTGTTAGTTAGTTATTGTTTGAAGGGGAGAAACAGCGAGGTCATCTGCCCCTCTTGGCATTTTCCTGGAGTAGAGGTTATAAAACACGGAAAACCACTTCAAGGACAGCTGAGGTGGGACTCGAACCGTCTCTCTCAGTTTTGCATCACGAGGCTAGGCGCGCCCCGTTCCAACCCTCAGACCAGAATTAAATTTCTTGGCAGAGTCAGGAATCAAACCTAGGACCTTTGGATCCACAGTCTCAATGCGATCCCCGAGACCACATAGTGCGGAACATACTGTTACAACCTTATCATAATGGTAGAGTTTACATTTTACCATTAAAAATTATATTTTTGAGAACACCCAATACCACATCCTCTTTCTTTGCTGTGATATATTGTAGTCGGTCTTGATATAGGTTATTGTAATTTAAAAGATGACTCGCCAAATTGTCCAGCTTGCAGTATCCATTTACATTTCTCCCCACATAGATATTCTTATTGAATGCATTTACGTCCAACAACTTAGACACTGGTTCACCATTTTCAGTTGGGGCCTTCCCTAACCATAAATGTACTGTATGTTCAAACTGTCAAAACGCACACGACTATTGGCGCTTAAACTTTGAAACTTTGCTTATATGGTACCGGTATTTATTATTATTCGCAATGTACTACCTACCTACGGTACACCATTAACATAATAAACAGTACGAGATCACTCGAGATACACTATTTATACGAATTCTTGGCAGTAGACGCACTCACAACACACGTTAACAAACAGCCGTTACTCGCAAAGAAGACTCGAAACCTTCCCCTAAGATATCCACCATTTTTGCCCATTCGATTGTCGTATTACGGTCTGATATATTGTAGTCGGTCTTGGCTGGGCATTACAAACTACAGTAGTTGCTTCGATATTAATAAGTCAAATCTCGGTACATCTACGTAACTAAAACTACACACACTGATCTAGTCATCACAGAAACACAGGTTGTCAGAAAAAATCAACATGCGCACACAAATGCACGAGACTGATGACCAAGATATCCGGAGCTCCTAAAATGTGTCTTCAGGAGAAAATATAATAGAAGATAATTTCTGGAAAAAAATTACCAGCCAAGATTTGTATGATGCGGAAATTTATTTTGGCATCTTCAGTTTTCGCTTAGGACAAGTGTAGCCTAACAGTATTGGCCTGTCGGTCCCACTTTGAAGTTCGCTACATTCTTCTTTGACGTGTTGTGCTTCCAAGTATAAACTTGCGCTATAGGAAGGCGACGAGTAATCGGATTACCTCTCGTCCTGATTACCAATTACACGGCGGCTCCATGTCAGCCGAGCGAATATAAGAGCAGCTTCATTAATCATCTCTCGCTCGCGAGTGACGCATCTAAACCTGACACATCACACATCCCGTATCACTGTGCCATCCATACAAAACTGATACAGCGGACCCCATTTACAGGGGCCATTATTTTTGAAAAAAAAAAGCAATTGAATAATAGTAGTAGTAGTAGTAGTAGTAGTAGTAGTAGTAGTAGTAGTAGTAGTAGTAGTAGTAGTAGTAATATAGCGTCCTTTTTAGTCTACTTTCGATTTTTGCAAAACATTAAAGTAGACTTATGAGATCGCGGCTTCGGTGGCGTTGTATGGCCAAAGCTGAGCTTCTATGCACAAGGTCGTGGCTCAAACCTGGCCAAAGTCTTCGGATTTTTTATGAGCGTTAAAAATCCCTCAGTATGCCTTCCTTCGGAGGGGAAGTACAGCCGGCGAATGTCTGCAGTCCTTACCTGAATTACAAATAACACACACTAATACAGCCATCAGAATTAACACCGGTTATCCGACAGATTCTACACATACCTAAAGTACACGGGGCTACATGACCGCATTGTGGCAGCCCCTAAACTGAGAAACCAACCACACTTATGAAATCTACATGGGCAAAAATTTCGTGAGTCTGCGTGAGTTTGTCCCCCTATCAATTCAAACACGATGAAACCGAATTGAACCAAATTTGGTACAGATATAGCAATAGCAAAGGGCACCTCAGTGTTATGTTTTATATTGCCGCCATCTTAACGAAAACAAAATGGTGGCCACCCAAGTGTTTAAAGCTTAAATCAAATTATGAATAAACTAATCATCGGATCTCTACCAAATTTTGGGAAAACATTCCTTTGTGTGAGAAGCGTCTGTTCCCCAAACAAAATCAGCAAAATACTTTCAAGATAGCGGCCGTGTGATTCATGCAAGCATTATAGTCCATAACTTATGATCCAATGAATCAATGTTCACAGTATTTGGCATTCTGATAATTCTATATAATGTAACCTTTATGCATCTGTGATTGCATAAATTTTACATATTTATTCCAACAAGATTTTATTCATGTTTCAAAGCCGGTGTGAGAATAGATGTTGCTTGTTGAACAGGGAATAACAAAGGGAAGTTCGTACGTGCCTTAGAGTAACTTTCACCCAGCGCAAACAAAGACGGTAGGGAGAGAAAGCTGACATCTGGATACCACATGCGCTCAGACAACGCGCGAAGGTCATTCAACTAAGCGGGCAAATGCGAAAATTTCAACGATCACTCACCAAATAAACCCCGCCCATTTGAGAGGAATTAGAGCAGTAATTAAAGTACAGAAACAGGAATTATACCATCGTATAGGGGACAATCCCAGCCTCTCAGAAGTATCGTCAAAATTTAAATTGGATCATTCTGTGATTTTTGCCAGAATTAAAATGAAATCAGGGGGTGGATTTAAAACTATCAATAGCAGCGAGGGACGCGAGACGCGACCAAATCCCGCCGAAATTAAGGAACAATGAAGGAAATTACGGAGCTCATTATTTAAAGATCCCACGATCGGATTTTGGATAAAAAGAAGTCATTGAGACATTAGAAATGAGGACGTTCAAGGGAGCTAGTTTGCATATTCATGTGAGTGTTATTATGGAAATAAATTCTAAAAACTCCCCACTCCAAGTCCCCCTAAGAGAAATCATATAAATAATGGTTGGAGACGCAGCGAAAACAGTTTCTATTTGGGGCGCTGCTTAGGCGCAAGCCCACGATCGTCGCGGTGGGAACAATTTTACAAGTTTTTAAAAGTTTTTCTTACCCGGACGCTGTGAAGGCGGAAGCCTAACCCCGTAGCCGTCAGAAAAGTGATAATTTTACAAGTCTTATAAGTAGAAGCAGTAATACCTTTGGAATATGAATATCGCTAAGTATTCGCGAGTGCGAATTAGAACAGTGCATATCATGACAGTACGCAGTTATAATGATAGGGATAGCCGTACGAGCTATTAGTAGCTAAATCAGTGATCTAGGAAGCTATGGAACTATCAGCTGAACTAAGTAGGTTGATGATAGCTGTAGGAGGTAGGAGCTTCATATGCGAGAACCGTGCATTGTGATAATAATAATAATTCACAGTGGACCTTTGCTTTGGTGAATTTTGGAAACCGTGTGTAAATTATCATCCTTGCAAGATGAACCAACTGATCCAGAAGACTGATATCAAGGACCAGAGCAGCATCAGGATGTATGAGAGATAAGTAAATATTGTATGGGGCATGTTTGCCATAGCGTATCCCATCATGGGGATCGGATGTTTATCTCGATCATAAGCAATTATGATAAAAATAGATATTTTAGGCATAGCAGGCATGTTTTGTGTAGGTTTGTGTATTTATCAGTAATGATTATTTTTGTGTGTGTTTATAACGTAATTAGTATATGAGCATCAAAATTATTGTTTAAATATGTTTTGTTTGAGAGTGTCAGTAATCTTGCTGAATGCACAGTTAAGGGAATAATTGGTTTGATAGTGCTTATGCACGATATTAACGTAAAAGCTAATATGGGGAAGACAGCTCTATATTGTGACAAGACTAGTAATGACACTGAAATTATGTGAATAATAAGTATGGTAATTGATAATCACACTGAGGTTTTTTTTTTTTTTTTTTTTTTTTCGTGTGGCCTCCTCAGAGGCCGAGTGCAGGTCTTTCTATTCGACGCCCGTGGGCGACCTGCGCGTCGGGATGAGAGAGGGAATGGATGAATAGGAAATGAAACTGGGCAAGGATGTGGAAGGAATCGGCCGTGGCCTATCAGAAGGTACCGTCCCAGCATTTGCCTGGTGTTGAAAATGGGAAACCACGGAAAACCATTTCAAGGACATCCGACGGTGGGGCTCGAACCCACGCGTCTACCGAGTCAGCAGAGAGCTTGGCCCCATGACCTAACGCTGCGCGTTACCCAGCTGAGCCACTGCTGTCGGTCACACTGAGGTAAAGGAAGGTAAGACAAAATGGCCGGATGATAATGTAATATTCAGAAAAGGCTGAGAGTTGATCCTGGGTTGAGCAGAAATTAATAACGGAGGTATTCCCGTGTTCTACGATGATATAAATGGTAAGTGAAATTAATAACGGAGGTGGTATTCCCGTGTTCTACGATGATATAAATGGTAAGTGAAATGATTGAGTTCATTGTCTGATGAGAGTGCGCTTTAGCTCCGTCGGAAAAGTAATTGTACAGCTCGAACCCCAGGTAGTCAAAAGAGAGTCTTAGGAAGCAGGTATAGGAGTGCGGCCAGCCGTCTGAATTCTAAAAGTAGCAATGAAGGTTATTGCATGCCCAGCTGGTTAGTGTGGTGAGAGTGTCTGTCACAAGGTCGAGGATGTTATTGTATTCTATGAGGGAAGGTAGTCCGGCTTCCCTGGGTTTCTTCTTTTGTGCCGCTTTAGGAAGCGACGTCTTGTATTGTCATTATTTTGAGTGCATTCATTATAGTTGTTTGTTTATTCATAGTCGCGGGGCACCGGCCGCCGAAGTATTTATTTGATGCTTCATGTATGTTGACTTGTTCGTTTTTACCATAATTAACAGAGTCATGGCTCTGAGAGAAGTAATTGTTTTTAAGTCAGAAGTGCACACATACCTGTGACCTAGAATAAATCTATTGCCTTCATTGTCTGACTCTTGTGAGGAAAGATGATGATTGTACGAGAAAACATGTCCGAGCTCCCAGAAACCAATTTTGCAAGTTATAAACCTGAGTGCGCATATTTGTTGTGATAGAATGGCTGGGTTATTTAGGCCATAGTTGATGAACTAAGTCTGTCGACGTTAATTTTTGAACTTGAAGCAGTGGACTGCAATGAAATAGATTATTTTTCTTTTCCTGGTTTCAGCCAGTGTGATAAATTTATTTTTGCATTTTTTGATGTTGATGATTAGAGTAATTTAAGGGAGTTTATTTTGTTGTTTATTGTCTATGGATGGGAGAAATGGGAGATGATGTTTTTGTGAATAAAATTATTTTATATTAGGAGTTCTCTGACATACTGATTTTAAGTTAAGTCTCCTGTGATCCTCGACGATATTCCTAGGATGTTTAGAATAAGTTAGAGCCACACCGAACAGACCACTCCCCGAGCCAGAGTCGGCATCCTAGAAGAAAACTGAAGGGTACAATAAAGACCCTCTATTGTTAACGTGATAACAACATGAGACTGTATGTTACGCGCAGCCGCCAACATGAAATTTTCTCTGTTAAGTAGTCCCCCGAAGGCTGGTTGGATCCTCAAAAAGTACCGCCGTTAGGTTATGTGGGTAGACACCAAAAAAAAAAAACAAGGCAGCGCTATATTGAGGCGTACTAGGCAAGATGATGAGTGATGTAGTTTGCCACTGCTTTCCTCACTGAGTGAGAACAACAGTACTAACCCTATGAGTAGAACCTTACACAGCATCCACAGGCACTGACTGTGCCCTGAATGCCATTACTAAGAACCACCCATACCTCAGTAGCTTCCATATAATCACAGCCATGAGTGAGACTGAGTCATTGGTGAAAAGCCACATTTTACTCTAGCCTGTGCCAACAGAAAAGCCTCCGTGGCTTAGGCGGCAGCACGCAGGCCTCTCACCACTGAGTCCGTTGTTCAAATCCCGGCCACTCCATGTGAGATCTGTGCTGGACAAAACGGAGGCAGACAGGTTTTTCTCCGGGTACTCCGGTTTTCCCTGTCAACATTTCATTCCAGCAACACTCTCCACTATCATTTCATTTCATCTGTCATTCATTTAATCATTTCCCCAGAGGAGTGCGTCAGGCCTCGGCAGCCGGCACAGTCCATATCCTCGCCGCTAGATGGGGGCTTCATTCATTCCATTCCTGACCCGGTCGGAGACTGGAAGCAGGCTGTGGATTTTCATTTTCTGTGCCAACAGACAAATGCAAATGTACTGCATTCATCAAGAGATGGCAAACAGGCCTAACATGGAATTATAAAATATAAATATACATAACTCGCAACACTTAAGAGCTACAGTAACGAAAATTAGTGGCACGGTAGAAGCGTATGATTGTGTGGCCTTGTATGGCCAAAGCAAAGGAACAGATTCTCCACATACTCAAGGTGACAGCTATGCAAAATATTACAACATTAAAATCGACAACTCCGAATGAAATTGGGTAATTAAGGCCACTCTTGCCAAGAGATGAGCATCATATTAGAGCTTTCGGATGCGGTAGCCAGCAGATTATCACACTGAACTTAGCGCACAGCGACCATCTTTAAATGTCTTAATAACTTTCAGTCTCGAGCTATAATAACGACATTTAGTAATGCAATAGAGTGAGCCTCCGTAGCTGAGGCGGCAGCACGCCGGCCTCTCACCGCTGGGTCCGTGGTTCAAATCCCGGTCACTCCATGTGAGATTTGTGCTGGACAAAGCGGAGGCAGATAGGTTTTGGTTATGTGAAGAACAGCCCAAATTCATCAACATAAACGGGAGGACAGCATCAGGCTTAAGGCCTGGACAAAATAACTTCCTTAAGAGAAGATTAGACTGAAAGGATTGGGCTAAGGAAATGCGGCCTGGTTCTTTCAATACTAGACTGAACATTGAGAGTAAATACAATACTTTTATTTTTATGGTGAAACTTGCAAACACATTAATAAATAAGCCTTAATTAAAAAATTAGTTATGCTGGCCCGCCTGGGGCAATTTCAAATGTTTATTAATTTTGTTTAGGTTGGCACAGCCATGTGCTATTATTCAAAAGTTCATTCTGCTTGATGCACACACAAATTTAATATTCTTGCACTTGCTAGCAAACACTTAAAACGAAGATGATTAAGATAATAATAAAAAAGGCACAAACTTATCTTTAGTGGCGATGACTAGAAGCATGCTGACGGAGACTGCCGTGGCCAACACTTGATTTTTTGGTAGTAGAATTTGAGATGTCCAGCATCAGGAAAATAACTTCGCCAGGGCGATCTTCTTCTTCTTCTTCTTCACCAGCGCTGTACATTGTTTAACATCGTTAGGTTTGATGTTATTTCTTGAATGCCAAATAACATGGCATTTTAGAACTGCGATTTGATGCAGCTTCTTGCGGTTTGGAGTAAAATGTAGAATGCACTTTCTCAGTGCTGAAGCTCTCTGCTGTTGCGTTTCCTGGTAGTTTCAATCATAAATGCAGATTAGGCCCGAAGTTTAGAAGGCCCCGGAGAAGGGCGGAAGGCACGAATGCCTCTCGCTAGTTGAAGAAGACCGTAGAAGGTTTGAAGAAGGAATGCTGATGGAGAGCAAAACGCCGCCACTTAAATAATAACATCATAGAAACGTCTGGAAGCCAGGCTGGCGGGCGATGATTGGCCAGGGCAAGCTGTGACGTCAGTCATACAGGAAGGCAGCAAGCAAGTCGACACCCTTTTCAGTATGCGAGCGTATGCTGGAGGCGCATGACCTTTAACATGCTGAGGTAAGAGTCTTAGATATATATACTAGTAATAAACATTATAATGTTAACAGAAATGAATAAGTACATATGTTTTCGTTCGGTGGTCTCAAAAGCATTTAACTGACAAATGCGGCACGAAAGAAAAACGCACTATAAACATCACGAAAGTGATCAGGTTTTTCTCCGGGTACTCCGGTTTTCCCTGTCACAATTTCATTCCAGCAACACCCTCCACTATCATTTCATTTAATCTGTCATTCATTTAATCATTGTCCCAGGAGAGTGCGACAGGCTTCGGCAGCCGACACAGTTCATATCCTCGCCGCTAGATGGGGGCTTCATTCATTCCATCCCTGACCCGGTCGGACGACTGGAAGCAGGCTGTGGATTTTCATTTCAGTAATCCAATAGAACCTAATAGGTAGCTTTGCATGCCCACAGCAAGAGATCAAAGACTCCATAAATTCAAGATGGCGGCTGTGCGTAGGCCTACTATTATTAAAGAATGCAAATGAGCAATTCAGGATGTTATAACACAGTTAAGGTGAAACTTGGTAGAAGAGTGGTGTTATATAAAGTAGTAGTAGCGGCAGTGATACATTTATCACACTCATTATATGGAGCAGCGGCCGTCCTGACATTTCATAATTTAAAAAGAGATAACTTGATATGTTTTAGAACTACAATTACCGGTACGAAAATTAGCGGCAAGGTAGAAACCAATAAGGAATATTGTATTTCCAGGAAAATAAGAGTGACTATAAATTTTCACGATGGCGGCCTGGCGTAATATTAAAACGTAATAGTGATTCATTCGGAATGGAATTGCGCAGTTAAAACAAAACTTAGTGAGAACGGAGTACCGTATAACGGACCTTGTTGAAATAAGCCATAAGAATAATACACTGTAAGTTATACAACGCGAGGAGGCCATCTTGAAAATATATGATATGCTATGATAATAAATAACTCAAAGTATTGTTAATATACAAGAACGAAAATTAGCAGCAGTGTAGAACCTTGTGTCTTTCTATGACCAAGTAAAAAGAACAGCGACTCCATACTTTCACGATGGTGGATGGACGGATTCCTAAGACTTGAACATATTTAACTTACAATATAATAGCATAATTGGCGCGAAATTTGGTGAGAGAGGATTACCATGCTAAGGACATCGCTACCCTTATCCATATGTAGTTGAATATAGCGTGCAGCGGCTATCTTGAAATCATAAAATATACTAACAAATAACTCTATATATTTTAGAGTTACAAAATCTCAAATTAACTTTAATGTAGAATCGTATATGGGCTTTGTATGCAAAGGGAAAAGAATACCACCCCCATGCATTCGTGATGGTGGCTGAGCATACAATTAAAACTTCAAAATCAATTGCTCAGGATCGCATTGCTCAATTAACACGGAACTTAGTAAGAGGGGAGGAACAGATAAGATACCTCACTTGCATTAGTCATTATGACTATCACACTGCATATAACTCGCAGCCACCATCCTGAATATATAAGACATTTATATAGACAATCCATTATTTATTAGTACCATGACGAAACGCAGCAAATATTTAGTGTGACATAGTAGGCTCTCTCTGCAGAAGGCGCAAGATAAACGATTCCATACATTCAAGATGGTGGATGGGCGTACTTTCCTAATGTTTCAATCAATTCCTCCGGATGAAAATGCGGAATTACAATGCAACTTAGTAAACGGCGAGTCTTATGTAGGATACAATGTTAACGTTCATCACAAGAACATTCAGTTATGCTCCTTGATAAGGACAAAGAGTTATAACTATGCCCATTTAGGAGAATGTAGGCTATATATGTTCTTTACTGTACTTCTTGTTTTATATGCTGCGGCCTGGAATTTACCCTGGAGGGCTTCTTTAACATACCGACAGGAAATTGCCTAATTTAAACAGCCTTAAATGGCATCGTACTAAGTCGATATGGAACGTACTATCTTGGGTCTTGAAGACCAACAAACTGCGGCTTCACGTCCACTCGTGGCGCAATGACTAGCTTTCTTAGCTGTCACCCCTAAGCTCCGGGTTCGGTTCCTGGGTCGGACAAGAAATTTAATTCTTATCTGAGGTCTTGAATGGGGTACACTTAGCCTAGTGAGGCAGAAAAGAGAAGAGCTAGGCTATAACTATACACATACATTTATAGAAGGAAGGGAGCTTGTAATTTTACGTGACCGTTAATCTCGCGATCATGAGCCGCGGGACATCTATTTTTATGATGAATCCAAACCACAAGACGTGATATTTTACTTCGAAAATCTCACTTGCCTTGACCGGGAATCAAACCCAGACCTCTGGGGGCGACAGCCAAGAATGCAAGCCGCTGCACCGCGAGGTGGTCTGCTTTCTTTGTAGCAAGGGGACTACTAAGCTGTTAGACCTCGTAAAATTATCATCATCATCATCGTCATTACTCCCGTTTCTTCGTTTGGTAGTCAAGTATGATAATAATAATAATAATAATAATAATAATAATAATAATAATAATAATAATAATAATAATAATGTTATTGGTTTTACGTCCCTTTTAACTACACTGGCTTTTAGAGACGCCGGGGTGCCGGAATTTTGCCCCGAAGGGGATCTTTAACATGCCAGTAAATCTACGGACACGGCTCCCTCGCATTTGCGCACACTCAAATGCCAGCTGACTGCGCCAGGATACGAACCTGCAACCTCGGGCCCAGCAAGCGAGAACGTTACCCCTGAGCCACGCAGCCAGCCAGTCATGTATGAGATGGAGGAACTGCCCCGAGACAAGAAACGTCTACCATCCCATCTAGGACGAGTGTGTGATCAAACCTCGGACTCCCAGGCAGTGTGTTATGTAACTATAGGGCATCCAACGTTTAGAATGAAGCATTGGTCTTATGGCGCGGTACGACAGGGTTGCCACTCCATGAGAGGAGGCAGTACAGAGCGCTTCGCGTACACTTTCCGCACATTCAGCGATTGTGCAGTGACGAAGACTTGAAATAAGTACTGTATAATAATACTAATAGTAGGCTAACATAACTCATACAACGAAATTAAATTAAATTAGCTATAACGTATGCTGAATGTAACATAAAGGAAACAATCAAAATAAAATAAGTAAAGTATAAGCACAAGGAAATGTGAGAAGTTTCGACTGCAGTTAAAGTTGAAGTACGTTATTATTAAAGAAATACTCCTCATTGGCTTACCTTTCATGATGACAGCAGACAGGCATCCCGTTCGTCATCACAGTCAGTTGAGTCAGTATCTGATGAAGAGCTGTCACCCAGATTTATGAGTAGAGGTTCAATGTCATCCTGAATTTCATCGGCTTTCCACATTTCAGACTCGATTTTTTTTTACATGCTCGACACAGTCTTTCCACTTGTCGGTTGTCACATTATTAAATCCTTCCTGTATCAACTGCTCCATATTTTTTTTACTTTGAAGTGCAAATTGTTCATTTTAACATGATGTTTGACCTGACTCCACACTAATTCAATTGGATTTAGTTCGCAATGATAAGGTGGAAGGCGTAGAACTAAATGCCCCATTTCTTTAGCCATTTCATCAATTTTGTACTTATCGTATTTATATTTCACACTTTTAATAATTTCCATTAAATGTTTCTTCAACATATGCTCTTCATACGGCTCCCCATGCGACGAAAGCCATTCCTGCATTTTTCCTTTTTTCCATGCCGAAGTCGGAATAGCCTCAACTTTACGACTGTGATATGACGCATTGTCAATAACAATCACAGATTTGGCCGGCAGGTTAGGTAGCACTTGGTGTTTGAAATAATTTTCGTACGTTTCACCATCCATTTCATCATGCGCGTCTGCGGTGTTCTTTTTGCACAAAAATACTAACTGCGCGTTGGGTACAAATGCATTTTCATTTCCTGTGTGGACTATTGCAAACCGCGGACCTCGTGCAGTAGGAGCCTTTAGGCATGTCGAAAGTCCCGCCAGAAACGCTTGCTTTGGTGTTGTTATTGACTTGTCTTGCCATATCTTCTCAATTGTAGTCCCAGTATTGACCCATGATTCATCACTATACACAACATTCCGCCCTTCATCTCTGTACTTTTTTATTGCCACAAGATAATCATGACGCCATATCACTTAATCACTCCTCTCCACCATTATGGCTTTATTTCCTCTTCTCGCGCACTCAAATCCCATGTCCTTAAGCAGCGAATGGAAAGTAGATTTTTTTAAATCTGGAAGGTCGGAATCGGAGTTTACTGCAGCCAGGATTGAATGTAAAGTTGGTGGTTGGTTTCGAAAGTAAAATTTGTGGATTTTGCGACGGATGCTGCTCCTCACAAAGTCATTATATTTAACATTCGTGCTATTCTTGCGAAGTGTATTACTTAGCCTCTTTTTGCGTGGCGACAGTACTGGACCCTGTCCACTCTCACTACGTATTTTAAAAACGGTAGTCTTTGATATTCCTGTGGCCAGAGCAGTTTCATTGACTAAATTATTTATACTTTCGTTAGGTTTAAGATTCTTAAAATAACTGAACACGTTAATTACGACCTGTTTTTCCCTTCTTCTGAGCACTTGACCACGCTTTCTTTCCACAAAACTATCCATTGTTGTACGTGAAATACGTAAAATACAACACGTTAAATATAACAGAACTGCTGCACACACACACTCAAGATTGAGACTGCTGAACAACTGAAATACAAGCTCGAAGGGCACAGAAATAAAGCTGTGAGTAGCATGCTGCACCGCGCTGTCTTTCGAAACGTCATTCATATAATCCGCGGTCAATGAACAGCCTGGCCTGTGTAAACAATGAAACCTACACTCTGGGTAAGCAGGTAGAAAACTTGTTCCAACATTCCTCTACAACTTTCAAACTGACATGACATGGTTATCTTTAAAAATAGAAAAGTTGGCAGCATACGAACTTTTGTAATGCTGCTAAGCGGTTATGAGAGAATATTCAGAAGTTTTACCTACATGAAAATTGTAATATTGCCAGTATAAAATATTTCAACAATCCATCATCAAGACGGCACATTTAGCTACACGTGTGTGAAAAATAGGCATCACAAAGTCCATGCAACATGATATAAGATCGATTTTACTAAAAAGGGGACACAGTTTATCGTTTTTAAAAAATATATGGATATCTAATTTTTCTTTTCAACAATCCATCATCAAGACGGCACATTTAGCTACACGTGTGTGAAAAATAGGCATCACAAAGTCCATGCAACATGATATAAGATCGATTTTACTAAAAAGGGGACACAGTTTATCGTTTTTAAAAAATATATGGATATCTAATTTTTCTAGCATTTCTATCAAGTATACGTAGTTCTAATATAGGACAAAAAAGATCGGCAAAACATAGTTCTACCCGAATATGCTGTTGTTTCGACGAAGAAAATTTTTCGACTGATATGGCAACAGTGGATTGCTAGAAAATGACAGCGTCATACATGTCTCACGTGTAACAGAAAGAGAGAAGAATATCCCTATCTAACCAGTGCTTCATTCTAAACGTTGGATGCCTTATAGCTACTGAACTGCACAGTTGAATTTATTGCTCTCATGTTCAAGTGTTAACTTTTTATGCTGCTTGATTATGTTTTCACAGCTCATTCTGTTGCGGCTTAGAACTACAACTACAATAACTAGTCTGTCTCTCACGGAAATTTCCTTTTCTAGGTGTCTTCCCAAGTTCGACTGCAGAACTCCACAATCAAAGTTAAATGCCATTTTATCCTTCTCGTCGGCGAAGACAAAAATTCAGCGTGAAAATCGGTGTGACTCCAGCCAGGCTCATCACAACTAACAACTGCACGAGTAAATGATTTACAGAAAAATTAGTTTAGAGATCCATAAAATGTGATGATTGAAAGTTAGCGTATTTTTTTCATAAAATCAGTTTAGCACAAGGGAGCCGTTTTTTATTGTGCTTAATGAAAGCTGATTCTCTATATATTTCCAATCACTATTTATTTTTAAGGAATTGTATGCCTATTTCATCACATAAAATACATTTTCCAACAAGTTCATACCCCTGTGAAGACGCTGTTCCAGTGATAAAGAAAGAAATTCACCCCAAGACGCGAACTCCAGTTCACCGTGATTTCCTTCCACGATACGTATTGATAATAACGGTGTCACTGCTTCTTACAAAGTTTCATAGTTTTCTGTACTAGCCATCCCAATAGTTATTAAGAAAAAGAAATTACCTTAACAAGCAACACATTTATCAGAGAGCGAAGAAAAAGAGAACACAGGTCTGTAACTGTTACTAAATGGATATTTGTATTACATGTCAGTTATTGACGAAACAGAAAAAGGCCATAATCGCTGAGAAGAATTTCACCGTGAAATGAAGCATGTGAGGGATTACCAGACTTCTCATTTCTTCACTATTGTAATACACATTGTAATGCACTGGCATCTAATTTAGTTCAATTGTTTACATAACCTGAAGATGGCGGCTGTGCGAATTTTAAAATTAAGTTTTTATTTCTTGTGTCGTTATCATGCGATCGAAGTGAAAGTTTGAATAATGAACCTAGGCAATACTTTTCCTTTAATGGTACATGACTATATGGCCTATACATAGGCTATAACAATCCAACATGGCGACCATCCGAAATATTTAGATGGATCTCAATATCTACGAATCTATTACAGCAATCAAGCTGAATTTTTTAATGTTCATAGGGTCTATGAACATAAGTTCACCTATAGGACTTTCAATAACCTGGTGATCACAAATCCAACATGGCGGCGACGCTAAGTATAATATTCACATGGTCGTTTCTCGCAATTTAACCATCCGAGTGCAGTGACACTTGGTACAGTAAATCCTTATACAAAAGTTAATCCACTAGCATCTATTTTTTTCAATTGTTCCCATAACCACAAGATGGCAGCTGTGCGAAATTTTAAAATCTCGTTTTTACTTCTTGTGTCCTAATCATGCGATTGAAGTTTGAATACTACACGTACACAATAATATTTATGTAACAGTACATAAGTCTAAGACCTACATATATAAAAATCCAACAAGGCAACCATCCGCAATATTTAATCGGTTCTCAATATCTACGAATCTATTCAGCAATCAAACTGAAATTTTGTATGTTGATAGAAGCAATTAACATAAGTAGGATGTATGAAAATAGGCTGTATAGTTCTTCACGGAACTGCTTGTTTTACTGTATGACTTATAGTGCTGGGAGTGCCCGAGGACATGTTCGTCTCGCCAGAGTTTATAGCTGCTTCTATGCGGCGGACACCCATGGGGTGCGCTACAAGTACCGTTGCGTGTGGAGTGTTGTCTGGGGAGGAAAGTGTGAATGTAAGGACGAGGAATTGGAAGCTAGCGGCTGTGGCTTATAGTTATGGACCAACCCCGGCAATTGCCTGGAAGGAAGATGGGAAACCACAGAAGACCATCTTCAAGGTTCCCGGCGGGGGGATTCGAACCTCCTCGCCTCCCGGATGTGAGCGACTGCCTGCAGCCACGCTGTAATGACCACGGCTAACTCACCCGGTGGTGTCGTGTGTTAAAAGTGAGGGATAGTTCGGATGTTGCGCACTTTACTTGCATGTGCTAGGAAATGAGTGAGATGTTTATGAGTCGGTGGAAAGGCAAGTAGTCTGCACATTCATACTGGTGCTCTTTGTTTCAGGAAGGATGGGCGCAGGAGACTCCAATGACACCAGTACTCGATTCTCAGGCAGCTTGGACGAAACGGACAACACGGCCACTTTTGTGATTGGTTTCGGAGTGCTGGTTCTCTTCGTGTTAGCCGGGGTAATGGCCAGTGTGTTCCTTTGCGTCACGCTCAAGAAGGACCCCTTCCTGTGGGACCCTGAGCCCATACCAGCCCCTGACCCAGGAGACCAGCCCAAGGACGCTGACATCAGTTGCTGAATGATCTACTCCTACCTCGTGTGAGGAAACGTCTCACAAAGGAAAGTGCGAGAGTGAATGGAATATATTATACAGTGTTTCTGAATGAAGGAGGGCTGAACGTTTGGAACTAAGTTATGATTTTAGGAATATTTTTATAACTTGAACATTGCTATTTATTATACAGTCTGGTAATTATTTGAGTGGTCAGAAACGGTTTGTACATTTCTTTCATATTTTATAATACCATTATGTCAAGTTCCGCTTAAAAATGCAATGGAAAACCTCGTTCTGTTTTTATGATTAATTGCACAACTTCCACATCTTCACTGACCATAGTTTAAAAAAAATAGTTGATTTGGCTCGTGATTTGACCTACGTACATACTCAGCTATAAATACCAAAGCAAGTACTAGGCTATAGCCTACTGACACGAGCGATCCTAATTGAATGGATCAATATTCGTTCACTTTTATTGGGGGTCTGGATTGTAATCTCTCTTCCACCTCTGAGTTATTGATGTGTAACATCTATCCACTCGGTTGCTGGATATTTTTGTGGGAGTGATTTTAAAAAATGGGATGGAAGGGGATCGGACGGAAGTGTATAAGACGTACTGCCAGCTGGATCGCATCCCTCCTGGCTGCTAAAGCAGTGGTAGACTACCATGTGGAATGTATATCACATACGGATTACTTCCAGTTTTTGAGGCGCAATTACAGATATTTCTACAATAAATCATCTTCAAGTTGTCGTTCTTTAGTGTAAAAATATTCATTATATCATATTTGCTGAAAATAATTATGATTTATTAAGAGACTGTTTTTCAGTCTCTGGATAAAAGTGATGGGCATCCACTCCCCGAGTAACTTTGCTCAACACTTTAATACTGAACGGTAAACGCTCATGCGAACTCTGGTGTCAACTGATTGAAACACAAACCACATGCTAAAAGTCTTCGTATCAGTATTTAAATGATGATATGCTTTAGTATGAAACATTGTAACTAGTCGGCAAAGCCGGTATTATGTTTCTGCACAATGGCTATTCAGATATTAACCCACATTTGCGGTAATGCAGTGATCAATGTAATATAATATCGATGTTTCTATACGGGAACTGGGCTAGCCTTTCACGGACCACTATGGGAATTCCCTTTAATGTCAAGTAGGCTACGCGTATTCATAACTAATTTAAAACTCAATTCCACGCAGGAACATTATCGAAAAAAAAAAACAAAATATTAATGGAGCATAAAAAACGTCCATATTATTACCGGCACGTGAAAATGAGTAATTGTCTTGTACTCTAAATTGTTGTGGTTGTAATGGCTGCGTGGATAGCATAGTGGTCTGCGAATGATGAGGTCTCAGGTTCGAACCCCAGTCCCGGAAATTATTTTTGCTACCGGATTATCGATTTAAACGATATCTATCATAACATTGTGTGTCATTTTAACAGAATCTACATGAAATTACGATTTATCTAATTTTAATTACAATAGTTTGCACCAAGCAGGAGTTGGGAAATTTGATTGTATTGAACATTATTTCTAGTAGTCTATAGATAGGCTAGAGACTATGGTTTCATTCCTCATCTTAAATTACAATATAATAGCCTATGTGATGTTTGTTCAAACAAGTGTGACAGAAGCATATCTCCAATTCAATCTATGCATTCATCATAGTACCAGTATGAAAACGGAGCGTAAATTAACATTTTAAGAATGTCCAAGGTGTGTATTATACGAGCAGGATAACATGTCAGATGACTTCACATACATTTCATCTCAATTTCATAGTAGGATAACATGTCAGATGTTACACATCATGTGCGACTACTGTAAGGCTCGTATCTTTTTTTACTCACCTTTACACACAAGTACATGGGACTGATGGCAAAGTTGCCCCAAGGAAGCAACAACAACAACGTCATTGTTATATGTGGAGACCCTCAAAGTAGACGTTTTGTCAGTGAATGGGTAAAAACGATTCGTTCTTTAATGACATTTTATGAATAATAATAATAAATAAATAATAAATTACAGACTAATACAGAACAAAACTCACCAAAGGCAGCACTTATCTGCCATGACGAAGCGCTATCTCACGTACAATACATGAACACAACACTAAAGAATATGTAGGCTACCAGAATATTTAGTTCATCGTAGTGGTTCACTTCATCATGGCCAAAGAGCATGAGTAAGAGATGCACGTTTTCAGAAATTAATAACCCCGTGGCGTAGCCGTGCGCGTTAAATCGATTAACATGGACCGCCGTGGGGAGCTGCAGTTCCGAGATTGGAAGTCGAATCCCGGTGCTGACAGCGGCTATCCTGAGTGTGGGCCTCCAGGAAAATGCCTGGGTGTTATCTTCTTTCAAGTCCCGAGGTATCCAGCTCAACTCCGTCCCTAATAGAGCTACACTTCTACAGTCATCACTAAAATACAGGTTATGAGATAAGTTCATCACACACCCAACTACACGAGGCTGATGAAATTGATGCCTCAAGTCCCTAAAACGAATGGATATTAATAGAAATTAACATGCGTATAATAGGCCTATACCTAAGTGCACAATACTTACACTAGAAAAAGGGGACAGATGATCTAGATGTTCTACAACTTAAAGCAATTATATTACAGTATATAACCTTTAATATTGGTAAATCATGACTCCTTCTTTAGAGGCTGTATATTTCTGTAACTAGTCACAAGAGTTCATTTCAGCGAAAGTCATGTGCTCGGCAATTTATGAAAAGTAAGCTAGAAAATTCAGAGAATGGTTGTAGTAGTAGTATTTATCGCTCATTTTTTTTTCTTTCAATAATCGGACCAATAAAGCAGGATTAAACAATAAGTTATAGGCTTTACTTATAGAACTATGCCATGCCATGCCATCTACAGTATAATATTCGTGAATGTAACATTTAAAAATTCCACTAGTATATTTCGTTTATCGTGTTAGTACGATTTAAAAACTTTTAATTTCACTTTCAGTGTGATTGGATCAACCCCTAGGTATATTAATAGATTAATAGGCATAACGTAATTGGCGTTTATGTTAGATGGCAACACGAGCATCATCTAAACTTGTTAAGAACTACATAAGAAAATTATATGCCTGAATATTTAACTCATTGCATTGGTCCATAATACCAAGTTTTACTGTGACAAGATATTCCGTGACGAGTTGGAGGAATTCATTTTTGATAAATTGGCATTCGTTATGCATGTGGAAATGACATGTGTGTCATCTATTATTTGTGGAAAGGAAGCACTACATTTATGTACTAGTAGGCGGTGCTTGATTTGTAAGGAAAGAGGTTCCGGTACTGTGGGCTACCGGGTGGTGGTGGGAGGGCTTTGTGGAATATTGAAATATAGAGTTCTAAAAACGATATTTTTCCGCTTTTCTGAACACCTTTAAAAATAATCAGCGGATTTTAAGATTTTTAGTAACTCTTTGCTGATTTCCAACGACAAAAGCAACTCTGTAAAGAACACAACAGAACTAGTAACAGCATTGAACACCCTACAAATGAAACCTAGCTTCAGGCTAGTATCCTTCGTAACTAACGTGTACACCAATATTCCGATTATTGAAGCAATCAACACTATCGAAAACAACTTAAAATCCAACAATTCGGTAAAAGAAATTGAAGAGATTGTGAGATTACCGAGGGTCGTTCTCACCCAAAACGTGTTTCAATTCGACAATAAAATATACACACAGAGAGAAGGCCTAGCAATGGGATCGCCACTAAGTGGATTAATCGCTGACATCTTCATCAATGCACTAGAAAATGCGTTCTTAGAAAAGACTTCAACAAAGGGAATAGTAATATGGAAAAGATACGTAGATGATGTAATTTGCATCTACGATACTGAACTAACAAGCGAAGAAACAATTCTCCAATCCATTAATAGCCTTCACCACTCTATCAAATTCACTAAGGAATCCGAAATAGACCGGAAAATAAATTATCTCGATATAACTATTGAACGTAAAGACAACGACCTTTCATATTCCATATTCCGGAAAGCAACACAAACCTCGCATGCAATCGACAATCAGTCTAATCACCCCAGTACGCTCAAACTAGCGGGTTTCAATTCAATGGTGCACAGGGCTTTAAACATACCCATGTCAAAAGACAACTATAATAAGGAAATAAGAACTATTATGCAAATAGCAAAGGAAAACAACTTCTCGCCAAGCAAAATAAATCAAATTATAGCCAAACATAAAAATAAAGATAAAACGATTCCCAAACCGGACAGTAATGAGAAAAAATTTGCGCGTTTCAACTATGTGAATGCGAATACATATAAAATCACTAACCTATTCAAAAAACAAGGCATAAAGATAGCTTTCACGACGAAAAACACAACCGCTAGGCACCTCCTAAATAGTAATCTAAATAAACGTGACCCGTATTCAAGGTCAGGGGTATATTCTATAACGTGCCAAGACACCGATTGTCAAGCTAATTACATCGGGCAGAGTGGAAGGCGAGTAGACACACGTTATAATGAACATAGGAATGCGATAAGATACGGAACACATTCAGCCGTGTGCGAACATATGTGTGACGCAGGGCACAGCTTTACCAACATAGAGTCGGACCTTAAAATAATCCATCACGAATCGAAAGGCAGAGCTCTTGACATAAAGGAAGCAATCGAGATACACCTAGCCAAACGAAACAATCCCAACAATCTAAATGAACACACGTTCATGGAGAGCTCACCCCTCTTCACGCTACTAAAAAACACACCCTGTCGGAAACAAAACACAATTTAGTGACACAGCCAAGCTAGATAAAAAAGGGGGGAAATTAGGGGTTTTTTAATAGGTAAATGTTATCTGGATCAGGTGTACGATGTACTTTTCTTCTGCAATAAACCAAGGCCATATTCGCGGCAGTATTAAAGGTGCCGGGACGTCTTCATAAGACCGTCAACGCTTAGTTCGATTGGGTTATGCTCCACGCGTGGCGAGGGCTAATCCACGGTCTTTAATAGTTGTAGACCCACCTCATTCAATAACATACATCTTATCTAGGTTGGCAACACCTCACATAAACACATCGCCATCACTCCCCACAGCACGTAGGGACAGGGGGGAGAAGGCAGGGAAAAACCAGTCGTTAAGATAACCACCGCAGTCAACCGCACAGTGAGTTCCAGTGAGCACGAAAACTGCGAGTAGCTGTAGTACGGAAGACAATCAGATAAGTAGTGAACCCTTATTAATCTGCGATAAATAAGTATTCATGATTTATTATTATTATTACTACGGCCCAGGCAGTACTTATGGATGGTGACAAAGAGGAAGGCAAGTTAGCGTGTTGCAATGATTGCCACAGAAGCAGAGCTTGGTAGCTATTCTTGAAAACGGCCGGGTAAGCTGAGTTCAAGGCCAAATTGTGTAACAACATGCACCAGAATTGGAATCATAAAGGGATGGTCACGAGTTTCTTGCAACCGACCTACGATTGAATCACCCAATCAGGAGAGACCAAGCCTGAACCACGCGATGGGTGGCGTCACTGGTAAAAAAGCGCGCGGAATTGATTATCTAAAGAACTGCCGATCCGAATTATCTCCGCATGTGTGCGCTGAGACGTTTGAATTAAATGATGAAGATTGACACTAGTCCCATGTGTGTGAGATGAAAACTCTAGAATTTTTTTCTTAATTCACCCCACTCCACCTCACTCTGTCAGTTTCCAATAAATTGATCGACGAGACGCTGTTTCGATGTCTATCTGTTTGGAGCTCTGGTGAGCTAACTTCACGCCAGTTTGCGTAGTGATTTTTAAAGCTCTAATATTATTTGAAGTCTAACGTTTTGAGCTCTGGTGAGCTAACTTCACGCCAGTTTGCGTGGCGACTTTAGTACTTAAATATTATCTTGGAGACAACTATTTTCAGATCTTAGGGGCAAAACTTGAGTAACATTACAATTAGCGCTTAACCCGAGGGAAAGTCCACGCAGAGCAGTAGAGATTACCGAGCGAGATAATGACTGCGAGACAGGCAGATTTAAAACTTGTATTGTCAAGCCAGTGACGATGGGTTTGAAGTGTACATTTCATGTAAATTTTTACTGTATTTTTTCAAGTGTTGTATTGTGCGTGTGTAAGCGAGAGCTAGGGAAAGTCTTCGTTGATTAATCGCATAGGACAATTCGTGGGCGAAATTAGTAACTCACTAGCGATTATAGCCAGGTCATTTTATAATAACATTGAACTTTTCTTCCAAAGAGACTACACCAAGGTGTCCGACGTGTGGTCAGGAGCCGGAGTGATGTCCAACGCTTCTAC
This sequence comes from Meconema thalassinum, assembly GCA_946902985.2. NCBI lineage: Eukaryota > Metazoa > Arthropoda > Insecta > Orthoptera > Tettigoniidae > Meconema > Meconema thalassinum. The sequence goes on from OX336388.2 coordinate 1,207,017,937, forward strand.
GAAGACAACGATGGAAGGCTAGTTTTCCCGTAGGGAAATGAGCCGAGATGCAAGTCATATGTTCTACAATCTGATACGGTGATGTGCAAAAATTGATTATTCAATATGTAGTTAGATTGGCGGGGGAACTTTGTAAATAGTTCATTTTAGTCTTTTTCTTGTTTTTGATTGTTTTTCTTGTACCGACACTAAATGTTTTAAATGTACGTTGGCGCGTGGCCAAAGTTGTTTGTTGTGTATTTATTTTTCTTTGGAGTCATATTTAAAGTACACGGCGCGAGTACGTGATTTTTATCCATGCGAATGCGAAACCCGTTACATTCGATAAGTGGTGCTTTATTAAAGTTCATATTTTGTTGATAGGAAAGGGAGGTAATTACTGTAAGATAGTTGCTGAACAGGTTATTATTCATATTAGGGTTGCCGAGCGCAACAAATTAAGATGTAATTGTAGAACACCTTAGTTCTAATTTTTTTTTAGATTTTTTTTGAGTCCTTTTCAGGTTTGATAGTCACTGGCATAGGACGGCGGCGCCAGCAGGTGGAAAATATTTATGTCATTTTATTTCAGGGTCTGTCAAACCCATACGTGTGATTCTGTGTGTGTTATCGTGTCAGGTGTGTGTATTCTATGTGAAGAGGGGTAGAGGTCCTACCGCCCTCATATATTTTGTTGTTGTTGTATTTTGATGGAAAGGCAGGGTGCTCTGAGAAGACCGCTGTTCCTTGTTCATATGCTATTTTGTTCTGACACACACACACGTATTATTGTGCTTTGGGGCACGCTTCTTCGAGACTGGATCCCGTCCCTTGGGAGGCCGAGGTTATTTTGACACGTGGGTTGACAGATATGCAGAGTTCCACGAATCGCCCGTCTAGCCTGGTGACTTATTTTGTTAGGCAGTCCTATTTTCCGACTGGCCCCTTTAAGCTTTCATTTAGCAAACCTGTTCTTTGTGATGGTTATTTTGAACCATAATTAATTGGGGAGTTCGCCATGTTTGTGACGGATTATTGCATGTCGTATGGATGGAAAAGTGTGTTAATGATGTAAATGTTGGCTTTGAGCCTAGTGATTGTTTATGACTCAGTTCATGTAATTTAGTAGGTGACGCCCGTGTGGTGTAGTGGTTGTTTACTTGTAAAAAATGACGGCGGTCATATGTGTATTTTCTTTTGTTGGTCACGTATTAACTTACTTGTGTTGATTTGTGAGAAGTCCTAATTTTAGGCAGTAATGTTTTGCTACGGCAGTCTTGATTCCAATTTCATGCGGAAATTACTGTGTTGTTTATTTTAGGTATAGGAAGTGTCGGTTTAGTTTTAAGTGTTGTATAGTTGTTCCCCGCGTCTGTCTAGCTCTAAGTAATGCGGATTCGTCTTCTGAAAGTTTATTCCGGATGATGACGAATCATGCATTCAAATGTACTCATCGTGAAGCATGTAGAACAGCACTCGCGCATACATTGTCATTATTGGGAATTCTTGGGACACTTGGTCCGAGTAATAATCTCTCCTGAGATGTGGCCTAGTTTTGGCAAATTTAATTTATTCAGTGGGAGTCATTATGGGAGTTTTGTTTGTTAATTATTTTTTAAAATAGCTGATCTGTTATTAAATTCATTTGTTATAACCCTGGCTTCACTTTTTCCTGCATGTTATTTTGTTATATGTTACCCTGCATGTTAATGAAGCGCTTTAACAACAACTTACGATATGGACTGTTACACCCCCCGAAACTGAGTCTCATAAGCTTCTTTGCAAGGGTTCATAAAACAAAAATGGCTCCCCAGGTGGGGATTATTGTTGTTGTTATTGCTTCGCTGATCTCATATTTATTTCGTTGAGAAATGATGCCAGGTCAAGCGGGCAGAGTAAATTCAGTAAATTGAGGCGATGTTGTACCTACATGTGCATTAGTAAAATCACTGAGTTCCTAAAGTTAGAAATATTGAACAAGGTTGGAATTTGATATTGTATTTGTTATAAACTTGTTCTGGCGCCCGGCATTAAAATGAGAAAATTTGCATATTATTGAACTCAGTCAAAGCAGGAAGGTGTTGCCTTATATATTGACATTTAGTTAACTTCGGTTAATTAGTGTTCGTAAATTCTGTTGGTTAGGAATTTAAAGCAGATCACTAGGGAGTTATTTTGTTGTTTGGAAATAAGAGTAATTTATTCAGTAAATTTTGATTACTGAAAATTTTATTAAATTAGAATCAGTAATATTTAAATATTATGACATGTATGCGTGTGTATGACTGAAATCTCGGTGCATGACCCTGTTTTTCTCTGGTTATATTTGTGTATTGTGCAATGGCGAGTGTTGAAGAAATCAAAGGATTGTTAGAACAGATGTCCGCGAAAACGGAAAAACAGTTAGAACTGATGTCCGCGAAAACGGAAGAACAGTTTAAAACTCAGAGCGAGCATAATGATAAACAATTAAATAAACAGTTAGAACAGATGTCCGCAAAAACGGAAGAACAATTAAATAAACAATTAGAAGTTCAGCGTGAGCATAGTGAAAAACAGTTGCAAGACATGAGCGGTAATATTTCGGTCCAATTACAGATCCAGAAATTGGATACTGATAAACAATTTAACGAATTGATTCATAAACTATCAGAACAGGCGGTAACGCAAACAGAGCAATTAGAAAAGATCACTCACGACATAAATCAAAGTGTTAGGGAAGTAGAGAAACTGGCAGATGAGGTCGCGGAGAATAACGCCAAACAATTGGGTGAAATTAAAAAGTTGGAGTCGAAATTTGACAATAAACTCATACAATTTGATGAAATGGTGGCCGATAAATTAAGGCAAATCGAGGCAGCATGCGTCAATAACACAGCTGGAATAAAGAGCACACAGGATAAATTACAGAAACAAATTAATTCAGTCGACAGCAACGTACTTGAATTAATAAAGGAAATCGATAAACTTGAGATCAAAACCGAAACAGAAAGTATGCACTTGCGTGAAAACTTAGAGGACCAATTAATTAAAACCCAGCAGGTCATAAGAGAAGAGGTAGGAGAACAGCTCAATAAAAATCGGGATAATCTGGAAGACCAATTAATTAAAGCCCAGCAGGTTATAAGAGAAGAGGTCGGAGAACAATTAGTTAAAACACAAGAGCAAATACAAGAACAAATACGAGAGGAGCTAGAAAAGAATCAGGAAAGGAGCGAAGAGAAAATTAGCAGTATGAAGAACAGGATCCGAAGAGATTGGGAGCAGCAGGCCAACGAAACGAAAGAAGACAGGCTGACGATTTTAAAGCGCTTAGGTGAATACAATTCGAGAGTACAGGCTTTGGAGGAAAACCTAAAATCCAAACTCCAAGAACACACAGATCTCATAATTAAAAATGAAATCAGATCATTAGAGAACGCAACACTATTTTCGGTAGAAAATGTAGTAGGCAAGCAGGGAAGCATTGGAAGTCCGGTGGGCTTGAAGTTGGCTGAGGATAACAGCCGAGGTCAAAGTCCTAAATTAACGAGCAACGCATTCCAACAGCACAGGGGAGAGACGTCCACACCGCAACCCGACTTGCCACCTGCCCAAGTAATTCAGGTCATTAGGGGGAATGATTTCAAACCCGATAAATTCAGGGAGCACACAGGAACCACTCCCAAAGCTTTTTTTACGTCAGTTGGATGACTATTTTAATGATCAACATATCAGTCCCGCAAAACAGTTGCGACTCGTGGAAAAGTTTTTAGAAGGCCCAAGCTTAATCTGGTTCTTGAGCTTTAAATATACATTCTCCGACATGGCACAAATCAGAGAAGCGTTCTTAAAGAAGTTCTGGAGTCCTTCTTTGCAGCAGGGATTAAGAATGGATCTGTACACTAGAAAATATCACAGCACGCATCCGACTAGATTTTCAGAATTCTTTAGCCAACAGCTGGTTAAATTCCGCGATTTTGACGACCCCCCTAGTGAAGAAAACATGGTTCTAACCATCGGGAAACAACTTCCTAAGAACATTCAACAGCTGTTAGTGGCCGGAAATATTAAGACCGCAGTGCAGGCTGAAGAGTTACTCCGCCATTTAGACGAGACAAGTATGGTTAGTCCACAGACAGGGAGGAGAAACATGGAATGTGTCAACACGGCAGAAGTGGTTCAGGGACACCAAACTAGTCACAACCAGGGGAACCAAATAAAAACCCAATCTACGGGAACGCAGTTTACACCGAGACGGCAAGACTATGATGGCCGAAATCAATTCAACCAGAATAATCTAAATTTTCAGAATCGCCGAGATAACTATAACCAAAACAATCAGAACCTGCAAAATCAATGGACGTACCAGCGAGAATACACCAATTGGAGGGGAAACCAAAGGCAGAGTAGACCTTACCAAAGGAATGGAGATGGCAGGTGGAACAACACGAGGAACTATCGCCAAGATAATCGGGGAGACTATCGCAACAATTGGGATGAGCGGTACGTCGAATCGCAGAAGTATTTAGATCAGTTAAACGCCGAAGAGACGGAGAAAGAGAAGTGGGGGCGTGCAATGGTGAATAGGCAGACCCCGGATAATCACCAAGTAGCGGGGGGCGGAAAGCTTATTACGGCAGCAGAAGAGATCAGCCGACAAGCCGGAACAGCAAAATAGTAGAGGAAATTCGCGGGCCGAAGTTTCGAGCAAGGGCCTGGAAATATGGTAGGAGGAGAAGAAGAAGAAGATGGGAGAAGAAGAAGATGGGAGGAGAAGAAGATGGGAGAAGAAGAAGAAGATGGGAGAAGAAGAAGAAGGAGAAGAGAGTAGAGGAGCAGGGAGGGTTCTGCTTCAAATACCGTTATTTATGCAAATGAGGGGGGGGCGTGGCAAGGTCAATGACCTTGAGGTAGGTCATGATCAATGACCTTGAGGTAGGTCATTGACCCCCAAGGTCGCCGGGACCCCGGAAGGTAAACAAACCTTGGAGGGTCCAGGAACCGGTTTGAGGGGGTGTGGGTGGAGGGGTGGGGGAGGGGAAGGGGGAGGTAAGGGTGGGGAGGGGGGAGGGGGAGGGAAGGGTGGGGGATGAGGGGAAGGATGGAAGAGGATCTGCACGAGACCCTCCTCGACCCAGTCTCTCTGTTGGACTGAGCGCCTTCTCTGTTATGGTCTCGTGCTATATAGCTTTGCTTTGTACTTGATGAGATCCGAGTGTTGCCGAAGGTTTCCAAATCTTCGTCGGTGAATGAATCGTCAGATTTGAACGGTCAACTGTTGTGTGTGACGTCATAGCAGATTATGTGATGTGGGGTAGGTCATGGTTGGAAGTGTTCTTAATGGGAAAACATGAATGGAGATGGATGGTGGTGTTTGTTGAAACTTGACGTGGTAGGTTGGTTAGGTGTGAATGGGTCTGAGAGATAAACAAAATGGGGTTGAAAGCGCTCAATGGTAAACAAACATCAATGGTATCTGGAGTAGTGAATGGGATTGAGAGAGAGGGGGAATGAACTGGTGCTCAATGGTAAACAAACGTCAATGAATCTGGAGTAGTATTTCCTGTAAATGGTAGGGTGGGTGAGGATACAAAACGCATGGCATGTTGGGTCGGCCAGCTCGACATGAAATAAAAACAAGGAGGCGTACACCAGATCTGATTTATTAATCCATGGCATTAAAACTATTTTTCTTCCGCAGCTTCTTCCGCTTCCTCTTCTGTGTCGCCGTCACTTTCATTTTCCTCCTCCTCCTCCATCATCATCATCATTTGGACGAAAAATTCCGCCATGACGTGGTCATTTGAAAAACTATAAAATAGAAAAAATGTCTATCAATGTCATTAGAATACCCAATCTAGCGGCGAGGATATAAACTGTCTTGATGTTTGTGTCAGGGTGAACCAAAGTACACAGAAGAAAACCTCCTAAGTTATGGAGGCATACTCCTTGCACTTCTCTGCATCAATGATTAAATGACAGGCAGAAGGTAGGAAATAATGGGAAAAGAAGACTGGCCTCTTGCAGAAGGAGGGAATCAGAAAATATGTGGCAAGGGCCTTGGATACTCTAATACTGTTGGAGTTGGAAGAGAACAAGAGTTGGCCAAGCGAGGTTGACAGGAAAGAAGACAGAGAGGAGCTTGACACAAGTAAGTGGAAGCAATGCTGAACTCGGCTGTCACCTCTGTAGTTGTAAAACCCGCGTTCTGCTATATGTAAGCTTTTGGAAGCTGAGTTTAAAAAATGTTTTGCAAGAAGAGAATAATACTGTTAATTTTGTTATCCTTAATTCAACCTTCTTGATTACTCATGCTTCAAAGATCCTGTCCAGAATGATTTACAAGAGGATTGAAAGCCAGATAGAAACGGAGTTGGGTGAAGACCAGTTTGGTTTCAGGAGAAATGTAGGAACAAGGGAAGCTGTACTAAGTCTTAGGCTGATTTTAGAAGGTAGAATTAGGAAAGATAAGAGAACGTTCATGGCTTTTGTAGACTTAGAAAATGCTTTTGATAAAGTTGATTGGACTAAATTGTTTGACATTTTGGAATCAATTGGAATAAAGTACAGGGATAGGAGGGTGATATACAATCTGTACAGAAACCAGACAGCAGTCATTCGAGTTGAAGGACATGAGAGAGAAGCTGGTATTCAGAAAGGTGTAAGGCAAGGCTGCAACTTATCACCCATACTTTTCAATCTTTACATTGAACAAGCAATGAAGGAAATTAGAGAAAAATTTAAAGTGGGAGTAAAGATTCAAGGAGAAATAATTTCAACTCTGAGATTTGCTGATGACATTGTCATCTTGGCCGACAAGCCTGAGGATTTGAATGAGTTTTGAATGGTATGGACTCCGTCTTACGGAAAGAATTCATGATGAAAATAAATGTAAAACAAAAATACTGGAATGCAGCCGAAATAAATCAGAAACCTCTATGGAGATCAAATTGGCAGGTGAAAAGCTGAAGGAAGTAGGAGACTTCTGTTACTTAGGAAGTAGAATAACCAGTGATGGACGAAGCAAAGAGGATATAGAAAGTAGGTTGGCTCAGGCAAAGAAAGCTTTTCTACAAAAAAGGAATCTGCTGACATCGAATATAGATTTAGGTATTAGGAAGTCATTTTTGAAAGCCTTTGTCTGGAGCGTGGCGCTCTATGGAAGTGAAACTTGGACTATTGGTGCAGCAGAAAAGAGGAGAATAGAAGCATTTGAAATGTGGTGTTACAGGAGAATGATGAAGATCAGATGGGTAGATAGGGTTACAAACAAAGAGGTATAAAGACGAGTGGGAGAGGAGAGATGTTTCTGGTGACTGCTAATGAAGAGAAGAGATAGGTTGGTAGGACACATACTAAGACACCCAGGAATAGCAAGCTTAGTCATGGAAGGAAGGATCGAGGACAAAAACTGTAGGGGTAGACCAAGGTTAGAATATGTTAAACAGATTGCCTCCGATGTAGGGTGTGGTAGCGATGTAGAGATGAAATGATTCGCTCAGGACAGGGAGGCATGGAAAGCTGCATCAAACCAGTCAAAAGACTGAAGACTCAAACAAGAACAATTAAACCGCGGACCAGCGGCGAGAAGCTGGTGTACTACTGCTAATTTAAATAACAGCGCAACACTAATGTAATGTATGAGTAATTATACTGTTACAACTCTAAGATATTGAAAGCCCTTTTGACAATAGACTGGTATCAAGATTGATGATGTAGGCTATTAACTTTTATTTTTGTTAAAGCAGTATGTCTTGGCAATATAATGAAAGCCATTATATTTGACAACGGCAATAAATTTAACAGGTCTCCAACCGGTAATACAATGCGCATTAAATTACAATAAATTAGTCATGTTTCTTAAGTCGGACTGGGAGAAAAAGAAAGTTGTTTGTTCCAACAAGGTTGTAGCGCAGCATTAGGTCATGGGTCCAAGCTCTCTGCTGACTCAGTAGACGCGTGGGTTCGAGCCCCACCGTCAGCCGTCCTTGAAATGGTTTTCCGTGGTTTCCCATTTTCAACACCAGGCAAATGCTGGGACGGTACCTTCTGATAGGTCACGGCCGATTCCTTCCACATCGTTGCCCAGTTTCATTCATCTTCATCCATTCCATCCCGACGCGCAGGTCGCACACGGGCGTCGAATAGAAAGACCTGCACTCGGCCTCTGAGGAGGTCACACGACAAAAAAAACTAGCTATGAAATTAAATTAAAAGTTTGGCAGGACGAGTTAATGAGTAATGAAACTAATGGTAGGTAATGAATAATGATTGTGCGACCTCTGGAGAGGTCAAGTGCATGTCTTTCTAGTTAACACCCGTGGGCGACTTGAGCCCCATGACCTAACGCTGCGCTTTAGCGAGTGGAGCTGCTGTTATTATAGTTAATTAATATATATGAACAAGTGTTGAAGAAAGTACTACTTGCATACAATTTGCATTCTCGACTAGTAGAAGTTATTACACAAAGGCTACACCCGGCTAAGTTTATAAAACCTTAACACCTATCTAAGTGTTCAAAGCTACTTGACCACAATTTGACAAACGCTATTAACATTAACAGCAATAGTGCTAGCCAAGCTTGACATTGCATTTAAACAATAGTGTAATAATTAACTTGACTGCTTATTGCGAGACAAGATACAACTATGTGTATAGCTGTGTGGCTCAACTATACTGTTCTTGGCTGCTGTTAGGCTCTGAACTGGAGGGTCCTGGGTTAGATTTTTGGGAGGGTTGTGGGGATTGTATTTTCTGGTGATTAATTCCCCTGGCTTGGGGACTGGGTGTTTGTGTTGTCTTAATTAAAAATATATTCCGGTCCCATGGTTAATTGGTTAGCGTTCTAGGCTTTGATTTAATTTTTATCCTGGTATCAATTAAAAAAAATGAATATTACTTACATGAAAATGTCCAAAGACGAATCCCAATTGTTGGATTCTTCTTCATCAGCATGGGTGTTCTCCTGATCAGACATAGCAGTGAATGACAATTCTTTGTAAAGTATCAGGTTCATTTATACTAAATATGGAGGTCATCCAGTTACTGAGAAAGCGGACAAACCGGGGGCGTTGCCTCTGATTGTAAGGGTATATAAGCCGTGACATAATTGTTGTTAGCCAGAGAAGTCCACGAGTTTGTAGTACACACATCGCTTTGCTGCAAAGATCTTCTATCAGGTAATATTGAACACAGTACTTTTAGTATCTCTAACTGTCGATGGTTACATAGTTGACCTTAACAATTTATCAAGTGGATAATAATAATATCAAATGGGTATATAAAACTATTATTGCAACTAACAGTCATTACCAGGCTTGACGTCAGTTAAAAGAGATATTACCTTATCTCGCTCTATCCAACTGATTACTGGACTAAGCGCTTTTAGGAGACTGTTCATCTTAGCAAATAAGTTTTGTATACACATTAGTCTATAGATCAGTGTTTGAGTTCTCTCTCTGTGGTTAACAGCCGTGAGGCTGGTTGGCAGCAGCTCGCCATTCTTCCCGTCTCTCAGTCTTCCTCTTCAGTTCACAGTATGAGCCACAACCTATATCTTGCAGTATTTGACTCATGTACTCCAGTCTGGGTCTTCCTCTACAATTCTTGCCGTCTACTGTTCCCTCGATTATAAGCTTAATCAGTCCATTGTGTCGCAGTATGTGGCCCACGAGGTGATTCCTTCTTCTTTTTAAATATTTAAGGAAGCATCTTCTCTCTCCCACTCTTCTAAAGGCTTTCTCATTTGTGATCATTTCTTTCCAACTGATTTTCATAATCCTTCTATAGCACCAGGTTTCAAATGCCAGTAGTCTTTTCCTCTCTCTCCTATTGTCCAAGATTCGCTGCCATATATCGCGACGCTCCATACATAGGTTTTAGGTTTTCAACATTAGTTTCCTCACATCAAGACTGATGTTCCTTGCAGTAAACAGGTTCTTCTTTTTATAGAAAGCGTTCTTGGCTTGGGCAATCCTACTTAATATCTCTCTGCTGCTTCTTCCATCATTCGTTATTTTACTTCCCAGATAATTAAACTCATTCACTTCTTGTATCTTTTCATTTCTTAACTCTATTGATGTCTGGTTTTCGTCATTTCTACTGCAGACCAATATTTTTGTTTTATTTGTATTTATTCTCATATTAAATTCTTCCTCCATTATTTTGTCTATCTTGCTCAGGATCTTTTGTAAGTTTGAGTTAATGTGCTAATAAATAAAGGTGGAGGGTACCTGAACCTTTTTAATAGTTTACCTAAACACTTTATAATTAACTTTCAGAACCAATAACAATTGCGAATTCCATTGGCAGAGCAACCGGCCTGGAGACTAAACGTTTACAGGACCTGCCAGTTAACGAGCCCTATTTGGTGACAGCTGTTCGCAGGGTAAAAACGAAATATGGGGGAAGAATAGTTTGTGAACTAGAAGATTTCGCTGTCTTCTTACCTGCGAGGTTCATGGAACTCAACGACGAAGCTGTAAATGACCTCAACAAAGGAACCATCTACCTAAAATATTTGGGACTGGAAAATAAAAGATGTTTGGTAGAATTTATTGAATAATCAAATAAAATTTAAAATTTGTTAATGTTAAAACAGAATTTGCAGAGACAATAAACTTTGTTTGTTTTCATTCTCTGCAAACTGTTCAGTGATTTGCTGTTTTTGTAGTAAATGTAATTACTGTAAGTGTCATGATGTCAGTACCAAAACTTAGTTGGCAGGACGTGGATAGTTGCTTTTATAATAAGTTATGTAGCTTTAAAATTAATTATGATGCTAAATTTTTAGACCCAAATGAATTTTTAAACGCTAGCTACAACATTTTTCAAAATAAAATGCAAGACTGTTTAAGAGAACATGTAGCGTTAAAGATTAAAGCTGAGTTATTATGTGATTTTGTTATTTTAAAACAAGGTGTTGAAATAACAAAACCGATTTATTTACATACGAAAATGTGTGAATTGTACCGCACTGATAATATACACAGTTGGTATAGTAAAAACATTGTCGATAAGCTCATGACGCGCTTTGCCGAGTTTCAAGAATTGGAAAGTGGCAAATCGCTGGAAGCTATCAACCATTTTAAAATTAATGTATGCACCTTTGATCCCATGAACAGTGGTTCAGCTCATGTTAATTTACCTATACAGTTGGAAAAACATCACGCAGTCATCAATGTGGATAATAATGACGTTTTTTGCTTTGTTTGGCCCTTGGCAGCTGGGTTAAGTCCTGCAACTGAAAATGTTCACAAAATGGGAAAATATCACCAGAAATTTATGGAATTAATGATCAGTCTAAATTAGCAGACATAGAATTCCCAATGGACCTCAACGCCATTTCTCGTTTGAATCTAAAAATCCGCTTTACTCCATTAATGTATACGGAGTTGAAGGGGACAAAGTTATTGGTCCATTGTATGTGACAAAGGGAAAAAAAGAAAAGCATTTTAATTTACTGTACATTGAAGGGGAATTGTGCAACCATTATTGTTATATCAAAGATCTTTCTAGACTAGTTCGTTCACAAGTTACAAAAAAATAGGGTATACATATGTGATCGCTGTTTGCAATATTTTACTAGCAATCAAAAGTTGGCAGCACATACTATTGATTGCATCACACAACCAGCGGTAAAAATTACATTTCCAGAAAAGGATAAAGCCAGTATGAAATTTCAAAATGTGTCTCGTCAAGAACCGCTTCCATTTACAGTATATGCAGATTTTGTATGTTTAACCACACCCATTGACACATGTAAACCAGATCCGACACGTCCGTACACTCAACAAGTACAGCAACATGTGCCATTCAGTTGTGCCCTAAACGTGATTTGTTCATACGACCCTTCACTTTCATACTTCAAATCTTATCGCAATGCAGATGCTGCTGCTTGGTTTTTAAATGAATTGGACGCCTTGGCAGATCGGGTGTACAATATCCTGCAAAATCCAATTCCGCTTCAAATGTCGGACGCAGACGAGGCGGTTTTTGCAACAGCAACCACTTGTCACATTTGTCAAAAACCAATAGCACCTTGTGACACGCCAGTGAGAGACCATAATCGGTACACTGGAAAATTTAGAGGAGCGGCTCATAGTGTATGTAATTTGGCATATAAAAGAGTACGCTATATTTCTTGTTTCTTACACAACATGTCTCGGTATGACAGCCATTTAATTATTAAGGAATTTGCTAACCTTGAAAACCAAAAGTTTAATTTAATTCCACAAAATCATGAAAATTTTATTTCGTTTTCGAAATGGCGAAATGGAATCAGTATACGATTTTTAGATTCGTATAGATTCCTCGCATCATCATTGGATGCGCTTGTTCAAGGGCTTCACCCAAACAATTTGCATTTTGTACGTCAACACTTTACTGATGTCAAACAATTTGAATTATGCATTCGAAAAGGGGTGTTTCCCTATAATTATGCAAACAATTGGGCATGTTTACAGGAAACTGCACTCCCTTCAAAGGACAAATTTTACAATGACTTAACAAAAAGTCATATTTCTGAAGAAGACTATTTACACGCCCAAAAAGTATGGAACGTGTTCAAGATATCAACTTTGGGCGAGTATGCTGATTTATACCTCAAAATTGATACACTACTATTGACAGACGTGTTTGAACACTTTCGCAAACTGTGTCTTGAAATCTACAATCTAGATCCAGCCCATTACTATACCCTTGCCGGATATAGTTGGGACTGTATGTTGAAGGTGACTGACATGGAACTGGAACTACACACATCAAAAAAAGTTTTGCATCACCTCGGTTCCCAGATCTCCGGCATATAGACGTTGACTGTGTATATTGTATCAAAGATACAGTCCCTTTGACTGTTCATAGATGTCACTAAAACTGCTCAAAGATGTAAACAACCATGCATGAGCAGGGCCTATTAGACGGAGGGGGTACGACAGCCGATCAGTTCCAGTCATTCCACCAGGACGAAGGTACGCTGCTCATGTTGTCTGTAGTTCTACCATGCCTAGAAGGTCAATACCGCAGTTCGATCGCGTCCGCATTGTTACTTTGTGTCAAGAAGGGCTCTCAACAAGGGAAGTTTCCAGGCGTCTCAGAGTGAACCAAAGCGATGTTGTTCGGACATGGAGGAAGTACAGAGATACAGGAACTGTCGATGACAGGCCTCGCTCAGGCCGCCCAAGGGCTACTACTGTATTGGATGACCGCTACTTACGGATTGCCACTCGGAGGAACCCTGACAGCAATGCCACCATGTTGAATAATGCGTTTCGTTCAGCCACAGGACGTCGTGTTTCAACTCAAACTGTGCGCAATAGGCTGCATGATGCGCAACTTCACTCCCGACGTCCATGGCGAGGTCCAGCTTTGCAACCCCGACACCATGCAGCGCGGTACAGATGGGCCCAACAACATGCTGAATGGACCCCACAGAATTGGCATCACGTTCTCTTCACCGATGAGTGTCGCATATGCCTTCAACCAGACAATCGTCGGAGACGTGTTTGGAGGCACCCTGGTCAGGCTGAACGTCTTAGACACACTGTCCAGCGAGTGCAGCAAGGTGGTGGTTCCCTGATGTTTTGGGGTGGCATTATGTGGGGCCGACGTACGCCACTGGTGGTCATGGAAGGCTCCGAAACGGCTTTACGATACCTGAATGACATCCTCCGACCCATAGTGCACCCATATCGGCAGAATATTGGAGAGGCATTTGTCTTCATGGACGACAATTCTCGACCTCATCGTGCACATCTTGTGAATGCGTTCCTTCAAGATAACGACATCGCTCGACTACAGTGGCCAGCATGTTCGCCAGACATGAACCCTATCGAACATGCCTGGGATATGTTGAAAAGGGCTGTTTATGGACGTCTTGACCCACCAACCACTCTGAGAGATTTACGCCGAATTGTCGTTGAGGAGTGGGACAATTTGGACCAACAGTGTCTTGATGAACTTGTGGATAGTATGCCACGACGAATACAGGCATGCATCAATGCAAGAGGACGTGCTACTGGGTATTAGAGGTAGTGGTGTGTACTGCAATCTGGACCACAAATGCTGAAAGTCTAGCTGTATGATGGTACAACATGCAATGTGTGGGTCTCATGAGCAATAAAACGAGCTGAAATGTTGTTTGTGTTGATCTCTATTCCCTTTGTATTTAAAGGTTCCGGAACTCTTGGAACCGAGGTGATGCAAAACTTTTTTTGATGTGTGTATTAACAGACATCGACATGTTACTCTTTTTTGAACGTGGAATACGTGGTGGTCTTGTTTCGCTTGTGCAAAAGCACGCCAAAGCAAATAATCCATATATGGATACATACAAACCAAACCAACCTACAACATACCTCACCTACCTAGATTGTAACAATTTATACGGATATGCTATGGAAAAACCTCTTCCATATCAAAATTTTCGATGGCTGACTTCAGATGAAGTTTCAAATTTTAATTTAAAAGATGTGTTGAGCAATGACACGCGTGGCTACGTTCTAGAGGTTGACTTATTATATCCCTGTGAGATACACAATGATCATTCTGATCTACCATTTTGTGTTGAAAAATTACAACCTCCCAGTTCACGTTCCAACAATAAAAAGTTGCTGGCAACGTTAAATTCAAAAAATCGGTACGTCATACACATTGAAAATTTAATGCAATGTTTGAAACATGGTTTGAAACTGCAATCCATTCACCGCATTATTTGCTTTGACCAAAAACCATGGTTACAACCGTACATGCAATTGAATACTCATCATCGACAGCACGCCAAGACCACATTTGAATCAAATTTTTATAAATTAATGAACAATGCGTGCTACGGTAAATCAATGGAAAATATTCGAAAGCATAGAACTATTCATTTGGTAAACCACTGGGACGGTCGATATGGCGCACGAAAATATATAGCTATGCCTAATTTCCATTCCGCACGAGTTATTGAAACTGATTTAGTAACCATTGAATTGTCAAAGACAGAAATCATGTATAACAAACCAATTTACTTGGGAATGGTAATACTTGACTTTTCAAAATTTGTAATGTATCAATTTCATTATGAGTTTGCCAAACAAAAGTTTGGAGATGTAAAATTACTGTATATGGATACAGACAGTCTTATTTATCAAACCAATAAGATAGATGTTTACTCAGTGATGAGAGAACATCCAAATTACTTTGATACCTCAAACTATGAGGTTAACAATATGTTTGGCATAATTCCCATGAATAAAAAAAATATGTCTATTTAAGGATGAGTGCGCCGGTGATGTTATGACAGAATTTGTGGCTTTGGCGCCGAAAATGTACGCATTTTCAACACAAAAGAATAAAGGTCAATGCAAAGCGAAGGGTGTTCTTCGTAGCGTCACACAATTCCTCAATGTTGAGGAATATCGTTGTGTACTCTACGCAAACACCTCTCGCTTATACCAGCAAACACGCATTCTTTCAAAGAACCATAATATTTTTACAGTAAATCAAAATAAAACATCGCTGACAACATATGACGATAAACGTCTGTGGGATGGTGTAAATAGCTTGCCTTTTGGACATTTCCACACCTAGTAAAAAAGAACACACTTTCATTTTCAATTCTTTTTATTAAAATTGTATGTTTTTACAAGAAGAAAACTAAACCATATTTTGTGTATACTATGAACTGGTGGACTGACTCTCAAATAAATACTTAACAATATTTGATTCATGTTTATTACTTTGTCCTTTTCCTCACTAATCCACCACCAATCATTAGCTTTGACTTCATCGCTCCTGCTACAATCAAGGCTGCAATCTTCTCACCAATAGAAGCAGTAGATGACATCACACGCTGCATGGCCCTTCTTAGAAGAATGCGGTCTGCAACTCGACGTACTTCTATATTCTTGTTGTTGTAAGCAATGTCATGATCTCTACACGCTGCATCCAATATGTTGATTCCAGAATTCCCTTGTGCTAGACGTTGGCTTAGTTTAGTTCCAGGTCCACAAAATTGATAGCCAGGAATATGCAGTTCAATGGGAAGTAGATCAATGGCCTTGTTAACTAGACCATGACCAGCAAAGTTCTGGCATATCTTTTTCAAGCGTTGTCTTACTTTTTGGTGCTGGCGATACTGCCGCTGCTGTCTCTTCTTCCTCTTCTTCATCGCACCCATGAAATGACGAAGCAAAGTCTTTACAGGACGGTATATTTGTATGCCCGTGGTACAATTTGATGAGCTGACACGTTCCACACTGTTTAATGGAGGGCATTTTAGTGATAGACACTTGCTGGTGATGATTAAAGTCAGTGCATGGTTGTAGTTCGCGCAGACCAGGATCTCTGGTCCACTCACTAGGTACACTGTGCCAAATATTTTTCACCGCGTTTGAAGCAACATAAAAAAGGAACGCCTTGGGCAAAGTGTTAAATTCCTCGTCTGTGAAACTGTCTAGCTTCTTTTTGCAGGCGAAAAACTTGTCAATAGCTCGCTCTGTGGGGTTGGCGTCCAAACCTTCAATTGCAGCCATAATTCTACACATCCGCACTGATCGCTGGTATGTCTCACACTGTAGCCGACGTTACAGCGCTTTACACTCAACATGCAAGTTTTGACATGCTTTGCGAGCTAGCCAATCAAAAAGCTTCCAAACATTTTGAAGTGTTTTATTTTGTAGAGGTTCATCAGGCACGGACAGGTTGTACAGTGCAGGACATCCCAGATCATGAAGGTCAACAAGTTGACAAGTTGAATTAACATACTGACGCAACCATTCCTTTTTTTCGCTTCCCTTTACAAAGACAAGGTCAGCGCCAAACAAGTGAGCTTTCAGAACAAATGATAGATGATGGTAAGGAATGTCACCTTCTTTCCAGACTAGTCCCAAATTGCGTTGCAACCACTCTGTTTGTCTTCTGTCCTCGTCTGACTGCAAATGCAATGGAAACGGTGGTTCAAAGATAAAACTGGTTACTCTTGGTGCCCACATGGTTGTGCAGTCAATAATTCCAACTTCTTTAAATACAAACTTGTTTCCGTTCACCTTGAAACCCTGCACGTCGACAATCAATGTTTTCGGCATGGCGACGGATATCACACCTTCCACTACCGCTGCTTCTTAACAACTAACTGATTGGATAGGAGCGAGAAAATAATATACACACAAAAATCAATTACACAATTTTATTCATAAAGTTATCAGTACATCGCTTACAATTTTTTATCATAGGATTTGGACCATCCCAATCACAATGAGAATCTTCTCGATGCATAAAGTGTCTACGACAGGGACGGCAGGCTGCAACATCCGCCGACATACGGAGGTGTAATGGTAGCTTATCCCAATTAAGATCAATGTCGTGTGCACCGTACGCGGTCAGAAATCCAGCTGGTAAATAGGCAATCAGATGCTGCGGCATTTCACGAAGAAATTGCGCTTTATGGTAGGCGCGTATTGCTAAACTCACCAGGGTGCGATAAATCTCAAGTGCTGCATCAGCGTCTCGACTTGTTGAGCAACGATCGCATTTGCAGTCCATGCAATCTACCCGCTCTCCAACATGACAAGATGAAGCTTTGGCAACGCCATCGTCCACATTATTTGTTTGATTGGTGATGGGCTTGTTGTTGTACCCGCTGTCATGAATACCAAACGTAGACATGAATCCATCCGGTAAATAGTGAACCAGATGCGGCGGCATTCTAAGCACAGTATGATTCTTGTGATAGGCAGTTATAGCTTCACTCACTAGGGCGCGATAAATGGTAAACCTTGAATCTTCATTTGAACTTGGTGAATCACTTTCACATTTGCAGACCCGCCTCGCAGAGGGGGTTGTGACTTCATCGTAGCTTTCCATGACTGTGAAGGGCAATGCAGGAAGACATGCTATTTATACTCTGTTCACCATGTTGGACAGCGGTTGATAAAACACTTGCGCCTCGTGAACAATAAGGCAATAGGCTGTCGTTTTTTCTGGAATAACTGTAGATGTTTCAAATTCTAGTCTGATATCAATAGTTGTTTCCTTCATCGACTCCTCCAAATACGAACAGTCCATCACCACCAGAGGCGCCTTGGACTTGAAGTCTTGTGGTGATAATAGCGGACATGCCTCTTTCTGATAATAGGATGACTGAAAGTTTACAAACATGTCATAAAGCTTACCAAATTTGTTCTTGTTAAAGTTTAAATCCATTCCCTCATAGGGAAAGGTAACACCGTTCAAAAAGAGTCGTATATTTCGTAATTGGATGTGGTCAAATTTTGATGCATCTTTATTCTGTTGATATTTGCGATCTGTTTGAAATCCAACCAGGACGCAGAGGGGACGCTCTGTATACCGTGAGGTTTTTATAGACCAAGTATGTGTATCGGAGAGTGGTAATACCGGGTATTCATGCAGCTCCCAGCTTCTAAATTGAATGGGTAAAGCTGTATCCTTCTCCACAATCTTGAGCAGACTCAATTTTTTCTGATCTGATAGAGTAACGTGCGGTACTTTCCATAGAATTCGTTGCAGTAGAATTTTTGTATCTATTGGCGCTGTATCAGCTCCCTTTAGCGCATTATAATCACTCCTGTCTCGTACAAGAATCAGATCCTGTCTTGCGTTCACAACAATGCGCTTATGATCCTCTGCAAAGCCTAGTATTAATTTTAGAGGTAAATGTCCAGTAAATGTACCATCATCGTTAATCATCCAGTCGTTGGTTGAGTTGGGACACCAACCAGCCATACAAAAAGCTTTACTCTCTTCGCTTCCATACGAGGGATAAAGTTTCATGACACTTGTTATGCCAACATTTCGAGTAGTATCCACTTCAATACCGTTGATCACGTAGCGAACCTCAGAAAACAAAAAGGCCAAAGCATTGTTGGCCAACTTTGACGTTGTTGGAATGGTACCATCCAATTTGGTGAGTTGCCCTTCAATCTGGATGTAACTTTCATGTGGAAGCGTGTAGATATCTTGTTGGTTAATAGTAATGCGAATCTCATCATTATTATTTAGTCCCTGAGTATACGGTTGGTAAGAATGGTGTTCAATTCTTACAATACCCTCCTGTACTTCGACAGGGTTTGTCACGTCTAGAATCGAATTCATGACGTAAGGTGTAACCAAGTTGTTGTAGGATCTGCTTGTTGACACGTGTTAACCTGTACACGTGTTGAGCACAACTAACACCTGTTCTTGACAGCGTTGCCGCTTTATACACTTGTTTCATGCTGGCTTCAGATACAGTTTGTAGGTCACAGGTGTATGAGGGTCTAACCGAATGAGACGTTGGTTTCTATTCACCAGTCTTAAGGTAATATTCCTGATGTTGGTCACACTCACAGGATGATAGAGCACCACCGACGGGTTTTCGCGGATGATGTAACCACCAGGTGAAGTAACAATAAAATCATAAAGCGAATGCGAGGGATCTTGATTGGTGTAGACGTCTGTAATAATATTACACGTGACAGATACGTGATGATCTTCAATTATTTTCACCGGTTGGTCAGACTTGTGTATCACGTTCGGTACTAACACTTGTGGTGAATAGCCTAACAATGGCCCAATCGAATCTGATTGAGATTTGAAATCAATCCTAAAAGAAGAAAGAATACTGCAGCGATGTGTCACGTTGTTGGCTATAAGTTCAAACTTGCGTGTCCCGTCAAGGAATGCTTTTAGACTAAATTCCTTGGTGAGAGTTGTGTAGATGTGATCGTGAATATCATCTACGGTGTAGCTGCCAGACGGTAGAGTTAACACATAGTCATCGTAGTAGAACTTATCATTGACGTCTTCAATTATGTTGCAGATTCTATTATAGCCTTCAAACGAAACAAGTCCCAGCACGTAGGGTCGTCGTCCCAATTCAATAGGAGGATAAAAGTCAACAGTTACTTCCGCACCTTGTCCGTGCACTGTAAACGTTCTACTTTCTGTTGTCATAATGACCACGTCACCCGCCGTGCTCGGTCTTATATAGAAAAGTCAAACATAGACGACCGCACTGTTGCGTGTTAAAATTTTGCACTCGTTTCACATGATAGTGTATTGTTGCACTGCTTCCAAAATAGCGAACAAGCTCTGTCGGAGGAGGAAGGTTTCCAAAACTGTCAAAGTACCACACGGTTCGCCCATGCTTTATGTAGGCCACATAATGCGTTCCCGGTCCATGACTGTCATCCAAATTAACAACTGCACTTTCATGGCTCCGTGGTCGAGACGGTAGTTGGTTGCGCATAAACCCACCTCGAAAGTGGGAGATCTTTAGCTGTTTTGCATATCTTATAACTTCTTCATGCGTCATGGCTCGTCGTGGCAGTGCATCGATTAACCGTTTTTTGGCGACATGTAAATGCCGAGTCCTTTCTTGTAGGGTGCTAGCTTCATGTTCACACCTTTACCGCGCAGTGCTATGGCCTCCATAGTTTTATTATGCCTTTCACTTTCCTTCAACTGTTGCTTCGCCTCCTCAACAGCTTTCACCGTTCGTGCTACCGCACTTGCTCCTCCAAGAAGTGAACCCAGGGCTGCTAGTCCAGCAAACAGTGCAGGTAAAAATCCACCACGTTTCGGCACAGGAATAACTCGGGCACGTTTTCTAAAACGTAGTTTACTTTTGGGATTCGCATGCAATCGTGCTGCTCGGAGTGCTTTCTTAATAGCCAACTCACTATTTGTTTCTCCGCGCGAAGCTTGACGTGCCGCATGAAGAATAGCTTTAAAGCCTCCCTTTCTTGACAACTTCTTCCTCTTCTTCACCACATATCTCTGTTTCACCATCGCGACCAAAGAACAAGACAACCTCACACCGCAAAGTATTGAACACAACTAACACTCCTCAGGAAGGGAACCTATAATTATTTATTCAATGGTGGCTGTATATTCAAGTTCTATATACAGAGGAAAATCGTTCATCGTTTTCCCCGCCTCTTTTTCTTCAGACGAGAGTTTCAAGTGAAAGAATAATTTGTCTCCGGCTTTCACCGGTTGATCAATAAGTGGTTGAACACTACCGTTTAATCGTACCTCTAAATGTTTCAAATCTGGTGCATACTCAATTACACGAATGGCACCACCATACATTAAACGGTAATTGTCATACCCCGAACGTAGTATGTAGGCGAGGTTATTGGGATCTTTTACCGATTGTTGGTTTACAATGTCAAGCAGAAATATAGAGGGTATTGATTTAATAAAAAGCGATAACCGTTGTTCCAAAAATCGTTTGGTCGTCACGTCGTGAGGTTGCACAGGATCAGCAACTTCGGCTATTCGTCTTCGCTTCATCTGTAGAGCGTTCTCCTTAATTTCCCACACCTTTTCCAGTTCAGAGTTTAAAAACCGTTTTGTACAAACATCTTGATCATCTTCAGGATCGGCCACATGCACAAGGCGTGCATTATTTGCTGTATAGCCCTTTGCAGTTAGGGTGGGTACAATACTGAGCACCTGTTTCACCTTGTTATCTACATAGTCCTTTCTAGCAGCGTCCGTGTTGTTTGTTGGAAGAGCCAGCTAAGTGATTCGACGTTGGTGTACGTCATAGTCCTTTGCTTCTGTTAACACCACAGCATTGGTTAACACATAGGCTTTGGTGCACACATCTTGATCGTTCACAGGATCTGCAACGCCCGTAATACGTTTATTCTGAGCCTCATAATCTCCTTTGATACGTCGTAAGCGGAAATAATCTACATACTTTTTTTAACATGCGTCCGAGGGTAATACGGGTTCTGTTATATTGGTCAATCGCTTTCCATTAAAGTTGTAATTGCCATCTGTTGTGCGTGGCAATACATTAGCATCAACATATCGTTTAGTTGCAGGATCTGTATCATGTTTTGGATCGTTTGTCAAAGCAAATCGTTCATTTGTTTTAAGAGTTCTTCCAAAGGCG
Organism: Meconema thalassinum; assembly: GCA_946902985.2. NCBI lineage: Eukaryota > Metazoa > Arthropoda > Insecta > Orthoptera > Tettigoniidae > Meconema > Meconema thalassinum. The sequence continues at coordinate 1,207,039,787 of OX336388.2, forward strand.
TCCATGGTTACACTGGAACTGAAACACCCGCTTGCCTCATGTATATAGAGACCAGCTCTTCCCCTTTCACATTTAGTAGATATGCAGATTATTAAGCAACAACATTCACTTCCGGTGGGAGACTTGGTTTCAAACCTCTTCTCAACATCGTCCGAACAACGTCATGGATCGCTCTTCCCATCCTCCATTCGCTGTCTCATCGCCGGCCCGTCGGGATGTGGAAAAACCAATCTTCTGCTTACCCTCATCACCTCCTTAAACGGAGTGCGCTTTCAAAATATCTATATCTTTGCCAAATCGCTGTATCAACCGCTGTATGTGTTCTTGGAGCAGGTCATGTCAGGTCTGCGCAACATGGGCTACTTCACATTCGCAGCACGCGAAGATGTCATTTCTCCAGACAATGTTCGCCCCCATTCGCTTATGATTTTTGACGATGTGGCCACAGAACGACAGGGTATTATTCAGGCTTACTTTAGCATGGGACGTCATAAATATATTGATTGTTTTTATCTCGCTCAAACCTATTCGCGAATACCAAAACAGTTAATTCGTGACAATGCCAACGTGATTGTTCTCTTCCGACAGGATGAGCGCAACATGCATCACGTCTACGATGATCACGTGAACCCAGACATGACCTTTCAAGCCTTTACACAGTTGTGCGCCATGTGTTGGAACGCTCATCACCACAGTTGTCTTGTTATTGATAAGCAGAGCAACATCAACAATGGACGCTACCGCATGGGATTTGATCATTTCATTCGTATTTAAGTAGCTGCATTGCTTTTCTGAACATCATTTGTTCAGATGTCATGGCGACAACAGGGAGTCAATTAAAAAAAGCACATAATCCGTGCACGAAATAGCATTCGACAAAAGTTTCGCTACCTAAAACGTGCACATGCCGACAGTGAACTGTTTCTCGAAAAACATTTGAAGTCACCTCTGGAAGCTGTGTTGAAAGGAACATCAAAGCCTAGTACACGCTCAAAAGAAACACAAACAATTGAAGAGGAGGAGGAGGAAGAAAATGATGAAGAACCTGACGATGTTTTTTCTCCATTGCTTCCGTCTTCTAGCTCCAAAGAATCACCGCTGCCCCAGTTTTTGAAAACATCAATAATTGCTGAAACACTCACTAGACCCAAAGAAAAGCAGCCTACTCTTAAAGAAATATTAAATACGCCCGAACAATATGTGCGGTTAAAATCCATTTTACTACAAAATTATGGTGCGTTGGTTACCCCCTTCCTTGAAGATCTTTTTACTAAGAAAACTGATACTACCTATGGTGTTCGCTATGAAAACAATAGATTTCGAATTGGCGATTCACCAATCAAGATAAGTGACAATGTTTTGATTGTTAAAACAGTTCGTTACAAATTGACGCCAGGTCTTTTAAATCTTTTATTTTCACGTACACCTTCTACCGAGGACTATGATAAAGAAGATCTTGAAAAGTATAAAAACATCTTGATGGCTACAAATGGTTTTAGACGTAATTATAAACATTCTGAAGCAGTAAATGCTAATAAGGGCTTCAAATATAAAACCATCATATCAAAATTGTTTCCCACCTATGCAAGTGTTCGCCGTGCAAATTCAGCGTCCGGTATCACATTTAATACTTTGAAACCTTTCATCGATTTCGCCTATTGGAACAATCCAAATAAGTTGGTTAAACGTCTGCAACTGTTGCGTGCATCAGAACAGGCCGGTCATACCGGACACGAGGCGGAAGTTTTAGAAATAGAAGAGGAGCTTCGTCATGCTGGCATTATTGTCTAATGAGTCAACGTGTTCATACACCCTCGCCTGTTAAGGCTGCCATTGCTCGCGAGTTGCATAGACCAGCTCGTCGTCTCTACCATCGTCGTCATGTCATCACACGGGGCGTTGACGATCTTTGGCAAGCTGATCTGGTTGAAATGATTCCCTATGCCAAAGCTAACAACGGGGTCAACTATCTGCTCACAGTCATCGACGTTTATTCCAAAATGGCCTTTGTTGAACCTGTTCAGAATAAATCTGCACAACTGGTCACCGCTGCATTCAAGACCATCATTCAGCGGTCAAGACGACAACCTCGTTTGCTTCAAACAGATCAAGGCAAAGAATTTTTCAACAAGACTTTTTCCGCTTATCTCAAATCACTTGACATCCATCACTATTCCACTTTTAGCAATCTAAAGGCAAGTGTTGTAGAACGTTTCAACCGCACACTCAAGACGCGCATGTGGGAACAATTTACAGCAAGAGGATCCTATCGCTGGCTTGAACTTGTACGCGCCCTGGTGACACGTTACAACAACACTAAACATAGAACTATCAGAATGAAACCACGCCTTGTAACCAAGAACATTGCGCAATTGGATCGCATTCATCACAAAATCAAAACAGCAGATCCGCGACGTCATCGATTACGTATTGGTGATTATGTGCGCATCAGTAAACATAAAACAATCTTCGCCAAAGGATACACACCAAACTGGAGCACAGAAATATTTCGTATTCGCAAGGTAAAACTTTCTAATCCAGTTGTTTATTTACTTGATGACCTCAACAAGCAGCCAATCCAAGGAGGATTCTACATGGAGGAACTGCAAAGGACGCAATATCCCAAGCTTTATCTTGTTGAAAAAATTGTACAAAAACGTGGCAATAAACTTTTTGTTAAGTGGCTAGGTTTTAATGCCACATATAATTCATGGATTAATAAATCAGATCTGGTGTACGCCTTCTTGTTTTTATTTCATGTCGAGCTGGCCGACCCAACATGCCATGCGTTTTGTATCCTCACCCACCCTACCATTTACAGGAAATACTACTCCAGATTCATTGACGTTTGTTTACCATTGAGCACCAGTTCATTCCCCCTCTCTCTCTCAATCCCATTCACTACTCCAGATACCATTGATGTTTGTTTACCACTGAGCGCTTTCAACCCCATTTTGTTTATCTCTCAGACCCATTCACACCTAACCAACCTACCACGTCAGGTTTCAACAAACACCACCATCCATCTCCATTCATGTTTTCCCATTAAGAACACTTCCAACCATGACCTACCCCACATCACATAATCTGCTATGACGTCACACACAACTGTTGACCGTTCAAATCTGACGATTCATTCAACGACAAAGATTCGGAAACCTTCGGCAACACTCGGATCTCATCAAGTACAAAGCAAAGCTATATAGCACGAGACCATAACAGAGAAGGCGCTCAGTCCAACAGAGAGACTGGGTCGAGGAGGGTCTCGTGCAGATCCTCTTCCATCCTTCCCCTCATCCCCCACCCCACCGTTCCCTCCCACTCCCCCCCTCCCCACCCTTACCTCCCCCTTCCCCTCCCCCACCCCTCCACCCACACCCCCTCAAACCGGTTCCTGGACCCTCCAAGGTTTGTTTACCTTCCGGGGACCCGGCGACCTTGGGGGTCAATGACCTACCTCAAGGTCATTGATCATGACCTACCTCAAGGTCATTGACCTTGCCACGCCCCCCCTCATTTGCATAAATAACGGTATTAGTAGCAGAACCCTCGCTGCTCCTCTACTGAAGATAACCATTTGATGAATAAGCAGGATTATGTGTGAAGAATCACTATTGCAGATTTTATTTTGAGAACCAACACTCAAATGTACGTGGCCGTGGAGCACCTGGGGAGAGAGCGTGCTTTGTTTGTAAACAACAAGACAGCTGAGACGACTGGAGTGGTAATCACGTGTGGAGAAGGGGAGGTCTACCGAGACGTATGAATGACATTCCGGCATGGAGCGCGCACACTAATTGGGTCAGTGGAGTGTACACTCGAGCAGCTGAGCGAGATATTAAAGAGATGTTGTTGTTACTACTGTGGATATTGTTTTTGAAATCCAACTCAATCACTTGCTTCGCATTTCAGAACCTTGCTGAGGATAAATGAACCCTTATTAATCTGCGATAAATAAGTATTCATGATTTATTATTATTATTACTACGGCCCAGGCAGTACTTATGGATGGTGACAAAGAGGAAGGCAAGTTAGCGTGTTGCAACGATTGCCACAGAAGCAGAGCTTGGTAGCTATTCTTGAAAACGGCCGGGTAAGCTGAGTTCAAGGCCAAATTGTGTAACAACATGCACCAGAATTGGAATCCTAAAGGGATGGTCACGAGTTTCTTGCAACCGACCTACGATTGAATCACCCAATCAGGAGAGACCAAGCCTAAACCACGCGATGGGTGGCGTCACTGGTAAAGAGCGGAATTGATTATCTAAAGAACTGCCGATCCGAATTATCTCCGCAAGTGTGCGCTGAGACGTTTGAATTAAATGATGAAGATTGACACTAGTCCCATGTGTGTGAGATGAAAACTCTAGAAAATTTTTCTTAATTCACCCCACTCCACCTCACTCTGTCAGTTTCCAATAAATTGATCGACGAGACGCTGTTTCGATGTCTATCTGTTTGGAGCTCTGGTGAGCTAACTTCACGCCAGTTTGCGTAGTAATTTTTAAAGCTCTAATATTATTTGAAGTCTAACGTTTTGAGCTCTGGTGAACTAACTTCACGCCAGTTTGCGTGGCGACTTTAGTACTTAAATATTATCTTGGAGACAACTATTTTCAGCTCTTAGGGGCAAGACTTGAGTAACATTCCAATTAGCGCTTAACCCGAGCGAAGGTCCACGCAGAGCAGTAGAGATTACCAAGCGAGATAACGACTGCGAGACAGGCAGATTTAAAACTTGTATTGTCAAGCCAGTGACGATGGGTTTGAAGTGTACATTTCATGTAAATTTTTACTGTATTTTTTCAAGTGTTGTATTGTGCGTGTGTAAGCGAGAGCTAGGGAAAGTCTTCGTTGATTAATCGCATAGGACAATTCGTGGGCGAAATTGGTAACTCACAAGCGATTATAGCCAGGTCATTTTATAATAACATTGAACTTTTCTTCCAAAGAGACTACACCAAGATGTCCGACGTGTGGTCAGGAGCCGGAGTGATGTCCAACGCTTCTACGAAGACAACGATGGAAGGCTAATTTTCCCGTAGGGAAATGAGCCGAGATGCAAGTCATATGTTCTACAAGCTGATACGGTGATGTACAAAAATTGATTATTCAATATGTAGTTAGATTGGCGGGGGAACTTTGTAAATAGTTCATTTTAGTCTTTTTCTTGTTTTTGATTGTTTTTCTTGTACCGACACTAAATGTTTTAAATGTACGTTGGCGCGTGGCCAAAGTTGTTTGTTGTGTATTTATTTTTCTTTGGAGTCATATTTAACGTACACGGCGCGTGTACGTGATTTTTATCCATGCGAATGCGAAACCCGTTACATTCGATAAGTGGTGCTTTATTAAAGTTCATATTTTGTTGATAGGAAAGGGAGGTAATTACTGTAAGATAGTTGCTGAACAGGTTATTATTCATATTAGGGTTGCCGAGCGCAACAAATTAAGATGTAATTGTAGAACACCTTAGTTCTAATTTTTTCTTAGATTTTTTTGAGTCCTTTTCAGGTTCGATAGTCACTGGCATAGGACGGCGGCGCCAGCAGGTGGAAAATATTTATGTCATTTTTTTTCAGGGTCTGTCAAACCCATACGTGTGATTCTGTGTGTGTTATCGTGTCAGGTGTGTGTATTCTATGTGAAGAGGGGTAGAGGTCCTACCGCCCTCGTATATTTTGTTGTTGTTGTATTTTGATGGAAAGGCAGGTTGCTCTGAGGAGACCGCTGTTCCTTGTTCATATGCTATTTTGTTCTGACACTCACACACGTATTATTGTGCTTTGGGGCACGCTTCTTCGAGACTGGATCCCGTCCCTTGGGAGGCCGAGGTTATTTTGACACGTGGGTTGACAGATATGCAGAGTTCCACGAATCGCCCGTCTAGCCTGGTGACTTATTTTGTTAGGCAGTCCTATTTTCCGACTGGCCCCTTTAAGCTTTCATTTAGCAAACCTGTTCTTTGTGATGGTTATTTTGAACCATAATTAAGTGGGGAGTTCGCCATGTTTGTGAAGGATTATTGCATGTCGTATGGATGGAATAGTGTGTTAATGATGTAAATGTTGGCTTTGAGCCTAGTGATTGTTTATGACTCAGTTCATGTAATTTAGTAGGTGACGCCCGTGTGGTGTAGTGGTTGTTTACTTGTAAAAAAATGACGGCGGTCATATGTGTATTTTCTTTTGTTGGTCACGTATTAACTTACTTGTGTTGATTTGTGAGAAGTCCTAATTTTAGGCAGTAATGTTTTGCTACGGCAGTCTTGATTCCAATTTCATTCGGAAATTACTGTGTTGTTTATTTTAGGTATAGGAAGTGTCGGTTTAATTTTAAGTGTTGTATAGTTGTTCCCCGCGTCAGTCTAGTTCTAAGTAATGCGGATTCGTCTTCTGATGGGTAGTTTATTGGCTGAGGATTAACCCACCCACCAAGGGAAGATGATTATGAAAAGGAAGTAGATTTTGGATTGGAGAAAAAGGATAGAAAAATAGGAGGATAGTCCCACAAAATTAATAAGTTTAACTTTAAACACACTTAGAAGCGGTTGCAACTGCAAATTAACTCTCTGATAGCTAAAGTAGGTGCAAGCTTGGTCGAAGCTGACGGGAACCGCAGCTAAGACTTGGGCAGTTTGCCAGAGAAAGGCTTTAGTGTATTTCCTCCCAAGCACGAATAAGACTACTATAGGGAAGGGTGATAGTCTGGCAAGACAAATAGTAAAAGCTTTATTGAGTATGAACGAGGGCATAAACCTAGGAAGAGCTAGGAAAGCCAGGATCTTGCCTAACTGTAGTATTAGAAAAATGATGAATCCAAAAACAAATATTTAATTTATTTAACAATTCAAAGAAGTTTGAGGAAATTAACAAGCATGTAATATAATTTTGACATACATAGTTCATTTAAACTTTTTTAAGAAATGGGGTCGCAGACCTCCTCACATTAAACGATTGCTCCAGGCAATTGACAATTTATGAGGTTTGAAACCTTACATGTTTCTAAAATCTTTATAAGAAAATAAAAAGACATGTGTAGTAATTAAAGTTTAAACATTTAAATTTAGTACAAAGAGTGTACTTTAAGAAATTTTTGAGAGAATGATCTAGAGAAAGTGACAACTTCGAAAATAACAATAAGAAAAACATGAAGAATAAGATGGAAGTTTCTACAACTTCTTATATTTATACAGAATTAACGTTGGTTATTATGCAAATAAGGGCAGGTCACTTACTGTGAAACCTGAAGAAAGTTAAATGGAAGGTTCTAGATTTCCCAAGTTTGAGTAGGAATCACTAGCCAAATGGGACAGTTTCCATTTCGTGAAACCTGAACATGACTCGCTCAAGAGTTTAAAGAATTGTTTTCCCTGATTATAGGAAAGGAACAATGTGAATTTGAATCGTGTGTCACACACGTAATTATACAGAATTTAATTAATGTTAAACTAGCAAAGTTGGAAGGGCACTTCGTGAGTGACACCTTATAGAAAAGTTACAATTTTATTAATATGAGTTGTTAGTAGAAGGTTGAGGAAAAATCATTGGGATATAGGATCAATGTTCATGGCCGTATTTAATGTAAACGGACGATCGCGACGCGGTAGAAACGTGGAGCAAGCACTGGTTATCACTGTAGTCTATAAAGATGGATGCAAAGTTCACTATAGGAACACTAAAGTTTATGAGAAAGAAAATTATTGCAATTATGGAAATAACTGATTGCACTATATAGGTGAGAGTCTATTTCTTGAGAAAGTTGTGAGTTACAATTGAATGTGCCATAGAACATTCCAGCGGTGGAAGAAAGTTAGCTATTGAGCTTTTAATTCAGGAATGAGATTCTTCAATTTTAAATAGCATACTCACAAGTGAGTGAAAATTTCATAACGGCAGGACTTGTAGATGAAATACAGGATCTAGAAGGTTCCAGAACGACCTTGGTAGAAAAATGGGGTTGAGAAAATCCAACGGAGGAACTAGCTTGGTGAATTATAGACAGCGGGTATTAGGTAATATCCCACGTAGTGAGAGGATTTCTCATTTGAATAGCTTAAGAAAAGATTTTTTTAGTAAGATTAGCTTATACGAGCAAAAGCTCAACATGGCAAATCCCACGAAGAATGATTTTTGTCCCAAAATAAATAATTTCACACTGTCTATAAAAGTATCGTTAAAAGCACGTGGAAGTTAAAACCATGAAGACGAGGTTAAAACTTTTAAGATGGTACTTATCTTGATTTCATGTTGAAGGCGAAGTTCCTTAGATGACAACTACCTTGCCAACATGGCGTAGAAGAGAGTGTGTCTCTTGGTTTGAGGAGACTAGCTCGAGAGGAGCTTTAACTGACTGAGTCAACTGCCGATTGCGAAGTGAGACCTGCTCAACGGAGCACGGAGGGTCCAAGGTAGGGAAAAAGAGTGGGGGGTAGGAGACAAAAGGAGAACATATAAACATTGCCAACTTTAAAACAAAAAATTGATCTTCTCTTGCTGAGCCGGTCTTCAAAGTGTTGATAACAGATGATACTAGCGCAGCATGGTGAGTAAAGAAGTAGACGTAGTCCTCTTGCTCAAGGAGAAAATAGCTGGCGATGGTAGCAGGATCTGGTGGCCAAATGGATAAGTAAGTCCTCTAGCACCAGGAAGAATTGAGGAGCTTCAGAGATTCGCTGCGAGATGACGCTAGGTGGGTCACAGAAGTTATATATCTAGAACAGACTTATTAAGACATAAGAGATTTGCCCATCAAGGAGAAAACAGAAGATCACTGTTGGTGTTTGACAAAGAGGAAGGAAGAAATGAACATGCAAGGAGCAATAAAAATTATATCTCAGGTACCGTGTATTCAAAGAATACACCATACTGGGGGGAAACACCAACAGGGAGCAAATAAGCAGTTACACATTTAAGAGTGATAAAGTAATTGAAGAGAAGTGGTCTTATGATCTGACCATTAGTGGTCAAGATTCTGACCACCCTGACTCTCCCATCTCTTCCAGGATAACACTCGGTCACTCTACCGGAAGTCCAGACTAGAGGGGGAGAAACATCCCTAACCAAGACCAAGTCCCCCACTTTAATGTCGGGACTGGAAAGAAACCACTTCTGCCTCCGTTGCAAGGAAGTTAAATATTCCAAGTTCCATCTCTTCCAAAAAGAATTACGGAGGGCTTCAAGTTTACGCCAAACGATAGGTAGATTGGAATCCCTGTAAGAATTGGGAAGAGGAGGGGCAGAAAGAGAAGTGCCGATAAGGAAGTGACCAGGGGTGAGTGGAAGTAGGTCATCAGGGTCATTGGAAAGCGGAGTTAAAGGGCGAGAGTTAACAACACCTTCAATCAGAACAGACAGTGAATTGAATTCTTCATAAGTCAGAATTCGATTACCTAAGACTTTTCTTAAATGACGTTTAGTGAGCTTTACGCAAGATTCCCACCTACCACCGTGATGAGGAGCGTAAGGAGGTATAAAGCGCCATTTGAAACCTTTTGAATAGGAAAAATTAGAAATTTGTTCCATGGCAGGAGAGGAAGTGAGAGCTTTCTTCCAAAGGGAAGCTGCACCCTGAAAAGTGGAAGCGTTATCAGAGAACATCTCTGAAGGAACACCACGCCTAGCGGTGAAGCGAGAGACAGCTGATAAAAAATAAGAAGTAGAAGCATTCGTTACTAGTTCCAAGTGGATTGCACCGTTAACCATGCAAACAGAGAGAGAAACATAAAGCTTACCAAACAATTTGCGTTTAGCTTCAGGAGAATTTCGTTGATATTGGAACGGACCCATATAGTCCACACCAGTTAAAGCAAATGGGCGTATAGGAGAAGAGCGAAAAGAAGGCAGATCGCTCATTAATTGAGTTTTGATTTTAGGTTTCGCTTTGAAACAAGGAATGCACTTGTGATTTACAGAAGAAACTTCATGAATTCCATTTATAATCCAGTACTTTTCCCTTAAGAGGCAAAGCAGAGTGCGTGTACCAACATGAAGATTACGGTAATGAAAGTCACGTATAATTAAGGAAGTTACGTGATGTTTGGAAGGCAAAATAACGGGATGCTTTTTGTCCTCAGAGAGCAAAGATTGCGAAAGTCTTCCACCTACCCTGAGTAACCCATGGTCATCAAGGAACGGGGCCAAAGCACGAAGACGACTGGATTTGGGAAGATCCCTTTTAGAAGAAAGTAAAGACAATTCAGAAGAAAAGGCTTCTTGCTGTGTCAGTTGTAAAACCTTAATGGTAGCGAGAATCAGTTCATGATTGGTAAGATGTGGTTTAGGGAGAAGAGGTTGGTCAACCACAAGATATTTCCATCTAAGGATATAGGCGACAATTCGTAGTAATTTATGAAAGGAAGAGTAGCGGGACAACAAGGGATGAGAAGCGTTGGAAACAAGACACGAAGCAATGGATAGAGGTACTTTAGCGTCAGGCAAGTTGGAGTTTGTAGCTGGGGGTTTAGAAGGCCATGAAGAAGAGTCTTCGATTAGCCACGAAGGCCCATGCCAGTATAATGGGGAAGCTGCCAATTGAGAGGGTAAACAACCACGAGAGATAATATCGGCTGGATTATCAGCACCGGGCACATGCCTCCATTGACATCCAGAAGAAAGAGTTTGAATTTTGGAAACTCTGTTTGCAACAAAAGTTTGCCAATGAGAGGGGCTCTTGGCGATCCACGAAAGAGTGATCATGGAATCGCTCCAGAGATAGATTTGCGAGAATTCGACTTTTAATACTTCCCGTAACTTCTTAACAAGTTCGGCAGCCATGAGTGCAGCGCACAATTCAAGCCTAGGCAAGGTAATAGCTTTAAGAGGAGCGACTTTCGATTTGGCACAAACAAGGTTGGAAACTGAAGATCCATAGAATGAACCGTGATAAACTAAATATGCGCAGCAACCATAAGCTTTTTCGGAACTATCCGCGAACACATGAAGGAAAAAGGGTGTATTAGAATGAGAGCTAATTAAATTCCTGGGAATTTCAATGAGGGAAAGATCCAACAAATTACTGCGAAACGAGAGCCAGCGATTAAGAAAAGAAAGAGGGACAGTATCATCCCATTCACACTTAAGCGACCACAGCTCTTGCATGAAGAGTTTGGCTATAACGATGACTGGGGCAAGGAATTGAAGTGGATCAAAAATTTTTGCAATTTCAGAGAGAATTTGTCTTTTTGTATTAGGAAGCTCTACTGCGAGCGAAACTTTATAGATAAGAGTGTCAGTGCTAGTGCACCAGTGAACTCCTAGAGTTTTTATAGATTCGGAGTTTCCACAAATTTCGACAGAAGAAGGATCTACGTCTTCGATGGGAAACTGAGCGAGAAACTCAGGGGAGTTGGAGTTCCACTTATGGAGTGGGAAACCTCCATTCCTTAACAATGCGTGAAGTTCTAAAGACACAAAAGAAGCTTCCTCTAAAGAGGGGAAGGACTGCAAGTAATCGTCAACATAAAATGATGTTGTTAGTGCTTCAGAGGCTTTGGGGTTAAATAAATGACCATCTTGTGAGGCTAGCAAGTGTAGGGATCGGATAGCAAGGAAAGCAGAGGGTTTTAAGCCATAAATAACCGTTTTCAAGCGAAATACCTTAATGGGCTTACTGATTTCATCACGCCACAAGATTCTTTGAAGATCTCGTTGTTCTGGTTGAATTAACACTTGACGGTACATCTGTTTTATGTCGGCTATGACAGCTATGGGAAATAATCGAAAGTTTAAGAGTATAGCAGATAGATCTGATTGAATAGCAGGACCAGAATAAAGAGTGTCATTAAGGCTGTTGCCATTAACGTCGGGTGATGAACCATTGAAAACAACTCGAATTTTATCTTTTACAAGAGGGTTTTTCCACACGGGATGATGATTTAAATAAACCGTTTCAATTGGGGGGTGTAATTCATCATCAGATTTGTTAACAACTTCCATATGATCTAAGCTTTCATACTCATCCATGAAATCAGTGTACTGTTGTTTAACAAGAGGTTCCTTCTTGAATTTGCTCTCGATAGCGAAGAGAGCTTTTCGAGCTTTAGGCTGAGAGTTGATAAGTTTAGGATGATTATGTAATCTTGGCATTTGAACGACGAACCGGCCATCAGAAGAACGAGTGGTGGTGTTAAAAAAAAGTTGCTCACAGAATTCATTTTCTGAAGAGGTTACATTAGGAGAATCAACATTTTCAAGCCTCCAGAACTATTCTAGGTCAGTATTGGAGAAGTAACATTGCGATGCGGGTTGAGGAGAATAATGGGGAAGTTGACCGGTGACGATCCATCCAAAATTGGTGTCTCTGGCGACCACGTTTGAGGATAACTTACGAACCTGTTTACGTAGGCAATTCCAGAAAACATTGGCACTAAAGAGTATGTCAATAGGGTTCTGCATATTGAAAAAAGGATCGGCTAGCCTTAAATGCGAGGGAATGTTTAACCCTGAAATATCCACAGAGTGACTTGGAGTGTCTTCTCCAATGCTATTGAGAATTAGACAATTACGTTTAAGAAAGTTGTTTCTATGACAAGTATCTCTTATAGTTAGCTTTGAGAATTGTAAAGCTTGCGATTTTGAGCTGTTGATTCCTGACACGTTGATAGAAGTGGGGTTTACAGGTAGACCTAGTTTTCTAATCAAGGAATTAGACACAAAATCATGAGTTGCCGCTGAGTCTAGAAGACCGCGTGCACGGACCCAATTGCCAAAGTTATCCTGAACTTCGATTTGAACAGTAGACAACAATACTTGGGCACTGCGTATGGATTTGGCATTTTGAATATACGATGAAGCATTAGAACTGTTAGCACTATCATTTTTCGGAGAAGTAGATGCTGTCGATGACCTTGCCTGATCATGACGATGTAGCAAAGTATGATGAGCCTTTTCACAATGGTAGCAAAGTCTTGTGGACTTGCAATTAGAAGCAGAATGCGTAGGCGCTAGGCAGTTGAAACAATGTTTGTTTTGAGAGACTAATTTTCGTCTGTCGTCGACTGACATTTCTTTAAAAGATTTGCAGAGGTATAGGGCATGGGGATCTTTACCAAGTATGCACTTTACAGGTTCGTTTAAACTTTTGCGAGGTTCGATTTGCGTGTTTAAAGCAATAGAGCTAGCAATACGACGTTCACTAGACCTAGTTGGGTAACCAGTGGAGTTTGATTTAAATTTAGATGAGCTGGACCCGGTTTTTTGAGTATTAGATGCTAAGCGTTCGCTTTTAGGTTTGATAGACATTAATTCAAATTTAGAACTGGGAGAAGAGGGTTCACTTTGATTAGCTAGAGCAGTTAAAAGTTGGCATCTGGCATTTATGAAAGTGACTAAATGCTCGTAAGAGTAGTCGTCTTCTTTAGAAAGTTCAATTTCCCAAGCTTTGAGGGTAGCAGCATCAACTTTAGAGACTACTAAATGTATTAGGAAAGTATCCCAATGTTCAGTAGGTTGATCTAATTGGGACAAAGCTTTAACGTGGAGTTGGGTAGTGTCAACTAAAGTACGCAAACTAGTGACGTCATTGTGCTGTGACGCAGGTAGGTTAAATAGAGCCTTCATATGGCGTTGAATACGTAAACGTAAATTTCCATATCTTTCCTTTAATAAGTTAAAGGCAATGGGGTAATTTTCGGCACGCAGAGGAAGTGCTTCGACCAACTGCAAAGCTTGAGCTCGGAGGATAGATCTCAAGTAATGAAACTTGTAAATGACTTGAATGTCTTCATTGTCATGAACAAGGGAGCAAAATAATTCATAGAAAGAATCCCAAGTGGATTCATCTCCAGAGAAATGGGGTAAATCAATTTTAGGTAAAGTTGGTTTGGGCTTGTGAGTACCCTCACGGAAAGAAGTTTGTGGTTCGTGAAGGGAACCAAGAACAGAAGCGTCCTTTTTCTGCTCCTCTTCGAGTTGGCGTATTATTTTGAAAGCAGAACCTATGCCTTCGTAATATAGGTTTTCTACTTCGACACGATCTTCTGTTTGATTGAGCATGCAAGTTTCTATTTCAGTTTGAATGTTACAGTAGTTTTCATAAGAACGTTCAAAATCCTTTACACGATGTTTCAACAAGTCTAATTGCGCTTCTGAGGGATCTAATTCTTTTATGTACCTTCTGAATCGGGTAATTTGCCCTTTATAGGATGCTCGTTTAGAAGTAAGTTTTTCATCCTTATCCTTATCAGTGGGAGCCATATTAAAGAAGGTAGATGAAAATGTAACTCACGAAACTGTGGAACCTTGTAAATGCTGTCAAGCTGGCAGCAGCGAATGAGTAGAAAGAACGGGACACACCAAAGGAGACAGGAGCGGCCTCTTTCCCCTTCACAGGCTTTGCAAGATGTGGTTATAGCTGAAAGATTCAAAGCAGATATTAATAATTTGCCAAGTATTGTCAAATGACACTTTTTTATAAAGAAAAAATGGAAAATGGACTCTCCCGGGTTTCTGGGACCAAATTTTGGGTAGTTTATTGGCTGAGGAATAACCCACCCACCAAGGAAAGATGATTAAGAAAAGGAAGTAGATTTTGGATTGGAGAAAAAGGATAGAAAAATAGGAGGAGAGTTCCACAAAATTAATAAGTTTAACTTTAAACACACTTAGAAGCGGTTGCAACTGCAAATTAACTCTCTGATAGCTAAAGTAGGTGCGAGCTTGGTCGAAGCTGACGGGAACCGCAGCTAAGACTTGGGCAGTTTGCCAGAGAAAGGCTTTAGTGTATTTCCTCCCAAGCACGAATAAGACTACTATAGGGAAGGGTGATAGTCTGGCAAGACAAATAGTAAAAGCTTTATTGAGTATGAACGAGGGCATAAACCTAGGAAGAGCTAGGAAAGCCAGGATCTTGCCTAACTGTAGTATTAGAAAAATGATGAATCCAAAAACAAATATTTAATTTATTTAACAATTCAAAGAAGTTTGAGGAAATTAACAAGCATGTAATATAATTTTGACATACATAGTTCATTTAAACTTTTTTAAGAAATGGGGTCGCAGACCTCCTCACATTAAACGATTGCTCCAGGCAATTGACAATTTATGAGGTTTGAAACCTTACATGTTTCTAAAATCTTTATAAGAAAATAAAAAGACATGTGTAGTAATTAAAGTTTAAACATTTAAATTTAGTACAAAGAGTGTACTTTAAGAAATTTTTGAGAGAATGATCTAGAGAAAGTGACAACTTCGAAAATAACAATAAGAAAAACATGAAGAATAAGATGGAAGTTTCTACAACTTCTTATATTTATACAGAATTAACGTTGGTTATTATGCAAATAAGGGCAGGTCACTTACTGTGAAACCTGAAGAAAGTTAAATGGAAGGTTCTAGATTTCCCAAGTTTGAGTAGGAATCACTAGCCAAATGGGACAGTTTCCATTTCGTGAAACCTGAACATGACTCGCTCAAGAGTTTAAAGAATTGTTTTCCCTGATTATAGGAAAGGAACAATGTGAATTTGAATCGTGTGTCACACACGTAATTATACAGAATTTAATTAATGTTAAACTAGCAAAGTTGGAAGGGCACTTCGTGAGTGACACCTTATAGAAAAGTTACAATTTTATTAATATGAGTTGTTAGTAGAAGGTTGAGGAAAAATCATTGGGATATAGGATCAATGTTCATGGCCGTATTTAATGTAAACGGACGATCGCGACGCGGTAGAAACGTGGAGCAAGCACTGGTTATCACTGTAGTCTATAAAGATGGATGCAAAGTTCACTATAGGAACACTAAAGTTTATGAGAAAGAAAATTATTGCAATTATGGAAATAACTGATTGCACTATATAGGTGAGAGTCTATTTCTTGAGAAAGTTGTGAGTTACAATTGAATGTGCCATAGAACATTCCAGCGGTGGAAGAAAGTTAGCTATTGAGCTTTTAATTCAGGAATGAGATTCTTCAATTTTAAATAGCATACTCACAAGTGAGTGAAAATTTCATAACGGCAGGACTTGTAGATGAAATACAGGATCTAGAAGGTTCCAGAACGACCTTGGTAGAAAAATGGGGTTGAGAAAATCCAACGGAGGAACTAGCTTGGTGAATTATAGACAGCGGGTATTAGGTAATATCCCACGTAGTGAGAGGATTTCTCATTTGAATAGCTTAAGAAAAGATTTTTTTAGTAAGATTAGCTTATACGAGCAAAAGCTCAACATGGCAAATCCCACGAAGAATGATTTTTGTCCCAAAATAAATAATTTCACACTGTCTATAAAAGTATCGTTAAAAGCACGTGGAAGTTAAAACCATGAAGACGAGGTTAAAACTTTTAAGATGGTACTTATCTTGATTTCATGTTGAAGGCGAAGTTCCTTAGATGACAACTACCTTGCCAACATGGCGTAGAAGAGAGTGTGTCTCTTGGTTTGAGGAGACTAGCTCGAGAGGAGCTTTAACTGACTGAGTCAACTGCCGATTGCGAAGTGAGACCTGCTCAACGGAGCACGGAGGGTCCAAGGTAGGGAAAAAGAGTGGGGGGTAGGAGACAAAAGGAGAACATATAAACATTGCCAACTTTAAAACAAAAAATTGATCTTCTCTTGCTGAGCCGGTCTTCAAAGAGTTGATAACAGATGATACTAGCGCAGCATGGTGAGTAAAGAAGTAGACGTAGTCCTCTTGCTCAAGGAGAAAATAGCTGGCGATGGTGGCAGGATCTGGTGGCCAAATGGATAAGTAAGTCCTCTAGCACCAGGAAGAATTGAGGAGCTTCAGAGATTCGCTGCGAGATGACGCTAGGTGGGTCACAGAAGTTATATATCTAGAACAGACTTATGAAGACATAAGAGATTTGCCCATCAAGGAGAAAACAGAAGATCACTGTTGGTGTTTGACAAAGAGGAAGGAAGAAATGAACATGCAAGGAGCAATAAAAATTATATCTCAGGTACCGTGTATTCAAGGAATACACCATCTGAAAGTTTATTCCGGATGATGACGAATCATGCATTCAATTGTACTCATCGTGAAGCATGTAGAACAGCACTCGCGCATACATTGTCATTATTGTGGATTCTTGGGACACTTGGTCCGAGTAATAATCTCTCCTGAGATGTGGCCTAGTTTTGGCAAATTTAATTTATTCAGTGGGAGTCATTATGGGAGTTTTGTTTGTTAATTCTTTTTGTAAATAGCTGATCTGTTATTAAATTCATTTGTTATAACCCTGGCTTCACTTTTTCCTACATGTTATTTTGTTATATGTTACCCTGCATGTTTTTTTTGTCGTGTAGCCTCCTGAGAGGCCGAGTGCAGCTCTTTCTAGTCGACGCCCGTGGGCGACCTGCGCGTCGGGATGAGAGATGGAATGGATGAAGATGAATGAAACTGGGCAAGGATGTGGAAGGAAGCGGCCGTGGCCTGTCAGAAGGTAGTGTCCCAGCATTTGCCTGGTGTTGAAAATGGGAAACCACGGAAAACCATTTCAAGGACAGCCGACGGTGGGGCTCGAACCCACGCGTCTACCGAGTCAGCAGAGAGCTTGGCCCCTTGACCTAACGCAGCGCTTTAGCCCACGAAGCCACTACTGTCGGTACCCTGCATGTTAATGAAGAGCTTTAACAACAACTTACGATATGGACTGTTACACCCCCCGAAACTGAGTCTCATAAGCTTCTTTGCAAGGGTTCATAAAACAAAAATGGCTCCCCGGGTGGGGATTATTGTTGTTGTTGTTGCTTCGCTGATCTCATATTTATTTCGTTGAGAAATGATGCCAGGTCAAGCGGGCAGAGTAAATTCAGTAAATTGAGGCGATGTTGTACCGCCATGTGCATTAGTAAAATCACTGAGTTCCTAAAGTTAGAAATATTGAACAAGGTTAGAATTTGATATTGTATTTGTTATAAACTTGTTCTGGCGCCCGGCATTAAAATGAGAAAATTTGCATATTATTGAACTCAGTCAAAGCAGGAAGGTGTTGCCTTATATATTGACATTTAGTTAACTTCGGTTAATTAGTGTTCGTAAATTCTGTTGGTTAGGAATTTAAAAGCAGATCACTAGGGAGTTATTTTGTTGTTTGGAAATAAGAGTAATTTATTCAGTAAATTTTGATTACTGAAAATTTTATTAAATTAGAATCAGTAATATTTAAATATTATGACATGTATGCGTGTGTATGACTGAAATCTCGGTGCATGACCCTGTTTTTCTCTGGTTATATTTGTGTATTGTGCAATGGCGAGTGTTGAAGAAATCAAAGGATTGTTAGAACACATGTCCGCGAAAACGGAAAAACAGTTAGAACAGATGTCCGCGAAAACGGAAGAACAGTTTAAAATTCAGAGCGAGCATAATGATAAACAATTAAATAAACAGTTAGAACAGATGTCCGATAAAACGGAAGAACAATTAAATAAACAATTAGAAGTTCAGCGTGAGCATAGTGAAAAACAGTTGCAAGACATGAGCGGTAATATTACGGTCCAATTACAGATCCAGAAATAGGATACTGATAAACAATTTAACGAATTGATTCATAAACTATCAGAACAGGCGGTAACGCAAACAGAGCAATTAGAAAAGATCACTCACGACATAAATCAAAGTGTTAGGGAAGTAGAGAAACTGGCAGATGAGGTCGCGGAGATTAACGCCAAACAATTAGGTGAAATTAAAAAGTTGGAGTCGAAATTTGACAATAAACTCATACAATTTGATGAAATGGTGGCCGATAAATTAAAGAAAATCGAGGCAGCATGCGTCAATAACACAGCCGGAATAAAGAGCACACAGGATAAATTACAGCAACAAATTAATTCAGTCGACAGCAACGTACTTGAGTTAATAAAGGAAATCGATAAACTTGAGATCAAAACCGAAACAGAACGTATGCACTTGCGTGAAAACTTAGGGGACCAATTAATTAAAACCCAGCAGGTCATAAGAGAAGAGGTAGGAGAACAGCTCAATAAAAATCGGGATAATCTGGAAGACCAATTAATTAAAACCCAGCAGGTTATAAGAGAAGAGGTCGGAGAACAATTAGTTAAAACACAAGAGCAAATACAAGAACAAATACGAGAGGAGCTAGAAAAGAATCAGGAAAGGAGCGAAGAGAAAATTAGCAGTATGAAGAACAGGATCCGAAGAGATTGGGAGCAGCAGGTCAACGAAACGAAAGAAGACAGGCTGACAATTATAAAGCGTTTAGGTGAATACAATTCGAGAGTACAGGCTTTGGAGGAAAACGTAAAATCCAAACTCCAAGAACACACAGATCTCATAATTAAAAATGAAATCAGATCATTAGAGAACGCAACACTATTTTCGGCAGAAAATGTAGTAGGCAAGCAGGGAAGCATTGGAAGTCCGGTGGGCTTGAAGTTGGCTGAGGATAACAGCCGAGGTCAAAGTCCTAAATTAACGAGCAACGCATTCCAACAGTACAGGGGAGAGACGTCCACACCGCAACCCGACTTGCCACCTGCCCAAGTAATTCAGGTCATTAGGGGGAATGATTTCAAACCCGATAAATTCAGGGAGCACACAGGAACCACTACCAAAGCTTTTTTACGTCAGTTGGATGATTATTTTAATGATCAACATATCAGTCCCGCAAAACAGTTGCGACTCGTGGAAAAGTTTTTAGAAGACCCAAGCTTAATCTGGTTCTTGAGCTTTAAATATACATTCACCGACATGGCACAATTCAGAGAAGCGGTCTTAAAGAAGTTCTGGAGTCCTTCTTTGCAGCAGGGATTAAGAATGGATCTGTACACTAGAAAATATCACAGCACGCATCCGACTAGATTTTCAGAATTCTTTAGCCAACAGCTGGTTAAATTCCGCGATTTTGACGACCCCCCTAGTGAAGAAAACATGGTTCTAACCATCGGGAAACAACTTCCTATGAACATTCAACAGCTGTTAGTGGCCGGAAATATTAAGACCGCAGTGCAGGCTGAAGAGTTACTCCGCCATTTAGACGAGACAAGTATGGTTAGTCCACAGACAGGGAGGAGAAACATGGAATGTGTCAACACGGCAGAAGTGGTTCAGGGACACCAAACTAGTCTCAACCAGGGGAACCAAATAAAAACCCAATCTACGGGAACGCAGTTTACACCGAGACGGCAAGACTATGATGGCCGAAATCAATTCAACCAGAATAATCGAAATTTTCAGAATCGCCGAGATAACTATAACCAAAACAATCAGAACCAGCAAAATCAATGGACGTACCAGCGAGAATACACCAATTGGAGGGGAAACCAAAGGCAGAGTAGACCTTACCAAAGGAATGGAGATGGCAGGTGGAACAACACGAGGAAATATCGCCAAGATAATCGGGGAGACTATCGCAACAATTGGGATGAGCGGTACGTCGAATCGCAGAAGTATTTAGATCAGTTAAACGCCGAAGAGACGGAGAAAGAGAAGTGGGGGCGTGCAATGGCGAATAGGCAGAGCCCGGATAATCACCAAGTAGCGGGGGGCGGAAAGCTTATTACGGCAGCAGAAGAGATCAGCCGACAAGCCGGAACAGCAAAATAGTAGAGGAAATTCGCGGGCCGAAGTTTCGAGCAAGGGCCTGGAAATATGGTAGGAGGAGAAGAAGAAGAAGATGGGAGAAGAAGAAGATGGGAGGAGAAGAAGATGGGAGAAGAAGAAGATGGGAGGAGAAGAAGAAGAAGGAGAAGATAACCATTTGATGAATAAGCAGGATTATGTGTGAAGAATCACTATTGCAGATTTTATTTTGAGAACCAACACTCAAATGTACGTGGCCGTGGAGCACCTCGGGAGAGAGCGTGCTTTGTTTGTAAACAACAAGACAGCTGAGACGACTGGAGTGGTAATCACGTGTGGAGAAGGGGAGGTCTACCGAGACGTATGAATGACATTCCGGCATGGAGCGCGCACACTAATTGGGTCAGTGGAGTGTACACTCGAGCAGCTGAGCGAGATATTAAAGAGATGTTGTTGTTACTACTGTGGATATTGTTTTTGAAATCCAACTCAATCACTTGCTTCGAATTTCAAAACCTTGCTGAGGATAAATGAACCCTTATTAATCTGCGATAAATAAGTATTCATGATTTATTATTATTATTACTACGGCCCAGGCAGTACTTATGGATGGTGACAAAGAGGAGGGCAAGTTAGCGTGTTGCAATGATTGCCACAGAAGCAGAGCTTGGTAGCTATTCTTGAAAACGGCCGGGTAAGCTGACTTCAAGGCCAAATTGTGTAACAACATGCACCAGAATTGGAATCCTAAAGGGATGGTCACGAGTTTCTTGCAACCGACCTACGATTGAATCACCCAATAAGGAGAGACCAAGCCTAAACCACGCGATGGATGGCGTCACTGGTAAAAAGCGCGCGGAATTGATTATCTAAAGAACAGCCGATCCGAATTATCTCCGCATGTGTGCGCTGAGACGTTTGAATTAAATGATGAAGATTGACACTAGTCCCATGTGTGTGAGATGAAAACTCGTGAAAATTTTTCTTAATTCACCCCACTTCACCTCACTCTGTCAGTTTCCAATAAATTGATCGACGAGACGCTGTTTCGATGTCTATCTGTTTGGAGCTCTGGTGAGCTAACTTCACGCCAGTTTGCGTAGTAATTTTTAAAGCTCTAATATTATTTGAAGTCTAACGTTTTGAGCTCTGGTGAACTAACTTCACGCCAGTTTGCGTGGCGACTTTAGTACTTAAATATTATCTTGGAGACAACTATTTTCAGCTCTTAGGGGCAAGACTTGAGTAACATTCCAATTAGCGCTTAACCCGAGCGAAGGTCCACGCAGAGCAGTAGAGATTACCAAGCGAGATAACGACTGCGAGACAGGCAGATTTAAAACTTGTATTGTCAAGCCAGTGACGATGGGTTTGAAGTGTACATTTCATGTAAATTTTTACTGTATTTTTTCAAGTGTTGTATTGTGCGTGTGTAAGCGAGAGCTAGGGAAAGTCTTCGTTGATTAATCGCATAGGACAATTCGTGGGCGAAATTTGTAACTCACAAGCGATTATAGCCAGGTCATTTTATAATAACATTGAACTTTTCTTCCAAAGAGACTACACCAAGATGTCCGACGTGTGGTCAGAAGCCTGAGTGATGTCCAACGCTTCTACGAAGACAACGATGGAAGGCTAATTTTCCCGTAGGGAAATGAGCCGAGATGCAAGTCATATGTTCTACAAGCTGATACGGTGATGTACAAAAATTGATTATTCAATATGTAGTTAGATTGGCGGGGGAACTTTGTAAATAGTTCATTTTAGTCTTTTTCTTGTTTTTGATTGTTTTTCTTGTACCGAAACTAAATGTTTTAAATGTACGTTGGCGCGTGGCCAAAGTTGTTTGTTGTGTATTTATTTTTCTTTGGAGTCATATTTTGAAGTACACGGCGCGTGTACGTGATTTTTATCCATGCGAATGCGAAACCCGTTACATTCGATAAGTGGTGCTTTATTAAAGTTCATATTTTGTTGATAGGAAAAGGAGGTAATTACTGTAAGATAGTTGCTGAACAGGTTATTATTCATATTAGGGTTGCCGAGCGCAACAAATTAAGATGTAATTGTAGAACACCTTAGTTCTAATTTTTTTTTAGATTTTTTTTGAGTCCTTTTCAGGTTCGATAGTCACTGGCATAGGACGGCGGCGCCAGCAGGTGGAAAATATTTATGTCATTTTTTTTTCAGGGTCTGTCAAACCCATACGTGTGATTCTGTGTGTGTTATCGTGTCAGGTGTGTGTATTCTATGTGAAGAGGGGTAGAGGTCCTACCGCCCTCATAAAGTTTGTTGTTGTTGTATTTTGATGGAAAGGCAGGGTGCACTGAGGAGACCGCTGTTCCTTGTTCATATGCTATTTTGTTCTGACACACACACGCGTATTATTGTGCTTTGGGGCACGCTTCTTCGAGACTGGATCCCGTCGCTTGGGAGGCCGAGGTTATTTTGACACGTGGGTTGACGGATATGCAGAGTTCCACGAATCGCCCGTCTAGCCTGGTGACTTATTTTGTTAGGCAGTCCTATTTTCCGACTGGCCCCTTTAAGCTTTCATTTAGCAAACCTGTTCTTTGTGATGGTTATTTTGAACCATAATTAAGTGGGGAGTTCGCCATGTTTGTGACGGATTATTGCATGTCGTATGGATGGAATAGTGTGTTAATGATGTAAATGTTGGCTTTGAGCCTAGTGATTGTTTATGACTCAGTTCATGTAATTTAGTAGGTGACGCCCGTGTGGTGTAGTGGTTGTTTACTTGTAAAAAAATGACGGAGGTCATATGTGTATTTTCTTTTGTTGGCCACGTATTAACTTACTTGTGTTGATTTGTGAGAAGTCCTAATTTTAGGCAGTAATGTTTTGCTACGGCAGTCTTGATTCCAATTTCATGCGGAAATTACTGTGTTGTTTATTTTAGGTATAGGAAGTGTCGTTTTAGTTTTAAGTGTTGTATAGTTGTTCCCCGCGTCTGTCTAGCTCTAAGTAATGCGGATTCGTCTTCTGAAAGTTTATTCCGGATGATGACGAATCATGCATTCAATTGTACTCATCGTGAAGCATGTAGAACAGCACTCGCGCATACATTGTCATTATTGTGGATTCTTGGGACACTTGGTCCGAGTAATAATCTCTCCTGAGATGTGGCCTAGTTTTGGCAAATTTAATTTATTCAGTGGGAGTCATTATGGGAGTTTTGTTTGTTAATTCTTTTTGTAAATAGCTGATCTGTTATTAAATTCATTTGTTATAACCCTGGCTTCACTTTTTCCTACATGTTATTTTGTTATATGTTACCCTGCATGTTTTTTTGTCGTGTAGCCTCCTGAGAGGCCGAGTGCAGCTCTTTCTAGTCGACGCCCGTTGGCGACCTGCGCGTCGGGATGAGAGATGGAATGGATGAAGATGAATGAAACTGGGCAAGGATGTGGAAGGAAGCGGCCGTGGCCTGTCAGAAGGTACTGTCCCAGCATTTGCCTGGTGTTGAAAATGGGAAACCACGGAAAACCATTTCAAGGACAGCCGACGGTGGGGCTCGAACCCACGCGTCTACCGAGTCAGCAGAGAGCTTGGCCCCTTGACCTAACGCAGCGCTTTAGCCCACGAAGCCACTACTGTCGGTACCCTGCTTGTTAATGAAGCGCTTTAACAACAACTTACGATATGGACTGTTACACCCCCCGAAACTGAGTCTCATAAGCTTCTTTGCAAGGGTTCATAAAACAAAAATGGCTCCCCGGGTGGGGATTATTGTTGTTGTTGTTGCTTCGCTGATCTCATATTTATTTCGTTGAGAAATGATGCCAGGTCAAGCGGGCAGAGTAAATTCAGTAAATTGAGGCGATGTTGTACCGCCATGTGCATTAGTAAAATCACTGAGTTCCTAAAGTTAGAAATATTGAACAAGGTTAGAATTTGATATTGTATTTGTTATAAACTTGTTCTGGCGCCCGGCATTAAAATGAGAAAATTTGCATATTATTGAACTCAGTCAAAGCAGGAAGGTGTTGCCTTATATATTGACATTTAGTTAACTTCGGTTAATTAGTGTTCGTAAATTCTGTTGGTTCGGGATTTAAAAGCAGATCACTAGGGAGTTATTTTGTTGTTTGGAAATAAGAGTAATTTATTCAGTAAATTTTGATTACTGAAAATTTTATTAAATTAGAATCAGTAATATTTAAATATTATGACATGTATGCGTGTGTATGACTGAAATCTCGGTGCATGACCCTGTTTTTCTCTGGTTATATTTGTGTATTGTGCAATGGCGAGTGTTGAAGAAATCAAAGGATTGTTAGAACACATGTCCGCGAAAACGGAAAAACAGTTAGAACAGATGTCCGCGAAAACGGAAGAACAGTTTAAAATTCAGAGCGAGCATAATGATAAACAATTAAATAAACAGTTAGAACAGATGTCCGATAAAACGGAAGAACAATTAAATAAACAATTAGAAGTTCAGCGTGAGCATAGTGAAAAACAGTTGCAAGACATGAGCGGTAATATTACGGTCCAATTACAGATCCAGAAATTGGATACTGATAAACAATTTAACGAATTGATTCATAAACTATCAGAACAGGCGGTAACGCAAACAGAGCAATTAGAAAAGATCACTCACGACATAAATCAAAGTGTTAGGGAAGTAGAGAAACTGGCAGATGAGGTCACGGAGATTAACGCCAAACAATTAGGTGAAATTAAAAAGTTGGAGTCGAAATTTGACAATAAACTCATACAATTTGATGAAATGGTGGCCGATAAATTAAAGAAAATCGAGGCAGCATGCGTCAATAACACAGCCGGAATAAAGAGCACACAGGATAAATTACAGCAACAAATTAATTCAGTCGACAGCAACGTACTTGAATTAATAAAGGAAATCGATAAACTTGAGATCAAAACCGAAACAGAACGTATGCACTTGCGTGAAAACTTAGAGGACCAATTAATTAAAACCCAGCAGGTCATAAGAGAAGAGGTAGGAGAACAGCTCAATAAAAATCGGGATAATCTGGAAGACCAATTAATTAAAACCCAGCAGGTTATAAGAGAAGAGGTCGGAGAACAATTAGTTAAAACACAAGAGCAAATACAAGAACAAATACGAGAGGAGCTAGAAAAGAATCAGGAAAGGAGAGAAGAGAAAATTAGCAGTATGAAGAACAGGATCCGAAGAGATTGGGAGCAGCAGGTCAACGAAACGAAAGAAGACAGGCTGACAATTTTAAAGCGCTTAGGTGAATACAATTCGAGAGTACAGGCTTTGGAGGAAAACGTAAAATCCAAACTCCAAGAACACACAGATCTCATAATTAAAAATGAAATCAGATCATTAGAGAACGCAACACTATTTTCGGCAGAAAATGTAGTAGGCAAGCAGGGAAGCATTGGAAGTCCGGTGGGCTTGAAGTTGGCTGAGGATAACGGCCGAGGTCAAAGTCCTAAATTAACGAGCAACGCATTCCAACAGTACAGGGGAGAGACGTCCACACCGCAACCCGACTTGCCACCTGCCCAAGTAATTCAGGTCATTAGGGGGAATGATTTCAAACCCGATAAATTCAGGGAGCACACAGGAACCACTACCAAAGCTTTTTTACGCCAGTTGGATGATTATTTTAATGATCAACATATCAATCCCGCAAAACAGTTGCGACTCGTGGAAAAGTTTTTAGAAGGCCCAAGCTTAATCTGGTTCTTGAGCTTTAAATATACATTCACCGACATGGCACAATTCAGAGAAGCGTTCTTAAAGAAGTTCTGGAGTCCTTCTTTGCAGCAGGGATTAAGAATGGATCTGTACACTAGAAAATATCACAGCACGCATCCGACTAGATTTTCAGAATTCTTTAGCCAACAGCTGGTTAAATTCCGCGATTTTGACGACCCCCCTAGTGAAGAAAACATGGTTCTAACCATCGGGAAACAACTTCCTATGAACATTCAACAGCTGTTAGTGGCCGGAAATATTAAGACCGCAGTGCAGGCTGAAGAGTTACTCCGCCATTTAGACGAGACAAGTATGGTTAGTCCACAGACAGGGAGGAGAAACATGGAATGTGTCAACACGGCAGAAGTGGTTCAGGGACACCAAACTAGTCACAACCAGGGGAACCAAATAAAAACCCAATCTACGGGAACGCAGTTTACACCGAGACGGCAAGACTATGATGGCCGAAATCAATTCAACCAGAATAATCGAAATTTTCAGAATCGCCGAGATAACTATAACCAAAACAATCAGAACCTGCAAAATCAATGGACGTACCAGCGAGATTACACCAATTGGAGGGGAAACCAAAGGCAGGGTAGACCTTACCAAAGGAATGGAGATGGCAGGTGGAACAACACGAGGAACTATCGCCAAGATAATCGGGGAGACTATCGCAACAATTGGGATGAGCGGTACGTCGAATCGCAGACGTATTTAGATCAGTTAAACGCCGAAGAGACGGAGAAAGGGAAGTGGGGGCGTGCAATGGCGAATAGGCAGAGCCCGGATAATCACCAAGTAGCGGGGGGCGGAAAGCTTATTACGGCAGCAGAAGAGATCAGCCGACAAGCCGGAACAGCAAAATAGTAGAGGAAATTCGCGGGCCGAAGTTTCGAGCAAGGGCCTGGAAATATGGTAGGAGGAGAAGAAGAAGAAGAAGATGGGAGAAGAGGAAGATGGGAGGAGAAGAAGATGGGAGAAGAAGAAGATGGGAGAAGAAGAAGAAGAAGGAGACGAGAACCCTTTGATGAATAAGCAGGATTATGTGTGCAGAATCATTATTGCAGATTTTATTTTGAGAACCAACACTCAAATGTACGTGGCCGTGGAGCACCTGGGGAGAGAGCGTGCTTTGTTTGTAAACAACAAGACAGCTGAGACGACTGGAGTGGTAATCACGTGAGGAGAAGGGGCGGTCTACCGAGACGTATGAATGACATTCCGGCATGGAGCGCGCACACTAATTGGGTCAGTGGAGTGTACACTCGAGCAGCTGAGCGAGATATTAAAGAGATGTTGTTGTTACTACTGTGGATATTGTTTTTGAAATCCAAATCAATCACTTGCTTCGAATTTCAAAACCTTGCTGAGGATAAATGAACCCTTATTAATCTGCGATAAATAAGTATTCATGATATATTATTATTATTACTACGGCCCAGGCAGTACTTATCGATGGTGACAAAGAGGAAGGCAAGTTAGCGTGTTGCAATGATTGCCACAGAAGCAGAGCTTGGTAGCTATTCTTGAAAACGGCCGGGTAAGCTGAGTTCAAGGCCAAATTGTGTAACAACATGCACCAGAATTGGAATCCTAAAGGGATGGTCACGAGTTTCTTGCAACCGACCTACGATTGAATCACCCAATCAGGAGAGACCAAGCCTAAACCACGCGATGGGTGGCGTCACTGGTAAAAAGGGCGCGGAATTGATTATCTAAAGAACTGCCGATCCGAATTATCTCCGCATGTGTGCGCTGAGACGTTTGAATTAAATGATGAAGATTGACACTAGTCCCATGTGTGTGAGATGAAAACTCTAGAATTTTTTTCTTAATTCACCCCACTCCACCTCACTCTGTCAGTTTCCAATAAATTGATCGACGAGACGCTGTTTCGATGTCTATCTGTTTGGAGCTCTGGTGAGCTAACTCCACGCCAGTTTGCGTAGTGATTTTTAAAGCTCTAATATTATTTGAAGTCTAACGTTTTGAGCTCTGGTGAACTAACTTCACGCCAGTTTGCGTGGCGACTTTAGTACTTAAATATTATCTTGGAGACAACTATTTTCAGCTCTTAGGGGCAAGACTTGAGTAACATTCCAATTAGCGCTTAACCCGAGCGAAGGTCCACGCAGAGCAGTAGAGATTACCGAGCGAGATAACGACTGCGAGACAGGCAGATTTAAAAACTTGTATTGTCAAGCCAGTGACGATGGGTTTGAAGTGTACATTTCATGTAAATTTTTACTGTATTTTTTCAAGTGTTGTATTGTGCGTGTGTAAGCGAGAGCTAGGGAAAGTCTTCGTTGATTAATCGCATAGGACAATTCGTGGGCGAAATTAGTAACTCACAAGCGATTATAGCCAGGTCATTTTATAATAACATTGAACTTTTCTTCCAAAGAGACTACACCAAGATGTCCGACGTGTGGTCAGGAGCCGGAGTGATGTCCAACGCTTCTACGAAGACAACGATGGAAGGCTAATTTTCCCGTAGGGAAATAGGCCGAGATGCAAGTCATATGTTCTACAAGCTGATACGGTGATGTACAAAAATTGATTATTCAATATGTAGTTAGATTGGCGGGGGAACTTTGTAAATAGTTCATTTTAGTCTTTTTCTTGTTTTTGATTGTTTTTCTTGTACCGAAACTAAATGTTTTAAATGTACGTTGGCGCGTGGCCAAAGTTGTTTGTTGTGTATTTATTTTTCTTTGGAGTCATATTTAAAGTACACGGCGCGTGTACGTGATTTTTATCCATGCGAATGCGAAACCCGTTACATTCGATAAGTGGTGCTTTATTAAAGTTCATATTTTGTTGATAGGAAAGGGAGGTAATTACTGTAAGATGTTTGCTGAACAGGTTATTATTCATATTAGGGTTGCCGATCGCAACAAATTAAGATGTAATTGTAGAACACCTTAGTTCTAATTTTTTTTTAGATTTTTTTGAGTCCTTTTCAGGTTCGATAGTCACTGGCATAGGACGGCGGCGCCAGCAGGTGGAAAATATTTATGTCATTTTATTTCAGGGTCTGTTGTCAAACCCATACGTGTGATTCTGTGTGTGTTATCGTTTCAGGTGTGTGTATTCTACGTGAAGAGGGGTAGAGGTCCTACCGCCCTCATATATTTTGTTGTTGTTGTATTTTGATGGAAAGGCAGGGTGCTCTGAGGAGACCGCTGTTCCTTGTCCATATGCTATTTTGTTCTGACACACACACACGTATTATTGTGCTTTGGGGCACGCTTCTTCGAGACTGGATCCCGTTCCTTGGGAGGCCGAGGTTATTTTGACACGTGGGTTGACAGATATGCAGAGTTCCACGAATCGCCCGTCTAGCCTGGTGACTTATTTTGTTAGGCAGTCCTATTTTCCGACTGGCCCCTTTAAGCTTTCATTTAGCAAACCTGTTCTTTGTGATGGTTATTTTGAACCATAATTAATTGGGGAGTTCGCCATGTTTGTGACGGATTATTGCATGTCGTTTGGATGGAATAGTGTGTTAATGATGTAAATGTTGGCTTTGAGCCTAGTGATTGTTTATGACTCAGTTCATGTAATTTAGTAGGTGACGCCCGTGTGGTGTTGTGGTTGTTTACTTGTAAAAAATGACGGCGGTCATATGTGTATTTTCTTTTGTTGGTCACGTATTAACTTACTTGTGTTGATTTGTGAGAAGTCCTAATTTTAGGCAGTAATGTTTTGCTACGGCAGTCTTGATTCCAATTTCATGTGGAAATTACTGTGTTGTTTATTTTAGGTATAGGAAGTGTCGGTTTAGTTTTAAGTGTTGTATAGTTGTTCCCCGCGTCTGTCTAGCTCTAAGTAATGCGGATTCGTCTTCTGAAAGTTTATTCCGGATGATGACGAATCATGCATTCAATTGTACTCATCGTGAAGCATGTAGAACAGCACTCGCGCATACATTGTCATTATTGTGGATTCTTGGGACACTTGGTCCGAGTAATAATCTCTCCTGAGATGTGGCCTAGTTTTGGCAAATTTAATTTATTCAGTGGGAGTCATTATGGGAGTTTTGTTTGTTAATTCTTTTTGTAAATAGCTGATCTGTTATTAAATTCATTTGTTATAACCCTGGCTTCACTTTTCCCTGCATGTTAATGAAGCGCTTTAACAACAACTTACGATATGGACTGTTACACCCCCCGAAACTGAGTCTCATAAGCTTCTTTGCAAGGGTTCAGTAGTTAGCCTAATTTTTTTTAGTTTAACCATAGTTTACAACCATATAATCTCTCTAAAGTACAATCTCCGGATAGCTATCACCATTTAGCATTTCACCTAACATATATACTGCATTTAGCATACACTGACAGTTGCAGTACCAATACTGCAACTAAATAATTGTACATATTGTAAATATTTTCACCTGTATTTCAAACATAGATTTTGTAGCCTAAGTGTAATGGATCTGATGATGATTGCTTGACGATCGAAACTGGTCATCCTAGTGTTTTATTAATCTCATGTAATTTATTTCAGGATTAGGGCATAACCCATCTCTTTTAGGTACATTCGTGTTGACCGACTGAAAAGCACTAAACTCTTGTTTACTAAGGCAACACTGAAAATATGGCTTCAAACACCACAATACAAATGTGTGTAAAAGAACAAATTAATTAATTAATTAAGTTCGAAACCCATTTCATTTTTTAACGAATCTTAAAAGAAGTAAGTAAAATCAAGTAGATACCGTAACTAATTTCATTACGGTACCGGTATATAATGTATTATGTAAACCATTAAAATTGTAGTTTTATCCAATCTAAATGAAATTTATTTAAAAAAAATTGAAAACGCCGACGATCTTTATTCTTTTGTTGTATGAAACAACTGTATTAAGCAAATATGAACTATAGAGGGGGCGGCAAATGGACTTAAGCCTATAGGAGGCATACTCTTAAATCCGGCCCTGAACACAGGCCGTGCTAGACGCGTCTCTCAGTGCACTATCCGTAGGAACATGGGTTCCATGGGGTATGGGGAGCCAGCGCCGCACACGGGTGCCACTGTTAACCCAATGTCATCGACACAACGACGCGCTTTTGTCGCCAATCACTACGGGTGGACACTGGAACAATGGCGTAACGTGATATGGTTGGACGAATCATGATGTCAATTGCACCATGCTGACGGGAGGTACCGTGTGTTGCGCAGACCACATGAATCGATGGATCCCGCCTGCCTCGAAGGTTTGGTCCAGGGAAGTGGTGTCTCTATAACAGTTCCTCGTATGGAATGGGTCCCCTGGCTGTTCTGGAAGAGACTTTGATGTTCTGCGATATGTTGAGCTGCCAGAGGCCCCACATGCTATTAGGTGACTACCCCATGACATTTCCTAAGTCAGTGTACTGGCTAACACGGCAAAAATCATTGATTCGGATAAAGATTATTGTTGAGTAGTACCGTACGCGCGGGGTTGGCAATATTGTATTTGTCCCATAATTCACGTGTATTATGGCGAACACAACTGGAATTTTACTATATAAGTCGTGATCTAAAAAGGGGATGGTGGGTGGGTTATAGACAACGGAGGAGTAAACATCTATTACCACAGCATTTCTACAATATTATTATCCATTAAAAAAGGCATTTCGGCTAATTTAAGTAGTTTTGTAGAATGTTCACCACTTCTGAACTGTTACCAATTTTATTATGGCCCTCGTGCGGTCGATTAGTCTTCAGGCCAGTTAACACACACTATAGAATAACATTTTGACTCATATAATGGCTTATATCACCTCCTCAGAATAAGAATTTGCCGCGAATTCCTACAGCGACCCGATAAGAATGAAGAACTCGTGTTCCCGTCGACCGTCCTGCAATACCAAAACAGGTCACCTCACGTTCCGACCTACTAATGCCTCAAAAATACCACACGAGTCATACCTAGGCCAATATGTTTGACCTTGTGCTGGGTTGGTCAACATCCCTCGGAGCCAAGTTTAAAAGCTGGAGCGTAGAGCTTTCTCGCTTCTTTGCTGTTGTTGTTGTTGCATAAGGGCTGTGACATCGTGGTCATTTGGTTGTGTGCGTATGGAATTTGTGTGATAACCTGTGATATTGTGATGGCAGTATTAGTGCCTGTATTTGTAAATTGGGAATAGGATCAGGAAGGAGGCGGGTGTGGCCTTAAGTTAGGAATCATCCCAGAATTTTCCTGGAATAGAAGTGGGGAATACCATGGAAAACCACTTCCAGGAATGCTGAGGAGGGAATCTAACTGCACATTACTGCAGTTAATAATAATAATAATAATAATAATAATAATAATATCGTATGGCCTCGGATGCCGGGTGCAAGCTTTGTTATTTGACACCCAGAGGGTAGCTTGGATATCGAATTTCGTTGTTCCTTGAAGCACTATAAAAGTCAAGGAGGTTAGATATCTAAGCTCCTTGAACACAATAGCGCTTTCTAGTAGAGAAATGAGGAACTTTGTGTTGGAGGAAACTCCCGAGATTAGTCTTGCCATTATGAAAACGACCTACTGAATTCAAATGGGTTCTTTAACATGCCAACATCGTATGACATACGTGGCGTAATTTTTGCCGCCTTTCAAAAACCACTTACCACGGCCAGGAGCGAACCTGCAAGCTTGGGGGTTAGTAGTCCGACACGTCAACCACTCACCCACCGTGCCAAACATTACTGCAGTTACCAGAGTGACACATTTTATCAGACAAATTCAACATACACCCAAATACATGGGGCTGATGTCCACGATCTCTCAGGTCAGGAATTTATGCGGGAAAGCCACAGTGCTCTCGCTTCGTTTCTTCGTGAGTTCGCATTGGTTCTTTATCACTGACGGATGCTGAAGAAACGTACACTCTCCTTGTGATCAGCTCTATCCTTGTTGGTCCTCGTGTGACAAGCAACAATTGCACAGCATACCATCTCGAATTCAGCGATGAAAAGGACTACTTTATACGTTTGAGGTCATCTGCCCCTCTTAACACAGATTAAAGAATACAAATTTGGAATTGAATTTAAAATTTTGAGGTGAACACCTAAATTTAAAAAGACCAATAATTAATAAAACAAAAATAAAACAAACAAAAAAACAAAAAATTAAATAAAAATAAAAATTATAATAATAAACAAAAATTACGGAAAAACAAAAAAAATATCATTCAAAAACGAACAAGTCGTTGAGTCAATTTAAACTGGAAAATTTAGATTGCTGGCCCTAACCCGCTCTCACCTATAAAGCGGATAACGCGATCAGCAGTCACCGCGTCATCGGCTAATATAAGTTTGAGTGTCGTCTGCAAACCAAGGTTTCTTCGTAAGTCAGCAAGATCCACACACTTGGTTAAAATGCGGGCCACGGTGAAAGTGGTACCAAGTGGGGGATCTTCCCTTCTCATTAGGTACGAGTGGGTGGATCTTGTATGACCTATCCTTAGCCTACACAAATTTCGGACTCTCTCCGTGACCGGAAAGAGCTCCGCCACACGCGAGTAGTTCCCTTGATCGCTCTCAGTTTACTGGGCAGTGGGTCAGCTAGACATGGACTTTCCCAAAATACCAGAACTTGTAGGCGTAGGCCTAACTGAGAGTGAATATCTCTAGCGGGTACCTCCATTGGTCGAGGTGGTAGTGATACCGCCTCTTTTGCAGCTTGATCCGCTAACTTATTTCCCGCAATTCCCATGTGGCTTGGAAGCCACAGAAGGGTGATTGGAGTGTCAGCGTGGCACAGCCCGGCTAGTAAGTCGTGGATTCGCTGCACTAGGGGATGTTGCGGGAAACATGAAGCAATTGACTGCAACGAACTCAAAGAGTCGGTACACACGAGAAAGTGGATTCGTGCATCCTGTAGTGCAAACTGCAGAGCTTCATAGATGGCAACAAGCTGCGCAGTAAACACACTACAGGCCTCAGGCAAAGAGATCTTGGTATTTGCACCATCAATAACGTAAGCACAACCCACTTTCTCGTCCACCTTCGAACCATCCGTGTAGAGAATGCCAGCGTCCGGAAATTGGTGAACTATGCTGGGGAACTGCCTGCGATAAACGGCAACCCACTCGGCTCATGCAACCCACCGTTGACAAACAAACGGAAGCATACATACAAGGCTTTGACTCTTGCAAGAGCAAGTGGCTTACGTCGTTCTCTATTATTGCTACCAAGTTGAGCGTAACTTACAAAACATACGTAACAGCAAAAACAAGTCTCCTGTTCTGTGACAAAGGGCATCTATGTTCGACCTGCCTGCCTCTCACCAAGCGATGCACCGGTTAATGCATGTAAGAATTAAAAGTGAGATATCACGTTCTGCGGTTCGGATTCCACGTAACAAATAAGGAGGTCGACTGACTCATGTTCGCGAGATATTTACAGATATTGTTGCTCGGTCTATAGCACTTCTTGTTGTTTAAGTGCATTAACACTATGATTTATTAACTTATTATTGTAACGAACTTCACATATGAATGTTGTAATCACTATTTAGTTAATGTCCGTTTCTATTTAACTGGTGAGGGGCAGATGATCTCGTAGTTCCTCCCCTTAAATCAACAATAACTACTAAGTTACTACTATTCAACTGGTAGTCTATTATAATGTGGTTAGTTGGTTAAGAAATGTAATACATAATTGCTACAATACAATAGATTTGAATACGTTTGTGTAAACTTAGCAGGTAAATTGGAAAACCCTGTACAGCATCCGTATTCACTCACAAATCTCCTAGGACTGCCTAGTGTAAGCTTCGTATGACTTCCTCATTTAGTTGTGGCGCTATCTACTCATAATGTCGTGAACTGTATTACTATGTGTACGTCTTTGTGATATTCACGCCATCTATTGTTGTTTTGTAGAACTTGCTTAATTTATTTGTTTATTAAGCCGGCTAGCATAACATTTTCACTCGCTTAAGTCTAGGCATTGGATGTATTTCCGAGCTTCTCATTCGCCGTCCTGCCGCGGCGCCCGCCCGGTTCCTAATTGAGATGGTATATGGTGTTAGTAGTTATTGTTTTAAAGGGCGGAAGAGCGAGGTCATCTGCCCTTATACAGTAGTTGGTGGCAGGGGCCAACTTCCTCCCTTCTTCCTCTTATTCTACATTGTAACAACAGACGGTAGCATGCCCAAATCCTCTTCTTCTTCTTCTTGTTATAGACAGGAGTTCCACGGGCTTTACAGATGACATAATGATAAAACTTGCTTTATTATTCTACTATCCCCAAGGTACCGTAATACATATTTATTATCACTAATAATAACATCCCTGAATCAAATGCTAGTATGATACAGTACAAATATAACTTCCACACTGAAATACTCTTTCTAACCAACTCACTTAAACACTAGTTGGAACATTACTTCTCCTTATCCAATAGACACCATTCCGGCGTAAACATTATTCCATGAATACATTAGTTAGTTAGTTAGTTATTGTTGTGTTAAGGGGCGGAACTACGAGGTCATCTGCCCTCTTAACACAGATTAAAGAACACAAATTTGGAATTGAATTTAAAATTTAGAGGTGGACAACTAAATATGAAAATACCTAAAATTAATAACACAAAAAATTAAATAAAAAATAATAATAAAAATAAACAAAAATTACGGGGTGGAATTAATCATTCAAAAACGAACAAGTAGTTGAGTCAATGTTCACTGGAAAATGTAGATTGCTGTCCCCAACCCACTCTCACTTATAAAGCGGATAACGCGATCAGCAGCTACCGCGTCATCGACTAATATAAGTTTGAGTGTCGTCTGCAAACCAAGGTTTCTTCGTAAGTCAGCAAGATCCACACACTCGCTGAAAATGTGGGCCACGGTGAATACGGCTCCGCAGGTACAAAGTGGGGGGTCTTCCCTTCTCATTAGGTACGAGTGGGTGGATTTTGTATGACCTATCCTTAGCCTACACAAAATGACGGACTCTCTCCGGGCCCGGAAGGAGCTCCGCCACACGTGAGTAAGTTCCCTTGATCGCTCTCAGTTTACCGGGCAGTGGGTCAGCTAGCCACTGACTCTCCTAAAAAGCCAGAACTTGTAGGCGTAACTGAGAGCGAATATCTCTAGCGGGTACCTCCATTGGTCGAGGTGGTAGTGATACCGCCTCTTTTGCAGCTTGATCTGCTAACTCATTTCCCGCAATTCCCATGTGGCTTGGAAGCCACAGAAAGGTGATTCGAGTGTCAGCGTGGCACAGCCCGGCTAGTAGGTCGTGGATTCGCTGCACTAGGGGGTGTTGCGGGAAACATGTAGCAATTGACTGCAACGAACTCAAAGAGTCGGTACACACGAGAAAGTGTTTTCGTGCATCCTGTAGTGCAAACTGTAGAGCTTCATAGATGGCAACGAGCTCCGCAGTAAACACACTACAGGCCTCAGGCAAAGAGATCTTGGTATTTGCACCATCAATAACGTAAGCACAACCCGCCTTCTCGTCCACCTTCGAACCATCCGTGTATAGAATGCCAGCGTCCGGAAATTGGTGAACTATGCTGTGGAACTGCCTCCGGTAAACGGACGCATCCGTGTTCACCTTAGGACCTTGGTGAAGATCTAACCGAATTTCCGGACGCGGGACCCGCCACGGAGGCACCTCGCTAGATGTCCGGATCATACAGGGACCTACAGCCACTCCTATTTCAGTACACGAGCTATCAAGTCTAATACCAACTGGCCGAGTGGCACGAGGCCGGTTGGCGTACCCCTGGTGGTTTTGGGTACCGAAGAGAGCTTGATAGGTCGGGTGTTGCGGCATTTGACGCACATTGGCAGCATATGCTAAAAGCATATGTTGGCGTTTATAATTTAAAGGTGGAACACCCGATTCGGCGAGTAGGCTGGGTATCGGGCTGGTCCGGAAGGCACCGGTAGCCAGCCTATCGCCACTATGGTGGATACTGTCCAGCATGTTCAAGGTTGCCGGCCTTGCTGAACCGTATGCCGCAGAACCATAGTCTAACCGGGACAGGACGAGGGCTTGGTAGAACCGTAGCAGCACCGCACGGTCAGCCTCCCACGTAATGCCACTAAGAAACTTGAGCATGTTCAGTTTCCTGAGACATGTCATTTTCAATTGCCGTATATGGTGCTGCCACGTTAACTTGCTGTCAAAATGGAGCCCCAGGAAGCGAGAAGTGTCAACCAACGGCAACGAAGCATCCCTGAGATGTAGTTCAGGGTGTAAATGTAGCCTCCGTAGCCGACAAAAATGGACGACGGAGGTTTTCGCTGCTGAAAAACGAAAACCCCGGTCGTGAGCCCACTTGTCGACCCGGTTGATAGCTAGCTGCAATTGCCGTTCCACGACCGCCATACTTCCAGAGCTGTAGTGCAGAGCTAAATCGTCTACATACAGCGATGGAACTACCGCGGACCCGGCGGCGGCAACAATGCCATTAATGGCAATCGCGAACAAGGTGACACTCAGCACTGAACCCTGAGGAACTCCATTTTCTTGGGTATAGTATTGCGATAATGTCCTACCGACCCTTACACGGAAGAGTCGGACGGACATGAAATTCGCAATAACAGTCGGTAAGTTACCACGGAGTCCCCAATTGTGAAGGGTGGAAAGGATCCCGTAGCGCCATGTGGTGTCGTAGGCTTTCTCGAGGTCAAAGAAAACCGTGACTAGGTGCTGTATTCGGAAAAAAGCCTCCTGTATGGCGCTCTCAAGTCGCAACAGATGGTCAGTGGTGGACCTATGAGAGCGAAATCCACATTGGTACTCAGACAGGAGACCTTTATCCTCCAAGAACCACACCAGTCGACGGTTCACCATCTTTTCGAGCAGCTTACATAGGCCATTTGTCAAACAAATGGGCCTATAGCTGCTTACAAACTTGGGATCCTTTCCAGCCTTAGGAATCGGTATCACGATCCCCTCTCGCCATTGAGATGGAAACTCCCCTTCAATCCATATACGATTGAAGAGGATCAACAGTTTTTTTTATACTGGATTCGCACAGATGTTTTAACATTTGATTATGTATGTTATCCGGTCCAGGAGCCGTATCCCTGCACAGTGCAAGAGCACTGCGCAGTTCCAATTCAGAGAATGGTACATTATAGGACTCCGAAGCAGCAGTGGCAAAGGACAAGGGGTGAGTCTCTGCCTCCCGCTTCAGAGTCAGAAATGTAGGATAGTAACTCCCGGAGCAGGATACATCGGAGAAGTGCGAGCCAATGCTGTTGGCAATGGCGAGATGGTCCGTGATTTTGTCTCCATTGATGGACACTCCGGGTATCGACAGTGATGTCGGGAGTCCGGAGATCCGACGAAGCTTAGTCCACACTTGAGATGAAGGAGTATGCGCCGTCATGGACGACACATACTTTTCCCACGTCGTTTTCTTACTCTCCCGAATCAGATATCGGGCTCTAGCACGCATCCTTCTGAAGGTGATAAGGTTGGCCATAGTGTTTTGCCTCCGATAGCATTTGAAAGCACGTCGACGATCTTTAATGGCCGCTGCAATCGCGGCTGTCCACCAAGGGACAAGCTTCCGGCGTGAGTTGCCGGATGAGGAAGGTATTGTTTCCTCAGCAGCAGCCAAAATACCGTTCGTTATGTGAATTGTATGATCGTCGACACACTCAAAGGTATCTTCGGCAAACACCGCACGTGCCGTGAAAGTTGGCCAATCAGCCCGACGGAGAAGCCATCGACTTGGTAACTCGATGGCTCTCTGGTTCGGAAGAGTAACGAAAATTGGAAAATGGTCACTATTACAAAGGTCATCGTGTACACCCCACTGTAGCAGGGGAACCAACGCACGACTGCACATGGTAATATCGATACTTGAATAAGTACCGTGGGCAATAGAGAAGTGCGTAGGCTCCCCTGTGTTCAACAGACACAGGTCCAGCCGCCTGATCAGCCTCTCAAAATCTCTCCCTTTACCGCTAGTGGTAGCGGAGCCCCAGATGGTGTTGTGGGCATTAACATCTCCCAGAAGGAGAAAAGGAGGGGGGAGCTGAGAGACTAGATCCACCAGCTGGTCGTAATCCGGCTGAGAATCAGGCGGGATGTACACGCTACATACTGTTGTCATTACTGGCAACGAAGTACGAACTGCAACTGCCTCTAGCTGAGTACGCAACGGCACGTCTTCACTAAAGAGGCTAGAGTGGACGAGAGTGCAGACGCCACCAGCGGCCACAGCTCCGTCCACCCGGTCTCTAGAGAAGAGTTTGAAGTGACGCATTGTTGTCTCATGTCCAGGACGAAACCTGGATTCCTGAAGACAGACAATGGTTGCCGAAAACGAAGATATTAATTGTCGTAACTCAGCGAGATGAACAGAATAGCTATTACAGTTCCATTGTAATAGTGCCATGGTGTGGACTTAAGTAGAATTGGGTCTTCTACTTATGCTTGACCGTTTGCCACCCTTCCCCATCTCTAGTTGGAGATGATGGGGCAGGAGAGCACACCTCAATCTCCACATCTCCTTCCGAAGACGAAGAAAATGGAGCGGGCGCTCTCTTGGGTTGCGCGCGGTCGTCGTCGGACCTCACGAGTCTCGCTCTTGGGGAAGAGCGAGAGCGGTGTCGAGGGTCTTCCTCCTGGTCCGAAGACTGGGTGTCTGTCCCCGACACGCCCCGAAGAGATTTCTTTCTGGATCGGCGCCGACGTGTGTTTGGGAAAGTAGATGGTCCCTTCCCCACAGACGCCGGGACCTTATAAAACAAGATCGCTCCTACTGGCACCGCTCCACTGGTAGTGGTGGGAGCGGGATGGCCAGCAGATACGTGAGCAGCCCTGCCTTTAGGAGAGGAAGAGAAACGGCGCTGAACCGTTCCCCTCTCCTCCGCCGATCTATTTTCTTTTCTATAGGGGAGTTCCTCCATACGGACGGGCTTGGCTTCAGCAGGCTTCGCTCCCTTGGTGGTCGTGGGAGCGGAAAGGCCAGCAGAAACAGTAGCCACCCCGTCAGCAGGAGGGCGAGAGAGACGGCGACGAACCGTCTCCCTCTTCTCCCCTATATTTTTCGTATTAGGTGGGCTGGAAGAAGGACCAGCCTTGGTCGGCAAAGTCTTCTTTCCCCCTTTAGCTGGGGAAGACTTGTTCGCCGACCGTTTCGGAGAAGAAGAGGACTTCTTCTCCGAATTCGCCGGTTTAGGTGTTAAAACCGGCGCCTTCTTAACCGTGGCCGAAGAAGGTTTTGGGACCTCCTTAGGGCTGACAGTGCTCGCTGGTACAGCGAGGGGAGATTTCAAACTCGTACTAAAAGAGGACATCGAGGGTACTGCACTGGAAACTTTAACGGCATGGGTGATTGAGGGCGTCGCTGCAGCTGCAAACGATACCCGAAATTCGGGGGCATTCATATCACGGTACCTCTTGCGAGCGTCGTGATATGAAAGACTGTCAAGAGTCCTGATTTCCTGGATCTTGGCTTCCATAATGAATTCAGGGCACTGTTTTGACCGTGGAGAGTGACTTCCTTGGCAGTTGGGACATATCGGGGGAGGCGTACACGTCTCGTCACCCTCATGTGTGCCCTTGCCACACTCTCTATATACGGCCTTCGCAGTACACCTGGCGGAAACATGCCCAAATCTCTGGCACTGGTAGCAGCGCATAGGTGGAGGGATATACGGTCGCACATCGCAGTGGTACGATGTGACCTTCACCTGCTTAGGTACAACATCACCCTCAAAATGGAGAATAAAAGCGCCGGTATCGACGCTCCTTTCCCCAATCTTTCGGGTGATGCGCCTAATCTTTGTGACGCCTCTCTTCCCCAGATCCCGCAACAGTTCAGCATCGCTATTCAAAATGAGGTCACGATGGAAAATAACTCCACGGACCTCATTCAGCCTTTCGTGCTTTGTGATCTTTACGGGGATTTCGCCGAATTGCGTGCATTCCAACAACGCTTCGGTTTGCTGCCGGCTAACGGTATTCAGCAAGAGCTGCCCGTTCCGGAGCTTGGAAATCCCGTTAAGATCACCAAATTTCCCCTCGATTTCCTCAGCGAAGATGATCGATTTAACGAGCTTGAAATCATCCCCGTCTGTCCTGGTAGCTACCAGGTAGCGAGGTGATGTATCTGTCGCAAATCGTCTGTTAAAGGCTTCGTCCCAAGGCGTATACACCTTGGGATTAGCTCGACACTCCAGAGACGGCTTTCTAAGGGTGCCACCCTGTACAGGTGTCCGTGATCGCTTTGATGGCTTCCCGGACGAAATCCTCCCCGAATACTGCCCACTCAGAACGGGGGCTATCACTGTGGGCGCCACCCATCCAAGGCAATACCTACCTGGCATAGCAGATATTGCCCGGGGTCCCAGTGCCTCGAACAGGCACTTCCCCCTCGGCATGCACAGGATTTATGCAGCTCCAGTATTCGGCCATGCAGGGACCTTCGTTGTAAGGCGGATACTACTGTAGGGTACATGGCGCACCCACCTGACGGGATGGGGCATACCGTCTAGGCTTTCTGGCCAGATGGCCAAGCTGGTGGCCCTTCCCCTAACAGCATGCATGTTTATCTCTATTGGTCAAACCAGAGCTGGGACCAGAAAACCAAAATCGACCTTTATAAGGCCCCCTCTAAGTCACCTTTTACGACAGGCAGGGGATACCGTGGATGAATTCTGCCCTCCCCATCCACAGGGGGTCTGAACAAATCAAAAACTGGCAAGTTATTCGGCCATGTCGGCCCTATTAGTCGCCTCCTACGACAGGCAGGGCATACCGTGGGTGTATTCTATCCCGCACCCACACGGGGATCTCAGTTTACTGGGCAGTGAGTCAGCTAGCCACTGATTCTCCCAAAATGCCAGAACTTGTTGGCGTAACTGAGAGCGAATATCTCTAGTGGGTACCTCCATTGGTCGAGGTGGTAGTGATACCGATTCTTTTGCAGCTTGATCCGCTAACTTATTTCCCGCAATTCCCATGTGGCTTGGATGCCACAGAAAGGTGATTCGAGTGTCAGCGTGGCACAGCTCGGCTAGTAGGTCGTGTATTCTCTGCACTAGGGGGTGTTGCGGGAACATGTAGCAACTGACTGCAACGAACTCAAAGAGTCGGTACACACGAGAAAGTGGATTCGTGCATCCTGTAGTGCAAACTGCAGAGCTTCATAGATGGCGACGAGCTCCGCAGTAAACACACTACAGGCCTCAGGCAAAGAGATCTTGGTATTTGCACCATCAATAACATAAGCAGAACCCGCCTTCTCGCCCAACTTCGAACCAACCGTCTAGAGCAGAGATTCCCAAACTGGGCGAATTCGCTCAGTAGTGGGCGATTTTAGCTCGCCATTGGGCGAAATTGACAGAATGTGAATTCGATGGGCGATTTGAAGAAAAAAATGGTGGGCGAATAATTCAGTTTTTTATTTTATATATACAATATGACCGAGGGTTTTTGCCTATAAAAACAAGGAATAAAATAAAATTGCAAACAAGTAATTTAATTATGTCAAATAATCTTGCCACGAAATCTAGAAATAGGTTAGATATTGAAAAGCGAGGAGATCTTAGAATGTTGAAACTCATCAAATCCATCCCTCACATTAATTAGACATACGTATTCATGTTGTTTATTTAATTAGATAATAAAAATTCATGTAGTTTTAATTTAATTGTGTTCTTTAATTCATTTCATTAATTGTTATTCCAATTTAGACCTTTTATTTGTATTTTTAATGTACTTAATTATACCTAAATAAACATGATGTACCTATTAAGAAAAATGTCCGTAAAAATCCTCATTTCTCAACTTGGGTACTTAGGTATTTGAATGTATGTGTTAGTAATTTTAAGATTTGTGCGTTTTTTGAAATGAAGTGGGTGAAAACAAATTATAAATCTCGAAAGTGGGCGATGGTCAGAAAAAGGTTGGGAAACCCTGGTCTAGAGAATGCCAGCGTCCGGAAATTGGTGAACTGTGCTGTGGAACTGCCTCCGACAGACGGAGGCATCCGTGTTCACCTTAGGACCTCGGTGCAGATCTAACCGCATTTCCGGACGCGATACTTGCCACGGAGGTACCTCGCTAGGTGTCCGGATCCTACAGCCACTCTTATTTCAGTACAGGAGCTATCGAGTCTAATACCAACCGTCTGAGTGGCACGAGGCAGGTTGGCGTACCTCTGGTGGTATAGGGTACTGAAGAGCGCTCGATAGCTCGGATGTTGCGGCATTTGACGCACGTTGGTAGCATAAGCTAAAAACATATGTTGGCGTCTATAATTTAGAGGTGTAAAACCCGATTCGGCGAGTAGGCTGGGTATCGTGCTGGTCCGGAAGGCACCGGTAGCCAGCCTATCGCCACTATGGTGGATACTGTCCAGCATTTTCAAGGTTGCCGGCCTTGCTGAACCGTATGACGCAGAACCATAGTCTAGCCGGGACAGGACGAGAGCTTGGTAAAACCGTAGCAGCACCGCACGGTCTGCCCCCCATGTAATGCCACTAAGAAACTTGAGCATGTTCAGTTTCCTGAGACACGTCGTTTTAGTTGCCATATATGGTGCTGCCACGTTAATATGTTGTCAAAATGAAGCCCCAGGAAGCGATAAGTGTTTACCAACGGCAAGGCAGCATCCCTGAGATGTAGTTCAGGGTGTAAATGTAGCCTCCGGAGCCGACAAAAATGGACGACGGAGGGTTTCGCTGCTGAAAAACGAAAACCCTGGTCGTAAGCCCACCCGTCGACCCGGTTAATAGCTGGCTGCAATTGCCGTTCCACGACTGCCATACTTCCAGAGCTGTAATGCAGAGCTAAATCGTCTACATACAGCGATGGAACTACCGTAGACCCGGCGGCGGCAACGATGCCGTTTATACCAATCGCGAACAAGGTGACACTCAGCACAGAACCCTAAGGAACTCCATTTTCTTGGGTATAATATTGCGATAATGTCCTACCG
The DNA here is from genome assembly GCA_946902985.2 of Meconema thalassinum. Classification (NCBI taxonomy): domain Eukaryota; kingdom Metazoa; phylum Arthropoda; class Insecta; order Orthoptera; family Tettigoniidae; genus Meconema; species Meconema thalassinum. The sequence goes on from OX336388.2 coordinate 1,207,083,892, forward strand.
ACCCTTACACGTGGTGTATTCTTCGGAATATACATTTAGTTAAAGTTAGCAATTGCTGCTCTTTGCTTTAATTTTTTCATTAATTATTTTTTCCCTCTTCGCAGACACCAACAGTGATCTCTTTGTATTTCTTCTTTCCTTTGAGCAGGAATTTATTGTGTCTTTGAGTCTCTTCCAGATGTGTATCTTCTATGAAATTTACCCTAGCGGCATCTCACAGCAAACCACCGAAGTTCTTCAGACTTATCGAGCTCAAAGAATTTACACGCCGATCCACTAGGCGTCGTCCTCGTCGTCAGCTAACATCTCCTTGAAGACACTACTCCATGAAGAAATTTATTTGTACAAAAAGCTTTTATTTTTGTAATGTTTCCCACTCTGAGATGTTCCCTTGTCTTTTACCCCCTCTCCCTCGTCTCTCTGGTCCCTCCGCGCGCTGTTCTGCTGCTCTCACTTCTAATCGAGTCGTCAGCGTGTGAGTCCGGCCTTTCTAAGAGGCTACCTCCTCTCCACCGAGGTATAATTTTAAATCGACGCCATGTTGTGGATGTAGGCTAACGGTCGCCAGGAACTTCTTCCTGCTGCTGCTATGAAAATGCTAAGTACCAATCTTCAATGATTTAGACATATTTTAATGGTTTTAAAATGCTAAACGCTTTTAATAGAAACTTACAGACCGTGTGGGGAATTGCTCACTATTGTGCAATAACCGTTTTCGTGGGATTTTCTTTGTCAGGCTTTACCTATCCAGGCTGGCTTTATAACATGAAATTTAGTATTACTTGTACGAAATAAATGGGAATACCTTCCCACAACGAGAGATTCACGTCAAATTAACCGCTGTCTATAAACTTAGCTTTTTCCACCGTGGGAACTCTATTGCCCTATTTAACTGTCATTACAGCTATAGAATTTTCCATTTCCAATTTACTTCAAACTGAAAAGAACTATGCTCACACTGTCAAATTTCTTGAACTTCAAGTTAAATAAAACCAATAACTGCAATCCACAAACTTTCCAACGCAATAAACGTATTCAAGTTCAAATTAAACTAAGTGTTCTCCATAAACTGAAATAACTTTCTCTTGTTCTACGAACTTACATACACTACAATAGTGAACATTTTCAACCTGTCAACAAACTATCAGTGTTTCGAATTTGTGTGCGCTAATTTCAACCGCGCCGCGTTCGTTAGAGCAATAACTGGCCAGAACTGTAAATCCTCATTTACCTTTTACTAACAAATTTAGGTTAAATTAAAATATTGGGTTCTTTTTTTCTACGAGGCTTAGCCCATAGAGGCTCCCTCCCATCTTGTTGGACATTTCACTTATTCACTCTGTTTCAATATAATCGTGGCTAGAGTCCACATTTTAGAACGTAATTTTGCTATTGTAATCAGGAAATCCTAATTTTCTAATTTTTTATCCAGCTTCACAAAGGTGACCTCCACTATTTGACTGTTTCACTTATTCAGTTCCGCTTAGCTAGAAATGGTTATAGCAACCATTTATTAATCTCCCTTTTTCTTATCCTGCTAGTTCAGGAATTAGTAATCATCTAATATTTAAACTTTCGTACCTGATTGGTTTTTCTCCAGGCTTCGTTAATACGACCTGAACATTTTGTATGTCACATCTAGTAGTTTCTGTTTAAAAATAGCTGTGACCTCCGCTTGTAATTCTACCTTTTCCTCCTGCTAAGATCAGGAATTTAATCTATTTGTTTATAGTCTCTTCGCTTGCCATAAGGGCCGTCCAATAGTGCTTGTATCCTACCTAATTTATAAACGTTATAATTACTGTTCAATTTATTGTCCTTAAAAGCTTTAAATTTCCTAATCTTCAGCATATTTTAAAACCTTTGTACAGGTTTAGTGCTTGTAACAGGTTTGAAACCTGTAACTGCTTTAATACTGTTCATTGTGAACTTTCTCTTTACTACTGTAGGTATGAGACCTTCAAATGTTTATAGAACTAACCAAAGAAAAGTTCTTCTTAACCCCAAAAATAAGATTCTAAATCTAATAATTTGTTACTTGTCTAAAAATTCTATAAATTGTTAAATAAATTAGTTATTATTTGTTGCTTTATCTCTCTTGCTAGAATCACGATTAGGCAGGACCTTCTCTTCCCTGACTCTTCTCCCAAAATTATTGCTTATTTCAAAATAGAAAAGGCAATCTCTAAATCAAGAAAAACTTTACAACTTGTTGCGTTTGAAACAAAGCTTAAAAAAACAACATTTGCAAAGTTTCTCTTAGCTGTTACAGCTAATTCTAGTAAACCATTTAGTCAAATACAGCTTGCTCCGCCAGCTTCCTATTTGTAGAGACTTTTTCTCTAAACTTGTGTTTTACTCTTCAAAATTTCAGTTTTGTTTAAGTTAGGTCTGTGGGTTTCCTCCGTTCTAAACTTTTAGTCGGCAACCCGCTGGGTAAAAGCTTAGCCTGCTTTGAGTGCAACAAGTGGTACTCTTTAAAGATTCCACTAATAATAATTAAAAAATGCTTTCTAAAAGCACTAGAGTTGCTTTATCTCTTCCCGCTTTGGGGGCATTCGGCCGTCGGAGATCCGACAGTGTACAACAATAAAAATATCACGACAAAATTCAAATATTTTTAGTATTTCAGAATGCTTTCTAAAATCTCACCCTTTTGAAGGGAAAGTGCTTAGATCCTTTCCTTTTGGCACACCTTGCCTTGCTAGAGTATCATCCTTCCCCACAGTTCCCAAATACTTGCTCGGGAGGGAAAGAGCAAACAGCGATAGCCCGCAGAAAACCGTAGCTAACGCCGCTCTCTCCGTCATCGCTGTCCGAGCTCCCTCTTACTTTAGCTGCTTCACGAGCTTCGCCCAGTGTAATCCATTCTTGAATTATTATTTTCTTATTAACTTTTGTTGGATTCTCTTCCTCTCTGCCTAAAATTGTCTCCACTCCTAAACCCACCTCCTTTTTTCTCTCTCATCATCTTCCCTTAGGTAGTGTTAGCACTCGGTATTAACCTACCAACACGGAAGAGTCGGACGGGCATGAAATTCGCAATGAAAGTCGGTAGGTTACCACGGAGTCCCCACTCATGAAGAGCGGAAAGGATCCCGTGGCACCATGTGGTGTCGTAGGCTTTCTCGACGTCAAAGACAACCGTGACTAGGTGGTGCTTTCAGAGAAATGCCTCCTGTATGGCGCTCTCAAGTCGCACCAGATGGTCGGTGGTGGACCTATGAGAGCGAAATACACACTGGTACTCAGACAGGAGGCCTCTCTTCTCCAGGAACCAAACCAGTTACAATCCTACATTTCTGACTCTGAGGCGGGAGGCAGAGGCTCACCCCTTGTCCTCGGACACTGCTGCTTCGGAGTCCTACAATGTACAATTCTCTGAATGGGAACTGCGCAGTACACTTGCACTGTGCAGGGAAACGGCTCCTGGACCGGATAACATGCATAATCAAACCAAACCAAACCAGTCGACGGTTCACAGTCTTCTCCAGCAGCTTGCATAGGCCATTTGTCAGACAAATGGGCCTATAGCTGCTGATAAGCTTGGAATCCTTTCCAGCCTTGGGAATCGGTATCACGATCCCTTATCGCCATTGAGGTGGAAACTCCCCTTCAATCCATATAGGATTGAAGAGGATCAACAGTTCTTTTATACTGGATTCGCACAGATGTTTTAACATTTGGTTATGTATGTTATCCGGTCCAGGAGCCGTATCCCTGCACAGTGCAAGCGCACTGCGCAGTTCCCATTCAGAGAATGGTACATTATAGAACTCCGAAGCAGCAGTGGCCAAGGACAAGGGGTGAGCCTCTGCCTCCCGCCTCAGAGTCAGAAATGTAGGATTGTAACTCCCAGAGCAGGATACATCGGAGAAGTGCGAGCCAATGCTGTTGGCAATGGCGAGATGGTCCGTGATGATGTCTCCATTGATGGACACTCCGGGTATCGACAATGATGTCGGGAGTCCGGAGATCCGAAGAAGCTTAGTCCACACTTGAGATGAAGAAGTATGTGCCGTCATACACGACACATACTTTTCTCACGTCGTTTTGTTGCTCTCCCGAATCTGATATCAGGCTCTAGCACGCGTCCTTTTGAAGGTGATAAGGTTGGCCCTAGTGTTTTGCCTCCGATAGCATTTGAAAGCACGTCGACGATCTTTAATGGCCGCTGCAGGGACAAGCTTCCGGCGGGAGTTGCCGGATGAGGAAAGTATTGTTTCCTCAGCTGCAGCCAAAATACCATTCGTTATGTGAATGGTATGATCGACGACACTCTCAAAGGTATCTTCGCAAACACCGCACGCGCCGTGAAAGTTGGCCAATCAGCCCGACGGAGAAGCCATCGACTTGGTAACTCGATGGTTCTCTGGTTCGGAAGAGTAACGATAATCGGGAAATGGTCACTATTACAAAGGTCGTCGTGTACACCCCACCGTAGCAGGAATACCAGCACACGACTGCATAAGGTGATATCGACACTTGAATAAGTGCCGTGAGCAATAGAGAAGTGCGTAGTACCCCTGTGTTCAACAAGCACAGGTCCAGCCGCCTGATCAGTCTCTGAAAATCTCTCCCTCTGCCCCTAGTGGTAGCGGAGCCCCAGATGGTGTTGAGGGCATTAACATCTCCCAGAAGGAGAAAAGGAGGAGGAAGCTGAGAGACTAAATCCACCAGCTGGTTGTAATCCAGTTGAGAATCATGCGGGATGTTCACGTTAAATACTGTTGCCATTACTGGCAAGGAAGTTCGAACTGCAACTGCTTCTAGCTGAGTACGCAACGGCACCTCCTCACTAAAGAGGTTAGAGTGGACGAGAGTTCAGACGCCACCGGCGGCCACAGCTCCGTCCACCCGGTCTTTACAGAAGAGTTTGAAGTGATGCATTGTTGTCTCATGTCCAGGACGAAGCCTGGATTCCTGAAGACAAACAATGGTTGCCGAAAATGAAGATATAAGTTGACGTAACTCTGCGAGATGACCAGAATAGGTATTACATTTCCATTGTAATAGTGCCATGGTGTGGACTTATCTCTTGCGAGCGTCGTGATATGAAAGCCTATCAAGAGTCTTGATCTCCTGGATCTTGGCGGTGAATTCAGGGCACTGTTTTGACCGTGGCGAGTGACTTCCTTGGCTGTTAAGAGGCGTACACCTCGCACCCTCATGTGTCCCCTTGCCACACTCTCTACAAACGGCCTTCGCAGTAAACCTGGCGGAAATATGCCCGAATCTCTGGCACTGGTAGCAGCGCATACGTGGAGGTATGTAAGGTCGAACGTCACAGTGATACGACGTGACCTTCACCTGCTTAGGCACTTCATCACCCTCAAAATGGAGAATGAAAGCGCCGGTATCGACGCTGTCCTCTCCAATCTTCCGGGTGATGCGCCTAATTTTGGTGACACCTCTCTTCCCCAGATCCCGCATTAGGTCTGCATACGTATTCAAAATGAGGTCGGGGTGGAATATAACACCAAGGACCTCATTTAGCGTATCATGCTTGGTGACCTTAACGGGAATTTCTCCGAATTGCGTGCATTCCAGCAACGCTTCGGTTTGCTGCCGGCTAACGGTATGCAGCAGGAGCTGCCCGTTCCGGAGCTTGGAAATTCCATTAAGGTCTCCAAATTTACCCTCGATTTCTTCCGAAAAAAGTATGGATTTAACGAATTTAAAATCTTCCCCGTCTGTCCTGATAGCTACCGGGAAGTCGAAAAATACGTTAATATGGCCCCCCTATTAGTCGCCTTTTACGACAGGCAGGGGATACCGTGGATGAATTATGCCCTCCTCATCCACAGGGGGTCTTCCAAATCAAAGTCAGTCATGTCAGTCGGTCTTATCGGCCCTATTAGTCGCCTCCTACGACAGGCAGAGCATACCGTGGGTGTATTCTAACCCGCAACCCACACGGGGGCATGAATACGTTATTTCATACTATTTTATCGTAGACATTTTTACTTCTCAAATATTACTTCATCGTAGACATTCTGTCTGTCTGTCTGTCTGTCTGTCTGTCTGTTAAGTAGTCAGCCCGAAGGCTGGTTGTATCCTCAAAAAGTACCACCGTTAGGTTATGTGGGTAGATACCCACAAAAACCCAAGGCAGCGCAAGAGTGAGGCGTACTAGGCAAGATGAGGAGTGAGGTAGTTTGCCATTGCTCTCCTCACTGATCAGTACTAACCCTATGAGTAGAACCTTTCACATTATCCACAGGCACTGACTGTGCCCTGAATGTCATTATTTATTTATTATTTATCGTCACACACATACTTTTCTCATATTTACTTACCTTATTTAGAAGTGCACCATGGCGGGTATATCCATCTGTACATGTCAGTGCAAGCGTCCGATAGCCGTATTATCCCTGAATCAGTTGCTAGTATGATGACACAAATTACCACATTCAAAATCTTTTAAATTTATTAGTATTCCACCTGATAAGCAATTACAAATACTTGACTTATATAAATAATTCAACTGATTACTCAAGGAATGCTATCCTGAAATTAAATCGTGCAATATATTTTCTATTCTCGGTGTCATTATGGCACAAACGAACACACACATATACGATAATCAGTGGCGTACCGAGGGGTGTGTGTGTGTGTGTTAGGGTTTAACACCCCCCCCGAGACGTTCTTTACTTGAATCTTTATATTGTCCCATCTATCCCTTGTTTCACACTACCGCTAGTGAGGCGTCTTAACTCCTGTATATATTTTAAAAGAGATCACGTTCATCACTTGTAAACGTCCTGCACTCTACACGCAGCAAGACGACTCCTTCGAAATTGGAGCTAGCCATGGATTAGTTTTGCTATTGAAGTGTGCGATCGGTAACATTTTTCACGTCGCTTTGGGTTGATTTAATTGTGTGCGTCAGCTTCGTTAAAGATAATTCGGTACATGAGGAGTTTCTGAAAAGTATTCCTATCAATGATACAGATAGAGTCAATAGTAAGAACATGGTGAGCAGAACGTTATTTTTCTCTCACATAATATCAATATTATAAGCAACCACGTATGGACATGATCATACCACTGTTGTAATATTTAGTTACGTGGGGCAGATCACCTCGCTGTTCCGGCCTTTAAAACAACAACATATTTAATTACGCTACTGTTTTACATAATTTCTTAGATTTTTTCATTTTTTTTTTGTTGTGCTGAGAAAATAATGAGGCCTATAATTGTTTTCATGCAAATAGAACGGTTATTTAATTATTGTTTTTTAAGAATGTTAATCGAAATATCATTTTAATTATGTATGATGATGACTGTCGTTTTAAGGGGCCGAACAGCAAGGGCATCTGCCCTTTTAATAATGTACACAATTACCCTTCTATATTAATTACCCCCCCCCCCCCCCCCCAGAAGGAAATCCTCCGTTTGCCACTGAAGATAACATGTTGAATCTTCTCTAAATTCACTATGCATTCCTACTGTACTTAATCATAATCCATAAAAAACAAATATTCCATCTCTAAGAATGTCCTTGGATCTCATTCTGCTGAACTGTGGTACGTACTGGAAATGAAAGTAATTGTAGCCTACTCATCTGTTCGATGTACAGGAACACAATGTGGGGTATTTCATCTCATGGTGATTTAAGCACGGAACACCATGTTTTGAATCCTGTATGATCCACTCTCCTTATTCCGTCAGAGTTTATACCATTCCTCGATGCTCGCATCTCGAATGTTGTATGTTCGTTTTGTATTGTTAACAATATTTATAGGGCACATTTGAATACAGTATTATGATAGCAGATTATCACAATCCACCTTGTACGATAGTTAGTATTCTTATTGATTCGCTCTGTTATATCCTATTTGGTTATGACCTCACGGGGTCTCAGTATTTGAACTGCAGTACTTATGCTCATACGTCCTATAGTTCACGACTAATACGGGTTACGCACACGTTCGCTTCGTGCACTTGATTGTTTTACCGTAAGCAACTCGGACTGTTCTCTCTTCGTGCTACTTGAATAGTCTTTCTATCTTGAATTATCATAAGATTTCAACTCTTATAGCGGCTTCGGTGGCGTAGTCGGTAGCATGCTGAGCTTCTATGCCCAAGATAGCGGGTTCAAACCCGGCCGAAGCCGTCGGATTTTTAAGAGCGTTAAAAATCCCTCAGTATGCCTTCCTTCGGAGGGGAAGTAAAGCCGGCGGTCCCATGTCATATATTTATGGCATGTTAAAGATCCTTCCACTAATTGCACCTGTGTGAAGCTAAATTGGATAGGTTAAGAATGTAAACAACGCTCTTAGGTTTCTATGTTCGTTGCCAAGAGCCGACTGCGGCGGCATCTAGTAGCTCAGTCCTGAACTTGGCCTAGTAGTCGTTGACGGTGGCGCTTGGCGGCAAAAGTAGGAACTATTTGAAAAATTCTTAGTTGCAGTACTTAAATTAACAAACAGATAACACACACTAATACAGTCATCACAATTAACACCGGTTATCAGACAGATTCTACACACCCAAAGTACACGGGGCTACATGACCGCGTTGTCGCAGCCCCTAAACTTAAGAACCAACCAACCAACCAACCAACTCTTATAGTTCTTCGTATTAACACAAGTGTAATCCCTGGGAATTGCACTAGTCACTTTAATTACTTCACTTTCCGGTAATTGATTGTGCTTAATTTTCAACAGTTAATTTATTTACGGTAGGCCTACTGTCTTTATGTCATCTTTATATAGTCCCCAAGAGACGTGAACTCCACTCGTGATTTGATCCCGAACTGAGATAACTTATTACTTTACTTCTCGTGCTTATTGATTATTTCAATTCTTACTTTACAATTTCACCAGATAATTTATTTAAATTATTTATTTATGTTAATTCCTGACCCCGAGTGACATGGGCTCCGCGTAGAGTTCGTTTACTGTAACTTTGCACTTTTTTGACAGTTCTCGCGGGAGCAATTTAAGAGTCCTACTGGACAGATCAATCCGCCACTGCCACGTGCATTGCAGCCAATGAGCCATCACCCACATGGCAGCCAGCAATGGCCGCGTCTATTCCGTCATTGGGTGAACAGCTGTTATGAGTTGCCTAAACCTACACTCATCTCGCAATATCAATTCATTGCCAGTTTTAAAGTAAACTTGCATTTCTTTGTGGCATTAATCAAATAATCGTTCTAACAGCACACCTGAAACCCACAGACGGATCGCTGACAGAATGTTACATCATTGGGCGCGCTATGACAGCAGCTTAAACGTTACACGAGTGAAATGATTTTTAGGCTCATCATTTCACAGCTCCAAGAAAATGCGTACTAAGGTATGATGTAAGATGTCCTTAATAATTTAAGATGATGAGATCATTCATTACTTGAACTGTTTGATTCATATTAAAATAAAACGTACGAAAATGTTCACCATGTAACTTACTGTAAGTTAACGTTTAGGCATATACAACAACTTATAGACTATTTTAGGCCTATTTCTTGCACAAATCCATACCATGTGAAAATAATTCACGTGGCCACTGTCCTTGGGGAAATCAAGAGTTCTGCTGCCTTTTCTTTTACCTTCAAAGAGAGAGAAATAAATATCTTGAACAAGAACCTCTGCCTGCTCTGGCTACATATTTACTCAACATTTAAGATAACCACTATATATCTATCTGAATAGTGAACACGATGACTTTGCGCAATATTATCAATTATAATTTTTATAATTTAATATAATAATCACGTTATTTGCACAGGCGGATGAACACTGTAATGCGTCCATTACCAACCACACACCCATGCCACGAGCACGTGGCTCTTCAGTTTGATAAAGCAACTTCTCAGTCTGGCCGACAGAATATGTTCCCAATATACTCCCAATAACTGGGACAAGCGAAAAAATAACCTGAAAAACTTACATGTGATTAAAAAAATGTATATATTTCTTATAGACTACAGGTTATAAATTGAGTCTTTCCTTATGAGAAAGTTGGCAACCCTAGCTGTCAAAAAAAGTGCAAAGTTACAGTAAACGAACTCTACAATTTATTCCTGGAAATGGAGATAACCGGTCTTCCGCTTCCCTGTTTTTGTCCATTCATCAGAAGTTAGCTCCAAGCGGACGAACATTTTTAACAGTCCTGATAATCTCTGGCTTCTCAAATTGTATGTTTGTAAAAAAAAAATCGGTGGTCACATTCATATAATTAATTCAGGAAATTGATCATAGGCAGGAATTATATTTAAATAGCGTCTTTTTAAACTTTCACAGAATTTGGGTCTTTCCCGAGCTCGACTCAGCTGATTCTCTGGTCCTTGAGTGCGTAATAATTTGATTTCCCAATTAACTGCGCTCTTCCGTAGCCTGCCATTTATAAAGGACTTAATTTATTCCATAATTAACCTTGATAATTGTTTTTCCAAATGGTTACTTCCATGTCAATTTCCTGTATGTAAATTTACAGAAATATAATAAAGGGGAGTGTCTGACGTCTGCGACTTTCTTGTGGCATTCCTACCGTACCCATGAAACAAAGATTTCCTTCAGGCCTACCGAATGTGTCGGGCTTGCCTGTAATTCTCCGATCTCGTTCAGCGTTATCTTTTGGGTCCTACTTTCATCTGCAGACCTCTCTAACAGGCGATGTTCTTCGCGTACAGTCCCGTTCGCATAAAGATTAAGGCTTTGCACTGCCTTTATTCTTCTGCCTACTTGTGCCTTTATTCCGCCAATTTTATCTGGTATATGGCCTCTATGTGCTGCCGTCCACGGCACAATATATTCACATTTGCCTCCAAGTGCCGAGACTCGACACTCTTGTACAGATTGGCGTTCCCCTTGCAGGCAGCGGCAGACAAGGAGTGGGAACAAGACTATCGTGCGCCATCATTCATAAACTTCAGTTTGAACAGCTTGTAGTGGCGTTAAATGTGAATAGGAGGATCAGTTTGAGATTAGTTATTGTTGTTTTAAGGGGCGGAACTACAAGGTCATCTGCCCCTCTTAACACAGATTAAAGTATACAAATTTTGAATGAAATTAATAATTAGAGGTGGACACCTAAATTTGAAAAGACCGAAAATTAATCAAACAAAAAAATAAATAAAAACTAATAGTTATAACAATAAAAATTTACGGAAAAACAAAATTTCAGAATTCAAAAAAGAAAAAGTCTTTGAGTCAATGTACATTGGAAAACTCTTGAGTCTAAAACGAGAAAGCCAGACGGACGAAGACCTACAGGCAGACCAAAAATTAGTTGGAGACCAGGTAACCAAGGACATCCAACTACTAGGAGCGCGAGAGGACAGAACGAGGTGGAGTAGGCTACTTGACAAGGCCAAGAACCGACTGCGGTTTGTGGAGCTAGGAGAGTGAGTAAGTAAGTAAAACGATATCCACTCAGCCCTTAGAGAAGAGTTTGAAGTATTGCATTTTTGTCACATGTTCAGGATGGAAACTGGATTCCTGAAGACAGACAATAGCTACCGGTACCATTAACGATGAAATTAATTGACGTAACTCAGCGAGATGTCGAATTTCTGGCTTTTCAAACAAGTGACTACATATATCTATAGAGCAAAATTCGGTGGTCACATTCATGGTGATACTGCCCTAGTGTGGACTTAAGTAGAAGTGTGTCTTTAACTTACGCTTGGCCGTTTTCCATCCATCCTCATCTTTAGGTGAGATGATGGGGGTGAGGAGCATACCTCAATCTCCATATCTCCGTCCGAGGATTCTCCTCACTCTGGTACAAACAAATCCGCCTCTATGACCTACATAGATACTAATTCTGCCATTCGATAAAGTACTTCATGTAGCTCATTCTCTCTCTCGTAAAGTGAGTGAACCTTCTCAGCATTACGTTCACTTTTATCATGGATATCTTTCTGGGCTGGAGGGGAGGGGGGTTCAATCAAAAAATTGCGTAATAAGACTTAAAAGTGTGACGGTCAACTAGGCCTCCTATAATCATCTAAATCTGAAAAACATATCCAGGATTCGATGTTACTCAGTGCAGCGTAGGAACTTGAATTAAATAAAATTAATTAAATATATATAAGGGGATTTATCCCACCCCCTCCAAGTCTGAATTGCCATCCCTGTGATACGCCGCTTAGCCAGTCACTAGTTAGTTATTGTTGTTTTAAGGGGCGGAAATACGAGGTCATCTGCCCCTCTTAACACAGATTAAGGAATACAAATTTGGAATTGAATTTAAAATTTTGAGGTGGACACCTAGATTTAAAAAGACCAAAAATTAATAAAACAAAAACAAAAAATTAAATTAAAAAAATATAAAAATAAACAAAAATTACGAAAAAACAAAAAATTATCATTCAAAAACGAACAAGTCGTTGAGTCAATTTATACTGGAAAATTTAGATTGCTGGCCCTAACCCACTCTCACTTATGAAACGGATAACGCGATCAGCAGCCACCACGTCATCGGCTAATATAAGTTTGAGTGTCGTCTGCAAACCAAGGTTTCTTCGTAAGTCAGCAAGATCCACACACTCGGTGAAAATGTAGGCCACGGTGAAAACGGCTCAACAGGTACGAGTGGGTAGATCTTGTATGACCTATCCTTCGCCTACACAAAATGACGGACTCTCTCCGTGACCGGAAAGAGCTCCGCCACACACGAGTAGTTCCCTTGATCGCTCTCAGTTTACTGGGCAGTGGGTCAGCTAGCCACTGACTCTTCCAAAATGCCAGAACTTGTAGGCGTAACTGAGAGCGAATATCTCTAGCGGGTACCTCTATTGGTCGAGGTGGTAGTGATACCGCCTGTTTTGCAGCTTGATCTGCTAACTCATTTCCCGCAATTCCCATGTGGCTTGGAAGCCACAGAAAGGTGATTCGAGTGTCAGCGTGGCACAGCCCGGCTAGTAGGTCGTGGATTCGCTGCACTAGGGGGTGTTGCGGGAAACATGTAGCAATTGATTGCAACGAGTCTGTACACACGAGAAAGTTAGTTAGTTAGTTATTGTTGTTTTAAGGGGCGGAACTACGAGGTCATCTGCCCCTCTTAACACAGATTAAAGAATACAAATTTTGAATTGAATTTAAAATTTTGAGGTTGACATCTAAATTTTGAAAAATACCATAAAATTAATAAAACAAAAACAAAAAATTAAATAAAAATAAAAATTATAAAAATAAACAAAAATTACGGAAAATCAAAAACATTTTCATTCAAAAACGAACAAGTCGTTGAGTCAACATTCACTGGAAAATTTAGATTGCTGGCCCTAACCCACTCTCACTTATAAAGCGGATAACGCGATCAGCAGCCACCGCGTCATCGGCTAATATAAGTTTGAGTGTCGTCTGCAAACCAAGGTTTCTTCGTAAGTCAGCAAGATCCACACACTCGGTGAAAATGTGGGCCACGGTGAAAACGGCTCCACAGGTACAAAGTGGGGGGTCTTCCCTTCTCATTAGGTACGAGTGGGTGATTCTTGTATGACCTATCCTTAGCCTACACAAAATGACGGACTCTCTCCGGGCCCGGAAGGAGCTCCACCACACGCGAGTAGTTCCCTTGATCGCTCTCAGTTTACTGGGCAGTGGGTCAGCTAGCCACTGACTCTCCCAAAAAGCCAGAACGTGTAGGCGTAACTGAGAGCGAATATCTCTAGCGGATACCTCCATTGGTCGAGGTGGTAGTGATACCGCCTCTTTTGCAGCTTGATCTGCTAACTCATTTCCCACAATTCCCATGTGGCTTGGAAGCCACAGAAAGGTGATTCGAGTGTCAGCGTGGCACAGCCCGGCTAGTAGGTCGTGGATTCGCTGCACTAGGGGGTGTTGCGGGAAACATGTAGCAATTGACTGTAACGAACTCAAAGAGTCGGTACACACGAGAAAGTGGATTCGTGCATCCTGTAGTGCAAACTGCAGAGCTTCATAGATGGCAACGAGCTCCGCAGTAAACACACTACAGGCCTCAGGCAAAGAGATTTTGGTATTTGCACCATCAATAACGTAAGCACAATCCACCTTCTCGTCCACCTTCGAACCGTACGAATAGAGAATGCCAGCGTCCGGAAATTGGTGAACTATGCTGTGGAACTGCCTCCGATAAACGGAAGCATCCTTGTTCACCTTAGGGCCTCGGTTCAGATCTAACCGAATTTCAGGACGCGGGACTTGCCACGGAGGCACCTCGCTAGGTGTCCGGATCATACAGGGACCTACAGCCACTCCTATTTCAGTACACGAGCTATCAAGTCTAATACCAACCGGCCGAGTGGCACGAGACAGGTTGGCGTACCTCTGGTGGTTTTGGGTACCGAAGAGAGCTTGATAGCTCGGGTGTTGCGGCATTTGACGCACATTGGCAGCATATGCTAACAGCATATGTTGGCGTCTATAATTTAAAGGTGAAACACCCGATTCGGCGAGTAGGCTGCGTATAGGGCTGGTCCGGAAGGCACCGGTACACCTACTGTCCTAATTTAGAAAGCAATTCACTACAGTACCTGTTGTGATGCAGATCACATATAATTGTGCTGATGGTCGAGAGGATCTCCTCAATGAACGGCATCACTTCACCCATCTGCACAGTTACAAAGTGACGAGCATTTTCAAGGTTGCCGGCCTTGCTGAACCGTATGCCGCAGAACCAAAGTCTAGCTGGGACAGGACGAGGGCTTGGTAGAACCGTAGCAGCACCGCACGGTCAGCCTCCCACGTAGTGCCAGTAAGAAACTTGGGCATGTTGAGTTTCCTGAGACACGTCGTTTTTAGTTGCCGTATATGGTGCTGCCACGTTAATTTACTGTCAAAATGGAGCCCCAGGATGCGATAAGGGTCAACCAACGGCAACGCAGCATCCCTGAGATGTAGTTCAGGGTGTAAATGTAGCCTCCGTAGCCGACAAAAATGGACGACAGAGGTTTCGCTGCTGAAAAACGAAAACCCCGGTCTTGAACCCACCTGTCGACCCGGTTGATAGCTAGCTGCAATTGCCGCTCCACGACTGCCATACTTCCAGAGCTGTAACGCAGATCTAAATCGTCTACATACAGCGATGGAACTACTGCGGACCCGGCGGCGGCAACAATGCCATTAATGGCAATCGCGAACAAGGTGACACAGCACAGAACCCTGAGGAACTCCATTTTCTTGAGTATAGTATTACGATAATGTCCTACCGACCCTTACACGGAAGAGGCGGACGGACATGGAATTCGCAATAAAAGTCGGTAGATTACCACGGAGTTCCCACTTGTGAAGGGTGGAAAGGATCCCGTAGCGACATGTGGTGTCGTAGGCTTTCTCGAGGTCAAAGAAAACCGTGACTAGGTGGTGCCTTCGGAGAAACGCCTCCTGTATGGCGCTCTCAAGTCGCAACAGATGGTCAGTGGTGGACCTATGAGAGCGAAATCCACACTGGTACACAGACAGGAGGCCTCTCTTCTCCAGGAACCACACCAGAAGACAGTTCACCATCTTCTCCAGCAGCTTGCATAGGCCATTTGTCAGACAAATGGGCCTATAGCTGCTGACAAACATGGGATCCTTTCCAGCCTTGGGAATCGGTATCACGACCCCCTCTCGCCGTAAGGCAGTATTAACCAGTATCAACTATACCCCCTCCCGAAATTATTTTCCGGGTACGCATAGTTTCTCTATGCAATAAGAACCAACCTAATAGAAAATTGCGGCAAGCCCGTTATGAATTCCATCCTTCTGAGTGCTCCAGTTTATTTTCACATTCCAGTTGTTTGAGGCGATTGAAAGTAGTCCATAAAACCGTCATTTCCTTTTTAATCTGTAAGGTGATGCGGATTACTCTATTTATTTGTTCAAGGAGATGGCAACGTTTGACGTATGTTTGACTTTTGTGCGCTGTAAAGGTGGACAACAGAGTTAGTTATTGTTGTTTTAAGGGGCCGAACTACGAGGTCGTCTGCGGACAACAGACAAAGTACAGTAGTAGTTCGAGAAATGGCGATTCTAAAATTCTACCGTACCCAGAAGGGGGCATAGGGGATATATCCCCTGAAGGAATATATTTGAGTACATGTGTGTATAATGTAACCCAATATAATATATGGAGCCAATGGGAGAAAGGAGAATGTGGCAAATTGATTTAGGGCCTTGATGTAGAATGTGGCTAAGATGTGTGAAAATAACTCAGCACATGGATGTTTATTCATCTGGAAATACATAGCAGTTCAAAGGTTTACACACTATTCGATAACTAATTCCTTCAAGTAATTAATCAACTAGAGGTGTTTGATAATTTGACTATAAACTTTAATCTTTCTTTAAAGACAAGGGTACAAGCATTGCCATGGAAATAAAAACAAAATTAAATAATAGCATATTATTTTTGTTAACATGAAAAAGAAAAGCAACAAACAAACTAAATAATAGTGAACAAAATAATACATCATGCAGACAGTTTACACATTCCTCTTTTGATTTCTTATACCCTTACACCAGTGAAAATATTTAGCAATACATGTATATTCTTAAGACCACATCCGCTTTCAAATAATATACGGGCATATGTATATGAATAGAAAACCAGTTTTACGTACTTTTCACAATCCTATGTATACACACTATCCACGTAATTCTTTAAAAACTCAATGAGTTAAAGATGAAGCACATAAGCCGTTCATTATGAAGCTTCTTTCTTATATCACAAAATTATCCACCGTACATTCTATTACACTTGTACAGTAAGTTTCGTCTAATATACTACAGTACGAAGAGCAAGTTTACTGGAGTTAAACGGACACTAAATGTATACGAATAAATAAAGCTCATTATAACTTCTCTTTAAAAGTGGCTTTTCACACTTAACTAATTGTAAACATGTATATTTCGTGCAAATAGCGATCAACAACTAATCAGCTTCTTTCATTTTTTACACAGTTGATACTCCAATAAAGTTGTTCTTAGTTTCATATCACGTTTACAATATGCATTAACACTAATAATGACTAGTTCATGCTAATTCATATAAATTTGAATTACATCTGAGAGATTTCACAAGATTACAAATAAATTTACTCAATTATGCAGTCCAATTTCAACCCTATTCGTGAAACTCATAGCACTTCGGTTATTAATTCAGCAATATGTAAGAAAATTTGATATTGTTAAAGAATATAGAAAAATCATTACCACTACGCCATGCCAGGACGAATGCAGTGCATGTCAAATAAAACAACTACTTTCATACCAATGCATTATTTTCGCCTGAAGATGACGTAAGCTTTTCTTCTTCCCTATAAGGAAAGTATATATTAATTTGATAACATTGAGGATGAAATACTGTTCTTAAAAGTTGCACAGAATAAAATAATATGATTTCTACTGATGTATCATTGCACAATTTTATCGAAATCATACTGTTTTAACGATATGGTGAATACATTGCAATTAACTGTCTTCTGGAACAACTACAGGTAGATACGTAGGCACACTTTCTCATAATGTTACATAGTTTACTGTGTTTTACTTATCCTGGATACATTGTCTTTGTTCGATGACGCTGCGGGCGATGCCTTGGACTTATGCCGTCGTCTTGCGTGGCCGCGGCTTGTATAAGGACGATATTGGAGAGATGGGATGGTCGCAGATTCATTAGGATTGCCGGTGATGTGGCTGAAATTCCAGCCAGAAAAGATGTCTTCCAACATTAAGTCAAACTTCTCTGCAAGCACGTTCGTCATCTCGTTGTATACACTGGTGTCCTGTACCAAAAAATTATCTCAATGAAAGTTACTTCCCAGTCTAATGAAAACCATCTTTCGTATCCTTCAACCAATACGATACACCGGACTAAAGCATTTCTTTTATTCATACAGCATTACAGCCGCAAATTGAGATTAGAACTAAAGCATGAAATAAGTTCGCAAATGAGTCATGGATTCCATAAAAGCAGCTAGATTACCAAGTC
Organism: Meconema thalassinum; assembly: GCA_946902985.2. NCBI lineage: Eukaryota > Metazoa > Arthropoda > Insecta > Orthoptera > Tettigoniidae > Meconema > Meconema thalassinum. The sequence continues at coordinate 1,207,101,802 of OX336388.2, forward strand.
ATGATAAGCTTCTCCATTTTCAAATAACGGGGATGATCGGGAAATCACAAGACAAGTCGACAAAGAAAAGCAAACGGATGTGGCGAATTTGTTTGTCATCAAAGTGACTTTTGTTATAGTGATTAGGGGTTGACGAAATATTTTAATCCCTGGTTTTGTCAATATGTTAATTATATTATTTAAAAGGGTGATTCCATTAATAAAATGCACACGTTGGTAGTACTGCTATATTGATGATGAAACTAGTACAGAGTTCTTTGCTTTATTCTCTTCTATAGGTTCAATGCCAGCGCAAGCTTTATTTCTCTGTATAGTTCCTGTTGTTCATCACATCAATAATGACGTACAGTACAATACAAACGCACTCATCTGAGTCAGTTTCTGTACGAAGATTATGACTAAGTCTCTAAACGCATAATATATCAGACGTCTGCGGTATTTGAACCTGGAACGTTTTACTGTAGCTCTGGCCTCTACAATAGGCCAAGTTCAATGTATAGGAATCGACCATGGTCTTTTATGAAGACAAATAACTTATAGAGTAGGAAATCGTGGGGTGCCCGATGGTAGTTTCGAACACAACAACCTCGCGTATCCTAACTGCCATCACCTCCACCTCATCGCGCTGACATATCCTGTTAGTGTTCTGTCTGTCTGTCAGATAATCAGCTCGAAGATTGATTGAATCCTCAAAAAGCACCACCATAGGTTATGGGGGTCGCAATGCTTCAGAAATCCTTTGAATGTTTTACGTTATATGTATCCCTTTAAAATCTCGGTCGAGTTCGTTAATGGGAAAAATCGGTCGAAGGGGGTGGAAATGGTTTTTGTTTTCTCGAAAAAGTGAAATATTGCTATAACTCTCTTAATATGTGAAATATCGAATTCATTCAAAGTTCATACTATGTGTCGAATAGGGGCCAAACATTTATGTTTGAAAAGTTTTTTGATAGCACCAACCATTGACCAAAGGGGTGGGAATAAGTGGGATTTTCGGGAAACAAAAATCATATCTCTCATAATAGGCAAAACCCGGCCGAAGCCGTCGGATTTTTTAAGAGCGTTAAAAATCCCTCAGTATGCCTTCCTTCGGAGGGGAAGTAAAGCTGGCGGTCCCATGTCATAGATTTATGGCATGTTAAAGAACCTTCCACTAATTGCACCTGTGTGAAGCTAAATTGGATAGGTTATTGTAAACAACGCTCTTAGGCTTCTAAGTTCGTTGCCAAGAGCCGACTGCGGTGGCGTCTAGCAGCTAAGTTGTGAACTTAGCCTAGTAGTCGTTGACGGTGGCGCTTGGCGGCAAAAGTAGGAACTATTTGAAAAATTCTAAGTTGCAGTACTTAAATTAAAATAACAGATAACACACACTAACACAGTCATCACAATTAACACCGGTTATCAGACAGATCCTACACACACCCAAAGTACACGGGGCTACATGACCGCGTTGTCGCAGCCCCTAAACTTAAGAACCAACCAACCAACCATCATAATAGGCAAATATCAAAACCGTTTGAAATTCTGAAAGAATTTTTGATATGACCCACCGTTATGCCAAGGGATGAGCAAAATTATTTCGGAATTATAAGAAAATGCCAAGAGCCATCAGAGGTTGCCATGACAACGCCACTAAATTGGCGAGTGAAAAACCATCAGAGATTGCCATTACAACGCCACTGCACGAAATCACATTCAGTTTTCCATCTGTGCCTGTGCAAAGCGGCTTTGGTGGCGAAGTTGATAGCATGCTGAACTTCTATGCCCAAGATCGTGGATTCAAACCCTCCCGAAGTCATCGGATTTTTTTTTTATCAAAGAAGATACCATATGTTGTGCATTTGAAATAAAATGTGTCTACAAAATTTCAGCATTTACAATGAATTGATTTTATTGTACCAATGCAAATTAGTAAAATCTCGTGATTTGGTGTTCACTGCCTGATCCTCTGTACCTTTCCCATTACCAGTCTAGCCAATGTAGTAGTTACAACGTGGTCAACGTACGTGATATTAATCCTGTGTTCTTCGAAAGTAATTTGAGCGTTTCAACTATCGAAAGTTAAGGGGCTCAAAAACAAGATTGCAGTTGGTTAGGGCTTCCATACGCTTAGCAAGTGGCGCTGTCAAAGAGAGCGGTAAAAGTAGGAAACAGACCTCGTGTCATTTTGCGATAAAGTGGGACATTTGAAGTCCATATTTACTAACGGAATTATCCAACGTCCTGCAAGACTCATAGAAGCCAAAGGGACAAACATTCCTAAATGATGACTGCCCTGTCGAAAAGAGGACTTCTAGCTAATTTGCCTATACAATTAGGATAATAAGAATAAATAATGATTTCCCCTCTTTTGATAAATGAAATTCTCGAAAACATTGGCACAGAATAATGCACTATCACTATGCAAATACCCGCACACATAATACTGGAAGCTCGCATGCTCTATCCTGTCGTCACATGTGATAACAAGTCGCTCGCAAAGCATACCAGACATTAGACCGCCACTTCAGCCACGCGTTACCAATACAACTGGGCTGTCGCCCCCAGAGGTCAGGGTTCGATTTCCGACTCGGAAAAGAAATTTTAATTCTGGTGTGAGGGCTGGAGCGGGGTACACTCAGTCTCGTGAGGCAAAACTGAGTAGAGGAGGGTTCAATTCCCATCTCAGCCATCTTGGAAGTGGTTTTCAGTGGTTTCCCACTTCTATTCCAGGCAAATGCGGGATGGTTCCCAACTTAAGGTCACGGCCGCCTCCATCCCAATCATCTAAATTACAAATACACACACTAATGAAGTCAGCATAATAAAACAAGTTATCAGACAAATTACACACACACGCACACACCCAGGTAGACGGGGCTACATGACCACGATGTCGCAAACAACTAATGCAACTGGATGTTTTGGCATGTGATCATATCGAAACACAATGCCATTTTCTCTACGCACAGTTGAAGCCTACATGGAAATTTTAGCTGAAGTACCTTTATATTGTGCTTGTGGTGTGAAAAGCACGTTCACTCCTCCGCCTTTCGCTAGCTGGGATTGTCTGTCACATGGCAGGCCGATTACATCGCCTAACGCCGTAATTCCCTCCTGAAAGAACCTTAATTGTGCACTAACTACGACTAATAGTGCATACAGAATCTCTCCAAGTTTCTTGGCATACCGTACAAATGCTCGATATGTGATGCGACAGACACCATTCCTGAATTCCAGTTCTTGCCCTACACATCCCAACATATCACGATCGATACCAGCGATTGCAACTAAATCACGTGGCGTAGGGAGCACATAGGTTGGTGACCTTGGAGGCCATCGAAGAGCGGATTCATCTCCACAAAGAAAAATGGTCCATAGACTTTTAACAATGCAATCACCAAATGATGTTCAGTTTAGGGGGATTACAGATGTGTCCCACAATTGCGTGAGCATTTTCCGTGTCCCAAATAATCATCAAATTCTATCACGCAGTAAGATTTATGTTCACCAGTCACCGCCAGGTTTGTTGCTTTCAATGTTCCCTGCTCTCTAACAGTTTAAACAGCAAGCAAGCCTTTTGTGGATGGAAACTTGGAGAGATTCTGTATCTGTTATTATGAGTACTTTGCTATATCTGTCATAGCCATAGGAAGGAATTATGAAATATTCGTTATGCCGACAAGGATAACATGGAACCCAGCATTTACGGGGAAAAAGAATCTGAAGATGTTTGTGTATCAGTATAAGCAGTTATCAGATGCCAGGATAAGTAGCAGCCCCAGTGGCTGAATGGGTAGAGTGTGGATTTCCCGAGCACGTGGCGACGTGTACAAAAAGTACAGGGCCTTGTTTTGTGTATTGCTTTTCAATTAAGTTTATTCATAAAATAATTTATTGGATACTAATTATATAGATGAGATATGGCGACAACTCAAACTTTGAACAATTTGCAAGAAATCCGCATAAAGAGCACGAAGACGAAGAAATAGATATAAATGGAGTTAATTCTTCAACCGCCTTTTTGGAAAAGTACAAACATATCATGTGGATTTGAACCTCATATAACTGATTATATGCTACACCAATATCTTCAGGTTCTATTTGCCCGGATATAGTTCTATCGTGGATTGTTTGTACTACTTCTCGGTATGACTGAACAATAGTACATTATGCAACGAGCCTATAATGGCTATAATTAAGACACGAGTATATTATTATAAAACGAGCGTATGCGAGTTTTATAAATTCCATACGAGTGTCTTAATTACCATTATAGGCGAGTTGCATACGACTGTTTATGTTCGACGATAATTATTATAACTATTTTATGTTCGAAGATAAATATTCATAATTATCTGTCGAGATTTCGCCAGTTTTATGTACTGAACAGAGCGCATGAGACGCAGAGAATGCCTTGTATTTGACCATGGCCTTCTCGATTACCCCACTATGACACTAGGCAACGCAGTTCAGAAGGCCTTGGAACTCCACGCAGGTGCGATGCTAACCTTATCTAATTGGTCAAACAACTGTTTCTTGAGCTGTGATTGGTGGGAGAAACTGTTTCATAATGAAAAATAGTGTTATAATGACCATCATTATGATACAGTTTTCTAACACATAATAGTCAGGGTCGAACATAAATAATTTTATAAGTCAGGTTATTCGACTGGCTTGCCATGAGATCAGACTGCCCAGGCTAGTGTCAGGTGAAGGGATGTCCATGCCTTTGACACCACATGTCCTATATATAAACATCATTTTTTATAATTATTAAGGTTTAGTACTTCTCTTTCATAATCGCAACTAAATTTCGCATATAGGTTTCAATTGACAAATATTGCGCGTGAAAAAATTAGATGGTGTTTCTATTTCTATTTGGTATTTTATTATATTAGAAAAGAACTGGGAGAAAGATCGTAACTTGGCATTTGTGTTGCTCGACATCGAAAAAGCATTCGATAGTGCCCCTAGAACAACTATATGGGAGTGTCCTAAAAAGAAGAATGTGTCTATGGAACTCATTCCGAGAGTGAAAATGCTTTATGATGACTGCTACATCTGTGTTCCAGATTGGTTCCAGACTTCTAAATGAGTGCTATTACCATTACTATTCATCACCATCGTGGATGAAATCATAAAGAAAGTGAAGCAGAACACCAATATGAATCTTAAAGCATTTGCTTTTGCAGATGAGATAGTTATCTGGGGAAATAGTGAGATGGAAGTCCAGGAAAGGCTGAACGTCTGGAATGATCATTTGAAAAAATGTGGACTGAAAGTGAGTGCTACAAAAACTGCTGCAGTGTCTGTTAACAGACAGAGAAGTAAAGATAATATAATGCTGGAGGGCGTACAATTGGAAACAGTGAATCAGTATCAGTACCTTGGATGCTTAATATCAAGTGACAACAGAATACAGCTTGAATTACATAACCGTATTCAGAAATCAAGTGAATTCTATCAGCAAGTTCGATATCTACTCTGGGATAAGCAAGTGCCACTAAGTTCAAAACAACCTCTGTTTCGAACATACTTTGCCCCTATATTGACTTATGGGTTGGAAACATGCACAACTACCTAAAAAGATGTCAGCAGACTTCAGGCTTCATAAATGAAGTTTATGAGAAGCGTGCTTCAGAAGACTAGGAAAGACAGAGTAAGAAATGAGAAGATAAGAGAACAATCTGGAATAAATCAGTCCCTGAAGGAGACCATAACTAGGGCACGTTTGCGATGGTTTGGTCACGTCAAACGTATGGCAGAAGGAAGAATAAAATTGCAAAACAATGGTTACATACTGAGATTACTGGAAAGATACCTGTTGGAAGACCTAGGAGGAGATGGCTGGGCCAAGTGAAGGAAGATAGCATATCCAAGGGATAAAGTCTTGAAGGAGCAGTGGTACATGAATCGACTCGTAAACCACACCCGGGAAACTGGAGTGAAAACTTGATGATGATGATTATGAAGGTCCCTACGACAGTGACGGTTGTTAGTTATTTAGTTATTGAGGTTTTAAGAGGCGGAACTACGAGGTCATCTGCCCCTAGTGACGGTTGAGCCAAGGTTGAAGGCCTTTATTTTCGTCAGGACGATGCCGTTGATTTAGATGGTAGGCCTATCCATCGTCGTTCGGATCCGTCGTCATGTACTCCATCTTAACATTAAAACTTCCGATCACTGAAAGGTGAGTATTCTGGCTTGTGCTTGTACCTGGAGGTCAGTCTTTCTCACAGAGGCCAACAACACTACATCGGCATACGGGAGGGTAAAATATATTTTGTGATAGTGTCCAAGATTATGATAAAAGAAAGAGCGAAAGTGCTGATCCCTGAGATTGGAAAACCACTTGATAGCCCAGAAGCTGATTATACCCGACAGAGTTGCTTCATTCACTGCACATCACGCTCGTGGAGATCATATCATGCATGAGGCATAAGGTCGTATTTCTACTCCAGATCAAGAAAAGACAGGAACAGATAATTTGACTTCTCACACTGTTCCTCGATGAGTAGTCGAGTAGGGTGAATAACATTCGTTGTCTCTCAGCCATTCACGACACGTACTGGTTGGTGGTAATATTCGAAAGATTACGTATTCTGTTATCGATGCCAAGTTCGTAAACCTTCACCCTTTGAGAAAGGACACATATAGGGTGGCGGCGAGAACAGTCAGAAGGGTTGCCTTTCTGCTTACAAATTGGGACCGTAGCGCTGTAAATTCATTCTCTTCAATGACCTTGTTTAAGAAAATCGTCAGTCATTCAGTTGGGCCCCAGTGTTATTTCCAAATTTCTGAAGGAATATAACTCGACCCAATAGCTTTTCCGCACTTCAATTTTCGTAGTGCTTCGTCAACTTCAGATTTATAGATTGGTGCTGTGGGTTCTTGAATAACTGTTGACTGTGCAATAAGAGGATGCGAATACTCTTAATTTGCATACTTCCATGAAACTTCCTGTGACTGTCTGGAAATACTGTCTCTAGTGGTCTTCAGCTCTGATGTGAGTTTACCATTCTGATCACTGATGACTTATAACTGTTCAAAATTGGCTGTGCGTCTAGCGCTCTTTGACAAGTCGATAGATAGGCTATCTCGCTCCCCAGTCAGTGTATCGAGATCCTGAAATATTTCATTCAAGACGTTTCATTGAAAATGTCTCGCTTTGCTGCTACAATTGTTTCCTACGTTGCCATTTTGGCATCACAGTAGGTAATTCAGTTTTCTTTTGCCTTTGAGGTAAGAAACCTCTGATAGGCCTATAGGTTCTTTTTAGCTCATGCCATTTTTGATCTCTTCAGTCCACTATCATGCCATAAGATCAATTTTTCGCCGTTCCGATTTTTTCATATCTTCGGTATGTAGATGTTCGTGGGAAGCCTAAAGTACGGTTTTCTTTTGAGGATTTCATAGTTTTTCAACATCGGTAATAGGTGGAAGGGCGGTGCTAAAAATGTTGTCCCTTTTCGTTGAAACGCCACCATTTAACCCGTGCTGGTCCGTTACGTTCTTCTCTCTTTCGTGTAGGAGGTTTAGGCTAATTCACATTCGAGCGACTAGGGAGGGGTTAGGTTGTTACTGCTTAAGTAATGTATAACCTTCACGTCTTTGACAAGCTTTTAAGTCATGCCACAATACGAGGATATTCTGGCTCATTTTATTGTTGCTTAAAATTCCAAAGATTATAAGTTCTCTTCTTGAATCATCTCTCTCACTAACAGTATTGTTACCGTTGTTGAGATCGGAGAGTGAAATTGGAATATCACTACAATACCGTAAGTTTCACGTGCTGCACCAAGTAGCCACACGGCAATTTATGAACTATTTTCAGTGGCTTTTGCTCTTAGCATCCGAAAATATAAAGCCTGTTCACTAGCGGCGTTCTCATCATAAATAGCGCCCGCGTCTTAGTGTGCACCTTGACTACTGTAGCGCTAGGATACAACCTCACATTAACACCCATTACTATTGGAATGTGTAGAAGACGATGAGTTGGAATGTAGTGTTGAATGTACGTGTAGTGAAAAAAAATAGTGAATATCAGAGTTTTAAAAACTACGTTGGTAATTGATAAATATACGGAAGTAACTTTGAAGTAATTTTCGTTCATACAGGTGTTTTATAAAGGATCTATCGAAGAATTTGTGAGCATAACTAATATTAACAACAAGACTGATTATCCACGGTCAGACGACATCTAGACAATCATATTCCATAGAGTTTTCTGCTCCTAGCACAAAGAGATATGATGCAGTCAGCAAACTCCGCCATTTGGAGAGGATACTGACATCATGGAAATATGTCCAGTATGTGACAAAAGAGTCGCCGGCCTCTCACCACTGGGTCCGTGGTTCAAATCCCGGTCACTCCATGTGAGATTTGTGCTTGACAAAGCGGAGGCCGACAGGTTTTTCTCCGGGTACTCCGGTTTTCCCTGTCACCAATTTCATTCCAGCAACTCTCTCCATTGTCATTTCATTTCATCTGTCATTCATTTAATCATTGCCCCAGGGGAGTGCGACAGGCTTTTGCAGCCGGCGCAGTTCATATCCTCGCCGCTGGATGGGGGCTTCATTCATTCCATTCCCTGACCCGGTCAGCCGACTGGAAGCAGGCTGTGGATTTTTTCACGTGACCAAAGAGTGACAGAGAGCGACGTAGGAGTAATATGCGATGGAAAATGCAATAGATGGCACCAACTAGCGTGTACAGGCTTACGACAAGGACAATATAACGGATTAAAGGCCACCGCAAAGAGGCATTCAAAACTGTTCCGCTCCAGATGCGAGCAAGATTATACTATATTTAAAGCGGGTAAAAGTATGCAAAAAGAATTGCAGGACATTCGAAGTAAAATGAACTAGTAAATAAATGACATGGCAAAGACCCTCCCAAAACTCACGAAGGAATCCAGCAAGAGGACCACCAGTACAAGAGACACGGTCATCGTAGAAAAAATATCATATTTCGGCAACAGACTAGATCTAAAAATACAGTCAAGAAAAGCTGACAACTTACAACAAAACCAGGAGGAACAAGGAACCTTTCAAGGAAATAGTATACAAACGGAGAAGGCAACGGGACCCCGTAGCAGGAACATCAACAGAGACAGAAAAATATCCCAAACCGGACAGAACGGAACAACAAAGAAAGAAAACAGGCAACGGGAGCGGCTTCATCGTAGGTACAGAAACAAGATGATGAGCTTCAAGCTGCCAAAAAAAAGAGCTTGGTTATACATCGGGAGATTGAATGAACAGCTTTGCTACAGAGGAAATGGTTACAAATTACTTACGGAAGAACGGTATCAGAAGGGGCCTATTTCATAAAGCTGTTACATTGATATTATTAGCAAGACGGTAATAATATCAACTGTGTTATTAGTTTTCTGTTTCATAAACTTATGAGCTAATATTATTAATTATAGTTTATGACTCCAAAATATTAGTGCAGGGAACAGTTATGAATGCATTACGTAATAAGCGCCTTTATTTTCGATGTCAATGAACTACAACCTATATCCGTTTTACGTCTGAGCATGATGGGCTAAAATCACTGACTGGACTATTAATTATATTATCATGGAGATGCATGTGCAACGAATTCTTGTCAGACGTAATTTAAGAATGGCGAGGTGCATGAAACTCAAATCCCCCTTCCGTCCAATCTAAACACACTTATAGTAGGCGTTGTATTGAAGATAGAGATATGCCCTCGGGGCATTTTTGTAGAACTTTTCATACTGAACAATTCTTACACTCAAAGTATACTGATATTTTCAACGGTTTGCCCAGCGTAAGCTTAAAAAGCGCATATACGCCAGGTTTTTCTTTCGACTTTTTCACTGAAATCGTTACTGGTTGGCTTCCATTGATCATAAATAAATTATTTCTACATAAACCTTCCTGGAGATATCCTTTACAGAATGGTGAAAACCACATCAAAACCTATCCCGTGGTTCTCGAGATTACCCATGACATCCAAGAATCGGGGACTTTGTGTTATACTAAGTAGTGATTATACGCCAATCAGTATAATTTAATATAATATAATCCCCCTTCCATCCAATCTTAAATTGACTGTGAATTTTGCGGAACGAAAAGTTCACAGGCGAAATGAGAGTTGCACTTCCAGGGAATGGCGAGGTGAATGAAACTCAAATCCCCCTTCCGTCCAATCTTAAATTGACTGTGTGTCACAGGCGAAACGAAGAAAACCCGAGTTGCACTTCCAGGGAAACTCCAAACACAACCACCCTTCTCAGAAGTCATAACTCAACACGACTCAACGGTTTGCTGCTGGCTGTATCTGGGGCAATAGGCTCGCCCGCTAGCTAGGCTGTAACAGGGATGATAGACTCGCACTTAGCTAGCTCGTAAACTGTCGCCTCAGTAGTTGAATGGACATGGTTGGAAGAAATTAAAACGTAAAAACACTTATAGTGGGCGATGTATTGAAGATAGAAATATGCTCTCGCGGACGTCTTTGTAGACTTTTTCATGCTGAACAATTCTTACACTCATAGTATTTAGATATTTTTAACGGTTTGCCCAGCGTAAGCTTACAAAGAGCTCGGACACCAGTTTCTTTTTCGATTTTTCCACTGAAATCATTACTGCTCGGCTTTTATTGATCATAAATAAATTATTTTCTACATAAATCATCCTCGAGATATCCTTCACAGAATGGTGAAAACCGCATCAAAATCCATCCATTGGTTCTCGAGTTTACTCGTAACATCCAAGAGTCGGGGACTTTGTTTTATACTAAGTAGAGATTAGCAAACTGTTTCATAAACAAGGAAGATTATTAATAGCATAGTCTCATATTATTAGGCTATTTCCACGAGTGTGTTTAGTGTAATAATTCATATTATTGGCGAGAATAAGTGAACTGAATTTCTATTTAGCAATATACGATTGTGATACGGTAATCTGAGAAATGGATGACTCTCTTGATTCTAATAGTGATGAAGACCAACAAGTGTACATTCGTCGACCTAAAATTACAGAGGAAGACCTGTAATCACATGGAACTCACATATGAGTATAGTGAAAGATTTATGTTAGATTATAGAACATTTAGAGTATGTGCTTTATTGAATAGGTCATTTTCTGGAACATCGTAAGAGGAATGAAGCCTTAACCTCAAAGGAGCAGCTTCAGTTTGCACTGTACTGGCTATGTAGCGGGGCACAGTATCACGGTGTACCTGATATGAATGGTATCTCCTACCAGCTGTGAACATGTTATGATTTATATACGGTAATGAATTTGTATTCTGATTTTGTATTGAGTCTTAATTCATGGCTTGTTTTCGTTTATCGAAAATTGCTGTGATGGCTGCGCTAGAATAATCAGCTTCGGTACGCACACAGGTGACGCTATTTGTATACATTATACGGCAATAGATTGTCAAAAATTTCAAAGATCTCGTATACTACACAGCTTGGACACTCTTAAAATTGTGATAATCCGTTTTTATCTTAATAAATACCGGTACTATGATGAATGAATAGAATACTGTCCCACTTGTTTCAACAAACATCACATATTATTTTATACCGTAAAGGGGAGGGATGATACCATAGGCTGTAGACTACTAGCCCGGGAGAGGTGGCGTGGGGACTTTGTGACCCCACGCAGATTTGTTATGCTGGGGTTTCTACCTTTTACTACACACAGACTATACCTGCCACATACCTTTCCCCACATTCCTTATCTATTGTCTGTGGGGCAGTAACATATTAATGGAAGGGATGAGGGCCGAGACAAATGTATTTTTGCCGAGCCATGTTGCAATGTGTTCCTAAAGACCCCGCGCCATCAGTCCCGCTGGCAGAGTGAACAGCTGTTCCAGTCTTGCACGTACTCCATGGGAATGTATCTGTCGGATCGCGAAATAGGACTGATTGTGGTTAAGTGTTAAAATATAACATTATGAATCGTCTGAGGTACGAAGAGCAAGAATCCAGGGTGTTATCTCTTCTGCAACACGTTGAAGAGGAAGAAGGTGAAGATGAACTAGAAATAGCAGAATCTTGCAGTGATACTGTACAGAGTGCAGACGAAGAAGATAATACAGAAATTGCCGATGATGTGCTTCTTTCTCAATGAATGTGTACCCTGAGTGCAAAAAATAAATAAAGAAATAAATTACAAAATGGAGTAACTTACAATACAAGAAGAGACTTCTCTAGAATGTGTCATTGGTCAAAAACTAGAATCCGACATTATCTAAAACTTGTAAAATCATTCATTTCGAAATTGTCAATAGGCAAACTGAAGAAAGAATTATAAGATATTTCGTGAAAATTGATGATTACCTGTCAGATCTTCACCATTTCTTCTTACAGTGTAAATACCCGTTTATAATATGTGCATGATTTTCATTTTAGACAAATATACTTGCTCATTAGAGACAGAAATAAGGAAGGTCATGAAATCTTATTTCGAAAAATTATACAGCAGTACAGGAGTAGACCCCAACGATGGAACCACAAAGGTCAGTTTAAGCTGTAATAAAGAACTTGATCAAGAGAATCCACCAACATGGAAGGAAGTTGAAACAGCCCTTAATAGTATGTCCAAAGAAAAATCGACAGGATTTGATGAAGTCAGTGCGGACATGATCAAAGCAGCTGGTCCACTAGGAATACAGTGGCTTCAGAGAGTAATAGGTGCAATATGGAAGGATGGAAAAGTTCCAGATGATTGGAAAAAAGACATAACAGTACCTCTCTTCAAAAAGGGAATCCGAAAGAAATGTGGCAATTATAGAGGGATCACTTTATTGTCTCATGGCCTGAAAATATTTGAAAAAATACTTGAGAAAAGGCTAAGGAAAATAATAGAACCACAGTAGGATATAAATGCCGAAGCTGGGTAAGGGACTAATGCGCAAGATGGCGGCCACTTGAGTCCAACCCCATGCTGGTTGTATAAATGGGGCTAATGTGCAAAATGGCCGCTAAGAGTGACGGTAAAAGACAATGCACAGCAGTTAACACAGCTACAAGGTAGCTGATTGCAAATACCTTTAGTCGGTCAACCAAAAAAGTGGTGACTAGCGGAACGGTAGGGTAGAATTATTTGTTTATTATTTTGTTAATAATTAATTTATTTTTAGTACAGGGCTAATACACAAAATGGTCACTGCACACAACCAATTACACATATGACATTCCAACCTAACCTAACCTAATTTAGCCTAACCTAACCTAACTTAACCTAACCTAACCTAACATCAAAGTCAGTGCAAAAAAGTAAGAGCAAATGAGAGAGCACAAATAATAAACTTAGTTATAACCTAACCTAACCTAACCTAACCTAACTTCAAAGTCAGAGCAAAAAAAGTAAGAGCAAATGAGAGAGCACAAATAATAAACTTAGTTATAACCTAACCTAACCTAACCTAACCCACAGAAACATCATTTAAAGATTTTAGATTTTACATTTTAACATTTTACATTTTAACATTTTTCATTTTACATTTTTCAGATTTTACATTTTAGATTTTTTGTATTTTAAATTTCAGTTTTTTAGATTTTACATTTTACATTTTCCGAAAAGAGTAAACTACAAGGTCACATACCTAACCTCACCAAACCTAACCTCACCAAACCTAAATTTACCAAACCTAACTTAAGCTAATCCAAAGGCTAATGCACATACACAAAGTATATAAGGGCACATGCAACTATCCTTATGCTAGTCTTATAGGTTACTGTACAACATGATCACTACCCCAACCGTTTTTTTTTTCATTTTGTTGTTTACACATTTGTCAATTTTCCAATTACCCATTTTCAGTTTTTTTAATGTCAGTTTTAAGTTTCTCAATTTCATAATATGGAAACATGGATTTTGATTTTTGTTGTTTACACATTTGTCAATTTTCCAATTTCCTATTTTCAGTTTTTTAATGTCAGTCTTAAGTTTTTTAATTTCATAATATGGAAACATGGATTTTGCATTTTGTTGTTTACACATTTATCAATTTCACAATTTCCAATTTACAGTTTTTAAAATGTCGGTTTAAAGTTTTTCAATTTCATGATATAGAAACATGGATTTTCCAATTTGTTGTTTACACATTTGTCAATTTACCAAATTCCCATTTACAGCTTTTAAAATTTCAGTTAATGTTTTTTCTATTTCGTCCATATGGAAACATGGATTTTCCAATTTGTGTTTTACATGTTCATTTTGCATTAGGAGTGGAGAGAGGTTGGTAGTAATTAAAAATGTACAAGCAGTGTCTATACATTTTTTAAAAATACATGTACACTATTTACACATAATACATTTTTATATATATTCTTTTTTTGTTATAAATTGTACAGTTGATTTTATTTTGTTTTCTATTCTATTTATTTTTGATTATGAATACCATTTTTTAATTTTTGTTTTTTTATTTTTGTAGTGCTATTATTTTATTTCCGAAATTGTTTTGCTTTATGTATTTGCTAGGTGCAGGCAGAAGATTTTGATATTCATAACTTAACACTTTAAGCATGGTTAATGATTGAGTAATGACCATAGGCATGTGTACCTATACAGTCAGCATCAATCGCTCTTTTATCATCACCAGGACACAAAGCAATTTTGTTTAGTCTTATAGATGATATGTCATGTTGTTTAGAAGCGATAATTTTCATTGGTATTCTGTTTACATTGTTTTTCATGACACAATCCTTATAATCTTGAAAGCTTATACAATTTTTGACAACACCTTTGTTAATACCTTTAATCTTTTTGATGTCTTTACCATTTACGTCTAAAGCGTACATTTTAGCTCTAAGTCCAACAAATGCTTTTATAATTTGTCCACAAGCCTCGTCTTTAAATTTCCCCAACGCTTTCTTGTTTGATGTAGAGTAACATTTTGATTAGTAGGATAATCTGATGTGTCCAGGTGTTCTAGGAAATCCAACTTGTCTTGATATACATCTGGGGTGTTCACCAAATAAATGAACGAGTCGGTATCCATATACATGAGTTGAAGATTGTTCATTCCATAATAGGGTAGCAGGACATCATAGTGGTGGGAATACATTAGAGTTTCTGAAATATTCAGTATACACATTCCAATATATATATAGGCTTATTGAATATAATGTTACGTTTAGCCATGTGGAAAGCAGCTAGGTTAGGACCATAAATTGTTCTGTCAATAAATGTCGGCTTTGCTATTAGCTTTTCTGCCTTTTTGCTGTCAGTCACAAGACGTATGTCTATTCTTTTACGGATATTTTCCATTGTTTTTCCAAAAATGGCATTGTTGAATAATTTGTACAGATTTTTCTCAAAATCATTTTTGGCTTCTTTTCGAAGGTTGTTATTAAAATCAACGTATGCCTTTAACCAAGGTCTTTGCTTAAACTGCAACACACGATGAATTTTTATCAATTTTATTCCATGATCTAAAGCCTGTTTTAATGCCATGTAGTGAACAACATATCGCCTTCGATTTCCAAGATGATGAATTAGTTTTTTCAGAGACGAATCCTTAGGTTGTATACATTCTGGTAGGAAAGGTAAATCGTTGTGTAGATCATGAAGGTCAGATGGATAATCAACATCAACGTCTAGAATGTATCCCAGAGGATCGTCTTCCTTTAGTTTTTCTAGATCAACAGTATCTGGAGAAACCCACTGAAATCTACCATAAGGAAGAAAGTGACACATAGCTCACCCGTATTGGTTGTTGGCATCATCATAGGTCATAAACTGCGATGGTTGCTCTGAATCATAGGTTTCCATGTATTTATTGTTAGCTTCAGTAAACCGATGAGACACCTGGCATATGCCTCCACGTATTGCAGACTCGATTAGAAGAATCTGATCGTAATCCTGTAGCAATTCCAGTTCAATGCCAGCGTAAAGGAGCATTGCCTCGAAACTTAAACCAGGCGAAGTAAAAAAAGTGTGCAGCATCCACTCGGTATGTTTCTAGTGTTTTGTTCCTAAACGTTTCAAAGCTGTCTGCAAGAAGGAGTACATCTTAAGTTAGGTAGAGGTCACTATATTCCCCTAGAGTTTTAATGTTGAACTGATTCCACACATTTTTGGCATGTTCATAGTCTTCTTGATTAACATCTTCTTGACTTAATTTGTTAAAGAATACCTCTTTTGGAGGTAAACACGTTTCACTTACTTTTCCCATGAATCAATGTAGTCATACCAAAACACCCCTTTACGAGTCATGAGCATTGCATTTTCTTTTCCAAAGCACTTGTCTGCTTCAGGGTACCGTATGTTGTTAAGTTGGAAACTAAGTTTTCCGAACTACTTGGCATTAACCGAAAAGTGTCCACAAATCGAAGCTTAACATTTCCTACATATTTTGTGAAGGAAATGTACTTTTCTTTGGAGTTAGCGATAACATCCACTCTCTCAGTAGTATATCCCAATTGCTTTACAATGAAATTTTCGTCTTAGCCACTCATATTATGTAGAAATACAGGAACGGGGTTACGTGTTTTACACCTCAAATTACAATTATTGTGAGCACTTCCACGGTATTCCCCTGTAATATGGCAATGTTCTCTTACATTCCAGTCCTCTTTGGTAAATGTTTTTTCACACAAATAACAGGTTTCAGAACATTGGAACTCGGCTTCTTGATCCTGAGTTAAGGCCTTTGGAACATTTAAGCTGTAAAGGCCATCAATTTCATTAGCTATTGAGATCAAACAGTCCATAAACTTTTCTGCAGCGTCAGGTCCACGATAAATAACAGGTTGGCTTGGAAGGTTTGTCTTTATGTGTTCCACAGCAGGTGAGGGTTTAACATATATACCAAAGCTCATAGGAACATGACTCTGGTATGACTGTATAACTTGCTTCAGGATTGGGTAAACATGATTGATAGGGTAACAGTATACTTTCAAAATCAGCATAGATAACGTAAGGTATTCTCAGCATTTTTTCCACGTTTAAAAATTTAACAATTGAGTTTTTAATAGGCATTTCAACCCTAGCAATGTCATGCAGGACACACAAAGCTCTGTGTTCTTTCAATTTTTCCATTCCTTGTTGACCATATCGATTATCGAAGTGAGTAAAACACCGTTTACACGTATATATCATATGTCCATGGTGAGTAATCTGATGGCCTACTAGTTTATCATAATCTTTGATAAAGACGTAGTGGTTCTGTCTGGATGATGAACTTAGCAGAAGGAGGTCGCGATGGTCTTGTAGCTCTTGATCCACAACCTTTAGAGGGAACATTTTGTTGTATTGTTCCAGTCCAAATACATTTATGGATATGTTGTTGGCTTTTACAAATTTTGGAATGTCAGCTAGCGATGTAGGAAATATTACTGAAAAATCATACTTGTTTTCCAGGTCCTTGTATTTACTAACGTGTTTAGAAACCGTTTTAACCAGTTTTGCTAAAATGGCATACATAAATCACTTTTCATCCTTTAAGTTTTGAGGATTAAAGCAGGCTTTTCTTGCTTGTATAGCTGCTGGTAATGGAATATATGTGCTACCACGCAAGGGATTGTACTTATTTATTTTCAATCGCACTCCTTCCACTGCTAACAAAGCCCAATTACTGCCTTTTTGCTCAGATTCTTCCATTTCTGTAGTTAACTTAGTAAATTGTGTTTCCTAGAAACTACTTAAGTCAGTTTCCAAAAATAGGGCTTGATTTCGTGTTTTAAAAGCCCGATCTGTGATTTCGTTGGTGGACGTATGAATAAATCTACATTCAGCAACAAGATTAACTTTTATTGACTTGTGCATTGCTAGTTCTTTGCGCATAGCTTGTATTATTTGATGTTTGGACTCTTTAGGGTATGAATTTAAATCCTTACACGTATCACAAGGTATGAAATAGGATTTAAGTCGACCTTTAAAAGATGTCTCATATTCATTAAGTCCATTTTTGTCAGGGACCAATGACAGTAGGTAATGTTTTGTAGACTCTGCCTTTTGTCTCTTAGCTGCCGACACAACATTACAACATTCTTCATGACGACGGCCATTGTAGGCATTGTTGAATTTATTGCCACACGTTTTACACTCATGAAATTCCCCACACGAAACCTCATGACGCTTTCTATCATAGTCTCGAAGAAAAGTCTTTCCACACTCTTTACACATATACAGCTAGGAATGGGTTCTTCAATCATGAATGTTGATTTATGCAAACAGCTGCTTACTGCGTATCACAGGGCTAGAGGTTGGTCGGTGAGACGGTCTTTCACGATGTGAACACCGTGAGAGTAGTCAACTGGTGATATTCTTGTAAAGAGTCCTCTAATATACCCAAGTCTAGACCATCAGCTCAGAAATCAACATTCATGATGGAAGAACCCATTCCTAGCTATATGTGTAAAGCGTGTGGAAAGACTTTTCTTCGAGACTATGATAGAAGGCGTCATGAAGTTTCGTGTGGGGAATTTCATGAGTGTAAAACGTGTGGCAATAAATTCAACAATGCCTACAATGGCCGTCGTCATGAAGAATGTTGTAATGTTGTGTCGGCAGCTAAAAGACAAAAAGCAGATTCTACAAAACATTACCTACTATCATTGGTCCCTGACAAAAATGGACTTATTGAATATGAGACATCTTTTGAAGGTAGACTTAAATCCTATTTCATACGGTGTGAAACGTGTAAGGATTTAAATTCATACCTTAAAAAGTCCAAACATTAAATAATACAAGCTATGCACAAAGAACTAGCAATGCACAAGTCAATAAAAGTTAATCCTGTTGCTGAATGGAGATTTATTCATACGTCCACCAACGATATCACAGATCGGGCTTTTAAAACACGAAATCAAGCCCTATTTTTGGAATCTGACTTAAGTAGTTTCTAGGAAACACAATTTACTAAGTTAACTACGGAAATGGAAGAATCTGAGCAAAAAGGCAGTAATTGGGCTTTGTTAGCAGTGGAAGGAGTGCGATTGAAAATAAATAAGTACAATCCCTTGCGTGGTAGCACATATATTCCATTACCAGCAGCTATACAAGCAAGAAAAGCCTGCTTTAATCCTCAAAACTTAAAGGATGAAAAGTGATTTATGTATGCCATTTTAGCAAAACTGGTTAAAACGGTTTCTAAACACGTTAGTAAATACAAGGACCTGGAAAACAAGTATGATTTTTCAGTAATATTTCCTACATCGCTAGCTGACATTCCAAAATTTGTAAAAGCCAACAACATATCCATAAATGTATTTGGACTGGAACAATACAACAAAATGTTCCCTCTAAAGGTTGTGGATCAAGAGCTACAAGACCATCGCGACCTCCTTCTGCTAAGTTCATCATCCAGACAGAACCACTACGTCTTTATCAAAGATTATGATAAACTAGTAGGCCATCAGATTACTCACCATGGACATATGATATATACGTGTAAACGGTGTTTTACTCACTTCGATAATCGATATGGTCAACAAGGAATGGAAAAATTGAAAGAACACAGAGCTTTGTGTGTCCTGCATGACATTGCTAGGGTTGAAATGCCTATTAAAAACTCAATTGTTAAATTTTTAAACGTGGAAAAAATGCTGAGAATACCTTACGTTATCTATGCTGATTTTGAAAGTATACTGTTACCCTATCAATCATGTTTACCCAATCCTGAAGCAAGTTATACAGTCATACCAGAGTCATGTTCCTATGAGCTTTGGTATATATGTTAAACCCTCACCTGCTGTGGAACACATAAAGACAAACCTTCCAAGCCAACCTGTTATTTATCGTGGACCTGACGCTGCAGAAAAGTTTATGGACTGTTTGATCTCAATAGCTAATGAAATTGATGGCCTTTACAGCTTAAATGTTCCAAAGGCCTTAACTCAGGATCAAGAAGCAGAGTTCCAATGTTCTGAAACCTGTTATTTGTGTGAAAAAACATTTACCAAAGAGGTCTGGAATGTTAGGGAACATTGCCATTTTACAGAGGAATGCAGTGGAAGTGCTCACAATAACTGTAATTTGAGGTGTAAAACACGTAACCCCGTTCCAGTATTTATACATAATATGAGTGGCTACGACGCAAATTTTCATTGTAAAGCAGTTGGGATGTACTACTGAGAGAGTGGATGTTATCGCTAACTCCAAAGAAAAGTACATTTCCTGCACAAAATATGTAGGAAATGTTAACCTTTGATTTGTAAACACGTTTCGGTTAATGCCAAGTAGTTTGGAAAACTTAGTTTCCAACTTAACATCACACAGTAGCCTGAAACAGACAAGTACTTTGAAATAGAAAATGAAATGCTCATGACTCGTAAAGGGGTGTTTTGGTATGACTACATTGATTCATGGGAAAAGTTAAGTGAAACGTGTTTACCTCCAAAAGAGGTATTCTTTAACAAATTAAGTCAAGAAGATGTTAATCAAGAAGACTATGAACATGCCAAAAATGTGTGGAATCAGTTCAACATTAAATCTCTAGGGGAATATAGTGACCTCTACCTAACTTCAGATGTACTCCTTCTTGCAGACAGCTTTGAAACGATTAGAAACAAAACACTGGAAACACAACGATTGGATGCTGCACACTTTTTTTACTTCGCCTGGTTTAAGTTTCGAGGCAATGCTCCTTTACACAGGAATTGAACTGGAATTGCTACAGAATTACGATCAGATTCTTCTAATCGGGTCTGGAATATGTGGAGGCATATGCCAGGTGTCTCATCGGTATGCTGAAGCTAACAATAATTACATGGAAACCTATGATTCAGAGAAACCATCGCAGTTTATGACCTATGATGATGCCAACAACCAATACGGGTGGGCTATGTGCCACTCTCTTCCTTATGTTGGATTTCAGTGGGTTTCTCCAGATACTGTTGAATTAGAAAAACTAAAGGAAGACGATCCTCTGGGATACATTCTAGACGTTGATGTTGATTACCCATCTGACATTCATGATCTACACAACGATTTATCTTTCCTACCAGAGTGTACAGAACCTAAGGATTCGTCTCTGAAAAAACTAATTCCTCATCTTGGAAATCGAAGGCGATATGTTGTTCACTACATGGCATTAAAACAGGCTTTAGATCATGGAATAAAATTGATAAAAATTCATCGTGTGTTAAAGTTTAAGCAAAGATCTTGGTTAAAGACATACGTTGATTTTAATAACAACCTTAGAAAACAAGCCAAAAATGATTTTGAGAAAAATCTGTACAAATTATTCAACAATGCCATTTTTGGAAAAACAATGGAAAATATCCGTAAAACAATAGACATACGTCTTGTGACTGACAGCAAAAAGGCAGTAAAGCTAATAGCAAAGCCGACATTTGTTGACAGAACAATTTATGGTCCTAACCTAGCTGCTTTCCACATGGCTAAACGTAACATTATATTCAATAAGCCTATATATATTGGAATGTGTATACTGGATATTTCAGAAACTCTAATGTATTCCCACCACTATGATGTCCTGCTACCCTATTATGGAATGAACAATCTTCAACTCATGTATATGGATACCGACTCGTTCATTTATTTGGTGAACACCCCAGATGTATATCAAGACAAGTTGGATTTCCTAGAACACCTGGACACATCAGATTATCCTACTAATCAAAATGTTACTCTACATCAAACAAGAAAACGTTGGGGAAATTTAAAGACGAGGCTTGTGGACAAATTATAAAAGCATTTGTTGGACTTAGAGCTAAAATGTTCGCTTTAGACGTAAATGGTAAAGACATCAAAAAGATTAAAGGTATTATCAGAGGTGTTGTCAAAAATTGTATAAGCTTTCAAGATTATAAGGATTGTGTCATGAAAAACAATGTAAACAGAATACCAATGAACATTATCGCTTCTAAACAACATGACATATCATCTATAAGACTAAACAAAATTGCTTTGTGTCCTGGTGATGATAAAAGAGTGATTGATGCTGACTGTATAGGTACACATGCCTATGGTCATTACTCAATCATTAACCATGCTTAAAGTGTTAAGTTATGAATATCAAAATCTTCCGCCTGCACCTAGCAAATACATAAAGCAAAACAATTTCGGAAATAAAACAATAGCACTACAAAAATAAAAAACAAACAAAAATTAAAAAAACAAAAATAACAAATGGTATTCATAAACAAAAATAAATAAATAAAATAGAAAACAAAATAAAAACAACTGTACAATTTATAACAAAAAAAAAGAATATATATAAAAATGTTTTTTGTGTAAATAGTGTACATGTATTTTTAAAAAATGTATAGACACTGCTTGTACATTTTTAATTACTACCAACCTCTCTCAACTCCTAATGCAAAATGAACATGTAAAACACAAATTAGAAAATCCATTATTCCATATGGACAAAATAGAAAAAAGACATTAAACTGAAATTTTAAAAACTGTAAATGAGAATTTGGTAAATTGACAAATGTGTAAACAACAAATTGGAAAATCCATGTTTCTATATCATGAAATTGAAAAACTTTAAACTGACAATTTAAAAACTGTGAATTGGAAATTGTGAAATTGATAAATGTGTAAACAACAAAATGCAAAATCCATGTTTCCATATTATGCAATTAAAAAACTTAAAACTGACACTTAAGAAAACTGAAAATGGGAAATTGGAAAATTGACAAATGTGTAAACAACAAAATGCAAAATCCATGTTTCCATATTATGAAATTGAAAAACTTAAAACTGACATTTAAAAAAAACTGAAAATGGGAAATTGGAAAATAGGCAAATGTGTAAACAACAAAATGAAAAAAAAAACGGTTGGGGTAGTGATCATGTTGTACAGTAGCCTATAAGACTAGCAAAAGGATAGTTGCATGTGCCCTTATATACTTTGTGTTTGTACATTAGCCTTTGGATTAGCTTAAGTTAGGTTTGGTAAAGTTAGGTTTGGTGAGGTTAGGTATGTGACCTTGTAGTTTACTCTTTTCGGAAAATGTAAAATGTAAAATCTAAAAAACTAAAATGTAAAATACAAAATACAAAAATGTAAAATCTAAAAATTGTAAAATGAAAAATCAAAAATCTAAAATGTTAAAATGGAAAATGTTAAAATGAAAAATCTAAAATCTTTAATGAGGTTTCTGTGGGTTAGGTGTGGTTAGGTTAGGTTAGGTTAGGTTAGAACTAAGTTAATTATTTGTGCTCTCTCATTTGCTCTTACTTTTTTTTGCTCTGACTTTGAAGTTAGGTTAGGTTAGGTTAGGTTAGGTTATAACTAAGTTTATTATTTGTGCTCTCTTTGCTCTTACTTTTTTGCTGTGACTTTGAAGTTAGGTTAGGTTAGGTAAAGTTAGGTTAGGTTAAGTTAGGTAAAGTTAGGTTAGGTTAGGCTAAATTAGGTTAGGTTAGGTTGAAATGCCATATGTGTAAGTGCTTGAGTGCAGTGACCATTTTGTGTATTAGCCCTGTGCTAAAAAAATAAATTAATTATTAACTAATATAATAAATAAATAATTCTACCCTACCGTTCCGCTAGTCACCACTTTTTTGGTTGACCGACTAAAGATATTTGCAATCAGCTACCTTGTAGCTGTGTTAACTGCTGTGCATTGTCTTTTACCGCCACTCTTAGCGGCCATGTTGCGCATTAGCCCCATTTATACAACCAGCATGGGGTTGGACTCAAGCGGCCGCCATCTTGCGCATTAGCCCCTGCCCTGCTTCGGCCTTTATATCCTACTAACCACAACTGCAGGAAGAGCAGTATGGATTCAGAGAACACCGTGCAACTATAGATCTCATATTTTCCCTCAGAATGCTGCTTGAAAAGCACTGGGAGAAGGGTAGAGACCTAACACTTGTATTTTTAGATCTTGAAAAAGCATTTGATAACGTCCCAAGAAAGACTATATGGGAATGCCTAAGAAAGAAAAACGTACCTGCGGGGCTAATCCAGAAAGTTGCCACAGTTGTGTTCAGATAGGAAATGGTAATTCTGACTGGTTCCAAACAAATAAAGGAGTTCAACAGGGCAGTGCCCTCTCGCCATTACTTTTTATCACTGTAATGGACGAAGTTATGAAAGGAATAAAGCATAACAACAACACAGAAATCAGCGCAATGGCATTTGCAGATGATGTAGTAATTTGGGGTAATACAGAGAAAGAAGTACTGGAGATGTTGGCCACCTGGAATAACTGTCTAAAAGCACACGGATTAACAATAAACAAATCAAAAACGGTAGCGATGTCAGTCAACAGACAGAACAAGAAAGGAGAAATAAGGCTTGAAGGTACACAGCTTGAAACAGTAGACCAGTTTAACTATCTTGGGTGCATTATTTCAACCAATAACAGGATACAGCATGAGATCAATAGCCGAACCCAAAAAGCAACCCAGTTTTCTACCATCAAGTTCGGAACCTACTCTGGAACGAACAAGTCCCCTTGAGATCAAAACAGACGCTCTTTCAATCATACTTCACCCCCATAATAACATATGGCCTAGAAACCTGCACAACAACCAGACAGATCGACAGCAAACTACAAGCTGCAGAAATGAAGTTTCTACGAACAATGGTCCTAAAAACTAGGAGGGATAGGGTAAGAAATGAAAAAAAATTAGGGAAGAAGCTGGAGTGTACCCAACTTTGAGAGAAAAAGTGACAAGGACCCGTTTGAGATGGTTTGGCCATGTCAAGCGAATGGACGAGGGAAGGATAGCAAAACAAAGACTACACACAGATGTGGTTGGTAGAAGGCCGGTAGGAAGACCAAGGAAGAGATGGCTAGACCAGGTGAAGGAGGACATAGGAACAAGGGGAGTTAGCTGGGATAGAATCCTGAAAGAAGAATGGTACATGGACAGACGCAAGTGGAGGGCGCTCGTAAACTACACCCGGGCAACTGGAGTAGAAGACAGATGATGATGATTAGTTCAGTGAATATTTTCATGCAATTTCAGTAGCATAAACGAAATAATTGTCGTTACTACAGATAAATAATTGGGAGGGATTAGAAATGACCCCGCGCCACCTCTAACGTTGCTCAAGTAAGCGCCACCTCTCCGGGCTAGCAATGATGTCCAATACAAATTTCTCAAATCCTGCGTGTTGCAACATATTGTAATACAAATTAGATAAATCGTAATTTCTTGTGGATTCTGTTAAAATGAGTCATATAGAAATGAAAAGGTCGCCTCTGTCGTGTAGTGGTCAGAGTGCTAGGCTGCCACCCCGGAGGTCCGAGGTTCGGTTCCCGGCTCTGCCTCGAAATTTGAAAAGTGGTATGAGGGCTGGAACGGGGTCTACTCAGCCTCGGGTGGACCAAATGAGTAGAGAGTTTTGATTCCCACCTCAGCCAACCTCGAAGTGGTTTTCCGTGGTTTCCCACTTCGTCTTCGGGCAAATGCTGGGATGTACCTACCGTCAGGCCACGGCCGCCTCCTTCCCTCTTCCTTATCTATCCCTCCCATTCTTCCCATACCGCATGAGGCCCCCTGTTCGTTTTCCAGATGAGGCGCCAGTTCCGTCTCCCCAGTTGTATCCCCCGACTCGATGTCAAGCTCCAGGACAACTGCCCGTAGAGGCGGTAAAGGTGGGATCCCTCGCTGAGTCCGCGGGAAAAGCCTACCGGGAGGATAAACTGACTACGAAAAAAAAAATATTTATCGTGCGCGTTCCTATTAATAATAATTGCTACTGGAAGCTAAAATCAGAATAAATGTATCTGTAAACTATAACTTATTATTGTAAGCTTACATCAGTATTAATTGAGTAAAATGAAGCAGAAGATTAGAACTGCTCGCTTTTTACCACTAGGATGTCCTTTTCAACTGCGAATGTTTCTAGGCCTATTCCAGTTCGGTCGCGCGCGCATTGTTATTAAACATCATATCAACGGCAATGTAGCCAAACCCTCGGTGTGTTTGCTTCTTCATGTAGTCACTTGACTGTTAAACTTGAGTAGTGCTTTCAGCATAACGTTTGATGACAGGTTTAGAGGGAAACTACTTTGTATTCCCCACAGCATAGCCATGTGTGTTAAATTGCTCACCACAGCCGCGATGAGATGCTGCAGCAAGTCCGGAGATCAGAGGTTTTAATCCCGGCGCTGACATGGGTTATCCTGAATGTGTTTTCCACAGTTCCTCCAGGCATATGCGATAGCTGCCCACGGCGAAGTGGTCATTTCGCCTAATAACTTGTCCATATGCTACGGGTGGATAACAAAAGTGCTCGTCTGGGTGGTTCTATACGATACTGATTAATCTTTACACCTCCCAGGGCTCACAACTATTAGGACTACGGGGCCTTATCTAAGCCCGACATTGCTTCCATTTACTTGTGCAGGACTCTTCTCTTTTATCTGCTCTGTGGTGGCGGTGATTGTTGGTTTAAGGGCGGAACATCGAAGGCATCTACCCCTCGTAACTAATGAAGAAAGAAAAAGGTTTGGACACCTCGAACAATGAGGGGAAAATGGTCAAGGGTCATCAAAGGATTAAAATGTCACTAGACCACCATACTTAATACCATTGGAGTTGTAGGAGAACAACAGTTGGCCAAGGGAGATCAACAGAAGTTATGAAAAAGAAACAAAGGAGCTCTGTATAAGTGGAAGCAGAACTCGTCTGGGGTTCCTTGGTCGCCAACCCATGCCCCACAAACTGTAAGACCCAGCGGGACAATTATACTGTCGACCACCCTTGGTTCGGACTTAATTACCAAGGGTAAGAGGAGACCTGAGACCTAGATGCATTTTATTTTTCCACCTAAATTGGTCCCTTTCTCATTTTTGAGGAGTTAGGTCGCTACATAACTTTCTGTCTTCCCCCTCTCTTGGTGAGGATCATATACACTTTCGATATTCCATGTCTGTCGTACGAGACGACCAAACGGGCAGACAGAGTGTGTAGCCCACTACGCATGGTTATATTCTGGGTAACACCCCATTTATCAAGGTAGTTTTTGATTTAGAAAGACCCTTGCCCAGCTGATTTAGAAACTTACAGTTGGGACCAGGCCCAACGAGAGGGAGGGCAAACGGGGCTGCAGCCCTGGGGCCCGGTCTTGCCGAGGGGCCCGCGAAAGGGGAGAATCCCAGAGTAGACAAATTTACCCTATTTTACGTATTTTCCAACAAATTTGACATGTTATTACTGAATATTCAATGTATCTGAATCAATTGAATATGCTACAAAATACTATAATGAGAACATGAAAATAACCATTATCTTCATAGCTTCGTGGCTAGAGAAATAGTAAAGTTTCTTAATAACATTTCAACTTGATCTAATAGCCGCTAAGCTACATTTATGAACCTTCGAAAGTTGGGATTTTAGTACATAAGATTGTAAATGGCGTTGAACTTGTTCTTGTGATGAGAGAGAGAGTAAACTTTTTGGTCAGATACAACAGAAAAGACATTGAAAAATTAAAATGAACAAAATTAGTACCGGTACGTTCCAAAAAAAAGTAAATTAAAAAATCCAAAGTTTTTAGTGTGCTTTAAAAATAAAAAAAGCAAATTTTATATATGCACGATGTCACGAGGACGAAACGATATGGAGGGGGCCCGTAAGTCCTAAACCTAGGGCCCGTACTCTCTCTCCACGGCCCTGGATGGGACAGGGAAGACTAAAACCAGCACAAGGTTGTTTTAAGCTCTAATCCTTTGATGTTCCGGAGAAGTGGAGAATGGCTCGGCTGTTTCTAAGAAGCTCTTCTTTGGCCGAAGTCTGGTAGGTTGCAATAGATATCCACAAAGAAAATGACGTGATTCAGTACATTGTTTATTACGTTCAACTTCTTCCGCAAAATCCCTTATTATTCGAGGCCAAGCAGTTCCTATGGGAGGATATATCTTCCCAGAAGTCGGCTTCGGACATCTTGTTATACGTCCTGTCTCGTTGTTAGAAATGCCAACTCGCTTGGCATGGACAGAGTTTCTCCGAACAGGTGCTGCATATTCTGCCGTAGGACATGAGGCTGTGCACCCTATGATATCCTTGTCAATATGTGGATTATATTTTTCCTTGTACACACACATTCTGTTTGGTGTCCTGGCAGTTGTATCTGAACGGTGTTATGATCAGTTTTATGCCCAGGTACTTCGGCGTTTGACAGTACCCGAGGGCTTGTCTCCATGTAACCAGCAATTTTCTCCTAGTTTGTTTTCTTCGTAGACCGAAAGCGCAAACTTGGGTTTTGCTTAGAGCAGTCTTCAGATGATTGTGATCATAGTATGCAGCAAATTCTTTCAGAGATTTAGTCAGTTAATCTTCCGCTTCTGCAAATGAACAGCCCTGACTTATCAGCATGTATGAATTGCTTGACTTCGGGATGAACTAACTGGTCATTTGTATAGATATTGTAGAGAAGTTGGGCAGGCACACTCCCTAGGGATAGTTCATTCTTCTGATTTCTCCGACAGCTGTAACGTCCATCAAACAGAATGTACTCAACAAATGTACTCAATCCGTAGTCCTTTCTTCACCTGAATGAATGTTGTGCACACCCTCAGCTTACCCAACTTTTGAAGTCAGGAGCCGATTCTGGGCTGCTAATATTGAAATTAGGTATCTAACAACGCCGATGGAGCGGGGAGCGTGATGGCGCATCAGTCAGCTCATCGACTCTCACCACGGTGGATCGGGTTCGATTCCCGGTCAATGCATGTGTGATTTTCGAAGTGAAATGCGATGTCCTGTGGTTCGGATTCCACGTAAAAAGGAGGTCCCATGGCTCATGATCGCGAGATTAACGGTCACGTTAAACTACAAGATTCCTTCCAAACAACGTCATTACCTTCCGACAACAGTGGGCTATAAGGAATTTATAATCAGAGTTTGAGTAATCATACTTTGAAAGTTAAATGCCTACGTGCCTTCCTTATTGCCTTGTTAGGTTATCACTTTAATCTCATTTCCTAGTTGGCTCTTTACAACAAAATTCATGAAAACTAGTTCGAAGAACTGTATTTCTAGACCCTTGTTAGTAAAAGCTACAAGAAAAATGCCCCTTTGTAATAATAGCCTATTTGATAATATTAATTCACCCACAAACACAATACATGCTAACTAGCGTGATCATTTGAGGATGAATAGCAGCGCCTATTGCGGTAAACATAGCACTGCAGGATGGACAGGCATGAATTAGCCTATTTGGAGGCTAGGCCTTGCTGTGGATATTTTGTGATTGGCTTTGTCGTTGTGTGCTATGCCGTGATTGGTTCCTGAGTTAGCCACAGTTTAAGATGAATAGATAAGTAAATCTCAGAAAGCAATCGGGAATAATAATAATAATAATAATAATAATAATAATAATAATAATGTTATTGGTTTTACGTCCCTTTTAACTACACTGGCTTTTAGAGACGCCGGGATGCCAGAATTTTGCCCCGAAGGGGATCTTTAACGTGCCAGTAAATGTACTGACACGGCTCCCTCGCATTTGCGCACCCTCAAATGCCAGCTGACTGCGCCACTGGATTAATGGAGATGACAATGTACAGTATGTCAATTTGAGAGGCAAACGCTAGAAATTATCCTGGCGAAAGAAATGTAGGCTGAATAATTCATTCTCGAATTCTAAGAATTAATATACTCGTGTATCATTTGATTTCTCCTAGAAGTGTGTGTTCTAGGTTACTAGCGAATTAAAAATTCCCCAGTACCCGAGGTGAAGGAGATGTGTACCAATTTATTATCACAATTGTATCAACAAATGAAGATATCCTACACGATCTGCCTTCCTACGTCTCTACTGAATCAGGGCACTCGTGGTGTATGAAAACGTGAGTGATCGCAGGGAAGAGTAGGGGAATGTGCATTTACATACATATAATAATGTTATTGGATTTACGTCCCTTTTAACTACATTGGCTTTTAGAGACGCCGGGGTGCCGGAATTTAGCCCCGAAGGGGATCTTTAACGTGCCAGTAAATCTACGGACACGGCTCCCTCGCATTTGCGCACCCCCAGCTGACTGCACCAGGATACGAACCTGCAACCTTGGGCCCAGCAAGCGAGAATGTTACCCCTGAGCCACGCAGCCAGCCACATTTACATACAGTAAACTGTCCTGTTACGTGCGGTAACTATTCTAGTTGTGTTTCGTAAGTGGAAATAAAATATCAGCAACTGCTTTTGACACAAGAATTAAGTGGGAGAGCTTGACAATATGTATCCCGTCCATGAAATGTGGTATTATTAATGGCACAGAACGCAGTCAATGAACTCGACAAATATATGATATAATCAATAAATACTTGTCAACATATTTTTGACTGTTAATTGGTGCTTGTCATATTAGGAGAGCAATTCCGTAGTCCACTATCTCCATGTTCACATGAAGCCGTGGTGTCCTACTCGTAGGATATCATAACTAATTAGTTAACCAACATGTTGCTGTTGAAACGTTGTAATGTACGTTGTGAATACTGGTATTGCTGGTATGTAATGTTATTGAGGCACCCGCATTTGGTACCTACTGAGCAGATTTATTTATTTCAATTTCTTTCACGTAACTGTTAGCGTGGTTTGGGTATGAACCCAAAGATTCCGAATTTTTCCTTCAGATGAGAATTCGGAAAAGTCATTGGGTTTTACAGCTCAAGGCACTATCTTAAGACAAAAAAAATTAAATTCAGAAATTAAAAGGAAAAATTTGAACATTCGCCCCTGTATGACGCCACAACCCATTAGCTAGTCCTTAGCTCTACCATTTGGCTACTTAGATTTTTAGCATTGAGTTACCAATCTTTCCTCTCGATATATGATCGTTCATTGAGATCTGAGATGATAATGGTGTCCTTCAGTGGTACTTGAAGCTCCACGTCGAACATCCTCTTGTTATCGATTTTATATTTTTTTACCACCTCGTGGTGTAGAGGCTAGCGTTCTTGACTGTTGGCCCGAAGGTCTGGGTTCGATTCCCGGCTCTGACAAGAAATGTTAATTCTGGTGTGAGGGCTGGAAAAGGGTACTCTCAGCATCGTGAGGGAAAAATGAGAAGAGTATGGTTCGATTCTGACCTCAGCCATCCTGGAAGTAGTTTTCCGTGGGTCACCCCACTTCTACTGCAGGCCTCCTTCTCAATCATATCCCCGATTTACAAATACACACACTAGTACAGCCATCACAATAACACAGGTTATCACACAAATTCCACACACACACCAAAATACACGGGGTTATATGACCACTATGTCGCAGCCCCTAAAATAAGCAACAACAACATCAATTTTTCAATATTCTGGGGGCACTCAGTTTGCGGTGCGTAGAATGAAAAGATATGCATCTTCTGATATTCAGAATCGTTTAAAATAAAATATTGTGCATTATTTACGGATTCACCTCGTTCTTGTCTTAAAATGTTAAAAGACGGAGCTTGTAATGGCGATTATCATCACGATCATGGTTGCCTGAAGCGTACAGGTTCTTGCATATACGAAACTTAACTCTTCTCTTGCTTTGGATTCAGAGATGGCAGCTATCCTTTACACTGTACATTATGTTCCAATTCGATTATACTTTTAGGAATATTCTTTTGGCAAATATAAATCCATGTTTTCTCTTCCAGTAAACTGTAAGGCACTACAAGGATAGGCTATGCATTCATTCCTTTAAATATATAGATATGACCCCCCCCAAAAAAAAAAAAAAAAAAAAAAAAAACATAACACCATAGTAGATGCCGAGTTCTTCAAACTTCCAAGGCTCTTAGAAACCTTCCATTGCACTATATATGAGACTGATTGATGTTGAGCCCTTTAACATAAAGTCCGTTAAAATAAATGACATCAATGTTTAGCCAATTAGAACCTAAAATAAATGACTAACTACACAGCCGCTGTTATTGTTAGGGAGTATTGTCGAAGAAAGTTACGAACACTATCAGATAAAATGCACATTTCACTGGGTGCCACCACATGCTGGTACCAGAGGTGTATGC
This sequence comes from Meconema thalassinum, assembly GCA_946902985.2. Taxonomy (NCBI): domain Eukaryota; kingdom Metazoa; phylum Arthropoda; class Insecta; order Orthoptera; family Tettigoniidae; genus Meconema; species Meconema thalassinum. Next base: position 1,207,133,669 of record OX336388.2, read on the forward strand.
GCGTGGTGGCTCATATCTGAACAACAGGACGTTCACGAGCAGGTTTGTTTGCAGTTGAAGTTAACGTTCCTTTCAGAGGTGATAACCATGGATGAAACTTGGCTATATTTTTATGATTCTGACAGCAAACAGCAAATATCTGCGTGGAAATCTCCATCGTCACCAACACAAATAAAAATACGAGCTTTACAGTAGTCGCATATGATGTGTAACATCTGACATATAGACTGGTCCACTTTTCGACCGGTTGCAATTCAGGCGGCATTTTGGGTAACATTTTGCCAAATGTGTTTTTAATACTAATTCGGACCTGCTGAACACGAATTTCGATGTTGGCACTCCCGAATTTCGACCGGAAGCTCAGAATTCAAGATGGTGCCTAATATGGTGGACGGTTTCTTACTAGTACGATATTTCCACTCCCGAGGCCGATTTTCTTCATCTAAAGACCGTTTTTTAGGGTTATTTGTGTTGTAGAATGCGATAGTAACAGTAACAGATTGGGCAAGCAATTATTTAGCATTGGCTGGAAGCTCAGAATTCAAGATGGTGGACATTTTCTCAACTTCACGACTCGGGGCTGACTTTTTACATTTTAAGACTGTTAATCTGGTTATTTTTGTATAAGAATACTATTCTAATGGTTACAGAGTGTTAAAGCAACTAGTTGACCGTTTTAGAACGAAGGAATACTGAGAAAACATGAAATAATTTTGAGTGGATTGACCTTGCATTTGGCAAAGTTCATTTCTTGATTTGATATTGCATAGATATTATTTTTATTTTTATTGTATATTTTTGCCGATATGTCTGTTTTGGCTTTTAGTTTGACGTTTAATGAGTGAAACAAGATTGTTGGGGGCTATTTATTACTTTGTGGTTAAATGCAATAAAATACTACATCTGTCGCAAGAATAAGTAAACTGCGCTTCTCGAAGGCAATGACGAATTGCATATTTATAGTAATTATACTAGACTTTTGAAAATTACATTAATCATCATCCTCTTCATCTTTTTTCGAGTTTGTACAAGATCCGGAACAGAAACACATTGAGGTACAAATTAACTCAGCCCTGCGGCATTTACAAAGCATTGTAGAACAATCTTTTTTGCAACCGCAAAGAACTATATCGATAGCAGCCTTTGGAATGGGTTCAAGCGTGGTGAGAATAGGGATGTAGCCGTCTGTTTCTTCCTTCCATCCGCAGTCTGTGATTGGTGACAGGACGGGGTCAGGTAGGTGAGCGTTCTCCCACACTGAAGTTTGGTAGTGACTTCGTTTAATATGTTCCATAAGCGCTGCGCTGGTCGGCGGAAGAGACTCTGGGTTTTTTACCTTACCAAACAAGGCATGACGTGCAACGTCAGTCGAAACTGTTGAGTCAGCTACTTGAAGAAGAAAAGAAACCGAATTGAAATGTACGAGCCAAGTCGACGTAGGCAAGGTAATTAAGGTGAATTTACTAGAAATACAAACCTTGTACAATTTTGTCTCAAACATTTCTGCAGAAGATACAACCGCTTCACTGAGAGGTACGATGCCAAGCGAGGACAACAGGGTGTAGTGCTTCCGAAAAACTTTAGTTAGTTAGTAAGTTATTGTTGTTTTAAGGGGCGGAACTACGAGGTCATCTGCCCCTCTTAACACAGATTAAAGAATGCAAATTTTGAATTGAATTTAAAGTTTTGAAGTGGACATCTAAATTTAAAAAGACCATAAATTAATAAAACAAAAACAAAAAAATTAAATAAAAATAAAAATTATAAAAATAAACAAAATTTACGGAAAAACAAAACATTAACATTCAAAAACGAACAAGTCGTTGAGTCAATGTTCACTGGAATTTTAGATTGCTGGCCCTAACCCACTCTCACTTATAAAGCGGATAACGCGATCAGCAGCCACCGCGTCATCGGTTAATATAAGTTTGAGTGTCATCTGCAAACCAAGGTTTCTTCGTAAGTCTGCAAGATCCACACACTCGGTGAAAATGTGGGCCACGGTGAAAACGGCTCCACAGGTACAAAGTGGGGGTCTTCCCTTCTCATTAGGTACGAGTGGGTGGGTCTTGTATGACCTATCCTTAGCCTACACAAAATGACGAACTCTCTCCGGGCCCGGAAGGAGCTCCGCCAAACGCGACTAGTTCCCTTGATCGCTCTCAGTTTACTGGGCAGCGGGTCAGCTAGCCGAAAAACTTTAAAAGATGCTGGTTTTGTCATGGACGCTAGGTATGATGTGACATCACTCCCGGTGATTGCATGAAATGCCAGTATACTCTTCACTAGTCCTTCGTGCAATTTGCTATGTACATCATGAACAGGCACAAAAACTCTCTTTCTTGAAGTTCCACTCATTAACCATACTTCATTTGCAAGTATTTTATCGAAGTGATAAAGGAGCAACAGAGACATTTGTGTCTCCAGCAGACACGACAATTTGCTTTGCAGTACTTGCCCCTGCGTACAGAACAATTCTTGTGCCTGCTTCCTCGTGAGAAGTTTCGAGGGAGGAAATCGGTGTTGTTTTCTGGTTAGAGAAAACCTTCCTTCCGTCTTTAAAGCTTCCGGCAATAACCAGCTCGACGCCATTTTGCCCTCCACCTAACTGGGAACGCAATTTCTTCTGTAATTTTTGACATTTTGAAAGGCAGACAGAGTGGTATCTGGCATCGAACGCAGTTAAATCTTTTATGACCGATAACCACAAATTAAGGTTATAATCAATAGACGTTAGTTCGTTTATAGTTGCCTGCATGGCTTTAGTCTGCACTTGCCGCACGGGTTCCTTTTTCGAATCATCCTGACAAAATATACACTTCTTCCAATCTGTTTTGACTCTATTTCCAGTGCACTTTTTTATCGTGCTTGTCATGAGAGTCTTTTGAGGTAGAGGCATTTTGATTAACCTCCTCTCTGTGTCTCTTTTTCCTCAAACGCTCTATATTCGTTTTGTTGGTAAAATCTGAGTAACATTATCTGTGATAGGAAAAAGAGACGTCGTTACTTGGCAACTCCAAAAAACTGTCTATAGCAAAACTGTAAATTTCGTCATACAGAGCTTATAAACGCTTACCGGTAGGCTACCACTTTCAGACACATATACACTAAAAAAATATTGAAGAACAGTTATTGCATCAAACACAAACAACTTATCAATTTTCTAAACTGCGACAAGATGCCCACAACACACAGAAAACAGCGCAGAGACGCCGCACTCAAACTTGTCTAGACAGGCGCGCGCGCTCAGGCGAAGTGGTCGCGCAATCAGGTGGCGTGACGCTTGCGCTCACGACTCACGGCTCCTTAGACTCCTATTTGAGCATCTTTGAACGTATTTAAAAGATGTCACTACAGTATTATCAATAAACAACAAAATATTACAACAACAACAAACAACAAAACACACAGACAATATGCATTTTCCTCCCAGGATAATTTGTTTTATGGAGTATTTTAATACTAAAAACGGTTATATAATCGTTTCAAACAGCCTTAGACAATTATTTTTGCATTGTACGACAAAAATAACCCTGAAAAAGGCATTTAGATCAGAAAAGTCGGTCCCGGGAGTGAAAATATCGGACAAGTAAGAAAACGTCCGCCATCTTGGACACCATCTTGAATTCTGAGCTTCCGGGCAAAATTTGGGAGTGCCAACATCGAAATTCGTGTTCAGCAGGTCTGAATTAGTAAAAAAAACAAAAGCACATTTGGCCAAATGTTACCCGAAATGCCGCTAGAATTGTTAAAATGGCAACTTAAAAAAAAAAAAAGTGAACCAGTCTAATAGAAGAAACCTTACGTGAAATTGTTGATACACCAGTATTTTATACTATTATTGGCACAAATATTAATCTATTGTAAAAGGGAGTGTTTAACAGATATTGTAGTTTATAATACGGAACTCATTTTATTAGATGATTTGTAGCTTCCACCAGCACTAGCCTAAATAAAGAATACGATATGGATCAACTAGATTAATAGACGCGACTCCGCTCATAACCTTAAATTCCTTATAAACAGGTCCTCTTCATTCACAGAACAACACGTAATTTCATATGGATTCTGTTAAAATGAGTCATATTGATATGATAAATATCGTTTAAAATGATAATCTGGTAGCGAAAATATCTACCCCGTCCGGGATTCGAACCCAAGATCTCTAGATTCACAGTCATAAGCACTAAACCCACGGCTATTTCGACTACGCAAATATTGTGCACAAGATGGTGACTTATTTCCACCTTTCAATAATACTGCATTACGGAATTAAGTTTCATTTATATTTTGCTTGTTTCGATAATGTTCCTGCGTGAAATTGAGTTTAAAATGCCTTATGAATAGGCCCTCTTGGGAGTAAAGAGAATGTATTCAGTAATAGTTCATGAAGGCTTGCTCAATTCTCGTATAACCACAACGATTATATTATATTGATGACTGCATTACCGTTATGTGGGTTAATATTTGAATAGCCATTGTGCAGAAACATAATACCGGCAATGCCGACAACTTACAATGTTTGATATTAAGGCATTTTACCATTTAAATACTGATACGAAGACTTCGAACATGTACCATGTCATTTGTTTCAATCACTTGACACCAGATTTCGCATGAGCGTTTTCCGTTCAGTATGGCATATACATTCCAAATGGCCGAGACACGTCATGGTATCAATTTCCGACACCGCGCGCTCATTGTTTCTCGTACCACTGCCAGCTGGGTCTTACCACTGCCCGCTGGATCGATCGATCGAGCAGGCAGTGCATACTTCCGTTTTCCACCACTGCCAGCTAGTACACTTCCGTTCGATCGATCGAGCGGGCAGTGCATACTTCCGTTTTCCACCACTGCCAGCTAGTACACTTCCGTTCGATCGATCGAGCGGACAGAGCATACTTCCGTTCGATCCACCACTGCCAGCTAGATCGTTCCGATCCACTCCCGTCCCCAATTTTCAAAATCACTCACACAAAACTATCCAGCAACCGAACGGAAAGATGTTACACATCAAAAATAAATAAATACAAATCAAAAGTACGGCTTCTTCTGGGGAAGTTATATAGTTTTTTGATTTTAAGGGTATGGTGTATCAGACTGTCGAACCGGCACATACGAATGTAACTGGAGTAGCCTATGTTATATCAATGTACTGAAAACTCTCTAAGACCATATCAAACGCAAAATGACACATTTGAAAGCAACACTGCAAGACTACACATCGCAAATGTTGGTGATCAATATCTCGTGCAAGACTACACATCGCAAATGTTGGTGATCAATATCTCGTGCTTATCAATTTGACTAGGCCTGTTTGTCATCTCTTGATGAATACAGTACATTTGCATTTGTCTGTTGGCACAGGCTAGAGTAAAATGTGGCTTCCACCGATGTCTCAGTCTCACTCATGGCTGTGATTATATGGAAGCTACTGAGATATGGATGGTGCTTAGTAATGGCATTCACAGCACAGTCAGTGCCTGTGGATGCTGTGAAAGGTTCTACTCATAGGGTTAGTACTGCTGTTCTGACTCAGTGAGAAAAGCAGTGGCAAACTACCTCACTCCTCATCTTGCCTAGTATGCCTCAAATGGTCTGCCTTGGGTTTTTGTGAGTATCTACCCACATAACCTAACGGTGGTACTTTTTGAGGATCCAACCAGCCTTCGGGCTGACTACCTAACAGACAGATCAATATGACGTGCGTTCCTCTTCCTCCCTACAGTACAGAACTAGCCCCATTTGGCTGTTTTCTATTCCCTACTTTGAAGAAACCCACCTTCGTGGAAAGCGTTTTCCATCATCAGAATCAGTGATTAACCCTGCGTAGGGCGCGGCTGATCTGACAGGCACAGGATTGTTATTTTTGTGTGTGCCTTCCCACAGCGCGCCGAGCGGGACCCTTCCCTCCCAGTAGTTTCCTAACTTTGGTAGCTGGTTCCAACCCATATGGTCAGTTTGTCTCCAGGCGTCAAAGAAGTGCGTCACAAATGTTTTGATCTGACAGGCTCACCGCGCCCAATTACGTCGCAAATCCAATGTCTGTACTTTTTCACTTTTGATAGCAAATTTGATAGCTGATGATCGTCCAACATCACCCCCAGCCCCCCACAAGAGGTTCAGATGCTGTGATTGCACCGTGGAGACAGGAATACAACGGTTCACGAACTATTCCTGTGTGAAATGCAACCGAGGAATATGCCTTCCTCATGCAAAACCATAATGCGCAACATGCTTTTCAGGCTGCTCTTGCGATCCCACAGCGGCTTTGATGGTTGACGACTCCGACTGACTTTTGTCCCCACACATCTCAACTTCAAGCCTGACCCATTTTTGGAACTTTTCTTTAAGGATAAAAGGTCGCATTTTGATTTATATTCATATCCATGATATGCGAATTCTGCATTTTGACTTGTTTTGGTTTTTGTAATTAAATAAATACTAAGAATTTTTAAAAAAATTATTTTATATTTTTCCCTTATTGTCAACATCCTAAAGATCATTGGTAAATTTTGGTTTAATTTAATACGGCGTTTTAGGGACTTGATGTTTTTTTTAGCATAGTGAGCCTGTCAGGCTCACGGCGCCCCGATGTTGAGAATCCTTGACCGCGCCCTATGCAGGGTTAATTAAGGCAACAGAGGTGTTTTTTAAGGACTTGCCAAAAATGGCTTCTGGCATGTCTTTCGAAGACTGGTACAACAGGTGGAACAAGTGCAAGGACTTGCCAAAAATGGCTTCTGGCATGTCTTTCGAAGACTGGTACAACAGGTGGAACAAGTGCAAAGTATTCAATGGGAACTACTTTGAGAAAGACCATCACTCTTTTTAGAGGAAGAGCAAAGGTATGTTGTCACCAAAATGTATGATCATTCTTTATTTAACAGCCCTCGTATACAGGGTGAGTGGGGTATAACTAAGTATCCGGGAACATACTGTACGATTCTCCAGGTAAGGAAGTACCGACAGACCTGAAAAACGTATGGTAAAATGAAGGTTACAGTTACAATTGGCGAAGTAACGAATCAACACATTTTCGCTATTTTAATATAAAATATAGTTGTCTAATAACCTTTTCCCCGCTACTATAATTTACTTGATTTGAATGGAATAGTGGATTCCAGTAACATGGAAAACGAACTATCACAAAACAGAACTAGCCTATAACTAAAACCCTACAACAACCTAGCGCTCGTCGTATGCTAGCACATCACATGCTTTAAAAACTAATTCAATTCATTCAATTCATGAAAAGTGAATAGCATGCAGTTAAATTACAAATGTTTTGTAACCAGAATAACAATAATAATAATATCAAGCTATCGAATTACTGATGTCTTACCTGTATATGCTTCTTTAAGTTCGATACGGAACTGCGACTGCTCCGTATTATTTCCACCTGTGTACTCTTTATATAAAAAAGTGTTATTCTTCCCATCCGATTTCAGGAAATTAAATGTACCGGCATATGTACAAAGGCATCACTTTTTCATCTTTCTTCTCCATAACAATGACACAAGTCTAGACACAATCACGTTTTGACTTCAATCTCACCAGCGAAGTAGCCTAATAATATCTAAGGATGATTTTAACAAGATTTTGGCGTACATCATTCTAATACCTGCCCCTCCCCAAAACTTTTAAACAGGTCCGAAATATGAAATGAAATGTTACTTTGTGTTCTCAGGCTCTCTAGTAGAAAATGAGTTTCTCGGAATTGAATGCAGAAACATGTCTACAATATAGCTGCTATAGGAGCTATTTACCACGTTTTGTGATACTCGAGAATGGTTCACAAAACATGCTTAGGGTCTGACCTAATATCATACAGATCTTTTACACAGGCCGGAAATGCATCACAGAAGATTGTGGGAAGTAATCCATTCCCAGGCCACCATGAAAATGGTCTACACGCATGTCAGAATTATTGCGGCTCAAAGAACGTTTATGGCACCAGTTACGTTAAGGAAACAGCTAGACGCAGGTACACAAACCTTTCTAATCCATCATAAATTCACTGTTCGTTTCTGGCTTTTGTTTGTGTTGAGATAGGCTGGTTCATAATGGAAAATTGTTGCTTCCATTTCCACGCGATATTAACAACTGATTACCCCATCCTGAAAAAGTAACGTTAGCGTTTTCGTTAGTTCGTTACTCTTAAGTGTAACGGCGTTACCCTCTCGTTACCGTAAAAGTAACTGTTACTGGTAACGGCGTTAGTCACAAACCCTGGGTAAATTGTACGTAGTTTAGCGGAAGGGATTGTTTCGTCACAATATATAAACATATCTAGCGGGTTAATTGAACGTTCTATAGACTTTGTGTTTGCTCTAGGTTGTGCAGCAATAACTAAACGATGAAATGTGTCTGGATCTGTGTACGGTGAGTGATTCTCCCAAAAATCCATGTTACTGCAATCACTTTGTGCGAGACCGTTGACCGTATACTAAATGATTACAGTAACATGAATTTTTGGGAGAACCACTCGCCGTACGCAGATTCACCCCGGGTCACAATTCTTCGTTATGTTTTGCTACACAACCTAGTGCAAACACAAAGTCTATAGAACGAACGAATAGTCTGTTAGATATGTTTAAATATTGTGACGAAAACATTTTTTCCCGCCAAACGACTCACTCACGACTTTCGGTACTTCCTGGCCTGGAGTATCGTAGGATTCCGTCTGCTCAGTGATATCTCACCTACTCTGTATAATATTGATGTTAAATACTTTAAAAATAAAATACTCTTACCCTTAAATCCTTAATATATTGTTGTACACGACCATCAAAACTAACGGAATTTAATGTTTTTATCGCTACTGATTAAATCTAACGACTTTTGTCGATTTTCAAGCATGAAAACTGATATAACTATCTACTAGTTCCAACCAAGTGCCGAATCATGTATGATGCCCCATCTAGTGCCGGATAGCGACCCCTGTCACTCTCCTCCGGGTTGATGAACAATGATTGTGGCGTGCTGCTGGAATTAAACTGACAGAGGAAACCGGAGATTGCAGAGAAAATCTGTCTCACATTGCCCAGCACAAGTTCACATGCACCAACCAAGATTTGAACCCGGGATGCAGCCGTGAAAGGCTGACGTCTAACATTCTGAGCCACGGAGGGTCCCTCCTATTTTAAGTAACAATTAAATTGGGTCACATTTTGAAGTACTTGTTCTCTTTCTCCAAGACTCGGAAAGATATTAATCGTTTTCACCATATTCCTCTTATTGAATTAGGTACTAAGACTCGTCTTGCCTTGTAAGTGTCCGATCATCCCTAATAGTTACTGTATGTCAGAAACTCACGGGATTGTAAAGTCTAGAATTGTAGAATATTCGGCGAAAATCGTGAACGAACTGCTCGATAGTCTCATATATACGTGTGCGAAGTTTATAGGCGATTGTTTGTAAAAACATGGGATGTTTTACGATTTGGTGATAGTCTTCCACCTGCAAAACGGAAAACAGTACACAGTTAATATAACATTGTAAATATAACGTCAACATTTAAGAAAGGTCCCTCGCACGTCAGAGCATGGGGCTAGTTGAAATCATGAAGTCACTTACAGAAATATTCGCACGCCTCATGACCATGCGGGGAGATACAAGTCGTGGGCTCAGAATGACCAAGTTCTATCAATTGTTTTGTGACTTACATTTTACAGCATTTTTAAAGTTTGCTTAATAATAAAATCAAAACAGATGTAATGATATTCTGGCCTATTAGCTGCTGAATGTAATTGTTTAAAAATTCTTAAACCTAAAATATTCAGAATTATTTGTGGTGCGGTGAGATGAAATTAAATGGCAATTTTCAAATAGAGCCTTATGATTCCAAGCTGTGATGTTTTGCTCTCATGGGGATGATGACCAAGATGTCCCTTAAATTGAATTAACAATTTATTTAGACACTCCTTGCCAGTCGGGCTTGTTTCTTCTTCGTACCTGTCGTTTGTCTCGGTGTACGAGGTCCGCTATTCTACAACATCTTCTAAATATTGTTCAGTTAATGGCGTCTTTAGGATTAAGGCCCTCATCTTGCATGTCTTCTCTGATGTGCGTTCTCCGCTTGATAGACCTTCCATGTGTCCGGCGTCTTCCCGGATCGAATTGAAGGGTAGTTTTTTTTTTTTTTATCACAGAACGGTCTTTAGTTTACCATACCACTGAAGCCTAGCCTCCCTCACTTTCTCAATGATCGAGGCTGCGCCGATTCCACGCGTATGTACGTGATATTTCCAGCTAACCTTCCGGTGAGTATAGTATACCAAGGTTGGACTAGATTGTGGGGCGTGTCTCGTCCTAGAGCAGAAAGACCTCACGTCACTCGAGCGAGGGGATGATCCAAATTCTCATAAGACTTAGCAATATTTAGGATGATATGACACCTTAACGGACGAGGGAAACAAACGCTACATAATGGATGTTGTTTGGGGCAGTCCAATCTAGATACAGGTGCACCTATCACCACCCTGTTGCTGTTGCCCCATGGGAGATATTTCATTTTGCTCAATCTATATCTGGGTGATCCCCCCTATCTGCCACACTAGTCTGATTTGATACATTTTACAAAAATCAGTACACCCTCTCATATCAATTGATAAAGAATTGGATATGGAGGGGGAAATCTAGTGATAATTAATCAGTGTTATGTCGATTGAAATGTATAAACGAGATTTACACGGATAAATAGGGTTTTAATTTTTTGTTTTATGGCAGAGAGGGCAATCTCCATTTAATCTAGAATCATTAATCGTGATAAATACACACAATACGCTTCCTTGATGTTCTTGAAACTCTGTTATAGGTACTCAACATGCGCTCAAGGCACATACTAGCTTCTATTTCAGGCCCAGACATTGTGGTGAAGGCTGGGATGCTTTTGGGTGGGGTGTCAGTCTAAACGACTGTTCCAACTTAGAAAATGATAATAATTTTCAGGATAGGCTACTTATTACTTCCTAAATGGGGACAGGGGGCTTTAAATTATTTTTAACGCTAATGTAATCAATGATACGTCCTTTGGTGTTCTTGGATTTTGTTATGGGAACTCCACATGCACACAAGTGTCGTTGGGGGGAGAGATCAGAACTGTTTGGCTGGGTTTCCTGTTTAAACGGCTTTTTCGATCATAATTAATATTTGGGAATTGGTGCATTTTCTTCATGGCATTAAATTAAATATTCAGGTGCGAAGTTATAGGGGTTAGAACACAGGGCTATTTACTATTTTTGATTTTCAATTCATGAATTTTTAGCAGAGACTTCCCGGGTGGAAGTACATAGGTTGCTTTTTTAGTTTTGGCAAAGTAGGTAATATAAGCCGATTCTGGCACACGGGCTAATGGGCAAGATGGCCGCCGCGCTCAACCAGCCCTATGTTATTTTTATGGAGGAGACAGTCAGAGCTGGCACATGGGCTAATGGGAAATATGGCCGCCACGCCCTGAGACCGTCAATGACGTCACAGGGACAGGTCGGCCGTGTAATTGCCAAATGGAATATTTATTATTATTATTATTATTATTATTATTATTATTATTATTATTATTATTATTATTATTATTAGGTAATAATTCAACAATACGGCTTTCGGAAAGGGCACTCGACTATTGATGCTGTGCGGGTAGTTGTAGAGACTGCAAACAGAGCTCAGATGGGTAACCATTACTCACGTAAAGTTACGCTACTTGTGACTCTAGATGTGAAGAATGCCTTTAACTCTGCCCATTGGAGTGACATTTTGGTGGCCCTTCAAGTTAAATTTAGACTACCGAGATACCTCATGCGGATAATGAGGGATTAACTAAAGGACTGTATTTTGCAGTACGATACCGAGGAAGGACATAGGACTAAAAGATTAACCGCTGGGGCAGCTCAAGGATCTATTCTTGGGCCAGATCTCTGGAATATTGCATACGATGGCCTGCTCCGGCTGAAGATGCCCGAAGATGCAATATTGGTAGGATATGCTGATGATGTTGCTGCTCTGATTGTGGCTCGTGATATAGAGCTGGCGCAACTGAAACTTAATTAGGTAATGCGACGTGTCACAGATTGGATGACGGAACATAAGCTGTCATTAGCTGACCATAAAACGGAGATTGTTGTGCTGACGAGAAGGAGAATCAACACTCTTGTACCAATGCAAGTGGGAGAGACGATGATTAATTCATCAAGGAGTACGAAGTACTTGGGTGTGACGCTAGATACGAAGCTCACATTCTGGGCCCATATTCAAAGAGTGACGGATAAAGCAGCAAATATCTTGACCGCTTTGAGCCGATTAATGGGTAATATTAAAGGTCCGAAGCCTAGCAAACGACATCTCCTGATGACAACAGTCCAGTCCATATTACTCTATGGAGCTGAGATCTGGGCTGAGTCCTTACGGTTCGAGAAGTATCGAAAAAGGATAGCAGCAGTACAACGGAGAGGAGCACTGAGGATCTCATATGCATATCGCACTGTTTCAGAGCCTGCTGTTCTAACGGTAGCGGGAGTAGCACCAATTGATTTACTTGCCTTAGAGCGTCAGGAAGTTTGGCGCACCAAAGAAGAACTGGGCATACACCAGGCAAAGACGTCTGCACACAACCATTGTGTGGAACGATGGCAACAGAAGTGGGATGATGAGACACGATGTCGATGGACAAAGAAACTTATTCCGCGTCTGACTGTGTTGATCGAAAACCACGGAGAGGTCAATTATTATTTGACACAGTTCCTAACAGGCCATGGATATTTTCGGAGATTCCTGCATCACATAGGCGTCGCTAATAGTCCTTTGTTTCATTATTGTAATGAAGAGGATGAAGCGCTCCACACATTCTTTGTGTGTGAACGCTGGTCAACACATAGAAGAGTTCTGCAAGCTTCTATAGGGGTAATCACGCCGGACAACATCCTACAGATGATGCTCCGAAATGATCAAACATGGAATCAGATAGCTATTTACATAGAAGGTGTCCTGCGCCAGAAGAAGAGAGACATGGATGTGTTCGAACATCCTTAAGAAAAAATGAAGAAAGAAGTCTGAATGGCTAAGTAAGCACGACATCACCCTGAAGTAATGCGAGAGCGGTTCCGGGGTGATGAACACATCGTGGGAAAAGGGAGGTGGTTTTTAGTGGGTAAGAATTCCACACTACTGTAGAGTGCGGACCCTTCACAAGTGTCTTTTGAAGATTTTCCACAGTCCCTCGAAAAAAAAAATATATATATATATTAGGTAATTATTAGTTGATCATGTATAATCAAGACCAGCCTTATATTGTCCACCTCGTGGTAAAGCGGCTAGTAATCTTAAATATCACCGCGGAGGCCCGGGTTCGATTCCTGGCTCTGCCAAGAAATTTAATTTCTGGTCTCACGAGTGGAAAGGGGTACACTTAGTCTTGTGAGGCAAAAGTGAGTAAAGGCGGGTTTAATTAATACCTCTGCCATTCAGCCTAACCCAACTTCATTTAATCTCACCTCACCTAACCTAACCTAACCTAACTTCAAAGTCAGAGCAAATATGAGAGCAAATGTGAGAGCACACATAATAAACTAAGTTTTAACTTAACCTAACCTAACCTAACTTAACCTAACCTAACCTAACCTAGCAAAAAATGAGAGCAAAGGTGAGAGCACTAATAATAAACTTGGTTATAACCTAACCACACCTAACCTAACCTAACCTAACTTCACCTAACCTAACCTAACCTAACCTACCATAACCTAACTTCAAAGTGGGAGCAAATATGGGAGAAAAAAGTAAGAGCAAAAAGTGGGAGCAAAAAGTAGAAGCAAAACAGTGGGAGTAAAAGGTGGGAGCAAAAAGGTGGGGAGCAAAAAAGTAAGAAAAAATGGAAGAGCACAAATAATAAACATAGTTATAACCTAACCTAACCTAACCCACATAAACCTCATTTAAAGATTTTAGATTTTAGATTTTAACATTTTACATTTTAACATTTTAGATTTTTGATTTTTCATTTTACATTTTTTAGATTTTACATTTTACATTTTTTTTTGTATTTTAGATTTTCTTTTTAGATTTTACATTTTAAATTTAAGATTTTTTGATTTTAGATTTTACATTTTCCGAAAAGAGTAAACTACAAGGTCACATACCTAACTTCACCAAACCTAACCTCACCAAACCTAACTTAAGCTAATCCAAAGGCTAATGCACACACACAAAGTATATAAGGGTACATGCAAGTATCCTTATGCTAGTCTTATAGGCTACTGTACAACATGATCACAACCCCAACCGGATATTTTTTGTTTCATATTGTTGTTTACACATTTGTCAATTTTCCAATTTCCCATTTTCGTTTTTTTTAATGTCAGTTTTAAGTTTCTCAATTTCATAATATGGAAACATGGATTTTGCATTTTGTTGTTTACACATTTGTCAATTTTCCAATTTCCCATTTTCATTTTTTTTATGTCAGTTTTAAGTTTTTCAATTTCATAATATGGAAACATGGATTTTGCATTTTGTTGTTGACACATTTATCAATTTCACAATTTCCAATTTACAGTTTTTAAAATGTCAGTTTAAAGTTTTTCAATTTCATGATATAGAAACATGGATTTTCCAATTTGTTGTTTACACATTTGTCAATTTACCAAATTCCCATTTACAGTTTTAAAAATTTCAGTTTAATGTATTTTTTCTATTTTGTCAATATGGAAACATGGATTTTCCAATTTGTGTTTTACATGTTCATTTTGCATTAGGTGTGAAGAGAGGTGGGTAGTAATTAAAAATGTATAAGCAGTGTCCATACAATATTTTTTATTTTAAATATATGTACACTATTTACAAATAATACATTTTATGTATATTCTTTTTTGTTATAAATTGTACACTTGTTTTTATTTTGTTTTCTATTTTATTTATTTTTCATTATGAATCGAATTTTTTATATTTATTATTTTTTATTTTTCTAGTGCTATTGTTTTATTTCCTAAATTGTTTTGTTTTATGTATTTGCTAGTTGCAGGCAGAAGATTTTGATATTCATAACTTAACTCTTTAAGCATGGTTAATGATTGAGTAATGGCCATAGGCATGTGTACCTATACCATCAGCATCAATCACTCTTTTATTATCACCAGGACACAAAGCAATTTTGTTTAGTCTTATAGATGATATGTCATGTTGTTTAGAAGCGATAATGTTCATTGGTATTCTTTTTACATTGTTTTTCATGACACAATCCTTATAATCTTGAAAGCTTATACAATTTTTGACAACACCTCTGTTAATACCTTTAATCTTTTTGATTTCTTTACCATTTATGTCTAAAGCGTACATTTTAACTTTAAGTCCAACAAATGCTTTTATAATTTGTCCACAAGCCTCGTCATTTAAATTTCCCCAACGTTTTCTTGTTTGATGTAGAGTAACATATGTGATTAGTAGGATAATCTGATGTGTCCAGGTGTTCTAGGAAATCCAACTTGTCTTGATATACATCTGGGGTGTTAACCAAATAAATGAACGAGTCGGTATTCATATACATGAGTTTAAGATTGTTTATTCCATAATAGGGTAGCAGGACATCATAGTGGTGGGAATACATTAGAGTTTTTGAAATATCCGGTATACACATTCCAATATATATATATATATAAAGGCTTATTGAATACAATGTTACGTTTAGCCATGTGGAAAGCAGCTAGGTTAGGACCATAAATTGTTCTGTCAATAAATGTCGGCTTTGCTATTGGCTTATCTGCCTTTTTGCTGTCAGTCACAAGACGTATGTCTATTCTTTTACGGATATTTTCCATTGTTTTTCCAAAAATGGCATTGTTGAATAATTTGTACAGATTTTTCTCAAAATCATTTTTGGCTTCTTTTCGAAGGTTGTTATTAAAATCAACGAATGCCTTTAGCCAAGATCTTTGTTTAAACTTTAACACACGATGAATTTTTATCAATTTTATTCCATGATCTAAAGCCTGTTTTAATGCCATGTAGTGAACAACATATCGCCTTCGATTCCAAGATGAGGAATTCGTTTTTTCAGAGACGGTTGGTTGGTTCTGAAGTTTAGGGGCTGCCACAACGCGGTGATGTAGCCCCGTGTACTTTGTGTGTGTGTAGAATCAGTCTGATAACCGGTGTTAATTGTGATGACTGTATTAGTGTGTGTTATCTGTTTTTTAAATGTAATTACTGCAACTTAGAATTTTTCAAACAGTTCCTACTTTTGCCGCCAAGCGCCACATCAACGACTACTAGGCCAAGTTCAGATCTTAGCTACTAGACGCCACCGCAGTCGACTCTTGGCAACGAACGTAGAAACAGGCAACAGCGTTGTTTTCTTAACCTATCCAATTTAGCTTCACACAGGTGTAATTAGTGGAAGGTTCTTTAACATGCCATAAGTCTATGACATGGGACCGGCGGCTTTACTTCCCCTCCGAAGGAAGGCATACTGAGGGATTTTTAACGCTCTTAAAATGTGACATCAGAGGGTGAGGTGGGAGGGGGGGGCGGAAACGGCACTACTCCCCTACTGCACAGTTTTAGTCCTAGAGGCTTGAAATTCATTTTTTTGGTAGAGGGGGTCAGGGCCATTCATATGGCAAACAAACGTTTTTGTAAACTTGTTAGTTTCCAAAATGTAACAATTTCAAAATTGAACTTTTTTCAAAAAACTCAAAATATAAAAAAGTTTTATTATAAAAAAGAAAAGACATGGAGTCCATTCTTTTAAGCTCTTAGAACACTTTTTAGAATGTTTGGTTTTATGAAAAATCGTCTACTTTCCCAATTGAACTTTTTATATTTTTATCCCACAGACCTGGGACCTGGTTTACAGGTAGAGGGGATAGAGACCTCTCATTTATGTTAAACACACTTTTTTGTAAAATTCCTAGTTTCCAAAATAGAGACCATTTTTCACAATTCATTTTCTTTTGTCCTCGAGACCTGAGACTTGGTTTACTGATAGAGGGGGTCAAGACCATTGATTTATGCCAGACAAACGTTTTTGTAAAATTCCTAATTTTGGAAATATATCCCATTTTGAAAGTAAAATTTGAAAAATACACTATTTTTAGACTGAGAGTGGGATAGAGATATGTTTAAGAGTTAACATATGACTTTTTAGAATGTTTAGTTAAAACATATAGCCTACTTTCCCAATATTTTTAGGAATAAAATTGAAAAATACACTATTTTTGACTAGGCATGGGATAGAGGTAAGAGTAAGAGTTGAGAGTCAATCCTAAACCTTAAGAGTACTTTGGAATTTTGGAACCTTGTGTGTTGTTGTTGCTGCTTACAAACATTGTGATAAGCATTATACTGCCATAAAAAAGGGCTGAGATACTTTCCAAAACCAAAAGAAAAAATCCACTAAATACATTGACAATAGTAACTTATCAAATAAGCCAATACAAAAAGCCAAGAAAAATCCAACAAAAAGCCGAAAAAAAGCCAACAAAAGCCAACAAAAAGCCAACTTAAAAATAACAACAAAAAGCCAACAAAAGCCGACAATAAAGCCATGTAGCATGCTAGTAGTTGAATGAGTTGTCATATTGACCGATAGGTAGCATTCTGGTAGTTGAGTGAGTATTGATATCGACCTCTAGATAGCATGCTGCTCGTTCAGTGAGTGAGTGTTGATATAGAGCGCTAGGTAGCCTGCTTGTCGTTCAGGTAGATCTCATAGTCACCGCTAGATAGTGGAAACATCTTTGCGTGCCGCATGCGGTCATTTAACAAAGTTTTACCTCATGAAGAACGTGCTTGTATAAGCTTAGTATATAAATTGAATATGCAATTAACTACTAAGTGTTCAGAGCTAACATGTATAGCCTTGTGTAGGGAATATTGGGGTCCTTAGCAAGAAAGAGTGCCTAACACACATGAGTGTACAGCCTTTTGATATGCAGTAAATACCTGATAATTTGAGTAGGGTATACGAATATTTTCAGTTGACTACTACCTGTCACAGTGTTCACATTGTGGAAGACCATTGAAACAACCAGTCTTTAGCCTTGTCATAAGCAGTCAACAGCTTAACTAGGGGGTATATTAGAGGACCCTTAGCAAGAATATCATCACTTGACTACCACCACTCACAGTGACCACATCGTAAAAGACTGTCAAAACAACCATTGTACAGCCTTGTACTACACAGTAAGTAGCTGTTGGTCTAGACTATGATATATTAGAGAACCCTTAGCAAGAATACAATCAGTTTGCTACTACTTGTTACAGTGTTCACATCGTGAAAGACCGTCTCACTGTCCAGTTTACAGCCTTGTCATACGCTGTAAAGGGCTGTTGGTCTAGACTCGGGTATATTAGAGGACTCTTTACAAGAATATCACCAGTTGACTACTACCTCTCACGGTGCTCACATCGTGAAATACTGTTGAAACAACCGTTGTACAGCCTTGTACTACACAGTAAGCAGCTGTTTTGCAGAAAACAACATCCATGATGGAAGAACCCATTCCTAGCTATATGTGCAAAGAGTGTGGAAAAACTTTTCTTTGAGACTATCATAGGAAGCGACATGAAATATCGTGTGGTGAATTCCATGAGTGCAAAGCCTGTGGTAGTACATTCAACAATGTGTACAACGGACGTCGTCATGAAGAATGTTGTTATGTTGTGTCGACAGCTAAAAGGTAAAATGCGGAGCCAACAAAACATTACCTACTGTCATTGGACTTATTGAATATGAGACAGATTTTGAAGGTCGACTTAAATCCTATTTCATACGGTGTAATTCGTGTAAGGATTTAAATTCATACCTTAAAGAGTCCAAACAGCAAATAATACAAGCTATGCAGAAAGAAATAGCAATGCACAAGTCGATAAAAGTTAATCTTGTGGCTGAATGTAGATTCATTCATACATCTACCAATGAAATTACAGATCGTGCTTTTAAAACACGAAATCAGGCCCTATTTTTGGAAACGGACTTAAGTAGTTTCTTGGAAACACAATTTACAAAGTTAACTACGGAAATGGAGGAATCTGAGCAAAAAGGCAGTAATTGAACTTTGTTAGCAGTGGAAGGAGTACGATTGAAAATATATAGGTACAATCCCTTGAGTGGTAGCACATATATTCCATTACCAGCAGCTATACAAGCAAGAAAAGCCTGCATTAATCCCGAAAACTTGAAAGATGAAAAGTATTTTATGTATGCCATTTTAGCAAATCTGGTTAAAAAGAATGCTCAACGCATTAGTAAATACAATGACCTGGACAACAAGTATGATTTTTCTGTAATATCGTTTCCTACATCCCTAGCTGACATTTCCAAATTTGAAAAAGCCAACGATATATCCATTAATGTATTTGGATTGGAACAATACAACAAATTGTTCCCTCTAAAGGTTGTCTATCAAGAGCTGCAAGACCATCGTGACATCCTGTGGCTAAGTTCTTCATCTGGCCAGAACCACTACGTCTTTATCAAAGAATTTGATAAACTAGTAGGACATCAGATTACCCACCAAGGCCATAAGGTATATACGTGTAAACGGTGTTTTACTCACTTTGATAATCAATATGGTCAATAAGGAATGGAAAAATTGAAAGAACATAGAGGTTTGTGTGTCCAGCATGACATTGCTAGGGTTAAAATGCCTAATAAAAACCCCATTGTCAAATTCTTAAATGTGGAAAAAATGCTGAGAATACCTTACGTTATATATGCAGATTTCGAAAGTATAATGTTACCCTATCAAACATGTCTACCTAATCCTGAGGCAAGTTATACGATGCCATACCCGAGTCATGTTCCTATGGGCTTTGGTATATATGTTAAACCCTCACCGGCTGTGGAACCCATAAAGACAAACCTTCCAAGCCAGCCAGTTACTTATCGTGGACCTGATGCTGCAGAAAGGTTTATGGACTGTTTGATCTCAATAGCAAATGAAATCGATCGCCTTTACAGTTTAAATGTTCCAAAGGCCTTAACTCAGGATCAAGAAGCAGAGTTCCAATGTTCTGAAACCTGTTATTTGTGTGAAAAAACATTTACCAAAGAGGACTGGAAAGATAGAGAACATTGCCATATTACAGGGGAATACCGTGGAAGTGCTCACAATAACTGTAATTTGAGGTGTAAAACACGTAACCCCGTTCCAGTATTTATACATAATATGAGTGGCTACGACGCAAATTTTCATTGTAAAGCAATTGGGATGTACTACTGAGAGAGTGGATGTTATCGCTAACTCCAAAGAAAAGTACATTTCCTTCACCAAATATGTACGAAATGTTAAGCTTTGATTTGTGGACACGTTTCGGTTAATGCCAAGTAGTTTGGAAAACTTAGTTTCCAACTTAACATCATATAGTACCCTGAAAAAGACAAGTACTTTGGAAAAGAAAATGCAATGCTCATGACTCGCAAAGGGGTGTTTTGGTATGACTACATTGACTCATGGGAAAAGTTAAGTGAAACGTGTTTACCTCCAAAAGAGGTATTCTTTAACAAATTAAGTCAAGAAGATGTTAATCAAGAAGACTATGAACATGCCAAAAATGTGTGGAATCAGTTCAACATTAAAACTCTAGGGGAATATAGTGACCTCTACCTAACTTAAGATGTACTCCTTCTTGCAGACAGCTTTGAAACGTTTCGAAACAAAACACTAGAAACACAACGATTGGATGCTGCACACTTTTTTACTTCGCCTGGTTTAAGTTTCGAGGCAATGCTCCTTTACACAGGAATTGAACAGGAATTGCTACAGGATTACGATCAGATTCTTCTAATCGGGTCTGGAATATGTGGAGGCATATGCCAGGTGTCTCATCGGTATGCTGAAGCTAACAATAAATACATAGGAACCTATGATTCAGAGAAACCATCGCAGTTTATTACCTATGATGATGCCAACAACCAATACGGGTGGGCTATGTGCCACTCTCTTCCTTATGGTGGATTTCAGTGGGTTTCTCCAAATACTGTTGATCTAGAAAAACTAAAGGAAGACGATCCTGTGAGATACATTCTAGACGTTGATGTTGATTACCCATCTGACATTCATGATCTACACAACGATTTACCTTTCCTACCAGAGTGTACACAACCTAAGTATTCGTCTCTGAAAAAACTAATTCCTCATCTTGGAAATCGAAGGCGATATGATGTTCACTACATGGCATTAAAACAGGCTTTAGATCATGGAATAAAATTGATAAAAATTTATCGTGTGTTAAAGTTTAAACAAAGACCTTGGCTAAAGGCATACGTTGATTTTAATAACAACCTTCGAAAACAAGCCAAAAATAATTTTGAGAAAAATCTGTACAAATTATTTAACAATGCCATTTTTGGAAAAACAATGGAAAATATCCGTAAAAGAATAGACATACGTCTTGTGACTGACAGCAAAAAGGCAGAAAAGCTAATTGCAAAGCCGACATTTATTGACAGAACAATTTATGGTCATAACCTAGCTGCTTTCCACATGGCTAAACGTAACATTGTATTCAATAAGCCTATATATATATATATATATATATATATATATATATATATTGGAATGTGTATACCGGATATTTCAAAAACTCTAATGTATTCCCACCACTATGATGTCCTGCTACCCTATTATGGAATGAACAATCTTAAACTCATGTATATGAATACCGACTCGTTCATTTATTTGGTTAACACCCCAGATGTATATCAAGACAAGTTGGATTTCCTAGAACACCTGGACACATCAGATTATCCTACTAATCACATATGTTACTCTACATCAAACAAGAAAACGTTGGGGAAATTTAAAAGACGAGGCTTGTGGACAAATTATAAAAGCATTTGTTGGACTTAAAGTTAAAATGTACGCTTTAGACATAAATGGTAAAGAAATCAAAAAGATTAAAGGTATTAACAGAGGTGTTGTCAAAAATTGTATACGCTTTCAAGATTATAAGGATTGTGTCATGAAAAACAATGTAAAAAGAATACCAATGAACATTATCGCTTCTAAACAACATGACATATCATCTATAAGACTAAACAAAATTGCTTTGTGTCCTGGTGATGATAAAAGAGTGATTGCTGCTGATGGTATAGGTACACATGCCTACGGTCATTACTCAATCGTTAACTATGCTTAAAGAGTTAAGTTATGAATATCAAAATCTTCTGCCTGCAACTAGCAAATACATAAAACAAAACAATTTAGGAAATAAAACAATAGCACTACAAAAATAAAAAATGGTATTCATAATCGAAAATAAATAAAATAGAAAACAAAATAAAAACAACTGTACAATTTATAACAAAAAAGAATATATATAAAAATGTATTATGTGTAAATAGTATACGAGTATTTAAAATAAAAAATATTGTATGGCCACTGCTTGTACATTTTTAATTACTACCCATCTCTCACCACTCCTAATGCACAATGAACATGTAAAACACAAATTGGAAAATCCATGTTTCCATATTGACGAAATAGAAAAAAAACATTAAACTGAAATTTTTAAAACTGTAAATGGGAATTTGTAAATTGACAAATGTGTAAACAACAAATTGGAAAATCCATGTTTCTATATCATGAAATTGAAAAACTTTAAACTGACATTTTAAAAACTGTAAATGGGAAATTGTGAAATTGTTAAATGTGTAAACATCAAAATGCAAAATCCATGTTTCCATATTATGAAATTGGAAAACTTAAAATTGACATTAAAAAAACTGGAAATGGGAAATTGAAAAATTGACAAATGTGTAAACAACAAAATGCAAAATCCATGTTTCCATATTATGAAATTGAGAAACTTAATACTGACATTTAAAAAAACTGAAAATGGGAAATTGGAAAATTAACAAATGTGTAAACAACAAAATGAAAAAAAAAACGGTTGGGGTAGTGATCATGTTGTACAGTAGCCTATAAGACTAGCATAAGGATAGCTGCATGTACCCTTATATACTTTGTGTATGTGCATTAGCCTTTGGATTAGCTTAAGTTAGGTTTGGTCAAGTAAGGTTTGGTGAGGTTAGGTATGTGACCTTGTAGTTTACTCTTTTCGGAAAATGTAAAATCTAAAATCAAAAAATCTTGAATTTAAAATGTAAAATCTAAAAAAAAAAACTAAAATCTAAAATACAAAAAAATCAAAAATGTAAAATATAAAATTTAAAAATGTAAAATGAAAAAATCAAAAACCTAAAATGTTAAAATGTAAATGTAAAATCTAAAATCTTTAAATGAGGTTTCTGTGGGTTAGGTTAGGTTAGGTTAGGTTATAACTATGTTTATTATTTGTGCTCTTCCATTTTTTCTTACTTTTTTGCTCCCCACCTTTTTGCTCCCACTTTTTGCTCCCACATTTTTGCTCCTACTTTTTGCTCCCACTTTTTTGCTCCCACTATTTGCTCCCACCTTTTTGCTCCCACTTTTTGCTCCCACTTTTTTTGCTCCCACTTTTTGCTCTCACTTTTTGCTCACACTTTTTGCTCTTACTTTTTGCTCCGATATTTGCTCCGACTTTGAAGTTAGGTTATGTTATGTTAGGTTAGGTTAGGTGAAGTTAGGTTAGGTTAGGTTAGGTGTGGTTAGGTTATAACTAAGTTTATTATTTGTGCTCTCACATTTGCTCTCACTTTTTTGCTCACACTTTTTGCTCTCACTTTTTTTTTGCTCGTACTTTTAAGTTAGGTTAGTTTAGGTTAGGTTAAGTTAGGTTAGGTTAAAACTTAGTTTATTATGTGTGCTCTCACATTTGCTCTCATATTTGCTCTGACTTTGAAGTTAAGTTAAGTTAGGTTAGGTGAGGGTTAGGTTAAATGAAGTTGGGTTAGGCTGAATGGCAGAGGTATGAGTTAAACCCGCCTTTTCTCACTTTTGCCTCACAAGACTAAGTGTACCCCGTTCCACTCGTGAGACCAGTAATCAAATTTCTCAGCAGAGCCAGGAATCGAACCCGGGCCTCCGCGGTGACATTTAAGATTACTAGCCGCTTTACCACGAGGTGGACAATATAAGGCTGGTCTTGATTATACATGATCAATTAATAATTACCTAATAATAATAATAATAATAATAATAATATTAATAATAATAATAATAATAAATATTCCATTGGCAACTACACGGCCGACCTGTCCCTGTGACGTCATTGACGGTCTCATGGCGTGGCGGCCATATTGCCCATTAGCCCCTGTGCCAGCTCTGACTGTCTCCTCCATAAAAATAACATAGGGCTGGTTGCGCTCGGCGGCCATCTTGCCCATTAGCCCCTGTGCCAGAATCGGTTTATATTACCTACTTGGCAACTATGTTATAAATTGATAAATAACACACCTACATGGTTCCAAGTTTTATAGGCCCAATGTAGTCTGCAGCACTGCGTACAACATTTTCCCAGCGACGCGGAAGCCGTTGGATTCCGTTGGCACTGCCCAATCTATCGATGGTGCGAAGAGAGCGCTCGGGAGCCTGCACAACATCTCCAATTGTAGGGTAGCGGTTCCCGCGCAGTGGCCCCTTCATCTTCGGGATGAGATATAAGTCGCAGGGACTTAAGTCGGGAGAGTAGGGGGGATTATATAGAGCACCTCCCAGTTCCAGCGATTCAACAATGCAGACACAACTCCTGCTGTGTGTGCCCTAGCATTGTCATGCAGAACGATGGGCGGAGTATCGATGTGGTGTCGCCGTTTCCTTCTCAGAGCTGCTAGGAAATGGTCTTGCAGAAACGAACAATAGTACGCCGCATTAACGGTTTGCCCTGGGGGAACGGTATGTTTTATGATCACACCATCCCAATCATAGGCAGGAATCAACATTACCTTCACGTTGGTGGGGGTTTGTTGAACTGTTTGTTTTCGTGGTGATCCGTGGTGCCGCAATTCATTCGATTGGCGTTCCAACTTTGGCTCATAAGATTTGGCCCACGTCGTCAATGGTTATGATACGCCGTAAGAAGTCCTCTCATTCGCGCTCATAACGCTGCAAGTGCATACGTGAAGCGTCATATCGCAGCCATTTCTGCATGTCGGTTAAGTCATGCGGAACCCATTTTGACGCAATTTTCCTTATTTTCAGGCAGTCCTTCAGGTTGTGGAGGACAGTCGAATTCGCCAGTCCTGTATCTAGCGCTAATTCACGAAGCGTTATGTTCCGATCCGCCTCCACTAACGCGGACACCATCTGTAAATTTTCATCACTTACTGGTGGGTGACCACATCGAGGCATGTCCTCCACACGTTCGCGCCTATCTCGAAAGGCTGCAACCAACTTGCTACAGTTCTGTAAGGTAACGCAGTTGCACCGTACGCCTCTTGCAGTCCTTGGTGGCACTCTCGAGCCGTGCAACCCCTAGCATACTGAATTTTTATCCACGTTCCCTGCTCCTGCTTCGAAAACATTGCGACCGTCTTGCGCGAGCGCTTGTCTACAACTACTCATCTAACAGGCATCACTGCATACGAATGGGGGAGGTGACGGACGAGGTCATATGCTCTAAGAACAATGGCAGAATCCAACACCGTTGCAACATAAAGCAGCAGCATCGTTGCCAAAACTAAAAAAGCAACCCTTGTATAAAGCCGTGTCTATCATGTTTAGTTTTGTTCTAATAAAAAACCAAACAAAGATAAATAAAAAATGTATATTGAACTTATTAACGGCGGCTTCGGTGGCGTAGTCGGTAGCATGCTGAGCTTCTATGCCCAAGTTAGCGGGTTCAAACCCGGCCGAAGCCGTCGGATTTTTTAAGAGCGTTAAAATCCCTCAGTATGCCTTCCTTCGGAGGGGAAGTAAAGCGGGCGGTCCCATGTCATAGATTTATGGCATGTTAAAGAACCTTCCACTAATTGCACCTGTGTGAAGCTAAATTGGATAGGTTAAGAATGTAAACAACGCTCTTAGGTTTCTACGTTCGTTGGAAAGAGCCGACTGTGGTGGCGTCTAGTAGCTCAGTTCTGAACCTGGCCTAGTAGTCGTTGACGGTGGCGCTTGGCGGCAAAAGTAGGAACTATTTGAAAAATTCTAAGTTGAAGTACGGTACTTAGATTAAAAAACAGATAACACACACTAAGACAGTCATCACAATTAACACCGGTTATCAGACAGATTCTACACACACCCAAAGTACACGGGGCTACATGACCGCGTTGTCGCAGCCCCTAAACTTAAGAACCAACCAACC
Source organism: Meconema thalassinum (assembly GCA_946902985.2). Classification (NCBI taxonomy): domain Eukaryota; kingdom Metazoa; phylum Arthropoda; class Insecta; order Orthoptera; family Tettigoniidae; genus Meconema; species Meconema thalassinum. Next base: position 1,207,159,844 of record OX336388.2, read on the forward strand.
GAACTTATTAACATGCAATGTGAGCCCTTGCTTCCTTCACCATTTTGACTTGCCTCAAAGGAGTTTTCATTGTATCCCTTGAGTGGTAAACTGAAAATTTCCACAAAATAGACGTCCGGCTGCAATTTCAGACCATCATATTGATCCGGAAAACAACAAATATAAATAAGCACGATAAATGTTTTTGATCCACAGTGCCCTGAACACTCCCCCTACCCCCATTTGGAAATTTATATTTACTTATTTTTCCTACCCCCCACCCCGATGTTTATACCAAAATATATATTTGTAACCATTGGAAAGTGGACGGTAATGATTCACTGCGTAAACTTACGAATCGGAGCACAAAGCCAGCAGGGCGTAACAAAGCGACTAATATCCCCGCTCCATGCCATACTGTAACTGGCCAACCTTTAACACATCGTTCTATTAGAAAAGCGGATAAACATGAAATCATTATAATTTTATTTCACACATTTTTGTCATGCGCAATTTCTTCGTAAAACGAACAGTCACGAATATAGTAAAAAAACAAAATGAATCCCCATTAAACCTTCCTTTTCCAGTGTACTACAAAAATTATTCCCAGGCTAGGTTGATGCCCTATGACCTTGGACGTAAATACAAATATTATTGAGATTATATGCAGCTTTTTGCATAGCCTACATACAAGCGGGAATTGAACCAATGCAACCCTCCACATTCTTTTGGAATGAAACGCATATAAAGCATAACATTCTTTGATTCTAAACAACGTACAGATAATACTTTAATTTTATTAATATAGATATCTCGATTATAGGCCCACATGAGTTTACAAGGAAACATATTTTGATAATTCTTGACGTTTTTGGGCAAATCCCGCATCATTTACTTCTTTATTTCCAAATTCGGACAATGCCAGGTAACAAATTACAATAACATTTACAATAAAGCTGAAATAAATATGTCGAGAAATAAATCAATAAGTACAAAATTCAAACAAAAGAAATATATACATATACAGATTACAAAAGTACAATTCAGAAATAAAAGGTTAATCGCTAAAAGAAAAATAACTAAATTGATCATAAGAAAGACAAGCCAAGACTTTTCACCTATATTAACGCTTTACTTCACACATCAATTTAAGTAAATCATTTTCTACTGATTTGGCGATTTCTAAATAGCTCCTTGAATAACATTAGCAGGGATAGAACAGAAGATATCCCCTGGCAAACAGTTCTATTCTACTTCCCCTCTTCCACTGAGGTAATATTTGCCCCAGTTACATCTGCAAGAATGGTTATACTGTATCTGTCCATTATGGTCCTTCCAATCATATTCCCTCAAGAATATCTTCCCATGCAATTTCCCCTTTTCGATGTTCTTGAAACGTAGTTATGAGAACATGATATGCACCCAGGGCACAAATTAGGTTCTAATTCATGCTTCGGAATTCTGATGGATACTGAGAGACTTCGGGTAGCCATAACTATCTGACCAGGTTGGGCGTCTTGAACTGTTATTCTGATCATAATGAAAATTTGGAAAATGATATATACACTGATGGCACAGGATAGTTTATACATCGTATAAACGACTACTTTGATTGTAATTAAAAAACTAGAAATGGATTTACTATTTTTAGGACACTTGAAAGGTTTATATAGTACGAGTATTACCAAAAATCAGTAGCATAGGCTGATTTAAACATTTGGGCTACTTGAATTAAAATAACTATAAATTAACTATAAATTAAATTTGTATTTAAGAAAAGAACAATGAAATTCACCAACTTAAAACATACACTGAATAACGTTCATAGGAACTAATGATAATAAAATTGCATTGCACGGAAACACAATTTTCAATTTTGCCAATAGGACTACAATTATATTCGTGAAAATTAAAAATATACTATAAATATACTATAAATATTACTAAAACTCAAAATAAAGCCTTCACCCTACGCCAGTGGCAATAGGGAAAGTTGAAAGAAGAGTCGTAATGTGCTTCATAGATCCCTTGTACCTATACTTATTTTGAAGCATATTTATAATACTGTGAAGCATTAATTACATGTTCTAGACATAAATAAATCCAATGAATATGATTTAGAAAATAGTTCGATCTCAAGAATAATTAAAATAAAAGGTTTTTTGTTGTTGTAATGTATGGGTCTTTTTCTGCAGTACATAAAGATTTTAGTATTGAGAGAAAGAAAAATTGACGAAAGCGTTGTGATGGGTCTCAATATTATCCGTTTGAGAGACGATCGACGATGGTCAGTGCTGAACTTGTATTAAATTGCGATGCCCCCTTGATTCCGCTTGCACTAGGCCAAACAAATCGTAGCACATCCTTGCTAAGCGGCAATCGCATCTCAGACGGGTAATAACACTTGTATGTGGTATTCTAGTGTTGCAAACTTTTAGTAAAGCACTTAATTTCCAAACACAAAGAAATGGCAAATAGGATTGGATTCTTACGACCGCAATTATGACCAAAGAAGCTTTCAGCTATTGGATTGTGTGGTATAAGTTGCATTGAGTACAAGCATGATAGTGAAAATGCCTTGGCACTAAGTCTTGTGAAGATTGAACTCGTAACCTTTGGCATTGTAATGTAACTAATTCCAGAACAGAATCTGTGTCCGCATTGCAATAGTAACATAACGAGAAAAGTCGCAATGATCTACTAGATCAGTGGAATCCAGTACTTAGAAGGACAAAGTATTGGTCAACTGCCACGTGGCTGAAGGACGTACAGTATTTTACCCACTGGGAGAATACAGCAGCATGTGTCTGATGTCTCGGTCAAGACCCACGAAAATTAAACGTAACAACATTAATACTGTATGAGTATAATATCACGTCGAGTCTGGCCTAATAAATCAAGTCATATAAAGGGCTTTGAAACTATGTGAAGAATTGCATATTATGTTATAGCAGGTAACGTCGTCTCTCGAAGAAAATAGTTATTACTAATTTTCTGAATAGCGAAACATTCTCCACTTACGAGAGTGTAGTGATCCCTTCCTCTCAGGAACTTCACCAGCCGCTCAGCTTACTCATCGCTAGCGTAGCATTGGCCTTGAGGTAAAAAATAATAATATCGTATGGCCTCGGGTACCTGGTGCAAGCTTTGTTAATTGACACCCAGAGGGTTGCTTGCATGTCGAATTTCGTCGTTCCTTTGAACGCTATGAAAGCCAAGGAGGTTAGATATCTAAACTCCTTGACACTACAGCGCTTTCAAGTAGAGAATGGAGGAACTTTGTGTTGGCGGAAAATCCCGAGATTAATTTTGCCATTGAACACGGCCTACGGAATTCAAATGGGTTCTTTAACATGCCAACAACGTATGACATGAGTATCGTGATTTTTGTCGCCTTCAAAAATCACTTACCATGGCCAGGGGCGAACCTGCAATCTTGGGGTTGGTAGTCCGACACTATAACCACTCACCCACCGTGGCAAGCTGGCCTTGAGGTGACATGCAGCGGAAGTGAATTAAACCAAAAAAAAAAAAAACATTGAGTTTATCCTATAGCACTTAAAATATGAATTGTTGAAAAATCATTAATACCGGTAATGAATAATTCCATAAGCTGTAAAATCCATATTCGCAACTAGCCTAGCTAGTACGTAGATTACTTCACAGTCCAAAATACAAGAAAGACAGGAGCATGAGGGACCTTTCATTATTCATGACACAAAATTAATAATTATATGTTGTTTGAAAATTTGAAACGAGATTTACACGGGAAAAGATGTTGATACATTTTGCCATAATCTATTTTAATCCTCAACAGTTTACTCGCTAATTTTACACTCTTCGATTAAATCAAACATTTCATCATATAGCGTTCAGCAACAAATAACTGCTTTTAATTATACTAACATACTTTAACATGCCATATTATCTGAAACTATAGTATTGGTTTAACCGATTTGATAGAAGAAACATTCAAATAGGACAATGAAAAATATGCAGATCTCATCATCTGTGATGCCAATGGGGGCCCAGTTGAATGAACCCGAGAATATTGTTCCCTATGTTTAAATTGTTATGTTTAAGAGGATTTATGTTGACTTGTGAAATATTTATTCTACTTTTGCGATAACAGCATATGATTTATGTGGTGGATAGCTCGGAAGAAGATACTGTATATTAGATACAGTAAAATCTTAATTTTGTCAAAGAATGTATAGAACCTTGTCATTTTGAGCCCTCAAAGTGTTAATAAGTAGAGCCAAATACCAACATTACACCTATTGGAGTATCGATCTGAGTAATTGAGGTTTCAATTGAATGGGATTAACATCGAAGTCATTGACTCCAGTTTGACGAAAAATTTCCCAAAATTCGAAGAAGAAGAAGAAGAAGAAGACGACGATTAGGGACATAAAGGGGGGGATTTTGAAGGACAAACGTTGAAACATTGGGATAGGTCGAGATAAATATTTGACCAATGGAAGTCAGACAGGAAGTGAGATTGGAGTCTTGCGCTAGCAAATGAAAGTTAAGTCAGATTCAGTTCTGGTACTCGTGGTTATCATTCAGATCTCATCAGCTGTGATACCCCTAGGGGCCCAGGTGAATGAGCCCGAGAATACTAATTCCTATGTTTAATTATTGTTGTTTAATAGGGTTTATGTTGACCTTTCCTTCACGCACGAACAACAACGTATTAGAAACAGTGAAATAGTACATCTCTCAACAATATGATTAGAACACTACTGAGTAAGAGTTGCTTTGAGGTAAAACATATTGTAAATGTTACACAGTTGATACAACAACATATCGGCCCTAGAAAACCAGGGTATCGTAAGCGACAATTTTGGTGACGGAGTTCATGTTAGTAATATTATACAACGAAATGAGCCAATCCGCAATTGCAGGTAAAAAGTGGCAAACACTTATGTTTACACCTACATTCTACTATGAATAGATTCTAGTGTCACCGCTATTAATGTTTTCTAACCAGAATATATCTCTTCGTCAAATTATAGCTTACGATACTTTATAACAAGTCAACAGTCCTAATATAGTTGGGTTCTGACAGTTTACTTCCCTGAAGGAGAAAAACAAGGAAGTGCCTAGGCATTGACTGTTGCAATGGTGACGGACTTAGTGTTCACCAGACGTTGTCGAAGTTCCTCGTACATCTCGCTTCGCTAGTAGAACTGCGTATGGTCGGTAGACTAACGTAAACACTGATCTACGTCGTTTCAAGACGTATTTCACAACTCCATTTCGAATTTTGTAATCGGTAACGGTACTCGTAAAGGAAGAGTTGTTATCTACCAAAAACTAATGCTTACAGCCGTGGTGTGACTGTCCTTCGACAGGTTAAGGAATTTACATTTCAGCAATTGTTTACACAAGCTGGGGAACACGAGCTCTGGAATTGTGTTCATAGAAAGGAATGTTGAAACTGGCCTGGCAACACTCACTCCAGAGAAAATTCAGAGCCCAACCTACGATATTAGGACTGCAGGGACGATATAATGTAGCAAGGCAAACCTTCGCCTACACTCGCATCATAAAATAGAATATAATTATTTCTTACCGCCTCAGTTGGTGACTTACAGTTTTTGGGTTGACGGGATATTTGACGAACTCGGCCTCATTCATGTTCCATATACAGTTTAGGATCTCCTCCAGCTTAGCTACAGCCAATTGGCTCAGTCCTCGCCGTCTGCGTGAGCTATACCATACACTCCACTGCCCCTTATTGCGGATGTCCTCTTTGGTTTTCATTTCACAGGTTTCTGTATCGTTGTTAGGGGATCGTTCTTGCAGTTTACGCTTTCTAGGAGCAGTGATGCCTCGTAATGTGTCCTGGAACAGCTTATTATGTCTCCTATGCCTACCTCCTCCGGATAACTTTCGAGTCCTGGGAACCTCCATTATCTCTTCAGCTTTGTGATTAACCCTGGCAAAAGTTTCCTTCTCTTCCTGTCCTATGTTACCGGTTCTTGCTTCAAGCATTCCATTGACAATTCCTGGGTAGTTCGCAGTCTCATCAGTAACTGCTGCCTCCTGTGAAGCAGGTGTTTGAGGCTCCGGAGAAGATTCTCCAACATCAATATCGGTAGATTCTTGAGGAGAAGATTCATCGGTTTCTGTGCTTGAATTTGAACGAGTTAGTACTACTTCGTTATTATTGTCTTTTCCCTTATCACCTTCAACTTGAAAACCTAATATCCTCATCAGCCAGTGGTCAGTTTTTTCAGCATTACACTTTCGCCTTCCCATAGTTGGTGATGGACTTGATTCCTCATCTTCTGGGCCATCACCGCATCCTCTCTCCTTCCCTTTGATTATAGTATTTTCTTCATGCCGGCCATCTTCAGTGTCATTTTGCCGTGCAGGATTATTACATTCACTTCTTCCAGTCAATTTTCCATCTTCTCTCATTTCCTCGTAGGACGACTGTTCCCGCTGCAAGGCTTCTGGTTGGGTCACTGAGATTCTCTCAGGTACACTAATGGTAGAGTCTGATGATCCGCGTTCCTGACTATCGGATGACTTAAGGAGGTCTGGAGGAGATAGATGCGATTCTGCGTTCCATGATGAACAGTTTATGAGTCTTCGTGAAGGAGGGCGGGCGGCAGATGTTGGTGGCATGTCATTCGGTGACTGTGTTCTTGTAACACTGGCACTGTTTATGCGAAATGGTATTGAACCTCGTAACTTATTTGAGGAGAATCTCGTTTTCGGTACCACATAACTACCTGGTTTCATGTACACACGATCAAGTGAATCATCTGAACTACATGCGTCATCATCTTGGTTTAAGTACAATCTGCTGATTGGATTACTATGTGATTGAGTGCTTATAGATATGGCTGAATTCGTATGGTTTTTCTTCTTATTTGCCAGTTGGTTTCTTGAGTTCTGGTAACTGTATTTGGAGCGTGATGGTTTAGGTTGAAGGGTTGGAACTGAAGGGTCTCCCGTGATGTCTGTGTGCATGTTATGCAGAGATCCATTAGGAACAAAATTCTGTTGATGAAATTGTCTAACATTGGAAGGGATTACATGATTTATTTCGGAATAACTCTGGATGGACATCAAAGGTGGAGGCTGTGTACGAGGCATGGGAGTTACTCCACAGTGAAACGCAGGGAGTATATTTTGCTTCTCTGTAGGACAGCTCTTATCTGTCTGGTTGATAGGAACAACTTTATTCCGGCACGTTTCGGATAGCCATTGTTGTTCTGGAGACTCCGTTTCTAATGGCATTCGAATCTGGCCCTCAGTGGTAAGATTCGTACTGTTTGATTGCCACTGGGGATTCTGAGTTATGTTCGTCTCAATCATACCCTTCTTGTCACCGTTAATGAGTGATCTCTGACGCCCACGACTATTTCCTTGATGGCTTTCGCGTGTATTCTTAGAAGATGGTATCCGCTGTTCGTCGGCCGTAAATATGGTGTCACAATAAGATGTACAATGCACTCCGTTAGACAGCAAGGCAGAGTTGAACATTTTCATGTCAATATCCAATGGCTTAATACAAATTCCGTTTTGTTTACTCGTTTCTTGGATGTCTGCTGGCTCGTTTTGGTTTTCCGAAAATCTTCTTTGTCGCCAATGCCTAAGATTTCGTTGTACATTGTGCATGCAACTCTTTAACTTATCCTGCTTGATTGCACTGTCAACATGATCTTCTGTAGCACAAGGTAGGGTCGAACAATTTTGTCCAGAAACATTTACTATTCCAGCAGAGGAAGTACACGATCCACGACAATTACAAACGGATGCACTACTTTCACTTCCTGTAGACTGATCGGGATTAACCCGCAAATGGCATGCATCATGCTTGTTAGAATTAGGCCAGTTATTTAAATCCTCTGACAAACATAAGTTGATCAAGTACAAATGTCCTTTAAGCATACATCTAAGTAAATTATTTGACCTGGACTTCCATACATGAAATCTTTCACACAGTTCTGAACTCAATACTTCAATAATGCATTGCCCCCCGACAGGAAAGTTTATATGGATCCAACTAAGTGCGATATGTAAAAACTCTAATATTAACTTTCGTATGCCATCTTCGCTGCAGTTGTTTCTGGTGTTATCAGTACTATTTGAATGAATGCATAAGTCATTATCAGAGTTAATCATTACAGAGCAAAAATCAGCTATGCAGTCCAAGTGTGGTGATGGTGGAAGGGTCTGAAGGATCTCTGAAAGTTCACGGCAATGTCTAAGTAGTGATTCCTTGAATGACATACCTAATATACTAGCTTCAAGTAGATCTACTTGACAAGCTACATTTATTCGACCACTCTCTTTCGGTTCCGATACTGATGTATCTCTCATCACCGAGAGCTGTTTACTACATAGTTTTTCTGCTAAAGTACAAAGTTCCTTGATTAATGGCCTTGAAGAACTTTTGAAACTACTGTCCGAGCACGCATTCGATTGCGATACATCCTTGTTATTTAGCGTGCACACTTTGGCACATAATTTCTCGTTCGAAGAGGACTGACTAGAGTGATCAATTGGTCCTTCAATGATGTTGTTATCCGATAAAATGGAGTTATGTTTATCCGTATTTTCACAGTTACAATTACTGATCTTCTGAAGGTTGGGGCGACCAATGGTTCTACACACCTTAAATATTGCAGAATGTTCAACACTGGCAACATCATTAATGTCAGCATTATTCTGTGTTTGCCGGTCTGTAATTTCTTCAATTTCGTTGCCAGGTGATGTTCCACAAATTGCGGATACCATTTGCTCAGGTTCAATTGTATAATCGAAACTGGTCGATGACACAGATAATAGATCACTGTTTCTGTCCTGCCTTCTATCGCTTTTTGCTCGAACATGTCTTTTCTCAAGCTCGTCACATCGATTTTCGATTTCACCTTCCAGTTCTGTAACATTTAGGGGCGAAACTTGTGACACAGAGTTTGACGGAACTACTGATAGACTTACTGTTCTCATGGGTGACAATTTTTCCCTGCAAGGAAGCGATTTCGTATTCTTTAAAGCATTTCCACTCGCTGACACCATGAATGATTGACCACTGCTAGGTGACTGAATATAAGTTGATGGAACTTGAATAATCAAGTCGTTATTCAATTTACTGCTGACAGCAGTTAATTTTTGCTGAGGAATAGCTTTAGCACAAGTTGAGGAATGCCTTGTAATGGGTAATAAGTGGCGAAGGCCATCGTAATAATGAGTATTTACATCCGATTTGCTGAGGTCATGCATTCTGTCATCCACGCCGTTCACCTCACCAATTCGAGGAACAATGAGTACGTTGTGGCCGAACCCCGGTGGTGGAGTAATCTGGTGGAACTTCTGTGGCGAATACTGACGAGTTTGCTGGTAACAATGGCGATGCTGTTGCGTATCATTCGCTACAACTATCGGCGAGAAGCTGGTATTGGAATAGTTACAAAGAGGTTGCTGATTGTGAAGAGGAAACATACACGGTCCAGAAGGTTGCGTCTGGCACGAAGTTGCTGTTCTCCCGTCCACTATGCAGTATGTGACAGGTTGCTTGCTACCGGCTTGTAGCAACGGCGGTTGCTGATGCTGTGGTGGTGGTCGGGGCGGGAATCCTGGAGGAGGTAGGATGAACGTGTGCGTAGAAAGCGATGTCGTGGGAGTTGTATCGCTTAAGGGCATTAATATGCTTGATGTTGTTAGCGTCGTTTTGAAGGGTGGATAACTGTTGGTGTTCTGAACCGGTGTCAAGGCCTGCCCTTGTCTACCAGCATATTTCGGTCGAACTTGCCACTTATGTCTTCTTCCTGGAAAGTTATTTTCATAACAGATGTAAACAACTTTTAAATTAAATCTTCATTACATTGCTAGATAATATACGAGTAATTTAAAAAATGGACAGTCATTTCTTATGTCTTTAGTTAAGGGGAGACTGTAGTCAGTTTTGATGACAATTTTCGATTTTCGTTTTATTTTATTTTATTTATTGGAATAAAATAGTCTCTGTCTTGAAAGTCATTAAAATGGCAATTTATATCACCCTCTGTACTAGGTGCCACGCCCCCATTTCTTCCTTGAAGTTATTCTCCATGTTATATCTTATTTATAATAGTTCTCTGACTTATGCTGGGAATTTTGTTGATGTATGTTGTAGCACTGCATCCACATTACGTTATTCATTTGTTTCCCTCCATGTTTATTGTTGCTTCTATGTAAATGTGAGTTGTTGATTTCGTGTGTTAAGAATTCCTCGTCTAAGAGAAATACAGTATATGCAAAGCGCAAAGGAGGACCTGGGAGAAAGAAGATTATACCTGTAAATACTGAGGATAGTGTAAACAATTTGGAAACTAGTGTACATGGTGATAATGGTGAGAGTGGGGATAGGTAATGTTCTCCAAATGTAAATGAGATTGTATGTGAAGATTATGACGATTCTACTAGAAAAAAAATGAATGAGAACATTATAATAAATATCTATAGCTACCGGTACTGTTAGCTGCTGTTTGTAGTTTTATGAAGGGTAAATTTTGTGGTGTATGTGACAGAATTGTGTGTTATGGAGATAATACTGCAAGAAAGGGCCTTGATTGAGTCTTTTATTAATATGATTTGTAACAAAATACCTAGAACAGTCTTTGTAGGATATGAAATATTGTTGATGGGTGTGTATGATGCAGTGATATCATTCAATGACTGGAGTGTGGGCAAACGTAATGTCATGAAGGTGTGAACATGGTGACATATTGCTCTGAAATTGATACGGCCCGTGTGAAAAGGGCTGAAAGAGAGTTGGAAATCGCGAAGAAACAGTCAAGACAGCATGCCAGACAATTTTAAAGGGCCACAGAGGATGCAAAGAACGATAACGATCGTGATTACGGATCTGGAATGCTTTGATGCCATTCGAGTATCATGTCTTAACATTAACACCAATTATCTCAAAACCTTTTTTTTTACATAAAAGTACACTTTTCTCGGAAACTATCCAACATACAGTAACTTACATATATGAAATTTTCACTGCTTATTCGACCAATATAAATAAACATTATGGCATTTATTCAATGACCCACGTCCCATAGAAATTTGTACATAGAGTGTTTTATATGCAAGAAAAGAAATATTTTCACAAAATTTTGAAAAATGATAAAAATTATTATTTTCAATTTGTGACTCTTAATAAATGTCACAAGACACAAATGAAAGCATTAAAACAAGTGTATCAAGTTTCATTCATATAGAATTGATAGTCTCGGAGGAAAGTGTACCTCAAAGTTGGTAATTTAACATTGTTGGTTTAGGGAGTACAGTCTCCCCTTAAATTACAATGAAATCCTGAGCTTTACATGGTATATCATAAAACACAAGACAGGTATACTCCGACAATCTAATTGGTAGAATGAAACACATCACATAGGAAAGGTGAATGGTTATTTAGTATTATGTAGCAATATGCATGAGAAATTTCCATAAGAGAAATAACTAGTGAGTTGTGAAATCACTGGGTAATGCGATAAAGTTGGTCGCCAAGGTCGACTCTGGCCTACGAGGGACGCCGTTTGAAAGTGTGTAGTTCCCTCATGCTTACGAAAATGATAGGAATGGATTGTGAAACGGATTATAGTGTTACAGCACCTAATTAAAATATCCTATAGAGTGCCATCATGTCTTCTGTTATCAGCCATTTAATTGTTTTAACTCGCTTTCCTATCATTCTTTTCAACATGTGACACCTACTATGAGATAACGTACAACATAGGATTGTTGCTTTTGAAATTTCCGATGCAGTGACGTGCGGTGACTCTTGAGCCTAGTGAGACACTGTATTTAGTGAAGAGTAAACAATTGGATACCCACTATAACAATAATAATAATAATAATAATATCATCATCATTACAAAATATATACTGTATTTTGAAGTCATCTTCATATGGTACAATTCAGTACTACACATACAGTAGGCTATAATAATATTATTATAATAACAAATGTCATTAATTTTAATATAATAAAATAATATTTTTTGAAGACACGTCCAAGTGCAACACCACAATTTTAGGATATATCTGTTCAAAGTAGTGATAAAATACTGTAATAAGTTAAAACATAAACTGCCTACTATAAAATACGGGGGCGACAAAGCTATTTTCATGTGAATTTATATTTAAAAGCTTATACACAAAAAATCTCCCAACTGAGATGATAGCATGGCCCTCGCACTCACAGAAGGTTACTGATTGTGTGGAATATGCTATCTCCTGATGATATCCAATATATAATGATATTTTGTCATATGATTGTCACCTCTATGCTGTCGTAGCGGCCTATTCGAGGGGCTCGAAGTGAAAGTCTCCTCACCCTCTATTCAGTGTAGTTCTCGCGCTCACATTATGCCTGCTGCTATTTGTTAGAGACTAAAGGAACTTAAGTCTGTTCGCCGAGTCAATACAGTGGAAGTAAACACAGCTGTGCGCGTGATTGCAGGGCTGTCCTCAAGGGGTGCGTAGAGTTGTGCTTGTAGAACCTGCGCCGACTTCAATGCTGTGTCTAGCTTACATGTGAAGCTTATATTATCGTTTGCATTGTACAGTGTGATATCTATTTTTATTCGTAGCTATGATTTTAATACTCATTGTTAGTTTATGCATTTAATTAAGTAATAATGTAATTAGATCTAAACTGCTTAGAATAGGCAAGAATTAATTTTGATCGTGTGTACGCGAGTTTTATACAGTCGTTGTTCCGTTGTAGACGCAATGTCAAGCTCTACTGACTCAGCAGGACTAATAACACCCGTATTGTCTCCTGCTGTGGGAATGTGGGAACTTGATTACATTATCGAAGAAATTGAAGACCGCCTACCGAAAACTGTCAACCATGCTACAGCAGCAGCTGGTCAGACATAGTCTACAGAAAACCGTAACTATCGCAATAACTGCATTGCATTACCGTGAGCGTAATGAAATGTTTCGCATTATTCCTGCGTGTTATAGTTTACTATATATTGACAATATTGGTTACTAGTAGGTTAGTAAGAAGGGTTCTAATGAGTGTCATGGCCGCCGCGTGAGTCCAAGCCGATATCTCTCGAACGCATGGTCGGCGTTTCACGAATGAGGTGTCGTTGGACTCGAGCTGACGGGGGCTTTGCTATGGACCACTGATTATATATATTTTTTTAATGTTTGAACATTTTTGTTTTTGAAAGTATACGATAGTTTGAAACCTAAACATGATAGAACGTTGTGCAATGATTGAAACGAATGGTATTTAGGACCTTTATTTTTTATAATAAAACTTTTTTATTTTTTACATTTTTTTGAAAACAGTCCAATTTTGAAATTCTTATATTTAGGAAACTAGGAAGTTTACAAAAAGTTTGTTTGACGTAAATGAAAGGTCCTTACCCCCTCTACCCCAAAATAAATTTGTAGTCTAGGAGTAGGGGGGTGATAGGAGAACAGTCTCACTTAGGAAGTTGTGAGCCCCTGGCGGCCTTGTGAAGGAAGGAATAATGATGTTGGGTGAGGAATAGTCGTACAGGGGCCTACGTGGTATCGTTTGAATGGTATTTTTTCCGCTCTATTTGATGGCGAGGTTATTAAAAAATGGGTGGAATTTCGAAACGTAATTTGGGGTAAAACATATTTTTTTAACATTTTTGGTAATATCTCGGGAACGCCTAAGACTAGAACAAAAGTTGATATGTCATTCATTTTGTCGACTTTCCCTCTTGCAGAGGATACCTGTATTGAGTAGGAGAAAAACCCATTTTGGGGTATAACCGTGATTTTAAACTTTTTGTTATATCTCGCGAACCAATCATGTTACAGACGTGTACGATGTGTCCAAGGACTCGGGGTAACGCCCTCTTTCCAATGTGATAGTTATTATTTCCAAAACAATTTTATACAGGGCCTAACGCCAAAAAATTAATTTAATTTTTGTTTAAATAATTTAATTTTTTTAAATAAAGAGTGGTCGTAGACAGAGAGACGATACCGCTGTGGTGTGATTTCGACGGGGAAATATACGACAGAGCGCAAGTTCGCTTTCCGATTTTTCGTATGACGGATGAATAATGACGAATAATCCCCAAAATGCGTAAAGCGTGTCAAGATTATTATTACTTTTCATCCCTAAAAGAAACGTTTAACGTGTTAGTAAACGGGTGATCAGTAAAATGACAAATTCATACTTGTATGAGGCGAATGAAAGTGAAGCTTTTATAGTCAACAACAACAAGAACCTGTTTTTTATGACTGACCAGCTAAAGAGAAATCTGTTGGGGGACCTGGCTGAGAGCCGGCTAGCAGAAATGCAAATGTTTAACGCGCTCCAGGAATGTCAGTTGAGCTGACAACACTGCTGGGTGGTGATAACAGGTGGAACAACTGGCAACTCTGTTACAGAGATAACAGACAGACGGCCGAGAAGCGCACCAGCGGGCAGGGACCCGCAGAAAGGGTGAGGGGAGAGGAGGGAAACCTGCATACAGATCACGTGACCACTGCAGAGCCCGACAACAGCGGTGAGGGGGGAGATGAGGGGCCAGAGGGGCGGGGAGAGGTGGAGTAATAGTGAGTTCAGCTTGTCCTGGCGCGTTGTCTGTCATTCCTGTGTTGATGTCTATAGTGTACACACATAGGCTGTATATTAACCGTGTGAAAGATGAATGCATTTGAGTGCTCAATGCAGTTTGTGACCTTTTTGGATACATTATATATTTGAGGCAAGTGTATCATTAAATGCTGTTTAGTTTATTTTAATTCTAATCAATGTTTAAATTATTATTGGTTTTGAATTTTGTTGATGGATAGTTTTTGTTTTTGTTTTAGATAATCCGCCTACCTGTTGTGACCCAGGAGACAGAGACAGAGACAAGCAATTCCACTGAAGCCTACGAGAGAAGGCAAACGCAAGGCTTTTATAAAGAGCAATGTAGGATTTCTTTTGTTTTATATAACCCGTTTATTTTTTTAATTTAATTTTTTATTAAAGATGCTATTTGAAATGGATATACTTACTTTGTTTTTTATTTTATTTTAGAGTGTGACCATAACAACCACTGCTGAAAACCAGGAACGTGTGTGTTTGGGACCATTGCTGGAAAGTCTACGGATGAAAACTTTGGTGAGATAGCTTTTCTTTTTAATAAAAATCATGTCTTTTACTGCTACCGATACATTAACTTGGGAACCCCTTGTGTCCTGTTTTAAGAAACATGTTTGCTCTGGCCGCGTGGTGAACCATAGGGGGAGTTTAATCCCAAAAGACCTTATCCAATCATGTTTCGAAATTTTTCAATATCAAATTTGTACAGCGCAAAGGTTGCATACGCCTTTAAAGGTCAATACAGAACTCGTGTGAGATTTCATCTTAAAAAACAAGGCCAGTGAGCAAAAAAAAAAATCTTGGCAGTAAACTGCAAGAGATTTTGATAGCCAATAATCTGAACGAGTGGTATCAATCCAATGTAATTAATGCCTTGCTATCAAAATATGATAAACTGCAACAAGGAAACAGAGGTTCAGCATTAGACAAAATCCGTCACCTACAAATAAACATTTGTCAATTCAACCCGTTGAATGCTGGGTCTAGCTACATTCAAACACCACCATCAATAGCTTCGAAAAAGGCTGTGGTCAATATAAAGAATCATGACCATCAATGTTACCAGTGGTCTGTGGCTGCATATTTGCATCCGGTACAACATGATGGTTGTTGGCCCGAAAAGTACAAGGCCAAGTTTGAAGAATTAAAACAAAATTTAAATTTAACTCGAGTGTCGTTCCCTACGGAATGAACCGAAATCCATAAGTTTGAACAAGACAACCAGGACTTTTAGTTCATGGTGTATTGTCTTGTTGGTGATGTGATTGTGGGTCCTCTTTATGCCACAAAAGAACCGAAGTGACACCACATTCATCATTTATATCTGTCTGAGGGACAGGAGAATCACTATTGCCAGATTAAAAGCCTGAGTAGATTGCTAAGCAGTTCATGCTTCTGGAGTCATTCATTCCGAATATCCATGATATTACAATGAGAACGAATAAGGATCTACTATCCAATATAGAAGTTACCCTTGCCTTCCACCCAGCAGCCAAATCGGAACTCTATTGGGCGGCTTCGGTGGCGTAGTTGGTAGCATGCTGAGCTTCTATGCCCAAGATAGCGGGTTCAAACCCGGCCGAAGCCGTCGGATTTTTTAAGAGCGTTAAAAATCCCTCAGTATGCCTTCCTTCGGAGGGGAAGTAAAGCCGGCGGTCCCATGTCATAGATTTATGGCATGTTAAAGATCTTTCCACTAATTACACCTGTGTGAAACTAAATTGGATAGGTTAAGAATGTAAACAACGCTCTTAGGTTGCTACGTTCGTTGCCAAGAGCCGACTGCGGTGGCGTCTAGTAGCTAGTTCTGAACTAGGCCTAGTAGTCGTTGACGGTGGCGTTTGGCGGCAAAAGTAGGAACTATTTGAAAATTCAAAGTTACAGTCCCTACTTGAATTAAAAAAACAGATACACACACTAATACAGTCATCACAATTAACACCGGTTATCAGACAAATTCTACACACACCCAAAGTACACGGGGCTACATGACCGCGTTGTCGCAGCCCCTAAACTAAGGAACCAACCAACCAAGGGTAGATTGTGTTTCTCACGGTGAGATTGATATTGCCACAAGGGGACAAGACTGTTTTGAAATTCAAGAACATTCATAAGCATGACACTGTCCCCTATGTGGTGTATGCATATTTCGAAGCTCTCACCACACCCATGGCGGGATGTGAACAAGATCCTACCATTAACTCGACCACGCCCATTCAAAACCATGAACCCTTTGCCATAGGATTTAACGTGGTGTGTACCTATGACCCCACACAATCCTTTTACAAATCCCGTGAGGGGCCATATTGTGCCAGATTGTTTTTGGATGAACTTGATAAGTTGGCCGACCATGTACAGGGGTTACTGGACCACCCAGTACCCATGAGCCTATCTCCAGAACAGCAGCAGCAGTATGAGCATACCACGACATGCCATATTTGCGAAAAGCCACTGATCAGTGCTGAAGACACCGTTCGTGATCACTCGCACTTTACGGGAGAGTTTCGTGGAGCTGCGCACAGTAAATGCAATTTGAACTTTCCAGCTCCTCGTTTTATCAGTGCCTTTTTTCACAATCTGGCAAATTATGACATTCAGTTTTTGATTCGTGAATTGGGTCTTGTCAACAAGGGCTCGTTTACCATTATCCCCAAAACCATGAGCGTTTTACAGCCCTGACATGTAGGTTGGGTGACTTTAGCATTCGATTTTTGGATTCCTCTAAGTTTATGGCATCCTCGCTAGACAGTCTTGTGAATGGCTTGGAGGTGAAGGAATTAAAAACACCTGAATGTATTTTAATGATCCTGAGCAATTTCAATTATGCATTCGGAAAGGTATATTCCCGCATGATTTCTGCAACAACTGGGACGTGTTAAAGTAAAAAACTCTCCCACCACAAGACAAATTTTACTCGAAACTAACACGTAGTACTGTTTCCGATGAAGACTAGGCACATGCATGTGTAGTTTGGTGAGTGTTTGGCATTAAGATGCTAGGTGAATATGCTATGCATTACCTAAAACTAGATGTATTGCTGCTCACCGATGTGTTTCAAAAATTCCGTGAGTTGTGTCAGCACATTTACGGTCTTGACCCGGCTCACTATTATACGAATCCTGGGCTCTCGTTCGATGCCGCTTTGAAATACACTCAAGTGGAATTGGATTTTCTCACTGATGTAGACATGGTTCTATTTTCTGAAAACGGCATTCGCGGTGGTTTTGCTTCGCTTAACCAGTGCCATGCCGAATGAACAATGCCTACATACCTGATTATTCACCAGAAAAAACAGAATCGTACTTAATGTACTATGACGTGAATATATTTGTATGGTTATGCCATGAGCCAGACTTGGCCCTAAGGGGAGTTTGCTTGGCTGACTGACAAAGAAATGTCAGAATTTGATGTCAGCAAGGCTAGCCAAGAGACAGTCCGTGGATATGTGTTAGAAGTGGATATTGAATATCTCTCATCCTTGTATGATCAACATGCCGATTTCCCATTCTTCCTAGAGCAAATGGTTCCCCCTGACAGTAAAGTGAAAATTGAAAAACTGATGGGCACACTTTACAACAAAAATCGGTATGTGCTACATATCCAAATGTTGGTGCAATGCCTTGCCCAAGGCTTAGCGTTAAAGAAAATCCACAGGGGTATTTCATTTGCTCAAAAAGCATGGCTCGAGCCATACATGCGACTCATCACAGAGGACCGACAAATGGCAACACAGCAGTTTGAAGTTATTTTTTTAAAATTAATGAACAACAGCATCAATGGCAATTCCATGGAGAATGTCCACAAATACCGTGATATTTCATTGGTTAATGTCTGGAACGGGCGGTGGGGTGCCCGGCGGTACATTGACAAGCCAAATTTTAAATCGATCAATATTATCGATGAGGATTTGGCCACTATTGAATTGAGTAAGACCAGTGTGACCATGGATAAGCCCATTTACTTGGGCCGAGTCATTTTAGACTTTTCCAAATCGCTCATGTATCGATTCCACTATGAGTTTGGCAAACAATATTTTAATAACGTATCTCTTTTATATATGGATATGGACTCATACATTTACCACATTCGCCACTGCAACCCCTATGACGTCATGAGGCAGCATATTGACTGGTTCGACACCTCTTCCTTAACGCTGACGTGTTTAAGCTGCCGATCAAAAACAAGAAGAAAATGGGCGTTTTAAAAGATGAATGCGGTGATTCCATAATGACGGAATTCGTAGCTTTGGCCTACAAAATGTATGTTTATCGCACACTTGACTG
Source organism: Meconema thalassinum (assembly GCA_946902985.2). Taxonomy (NCBI): domain Eukaryota; kingdom Metazoa; phylum Arthropoda; class Insecta; order Orthoptera; family Tettigoniidae; genus Meconema; species Meconema thalassinum. The sequence goes on from OX336388.2 coordinate 1,207,178,708, forward strand.
TAAGGAAGCCAAGAGAGCAAAAGGTGTAGGTAGGGCAGTTGTAAAATTGCTACGTGTAGACGACTACCTATCGGTTTTACGCACTGGCAAAGCTATGTCCCATACACAGTGCAGGATACAACCCAGCAACCTTCATTTGTATCTTGTGGAACAGAGAAGACGCACCCTCGCCTTCATGGATAACAAACGTGTGTGGGCTGATGACCTTATTACCAGCCTGCCCTGGGGTTATGACCGCAAGGAGGAGGAGGTGTGATTTTTCTGTTTGTTTTTTATGGGCATGGCTTTTTGTAACTCGTAGATTTAGTATTTTTGTATTTTGTAAATATTGGTTTTGCCATTGTAAATAGTGGATTTTGGAAATAGTTTTTTGTGGAAATAGTGGCAACCCACGTAGGCCTTTTGCTTTTTAAGAGCCCAGTGCAATCCTATTTTTTTAAATTTTTGATTGGGTTGGGAATTTGAAAATGGTATATTGGTTAATTGTTTTAAAGCTCTAAAAAGGTGCTATTTGTTTTGTTTAATATGAAAAGAGTAATGGTATTTCTTTTAGTAACTTTAATGACTAGTTTTTTTTTGTAATTTAAATGGTAAACTAAAAAGTTCTTTTGGGATAAGTGTGCATGTCGAGAATGAGCTTTTGGGAATAAATAAAGTGGTTGTGTTTCTTCCCAAAGGCAGGTATGGTTGTGTGTGTGTGTGAATGTATGAGTAGAGAGAAAGCTGATGTATATGTATGACCAGAGCAAACACGGTGAGGTAAAAATTAATGCATATAGTCATTTTAATAGTTTTTTTAATGTAGCGGTAAATAGATATTATTTTTGTAAAACAGTCTTACCTGCAGTAGTTGTAGACCTCCACGTTTCTCCAAACACACATAAACAGACTGCATCATATCATGGTCAAGCACTTGCATCAACATCATTGACAAAAATGAACGTTCAACATACACCAAATGGAAAATGTGTAAACAACAAAATGGAAAATCCATGTTTCGATATCAGCAACATTCAAAAACGTAAAACTGTCATTTTAAAAACTGGAAACGGCCATGTGTGAAATATGAAATTCAAAAGCTTTAAACTGACATAGTTTAAAAAGTGTAAATAACTAAATGGAAAATCGATATCATCAAAAAAGCAAAACTTGAAACGGACATTTTTAAAAACTGTAAAGTGGAAATGGTAAATGGCAATGTGTCAAATTTGAAAATGACATATGAATCCATTAACATTGTGCGGTTTGAAGCCATTTTTCAGTGTTGCCTAAGTAAACAAAGGTTTGGTGCTTTTCAGTCGGTCAACACGAATGTACCCAAATAGAGCTGGGTTATGCCCTGATCATGAAATAAATTACATAAAATTAATAAATACACTAGGATGACCAGTTTCGATCGTCAAGCGATCATCATCATCATCAGATCCATTACACTTAGGCTATAACATCTATGTTTGAGAATACAGGTGAAAAATATATACAATACAAGCTGACCCGGCAGACGTTGTCCTGCCAATCAAAGAAAGTGTTGTAACTTTGTTTCTTGAAGTGCTTTTGGATACACAATATTTTTTTCAATTTCTGTTAACTGCCTCTAAACTATCGTGGATTGGATTAAATAATTTAGAAACATTCGTTGGAGCGTGCAAAACAACTCTCCAAAGTTTCATCGCAAACGGATAAATGGTATTTAACGCATACTCGATTTGGTTTAAATGATTCGTGCGCTGTCACTCATTTGTTGAATCTACTCGCGCTCTTCCAACTGCGAAATGGATTTACTAAGTTAGAAAGCTTCACGTAAGTGTACACAACAACTCTTCAATGGTTCATTGCAATCGATGAATAGTATATGAACGCATACAGGATTTTGTTGGAACGCTTCGCGCGTCGTCACTCATTTGTTACATCTACTCGTGCGCTACCATTATTGTAAAATGGATTTACTAAGTTGAACACCTTCCCTGGCGTGTACACAACAACTCATCAAAGTTTCATTGGAATCGGATGAATGACATATGAATGCATAAGTGATTTTCTTTAAATGATTCGCGTGCCGTCACTCATTTGTTGAATCTACTCATGCGCTACCTATTGTAAAATAGATTTACTAAGCCTGAAACCTTCTCAGGCGTGTACTCAATGATTCACCAAGGTTTGATCGCAATCGGATGAATGATATATGACCGCATACGGGACATTGTGGAAACGATTCGCGCGCCGTCGCTCATTTGTTGAATCTACTCGTGCGCTACTTATGAAAAACTGGATTTACTAGGACAGAAACATTTCCAGGAGTGTACACAACAATTCACCAAAGTTTCATTGCAATCGGATAAATGGTATATGGACGCATACGTTACTTTGTTGAAATGATTCGCATGCCGTCACACATTTGTTGAATCTACTCGTGGGCTACCTATTGTAAAATGGATTTATTAAGCCAGAAACCTTCCGTAGTGTGTACACAACATCCCACCCAAGTTTCATCGTAATCGGACGAATGGTATTTGAACGCATACGGGACCTTCTTTAAACGCTTCGTGCGTCGTCGCTTATTTGTTGAATCTACTCGTGCGAAACCTCCTGTGAAATGGATTTACTAAGTTAGAAACCATCACATAAGTGTACACAACATCTCACCCAAGTTTCATTGCAATCGGATGAATGGTATATGAACGCATACGGGACTTTGATAAAAAGTTCGCGCGTCGTTGCTCACTTGTTGAATCTACTCGTGAGCTACCTCTTGTAAAATGGATTTACTAAGTTAGAAACCCTCACGTAAGTGTACACAACATCTCACCCAAGTTTCATCGCTATCGGACGAATGGTATTAGAACGCATACGGGACTTTTTTTGAAACGCTTCGCACGTCGCCGCTCATTTGTTGAATCTACTCGTGCGCTACCTAATGTGAAATTGATTTACTAAGCCAGAAGCCTTCCCTGGAGTGTACACAACATCTCTCCCAAGTTTCATCGCTATCGGACGAATGGTATTTGAACGCATACGGGACCTTTTTGAAACGCTTCGCGCGTCGTCGCCCATTTGTTGAATCTATTCGTGCGATATCTATTATAAAATGGATTTACTAAGCTCACTCAACATATCACCCAAGTTTCATGGCAATCGGATGAATGGTATATGAACGCATACGGGACTTTGAAACGCTCTAACGTGCAGAGACAAACAGTAGAATTCGACATCACTGCCACCTTTGGTATAAAACACAACTTTTCGCCTCGGGCGGAGTGTATGTAATGACGGTAGTTGCACAGATTGCGACCAGGTGGCTCTAACGTGCAGAGACGAACCGTACAAAGACATCAGCTTTCACGAAGGCCAAGGCTAGTGGTTTCCATGACGACTGTTTTTGACTGTATATTGTGGTTCTAAAATTGTGTGTAAATTGTGGTTCTAAAATTGTGTTCATTCCACCAACCGGGTCGGATTGTGAATCTAAACCATACATGGACCCACACTAATATACATACCAAATTCCATCAAAATCGGTTCAGTCGTTTAGGAGGAGTTCAGTCACATACACACGTGTCGAAGAATTATATATATAAAGATGTACAATTATTTAGTTGCAGTGTTGGTAATGCAACAGTCGGTGTATGTTAAATGTGGTATATCTAATGTTAGGTAAACTTCTAAAATAGTGATGAAAATCCGGAATTTGTCTGTTAGGGGTGATTATATGGTTTTACAAAATCAACTATGGTTATACTAAAATAATGCAAGCTTATACTTATCGAGTTGTCTCATTGCTAAGTGATTCAATACTTAACTTTCGAAATCCATCTTCCAGGTTATCGTTTTTGTGGCCCTGGAACTCGTCTTGAATGACGTTTGCAGCGTGGTGATGTACCCATTAATCTTTTGGATCAAGCATGCAAAGAACATGATCTTTCTTATCGCCATAGTCATCCTGGTTTAAGACATGTGGCAGAAAAATTGATATTGAAAAAAGCTAAACAACGTTTCACATCCTGTGATGCCTCAGTGGGTGAGGGGATGGCAGTCCTGATTGTGATGAGTGCTATGAAAGGAAAGTTGATGAAGCGTGGACATAAACATTGAGGAATTGAGGATTGAGGAATTGCGATTTGTTTGTATTGTATTCTTTTGTCAATCCCTATTGTTATGAAATAAAAACAAAGGTTCACCACAGCACGATGTTTTTTTAAATCATGATGTTAATGGATTCATTTTCCATTTTCACATTTTGACACATTGCCATTTACCATTTCCACTTTACAGTTTTTAAAATGTCCGTTTCAAGTTTTGCGTTTTTGATGATATGGATTTTCCATTTTGTTGTTTACACTTTTTAAACAATGTCAGATTAAAGTTTTTGAATTTTCATATTTCACACATGGCCATTTCCAGTTTTTAAAATGACAGTTTTACGTTTTTGAATTTTGCTGATATCGAAACCTGGATTTTCCATTTTGTTGTTTACACATTCTCCATTTGGTGTGTGTTGAAAGTTCATTTTTGTCAATGATGTTGATGCAAGTGCTTGACCATGATATGATGCAGTCTGTTTATGTGTGTTTGGAGAAACGTGGAGATCTGCAACTACTGCAGGTAAGACTGTTTTACAAAAATAATATCTATTTACCGCTACATTTCAAAAAAAAAACATTCAAAAATGACTATTAACCATTTGCTATATGCATTAATTTTTACTTCACCGTGTTTGCTCTGGTCATACATATACAAAAGCTTTCTCTCTACTCATACATTCACACACACACAACCATACCTGCCTTTGGGACCAAACACAACCACTTTAATTATTCCCAAAAGCACATTCTCGATATGCACACTTACCACAAAAGAACTTTTTATTTTACCATTTAAATTACAAAAAAACTAGTCATTAAAGTTACTAAAAATACTATACTCATTTCATAACTACAAAAAACAAATAGCACCTATGTACAGCTTTAAAAGAATTAAACTATATAGGACCATTTCCAAATTCCAAACCCAATCAGATATTAAAAAAATAGGATTGCACTGGGCTTTTAAAGAGCAAAAGGCCTAAGTGGGTTGCCACTATTTAAAAAAGTACCATTTCCAAAATTCACTATTTATAATGGCAAAACCAATATTTACAAAATACAAAAATACTAAATCTACGAGTCACAAAAAGCCATGTCCCTAAACGAACAAACAGAAAAATCACACCTCCACCTCCTTGCGGTCATAACCCCAGGGAAAGTTGGTAAGCAGGTCATCAGCCCACACACGTTTTTTTTATCCATGGAGGCGGGGGTGCGTTTTCTCTGTTCCACAAGATACAAATAATGGTTGCTGGATTGTATCATGCACTGTGTATGGGACATAGCTTTGCCAGTGCGTAAAACCGCCAGGGAGTCGTCTACACGTAGCGATTTTACCACTGCCCTACCTACACCTTTTGCTCTTTTGGCTTCCTTACAGTCTAGTGTGCGATAAGCACACATTTTGGAGGCCAAACCTACGAATTCCGTCATTACGGAATCACCGCATTTATCTTTTAAAACGCCCATTTTCTTCTTGTTTTTGATGGGCAGCTGAAACACGTTGTCAGCGCTATAGGAAGAGGTGTGGAACCAGCCACTATGATGCCTCATGACGTCATAGGGGTTGCAGTGGCGAATGCGGTAAATGAATAAGTCCGTATCCATACACAAAAGAGATACCGGTACGTTCTTAAAATATTGTTTCGCAAAATCATGGTGGAATCGATACATGAGTGATTTGGAAGAGTCTAAAATGACTTGGCCCAAGTAAATGGGCTTATCCATGTTCACACTGGTCTTACTCAATTCAATAGTGGCCAAATCCTCATCGATAATGTTGATCGATTTAAAATTTGGCTTGGCAATGTACCGCCGGGCACCCCACCACCAGGTCCCAGACATTAACCAATTTAATGTCACGGTATTTGCGGACTTTCTCCATGGACTTGCCATAGATGCAGTTGTTCATTAATAAATAAAAATTAATTACAAACTGCTGTGTTGCCATTTGTCGGTGCTCTGTGTTGAGTCGCATGTATGGCTCGAGCCATGCTTTTTGAGCAAAAGTAATACCCCTGTGGATTTTCTTTAACACTAAGCCTTGGGCAAGGCATTGCACCAACATTTGGATATGTAGCACATACCGATTTTTGTTGTAAAGTGTGCCCATCAGTTTTTCAATTTTCACTTTACTGTCAGGGGGAACCATTTGCTCTAGGCAGAATGGGAAATTGGCGTGTTGATCATACAAGAGTGAGGGATATTCAATATCCACTTCTAACACATATCCACGGACTGTTTCTTGGCTAGCCTTGTTGACATCAAATTCTGACACTTATTTGTTAGTCAGCCAAGCAAACTCCCCATAGAGCAAAGGCTGGCTCATGGCATGACCGTACAAATTATTCACTTCGTAGTACATTAAGTACGATTCTGTTTTGTCTGGTGAATAATCAGGTATGTAGGCATTGTTCCCTTCGGCATGGCACTGGTTAAGCAACACAAAGCACCCCGAATGCCATTTTTAAAAAATAGAACCATGTCTTCAGCAGTGAGTAAATCCAATTCCAATTCAGTGTATTTCAAAGCGGCGTCGGATCAGAGCCCAGGACTCGTATAATAGTGAGCCGGGTCAAGACCGTAAATGTACTGACACAACTCACGGAATTTTTGAAACACATCGGTGAGCAGCAATACATCTAGTTTTAGGTAGTGCATAGCATATTCACCTAGCGTCTTTATGCCAAACACTCGCCAAATTTGACATGCATGTGCATAGTCTTCATCGTAAACAGTACTACGTGTTAGTTTCAAGTAAAATTTGTCTTGTGGTGGGAGAGTTTTTTCCTTTAACACGTCCCAGTTGTTGCAGAAATCATGCGGGAATATACCTTTCCGAATGTATAATTGAAATTGCTCAGGATCATTAAAATACATTCTGGTGTTTTTAATTCCTTCTCCTCCAAGCCATTCACAAGACTGTCTAGCGAGGATGCCTACTTCAAGGAATCCAAAAATCGAGTGCTAAAGTCGCCCAACCTACATGTCAGGGCTGTAAAACGCTCATGGTTTTGGGGATAATGGTAAACGAGCCCTTGTTGACATGACCCAATTCACGAATCAAAAACTGAATGTCATAATTCGCCATATTGTGCAAAAAGACACTGATAAAACGAGGAGCTGGAAAGTTCAAATTGCATTTACTGTGCGCAGCTCCACGAAACTCTCCCGTAAAGTGCGAGTGATCACGAACGGTGTCTTCAGCACTGATCAGTGGCTTTTCGCAAATATGGCATGTCGTGGTATGCTCATACTGCTGCTGCTGTTCTGGAGATAGGCTCATGGGTACTGGGTAGTCCAGTAACCCCTGTACATGGTCGGCCAACTTATCAAGTTCATCCAAAAACAATCTGGCACAATATGGCCCCTCACGGAATTTGTAAAAGGATTGTGTGGGGTCATAGGTACACACCATCTTAAATCCTATGGCAAAGGGATCATGTTTTTGAATGGGTGTGGTCGAGTTAATGGTAGGCTCTGGTTCACATCCCGCCATGGGTGTGATGAGAGCTTCGAAATCTGCATACACCACATAGGGGACAGTGTCATGCTTATGAATGTTATTGAATTTCAAAACAGTCTTGTCCCCTTGTGGCAATATCAATCTCACCGTGAGAAACACAATCTACCGTATGACGTTCCAAAAGTGTAGGGGTGGTAAAATATTGTAGGCAACGATCACAAATATATTGTGCACACTTTCTCTTAGATATTTGACTGCCTAGCAATCTACTCAGGCTTTTAATCAGGCAATAGTGATTCACCTCTCCCTCAGATATATATAAAAGACGAATGTGGTGTCACTGCGGTTCTTTTGTGGCATAAAGAGGACCCACAATCACATCACCATCAAGGCCATACACCATGAACGAAAAGTACTGGTTGTCTTGTTCAAACCTATGGATTTTGGTTAATTCCGTAGGGAACGACACTCGAGTTAAATTAAAATTTGGTTTTAAATCTTCAAACTTGGCCTTGTACTTTTCGGGCCAACAACCATCATGTTGTACCGGATGCAAATATGCAGCCACAGACCACTGGTAACATTGATGGTCATGATTCTTTATATTGACCACAGCCTTTTCGAAGCTATTGATGGTGGTGTTTGAATGTAGCTAGACCCAGCATTCAACGGGTTGAATTGACAAATGTTTATTTGTAGGTGCTGGATTTTGTCTAATATTAAACCACTGGGTCCTTGTTGTAGTTTATCAAATTTTGATAGCAAGGCATTAAAGACATTGGATTGATACCACTCGTTCAGATTATTGGCTAACAAAAGCTCTTGCATTTTACTGCCAATATAAAATGCTTTTATGCTCACCTTCCTTGTTTTTAAAGATGAAATCGCACACGAGTTCTGTATTGACCTTTAAAGGCGTATGCAACCTTTGCGCTGAACGAATTTGATATTGAAAAATTTCGAAATATGATTCGATAAAATCTTTTGGGATTAAACTCTCCCTAAGGTTCACCACGCGGCCAGAGCAAACATGTTTCTTAAAACAGGACACAAGGGGTTCCCAAGTTAATGTATCGGTAGCAGTAAAAGACTTGATTTTTATATAAAAAAAACTATCTCACCAAAGTTTTCATCCGTAGACTTTCCAGCAATGGTCCCAAACACACACGTTCCTGGTTTTCAGCAGTGGTTGTTGTGGTCACACTCTAAAATAAAATTAAAAAAAACATGGTAAGTATATCCATTTCAAATAGCATCTTTGATAAAAAATTAAATTAAAAAAATAAACAGGTTATAAATAACAAAGGAATCTTACATTGCTCTTTATAAAAGCCTTGCGTTTGCTTTCCCTCGTAGGCTTTAGTGGAATGGTTTGTCTCTGTCTCTGCCTCCTGGGCAACAACAGGTAGGTGGATTATCAAAAACTAACAAGAATAAAAACAACCCATCAATAAAATTCAAAACCAATAATAATTTAAACATTGATTAGCATTAAAATATAATAAACAGCTTTTAATGATACACTTACCTCAAATATATAATGTATCCAATACGGTCACAAGCTGCATTCAGCACACGAATGCATTCACCTTTCACACGGTTAATATACAGCCTATGTGTGTACACTATAGACATCAACACAGGAATGACAGACAACGCGCCATGACAAGCTGAACACACTATTTCCCCACCTCTCCCCGCCCTTCTGGCCCCTCATCACCCCCCTCACGGCTGTTGCCGGGCTCTGCAGTGGTCACGTGATTCCATGATCTGTATGCAGGTTTCCCTCCTCTCCCCTCACCCTCTCTGCGGGGGCCCTGCTGCTGCTCTCTGTAGCACGCTCTCTTTTCGCTGTTACAGAGTTGCCAGATTATTCCAACTGTTATCACCACCCAGCAGTGTTGTCAGCTCAACTGACATTCCTGGAGCGCGATTAACATTTGCATTTCTGCTAGCTGGCTCCCAGCTAAGCCCCCGAACAGATTTCTCTTTTGCTGGTCAGACATATTAACCTAGTTCTTGTTGTTGTTGACTATAAAAAGCTTCGCTTTCATTCGCGTCATACAATTATGAATTTGTCATGTTACTGATCACCCATTTACTAACACGTTCAACATTTCTTTTAGGGATAAAAAATAATCATAATAACCTTGACACGCTTTACGCATTTAGGGGATTATTCGTCATTATTCATCCGTCATAGGAAAAATCGGAATGGGAACTCGCGCCCTGTTGTACATTACCCCGTCTAAATAGGGATTGTTGTATTAGGAATACCACCACCGTGGCCTGCGACAGGCTCGTTCAAACACACCACAGCAGTATCGTCTCTCTGTCTACGACCACTCTTTATTTAAAAATTTTAAACAAAAATTAAATTAATTTTTTGGCGTTAGGCCCTTTGTAAAATAGTTTTGGAAATAATCACTATCGCATTGGAAAGAGGGCGTTACCTCGAGTCCTTGGACACTTCGTACACGTCGGTAACATGATTGGTTCGCGAGATATAACAAACAGTTTAAAATCACGGTTTTACCCCAAAATGAGTTTTCCTCCTACTCAACACAGGTATCCTCAGCAAGAGGGCAACGCGAAAAAATGATTGATATGTCAACTTTTGTTCTAGTCTTAGGCGTTCCCGAGATATTACCAAAAATGTAAAAAAAAAGTGTTTTACCCCAAATTACGTTTCCACATTCCACCAATTTTTTAAAAATAACCTCACCATCAAATAGAGCGGAAAAAATACCATTCAATCGATACCACGCAGGCCCCTGTACGACTATTCCTCACCCAACATCATTATTCCTTACTTCACAAGGTCACCAGGGGCTCACAACTTGCTAAGTGAGGCAGCTTTCCTATCATCCCACTACCACCTACCTCACAAAGCCACCAGGGGCTCACAACTTGCTTAGTGAGACAGCCCTCCTATCATCCAACTACTACAGTTTGTGTCGTAGAGACTTCAGATTTAGTTTTGGGGTAGAGGGGGTAAGGACCTTTCATTTACGTCAAACGAACCCTTTTGTAAACTTCCTAGTTTCCAAAATATAAGAATTTCAAAATTGGACTGCTTTAAAAAAAATGTAAGAAATAAAAAAGTTTTATTTTAAAATATAAAGGTCATAGAGACCATTCGTTTGAACCATTGCACATCGTTCTATCATGTTTGGTTTGTAAACTATCGCCTACTTTCAAAAACAAAAATTTTCATTTAATTTTTTTGTAAAATATAATCAGTGGTCCATAGCAAAGCCCCCGTCAGCTCGAGTCCAACGACACCTCATTCGTGAAACTCTGACCATGGGTTCGAGAGATATTGGCTTGGACTCCCGCCTCGGCCATGACACTCGTTAGAACCCCTCTTACTAACCCACTGTTACTATATAGTGAATAGTTAACCCGGGCCGCAGTACAGACTTGTCTTTTCTACGGCTACGGCATGATAAACTATCTCGAATCATCTTGGCTAGCCCTGTCCGACTGAGCTGATAACGTGAACTGACCGTGTTTCCCTGTCCGGGCAGTCAAGTGATCACGAGTAAGTATTTACCTGCACTGTCTCGACTCGACGAATATACTTTATGAGGTTTTGGAAACGAGATGATGCATTCTTCGTCTTGCTAGAAAACAAGGGGGTGATTTGCGGGTGTAGGACTTGGAGGAGTACACGCTATACTGTGCCCAACTCTAGGAATGGGTATTCCAAGATTCAGACACCTAGATATCAAGGGAAAGGCTACAGCCGCTTTTGAAAGTTGAGATATTTGAATATCGCGCTCCATTACTTCTAGAAGAGAATGGAAATTTTATGCAGCCAAGAGCATGTCAAGTGACGTAGCGAGTAGTAGCAGAGGTCGAGACTATTTGTTGATTAAATAGTTAGCCATGGAGTAGAGACTTGAGACTTGGATCAGATTACTGGCACGGCCAAATGAAAGAGAATGAACTTAGTATCAAGTAAATCGGACCAGGGACACCGGAGATATGAGGATTTCCAGATTTCAGCGTGATGCAGCGTGGACCTGACCGTTTTGAATAAAAGCCGGCCGGCCCAAGCAACATCAGCTCACTTCGAACCAAGCTCTTGCATGACAAGGTGCTGCCACGTTGAGCCAAGGCACATGGTTGCCGGATCTACGCAGAAGATATCTTTAAATTGTGATAGTCACAAAAGTGCTGCGATACATGTGGAACATAGTAAGTTTCCGGCAGAGAGAATCACTAAGGTGATTGTTATTTTTCTACGGACACTGGTGAAATATTTTATTTCTATATGGACATATGCTAGACTTTGTCTAGAAAGTACTTTGTCACAGTCCAGTAATAATAATTCAATACTTGGATATTTTAGTCCAATTAGTCAGTTTCATAATTTGTAACTTAATAACCACTCCGATCTTTCAGTATATTGAAGGCCAGTCTATCACGGTGTTGTTCATTAGCCGACGAAGGGAAACTATAAGTTGCTTCGCGCATGATAGATGGTGATAAGCCATGCCCAGGGAACGATCTTCAGAACAGCCGTTGATTGATTTAGACTGTCAATGTTTTCTTGTACTGAAAAGATTACCGTGAGTTATGTTACAACTGACATATTTGAGAATAGATCACTTGGATCTGACCCCATTTAAGCAAACTGCTATGGACTAAATTGAAGTCAATATTAAAATGGATCAGCAGTTACTTCAAACTTCAAGAAATATTTCCACTATGTCGTGTTAGACAGATTGTGGGTATATAATGGCGGCCGATACAAGGATTAGACGTGCGTGTCCGATAGGACATGTATCTGGATAAATCTGGTACAGACCAGGTTCACTACGCTTCAAGACCAACGAGAAATGTAAGCCACTTTTGACTTTATATTATGCCTAGCTAATTGGAACAAACTCATTTTCTACAGATGACCAACACATTTGGTTTTTTTTTCTTCGTATTTAAATCTTGCAATGATTTACGCAAGACATATTAGAGTTATTCTGAGTATTTTCAGCACTCAGAACAGTTTAGGATCGATGACCGAGCATAACGAACATTTATTTGAATGTTTCATATTTTTTGATAATCACGGTAATCAGCCGATGTAACTGTAAAAGTTAATAATTATTTTTGTTGAGAGATGGATATTTTATCCATATTCGAAGAATCGAACATGTGGATTCTCACATAATGAAATAATAATTAAACACATTCACAATAATATAACTAATAATAATAATAATAATAATAATAATAATAATAATCCACTAAAAATAATAATAATGATTTTCATAATTTTTCTAAATAATTCTTGGATCTTATATTTTCTAATAATCACATTTATTGAGAGAGAGCCTATGAAGTAGTTTAATCATTTCTAGTTTGGAACATGTGATTTTCCGAAGGAGAGTGGTTAGCGCAAGCCCGCATTCAACCAACATTACAGTTCTGGTTGAACAGTTAATATTTGCAATGAGCAAAGTATATTTTTCAGATAACACGGAGAGGCATGAGACGGGAAGTAAATGATATTTGTATCAATTAGGATATTTTTGTATTTATATAAAATCATGACGGAAATACACATTCGAAAGTTAAATAAAGATTATCATAAATATGGTAACTTCACGGGTTGAACTGAATGGTAAAATAAAATAAACTTGTAAGTTTATAAATCTTCCAGTGTTGATAACAAGCAAAGGCTTGATTTATTGTATACATTTTGGGAAGAAAATTTATGTGTGTGGAGTAGTTGAAATGCCATTCCCAGGTGCGCATGTTTAAGTCGCAGGAATGAGGAGGTTTTTATTTGAGCATCAATCAAATAGCAGGTTCGATGACTCAGTGTTAAAGAAGGAGTATTGGAACTACACATTGCGTCGTATGAATGACCCAAAGGTTATTTCTTAAAAACCATCAGTTCTTATTTCAACCTTGTTTACGGATTCCATTAAGACTTTGATTTTGCTAGAACCCGGATTTGTCATGATAGTATTTTATTCTTCTTCAGAGGAAGACCTTTGCCGTTGTTGTTGGAATGTTGTGTTCTTACACAAATAATAGAATGGGCCACTGCCAATTAAAATAATTCTATAACCACGAATAATTTGAAGGATGTTTTCAATCCTAGTGCCATGAACTAAATGAATTTATTATGAAGCTACAATTCTTATTTCCGCATTCTGTTGAAGAATTGCAAGTTGTGAAAGTTACTAAAATGGCCACAAATATAAATATTTTTCTTAATAATGATTCCAAGTGGAGAATCGAATAATTGAATGGTCCAACAATTTATTGATCAAGTTGATGATTCAGAAATCATATATTTTGTTAGGAACTTGAAGTTCATAATCGAGTCACTTCTCGAAACGTTTAATGTCAGAAGAACAATTAATTTTGTTGTGCTTCGCACAGTTCTTCGATGCTATGCTCAATGGTCAAATACTTTTCAGATGTTGTTATTAATATGTGTACATAATTTGTGTTGATTCAGAGATAATAATATTTTTTTGACAATATTTTTTTTGAAACTGAAAAATAAGTGAAAGTTAAAAATTCTATGAACAATTATTCTACGAGTGTTAATATTATGTAAAAATTCAACCAGTGAACTACAGTATTTCCAGCAAAGACAATTAAATTTGAACTGGATTTAATCATAAATAATGGATATAATTTTGGAACACAGTCTACAGGACTGATAATCAGACTTGTGTTTCCAAAGATAATTGTCCAATGTGTTGTATAATTTCTGTGCATTGTGTAAATAGTAATGTGAGTCGCCACATGTGAATGATGCTGCTTTGAGCATTTTATTTTGCAGTCAATTTTAAATTCAGAATAAAATGAGATAATTTTACATGATGTGTTATGCCCAGTTGAATCTCCTTCTATCCTTATTGTTGCATTGAGCCAAAAATCAGTAAAGCATTTTTTTTAATTTGATGTCGTTTTTGCGATTAGCTTTAACCCATCTGGCGCCCCGGGATATTTTGACTCTCGTGCTGACTGATTCTTGGTAAAATGCATATGTGGTCGTGCGGACTCCGGTCTAAACGGGCACATAAAATAAGATAGAGAGAGAAAATGGCTTCGAACGTGGGGCTCGAGTTAGACACGGTCAATCGCATGCCGATTTAAATTGTGATAATTTTTATATAGATATTTTGGGAGTTGAGAGATGTCTGGTTTGGATGAGTAAATTAGTAGGAACCCAATTAGTGGGGAAAATTAAAAATTTAACTGGGTTAATAATTAGAATGGGTTTGATTATTTTTGATAATGATTTAACCATTAGGGCGTCAAGTAAATTCGGTAGTAAACATTCGATGACTGGACATACGCATTATTAGAATCCAGGTGGAGGATATTTGAGAACTTGCATATTTTTCTTGTCATATTGTGGTAAATGTAATTCGTAAAAGTAGAGAATTTTGTTTTTCCATCACGTCGACATTAGGACAAATCTCATTTTATTAGAGTGTTCCAATTAGCTATTCATATTTCTTGTTCTAGTTATAAGCTTGTGTCTGCCGACATGTATACCCCTAAGTTTTGAATAATAATTGAAAATTATGGAAGAGATGATGAGGATGATGAGGAGTTTGGAAGAGAGTTCCAAAGAAGCTGGACGGCGTGTTGCCGCCATTATGAAAGAAAATACAGAGGCTTTAGAAAATAAACTTAAAGAAAATTCTGATTCTTTAGAAAATAAACTTAAAGAAAGTTTAAATGAAAAACTTAAAGAAATTCTGATTCTTTAGAAAATAAACTTAAGGAAAATTATGATTCTTTAGAAAATAAACTTAAAGAAAATTCTGATTCTTTAGGAAATAAACTTAAATAAAGTTTAAATGATAAACTTAAAGAAAGTTCTGATTCTTTAAAAGATAACTTGAAAGAAAATTTAAATAGTAAATTTAATTCTATGGAAAATAAATTTAAAGAGAATTCCGAAATTTTGAAAATGTCACTTGAGAGTAAAATGACTAAATTATGCGAAAAAACACATGAGCTCGAAACTTCATTAGCCACTAACGCAAGTTTAATGGACGATAAATTTCGCGATGCCGATCTAAGATCCCAAAGCTTAGCTGATAGGATAGAACATGGTCTTAGGAAAGTTGGTGAAGACATGATCAACCTAGAGGTCAGAGTGAAGAAAGAGAGCAATGAGATGGCAATTCTAGTTGTTCAACGTTTGACAGAACAATTCAAAGAACTCGTAATGGGAGAAATAAGAGAAGGTGTAATTAATGAATTACAAACTGAAATTAAAACCACAGTTATCGATGAAATTAAAGCCACACTCAAGCTGGAAAACCAAGAGGGAATCAAGGAAATTAGGGAATCTTTGTCATCCCATATTCAAGTAATTTCCAAAGATATCCAAGCAACTCAGAAGGACATATCAGATGTGACAGGGTCGTTGAAAAGTCACGAGGCTGTTATGAACCAGATATCCACTGATGTCAAGAAGAACTGTAAGGAAACCGAAGCAATTAAAAAAATGGCAGAAGAAAACCATAAGGAAATTGAGGCTATGAAAACCCAAATCAAGGACGAGAAACAGTCTGACCATCTGTTGAAAATGCCAAGTATAAGGGGAGAAGAACAGATACAGATAAACCTAGAAGCAGCTAGAGAAACTGATAGTCAAAGACAGGATGAGGTCAGGACAATATTTCAATCCAACCCCATAACTGTATTCAAGAATGTAGAGGATAAGCCTTCTAAATTTTCTGTGACACCCGTAGAATTCTTGAGAGAAGCAGGTGATTACCTAAAAGATTCCAAAATCCCTAAGGAAAGACAGAACCGAGTGATAGGGAAATTTTAGGAAGGTCCTGCACTTCTTTGGTTTAGAGCTTTTAGGTCCACTCTCACCAATTTTGAGGAGTTTTCCCGTGGGTTATTGAAAAAGTTTTGGTCCCCGGAAACACAACAGCAAGTCAGAGCAGAATTATATTCAAAGAGATTCTCGACGTCACAACCTACTCGATACTCTACGTACTTTTCTGGACAGCTTTCTAAACTACAACATTTAGATCCGCCGATGCCAGATAATGAATTAATTACCGCATTAATACGTCAGTTTCCAGCAGATGTCCAAAGAACTTTTATCGCTGCTGACATTTATAATATGGAGCAATTTGACGAGGTATTGCAGAAACTGATCACACGAACGCTCAATTCTTCCATCAGAAGGGAGGAAAGAATAACAACGCTGTGTACGCTGTTATGGCCGACAGTTATTCCCAAACACCTCGAGAGATTCGAGAGGGGCGAGAAGAGAAAACGCCGAGGGAAGAGCCCGATAAAAGAGGATGGAATCAGTACAATAACAGATACAGTTACAAGCCTTATGCGAGACCGGATGGTGGATATCGATATAATACTCGATGGAGAAGGCCAAGGGATAATCAAGGAAGGTACCAGGAAAGAAGGTACTATGGTAGAAACAATAACTACAACAGAGGGAATGTGAATACTCGTCAGTCCAATGAAGAGTTCAATAAGGAGACGAGGAAGAACTTGGAAGAAAGACACCAAGAAAACTTGCAGTTCTTGGAACAGAAGCCCAATGAACCAGGTCCATCGGGAACACAACAATTCCGGGGGAATGGAAAAGAAAAAAAAACTTCGAATTCACAGTAGAAGATAGAATTTTAAACACTTTCACTTCCAGGATTATTAAATGGCAAGCAGAGGATGATGACTTAATTCAACATAATAACGAACGGAAAGAAATGGGTACACGAATTAAAATGCCAATCATATCATGTGAAGTATTCGGTATGCCTGTCGATACTTTGATTGATACTGGGGCTATGCTTTGTCTTGTGAGCGAGAAGCTTTATATTCTGTGGAAGCTCAAAAAGAATTTAGAGGAGATTCCAGTATCAGGAATTAAAATCCAAGGAATAATACCCAACAAAATATCTCTGTGTAAAACACAATTATACTTATGTGTTAATGTTGGAGGACATGATTTCCGACATGTGTTTGTAGTAATGAAGGACATGGCTTTTGACATGATATTGGGAGCGGATTTCATTCAGAAATATCAAGCAGTGATAGACATGAAGACAGAGACGATCAGATTCAAGAATACCGAAGAGATAAACTTCGAGGGAAAAGAAGAGGAAGACATCGAGGGAGATGCTCAATGGTCTCTGATTTTTCATGAAGCTGAAGGAAGAGAAGTCTACACTGAGAAGGAGTCCCCAGAACTAGGAAAAATTTTGGAAGAGTATCACGATATTTTTGATATTAAACCTGGTGAAATTAAAGATTTTGAATATCGTATTCGTGTAAATGATGATGCACCTTTCCATGCTAAATTGTATCCGGTAGCGGAAAAGCATCGAGAAAGGGTAAAAGTGCTTATCAAAGAGATAGAAAGTAACAATGTGATTGAAAAGTACACTACCTCTTATGTCAATCCATTAGCAGTAGTGTCTAAGCCAGATGGAAGTCTGAGACTATGTTTAGACGCGCGAAATTTGAATTCAAGATTGCTGCCAGAGTATGACAGACCGCCAATCATTAGGGAACTGTTAAGGAAATTCCAAGGCAAGGTCTGGTTCTCTAACATTGATCTCACTTCGTCCTACCACCACATTAGGATTAGTGAAGATTCCAAAAAGTTTACAGGATTTATGTTTGACCAGCAGACATATGTATTCCGCCGTCTACCATTTGGGGTCAAAACATCTGGATCTGTTTTGATCAGAGCACTGGAACAAAACTTGAGTCCTGAAGTAAAAGAGAGAGCAATTCGTTACATAGATGATATCCTAATTGCATCTGAGACTAAGGAGGAACATTTATTACATCTTCAGATGTTATTCGCAGATTTGAAAAAAGCGAACTTTAAAGTAAACCTTCGAAAATGTCAGTTCTTTCGGAAGGAAATAAAATTTTTGGGCCACATTTTGGATGGTGAAGGATACCGTCCCAACGAGACAAAGATACAGGTGATTGAAAATTTCCCTAGACCTACTAGAGTGAAGAATGTCCGCAGTTTTCTCGGGACATGCCAATTCTTTGCAGGGCATTGTCCAAGCTTCACCAAGACGGTTGCTCCATTGCAGGAATTATTAAAAAAAGGAAACAAATGGAAATGGAATGAAGATTGTGAACAATCATTTCAAGATGCCAAGAGGTCATTGGTAAACAGCGTGAAATTAGAGTATCCTGACTTTACCAAGAATTTCATCATAGAATCCGATGCATCCACCGTAGGGATTGGAGCTATTCTTCTTCAAGAAGATGACGATCACAAGAGACGTTACCTGGCGTTCATAAGCAGGAAACTTCGTCCATCAGAAAGGAATTATTATACCACAGAGTTAGAAGCACTTGCTGTAATCTTCGCGTTGGAGTCGTGGAAGAAAATGTTAATTGGACATTCAGTAATTGTGAGGACTGATCACCATGCATTGGAGTTTATCTTGAGAACAAACTTTGCCAGTGATAGGATAACTAGATGGTCACGTTTTATTCAACAATTCAACCTAGTTATTGAACACACTCCTGGAAAATTGAAAGTTGGAGCCGATTTATTGAGTAGAGCAGTGGAGTCTACATCTAAGGTTTTTCAAGTTAACCTGACGCAGGAGGATGAGGATACCTTGAGAAGGTTAAGATTGTTGCATTTATCCCAGAGGAGAGACCGACGTTTTAGAAACATTTTTCGTTTTCTACAGGGAGACATGGATCCAAATGATGATGATATTGTGGAAGTAAACAACAATGGAAGCTATGAAATCGCCAATACACGAACTGGTAACATCGTGGGAACTTATAATGCAGCGAATTTGAAGATTTATTATTCAAGAACCAGATGATTTAATGTGTAGATAGGAAAAATAAAAATTTTCCAATTTTTATTTTTTGCTAGGTGTGGGGTGGATGTGCCCAACTCTAGGAATGGGTATTCCAAGATTCAGACACCTAGATATCAAGGGAAAGGCTACAGCCGCTTTTGCAAGTTGAGATATTTGAATATCGCGCTCCATTACTTCTAGAAGGGAATGGAAATTTTATGCAGCCAAGAGCATGTCAAGTGACGTAGCGAGTAGTCGCAGAGGTCGAGACTATTTGTTGATTAAATAGTTAGCCATGGAGTAGAGACTTGAGACTTGGATCAGATTACTGGCACGGCCAAATGAAAGAGAATGAACTTAGTATCAAGTAAATCGGACCAGGGACACCGGAGATATGAGGATTTCCAGATTTCAGCGTGATGCAGCGTGGACCTGACCGTTTTGAATAAAAGCCGGCCGGCCCAAGCATCATCAGCTCACTTCGAACCAAGCTCTTGCATGACAAGGTGCTGCCACGTTGAGCCAAGGCACATGGTTGCCGGATCTACGCAGAAGATATCTTTAAATTGTGATAGTCACAAAAGTGCTGCGATACATGTGGAACATAGTAAGTTTCCGGCAGAGAGAATCACTAAGGTGATTGTTATTTTTCTACGGACACTGGTGAAATATTTTATTTCTATATGGACATATGCTAGACTTTGTCTAGAAAGTACTTTGTCACAGTCCAGTAATAATAATTCAATACTTGGATATTTTAGTCCAATTAGTCAGTTTCATAATTTGTAACTTAATAACCACTCCGATCTTTCAGTATATAGAAGGCCAGTCTATCACGGTGTTGTTCATTAGCCGACGAAGGGAAACTATAAGTTGCTTCGCGCATGATAGATGGTGATAAGCCATGCCCAGGGAACGATCTTCAGAACAGCCGTTGATTGATTTAGACTGTCAGTGTTTTCTTGTACTGAAAAGATTACCGTGAGTTATGTTACAACTGACATATTTGAGAATAGATCACTTGGATCTGACCCCATTTAAGCAAACTGCTATGGACTTAATTGAAGTCAATATTAAAATGGATCAGCAGTTACTTCAAACTTCAAGAAATATTTCCACTATGTCGTGTTAGACAGATTGTGGGTATATAATGGCGGCCGATACAAGGATTAGACGTGCGTGTCCGATAGGGCATGTATCTGGATAAATCTGGTACAGACCAGGTTCACTACGCTTCAAGACCAACGAGAAATGTAAGCCACTTTTGACTTTATATTATGCCTAGCTAATTGGAACAAACTCATTTTCTACAGATGACCAACACATTTGTTTTTTTTTCTTCGTATTTAAATCTTGCAATGATTTACGCAAGACATATTAGAGTTATTCTGAGTATTTTCAGCACTCAGAACAGTTTAGGATCGATGACCGAGCATAACGAACATTTATTTGAATGTTTCATATTTTTTGATAATCACGGTAATCAGCCGATGTAACTGTAAAAGTTAATAATTATTTTTGTTGAGAGATGGATATTTTATCCATATTCGAAGAATCGAACATGTGGATTCTCACATAATGAAATAATAATTAAACACATTCACAATAATATAACTAATAATAATAATAATAATAATAATAATAATCCACTAATAATAATAATAATGATTTTTATAATTTTTCTAAATAATTCTTGGATCTTATATTTTCTAATAATCACATTTATTGAGAGAGAGCCTATGAAGTAGTTTAATCATTTCTAGTTTGGAACAGGTGATTTTCCGAAGGAGAGTGGTTAGCGCAAGCCCGCATTCAACCAACATTACAGTTCTGGTTGAACAGTTAATATTTGCAATGAGCAAAGTATATTTTTCAGATAACACGGAGAGGCATGAGACGGGAAGCAAATGATATTTGTATCAATTAGGATATTTTTGTATTTATATAAAATCATGACGGAAATACACATTCGAAAGTTAAATAAAGATTATCATAAATATGGTAACTTCACGGGTTGAACTGAATGGTAAAATAAAATAAACTTGTAAGTTTATAAATCTTCCAGTGTTGATAACAAGCAAAGGCTTGATTTATTGTATAAATTTTGGGAAGAAAATTTATGTGTGTGGAGTAGTTGAAATGCCATTCCCAGGTGCGCATGTTTAAGTCGCAGGAATGAGGAGGTTTTTATTTGAGCATCAATCAAATAGCAGGTTCGATGACTCAGTGTTAAAGAAGGAGTATTGGAACTACACATTGCGTCGTATGAATGACCCAAAGGTTATTTCTTAAAAACCATCAGTTCTTATTTCAACCTTGTTTACGGATTCCATTAAGACTTTGATTTTGCTAGAACCCGGATTTGTCATGATAGTATTTTATTCTTCTTCAGAGGAAGACCTTTGCCGTTGTTGTTGGAATGTTGTGTTCTTACACAAATAATAGAATGGGCCACTGCCAATTAAAAATAATTCTATAACCACGAATAATTTGAAGGATGTTTTCAATCCTAGTGCCATGAACTAAATGAATTTATTATGAAGCTACAATTCTTATTTCCGCATTCTGTTGAAGAATTGCAAGTTGTGAAAGTTACTAAAATGGCCACAAATATAAATATTTTTCTTAATAATGATTCCAAGTGGAGAATCGAATAATTGAATGGTCCAACAATTTATTGATCAAGTTGATGATTCAGAAATCATATATTTTGTTAGGAACTTGAAGTTCATAATCGAGTCACTTCTCGAAACGTTTAATGTCAGAAGAACAATTAATTTTGTTGTGCTTCGCACAGTTCTTCGATGCTATGCTCAATGGTCAAATACTTTTCAGATGTTGTTATTAATATGTGTACATAATTTGTGTTGATTCAGAGATAATAATATTTTTTTGACAATATTTTTTTTGAAACTGAAAAATAAGTGAAAGTTAAAAATTCTATGAACAATTATTCTACGAGTGTTAATATTATGTAAAAATTCAACCAGTGAACTACAGTATTTCCAGCAAAGACAATTAAATTTGAACTGGATTTAATCATAAATAATGGATATAATTTTGGAACACAGTCTACAGGACTGATAATCAGACTTGTGTTTCCAAAGATAATTGTCCAATGTGTTGTATAATTTCTGTGCATTGTGTAAATAGTAATGTGAGTCGCCACATGTGAATGATGCTGCTTTGAGCATTTTATTTTGCAGTCAATTTTAAATTCAGAATAAAATGAGATAATTTTACATGATGTGTTATGCCCAGTTGAATCTCCTTCTATCCTTATTGTTGCATTGAGCCAAAAATCAGTAAAGCATTTTTTTTATTTGATGTCGTTTTTGCGATTAGCTAACCCATCTGGCGCCCCGGGATATTTTGACTCTCGTGCTGACTGATTCTTGGTAAAATGCATATGTGGTCGTGCGGACTCCGGTCTAAACGGGCACAATACTGTGACCGATCTGAGCTTGACCGATTTTCGCCTTGAGAACAATCTGGAATGTGCCGAAACAGAGCGGCTGACGTGAGGCCAGATCATGACGTAACACGAATACCAGACAGGCCGGGAGCAGGGCATGCTGGGTTATCGACGCGTGAGAGGCACGGATAGAAACGCCGGACGAAATATATTTGATATATTTGGATTTGTGGCCCGAGATGTATGTGATTATTTTCTTTGGCTTTACGGACACAAGAATAATCCGTCATTATAATTATTTGCACACATGGTAATGAAGAGAACTATGAAGAACCTAGAGGATATTTCCCAATGCCACCACTAAAGCAGGGGAAATGAACTATGGAACTTCTTACCCCCACCCCTTCTGCTTGGAGAGTGCGGTGTCTGATCTTGACAGGGTAGTATCGTAACTGCATGCATCGTGGCAGCAGGACGGCGAAGTATGGTAACTGCATGCGTCGTGGCAGCATGACAGCAAATCATCGTAGCAGTATGTGTTAGTCGCCGTACGAGTGAAGTATCGCCGAGGTACGCGAGTGAATTATTGCTACAGTGCAAGATAGATTAGTGTTGCAGCAAAATACGTGAAATTGTACGGCGTTATAGTGCCGCATAAATTGTGTATCGAATGTGTTAATACGGCTTGAAACACTCGATTGTGTTCATTTATGGTCCGAGCCGGGAACTGAAGGTCGGTCGGATCCATGCTGGAACCAGTGTCCGGAGAAAGAGACATGCAGGATCCCACATTATTATAAATCGCCATTATTTTTGCTAAAGAAAGATTTCGCACGCGGCTACACGATATAGTAACATTTTGAAATGCCGCAAGCATGCACGAGAATTTAGATATAATGGGACTGTGCATATCTGCATGTGAGAACAGATGCCGTCAGTGGAATTAAAATCTATATGCTTACGATAACGCCGGTAAAATATGAACGGACTCGGTGAATATTTAAACATGAGTGGACATAAGTAAAATAAGATTATCAGGTTCAGCATTGTGAGTGCATAATTTCGGAGTCAGTGAAACGTTGTTTATAAGAGCCACGGGACGAGATATTACGAAAGCTATGTTCACACTTGCCTTGTGTATCGAGGGTTAATGAACTCAATGGCAGTATGAGTAGTAGGCCAAGGTCATTTCAAAATAGCTGCGCGACTCGAGAGCCGGGAGGCAGGTACAGCTCCTTTGCTTTCACGTAAATGATTTCAAACACAGAGTTGATTCAAGCGCTACATCTTAGACACTGAAACGAATTATTACGGTGCATTCTAATGCCGTGCTATGGGAATAGGAACTATATGAACATGAACTCGCAAACGTGTGAAATTAAACAACTCAAAATGTACATGAACAGTCATACGATGAATTGCTAGGCATATTAAGGGGCGTTGTGGTAAGGAACAGTCGTCATGAAACGAAAACGCGGACCATAGCTGTAACATTCGGAGATGCAGCCCCCGCGAGGAATAGGACGCTGGCATCCGATGGAGGAAGGCTTCGCCAGGGGAGCGATAGAAACCGGAAGCGCACACCACCGCCAAGACGCCGAAAGGAGTACGGAGATGATGCCGCCAGGACGCCGGGGGGGGGGGGGGGGGGGGGGGGGTATGGAGACGTCGCCGCCAACGGAGATACCGAGGGTATGGACGCATCTGGAAGCCATGCATAAAGTAAGATGCCTATTCTTTTTCTGTACATCGTGGAAATGAACTTCTCCAAATAGCCGTGTCACCGATGACTTGAGAACGTAATACTTAACGCCCTTTACGATCATTTAGTTTAATGTTATTTAGATTTCTTGTAGGGTTACTTTTCAGAACTCATATGCAATTAGATAGCCTTATTTAAAGAGATGCAGAACTTATTTTGAATTTCCAAATTTGATGATAATAATAATAATCCTGATTTCTTGAATAATAATATGAGAGATGCTTCCATCATTTTAAAGTATCATGGTTTCATTATGTAATATATTGCTAGGGACAGTTGTTGGAAACTATAATACTTAATCTGATATAAACTTGATGCAATGTTAATGCATAATTATAATACGTTTGTGGACAGTATGGTCGAATACTATGGTCATTGGATGAGTGCCATCCTGAATATTTCTGGGTCAGTTAAAATTGAAGTTATAATTAAATGATGTGA
Organism: Meconema thalassinum; assembly: GCA_946902985.2. NCBI lineage: Eukaryota > Metazoa > Arthropoda > Insecta > Orthoptera > Tettigoniidae > Meconema > Meconema thalassinum. Next base: position 1,207,203,687 of record OX336388.2, read on the forward strand.
TGGAGACAATTAGGAACAATTAGTGCAGGTTTCTTGAGCATACTTAATACCATAAGAGGTCGATGTCCAGATAAAACCGACATGCCATGTTAAGGGTGGATCTTTGTTTCATGCAAATTAGTGCATGATTTTCGTGGTTGGATAATATGTGGAATTAATCAATGATTGTGATGTGATATTGTTCCGTCAAGCTGGGTGCTTGGATGATGTTTTGCAGATCAGTGCATGACTGCTGAATAGATTATAAGGATTTGGTCCGTAATCTAAATAATATGTTGCAATTCTAAAGGTTTAATATTGGAGTAGAGCGATAGAATGATTGGTTGCGAGCTCTCTCTTGGAAGGTAGTTTGGATCCTCAAACAAGGTGTTAGGTGGAATGGCTTCGATGGAGGTCTATTATATAAGGTGAGTTCAAAAAGTAACGAGCCGGAAGCATAATTACAGAAACCAGTACCTGTATCTTAGAAGTATTGGCCCTGGCTGTTGAGGCACTTGTCCAACTGTGACACGAGGCGGTGAATGGCTGTCTCATAAAATTCCCTGGACTGCGATGTGATCCAGTTCCGCACGTACAGCTGGAAGTCGGCGTCCGAGGTGAATCGTTGGCCCCGCAGAGCCCTTTCAGGGGACCAAACATGCCGTAATCGCAGGGAGAGAGGTTTGGACTGTATGGAGGGTGGCCGAGAACCTCCCATTTGAATTTCTGCAGGAGTGCCGCGACTGTGTTGGCCGTATGAGGTCGTGCATTGTCGTGGAGTGTCCACGGTGGCTATGGCGTTCACTGCCACTCGGCGGTCATGGGTAATGAGTGCATCAACCAGCTGGATGTTGTCATCGGTAATACAGGGGGGTGCCCCAGACTGGGCATCATCGGCTAACGACACCCATCCTTCCCTGAAGCGCTTGTGCCACGCCTTGACCCTTGCAAGGGACATGCAGTGTTCGCCGTACACTTGTGACATTCGGCGATGAATGTCCGTTCCCCCAACTTCTTCCGCTGTCAGAAACCGAACAACACCTCTTCTCTCTTCGGTTGACGCCTATATGTCACTGTTTGCAATGCGACTCGCAGCGTTGGACGATTGATGCATGCTGCTGTTCGCTTTGTATCGTCACGTGACGTGCACGCGTGCCCTCTAGCGACGGGCTGTGACCTTCCACGCTCTGGTCGGAACCACACCTCGTTACACACGCCACGATTAGCCGATGTAGTCACCGGTTTTGCGCATTCCAGCCTCCGGCTCGTTACTTTTTGAACGCACTTTATATATAATTATTTAATGGATGTAAATATATCAGGTGACCACACTATAGTTTTCCTAATCTGTTTCCTGTAAGCGGCTTCGGTGGCGTAGTCGGTAGCATGCTGTGCTTCTATTCCCAAGATAGCGGGTTCAAACCCGGCCGAAGCCGTCGGATTTTTTAAGAGCGTTAAAAATCCCTCAGTATGCCTTCCTTCGGAGGGGAAGTAAAGCCGGCGGTCCCATATCATAGATTTATGGCATGTTAAAGAACCTTCCACTAATTACACCTGTGTGAAACTAAATTGGATAGGTTAAGAATGTAAACAACGCTCTTAGGTTTCTGCGTTCGTTGCCAAGGGCCGACTGCGGTGGCGTCTAGTAGCTAAGTTCCGAACTTGGCCTAGTAGTCGTTGACGGTGGCGCTTGGCGGCAAAAGTAGGAACTATTTGAAAAATTCTAAGTTGCAGTCTGTACTTAAATTTAAAAAAAAAACAGATAACACACACTAATAGAGTCATCACAATTAACACCGGTTATCAGACAGATTTTACACACACCCAAAGTACACGGGGCTACATGACCGCGTTGTCGCAGCACCTAAACTTAAGAATCAACCAATCTGTTTCCGGAATGTCAGAATTTGTAATGATTTATTGACGATAACTGAAATATAAAGGATTGAAGTGAAGGAAATGAATTTAATAATAATTAAAAATGTAGAAGCATGAACATAAAAATTATATTTGGTGGTCTAATGACAAGTTGAATGACTGATTTGAAGTCAGAATAGATGTCGCTGTGCGACATAATATTTCAACAATTATGATGTTACTTAATTAATGTTGTGGGTATTTTGAACTAAGTGGACTTGATAATATGTTGTTTTGATGTTTATAATATGGTTAGCTATTTTTGTGGTCCGATAAGGGAGATGCATCTTTAACTGTAGAGAGTAAAACGAATGTAAATTGTACGTAATTTTCCTTCTTCGACATATGCCACGAGTGCAAACTTAGTGATTTTGTGTGGACAGTGTTTGAATATACAGTATGTGTGTGCGTCGACACCCATTTTGATTAATTCTTTTTTTAAAATTGCTAGGCGATCTCCTTATCGACACTTAATCATCAGGACATCCATGAGTTTGGAATAATTTAACTTCTTTTATTTCAGGGACTCTGAACTTTAATTTATTTCTTTTGGACTTGGTCCCAACCTAACTTTTTGAACTCATGTGTGCCAGGTTAAAGCCCCTTTTTTCCTTGTACTATTGATCCATTAAAGGAACAGTGATTTTATCCAGGATTTCTCATTTCTTGCTTGGTCACTCAAACCCATAAGCGACCCGAGACACTTTGTCTCTTGCCTGCCCGAGCATTTGCATTTTTTATGGAACCAAAATCCACGCACCAGTTTTTTTAATCTACGCTCTCTGGCCGTTTCTTCTGATGGGGCCGGGATGTGAGCCGGGTCATCGCTTGTCCCATCGGAGAAACGGGCACAATACCTTCTCTGTGTAACCTCTAACCTAGTGCTTTCCAAACAGGGTGTCACGTGCTACCATCAAGGGTGTCGTGAGATTCGCCCTACTTATAAATTCAGTACAGAAAACTAATAAAGAACTAGTGAGAAAATAGTAGACTTGCTTCCCCTCGTTCGGCGTACCTTATTAGCCGCATGATCGAGATGTTGATAAGAGTGCAAATCTCCTTACCACTACAGACAAAATACCGCTTTCTGGTACAAAATCGGTGTATGGTTGAGAAAGACAAATGAAAGCAATTTTGAGATGTTTCTATTGACATCTAAATGTCCAATTAGTGACAAAATACAACCACTGGTTCATAATCATATAATGCAACTGAAATCGAGGCTGGATGGATATTGTTCAACACTAAATATGTCAACCAATATGACTGGATAAGAAATCCTTTTGCACCCTCTAGCACTTGTAAACTTATCGAAGAGGAGGAACTGGCGGAACTTAAAAACAACCAGACTTTAAAACTCAAGTACCAAGAGTCAGAATTAGACACCTGGGTTTCTATTCAACAAGATTTTCCTCACCTGAGTAAAAGAGACCTCATCGTTTTGTTGCAGATTTCTACGACATGTTCGTGTGAAAGAGCGTTTTGTGTTATGACTAAAACAGTTAAACGTGGAAGTTTGACAATGTTAGGAAATGAGTGTGAATTTGTCCTGTATCCGACCCGATATAAAGCAGATTTGTATTGATCGCCAAGCCCATAGCAGTCATTGAATTGGAACATCAAGGTGCAACTTTGGTATCTATATATAGCCTATTTTACTTGGGAAGATCATATACGGGTATATACTGTGAAAATTTTAAAATTCTTTAAAATGAATCTCCTTTGTTAAAATAGTCTATGTTTATAATTTAAATAATTAAATGTCATGAAGATTTATGTGTGCTAATAGGGTGTCACCATGAGAAGAAGTTTAGAAAGCTATGCGGGGTCTAACCTCTATCGCAAGCTGAAGCACAGCTTCTCCTCGCGGACGAGAGGAAAACTGTGCGCTCAAACAAGTGGAAATGTGGTATTAACTAATATAACATAGGAGAATTTAAGGTGAATCTCGGACACTGAAACAGTGCTTCCCTTCCCAATGCACGCCACTGGTCCGATGGGATGTTCCATTTTTGAGAAATCGAGAGATTGAAAACAATACTTTCCTAGTCAAAGAAGTCTTCCTCTGAACTCACACACTTACCCGTAACTCTGATAAAGCTTGAATCCACGGCTATAGTAAACTCGCCATTTCAGCCTGATCCGATGGGGCAGATGACCTCGTACTTCCACCCCTTAAAACAACAATAACTAACTACGAGTATAACTAGCTGATCCGTCTCTAGGTATATCTCAATATCCTCATTGGTATTCTAATTTCTAGGTCATTGATTAGGTATTAATTAAATTGGGATGGAAGTCGAGTATTTCCATTATTATTAAATTTTTGGTACATATAATAACAATCACAATGTATTCTCCGTACATTTGTACTATCTAGCTGTTGTAGGGAATATGTAATCCAGTAATCTAGTTACGTATGCCTGCTATGCTATGCAATCGGGGGTAGAATTTACCTTCACAAAACGATATAATGGAGTGAGCCAGTCTTGGAAAACTAGAGTGTCGAAGGGTAATTTTTATGAAACGCTGAAGTCTGTCACAAATTAATCACTGCAGTCTCGCTAGATTCTATCCATGGCAGAATTTGCCTGTGAAAATAAACGCGTGTCACTTACGATAGCTTATTTGCAAGTGCAAATGCTTCCTTTCGATGTTATATTAACATGATCACCGCCAACAAAGTGGACGACAGGTCAACGCCACCTAGAGAGAAGGCCGTGCAATACAGATTTGATCTGCGAGTGACGTCACGGCATAGTGGCCATGGACATTGAGGCACAACATTCATGTTATAGTGTGATTTCCGCGTGTTGTGTTTCGTGTTTACGGTCCCGGTACTGATTTTCTCGGAATTCCTATCCGGTTATACTTCATGGTTATCAGTGCAGTGTTAAGTTATGCCTAGTAAGTGTAGTGTGCCAAACTGTAAGGTAATTACGCCAATGGACCGAAAGTGAACGTTTTCCCGTTCCTAATGATGAAGGGGAAAAATCGAAATGGATACGAGCTATTCATCGCACGGATTTTATTCCTACGAAACATTACAAAGTACGTGTTACAGCAATGCTTAAGCTCTAATTCTCGCTAGTTTAGTGTAATGGGAGGAAGACACCTTGTAACCGAGTCTATAGTAGGTGCGTGACTCCATTTCAAACAATATGAGATTGAATGGATAACTAGTATGCATAATTAAAATAATGGAAAACTAGTTACTGCACCGTTGTATACACCGAGACTGACTAAAGGTTAGTAAACAGATAATGCTAATCCTAAATTCTAGCATAGGCTAGCTCCTCTGTTCATAAAAATTCATTTAGATGTAAAATTCAGAATTTTCTATCCTAAATTATGTGCTACAGGTTATGTCGTATTTTTTTTAAATTGTTGTTTTAAGGGGCGGAAATACGAGGTCATCTGCCCTCTTAACACAGATTAAAGACTACAAATTTGGAATTAAAATTAAAATTTTGAGGTGGCCACCTAAATTTAAAGAGACCTAAATTAAAAAACAAAACAAAAAATTAAATAAAAATAAAAAAATATAAAAATAAACAAAAATTAGGGTAAAACAAAAACATCATCATTCAAAACCGAACAAGTCGTTGAGTCAATGTTCACTGGAAAATTTAGATTGCTGGCCCTAACCCACTCTCACTTATAAAGCAGATAACGCGATCAGCAGCCACCGCGTCATCGGCTAATATAAGTTTGAGAGTCATCTCCAAACCAAGGTTTCTTCGTATGTCAGCAAGATCCACACACTCGGTTAAAATGTGGGCCACGGTGAAAACGGCTCCACAGGTACAAAGTGTGGGGGGGGGTCTTCCCTTCTCATTAGGTACGAGTGGGTGGATCTTGTATGACCTATCCTTAGCCTACACAAAATAACGGACTCTCTCCGTGACCGGAAAGAGCTCCGCCACACGCGAGTAGTACCCTTGATCGCTCTCAGTTTACTGGGCAGTGGGTCAGCTAGCCACTGACTCTCCCAAAATGCCAGAACTTGTAGGCGTAACTGAGAGCGAATATATCTAGCGGGTACCTCCATTGGTCGAGGTGGTAGTGATACCGCCTCTTTTGCAGCTTGATCCTCTAACTCATTTCCCGCAATTCCCATGTGGCTTGGAAGCCACAGAAAGGTGATTCGAGTGTCAGCGCGGCACAACCCGGCTAGTATGTCATGGATTCGGTGCACTAGGGGGTGTTGCGGGAAACATGTAGCAATTGACTGCAACGAACTCAAAGAATCGGTGCACACGAGAAAGTGGATTCATGCATCCAGTAGTGCAAACTGCAGAGCTTCATAGATGGCAACGAGCTCCGCAGTAAACACACTACAGGCCTCAGGCAAAGAGATTTTGGTATTTGCACCATCAATAACGTAAGCACAACCCACCTTCTCGTCCACCTTCGAACCATCCGTGTAGAGAATGACAGCATCCGGAAATTGGTGAACTATGCTGTGGAACTGCCTCCGATAAACAGAGGCATCCATCCGTGTTCACCTTAGGTCCTCGGTGTAGATCTAAACAAATTTCCGGACGCGGGACTAGCCACGGAGGCACGTCACTAGGTGTCCGGATCATACAGGGACCTACAACCACTCCTATTTCAATACACGTGCTATCAAGTCTAATACCAACCGGTCGAGTGGCACGAGGCTGGTTGGCGTACCTCTGGTGGTATTGGATACTGAAGAGAGCTTGATAGCTCGGATAGTAGGAATAAAAGGGCGGTTCTGGCGCAGGGGCTAATGGGCAAGATGGCCGCCGCGCTCAACCAGCCCTATGTTATTCTTATGGAGGGGTCAGTCAGAGCTGGCGCAGTGGCTAATGGGCCTTGAGACCGTGGATGACGTCACAGGGAGAGGTGGGCCGTGTAGTTGCTAAATGGAATATTTATTATTATTATTATTAGGTAATTATTAATTGATCATGTGCAATCCAGACCAGCTTAATATTGTCAACCACGTGGTGTAGTGGCTAGCATTCTTGGCTGTTACTGCGAAGGCCCGGGTTCGATTCCTGGCTCTGCCAAGAAATTTAATTTCTGGTCTCAAGAGTGGAACGAGGTACACTCAGTCTTGTAAGGCTAAAGTCAGAAAAGGCGGGTTTTAATTGATACCTCTGCCATTCAGCCTAACCCAACTTCATTTAACCTCACCTCACCTTACCTAACCTAACCTAACCTAACCTAACTTCATGATGATGATGATGATAATTGTTGTTTTAAGGGGCCTAACATCTAGCTTATCGGCCCCTGGGAGAAACCTAACTTAACCTAACCGAACCTAACCTTGCCTAACCTAACCTAACTTCACCTAACCTAACCGAACCTAACCTCGCCTAACCTAACCTAACCTAACTTCACCTGACCTAACCTAACCTAACCCAACCTAACCTAACTTCACCTAACCTAACCTAACCTAACTTTACCTAACCTAACATAACCCCCAAAAACCTTATTTTAAGATTTAAATTAATACCTGTAAGATTTTCTATTTTTTACATTTTTGATTTTACATTTTTAGACATTTTCATTTTAAATTTTAGATTTTTAGATTTTGATTTTACATTTTTTAGATTTGACATTTTACATTTTAGATTTTTACATTTTAGTGTTTTGATTTTACATTTTTAGATTTTACATTTTAGATTTTCCGAAAAGAGTAAACTACAAGGTCACATACCTAACCTAACCTAACCTCAGTTTACGTAACCAAACATGTCCTCACCTAACTCTACCTAACCTAACTTTACCTAACCTAACCTTTAAAGCTAGTCCAAAGGCTAATCAACACACCCAAAGTATATAAGGGCACACACAACTATCTTATGCTAGTCTTATAGAGAGTAAGGTAAAGCTAACACTTGCACTGTGACTACTGTGCAAGATGTTCGCTACGCACAACGAGCTTAGGATTACAAAGTCAGTTAAGTTTTAAAATGTAAAAGCTTTTATTCATTTTTTTCTTTTCATTTTGTTATTTACACATTTGCCAATTTCCCATTTACAGTGTTTAAATTGTCAGTATAAGTTTTCGAATTTCGTGATATGGAAACATGGATTTTCCATTTTTGCTGTTTACACATTTGTCAATTCCCCAATTTCCCATTTCCAGTTTTTTTAAATGTCAGTTTAATTTTTTTTTGATTTTATGTGTAAATATTGTAAATGTATTTAAAATAAATAAAAAATATTGTATGGACACTGCTTGCACATTTTAATTACTACCCACCTCCCACTCCTAATGCAAACAGGTAGTAATTAAAATGTACAAGCAGTGTCCATACAATATTTTTTTATTTATTTTAAATACATTTACAATATTTACACATAAAATAAAAAAATAAAAAACTGACATTTATAAAAACTGGAAATGGGAAATTGGGGAATTGACAAATGTGTAAACAGCAAAAATGGAAAATCCATGTTTCCATATCACGAAATTCGAAAACTTAAACTGACAATTTGAACACTGTAAATTTTATTTTTGCTGTTGTTATAAATTGTACAGTTGGTTTTATTTGTTATCTATATTTTTTTTGTTAAGTATGAATACCATTTTTTCTTTTGTTGCTTATTGGTGATGTTTTCTATTTTGTAGTATTATTGTTTTATTTCCTAAGTTGTTTTTGTTTTATGTATTTGCTACATGCAGGAAAAGCATTCTCATATCCATAACGTAACTCTTTAAGCATGGTCAATTATTGAGCAATGTTCATAGGCATGTGTACCTATACCATTCGAATCAATCACTCTTTTATCATCACTAGGACAGAAAGCAATTTTGTTTAGTCATATAGAAGATATATCTCATGTTGCTTAGAAGCGATAATGTTCATTGGTATTCTTTATACATTGTTGTTCATGACACAATCCTTATAATCTTGAAAGCTTATACAATTTTTGACAACATTTCTACTAATACCTTTAATCTTTTTGATTTCTTTACCATTTATGTCTAAAGCATACATTTTAGCTCTAAGTCCAACAAATGCTTTAATAATTTGTCCACAAGCCTCGTCTTTAAATTTCCCCAACGTTTTCTTGTTTGATGTAGAGTAACACACTTGACAAGTAGGATAATCAGATGTGTCCAGGTGTTCTAGGAAATCCAACTTGTCTTGATATACTGCCGAGAGAGTGGATGTTATCGCTAACTCCAAAGAAAAGTACATTTCCTTTACCAAATATGTAGGAAATGTTAAGCTTAGATTTGTGGACACGTTTCGGTTAATGCCAAGTAGTTTGGAAAACTTAGTTTCCAACTTAACATTATACCCTGAAACAAACAAGTACTTTGGAAAAGAAAATGCAACCTTCATGACTCGTAAAGGGGTATTTTGTTTTTATTACATTGATTCATGGGAAAAGTTAAGTGAAACATGTTTACCTCCAAAAGAGGTATTCTTTAACAAATTAAGTGAAGAAGATGTTAGTCAAGACTACTACGAACATGCCAAAATATCTGGAATCAGTTTAACATTAAAACTCTAACTTCAGATGTACGCCTTCTTGCAGACAGCTTTGAAACTTTTCGAAACAAAACACTAGAAACTCACCGAGTGGATGCTGCTCACTTTTCTACTTCGCCTGGTTTAAGTTTTGAGGCAATGCTCCTTTTCACTGGCATTGAACTGGAATTGCTACAGGATTACGATCAGATTCTTTTAATAGAGTCTGGAATACGTGGAGGCATATGCCAGGTGTCTCATCGATATGCTGAAGCTAACAATACATGGAGACCTATGATTCCGAGAAACCATCGCAGTTTATTACCTATGATGATGCCAACAACCAATACGGGTGGGCTATGTGTTACTCTCTTCCTTATGGTGGATTTCAGTGGGTTTCTCCAGATACTGTTGAACTAGAAAAACTAAAGGAAGACGATCCTGTGGGATACATTGTAGACGTTGATGTTGATTACCCATCTGACCTTTATGATCTACACAACGATTTACCTTTCCTACCAGAGTGTACACAACCTAAGGATTCTTCTCTGAAAAAAAAAACTAATTCCTCATCTTGGCATTAAATCAGGCTTTAGAACATGGAATAAAATTAATAAAAATTCATCGTGTGTTAAAGTTTAAACAAAGACCTTGGCTAAAGGTATACGTTGATTTTAATAACAACCTTTGAAAACAAGCCAAAAAATGATTTTTATAAAAATCTGTACAAATTATTTAACAATGCCAATTTGGAAAAACAATGGAAAATATTCGTAAAAGAATAGACATACGTCGTGTGACTCACAGAAGAAAAAGCAGAAAAGCTAATAGCAAAGCCTACATTTATCGACAGAACAATTTATGGTCCTAACCTAGCTGCTTTCCACATGGCTAAACGTAACATTGTATTCAATAAGCCTATATATATATATATTGGAATGTGTATACTGGATATTTCAAAAACTCTAATGTATTACCACCACTATGATGTTCTGCAACCCTATTATGGCATGGACAATCTTAAACTCATGTATATGGATACGGACTCGTTCATTTATTTGGTTAACACCCAAAACGTATATCAAGACAAGTTGGATTTCCTAGAACACCTGGACACATCCGATTATCCTACTAGTCATGTGTGTTACTCTACATCAAACAAGAAAACGTTTGGGAAATTTAAAGACGTGGCTTCTGGACAAATTATCAAAGCATTTGTTGGACTTAGAGCTAAAATGTACGCTTTAGACATAAATGGTAAATAAATCACTAAGATTAAAGGTATTAGCAGAGGTGTTGTCAAAAATTGTATAAGCTTTCAAGATTATAAGTATTGTGTTATGAAAAACAATGTAAAAAGAATACCAATGAACATTATCGCTTCTAAACAACATGACATATCATCTATAAGACTAAACATAATTGCTTTGTGTCCTGGTGATGATAAAAGAGTAATTGATTCGAATGGTATAGGTACACATGCCTATGGTCATTACTCAATCATTGACCATGCTTAAAGGGTTAAGTTATGAATATCAAAATCCTCTACCTGCATGTTGCAAATACATAAACAAAAAAAATTTAGGAAATAAAACAATAGTACTACAAAAGATGGTATTCATACTCAAAAACAAATAAAAACAAAAAACAAATAAAAACAACAGTACAATTTATAACAAATGTATTATGTGTAAATAGTGTACATGTATTAAAAAAATTAATAAAAGTATTGTATGGACACTGCTTGAACATTTTAATTACCTCCCACTCCTAACCCAAACTGTTAACCTCTAGTAATTTTGAGAAATTGCTTTAGTTAGCTAAAACTAGGTAGTCAAAAGTATGTATTACCTATATGCTTTTGAATAAAGTTTACAGCCTCATTATATGTAGTAAAAATCGTGTTTGGTAAATATGAACTTTGTACATGGAGTAAATGAAAAACATGTAAACAACAAAATTGTAAAATCCATGTTTTCATAATGACAAAATTGAAAAACTTTAAACTAACATTTTTAAAAACTGGAAATGGTAAATTGGTAAATGAAAAATCACGTAAACAACAAAATTGGAAAATCCATGTTTCCATAATGACAAAATTGAAAAACTTTAAACTAACATTTTTAAAAACTGGAAATGGTAAATTGGTAAATTGACAAATGTGTAAACAGCAAAAATGGAAAATCCATGTTTCTATAATGACAAAATTGAAAAAACTTTAAACTGACATTTACAAACTCTAAATGGGAATTTGGTAAATTGACAAATGTGTAAACAACAAAAGTGGAAAATCCATGTTTCCGTAATGACAAAATTGAAAAACTTTAAACTGACATTTTAAAAACTGTAAATGGGAAATTGGTAAATTGACAAATGTGTAAACAACAAAATGAAAAAAAAAGCCGGTTGGGGTAGTGAACATGTTGTACAGTAGCCTATAAGACTAGCATAAGGATAGTTGCATGTGCCCCTTATATACTTTGTATATGTGCGTTAGCCTTTGGATTAGCTTAAGTTAGGTTTGGTAAAGTTAGGTGTGGTAAAGTTAGGTTTGGTAAAGTTAGGTTAGGTAATGTTAGGTGAGGACATGTTTGGTTAGGTGAACTAAGGTTATGTTAGGTGAGGTTAGGTGAACTGAAGTTGGGTATGTGACCTTGTAGTTTACTGTTTTGGAAAATATAAAATTTATAAATGTAAAATATAAAATGTAAAAACTAAAATCTAAAATGTTAAAATGTGAAATAAAAAAATAAAATAAAAAATGTTAAAATGTAAAATATTAAAATGTAAAATGTAAAATCTTTAAATGAGGTTTCTGTGGGTTAGCTAAAGTTAGGTTAGGTTAGGTTAGGTTATAAATAAGTTTATTATTTGTGCTTTCACATTTGCTCTCTCTCTTTTTTTTTTTTTTTGCTTTCACTTTTTGCTGTCACGTTTTGCTCTCACTTTTTTATTGCTCTTACTTTTTGATACTACTTGTTGGTCTCATATTTGCTCTCACTTTGAAGTTAGCTTAGGTTAGGTTATTAATAAGTGTATTATTTGTGCTCTCACATTTGATCTCACTTTTTTTTGCTTTCACTTATTGCTGTCACTTTTTGCTCTCACTTTTTTATTGCTCTCACTTTTTGATACTATTTTTGGTCTCATATTTGCTCTCACTTTGATGTTAGGTTACGTTAGGTTAGGTTAGGTTAGGTGAAGTTAGGTTAGGTTAGTGTTGATGCGTATCATACATCTAATGAAATTGCATGTGCTTTTATCATTTAAAGCATTCACCCTTCACGTACATTTTTTTTTGTCGTGTAGCCTCCTGAGAGGCCGAGTGCAGGTCTTTCTAGTCGACGCCCGTGGGCGACCTGCGCGTCGGGATGAGAGATGGAATGGATGAAGATGAATGAAACTGGGCAAGGATGTGGAAGGAAGCGGCCGTGGCCTGTCAGAAGGTACTGTCCCAGCATTTGCCTGGTGTTGAAAATGGGAAACCACGGAAAACCATTTCAAGGACAGCCGACGGTGGGGCTCGAATCCACGCGTCTACCGAGTCAGCAGAGAGCTTGGCCCCTTGACCTAACGCAGCGCTTTAGCCCGCGTAGCCACTACTGTCGGTTTCACGTACAATGAAACACACATTCAGTCATTCATATTCTTATTGCCCAGAACTATCATTCCATTGTCGAGTGTTTGCATCACAAGCACACAGGCCTGATGCTTCACGATACAAAAAAGCACCAAACGTATCTAAGGTACCGTGACTCTTGCCTCACGACACAGACACCAAGCATATCTATGATGCCGTGACTGGGAACGGAACATGCTCCCCGCCGTTGAATCAGTTAATTCAATAGAAATTACATAGGTTGAAAGTTCACTATAACAAATAAAAACAAGACATAATAGCAATAACACAAATAAAGTTTAACACATTACAAGGATGAATTAATGACTAAGGAAGGAATCGCTGTACAGTATATCCCACGAAACCATTGAATGTCCTTCTTGCACTCTAGTCACAGGAAGTTGTTCCATCAGCTGTTCACACGTAGTTGCTTTGAATCTAAAACACTTCAAACATGTGTGAATGACTTTCCGCACAACTGTCTTGGCGGTAGGGATCCAATATCTTTCACGTAGAGACGAAATAGTGAGTTGTGTAGCTGCATGTAGAAGCCGAATGTGTTCCCCCATAACCACAAGTTTCGTCCGAGTGTGCTGTGGTGGAAGAATAAGCTGATGCTTAGAACTATATGGCAGGTTTGAGTTTTCAAGCCGTCCACCTACTCTCAGCATTCCCTGGTTGTCTAAGAAAGGGTGCAGATCTGCAATCTTGCTCTTCTTTGAGACACAGCGAATAGCTTGAAGGTCAGCTATCTCTTTATTGTAACACTCTTGTTGTGAGATTTTAATACAGGTGTATAACGCCGACTGAAGTTCTTGCACAGTAAGTATTCCTGTATTTTTCTCCTGTGGGTTGGCAGCGTTGTGCATGAATCGTAGGCAATAAGCAGTCACTCGAGTCAGTCGAGACAACGATGAGTATTTGTGCATAAATGCAACTGCCTCGGTACTTACTAGGATGATCGCAGAATGGGTATCTCGAGATTCAGGTAACTCATCCTTCTGTACATGGGAGATACGTTTCACAGGCCAAAATTCAATGAGTTCGGGTAGCCAAATCGGACCATTCCACCACAGCCTTGTAGTCGTCCTGGAACAACGCCTCTCGATATTAAATCTGCTGGGTTGTCATGGGTGGGAATGTGTTTCCATTCTGCTTTGTGAGTATATTCTTGAATTGAAGAAACCCTGTTGGCCACAAATGTCTTCCACCGCGCAGCAGGGGATGCGATCCAGGACAGAACACTGGTAGAGTCTGTCCACAGGAACACCTTGCTGACTTGGAATGACAATACTGGCAGTGTTTTATGTACCAGTTGTGCGAGCAACAATGCTCCGCACAGTTCAAGTCTAGGCAGCGTCAGTCTCTTTATAGGGGCTACTCTGGACTTGGAGCATAACAAATTGACAAACGTCCTTCCTTCCTTCCTTCCTTCCTTGTCGACAGACCGTACATAAATACAAGCCCCATACGCTCGTTCCGAGGCATCGGCAAATCCATGAATCTGAACATCTGAAGGGGGTCCTTTACAAGTGACTAATCGTTTCACCTTAAATTCCTTGACTGCAGGGAGTTGAGAATGAAGCCGTTCCCAATCTACAACTTGTTCAGACGGGAGTTCATCATCCCAATTTAGTGTGACCAACCATAGTTTTTGCATGAAGCTCTTATAGGATATCACCACTGGACTGACCAAACCAAGGGGATCGAATATAGAAGCAATGACTGACAAAATCTTGCGCTTTGTGACAATGGGATCAGCACGATCCGAACTGCAACACAGGTTACCATAAATCAGGAATTGATCTGATAATGGTCGCCATAATAAGCCTAGAGATTTCACACTGCTACCTTGGCCTAGATTAAGAGGCAGCAGAGTTTCTCTATTCTCTTCTGAAACTGCTGTCAGTAGTGCTGGGTGATTGGCACACCATTTTCTGAGAGGGAAGCCTCCACTCTCCAACAATGTTATGATTTCAGACTGAAGCTGTAGAGCATTCTGAAGATCGTTACAACCACTAACTAGGTCATCAACATAAAAATCCCTGCGGAGAACTTGTGCTGCTCTAGGAAACCTTGATTCTTCTACTTCAGCGAGGTTTTGTAGGCATATCGTGGCGAGAAACGGTGCAGCAGCTGTGCCATATGTTACGGTAGTTAGTCCATAGCAACTAGGTAGCTCCTCTGGACATTCTCTCCACATAATCCGTTGTAACTTTCTGTCACCAACATGCAACTTTGTCTTGTCGATACATCTTGGCAATATCGGAATGAAGGCGAAAGGATGTGTTCTGAATCTGAGAATAATGGAGTACAGATTCTCTTGAACTGTGGATCCAACCATTAGTATGACATTGAGAGATAAACCATTTGATGATTTTGCGGATGCGTCGAAAACAATCCTAGTTTTGGTTGTAGTGCTACACGGCTTAAAAACAGGATGATGTGGCAAGTAATAGCATCCACTGTCATCACCTAACGTCAAAGAGTTATTTATTTTCACCAAGTGCCCTAACATTTCATATTCATGCAGAAAGTTACAGTAGCCTTGCTTTAGTGCGGGCTGTTTGCTAAAGCGCCGCTCTAGCTGAGTTAACCTTGACATAGCCTGACTAAAGGAGTCTCCTAATATTTCAGGCTTTTGCTTAAGAGGCAAGCGAACTACAAATCTACCAGAATCATCCCTCGTAGTGTTATCTGTGAAATAATTTTCGCATTATTTTTCTTCCTGAGTTTTGATTGGGGAAGAGAGATCCTCTGTTTCCCAGAACCGTTGTAACTGGGCATCTAAGTTGTCTTCTATCCGTAAAAAGCATGAGGCTACTCCTAAGCATTCTTCTCCCTGTGGTCGAAATCGTCCAGAAAGAATCCATCCAAATTCAGTCTCTTGGAGGACTGGATAATTTGGTGATCGTGTACGATGACCAGGCTTCAGTAATGAAAGGAAAAACCCTGCGCCGATTAATAATTCTATGTCTCCTGGCTGAAAAACTTAGGGTCAGCAATTGTTACATCAGTGGGCAAGTCCCAATGATCGTGTTGAATAAAGCTGCTAGGCATGCTCCCTGTAATACGTGGAAGGATAGAGCATGACATATTAATTGTGAAGTCACTCACAGTGGATTGCAGCAGCAACTGAACACTGTTCTCAGTGTGTGAAAGAGTTATTTATTCCACTAATTGGTATAGGGTTTTTGTATTTTCTTAGGCGTAATCTCTGAACAAGACCTTCCGTACAGAGATTTGTCTGGCTGCCACTATCCAACAATGCTCTACATACATGCATTTTCCCGTCAGAATCCATGACTCTTACTAAGGCCGTAGACAACATCACCCTAGCCGAGTATCGATCTCCTACGTTGCAGTATGTGTGTGTTGGGTTAGAAGCCACTGGGTGTTGACTTCAGCCACCATCTCTACCTGACCGAGTACCTTCATTTTGCTTGTGTAATGATGTGTGGTGCTTTTTGTTGCACAACTTACAACCACGTGGTTTGCAATATCTGGATGAATGCTCCGTGCGCAAGCAATTATAGCATAGACCTCTTACCTTAACGATTTGAAACGTTTCCCCTAGGCTGAGAGCTGCAAATGTTTCACACTTGTGAATACTATGATTGTCCTGACAGTAGGTACATTTGATGTGGCTGGTCGTGACTTAAGAATAACGTGCTTGAGTGTCTTCCTGTGACTTGACCTTACTCCGCTCAAATTGCTGTCTGGGCACTAAAGTGGTGTATTGTGTGCTTGGTAAGTTCTCTAGTGCCTGTCGTTTATGTTCAACAAATTATAATAAGTCATAGAGGGACAGAGAGTTAGTCTCTATATGCGATAATTCCCAGTCTCGCCTAGTACTGATATCAAATCCTCGAGCATACACTTGAGTCAGTATTACTTCGTGCAGTGGAATGGTAAGTTCCAAGGCTATAAGTGCGTTTAAATGACTGTTGAATGTATTTGAATACCTTACGAGTTCTTTAGCAGTTTCACTAGCAACTGGTTTTAGGCTTAAGAGCTCCATAACATGCGTGGCTGCTATAATCCTCTTATTCTCAAATCTATCCTGCAGCATTTTCCAGACTATCTTATAATTCACTTCAGTTAAAGGAAGGTTTTGTATTAATTGGTTAGCCGGCCCCTTAAGAACTGACACGAGATAATGAAACTTTTGAACAACCGGTACCTGGTTATGCACCATAACCTTGAAACTGTCTGAAAATGAGAGCCAGTTTTCATACTTCTCATCAAAATTAGGAATATTGATTGACGGAAGTTTCAACCCTGACGCAGTGCCTGCTTGGGTTCTGCCTGAATGATGTGATGCCTCTTCAATGTTAGTGATTATGTTACCCATGTCACCCTTAGTCTTATAGTATTTAGTTTCAAATTCCAATCTAGCTTGTTCATGTACTTGCTCATTTTCGGTAACTCTTAGTTATAGTTCAGACTGAACATCGTCAAACTTGGACATTATAGCACCCATATCTTCATATCTCAATTTAATTTCATGCAAATTAGATCGCTGCTGGTCGCCTAGATGTTGTGCGAAGGTCTGCATGCGCGTAAGCTGAGCTCTTAGCCGTGCCCTCTGCTTGAGCAGCTTATGTTTTGTGGCAGATTCCATTATTAATATATAGAATGAATGCAAGGAAAAGGAGGCCTGAGCAACTTGTATTTACTCACCGAATTACTTATTTACTTAACCTCTGGTGATGGAACATCGATACTGGAACTGGCAGATGATGTCATCAATGTGGACTTCTAAGTACGGTTCTGTATTTCCATGGACAGTTTTGGTTTTTGTATCCGGCCCGGTATAGGCCATACGTTGATGCGTATCATACATCTAATGAAATTGCAGGTGCTTTTATCATTTAAAGCATTCACCCTTCACGTGAAATGAAACACACAATCAGTCATTCATATTCTTATTGCCCAGAACTATCATTCCATTGTCGAGTGTTTGCATCACAAACACACAGGCCTGATGCTTCACGATACAAAAGAGCACCAAACGTATCTAAGGTGCCGTGACTCTTGCCTCAAGACACAAAGACACCAAGCGTATCTATGATGCCGTGACTGGGAACGGAACAGTTAGGTTATAAATAAGTTTATTATTTGTGCTCTCACATTTGCTCTCACTTTTTTTTGCTTTCACTTTTTGCTGTCAGATTTTGCTCTCACTTTCTTATTGCTCTCACTTTTTGATACTATTTTTTGGTCTCATATTTGCTCTCACTTTGAAGTTAGGTTAGGTTAGGTTAGGTGAAGTTAGGTTATGTTATAACTTAGTTTATTATGTGTGCTCTCACATTTTCTCTCACTTTGAAGTTAGGTTAGGTTAGGTTAGGTTAGGTGAGGTCAGGTTAGGTTAAGTGAGGTTAGGTTAGGTTAGGTTAGGTTAGGTGAGGTTAAATGAAGTTGGGTTAGGCTGAATGGCAGAGGTATGAATTAAACCCGCCTTTTCTCACTTTTGCCTCACAAGACTAAGTGTACCCCGTTCCACTCATGAGACCAGAAATTAAATTTCTTGGCAGAGCCAGGAATCGAACCCGGGCCTCCGCGGTGACATTTAAGATTACTAGCTGCTTTACCACAAGGTGGACAATATAAGGCTGGTCTTGATTATACATGATCAATTAATAATTACCTAATAATAATAATAATAAATATTCCATTTGGCAACTACACGGCCGACCTGTCCCTGTGACGTCATTGACGGTCTCAGGGCGTGGCGGTCATCTTGTCCATTAGCCCCTGTGCCAGCTCTGACTGTCTCCTCCATAAGAATAACATAGGGCTGGTTGCGCGCCCTGCCCCAGAACCGCTATATTTATCCTACTTACAAAGTTGGGGGGTATTACCTTCTCATTAGCTACGAGTGGGTAGGCTAGATCTTGTATGACCTATCCTTAGCCTACACAAAATGACGGACTCTCTCCGTGACCGGAAAGAGCTCCGCCACACGCGAGTAGTACCCTTGATCGCTCTCAATTTACTGGGCAGTGGGTCAGCTAGCCACTGACTCTCCCAAAATGCCAGAACTTGTAGGCGTAACTGAGAGCGAATATCTCTAGCGGGTACCTCCATTGGTCGAGGTGGTAGTGATACCGCCTCTTTTGCAGCTTGATCCGCTAACTCATTTCCCGCAATTCCCATGTGGCTTGGAAGCCACAGAAAGGTGATTCGAGTGTCAGCGCGGCACAACCCGGCTAGTATGTCATGGATTCGCTGCACTAGGGGGTGTTGCGGGAAACATGTAGCAATTGACTGCAACGAACTCAAAGAGTCGGTTCACACGAGAAAGTGGATGCGTGGGCTGTGCTTACGTTATTGATGGGATCACAATTGGATTATAGGATATCGTACCTTTGCTCGTACCTTCGTGATCGTGCTCAAAGCGCGAAGAGAGGAACTGCTGGAATGCTAGCGAGTGTATTTTCACGATGTTATCCCGCTGCTGCAAGGTAGCAGGTGACTCGTCGGAGTCATCACTGGGTGAGGTCTCGCGAATCATGTATTTATACATTTGAAAGAAGTATCGATCTAGGGGCTGAAGTTCATACGTTGTGTTGGCCGGTAATATTTTTACTGTTAATTTGTCGGAATCATGATTACCAACTTTCAGAATTTGTCTTGCATTTGCAGTGTCATTTTGGACACCATATCCTATAATCCAATTGTGATCCCATCAATAACGTAAACACAGCCCACGAATCCACTTTCTCGAGTGTACCGACTCTTTGAGTCTAAAAGGAGCAGGTTTCTTGAACTTTTATTGCCATTTATCTCCCACACTAATTGTCCTCGTGTTGCAAAGATTTGTGAGAGCACATATTTTGTCATCCTAAGCATGACTAAAGAAAAAGAAATACAATTCTTTTCTGCACCAAGCAAAAGGTTCGCTTGTTAGCCGACACTTGAGATGGAGTATGTGCCGTCATATGCGACATACTTTTCCGATGTCATTTTCTTACTCTCCCGAATCAGATATTGGTTGGTGGTTGGTTCCTTAGTTTTGGGGCTGCAACAACGCGGTCAAGTAGCCCCGTGTACTTTGAGTGTGTGTTTAGAATCTGTCAGATAACCGGTGTTAATTGTGATGGCTGTTATAAACAGGGCTAGATAACTTAACCGTAACCATAACGTAACGTAATTAGGGAATGTACCGGAAAACTCCATGAGTGCATTTAGGTAAATGCGTTACAGAACGAATTTATTTCGTTTCGACAAGAATACCGTATTTATCATATACTATCACAATAACGTTATATTCAGTAACCGAATTGAAGAACGCTATTATTCCGGTCCCTACCAATAACGTTATTGGGAGGGTGGCTCACATAGTGAATAACTGAATAACGTTATTGGCATCATTTCGTTATTAGTTTAACCTGATGTCGAAGAACGAAATTGAACGAACTGCTGACAATAACGTTATTCGAAAGGCGGGTAAAGGAAGTTCCTCATAAAAACGTTATTCGCCGGCTTTCGTTATTTGTCTTACCCAATCTTTAAGGAACAAAATTGTGAGTGCTACCGTCGATAACGTTGTTAAAAAGACGGCTAAAATTGAGTTCTACAAATTAATGTTATTCCCATTTCTTGTTTATTATTAATCAAATCCAATCTTTATGACAAGAAATTGTGTATATTCCGTCAAGAACGTTATTAAGGAAACAGCTCGAACAGAGGGCCATAAAGTTATTGTTACTAAATGTGATGTAGAAAGAGCGACGTTGTGTGGGATTAGTCACATTATACAAAGAAGGGTTATATGAAATATTTTAGCACATTGCAATAATAAAGTAGGTGCCTTTTCCCATTACGAAATTTAGTAGCGGTCTAGCTGTATGCCTCTCACCAAGGCGGTCCGGGATCGATTCCCGGTCAATGCATGTGAGATTTTGGAAGTGAAATGCCATGTCCTGTGGCCTACTAACATTTCTAATTAGATTGGAATATACCTGAAATATTCTAATACAGCACTACAGTTGCTAGCCTAGGAGACTCTGAATATATCCTTAGTTCCATCTCTTAAGGTACATAATGCACATATAACATTCGGTTGAAGTCCAATGGGGGTGCGTGGTGGCTCAGCGGCTCAGCGGTCTAGCTGTATGCCTCTCACCAAGGCGGTCCGGGTTCGATTCCCGGTCAATGCATGTGAGATTTTGGAAGTGAAATGCCATGTCCTGTGGTTCGGATTCCACGTAAAAAGGAGGTCCCGTGGCTCATGATCTACAGATTAACGGTCACGTTAAACTACAAGCTTCCTTCCTTGAAGTCCAATGGATAGTACGGACGTTGCATGTTGTGAAATATTGGATCTATCAGTGTATGTAAAATCATATTGGCAACAAGGTCATGCACGTGTGCTCAGAATTAATCTGAAATAATACTATATTTTATAGTGCCAATTTTGGATAACATCCATTTGTTGGTATAGAAGTTACATGCATTTTCAGCAGGCTTAGAATTATGTTGGCAGCACTGACGCACATTAGTTACTCGAAATTAATCTGAAATTTTAGGTACCATACGTGTGTAACATTCAGAGATATTGGCTAGCATACATTCTGATATATTGCTATTAGGATAAAGAAAGAGAATGACCATTCATTAGCAGTTGGCGGCCCTGCTGGCTCTCATGTATAAGCATACTCATATCTGTTATAGTACACAAAAGCACATACGAAATCTGGTTAAAATCCAAGTGATAGTATAGAAGTTAGATACACTTAAACATTGGACTTATCCGCAGGCTTAAAATCATGTTGGCAACACTGTCATATATGCGCTTCTTAAAATATATATATATATA
The DNA here is from genome assembly GCA_946902985.2 of Meconema thalassinum. Taxonomy (NCBI): domain Eukaryota; kingdom Metazoa; phylum Arthropoda; class Insecta; order Orthoptera; family Tettigoniidae; genus Meconema; species Meconema thalassinum. Next base: position 1,207,225,489 of record OX336388.2, read on the forward strand.
TATATATGGAATGTTATTATCTCTATGTGTACTAATTTTGGAAGAGTTCGCATGCATAACGTCAGATAAATCCAACATAGATCTCAAAAGTGAATTGTGAATTTTCAGCAGTTACTAGCACTGAAATAATTTTCAATAATGCCCGTGAGATATTCAAATACAGGTCTTTACTTATACCAAATTTGGTTTCAATAACTGCAGCCGTCTAGGAGGTACAGACAGACATTTGACTGGATCGATGTCATACGTCTATTTTTTCCACATTTTTACAAAATGTGAAAAGTAGGCTAAAATAGTACGTTGAATATACGATAGCTACTCTAAAACATCCAACCTTAGGTGCTTCGATACTGTGCTGATCAGTACCCTCTGCTTATGGACATATCACATGTGTTGTACCGCAATCATTGGCCATCAGAGTACAAATGGTACAGATCGTAACGTTAAAGCTTGTATACAAGCACAATTCCGGTATAGGCTTGAATAACGTTATTCGCAGCAGCATTCCGTGTCCCGATTGGCTGAGCTGCAAGAAATCAAACATGGAGGAAAGTTGTGGATTGAGAGTAATATTTGCAGTTTATTGGCATTATTAATCCAAATCAGTCATTGAGATGCGTTGCGTTGAATACATAAAGAGGCACTGATTGATTGAACGCATTCCTGTCAGTATTTACGATTTAACTGAAATAATTCGACATTTAGCTACACGCATGAAGTTACGAAACTATGAGATAGGCTAGAAAGTGAAAAGTGTACGAGTGCTATAGCCGTAACTTAGTGTCCAATGGATCTCGGGTTCGCGACGCTCTGGGGCCAATTTTTTTTATTATTTTGAATTATTTTGTTGCATTAACTCTACTTTTCTTGTGAGTTTCCAACTACGATTTATTCGCATGATCTACGGAGATGATGTTATTAATGGATATTGGTAGGGAAAATTAATCTATTCTATCATTCAAATTTGTACTTCCCCATACAAAACCATGAATATTTGTACTATTCATGAAAGTATAATAATATTTTCATACCACAATAATAGTCTATGTTTACTCCACAATAAATAATAATATTAACAATAAGGAGAAATAGTTTCGTGACGAACTAAAGAGCATACTTTTCTTTATATTTAAGATTCATGCCTATGATTAAACTATATAGACCTATCTAGAATAATGACGAAATTTATTTGTTAATACTAGCATTTCTAATTATATTGGAATATACCTGAAGTATTCTAATACAGCACTTCAGTTGGCAGCCTATGTGACTGTGAATATATCCTTAGTTCCATCTCCTAAGGTACAGAATGCACATACAACATTTGGTTGAAATCCAATGGATAGTATGGACGTTGCATGTTGTGAAATATTGGATCTATCAGTGCGTATAAAATCATATTGGCAACAAAGTCATACACGTGTGATCAGAAATAATCTGAAATAATCTCTTCTCTTCTCTTCCCTTCTCTTATTCGATTACCCTCCAGGTTGGTGGAACCCACGGACTCAGCGAGGGAACTCACCACTACCGCCTCTACGGGCAATTTCCTAGAGCTGGGAACATCGAATCGGAAGGGATACAACTGGTGAGGTGGGATTGGCACCTCGCGCAGGCGGCCTCACCTGCAAAGCGAACAGGGGCCTCATGAGGGAAGGTAAGGGTTGGTTAGGATGGATAGGCAAGGAAGAAGGAAGGAGGTGGCCGTGGCCTTGAAGAAGGTACCATCCCGGTATTTGCCCGAAGACGAAGTGGGAAACCACGAAAAACCACTTCGAGGATGGCTGAGGGGGAATCGAACCCCCTCTACTTATTTGGGCCACCCGAGGCTGAGTAGACCCCGTTCCAGTCCTCGTACCACAAATTTCGCGGCAGAGCCGGGAATCGAACCCAGGACCTCCGGGGCGGCAGCTAACCATGCTGACCACTACGCTAAAATAATATTAATAATAATAATATTTTTCTCTTTTACTTTTTCTTAGTCGGTTATCCTCCTGGTTGGTGGAACCCACGGACTCAGCGAGGGAACTCACAACTACCGCCTCTACGGGCAGTGTCCTAGTGCTGGGAACATCCCTTACCTCCCTCATGAAGCCCCTGTTTGCTTTGCAGGTGAGGCCACCTGGACGAGGTGCCAATCCCACCTCACCAGTTGTATCCCTTCCGATTCGATGTTCCTAGCTCTAGGACACTTCCCGTAGAGGCGGTAGTTGTGAGTTCCCTCGCTGAGTCCGTGGGTTCCACCAACCTGGAGGGTAAACGACTAAAAAAAGAATGTGGAGTAAACAGTGCTGTGAAAATTATATTAGTTTCACGAATAGTACAAATATTCATGGTTTTGATTGGGAAAGTGCAAATTCGAATGAAAAAATAGAATGATTTTTCCCTACCAATATCCATTATTAACATGGCCCCCCTAGATCATGCGAGTAAATCGAAGTTGAAAAGTTGCATCACACTGTAGTGTTGACACAACAAAATAATTCAAAAAGAATAAAAAAATCCGACCATAGACCGTCTCGAACCCAGGAGCCATTGGATACCAAGTTAGCGCTCTAGCACTCGTACACTTCTCACATACTCTGCAGTTTCACAGCTTCATCCAGAAGGCTAAATGTCGAATGATTTCAGTTAAATCTTAAATACTGACAGAAATGCGTTTAATCAGTCAGTGCCTTTTCCTGTATTCAACGTGACGCAACTAAATGACTGATTTGCATTAATAATGCCAATGAACTGCTAATATTACTCTCAATCCACAAGTTTCCTCCATCTTTGATTTCCTGCAGCAGAGCCAATCGGAACAAGTAATGCGGGCACGAATAACGTTATTCAAGCCTATGCCGGAATTGTGCTTGTATACAAGCTTTAACGTTACGATCTGTACCATTTGTACGCTGATGGCCAATGATTGCGGTACAACACATGTGATATGTCCATAAGCAGCGGGTAATGATCAGCACAGTATAGAAGCACCTAAGGTTGGATGCTATACAGTAGTTATCGTATATCCTACGTGCTATTTTTAGCTTACATTTCACTTTAAAAAATGAGGATGAGATAGACTTATGGCTTCGATCCAGGCAAATGTCTGTCTGTCTGTCTCTCCTTGTGTGTCTCCCCCTATCAACTCCTAAAAGGCTGCAGTTATCGAAACCAAGTTTGGTATAAGGAAATATCTAAATCTGAATATCTCAAGGACATAATTGAAAATGATTTCTGAGCTACCAACCGCTAAAAATCACAATTCACTTTTAAGCTCTACGTTGGATATCTCAGACGTTATGCATGCGAACTTTTCCAAAAAAAGCACACACAGGGATAATAACATTCCAGGTACATTTTAAGAAGCCCATATATGACAGTGTTGCCAAGATGATTCTAAGCCTGCTGATAAGTCCAATGATTAAGTACATCTAACATCTATACTATCAATTGGATTTTAACCAAATTTCGTACGTGCTTTGTGTACCATAACAGATATGACTATGCTTATACTTGAAAGCCATTAGGGCTGCCAACTGTTAATAAATGCTCACTCTCTTTATCCTAATACCAATATATCAGAAAGTATGCAAGCCAACAGTTCTAAATTTTGCGCACGTATAGTTCCTGAAGTCGCCTCCGTAGCGTAGCGGACAGCATGGTTAGCTGCCGCCCCGGAGGTCCTGGGTTCGATTCCCGGCTCTGCCACGATATTTGAAAAGTGGTGTGAGGACTGGAACGGGGTCTACTCAGCCTCGGGTGTTACAAATGAGTGGAGGGGGTTCGATTCCCACCTCAGCCATCCTCAAAGTGGTTTCCCACTTCGTCTTCGGGCAAATACTGGGATGGTACCTTCTTCAAGGCCACGGCCGCCTCCTTCCTTCTTCCTTGCCTATTCATCCTAACCATCCCTTACTTTCCCTCATGAGGCCCCTCTTCGCTTTGCAGGTGAGGCCGCCTGGGCGAGGTGCCAATCGCACCTCACCAGTTGTATCCCTTCCGATTCGATGTTCCCAGCTCTAGGAAACTGCCCGTAGAGGCGGAAGTGGTGAGTTCCCTCGCTGAGTCCGTGGGTTCCACCAACCTGGAGGGTAAACGACTAAAAAAAAATGTGGAGTAAACAGTGCTGTGAAAATTATATTAGTTTCACGAATAGTACCAATATTCATGGTTTTGATTGGGAAAGTGCAAATTCGAATGAAAAACTAGAATGATTTTTCCCTACCAATATCCATTATTAACATGGCCCCCCTAGATCATGCGAGTAAATCGAAGTTGAAAAGTTGCATCACACTGTAGTGTTGACACAACAAAATAATTCAAAAAGAATAAAAAATCCGACCATAGACCGTCTCGAACCCAGGAGCCATTGGATACCAAGTTAGCGCTCTAGCACTCGTACACTTCTCACGTACTCTGCAGTTTCACAGCTTCATCCAGAAGGCTAAATGTCGAATGATTTCAGTTAAATCTTAAATACTGACAGAAATGTGTTTAATCAGTCAGTGCCTTTTCCTGTATTCAACGTAACGCAACTAAATGACTGATTTGCATTAATAATGCCAATGAACTGCTAATATTACTCTCAATCCACAAGTTTCCTCCATCTTTGATTTCCTGCAGCAGAGCCAATCGGAACAGGTAATGCGGGCACGAATAACGTTATTCAAGCCTATACCGGAATTGTGCTTGTATACAAGCTTTAACGTTACGATCTGTACCATTTGTACGCTGATGGCCAATGATTGCGGTACAACACATGTGATATGTCCATAAGCAGTGGGTACTGATCAGCACAGAATAGAAGCACCTAAGGTTGGATGCTATACAGTAGTTATCGTATATCCTACGTGCTATTTTTAGCTTACATTTCACTTTAAAAAATGAGGATGAGATAGACTTATGGCTTCGATCCAGGCAAATGTCTGTCTGTCTATCTCTCTTTGTGTGTCTCCCCCTATCAACTCCTAAAAGGCTGCAGTTATCGAAACCAAGTTTGGTGTAAGGAAATATCTAAATCTGAATATCTCAAGGACATAATTGAAAATGATTTCTGAGCTACCAACCGCTAAAAATCACAATTCATTTTTAAGCTCTACGTTGGATATCTCAGACGTTATGCATGCGAACTTTTCCAAAATAAGCACACACAGGGATAATAACATTCCAGATACATTTTAAGAAGCCCATATATGACAGTGTTGCCAAGATGATTCTAAGCCTGCTGATCAGTCCAATGATTAAGTACATCTAACATCTATACTATCAATTGGATTTTAACCAAATTTCGTACGTGCTTTGTGTACTATAACAGATATGACTATGCTTATACTTGAAAGCCATTAGGGCAGCCAACTGTTAATAAATGCTCACTCTCTTTATCCTAATACCAATATATCAGAAAGTATGCAAGCCAACAGTTCTAAATTTTGCGCACGTATAGTTCCTGAAGTCGCCTCCGTAGCGTAGCGGACAGCATGGTTAGCTGCCGCCCCGGAGGTCCTGGGTTCGATTCCCGGCTCTGCCACGATATTTGAAAAGTGGTGTGAGGACTGGAACGGGGTCTACTCAGCCTCGGGTGTTACAAATGAGTGGAGGGGGTTCGATTCCCACCTCAGCCATCCTCAAAGTGGTTTCCCACTTCGTCTTCGGGCAAATGCCGGGATGGTACCTTCTTCAAGGCCACGGCCGCCTCCTTCCCTCTTCCTTGCCTATCCATGCTAACCATCCATTACCTTCCCTCATGAGGCCCCCTGTTCGCTTTACAGGTGAGGCCGCCTGGGCGAGGTGCCAATCCCACCTCACCAGTTGTATGCACTCCGATTAGATGTTCCCAGCTCTGGGACACTGCCCGTAGAGACGGTAGTGGTGAGTTCCCTCGCTGAGTCCGTGGGTTCCACCAACCAGGAGGAAAAACGACTAAGAAAAAGAAAAAAAAGAAAAATATTATTATTATTAATATTATTTTAGCGTAGTGGTCAGCATGGTTAGCTGCTGCCCCGGAGGTCCAGGGTTCGATTCCCGGCTCTGCCGCGAAATTTGTGGTACGAGGACTGGAACGGGGTCTAATCAGCCTCGGGTGGCCCAAATAAGTAGAGGGGGTTCGATTCCCCCTCAGCCATCCCCGAAGTGGTTTTTCGTGGTTTCCCACTTCGTCTTCGGGCAAATACTGGGATGGTACCTTCTTCAAGGCCACGGCCGCCTCCTTCCTTCTTCCTTGCCTATCCATCCTAACCATCCCTTACTTTCCCTCATGAGGCCCCTGTTCGCTTTGCAGGTGAGGCCGCCTGGGCGAGGTGCCAATCCCACCTCACCAGTTGTATCCCTTCCGATTCGATGTTCCCAGCTCTAGGACACTGCCCGTAGAGGCGGTAGTGGTGAGTTCCCTCGCTGAGTCCGTGGGTTCCACCAACATGGAGGGTAAACGACAAAAAAAAAAATGTGGAGTGAACAGTGCTGTGAAAATTATATTAGTTTCACGAATAGTACAAATATTCATGGTTTTGATAGGGAAAGTGCAAATTCGAATGAAAAAATAGAATGATTTTTCCCTACCAATATCCATTATTAACATGGCCCCCCTAGATCATGCGAGTAAATCGAAGTTGAAAAGTTGCATCACACAGTAGTGTTGACACAACAAAATAATTCAAAAAGAATAAAAAATCCGACCATAGACCGTCTCGAACCCAGGAGCCATTGGATACCAAGTTAGCGCTCTAGCACTCGTACACTTCTCACGTACTCTGCAATTTCACAGCTTCATCCAGAAGGCTAAATGTCGAATGATTTCAGTTAAATCTTAAATACTGACAGAAATGCGTTTAATCAGTCAGTGCCTTTTCCTGTATTCAACGTAACGCAACTAAATGACTGATTTGCATTAATAATGCCAATGAACTGCTAATATTACTCTCAATCCACAAGTTTCCTCCATCTTTGATTTCCTGCAGCAGAGCCAATCGGAACAAGTAATGCGGGCACGAATAACGTTATTCAAGCCTATACCGGAATTGTGCTTGTATACAAGCTTTAACGTTACGATCTGTACCATTTGTACGCTGATGGCCAATGATTGCGGTACAACACATGTGATATGTCCATAAGCAGCGGGTACTGATCTGCACAGTATAGAAGCACCTAAGGTTGGATGTTATACAGTAGCTATCGTATATTCTACGTGCTATTTTTGCTTACTTTTCACTTTAAAAAATGAGGATGAGATAGACTTATGGCATCGATCCGGGCAAATGTCTGTCTGTCTGTCTCTCTTTGTGAGTCTCCCCCTATCAACTCCTAAAAGGCTGCAGTTATCGAAACCAAGTTTGGTATAAGGAAATATCTAAATCTGAATATCTCAAGGATATAATTGAAAATGATTTCAGAGCTACCAACCGCTAAAAATCCTAATTGACTTTTAAGCTCTACGTTGGATATCTCAGACGTTATGCATGCGAACTTTTCCAAAATAAGCACACACAGGGTTAATAACATTCCAGACATTTTAAGAAGCCCATATATGACAGTGTTGCCAAGATGATTCTAAGCCTGCTGATAAATCCAATGTTTAAGTACATCTCACATCTATACTATCAATTGGATTTTAACCAAATTTCGTACGTGCTTTGTGTACTATAACAGATATGACTATGCTTATACTTGAGAGCCATTAGGGCTGCCAACTGTTAATAAATGCTCACTCTCTTTATCCTAATACCAATATATCAGAAAGTATTCAAGCCAACAGCTCTAAATTTTGCGCACGTATAGTTGCTGAAATTTTAGATTATTTTGGAGTAACTAATGCACATCAGTTCTGCCAACATAAATCTAAGCCTGTTGATAGGGCCAATTTTTAAATGCATATTACTTCTATAGTAATAAATGGATTTTTTCCAAAATTGGCGCTATAAAATATAGGAATAATTCAGATTAATTCTGAGCACGCATTCTTGACGTTGTTACCGATATGATTTTACTCGCACTGATACATCCAATATTTCACAGCAAGCAACGTCCATACTATCCATTGGACTTCAACCAAATTGTGTATGTGCATTCTGTACCTTAAGATATTGAACTAAGATAATATTCAGAGTCACCAAGGCTGCCAACTGTACAGCTGTATTGGAATACATTACTTCAGATATATTCCAATCTAAAAAGAAAAGTTTGTATTACCAACTTAATCTCGTCATTATTCTAGATAGGTCTATGTAGATTAATCATTGGTATGAATCTCAAATATAAAGAAATTAGGCTCTTTAGATCGTCACGGAACTACTTGATTTTATTGTTAATATTATTATTATTATTATTTTACTGTTGAACAAACAGTGCTGTGAAAATTATATTAGTTTCACGAGTAGTACAAATATTCATGGTTTTGATTGGGAAAGTACAAATACGAATGACAAAATAGAATGATTTTTCCCTACCAATATCCATTATTAACATCACCTCCCTAGATCATGCGAGTAAATCGAAGTTGAAAAGTTACATCACACAGTAGTGTTGACACAACAAAATAATTCAGAAAGAATAAAAATTCTGGCCATGCAGCGCCTCGAACCCAGGACCCATTAGATACCAAGTTAATGCTTTAGCACTCGTACACTTTTCACGTACTATGAAGGTTCACAGCTTCATCCATATGGCTAAATATCGAATGATTTCAGTTAAACCTTAAATACGGACAGAAATACGTTTAATAAGTCAGTGCCTTTTCCTGTATTCAACGTAACGCAACTGAATGACTGATTTGCATTAATAATGCCAATGAACTGCTAATATTACCCTCCATCCACAAGTTTCCTCCATCTTTGATTTCTTGCAGCTGAGCCAATAAGAACTCGTAATGCAGGTACGAATAACGTTATTCAAGCCTATACCGGAATTGTGCTTGTATACATGCTTTAACGTTACGATCTGTAACATCTGTACGCTGATGGCCAATGATTGCGGTACAACACATGTGATATGTCCATAAGCAGCGGGTACTGATCAGCACAGTATAGAAGCACCTAAGGTTGGATGTTATACATTAGCTATCGTATATTCCCGTGCTATTTTTAGCTTACTTTTCACTTTTTTTTAAATGAGGATGAGATAGACTTATGAAATCGATCCAGGAAAATGTCTGTCTGTCTTTCTTTGTGTGTCTCCCCCTATCAACTCCTAAAAGGCTGCAGTTATCGAAACCAAATTTGGTATAAGGAAATATCTATATCTGAATATCTCACGGCCATAATTGAAAATGATTTCAGAGCTACCAACTGCTAAAAATCACAATTGACTTTTAAGCTCTACGTTGGATATCTCAGAAGTTATGCATGCGAACTTTTCCAAAATAAGCACACACAGGGTTAATAACATTCCAGATACATTTTAAGAAGCCCATATATGACAGTGTTGCCAAGATGATTCTGAGCCTGCTGATAAATCCAATGTTTAAGTACATCTAACATCTATACTATCAATTGGATTTTAACCAAATTTCGTACGTGCTTTGTGTACTATAACAGATATGACTATGCTTATACTTGAGAGCCATTAGGGCTGCCAACTGTTAATAAATGCTCACTCTCTTTATCCTAATACCAATATATCAGAAAGTATTCAAGCCAACAGCTCTAAATTTTGCGCACTTATAGTTGCTGAAATTTTAGATTATTTTGGTGTAACTAATGCACATCAGTTCTGCCAACATAAATCTAAGCCTGTTGATAGGGCCAATTTTTGAATGCATATTACTTCTATAATAATAAATGGATTTTATCCAAAATTGGCGCTATAAAATATAGGAATAATTCAGATTAATTCTGAGCACGCATTCTTGACGTTGTTACCAATATGATTTTACTCGCACTGATACATCCAATATTTCACAGCAAGCAACGTCCATACTATCCATTGGACTTCAACCAAATTGTGTATGTGCATTCTGTACCTTAAGATATTGAACTAAGATAATATTCAGAGTCACCAAGGCTGCCAACTGTACAGCTGTATTGGAATACATTACTTCAGATATATTCCAATCTAAATAGAAAAGTTTGTATTACCAACTTAATCTCGTCATTATTCTAGATAGGTCTATGTAGATTAATCATTGGTATGAATCTTAAATATAAAGAAATTAGGCTCTTTAGATCGTCACGGAACTACTTGATTTTATTGTTAATATTATTATTATTATTATTATTATTATTATTAATATTATTATTATTATTTTACTGTGGAACAAACAGTGCTGTGAAAATTATATTAGTTTCACGAATAGTACAAATATTCATGGTTTTGATTGGGAAAGTACAAATACGAATGATAAAATAGAATGATTTTTCCCTACCAATATCCATTATTAACATCGCCCCCCTACATCATGCGAGTAAATCGAAGTTGAACAGTTACATCACACAGTAGTGTTGACACAACAAAATAATTCAAAAAGAATAAAAATTCTGGCCATACAGCGCCTCGAACCCAGGACCCATTAGATACCAAGTTAATGCTTTAGCACTCGTACTCTTTTCACGTACTATGAAGGTTCACAGCTTCATCCATATGGCTAAATATCGAATGATTTCAGTTAAACCTTAAATACGGACAGAAATACGTTTAATAAGTCAGTGCCTTTTCCTGTATTCAACGTAACGCAACTGAATGACTGATTTGCATTAATAATGCCAATGAACTGCTAATATTACCCTCCATCCACAAGTTTCCTCCATCTTTGATTTCTTGCAGCTGAGCCAATAAGAACTCGTAATGCAGGTACGAATAACGTTATTCAAGCCTATACCGGAATTGTGCTTGTATACAAGCTTTAACGTTACGATCTGTAACATCTGTACGCTGATGGCCAATGATTGCGGTACAACACATGTGATATGTCCATAAGCAGCGGGTACTGATCAGCATAGTATAGAAGCACCTAAGGTTGGATGTTATACATTAGCTATCGTATATTCTCGTGGTATTTTTAGCTTATTTTTCACTTTTTTTAATGAGGATGAGATAGACTTATGAAATCGATCCAGGCAAATGTCTGTCTGTCTTTCTTTGTGTGTCTCCCCCTATCAACTCCTAAAAGGCTGCAGTTATCGAAACCAAATTTGGTATAAGGAAATATCTATATCTGAATATCTCACGGCCATAATTGAAAATGATTTCAGAGCTACCAACTGCTAAAAATCACAATTGACTTTTAAACTCTACGTTGGATATCTCAGACGTTGTGCATGCGAACTTTTCCAAAATTAGCACACACAGAGATAATAACATTCCAGATACATTTTAAGGAGCCCATATATGACAGTGTTGCCAAGATGATTCTAAGCCTGCTGATAAGTCCAATGTTTAAGTACATCTAACATCTATACTATCAATTGGATTTTAACCAAATTTCGTACGTGCTATGTGTATTATATCAGATATGACTATGCTTATACTTCAGAGCCATTAGGGCTGCCAACTCTTAATAAATGCACATTCTCTTTATCCTAATACCAATATATCAGAAAGTATGCAAGCCAACATCTCTAAATTTTGCGCATGTATATTTGCTGAAATTTTAGATCAATTTGGAGTAACTAATGTACGTCAGTGCTGCCAAATTAATTCTAAGCCTATGATAGGGCCAATTTTTCAATGCCTGTAGCTTCTATACTAATACATGGATTATATCCAAAATTGGCACTATAAAATATAGTAATAATTCAGATTAATTCTGAGCACGCATTCTTGACGTTGTTGCCAATATGATTTTACTCGCACTGATACATCCAATATTTCACAGCATGCAACGTCCTACTATCCATTGGACTTAACCAAATTTTGTATGTGCATTCTGTATCTTATGATATGGAACTAAGAATATATTCAGAGTCACCAAGGCTGCCAACTGTAGATCTGTATTGGAATACATTACTTCAGACATATTTCAATCGAAATAGAAATGTTTATAATTACCAACCTAAGTTCGTCATTATTCTCGATAGGCCCATCGTATATAGATTAACTTAATCTTTGGCTTGAATCTTAAATTTTATGGAAAAGTAGGCTTTTTAGTCGGTCACGGAGCTACTTGCTTGTCACCTGGCAGCACTACGAATCCGAATTCATTTATAGTTAACTTTCTATTCGTACACTAGAAGGAGAATACCGTTATTGAAATTTGGATCCTAGCCTAGTACGAGGCTAATAACGTTATTCAACCCGGGACCCATACAACAGAACACGAAGTTAATAACGTTATTCGACCTGCGAAGCATGCAGCATAACACAATGCTATCCGGTCTTGTGAATAACGTTATTTGATGTTCGGATTGAGTGGTAGTTATTCGCGACGTGTTACAGACCGAATAACGTTATTCGACCTGCGAGGCATGCAGCATAACACAATGCTATCCGGTCTTGTCAATAACGTTATTTAAAACATCTGAGTGAATGGGGTACATTTGATTGTGTTACAACGCCAATAACGTTATTCGACTTGTGTCTCCTGCGATAACTAAAATGCTATCCGGTATGATAATAAAATATTTAAAATAACGGTATATATACAGTATCCGTTTATTCGTTCTTCGTATGAATAACGTTACAACAAACTTTCTGTTATACGTTACGCGATGTATACCGTAACGCCAAACAATTCGTTATTCAAGGCCATTATGTTAAGTTATCCAGCCCTGGTTATAAATGTGTGCTACCTGTTTTAATTCAAGTAAGGACTGCAGACAATAATTTCAAGTAGTTCCTACTTTTGCTACCAAATGCTACCGTCCACGAGACCAAGCTTGTGGACTTGGCTAATAGATGGCATCGCAGTCGGCACCTGTCGGTAAACGTTGGAACTAATAGAGCGTTATCAATAACCGACAAATTTTTATGATTCACACAAGTGTAATTAATGGAAGGTTCTTTTTCATGCCATAAATGTATGACATGGGACCGCCAGCTCTTAAAAATCCGACGACCTCGGTAGGGTTTGAATCCGCGACATTGGGCATAGAAGCTCAGCATGCTACCAAGTATGCCACCAAAGCCGATACTGGGCTCTAGCATGTATCCTCTTGAAGGTAATAAGGTCGGATATGGTGTTTTGCCTCCGACGGTATTGATCATCAACACTTTCAAAGGTATTTTGGCAACAATTGAATGTGCTCTAATTCTGGCCAATTAGCCCCACCGAGAAGCTCGATGGCTCTCTGATTCAGAAGACTAAGGATAATCCGGAAATGGTCACTATTATAAAGGTCGTCGTGCACACCCAGCTACAACAGGGGAATAAGAGCATAGCTGCACAAGGTGATATTAAACTCTCGTAAAAGTGCCATGTGCAACAAAAAAGTGCGTGGGTACACCTGTTTGATCAGTGTCTCAAAATCTTTCCCTCTACCGTTAGTGGTAGCGGAGCCCCATTTGGTGTTGCGGGCATTAACATCTCCCAGAAGGACAAACGGAGGGGGAAGTTGAGAGACTACAGTAGATCTACCAGCTGGTTGTGATCCTGTTGAGAATCTGCTGGTATGTACTGTACCCATGTGATGACTTTCCATGGAAAATATGCTCCCGCCTCTAGCCAACTCGAGTTCTCGGGCGTGTACCGTCCTCCCACTAAACGATTACAAATTCAGGATTTGAGACTAATAGTTATCAACTCTACAATAAGACACACAAATCTATTCTAGATAATTTAATTGAGCTGAATCATGGCTTTAACACAGCAAGAAAACATTACATTTACATTTAATAAACCACAAAGCAATAAAATTTAGCGTTAAGATGACACAATAATAAGACAATCCCTTAAATTACCCTCATCTCCGCTCTCCATGGCTGGTATCCTAATCCACTGATTAGTCCTCAGACCGGTCCATATGGTTTCCACAGCCAAGCTGTGCTACCTCACTTCACAAAAATCCAAACACTTACACTCCCTCCCTTATTAAAAATTGTTCACACTTTATCACATCACAAAAATCCCAATAATAGTTGATTTTAATTACACTGTGATCACCATTGTAATCACCCTTATATGTGCTTCTGCACTGATTCATTCAAATATAAGCAACTTTAATCAATCCCTGCATATAGCATGCGGGTCTGTAATCTACATTTATCTTACAACTTTTCCTACATTAAACAATTCATACAATTTATCTGTACAACTTGTGCGTATTTGTGTCTTCCTCTTTCTCCCACCAAAACATTATCTGAGTCTACTATGCTCCTTCCAAACCTTTATTGTAAGCCCCACCATATGCCTTGATTGGGTCCTTTCAAGTCATTAATTAGTTATCATTGTGTGAAGCCGTCAATTTATGCTACCAGTTCGCTTAATATAGCGTTAAATGTAAGGTTTATTCCTTCAAACTAGGCATTCCTGTCAGTGAAAACTTACCATATTTACAAATTTCTAATTGGGCCAAATATTAAGATATCTCGATGATTCTTTGATAGCAATATGTCTTAACACACATATAATTGACATTCATATTATAATATTCAAGTTATAACATTTCGGGGTACCAAATTTACATGCTCATAATTTCTTCTTCAGTATAGCAAGTGACCGAGGCCTGGTCCGACCCTTCGTCTCGTATACAATAACACTCCACAGCGGGGTTTCTGACAAAAACATGGCCGGCTATTCCTCTCTTTGTCATACATTCACATTCTCGCCCTATCACTCAGAGTGACCTTCACCCATTCTTTCACAAGTATAAACAAACCGGCTCAAGGCTGTCCTTGGCGTTTGTAGACGGGCAATCTGCTTCCTGTAGAGTTCATTGGGAAGACGGAACTGTTTAAAACATTTATAACCCTGTCATTAGGTTTAATGGCTAGCCTGCATGGCGCATTTACATATCAACCAGAGGAAAGAGAATCATCTAAACATGGAGCCCTCTGGATTGTCGGTGGCTAACGTTACTACCATGTTATCCCTCCGTGTCATATTCAATCTCCCAGAGGTGAATTAATTCATTTATTCAGCTGGCTAAGGGTGGTATCTTACGTGATGGCTAGGTTTCCGCGTTTTCCCCCACACAATAGAGATTCAATGCCTTGCCGCTCCATATGCAGATTTGGGGTTAGGCTACCTGACCTAAATACTCCCGATCGCTCAATATACCATTCGTATGCCCTTTGGCAATACGAGAATTTCACGATGATTAGCAGACCTGACATCCCGACTACCGATGTTAGTGATCTTTCCCTCGCATCATTAAAAAAATATCTAGCAATTATTCTTACTTTGCTTATACTTAAGCAGCACTTACAATTCTCTGTTAAACCTTTCCGTTTTCATTGTTACTATTTCCATTACTTCCCGTACATTATTATTGTTTGATTACTTGTGACATTATGACGTTGACATTACATTTAGCGGTTCCTCGATTTTCAACAACACTGCTTAGCTCTGCGGTTATTACCTTTTAACATGTATCTTATACAAAAATGACCCTGATGTTTAATATTCATTTCTTGTTATTACTGACACATCTTAGCTTGACTTGACACAACGTAACGGTTTTTACCATCAATAATATGAACATCCGAGTTCATCAGTGACTTGACCATTTAATCACATTGCCATTTACTACTTTATCTGCAATAAAGTTGCCTTTACTCGAAACTTGACGTAAATCAAACATCTTTAAATATGAAAATTTGTTCAACACAACAATGAGGAATGCCAATCATTCCTTCCTGGACTAACATTTTCACTGGCATAATATTTACTTTACATATTTAGGCATATGGTGTGCTACATTACTACAATATAATCATGGTTTCATGTATTCACGTTTGTTTTCAGGCGGCCTCGTCCATTTATACTCCGCCTTGCCCACCATATTGGCATAAATTAGCAAGCCATATTCCCCTTTCTTAATACACAATATGTTGCGTGGATTCTTCACTAATAATTTCACTTTACACTGATACATAAACATGAACCTACTGCTTCGTTTTTACATTTCACAAATATTATATTTAACACTACACTTGAAACACATATAAAACACTTAAAACACTCGATATATTTATTTACACTGGCCTCATTCGGCGATTCTCACTGCAGAATTCCAGAAATAAAGGTTCCGTCGAGTTCCCTCCCTGAACGATGCCTGATTCCTGACATGACAGTCTCGTACTCTCTGCGTGAAGATGTTGACTTGAACTGGTTTGCGGCAATCCCTCGCAATCCCCAAAGTTCTACTCTAGTTACTGTTCCTGAATGCAATTATACAGGAAATATACATACCTCAGCTTCTCCATTGTTCCAAATGTCTAACAAATGCTATACACTCGTACATTGTCGGTAATGACATGAATTGGGCTCTAACATTCATTAAGAACTAAAAAATGTGACATTCTGCTATCACTACTCCTAGTAAATGTTGCTGTTCCTGTGCGCTTATATAAAACGTAGTTTCACCTCTGTGACGTACTTTACGTTGCACTTGTACATTACCCCTGTACACATGTAAAATATACTGTCTTTAAACTGCGCGTGCTATATTTTCCTGATCGATATGCTCTCCACATTGTTCTTTATTATCATACATTACACTTGTATGAAATACACCGTTTTTAAGTATGACGCCTCCCATACTGTTTCACTGAACATAAATGATACTTGTAAAAAGACAAAGTCTTTGCACACGGCGTCCTTTCATTGTCCAGCGTGACGTGCGCTCCGTGCTGCGATATGGTTCAAATAACCTTTACCTTTGTAACTTTACTTACTGCCGTGGTGGTAATTATTACCATAAGGGAGAGCCAACTTGTATCATTTAATTTCCATATCGTTTATTGTCTTCATCCATGAACATCTCAATCAACTTAAGAAAGCGCTTTATATATAAAATGAACAGAGGAAAGAATTCAATAATAATCCTTCATGGAATTCAAAACTCAACTGATCTAACATCATAGCATAGAATAATCTGCATGGAATACAAAAATCAAAGAGATCAGAAAAACAAACTAAAATTATACATAGATACTATGTCCACAGATGTGAAAATCTGTTAAAATATATAGCTATGAACAAAAGAACATGCAAAAGAACATGTAACCTCATAGGGTCACACCTTTATATTACACGTATAAAATATGCGGTCTTTGTGCGTGGCGTCCTTTCATGGACCCGAGCGACGTGCGCCCTGCACTAGATTCTGGTTCAACTGACCATGCTCCACTCGTCTTGCAAAAACTAGTTCCCTTAATTCGTAGGAGCTTCATTTTTCTTCACAATGCTTTACCGGACTGGAAAAGCGTTTTCCTGGTTGCTCTTGACGTGCAGGTTCCAAAACTGCTCGCGTGCACGTGATCCAATCAGCCAATTAATTATAAATAATTAGTATCTCCATGGCGTCATAACGCTATTCCTGCGGTGAATCCTCTGTCGACATCCGCCAACTAACTTAAATGTGGGCATCCACCTTTTATACTGTACAGGCTTCGATTTCGATGCTTGAAATCTCGTAAATTAGCTCCTTGGAATTTCGTTCACAGTCATACTCTCAGACATACTCTCATGTCATTTGATTACCCCGTTTACGAGTAATCAGTGATTTCTTCGTGGGTCCATCCCCACTCCTCGGTTTGGTCTTTGTTCGAGGGTGAATTTTCAAGCACATGTGGGCTCACTCACACCATCGGATGCTTGTAAATAGTACGCCAGTGATGGACATGGCGTCAGTCTGGCACGCCTCTCGAAGTCAAGCAATTTGTCCCCTGTCACAGACTCCAAGTCCTTGTACACAGCTTAGGAAATCGTGTGCTTTTCAGCAATATCATACAATATTTCCTCATTATTCCTGTGTTATCTCCAATTATAACAGCAGAATTACTCCCAAATTACTTTAGTACATTCGTATGCCATGTCTCTAGGGGTTTGTCTCTACTAACTCCCTTAAAGATCCTGGGTTCATTTCTCTTCGGCAGTCCCTGACTACTCTCTTTTCTCCCAGTGTATCAGGTTCGACACCAGTCAGCCTAATGCCCTCGGGTACAGTATATGTTACAACGTTACAACTGGCAACGAATGACAAACTGCAACTGCTTCTAGCTGAGTACGCAGCGGCACGTCTTCATAAAAGAGGCTAGAGTGGAAAAGAGTGCAGACGCCAACGGCGGCCACTGCTCTATCCACCCGGTCTTTAGAGAAGAGTTTGATGTGAAGCATTCCTGTCTCGTGTCCAGGAAGGAGTCTGGATTCCTGAAGACAGACAATGGTTGCCGTAAACGAAGATAATAATTGACGTAACTCAGTGAGAAGTCGAAAGTAGCTATTGCGGTTTCATTGTAATAGTGTCAGAGTGTGGAGTTAAAGGGATCGGTACAGGAAACCACCTTAAAAATTATAGAAAAGACTACGGATAACGTTAGCGAAGTGCTATGATATGCCGAGCGGGGAGTGATGCTGCTAATCTGTCTGCGAGCGAAGCGACAGGCCGAGTCAACGGGAGACAGATAAGCTGGGCGCGCCGGCCGGCCGAGTCGTGAGGGAGACTCACTGTATATGTATAGCCTATCAATGAAACATTCTAAATGAAACATTCTACATATTTACTAGCAAGCACATTTCTCAGAATTGAATTTGGCATTATCAAACTCAGGTCGCCTCCGTGGTGTAGTGGTCAGCGTGATTACCTACCACCCAGGAGGTCCAAGGTTCGATTCTCGGCTCTGTCACGGAATTTGAAAAATTATATGAGGACTGGAACGGGGTCTACTCAGCCTCGGGTGGCCCAAATGAGGCGAGAGCATTCGATTCCCACCTCAGTCATCCTTGAAGTAGTTTTCCGTGGTTTCCCACTTCGTCTCCGGACAAATGCCGGGATGGTACTGTGCCCTTATCTCCGAGTCAGATGTCAGCCAGAATCAGAAGATGGAAATGGATCGCAGCAACTAGTAGTACACGGCTAAAAAATACCTACCCAGGGCTACTGGCAAACACACACTGGAATGAAAATGAAAATCCTCAGCCTGCTTCCAGTCGACCGACCGGGTCAGGGAATGGAATGAATCAAGCCCCCATCTAGCGGCGAGGATGTGAACTGTGCCGGCTATCGAAGCCTGTCGCACTCCCCTAGGGCAATGATTAAATGAATGACAGATGATATGAAATGATAGTGGAGAGTGTTGCTGGAATGAAATTTGGAACAGGGAAAACCGGAGTATCCGGAGAAAAACCTGTCTGCCTCCGCTGTGTCCAGAACAAATCTCACATGGAGTGACCGGGATTTGAACCACGGACCCAGCGGTAAGAGGCTGGCGTGCTGCCGCTTAAGCCACGGAGGCTCCCACACACTGGAATAAGGAACATAAATAAACCTTCTTCAAATGCTATAGTTCAATTCGACTGGGTTCAGATAACCAAATACAGGAGCTTGAGAAACTCTCGAATCTCGGGCGTAATGGGACTAGGTAGTAGGTTCGAGCCACTAAACTACAACTATAGTAATTTCACCTTAACCCCACTACAATAAAACATAAAGCAAAGTTATAGAAAAAACTTCAAGCAAACGTAAAAAGGTGCTCGATGAATTTATTCAAAAATATCCAACTCCACTATATCTGACAGAGTATACTTACTTAATTCCTGCCGCTCCTTCCGGAGCATAGGGCCTTGGCGAAATTTCTCCACGCAGTACGGTTCCTGGCCGTTCTCTTCACTTGACTCCAGTTCTTGTCCACCTCTGCAATTTCATTTTCGATCGTCCTCTTCCAGGTCTTCTTAGATCGACCTCGCCTCCTGGCGCCTTGAGGATTCCAGTCTAGCGCCGCCCTCTCAATAGCTCCGTCCGGCTTCCTTAGTGTGTGACCAATCCAGCGCCATTTCCTCTCCTTGATCTGGATGCTAATAGGTTGTTGATTGGTGATGGTCCAAAGATCTTCATTTGAGATTATGTCCGGCCACCTCACATTCATGATGCGACGCAGACATCTGTTAATAAACAGCTGTAGCTGGTTGTTGATAGGTTTTGTGACTTTCCATGTTTCACAGCCGTAGAGAAGAATCGACTTTGCGTTGCTATTGAAAAGGTGGAGGTCTTCCTGGAAATGTTTCTATTTCTCCAGATGGGGTAGAGCTGGACAAAGGCGCCATTTGCCTTCCTGATACGGCTTCGAACATCTTCCTCTGCTCCCCCATCATTTGTGACTATACTTCCAAGGTAGAGGAAGGACTCAACTCGCTCAGTGTCCTTTCCGTTGACTGTCAAACTAGTCGTGATGTCAGAATTTATCCTCATCTCTTTGGTCTTGTTGGTGTTGATCTTCAGTCCTGCACGTTCTGCTTCTCTCTGCAACCTCCCCAGCTTATCTTCTATGTCTCGGTACCGTTGTGCCATAAGACAAATGTCGTCTGTGAAATCCAGATCTTCAAGCCTGTCATTTATACCCCATTGAATACCCCTCTTCCGTCCTCCCATTACCTTCTTCATCACACTATCCAGGACCAACAGGAACAGAGTGGGGGAAAGGACACACCCCTGTCTCACTCCGGAACTGACCTTTATCTTTTCTGTTAATTTGCCTTCGTGAAGAACCTGGCACTCATACCCTTTGTACATCTCTTCCATGATTCTGATGATCTTTGTTGGAATTTTATATTCCTCGAGAGTCTTCCACATGATTCTTTGATTTACGGAGTCGAAAGCTTTCTCGAAGTCAACAAATGTGAGGTAAAGGGTATTCCGCCACTCCACACTCTGCTCCAGGATGATTCGGAGGGTGTTGATGAGATCCACACAGCTGCGATGTTGTCGAAATCCAGCCTGTTCCTTCCGAAGCCTTTTTTCTACGCAGTCTTTTATACGATTCAGGATGACTCTCGCCAGCACTTTGCTTGGAATGGATAGCAAGGTGATACCCCTCCAGTTGTTACAGTTTGTGGTGTCCCCTTTCTTCGGCAACTTGACTATCAACCCCTTCTTCCAGTCGGTTGGTATTTTCTCCTCCTTCCAGATCTTCTCCAACAGCGGGTGCAGCAGATCGATCGTAATATCCAGGTCTGCTTTCAGTACTTCCGCTGGGATATTATCCAGACCTGGTGCCTTCCCGCATTTCATCTGCTTCAACGCTCTCCGTATTTCGCCCCGAGTTGGGGAGTCGAGGCTGATGCTTGGGTCACTTTCTGCTTCCTCTTCATCTTCTCGCTGCTTACTTTCTGGTCCTCTATCTCTATTAAGAACCCCCGCAAAGTGTTCTCTCCATCTTGTCAGCTGCTGTTCACACGTCGTGAGGATCTCGCCCGTCTTGCTCTTCACAGGCCTAGTTTTATTAAAACCTTTCTTCGAAAGCATCTTTGTGATGCCATAGAGCTCCTTAACGTCCCTCCCTCTTGCCGCTTCTTCTTCTTTCTCCGCCTGCTCATCAATCCACCTCCTATGATCCTTCCGTACACTCCTCTTTACCTGCCTGTTTGCTGATGAATACTTTGCTTGTGTGAGAGCCTTCTGCTGCCTAGTCTTGCAGGTGTTGAGCTTGGCCTTAATCTCCTTCCTATAATTTATCTTGTCCCAGGTCTGATCGGATATCCATTCTTTCCGCAGGTAGTTCTTGTACCCGAGCTGCATCTCACTGGTTTCCACGAAGATATTCTTTACCTCGCTCCACACAGTCTCCACGTCCTTCTCTGTCTCGGAGTCCAACACCTGGAATTTATTTCTGAGCTCCAGTTTAAATTGGTCCAATCTCTGCTGGTTCTTAAGCTTGCCCACATCAAACTTGTTGTGCCGAGTGTTAAACTTTCGGCGGACTGCGACGATCTTCATGTGGAAGTTGGCAACCACAAGATGATGGTCACTACCAACGTCCGCTCCTCTCTTGTTCCTAACATCTTCCAAGCTTCTTCTGAACCTCCTGCTCACCGCGATGTGATCAATTTGATTTTCTGTGACTTGATCAGGAGACACCCAGGTGACCTTGTGGCACCGCCTATGAGGAAATACCGTGCCACCCATCACCAAATCCTGACTGGCGCAATATTCCGTAAATTTCTCCCCATTGTCATTCATCTCACCAAGGCCATGTTTACCCATGATCTGCTCCAACCCCTCATTGTTTGAGCCCACCTTCGCGTTGAAGTCTCCCATAACAATGAGAATGTCCTTCTTACGTGTTTGTCTTGTGACATCTCGCAGCATTTGGTAGAATTCTTCCTTCTTCTCTGGCTCCGACTGTTCTGTAGGCGCATAGCATTGGATGATGATCACATTCCTGATCTTTGTCTTGAACCTAGAAAACATGAGCCTACTAGAAATTGGCTTCCACTCCATAAGGCTTCTCTTTGCATATCTGTTGAGCAGCAACCCCACTCCATCCCTGTGTTCTTCATCATCGCCCCCAGAATAGAGAAATGTAATTCCATCTGTTGTCTGTATTTCACCAAATCATGGCCACCTCACTTCACTCAATCCTAGGATATCCAGCCCATAGTTCTTCATCTCCCGTGTCACTTGTTTCAGTCTGGTTTTCTCCATCAAGGTCCTCACATTCCAGAAACCGATTTTCGTAGTCCTCTTCATGCCAAAAGTCGTCATCAGGTTATCCGTCCGGTTTTGTAATTTCGCTTCAGTTTCCGTAATCAGTTTATTTAAGAGGAGCGAGTGATTAACCCACTGCCTCCGAGTGCCTTGGAGGGGCTGCCACCTGAAGCCTGAGGCATCAGATTTTTTTCTGTCAGGGTTTCTTCCCTTAGCCTTTGAAGAATCAACTCCAAACTACAAGGCAGCAGTTGACAGAGTATAGACAGCAAAAAGAAATAAACCTCCGAGGTTAACTAATAATCACTATAAACTAATAAACTAATAGTGTAACATTAAAAAAATTCTGACACCTGCCTGTTGTGTCCAAGTTCTCAGGATCAACACAACAATATAGATGAAATTATTAAATTCCAACGTAAAATGATGCTATATAGCGATGGCCGGTCGCTATTACAACTACAATGTTTTAATCTATACACAGGATCCTGATTCCTACCCTAATCCTGATTTCGACGTAACCATAATAAGAATATGGTTTAAAATGCCATTAATATTTACATTATATACATGTTTCAGAGCACTTCCTGCCTTATCTCGCATTCCTTCTTCTTGCTAAAACTGATATTTCCACTAACTGTAGTCATAATTTTGGTTTGTAGTCATAATTGGGACAAATCACCCGTTCAGTTAAGCCTAGTTTATTGTAAAATGAACTTCCAGCTAGTCTTTCCATTTTAAATAATAATAATAATAATAATAATAAAACTCTTTAAATAAATACTAGAACCAAGTATTCTCTTTTTACATTCAACAATAAGATCGCATTCCTACTGATCAGCTGTTAACTACTGACAAGACTTGCTCCAACCGTGTATTATTACTCGCTAAACATCAGCGAATTTCTCATACAGATAACCTCATAGTTTCCTTAAACAACTCACATCGTAATGCTAGGCCTTCCTCGTTAATATCACCTCCCAGTATCTCTTCAAACAAACATCAACCAATGCTAATTTAGCCCACTGTTGCCACAGTCATAAAACTGCATATCATTGCTCCTCCACTGCGTGGGCATACTTCACATACTACAACAATCAATAACTGCGTTGGATCTGTCTATAATTTACTGAAAACAATTAAATGTACTACTTTCACATAACAGCTGATCGACTGTAAACAACTCCATAACTATTCATAGGTTCATAAATCCTTTAATCTCTGGTATTTCCAATAAATTCGCAATAACAATAATTTCCACATAACTTTCTAGCTTTACTTCATTGTCACTCATGACAATTAAAATGACATATTTCTGTATTATGTTCTTTATCTATGCCAGAACAAGGTCAACACGTTGATGAAATCTGGGCAAAGGCCTCCACACATATTAAGACTTGTGCTACTGACATCATGGGTAAATCAAAACCTGGACGCAGTTTTATCAATAAAGAGATATGGTGGTGGAATTCTCATGTCCAAGATGCCATCAGGATGAAGAAGTTAGCGTTTAAGACCTGGCTCCAATCGGGATTGGATCTTGATCGTCAGCAATATAGAAGATTGAAGTCGGATGCCAAAACAGGAAGTGGCAAAGGCTAAAGCAGACCATTGCAAGAGCATATACGAAGAGCTCAACACAGCAGAAGGAGCAAATAATATCTACAGACTAGCGAAGAATCGCCATCGTTCCATTCAAGATGTTGGATATGTTATGATCATTTAGAATGAAAATCAAAAACCTCTACGGAAACCTAATGAGATCCTTAACCGATGGAAACAGCACTTCGAAAATATTAGCAACGAAGAATTTCCGCATCCGCCACTACCAGCTGCGGATCCTGTACTTGGTCCAGTACCAGCCATCACGGTTGCCGAAGTGGAGACCGCTATGAAGAAAATGAAAAATGGAAAGCCAACTGGACCGGATGATCTCCCATCGGAGGTGTGGAAGATGCTTGGATCACAAGCAGCTCAGTTTCTAGCAGATCTCTTGAACAAGATCATCAATGAAAACGCAGCTCCTCTTACTTGGCTCAGCAGTGTAACAATACCAATGTGGTTTTATGAAAGGTACAGGGACAATCGATGCTATTCACGCCGCTCGTCTTTGGATGGAAAGGCACCTAGAAAAGCGGAAACCACTCCATATAGCCTTCTTGGATCTTGAAAAGGCCTTCGACAGGGTACCTCGTGACAGCATGGGGTACCAGAAGCATATGTTCAATGGGTTCAGCTTCTTTATCGGAATGTCACCAGCTATGTCCGATGTGCTTCAGGAAACTCCGCAACTTTTCCCATCAGAGTTGGTGTTCATCAGGGGTCAGCTCTGTCCCCGCTCCTGTTCAACATCTGTCTTGACCCCATCGCAGCCGAACTACTGCAACCACATCCCTGGACCTTGCTCTACGCTGACGATATCATTGTAGCCTGCAAGTCTCGCCAAGAATTGGAACAACATGTTCAATGTTGGAAAACTGCACTAGACACCCATGGCCTACGACTTAATATTGGGAAGACGGAGTATATGGTGTGTGGAGTACCAAGTGAAGGACCTATTCACATTGATGGCACTGAATTCCGAAAATCATCTGTATTCAAATACTTGGGTACGCTAATCTGTTCAGATGGCCGAACACTCCCAGATGTCCGAAACAGAGTCAACGCTGCATGGCTGAAATGGTGCCAAGTTACTGGAGTCCTTTTTGACCGGAATGTGCCACTATATCTGAAGTCGAAAATTTACAGAACCATCGTTCGACCAGTAGCACTGTACGGTACTGAATGCTGGCCAGTAACGGAGAGACATGAACAACAACTACATGTCATGGAGATGAAGATGATTCGCTGGACACAGGGACTTACTAGACTGGACCGCATCAGGAATGACAATGTTCGAGCTTCACTTGGTGTGGCTCCAATCCATGAAAAAATGCGGGAGAGCCGTCTGCGTTGGTATGGCCATGTACCGCGTAGCAATCACTCTTCGGTCGCGAGAACTGCACTTGACTACAGTCCAGAAGGCCGACGACCACGAGGGCAACCGAGAACGCGCTGGCTGGATACTATGAGGGAGGACATGCAACTAGTGAATGCCACAACTAGAGACGCTCAAGATCGAGGCAGTATGGAAGAAAAAGTGCAGAAAAGCAGACCCTGCAATAAAGCGGGATTAATGCTAGGAAGAAGATGATGATGATTTCTGTATTATGTTTTCCAAAACATCAGTCTCCTTTCCATATAACATTCAAATACACAATGAAATAATTCCATTTTTAACTATCACTCACGATGACAATAATATTTATGCCCATTTTCATGGTCCATTATAATGAAACAATATCGGACTTATTATGAAAAAAAGCTCTTCCTCTGACATTGTCAAACAGCTGACTGAAAATACGTGCTAACCTCGATCATGAAAATATTATCATGGACTGAAATTAAATTATGAAAATATGAATATCTGCTCAAATCAGATAATGCAATAAAATCCTAAAATACGAAAATCCTAAAATACGAAAATCCGAATCGCCAAAATCATTACTCCAAAGCAATAAAATTTTAATCTCAAAAGAAGTCGAACCTCGGACTCAAATAGTCCATCCAAAGAAATAAATAACAGCTGAACTGTCGTAGAATCAGACAAAACTGACTTACTAAAATATTAATCCATTTAAAAATTTAAAAATCCTGCAAAATGCCTAAAATACTAAGTATGAAATAAAGTTGAAAGTGGTCACTACAGATACACTCCTAGTTCGCTAACTACATTTCTGGCCTACTAAAAGGGAATTCTTGTTTTACTTTATGCTGGGTAAAGTTGATTTTGAGAAAAACATGAATTACTCTCCGTGCTCCGGTTCGTGCGTCTGGCACTTTCCTGGGTTCGAATTCCATTCTGACGTGCACCTCACAGGACCAAGATGATACACAGAACAGCTCCCAGCTCCAAGATGAATCGCCTGCCTCCACCAAGATGGTTCGCCTACCCGTCCTGCTTCGCACGTTCTCGACCTCCCTCCATCTTCGACTCCCGGTTCTGGATTTTCATTCTTGTTCTTCTGTTCGTCGGTTCTTGAAGCCTTCTACGCCGAATTCCATTCTCTTCTCCGATGTTCCGTCCATATTGTTGTAGAGTAGAGTGTGATCGTTAGAAATGTTACGAAAATATCATCTTGGAATTTTCCAATGTCACCAATGACATGGCTATGTCACTCCCGATATTCTTGCGTCCATCCTGCAGGTTATATTTCCCTCTGCATGATTTAGCACATGACCACCATCACTTCCGTAGAATTTAAAAATGTCCCTCTCAATCTCATTTGCGAAAGCTTTTCCATTATGACGTTAAATAAAGTTCGGAAGTAGACTTCCAGTTCATACACTGTTCCACGCTAACACGATGCTTCTCAGTTCACGTTCTCAATTCTGATCACTGTGCTACTGCACTGCTCACACAACTTCGACTGCCCGCTTTACGAACTGCACGTTTTTCAAACACGCGTCCCCGCTTCTGAACTGATTTCTTGCCAATACTCACTCTCTCATTCAGCTCACAGAAATAATATCTCGAAATCTTATCATAAATACTGGCATATATTCCACCGCACGTTTATACAAGTCTCCAATAGTATATCGTTCGCCTATAACACTTTCTTTGTTCACTCCCGCAAACGTTTCTTTAAAACCGCGCACTAGCGGACCGGAGTTCGATAAGACCTCTCTCCCCGAGCGTCACACATACAAGATGCCTCCATTATTCGCAATTTATGCCACCTCCACGCTAATCATTGCATCATCCAGGCATTTCGCACTCACATTTGGCGGGATTCTCTTCATATCCGTTTTCTGTCGTTATGGGACATATTTCTTCAAAATTATTTTTATAACAATTCTTCAAATAAATAATTGTAATTTTTTCATACATAAAATATTGTATAAAAGCTCGAAATAACATTTTTGCAAGCGCGGGTAATTAGCTTGAAGAAAATTATTAATTGGCCCTCAGCTATCACGTGACCTATCATAGCGTTACTGGACACCTTCCAACACCTATTTTAGTAGCGCTAAAAGCCTACCTTACACCTGGTTGTCAAGAACACACCAATTTCTGAAGAGCAGACTGCCTATCTCATAGGAGTTCAAACGAAAACTGTCTCTTGCCGCCTCAGAGATTATTTCCTGCAATCTTTTCCCTGATTGGCTCGCTACTCCACACAGCGCTCGACTCTCACTAGCCATCGCTCAAGTCCAGTTTCCAGCTTCAATAAATTTAGAAAACTTTATGCATATTCATGTGGGCGAGAATGATATTGCTCAAACCACAAATTCGAGTACAATACCTAACGTAAGGCCACGGCCGCCTCTTTCTCTCTTCCTTGTCTCTCCCTCTCAATCTTTCCATCCCTTCCCATCCCTCATAAGGCCCCTGTTCGCTTTGTAGTTGAGGCTGCCTGGGCGAGGTGCTAGTCCCACCTCCCCAGTCGTATCCTCCACCTCGAAGTCTCAAGCTCCAGGACAATACCCCTAGAGGTGGTAGAGGTGGGATCCGTCACTGAGTCCGAGGGTAAAACCAAACCTGGAGGGTAGAACGACTAAGAATAGAAAAAATCAAACTCGCTAATTAATAATTAAACATGGTGGCTGTTAGCTCGTTGGTGCACCCTGTTTCCTTCATAGCTCGACAATTTATCAATACATTAGTGTTCTGCTTTTTTAAGTGTACTGTTAAAAGTGACAGCTACAAAACTGACCACTACCAGAATCATATTTGAAAAATTAGCATTTTTAGTTTTGAGTTACCGGCAATTAAATATTGCATATTTTCACGAATATTTGGCATGTATATATTTTTCCCAAACAATTATCTACCCTAGCAACATGCTTTTGGTCAGTTTTGCAGTATGTATCACTAAGAACATGAGAGAAAATTATAATTTAGGAACAAGAGAAATGGATTTGAATCATATCGTTTTGATAAAATGAGGCGCACAGTTATCTGACCCATGTAGAGAGACTGTAGCATTCCAGTGGGTGCTAAAATGCTCCTGGGTCATTAGATGTTCCCCCTAAAGCAGTTTTTGCAGCTTCATCTTAATCTTAATCTTCTTCTGCTTTGTCTGGCCTCTTTTGTGACTTCTTGCAACCTTTTTGAACAGACATTGTACTCATCACATCCTATTGTAGCATTGCACGTTCACAAAAGATACCAGGATTCATGTCCATTTGTTTTAGCACAGCCAACCTACTCTTCAACCCATCATTAAATGACATAATTGCATCACTGGTGGCAATCTTCACAATTATTGTCTTTATACAGAATCCAGTTTTAGATCATACTTTCCAAATCCTACCATTGAGAGACTCATTATCATTCTGTGTATAGCCTCCTTAGCACCTTTTCAACAGTTCAGTAGCAACAAAATCCTTAGTTAGTTAGTTAGTTATTGTTTTTTTAAGGGGAGGAACTACGAGGTCATCTGCCCCTCTTAACACAGATTAAAGAATACAAATTTGGAATTGAATTTAAAATTTTGAGGTGGACGCCTAAATTTAAAAAGACCAAAAATTAATAAAACAAAAACATTAAATAAAAAATTAAAAATTATAAAAATAAACAAAAATTACGGAAAAACAAAACATTATCATTCAAAAACGAACAAGTCGTTGAAAAGAACCTTAATCACATCCATAACAACTGTGCTTGCATCGACCGCTCGCTGTTGCGGGCATCAGGAATTATCTCCTTTCGGGCAGAAGTAATGACGTGGATTTTCATCAGATGTGCTCAACAGGTTTCAAGACTTCAAATTAAATTAAATGAAAAATTGTTCCATTTAGTGTGAAGGTGGATGTTTTCCCCGGAAACATGCAAATGGGACTTATTGAGTTGCAGTGTAGTATGACTTACGTGAGACATTTGAAAATGTTGGACTTTTTGGAGTTTTACTCAGTGTATTTTGAAACAGATCTATTGCCAGCAATCAGAACTAATGCTCTATCCATAGAATCTCTTTTTGGCAGCACTTACATGTCAGCAGCTATTTTCCAAAATGAAGAACGTTAAGTCAGAATTGAGGAATTGTGTTTCTGACACTCATTTAAAGACCTCAATTCGAATTGCTTCATCTGACATAAAAGCCAACTGTGACAGATTCGTGAAAAAGAAAGAATGAGAGATTTCTCATTGAACTAAAAAATATCAGCATTTTTAATTTAAGTCTTGTAACGTTTAAATATATTTTCTTAGATTCATGTTTCACTATTTCAAGTTCTAATCATTGAATCAGGATTGGATTTTCATTCAAAAAATGTCAACCCCTGGCACTATCCAGCCCATGACGGGCTAAGGCCGACCAAGTGACCGCTGCCCAGCCATTTGGCCTGCAGATATTGGGGTGACGCGTGATCAGCGCGTCGGGTCCCCTCGTCCGTTAATCTTGGTATTCGTGATCGGGGCGCTGTCTCACTGTCAGACAGCTACTCAATTGTCCTCACGAGGCTGAGTGCACCCCGTTCCAACCCTCACGTCAGTTTTAAAATCCCTGACGGAGCCGGGGATCGAACCCGGGGCCTCCGGGTGAGAGGCAGGCGCGCTACCCCAACACCACGGGGCCGGCGTTAACAGGTTAACACCTTTTTAAAATACGTAACAAAGAAAGAAACATGAATAATGTTTCATATTTGCTGTAATAATGACGGTGGATAATTACTAGACTAGAATTTATTTATTCATTCATATTAAGTAATTTTAGAACTAACAATTTTTATTACTATCTAAAATTTCTCAAAGGGAACGATTTGGTGTCGCGGTCATCAACAACAAAATGCGTGAGGGTAGTCTGCGATGGTTTTGGCACGTGCTACGGTCTGGAGCGAACACCATTGCAAAACAGGGCTACACACTAGAGGTCGCCGGGAAAAGACCAAAGGGGCGACCGAGACAGCGTTGGACCGATACACTGCACAGGGATCTGAAAAGCGTCAACCTAATTCCCGACATGGCCCATGACCGAGTAAAGTGGAGGCATCGAATTCACATAGCGGACCCTGCCACGAGGCGGGACAAACGCTAAAGCAAAAGGAGAAGGAGAGGGAGAAGAAGAAGAAGAAGAAGAAGAAGAAGAAGAAGAAGAAGAAGAAGAAGAAGAAGAAGAGGAGTACCATCTAAAAGTTAAATAAAAATTATTTTAAAATTTAATATGCCTATAAGAAACATACAGACCTAATATTTTAGGATAGAAGTGTGATATATTTGTGTTAAGTTAGTAAACATAGCATAACGCAGAATCATATATCAATGTAGTCCGCAAGCGTTTAAATAATACAAATTTAGCCCTTTATTAAGAAAAGGCCTAGTCTACGCAGTAATGGCAGTTAGATACGGTATGCAAATTAAACATGGCTTCCCTTAATATGTATACACCCATGGGCGTAATTTATAAGGAACAGGGGTCCCTTTCAAAGTCAATCACAGAAAATTATAAATATTGTCAATACGTGTAAAGTCATCACCTCAACTTCAGTATTCTTGGGATCTGACAGTGGTTAAAATATTGAAATATTCTTTGGTTGGAGCAGAGGATTTCGATGTTCCATCCCTTAAAATAACAATCACCTCAATCATTATCTTTAGGTGTGGATTCCAAAAGTCTTAAGGGGATATTGTACAGATATTAAGCAGGGATGTTGCTATAATCTAGGAACTACAGACAACGTACGATTTAAAATAATAGGATCTGTAGTCAGCAGCCTAACTATCTTTAAAACGATTGTTAATTAATAAGTACAAAACATGAATCGAACTTATCCAGGCCAAGTAAAAGAGGGAAAACGAAGAAAGAAAAGCATGGTACTTTATGATCCCTAGTTACAAGCGTTACGCTGCAATCACTGTGGACTAAGAGCCGGGGCAAAAATCAAATTAGATTTAAAGTACCCCTTTAAATTATATGAATCATCTGTATCGAAAGCCTCCGTGGCTTAGGCGGCAGCACACCGGCCTCTCACCGCTGGGTCCGTGGTTCAAATCCCGGTCACTCCATGTGAGATCTGTGCTGGACAAAACGGACGCAGACAGGTTTTTCTCCGGGTACTCCGGTTTTCCCTGTCACAATTTCATTCCAGCAACACTCTCCACTATCATTTCATTTCATCTGTCATTCATTTAATCATTGCCCCAGGGGAGTGCGTCAGGCCTCGGCAGCCGGCACAGTTCATATCCTCGCCGCTAGATGGGGGCTTCATTCATTCCATTCCTGACCCGGTCGGAGACTGGAAACAGGCTGTGGATTTTCATTTCATCTGTATCGAAAATACTTTTCATGAGGATATTCTATTTTCAATATACACAAAATTCAATCATTGCATTAGGCAATTTTCAGTTTAACACTCCATTATCCTCCCGTTTCATAACTTAAGTTAATTGATAGAAAATGATATGGCAAAGGAAAGTTTGATATCAATACAACTGTGCCAGCAATACAGCAACCTTGTAAGACCATGTGCAATGCTATTTATTTAGGATGCATTTAGAACAAAATCTTGGGAGGTAAGTCTCCCGGATGTTGGTTAACCTTGGAAACCTTTTCAAGCAGTAGCCTCAAGCTAATGAGCCCGTATTTGCTCATGCTGGTGATGATTTTTATGAGGGCCATGAAATTTTCATATCTGAGAATCGTAGAACGCGCCCGGAAGCATGCTCTAGCTTCAGACGCACTTTTGGCTTTACTCAGATGCTCCAAATATTTGTTCTACAAGATTAAAGATTGTATCTTTAATGTGCAAACTAGGACGTATCATCTACAGTCATTCTGCATAATTTGCCAGGATGTGTTGGCCTGATAATTATTTAATTGTCATTTGATAAAGGTATAACATCGAAGAGATGCGAACAGGATTTTTTTTAGCGTATGGCTTTTAGGGCCGGGAGTGTCCGAAGACATGTTCGGCTCGCCAGTTTGTAGCTACTTCTATGCGGTCACCCATGGGGTGAGCTAAAAGGACCGTCCCGTGTGGAGTGTTGTCTGGGGAGGAAAGTTTGATTGTAAGGACGAGGATTGGAAGGTAGCGGCTGTGGCCTATAGTTAGGGACCAACCCCGGCATTTGCCTGGAAGGAAGATGGGAAACCACAGAAGACCATCTTCAAGGTTACCGGCGGGGGGATTCGAACCTCATCGCCTCCCGGATGTGAGCGACTGCCAGCAGCCATGCCGTAACGACCACGGCTAACTCACCCGGTGAACAGGAAGTAAGTAGTCGCTACACGACTCGGGAAGCATTGACGCCGGAACACTAGATTCCATGCAAAGGCATACCCTCTTGTGCGTTGGAAACGTACGCACGTACTTATCGATTGTTCTGTAAGACCAGGGTATCTGTAGGACCGAAGTGTCCATCTTCACCAAATATCCGAGTGCATCGAGTATTATTTTAGCACCAAGTGTGCTGGTGAAATTTGTAAGTTGCCAGTTGCAACAAGAAGTGTTCTATTTCGAGTAAAAATTGCGAAACGCAACATTTCACGACCGAGCACATGGCCGATTTTTCCTGCCATATGGCAGAGGTGTATTTTCAATAAATTTCCAAAGAGTGGAAATCATCCAGCTACTGTGAATAATACAGCTAAAATTACAATATTACAACGCATATCCGAGCCGTGCAAAGGCCGAGATTTTTCGTGCGTAGATTGAAGTGATAATCTACGATTTCAATTTTTCAGATAATAGAATCTGTGTTGTACGATACTACACGTATCCTAAAGTCAGTGAGCAGACACATGGTCATTTTTATAAATGTCTGCAAAAGTGTAGAATCAGTTTTGATCCGTGAAGCCACGATAAATTCTGTGATAAAACATCGTATTTCCACCATCTACAAGATGCTATTACCGCACCACGTGCTGAGGACCTTCTTCAATGCTGTTCACATGGCCTAAGCTATTCGATGAGGGGGACATCAATCATCTGACAGCATTGCAGAATGGAAGAACAGGAGAGAATGGTCTTTTTCGTGGCCACAGAACGGAGGAATTTGCCCAAGTCTGAAGGAAAGGAAGTACCCCTCATTATTTCCTCATGGACGAGGTGAACTACAGTATGTTACGCCGCGAGTCAAGCATTTAATTCTCTTGTAAAGATTATCGGTCACGGTGCAGTAGTGTTAGCAACCGTACTTGATAACAGTCTTTTAGGTATGTTTTCCTTCTTGTAGACACCAGTTTTGGTGATATTCAGTTTTCATGAGCTTCCACACAGTTGTTTTCAAAAGCTCATGGTTAGCCACCCTTGGTGTGTTCGCACACTGGTGCAACATTGTAAAATGTGAATTTCCAATTCATGAAAACCCAGATTATGACTTAAAATGAGGAGCAGTAATTTCCTTTAACAGCTGATGCTGAATTGCAATGTTATATTTTTGAGCTCCCTTTTTGTACATTTTTAGTACGCCACTGACGGGCGTATCGTTTGGATGAGGAGGTTTACTCATCTCACCTGTGATAATTTAAATACTTTTTGAGTGGTATTGTAAGCCACGAGATTCGAGCTGAATCTCATATCATTGTAACAAGTGTAGCCAGCTATAGCTCACTTTGATCCCGATTACATGATAATCGTATTATTTATAATTTTATAATAATTATTATTTATAAGGTGTTTATCACATTTATAATCATTTATTGTGTTTGTATGCACGAGATTGTGTCTTTTTTTAATCCGCGGTGAAGTGGAATATCTTTCTAAGACTTTCATATGGGAGGTATATCTTCCATTTAATCCTATTTGCTTTAACCAAGCATTTATATCTTTGTAGTTTATTTTTGATGGTCTACAACATCGCATTATGAACTATTATAGAGTAACATTACTCAAGTGTGTACTAAGGTCACCAGTGATCTGTGATATTGTGAACCCTACATGTATTTTGAAACAGTTAAAGACTTTGCCGAGTGCAATTGACTCACATGCAGTGAGGAACGCTGGGAACTGTGCCAGAACATATGACAGGTGTTCTGGAGGCCATGAATCCCGTTGCAAATATTACCCATAAAGCCAACGTTGATTTCCAGTGAGACCACGACTTCATGACACACACTTCTTATACGTATTTTGTAAGGTATTTTCCGATCGAGCCCAGCTTGTGAATGCTAGATGTTTATGCAGGTCAAGTAACAAGTTACCAATTGTTTTGATACAGGGTGACTCCCAAGTCACGAACCCATATTACATTTTTCGCACATGTTGTAAGCGAATGATAGTTGATTATTCCTATGATATTATACGATCAGAGGTTTCATTAGATGAACCAGGCTGATTTTCTCACATTATGTGAATTGTTATGTCCGTGTGTTGACACGTGAAGTATTATGATATTTGAGATGGCCGGCAGATCTAAGTCTTGGTCTAGACTGACCGAGGATTTTCCTGTGAGCTTGGAGAGCCAAATAGATTACTCATGAATGATAACGGAGTCTTTTATAATCCGTAGTGTTATTTGTGATTGCCGGCAGATCATAGCTTCGTGCTAGTCTGACCGAGGTCTTTCGCTTGTGAGCTTTAGAAGCCACGAGGATTGCTTTAGATTGTTAGTGACTTTGCGTGACACCTGTTTATGTGTTATTGGAGCCATTTAGTTAGCTCAAGGCGTTGTGTTGACTTATCGGGCCACACGCCTCGTAAGCATCTCTTGTAGACTCACGATTAGTTGGTTAGGTAGCTCATGAGTTAGAAGCCTTGTGTCATATGGTCATTCGTCATAAATAATGAACTCTTAATCCGACGATTGTAATAATCACACTCTAAATCATGAAAATTCATTTATATAAATCTACGACGTTAAAATGCACGAAAAATAATAACCGTTTGTTAAATCTTGATTTTCTTAACTACAGCTGACCGACGCATAGCGCTTATGAGGTTATTCCTGAAGGAATTGTTTGGAAGTTTTACTTTTCGACTGACGGAGATCACCGGCTAACCAGTAGTTTGTAACTCGGGGGCCGCAGTGACCTCATGGTGAGACACTGTTTGACAGTTCATTTAGTTGTTTAATTCGTACACTTTAGATGACGAATGCTAACAAACAGTTATCATTCTGTTGTAGGCAGGATAATAATAATGTTTTGTGTCTTGTATTATTTATTATGTGTGTAAACCCATTGTACCATACTGTAACTTCTTATAGCTTTTGTTGTACAGCTATTGTTAATTTACTTATTGTAATCAGCTGACTGTTATCCTAGCTTTGCTTAGTTTTGCTTATACGGACGCTTATAGCCGTAGGTTACTATCAGCCAGGATTAGCTAGAATAGGTAACGTTAACTGTAAATACGGGAGTGGTACCAGTATAAGTAGCTTTGTTGTCATGATTTGACATTCTTTTGAGATGATGTTTTCTTTCTAGAACCATCAATATTTTTGCTTGTATCTTCAATCAGGGTTGTTTTTCGTACCACGTCCCAAGCTTTGCTTTGCTTTTCTGATGTAATTAGGATCTGTCGAGAGGGATAATAACATTCAGTTAGGGGATGTTTCTTTTTTGGAAGCTTTGCGGACTAGCTGAATTCAAACCCTCCGATGGTAGGATAGGGGTTTGGATTTTTCAATAAATAATTCCACGAATTTTAGTTAAGCCTGGATGTTTTCATTTGTAATTTTGTGTTTTGGGGGTGCATTTCTTTGAGTGTCTTTAACATTGCTAATGATGGAGACCCGATCTTTTGTGATATTGAGTCTTGCGCCGGCTAACCCCACAAGGAGTGCATCCAATCCTCTTGGGCAATGTGTTTGAAGGATGGGGTTATCTGGGAGGCCACGCACGGTTGGTGGTGACCAGATAACCTCCTCTAACGGGCACACTACCTACAGTATGAAATTCCCAAACGCAAGAGGTTGTCTGAACCTGTTAGCTAGTATTCTACGAAATTTTCTGGAAGTGCTCACACAAGGGATGAACAAATTATGGCAATTGTCTCCCGTACGAGCAGTGATGCAGACATATAAAACTTTGAATTTAAAAATAAGTTGCTGTTGTTTCATTTGACGGCGGCGGCTTCGGTGGCGTAGTTGGCAGCATGCAGAGCTTCTATGCCTAAGGTCGCGAGTTCACACCCGGTCGAAGTCGTCGGATATTTAAAGAGCGTTAAAAATCCCCTCAGTATGCCTTCCTTCGAGTGAGGGGAGCAAAGCCGGCCGGCGGTCCCATGTCATAGATTTATGGCATGTAAAAGAACCTTCCACTCATTACACTTGTCTGAAGCTAAATTATAGGTTAGATTTGACTAACGCTCTTAGGTTCCAATGTTTGTCGCCAAGAGCCGACTGCGGTGGCATCTAGTAACCAAGTTCAGAACTAGCTGTCGTTGACGGTGGCGTTTGGTAGGAAAAGTAGGAACTACTTGAAAATTGTTATTGTTATTGTTATTGTTGTTTTAAGAGGCGGAACTAAGATGTCATCTGCCCCTCTTAACAAAGATTAAAGTATAGGAAAGGAAAGGAAGCTTGTAGTTTAACGTGACCGTTAATCATGCGATCATGAGCTACGGGACCTCCATTTTACGTGGAATCCGAACCACAGGACAGGGCATTTCACTCCGAAAATCTCACATGCATTGACCGGGAAGATTAAAGTACACGGTACATATTTTAAATGGAATTTAAAATTTACAAGTGGACACCTAAATTTGAAAAGACCGAAAATTAATAAAACAAAACATTAAATAAAGCTAATAATTATAATATAAACAAAAATTACGGGGGGAAAATCTGCATTAAAAAACGAAAATTTAGATTTTTGGCCCTAACCCACTCTCACTTATAAAGCGGATGACGAGATCAGCAGCCATCACGTAATCGGCTATTATAAGTTTGAGCGCCATCTGCAAACCAAGGTTTCTTCGTAAGTCAGCAAGATCCACACACTCGGTTAAAATGTGGGCCACGGTGAAAACGGTTCCACAGGTACAAAGAGGGGCGTCTACCCTTCTCATTAGGTACGAGTTGGTGGATGTTGAGTCGAGGAGCAAGACAGTTTCTGATGACTGTCCTGGGCGAAGCGCGAGTCCAACCCAATATCTCGCGAACCAATAATTGGATTTGGACATATGGGTTGTCAAAGGACTTGGGGTGATTTCCCCTTTCCTAAGAAGAAATCTATATATTAAAAAAATGAAAGTTTTTTTGGAAAGTAGGCTATATTCCCAAAACTATCCATGGCAGAACGTTGTGCAATGGCTAAAACGAAAGGTCTCTATACCCTTTATCGTTTGAACAAAACACAATGTTTTTTTTTTTTTTTTACGAAAAAGTTGAATTTGCAAAGTAGGCTATATTTCCGAAACTAAGAATATTACAAAGCAGTGTGTTTGACGTAAACCAAAGGTCTTTACCCCCTCTAGCCTCTAAAACGAGTCCCATGTTCCCAGGACAAAAATTTGTAGTAGTGAGGGGGGGGGGGGCGGTCTACGTCACTCGGAGCCATGAGCGTTAAAAGACGCACCACGACTGATGTTGGCAACTTGATATCTCGCGAACCATTCATCGGAGAGGGTCATGCGACGACTCGTTTTAAGGGTATTTTTTCTCATCATTCCTATGACGGGCTCATTTACTAAACTAACCCAAAACTGCAAGGTCATTGACTTTCGTTTTCCTTGATAGGTAACAAACCGATAATCGTACATGGGCATGTTGTGTGTCCTTATAAGCGGTGCGAACCCCTTTTGTATGACACATGAATTTACTCAAGACACCCAAAACGTCAAGGTCATTGACCTGAGATTTTATAAACCAATAATCGGATTTGTACATATGAGGTATCGTAGGCTCGGAATGACGCTCTCTTTGCTATGACGCACTTATTTTATAGATTTACCCAAATCTTAACAAACAGCTAGGTCATCCGCCTATTAAATTTTGTGAACCAATGACGCTAGGGAATTTTGTGAGGTGCTCAAACGAAAGCTTGTCATGCCCCCTTTGCTGAGGACCTTGGATTTAACCAAAATGTTATGCCAGAGGGCTTACCTACATGAGGAACCTATTTTATTTATACGTGAGTGTACTGGCTTTGAGAGGTAAGACTTGAGCGGCTTTTATTGGAACTACTTAATTAATAAAGGAGTTACTCAGCAGACAACGTACGCAGTGGCCCTTTAAAGCAGACACTGCGGCCGCATATCGCAGTCCGACAACCCGAAATTTTGTGAACCCATTATTCGAGAGGGTCATGTGATGGCTAGTTAAGAGTGTTTTTTTTTTTCAATTTTCCTATGCTGTTTTTACTTATTCAAAACACCCAAAACCAAAAAAAAGTCATAGACTTTTGTTTCCCCCCGATTGATCGCAAATCCATAATGTTAGATGTTTACCGTCAGTGATGTAACATAGCCAGGAAGAGAAAAAAATATTGTAGGCTACACGTATGGTGACTGACAAGTCTTTGACAATTGGAACTTGTTTTCAGACCTGACTGCAGTACTGAGGGAGTATAGGTTGTAGGCATTTGTTAATAAACGACAAACGGTGCACACAAAATCCGCTTTATTGATCCAAGAATTAAGAGCAAACTATTTTTAATTGATCGGATAAAGAGGGTAACCGAAAAAACAAAATGGTGGCCATAGCATAACTTAACCTAAGCTAACTTTACCTAACCAAACCTAATCGAGGACAAGCCAAAGGCCTAAGTGTAAAACTCGTGAGTGGATGCTGTAATTGGCGATGTGAAAAGGAAAGGGATGAAGCTCTACCTATAGAGGGTAAGATAAAGCTAGTGCATGGTGCTAATACTCACACCCAAATACACGGGGCACACACAACTATCCCATGCTGTTCTTAAGGAAGGTGTTAAAACTAGCGCAGTGTTTACTGGGTAAGATGGTCGCTAGTCACAACGAGCTTTAAGTACACGGGGCTAATAATCCATATATCCCTATGTTTTAGCTACACGGGTGTTATGATTAACAACAAACATGCACTCGCAACAAACTAAACTAAACTGTCTTGCTGGCAGTGCTCAGACAGTAGGCAGGTGACAGAAATGCATCGCTAATAGAAATACAATCATTTCCGGTTGTCTAATGTTACCAGCTAACCATTTTGTGCTGCAGTAGCGAGCACTCTCAGCTCTTGCACTGGAGGTCTTAACTCGATTTCCAGCTCAGAGGACTAGAACGAACCAAACTAAGAAAGAACAGCACGGTGGCGCAGTGGTTAAGCTGATAGTCTTTCACTAAAGTAGACCAGTGATTCGATTTTCGGTTAAAACGCATGCCATAAACATACAACAAAGAAGGGATGATGTTTAAGACTGGCCACACTTGTCTCTTATTCAAATTATTACTTGGATGACAAATACAAAGACGGACTGGGTTTGATTCCCGGTTAATACATGTGAGATTTTCGAAGTGAAATGCCATGCCATTGGATTCGGATTCCACGTAAAAAAGAGGATCCCTAGCTCATAAACACAAGATTCATAATCACGTTAAACTATTTTTTTTTCTTTATTGATTTTTACCCAGTGGACTTACAACTTTTTCCATAAGGAATTGCATATAGAAATTTTCGAATTTGGAGATTCTGAGGGATACCTTGAGCTGGGTTCAATTTGTTTAATTTTTATGGACTTTGGAATGTATACTCTAAATCATCTAATTTCAATCCATTGCCCACGAATCTTTGAATAGTTCAAGAGTGGACAAAGACTTGAAATCTCTCTGGTCTAAATTCACACGAAAACTAAAATAATCAATACAAAACGTGTGACATTCTGCTTTGATTTTATATTTTATATCTATTAATGAATTTTTAAATTAATTAATTAATTAATTAATTAATTAATTAATATTTATTACACTCAGTGATATAGGTAGGTATATGATAACACTATATGTTAAGACTAATTTTTAGGTCTTGACCGGCCTTGCAATAAGAATTTGTTAACCAGACATGAGTTAGCTACCAGGGAACACGTTGGCGACTATGTCTGTTATTGACCAGTGAGTAGGGTTCTAGAAAGCTGTCTGCCATCTTTGTTTATATACAACAGATGCTTAGGCATATAGAGAAACCGAGCGACCATGTTTGCCTTTTCTTATACAAAAACGAGATATTATACTATAGACGGTAAATGCTAGTCAGCGGATGGTGACTCATTACTAAACCCCATTACACGATACCTGAGAGGTTTTCTAAAATTATTTTAAGATGCATTTCACCCTATATTAAACACCCAGTTCACAAGACTGATAACCGCAATGTTACGGAAAAACAAAAATTCTGCATTCAAAAATGAACAAGTTGTTGACTCAGGTTGGTTGCTTGGTTCCTCAGTTTAGGGGCTGCGACAACGCGGTCATGTAGCCTCGTGAACTTTGGGTGTGTGTAGAATCTGTCTGATAACCGGTGTTATTTGTGATGACTGTATTAGTGTGTGTTATCTGATTTTTAATTCAAGTAAGGACTGCAGACTTTGAATTTTTCAAATAGTTCGCACTTTTGCCACCAAACGCCACCATCAACGACTACTAGTTCAGAACTTAGCTACTAGACGCCACCGCAGTCGGCTCCTGGGAACGAACGTAGGAACCTAAGAGCATTGTTTACATTCTTAACCTATATAATTTAGCTTCACACAGGTGTAATAAGTGGAAGGTTCTTTAACATGCCATAAATCTATGACATGAGACCGCCGGCTTTACTTCCACTCCGAAGGAAGGCATACTGAGGGATTTTAACGCCCTTAAAAAATCCGACGACTTCGGCCGGGTTTGAACCTGCGATCTTGGGCATAGAAGCTCAGTATGCTACCAACTTAGCTTTTGCTGAGTCAATGTACACTGAAAAGTTTTGTAAACACTCAAGTCTACAGGACTAATTTCATTAGTATATGTTGGGTTGGCCGAGTGGATAAGGCGTTTGACTTAAGTTCAAATTTGCTGTATAAGGAAGCAAGGGTTCGAACCCCTTACCCGACATAACTATTGCCTCAACATTGCTTGGCGACACTGTATTATTATGATACTCTGTGCACAAAATCGCAAATTAAGTGCATTATTTAAAACCACTCTTTCTGAACATAGCTAGAGACTGTTGATGGTTAACAATTGCATTAATAGTGGGACGTGGGGATAGCAATTAAGAAAAACAAACAATACTCATACAATATTATCAGCGAATATATTCAGTCTCATGGTCTTGGCTCGTCATCTTAAGTATATTTATGTATTTGTGTGATATAATGGCTTGTGCGGCAGAAGCAGAAGGACCCCTGGACAATCTTACTCAAATCCAAAGGGGCTTTGACAGACTGTATGAGGATTTGAATGTAGTAAAGAACATTTTAGATGCTGATAAGCAGGAACTTAGGAATAATTGAGCTGCTGATAAGCAGGAACTTAAGGCTAGTATAGCGACATTGCATGTAAATTTAGCTACTCATAAGCAGGAACTAAACACCAATATTGACAATTTATCAAGCAACGTGCAATTGATAAAGGATGATACGAAAGAAATTCATGCTGAAATGTTAAATTTAACAACTGATGTATTAAAAGCCAATATGGAAATAGAAAGTATTAACTATCCTATAATAGTTATTAAATCAGATATTCAGTCATTAACTGTATACACTCAAATGGTATCTAGCGATGTAAAGAATCTAGTTGTCCGTTTGCAAACTCAAATTGCGCAAGTGCTGGCAGATTTTGAAAAGAGTAATTCAGCCACAGAGAAAAAGTTAGATGCTTGTGATAAAAGACTTACCCATAATCTCAAAGTTCTTAGAAAGGAATTGCATGGCCACGTATCAGGGCAAGTTAATGCTGTCAAGACACAATTTGTAGACAGATTGTAAGATTAAAAAAGAATTTAACCGAAAATTTAGATGGTTAAGTAAAGATTTGTCAGAACATATTGAGCGAGTACAGCAGAAAAATGAAACAGTAGTTAATAATTTGCTAACAGTTACTGACACGAATTCTACGGAGATAGCAGATATCAAAGAGAAAGTAAACCAGCTAACAGAGAAATTTAACAACAATTTCGTG
Organism: Meconema thalassinum; assembly: GCA_946902985.2. Taxonomy (NCBI): domain Eukaryota; kingdom Metazoa; phylum Arthropoda; class Insecta; order Orthoptera; family Tettigoniidae; genus Meconema; species Meconema thalassinum. The sequence goes on from OX336388.2 coordinate 1,207,268,034, forward strand.
CACGTGCGTAATGAACTACAGACACATATGAGAAATAGTGTAATTATTACAGCGGCAGAAATGGAAAATAAACTAAGGTTAGAGCACGACGTGACCACTATACGGATATCGAATCTGGAAACTGAACTAAGTAACGTGAAAAGTAATGTTATCAGAACTAGTGAGCAATCAGGGCAAACATTACAATCCGATAGTCCAAATGATTTAAGAACATCAGATAGTGTCAATGCTTTTAGCGCGCCAGATAGTCCTAAAGCTTATAGAACGTTAGATACGGAAGTAAATCGATCCAATAAAACTACGACGGTATACTTCACAATAATTCGAAACATTGATGATCGACCACGCAAGTTTAATGGGGTAATAACTTGACACCAATGGAATTCCTGGGAGATATTCGGGAATACATTGATGAAAACAGGATATCCAAGGACAGAGAGCTCAGAATAGTTGAATGACACTTGGAAGGAGTTCCGTTAAATTGGTTCAGGGCATTTAGAAGTTCGTTTATTAATATGGAAGACTTTAGTCAATCATTTCTACACCGTTTTGGAGTTCAGACGAACAGTTGAATATTAGAGCGGAAATGTACTCTAAGAAATATGTCACGTCCCATCCGACAAGATATGCGAATTACTTTACTACAAAGTTCGCAAAGCGACAGTTTCTAACACCACCTTTACCACGCCAGGAACTGATAAGAGCCATAACAAGACAATTTCCAATCGAAGTTCAGCGTATGCTCATAGTATCGGGAGTAGAAACCCTGGAAGATTGTGAAGAAGTTCTAAGGTGTATGGATCACGCTACTCGAGGCCAGAACGATAGACATGACAGAAAGGAAAGTCGGGAAATAACTGCGGTCTTAATGGATAGGATAGCCCTAACAGAAAGACCAGCGCAACAAGAAGAGAAAACATCGGGAGATTCTCACCAACGAGAAATTAATGCATATTCACAACAAAATGGTTATAACTACAACCGTAGAAACTACTATAATAATCAGAGAAATACCCCGTACAATCGAAGATATTCGAGGTATTGTAACAAAGGACAAAATAACTTGCACCAACGCTGGAGGTTTAACAGCTACTCCAACCAGAATAACAGATCTCAAGAAGAGAGGAACAAGCAAAACAGTAACAATTTGGGCACCAGGTATCAGGAAAGCCGAGAATATATAGAACAATTAAGAAATACTCGACCTTCAGCACCAACAGAAGAAGAGTTAAATCAGCCTAGTACTAGTGGGCTGAACAAAAAAAACAACAACAATAGGAAATGATATTCTAATCCACTCAGACATTGTACAAATTCAGGAATTGTACGAAATAAAGGACGAAAACTTCATATTTGAAAATGAAGAAGTACGCCGAGGGATCAGACATGAATTATCAATTATTTCTTTAAATATAATGGGATGCCAATTCAAGACGTTAGTGGCCACAGAGGCCATAGTTTCCATTATATCACAGTCATGCTTAGACTTGCTCCAGTCAAAAGGAAAACTTGACATTCTTCCTGCATCAGATTAGAGGAGTTATTCCAGACAGGATAATTAAATGCAAACAACAGGTTATGTTAGACGTGGAACTTGCCGGAAGGAAGATACAACACATCTTCCTGGTCTTATCAAATTCAAATTTCGATATCATAATAGGTGTTGATTTCATCTCAAACAACGGTCTAGTTATTGCTATGAAGAACCGATATATATATTTTACTTCTGCCGAGGGACTGAGAGAAGAGACTCGTGAAAGCACAGTATGGGAATTTGGAAATATGGATGTCATGAATGAAATGATCAATTCAGTGGAAGCAGAGGAAAGGAATATAGGAGGAAAAATCAACCCAGAAACTCAACAGTAGTTGAATGATTTAATAGAAGAATGTGATGATATTTTCAACAGCAAACCTGAACTAGTTAAAAATTTCGAGTATGAAATTCAGTTAATCGACGCTACTCCTTTTCGAAAGAAATTATATCCGATTCCGGAAAAATGGCAAGCTGAAGTCGAAGACATGATTCAGAAGATGGAAGATGATGACATTATTTGTCGAATGCTCACGCCTTTTCTAAATCCAATGGCAGTGGTGCAAAAAGCGAATGGACAACTACGCTTATGTATAGATACGAGAGGATTGAATGAACGTCTACTCTTGGAACACGATAGACCTCCAAAAATTCGGGAAATTTTGAGAAAATTCGAAGGAAGGATATATGTTTCTACCATCAATCTGACTTCATCATTTCACCACGTAGCGTTATCTGAAAATTGCCGAAAATACAGTGTTCCTATTTAACTACATAACCTATGCTTTCAAGAGAATGCCTTTTGGTTTGAAGAACAGTGGTCCTGAGCATTGGATTCCAACCTAACGCAAGAAGTCAAAGCGAATGTGATATGCTACATAGACGATAAGTAATTGCATCTACAGATGGGGAACAACATTTACAACACCTCAGATTATTGTTTGAAAATTTGAAAGCAGCCAACTTGAAAGTCAACCGTGACAAGTGCAGATTTTTTCACACAGAAATCAAGTTTTTTGGTCACATCATCGACGTAAATGGATATAGGCCAAATACCACAAAGATTCAGGCAATTGCAGAATTTACCCAACCAAAGAAAGTACTTCAGGTTAGACAATTCTTAGGAATGTGTAAATTCTTTTCTAGGCGTTGTCCTAACTATACGGAGGTGATGGCACCACTCCAGAATCTGTTGAAATTAAACAATAAATGGAAATGGAGCGAAGCCTGTAGCGAGGCGTTTGATTGAGCTAAACAAATGCTGGTTGATCATATTAAATTGAAATACCCTGATTTCTCTCGTAATTTCTTCTTAGTCTGATGCATCAAAGATTGGTGTGTGTGCAGTATTGTATCAAACGGATGCCGAGGGAAAACATCACTGTCTTGTATTTGCCAGCCGCAAACTTAAAAGCCATGAAGTCAATTACACCGTGACTGAATTGGAAGCATTAGCTGCCAGATATGCTTTACAGACCTGGAAAAGATATTGATAGGGTATAAAGTCACAATAATCACCGACCATCAAGCTTTGCAATTCATGTTGAAAACGGATCTTGCTTATGATAGAATTATCAGCAGCAGTTTAGCGTAGAAATAGTTCATCGATCTGGCAAGTTGAACCAATTAGCCGATGTTCTAAGCCGTAATCCTTGTGGGGAAGACATAAACCTAATTGAGGTAGTTCCGGAAGATCTAGATACTTTAGATAAACTTAGAAGAATTTCAGCATCACAGAAGATATATGAACCCTTAAGAAACATGTATCGCTTCCTAAGAAAAAAATGAACCAGAATTATCCGAATTTTATCCCAACTTCGAGACAAGCGGGAGACTACCAAATCGTGGGAGACGTTGTCATGAAATATGCGGACGGGGATCATACGAAACTGAGAACAGTCATACCACCCAAACTTGTTAACAAAGTAATCTGGCTACTCCATCGTTCAATGGGACACTCCGGTCTGGATAAGACTCGGTACACGGCAAAATAATCTTTCATTTGGAATTGTATGAGGGAAACCATACGCAAGGTTATAAGATCCTGCGATAATTGCCAGCGAAGCAAATATGTATCGAAGCTAACTAAAGAACCACCGATTGCTATAATTCCGCCTAAACCGAGAGAATTATATGCAACAGATATCAATGGTCCAATTCCGAGATCGTTTGGAGGAAACTGGTAATGTAGCACCCGATTCAGAAAGCTACATCACGATACGTCATAAGGTGACTAGAGAATTGTGTTTTCAAAGAAGCCGGCAAACCTGAATTCTTATTAAGTGATCATGGGAGCCAATTCACAAGTCAAGAGTTTCAGCAGGCAATGGAAGGGCTAAACGTAAAGCATATCCTCTCTACTAGCAGATATCCTGAAGGAAATCCGGCAGAAAGAATAATGTCTGAAATTGGAAAATTCTGTCGACTTTACTGCTCAGATAATCATGATAAATGGATGAAGGTTATACCCATCATTGAAGAATTCCTTAATTCGACTATACATGAAAGTACATCGCAGGTGCCATACACATTGCATTACGGACGTAAACCAGAGAGAGTATGGGATGGGATAGTTTCCATACCACCGGAAATATTTCAATCCATCCCCACGCGCATAGCTTTGGTTAGAGAAAGCTTGGAACGCCACGCCGAGAAGAGAAAGAAAATACAGGCAGGGAGAAAATTCAGAGAACCGTTACGGGAAAACGATTTAGTCCTGATAAGGAGAGCAGTATCCTCCAACGAGAGACTATAACAAATTCGCTAAGCTTTATTATGGTCCAGTAAAGATTGTAAGAGTATTCGACAATAACAGCTATCGTTTGGCAGAGATACACTCCGACCGAGTGATTGGAAATCACAACGTAGGAAATCTAAGAAAATATTTCAAACCAGAGAATTAAGACTTGACAAACAAGTTTGATTTCTTCACATAATCTAAGCATGATGGTGTTTTATAAGTTTTCTTACCAAAACATAAAAAACAAGAGAGGGGAACATGTGACCGAAATCCACTCTGTTTCTCGGCTACGCCGATTGTGGATGATTTAGTTGCCGAGATTAATACAGCCATCACAATTAACACCGGTTATCAGACAGATTTTACACACGCCCAAAGTACACGGGGCTACATGACCACGTTGTCGCAGCCCCTAAACTGAGGAACCAACCAACCAGTTGCCGAGATTCGCGAGCCAGGAGTCTAGTATTTACTTCAGAGCAACCTTGAAAACATTTGATTTAAGCAGCATATTGAGATGTATTCTAGCAAACATGTTTTGTAAAAGACCCCGAGATTTGGAAGTGCTCTTCGTAAGCAAAGATAACATAAATTATCATTTGACAATTGATCTAATATATATTGCAAAGAGAGTCGAATATCATTGAGGGGAAGACACTACCAATGTCTTTGACCGAGTCGTGACGCAACCAATAAGGGATGATAGCAGCCCCACTCTCTCCGAATTATCAGGTGACCAGGGCAGCCGGTGCGCTCTGTGTAGCACGTGGAGAGACCATTATATTCTGTTCTTGTGTGTCCGCCTAGACGAATTTTCTACTTCACACCATGAAATTAGTATTACAAATTGCTTGTGCAATGCCGGTACTTGTGATAACTTATTTACGACTGACAGGTAAAGCTAAAATCAGTGATTTCTGCTAGAGGCTGATGTGAGTAAAAACTGTACATTTATCAAGTGAACACATTAACACAGCAACACATCGGACTTGACAAATACACCGTGGAAGCCAGTGTTAGGAGACATTGATATGCAACATGTTACAGCAGACTTGGTCATGCTATGAAACCTGCCATACAGTCAGTCAATGTTGAACAATTTCTACAGCAGTAATTACATCTCGTTTAACAAAATACATTCAACTAATAACTGAATTGCTAGCAAGAGCATCAATAAATTATTAACAATATCGAAACAACACCACACATTCCAAATCAAAGAAATATATGGAACATTTCTTCGACAGAGGCGAACACCTAATTCAACTTGGGGGGTGTATGACGTCATCCACTATGATACTTTCACTCAAGAATAAGAACGTGGGAACATTGATGGAACTTGTCATATACTTCAAGATGATGGCTTAAGCATTTAATAGGGAAACTTGATGGTGAGGCCGAATCCAGGATTCGGAGAGACTGAATACTCTGTAGACCATGCATCTCGATTATGTTGGAGTTACTCTATTTTCTTAAACGTCGGTCTTGCAAATTATAAAACAGAATTAAGATTAATCCGTCGTGGGAACACATGGGAAACATTTTCATCGTCAACTTGGACATAAACTCAGACCACAACCTTCTGAACACTAATGTCAAACTATTTACCATGAATTAACTATGTTCTTTCTTCCAGGTGGCTAAAATATATTTCGAATGAATTTCCTAACTATGAGAGCAAATTATCTTTAAGACATTGAGATTATTTCACGAACATAAATTCCGATATTTTTTAAAATAATATTTAATCATTCTAAACTTAGGACTTTTTTCCTCATGGCAACTTTTACCATGAAGGCGATTGCGAACGGAACGTTTGACTTTTTGCAGCGCTAATAATAATTGAAGCCTATTGATTAAATTATGGCACTGTAATTATAATTATGATTCATGATCTATGATTCTAGACACTACAGTAATTTAATTCAGATTGCACGAGAATACAACGCCTATGATGATCATTCACATTAGGAAAATTTTTGACCAGATTTAGGAATGCAGATTAAGGGAGTTTATAATAATTTGAGGATTTATTTGGCATTATGTCAAATGGATTTGGAACTGCATTTTAAGTATAAGCACAATTAATTATGAGTTGTAGGCACTTTATAGTGGTCTTATTGTGGCAACTGTTTGACATGAGAAATACCATTCCAACTTATTAATAGATCAATAAAGTAATTAATAAATTTATTCGAGGATATATTAGATCATTATGATTATGCCAGGATGTATAGGGGCTTATGCAGTCCTAGGTTCAATGGAATTAGAATGTGCTTCATATTTGTAATCATATTAAGTATTTCCAATGGTGTAAAATAGTGCAATGACAGTTACTGCATTACTGTTCAATTAATCGTCATAATATAAGAAATGTTATCAGAGTTACATGAGCTGGTCAATTTAAAATTAATAATTCCTGCATATCACAGGCGAATCATTTGTATTCTAATTTAATAGTCAAGTCATCCCCTGGCACTATACAGTCCATGACGGGATAAGGCCGACCAAGCGACCGCTGCCCAGCCATTTGGCCTGTAGATATTGGGGTGACTCGTGATCAGCGAGTCGGGTCCCCTCGGCCGTTAATCTTGGTTTTCGTGATCGGGGCACTGTCTCACTGTCAGACAGCTACTCAATTGTCCTCACGAAGCTGAGTGCACCCCGTTCCAACCCTTACGTCAGTTTTAAAATCCCTGACGATGCCGGGGATCGAATCCGGGGCCTCCGGGTGAGAGGCAGGCGCGCTACCGCAACACCACGGGGCCGGCTATTCTAATTTAATATATGCTAACATTATACTATCGCAATCTGAATAATTAAATTGATCTCATAAGGATATGATAAACTCAGCTAATGATTTGAGAATGATATGAGGGATTAGTATGTCATTTGAACTCAGTTTTTGTGCGGCTATAACAAGTTATTGTTATTTATAGCTGATATAATTTCCATAAGGAAACTTTAAATTATTTAGATAATAATTAATAATAATAATAATTTCTTTCCACAAGTTAATTTAGTCAAATTAAATGATTGACAGTCACCATTGACAATCGTATGTCTGTAAATATTATAAATGTGTGAAATTGATGTGTAAATTATTAATGCAGTTAATATTCATGGGAAGGAAAAATGTATAGTGAATTTAATTCATTTTTTTTTACCTTTAGAAGATGAAAGTGAAAGTGAAGTGTATTTTTTATAATTATTATTCAGCTAATCATCGAACACTTGAACTCTAATAATTTCTTTTGCGAGTACTTCCCAGATTAAGTTAAATAGGGTAGCTGAATGACATAGATGGACATAATGGATTTGTATAATCCCAACCTAATAATGGTCATTGAGTGATAGGAGTGTAAATTTATTTCTTTTTGTGTTCGTCTACTCCTAAATAAATTAAGGACATTGATTTTAAGGCTCTCATATTATTCCTGTAGATATTTGAACTTCTCCCGAAACAGTGATATTTTCTTATTTTCATATTGCGAGATATTTGTCCTGTTAAACCTTACATGCCTATCCATTTAACCGACCCGAGATAATCGATCTCTTGCCTGCCCGAGCTAGTTTTTCGATTTTTTTTGTAGGGACTAATATTTCCAGGCCTTATTTTTTTGTATCGCCTGTGTCCTTTCTTCGGTTACACGTTGAAATCGCCGGGCCAACGCGGCGTCGGGGAAACGGGCACAGTATGTTAAGTCTCACTCTAAGCGGCTACGTGGACCCGTTACTCAATAATTTGGCACGACGAAGTTTATATTCTATATCCAATAGTTCTTCCTCATACCCAGTAGCCTATAACTAGCCCGTTTATAGGCATGCAATTGCTGAAGCCGATGGATTAGCTTACTGGGATTGTTTCAGTAGACAATTGATGTTTAGGTGTAAACACAGCATTACCATAATTATCATCATCATCATCATCATCATTATTATTATTATTATTATTATTATTATAATCATGATCACTATTACAATCTAGTCCTTTTTGATCTACTTGTAATACAACCTCTTGCATAGTTTGTGTTTTTTTATAGTGTTGATATCTTATTAGACGTTGAAGATGGATTAAACATAGCTTTTAGAAGAGATGATAAATGCTTTTTACAAACAAGGCACAGTAGAAATATTGTTTTTTCGAACTAGCTTTTTAGCATTTTGATAATTTTTTGTCAACAGCAACTGTGGTCTACTCACACTTAAAACCTCACCATTTCTACTTTTCAGATTGCCTCGCCATCTTCTTGACCTCTCTTTTGAGCAACGCCAGAATATCATTCCATCCACATTCTGAGGATTATAGTTATAAGAGTAGCCTTGATAGAGTGAACGTTGTTTACCTTTGTTGGTTGTAGTAAGCTCCATGGTAGTAACTAACCTGTCATTATGATCTGCATACTATAAAGGTTACGACTGTTCAGGTGATAAGAGTGACTTACTGTACCATAAGCTATTATATTGGCTTATCTTATGTGTTGGATTATGCTGGCTTATGTGTTGGCTTATATATATTGGCTTATGTATTGGCTTTATTGGCTTATGTATTGGCTTATGTGTTGGCTTATGTATTGGCTATAATGTTGACTTATGTATTGGCTTATATATTGCCTCATGAATTGGCTTATATATTGGCTTATATACTGGCTTATGTATTGGCTTATATGTATTGGCTTATGTATAGGCTTATGTGTGTTGGCTTATTTATTGGCTTATCTACTGGCTTATGTGTTGGCTTATGTTCAGGCTTATTTGACGAGTTATTTTTGTCAATGTATTTAGTGGCTTATTCTCTTGGTAAGGAAAGTATCACAGCCCTTGTTTCTTTGTAAGTAAGCAACAAAAACACTTAGAATTTTAAAAGTTACAGCCCTTTAAGGTTAATGATTGACTCTCAACTCTTACTTTTACCTCTATCACACGCTTAAAACTACAAATTACAAAAGGTTATACGTCGTCAAGTCTTACTCCTACTTTTATCCAACTCTCAGTCAAAAACATTATGTTTTTTTTATCCAAAAAATTATTTGGAAAGTAGGCTATATTACCAAATTTAAAAATGCTAAATAGTCATATATCGGCTTAAACGAAAGGTGACTATGTCCTTTATCATTAGACAAAACATGGTACTTTTTTATTCGTTTCCAAAGAAAAGAAATTTAAGGGCCACACTTGCTAGTTCAAAATTACTTGATTCTCTATCTATATATTTTGAATTTTAATATGAAGCCCAATATTATATTTTATTTACATTTAATTACATTGTAGGATTATCCATTTTATTCATCATCATCATCCTGAACTAACTCCAGTTGCCCGGGTGTGGTATATGAGCCCCCTCCATTTCATCCTGTCCTTCTACCACTCCTCCTCCACCAACTTGTCCCAATCATGACCTCTCTGCAGTACATCGTTCTTGATTGTATCTATCCACTTCTTTCGTGGCCTTCCCACGGGTCTTCTTCCTTCTACTTTTCTCTCAAATTTCTTCCGTACAGTTCTGTTTGCTGGCATCCTCTTCATGTGACCAAACCACTTCAGTCTTGAGATTGAGGAGAGAATCAGCTATCCTACTTCTTCTCTAATCTTCTCATTCCTGATCTTGTCTTTCCTGGTTTTCTGAATCATGGTACGTAGGAATTTCATTTCGGCTGCCTGGAGTTTAGAGTTATTTCTATTGGTTAGTGTTGTGGTTTCGAGACTGTATGTAAGAATCGGTGTATAATAGGACTTGTACAATGTCATCTTTGCTTTCATGGCCATTTGCTCATCCCACAGCATCTCTCTTACCTTTATTTTATTTATTTTTTTAATTATAAATTATGATAAATTGGCTAGGAATGAAATAGAGCTAGCTAACCTAACCTAACTTTACACAACCTAACCCATGGCAGTTTTGCCTCACGAAATGAGTGTACCCTATTCCAACCTTCAGATCAAAATTAATTCCTGGGCATAGTCGAGTTGGAACCCAAGACCTCAGGGGTAACAGCCAAGTATACTAGTCACTACACCGCGAGATGGTCAAATTATCATGCAACAGCACATGAAAGAAAAGTTTCCTCTAGTGTAACTGATTGGCTGAGAACCGTAACTGAGATCCGAACCCAGGACCTCAGGACCTCTGTTTTATGCATCGCCAAATAACAGTTTCATCTTTATTGGTTGTTTTTACAATATATGTAGTCGCGATTTATACTGGGAGGGATTTATAGAGATATATATTATGTTGGCTTACAACACACCAAGATTACAAGAATTCTAGAATACTTTAAGGTTAATGATTGACTAGGAGTGAGATAGCTAACCTAACTTAACCTCAGCTCACCTAACATAACATAACTTCACCTAACCTCGGCTCACCTCCGATATCAAAAAGTTACAGTGTCCACGTTTACACCAAGTACAAGACATATTTCCTAGCACAGGTTTGATTGCTATGACAACACACTTTGTTTTCTATCTCTTTAACCGTTGATCGCCAACATTCAACTCACACACTAACATTTGACTCTGAGGGGATATGAGGGGAAAATGTGGGGAATATAGTGTTATTTCACACTTCATCGAATTTCCTCAAAAGTGATGTAATAAATCAGCAAAAATGCTTTAAAATGTTGACAGAATCCTCCAAAATGTTGTTAAAACGTCCCAGGATTTGGGTAAAGGGTTACAAAAGGGGTTTTCAAGATTATAGATGGTTGCATCAGCACATGCATCAACTATAAAAGGGTTAGGTTCAAACTACATGCCTTTGAGATAATGGAAATGCCCCTCACAGCGGAGGAGTGCCTCGAGACGCTGCGAACAAGACTCGGGTAGCCGAGGGGTGAGTGTAAAGGACCCTAAGGGACCCTAAATTCTGTCCATCCGTGTGATAAAATCTTTAAATTCGCTCATCAGGGATTAATGCTTGAGATATTTCCGGGTTGTCATGTGACATGTTCTACAAGTTTAGACTTGCCTTGAGTCTGGGTGTGACGTCACAGATGGATGGGGGTCGGAGGCTGGACGTCACTTTTCATCAAACAAGGACATTTTCCTTTACTCTCGAAAAATGCCAGTACTTGACCGCGTAACTCAGAGCGAATATCTCTAGCGGGTACCTCCATTGGTCGAGGTGGTAGTGATACCACCTCTTTTGCAGCTTGATCCGCTAACTCGTTTCCCGCAATTCCCATGTGGCTTGAAAGCCACAGAAAGGTGATTCGGGTGTCAGCGCGGCACAACCCGGCTAGTAGGAACTGAAACGAGAGGGGTGAATTACGGCGTCGCTGCGGCTGCAAACGATACCCGAATTTCGGGGGCATTTATATGAAGGTACCTCGTTCGAGCGTCGTGATATGAAAGCCTATCAAGAGTTCTTATTTATTCAATCTTTGCTTCTTTACATAACTCAGGGCACTGCTTCTACCGTGGAGAGTGGCTTCCTTGGCAGTTAGGACAAATCGGGGGAGGTGTACACCTCTCACACTCACGTATCCCTTTGCCACACGACCTGAGCAGTGCACCTGGCAGAAACATGCCCGAATTTCTGGCATTGATAGCAGCGCATAGGTGGAGGGATGTATGGTCGAACATCGCAGTGGTACGATGTGACCTTCACCTGATTAGGTACAACACCAGTCTCAAAATGGAGAATAAAAGCACCAGTATCGACGCTGTCCTCTCCAATCTTTCGGGTGATGCGTCTAATCTTGGTGACGCATCTCTTCCCTAGATCCCGCAACTATTCCGCATCGCTATTTAAAATAAGGTCACGATGGAAAATAACCCCATGGATGTCATTCTGCGTTTCGACTTTGAGACCTTAACGGGAATTTCGCTGAATTGCATGCATTCCAGCAATATTTCAGTTTGCCTCCGGTCAACGGTGTGCAGCAAGGGTTGGCCGATCCGGAGCTTGGAAATTCCGTTAAGATCTCCAAATTTCCCCTCGATTTGCTCGGAAAAAATAATTGATTACACCAGTTTGAAATCTCTCCCGTCTGTCCTGGTTGTTACTAGGTAGCGAGGTGACTTGTTAACGGAGAAACGTGCATTCTTATCCGACACTCAAGAGACGGGTTTTTAAGGGGGCCACCCTCTGGAGTAATTTTGGGGCGCTTACGCACCATGCCGGAAACATCCTCCCTGAATACTACAGTACCTACTCCGAACGAGCGCCATCTCTGTGGGCGCCACCCAGCCAAGGCAATACCTACCTGTCTATAGTAAGTATTGCCCGGGGTCCTAGTGCCTTGAACAGGCACATACCCCTTGGCATACACAGTGGTCTATTCGGCGCAAGTATTCAGCCATGCAGGGACCGCCCTTGTGAGGCGGATACTACCGCAAGGTTACATGGCGTACCCACCTGACTGGATGGGGAATACCGTCTAGCCTTTCTGGCCAGATGGCCAAGTTGGTGGCCTTTCCCCAAGCGGCATGCATGTGTTTTCTAAGGATTAAACCAAAATTTGGACCGTAAAATCGAAAAATACCATTAAAAAGATCCCCCATTAGTCACCTTTTACGACAGGCAGGGGATACCGTGCATGAATTCTGCCCTCCCCATCCACAGGGGATCTTCCAAATCAAAGTCAGTCATGTCAGTCGTTCTTGTGGGCCCTATTAGTCGCCTCCTACGACGCCGTGGGTGTATCCTAACCCGCACCGACACGAGGGATTTTGTACAGTATGTCCGTATGTATGTGCTGTATGTATGTATGTATGTATGTATGTATGTATGTATGTATGTACGTATGTATGTCCCGTATGGGTTCATATAGCCTACTGTACCATTCATCCGATTGCGATGAAACTTTGGTAAGTTACTGTGTACACTCCAGGAAAGATTTCTGACTTAGTAAATCCATTTTACCATAGGTAGTGCACGAGTAAATTCAACAAATGAGTGACGGCGTGCGTATCGTTTCAACAAAATCCCATATGCGTCCATATACCAATCATTCGATTGCGAAGAAACTTTGGTGAGTTGTGTACACACCTGCGGAGGTTTCTGATTTAGTACATCCATTTTAGAATACGCAGCCACGAGTAGATTCAACAAATGAGTAATGCCGCGTGAATCGTTTCAACAAAGTCCCGTATGCGTTCATATAGTCTATCATTCATACGATTGCGATGGAATTTTGGTGAGTTGTTGTGTACACTCCAGGGAAGGTTTCTGACCCAGTAAATTCATTTTACCATAGGCAGTGCATGAGTAGATTCAACGAAAGAGAGATGGCGTGCGAATCGTTTCAACGAAGTCCCGTATGCGTTCATTAGCATTAATCCGATTGCGATGAAACTTTGATGAGTATTGTGCACGCTCCCACGAATGATTCTGAATTAGTAAATGCATTTTACAATAGGTAGGGAGCGTTCCGTTTCAACAAATTATATTTTGCGGGCGAATCGTTTATACAAATGACTTTGGTTACTTATCGTGTGCACTCCCTCAAAAGGTTTTGAATTATTACATTCATTTCACTCGAGGTGGCGCACGAGTCGTTTCAACAAATGAGTGCTGTCGGGCTAATAGTTTCAACAAAGTAATGAACTTTGGTCAGCTGTTGTGCATGCCCGTTTCTTAATTAGTAAAACCATTTTACAATGAGTCGTTTCAACAAATGACTGTATTTCATACAGTTTAGAGGCAGTTAACGGAAAGAGAAAATAATATTGTGCATCCTATAGCACTTCAACAAACAAATTTACAACTCCAACACCCTCTGTGATCGGCATTCCAACACATGCCGGGTACAGCTAGTTTCAAATAAAAATTAAAGCAACATGTCCTTGTAGTCAATAATCACTTGTAAATTTAGATTGTTGTTCCAACCCCGATTCCTCCCCTAAAGTGGACTACGTGATCAGCAGCCACGTGGGCACGGTAAATAAAGTGGTGGAAGGGAGGGAGGTCTTTCCTTTTCCTGAGGTCCGAGTGAGTGAACCTTGGAGCTAACATTCGATAATATCACATTGGTTTCTAAAATAATCAAATCCACTTCTACATAGTAGTGATATCCCTTTGGCCTATTGGATTTCGAGACCTTTCGTTCAATTATGTTTCGGGTTCTTAAAAGAAAACAAGTCATTGAGTGGAAAATGTTTTTAATAGTTATATTAAAATTATAATAAATACTTAAATGCGCACAATGTGCATGAACGTGGTTCTTATGAACCATCATTACCGTGATACAAAATGTTGTCGTCACTGTAAATGCCTCTTTCCGAGGTGTGTCCATATATTTCTAATTTTCACAGAATTTCGTCAGGGACACCTCTCTGCACATGCACATCCTCACGTGGTATCTGTCGCAAGGACCCTTACAAAGCTTGCACACGCATAGTTCGTCTGGTTGGTGATAGACGTCTCTCATACAGATCCGGTGGTGGAAACCATGGACCGCAAAGCGCGTCAAGATATGTCTCAGCTCGTAGGATCCTTGCATCCAGTCCTGTCTAGTCATAGCGTCCGTCGTATAAAATGCATGCCAAATGTCATTTCTCTGCTGTCATGAGACGTAGATACTCCCCAAATCCCGGTGTGTGCGGCAGGAGCATCTGTAATCTGACTTCTTCCATAAAGGGTAGTTCCCCTGTCATGACATACACAAGCCGCGAGGGCGTGAACTTGGATAGGCATAAGGCTCATTTTAGATACTGAACCCATGTACCATTGGCTCAAAGGGGGTCGAATCCATGTATTTGTGAAAGGAATGAAAGAAACATACAGTCTCTAAGGGAACGGAGAGAGATTTCAAGCAAGGGTTCTAGCATAACGTTGCGCAAGCAGCTGGACCAGGTGTTCAGGAAATGAGATCATGCCTCCTGACTCATTGATAAGGAGCCGGTCACGGATATTTTTAGACTGAGTGGAAAGTTTCGGATGTAAGAGAGAAAAACGCGACTCGGAAATTAAGCTTACTTTGCATTAAAACGGCAACAGCGCCGCTGTGCCAGAAGAAGAATAATTAAATTTAACCCATTTGCGAGAATAAAAATAAGTAAATAAATACAGTACTGTGAATCATTTCGGATTAGAGATTTTTGTGTAGAGAAAAAGCTTTTAATAATTGCACAGGAGAAAAGTGCAAATGCAGCATACGTCATTGGGGATTCACTGATACGCAAGGAGTGGGGAATTTAAAAATGAACAGCACCACCCACGCATCTGAAGACTAAAAATTAATTAATATCTCCGAAATGCACGATCGATTTTTATGCGCAGTGAGATCATTTGACGTTTGGAAGACGAGCTTTCTGGAGATATAATTTTTATAATTGTGCGACAATTAGTTCAAAAGTTGGTCACGAAAAGGACTAGGATTTTATCTTTTTTTGACTTAAGAGTATAAAAGTCCAGGCCAAGCCAGACCAATCATGCAGTATTCCGACAGTCCGTGAGGGGGCGTCACGCTGTAACACATCGAAGGCAGTTTACCAGTACTCCTTGAGGGGAGATGCTATATCACCCAGCGTAGACAATATCCGACAGCCCAGGGCGTCGCGGTATCAATAACTTACGTGCCTCCGTAAGGAGTTGCAAAGAAGTAATATTACAGTATCGCCGTGTTGAAAATTTAGGAAAATCCTAGTTACAGGATTTAGGTCCGACAGTATAAAGTTTACCGTGAAAAGTTCATAAAATACAGTCAAAGCAGGCTGCGAACTTAGAACCAGGGCGATAAGTCTTTAAGTAAACGACCAAAAGTGTCATAACGCACGAAAGTACCGTAACTGAAAGATTTTCAGTTTATCAAATTTAAAGAACCCGAGCAGGGAAAGACAGAATAAGGTTCGCAAAGTATTCTAGAAGATTAGAAGTTCGAGAACCGAATAAGCGAAGAAGAGAAGGAAACTATAGACATTGTTTCAAGAAAGCAGACGAACTATTCAAAAGCACTAAGACTCGAGAAGTATTAGTTGCTAAAAAAATACATAGGTCACCGATAGATTATCGAGGGAACCGTGAACAGAACAGACTTTCGCTAAGATCAATCAATAGGATCTAGAAAGGAGACATTCGAGTTAATAAGAATAGCAGATCGTCAGGAACGGGATTCGAAGGAGAATTATTCCAGGGAAGAGGTAGATGATTCGAGACTTTCATATTCGGAGAGGATAGGAAGCCGACATTACTAAATTTCACCCTTGGAGACGGGAGGTCAAGAGGTCACGTGTGATAGGCTTAATATCAGCCTAGTGATCAGAATTTGTGAAGAGTAAATATATCAAGATTTGTGTTAAAAGTAATATATTTTCAGTGTTTTATTGTGTGTTCTAAACGGATACACCAGTGTATTTAAAATGTTATCAGTGTTAAATGTATACGTGTTAAATATGTGTCAAGATATGTCTGTACATGCAATGAATTTGTACAAGATGGAGTAATCTAAAAGAGTGGGCAAAATGACGCATCGCACGAGAAGAAAGGTCAGGGAAAGACCTAAAGCATGTGAGTAAAGAATTTCATTATGTTTTGGTGTCGGGGAAGTGTTGTGTACAAATCCACCGGAGTTTTGAGTAAAGGGATGTATCTAAATAACTAATAGCAGAATAAGAACGCGATCTGAACAAATAGAATTTGAGAAATAATAAATAATGATGTGAAAGAATAAATCCTGTAGAGGAAATGTATGGAATAAAATGTCAGTGTATTTGACGAATGTTATATAAGCAAGCGTACTAATAAATAATAATAATAATAATAATAATAATAATAATAAAGGAAATATAAATAAAGATCAAATTGAATGATATGAAAATAAGAGCGTTGGAGCCTTAATAAAAGTATAAGACATGATGTCAATGCATGTTCTTAAAATAGAGCGATTTATTGTCAAGGGAAAAGATAAATATAAAAATTGAGATATGTATCAATTGTTAATATGGAATTTATCAGTTCTTTGGAAGACGCTAGGCCGGAGAATAATGTATAGCGCAATGGAGCGCAATTAAAATAAAATGTCACGTTAGGAATGCGTAGAATTTAAATGTACTTGGTAAATTACTTATGAGGGGTAGTTGATTGCGGTAATTTGAGATATGTTGTAAGTACTCCAATAGTGACGTAGTTCACGAGGCCATGTGTGTGTTATTATGTTGTAAAAGGGAGCAAATGTATGGTATTATTGAGCGTAGGTCATGTAGGCCACGGCCGACCCTAAATCGCATTTTGTATAAGTCCTCCAATGTGGGAATGGTTCCCGAGGCATGTTAAGAGAGTCGAACCTAGACTCCTCTTGTTGTTGAAGCCCCTAATTATTCGTCGTAGAATGTGTATTACTCTTCCCAATCAATGAGGACCCTTCATAATTAATAAATGCCAAGGTTACGAGAGTGGTTTATGAGCCCAATAATGTTGTTGAATGTAAAAAGAGAAGTAAAATGCCAGGTCTCCCCAGAGAACTGAAAAGAAAGAAAGATTTGTTTTTAAAAGCATTGAGTATCGCTCCCACACATAGGCTAGACGGGACGTTACCCTCAGCCATAAATCTCGCTCAAGTGTGAGGTCAGACCCTAATAGGAGGAGGGTCGGTGAAGGCCGTCTGAAAGAAGTAATAAATGCACCGTGAGTGTTTAAAAGTTGTAAATGACCCGGGATTTGAACCGAGGTTCATGTTGATGAAATTATCGCTTGCCAGTTCAGATCGTAGTTTTCTTATGTGATAATGGTCTTATAAGACAAATATAAATAAATAAAAATCCCTATTGTAATGTTATATGGACGTAGGATTCCATGAGTTTAATGAAGATAACTAGATTTAGCTTGAGGCAGGTGATGGGCCTCAACGGAATCTGCAGCGGAGAAGATGGACTTCGGAACGGTGGAGATTGCGGAAGAGGCAACCCAGTACTCAGGGAATAGTAAGAGTACAGCATCAATCGGCAGCGTCTGTTTCCCAGGTTAGGGGCGGCTGCAAGGGCGTCTGTCTCCCATGTTAGGGGCGGCCTGTATAATAGCTGGCAGTAGCTTCATAAAATGCCTTTGGGAGTGGCGACCCCATCGTAATAATAGCCTAAAATGGAAATGGCACTTCGAATGAATCGGAAAAGGTTAGGGCGTACCCTGCAGGCGACGCGCAGTTCTTTTGGTACTGGGGGAACTGTGAGAAATGGGCGACCAGTAACCGAAATGAAAGTGGGAATCATGAATGTCATGACCCTGACAGGCAAGGTGGAGGAGGTGGTAGACTTCATGGAGAGGGAGAATGTTGGATTGATGGGGCTGAGTGAAGTGAAATGGAAAGGTAAAGGAAGGAAGAAATTGAGGAAAGGATATACATTATACTGGAGTGGTGGCCAAGAGGCCAAAAATGGCGTGGGACTGATAACCTCGAAACAACTGGAGGAGTATGTTGAAGTGGTCGAGTGTGTGAGTGACAGAATAATGAAAATTAGAATGAAGATGAAAAATGACGTGATGGACTTCATACAAGTGTATGCACCACAGACTGGAAACAGAGAAGAAGATATTGAAGTATTCCTGGAGGATGTAGAAAGAGTAATTTCAGATGTAGAAGTGGTGATCATGGGAGATATGAATGCACAAGTCGGAAACAAGAGACAAGGAAAGGAAGAAGTCATTGGACCATATGGATATGGGAAAAAGAACCGGGAAGGAGAGGAACTTGTAAACTTTTGTGAAAGGAATGGACTGATAGTGGGTAATTCATGGTTTCAGAAGAAAAACAGCAGGAAAATTACGAGATATGGTTGGGGCGATAGAAGAACAAAATCAGTAATTGACTACTTTCTGGTGGAAAGGACTAATCGCAGAAAGCTGATAGATGTGACAGCTTTACCAGGAGAAGCATTTGATGGGGACCATAGAGTTGTGGTGGCAAAATTTAGATGGGAAAAATTGGAAAACCTAAAGGAGATCAGAGAAAGTAAAATAAAAGTATGGAAATTGAAAGACAAAACCGTACAGGAAAATTTTCAGGAGAGATTGAAGCAACAAATCCCAGTTACTGAAGTGGAAAACATAGAAGAGGAATGGTCTCACTTTAAAAAGGCATTTGTTGGTGCAGCAGAGAGTGCTTGTGGTAGGACGTCAACAAGAGTGAAAGAGAAGGAGACACCATGGTGGAATGAGGAAGTGAGGAAAGCAGTGAAAGAAAAGAAGTCTGCATGGAAAGAATGGAACCGAGATCAAACAGAAGAAAGCAAAAGGAAGTATCACGACAGCAAACGGAGGTGTAAGAAAGTGGTAGGAGAAGAAAAGAAGAAAAGTTGGGAAGAATTTACACGAAGAATGGAAACAGATGTAAGTGGCAGTAAAAGGATGCTGTATGGGCTTCTAAGAAGTAAGAGGAAAGAAAGAGTTACTACAAAGCTAGTGAAAAAGGAAGATGGAGAGTTGTTAACACACCCAGAAGAGATAAAGGGACGATGGAAGGAGTATTTCGATAAGCTTTTGAATGTGAGCAATGGTACTGGTGAGATGGAAGTGACACAACCTGACGACTCTATAACAGAAGATGATATAACAATGCTGGAGGTGGAATTAGCAGTACAGAAAATGAAGATGGGAAAAGCAACAGGGGTGGATGAAGTCAGTGTAGAAATGATAAAGGCTGCTGGACCTGTTGGTATGCAATGGCTGTATCGACTGCTAAAGTGTGTGTGGAAATGGAAATGTGTACCAGAAGACTGGAAGAAAGGGCTAATAATACCAGTGTTTAAGAAGGGGGACAAGAAGGTGTGTGATAACTATAGAGGGATCACCCTCATATCACAGATAGTAAAAATACTGGAAAGGATATTAGAAAGAAGAATGAGAAGAAAGGTGGAAGGAGAGTTGCAAGAGGAACAGTATGGCTTCAGGAGTGGAAGATCCACAGTGGACCCAATCTTTAGCTTGAGGCAGGTGATGGAAAAGAACTGGGAATATGGAGAGGATTTGATCATGACTTTCATAGATCTAGAAAAGGCATATGATAGTGTCCCCAGAGAGAAGGTATGGGAAACCATGGTTAAGAAGAGACTGGGAAGAGAAATGTTGGAAATGGTGCAAGCAATGTACAACAACTGTGTTAGCAGGGTACTGACCCCAGTTGGAAAGACAGATTGGTTTACGAACAAGACTGGACTAAGACAGGGGAGTGTGCTGTCACCTCTCTTGTTCATAATGGTGATGGATGAAATAGTAAAGGAAACAAAGGAAGCATATGAACATAAAGAAATGAAGTTACTGTTATTTGCAGATGATATTGTGGTCTGGGGAAGGAACACCGAAGAAGTGCAAAAACAACTAGATGCACTGAACGAAAATATTCAGAAGTATGGCCTGAAAATCAGTATAGAGAAAAGCAAGACCATGGTGATGACAAGAGGGGAAAGACAAGGAAAGGGCACTGTGAAAATTGGAAGTCAGAGTTTGGAAATTGTGGACACGTTCAAATACCTAGGAAGTGAATTGATGCAAACTGGTAGGTTGGACATGGAGATTGGCAGGAGGGTACAGCAGAGCAATGCATTCTATCAAAGTGTAAGAAAACTTGTTTGGGATAAGGAAGTACCAAGGAAAAGCAAGGAGGTAATGTATAAAGTGTATTATGTACCCATATTAACTTATGCAGCTGAGACTTGGACCCTGACAAGCAGGCAAGAGAGTAGAATCCAAGCCAGTGAAATGAAATTCCTAAGAAGTATGATAGGAAAGACAAGGAAAGACAGAGTGAGGAATGAAGATGTTAGGAAGGAAGTTGGGATGGGAAAACTAAATGAGAGAATTGAGAAGAATAAACTAAGGTGGTTTGGACATGTAAAGAGGATGGAGGAAAATAGAATACCAAGACAGATGCTGGAGGCGAAGTGCAAGGGTAAGAGACCAAGAGGAAGACCTAGAACAAGGTGGATGGATTCAGTGAAGAACGGCGTAAGAAAAAGAAATCTGGACTGGGACAAGATCGTGGAAGAAGAATGGTGGAAGGAAAGAGGAAAGTGGAGAAGTGCCATAAATACCCCGACCCGGCAGGAGCTGGATAAGGGGAAATGATGATGATGATGAACTAGATTCTGGGAGTAATCATAGTTTTTGACTTTGTCAAGTAATCTTTATAACTCTGGAGTACACAAGTATTTTCCCGATCACTATGCTAGTGGATTCCATCTACCACGCAGGCAGTGGGCCACTCTTAACAGAGTTCGGACAGGCCATGGAAGATGCAGGGACTCACTCTACAAGTGGAACTGTTTAACGTCACCAGAATGCGACTGTGGTGCTCCACGGCAAACCATCGCTCATATCGTCGGCAGCTGCAAGCTGAGAGCCTACTCGGGTAGCTGGGCTGATTTCTTGATCCCATCAGAGGCAGCGCTAAAGTGGATCGAAGGACTGGACATTTCTATTTGAAATTGTTTCTTGTTATTGTATCATATTTAATTGTATATATGTTACTTATGCCATACGCTAAATAATAAAATAATTGTGATGACTGTGTTAGTGTGTGTATCTGTTTTCAATTCAAGTGAGGACTGCAAACATTTAATGTTTTCGAGTAGTTCCTACTTTTGCCACCAAACGCCACCGTCAGCGACTACTATTTCAGAACCTGGTTACCTAACGCCACTGCAGTCGGCTCCCGGCGACGAACGTCGGAACCTAAGAGCGTTTGTCAAATGTTTAACCTAACCTAATTTAACTTCACACAGGTGTAATTAGTGGAAGGTTCTTTAACATGTCATAAATCTATGACATGGGACCGCCGGCTTTACTTCCCCTCCGAAGGAAGGCATACTGGGGGATTTTTAACGCTATTAAAATTCCGACGTTCAGCCGGGTTTGAAACCACGATCTTGGGCATAGAAGCTCAGCATGCTACCAACTACGCCACCGAAGCCACCACTGGATATGGTTCTTTGAATGTTCTGAAATTGGTTATACTTGTGGAAAGAAATCGAATGCCGTACTTAACGGACTTAATATGGTAAGGTGAGAACCACCTCCCTATCCTGCCTATGTTAAATTTTCAATTTTGTGGTACATATTACTCAAAACCTATTTGGGTTATCAAAATGAAATTTTCAGGGATTGTTATATACATCTTTAGCTGTAATAATAGAACGTTTATTTACGGAAACAATACTTTTCTCGGAATTACTAAAAAAATGCCTTGCCTTATTTTTCCCTCCCAAAATAAAAAAGAATCATAACACTGTTATATGTAGCATACTGGGGAATCACTTCCACTTACTATTCGCAAGCGGCTTCGGTGGCGTAGTTGGTAGCATGCTGAGCTTCTATGCCCAAGATCGCGGGTTCAAACCCGGCCGAAGTCGTCGGACTCTTTAAGAACATTATAAATCCCTCAGTATGCCTTCATTCGGAGGGGAAGTAAAGCCGGCGGTCCCATGTCATAGATTTATGGCATGTTAAAGAACCTTCCACTAATTACACCTGTGTGAAGCTAAATTATATATAGGTTAAACATTTGGCTAACGTTCTTAGGTCCCTACATTCGTCGTCAAGAGCCGACTTCGGTGGCATCCGGTAACTAAGTTCTGAACTAGTTGGTCGTTGACGGTGGCGTTTGGCGGCACAAGTAGGAATTACTTTTAAAAAATTCAATGTCTGCAGTCCTTACTTGAATTAAAACAGATACACACACTAATACAATCACAATTAACACCGGTTATCAGACAGATTCTACACACACCCAAAGTACACGGGGCTACATGACCGGGTTGTCGCAGCCCCTAAACTGAGGAACCAACCAACCAACTTACTATTCACAGAGGACATATTAAGCCACATAAAAAGATTCACTGGCCTAGCATGGGATCTTTCCTCAAAAATGGTACCAAATTACACGAAAATAAAGCATAAGTTTGTCAGTGTAATTTCTATTAGAGGAAGCTTTCCAGTCGGTCAACACAAATTGTGTCCAATTACATTAGGCGGGATATAAGTATTTATATACACTAACCTGAAAAACAAATTATTATTAGAAACTAACAACCTTTTATGTACACAATGGGTTACCTACTTAATTGGATGACATGTTTCGAACGTCAGGCGTTCATCTTCAGATCCCGCTCACGTACAATAGGCTGCAGAATACGATGTTCATGACATCCTTCTCTTCTTCTCCTTCTTCTTCTTCTTCTTCGTCATCTATCCCTTTTGACTCTTGGCGTCGGGTCTGCCAGCCACTTTCTGTATCCATTCATATTCCCTGCGAGTCCCCTGGTTTGCTGCAGAGTCCTTCCCTTCTTCTCATTCCATTGTCCTTTTCTCTCAGGGTCGTATCATGTTTATCCGTCCGGCTCTTCCGTGGGTTCTCTGAATTTGAAACACCGGACGTGGGTAATCACCCCTACGCGAGCTAGCACAGTGGAGGGGCTGCTTCCTCACAGCATCTGTGCCTACTGGACTTTTCTGTCAGGATTGTTCCCCCTTATCTGAGCATATCCCATTTTAAGGCGCCGGAAACTCGCCCTCCCCCCTCCCTTACGGGCTAGGATTTGCTGGCAGGTTGTGGATTTTCATTTCATTGCTAGGCAGAGCCTCCCAACTAGTTCATGAAATCCACTTAAACCTTTCCTTCTCAAAGCACCCGAATGCGCCCGGATATGTAATTCACTGCTCCCTGCTAAAGCGCCCGAAAGCGCCCAGGTATGTTCTGGCAATGGGAGTAAACATTAGGAACTAAGGACTCCATGGAGCAGGCTACCAAGATGTATATATTAGCATATTGAAATAAGGATTTGGCAATTTTTGTAGTATGGGCCAATGTGACTAATTTCAGGAGAAATTAAAAGATGCGGAAGTGGTTCTGAACCAGGGACCTCAGGAAATAAAATGACGGTAAACAATGTAAATATGTGTATAGTTTGTGTAAACTGTGCAAATTCCATTACTGACACATTTTTTAAATTTAGTTCCATAATTGTTTATGTGGCCAGATCATCTTATATATTAAAATTGTTTTTGTGACCAGATTATATGAGGTCAGACTTCAAACCAAGGACCCCAGGTGAGTGAGATTTACTGTGGGACAATTACTGTTGGTAATTCACGTGTAAAACTTTATTTAATTTAAATATATTATATAATTCCCCTGTTATGTGCAAGAGTGTCCATGTCCACAATACTTCATATTCTAAAATAATAGGGTGATTTCTGGGTTAAACAAAAATTTATATACAATGTATAGGACTATATTACATAAGTTTGTAAACACTCTTGTGTAACACGTTAAACCTATTTACAGACAGTGTAATTCACTTCTGGGGTGCTGCTTGGCGCAGTCGGAGTGGGTTCGATCTCCATCCGGGTAGTGGATTTTAGAAACAAAACTACCACTTCCGGAAACGCAAATGGCCCTGGGGTTCACTCAGCCTACACTAGAAATGTGCACCAGGGTAATTCATGGGAGCAAAGACGGCCGGGCATGGAGCTGACAACTCCATCCCATCTAGTGCCGATGTCACAAAAAGTGGAAGCCTCTACCTTCCACTACTCCCAGGGCCTCCATGGCCTGTATGGAGTTGGCTTTGCTTCGTTTTTTTAGTTCACTTCTAT
Organism: Meconema thalassinum; assembly: GCA_946902985.2. NCBI lineage: Eukaryota > Metazoa > Arthropoda > Insecta > Orthoptera > Tettigoniidae > Meconema > Meconema thalassinum. The sequence goes on from OX336388.2 coordinate 1,207,292,835, forward strand.
GGTTGTTGCATTATTATTATTATTATTATTATTATTATTATTTATCCTCGCCGCTAGATGGGGGGCTTCATTCATTCCATTCCTGACCCGGTCGGAGACTGGAAGCAGGCTGTGGATTTTCATTTTCATTATTATTATTATTATTATTATTATTATTATTATTAATGTGGTTTAAGTATGTAGCCTGTGATATATTGAATTGTTATTGTGAATAACTTCAGTAGTGATGTAGTCTACACTATTTTGTTATCAATGTTTCTAATTCAACCGTTTCTATTTAAATTAGTGGCCTAATTGTATTGTAATATCTCGTGTGGCGAATACACTGCACAAAATGGAGTAAAGTTATGCCAACTTACCTGGTTTTAGAAACTGATCCTTGTAATGTCCGTCCTCGATGCTCACACATTTTAGTTTGTAACAATAATATGTTCTTTTCTGGTTAGTGTATATAAATGCTTATATCCCGCCTAATGTAATTAGGCACAATTTCAGTTGACCGATTGGAAAGCTTCCTTTAATAGAATTAGGCAACACTGAAATACGGCTTCTATAACTTCAAGTGTAATTTCTAACCTGTGATGGTTCTATGAACTTTCCTGCCCCATAATCTGGATTATTTGCACCCTCCTTGGTTCTTTTTAGATTCCTCTTTATCATCCTTGGCCTTTATCATCCTTGCTCTTTTAGTCGTGTTTTCAACCACTAATTCTGTTTCTTTAACGCACTTGAAGAATTAGTGCTGCTTACAGCGTCATGCTGGTCACGAGGGGAGCTCGTGGCAATGTTGTCTAAAACACTAACCTCCTCAACAGATGAAATTCCACCTAAATCAACGTTATTTAACTTACACTTGGAAATGTCCTTGTATAACGATTTCTAGTAGAATTTCTCTTCCCAAAACATTTCAAACGACCCTCTTTGCTGAGAGTTATTAATGACACCAAAATCACAACCACTTCACCAAACTTTTGTTTACTAAGGCAACACTGAAAAATAGCGTCAAACACCATATTACTTTCATATTTGATAAATTGATATTCACCACTGAAATATAAAGAAACTATGGCGGGAGCTGGCAGGGTTTCCAACATGAACATTGACCTTTACCAAGTGGAATGGTAGTACATTCGGAAATTTACCTCTAGTAGTCTAGCTCAGAAATTATCCGCAAAAGTATGAGCCGAGGTAAAAGTGGGTGTGTCTTTTCAAAGAATAGCATGGTGACATAAAGTGTTATAACATGCTCATCTTTCGGATTATTTTCATTTCTACAACATATTTGACTTCTTCTCTTAGTAAATATTCAAAAACAACAAAAATCTCAATTTCGGTATTTTTCATCTCAACTTAAGTGCATTGTTGAACATTGTTGTTGATATTAAATGGGTTTTATTTGTAAGCATAAATTGATGTTGCCTAGGACAGAGTAGTCAAAATTGGCCACTGGTTGGCCAAGCCGCTCCTGGTGCCAAAAGAGACTTCAAGGCCATTATGAAGTAGTCTCAACCCCTACATGTTCTCCCGGACTTCCACTGGTTGTGCGTCTTATTCAATATTTTGAATACAGTGGCATCGCTGGAGTGCCACCTAGGGTGGAAATTCGTGTCGTCCCCATCACCCTCCGGACTAAAATTAAAACTTTTGTAAAATGAAAAGTGGATTCAAGAATATTAAAACTAATAATGATAAAAATCACAACCTAATTATTTTACGTAGATTATGTGCAACCTGCGTCACACTTCTTGAAATGTTTGGGTAGCAGGAAGTGGTGCCCAATAAAATACCTTCAACAACAAAAGTAAAAAATAAAATTTTAAAAAACTTAGCCCTTTACTTACTAACACACGAAAACATGTATTAAATCATAAATCCAGATTAGTATAGTAGTACTTTATATGGCATATTTATCAACTTTGTTGGTGTATGTGTTTCTGTAGATTTGGGAGATTACGAGTATTTTCATCGCATACCGTAATCCTGTAGCTCCAGATACGTAATCATGAAATACCGTAATTAAAACATTATCTGAGTGGAACGTTACATTCGGAGAGCGTCATATGGTCACTAACAAAGGAGAAAATTACCATGTCATTACGCGTCGCATTGGATGGCCTTCCCTCTATCTCGCTCAAGTTGTTCACTGACGTAAGCCTTAAACAGTGTTCTGAATGTAGGACCTCGTAGTGTAGTGGTTAGCATTCTTGGCTGTCATCGCAGAATTCTGGGTTTGATTCCCGGCTCTTCTAAGGAATTTAATTCTGGTCTGAGGACTGGACCAGGGGTTACACACACAGCCTTCATGAGGCAGAATTGAGATGAGATGAGGTGGGTTAGATCCCTGCCTCAGCCATCCTAGAAGTGATTTTCCGTAGTATTGCACTGCTATATTTCTACTCTAGGTGAATGCCGGGATGATAGCTCAATTAGTCATGGCTGCCTCCTTCCAAAACCTAGCCCCAAGTAACAATGCAAACTAGCATAGCCATTCCAGTGACAAAGATTATCAGATACCAAAGGCTACATGATCAAGATGTCCTAAGCCCCTACAATGAATTAACAACAGCAATAATTTACGGCAGCTATGCAACTACTGAAGCCTCCGTGGCTCAGGCGGCAGCACGCCGGCCTCTCACCGCTGAGTCCGTGGTTCAAATCCCGGTCACTCCATGTGAGATCTGTGCTGGACAAAACGGAGGCAGACAGGTTTCTCTCCGGGTACTCCGGTTTTCCCTGTCAACATTTCATTCCAGCAACACTCTCCACTATCATTTCATTTCATCTGTCATTCATTTAATCATTGCCCCAGAGGAGTGCGTCAGGCCTCGGCAGCCGGCACAGTTCATATCCTCGCCGCTAGATGGGGGCTTCATTCATTCCATTCCTGACCCGGTCGGAGACTGGAAGCAGGTTGTGGATTTTTTCATGCAACTACTCCAGCGGTAATATTATTTATAATAGATTAATAGGTGACTGAACGGGAGTAACCTGCAAGCAGTTTTCTGTTGCGATCACTGTACCCTGTTTGCGTTTGGCAAGCAGATTGTTGACAAGTTTTTGTGGAAAATACTATATGATTTTATAAAATTAGTATTGAAATAATGCACTGTAATAGTGTAGGCTGAAGTATTGCTTCAATTAATATAATTAAATTGAATGTTTTGTTCCAGTCCGTAATGTAAATGGTTTTACGCCCCTTTTAACAACTGTGGCTTTTGGAGACGCCGGTGTGCCGGAATTTTGCCCCGGGCGTGCCAGTTGATCTGCAGAGTTGGCTCCCTCCCCAGCTGACTGCGCCGGGATTCGATCCTGCAACCTTGGGCACAGCGGGCGAGAGCGTTGCCTCTGAGCCACGCAGCAAGCCGCCCACCAGTCCGCAACGATTGCAGAGATAACGCTTGAAACTAGCGTATATTAAGTGGCCGTGTTAACTGAGCTCGTTCAGTGCCCTAATTATCTATCGCCATGGGTGAGGTAAGAGACAATGAAATACAGTCCAGCCTCGATATCTCGAATCGTTTGGGGATGTCAAAATAAATTCGACCTATCGAGATTTCGAGTTATGGAGATACGTAGGAAGAATGTTAAAATTTATGATACAGTTCTCAAAAAAAAAGTTATGCATATGACGATTACACATGGATGATGGGACGTTACTGCAATCATGTTTACAGTACGCATTGTACGTCATGTTTAGAGTCACACAATGGCTGTACACCGTGCGAATCATTCAATATTTGCCCGCTAGGAGTCACGTCTCATGACCGTCCGTTTAACACCACTTGTACAGTTCGTTTTGAGCGCACGGGGAAGACGGGGTGCTGTAGCCTACTGTGAACATGGCAAGCGACATTGCTTCAGGAGGAATTCCGAGTAGTGGATGTTGCTACTCGTGTTGATGTCTCGAGGGTGTGGAAAATGTTCAGGGAGGTCCAAAAAGTTGCTGATCGACTAAGAACTGGACGCCCCCGCAAAACCACTCGAAGGTTGGATCGGTATCTGTTACTTTCAGCACGTCGTAGGCCCATTGGTACTGACACGTCCTTCCGCCAGGCTCTTCGAAGGGCCACTGGAGTGAATGTGTCCAGTCAGGCAGTGTGCAATTGGCTGCATAAATCAGGGCTGCACCAAAACCTCATCTGAAGCCATAGCATAAGGCAGCTCGTGCAAGGTGGGCAACAACTCATCGGACATGGCAGCAAGAAGATTGGAAGACTACTCTCTTTACGGATGAGATCTCCAGTCAAGTTTTGGGGTGGAATCATGTTTGGTAGACGTATGCCTCTAATTCCTATCCACGGTAACATGACTGGTCTGGTGTACAGATATATCATCCTTGAACCTGTCATTACAGGATTCACTGCCACATTGGGCGAGGGCTTTACACTAGTGGACGATAGTGCTGGTGCCCATCCAGCTACTGTGGTCAATCAGTTCATTCAGATACATGACATACAGAGAATGGAGTGGCCTGCCTATTCTGTGAACATGAATTGCATTGAACATGCATGGAAAAAGCGCAATAGGGCAATTTCGCACCGTTCCAATCCTCCAACAAACATTCAGCAACTGATTGAAGCTGCTGTCCAAGAGTGCGATAATCTGCCCCAAACCACGTTGGATTCGTTGGTGCTAAGTATGCCTCGTCGTTTGCAAGCATGCCTTAGAGCTAATGGTGGCCATACACGGTATTGATATGCCCCAACGTGAAAGGGACGTCTGTGTGCTCAGTTCCACATTATCACTTTTGTTATTCAGTGTGTGTTTCTGTCTCTATTGCAAAGCAGATTGTGTGTTGTTTTTCTTTGTATGTACCCTACATTATGTATAATGCGATTGCATACACATGAAAAAAAAACAAGTCACTAAATCACAATATGCAACACTTTTTTGAGTACTGTATATTGGTCGCAAAATACTGTATGTTACTTAAAGCCTGGAATATATATCCCAAACTTAGTCCCAAAAAATTATTGTACTATAGCACATGCTACCAGGTAGGTTCCACACACACACACACACACACACACACACACACACACACACACACACACACACACACAAAGTACACGAGGCCTACGACCAAGTTATACCTATCCCCTAAATGATTAAAAGCAATAACATCAACTAAATACGTGCCATATTCGAAGTTCTGAGTAACTTGAAGAATCGCTGCATTTTCCTCCTCGCGGTTTGGATCCATCGCCACAACTCCAGCTGTAGCAGCAAACAAGAATACACCAATATGAACTGCTACTAGCACTTGGTACATAATAAGCTCACACAGCAAAGTTGCCTTCATTAATTTGAAACATCCTGTAGCAAGAAACTTCCATCAAATTTGAAACAATGATTGGTCGTGATTAGACTGTCTGTTTGTCAGCCTGGAAGCTGGTTGGATCCTCAAAAAGCACCACCCCAGGTAATGTGATTTGTTGATGATGGTGGTTGTTGTTTTAAGGGGCGGATCAGCGAAGTCATCTGCTCCCCTTAACACAGATTAATTGATATAATTTTCGATAAATTTAAAATGTAGATCTGGATGCATAAATATGAAATGATACCATAAATGAATAATAAAAAATACATAAAGTTAATAAAATTATAGATACAAACAAAGATATAACGGGAAAAAAACAATAAAAAAGAACAAGCTCTTTGAGTAAATGCATACTTGAGAATTAGGATTGCTCTCCCTAACCTGCTTTCACTTTTAAAAGCGGATGACGAGATAAGCAATTACCACATCAGTAAGTTAGTTATCGAGTTATTAAGGGGCGGAACTGCGAGGTCATCTGCCCCTCTTAACGCAGATTAATGTATACAAATTTTGAATGAAATTAATAATTTAGAGGGGGATATCTAAATATGAAAAAAATGAAAATTAATATAACAAAAAAAAAATTACGGAAAAAACAAAAAAATCAGAATACAAAAAAGAACCAACATTTGAGTCAATGTACACTGGAAAATTTAGATTGCTGGCCCTAACCCACTCTCACTTATGAAGCGGATAACACGATCAGCAGCCACCACGTCATCGGCTAATATAAGTTTGAGTGTCATCTGCAAACCAAGGTTTCTTCGTAAGTCAGCAAGATCCACACACTCGGTTAAAATGTGGGCCACGGTGAAAACGGCTGCACAGGTACAAAGTGGGGGTCTTCCCTTCTCATTAGGTACGAATGGGTGGATCTTGTATGACCTATCCTTAGCCTACACAAAATGACGGACTCTCTCGGTAACCGGAAAGAGCTCCGCCACACGCGAGTAGTTCCCTTGATCGCTCTCAGTTTACTGGGCAGTGGGTCAGCTAGACACTGACTCTCCCAAAATGCCAGAACTTGTAGGCGTAACTGAGAGCGAATATCTCTAGCGGGTACCTCCATTGGTCGAGGTGGTAGTGATACCGCCTCTTTTGCAGCTTGATCCACTAATTTCCCACAATTCCCATGTGGCTAGGAAGCCACAGAAAGGTGATTCGAATGTCAACGTGGCACAGCCCGGCTAGTAGGTCGTGGATTCGCTGCACTAGGGGGTGTTGCGAGAAACATTTAGCAATTGACTGCAACGAACTCAAAGAGTCGGTACACACGAGAAAGTGGATTCGTGCATCCTGTAGTGCAAACTGCACGGCTTCATAGATGGCAACAAGCTCTGCAGTAAACACACTACAGGCCTCAGGCAAAGAGATCTTGGTATTTGGACCATCAATAATGTAAGCACAACCCACTTTCTCGTCCATCTTCGAACCATCCGTGTAGAGAATGCCAGCGTCCGGAAATTGGTGAACTATGCTGTGGAATTGCCTCCGATAAACGGAGGCATCTGTGTTCACCTTAGGACGTCGGTGCAGATCTAACCGAATTTCCGGATGCGGGACTTGCCACGGAGGCACCTGGCTAGTTTTTCCAGATCATACAGGGACCTACAAGCCTCCGTGGCTTAGGCGGCAGCACGCCGGCCTCTCACCGCTGGGTCCGTGGTTCAAATCCCGGTCACTCCATGTTAGATCTGTGCTGGACAAAACGGAGGAAGACAGGTTTTTCTCCGGGTTTTCCAGTTTTCCCGGTCACAATTTCATTCCAGCAACACTCTCCACTATCATTTCATTTCATATGTCATTCATTTAATCATTGCCCCAGAGGAGTGCGTCAGGCCTCGGCAGCCGGCCCAGTTCATATCCTCGCCGCTAGATGGGGGCTTCATTCATTCCATTCCTGACCCGGTCGGAGACTGGATTTTCAATTTCACAGGGACCTACAGCCACTCCTATTTCAGTACACGACCTATCAAGTCTAATACCAACTGGCCGAGTGGCACGAGGCTGATTGGCGTACCCATGGTGGTATTGGGTATTGAAGAGAGCTTGATAGCTCGGATGTTGCGGCATTTGACGCACATTGGCAGCATTGCTAAAAGCATAATGTTGGCGTCTATAATTTAAAGGTGGAACATCCGATTCGGCGAGTAGGCTGGGTATCGGGCTGGTCCGGAAGGCACCGCCACTATGGTGGATACTGTCCAGCATTTTCAAGGTTGCCGGCCTTGCTGAACCGTATACCGCAGAACCATAGTCTAGCCGAGAACAAGGCGAGGGCTTGGTAGAAATTTAGCAGCACTGCACGGTCAGCCCCCCACGTTTTGCCACTAAGAAAATTGAGCATGTTCAGTTTCCTGAGACACGCCGTTTTCAGTTGCCGTACAGTATATGGTGCTGCCACGTTAATTTGCTGTCAAAATGGAGCCCGAGGAAGCGATAAGTGTCAACCAACGGCAACGCCTCATCCTTGAGATGTAGTTCAGGGTGTAAATGTTGCCTTCGGAGCCAACAAAAATGGACGATGGAGGTTTTCGCTGCTGAAAAAATGTGACACTCAGCACAGAACCCTGAGGAACTCCATTTTCTTGAGCATAGTATTGCGATAATGTCCTACCAACCCTTACACGGAAGAGTCGGACGGACATGAAATTCGCAATGAAAGTCGGTAGATTACCGCGGAGTCCCCACTTGTGAAGGGACTCGTAGCGCCATGTGGTGTCGTAGGCTTTCTCGAGGTCAAAGAAAACCGTGACTAGGTGCTGCTTTCGGAGAAATGCCTCCTGTATGGCGCTCTCAAGTCGCACCAGATGGTCGGTGGTGGACCTATGAGAGCGAAATCCACACTGGTACTCAGACAGGAGACATCTCTTCTCCAAGAACCACACCAGTCGACGGTTCACCATCTTCTCCATCAGTTTACATAGGTCATTTGTCAGACAAATGGGCCTATAGCTGCGTACATACTTGGGATCCTTTCCAGCCTTGGGAATCGGTATCACGATCCCCTCTCGCCATTGAGATGGAAACTCCCCTTCAATCCATATACGATTGAAGAGGTTCAACAGTTGTTTTATACTGGATTCGCGCAGATGTTTTAACATTTGATTATGTAAGTTATCCGGTCCAGGAGCCGTATCCCTATCGACAATGATGTCGGGAGTCCGGAGATCCGACGAAGCTTAGTCCACACTTGAGAAGAAAGAGTATGCGCCGTCATAGACGACACATACTTTTCCCGCGTCGTTTTCTTTCTCTCCCGAATCAGATATCGGGCTCTAGCACGCATCCTTTTGAAAGTGTAAGGCGGATACTACTCAAAGGGTACATGGCACACCCACCTGACGGGATGGCGCATACCGTCTTGACTTTCTAGCCAGATGGCCAAGTTGGTGGTCCTTCCCCTAACAGCATGCATGTTTATTTCTATGGGTCAAACCAGAACTGGGACCAGAAATCCAAAATCGACCTTTATAAGGTCCCCTCTAAGTCGAATTTGCGACAGGCAGGGGATACCGTGAATGAATTCTGCCCTCCCCATACACAGGGGGTCTTAACAAATCTAAACTGGCAAGTTATTCGGCCATGTCGGCCCTATTAGTCGCCTCCTACGATAGGCAGCGCATACCGTGGGTGTATTCTATCCCGCACCCACACGGAGGGTGGGCCATGGAAAAGGGGGCGTCATCCCGAGTCCTATGACCCCTCGCGTGTTCCTCTCCGATTATTAGTGTATAAAATCTCAGGTAGATGACCTTGAAGTTTTGGGTATTTTGGGTAAATGAGCGGGCCATGGGAAAGGGGGCGTCATGCTGAGTCCCATGGCACCTCGCGTGTCCAAATCTGATTATTAGTTTATAAAATCTCAGGTCGATGACCTTTCAGTTTTTGGTACTCGGGGTAAATGAGTGGGCCATGGGAAAGGGGGCTTCATGTCGAGTCATATGACACCTCACGCGACGCTCTCCGATTATTAGTTTATAAAATCTCAGGCCAATGACCTTGCAGTTTTGGGTATTTGGGATAAATGAGTGGGCCATGAGAAAGGGTTAGCCATCCCGAGTCCTACAACTCCTCACACGTCCAAATCCGATGATTGTTTCGCGAGATATCGGATTAGAGACCGATTCGACGGATGTTCTGAAAGTTGTGCGTTAGACCCTGTCCTAGCCCCCTAATCTTGCAGGTGTTATCGTTGGAGTCGAAACTGATGTATAAGATACTGTGAATTCAGGAGTGTTCATATCACGATACTTTTTACGAGCATCGTGATATGAAAGACTCTCCAGTGTCTTTATCTCCTGAATCTTCGATCCCTGATGAATTCAGGACAATCACGAGATTTAGGAGCCTGGGAGTTCGAGCAGTTAGTGCACACAGGTGGTGGTGTGCACTTTTCACCTTCGTGAAGAGGCTTCCCTCATTCCCTGCATACAGTGGCTGTGCAGCGGCAAGACACGTGTCCGAACTTTGACACAGGTTGCATCGCATCGGAGGTAGAATGTATCCTCTCACATCACAACGATAAAATGTTACCTTAACCTGCTTGGGCAGTACAGAACCTTCAAAATGTAAAATGAAGGCACCTGTATCTACCCTTTTGTCACCTAACTTCAGTGTGATACGCCGAAACTTGGTGACGCCACTTAAGCTACGCGTCAGCTCTGCATCGGAACTTAGAACGAGATTGCGGTGGAATATTACACCACGGACCTCATTAAGCGTCGAATGTTTCTCAATCTTCACTGGGATCGTATTGAAATTGCTGCACTTAGGTAGTTTTTCGGTTTGATTCCTGTGGCCTTGAGAAGGAGCTGATCATTGAGCGGCTTCTGTATACCATCTAGAGTAGGTCGCCATATTTATCCTCAATCTCCTCGGCAAACACAATAGATTTGACTAACGTGAAGGATTCCCCGTCGGTTCTTGTGGCTACCAGATAACGGGGAGCGTTGTCAACCGAGAATCTTTCAAGGAGTGCTGCATCCCAAGGTTGGGATGTCTATTAACGTTGAGAGACGGCTTTTTAAGGATGTCACCTTGTATAGTGTTCCTTGAGCGCTTTGGCATCCCGGAAAATATCCTCCTCGAATACTGCCCACTCCGAACAGGGGCCATCACAGGGGGCGCCACCCAGCCAAGGCAATACCTGCTAACCTACCTGGCATAGCAGGTATTGCCCGGGGTCCCAGTGCCTCGAACAGGCACTTATCCCTTGGCATACACATAGATTTGTACAGCTCTTCAGTATTCGGCCATGCAGGGACCTTCGTTGTAAGGCGGATACTGCTGAAAGGGTACATAGCGCACCCACCTGACGGGATGGGGCATACCGTCTAGGCTTTCTGGCCAGATGGCCAAGTTGGTGGCCCTTCCCCTAAAAGCATGCATGTTATTTCTATGGGTCAAACCAGAACTTTGACCAGAAATTTGAAATCAACATTTAAAAGGCCCCCCTCCTAGCCGCCTTTTACAACAGGAAGGGGATACCGTGGATGAATTATGCCCTCCCCATCCACAGGGGGTCTTCACAAATCAAAAACTGGCAAGTTATTGGGCCTTCTCAGCCCTATTAGTCGCCTCCTACGACAGGCAGGGCATACTGTGGGTGTATTCTATCCCGCAGTCACACGGGAGTAGCCTATGTAGTTTATGACCTCTCTTGGCTTTACACTTTTAAGGCGCAGCATCAGTGCAGTCTAAAAGAACATGATCGTAATGAATACCTGATAACCACAAAAATGAAAGTGCATAATTTAAAATGCAGTATCTGTTGAGTGACTCACATTAAGTAATAGCCTATGTCCATAGTTACCGGTAGACATAATGCAAAAAGTGGCCAAGTCAAAATTTGTACTTCTTCAGGAAATGCATTTGAAACTTCCACACGATGCCAAAAATCAAGTTTTAAATATTTCCTTCTAATATTTCCTTATAACTTTTCTCTTATATATCCCTGAAGATTGAAATAACAATTTTTTAGTACAACGATGGGTTTCAGGATGAAAGCATGGGCAACGACCTGGTCACCAATAGATTTTCAGGTAATGCGACTTGATCACTTTTTACTACGTAAGCCCCTAGTAAACAAAAGAAGTTAAGAAGTTTTAATACATTCGTTTAATAATGCAAATTAGTAATTACAATGATATTGGCACACTTGAAGGAACACTTTTAATCAAAACATTATTCATCAGAATCGTCGGAGATACTTGACGGTCCTGGAGCATGGTCTTTCTGGTCGATGCCAACTTTAAGGACTTGTATGATCCATAATTCAGCAGAATAACTTTGGTGACGGATAGCCGAAGCAGATCTTTCTTGTCGGAAAGCAGAAATAGGTATCTGGGTGTTGTATAAAGTGGGCAACTCGGCCGGAATATTAGGAGGACGACCTCGACCAGTAAGTCGAATCAGTCAGTATTCAGAGTCTTCCTGATTATACGTGTATAAAATAATACCTTTTGATAACGCAGATCATTATTTTCAACCAGTTTACGCGATTGCCTTCGATGTCGATTGATTTATTCCTAACCATACTTGCTGCCAGGTTTTTAAAAGAAATCTTTTCTAAAGATGTAAATTCTTTGAAAATATAGCTGCCTCTAGATTTGTTTTTCCCCAGTCTTGAGCATCCCATTAGGCAAAAAGGAAAATAATCCAATCATGTATGGGTGCTCTCTAAATTGAGCTATGCATGGAGTCAAACTTCATTGTAGGAGTGATCTCTTTCCATGAATTTATGCTCGCCTGTACAGAGGTGCGACTTTTAAACAATGTACAAGAAAAGAGCTGCAATAACTGATTGTGGTTTTGACCGCTGCATGTGTCTGAAAACAAAGACATTTCAGTTACACAGTCAGGAACAACCACTGCAAAAGAGCAGTCCCAATCTTACAGCTTCCTCTCTGACCATTCACCTCAAACCAAACAAAGCAACAACTATGAGAAGGCTCATAGACAGTACGATTGTAGACGCATAGTTATTTGCTGTAATATATTTGAGAATCCTTGGAGGATGGTACTTGTAGACTAGGTTGGTTCCTCAGTTTAGAGGCTGCGACAACGCGGTCATGTAGCACCATGTACTTTGGATGTGTGCAGAATCTGTCTGATAACTGGTGTTAATTGTGATGGCTGTATTAGTGTGTGTTATCTGTTTTTAATTCAAGTAAGGACTGCAGACATTCGATTTATCGAGTAGTTCAAACTTTTGCTACTAAACGCCAGCGTCAACGACCAACTAATTCTGAACTTTGTTACTAGATGCCACCGCAGTCGGCTACTGGCGACGAACGTTAGACCCTAAGAGCGTTAGTCAAATATAACCTATAATTTAGCTTCACACAAGTGTAATTAGTGGAAGGTTCTTTATCATGCCATAAATCTATGGCATGGGACTGCCGGCTTTACTTTCAACGCTCTTAAATAATCCGACGACCTCAGCCGGGTTTGAACCCGCGACCTTAGCCATAGAAGCTTTGCATGCTATCAACTACGCCACCGAAGCCGCTGTCAAATGAAACAACAGCAACTTATTTTTCAATTAAAAGTTTTATACGACTGTTACACTGCTCGTACGGGAGATAATTGCCATATTTTGTACTTGTAGAATACTTCGTAGGTCAAACGTAACACTTATGGAACTCGTTATGTCAATTACACGAAATTAGTCTGAATATTTTGCCCTATTAGCTTCATCTCTTCTTTTAATGTGTGCTTCATACTCAGTCTTCATTTCATTTTGGAGAACGGGGTTTCCATAATTCTTGAAAGTTATGTATTGATCATAATTTTTTTTGGAGAGGGGGGGGGGCGATAAAAGAGAGATTGTAATGTTTAAAAAAATATCGTCTGTAAGTAATTTCTGACACAATTGGCTCCTTGGTCATGCTTTTCACTCTCCTTTCTTCCGCCTCTTTTGCATAGAGTGATATTTTTTTCTGATTGAATGTTACGGGTCTATGTACTGCCTCTTAATAGTTTTCCGGCAGTAATGGGACTCGACAGTCGTGGAACTTTCAATGTGTGAATGAACACGTTCTGCGAGGGCTAGATTTGATTTATTTGTAGGTTCCATGTTGCCTCGCTTGCCGCTGTCACTCAAAACTCGTACTTCGCTTCTTCCCATCAATGTCTTTTCTACCGGTCCATAACTAATAGTCAGGAGTATTTAGAGAGAAAAAAAGGCTTTGCAAACGCGTATTTTCTCTTCGCCGCTGCGAAGAGAATAAGCCTACTTAACTGTTTGCTTTTTCCTTTTTCTAGTTTTAGCAGACTAATTTAAGACATGTAGAATTAAGTCCTTTCGACGGCAATAATCAAGCTGCCAAAAACCTGACCTTTTGTCCTCCTTTTAATATCAAGGGTCCAGTAAGGTCTATTCCCGTCACTTCAAAGACAGCTTGCCACGGTGGGTGAGTGGATAGCGTGTCGGTCTACTAACCCCAAGATTGCAGGTTCGCCCCTGACCGTGGTAAGTGATTTTTGAAAGGCGGCAAAAATACGATACGCCTGTCATACGATGTTGGCATGTGAAAGAACCCATTTGAATTCAGTAGGCCGAGTTCATAATGGCAAAATTAATCTCGGGAGTTTCCGCCAGCACAAAGTTCCTCATTTCTCTACTAGAAAGCGCTATTGTGTTCAAGGAGATTAGATATCTAACATCTAACCTCCTTGACTTTCATAGTCAAGGAACTACGAAATTCGACACGCAAGCTACCCTCTGGGTGTCAAATAGCAAAGCTTGCACCAGGCACCCGAGGCCATACGATATTATTATTATTATTACTTCAAAGACAGCCGCACCCTTGATCCTGTCCTCTGGTAACGTTTCTGGGCGTACCTCTACGCGCTTTGATGCATGCCTCTTGCACTTCATACATTTTGATATCACACTCCGAATACTCTTTCTTCCACCTATAATCCAAAATTGTTCCCTCAAGCAAGAAAGTAAAATGTGAGTGCCAACATGTAGCATATTCATATGTTCTCCGTGTATTAGGAGTTGAACCAATCCATGCTTGCGCGGTAGAACCATTGGGCATCGAAAATCTTCGCTGTCTTTTCTCTCCACTATCTTGGTCTTCACTCGTAAAATCCCCTCTGCGTCTTTGAAGGTAGATAGTGACTTCAAAGGGGAATTTCTTCTTCAGGGACGACTTCTTCTTGCACTAGTCTGACGAGTAGTCGCTCTGACGCTTGCATCTCGCCAACTGTTATCTCCCCCTTGACTCTTTCCAATGGCGTCTTTCTTGAGTTGTCAGCGAATCTTCGCATCCAGGCGAGCATCCTGACAATCTTCGTATATGAAGAGAAATACTTGTGTTACCACTGAGGTTCCATTGAAGGGGCTATGCTGGTTATTGTTTCCCTTTCCTTTTCCCAGAGTATCTCATCTTCTTCAACTACTTCTTCGTTGCATGGCCAGGATTCTTGACACAGCTTCAATCAGGTGGGACCTTCCCACCATTTGGACTCCTTGAGCTCATCAACGTTGCATCCTCGTGAAGGTAAATCTGCTGGATTGATTCTTCCTGGGACATGATTCCACTCTTCTTTCTGTGAGCAGGTCAAGATCTCATTTACTCTGTTTCGCACAAAGATCCCCCACTTCTCATCCTTCTTGATCCAACTTAAGGCGGTGGTAGAATCTGTCCAAAAATACTGTGGTTTATCAACACAACCTAGGCTCTCCTTTACTGTGGTTAACATTCGAACACCAATACAACATGCCATAAGCTCGAGTCTGGGAATGGTGGTTTGCTTGAGTGGTGCAACTCTTGCCTTGGCAAATAGCAACTGTACACCTATGTTCTTGTGGTGTTGACTTCTCAAGAAAACAGCTGCAGCATACGCTGATTTGCTGGCATCGCTGAAGGTGTGAAGTGAATATGACACCCTACAATCCGCTGAAGTAAAACGCCGAGGAACTCTGACAGTTTCAAATCTAGGCAATTCTTTAGTCCATTCGAGGAACTTCCCTTTTGTTTCATGAGATACCTCTGCATCCCAGCTTATTTCTCGCTCCCAACTCTCTTGTAGCAAAATCTTCGGCAGCAACGTAACGGGGCAAGTGAAACCAATAGGGTAAAAGACACTCAGACGGACAGAGTGCTCCGTCTTGTCACAGGTTCATTTAAGACCTTGTGGTTCTTTAAGGTACAAAATAGCGTATCTTCATTTTTATTCCAAACCAGCCCGAGTACTGGGGTTACAGGGTTATCAGCATCATTAGTCCATATGTTACTTTCCCAGCCTCGCAAGTCAAAATTTGCAGCTGCCATAATTCTGGAGGATTCTTCTTCAAATCTCCTCAGTTCGTCTCGAGTATCCAAAGAAGTAACGCAGTTATCCACATAAAATGAACTCTTCAGCCTATTAACCGTCCCTTCAAACTCTTTCTGAAAGTCATCCAAATGGTGATTGATGACGGCACTGAGAATGAACCGGCTACAGTTTACACCAAAAACAACGCGTCTATGACAAAATATCTTTAATTTGTTTTGGGAATAATCCTCCCACCCTAGGAACTTCAGGAATTCACGATCAGCCTCGTTCACCGATATCTGTAGGAAAGCTTTCCGTAGGTCAGAGATCCCAGCTACTGGTTTCTCTAGAAACCTCATCAAACAGAAGGTATGAGCTCTAATAAGTTTGGGCCTTTGTTTAAACAGTCATTAAGAGAAAGAGTACCCTTTCTCTAACTTGAAACATCAAAAACAGGTCTAAGTTTCGTTGTTGCATTGTCCTTAAATACTCCTCTATGACCGAGTGAGTTAGCCGTGATCGTTACGTCATGGCTGCTGGCAGTCGCTCACATCCGGGAGGCGAGGAGGTTCGAATTCCCCCACCAGCAACCTTGAAGATGTTCTTCTGTGGTTTCCCATCTTCCTTCCAGGCAAATGCCTGGGTTGGTTCCTAACTATAGGCCACAGCCACTACCATCCAATCCTCGTCCATACATTCAAACTTTCTTCCCCCGACAACACTCCATATGCGACGGTACTTGTAGCTCACCCACTGGGTGTCCGCTTAGAAGCAGCTACAAATTGGCGAGCCGAACATGTCCTTGGACACTCCCGGCACTAAAAGCCATACGCTAAAATATACTCCTCTATGAGGTAGGAAGTAGCCATTCTTATCTCTCTCGTCTCCACACACTTTCTCTAAGATGCCTTCTTTTTACCCATTCATTGAGAAGTGCATCATGTTCTTGAAATGTAGTTCCCTTCATGAGCTTTGCTGTCATTGAGGTTAGTCTCTTTTCTGCAATGTCTTAGTTATTTCTTAGCTCTTCTTTTTCTTCAGTCCATGGTAATGAAACTTCGTATCTTCCCTCTGTGTTCCTCCTAACCGTTTTCTTGAAGTGGTCCATGGCGTCACACTCTATTTCTTCTTTTGATTTCTTCTCACTGGGGTCTGTTATGCCAAGCACTTCCAGTTTCCAGAGGTCAGACAGATCCTTACTGTGACTGAACATAATGGTAGTGAGGACAGCATTATAAACGTGTTTATTTTCTTTGTATAGGGTTCCCATTACCACCCAACCAAGTCGATTTTCCATTGCAACTAGACCACAGTCTAGCTCCTGTACTTGACCAGTAAATAACGTTCCTGCCTCGTCGGACCCTATGAGCAGCTCAACCTAAGATTGTTCGTCCCCAACGTCGGTGACTGCTATGTTTCTCCTCCTAAATTCTGTTATACAAGATATCTGCTTAACTCTTGGGATGGATCCACAGATTAAAGACTGATCTAGCACTTGTAATTCACAGGAAAAACTTCCTGTTAGACTCTGGAGTAAGACCCTGTAGCATTGGTGCGTTTCTCGGTCTGACGTCACACCTCCAAATAGAACCTTAATTAGGGCTTCCGTTCCAACATGCTGGCATTTCGTCTCGATGGCAGTTTTCGTCAGGATGTAAGAACGTTGAGATCCTGTGTCGATAATCGCCCTGAGTGTCCTCTGATGATCCCCCGTCTTCAGCTTCACTAACAAGGTCTGGAGAAATACAACATCCTGAGACCCGCAGTGCGACGCTCCCACGGCGCTCACCTTTCCTACTTCATGTACATTCAAGTCTGCACGTTTTGTTTCATCTTTATTAATAGGCAAGTCTGCTTTCTGCCACATACCGCACACTTTAGGTTGGTTTTACAGTCGCTGGACCTGTGACCTTGCATCAAGCATACACAGCATGCTTTCTTCCTTTTCAACACCTTTCTCTTCTCCATTAGGGACATTTTCTGTGCACCGAAGCACTCCTTGCTATCGCGAGCCTTATCACAAAAGAGACATGTTGCCTTTCTGTACGACTGTCTTTCACCTGTCAATAGATTAAGCGCAGTGGGTACTTCTCTTACTTCTTCTATTCTGTTCCTTACATAGGATGATGGGTTTGATTTGTTTGACAACCGAAAACCTGATTTTGCCATTGATATTCTCTCCTCCCCTTCCACCTCAGATATAAGAAAGGCTAACAGGAGGTTCAGCTTATCACTAGGCTTTCCACTCTGCAGTTGATCACTTGATGAAGAATGTCTTATCCGAACTCTCAACATCTCCTCAGGAACACAGGATTCTACTAAAGGGAATAGCATGGCAGAATATTTGTCCGATGTCATGCCTATCGATTCTAGAGCCCTCAAGTAAGACTCGAGCTTATCATAGAGCTGAGACGTACTTAAACTACCCTTTGTGGACATACCGGTAGCATTTTTACTACCAAAGCTAACAGCTCTCTTACATAAAATTCCACGAGCAACTCTTCCCTCCCAAACCTGCCTTTAAGACTTGCAACTGCCTTAGGGTAATTCTCTGCTGTTGGGGGAAAACTGACAATTATTTCCTTTGATCTGGATCCGTTCACTGTAGCTAGAAACAGATATTGGAATGTATCCTCATCTAGCATGTCACCATCATTATGAATTCTACTGAACTGGCTCCAGAATCCAAGCCAATCTTTAATTTCACCCCCAAATTGCTTCAGCTCGATCGTGGACAGTCTGAGCTTCCTACGTGAAGTTGGCGAGAACACACTGAACTAGGGGATTGAACGGCATTTTTATTCGCGAACGCGTCATATTTAACTTGTGCTTCTTCTAACTTTTCCTTGTACTCTTCTGTAATTGCATATTCTTGATCAAAATTGGCTACTCTAGCCGCGTCTAACTCTTTTGTAGCATTTTTCGAGAGTAGTTCATACCATTCACATTCGAGAATTCCTTGGCATGGCGTTCTAGTGTGTTGTATTTAACCTTAACAGTTTCTGGCGACGGCTCTCTTTCGTCTAGCATTTGCATAATTGCATGGTATGTTTTCGTGAAAGTCGTACGAGTTGCCTTTCGCTTTCTCGCTAGAAGATCCATTTTTGTTCACGTATAATAACTTCAATGATAACGAATAACTATATTAGGGCTTACCTCGTTGAGCATTTCCTACCACGTGGTCCGGATTACTTTTATCACTTTGGTACTTGCCACTAATACTTTGGAGCTTGTTATCACGTTGGGGTCACCACGATATTGGGAATCATTCAATTTACACAACTGAATATCCCGAAGGAGAAATTATATTGTACCGGTATCTATGTCCAAACAAGCACAACTACATACTTCAACACAAGATGTCACAGCGGCCATACTTTTCAAAGATATTGAGCAATTATACAGAATAGCCAGCCAAAAGAAAATTATTTAAGATAGAGTACTTTGAGCTACTATAACACTAAAAAGTAATAAAGAAAACGAGTAAATACTGTGGAGTTCTCCACAGGGGTGTCACGGGAAACATGTAGCAATTGACTGCAACGAACTCAAAGAGTCGGTACACACGAGAAAGTGGATTCGTGCATCATGTAATGCAAGCTGCAGAGCTCCATAGATGGCAACGAGCTCCGCAGTAAACACACTACAGGCCTCAGGCAAAGAGATTTTGGTATTTGCACCATCAATAACATAAGCCCAACCCACCTTCTCGTTCACCTTCGAACCACCCGTGCAGAGAATACCAACATCCGGAAATTGGTGAACTAGACTGTGGAACTGCCTCCGACAAACTGAGGCATCCGTGTTCACCTTAGGACCTCGGTGTAGATCTAACCAAATTTTCGGACGCGGGACTTGCCACGG
This sequence comes from Meconema thalassinum, assembly GCA_946902985.2. Taxonomy (NCBI): domain Eukaryota; kingdom Metazoa; phylum Arthropoda; class Insecta; order Orthoptera; family Tettigoniidae; genus Meconema; species Meconema thalassinum. Next base: position 1,207,312,291 of record OX336388.2, read on the forward strand.
AGGCACCTCGCTAGATGTCCGGATCATACAGGGACCTACGGCCACTCCTATTTCAGTACACGAGCTATAGAGTCTAATACCAACCGGCCGAGTGGCACGAGGCTGGTTGGCGTACCTCTGGTGGTATTGGGTACTGGGAGCTCGATAACTGGGATGTTGCGGCATTTGACGCACGTTGGCGTCTATAATTTAGAGGTGGAACGTCCGATTCGGCGAGTAGGCTGGGTATCGGGATGGTCCAGAAGGCACCGGAAGCCAGCCTATCGCCACTATGGTGGATACTGTCCAGTATATCCAAGGCTGCCGGCCTTGCTGAATCGTATGTCTCAGTACCATGGTCTAGCCAGGACAGGACGAGGGCTTGGTAGAACCGTAGCAGCACCACACGGTCAGCCCCCCCACGTAGTGCCATTAAGAAATTTGAGCATGTTCAGTTTCTTGAGACACGCCGTTTTTAGTTGCCGTATATGGTGCTGCCACGTTAATTTGCTGTCAAAACGGAGCCCGGGGAAGCGATATTGTCAACGAACGGCAACACAGCACCCCTGAGATGTAGTTCAGTGTGTGAATCTAGCCTCAGGAGCCGACAAAAATGGACGACGGTGGGTTTCGCTGCTGAAAAACGAAAACCCCGGTCGTGAGCCCACCTGTTAACCGGTTGATAGCTAGCTGCAATTGCCGTTCCACGGTTATCATACTTCCAGAGCTGTAATGCCGAGCTAAATCGTCTACAATATTATTTATTATTATATTATATATAATATTTGCAAATGGGGGTAATTCCCCGGTAGCAAATTGTAGAAATACAGAAAATCACCCACAATAACATCAAACACAATTTGCAATTTAGCAACTATAGTATTTACATCGTAGTATTTACACAAAATTTCAATCTTCTTTTAAACACATCAATATGCTTGGGGAAAGGCTCTGAGACTGAGGCAGGTAATGAGTTCCAATTATCAATCCAAGGTTAATGAAAGAATATTTCCCATAATTTGTACGCTGTGGTCGGACCTTGACTTTATGTGGATGATCTGCCCAGACGTTTGCTTAGTTCTCCCCATGCTGGCCGATTAGTGTAAGTGTTAAACATAGCGTATAGTCTGGATATCGTCCTTCTATCTTCCAGAACCATCCTAGTTTTTCTATCATTCGAGTTACACTACTTCTAGGATTAAAATCGTTAAGCACAAACCTAGCAGCCTTCCTTTGTACCATCACCAGCTCAATGATGAGCCCTACCTGATATGGGCCCAAACCACTGAGCCGTATTCCAAGATTGGCCTCACCAGGATCAAATATCCTAATGCTTTTGCAGTGGAACTACTGCCTTTTAATACCCACATTACAAAATGAAGTGATTTGTACGCTTTGGATACGACACAACCCTCATGAGTACTCCATTTCATAACATTCCTTACATGGATGCCCAAGTATTTGCACGAGTTTTCTTCTACAAGTATTTCCGAGCCGATATTATATTGAAAATCATGCCTTCGCCCTCTCCCAATTCTCATGAGACTACATTTACTCGTATTTATCCTCATTTTGTTGTCAACCGTCCATTTATGAACCAGGTCGAGGTCAGTTTATAACTGAGCGTTGTCTTGTGATGTTTGAATTTTTAGGTACGGTATATTACACAATCACAAAGACTAAAAAGGAAGATTGTAGTTTTACGTGACCGTGAATCTAGTGATTATGAGCCACGGGACCTCCTTTTTACGTGGAATCCGAACCACAGGACATGGCATTTCACTTCGAAAATCTCACATGCATTGACCGGGAATCGAACCCGGGCCGCCTTGGTGAGAGGCATACAGCTAGACCGCTGAGCCACCACGCCCCCTACACACACAAAGACTAAATTTTATTTATGTATGAGAGTGTGAAATGCGTATATATGTATACTGCATTATGGCTATTTGGCTGTATTAAATATTATTATTATATTACACAATCACCCACAATCAATCGGCAGTCACTTTGAATCCCATTCGGTAGGTCTTAATAAGTGCCAGAAATAACAGGGATCCACACTACCCTGAGGGACACCTGACGTTATCAAAATGGCCTCCGAGAATACATTGCCTATTTTAACCTTTGGCGAGCGACCAGTCAAGAACTCTTGAATCCGTAAAATTACTCTTTTATAATAATAGTATAATTGCGCACGAAAGTGCATTTGGAATAAATACATCATAATATCACAAACACTGTCAGATGAGAAGTTAAATAAATAGACCAGCGGTGCATGGTTTCCACCGGCTTCCACCACAAACCGTGCTCGAGAGCTGGATCCCACCAACCCACCGACCAGAGCGCGCCCCATATTTCATGATCCTTGGTCTGTGCAATGCCTCACGTGATCGATATCATAATAATAAAGGAACTGCGAAAAATGTGCATTACATTTTCGAGTACTCCAATAAGGACAGTGTTCTCTTAGAGCATTTACTAAAATGATATCGACCACACTGTTTAGCGCATAATATGCACACACACTGCTCAGAAGGTCCATGAAAGCCATGCTGCACGCTCAGCTTATGATGGATGCCATGCACAGCAAGTCTATTCAGAGCACTCCTCATTTCATTGTTCGGTTCAGTCCAATTTCTCTGAGACATGGCATCAGTCCCATAGTAGAATTGTATGTCAATTTCCGCTCGCTTTCTTTGTCTCATCCTTAGGAATTCCTGTTCCTGTCCAGTAGAAAGCAATTGCAATCGAGATCTTAAGTCTTCAATAAGAAAAGTTTCCCTGGAAAGTTCATAAACAAGTCGGGAGTGCGTGTATTTTGATACTCCTAGGGCAGCCTTTAAGTATCGCGCTTTGACTTTTTCAATTGATCTGAGTTCGCTCAAGCTTAATTTATCCCAGACTATGTCTAACCCATATGTGAGGACCGGAACAATCTTGGCATCAAAGAGTGCTAAGGCGGATTTCAGTGAAAGTCGAGATATGTTTCTAATATCGAAAATAGCTTTAGTGGCCGATGTCACCCGCTGTTTTATGTGAATCCTGAAGGATTGCATGGTAGTTTGCAGAGTCAAGCTTAGATAGGTGAAGCTATTTACAATTTGAAGGGGAGTTTGTTTCAAAATTATACTGTCGTCCTTTGACGCTCGTCTGCCTTTCCTGAAGATCATATAGTCTATTTCGTTTTCTCGACGTTAACCTGCAAATCGTTGGTAGACTCCCATACCTCCAGAGAGGAAACAGCCAATTGTAGCTCACTGATGTCACGGGAGCCCAGAACCATATCATCCGCATAAATGTACAGTTTTATTTCCGGTGAGTCTTCTTTAATCGCTTGAACAACATCGTGGGTTGCGACGTTAAAAAGAAAGGGACTCGGGGGGTCTCCCTGAAGTACGCCATTTGTTTGCAATATCTCTTTCGATACTGTTACATTGTCAGAAATTTGAACGTAGTTACTCCTTAATATATTATGGATCAGGATTGTGAGTGGATTGTTGTCCTTCACCAACTCGTCTAGTTTCGAGGAAATTATGACCCGGTTTAAGTTGTCGAAATCCTTTGTAAAATCAATGAATACTGCGTGAAATTTGCCTCGTGGTGTTTTAAGGGCGTTTTCAATATCATCCTTGAGATTTTTTATGGCCTGAATTGTACTCCTCCCCCTTCTAAATCCAAATTGCTCTTCTGGTATCTTACTATCAATTTCATCGGTGAGCCGTTTTGCCAAAAGTTTACTGTGCACTTTGAGAAGATTATTTTCTAAGTCGATCCCTCTATAAGAATTGGGGTCATACTGGTCTCCTTTCCCCTTATAGAGCATCTTCAATGTTGACAGTTTCTACGTGGAAGGAACGTCTCCTGATCTCAAACAAAGATTCATTAAATTTGTAAATACCGGTAATAGCACGGTACCTGCTGCTTTATTGTGCTCATTGAAGATGCCATCTGGTCCAGACGCTTTTCCGTCCTTCAGAGTCATTAGAGTACTACGAACCTCATCTGGTGTGAACAAGGGGATAGCAGTGCCATCTTGTTTAGATGGTTTCATTTGGAATGCTGTTAAGGTTCCCTTCTGATTTAATATGGCAGTGAAGTGTTGCTCCCAAATACTCATGTCAATTTTCCCAACCATTTGAGTTTTCTTGGGTGTTAATGCTATGTAAGGGTTCGCTTTCGCATTCTCCACCATTTTGGCCGCCTCAAGTTCAATAAAGTCCTTTCGTGTCTTCTTGAGTAATTCCTTATAATTCTTCCTCAAAGTGCCGTATATATCTACGTCCTCATGTCTATTGCTTGCTCGCGCTACGTGAAGGGCCTGTAATACTCCTTTTCTCTAGAAATAGCAGGTGTGGTTAAACCAGTTCTGTGATTTTCGTTCGCGAAATAGTGAAACTGATGATTTAATAATGTCTTCAAGGGCAGAGGCGGCAGAGTCAGGATCACTTGCTTCAATTCTATTGTTAAAGTGAATTAACTTGTTGGTATTTTGAGGCTCTCATTCAGTTTACGTGAAATGTTTAGGACGCGTTTTGACTCTATCTTGAGTGGTGTACGAGCAGCCACAGTAAAGTGCGCTACAACAGGGCAATGCTTTTTAAGTGGAGCTTCGCAGATGGAATAACACTCCTTATATTCTGACAACTCGATCCCAGCACCCTTGAAGAAAATTAAGTCTATCGTACTTGAGCCGTTGCATACGAAATATGTTCTGTCCGCCGCTTTGTTAACAAGAGTGTATCCTACTTCCGCCATCAACTGCAGTAGTACATGTTTCCTATGGTTGTCAGTATCTACTCTGCAGTTGAAATCCCCTGCAATGATAATATTACTCCCGGGATGCGTTTTTCCTAGTGAAATCATAATTGTTGCTATAATATCTTCTGGGAGTGTTGGTGGATCGATGTATATGCCTATTATTGTTAAGCTAGCTGATTGGAGGATTATGGTGTCCTCGTCTTTGTAACGTGTTGAAAAACTCCCTAGGGTAGGTTTAAAATAACAAGATATACCCCTGACGGGACGACCCCTTGGTCCTTGAGTGGCGAAGACGTGTTCCGAATAAAATCCATTAATGTCTATTGCCTGTGTTGCGAAAGTCTCAGTGAGAATTAGGAAATCCTGCGTATCTAGAAGATCACTCTGGGCTAGCCCTAGAACGCTCCTCAACCCTTCCACGTTCCATAGAAGAAGATTAATATTCGAACCTCGCCCCTCGTCTTTGGGAACGAAAAAAAGACGATATCGTCTGACGAGAGCCCCTTTTGGCCAAAGTTCCGGTGATATGACTTTGTGAAGATCTGTCATGGGAATGCCAACTTTGAAGGCTTTGAGATTTCCTTGCGTTTGATATTGTTACGTGCCACCCCCTAGTGGCACTTATGTTAACTGGATTACGGTGGGAGTACAAAGCACAACACCAATTACTGCTTAAAGAAATAATTAACTTTATTGTGGCCAGAAAATTACACTAATCAGCAACTACAAGCAATCAGGAGCCTTACTCCAGTTTCCTCAAGTCTCTTCCTTGAGCGCTCTTGGCCCTTCCACTTGTCAACAGATCACAGAAGTTAATCCGTCCTAATGAGTACGGTGGCCTTGACAGAAACTACCTGCTCCTCTTCTTTATGTTCACCGACCTCAATTACTTACGATCACTTGCTGCAGGCTATTTCGCTGTCCACAAGCTGGAGAAACAATGTCACTGGATTTCGTAACTCGCACAGCACTTCGTCACCACACTTCTGTCGCACTGGCTCGAAAACACACACCCACAGAAAACTCGGTCCCCTCACTGTTGAAGCCGCTTATATAGCAGGCCGGTGACTCAATGAATTCTTCTAGATCCATCCAGGGTCCACGGCTTCTCGAGGTTTCCATCGCTGGTTCAGTCACGAATATTCTGGACTATCCCTTTTGTCCTAGTAGCCTGTTGCATAAGGCGCGCGCAATATAGGAGGCAGGGCACAGCCCAGCCCTGGGGCAGTTGTAACTCATGCGGCGAGCGATGACACAAACTCACAGCCGTAACACCACCCCTTCCTAAAAAGGCTGATCGTCCCGATCAATCATTGGTCCGTCTGTGTCCCTCCGTAGGCTGACAGGCGATCTCGATGCACGATCTTCATCTTCGCCCTCGGGCTCCGCTGGATCCTGTAGACGACATCGTTGATCCGTTTCACGACTCGGTACGGGCCCTCCCAGGACTTCTGCAGTTTGGGTGACAGGCCTTTCTTCCGTAATGGGTTGAAGAGCCAGACCAGGTCGTCCTCGTGGAATCCTCCGGCGTCCGTCTGCTGGTCGTATCGGGTCTTCATTCGGTCGGTCTCGATCCGCAGTTTCCTCCTCGCGAACGCGTGCACGTCCTCCAGTTGGTCGACCAGTTCTTGACAATACTGGCTTACCGGGATCGGATCATTCCCAGGTCGGCCAAAGGCAAGATCGACAGGTAGACGGAGCTCCCTCCCAAACATGGCCCGGGCTGGTGTGCACCCGGTGGCTTCATGCACGGCGGAGAGGTAGGCCAGGAGAAATAGTGGAAGATGTTTGTCCCAATCCCTCTGGTGCTCGCTGACGACTATTCGAAGATGGTTCTCGATGGTGCGATTGAATCGCTCTACCATCCCGTCGGACTGAGGGTGTAGTGGCGTTGTCCTTGTCTTCCGGATTCCCAGCAGCTGGCATAGGTTCTGGAACACCTGCGACTCGAAGTTCCTCCCTTGGTCGGAGTGCAGCTCCAGGGGTACTCCGTACCGGCTGACGAATTCCTTCACCAGGGTCTCTGCAATCGTCGCGGCTTCTTGGTTAGGGAGCGCATACGCCTCCGGCCATTTGGTAAAGTAGTCGCTGACGACTAATATGTAGCGGTTCCCTGCCTCGCTTAACGGGAATGGCCCAGCAACATCGATGGCCACTCTCTCCATGGGGCCGCCCACGTTGTAGGTCTTCAGTGGACCCCGTCGTCTTCGTCCTGGGCCCTTGCTGGCTGCGCAATCGTGGCACCTCGCGCAGTGGTTCTCCACGTCTGTTCGGCATCCGATCCAGTAGAACCGCTCTCTCAGCTTCTCCAGGGTCTTCTTTATCCCTAGGTGTCCACCAGATGATCCTCCATGAACTTCCTTCAGGACTTCCTCCGTCATAGCCTTTGGAACGACGACTTGTTCCCGAGATGTCTTCCCGTCGGTGCTCTCCCAGGTACGGCAGATGAGGCCATCCCTTACAATCAGCGAGTCCCACTGCGCCCAGTAGGACTTAAACTTTGGGCTGCAGTCACTCACAATGTTCCACCCGGGTCTGGGGACACAGGCCCTCTTCCATTCGGCTATCAGTCCCAGGTCATCATCTTCTGCTTGTGCCCGCGTGAAAGATTCGCGGCTCCAGTTCCCTTGAAGTTCCACAGTAGTCCGTCGGCACAGTATCCCGGTGTTCTCCTCCCTTCGGGCACAGAAGGTGCAGTCTTCGGGGCACGGTCTTCGCGACAGGGCGTCGGCGTTAGAATGCAGTTGGCCTTTCCTGTGCTGAATCTCAAAGTTGTACTGTTGAAGCCTCTCTAACCACCGCGCGAGTTGGCCCTCGGGCTGCTTGAAGTTCAGGAGCCACCGCAGGGATGCATGGTCGGTCCTGATGAGAAATTCTTGCCCGTACAGGTACTTGTGGAAGTGTTCAATGGTCTTCACGATGGCGAGCAGCTCCTTCCTGGTGACGCAGTAGTTCCTTTCTGGCTTTGACAAGGCCTTGCTGAAGTAGGCCACTACTCTCTCCTCGCCGTCCACTACCTGCGACAGGATTTCCCCTATGCCAAAGTCGCTGGCATCGGTATCGACGATGAACCTTGTTCCAGGTCTGGGGTAGGCCAGAATAGGCGCGGTGCACAGAGCCTGCTTGAGTTGTTCGAAGGCACTGTGGCATTCTGCTGTCCACGTGAAGAGTTGGTCCTTCTCAGTCAGTCGATGTAAAGGTTTGGCGATGTCGGCGAATCCCCTCACGAAGCGACGGTAATAAGTGCAGAGTCCCAGGAAGCTTCGTAGTTGGGACTTGTCCTTCGGGACTGGCCACTCCCTCACAGCTGCGGTCTTCTCTGGGTCGGTGCGCACCCCTTCCTCGGAGACGATATGCCCAAGGTACTGGACCCGCTTCTGGAAGAGCTGACACTTCTTGGGGCTCAACTTCAGCTGGGCAGCCCGTAGCTTCAACAAGATCTCCTTCAGGTTGCTGTAGTGCTCCTCGAAGCTCCTCCCCAGAACGATGACGTCGTCTAGGTAGACCAGGCAGGTCTTCCAGTGTAGTCCCCTCAGAATGGACTCCATTAGCCTTTCAAAGGTCGCAGGGGCGTTGCACAGACCGAATGGCATGACGGTGAACTGCCAGAGCCCGCTGCCCACAGAGAACGCCGTTTTCTCGCGGTCCTTAGGGTGGACCTCCACCTGCCAGTAGCCACTCTTCAAATCCAAGGTGGAGAACCATCTTGACCCTGATATGGTGTCCAGCGTGTCGTCGATCCGGGGTAGAGGGTAGCTGTCCTTCTTCGTGACGTCGTTCACCCGCCTGTAGTCCACGCAGAACCTGGTGGAACCGTCCTTCTTCTTCACAAGCACGACCGGAGAACTCCAAGGACTACGTGATGGCTCGATCACCCCCTGCTCCTTCATCTCTTCTACCATCCGGTCGACTTCGGCTTGCTTGGCGAGCGGGACACGTCGGAATGGGGCCCTAATCGGTGCGCTGTCCCCAACGTCGTTTCTGTGCTGGACCAAGCTTGTCTTGCCGAAGTCTTTGCTCCCCACGGAGAAGACATCCTGGAATTCGCGTCGCAGGTCCTGAAGTTGGCGTGTTTGCTCTTCGTCTAAATGGTCCTGGGATCCTTGGTACAGCTTCTGTAGTTCTTCTGGCAGGGCGCGTCTATCCTCTTCAGGTCCTCCGCTAGCTTATTTTGGCCGTCTTCCATCTTCTTCTGGCCGTCTTCTAGTTTGGCAGTTAGGTCCTCGGCTAACTTCTTCTGGCCGTCTTCTAGTTTGGCAGTTAGGTCCTCGGCTAACTTCTTCTGACCGTCTTCTAGTTTGGCAGTTAGGTCCTCGGCTAACTTCTTCTGGCCGTCCTCCATCTTCTTCTGGCCGTCCCCCGTCTTGGTTTCCATGCCATTTAACTTTTGAAGCAATGCTGCCAATTTCTCCTCCATTTTAGTTGTTTGTCTTGTAAAGGGCATGCACTCACAGGAAAATTAGAGAAAATGACCTGCTCGGGTTTTGAAACCAGGACCGTCAGGTGTTGTGCTTGAATTCGTAATCCGGCTTCTGACACCAGTTGTTACGTGCCACCCCCTAGTGGCACTTATGTTAACTGGATTACGGTGGGAGTACAAAGCACAACACCAATTACTGCTTAAAGAAATAATTAACTTTATTGTGGCCAGAAAATTACACTAATCAGCAACTACAAGCAATCAGGAGCCTTACTCCAGTTTCCTCAAGTCTCTTCCTTGAGCGCTCTTGGCCCTTCCACTTGTCAACAGATCACAGAAGTTAATCCGTCCTAATGAGTACGGTGGCCTTGACAGAAACTACCTGCTCCTCTCCTTTATGTTCACCGACCTCAATTACTTACGATCACTTGCTGCAGGCTATTTCGCTGTCCACAATCTGGAGAAACAATGTCACTGGATTTCGTAACTCGCACAGCACTTCGTCACCACACTTCTGTCGCACTGGCTCGAAAACACACACCCACAGAAAACTCGGTCCCCTCACTGTTGAAGCCGCTTATATAGCAGGCCGGTGACTCAATGAATTCTTCTAGATCCATCCAGGGTCCACGGCTTCTCGAGGTTTCCATCGCTGGTTCAGTCACGAATATTCTGGACTATCCCTTTTGTCCTAGTAGCCTGTTGCATAAGGCGCGCGCAATATAGGAGGCAGGGCACAGCCCAGCCCTGGGGCAGTTGTGACTCATGCGGCGAGCGATGACACAAACTCACAGCCGTAACAATATTGTTCACAAGCATATATCTCGGTAACGTGCAGATTTTTCAAAATGTCTCTCAATCTTCTCTGTGTTAGCGGTCGTAAGTAATCGGCCTATATATAGCCACGCTCTAGGTGATATCGCCTGAAGTTCATTGGATTGTACCACATCTTCAGTGTCTGTGTGAATGCGTTTCGTCCCAATAATTGTTGGTGTATGTGGGGAAGAAAATTTGTTTCCTCTTCCTCGTTTCACAACGGTATTCCATCGAGTGTCATCATCCGAATGTTCCTGAGATAAGAAAGGAAATCCTTCCTCACGTTCAGCCGTGTTATCCGTATCATTGTTGGTAGGGGTAAATCTTACCCTTTTAGATAGGGTGACCAAATTCTGATAATGAAAAAAAAAAAAAAAAAGGACACTCAGGCATGTCGCGTCAATTATTGTCTGTCGAGAAAGCGGATCCTATAATTGGGCATTTGTGCAATATTTATGATATTTAATTTCAAAACAAATATTTTATTCACTAAAACATGATATAGTATATTGCATTTCTTAAATCACGTCTATATAGTCACTCTCAAACATATTCTAAAAATTATACAACCTAACAGATAAATTTAAAAATATATCACTTATAGGCTATATTGAATCCTTGACCAAGAAAACCGATTCACATCCAATATCTGGGTCAGTCTTTTCATTTTATATACTTTAAAGAGTTATGAATTTCCTTCAAAAGGTTTGGGTGTCCTAACAAAAATGTATAGAAACTTGAGCAAGATACATCACGAAAATGTGTCTTGGTCAAGTTTCAACATTGAGCCTGTTATTTTCGTCTGACCACATACAATTGATAATTGAAAACACTCTCTCTAAGGCTGCATTAGTTCCTGGAATCGTCAGAGCAAAGGTCACAAGACACGCAATACATTTGTATTCAATGTTTTCCCTGTCCGTAACACTAAATATATCAACCCAATTATCTTCAGTTGCTGTACCATTTATCTTCCAGGTTTATCTTTTTGATTAAAAAATGTTTTGGACATCAAATGACTGTCAATTTCTGCAATACACTGCACACACTGCTGAACCTCATTCCACAATGGAGGACTATTCGGCTAAACCCACTGAAGTTCTTTCAGGTTGAGGGGCCGATAACCTCGATGTTAGGCCCCTTAAAACAACAATTATCATCATCATCTTTCAGGTTATCGAAGGGTAGTGTCCAGTTCTCCGTGTATTGAAGGAAAGTGACATAAAAACTGTTCGCAGACTCCGAAAATTTATGATCATTGATGAAACCACCTTCTTCTAATTGATTTAGTAAAGAGATCATTATGGATGTTCGAAAATTCTGGTCCTTCCTGCACCCAAGCTTATTTTTCAAGGCATGTAATTCATTAGCAACTTCACTGCCACATATATTGTCTTTCTCAGTTTTCTTTATTGTGTTTGCACACACTTTGAGTTGTGAATTAATAAAATGAAGCCAACGTAAGGATTGTGGATTACTGAAAAAGTCTTTTAGCACTCTAGGACACTTTTCTTTTGAAAGAAAATAAGACTTGAGACTGTCAAACATATCAATAAGTCTGTTAACAGCTGGTTGTAAAGAAAGCCATCTTGTTTTTACACTTCCCAATATCTGCTTGTACTCAACATCCACAAACTCACAGAAGCTCTTCAATTCAGCCACTCGAACAGCATAAATGTGAAAATACTGGAACACTTTATTAACAATTGTGTCAACATCAATAGGTAAAATGTCTGCACTTGTCTGCATAGCGTTGTGTACAATGTGGGCAGCACAACCTATTCCAAAAATGTTTTCATTTATCCTCTGTCTTAACTTAAAAAAAAAACATTGTTGGTGCCTTTTCTTCCAACCCCACCGAAGTTGATGTTGCAGTTATCACCACAGAAAGCAATAACTTTGTCAGTTAACTTGTATTGTTCCAAGATGTGAAGAATGTGGTTTGTTAGCATCTCTGCTGTTTCCCCGGAAAGTGCTTGAAACTCAAGAAATTTTATTTGAACGCCTTTATTTGGTACGAAATACCTTACAAGTACTGGAACTAATTTCAAGTTGTTGTGGTTTGAAGTATCAACCATAACTGATACATATCTGGCATTTTGCACGTCACTGGTGATTTGGCTTAACGCTAAAGGAGCTAAGACATTAACTATGATGGCCTCACACTTGGTTCTCCCACATGTAAACTTCCTTTCAAATAAAGTACGCACAAGAGTTGATGTGCAATCCATCGATCTGAAGGAGTGGTTATGTTTAACCTTATGAAAAGTAAACACACCTTCTAAAGCAGCAAGACGTTTCCCTTCTTCATCCTCTTTACCTTGTGTTGTCATGAAGGAGGTTAATTTATGGCTTGAACTCTTAGCAGCCTCTGCCACTTTATGCTTCTTCTTTTGTATATTATGTTGGATGCTTCTTCTTTTGTATATTATGTTGGAAAATGTCCGATCGACCACCATGTTCGATAGAAAACGCACCTTTACATAAAGTACACACTATTTTGTCTTGATCTTCCTTAGGAAAAGGAAATTCTTCCTTTAATACATCCGTGAAATTACACTTTCGTTTCGGCATTCTCAACTATTGATAAAATATTGCGGAACAACTCGTCACGATTAGTAACTATAGAGTACTGAAAGATGCGTGCTTGTAAACATTATAAGACGTTAAACGTGAAGTTTTATGTATCAAGTACCATTACTTACAATAAAACAAAGTTTCCCTCGCACGCAACGATGGTGTTATGTTACAAAATTTGTTATTCCGCATGCATCGGCATGTATGCCAACCACAGCCTACAAAATTAACCCTATGAAAGAGAATTATTTGCGAAATTACCCTAGGAAAGAGAATTATAGTGTTGGTTGATTGGCGATACTTTCTACGAAGTAAGTTATCTCTCGGATAATATTTGAATCTTGGGACACAGAAAAACAAATGAATTAAGTCAAGCATGTACGCAAAACTGCGCACACATTAAAATATCTCAAGAAAACGGGATTTAACGGGACGAATATTAAGAAAACGGGACATTTTGCGTCCCGTCAAAGATTTGTCGGGACAATGGGACCAACTACTGAAAGAAGGGACAATCCCGTTAAAAACGGGACGTCTCACAGTGGTCCTTTTAGCGTATCTGGCCGCGCAAAATACCTTTGCATATAGAAATGGTCTATAAACCTTAAAATAACTGTTCAAAATTATGTAAAACAATTTCCTTATTCTCATTTATAAGAATTTCAGTTTGACTGTCGCCCCGGAGATCCAGGTTCGCTTCCCGGCTCTGTCAAGAAATTTTAATTCTGGTGTGAGGGCTGGTACGAGGTACACTAAGCTTCCTGAGGCAAAACTGAGAAGAGGAGGGTTCGATTCCCACCTCAACCATCCTGGAAGTGGTCTCGGATGTCCGGGTTCGATTCCCGGCTCTGCCAAGAAATTTTAATTCTGGTGTGAGGGCTGGTACGGGGTACACTAAGCTTCCTGAGGCAAAACTGAGAAGAGGAGGGTTCGATTCCCACCTCAACCATCCTGGAAGTGGTCCCGGAGGTCCGGGTTCGATTCCCGGCTCTGCCAAGAAATTTTAATTCTGGTGTGAGAGCTTTTACGGGGTACACTAAGCTTTCTGAGGCAAAACTGAGAAGAAGAGGGTTCGATTCCCACCCCAACCATCCTGGAAGTGGTTTTCCGTGGTTCCCCCACTTCTACTCCAGACAAATGCTGAGATGGTTCCTATCTTAAGGCCACGCCCGCCCTCTTCCCAATCCTATTCCAAATGTACAAATAGTAGTACAGGTATCACAATAACACAGGTTATCACACAAATTACACAGACACACCCAAAATACATGGGACTATACGACCACGATGTCGCAGCCCCTAAAATGAGCAACAACAACAAGAATTGAGGTTAAACTTGTCTTATTAGCCTAACAATAGTAATAAAAATAATATTTTTCAACTGGATTAGGATTTTCCTTAACGCCACTAAACTAGGAGAAAATTCTGCATTTTTTTTCTTCAATAAGTTCAGTGGTGCCTCTCCTTCCTTCTAAGCGTATACTCACTTGCCTGGCTAACGCTAGCTCCTCCCTGCTGGTATTAAAGGTCGCAATTTCCATCGTTTCGAAAATTCACTACACTCCACGAATGATTGAGAAGGACGACGCACATTACCTGTATTGCCTCTCCATGTTCCCTTCCAGGCTATTCTTATTTTGTGACGAACTTTCTTAAGGTCCTGCGATTGACAACCCACGTTTTTGTTAACTGCGCGGAAAAATTAGATTTTTTTCTAACATTATCTTTAATAGACTGTCCAAGGGATTTCAGATCGCTGTTTTCTATTAGATAAGTTCAAATTATTTCGCTTTTCCACCTGCATGGCGCCAAATACCGTAAAGATCGTTCCGCGAAAATCCTTCCGACAACACTAAAAGGAGAGCAAAAGCCAAAGTTGCAAAAAGTTGCAAATAATTTTTACACAGAAAACATAATAAGGTGTAGGCTATAGGCTAATGGAAAGAAATTCACCAATGGTTGACAATTGTGAAATTCCTGGTCTGAAAACCCATAAAAGAATAATTATTTTATAACAACAATTCACTATTTTCAAAAGTTTATCACATAAACACAGCGATTTTTATAAGATTTTGCAAATTTCATTAAGAAAGATCATATCATAGTCTGTCATATCCACTGGCAAACGATGAAGTTAGCTGAAGTAACAAGACTTTACAAGCACAAGATTCAAACACAAATAATCAGCTTTGCTTCCAGCTGTGGATGCGATAAGAAACGTCCTACTTCAGCGGTCTTTCACATTTCAGGGGGTGAACAAATAAGACATACAAGTACAGTTCTGAGGTCCTCTGACATTGCTGATACTAAAAATGTCATACAACATGAAAATACAAGACATTTATCTTTTACATTTTGAGCGCCCAGATCGTGCAAAAGGACCGCTGTGCGTCACCCTAGACTAGCATGGCCCTTGTTGAAGCATTGTCCGATCTAATAGAAGTGTCATTACTAATCATAGGAATAGTCGTCTGTACTGACGGACCTTGAGTGGTCATTTCCTGTCTATATTCTCCATGATTACCATCCGAGTGTTTCCTGGACGCTTTTGTATCGTTGGGCGGTCTGTCTTTGGACGAATCGACCGTATTGTCCAATCCAATAGAATTACTATTCTACTAATCTTCGTTGCCGCTAATTTACGGGGTAGTATGTCATGTGGGACGACATCAAATGCCTTCGCAAAATCTATAATATTATAGCGTCAACTTGCACCCCCCCCCCCCCCCCCCCTGCCAAGTGAGTCATTAATATCCTGAAAGAGTGATAAATGATAACATTTGGCTCTCACATGAGTATCCTTGTCTAAATCCGTGTTGCCTCCCATTAAGCCATGATAACTTTCTCCACTGTTCCTTTAAGTAACCAGAAATAAGGTGCTCCATCAGTTTACACATGATGGATGTGAGGCTAACAGGCATATAGTTTTCCATTACCAATCTGTTCCCTCCCTTGAATATTGGAACTATTGTAGCCCTTTTCAAGTCTTCGGTTATTTGTGTGTTATTAATTGATACATTAAACAGCATCCCCCAAGTATTGCCCATGGCTGTACCTCACAGTTTTAGCACATCTACACAAATATTGTCCGGGCCTCTCGATATATTTCTACGTAGCTTTTTAATTCTTGCTAGAATCAACGATTGGTTTATTCGGAAAGGTGGGCTATCGGAATCATAGTTAAGGTCCAACACACATCTATACAATTCATTAAACACACTACCATACCATGATTTAATTCATTAACAATTGCCTGTTTCTCAGTAATTAATTCACCATCTCCGGACATTATCATAGACAAATCATTGGAATTTCCCGTCAGCCTTCTAACGTAACTGTAACATTTTTTCCATCCATCACCCAGCGATGGAACTACCGTGGGCCCGGCGGTGGCAACAATGCCGTTTATGACAATCGCGAACAAGGTGACACTCAGCATAGAACCCTGAGGAAGTCCATTTTCTTGAGTATAATATTGCGATAATGTCCTATCGACCCTTACACGGAAGAGTCGGAAGAACATGAAATTCGCAATGAAAGTCGGTCGATTCCCACGGAGTCCGAACTTGTGAAGGGTTGAAATGATCCCGTAGCGCCATGTGGTGTCGTTGGCTTTCTCGTTGTCAAAGAAAACCGTGACTAGGTGCTGCTTTCGGAGAAATGCCTCCTGTATAGCGCTCTCAAGTCGTACCTATGAGAGCAAAATCCACACTGGTACTTAGACAGGAGACCTCTCTCTTCCAAGAACCACATCAGTCGACGGTTCACCATCTTCTCCAGCAGTTTACATAGGTAATTTATCAGATAAATGGGCCTATGCCATTTACCAGATAAATGGGCCTATAGCTGCTGACAAACTTGGGATCCTTTCCAGCCTTGGGAATCAGTATCACGATCCCCTCTCGCTATAGAGATGGAAATTTCCCTTCAATCCATATACGATTGAAGAGGTCCAACAGTGTTTTTAAACTGGAATCACACAAATGTTTCAGCATTTGATTATGGACGCTATCTGGTCCAGGAGCCGTATCCCTGCACAGTGCAAGCGCACTGCGCAGTTCCCATTCAGAGAATGGTGCATTGTAGGACTCCAAAGCAACAGTGGCAAAGAACATTGGGTGAGACTCTGCCTCCCGCTTCACATTCAGAAATGTAGGATCATAACTCTAAGAGCAGGATACATCACTTAAATGCGATCCAATATTGTTGGCAATGGCGAGATGGTCCGTGATGATTTGACCGTTGATTGAGACTCCGGGTATTGTGCTAGTGGTAGCTGAGCCCCAGATGGTGTTGAGGGCATTAACATCTCCCAGAAGGAGAAAAGGAGGAGGAAGCTGAGAGACTAAATCCACCAGTTGGTAGTAATCCAGTTGATAATTCAGAGGGATGTACACGTTACATACTGTTGTCAATACTGGCAACGACGTACGATACGAACTGCAACTGCTTCTAGCTGAGTACGCAGCGGCACCTTTTCACTAAAGAGGCTAGAGTGGACAAGAGTGCAGATGCCACCAGCGGCTACAGCTCCGTCCACCCTGTATTTAGAGAACAGTTTGAAATGACGCATTGTTGTCTCATGTCTAGAAAGAAACCTGGATTCCTTAAGACAGACGAAGATATTAACTGACGTAACTCAGCCTGATGACCAGAATAGCTATTACAGTTCCATTGCAATAGTGCCATGGAGTGGACTTAAGTAGAAGTTGGCCTTGTAGGCTACTTACACTTGACCGTTTGACACCCATCCCCATATCTAAGTGGAGATGATGGGGGATGTGAACACTTCAATCTCCACATCTTCGTCCGAAGACGAAGAAAATGGATGGGGAGCTCTCTTAGGCGACACGCGGTCGCCGTCGGACCTAATCATTCTCGCTCCGGTAGAAGAGCGAGAGCGGTGTCGAGGAACTTCTCCCTGTTCGAAGACTGGGTGTCCGTCCCCGACACGTCCCGCACATTTTTTTTTCTCGACCGACGCTGACGTCTATTCGGGGAAGTAGGTGGTCTCTTCTCCACAGATGCTATTCCTTGCAAAACAAGGTCGATCCTGATGGCACCGTTCCACTGATGGTGGTAGAAGCGGGTTGGTCAGCAGATGACTAAGCAGCCTTGTCCGAAGGAGAGGCAGAGATACGGCGCTGAACCGTCCCTCCTTTTCCGCCGGTGTTTTTCTCTTTGAATATGGGAGTTCCTCCACACTAACGGGTTTGGCTTCTGCCAGCTTCGCTCCCATGATGGTCGTGGGAGCGGAAGGACCAGCAGATACAGGAGCCACCCCATCAGCTGGAGGGCGAGAGAGACAGCGTCGCACCATCTCCCGTTTGTCCACTATTTTGATCATATCAGGTGGGCTGGATGAAGGTCCAGCCCCGGTGGGCGAAGTCTTTCCCTCCACCCCTTAGCTGGGGAAGACTTCTTTCCCGACCATTTTGGAGAAGATGATGAAAATGAAAATCCACAGCCTGCTTCCAGTCAGGAATGGAATGAATGAAGCCCCCATCTAGCGGCGAGGATATGAACTGTGCCGGCTGCCGAGGCCTGACGCACTCCTCTGGGGCAATGATTAAATTAATGACAGATGAAATGAAATGATAGTGGAGAGTGTTGCTGGAATTAAATGTTGACAGGGAAAACCGGAGTACCCGGAGAAAAACCTGTCTGCCTCCGTTTCGTCCAGCACAGATCTCACATGGAGTGACCAGGATTTGAACCACGGACCCAGCGGTGAGAGGCCGGCGTGCTGCCGCCTAAGCCACGGAGATGATTATGATAGTTGTTGTTTTAAGGGGCCTAACATCTAGGTTATCGGCCCCTTTTCGGAGAAGAAGAGGACTTCTTTTCTGATAGCGGCGGTTGAGATGGTTTAACCGACGCCTTTATTCCAGCGGCCTAAGAAGGTTGTGCGACCTCTTTCGGGCCAACAGGGCTCACTGGCACAGCGAGGGGAGACTTTAATATTGCACTAAAGGTAGAAATCGAGGGTAGGCTACTGCACTGGGAATACTAACAGCAGTGGTGATTGGGGGCGTCGCTGCAGCTGCGAACGATACCCGAAATTTGGGGGCATTCATATCACAGTACCTCTTGCGAGCGTCGTGATATGATAGCCTATCAAGGGTCTTGATCTCCTGGATATTGGCTTCCTTGGTGAATTCAGGGCACTGTTTTGACCGTGGAGAAGTGACTTACTTGGTAGTTTGGACATATCGGGGGAGGCGTACACCTCTCACCATCATGTGTCGCCTTGTCACACTCTCAACAAACGACCTTTGCAGTACACCTGGTGGAAACATGCCCGAATGTATGGCATTCGCAGCAGTGCATAGGTGGAGGGATGTAAGGTCGAACGTCACAATGGTAGGACGTGACCTTCACCTGCTTAGGCACCACATCATCCTCAAAATGGAGAATGAATGCACCGGTATCGACCCTGTCCTCTCGAATTTTCTGGATGATGCGCCTAATTTAGGTGACGCCTCTCTTCCCCAGATCCCGCATTAGTTCTACAGGGTCTTTCATATAAAGTAAGAACGGCGAGAGGCGGTTTTGTCATTCGCTGCTGAAGCCGGCTTGGCCGAGCTTGTGACGCACCACTGCCCCCTGCTGTAGTATTGAAAGCGCGCGCATAGTACAAACTTGACCTTGCAATAAGCGTGCAGGTGTTGTCAGTCGCCAGTCTGAACCTCAGCTGCTAGCATGTTGAGACAGTTATCATTGCAACATCGTATTTTTGTATGTAAAATTTATTTTAATTACGATTCGGCTCGGCGGGTACGTGATGCATTTGTTCAGCAATTTCCTGATGAGGTGCCACCTTCACTAGCACAGATTCACGTAATTGTAAATAACTTTGACACTACTGGTCCAGTGCCCAATAATAAACACAAAATAAAAAATCAGAAAAAATATAGTGGCATGACTCACTCGCGTCAGCCAAAATGTGGTTACCAGATACAATGCCTGTATAACCCAGGAAGGACGACACTTCCAGCAACATTTATAAGGTAATATTTCATAGAGGATTATACACACGCTTAAAGCAGGGGGCCACGGCTCGCTACAAGCTCGGTCAAGGCCACCACACTAGCGGATAACAAACCCGCCGCTTGGCGTTCTTACTTTATATGAAAGACCCTGTATATCGTTATTAAGAATGAGGTCGCGGTGAAATATAACTCCGCGGACCTCATTCAGCGTTTCGTGCTTAGTGGCCTTAACAGGAATTTCGCCAAAATGCGTGCATTCCAGCAACGCTTCGGTTTGCTGCCGGCTGAAGGTATGCAGCAGGAGCTGCCCGTTCCGGAGCTAGAAAATTCCGCTCAGGTCACCAAATTTCCCCTCAATTTCTTCAGAAAAAATGATGGATTTCACGAGTTTAAAATTCCACCATCTGTCCTGTTAGCTACCAGGTAGCGAGGAGATCTGTCCACTGGATATCGCTGATTAAACTTCAAGAGACGGCTGTTGAAGGGGGCCACCCATTGATGAATTTTCGGGGCACTTACACGTCATCCCGGAAACATCCTCCCCAAATACCACCTACTCTGAACGAGGGCCATCACTGTGGGCGCCACTCAGCCAAGACAATACCTACCTAGCGATAGTAAGTATTGTCCAGGGTCCAAGTGCCTTGAACAGGCACATATCCCTTGGCATGCACAGTGATTTATTCGTTGCAAGTATTCGGCCGTGCAGGGACCTCCGTTGTGAGGCGGATACTACTGCAAGGGTACATGGCGCACTCACCTAACGGCATGGGGAATATCGTCTAGGACTCTAGGCTTTCTAACCAGATGGCCAAGTTGGTGGCTCTTCCCCAAGCAGCATGTACGTTTATTTGTAAGTGTCAAATCAAAATTGGGACCGGAAAATTGAAATAGACCTTTGAAAAGGCCCCCCCTATTAGTCGCCTTTTACGACAGGCAGGGGATACCGTGGATGAATTCTACCCTCCCCATCCACAGGGGATCTTCCAAATCAAAGTCAGTCACGTTAGTCGGTCTTATCGGCCCTATTAGTCGCCTCCTACCTTCAGGAAAGTGAAATGCCAGCAGCAGTTACAGGAATTATATGTCATATTATGTAATAATTTGTAGCAAAGTGTGGCCTACATTTAAATTGTTAGTAAGCTGAACGAATTGCACACTAACATACTTAGGTCGGTAAGTTCTTGTGTCATTGAAAGTGTGTGTAGATAGAGCTCACTTCGGTACCACGTTGTGAAATATAAATTGTAAGGTAAAGTGAGATTTTGGCTGCGTGTTTAATTGTGAGTTATTTATTAACATAAGGTATGCAAGCCTCGGATAATTATGCATACTGCATAAGGTACAGTATATCGGTTTCATCCGCCTGCATCTGCCACTGTGCACGTCAAACCAGTGCTTGCTAAATGCACTGCCTGCTTTATTATCATAATCTCACGCTACACGATGTGCTAAGTGGCTCTAATATACAGCTTGGGCTTATTATTTTGTGTTATTTGATGTGTTTCTGTTAATTTTGTTGTGTGTTACATGGTACCTAAAGTGCGTCCTTTGTGTGCCTGATGCGCGAGTGCATTTTGATTTCTTTGGGGTTAATCATGGTTTAAATATGGATTCAGCATGGTTTCTCCTCGTTTTTCGGAACACGATAAGTTCAATTGCGAGATCTGTTTTCAATTTTGGGAGTTTGTCTCTTCATTTTATTTTACTAAGGGGTCGGGTGTAAGTTTGTGGTTTTGATGATGGGGATTTGTCTCCATCTATTGGCGTGGTGAGCATCAGTCTTGCTCAGACTCATCACGGAGCGACCGTACTGTATGACACTCTCTTAGTTAGGTTAATATTTCGGATCATATTTGGGATTTCATTTAATAATTTAGTTTTGTATACCACGTAGTCTAGTTCGTTCCTTTTTTTTTTCTACTTTTGTGAATTTGATTATTTTGTGCTTCGTTTTGATCTTGGTAGTTGAACTTCATCTCTCATGTGGTCTTAGTAAATTAAATTGTCGTTGGTTGAATAGTTCTATGTTGATATAGAGTTCGTCGTTTAGTTTTGAATTTCCTTTATATATTCCCTTCTGTTGAATTTCGCGAGGTGAATACGTGGTCGAGAGTCGAGCCACGTGATCGAACCTTATTGATGTATTTGTGGTCCTTATTTTAATAATTTTTAGGTCAGGATAGTTTATATTTATTTTGTAATTAAATTAGGTTAGGAAGGATCCTCTAATTTGTTTGATTTATGTTAGTTTTGTTTTAAATAGATTTTGGGAACAACACGTTTTCCAATTTTCCTTTTCTTGTGCATTCCTTTTGTTTTATTGTAAGTTGATTGTTGAGAATACAGATTTAGAATTGTTCGTAATCCTACGAAATCATTCTCCTAATCTTATCCTCTGTTTGTGGTCGCAACTGGGCCGACCCTTATCCAAGAAGCCTTCCCGCCCACCACCTTGGCGAAACCCCTCACACACCCTATCCACTCATGGCACCATCTGGGGACGGGAGACAAGCAGCTTAACCGCTGCGTCATCACGCCCTATTATAGCAGTTTAAGGTGTGGATGTAAAATATCAAGGAAGGTTAACTTACAGTACATGATATGGCTTCGCTCTCAATATAAGAGTATTTTGAAGAAATGGATATTCTGACGTTGACGCAAGAATTTGATGCACAGCACAAGCGAACATGAGGCTCATGCCCACTTAAATTTAATTTGTATATTATATTGCACCATGTAAAATTTCATCGTAATTAATATTGAGGTAGGGTATAGGTTTTAGTGTTTGGTAGGAAATACCTAACTTGCGTTTAAATGGGGCTCGGAAGATAATTCAATCAGGGCGATATACGTCTAACAAGATAATGAGCAAGCCAGTTGTTACACACTGTAGATGTACTGTAAGTCCAGCTTACGTTACGTTTAAATCATGTGGATTAACTGAAAGGTTTCTAACTTCATTAAATACTTCAGCTATTCTTATTTTGACGAAAAGAGAAGAAGAAAGAGGTTACCTGCATGTGTTGTCCTTTCACTGTGGTGGGTAGGCATTGCCGGGTAAATAAGATGTTGCTGTTGCACGCCGGAGAAATGGTTAGCCGTGGGCTGCTGCAAGGCGCAAGCTTCCATGCTCGCGCTGTGAGAGGTATGTTGACCATGCTGGACATGTGCATGAGTGGGCTGCTCAGGGATAAGCACTTCCTGAAAACAAATGGAAACAAATTAAGATTACCTAGGTGAGCCACTAGTTCACCATCTCAAAAGTCCACCTCGTTGTGTAGTGGCTAGCATTCTTGGCTGTCACCGCGGACGCTCGGGTTCGATTCCCAGCTCTGCCAAGAAAAATAATTCTGGTTTGAGGACTGGAACGGGATACACTCAGCCTCATGAGGCAGAACTGAGAAGAGGTGGATTCGATTCCTACCTCAACCATCCTGCTTGTGGTTATCCGTGGTTTCCCCACTTCTACTCCAGGCAAATGCCAGGATGGTACCCAACATAAGGCCACGGCCGCTTCCTACCCAATCCTAGCTCAATAACAAGTACACACATCAGTACAGCAGTGGCGGCCGGCAATAAGGTTGCAGTGTTGCACAACGACCAGATTAATTCATGAAAAACAATTAATACCATAATAATATTTTTATTAATAAAAGTTGTCTGTTTCCTTTTATATGTATAGGAATTCATAATTCTGTTCTTTAATAATTCAGGAAATCTTATAGTAAGTTACTGACTGAGAAAGCGTAGCGCGCCAGCCGTCTAGAGGCGCTCGTCCATTTGGTCGTTGCCAGGCCCAAGCACCGACCAGATCTCAATAGTGAAGGGTATGGCAGAGATGCTAGACCGGGTAAGCCCTATCCCAACAGTTAACACGGCTGGGCGTTGCCCGCTGACTGCAACTAGGAGCTGAGGCGCAGGCGCGGCCGGAGACATCCGAGATGCTCCGTCAACTGCCGATACTATGTCTTGCAATGTTGGGCGTACCTGTGACACTCGCAGTTCCGGCCCTCATATATAACTTAGTTGTTTTGTTCTCGTGAAGGTTTTATGTAGACCAACCTATATTCCATTTAATCCGATGAAAATATTCTCTGAACTGCGGCATTCGTTATGAATGAGGTACATCCGTTTTACCGCGTAATTGAATACAGTTTTCTCCGATATTAAGCATTCTATTACCCTATCACCTCATGGGTGCCCGCAGGAGGCGGGGGGAAGGAGCGGCCGTGCCCCCACCTCCTGAAATTCCTAGGATATTTCGATTGTTCATTGTCACACCAGTTTATTTCATAAATTGAAGTTACTGATGGTTAACTGATTTATATGTAGGGATAATTCCACATTTTATTTAACTTAATAATTTGGGATTATTTGAGAATATCTTCAGTTATTTAAAAATATGCGAACTGGATTAACATTACCATTTAAATGAACTGCTTGATTTTTATTTTTGTCGATACATGGCGATACACTACGTTTTGTCTGTTTTTAAGAAATGAACATTATGACGATGATTGACAAAGAAACGCGAACTCAAATGGACAAAATCTCTGAACTTAAAAAAAAATCCTCCCATTCATGGTATAAATTCCATGTACCCAACGGTTTAAGAGCAGCCAAATGATTCTAGTAAGAAATGAAACGATAATTGCGGGGGAGGGCGGGGGGGGGGGGGGGTGTACGCGTCATTATCACCTAGTGACATATAAATAATATAAGCCCCCCTCCCTAGAAAAAATCCTGCGGGTGCCCAGCCCATGTACCACCTGAAAATAGTGCAACACCCAGAACAATTATCCGCCGGCCGCCACTGCAGTACAGCCTGGTTAACAGGTTATCAGACAAATTCTACACACACCCAAGTACAAGGGGCTACATGATTACGAAGTCGTAAAATCCCTAAAGAATCAACAACCATCTCGAAGCCGTGCTTGGAGAATGGGGCTAGTGAGAGCCACATCCTGATGTCTACGTCACTGTCTAGCCAGGTGGACGGGTAGGTAGTAGAAATCACACGGCAGTGAGTGGTCTATTTCAGCAATGACGCACGTAATTCAAGGGATGGCTACCACTCGATTTACGCGTTGGGACAAGACTCAGCTTTCAAGGAAGGAAGGAAGGAAGGAAAAAAGGAAGGAAGGAAGAAGTTTGTATTTTTATGTGACCGCTAATTTCGCGATCATGAGCCATGGGACCTTCATTTGATGTGGAAACCGAAACATTTCGCCACCCCGGCGTCCCTGAGCCACAATTCTGTAGTTAAAAGGGATTTAAAACTGATAACATTATTATTATTATTATTATTATTATTAACAATAGGAGCCGATCTGAACATTTCCATAGCAACCAGAGAAGTGAACGTTCCTCCCCTCTCAATCACGCTGCAACACATGGACTTGCACGCATACCAAACTCATTGCGCGCGTATGTGCAATCAGGTAATAATTGCGGTTTCCAGATGATGTCTAGATGTTCCGTTCCTTGAGGAACGATTTTCCTACTCTTATAGTAGGAGAAGGAAATGAAGAAAGCCTGAATCCATACGTGATCGTTAACCTCGCGAACATAAGCCATAGGATCTCCTTTTATGATGGAATCCGAACCAACGGACGTTCACCTCAAAGCATTAACCGAGAATTGAATTCTGTCCGCCTTGGTGGAAACTCATCATGACCTCGCTGTTCTGCCCCTTAAAACAACAATAACTATAACATCATGCCCCTATCTCTATTTTCTATGGCTCTCTTCCTTCCATTAGACCCCAAAATACTTAAATGTTAATCATGTTTGGTGATGTTGTTAATAATAATAGCTATAAACCTATCGTCTCTATTGGGATCGTACTATATTGACCGAGCGGACAGTCTGCCACAACAGGCCAGATAGTGTGGTCATTAATAAGAAGGAAGTTAGTTGTTGTTTTTGGGGGTGGAACTACGAGGCCATATGCCCCTCTTAACACAGATTAAATTATACAAATTTAGGCCTAGAATATATTATTAAATTTTGAGTCTGTAGCCTAAATATTAAAAAAGGCATAAAATAATAAAACTAATAATTATAGTAATAATACACTCGAATGGTGACGAGTGGGTGAGAGATTTCACAAGCCCTTCATCCAGGAACGCCACGAACAGCAAGGAGGTTCAGTTATGTTTCGGGGTTAATCATGTTTGGTCGACATACGCCTCTAATTGCTATCCACGGTAACATGGCTGGTCTGGTGTAGCCTACAGATGGTTGGTTCCTTAGTTTAGGGGCTGCGACAACGCGGTCATGTAGCCCCGTGTACTTTGGGTGTGTAGAATCTATCTGATAACCGGTGTTAATTGTGATGGCTGTATTAGTGTGTGCTATCTGTAATTCACGTAAGGACTGCAGACATTCAATTTTCAAGTAGTTCCTAATTTTGCTATCAAATGCTACTGGTGTACAGAGACAACATCCTTGAACCTGTCGTTACAGGATTCGCTGTCACAATGGGTGAGGGCTTTACACTAGTCGACGATAATGCTCGGGCCCATCGAGCTAGGGTGGTCAATCAGTTCCTTCAGATGCCTGGCATACAGAGAATGGAGTGGCCTGCCTATTCTGCGGACATGAACTGTATTGAACATGCATGGAAAGAGCTCAAGAGGGCAATTTCGCACCGTCCGAATCCTCCAAAACACATTCAGCAACTGATTGAAGCTGCTGTCCAAGAGTGGGCTAATCTGCCCAAAACCACGTTGGATTCGTTGGTGCTCAGTATGCCTCGTCGTCGGCAAGCATGGATTAGAGCTACTGCTGGCCATGCACGGTATTGATATGCCCCAACATGGAAAGGACGCTTGTGTGCTCAGTCTCACATTACCACTTTTGTTATTCGTTGTGTGTTTCTGTCTCTTTTGCAGAGCAGATTGAGTGTTGTTTTTCTCTGTATGTACGGTATGTGTATAATGTGATTACATACACGTAGCAAAATAAATACGTCACTAAATCGCAATATCCAAAACGATTTTGAGTACTGTGTGAGAGGATGATACAAGTAAGTGGAAGCAATGCCAGGGTAATGTGAGGTCCCGTGGTTGCCAGCCAACCTTCCACGAGATGTGAATCTCTGGGGAGGAGGGGCTTTATTCAATTTCCAAGAAAATGTACCAAAAGACAAAAACAAATGTGGATAATTTATTTAAATTACAGGTATACGTATTGGCTAAACGGAAGATGATTCTGTGTTCGGTTCCCGTATCTGTCAATTCTGGCCTGAGGGCTGGAACGGGATAATAATGCTCAGTCTCATCAGAACAACTGAGGTAGACGGCTCGATCTCCACCTCCGTCATTTCCTACGTCTACACCAGGTGGTGCATGGCACGCACATTATTACAGACTCCACAACAACACATGTAATCAGATGGATTCCACACACTCTCTCCCTCTCTATCTACACACGGATCTGTAATCCATTCATTTGAACGTAGCTCTAATTAACAGTGACATTCAAAGCCTATCTCAGTACGCACTCGATCATAATCTAATACTTAACTTCAAAAAAACGCAACCGATCATCATCGGCTATACCAAATTACTCAGTTCCCTACCTGACCCAGTACCACCTTTACAGCTTGCATCCCAAACAGTTCCGTACCAGTCAGCAGTAAGAAATCTGGGAGTTATTTTTGACTCTCGATTATCGTGGCAGGATCACACAAACATGATTCTGAAAAGGGTTGCATCATCATTATATCAAATTAGGCGAACTTGCTTCTATTTGCCTCAAAATGTACGAAAGACACTGATACAGAGCTTGATATTACCAATATTTGACTATGGATCTATAATTTACCATGATATGGGAGAGGTCCTCAATACAAAATTGCAAAGAATGCAAAATGCCTGCTTGCGGTTTGTTCTCAATGTACCAAGAGAGTCTCATATAACTCCATTTTACGTCCAGATTGGATGGCTAAAGTTAAAGGAACGAAGACAGTATGCCATGGCTCTGACTGTGATACAAATTCTAAAATTCAAAATTCCGTCTTATATTGACTGCACACTAACTCCCATGCAATCAGTGCATAACCGTGCGAATAGACACACTGCACAAATGCTCCAGATACCTCATCACAGAACCGAAAAATGCAAAGGTTCATTCCGTATTTCAGCTAGTATTCTCTGGAATAAATATAAATTGCACCAGTATTCAGGACTTCCTATCAGAGCGATAAAACACTCCCTTCATTGTAATCTATCAACTATACAATTATCATGTTCAAGGTGAACGGATGTAATAACAAGAACTTCTATTGTCAACTGTATGTATAGGTTAAGTTTTTTCTTTCTTCATTTATTCTATGGTATTTAACCGCCCTCTGAATGAAGAGAGCTGCATAAAGAGGCTTTGTAGCCTCAGTGGCCTGTATAAGAGAAACAATAAATTCAAATTCAAATTCAAAATTCTCTCCTGTAGACTACCTCACGGTGTAGTGGCTAGCATCCTTGACTCTCACTCATGACGTCCAAGATCAATTCACGGCTCTGCCAAGAAATCTAATTCTAAATATTAAAACCCGACGTGACGTATAGTAGTTCTGTAGGCTATCGGAGTCCTACCGACTTGTAAAGAGAACGGAATGCGATTGATCTTCCATCCCTTTACCAGTGTTTATCGCCCACCTATGAGGGTAGTGTGCTTTAAACGGGAGGACGAAGTTTCCAGACTCCAAGACAAATTATTATAGCTATATTGCCAATACACCTCTCAATGGGGCAGATAACCTAGCAGTTCCGCCCCTTATAACTCTAATACCTAACTCCACCTCTCATTATTAGAATGACGTTAGTCTTTCAACGGTTATTTCAAAGGTCTTGGTCGAATTAATTTGCCTGTAATGCACGAAACAAAATACTGGTTGTGTTGTAGTTCATGATCTGCATTTTGTCTAAAGAAATAAATGCCAACGTTTTTAAACAGCTGATGCAAAATGTGCCTACTAGAAAGTAAGCCGACACGTTACTTGGGCGTGACAGAGCGGCAAGATTAGGGGATGAAAGGGTCTCGACTGGGGATGCATTGTGTTACGTCTCAAAACTCACGAGCTAAAAATAGTTAGAAACAGTATCAAAACTCACGACTACAAACTACTAGCTGATTTAACATTCTAATTAGTCTCAAAACTCACGACTCCGGAGAGCACGTGCCTGCGATGACCGCAGGAAGTGACGGTGACTCACACTGCCCTTCAACCCATGTTTGTCCACCCAGTTTCAGAATGGGATTTCGTCTGTATTGTTTTAACAGGAATTATCAACCTACCACAGGCCAAGTTCTCCAAGTATAACTCAGTCATTCTGCTTGGTGACATCAAGCAGGCCTAAAAATCTTCATTGGAATCATGGAGGTCGTTATTTTGTGTTTTCAAAGACGAACTGGCTTGTCTCGTGAGTTTTGAGACTGGCCCAGGTACAGAAACCGGCTAGAACCTACTTTTACTAACCCTCATCTTGAAATTCGTGAGTTTAGAGACTCGTGAGTTTTGAGACTACACGATGCATTGACCGTTGAGATTATTCAAAACTTAGGGCCCTTGAGGTGGCTGAGCAAACACGCCAGAGTAGTCCAGATTCTTGTGGCTTGGAGAAGTTGAATTGAAGGGATGAGGAAGTTATTCTGAGATTCGGTGCATAAACATCAAAGTGACCGCCTAAACTTAATTTAGAATTAATGAATACATCCCTCTCCAACATTATAGTGTTTGAAGCCATTTTGAGTGTTGCCTTAGTTGCCTGATGTTTTATCAGTCGGTCAACACGATTGTACCCAATTGTGATGGGTTATTCCCTAATCCTGAAAAAAAAAACACTTGTATTTATTAATTTCACGTATATCAAATGAAATTTCGATCCCTCTCCAAGTAAATTCTGAGAACAATACATACGAAAGTTCCATCGTCTTAGGTTCGACCGTTCTTCCCTACAAGTGCTTTGTAAAGAAAAATACTGTCCTCTTGACAGAATATGTTTTCAACTCTTGTGAAACTTTACTCATTCTTCAAATGATTCTATCTATGTCTACCTATTGTTAATCCCGTTTCCAACAGGGTCGGCGATGAGATGCGATGAAATTCCACGTGGCTGATGGTTTCTACGGCCGGATGTTCTTCCTGACGCCAGCCTTCATCAAATGATTGCCAGTAGCAAATTCAAGTCATATAAAGGCAATAATAAATCACTGCGTGGTCGGGCCCTCGCAAGAAATCCGGACCCCACTAGGGGAGCCGGGCTCCGGGGCATGAGCCCCGCTTGCCCCACCCTCATGGTGGGGCTGTGCCCAAGTGATTTATTATTATTCAATTTTTTAAATTAGGTTGTGTTTTTCTTCTGTAGTTATAAGGTGTTAATAGTCCACTTCCCGGTGGGGCAGCTAGTATTCTTGGCTGTCGCCTCGGAGGACCGGATTCGATTCCCGGCTCTGCCAAGAAATTTAAGTCTGGTCAGAGGGCTGGAACGGGCTACACTAACTTTGTGAGGCAAAACTGAGAAGAGGTGGGTAAGATTCCAACCTGAACCATCCTGGAAGTGGTTTTCCATGCTTTCCCACTTCTATTTCAGGAAAATGCCGGGATAGTTCCTAATTTAAGGCCGCGTCCATCTCCTTCCCAATCCTCTCCTGAATTATAAATACAAACACTACAATAGCCATTGCAACAACACAGGTTATCAGAAAAATTTCACACACACCCAAGTACACTGGGCTCATGGCCACGGTGTCCAAGTCCCACAAATTAAACAACAAACCGTTATTAGAAAATAACTTATGGTAATTGTGTGTGTGTACCGTGGTTTGAGTCAAATAAGTAGGCCTAGTTGTTAGTTTAAAGTTGTTCTTTTAATGTAGTGACAAATAGGCCTAGTTCAGATTTTTCTGTATTTGATGTAGCTGTAGGCCACTGTATTATTTAGTGTGGGGACTTTATGATTTCGTTTAGTAAATATTTTAGCTGTTTTCCAGAGTTAATTATCATGGGTGTGGTGGGATCTCATGCTGTGCGACGTTCCCATCACCAGGTTCGCTTCTCGATAAATGTTCGGGCAGGTATATTGGGAGGCATTACCCTAGCACCAGAAGTATATGGCTACCTCGAAGACTGACAACTGGCGAATCTTATCTACCATTTCTAGAAGACATTCTACCATCAGTACTAAATAATGTTTCACTCCATACCCGACAGCACATGTGGTTCCAACTTGGAGCACCCCCACATTCCTGAGTGCCCACGGGGGCGACAAGGCCCCTCCTTGCCCCCCTCCCTGGAATCACGAGAATATTTCGATTATTCATTGTTACACCAGTTCATTTCATAAATTGATGCTACTGATAGTTAACTGATTTAGATGTAGGGATAATTCTACAGTTTCATTTAACTTAGTAATTTGGGAAGATTTAAAAATATCTTCAGTTATTTAGAAAATCGGCGAACTGGTTGTACATTACCATTTTAATGAACTGCTTAAATTTTATTTTTGTCAATACATGGTGATACAACTACTTTTTACCTGTTTTTAGGAAATGAACATTATGACGATGATTCACAAAGAAAAGCGAACTTCTAAGGACGAAAACTCTGAACTAAAAAGCTATTCCTCCCATTCATGCCATAAAGATAACACAGGCCTACAAAAAAAAATTTTTTTGGTGCCGGGGATTTTTTAAACTGATTTTAGGAATACTTGGCTCACTGAATCTAAATATGAAATCAATTTTTATCTAACAGCTCCATTTTTTAGATATCAGTTTTCCTCTATCACCTCTATTTGTTTAGATCTGTGTTGTTTTTATGTGCAGTTGTACACGAAATGTGCAGTTCTCAATTTTGTGCAATTCTCAATCATAATATACAGGGATTGGGTCATATATATTGTGTCGTATTGTCAGTCTTGTGCCTATGGGATAGCAGAGACAAAACACACCACTGGATTAGAAAGGAGTGGCCTAAGAGAGAGAACATGGATGTTGGGGGGAAAAATGTTGAACGAGAGAAAATCATCTTTCCTCCACTGCATATCAAGCTGGGCCTTATGAAGCAGTTTGTGAAGACTCTTGATAAGAGCGGATCATGCTCTGCATCTATAGGAAATAAAATGCCTCACTTGAGTATGGAAAGCAGGGATATTTGATGGCCCTCAAATAAGACAACTCATTAAGGATCCTGACTTCGTAAATTCAGTGAATGAATCTGAGCTAAAAGCCTGGACTTCATTTGTGTCAGTTGTAAAACATTTTCTATGCAATCACAAAGCTAAAAACTATGATGAACTGGTAAACGAAATGCTTAACAGTTTCAAATCTCTTGGGTGCAACATGAGTATTAAAGTGCACTCACTATTTACACAGCCACTCAGACCGTTTTCCTGAAAATTTAGCAGACAACAGTGAGGAACAATGTGAACGATTTCACCAGGATATTAAAACTGTGGAGGACCGCTACCAAGGAAGATAGGACATGCACATGATGGCAGATGACTGCTGGAGCTTAAAAAGGGACTGTTCCAAAATATATTCAAGAATGTCACGGAAAAGATGCTTCCGAAGTGTTCAGTGACTGGTTGGTTTCATTCATGACTTTTTCCTCTATGTTTGTATATAATATTTGTATAATAGAATAATGCAAATTCCGTGTTTAGTTTTTTATTACCATGCGATAGTGTAATATATATTTCACAAAAATGTCGTATCTCAGAAACTAGAGCTGCTAGGCAAAAGCTGATGGCATATTTGAATTCAGGGCATCAAATTCATATAAAATCAGCTTAAAAAGCCCCGGCACCAAAATCACTGTTGACCAGTGTAATGTACCCTACGGTTACAGAGCAGCCAAATAATGATTTTCTTGAAGCAAGTAAAAAATGTAACAAATTGCAGTGGGGGGATTGTCTCATCACCTAGTGACAGGTAGGTAATGAAATGAAAAATATTACTTGCCCCCTCCCTCCCTGGAAATTAACCTGCGGGCGCCCAGACACACATGCCTGGAAATGGTTTTCCGTGGTTTCCCACATCCACTCCAGGTGAATACCGGGATGATACCTTTACTGAAGCACTGCCACTTCCTAATCCTAACTCCAATAACAAATACACACACAATTAAAGACACTACATTAACTCATGTTATCCGACATCAGTAACACGAGGCTGTTGACCACGATGTCTCAAGGCTCTGAATGAAATAACAACTTCAACTACACTTAAAATAAAGCGTTAAATAACAACCTGCAATGGTCACACATCTCCCTTAAGGCATTACGTCATTCCACTGCCAACCAGAGAATCCACAATGCTTACATTATTACATCCGGCGCATGACCTTAGAAGTAGCAAAGCAGGACTGAGCAAGCTACCGGCATGCGCTACTGAGGGAGCCATCAGTGTTGCACTTCTGCTAAGACGATTTCCTCGTGAACGCTTCAAGCTACCGACACGTAACTGTCACCATTTTAATCTACTCACCACGATATACTGTATAACATGTACTGTATTTTCGTGAATGTGTTACACCCAAGTACACGGGGCTAAACAACTACGTCTACTTCATGGTTAGATGTAAGAGAGGGTCACTAAATAGTATCTTAGTCTAATAATAATATAATAATAATAATAATAATGGTTTTATATCCCTTCAATCTACTGAGGCTTTCAGAGACGCCGGGGTGCCCGAAGAGGATTTTTAACGTGCCAGTTAATCTACCGACAGGGCTCCGGCACAGGGCACCCTCAAATACCAACTGACTGCGCCAGGAATCGATCCTGCAATCTTGGGAATAGCAGGCGAGAACGTTACCGCTGCACCACGCAACTTAATCTTGATAATTGTTTTAAGGGGCGAAACAACGAGGTCATCTGACCCTCGTAACATAGTTTAAAAATGAGAGTCCTGCAAGCCCTCCACATAGCAAAAGCCAGCAATAATCAAGAAGACCTAACTATTTATGGTTGCCTCAGAAAGGAATGTAAGAATTTACTCAAGAAGACTCGGAATGATTTCACCAAACTCGAAACCGCCAGGATGGTGGAAGAGGCAAAGAAAAACCCTTACTTAACACTCGGATTCAGGACAACATAAACTGCTTGTAAAATCGATACAATATGTCCATCTGGGAGTAGCACTGTGCCTTTTTATTAAACCAAGAAGGACTAGACGGTATACCGGTATTTAATGAGCATATCAGGACAGCAGTTTACATATTACTCCCAGCTTTTACAGACATAGGACTGAACCTATATCATGGAAATCTTCAACAGTAAACGTGCTCCTCAAAGGAAAAGGAGATATGTGTGAACCTAATTCATACAGAGGGATTGCCTTAGAAAACAACATATTAAAGATACTTACGAAGCTTGTGACAAAAAGACTCACCGAAGAAATCAACGTAAAAAATCCTATAAGAGAAATTTGGTTTTAGAAGAGGAAGAAACACGCTCCAGGCAATCAGAAATCTCAAAGATAACATAGAGAATGCCCTTAGAACACCTCAAGGAAAATTCCACGCAGTATTCGTAGATTTTTCGAAAGCTTTCGACAATCTAAGTAGGACCATCATCAACACGAAACTAAATTCTCTAGTGAAAGAGAATAACGCACTCACAATTTTGATCCACAACATATTAAGGAGTAAGATCATACACATTTCTGACAATGTAACAATTTCCAAACAGATCATACCGACGAACGGCGTACTCCAGGAAGACCCCTGTTGTTCAATGTCACCACGCACGATGTTGTTTGTTCAAGCAATTCGAGAAGATTCAAAGGAAACGAAGATATGCATCTATGCAGACGAAATGGTTCCTGGGTCCCATGATATCAAAG
Organism: Meconema thalassinum; assembly: GCA_946902985.2. NCBI lineage: Eukaryota > Metazoa > Arthropoda > Insecta > Orthoptera > Tettigoniidae > Meconema > Meconema thalassinum. Next base: position 1,207,346,690 of record OX336388.2, read on the forward strand.
AGCTGCAAACTGCAACCCGTGGTCTGGAGAACTGGGCTAATCACAATGAAATACACGTTACTACAGAGAAGACTGACCACATGATTTTCAGGAAGGATGGACGTGTACCTCTGGAACACAGAATATTTTTCAAGAGTCAACCTCTAAATACTGTTAATTGCTTGAAATATCTGGGCGTAACCTTACAAACGACAATGAAGTCGTTCAGTATCCATATACAACAGCGAGCGACAGCGGCTACAAAAGCTATATTTGATATCAGAGCCATTACTAGAATATTCCTGAGCTACGCCATGGCACGCTTCGTCGCCTAAATCGTTCCAATACTCACGCTTGGCATAGACGTAATTTGGGATAAGTTAAACATTGGAGATCTTCGATCATTGGAAAAGGTGAAACCTAGATACTGTCCTTAGAGTATCTAAATACATCCGTTCAAGATTGGTATATGAGCTCGCTTGAGAACTCTTCTTACTGGAGGACATACGATTCAAGTTTTGCCTTCCACGACTAACTGGAAGAGGGTAGTGTCAGAAAGGACATTGAAAAGAAGAGAAATTTGGATCAAGTTCTACTCGAACCAGGACTTTGGCTGTTCACAGCTTCCTCCATAAACTGTGCAAGTCAAAATTATACCACGATCCAAACTCGACATGTGTCTGTGAGCTGTGTGACCGAATCTGTGAACGTTACCACGTGTGTGAATCGAGGAAGTCCTATCATAGACTACTGCGTGACCTGAAGTGCATCTTATATTTTACATACTATTTATTTAATAGTGATCTGTACTTGTTATTTTATTTTGCACAAATTGTGCGTATTAATAAATTATTTATTTAATTGAAAATAGTTTAATGTAATTTTGAAGTGCATGCCAAAACTTCAAAGAGCAAAATATTAATAAAGCAAAAAAAAAGGGCATTAGTCTTGCCAGGCTAAATAAAAGAATAATCAATAAATAAATTAGCAATTTGCAAGCCCTTAATGAATTAAAAACATTAACAGCTACACGAGAATGATGGCCACTATGTCCCTACTCCAACAGGAAACAACAAATTTGTCGATTTGTTAAAAACAAGCCGAGATATAATTCTGCGAAACATGTGACAAAATATTCATATAACTTCAGCATTTGGACTTCATGGACCTTCTTCAATTACATGTTAATTATGCAATGAAATGCCCACAAAATGCGTGCCATCGTTATTGTATAAGAGGTTGGTACAAGGGAATTTTAATCATGCACAAAGCTCATTGTAAGTAAAGCACCGAAAGGTACTGAAATACGCACTGACACTGACACTGACTAGGAAGCAGTAACTGACTTTAAGTGGGTAACTGGTGAACATTTGGATACAATTTAATATCTGAAAAATCATCAGTGAATGAACTACACCTACGAGCAACAAGTTGACGTTGTCAACTCCCAGATGTCACTAAATTATGAGATGAGAATATGAACGACCAAATATTTTAACATACACATACACTTACACATAACCTATCCTAGCAATTTGAATTCACTTCGAAACGTTCTGGCATGGTCTTTCCGATTAATAGATTGAATTTCAGCTCTTAACAGATAACTATGCACTCGATACTGGGTAAATATGGTGGATTGTCTTCCCTTTGTAGCATAGAAATTGATGTCCGCAGTTGATCTGTAGGAGAGGATGATGATGAGTGTTGTTTCTTAAGAGGCGGAACTGCGACGTCATTCATGACGTTATGATCCACATATGGCGATTTATCTTTCCAGTGAAGAATTTTATAAAATAGGGAGGGGGGATTCAATAAGACGTAAGCCATCAAGAAAGTACGTATATATGGCATTTTGTGTGGCTTTTTTTGGAGATACATACCTGAAATCTAACATCTCTTTGAGGTTGAGAAATTGTATGCATCACAGTAAAGTTTTTGCATGAGTGCTGATATTTTTGGACGAATATTTCATCGAGGGATGTATTATGATAATATGCACTAATCAGATCTCCGGCATTCAAAAGTCACTACTCGGACTTCAGCCAAAAGCAACGAAACAAAATATTGCAGTATTTCAGACCATATTGTTATAATCAGATGACAATGACAACACACAAATGACGTTTGAATAACGATATTATAATCGATATAATTGCATTGCGATTAGAGAGCAAGGAATTTTAAAAACGCTTACTAGAAACTCTTTGACAGTACTGCTCATCGATGCAAACAGACGGATCGAGTAGGCTGTGTAATGACTCATGTGGACGGGTCCAGAGATCCAGACCATTGAACTGTACCTAGAGTTCAATGGTCCAGACTTGTTGCGTATCCCCGTATCGTATCTCCTTTGCGTATCATCCGGTGATACCTTACGATGCAACGCGAGAATTTTCTTCCACCGTATCATCCATGCGTATCCGGAACCCGTATCAAATCAATGCAACGGGAAGAAAAGTCAAAGATGACTACACAGCAGCAGCCGCGTAGGCCTACATCTATCTTCACTATGCTATAAAGAAACGAAATTTGCTAAATGGTACACATCAATTGCCCATTTTGGTAAATATTCCTTAGCATAGCATGCTTATTAAATACGTCCCAGTTCTATACAAAATATCACTTTCTCAAACGAAAGCGAACAAACACGCTTAAAATATCCATCACCACAACACTATTAATTAGTTTCTCATTTCTGTACAAAATATCATTTTAGTTAGTTACTGTTGTTTTAAGGGGCGGAACTACGAGGTCATCTGCCCTCTAAATATCACTTTTATGAAGAGAAGAGTATGTCTGATATTTGCACAAAGCAAATCAGATTTCATCACAGCAATAACACATTAACGCATTAATAACAGAATTCAACACACCACATACCCCGCAAAGATTGTGCATCTATGACTGCGCTATTGCGGTGACTTGTAGAAATATTTGTATTCGTGTCTTCTTACAGTAGCCTATGTTAAACTCTTAGCATAGAGCAGGCAGTGAGGATCGAAACGGCTGTGGATGCAACGCTTGCACGTCCCGATCATTGAACTCTAGGTAGTACCTTCAGTTCAATGGTCCCGACTAGCATGTCTGCACTGTGTGCCGTCCCTTTGATGTGACAGCAAACGACCACCAAGCGAGCGAACAAGCCGTTGCGTATCACCGTATCAACATTTTGCAACGGATTGATGATACGGGCTACGGTCCACACTGACACGCAATGGAGATACGATACGGGGATACGCAACAAGTCTAGACCTGCCTTGATAATACGTGCATTGGCACATCCTGTGATAAGAAATAAAGACTTGGCTTGCCTCCCTCGCAAAAATCACTCGGGCGAAAGTTACTCGCTTCGAGTGAAATTTCGCACTACCCAAAACAGAGCGCAAATGAGCTAAACATCGCGCGAGTAGGACGAGCCGCCTTCAGTTCTAGTTTCGCGGCCAACATGGCAACTTGTTTTGTCCCTCCAGCTGCTGCAGCCGCCTTTTTCGTCATGTGAATGGCATTTTTGGCAACAATAATGGCAACAATTATTCCGTGGAACAAACCAATATGAAAACAACCTCATGAGAGAAATGGTACAGGAACCCATTGATGATACAATTAAGCCCCCCAGGGGCTCACATCTGGTGGGACGTGGGTTGGCGACCACGGGACCCCAGCTGAATCCGGCATTGCTTCCACTTACTTGTGACGGGCTCCTCTCCGTCTTCTTTCCTGTCGACCTCCCTTGGCCAACTCTTGTTCTTTTCCGACCCCGACGGTATTGGGGTGTCCGAGGCCTCGGGAGTCTTTCACTTTCCCGCCTTTGGCCCTTGTCTCATCTTTCCTGATCCCTCATTCTTCGAGGGGACAGCCTCTTGTTTTCTTTTCATTCTATTTCCTTTTCTCTTTATGATTCACGCGCTGTTTTTGTTAATTGGCTCCTCATGTACCCAAATTACCTTAAGCGATTTTGTTGAATCTGCACTACATTTTGTGGGTATTTTCAATCTAAGTTGCATTTTGTGAGTCTTTTCGATCTAAATTGCATTTTGTGAGTTTTTTTTAACCTCAATTGCATGTTGTAGGGATTGAACCAGCCTTTTTCAATCAAAATTGCATTGTGTATTTTCAATTTCAATTACCGTACATTTTATAAGTATTTTGAACCTCGATTGCATTTTGTACGCATTTTCAATCTCATTTGCATGTTTTAAGTATTTTGAATTTTTGGTTGGTTGGTTCCTTAGTTTAGGGGCTGCGACAACGCGGTCATGTAGCCCCGTGTACTTTGGGTGTGTGTAGAATCTGTCTGATAACCGGTGTTAATTGTGATGACTGTATTAGTGTGTGTATCTGTTTTTTAATTCAAGTAGGGACTGCAACTTTGAATTTTCAAATAGTTCCTACTTTTGCCGCCAAACGCCACCGTCAACGACTACTAGGCCTAGTTCAGAACTAGCTACTAGACGCCACCGCAGTCGGCTCTTGGCAACGAACGTAGCAACCTAAGAGCGTTGTTTATATTCTTAACCTATCCAATTTAGTTTCACACAGGTGTAATTAGTGGAAAGATCTTTAACATGCCATAAATCTATGACATGGGACCGCCGGCTTTACTTCCCCTCCGAAGGAAGGCATACTGAGGGATTTTTAACGCTCTTAAAAAATCCGACGGCTTCGGCCGGGTTTGAACCCGCTATCTTGGGCATAGAAGCTCAGCATGCTACCAACTACGCCACCGAAGCCGCCATTTTGAATTTTAATTGCATACTATGTCCTTACTGAGTTTCATTGAAATCTCTCTTTCCGATATTACCTTGAAATTTTGTACGGTGATAAAGGGCACTACTGGAAGTTCCCTTGTGTGACTTTCAAAAACCTGTTATTTATGAAACGAACATGGCGGCGAAGCGAAGTTGAAACATTTAAATAGATTTTTCTCGCGATTTAACCATCCGAACGCAGTGAAACTTGGTACAGCAAATGTTTATACACATTGCAATGCACTGATATCTAATTTAGTGCAATTGTTTACATACCCTCAAGATGGGGCTGTGCGAAATTTTAAAATTAAGTTTTTAATAAAATTCTTGTGTCCTAATCATGCGATCGAAGTCAACTTTTGAATAATGAACCTAAGCACTAATCCTCATCTAAGAGTATATAACACTATGGCCTACATACAGTGGATTAAAATCCAACGTGGTGACATTCGAAATATTTAGACGGTTCTCAATATCTATTAATCTATGACAGCAATCATACTGAAATTTTGTATGTTGATAGAGACTATAAACATAAGTTCACCTATGGGACTTTCAATAACCTGCTGAGCACAAAAACAGCATTTCGGCGACGCGAAATTTAAATATTTAAATAGACGTTTCTCGCGATTTACCATCCGACCGCAGTGGAACTTGGTACGGTATATGCTTATACAAATTTTAATCCACTGGCATCTCGTATATACACACATCAAAAAAAGTTTTGCATCACCTCGGTTCCCAGATCTCCGGCATATAGACGTTGACTGTGTATATTGTATCCAAGATACAGTCCCTTTGACTGTTCATAGATGTCACTAAAACTGCTCAAAGATGTAAACAACCATGCATGAGCAGGGCCTATTAGACGGAGGGGGTACGACAGCCGATCAGTTCCAGTCATTCCACCAGGACGAAGGTACGCTGCTCATGTTGTCTGTAGTTCTACCATGCCTAGAAGGTCAATACCGCAGTTCGATCGCGTCCGCATTGTTACTTTGTGTCAAGAAGGGCTCTCAACAAGGGAAGTTTCCAGGCGTCTCAGAGTGAACCAAAGCGATGTTGTTCGGACATGGAGGAGGTACAGAGATACAGGAACTGTCGATGACAGGCCTCGCTCAGGCCGCCCAAGGGCTACTACTGTAGTGGATGACCGCTACTTACGGATTGCCGCTCGGAGGAACCCTGACAGCAATGCCACCATGTTGAATAATGCGTTTCGTTCAGCCACAGGACGTCGTGTTTCAACTCAAACTGTGCGCAATAGGCTGCATGATGCGCAACTTCACTCCCGACGTCCATGGCGAGGTCCAGCTTTGCAACCCCGACACCATGCAGCGCGGTACAGATGGGCCCAACAACATGCTGAATGGACCCCACGGAATTGGCATCACGTTCTCTTCACCGATGAGTGTCGCATATGCCTTCAACCAGACAATCGTCGGAGACGTGTTTGGAGGCACCCTGGTCAGGCTGAACGTCTTAGACACACTGTCCAGCGAGTGCAGCAAGGTGGTGGTTCCCTGATGTTTTGGGGTGGCATTATGTGGGGCCGACGCACGCCACTGGTGGTCATGGAAGGCTCCGAAACGGCTTTACGATACCTGAATGACATCCTCCGACCCATAGTGCAACCATATCGGCAGAATATTGGAGAGGCATTTGTCTTCATGGACGACAATTCTCGACCTCATCGTGCACATCTTGTGAATGCGTTCCTTCAAGATAACGACATCGCTCGACTACAGTGGCCAGCATGTTCGCCAGACATGAACCCTATCGAACATGCCTGGGATATGTTGAAAAGGGCTGTTTATGGACGTCTTGACCCACCAACCACTCTGAGAGATTTACGCCGAATTGTCGTTGAGGAGTGGGACAATTTGGACCAACAGTGTCTTGATGAACTTGTGGATAGTATGCCACGACGAATACAGGCATGCATCAATGCAAGAGGACGTGCTACTGGGTATTAGAGGTAGTGGTGTGTACTGCAATCTGGACCACAAATGCTGAAAGTCTAGCTGTATGATGGTACAACATGCAATGTGTGGGTCTCATGAGCAATAAAACGAGCTGAAATGTTGTTTGTGTTGATCTCTATTCCCTTTGTATTTAAAGGTTCCGGAACTCTTGGAACCGAGGTGATGCAAAACTTTTTTTGATGTGTGTATCAATTGTTTTTATGACCACAAGATGGCAGCAGTGCGAAATTTATTAATATCGTTTTTATTTCTTGTGTCCTAATCATGCGATTGAAGTTTGAATAATACACCTACACAATAATCTTCATGTAATAGTACTAAGGCCTACGAATATATAAATCCAACATGGCAACCATCCAAAATATTTAGACGGTTCTCAATATCGACGAATCTATTACCGGTACAGCAATCAAACTGAAATTTTGTATGTTAGTAGAGGCAATTAACGTAGGCCTAAGTAGGATATATGAAAATAGGCTATATAGTTATTCACGGAACAACTACTTGTTTTCAACGGGATCGGGGATGAGATGCGATGAAAGTTTATGTGGTGAGTGGATTTTAAGGCAGGATGTCCTTCTTGACGCCAACTTCATGAGAGGAGCTAACGAGTGATGAAATGATTATGAATGAAATTGGGCAAGGATATGGAAGAAAGCGGCCGTGGCCTGTCAGAAGGTACCGTCCCAGCATTTGCCTGGAGTTGAAATTGGTGAAACCACGGAAAACCATTTCAAGGGTAGCTTCACCACATAGCCTAGCGCTGCGCTGCGCTGTCAGTGAGTGTTATACCCAAATAGCGAAACATGCACTAATTCCAGTTGTTCGTCCTTGAAATCTAGCATATCGTTTGAGCATAGTATTCCTCCTTTCCTGAAAACCATTTGAAGTGTCTTTCGTCGATTGATTGCAATGCTATTTTCTGTCCATTCTATAATTTCTGTGAATGCCCACTGTAAAGCGGCCTTCTCTCTTGAGCCCAAAGCTATGTCATCTGCATACATCCAAATGCGAGTCTTTCCGATCAGGTGATTAATAATATTGAACAACAAGCAATCGCCTTGTAGTACTCAGTTGGTCTGAATTCTTGAGGTGGATTCGTCAACGAAGTCTGTTATCGATTGACTCCTAGGATGTTAGCTGTCATTGAAGTTAGGGGACTTTCTTGTGCCCATTGTTACGTTCCATGGGTAAAATTATAATTAATTTTATCTCTTCCTAATTCAGATATTTATTCAACACAACTTCTAATACAATCGCTACATTCCTGTCTTCTCCGAGTCTCTACAATCACAAAACCACCACAGCCGATTCGACCCGTCTCTTCCCTTCTTCTTCCACTGCCTTGACAATCTCGTCTTTGGTGATTTAATAAACAGTTTCCTCACCCCACCGCATAAAGCGCCGCTTAATGCCTGTATAGACACGTATCACTGCCCCCTCCTTAAAGGCTCATTCTCACGATGGCACTGATGTCACGACATTGCTGTCATGACATGAAATGTCGCAGCAGTGTCATTGTCGGAACAGTTTTTGATGTCACCGTCACAGTGCCGTGGCAGTGGTGTCGCGTATTCAAAAGTTTTGATATGCGACACCGCGGCATCATCGCTATCGTGAAACTAACGTGAACTTCCACACGCAATGTCGTCATGAGAACAGGTTTGTGCCAGTTGTGTCGTGACATTGCATTACTCGACCACGTGTAATGTGAGTAGTTATCTTATGGCTGCGTTTGATATTCTTCAGTTTCTGGAACACTATCAGCAATATCCCTTTCTTAAGAGTTCCTCAAACATATTCTCGTCGATTCTTAGAAAATTGCTCAATGACCGAGAATCTTCCAATACCAATTCTCTCAGTACCGGTAACGTTTCAGATACACCTAGTTATCTCTGCGTAGCATCCATTTTCTACCGGGTGAGTTAGCCGTGGTCGTTACGGCATGACTGCTGGCAGCCGCTCACATCCGGGAGGCGAGGAGGTTCGAATCCCCCCGCCGGCAAACTTGAAGATGGTCTTCTGTGGTTTCCCATCTTCCTTCCAGGCAAATGCCGGAGTTGGTCCCTAACTATAGGCCACAGCCGCTACCTTCCAACTCCTCGCTCTTCCATTCCAACTTTCCTCCCCAACGGTAATTGTAGCTCACCCATTGGGTGTCCGTCTCGAAGCAGCTACAAAACTGGCGAGCCGAACATGTCCTCGGGCACTCCCGGCACTAAAAGCCATACGCAAAAAAATCCATTTTCTCACCCACTCTTCTTTCTCCTTCTTCTTACATGTTCTCTCCTCCAGAGCTATTCATTCTCTGACAATACTGGCAACGGCACAAACAACGTCCACCATGTTGCGCGAAAATGGCACGAAAGCCCAAACTTCCAGTACCTATCGTGTGAACAGGTAACTCCCATGGCAGCGAATGCCGTGACATTTCATGACAGCAATGGCGTGACATCAGTGCCATCGTGAGAACGAGCCTTAAGCCTGTTCCGTCCCGGAACAGTCCAAGGTCATTACGAAACCGTTGTCAACCGTCTGATTAGCTCCCTCATAAGGTGCTAGTCGGTTGAAATGGGCCACCTTAGGCTTCCGGTGTGAAGTCTTCGTATCCGGTAGATGGCGTCGTTGATCCTCTTTATCACCTCGCATGGTCCATCCCAGGATCACTGCAGCTTGGGTGAGAGACCGCGTCACCGTTGTGGGTTGAACAGCCATACCAGATCCTTCACGTTAAAGTCACCTCCTTGTGCCCGTGCATCATAGCGTGCTTCATCCGGTCGCTAGCATTTTCGAGGTTCCTTTGGACGAGGTTGTGGATCTGGTTCATCTTCTCCTTCAGGCAGATGATGTAATCGTCTCCTGCCACCAATTCTTCACCGGGTTTACAGCCGAATGCTAAATCACAGGGTAATTGCAGTTCCCTCCCGAAAAGTACACAAGCCGGTGTCTGCCTCGTTGTCTCGTGGACCGAAGTTCGGTATGCCATCAAGAACAGGGGGAGATGTTCGTCCCAATCACGTTGGTTCTCTGCCACCACCTTACAGAGACGCTTCCCGATTGTCCGATTCATCCGCTCGACCATTCCATCCGACTGTGGGTGTAGTGGCGTCGTTCTGGTCTTCCGAATTCCCATGATTTGACAGACTTGCTGGAGCACTGCCGACTCGAAATTGCTCCCTTTGTCCGAGTGTAATTCCAAAGAAGCACCAAACCGTGAGAACAACTCGTTCACTAGGAACTTGGCGACGGTGACCGATTCTTGGTTGGGGATTGCGTAAGCTTCCACCCATTTTGAAAAGTAGTCCATGGCCACCAAAATGTACCTGTTCCCGGCGTCTGTGTCGGGGAATGATCCTGCCAAGGCGATCGCAATCCGTTCGAATGGGCTTCCGACATTGTACTGGCGCATGGGTGCCTTCTTCCTTCCTCTCGGACCATTTCCAGCACCACAGACCTCACATTTCCTGCACCAAGTTTTGACGCCTTTCTTGGAACCTACCCAGTATAATGTTTCTCTGACTTTCGCAAGGGTCCTGTTCACGCCAAGATGTCTTCCAGAACTCTCGTTGTGCAGATGATGCAGTACATCCGAAGTCTTCTTCTGAGGAACGACGATCTGTGTCCTGGTTGAAGTCCCTTTCGAGTCTTCGACGATGCGCTTCAGTACTCCATCTTCCAGACGTAACGAGTCACATTGGGCCCAATAAGATTTAGTCTTGGGGCTACGCGGAGCGACATCTTCCCACGTAGGCTGGCGTCCTCTCTTGAGCCAGTGGATGATGTGGCCAAGATCTGGGTCCTCACTCTGAGCCTTCTGGAGTTCCGCAGGTTGCCATGAGTCGCTAACGACTGTCAGTCGTCTGACCAGACCAGCCTTCGATTCTTGCCGTGCACAGTGGCTGCAGTCCGCATGGCATGGTCTTCTTGAGAGTGCGTCCGCGTTCTTGTGGCTGGTCCCGGATCGATGCTCAATGTGAAAGTCGTACTCCTGTAGGCGTTCAATCCATCGAGCAATCTGTCCCTCAGGGTTCTTGAACCGCATAAGCCAATTCAGGGCTCCATGATCCGTTCTCAGCAGAAAGCGTCTTCTATACAGGTACTTATAGAAGTGTTCCACAGACTTCACTACAGCCAGTAACTCCCGTCGAGTGACGCAGTAGTTCCTCTCGGGCTAGGAGAGTACCTTACTGAAGTAGGCGATTATTTTCTCCCGGCCATCCTGTATCTGTTACAGAACTCCACCAATGCCTTTGTTGCTAGCATCAGTGTCTAGTATAAACATGCCAACGGTGCACGGATAACTGAGGATATGTGCAGTAACCAGGAACGTCTTCAGCTGTTCGAAGGATGATCGGCAGTGTTCGTCCCAACAATAGTCTCGTCCTTCCTCGGTGAGCGTCGTCAACGGCTTGGCTATGCTGGCGAATTCGGGTACGAAACGCCTGTAGTAGGAGCATAACCCCAAGAAGCTCCGTAGTTCATGTACGTCCTTGGGGATTGGCCATTCTTTCACCGCGCTGACCTTCTCAGGATCAACGGCTACACCATTCCTAGATACGACTTGTCCCAGGTACTTGACGTACTCCTGAAAGAGCGGGAATTTCTTCGGGTTCAACTTCAAGTTGGCGCTCTGCAGTCGCTTGAAAACCTCCTCCATGTTCGACAGGTGTTCGTCGAAGGTCTTCCCAATAACTACGACATCGTCCAAGTAGATCAGGTAAGTCTTCCATGAAAGGCCTCGTATCACCGTCTCCATCAACCTTTCGAACGTATCTGGCGCATTACATAATCCAAAGGGCATCACAGTGAAGTGCCAGAGCCCCGACCCAATGGAGAAAGACGTCTTCTCTTTATCCTGGGGTTCCATTTCAACCTGCCAGTGTCCACTCTTCAGGTCCAAATTGGAGAACACTTGGGACCCAGATAAGGTAACCAAAGTGTCATCAATCCTGGGCAGTAGATAGCTGTCCTTGACGGTCTTGCTGTTGAGCTGTCGGTAGTCCACACAGAGCCGTCCTTTTTATTTACGAGCACAACTGGTGAAGTTCAAGGGCTAGTAGAAGGTTCGATGTCACACTGTTGGCGCATGTCGGAGATTATCTTCTCTTCTTCTTCCCTCTTGGGCAGTGGCAAACGTCGAGGGCGCTGTCGGATTGGCTGAGTATCTCCGATGTTAATCCGATGCTTCACCGAATTCGTCCTGCCGAGCTGGTTCTTTTCGATGGCGAAGAAATACAGATATTCGATACTCGATCCTAGTTCTTTGATCCTTGGTTAGCCTTGATCGTTCAAGTTGTAGAGCTTCCGTCAGCTTCCCAACGCCTCTGATGTCTCCGGTCGGCATTCGGAGTTTTCCCATGCACAATCGTTGATACCGAGCTACACCAAGCGACCTGAGTGCCTTTCTTCAGGGTGACTGGGTACTCATTCAGGTTCACCATTCGAACCGGCACCGGTCCCGTGGCGTTGCAGCAGCTCTTCCCAGTAAAACCCCTCGACAAATCTCTTCCCCTCTTACAGCTTCGACGATCCCAGTAGCCTCCTGGTTATCGCTGTCCGGTCGAACCATGGTCACGTTGTCGCTTCTGGGAGGAAGAACTTCATCTGAGTTCAGGACCGTACGCACCGCTCCATCGCCTCGTCCATGAAGGATGATTTCTTCATCAGCGAATCTGAGGCTTCTATGTTTAAAATCCAGGGTTAGTCCTAACTTAATTATCAGGTCCATACCAAGGATGACATCTTCAGTGATATCGGCCACTATCGCTCGGTGGTTGATCTTCTTGCTGCCCAGTCCGATGTTGACGTTGATTTCGCCGTAGGTGTTCGACGGCTCACCCGTCGCTATCTTCAGTACAATTCTCGTCGGCTGGAGGGCTCCTTTAATAGTGCCTTTCCTCACGATCGTGATAGTAGCCCCAATATCCAGGAGCATGTCAAGTTCCATACCATGGATGGTTCCATCCACGAAGAAACTCTGTGCCTGACGTATTAGAGAGATAACCTGCACATGCCCTTTAGGGGCCGTAGGGCCGTTCCTCAATGCTCTCCCCTCAGCATCGGCCCCATCTAGTTTTCCTGGTTCTTGGTTTCATTCTGACAGCGGTTTCTCACATGACCTAACTCACCACAGTTCCAACAGCGTATCTCCCTTCTCCAGCGCGGACCGTCGTTGCTCGGCAGAAGTTTCGAGACGATCCGTTCAACCTTCTCGTCCAGGGACTCTTCCTCGACGATGCATCGTAGCCGTGCGTTCGTCCTTGACGTCTGCGTGGCAGCCTGGAACTCCATTGAGCGTGTCAATGCGTCCACTAGCGTCTGAGGATGAGCAAGACGGAGGTCTCGTTGCAGTTCCGGGTCTTTCACGCCCATGAGGAAGGTCCCACAGACAGCCGCTCGACGAAATCATTCGGGGAAGAAGGGTATGCCACCCGAACAAGACGCGCGATATCCGCCCCGAATTCCTGCAGTGTCTCTCCACTTTTCTGTTGTCTGTTAATCAGCTGGCTATGATAGACTTGTTGTAAATGTATTTTCCCATACCTCATATCCAATCTTGCCACCAAGGATGTGTAATCATTTTGTTCGTTGTCTGGAATGGTATGTTAGAGTGTTAAGAGCGTCTCCTCGGAGAGCAGTTACCAGGCTAACGGCTTTATCTGCTTCTGTCCATCTGTTGGCAGTAGCTGCGACCTCGAACAGCTTCAGGTACGTGGACCACAGGGCTTTTCCGTCATACGTGGGTGGCTTTATATGGACGCTCCTAACATTGGCTCCGGTTGTTGGTATAATTTCGTTAGTACCTGTTTCCATGGTCTTCTAGAGTGAATCAATTTTTTCTTCGATGGCGGTAATTCTTAACTGGACATCCTTTTCAACTTTCTCAAGTTCCTCTCTGAACGCTCTATAATTTTCGTGAATTCTTTCTTCTAACTTGTTTTCCAACCACTGGTCAACCTCCACCATCTTCCTTTGAGTAACCTTGAAGTTTGTTTGGTTTCTGTAAAATTCATTTATCTTTTCTTCTAGCAGTCTGGAGCTCTCAGCTTGGTTCTTCCTCATCTCGGCAAGGTCCTTCATACTTATGGCTTTTTTCGAACAGGGGGCATCCAGATCCTTACCTTCAGCCTCCAAGGCCGAGCGAAGTCGCATCTGCAAAACGGTCTTGTTTCCAGTAGTGTCTAGATCGCGATCTTCCAGCTCCTGTTTCAGTTCTATAATCTTCATTTCACTTAATTTTACTCTCACAGTAGTCATAATCCCAATAACGAAAACAGTTACAAGTTTCAAATATAAAAGTCATACTCACGGCCAATTTCTATTCCGCTTCTGACGCCAATTGTTACGTTCCGTGGGTAAAATTATAATTAACTAGCAGTAGTGCCCGGCTTCACCCGGTGGATGTATTTGTTTTATGGATGACAATGAATACTACTACAGAACTGGCACATGATACTTAAACTAACAGAAAAAATAAATAAATATATATATATTATTGGACCATTACTTCAAAAAAAAATCCCAATTTTGGGTGGCGTTCGCTTGGCTAGTAAGAGATTAAGTTTAGGGATCTTTTCCGCAGAAATACGTTGTATGTACTCCTTTAGGCGTTGTCTTATGACAACGTCGCGGTACCTACTGCCTCCACCATTTGTAGGGTACCTGAGAGGGTAGCCTCTACAAAGTGTATTAAAAAGGGGATGATAGGAGATTAGCTGATGGCTGTTTGGGACTCTAGTGTGAAAAGAAGTGGATTGGAAGGGTTCGGGCGTGAGTGCAGCTCGAGGGGTTAACACCCAAGAGTACAAGCTGCGGGGATGGTCCTAAGGGATGGCTACAAGGAACAATCTATTAGGTGATGGCAGGAGCAGCTAAGGGGCTGCCTGGATTCCTGCTGACGTTAGTGGACTGGTCGTGCTCCTAATGAGTGTCGCGCACGTAAGCAATGTAAGGTGATGCTTATGGCTGACTACAGCAACAAATAGACAATTAACTAATTACTAATTTGGGATCCTACCGGGAAATGAATTAAGGGGTAGGCTCTTATTAATTAATTAAATAAATGACTTGAAAGACCAGTTAGCTTAAGGATTCTACTTTTTAATTCTGTACTCCTAAAGTGGAGTATAATAAAATAGTGCAGAGTGAACACTCGTGATCTTCACAATAATGGGGGATGTTTTACGTGTATGTGTTACAATTTGTGTAGGCCCACTAGACACTTACCTATCTGGAGAAGGCAGCTACAAGAAGCGTCTTAGCATCTGAAGCACTTGTGAAAGACTGACCTCGTCTCACCTCCCCTTCAGTGCTTTATAGAATCCGCCTGCTGATTGTGCGGAGTTGCGGATTCTATAGGATGTGAGGTGTTTGCCCTGGGTCAACGGAGGTCGTCTCTATGCACTAGGCCTGGTCTTGGTGTTAGCTTATGCGACGTATGCCGCATGCATCCATGTGTAATTAGTTGTATAATTTATAGTTGTAGTTTGTAGTAAATTTATATTTATAGATAAGGGATGGGTATGCATCCCTCGGATGCAACAATATACCTTTTTGTGGTGGTGGAGGTTGTAGTGGGGGTGGTAAGTAGTACAGTATAATGGACGTAACATTCAGGTCATTTTCCCGTAATTATGATAATATTATTAATGAATAGGGAAATGGCTATTTACTAACTACAGCACTGACACAAAATGAATTTAAAAACGAATTAAAAAATTATTAGAAAGAGGAGTAAGTGAAATAAAAGACACTACCTAGGGCCTGTATCTCATTGGCTGCTATAAATGTAGAGACCAATAGTGTAGTCTTTCGTCGCATAGCGCCGTAGGAAAATAATCAGAACACTTTGGAAAACTTCGGCTGTCGCGAGCTCCTGAGGTAGCAATAGTACAGTATAATTTATCGCCACATAGCGCTCAACGATAAGGTTCGGAATAAATGAAGGTAAATTTGAAAGAACTGACGCTTATTGCAGCTGATAACCTCAATGTACTGCAGCAAAACCATTGCACTTATACAGAGGCATATAATTTTCATGATGATAACTGCTTTAAGGGTCCTAGGAAATCTTTTTGCACTAATTAGTCCCCGTGACTGCAATTTATAAGCTGAGCAAGATTTAACTATTTTCGAAATTCTGCACCAGAACACTGGTAGGGGCGACGTGATGCAGCCTGAATTGCCAGTCAACAATAGACTCATTAAAATACTCTTACAGTTACACTACTACGGACATGAATGGTTCTAGGGCCTTAATACGTGGTTTTTAAGTTCATATTTTCTGTTATTGTAAATGTAGGGAACGGAGAGCGTTGTCCAAAATATCAAGTGGACAGTGTTACCAGCAGGGTTTAAAAGTGTATGTAAAATTTTGTGCAATTAGGAGAAACGGTGTAGATTTGTGATAAAGGGCCTAAATGCAGGGAATGGCGTGGTCTGTCCGAAAATTAAAGTGGACAGTGTCACCCGCAGGGTTCCAAAGGATAAGTATACGAAATGTAGTTCAGGTCGGTGAAACGGTGTAGATTTATGCCAAAGGGCCTAAATGCAGGGAATGGAGTGGTCTGTCCGAAATTTCATGCAGACAGTGTTACTCGCAGGGTTCCAAAGTGTACCGGTAAGTCTACAAATTTTGGTTCAGTTCGGTTAAAAGGTGTAGATTTGTGCCAAAGGGCCAAAATGCAGAGAATGGATTGGTCTGTCATAAATTTCATGTAGACAGTGTTACTCGCCGGGTTCCAAAGGGTAAGTAAGTATACAAATGTTGGTTCAGATCGGTGAAATAGTTTAGATTTTTGCCAAAGGGCCTAAATGCATGGGAGGTGTAGCCTAATGCTACATAGCCTAAACTATTCCTTTTGATTCTGGTTATCATAATATAACAAGCATTTTTCGAATCCGACTGGTAGTTCCAGAGATTAGCGCGTTTAAACACACACACAAACTCTTCAGCTTTATTATATTAGTATAGAATTTATCTCTTCCTAATTCTGATATTCATTCACCACATCTTCTAATACAATCGCTACATTTTCTTCACAGGTCTCTACAATTACAATACCACCACAGCCGACTCGACCCGTCTCTTCCCTTCTTCTTCTACTGCCGTGACAATCTCGTCTTTGGTGATTTAATAAAGTTTCCTCACCCCACCGCAAAAAGCGCCGCTTAATGCTTGTACTAGGTATAGACACGTAGCACTATCGTGTCACCCAGCTTACGTATCAAGTTTTTCCTGTTTACCGAATCTAAGGGCCCCTTCACACGAGACCACTTAGCAGCGCTTCTCTGAAGCGCTTCCGTTCATAAATACTATAGATAAATGAGAGCGTTCACAAACAGCCACCGCCACAGAAAAGTTGCGCTGCAGACGCTCTGTGTAGTTGACTTCGCCGCTGGTGGCGGCCACAAAAAGAAGCGCTTCTCTTCGCGAAACAAGGAACTAAATCGTTGGTTTCAGACGAGGCTGCAGCCACGCCACTAATTAGTGGTGCATACGTAGCGCGTTAGTGGCGCGTCGGTAGCGCTACTAACGGACGGCTCGCCACATGGTCGTGTATTTTCACGGCCGACTGGATGCCAGCTGCGCTCTCCACTACCGGCCTAGACAATGAGGCTTTTTACATGAAATCCCGTTAGTTACTCAACTGCTCACACAGCGCAGTCAACACCGCATAGCATAACAAAGACTTATGACTTATTATAATTTCCGCAATATCAAAATGCAAATTATATCACAAAATAAAATAGCGTGATATTAAATCTGAGAGAAACTAGGCATACCTTAGCCTACACCTTATTAAAATAGAATTCCATTAGGTTCACTCGGTTTTTATAAAACTTCATTAACTTTCCTGCTGAGTGGTTAGTACAGAAGACATTTGGAAGCAACCGGTAGCCTATTTCGGCTTGTGCAATACGGTCTAATATTCGTAATCGGTGATACAAATTTCTCTGCAATGACGCTGCAAGTCCGTTGCTGCGGTTAGATTAATGAGTGGAGAGAATTAGAGTTCTGAGAAATGCAATCCAAGCATTTCATACAAGAAATTATTTCCACTGTGCATACAACGTAACCCAGACTTGCAGTTTTCATTGTCGGCAAAGGTATTGCTTAAATTGTAATTTGATGTTTGTTGATGTTAAAGGGCCTATCATCGAGGTTATCGGCCTCTTTTTTTTTTTTTTTTTTTTGCGAAAATGAAATATGATGATGAAATGAACACCAGAACTAAAACTTACAACTAACTTACGGATTAGTAGAAGAAAAGGACAAAAGGAAGGAATAAGGGAAATAAAATACAGCTAACAGAAATGCCCTAACCCCTCGGAAAATGAGCATTGATGGATTTGGAAGGATGTAGAGCCATGAAAGGCACATAGGAAGGGAAATAAGAGAGTCCGCCCCAGAGTCACTGGAAAAAGGAAAAAAAAGAAAAAGATCCAGCTCAGGTATCCTCCCGAACTCAACAGCCGTGAGCCCTTGAGGGTGTAGCACTATCCAGGGCGCACCTTCAGTGGTGGGTCTACACACCCCGTGCCTCCTTTATGACCTTGTGCAGAAGGAAAGAGATATGATGACAAGAAAAACAAGAGATCTGACCCTTTGAAGAACGAGGGTATCAGGAAAGGTGAGACAATGTACAATTAAGGCGGGAATTTGAAAGACTCCCTAGACCTTGGATATCCTAATACCGTCAGGGTTGGAAGAGAACAAGAGTTGATCAAGGGAGGCCGACAGGAAACATTCCAGAGAGGACCCCGGCACAATTAAGTGGAATCAATCGCGAACTCAGCTGGGCCGTGATCAACAACCAACGTCCCACAAGTTGTAAGCCCCTAAGGGAGGGGGAGTGTCGTAATGTCGTAAGTAAACGAAAGGTGATCAAGGGTGGTTGACATGAAAGATGACTGAATGGGGCCCGGTACAAGTAAGTGCAAGTAATACCGGACTCAGCTGGGGTCTCGTGGTCACCAAACCCACGTCCCACTAGTCGTAAGCCCCTAGGGGATGTACTGAAGAATGATTCAACAGAATCGCAAGAAAACATTATGATACCCATTTTTCAGAAGATACCTTATGGGTATGCACTTGCCGGTTGATTCCGTAGTTAATTGGATATCTTCGTAGGCCTCAGAGGCCAGAAAGTCCTTAACATGTGCGTTACTAGCAGTGGTAAAGTAATATCCCGGCATTTGCCTAGATGGAGTGTAGAAAAACCACACTCTGGATATTTTCTGACAGTGCTGGGTTTTGAACCTACGATCTCTAGACTTGCTACAGCTGCCCTCACAGCCGTGGTGCACAGTTAAACGACCACAACTACAGGTGCAGATGACCTGGTAGTTCCGCCCCTTAAAACCTCAATAAATAAACAACTAACTACGATCACAACTACGGCGTGGGACTCTTAAAATGATTGTTTGGACATGCGAAAGTACGCAAAGAACTTTTCGTCATCCTGTTGTAGATCATCGAATAAGGTGTATAACAGTCCTCGATTCTGCCTTTCCAAAACCAATGGATGCACCCAGAATCTTCTTGTTTTCCGTTTAAGTCTCTTTCTCCTCCGTATGAGGAGCATGGGAAGAATTATATCACCATCTAAGCCCATGTTTACTGGAAAACTGAGCTACGCTTGGTAGAAGCGCCACTAACGCTCTGTAGAAGCGCCACCAACGCGCCACTAACGCTTGGTAGAAGCGCCACTAACGCTTGGTAGAAGCACCACCAACGCGCCACGAAGCAGCGCTGCTAATATAGGCTTTCGCGAAATCGATGAATGTAGCATAGAACCCCACCGCTCTTTTTGTTGTTACATGGCTCTGTCTGTATCACTCAGCACATTATTATTGTTGTTGTTGATTGATTTAGGGGCTTTAAGACATAGTGATCGTGTAGCCTCGTGTACTTGGGTGCGTGTGTCTGATAACCTGTGTTATTGTGATGGCTGTATTAGTGTGTTAGTAATCTAGGTGATGCTTGGGAAAGAGGCGGCCGTGGCCTTAAGTTAGGAATCATCCCGGCATTTGCCTTGAGTAGAAGTGGGAAAGGTGGCTTCGGTGTACAACACCGAAGCCACTTTTCCCACTTGGTAGCATGCTGAGCTTCTATGCCCAAGGTCACGGGTTCAAACCCAGCTGAAGTCGTCGGATTTTTTAAAAGCGCTAGAAATCCCTCAGTATGCCTTCCTTCGGAGGGGAAGTAAAGCCAGCGGGCCAATGCCATAGATTTATGGCATGTAAAAGGACCTTCCACTAACTGCAATTGTGTGAAGCTGAATTTGCACGTTAGAGTTGATTAATGCTCTATGAAGTTCCAACGTTCTCTGCCAGGTCCTTGTTGCGGTGGCATCTAGTAACCAATTTCACGGCTAGGTGTCGTTGATGCTAGCAAAAGTATGAACTACATGAAATTGATCGTCTGAAATCCTTACCTGAACCACAGATAACACTCACTAATGCAGCCATCACAATTAACACCGGTCATCTGATAGATTCTACACACGCACTAAGTACACGGGGCTACATGACCGTATTGTCGCAGCCCCTAAACTGAGGAACCAACCAACCAACCAGAAGTGGGAAACCACGGAAAACCACTTCCTTATGGCTGAGATGGGAATCGAACTCTCCCCTTCAGTTTTGCATCACGAGGCTAAGTTGACCTCGTTCCAGGCCATAGACCAGAATTAAAATTTCTTGGCAGAGCCGGGAATCGAACCTGGACATCCGGAGCGACAGCCAAGATGCTAGCCATCAGTACATTAGGCTACAATATAACTCCAACTATCGATTTTCCCTTCCTGAAACGGAACTATTTCTCCGGTATTCAAGTGTCTGTTATATAATATGTAGTCTAAGCCATGTTTTTCGAGATAATGTTCATGGTCAAATCCTCTATAGTAGTTCCCTTATAATATGATGGGTTATCTGGTGCTACCTTACCCGTGTATAATATTCTGAGAGCAGTGGTTCTTGAACTAGGATTTTACTGTATATTACTGGGTTCCTTCAGTTAGTTTAATAACTTGTTCTACGTGAGACGAACCTTTATTTTTTGAACGAGACATTTATGTATTTATATTTACATCTGGGCATTGCACCTTTCACTGAGAAGGCACGGGGAAGGCGCCTTCAATGGAATAGCCATGTCTTCCGTGCTGCATCTGGATTTGAAAAATTGTGCCCACTATTTTGAAATCAAAGGGCAGCTCCCACTGGGACGCCCGAAACACGCTGGCATTTATTTATTGCTTCCTTGATTTCAAGGCTGCCATTACTGACATAGCTTACCAAACTTGTAATAATTTAGACAATATTTCTTTAAATGAAATGTCGAAATAACCCAGAGCTCCTGCTGAGATAACGAAAACCAAAATGTCAGCCATATAGATGATGTCTTAATATTCCAATCGATCCCTTCAAAGCTAGTTTGGCGACTTGTAGAACGGTGGAGTTAGCGATTCCCTGTCTCTTGGTCGCGTTCACGAAGAGAGATGGAATGTTGCCTCCGGCCCTAACATGGGACCGATTACTTCATATGTTGAAGCTTATTAGTCATATAGTAGAGGAAAGTTGATTGATATCTAGCATGTTTTCGCTCATATACTTCTTGAAGGTGAGTCATGTGATATTCCATTCTTATGGTAGGGTTGAGGATGTATGCAGTGGTAGAGTTCGTTTTTTGTTTTTGGTGATGATGTCAATACACCGTATACAGCCTTGATCTTCTAATCCCTGGACCTCTTCATGGGCGACACAACCGGTTTGGCGAAGAGTTTTAGCAATGGTAGCCCTAATCGACTGTTGCCTAGCGTTGCGTATACACATTTAGACTGGAATGAACAATTTAGAGGTGAACACCTAAATATTAAAAAACGGAAATTAATAAAACAAAAAATTAAATAAACACTAATAATTATACAAATAAACAAAAATTACGGAAAACAAAAGAAAATCAGAATTCAAAAAAGAACAAGTTATTGAGTCAATGTACACTGGAAAATTTAGAAGGCAGGCACTATCCCACTCTCACTTATAAAGCGGATGATGGGATCAGCAGCCACCACGTCATCGGCTAATATAAGTTTGAGTGTCATCTGCAAACCAAGGTTTTTTCGTAAGTCCGCAAGATCTACACACTCGGTTAAAATGTGGGCCACGGTGAAAACAGCTCCACAGGCATAAAGTAGGGGGTCTTCCCTTCTCATGAGGTACGAGTGGGTGGATCTTGTATGACCTATCCTTTACCTACACAAAATGACGGACTCCCTCTGTGACCGGAATGAGCTCCACCACACGCGAGTGGTTCTCTTGATCGCCCTCAGTTTACTGGGCATTAGGTCAGCTAGCCACTGAATCTCCCAAAATGCCAGTACTTGTTGGCGTAACTGAGAGCGATTATCTCTAGCGGGTACCTCCATTGGTCGAGGTCGTAATAATGTCGCCACTTTTGCAGCTTGATCCGCTAACTCATTTCCCACATTTCTCTTGTGGCTTGGAAGCCACAGAAACGTGATACGAGTGTCAGCGCGGCCCAACCCGGCTAGTAGGTCGTGGATTCGCTGCACTAGGGGGTGTTGCGGGAAACATGTAGCAATGGACTGCGACGAACTCAAAGAGTCGGTACACACGAGAAAGTGGATTCATGCAGCCTGTAGTGCAAACTGCAGAGCTTCATAAATGGCAATGAGCTCCACAACAAGCATACTACAAGCCTCAGGCAAAGACATCTTGCTATTTGCACCATCAAAAACATACGAACAACCCACCTTCTCGCCATCCGTGTATAGAATACCAGCTTCCGGAAACTGGTGAACTATGCTGTGGAACTGCCTCTGATAAACGGAGGCATCCGTGTTCTAAGCGAATTTCCGGACGCGGGACTTGCCACGGAGATACCTCGCTAGGTGTCCGGATCATACAGGGACCTAGAGCCACTCCAATTTCAGCACACGAGCTATCGAGTGTAATAGCAACCTGCAGGGTGGCGCGAGGCTGTTTGGCGAACCTCTGGTGGTATTGGATACTGAGAAGAGCTAGATAGCTCAGAGTTGCGGCATTAGACGCACAATGTGCAGCATATGCCAAAAGCAATTGCCGTTCCACGATTGCCTTACACTTCCAGAGCTGTAAAGCAGAGTTAAATCGTCCTCATATGGGGATGGAATTACCGTGGGCCCGGCGGCGCCATCAATGCCGTTGTTGATGGCAACCGTGAACAAGGTGACACTCAGCACAGAACCCTGAGGAACTCTATTTTCCTGGGTGTATATTTGCGACACTGTCCTACCGACCCTTACACAGGAGATTCGGACAGACATGAAATTCGCAATAAATATCTGTAGATTACCATGGGGTCCCCACTCGTGAAGGATAGCAAGGATCCCGTACCACCATGTGGTGTCGCAGGCCTTTTCGAGGTCAAAGAAAACCGTGACTAGATGCTGCTTTCGGAGAAATGCCTCCTGTATGGAGCTCTCAAGCCAGATTGTTGTTGATCGAAATCCACACTGGTACTCAGACAGGAGACCAAGAACCACACCAGTCAACGGTTAACCATCTTCTCCAGCAGCTTACACAGGCCATTTGTGAGACAAATATGTCTACAGCTGCTGACAAGCTTGTGATCCTTTCCAGCCTTGGGAATTGGTATCACGATCCCCTCTCACCATTGAGATGAGATGGAAACTCCCCTTCAATCCATATACGATTGAAGAGGATCAACAGTTGAATAATACTTGAATCGAACAGATGTTTCAACATATGATTATGGACGTTATCCTGTCCAGGAGCCGTATCTCTGTACAGTGCAAGCGCACTCAGGAGACGGCTTTTTAAGGGGGCACCCTGTGATGATTGGGGTGCTTACATGTCATCCCCTTATCATCCTCCCCGAATACTACCTACTCCGAATGAGTGCCATCACTGTGGGCGCCACCCAGCCAAGGCATTACCAATCTGGTGACAGTATGTATTGCCCAGGGTCTTAGTGCCTCGAACAGGCATATACACCTTGGCATACACAGTGATCTATTCGGCGCAAGTATTTGGCCATGCAGGGTGCTCCATGGTGAGGTGGATACCACCGCAAGGGTACATGGCGCACCCACTTGACGGGATGGTGAATCCGTCTAGGCTTTCTGGCCAGATGGCCAAGTTGGTGGCCCTTCCCCAAGCTGCATGCATGTTTTTTCTAAGGATCAAACCAAAAATGGGACCGGAAATCGAAAAACACCTTAAAAATTGGCCCCCCTATTAGTCGCCTTTTACGACAGGCAGGGGATACCCTGGATGAATTCTGCCCTCCCCATCCACAGGGGGTCTTTCAAATCAAAGTATGCCATGTCGGTCCTATTAGTCGCCTCCTGCGACAGGCAGAGCATACCGTGGGTGTATTCTAACCCACACCCACATGGGAAATCATCATTACCATCTGCACTTTAATCTCCCCTTCCGATATACTGATTGGAACTGATTTAGAGTAATTAATTGGTAATCCGATTGTTCAAAATGTTGTATTGCCATTCGCATTAACTCAGTTGCAGGAGTTTCATTTCTAGTTGCTATGTACAGTGTTGTCATCTGGAAATCCTTGGGTGGTCAGTGGTGTTAAACCGAGAATTCACTGGCAATAGTATATTCTGTAAGCACATTAAGAATGAGGTCTGTAACCATGATATAAGGTGCTGATGATAATAGTGATCCCTGCATAACACCTTTCCTAATTTTGATAGATAGTCCCTTTTAAAAGACAGTTCAACTTTAAGAAAGCTCAGTGGGATAGCTTTTCTCAAAATCTAGATGAAGAGGTGACGAAGATCAAGCCTGACCCAGAGAAATACATAGATTTTGTGGAATTAGTAAAGTCTATCTCCCGTAAACACAACCCAAGGGGCTGCAGAACAACGTATATTCCTGGACTCGATAAGGACTCAAAATCCCTCCTTAACAAATATGAACAACTCTATGAAAAGGACCCATTCGCAGAGAAAACAATACAAACTGGAGAACACCTTCTCCAAGTCATATCAAAATCAAGAACAGAAAAATGGCGTAACCTTCTCGAAAGTTTGGACATGATGCGCACAAGTCGTCAAGCTTGGACATTATTGAAGAATCTCAATGGTGATCCTACAGTTCCAGTTCCAACCCAGGAATCGGATAAAGTCACCGCTGACGAAATAGCCAATCAACTACTGTTGAACGGTAAACACTCAAGAAGGTCCAAAGAAACAAAAATCCAACGATATGAACAGAAGAACAATCATCTTGGTACACGATTCACAACGGAAGAATTAAGAACTGCTTTTCAACAGATGAAACACAACAAAGCTGCAGGTTTGGATGATATAAGACCTGAGCAAATAAAACAGTTTGGCCTCTTAGCTATCGAATGGATCCTACAACTGATAAACACCTGTGTGACTAAAATGATAATCCCGAAGTCATGGCGTAAAGCAAAAGTTGTGGCCTTGCTCAAACCAGGTAAAGAACCAAATGAACCCAAGAATTTCAGACCTGTATCGCTTTTGTCATCTCTGTAAAGCCCCGGAGAGAATGATTTTGAACCGAATTTCTGATTTTGTTGACAGAGAGATCATTAAGGAACAATCAGGTTTTAGACCAGGGAAATCGTGTACTGGTCAAATACTGAACTTAACCCAGTATATTGAGGATGGATATGAAAGGAAACAGATTACTGGAGTTGCTTTTGTGGACCTCACAGCTACTTATTATACTGTAAACCACAAGCGATTAACAAAGAATCTGTACTCAACAACTAGAGACTTCCAACAAACACAGTTTATTCAGTGTTTGTTGCAGAATCGACAATTTTTTATCACCCTGAAGAATAAGAAAAGCCAATGGCAGAACCAAAAAAATGACCTCGCACAGGGAAGTGTGCTAGCTCTGTTATTATATAATATCTACACTAACGACCAGCCATTTAACATTAGAACCAGAGCATTCATCTACATAGGTGACACTGCTGTTGCTGCTCAAGGATCAACATTTGGAAAAGTAGAGTTAAAGCTGACATCTGCTCTTGAAGACAGCCATCTACTACAATGATAACTACTTGAAACCCAACCCAGAGAAAACCCAAATATGCACGTTTCACCTGTGCAATAGGGAGGCGAGAAGGCAGCTGAACGTCACCTGGAATGGTCACAATCTGAAACATTGTGTTCATCCTAAATACTTAGGAGTAAAGCTGGATCGCGCGCTAACCTATAAACAGCATTGCATGGACACCAAACGGAAGGTATGCACCAGGAACAACATCATTCGGAAGCTCACAAACCCCAGATGGGGAGCGCAGCCTAGTGTCCTGCGTACAACTGCCCTTGCTCTGAGTTTCTCTGCTGCAGAATATGCTGCCCCAGTCTGAAGGAGCTCTGCTCATGCCAACCAAGTAGATGTTGCCCTCCATGAGACAGGCTGTCTACGCCCAACTTCTGCCGAAAAGATCTTTCCGCTCATGGGAGTAGCACCTCCAGAAGTTAGAAGACAAGTAGTGGCAGAAGTAGAGAAGAGAAAGCAAGAAACAGATCCAAGACACCCAATGTATGAACTTGATGTCCATCTACCTAGGCTAAAATCAAGAGAGAACTTCCTCCAAACAACAATATCCATTCCTTCCTCAGCTGAAGCGTGCCGAATTGAACTTCGGAAAACAACATCACTGGGAGGATCGTGGGAAATGAAGGAGAAGCCGGCAGCAGGCTACTATTTAAAATACGAATCTTGGAAGACGCTAAACAGACTGAGAACTGGTGTGAGTTGGTGCAAAAGCAATCTAATGAAGTGGGGATACAGTGCTGAAGAACTTTGTAGATGTGGTGAAAGACAAGACCCTGAGCACCTTCTGAATTGCAGCATGTTATCAAGACCATGTGCTATGCAGGACTTGATAGAAGCCAATGACTGTGCCATTCTAACAGTTGAACACTGGAGAAATGACATTTAGTGCAATTTATATGTACCGGTATATTTGTATGTGTTTTGGACTCGGATAAATAAATACAATTTTAATAGGTCTGGTTTTTGTACGGCTAACTTCAAGTTTAGTTTCGTTATTGATTTGCAGACTGAAACTTATGTTAGCTAATTTTCTGGGGATGAAGACTGATTGTAAAGTTTGGATTAGATGATCATGGCCAATGTTGTCGAAAGCTTTCCGAATATCCAGATATACTATAGTGGGAGTCTTATTTTCTAATTTTGATGGAGGACAGATCGAAGAAGAGAAGTATTAATTAATACCCCTGTGGATTTGGTGAAAAAACCTCCTTGGCAGGGCTGTCGCGAGGGTGCGCAGGGCCTAGTAGGCATGAGTTCGCAGGGGGGGGGGGGAGTAGTAAATGCAAATTTTAGACTGTAAGTGGCTGTGTTGTATGGAGAGTGATGTTTTAAAAGAAATTACAATTTTAGGCCAGTTAAAACTCATTTTATTACATTTCTAGTTTCTAGACAAACCTCAACAAATAGGATGAGCATAACATTGGATACAGGAAGCACCTGGTCAGATAAAAGCAACAAGCAATATCAATGGAAACCTGATATAATGAGCTAACACAGGTGATTTTTTTGGCATAAATAATATATTATGGACAACGAAGCATGTGCTTGATGTACTTCCTTACCCAAATGCACATACTTAATAATAATACGCAATCACGTTTACATATTTCAGCATTTCTACAGCTGCCTATACCATACAGTTTTCCATAAACTTAACTACTAAAAGTGATATAGGTCCACTTTCACCGATAAATATGAGCAAAATGACCCCTTTGTTCGAGAAATAACATGGTTTACAAGTCAGGCCTTTTTTTTAAATCTGTTTTTGTTTAAAGCTTTTTATTTATGTAAAAGGCACTTTGCGGGTCTTTGCTAGGGCAAAAGTGCTGATTAAATCGTTCATTTCTAATTTGTTCGCCGTTTCACATTCAATTGACAGAGTAGCCAAACCGTTCAGATGCTCCTGCGCCATCGTTGATCGCAAATAGTTTTTGATTAGTTTCAAAATGGAAAAACTCCTTTCCCCCGACGCAACCGTTATAGAAATTGTAAGCATAATTCGATAGGCCGTCGTTAAATTAGGATAGGACTCCTTTATCAGGGCTAAGTACTGTAGTGTACCTAAAGCACTTTTTACAGATGACGGAGCAGCGTACCTAAATAATTGTAGCTCCAGAAAAAGATCTTCTGCATCCAAATCCTCAAGCTCCCCGTCTTTTAGAAAATTAGAGTGTGTTTGACAATGGTCTTTCAATTGCTTTTCCTCCAAATTGGAAAGCTTGGAAGGATTGAAAAGAAATCCAAAGTATTAAAAAAAAAAAAAAAAAAAACGAGCCTTACAGTAGTTGCATATGATGTGTAACATCTGACATAGAAGAAACCTCACGTGAAATTGTTGATACACCGGTATTTTATAGTATTATTGGCACAAATATTAATCTATTGTAAAAAGGAGTGTTTTACAGATATTGTAGCTTATAATACGGAACTCATTTTATTAGATGATTTGTAGCTTCCACCAGCATTAGCCTAAGTAAAGAATACGATATGGATCAACTAGATTAATAGACGCGACACCGCTCATAACCTTAAATTCCTTATAACCAGGTCCTCTTCATTCACAGACCAACACGTAATTTCATATGGATTCTGTTAAAATGAGTCATATTGATATGATAAATATCGTTTAAAATTATAATCTGGTAGCAAATATATCTAACTCGCCCAGGATTCGAACCCAAGATCTCTAGATTGACAGTCCTACGCACTAACCCCACGGCTATTTCGACTATGCAAATATTGTGCACAAGATGGTGACTTACTGTTTTTCCACGTTCCAATAATTTTGCATTTCGGAATTAAGTTTCATTTATATTTTGCTCGTTTCGATAATGTTCCTGCGTGAAATTGAGTTTAAAATGCCTCATGAATAAAGAGAATGTATTCAGCAATATTTCATGAAGTCTTGCTCAATTCTCGTATAACCACAACGATTATATTATATTGATGACTGCATTACCGTTATGTGGGTTAATATTTGAATAGCCATTGTGCAGAAACATAATACCAGCAATGCCAACTACTTACAATGTTTGATATTAAGACATTTTACCATTTAAATACTGATACGAAGACTTCAAACATGTACCATGTCATTTGTTTCAATCACTTGACACCAGAGTTCGCATGAGCGTTTTCCGTTCAGTATATCATATATATTCCACATGGCCGAGAGTGCGTCATGGTTTCAATTCCCGACACCGCGCGCTGATTGTTTCTCTTACCAGTGCCAGCTGGATAGATCGATTGAGTTGGCAGTGTGTCTTATACTTCCGTTCGATCCACCACTGCCAGCTAGGGCACACTTCCGTTCGATCGATCGAGCGGGCAGTGCATACTTCCGTTTTCCACCACTGCCAGCTAGTACACTTCCGTTCGATCGATCGAGCGGGCAGTGCATACTTCCGTTTTCCACCAATGCCAGCTAGTACACTTCCGTTCTATCGATCGTGCGGGCAGTGCATACTTCCATTCGATCCACCACTGCCAGCTCGATCGTTCCGATCCACTTCCGTCCCCAATTTTCAAAATCACTCCCACAAAACTATCCAGCAACCGAGCGGAAAGATGTTACACATCAAAAACTTCGTTTTATCCAATTTATACGCAGCTCAGTGCAGTATCTACGACAGTCAAAAAGTAATTCACCCGAAATTTATTTTCAGCTTCTTTTTGAAGTTCATCTTCGTTTTTTTTCCACCTATTGATCATATTGCTGATTTATTTCATCAAAGAACCTTTTTGCCTTGACGGCGAATAGAAAATTTATTTGCATAGCCCAAAATTTTCCATTATTTCTCTAGCGGTGGACATTGCACTGTTAAAGCCTAAGCGATAATTTTGAAAAAATGACTTTAGGCCCTGAAGTTTGGTTAAAGCCGTATCTAATGAAGTCTTCTCAGATTGGAGAGTTTTACTTGTGAGTTCACAGAAAATAAAATATCATACCAGATAAAGAGGCTTAAAACAAATTCATATGAACTTGTATGAAGCAACAAAGATTGGGCCTCTGACAGGGTTCACAGAAAATAAAATATCGTTCCAGATAATGAGGCTTAAAACAAATTCATATGAACTTGTATGAAGCAACAAAGATTGGGCCTCTGACTGGGTAACAGGATCTTTGGTAGTTTCTGCCACTTTTTCTAGAGCTTCGTTTACTTTGCCTAACTGGTACCTGGGGCTTGACACTGTCAATTCTACATTTCCATCTCGTGCTAGATCAAGTTTTTAGTGTGAGGAGGCCAGGACATAGTTCGCACAAAATGTCCACCTTTCTGTGGAAGCTACAAACCAAGTGTACAGATGCGGAACTATACCAAAAAAATCATAGCGTCCTTAACCATGTCACCCAAAAGTAAGTTAAGATTATGTGCAACACATGCCATGAACATTGCTAGTTTATTAATATTTTTTACTCCCAGGGGGGTATCGATTACTTGGATGTATAGGGGTGGGGGTCCCCCGGGAGGGGGGTGGTCCCCCATAGAAACAGAGCATATTTACATTGTTGGCTTATTTTAAATTGGGCTGGACTGAATCAAACACACTATCTTAATTTTTTTCATTTATGAAAAAAAAAGGTGTAAAGCGCGGGGCCGGTTCTGAGCGCGGAACCTGGCGCGACCGCACTTCTCGCGCTGCCCCCGCGATGGCCCTGCTCGTTGGTGTTCAAAAGAGGTATTTGACTGAATCTCTCTTTGAATGGAGATAAAAAAATGGAGAAGTTCATGAAAGGAAATGGATGATTTTCTCTAAAAGTAAGGGATCAGCTTTTTGTGGCCCTTGTTAAGTGTTTAACACTAAAGAATGATCACAATTTGACGACGAATATGGTTTCAATGACTGGAAAAATGGAGAAAGTCGTGCATGTCACCATGAAAATTCCTCAATACACAAATCTGCTATTATTACTCTAAAAGCAAGAAGAATTTCTCTTAACCGTGTTGTCAGTATGCTAACTTTACAACTAGACAAAGAAACACTCTATTGGAGAAACGTTTTAACTAGAGTTGTAGTGGCTGTCAAGGCCCTGACATCAAGAGGCCTCGCTTTAAGAGACAACAACGAGATATATGGTTCTAACAGGAATGGAAATATTCTTATGGTTTTAGAGCTGATATCCGAGTTCGATCCATTCTTAGCAACACACATTGAAAAATACAGTAATTGTGGTATTGGCAATACAAATTATCTCTCTTCCAAGACATGCGATGAGGTAATTCAGTTAATGGCTCAAAATGTTAGGCAAGTAATTTGTGAAGAGTTGAATCTAAACACTTTCCTCTCATCGTACACTCGACCCCAGACATGTCACATGTAGACCAGTTAGTACTTGCTGTTAGATATGTTTCAAGTGATGGTGTGCCCTGTGAAAGATTTCTTACCTTCATTCCATCAGCTGGTCATAGTTCAGAAGGAATGTTTGTGTGTGTTATGAATGAGCAAGAAAATCAGCAAATAAACATTGATGACTGCAGAGGCCAATATTACGAAAACACTTCCAATATGGCCGGCGTATACAAAGGTCTGCAAGCAAAAATAAAGAAAAGAAAAACTCCTTTAGCTTTATTCATCCCGTGTGCAGTAAACTCCCTAAATCTTGTTGGATCATCTGCTTCAGAATCTTGGAAAGAAGTGTGCACATCTTTCATGTTGCTCCAAGAAATATATGTATTTTTACGTGCTCTACAAAGCGATGGGAATGCCTAACAAGCGTTATGGAAGAATCTTGTCAGAATAAGAAGACAATTAAAAAAGTGTGTCCTACTCGATGGTCAGCAAGAGATGACGCGTGCCAAAGTTTACGAGAGTCTTGGGAAGAAGTGTACATTGCTCTGACAAGAATTTCAAATAACACAACAGAAAATGCAACGACTAGATGTGAATCCTGAGGAATTAGAAGATTAGAACGTTTGAGACTGCGTTTTTGGTGTGTTTCAGGTGCACCGTACTTCACAGAATCCATAAAGTTAGCAAAGCCATGCAAAGTGGAACTGTGGATGTTTTGTTGGTCAGAGATTTGTATGGCTCTCTTGAAGAACATTTTACGAAACCTGAGAAACAACTTTGATTACTTTGAGGAATTGGCCATGGATATAACCAAAACTACATCTTATGAAAAAGAAGAGTTTAGTGCTTTTCAGTCGGTCAACACGAATGTACCCAAAAGAGATGGGTTATGCCCTAATCCTGAAATAAATTACATGAGATTAATAAAACACTAGGATGACCAGTTTCGATCGTCAAGCGATCATCATCAGATCCAATACACTTAGGCTACAAAATCTATGTTTGAAATACAGGTGAAAATATTTACAATATGTACAATTATTTAGTTGCAGTATTGGTACTGCAACTGTCAGTGTATGCTAAATGCAGTATATATGTTAGGTGAAATGCTAAATGGTGATAGCTATCCGTAGATTGTACTTTAGAGAGATTATATGGTTGTAAACTATGGTTAAACTATAAAATTTTAGGCTAACTACTTATCTGATTGTCTTCCGTACAACAGCTACTCGCAGTTTTCGTGTACACTGGAACGCACTGTGCGGTCGACTGCGGTGGTATCTTAAAGACTGGTTTTTCCCTGCTTTCTCCCCCCTGCTCCTACGTGCTGTGGGGAGTGATAGCGATATGTTTATGTGAGGTGTTGCCAACCTAGATAAGATGTATGTTATTGAATGAGGTGGGTCTACAATTATTAAAGACCGTGGATTAGCCCTCGCCACGCGTGGAGCATAACCCATTCGAACTAAGCGTTGACGGTCTTATGAGGACGTCCCGGCACCTTTAATACTGCCGCGAATATGGGCCTTGGTTTATTGCAGAAGAAAAGTACATCGTACACCTGATCCAGATAACATTTACCTATTAATAACCCCCTAATTTCCCCCCATTTTTATCTAGCTTGGCTGTGTCGCTAAATTGTGTTTTGTTTCCGACAGGGTGTGTTTTTTAGTAGCGTGAAGAGGGGTGAGCTCTCCATGAACGTGTGTTCATTTAGATTGTTGGGATTGTTTCTTTTGGCTAGGTGTATCTCGATTGCTTCCTTTATGTCAAGAGCTCTGCCTTTCGATTCGTGATGGATTATTTTAAGGTCCGACTCTATGTTGGTAAAGCTGTGCCCTGCGTCACACATATGATCGCACACGGCTGAATGTGTTCCGTATCTTATCGCATTCCTATGTTCATTATAACGTGTGTCTACTCGCCTTCCACTCTGCCCGATGTAATTAGCTTGACAATCGGTGTCTTGGCACGTTATAGAATATACCCCTGACCTTGAATACGGGTCACGTTTATTTAGATTACTATTTAGGAGGTGCCTAGCGGTTGTGTTTTTCGTCGTGAAAGCTATCTTTATGCCTTGCTTTTTGAATAGGTTAGTGATTTTATATGTATTCGCATTCACATAGTTGAAACGAGCAAATTTTTTCTCATTACTGTCCGGTTTGGGAATCGTTTTATCTTTATTTTTATGTTTGGCTATAATTTGATTTATTTTGCTTGGCGAGAAGTTGTTTTCCTTTGCTATTTGCATAATAGTTCTTATTTCCTTATTATAGTTGTCTTTTGACATGGGTATGTTTAAAGCTCTGTGCACCATTGAATTGAAACCCGCTAGTTTGTGCGTACTGGGGTGATTAGACTGATTGTCGATTGCATGCGAGGTTTGTGTTGCTTTCCGGAATATGGAATATGAAAGGTCGTTGTCTTTACGTTCAATAGTTATATCGAGATAATTTATTTTCCGGTCTATTTCGGATTCCTTAGTGAATTTGATAGAGTGGTGCAGGCTATTAATGGATTGGAGAATTGTTTCTTCGCTTGTTAGTTCAGTATCGTAGATGCAAATTACATCATCTACGTATCTTTTCCATATTACTATTCCCTTTGTTGAAGTATTTTCTAAGTATGCGTTTTCTAGTGCATTGATGAAGATGTCAGCGATTGACCCACTTAGTGGCGATCCCATTGCTAGGCCTTCTCTCTGTGTGTATATTTTATTGTCGAATTGAAACACGTTTTGAGTGAGAACGACCCTCAGTAATCTCACAATCTCTTCAATTTCTTTTACCGAATTGTTGGATTTTAAGTTGTTTTCGATAGTGTTGATTGCTTCAATAATCGGAATATTGGTGTACATGTTAGTTACGTCGAAGGATACTAGCCTGAAGCTAGGTTTCATTTGTAGGGTGTTCAATGCTGTTACTAGTTCTGTTGTGTTCTTTACAGAGTTGTTTTTGTCGTTGGAAAGACGGCATTTTAAGATTTTTAGTAACTCTTTGCTGATTTTGTAATTAGGGGCATTCCTACAATTGACTATTGGTCTCATTGGGCATTCCTTTTTGTGTATTTTTGGTTGTCCCCTCAATGACGGTATTTTCGGGTTCATGTTTATTAGTTTTGATTTTTCGGCTTTGGTCAGTATGTATTCTGTTTCTTTTAGCGCACTTTTTATTTGTTTTTGGAATTTGTTGGTGGGGTCTTTTGTTAATTCCTTGATTTCGTTGTTGTTTAGGAATTCGACTGTTTTTTCAATGTATTCTGTTTTGTTCAAAATTACTGTAGTGTTTCCCTTATCTGCTTTTGTGATGATTAAGTCATGTTCTTTTATTTTTTGTTTCAACGACTTTATTTCTTTGAGTTGTTTGTTGTTTTGAATGTTATTGCTGTCGCCCTCTCGTTTGAGGATTTTTTTGGCTTCGTTGGTGGCGAGATTTTTGGTTAATTCCCTGTCTTCTGCTGGGAGCTTGTGACTGGCTATCTCAATATCTGTGATTAACTGTTTTATATTGTGGTTCGTGTGTGCGTCTGTGCAGTTGTATTTCAAACCTTTGTCTAACATATTCATTTCACCTTGAGAAAAGGTTACGTTCGTTCTGTTGTTTACTCTGCTGTGGAAATTGAATTCATTGTTATTCGTGTGTTGTTCGTTAGATTGATGGTTCTGTGTTTCTCCTAGTTTTCTTAATTTATTTTCTAGCGTTTCATGCTTCCTCGTTGCTCTGATTTTGATGGTGTCATGTAGGTGCTCGGTGAAGCTGTCCCATTGGGCTGCGTGCCAGAAATTACTTAGTTGCAATTGAATGTCGTACAATTGTTGGTTAATTTTTTGCTTTCTTATGTATGCAAATCTTAATTCGTTTTTTATCCAAAGCGCTTTGGCTTGTTTGGTTGAAATGATCGAGGCTGGTGTGTTCGGTACGGTTTTAATTGGTACGTATTTAGGGGTGAGGTTTAGTTCTATACATTTTTTGTTGAACCAAATTGACTTGTCTAAATTCATGAGTTTAAGCCTGAGTGATTTGAATTTCTTGGCTTCACGATTTGCCTGACTAGCCGTGAACATTGTGGTGTTTGAAGCCATATTTTCAGTGTTGCCTTAGTAAACAAGAGTTTAGTGCTTTTCAGTCGGTCAACACGAATGTACCCAAAAGAGATGGGTTATGCCCTAATCCTGAAATAAATTACATGAGATTAATAAAACACTAGGATGACCAGTTTCGATCGTCAAGCGATCATCATCAGATCCAATACACTTAGGCTACAAAATCTATGTTTGAAATACAGGTGAAAATATTTACAATATGTACAATTATTTAGTTGCAGTATTGGTACTGCAACTGTCAGTGTATGCTAAATGCAGTATATATGTTAGGTGAAATGCTAAATGGTGATAGCTATCCGTAGATTGTACTTTAGAGAGATTATATGGTTGTAAACTATGGTTAAACTATAAAATTTTAGGCTAACTACTTATCTGATTGTCTTCCGTACAACAGCTACTCGCAGTTTTCGTGTACACTGGAACGCACTGTGCGGTCGACTGCGGTGGTATCTTAAAGACTGGTTTTTCCCTGCTTTCTCCCCCCTGCTCCTACGTGCTGTGGGGAGTGATAGCGATGTGTTTATGTGAGGTGTTGCCAACCTAGATAAGATGTATGTTATTGAATGAGGTGGGTCTACAATTATTAAAGACCGTGGATTAGCCCTCGCCACGCGTGGAGCATAACCCATTCGAACTAAGCGTTGACGGTCTTATGAGGACGTCCCGGCACCTTTAATACTGCCGCGAATATGGGCCTTGGTTTATTGCAGAAGAAAAGTACATCGTACACCTGATCCAGATAACATTTACCTATTAATAACCCCCTAATTTCCCCCCATTTTTATCTAGCTTGGCTGTGTCGCTAAATTGTGTTTTGTTTCCGACAGGGTGTGTTTTTTAGTAGCGTGAAGAGGGGTGAGCTCTCCATGAACGTGTGTTCATTTAGATTGTTGGGATTGTTTCTTTTGGCTAGGTGTATCTCGATTGCTTCCTTTATGTCAAGAGCTCTGCCTTTCGATTCGTGATGGATTATTTTAAGGTCCGACTCTATGTTGGTAAAGCTGTGCCCTGCGTCACACATATGATCGCACACGGCTGAATGTGTTCCGTATCTTATCGCATTCCTATGTTCATTATAACGTGTGTCTACTCGCCTTCCACTCTGCCCGATGTAATTAGCTTGACAATCGGTGTCTTGGCACGTTATAGAATATACCCCTGACCTTGAATACGGGTCACGTTTATTTAGATTACTATTTAGGAGGTGCCTAGCGGTTGTGTTTTTCGTCGTGAAAGCTATCTTTATGCCTTGCTTTTTGAATAGGTTAGTGATTTTATATGTATTCGCATTCACATAGTTGAAACGAGCAAATTTTTTCTCATTACTGTCCGGTTTGGGAATCGTTTTATCTTTATTTTTATGTTTGGCTATAATTTGATTTATTTTGCTTGGCGAGAAGTTGTTTTCCTTTGCTATTTGCATAATAGTTCTTATTTCCTTATTATAGTTGTCTTTTGACATGGGTATGTTTAAAGCTCTGTGCACCATTGAGTTGAAACCCGCTAGTTTGTGCGTACTGGGGTGATTAGACTGATTGTCGATTGCATGCGAGGTTTGTGTTGCTTTCCGGAATATGGAATATGAAAGGTCGTTGTCTTTACGTTCAATAGTTATATCGAGATAATTTATTTTCCGGTCTATTTCGGATTCCTTAGTGAATTTGATAGAGTGGTGCAGGCTATTAATGGATTGGAGAATTGTTTCTTCGCTTGTTAGTTCAGTATCGTAGATGCAAATTACATCATCTACGTATCTTTTCCATATTACTATTCCCTTTGTTGAAGTATTTTCTAAGTACGCGTTTTCTAGTGCATTGATGAAGATGTCAGCGATTAACCCACTTAGTGGCGATCCCATTGCTAGGCCTTCTCTCTGTGTGTATATTTTATTGTCGAATTGAAACACGTTTTGAGTGAGAACGACCCTCAGTAATCTCACAATCTCTTCAATTTCTTTTACCGAATTGTTGGATTTTAAGTTGTTTTCGATAGTGTTGATTGCTTCAATAATCGGAATATTGGTGTACATGTTAGTTACGTCGAAGGATACTAGCCTGAAGCTAGGTTTCATTTGTAGGGTGTTCAATGCTGTTACTAGTTCTGTTGTGTTCTTTACAGAGTTGTTTTTGTCGTTGGAAAGACGGCATTTTAAGATTTTTAGTAACTCTTTGCTGATTTTGTAATTACAATGCGAATACATATAAAATCACTAACCTATTCAAAAAGCAAGGCATAAAGATAGCTTTCACGACGAAAAACACAACCGCTAGGCACCTCCTAAATAGTAATCTAAATAAACGTGACCCGTATTCAAGGTCAGGGGTATATTCTATAACGTGCCAAGACACCGATTGTCAAGCTAATTACATCGGGCAGAGTGGAAGGCGAGTAGACACACGTTATAATGAACATAGGAATGCGATAAGATACGGAACACATTCAGCCGTGTGCGATCATATGTGTGACGCAGGGCACAGCTTTACCAACATAGAGTCGGACCTTAAAATAATCCATCACGAATCGAAAGGCAGAGCTCTTGACATAAAGGAAGCAATCGAGATACACCTAGCCAAAAGAAACAATCCCAACAATCTAAATGAACACACGTTCATGGAGAGCTCACCCCTCTTCACGCTACTAAAAAACACACCCTGTCGGAAACAAAACACAATTTAGCGACACAGCCAAGCTAGATAAAAATGGGGGGAAATTAGGGGGTTATTAATAGGTAAATGTTATCTGGATCAGGTGTACGATGTACTTTTCTTCTGCAATAAACCAAGGCCCATATTCGCGGCAGTATTAAAGGTGCCGGGACGTCCTCATAAGACCGTCAACGCTTAGTTCGAATGGGTTATGCTCCACGCGTGGCGAGGGCTAATCCACGGTCTTTAATAATTGTAGACCCACCTCATTCAATAACATACATCTTATCTAGGTTGGCAACACCTCACATAAACACATCGCTATCACTCCCCACAGCACGTAGGAGCAGGGGGGAGAAAGCAGGGAAAAACCAGTCTTTAAGATACCACCGCAGTCGACCGCACAGTGCGTTCCAGTGTACACGAAAACTGCGAGTAGCTGTTGTACGGAAGACAATCAGATAAGTAGTTAGCCTAAAATTTTATAGTTTAACCATAGTTTACAACCATATAATCTCTCTAAAGTACAATCTACGGATAGCTATCACCATTTAGCATTTCACCTAACATATATACTGCATTTAGCATACACTGACAGTTGCAGTACCAATACTGCAACTAAATAATTGTACATATTGTAAATATTTTCACCTGTATTTCAAACATAGATTTTGTAGCCTAAGTGTATTGGATCTGATGATGATCGCTTGACGATCGAAACTGGTCATCCTAGTGTTTTATTAATCTCATGTAATTTATTTCAGGATTAGGGCATAACCCATCTCTTTTGGGTACATTCGTGTTGACCGACTGAAAAGCACTAAACTCTTGTTTACTAAGGCAACACTGAAAATATGGCTTCAAACACCACAATGTTATGAAAAAGACAATAAAAGACAGCCAGAAAGAAAAGTATGGTCTGACGAAGACCGAAAAGTTAACTTTACTGGCAGGGATGAACTTAAAATAAACACGTTTTTACCAATTATAGACTCTTTTGTTTGTGAATTCAAGAAAAAATGGCCTATGACAAGTTTCAAGACCGATTCTACTTCTTAACTCAGTTGTGTAATAACAATACAGATATGGCAAAGGAACTGAGGAAAATGGGCACCAACCTTTACCACGTCTACACAAATTATTTGGATTTGGATTCCACTGAAGAGTGCATCCACTTTCAAAAGCACTGTGCTGTGGGTATGATCACCCATTTGATAAATCGTTGGAAGAAATTTCGAAATTCTGAGGTGTAATTCCTTACAAGATGTTTACCCCAATTTGGACATTGCTGTAAGGATAAGTTTATGCATACCTGCTACAAATTGCACGGGAGAACGCAGTTTTGTTCTCTTAGAAGAGTTAAGAACTCTATGCGAACTAGTATTTCTAAAATACGGTTAAACTCACTTTCATTACTTTGTATTGAGGCAAATACAACAAAAACACTTTCATGTGAGGACATTTTAACGAGCTGGGGATACATGAAAGGAACCTCCAAGAAGATTGCAATTATAGATGTAAAGAAATGAATAGCAGTCGGGTGTACCCTGGGCAACGTCAGACGATGCAACGAAATGTACTGACGGCAGATCCTTTCACAACCGGTCTCCATCCAAATGGATTGCACAATTCCAAAAGGTCTTCTTCAAGACCACTTGTGTTTATCTCTATAAACATCGAGGGACTTTCTCGAGAGAAAGAGGTCATATTAGCTAATCAGTGCCAAAAACATGCATGTGACATCCTGCTAGTCCAGGAAACACACAGGGGGAGTACTAGATACCGTCCAAGAATTGCTGGTATGGAACCAATTCTGGAAAGGCCTCATGACAAATATGGCAGTGCCATTTTTGCCAGACCTAACATGAACATCATCTCAGCCTCATTGACTGAAGACAATGACATCGAGCTCCTCACAGTGCATACTCCGTTCTTCTGTTTCACATCAGTCTACAAACCACCTGAGACCACTTTCAGCTTTGGTACACCAGCCAACTTCAACCACCTGGACGTAAACTTTGTCATTGGCGATTTCAATTGTAGAAGCATAGCTTGGGGATACCCAGATTCTGATGCAAATGGAACAAGTCTAGAAATATGGACTGAGGCTCATGACTTGCATCTGATCCACGACCCAAAGCTCCCTTCTTCTTTCAACAGTGGCAGGTACAAAAGAGGGTACAATCCAGACAATATCTTTGTGTCCTCAAAAGTATCTCGGCAATGTGTGAAGACTATGGGTGACCCTATCCTCGTACTCAACATAGGCCTGTCATCTGCACCGTGAATTCCATGGTGATGACTGAAGAGGTACCATTCAAGAGGAGGTTTAATTTCAAGAAGGCTGACTGGACGAAGTTCAGCGAAGAGCTTGACTCTGAGATAATAAACATTCTTCCACAACCTGAAATGTACGACACCTTTGTTGAATTGCTCCAGCAAGTTTCAAGGAAAACTATTCTGAGGGGATGTAGGACTCAATACGTTCCAGGCATGTCCGGTGATGACAAACAGCTGCTAGAAAAGTATCAGGCCCTCTATGAAGAGGATCCATTTGCTGAAGAAACTATCCAAGCTGGAGAAACATTATTGCAAACCATCACAGCAACTCGCATGGCCAAGTGGAGCAACCTGGTCAAGAACCTCGACATGAAGCTGAATAGTAGACAGGCCTGGAAATTGCTTAAAAACTTTAGCGGCGACCCTGTAAAACCACAGAAGAACTTCACTGGAGTGACACCTGATCAAGTGGCGACCCAGCTCCTGCGGAATGGTAAAACAAAAGGGAGGGTTACCACAGGAGCTCTTCAGCGTGATTTGGAAGCAGAGAATCACTTTCTTCGAGATCCCTTCTCGATGTTTGAACTTGAAACTGCCATCTCCAGCTTGAAGATGTACAAGGCTGCTGGTGTCGACCTATGAGTAGAACAGATAAAGAACTTTGGCCGTAAAACATTGGAGTGGTTACTATGCCTAATGAACACGTGTTGACAAGCTACATATCCCTAAAATGTGGAGGAAATCTCGAGTCATTGCACTACTCAAGCCTGGGAAAGAACCAAACGACCCGAAAAAGTTTCGACCTGTATCCCTGTTATGCCATACTTTCAAGATACTGGAACGCCTGGTACTTAACCGAATCAGTATTATCCTCGAAGAGAAGTTCATTCCACAACAAGCAGGTTTTCGTGCTGGCAAATCATGGTGTAGCCAGATCTTGAATCTCACCCAACACATCGAAGATGGTTTTGAGCGCGGTGAGATAACAGCAGTCGCCTTCGTTGACTTAACAGCTGCATACGACACTGTGAATCATAGGAAGCTGTCAAAGAAAGTGTATGGACCTTACCAAGGACCACCAACTAACATCCCTAATCAGCATCTTCCTTCAGAACAGAAGATTCCAAGTCTCGCTACAGGGGAAAAGGAGTAGATGGCGAACCCAGAAGAACGGTCTCCCTCAGGGTAGCGTGCTGGCTCCAGCGCTGTACAATATCTACACAAATGATCAGTCAATTCCAGCAAGTACTAGGCTCTTCATCTATGCCGACGACACAGCAGTAGCTGCTCAGGGCTCATCCTTTGAAGAAGTGGAAGGAAAGCTGACTTTAGCGATGGACGAACTCTCCAAATACTATGATGCCAACTATCTGAAGCCAAACCCTAATAAGACACAAGTGTGTTCGTTCCATCTACGAAACAGGGAAGCACGGCGACAGCTGGACATCACATGGCGAGGTGAGCGACTGAAACATTGCCCAACACCAGTTTACCTAGGTGTCACACTAGACCGTGTTCTAACCTACAGACAGCAATGCCTGAACACGAAACAGAAGGTCAGTGCTCGCAATGGCATACTCAAGAAGCTGACCGGCAGCACCTGGGGAGCCAGCCTGCACATCCTGAGGACTTCCGGACTTGCACTGTGTGTGTCAGCCACTGAGTATGCCGCTCCTGTGTGGAACGCTTCAGCACTTGCTAAGCAGGTTGATACTGCTGTCAACGACACTGCAAGGATAATCTCGGGATGCCTGAAACCAACACCAGTGCACAAACTATGCCCTATTGTTGGAATAGCCCCACCCAACATCCGGAGGGCCACTGCTGTGGACGCCGAGAGAACAAAGCAGGAGAATGACCATCGACATCCACTACATGGTCACCAGGCAGCAAGGTCTCGCCTCAGATCCCGCAAGAGTTTCCTTGCTAGGACTACGCCGCTGGAGAGAACACCAGAGACAACTCGTCTTAACAGATGGAGGAGCTCACTGCCCGCAGACATGACACCAAAGGAAGAACTGGCTCCTGCCGCCGACTTACCTTATCCTGTGTGGAGGTCCCTCAACAGCTTAAGAGTGGGTGTCCCTCGATGCAAGACCAACCTGCAAAAATGGGGGATCCTTCCAGCAAACGCAGACACCTCTTGTGGATGTGGAGCTGAACAAGACCCAACTCACCTACTTACCTGCCCCCTCCTGGACAACCCATGCACAATGGAAGATGTTTTTAGAGGAAGTAACAAGGCCATCACAGCTGCAATTTTTTGGAAATGTTGACCGGACACGGAAATGAATGATTAACGAGTTTGCCATTAAGAAATCTCATAAGAAAGCTATGTAAATTTGAACATCAAGATTACGTGGGGTGAGTTGTTTTAGAGAAGTTTGTATACTTTTTATATTTCTTTTTCATTTTTTTTATTGTGTTGAAAAAATAATGAGGCCTAAAATAGTTATCATGCAAAGAGAACGGTTATTTGATTATTGTCTTTTATGAATATTAATCGAAATATCATTTTAATTATAATGATGAGGATGACCATCGTTTTAAGGGGTGGAACAGCAAGGTCGGCTGCCTGTTTAATAATGTATGCAATTACCCTATTATACTAATGAAACCCCCCAGAAGGAAATCCTGCGTGTGCCACAGCACATAGTCTATTGTAATTCTTTTTGAGGCACTTGTTGACCAGTTTTTATTTTTTAAGGAAGAGTGATTGGTGGTAAAGGAAGAAGGAATTCACAAATACAAAAACTATGCATTTGTCACAGTTACATAGAAATTTATTTCACACTCTTATTCTGAGAGATGTAACAGGTACACTGTACACAATTTCCTACGTGCATTATGTTTATAATAAGCTGGTTTCACATTTAACACCATTTATAATGAGTGATTGATTTAACAGTGCCACAAAGTACAGCAGAAAATAAGAGTTCACTTTCCAAGTTCCAAGTTTGCCTATGGAGTAGGAGCTACGTTTTTGGTGAAGGGTAGATTGGGCATGAGATAGAGAGACGCAAGGTGATGTTCCTCTTCTGCATATACTATGGCTGAACCTTTTCTGCTTGAAGCACAT
The DNA here is from genome assembly GCA_946902985.2 of Meconema thalassinum. Classification (NCBI taxonomy): domain Eukaryota; kingdom Metazoa; phylum Arthropoda; class Insecta; order Orthoptera; family Tettigoniidae; genus Meconema; species Meconema thalassinum. The sequence goes on from OX336388.2 coordinate 1,207,389,898, forward strand.
CGACTCGAATGCTACTACAGTTCATGCGCATTTCTAACATAAGTCTAAAACAAAAATTCTTCAAAAACTTAAAATTTTCAGTTTAATATGGTTCATTTTATGAATAATGCTTAAATTACACCAACGCATCTCACTAATTGGAATGCAAACTACGAGAAGTATGAAACTACTAGAGCTTTTTGCACCAAATCCCTTTCGATTGTAAAGTGCACAAATCATTATCGTAATACTCTTATTTACGAGCAAAAATGAACACATTCAATAGATACAGATTCTACTAATAATTAATAATTGTGTCCTCTTTTGGTAGTTATGCTTGTAAGTCCATCATAAGCTTGAAGATAATTAATCCTCTGCTTATCAAACATTTCAGAGCTCTCGGGAATAACGATTCTTCAAACGGATAACTTCTTCTGAAAATTCTAACATACTATATGATCTACATAGATGCCTAACATGTGAGATGTCTAATACACATAAAACTTGCAAATACAGTAGATCAAAGCGCATACAGAAACTGTCATGTATGTCTGCAAAACGTATAGTATCTTTGATAAAGCTTGATGAGAAACAGTTATCAATAAAACATTAAGATTATGGTTCTTTTTCATCATGTGAGTTTTTAATTGAAGTGGATGGAGAAACACATTATACATTGCCACGGTATGCATTTCACAAAAGTAGGCAAATCTAGATAATATTAAACACACACTATTTCACTGTCCACTTGTAGGTAAGAATGAAGAAATCTTATGCAAAATCTCCTTCACTCGGTCAATTGCATGGCAATTACATAGTAGTTTTCTTTTGCTGTAACAGTAACTTGGAATGACATTGGAAGCTATAATATTCCTACCACAGGTAACGAGTTGTGAAAATTGTCCATACCAGTGAATTTGATCACTCTGAATTTCAAACCTTCAACATTGACCAATAAAAAAATGAGTATTTTCACAAGCAAAAAAATAGAATTTCTAAAATCTAACACTTCTCCACTTACAATATAATTTGATGCACTTTAATTGGTGTTCTTTTCTATGACCTAGAAGCACCCATCTAGACTAGATTTAATATTTTTAAGACATTCAAGAGTACTAAAAGGCACCAAATCAACGTACAATTTATAAAATGTTGAAGTAGGAGAACAAAACATGAAGGATTTCATTTCCCTTCGTATTCAAAACTGTTCAGAATGTAGATGGCAACCACAAGGATTTGATTGCTTTTATTTGTCTAATGTCGGGTGAGTCAGTCCATTATTCTAACTCAATTGCTGTTTAGATCCAAAGTAGCAGCTTCACTAACGTATATTATCAAAGTCTTGAATAGACTGCCGAGTGGACCTCCAAAAATCATATGGAGTACATTTAAATTGACTTCTTCCTTAAAAGGTTAACTTGCGAGTATGAGGAAAGGTAATTTTGTGTGTCAGATTTCTTGAATAGCAGTAGGCCTACTTAGGCTGAAACTTAATTTCTTTTGTCCAATCTTATATTCTTTGAGGGAGGGGTGTGAGTCTGTGAGAACCATTCCCTCTCATCTTCAGCAGGCAAGTTAGCAAGCTACCCCATTAAACTTAAAATGTATACATGAATCCAACATGCTTTGTTCTCTTTCATATCTGTTTGCTTTGTTTGGTCCTGACTTAGTAGGCCTAAATTCAAACTCCCCAATGTATGCATGGTATACTTACTACAGGAGAATACCAACTATACAAAGTTTGAATATTTAGTTAGGAGTCCATCCAAAATTCGTATAGAGAATCCCATCGCTGAAACAATCTAGAAAAAATTAGAACAAAAACTCCATAACCTGTATTATGCAATGTTTTGCTGTCTGAACTGGCTTCTCTTGCCTTATTGAATGTAGGCCTGCTTTTAACTTGATATTCGAAGACACAAGTGTTTATCAAGCTATGGGAACCATTGTAGTAATATGAATAATTGTACAGGCACTGTAACATTAAATAAAGTGATAGCCTACGGGTAGTAACAATACCAAATCAACTGAAGTTTCTTAAGTGGATGGAGGTTTACTGTATAGGTATGAAGTTAAAAACTAATGATCATGCAGTAAGGTATTTTTGAATTGTAAATTAATTTTCAGTTTCATAATAGTACCGGTAACTAAAGTGAAGCTGTTGCTGTTGTCTGATATGACCAAGGACATTTCATTAAACATGGTACCACACCTAATTTTATTCCCAGTGCCGGTACTTAACTGCCATGTTGGAACAATATATAATTTAGGTAGAACTTCAGTTTTAAAATTGGGGAGATTTCCCATGAAGGACCACTGGAGAAAATGGTTTAAGGCACACTAGGGATCAACCAACATTTGAGATAGAAACAAAATTTTGCTGTATTGTTCTTAGCATTGATTTCAAACTATTATCATAAATCATTTCCTTTCCTGTTTCATGATTACTGCAAAGACTTAAGTTCAAATATGGACACTGTCCTTGGTCATGTCAAATGGTACAGTACATAGGAATATTAACATTTTCTCTGTGCGTAAGTTCCTCTACCTCAAAATTGCATTAATAGCAACATTGGAAAACAAATGCTATCGATGTAGTTTTGAGAAACAGCATATTTCCCATCATAATATGTGAGAAGATTACATGTACAACATGAAGTACGGTATGGTATATTCCCTGTGAATGTTGTCATATACTTGATAACGCAGTATGCTGCACTGTAGCAATACAAGTCAAGGTTTGGATACGTGAGCACTGAAATCAGGTCAGGCGAGATTCCTCAAAATTTCCTGAGGTTGGTGTGAATAAGGAACTATTCCACACATCTTAACATATTATTATCAAGGGCGGCTGGTGATATTGTTGCAGCGTTGCACAACTCCCAATAATTTTACAACTAATTCGTCGTTTTTTTTTCCTTTAATGTTTTAGTTTTATAGATCTAATGCACTCAAAAATGTGTTTAAATCATCGATATTTTGTTATTATTTATCGTAATGCTTCACACTGTACCTATAAAAGCTGCCGCCTTCAAATGAAACTCCAGGGGGTTAGCTCTCTTGTTGCGACTCCCAAGTAGACAGCGCGGCCGGCAGGAACGAGGCCAAGCTTGTACATAGCTTGCTGGCCAGCATGGGTAGTAGGGAGTAGGGAGTTGCAGACGAGCTGCCAGCCCCCTGGCAACACTCAGTTCCAAATGGCACCGTTAGACTACACCACTCTTTGGAAATGACAACACCCTCGATTTCTCTTACCCCGCGAAGGGTAGTTTAGTTAGTTAGTTAGTTACTGTTGTTTTAAGGGGCGGAACTACGAGGTCATCCGCCCCTGAAGGGTAGTTTCTTTCCCACACCACTAGGGAATGCTTCGCGCCACTTTCCGATATAGCACCCAGATGTATCATCTGTGCATCTTGTAAGTTAGTATTTTATTTAAACGGAATGTTTAGTTTGAAACATTAATTGCATTGTGGAGTGTAAGTGAAAATTAATAGAGCAAGTAATTTACTAGTTAGACAGCTTTCCCAGCTCCCTGATGACGATAAACTCACAGTAAAAACACTAGGTTGACCATTACCAGATAAGTATTGTCCAAAATATAAGTATAGGCTACGAGGGCGTTTAAAGGATATATTTAAGGCAATAATAATTGGTTATGTGAATGCGACATTAAAAACGCTTTATTCTGTTTTCCATGTTTGTTGGTGGAGAATCCGCGTGGACCTAAATAGGAGTTACGGAAATTAATCCCTAAAATAAAGAAACATGAATCTTCAGCTGAGTGGCTTTGGTGCCGTAGTTGGTAGCATGCTGAGCCTCTATGTCCAAGATCGCGGGTTCAAACCCGGCCGAAGTCGTCGGATTTTTAAGAGCGTTAAAAATCCCTCAGTATGCATTCCTTCGGAGGGGAAGTAAAGCTGGTGGTCCCATGTCATAGATTTATGGCATGTTAAAGAATCTTCCACTAATTACACCTGTGTGAAGCTAAATTATAGGTTAAAAATTTGAACAACGCTCTTAGGTTCCAACGTTCGTCGCCAGGAGCCGACTGCGGTGGCGTGTAGTAACCAAGTTCTGAACTAGTAGTCGTTTACGGTGGCCTTTGGCGCCAAAAGTAGAAACTGCTTGAAATTCAATGTCTGCAGTCCTCACTTGAATTAAAAACAGATGACACTCAGTAATACAGCCATCACAATTAACACCGGTTATCAGACAGATTCTCCACACATCCAAAGTACAGGATATGACCGCGTTGTCGCAGCTCCTAAACTGAGGAACCAACCAATCTTCAGCTGTTTGAAATTGACACTTTTTGGAACTGTTAACGAAGCTGCACAATTGGACAGTGTCTATAGAAGGTAAATTGCGGAATATAACGAAGAAGTTAGGCACAATATGTATGTGTTAAATATTGTAATAAACTGTATTCGTTTCTGTGGCTCTTTCGAACTGGCCTTGCGTGATCATGATGAAAGTGTAACATCAACAAATCCAGGTGTTTTGAGAGAACTAATTAAATTTAGCGTTGAGTTGGATGCTGTGTTAAAGGTCATTTTAGTAAGGGCAACTGTTTTCAAAGGAACGTCCAAAACAATTGAAAATTAAATTTTACAGATTATGTTGGTGGTTTGCCAAGAAGAAGTATCAAAGCAAATAAAGGAATCGGAAATTTTAGCCATTATAGCAGATGAAACTAGTGATATTTCAAACATATTTCAGATGGCTGTTGTGTACCGATAAGTTACGTAGTAAGAGGCAAACAAAACATGATGCACACACATTAGCAGCGTGTTTACTGGATTAATTAAAGAAGCAGAAATTGAATGAAACTCCGCAAAAATGAATTGCGCAGACGTATGACAGAGCGCACTTCATGGCTGGTTCCTCTGATGGGGTTCAACCTATAGTAAAAAAATCCTATCCTTATGCAGAATATGTGCCCATCTTTGTTAGTAATATCATTTTTCGTAACGTACAAACTTTTCGGTTGCCATGTTTTTATGTTGAGAATGTTTATTATCCTGGAGATAGAGACCCAACCTTAGACAACCTGCTGTGTTTTAAATTCTTCCAATTAACTCAGACATAGGGCGTAAATACATACATATGATTTTTTATGAATTCTTATAGGAAGAAGCCCAAAAGAGCCATTAAAATTTGTCTATTTGTCGAACGTTCAGTTAGTTTGGAAAACCCATGTATTTCAGTTTTTATAGAAATGTAGTTTATCTAACGTTAATTAATTTTTGTTACATGTGTAAACTTCCCATATAAAATTGCGACATCAGAAATGTTGGTGCAACACCCAGCTTTACAAGCCACCGGCCGCCACTGATTATTATGCAAAGAGCTGAAATGTTTCCTTAAACCTATATAACGTGTTTTATACATATGATTATCCATAATGGTGCATAAAGTAAATAAAAGAAAGAAGATTAGGAATATTTGGGGAAAGGAAACGGTTAACAAATAAGTTGGAGCATAAAAATTGGTTAGCAACTTATGAAGATAAATCTAAAATGTGAACTCACTAAAGATGACATGAACATAAACAATGTGATGTGGGATGATTACAAGATTCACAATAAGATGAACAAAATGAACTAAAGAATTTACATGGTAACTTTCATCTGAAGATAGATGTTGGAAACGAACGAGTACTTGACAAGTACGAGTATTGTTCTGTTATAAGTGCAGCATACAGGTTTGTCAGATGTTGGCTGCTCAGAACAGGACCCTGTGTAGAGTGAAGAGAACTGCGGTAGCTCCAACAGTGGTGACAGCCAAGGATATGCTGGGTGCTCCATTACAGAAGTCCTGCTCGCAAGCACACACCTCCTGGCGACCTCCAAATCCTGAGCGTTGGTAGCAACGGCCCTTGTAGGTGCTATCATCCCAGCCACAGGAACGGATCACTCGCTTCTCTGGCTTGTCTGAAAATAAATATATACATAGGCTTTTGGTAATGTTGATTGGAGTGAATGGTTTCGGAAATTATCATGATCTGCCAATAGCAATTACGAACCAATTGCATTTCAAGTAATTAGTGTACTATTTTAACCAAGTATTCCTTACGGTTATCAGAATATTGATTAGTACAATAACTAGCTTAAATTATCCTGAATTTCGCTTAGTGGAACAAAACATTGATTATATCATAAAAACAATGACAAATGCCAGCGATGATTTTAGTCCTACGATTTGAAAATCTCACTTCTTCAGGATCTTACGTGAACGAAAATATTTCATTCAAACATGACATTATATTACATACATTACTATGGGGCTTGTCACTGATGCTTTCAACTTACAATACGGTACCATATTTATGAATTTATGATTTTTTAACTTATTAATGCATGAATTATTCTGTCCAATTTTAGTACAATTTATGGCCTTCCTCAACTAATGTTGTGGCACTGATCTAATATCTTATCTGACTAACAGCTGTTACTGACAATCTAAACTTAAGCCTACATCAGCTCTTTTTGAGTACCGGTACCGGTATATAATATGTTTTATAATTGTCGTATTAAATATTAAACACATTTTATACTTCTTTCTATCATTTAGCTTTTTTCTTAACACACTACAGCATATGTGGGAAATATGCACAGTGCGTTATGTGCACCTTTTACATTTGATAACTTAATAGTTTTGTAGTGACATGTTTGTTACTTAAGACCTGCATCTGTGGTCATTCTGAAAGTCTATGGTTTGAAATATTCACTTTCCAATCAAACGTTATGGTGTTGATGATCTTAAAAGTTATTTGGCTAACAACTGTTTCTGACATTTTAAATATATAAAATTACTTATAGATTGCACAAGTTTATGAATTAACATTTTATTTAGGTCTTATTTTGCAACGCACCTTATACTCTTCAATATTTTGAATTTTGATCCTTTTCATTTCGTTTCCTGAGGTCAGTGCACTGGCTCTTGGGGGTGTCTTGTCAACTCACGGCTTCTTCCAATTAGCATCCCAATGCTAATGGTTGCTAGTAGGATGGGGGTTCGCTTCTTTTGAGAGCTTCGTTGAGAAGGGCGTAAGCGGGTAGCCCTATTCCGTTTCTCACATCAGTCAGGCGGGGACGACGCGTGCCGACCAAGCATTTGTCAGCTCCAGTTAATGGTAGCAATCATTGGTATGACAAGAAGATACCCCAACCGATGTGTCGTTCCAAATGACGTAGGAGGTATTTTATTCTTACTACGAGATTAATTTTCATCACAGGGAACAGACGCTGCACACAAACTGTTCACTATGGACCACTCTGCAGTTATGAATTACAACAGTATATCCTGTGTTGAGGTTCCATCAGAGTTCCAAAATGGACTCATGGGAGCCGTTGGTCCCGTAATGAATCAGGCTGTATTCCACCGCTTCTCAGCATGGAGAAGCTGGCTGTATTGTCTACTCCGTTACCAGAGCGGGATAACCTTTCAGTAAATGCGTGAAATCAGTTAATGTATTTATTTGAATTTGCATATAAATTAATAGTTCTTGAATATTGTATTTCTATTGCCAATGATAGCCTAAACATTCCAATGAAAAATGTCATATCCGAACGTTAAAATCGAATAGGTTCCAATCCAATGTCCTGCTCCTTTTTCTGTCCTAGAGACTAGTTAGAGAATATTATCATCCTGTTGGAAGCCTTAGTAAATGAAATTTACATGCTTTTCAGTCGGTCAACATGATTGTACTGAATTGTAATGGGTGTTATTCCCTAAACTTAAAAAAAGATACATGAGATTATTTAAAAGACTTGAATGACTAGTTTCGATCATAAAGCAATCAATATCAGATCCTTTACACTCAGGCTATTAGTCTATGTGTCTATGAATATGTGGGTTAAGGTATATACACTATTTTAGTCAAAGAAGTTTATTGGAAAATTGTGTAACTTGTTTGGTTAGTTGGTATACAACCCGGACAGTGAAATGTGACAGAAGCTGGAACAGAGCGAACACCATATTGCCAAACAACCAGCTAAGTTCTTTATTCCTTTGGGTTATAAACACCGACCTGACCATTTACTAACAAATACAGATTATCACACTAAACAAGTAAACTTGAAGGCCAACTAACATTATCATAACAAATAATCGCGTAATACTAAAAAATCCTGACAAGTTTCCAATAAACTTCTGTAACATAAATATAGTGTATATATCTTAACCCACATATTCATAGACATACACTAATAGGCTGAGTGTAAAGAATCCGATGATGATAGCTTGACCATCGAAACTAGTCATCTAAGTGTATCAATTAATAACCGACAACAGTGGCTACGCGGGCTGAAGCGCAGCGTTAGGTCATGGGGCCAAGCTCTCTGCTGACTCGGTAGACGCGTGGGTTCGAGCCCCACCGTCGGCTGTCCTTGAAATGGTTTTCCGTGGTTTCCCATTTTCAACACCAGGCAAATACTGGGACGGTACCTTCTGATAGGCCACGGCCGCTTCCTTCCACATCCTTGCCCAGTTTCATTCATCTTCATCCATTTCATCTCTCATCCCGACGCGCAGGTCGCCCACGGGCGTCGAATAGAAAGACCTGCACTCGGCCTCTGAGGAGGCCACACGAAAAAGAAAAAAAAATCTGATATAATTTGTTTTTCGGGTTTGGGGAATAACACCCGTTACAGTTTGGGTACAATCGTGTTGACCGACTGAAAAGCATTTAAATCTCATAGATAATATCAGAACATGCCATTCATCACTGTTATTGTTTAGAAACTCTTTCATCAACAGAAGTATTCTATAAAATTTTTAATTTAAAATTTAAATGATTTGCCTATGGAGAGCCACGAATTTTGGAATGTTCAAAATTACTCGTTGAATCTACAAATGACTACATTATTCTCCTCAAGCTGTCGGCAGCTTGAAAATACTCTGTCCTGTAACGTAAGGGTAATTCATATACATTGTCCCGCAATAAATACATAAAAGTAAAGCGAAGGCCATATTTATTTTGAATTTAAAGCAACAATGAAAGGTAGGGAGAAGGAGGCAGTAGGGTGGACGAGGACGATACTCACTTCCATTGACCTCGAAGTCAATGTGTTGTACTATCTTGCGGCAGAGCACATACTTGGAGCCTTCTGTGTGCTCAGAGCAGTCCTTCTTGAAGGTCTCTGGGGGCAAATCATTGGCACAGTTTGTGTCGTTGTGGCTGTTGCATTCAAAGCAGCTGATTGCTTCACCTGGAACAATAACGAACTATTTAAGCTCACCATCTACCGTATTCAAGGAATACATCCAACTGAACTGTAACGTTCCTTCTTACCCTGTCTATAATTACTATTGCACACAGTTGTAGGTAGCCTAATATTCAATAAAATTTACAATTAATCATAGGTGCAGAGTAGGGAGTAGGGGAGGGCATAAGGACTCAACCCTCGTCTTAGGAAATAATTCTAAAGGTTCCCCTCCGTCCCTACCCTAGTTCCTGGGGCATTAGATCACAGATTTTGCTTGATTTGCCTATGGTTGAAGTTCTGTTGTTGTTGATTCATTCAGGAGCTCTGGGACATAGTGGTCATATATCCCCGTGTACTTTGTGTGTGTGTAATCTGATGATGAAAATCCACAGCCTGCTTCCTGTCGACCGACCGGGTCAGGGAATGGAATGGAATGAATGAATGAAGCCCCCATCTAGCGGCGAGGATATTAACTGTGCCGGCTGCCGAAGCATGTCGCACTCCCCTGGGGCAATGATTAAATGAATGACAGATTAAATGAAATGAGAGAGGAGAGTGTTGCAGGAGTGAAATTGTGACAGGAAAAACCGGAGTACCCGGAGAAAAGCCTGTCTGCCTCCGCTTTGTCCAGCACAAATCTCGCATGGAGTGACCGGGATTTGAACCACGGACCCAGCGGTGAGAGGCCGGCGTGCTGCCGCCTAAGCCACGGAGGATACGGAATCTGATGATGATGATGGTGATAACATCTAGGTTATCGGCCCCTAATGGTCTGGGTGATAGGGACAATGACAATGAAATGGAAACCATAACGCAAATTAAGTAAGACTAAAAATACTCACAAAATGCAATTGAGAATCAAAATACTTACAAAATGCCCACCAAACTAAGTGCAATTTAGATTGAAAACACTTGAAAAGTGCGGTTTAGGTTGAAAATACTTACAAAATGCAATTGAAATTCAAAATACTCACAAAAGTGCCTCCACGTACATTGAAAGACTTACTTAAAAGCAAGTTAGATTGTCAATCCCTACAAAATGCAATTGGGGTAGAAAATACTCGCAAAATGCAATTTAAATCGAAAAGACTTACAAAATGCAACTTGGATTGTAAATACCTACAAAATATAGTGTATATTCAAAAAATTCGCTTATGGTAATTTAGATACACGGGGAGCCAATTAACAAAAACAGTGCGGGAATCTTAAAGAAAAAAGGAAATAGAATGAAAAGAAAACAATAGGTCTGACCCCTCGAAGAATGAGGGATCAGGAAAGATGAGACAAGGGGCAACTAAGGCGGGAGAGTGAATGACTCCCTAGGTCTCAGATACCCTAATACCATCGGGGTTGGAAAAGAACAAGAGTTGACGAAGGGAGGTCGACAGGAAAGACGACGGAGAGGAGCCTGGCACAAGTAAGTGGAAGCAATGCCGGACTCAGCTGGGCTCCCGTGGTTGCCAACCCAGCGTCTCAGACTCACTAGATGTGAGCCCCTGGGGAGGGGGTGGAATCTGTCTGATAGATAATCAATGTGTGAAGGCTATATAGTGTGTACTTTTTGTAAGTGGGGCTAGAATTGGACAGGGTGCGGCCGAGGCCTGAAGTTAGGAACTATCCTGTCATTTACCTGGAGCAGAAGCGGGAAATCACGGAAAACCACTTCTAGGATAGCTGAGGTGGGAATCAAATCAACGTCTTCTCAGTTCTGCCTCATGAGACTGTGTATACCAGCCCTCACAATCAGATCAGAATTAAATTTCTTGGCTGAGCCGGGAATCGAACCCGGACCTGAGGGGTTCACTGAGCCACAAGGTGGTTTTGGTTGAGTTACATTGGAACTTCTAGAGTGTGGGAGAAGGAAATAAAACCTACGTCGAATTTGAGTTCGTTAATCTCGCCTGACAGAGAAAGGCGGTGGAGATGGTAGTGATGCAAGTGTCACTTTAACACCATCCGCTGTCTTGTTAACTTGTCTCCGTAACAAAGCTTCGCCAGGATAACTTGGAATAGAAAATATGAAGATGGAGATTGTGCAAGTTTCCTTGCAAGCTTTTGTTTAAATAAAATAAACCATTGTAACTTACTCTTTTCTAGAGAAAACAATCCATGTAAGAAGCAATAATATCATGGCTTGAGCAAAGTTTTTGATTGTGTTTTACATGATATTTTACTTGCCAAACTGGCTTTCTGTGGGTTTCATGAGAAAAAGCCTGAAGCCATCAAATTGTAACTATCAAACCGAACGCAAATTTTTGGATGTCCGGAAAAAAAATCACGGATACTCAAGGTAAAATTTGGGGGGCTTTTTCACTGGTCTGATCTAGATCAGTTTCTTTTTTAATTATGATTGTGACTTAGATGAAAATATATATTTGAAGACTAGGTTAGCATATGCTGACGAATAGACTTTTTTCTAGCTGTGGTAAAAATATGAATGAATTACGCAAACTGTCTAATTTAATGTCAGCTGAGATCTGAATACTGGGCACAGAACTATTAGTCAAGCATCGCCGGCCAAAGCCCAAGATCAAGGGTTCGACTCTCACATGGATCTGACATATTAGTTATCTACTTTCCATAAATGTGTGTTTTGCAGTCATAGTACACGACCTCCTTGATCAATAATGATAATAATGATGATAATAATAATAATGATAATAATAATAATTATTCTTAGAAACATATCCTTGCAAAAGAAACCACCCTCATTGCCAGATAGTTTCGCGTCCTACACAGCATGATGTCAACTAACAAATGTTAGGAATATTCAGCACCCATATTACTGACAGATGACCTAGATGTTGTGCCCCCTAAAATAATTTGTACACAGTACATTTTGTACCGGGTTTAATTAGTTTATTCTTTTGTAACTCAAACAGTTCAATCCGATCCAGACAGTGCATATTCTTGAATTATTCACCATGGATCCAGCAGCGTAACAGCCTATTGACTTCAGAAAAGTTGGATGGCGCAGCCACGCGGTAGAATGTTGAAGCTGTAACATTGTGACTGGTGAGATTTATTTTCATGGTGAAGCATTGATGTCGTGATGGAAACAGAAAGGAATTTGTCAAATTCGAGGAGGTACTGCTCTGTATACGGTTGCAAATCGTATAAAATGGGTACGAAATCTCCTCACTACATTCCTGTACAAAAATTTCAGAGAGAAAGATGGGCCTCGGTGCTATCAATTGGAAAACGTGTTACACGTTACATGACAGTGTGCAGTCTGCATTTTTGTGAAGACGACTTCTTTCCACGGCGTAAGCACCGGTACTGTTGTTTATTGATAGTTATTGTCTCTAATTTGTATTCACAAGGATTTAGCTACATCAAAAATACTGATAAACTTGTAGCCTAATACTTCTGTGCCGTACATTGAACCGAATTAATCCGCTCTTCGTAAATTTATTTTAGGGGTTCTGTGGCCTGTTTGCCATCTCTTGATGAATACAGTACATTTGCATTTATCAGTTGGCACAGGCTAGAGTAAAAGGTGGCTTTTTACCGATGTCTCAGTCTCACTCATGGCTGTGATTATATGTAAGCTACTGAGGTATGGGTGGGGCTTAGTAATGGCATTCGGGGCACAGTCAGTGCCTGTGAATGCTGTGAAAGGTTCTACTCATAGGGTTAGGACTACTGATCTGACTCAGTGAGGAAAGCAATGGCAAACTACCTCACTCCTCTTCTTGCCTAGAACGCCTCAAAATAGCGCTGCCTTGGGTTTTTGTGGGTATCTACTCGCATAACGTAACGGCGGTCAGTCTTCGGGCTGACTACCTAACAGACAGACTTCCGATTGACAATAGTCGAATGGTTAGAAAACTTAAGAAAAATGCTGTTCCTAGCCTTAATTTGCCAGAGAATTTATATTCTTGCCTTTGAACAGCAAGTATGTAGCTCAATATTTGCAATATTTTAAGTATGATTTGGCTTAAATTGTGTTTTTGTCTATGATCTCCTTACTGTTGAATTTAGTTAATTAATGTGTAAAATCTTAGTTTTAAGTACCGGTTTGGTGACCCATCATCCCAGGCAGGCCGGTAACACCTATACGGGTACTACTCAGGCAGATAGGTCACTTAGCCGTAATTTAGAAGTTATAGTGATGTTAAGTATACATATGCGGTAATGTAGCAGGAGACCTGATCGGCCTAGGCTATTCTAACTTTAATTAGTTCCCATTTCAGGGTTTTTCAGTTGAGTGCGAATAGTTGGTTTGAAAGTTGTACAACAGTAAGGAGAGTATGTTTTGTATAGATTTTAATTGGTATTATGGTTTATGTCGAGCTGAGGAGTGAATTTGATTTGGCTTAAAGTGTAGTTTTTGATCTGTTCCGTTTGCTTATGACAAGTTCAAATAGAGACTCCAGCTTTGTTAAATATCTGTATTTTAAATATTTAATTAAATATATTGATAAAGAGGATGCCTCCATTTTAACTTGCCTGTGGCAAGAGATTAATAAATGTATATTCTTGCCTTTGCAGCAAGTATGTAGGTCAATATTAGCAATATTGAAGTATGATTTGAGCATCCCAAGTAACGCTTCTTTGAACCCAAAACATTCATGCAAATTCAGGGTTGCTGGATTCAGTTTATTATCAGGCAGTCGTCCTTTGTGTTATGTGAGATATATATATATATATATTGTGAAATTAATAAAAACATCGATGCCGCTAGGCTCCCAAGTACAGGCTTCATATATGTAACAGCAAACAGTAAATTAACTATCTACCGGTGGGTAATATTTTTAACTGGTAGTCTAGTATTTAAGCACTGCATTTAAATTGATTATAAAAATATTTCTATCAATGAAAGAAAATATGTAGTATTTTGCCATCATAAATTAGAAGCCATAACAAGCGCACACCTTATCACTGCCTTGTTTACTTCTCGTCACTATCTCGCCGCCATATTGCAAACAGCTGACCGTAAGCTCCTCCCCCGTTTCGGACGTCAATAAACACTCCGCGTGGTCACACTCAGTTCAATTTAACTAGACCACAAATATACAGTAATTATTTACGCCTTCATAACTTTAAAATGATTGAAGAGACAGTAAACTTACTCTGGCTATAGTCATATTTTCAGCTAGAGTTTGGCACCATTTTCCTTCCAAGTAAATACACTGACAAGCAAAACAAAAAAATAACAAGAAGTTCCGTGACGAACTAAAGAGCCTACTTTTCATGCCAATGATTATTCTACAGTATATGAACCTATCTAGAATAATGACGAAATTAAGTTGCTAATATCGAAATTTCTAATTAGTTCGAAATACTGTATACCTGGCATAATGTAGCCTAATAGGGCACCACAGTTGGCAGCCCTGATGACTGAATATATTCTTAGTTCCATCTCTTAAGGTACAGAATACAAAATTTGGTTGAAGTCCAATGAATAGCATGGACGTTACATGCAGTTAAACATTGGATCTAACAGCGCGCGTAAAATCATGTTGGCAACAATGTCATGCATGTATTGGTCAGAAATAATCTGAAATAATATGATCTATTGTTGTGCCAATTTTGAATGAAATCCATTAGTTAGTATAGAAGTTACATGCATTTTAAAATTGGACCTATCAGCAGGCTTAGAATCATGTTGGCAGCACTGACGTATATTAGTTACTCCAAATTCATCTAGAATGCCAGGTACTATACGTGTGCAAAGTTTAGAGCTATTGGCTTGCATACTTTCTGATATATTGATATTAGGGTAACAAAAATAGGGACAGTACATATTAACAGTTGGCAGCCCTAGTTGCTCTTAAGAATACGCATAGTCATATCTGTTATGGTACACATAGCACATACGAAATTTGGTTCAAATCCAAATGATAGTATGGAAGTTGCATGTATTTAAAGTTGGACCTGTCAGCAGGCTTAGAATCATGTTGGTAGCACTGACGTATATAGGTTACTCCAAATTAATATACACACATCAAAAAAAGTTTTGCATCACCTCGGTTCCCAGATCTCCGGCATATAGACGTTGACTGTGTATATTGTATCCAAGATACAGTCCCTTTGACTGTTCATAGATGTCACTAAAACTGCTCAAAGATGTAAACAACCATGCATGAGCAGGGCCTATTAGACGGAGGGGGTACGACAGCCGATCAGTTCCAGTCATTCCACCAGGACGAAGGTACGCTGCTCATGTTGTCTGTAGTTCTACCATGCCTAGAAGGTCAATACCGCAGTTCGATCGCGTCCGCATTGTTACTTTGTGTCAAGAAGGGCTCTCAACAAGGGAAGTTTCCAGGCGTCTCAGAGTGAACCAAAGCGATGTTGTTCGGACATGGAGGAGGTACAGAGATACAGGAACTGTCGATGACAGGCCTCGCTCAGGCCGCCCAAGGGCTACTACTGTAGTGGATGACCGCTACTTACGGATTGCCGCTCGGAGGAACCCTGACAGCAATGCCACCATGTTGAATAATGCGTTTCGTTCAGCCACAGGACGTCGTGTTTCAACTCAAACTGTGCGCAATAGGCTGCATGATGCGCAACTTCACTCCCGACGTCCATGGCGAGGTCCAGCTTTGCAACCCCGACACCATGCAGCGCGGTACAGATGGGCCCAACAACATGCTGAATGGACCCCACGGAATTGGCATCACGTTCTCTTCACCGATGAGTGTCGCATATGCCTTCAACCAGACAATCGTCGGAGACGTGTTTGGAGGCACCCTGGTCAGGCTGAACGTCTTAGACACACTGTCCAGCGAGTGCAGCAAGGTGGTGGTTCCCTGATGTTTTGGGGTGGCATTATGTGGGGCCGACGTACGCCACTGGTGGTCATGGAAGGCTCCGAAACGGCTTTACGATACCTGAATGACATCCTCCGACCCATAGTGCACCCATATCGGCAGAATATTGGAGAGGCATTTGTCTTCATGGACGACAATTCTCGACCTCATCGTGCACATCTTGTGAATGCGTTCCTTCAAGATAACGACATCGCTCGACTACAGTGGCCAGCATGTTCGCCAGACAAGAACCCTATCGAACATGCCTGGGATATGTTGAAAAGGGCTGTTTATGGACGTCTTGACCCACCAACCACTCTGAGAGATTTACGCCGAATTGTCGTTGAGGAGTGGGACAATTTGGACCAACAGTGTCTTGATGAACTTGTGGATAGTATGCCACGACGAATACAGGCATGCATCAATGCAAGAGGACGTGCTACTGGGTATTAGAGGTAGTGGTGTGTACTGCAATCTGGACCACAAATGCTGAAAGTCTAGCTGTATGATGGTACAACATGCAATGTGTGGGTCTCATGAGCAATAAAACGAGCTGAAATGTTGTTTGTGTTGATCTCTATTCCCTTTGTATTTAAAGGTTCCGGGACTCTTGGAACCGAGGTGATGCAAAACTTTTTTTGACGTGTGTAGAATGTCAGGTACTATACGTGTGCATAGTTTAAAGCTGTCGGCTTGCATACTTTCTGATATATTGGTATTTGGATAAAATAAATTAGGAGCATTTATTAACAGTTGGCAGCCCTGGTGGGTCGTAAGAATACGCTCAGTCATATCTGGTTATGTACACATACAACATACGAAATTTGGATGAATTCCAATTGATAGTGTAGAAGTTATATGCATTTAAAAATTGGACCTATCAGCAGGCTTATAATCATTTTGGCAACACTGCCATGTATGGACTCCTGGAAATTAAACTGCAATATTATTATCTATACGTGTGCCAATTTTGAAATAGCTCCCATTCATACCTTCCAAGATATACATCATGGAGCTCAAATTTCAATTGCGATTTTTTAGCAGTTGGTAGCACTGACATCATTTTCAAATATGGCCGTGAGATATTCAGGTATAGATCTTTAATCCTACCAAATTTTGTTTCGATTGCTCCAGCCGTTTAGGAGTTGATAGGGGGGGGGGGGGGACACACACAGCCAGCCAGACAGACAGAAGGACAGACAGACCGACACACATTTGCCCGATCTCATAAGTCTACTTTTTCCTCATTTTTGCAAAATGTGAAAAGTAGGCTAAAAATAAAACGAGTCGCATATGATGTGTAATATCTGACATGTTATCCTACTACGAAATTGAGATGAAATATATGTGAAGTCAAATTTTTTCGGCTGTACTCCTCCATTTTTTAATTTTTTCTCACGTTTCTTTTGTCGATAATTTCGCATACATTCTGCTCTGGATTTAACCACCTCTACAAATCACAAAATCATGAAAAAAAAAAGGGGGGGGGGGGGGTCCTAGTCATACAACACCTCATAGTAGTCCCTATCATTATTGGTTCGCGAAATATTAAAAAGCCGATGACCTATTAGTTGTGGGTCCTTTGGTTAAATTAAGGGGGCTATAGGAAAAGACGGGACGTCACCTCACGCAAAATGGGTTGGCATTATCTCACAGCCATCTCTCCGCCACCGCGCGCGCTCATTGGTCAAATCAAATAGCGCGCGTTTCCCCGGTTTTCTGTTACACATTTCCGTCCTTTTTCCAAAATCACTCCCACAAAAAATATCCAGCAACCGAGAGGCAACACTATGTTGGCCAACAGTACGTCGTGGTACCAATCTGCGCCACCGCGCGCGCTCATTGTTTCCTGTTACACATTTCCGTCCCTTTTCCAAAATCACTCCCACAAAAATAATATCCAGCAACCGAGAGGAAAGATGTTACACATCAAAAAGCGTGTACCACTCAGTCTTTTTTTTTTCTTCTTCAATAAATGCAAATGTAATGTAGGCCTACTACGACGGTGGTCAGAATACTAAATAACGTCACAATTTGTCAAGGTTCACCACCAGGCAAATGTCGGGACGGTTCCTCTCACTAGGTCCACGGCCGATTTCCTTCCAAAAGTCCTTTCCCTGACCGTCCTGAAAATAAATGGCTATTGGCTGCCTTAAGGTAAGACCGAACATCTGAAAGAAAAAAAAAGACTTTTTTCGTTTATTGACTTATGTTACAATTTGGACTTTAACGAACATGCTGGTGTATCATTTATATAGAAATTCGTCCTGGAAGTATTTTTAATTATTTTTTAAAATGTACATCTACACTGCATGGAAGTTCGTTTCATGTTACACCGATTGGTATAGTCATTGATATATCAGGAACTTCTTGACCTAGAAGGTTGGTTTGGTTCATTTTAAAGTTCCGGAAGTGGGCTATACTGTTGCGCGACATGACTTGACAGTTTGATGCTGACCGAAACTGAGGTGATAGGCTCGCTCCGAAGCTAGTATTTAAATTTCCAATGATTGGAGATTGTTGGAAGAAATGAAAACGTAAAAGCACTTAATGCTGTAATAACCTTCAATCATGGGAATTCAGGCAGACTTAATGCTCTTGAAGAACTGGGAGTAGAAATAGGAAAGCATACAGCATCTGGATTGAAAGTGCTCGATAGGTTAAGGGTGCAAAAAGCAGAATTTGTGGCAAATCTAGCAACAAAAGAAGCAAGAAAGAAGAAAAAAAGGAGCAGATTAGCCAGTGAAGAGTCAGATTATGTTGCTGGTTGCTTCTAATTGGTCTAGGAAAACGTATATGGTAAGATTTAGATACTTTTTTCACTCTTCAGCTTTGTAGTTGATTTTCTTGAAACTTAAAAAATCTCATTAAATGTTCCTTTTTCTTCAAAACTATACAATGTACCTAGGTATAACCATGAAATTTTAACATTGGCGAGATAGGGCATTCGGTCTTACCTTAATACAATTACAGCAAGCTTTGTTTACAACAATGAAGACAATAAAACCCCTCCAATAATGGAAGTCGTTCATTGTGTCATTATGGCGCCAATAGGCCTACCTACGTGTTACGCTCTTTTTACTCGTCGGTGTAGTTTGATCTTCTCGCTGTAGCATACTCCTTAATCCGGAGAAAATACATGCAGGGAACAGTCACTTACTGGGTCAAGGAATCATAAACATAAGACTGTACAAGACAGTTGTTAACCGGCTGTGTCTTCGTACAGTACCAGTGTAGTCTGGCGCAAAACTCTCGCAGCCAAGTGTGCTAACCCACTTAGATTGCTGATGACAGCCTATTGTTTTAAATGTTTAATGTTGATCCATTTAGAGCAGTGGTATGGTCAACAGGTTTCGTGCTCTGTGACTTCATTCGCAGGAGATAAATTGTCTTTTCTCTGTTCTCGGTGACTCAATTTTTGAGTCAGCGGGAAAGCATATCTACAGGGGAGAGCAGTATTTGATCGGGCTCATCGGATGGTTAACACTTGGTTAACTTTAAAATGTTCATTCTGGCATTTTCACTGATATGCTGATTACTAGGGCTCGGATTTTTAGATGCTAAAAATCGGGAAAATATTTATTTTTAATGTATTAAAAATACGGTACCTGAAATATGTGACAAAAAAGTAAAAATATTTAATTATAATTCAGTTTATTAATGTGAATATAAACAATATGCAGTACTCACAAATGTAATTTATGCTATGCCTCACTGACTACTGAAGACTTACAATACACAATGAGATACATCTTTACGTTGTCCATCACAAATGACCGATTATCGCGAAACACTTCTTCTGAAGGCGCGAAACTGCGGCAATATGTTTCTTGCCCTTGAGGTATTGTGTAACTTGAGATCGCTGTTCAGCCTTGATTGCTTTCCCACATGGTTGGCAGAACAGAACGCCCCAATCAGGAGTAAACATGTGAGTGACACTGGTTCCAGGTAGGTGGGCGATGGGGGGGGGGGGGGGGGGGGGGGGAGGAGGAGGTCTACCACGTGGTGCAATATGGCTATGGACAAGGAAATCCCCGGCTTCCAGAGTGAGTGGGACGGGGTTACAAGTTAAGAATAACACAGTTACAAGCTGACATACACTCTGCACGAATATTAGAATAGATCACAGGTTCTTCCCCATTGAAGTAACATAGAACAAAAATACAATTAACTGAAATATCCAGCATACTGATTTTTTTAATGTAAACATTATGTCTTTTTATGTGCAAATAAGTGTAAAACAGGAATTTATGTATTTATAGAGAAAATGCTTAAAATATGTATTTACATAAAAAAATATTTATTTACCTAAAAATCCGAGCCCTACTGATTACTATTACGTTACAACTAGTCTCTATCAACTACGCAGCCCCAGTGGAGAACCAGTGATCTAAACGAGAGTACACAGATGTTGATCTCCCCTAACTAGGGGCAGATGACCTCGTAGTTCCTCCCCTATTTACATTAAATTTAAAAGAATATACACAAAAAAGTAATAACATACTGACTGTACCAAATTAATTTCGAGAGAAAACTGAAAACACAATCAATACAGACATTAAAATACTCTGGCTCTCCCAGCCTCAAGATGCCAACTGGGAAGGCTGTGGTAGGTGGAGGAGCGGCAAGGATCTGGCCAACCTACCGCACGTAAACTCTGGCTCAGGATGCCTGATTAGTGATCCGGGACAGTGCGGGAATCGAACTCGGAACCTCAGGGGTCGGGCGTCAACAATGCTTCTTCCACAGGTCTGTAGACGCATTCATTTTATTATTACGTTACAACTAGTCTTTTCTTCCACCGGTCTGTAGACGCATTCACATTTACTTTTACGTTACAACTAGTCTTTCGCGGGGTCTCTATCAACTAGGCAGCCCCAGTCGAGAACCAGTGATCTAAACTAGAGTACACAGATGTTGATCTCCCCTAACTAGGGGCAGATGACCTCGTAGTTCCGCCCCTTAAAACAACAATAACTAACTAAATCCCCTAACTGCATATGATAGGTTGGTTGCTTCCTCAGTTTAGGGGCTGCGACAATGCGGTCATGTAGCCCTGTAGCGGCTTCAGTGGCGTAGTTGGTAGCATGCTGAACTGCTGTGCCCAGGATAGCGGGTTCAAACCCGGCCGAAGTCGTCGGATTTTTTAATATTGTTAAAATCCTTCAGTATGCTCTCCTTCGGAGGGGAAGTAAAGCCGGCGGTCCCATGTCATAGATATATGACATGTAAAAGATCCTTCCACAGACTAAACTTGTGTGAAGCTAAATTCTAGGTTAGATTTCGCTGGAACGCTCAACGTTCACCACTAGGTATCATTGACATCTGGTAGCGAAAGTTGGAACTACTTGAAATTGAACGGAACGTGTAGCTCACCCTAGGGGTGTCCGCTTGAAGCAGCTACAAACTCTGGCGAGCCGAACATGTCCTCGGACACTCCCGGCACTAAAAGCCATACGATAAATAAATAAAATAAATGTAGCCCCGCGTACTTTGAGTCTGTGTAGAATGTCTGATATCCGGTGTTAATTGTGATGCTGTATTAGTGTGTGTTATCTGTAATTCAGGTATGGACTGCAGACGATCAATTTCATGTAGTTCCTACTTTTGCTATCAAATGATACTGTCAACGACACCATGCTGTGAACTTGGTTACTAGATGCCACCGCAACTGGCACCTTGCGACGAACGTTGGAACTTAATAGAGTGTTAATCAAATCTAACCTACAAATTTAGCTTCACACAATTGTAGTACGGTAAGTAGAAGGTTCTTTTACATGCCGTAAATCTATGGCATGGGCCCACCGGCGTTACTTCCCCTTCGAACGAAGGCATACTGAAGGATTTTTAACGCTCTTAAAAATCCGACGACTTTAGCCTATGATAGGTATCGCGAGTTGAAGTACTGCAGGATGGACCGGTCCGTATTGATCTGGTAGCAGCCTCCGTTTGGCTCCAGAGCTCTGCAGCGCCACTGACCCACTTCCTACCAGCCCGGGACATCCGCTGCGAGTTCTATGTCTTCAGGGACATGCAGTTGTCCCGTTGCTACGCAGTAGCCTATCCCTTATTTCACCCATCAGATCAGCGCGTTGGTCAGCACTCGTTCCAACGTCAGTAATACCTGACACGATTTTCTAAATATTTCCGATAGAAAAACCAAAGAAATGCTTGGATGGTACCTTAGGCCAAGCGCCCCCCCCCCCCTCCCCCTTTATAATTAGAAATACAGTGTGTCCTCACTAATATGTCATCTATTGTCATGTTTTTCTCGCACTTGCGTTATAGTTTCATGGTACCTACATTTCTTCATTAGGAGTAAGCTTAAACGTTTCTCATTCACATATTCTCTGACGTATACTTTACTCTGAAATAACCAGATTTTGGATTGTAAAACATATCCTGGTGCTGACATAAACTCTGACCACAATCTGGTTGTAATGAAATGCAGATTAAAGTTGAAGAAACTGAAGAAAAGTCAAAAGCCAAAAAGGTGGGCAATAGACAGACTGAAAGAGAAGGATGTAAACGAAAGATTCAAGAAGAGTATAAAGGAAGGACTAATGAAAAACCCTAAACAAACTTCAATTGCAGACGAATGGGCACTTTTGAAGAATGAAATAACAAAATCCGCAGAAGAAAACATTGGTAGGAAAGAAAGAATAGGTAGAAAACCATGGATCACTCAGGATATACTAGAATTGATGGATGAAAGGCGGAAACACAAGAATGTAAGAGATGAAAAGGGGAAAGCAGAATACAGACGTCTGAGAAATGAGGTTAACAAGAAGTGCAAGGAAGCAAAAGAAGAATGGTTGAAAGAGAAATGTGCAGGTATCGAAAATTGTCTGAAATTAGGAAAAGTAGACACAGCTTATCGAAGGATTAAGAATACTTTTGGGGAAAAGAAGACTAAGTGCTGTAATATTAAGGACACAAATGGAAAGCCTCTAACAGATAGGGAAGAAAAGGTTGAGAGATGGAAAGCTTACATAGAGAGTTTGTATAAGGGAAAGGAGATTGAGAATCATGTAATGGAAAGGGAGGAGGAAATTGATGAGGATGCGAAAGGAGATTTAATATTGAGATCAGAATTTGATAGAGCTTTGGAAGACTTAAGCAGGAACAAAGCACCAGGCATAGATGATATACCGATTGAGTTGCTACGCTGCATAGGAGATGAAGGTCTGATCAGGTTATTTCACTTGGTGTGTAGGATTTATGAGACAGGTGAGGTACCCCCTGATTTCAAGAAGAATGTAATCATCCCTATACCAAAGAAAGTGGGGGCTGACAGATGTGAAGATTACCGTACAATCAGCTTGATTACTCATGCTTCAAAGATCCTGTCTAGAATAATTTACAAGAGGATTGAAAGCCAGATAGAAACGGAGTTGGGTGAAGACCAGTTTGGTTTCAGGAGAAATGTAGGAACAAGGGAAGCTGTACTAAGTCTTAGGCTGATTTTGGAAGGTAGAATAAGGAAAGATAAGAGAACGTTCATGGCTTTTGTAGACTTAGAAAAGGCTTTTGATAACGTTGATTGGACTAAATTGTTTGACATTTTGAAATCGATTGGAATAAAGTACAGGGATAGGAGGGTGATATACAATCTATACAGAAACCAGACAGCAGTCATTCGAGTTGAAGGACATGAGAGAGAAGCTGGTATTCAGAAAGGTGTAAGGCAAGGCTGCAACTTATCACCCATACTTTTCAATCTTTACATTGAACAAGCAATGAAGGAAATTGGAGAAAAATGTAAAGTGGGAGTGAAGATTCAAGGAGAAATAATTTCAACTCTGAGATTTGCTGATGACATAGTCATCTTGGCCGACAAGCCTGAGGATTTGAATGAGTTTTTGAATGGTATGGACTCCGTCTTAGGGAAAGAATTCATGATGAAAATTAATAAATGTAAAACAAAAATACTGGAATGCAGCCGAAATCAATCAGAAACCTCTATGGAGATCAAATTGGCTGGTGAAAAGCTGAAGGAAGTAGGAGACTTCTGTTACTTAGGAAGCAGAATAACCAGTGATGGACGAAGCAAAGAGGATATAAAAAGTAGGTTGGCTCAGGCAAAGAAAGCATTTCTACAAAAAAGGAATCTGCTGACATCGAATATAGATTTAGGTATTAGGAAGTCATTTTTGAAATCCTTTGTCTGGAGCGTGGCGCTCTATGGAAGTGAAACTTGGACTATTGGTGTAGCAGAAAAGAGGAGAATTGAAGCATTTGAAATGTGGTGTTACAGGAGAATGATGAAGATCAGATGGGTAGATAGGGTTACAAACAAAGAGGTATTAAGACGAGTGGGAGAGGAGAGATGTTTCTGGCGACTGCTAATGAAGAGAAGAGATAGGTTGGTAGGACACATACTAAGACACCCAGGAATAGCAAGCTTAGTTATGGAAGGAAGGGTCGAGGACAAGAACTGTAGGGGTAGACCAAGGTTAGAATATGTTAAACAGATTGCCTCGGATGTAGGGTGTGGTAGCTATGTAGAGATGAAGCGATTAGCTCAGGACAGGGAGGCATGGAGAGCTGCATCAAACCAGTCAAAAGACTGAAGACTCAAACAACAACAACGTTATCGAATAATAATCATGATTTAAATATTTTGCATATTAAGGCTTTCACGGCCCGGATTATTATATAAATAATTCATTCTTTTGGGCTAATGCCGTGTGTATTTAGATTTGAACCATACGTTTCGGAGAAACCTTGCCTCCTTTTTCAATGGAAATAAACAATGTGGCCAAAGAAATTATATCAATGAGATTACAAAAAATATAGATAAATTCCTCTGTTCGTCACCAGAGAGCAACTGCCAGAAATTACTGTATGTACCATGTTAGAACGGCGGACAGAGTAGTAAGTAAGGAGAAGGTAAAGGGGCGGGGTGAAAATATAGAGACTCCTCGAAGAATGAGGGTGTCCATCTAACCCTCCCACCTCCCCCCTTTTCTTTTGGACATCCTCATTCTTCGAGGAGTCTCTATATTTTCACCCCGCCCCTTTACCTTCTCGTTACTTACTACCCTGTCCGCCGTTCTACCATGGTCCATACAGTAATTTCTGGCAGCTGCTCTCTGGTGACGAACAGAGGAATTTATCTATATTTTTTGATTTTTTTTTTGTCATCTCATTGATATAATTTCTTTGGCCAGATTGTTTATTTCCATTGAAAAAGGAGGCAAGGTTTCTTCGAAACGTATGGTTCAAATCTAAATACACACGGCATTAGCCCAAAAGCATGAATTATTTATATCTTCTTCTTCTTCTTCTTCTTCTTAGTCGTTTACCCTCCAGGTTGGTGGAACCCACGGACTCAGCGAGGGAACTCACCACTACCGCCTCTACGGGCAGTGTCCTAGAGCTGGGAACATCTAATCGGAGTGGATACAACTGGTGAGGTGTGATTGGCACCTCGCCCAGGCGGCCTCACCTGCAAAGCGAACAGGGGCCTCATGAGGGAAGGTAATGGATGGTCAGGATGGATAGGCAAGGAAGAGGGAAGGAGGCGGCCGTGGCCTTGAAGAAGGTACCATCCCGGCATTTGCCCGAAGACGAAGTGGGAAACCACGGAAAACCACTTCGAGGATGGCTGAGGTGGGAATCGAACCCCCTCTACTCATTTGGAACACCCGAGGCTGAGTAGACCCCGTTCCAGTCCCCATACCACTTTTCTAATTTCGTGGCAGAGCCGCGAATCGAACCCAGGACCTCCGGGGCGGCAGCTAACCAGGCTGACCGCTACGCTACGGAGGCGACTAATTATTTATATAATGATTTAAATATGTTCCCAGCTTGGAACAATTCAGAATAATTCATTCAATTGATGTTCAAGTCCCGTTATATGTGGCAATTTTTCAAATAGATAACTACCAGTAGGCCTATCTCGTAAATTAAAATATTCTACATATATTTTTTTTATGATTTAACAGGCCACGAAATTAATGTAATATGACCGTTTATTTTATTTTCATACACCTGCAGTGCAGACAGTGACGACAGTAGCTGCTCGCAACCGGACAGCAAACCACTCAAGCAGCTAAGTTCACAATTCACTCTAACCCGGCCATTGACTCACAGCGGCTTCGGTGGCGTAGTTGGTAGCATGCTGAGCTTCTATGCCCAAGATAGCGGGTTCAAACCCGGCCGAAGTCGTCGGATTTTTTAAGAGCGTTTAAAAATCCCTCAGTATGCCTTCCTTCGGAGAGGAAGTAAAGCCGGCGGTCCCATGTCATAGATTTATGGCATGAAAAAGAACCTTCCACTAATTACACTTGTGGAAGCAAAAATTTGTAGATTAGTCTGATAACGCTCTATTAGTTCCAACGTTCGACACCGGGTGCTGACTGCGATGCCATTTAGTAGCCGCGTCCGAAGCTAGGTGTCGTGGACGGTAGCAGTTGGTGACAAAAGTAGGAACTACTTGAAAAAATTAATCGTCTGCAGTCCTTCTACCTGAATCACAGATAACACACACTAATACAGCCATCACAATTAACACCGGTTATCAGACAAATTCTACACTCACCCAAAGTACACGGGGCTACATGACTGCGTTGTCGCAGACCCTAAACTAAGGAACCAACCAACCAACCAACAACAATCACATTATCACACTAAGTGAGCAAATTTGAGAGTCAATCTTCACTTTCAACATCTTAACAATAATCACATAGACTACGAGTATAACTAACAAATATGACTAGGTGTGTTAGTATAACTACTACCATAGCGCTCTTCCATACGCTATGCTACTATTGTAACTAAATGCGTGGATATATTGTAAATATCATAACCCTAATAGCCTAAGTGATCGCTTGATGATCGAAACTGGTCATCCAAGTGTATTTATTAATCTCATTCAGTTTTCTCAGCGGACAAACATGAAAAGATTATCTCTATAGTAGAAGATTACAAAGGACGGAATTCTTCTAACGGGCAGGTACAACTTCCTCACTCCTAATATTATGCAGCCTTCATTAAAATAAGAGATGCTTTTCTACAAGACACTAGTCAACGAACAGTTAATATTTAGGAACAGACACTTACACCATTTACAATGAATTCTATGAAATATACCTAAAGAATTACCTCACAAGGACCGTTAAAACCAACGTTTATATGGGATACGTGGTCTAAATATATCAAATGTATACCTCGCATCATGTGGAATACACAGATCAAGAACAAAGAGTGCCGTATCCACAAGGGCTATAGGTGAACCGATTAGAGTCCCTTCTGTGTTAAGGGACCACTAACTACGCGTCCTGAGCCTGAGTTTACATGCGGTAGGGTGGCCAGTTCCTCTCCACTCCTCCTGTCACAACATCCGGCATGTTCCCATTCAGCTTCACGAGACAGGGAGATCCCGTACCAGACCATTCCACGACTTTTAAATGGTTGGCCTAGCCAGGAATCGAACACGGGACTTCTGGGGAGTGGCAGACAACAACGCTAGCCACTACGCCACGAGGTGCTCTGGAATGCACAAAGCCTACAAAGTAGGGCCTACTCAAGTATATTTAAAAACTCTTGTTTCCTGCCATTTTTGCTATAAAATAATCACAGTAAACTGGATAAATAAAGAGGCACACTCTACGTAGTCTATTTTATATGACTGAAATAAACCAAGGACAAATTATAAATGTGTATTTTTCAAACTCCATCAGGCGTATCACTCAAGCCTTGATTGGTTGTTGATGAATGAGCGAGTGGGAGAAACCCTCCTCCAGAGTAAAAGGATCTCATTAGATGTTATTTATAATGATCGACGCCGTGGGTGAAGCTGAATTACTGACGTAATCATGTTGAGGAATTCTAATGTGAATCACTTCAAAAATACACTGACCTGCTGTATTTCTTCTTTACTTAAGTCTGTGGTGAGAGACAACCGAAAAGAACTGTTACATCAAATGAAATGCTCGTGCAAAGTTAAATAACCTTTAATGATGAACTGTGACGCGTCCAGCCCGCATAACACTAGAGCGAGAAACAATCGAAAAGAACTGCTACCTCAAATGAAATGATCGTGCAAAGTTAAATAACCTTTAATGATGAACTGTGACGCGTCCAGCCCGCAGAACACTAGAGCGAGAAACAATCGAAATGAACTATTACCTCAAATGTAATGCTCGTGCCAAGTTAATAGCCCAGTAAAATTATACAAATAGAGGCCAATCGAAGGAAAAAAATCCCGGAGTTTTGAAAATTGGTACAATTGTTCCTTGGTATCTAAGTTTCAAGAAAATAAAAAGACCTTATGGGTAGGGGGCGAGCTCGAGGGAGGGGGGCCCTTTATAGGGGCCCTATTTTAGTTCTTCGCTTGTATCTCAGTAACTATCACCCGTAACGACACGTTGTCCGAATAGAACTTAAAGATAATAAAATTTACTACAAAATTGGTCCTATGCTTGTTTTACGTAGGACTAATACTTTCGGAGTTATGGGGCCGAGAATGTACCTACATTTCAAAAAATCTTGATTTATTCACATTCTCATTGTTATACGCCTTGCTTATGAGTATTTCAGATATAATATTAAGGCTGCCTGTCACCAACGATTGTTAAAAATTAACTGGTGGTTAATTTCGTTTACTAAGAAAAGCTAAACATTGTCGTCATGGCAATAACAACCAGTGTTTTTAACAAAGGATAGTAACAGGCAGCATATTATATTATTTGTTTGTTTCGGAAACAAGTAAAGAAGTACAAGAGTGAAGAGCATTCATTGTCCGTGTAATTCCACTCTCGCCTCATTATAATGTCTGAGAGGTGTTTGATTTGTGATGAGACTGTTGAATATGATAATAATGTTTTTGGTTTTACGTCCCTTTTAACTACCGTGGCTTTTAGAGACGCCGGGGATGTTGGTGAAAGGCGAATGCAAGGGTTACTGAGGGCCAGCATTGCAAGACACGATGGGAAGAAGGACCGATTCAAAAACGAAACCGACGGAGTTGTTCACACTTCCTGCCGAAAAAATTATACCAGACCAAACACCATTGCTGTTTCTTCGAGAAACGAGCCATCGACCTCACAAGCAAGATCTCGGCGCTCCAGTGCACCTGAATTTGATTTCAAAGTCAAGTGTTTCTTTTGCTGTGAACTGATTGATGATGAGTTTCATCAGAAACAGAAGAAAAAACCTGTGGACCAACATCAACAAGTCTACAATGTACGCAGCCTAGAGATGAAGCAAAATATTTTGGATGCTGTCACTCAAAGGGAGGACGAATGGGGACAACAAGTATCAAGACGGATCAATATTGTCGGTGATTTGGTTACAGCTGATGCTATTTACCATGACAAATGCTGCAAAAAGTTCTTTTCAAGAAAACGTTCAACCGGTGAGAAAAGAGGGCGTCCTGTCAATGATTGTGTGGCAAGTGCAATGGAAGACATATACAATTTTCTCAATGACAAAGATGACTGTCAGTATTCCCTGGATGAGGTGATGACGCAATAACTGGGGAAAAGCCATCGATGAGAACAGTCAAAGATAAGCTGAAGCAGACATATGGTGATCGTTTAATAATCACCCACCTGCACTCCCAGCACAAGACTGTGCTTTGTTTTCGGGAAGTGGGTCACAACATTTTGAACGCATCGTGGTATGATTCCAGTTCGAGGAGTAAAACTGCAGAAGAAGAACGCTTGAGACTTCTTCGAACTGCAGCTGCTATAATAAAAGGAGACACACAGAGTCAAGCTTACGACACTAGCCGTTACCCCGCAAGTGATGGTTTCCTTGATGAGGCAGATCAGATGGTCCCTTCTACTCACTCTGTTTTCTTGGAAGCACTTTTAAGTTCAAGGATCCAGTGAAAGCGAGGAAAAGAGAAGTGTCTCTTTCCCATACCATCATAAGCGCTCTACGCCCTCGTTCTTTTGTTTCCCTTATCATGCATGGTATTGCCTTCTTTATACATCGGAAATTTGGTGCTAAGAGCTTGGTAAACTTGCTAGCAAATCTTGGGTTCAGTGCCTCATATAATGATGCTAAAATGTTGGAGGTATCTGCCATTCACAATCCTCAACAACTCATACCACCAGGTGTCTTCGGCCAGTATGTGTTTGACAATGCTGACTATAACGTTGCCACATTAGACGAATTTAAAACATTCCACAGCATGGGCGGTATAAAGTGCCACACCCCGGCACGAATGCTTCCTCCTGCTCTGCCGATAGAGAGGATGAGAACATCCCCCTCTGCTCAAGACGTTGGCACATTAGGGGTCCTTTCGCTGGAGATGCATGAAAACATTGGTGAAAATGGGCTAAAGGTTGGGCGAGGGGCGTCGATAGAAATCTTCGACCTGTTATGACAATGGAGAATAGAACCTGCTGCCCCTGCCTCCGTCCTCAACACAATTTTCTGCAAATGTGCGACAGGTTGTAGGACGCGTTGTGGGTGTCGCAAGGCAGGAATCCACTGCACAACAGTGTGTGGAAAATGCGAGGGAGCCCGCACCAATGGCCTTCCAGTTGTAGATGACGCAAGCATGGACGAAGATGAGATTGACGACCCTGACAAGATGACTGCTTGATTGATAAAAGAACCCGACACATTATTGTTTCATTATAATAAATAAATCCTGATTTTTTGAAATGTTTGTACTTTCTCATCCCCTTAACTCCGAAAGTGAAATGAAAATCCACAGCCTGTTTCCAGTCTCCGACCGGGTCAGGAATGGAATGAATGAAGCCCCCAATCTAGCGACGAGGATATGGACTGTGCCGGCTGCCGAGGCCTGACGCACTCCTCTGGGGCACGATTAAATGAATGACAGATGAAATGAAATGAGAGTGGAGAGTGTTGCTGGAATGAAATTTTTGACAGGGAAAACCGGAGTACCCGGAGAAAAACCTGTCTGCCTCCGTTTTGTCCAGCACAGATCTCACATGGAGTGACCGGGATTTGAACCACGGACCCAGCGGTGAGAGGCCGGCGCGCTGTCGCCTAAGCCACGGAGGCTTCAACTCCGAAAGTATTAGTCCTAAATAAAAACAGCATTGGACCAGTTTTGTAGTAAATTTTATTAGCTTTAAGTTTTATTCGAACAACTTGTGGCTACGAGTGATAGTTACTGAGTTACAAGCGAAAAACTAAAATAGGGCCCCTATAGGGACCCTTCCCTCGAGCTCGCCCCCCACCCATAAGGACTTTTTATTTTCTTGAAATTCGGATACCAAGGAACAACTGTACAAATTTTCAAAACTCCGGGATTTTTTCCCTTCGATTTGTTTAATTTTACCGGGATATAAATAACCTTTATTGATGAACTGTCACTCATCCAGCCGGTATAAAACTAGGGCCGGGCGGGTAGTCTGTACACATGAGGCGCACACAACCCATTGTGCATTGAAAAGAAAATTCGAACAGTGACGAATTGCAGTCTGATTTCATAAATATCGACAATTTCGTTAAAAAAAAGTGCGTAAATTAAACAAATAAGCGTAACAGTTGAGCCGGGCGGGTGGTTAATGAATATGCGAGGTTTCTCGCACTGGTCCCCCAAGTTATCTCTTAAATCATAATTAAAGGTTATTTAACTTTGCACGAGCATTTAATCAGAAATAAACGCTCGTTAACTTACCACTAACAAGGAATTACGTTAAATGGCCAAATCTGACCACTCAACTCTCAAAGCATCGTTAAAGTGGAGGAAAACAGCTGAAGTCTACCTCGCGATCCCTCAATGGTGATTTGTTTTCGAGTTTCAGACGAGCTTTCATCCACATGAATATAACATGGTTATGCCTATTTAGACAAACAAAAATAGTCGATTTTACCCTCCAGGTTGGTTTTTCCCACGGACTCAGCGAGGGATCCCACCACTACCGCCTCTACGGGCAGTGTCCTGGAGCTGGAACATCTGGTCGGGGGGATACAACTGGGGAGGTCATTTTTGAAGGTCTTTGCCTGGAGCGTGGCACTCTATGGAAGTGAAACTTGGGCGGCTTCGGTGACGTAGTTGGTAGCATGCTGAGCTTCTATGCCCAAGATCGCGAGTTCAAACCCGGCCGAAGTGGTCGGATTTTTAAGAGCGTTTAAAATACCTCAGTGTGCCTTCCGAGGGGAAGTAAAGCCGACGGTCCCAAGTCATAGATTTATGGCATGAAAAAGAACTTTCCACTAACTACACTTGTGTGAAGCCAAAATTTGTAGGTTAGAATTGATAACGCTATATTAGTTCCAACGTTGCGGCTTCGGTGGCGTAGTTGCTAGCATGCTGAACTGCTGTGTCCAAGATAGCGGGTTCAAACCCGGCCGAAGTCGTCGGATTTTTTAAGAGCGTTAAAAGTCCTTCAGTATGCCTTCCTTCGGAGGGGAAGTAAAGCCGGCGGTCCCATGTCATAGATTTATGGCATGTAAAAGATCCTTCCACAGAGTAAACTTGTGTGAAGCTAAATTGGTAGGTTAGATTTCGGCTGAACGCTCTATCAAAAATTTCCAAAGTTCACCACTGGTATCATTGATATCTGGTGGCGAAAGTTGGAACTACTTGAAGTTGAACGGAACTTGTAGCTCACCCTAAGGGTGTCCGCTGGAAGCAGCTACAGACTCAGGCGAGCCGAACATGTTCTCGGACACTCTCGGCACTAAAAACCATACGATAAATAAATAAAAGAAGTTCCAACGTTCGCCGCCAGGTGCTTACTACGAGGGCATCTAGTAGCCAATTCCGCCAGCTAGGTGTCGTGGACGGTAGCATTTGGTGGCAAAAGTAGGAACTACTTGAAATTATCGTCTGCAGTCCTTGCTTTAATTAAGACAGATAACACACACTAATACAGTCATCACAATTAACAACTGTTATCAGACAGATTATACACACACCCAAAGTACACGGGTCTAAATGACCGCGTTGTCGCAGCCCCTAAACTAAGGAACCAACCTAGTGAAACTTGGACTGTTGGAGCAGCAGAAAAGAGGAGAATTGAAGCGTTTGAAATGTGGCGTTACAGGAGAATGATGAAGATCAGTTGGGTATATAGGGTTACGAATGAAGAGGTATTAAGACGAGTGGGAGAGGAGAGATGTTTCTGGCGACTGCTAATGAAGAGAAGTGATAGGTTGGTAGGATACATACTAAGACACCCAGGAATAACAAACTTTGTTATAGAAGAAAGGGTCGAGAATAAGAACTATAGTGGTAGACCAAGGTTAGGATTATGTTAAACAGATTGCCTCGGATGTAGGGTGTTGTAGCTATGTGGAGATGAAACGATTAGCTCAGGTCAGGGAAGTATGGAGTGCTGCATCAAACCAGTCGAAAGACTGAAGACTCAAACAACAAGGAAATTACAACCTAAATGCGGAAAATAACAAGTTCTCGGCTCCAACAAAGTACTTCACTCATACAAGAGGGCTTTTAAAATAGAAATATGGCGCTTAATTACTTCATTGTTGGCAACAGATGTTATACATAAAAACTCACTCGAGCTTTTAATATCTTAATTTAGTCTTAGATCAATTTAATGTCGTTGTTTGTTGATCCTTTTATGGCCTTACGACATCGTGATCATGTAACCCCGTGTACTTAGGTGTGTGTAGAATTGGTCTGATAACCTGTGTCACTGTGATGTCTGTACTAGTGTGTGAATTTGTAATTGAGGTAGGATTTAAGTAGGAAGCAGTCGTAGCCTTAAGTTAGGTAGACTACCATCCCGACATTTGCCTGGAGAAGTGGGAAACCGCGGGAAACCACTTCCAGGATGGCTGAGGTAGGAATCAAACCCACCTCTTCTCAGTTTTGTCTCACGATACTGAGTATACCCTGTTCCAGCCCCCAGAGCCGGATTATTGTTCATCAGGCATGTCTGAAATTATTTGTAATTCAGCTTCCAAGTATGCTCGTTTAAGTTGCGGGAATGTGCTAGGCCTACTTGTGTACTGTATTTGAAAAACAACTCCTGATTTTTTCTTGTCAAACGTCAGAGTGAATCCATGCACCGATCAGCTATCGCAAGGCACTATTGTCTTTGCCAAATACTGGAAACTTAAGATTTGGAGAAGTTTTAAGA
Source organism: Meconema thalassinum (assembly GCA_946902985.2). Lineage (NCBI taxonomy): Eukaryota > Metazoa > Arthropoda > Insecta > Orthoptera > Tettigoniidae > Meconema > Meconema thalassinum. The sequence goes on from OX336388.2 coordinate 1,207,423,891, forward strand.
GGTTGGCCTCTCCTAAAGCGCCCAAAGGATTACTCATGTTGAACAACATCGGACGCGGTTAAAACTTGAATGGATGATGACTTCTTGGGGGCCCGTGCTGTTTGTAGCTAGGGACGTGATGGTGCAGTGGTCAAGCTGCTTGCCACCTGTCACCAAAACGGACCGGGTTCGATTCCCGGTCAATTCATGTGAGATTTCCGAAGTGAAATATCACGTCCTGTGGTTCCGATTCCACGTACAAAAACTGGAGGTCCCGTGGCTCATGATCGTAGAATTAACGGTCACGTAAAAATACAAGCTTCCTTCCATCCTGTTTGTAGTTAAAGGGAATGAGGCGCGAAAAAGTGAAAAATCAAGGTGAACATACTTTGAAACGTCACAGTTAGGGTATATCCCTGCATTCCGAGCCTTAAGAAAGGCTATACGGTTATCATACTTAAGGGACACTGGGACTGAAATTTTCAAATTCTATATAAACTGAGGTACAGCTTTGTAATTTTATATGGTTATGAATAGTCATATTATAAACCACTTTGGGAAAGGTGAGCATTGTAAGTTGATTAGTTCTCCAGATATTAATTATTATGTACATTTATTGTGCTAATTATTCAAGTTTTATAAAGGTCAGCCGCGTTAAAAAAAACAAGATAGTGTAACTTTTAGGTAATATTCTATTGCACTATAACAATTGGAAGAAACCTACGGATCCGATTTTGAATTGCATTAACGAGTGTCAAGAAATTAATTTTTTTCATATCCAAGTTTTTTTTCTACAAAAAAATCGTATTTTTTCCAGTTTGAAAATTTTTTGCAGCCATACCAAAAGTGCAATCTAAAAAACGATCCGCAGGTTTATAGTCATTGCAATGAAGATAATAAATTCCCATTTTGAAAGCAATATCATAAGATTTATGACGCGAGTAACATTTTGAATGCCTGAAAAAGTGAATCCGAGAAAACAGCAATTTTCTAAAATGATGCACAATTTACAAGGTTTCAGCTTACCAATGACATTAGGATTGTCCTACAGAATAGGTGACACCCTCCTTCTTCTGTTTTGCAGCCTCCTCCTTCATTTCTGTCAGTTTCACCTTCCGTCGACATGCCTTTCGCTTCTCCAATTAAGACCGCGGACTTACATACTTCCTGCGAATGTCACTTCTTTCAAGTGTTTGTGCTGTGACATGAGATACTGAAGTTAGTCTTCTTCCTGATTTAAACTCTGTTGTTGCACTACACCCCATGTTGAATACTGCTACAGAATTACTAACAGCAATTTCAAGTATCTTCCGTGAAATAAAAATCTCTTTTGGGCACTTCCTCCAGATAACAAAATGCAGAGACTCATTCTGAGTTTCAGTAGCACCACGGATGCATCTGGATAGTAGCTCATCTGATGCCAGCCTTTGATAAACAGGCATAATCTTGGCAACTAAGGGTTCTTAAAGTTCTACAGCCATTTTGTCATGACTCTGCGGTGTTTTACCAGCTGCGATACTTCGATTGTAGACACACCAAGACTCAGAACCTTCAGGACACTTACTGTGCTGGGGCGTTTAAAGGACACACCGTGCACTTTAAAGCTACGCCAGGGCTTTAAAAATGGCGGAATTTGGATAAAAACACTGCTATATAATCCGCAGGGGATAGGGGTGTATTAATATGGAAAAAACCGAAAATCGACATTTTCCACAAATTTCACTAAAATTTCAGTCCCAGTGTCCCTTAAGACATGTTTGGTATGTGGTATGTAGCCTACTGTCCGCAACAACCGGCTGTCGATCATACCAAGAAGTAGAAGATACCAGTTATCAACAGCAAGAAATCTTAAGTCCTCCAATAATTACAACCCCGTAGCATAACCGTGCGCTTTAAGTTGCGCAACGGAAAATTGGAAGTCCGGTGAAAGGGAATATGAATCCCAACGCTGACCGCGGCCATCCCGAGTGTGTGTGTTTCCCCCCCCCCCCCCCCCCCCCCTCCAGGCAAAAGTCAAGTTGGGGGTTCCGTCCCACGAGTTCCATTCCCGTGAGTTCAGAAAACACATTTCTTAGGAAAAACGTCCCATGATTTCCGACCGCGTATTCACGCCTGAGTAAATAAGCTAATGAGTTCCACTAGTTCAGAATGTCTCTGGAAAACCCAGCTGTCAGTTCTGAGGTTTGACCAGCTAATAATAGCAAACATGGGTTTTGAGGTTGGAGCTATCAAAGCGATAGAAAACGTATTTCCAAGAGTCCAAGTGCAAGGCTGGTTTTTTTTTCACTTAAGCCAAAGTATTTGGAGAAAAGTGCAAGAAATTGGGCTTTCGGGTATGTATAAAACTAGCCAGGAAATCAGAAACACCATCAGGCAGTGTGCTGCACTTGCATTCCTCAAATCAGAAAAAGTAGAAGACGATTGGCTACACATTCATAGCACGGCCCCGGACAATGAAAATTTAATCGAGTTTTTTTATTTCTTTGTCGAGCAATGGCTTGTAAACGTGCATATTCCGATTGATATGTGGAATTGCCATGGAAAGAGGCATATAGCGAATAACTCGTAGAGGGTTGGAACTATAAGCTGAATTTGAAATGTGGAAAACCACATCCCCGTGTAAGATAGGCTACTTGGTGTTGTGTTTGAAAAAGGAGTCGCAAAATTCAGACGAAAAAATTATGCGGGCAGAGTTGAATTTGCAAGCCACAAAAAATAAAATAAAATATGTTGCAATGGATGACAGAATCCAAAGAGCAACTCAACAGTTTGAAGAGACCGGTGATTTAACAGTATTTTTAAGAAATGTTTCTTTTGCTATATATATTGTTTAGAGTATAAAGAGAAGAATAATTCAGTTAAAAAGATCAATTTGACGAAGCTACGTGCTGATTACTAAGTGACTTGTAGATAATAATAAAGAAAGCTTTTCAGTCGGTCAACACGAATTGTGCCCAATTACATTAGGCGGGAAACAAGTATTTACATACCCTACGCCTAATGTAATTGGGCGCAATTCATGTTGACTGACTGAAAATATTTATTTATTAGAATTAGGCAATACTGAAAAATGGCTTCTATCACTACAACTTGTAAATAAGATTTAAAAAAAAAAACAGTTCAAAGACGAAGCGACATGCTGATACTTTGTCAATATAACTCAAATCTGATTATTTTGACGAAGGCACATGCTGATACAGATACTGACAAGGCGAAAGCTGCTTATGAGAGCTACCGATCCATGATGTCCGCCCCCCGTTAGAGGAGTCAATTCATTAAAAAGGGCACGCACTCCCGGCTGGTCCTAACAATGGTCCTTATTTGTTTCAGTAATAAACAAATTAATACAATTTTGTTGTAGAAAACTAAGCTGAAACTCGCTCAGGTAGTGAGTGTAATTGGCAGATAGCTGATCCGCGCAAGGAATTGGAACTGGCGGGAATCGAAACTCATGGGAATCGGAACTTATGGGAGGACACGGTCAGGATGGTACCTTATTTCAATCCCGGGACACCTACCCAAATCGTAGATATAATCGCGACAGCCAACGCATCCTCAGCCGGTGTCAAAGAAATAAGTATGCGATAGCCCCTTACAAATATTTGTCGCCCTGAAGAAGGGCGGTTCTATGAGGGTAATGGGCTTTAAACGGGAGTTGTCTCTTAAGATTCTACTCAACCACGAGGAAACGGGCGGCTTCGGTGGCGTAGTTGGTAGCATGCTGAGTTCTATGCCCAAGATCGCGGGTTCAAACCCGGCCAAAGTCGTCAGATTTTGTAAGAGCGTTAAAATTCCTCAGTATGCCTTCTTAGGAGGGGAAGTAAAGTCATATATATTTATGGCATGTAAAATAACTTTCCACTAACTACAATTGTGTGAAGCTAAATTTGCAGGTTAGATTTGATTAACGCTCTATTTAGTTCCAACGTTCACCGCCAGGAGCCGACTGCGGCGGCATCTAGTAGACAATTTCACAACTAGGTGTCGTTGACAGTAGCATTTGGTAGCAAAAATAGGAACTACTTGAAATTGATCGTCTGCAGTCTTTACCTGAATTGCAGATAACACACACTAATACAGCCATCACAATTAACACCGGTTATCAGACAGATTCTACACACACCCAACACACCAACCACGAGGGAACGGTCAAGACATCTGGTGTCGAGAGAAAGGAAGCCGACACTGCATCCTTATTACTGTATAATCGCTTGGGCGTGATTGCAGCCGCAAGATTATGGGGATAAAAGGGCATCGTCTGGAATGAGTTGACCATCGCAACTATAATCAAGGCACAGGTTAGACAAAATGAACTCACGCCAAGTCCCCTAAAATAAACTTCAACCATCACCAATAATTACGCCCGTTGGCGCACAATTCCTCCTCTCTTTACAATACTTCACAATAAGCCTACGCTGTGGCTAAAACCCAGCAATGCCGCAGCTAATTAGGAAACTCCCATTGCTCTGAATAGGATGGATCACTGACACCCAGTTTCTGATCTCTCGTCCATCCAGAGTTAAGAGTGGGCTACAGCTCATATAGCCCAGGAATTTTAGTCTAAAAACGGTCAAAACCTTGAAAATTTTTTAGTAAAGCTGAAAATTGGTACAGTTGTCCTATTTGATGTTCTTAACAACATATTAAAAGTCCCCGGTCTTCCCGAGTCGGCTTCCTGGATTTCCAGCCGTTTGAACTCCTGGAATGCTGGAAAAGTAGGTGGTGTCGCTGGAATACGCATTGTAAGCGAACTATTTGGCTTACAGTGCTCTAACATGGCTTAAATTAAAGGAGAAAAAATAAGCTAAAAGTTAATTCATGGGTTGGCATGTTAGTGATACTTCCGGTCTAACAGGAAACGAAACAAATGCCGCGATTTTTTTTTAAAAAGGTGCCACGTTTTTCTTTTTTTTTTGACGTTTGTTGGCAAACTATCAGGAATATCGCAGACAAGTCTTCTATAAAAGACAAACTAAGCTTTCATTTGATGTATTCATAATTGATGTGCAAGTAATAGTTGCCGAGCTACAGAGATTTAAACAATGGCGCGCGACCTGAATCAGCCCGTGTTTGCGTTGTTTCTCAGCGGCCAACTGACGCGTTCGCCCGCAGCATTGATGCGTCGAATTGGCGCAGCTTCTTGTTTTCTGTTGTTTCTAAATTTTAAACAGTTGGTAGTTGGCCGATGTGTGTTATGCTGTATAAGTGTTATTTATTGTGTTGTCATAAAAATGAGTTTTGAAGACTGCATTTTGTGTGAGAAGCCACTCGACGATCCGATGGGCGTTGTTTGTATTTTAAAAGGTTTTAGAAGGAAAACTAACACCGCAAGAAGTATGCGAAGATCAAGTTGTAACTCGGGTCATGGAGTACATGGAAGACAGGATGAAGACTCTGTCAGAAGCTAGCCGGACAGCGAAGCTGTGGGCGGAGTACTACAGGCAATAGGAAATCGTTCGGCTGTTTATTCGGGCAGTAAGAACATCAAATTGGAACCTCCATTTGTACTGTGCCCATGCTGGGTACAGTACTGCGTATCGAAGATGTTGCCATACCTACACGCTGCAGGGCATATTCACTACGCTGTCAGCCTACTTGTACCTGCACCAAATGCTTAAGTTAGATCAGAAGATGCCCGTGGACGAGTTCATCAACTTCACGAAGAACGGGTACTTTTCCATCCGACGCTCGCATGATTTTTGGTATGGAATATGGTCAGATATGGCCATAGAACAGGATCTTATGCGGCCTATGAAATCACGTGAAGGTTTAACAAGAAGACGAGGAGTGGACGATAGCGCGTTGGCTCACTTTGACTGGCGTTTCCACTGTGCATCCCGATGTGTGAAGCTGTAGAAAATGTGTCTGGTATAGAGACAAAATCCTCGGAACAGCACGTTGAGTTGAGAGACTCGCGGCGGAAGCTGGAGAACCGCTACGCAGAATGTTTCGCTCGTGGATAGAAGATCGCTCTCCGTGGGATTTAAATAAAGAAAATCTTCAATCGCTTTCCACTGGCGTAGTTGCAGACAACAGCATCAACTGCGATAAGGCTCGAGAAGTTGGTGAAGTAGCAATACAACAAATGGTGGGGAAAAGTTTTGAGTGTCTCAAGCTCACAAGAAAAAGGCGCGTAGTCCCTTTGTCAGTTGTTGGGTGCCAACTAAAAATTCGTGATGACATCGTCCCGGTCAACCCGCACTAACTTTTCATGCGAATCATATGTGTGATGAAATCGGAAGCGGATATCGTGGAGTTCTTGAAATACGAGCTTGCACCGACGCCTCCAGCTTTCTTCGATTCATCCTTATTGAAAAAACAGCCAAGTCAGCACTTCAACACCTTTTTAAATCTTCAGAAGCCCCCAAAGATTTTGAAGAACAACGCAAAGTAGTCGTTGATGGAGGTCTGCTTTTGCATACCGTTGTATGACCAAGACCTGCAACTCTTAGTGACATAATCCAGTCCTACAAGTTGTACATAAGCAAGCACTATCCTTCAAACGTTGCCATTGTGTTTGGCAACTACGATCAGACTCCAAGCACGAAGAACCAGGAGCAGGCACGCCGTGCGGGGAAGCAGACATCCATAGACATCGTCTTCGATTCCAACACAATGGTTTCCACTTCTCAGGCAGACTTTCTAAGTAACACCAAAAACAAGGGACGGTTCATCTCTACGTTGACAAAGGAGCTTAGAAATGCTGGAGTTGCTGTTCGCCAGGCGACAGGGGATGCAGATACACTAATTGTCGGCGTAGCGTTGTCTCTAGATGCCGAAGATCACTGTTATAGCGTCAGGCATTGATGTCCTATGCATGTTGTTGGCAAAAGCAAGAGAGAACAACAACATCCATTTTTACAGTCCTGGTAACTCGAAATCTCTTGGAAAGATTTTCCCTATCACAAACATTCAGGAAGATATCGGCGAGATGAAAAGTTGTGTGCTATTTGCACATGTCGTGAGCGGATGTGACACAACTTCAGCTATTTTAAGCAAAGGGAAGAAGCGTCTATGGGTCATTCTCAAATACAACGAAGATCTTCGTAAAACTGTCGACGTTTTCAATCAGCCTGGCGCATCCAAGGAAGATATCAAGATAGCTGGAGAAAAAATTGTTCTGGAGTTGTTCAAGGGAAAGGGCTCCAGTTCTCTAAACGAGCTTCGTGTGCATCTGTATGGAAGGACTATCGCAAGACAGACAGTTACTGCTTCGTTCGATTTGGCCACTTTGCCGCCAACGTCCGACGCATTCACTGCGTACATATTTGCAGGTATATATTATTTTCAGTATGTTATTACACCATTTTACTTTGCTGTGATAAAATTAACATTTTCTTTTGTTTACAAATTGGTTTCTAACAAAAGTTATTTGAATTATTTGATAAATAATACATATAAACTGTATTAGTTTTAAGCAGAAATATCTACTTCGATATTCGCACTACTTTTTACTTAAGATATTTGTTCTCCTAAAAATGGCATTAAAATAATAATTTATGATCGCCAAGTCACAAATGGTTACATATTTTACATAATAAAACATTAATTATGTTTTATGTTTTTATGTTTTACGTAAAAAAACACCAAGAACACCTTATAGAATGAAGAGATGTCGATGGGGGGGGGGGGGGGAGTGGAGGGGGGACTCAAAATGCGAAATTTAATTATTTTCACTATTAGGAGCAGCAGTACAAAAAGGTTGCTTTTAATTAAAAACACTAAAAAAAATGAAAAAAATCATTTTTTTTTGGGGGGAGGGGGATTTTTTGAGAGGTGTGGGTTTAAGCGTGAAATATTTTGAAAAGAGGGGAAGCACTTCATTTATCATAGAGAAAGGAAGCTCGTGTCAGATGTAACAATGCAAAATCAGAGCGCGTCCCGGTCGCAGTGTGTGTGTAGCGCAGGCGGAGAAGAGAATGACGTAACAATCTTTTGTTTACACCGCTATAGCTCGGCAACTATTATTCGGACATCAATTATAAATACATCAAATGAAAGCTTATTTTGTCGCCAACAACTTTTATCGAAGACTTGCCTGCGATATTCGAAATAATTTGCCAACAAACGTCAAAAAAAGAAAAACGTGGCACTTTTTAAAAAAATTTCGCGGCATTGTTTCGTTTCCTGTTAGACCGGAAGTATCGCTAACATGCCAACCCATGAATTAACTTATAGCTTATTTTTCTCCTTTAATTTAAGCCATGTTAGCGGACTGTAAGCCAAATCGTTCGCTTACAATGCGCATTCCAGCGACACCTCCTACTTCTCCAGCATTCCAGGAGTTCAAACGGCTGGAAATCCAGGAAGCCGACACGGGAAGACCGGGGACTTTTAATATGTTATTAAGAACATCAAATAGGACAACCGTACCAATTTTCAGCTTTACTAAAAATTTATCAAGGTTAAAACCTAAAATTCCTGGGCTAATATGGTAAATGTGAGTTAGAAGTGGTCGTTACGGCATGACTGCTGGCAGTCGCTCACATCCGGGAGGCAAGGAGGTTCGAATCCCCTCGCCGGCAACCTTGAAGATGGTCTTCCGTGGTTTCCCATCTTCCTTCCAGGCAAATGCCGGGGTTGGTCCCTAACTATAGGCCACTGCCGCTACCTTCCAACTCCTCGTCCTTACATTCAAATTTTCCTCCCCAGACAACACTCCACACGCGACGGTACTTGTAGCTCACTCATTGGGTGTCCGCCTCGAAGCAGAAGGGGGGGGGGGGGAAATGGGGGGCTTTTTTCGAAAAAGTGAAATATTGCTATAACTCTCTTAATATGTGAAATATCGAATCCGTTCAAAGTTCATACTATGTGTCGGATAAAGCCCAAAAATTTATGTTTGAAGAGTTTTTTATAGCACCAACCATTGACCAAAGGGGTGAGAAAAAGTGGGTTTTTCGGGAAACATTAATCATATCTCTCTTAATTGGCACAATATCAAAACCGTACAAAATAGACAATATTCCCCTGATAATTTCCTAAAACGTTTGTCTGAAAGAATTTTTGATATGACCCACCATTACGCCAAGGGATGAGAAAAATGATTTCGGAATTATAAGAAAATGCCAAGAGCTATCAGAGGTTGCCATGGCAACACTACTAAATAGATGACGGATGAGCCATCGGACGTTGCCATGACAACGCACTTGCTCGATATCAGATTCAGATTTCCATCTGACTAAGTGTGACGTCTTCGGTGTCGTGACTGGTAGCATTCTGAACTTCTATGCCCAAGGTCACTGGTTCAAAGCCGGCCGAAGTCGTCGGATTTTCTAAGAGCACTAAAAATCCCTCAGTATGCTTTCCTTTGGAGGGGAAGTTCCAACGTTCGTTGCGAGTTGCTGGTTGCGGTGGCATCTAGTAGCCAAGTTCACAGCTATGTGTCGTTGATGGTAGTATCTGGTAGCAACATTAGGAACTACTGCTTGAAATTGACCATCTGCAGTCCTTACCTGAATTACAGACTAATACAGCCATCACAATTCACACCGTTTATCAGACAGATTCTACACTCACCCAAAGTACACGGGGTTACATGACCGCGTTGTCGCAGCCCCTAAACTGAGGAACCAACACCAAAATCTCTGCGGGAAATATAATTTTGCGTGAAGAAGTAACAGACCGTTACATAGTTACACATCAGTGTCGAAACCTTGCATAAGGACAGTGTGACCACAAGTATAAAAATGGACCCCAAATGACAAGAAGGTTACCGTCCCCATAAGACAATAAAATGTTTAAAATATGCATAAAATGACGAAAAATAGAGTTAATTATAAAATTATAATATACTTTCTCGCAATAAATGAGGTCTGATCCTTCTACGAAAACCTGCATATTCTGCCTATTTTCGCCTTTCCCCAAGTTTGTCCGGTGAAATCTACCTCCGCCTTCCGGCGTGCCGAGAGGACTTTTTTTTAATTTTGCAAAACGGTCACTACTCTCGAACTACTCAACGCCATGTTTGAAATACACTGGTGTCCAAAATTAAAGCAATAAACTGCTATTTCACGATATAATCAGACAAACTGTCAACAAATGTCCGTACAATCGTGTTCTGCACGAAATATGGCATTCCTGTCATCGTACAACCATGCCAACGTCGACGTCAGCGCACCTGTTAAACGGGGAGGTGTTTACTGGGTAGTTCTACATAAACACTTGATGTGTACTGTACACATGCACAGAAGGTGCGGTATGGCACAGAGAATACACCTAGAAGACCCTCTGCGGTGGAGGGTCATAGGAAGAATGGAAGCAGGACAGTCGCAAAGTGATGAGGCCTGATGGCTAAATGTGAATCGTTCTGTTGTTTCTCGGATGTGGCGGGTTTGTAGAGACGGAAAATTTATCCCGAAGACCAGGGCAGGGCCGACCACGGGTGAAGAATGAGAGGACCGTTATTTGGCTGTAAGGGCACGACAGTACCGCCGTAGTATTGCACGGCAACTAGCATCTGACCTCGCAGCATTCACTGGAACAGTTGTATTGAGGCAAACAGTGTACAGAAGGCTTCGGCAGAGTGGCCTTTATTCTCGGAGACCTGCTGTATGTGTACCCCTGACGCTTCTGCACAGAAGGGAACATCTAGAGTGGAGTCGTCAACATGCAAACTGGACGGTTGAATAGTAGTCCAATGCTCGTTTCACATATGAGTCCCAATTTGGTCTGGAGAGTGATTCTCGACGGATTCGCACCTGAAGAGAACCTGGAACACGATTTCTGGACGCAAACATTGTGGAAAGAGACCGATATCGAGGAGGATCCCTAATGGTGTGGGCAGGAATTATGTTGACTATTCGAACACCTCTTCAGGAAATTGTACGGATAAGTCGGTGAGGATTAACTGCTATCAGGTATCGTAACGAGATCTTGGGACCTCATGTTCGGTTGTTGCGAGGTGCTGTGGGCCCAGACTTCGTACTGATGGATGATACTACCCAATCTCATAGAGCACAGGTGGTTGATGTATTCTTGGAAACGGAAGATATTGCACGCATGGTGTGGCCTGCTCGCTCTCCCGATTTGAATCCCATAGAGCATGTCTGGGACGCACTACGGAGACGATTAGTATCACGTCAGCATCTACAAACCCACTCTCCAAGACTCCACTCTCCAAGACTTGAGAGCTGCTCTGCAGGAAGAATGGACGTTATTGCCTCAACATGAGATTGATGACCTCATACGCATCATGACCCGCCATTGTCAGGCCTGTATTGTTGCCAGAGGTGGTCACACCCCATACTGAGCACACTAATCAGTTGTCGGAATGTGTGTGCAAATCCATGAAGTTGGAAAAAACGAAGAACGTTTTTGTCTAATTTTATGCATGTAGCAGTGGTTTACTTTCTGTAATATTTACATTGTTGCTACTTTGCTATCACCTGTTTATACTGTTTTGTGGCAAAATAAACGCGACCTTGCAAAATTTCAGTTTGTTGGTTTAATTTTGGACACCAGTGTATCTTGGAAAGATCTGCACTCGTGCGTTGAGTGAAGCTCTAAACATTGCTTGAGTTCACGGTAGCAAACAGGTCCACAACTGTTTCAAAAAGAATGCTGTGAACGCGATTTGATGGAGCGCTCCCTCAACATGTTCCATGGAACGGACGCCATTTTATGGAGCGTAGTTGAACTTCGCTCCATTCACGAAACATGCTTAAATCCAACATGGCGTAGCATGAAGTAGATTAAAAACGAATGTAAATATTGTGGAAATCACTCGAAACACTGTAGTTCCTAAACTGATGAATACTGAAATAATAATGCAGAACACAACATCACGGGCCACGTATAGTCTATAAAATAACCTGCATTGTGTTAAATTCTTGATATAATATCTTCATTCCAATTTACAGACCGCACCTGCGACAAATGTTATCCTATGTGTGAAACAACATAACCTGATACTGTATATCGGATGTTACATCCTTTCTTTTGTTCTAAGTATTAAAAATTGTATGAATTCAGGTGTGTGTTTTTTTCTTTTTTTTTTGTAGCAATGTATAGGCTACTTAAAAAGTTTTAAAATCGAAGTTTCAGTGTTACTTGTCTAAAATTTAACACAGCAGATCTGGGGTAATTTGGTCCAAAATACGATTTCATACTTTGGGCTAAATACTGTATCTCGACGAATATATTGTGTAGGCAGTATAGAGAGAATCAAACTTTTAGGCTACCGGTACTGTATAAGAATTACCTGTCTTTCGGAGCAAGCTTTGTACTGAAGGTTTACCCTAAGTTCTGATAAGACCTGTTGTCAAGAGTATTGACTCACAACTACATTATTTTCAATACCGTAGGCTACTTGGTAGGTTAAGAATTTGTGTGCAATAGGATATAAGAATTACCCAGTGTTTTTTTTTAGGGGGAACGCGGGGGTACGCGTACCCCTTAAATATTTGGAAACTGTTTAAGAAAATATATAGGTACATTTGTACCTAGTCCGGCAAATATAACTTCCGACTTGAAAGTTCATCGATCAGCTGGCGTCAACGCACTGTTCACAACAGCTGGAGGAGGTTTCGGGTAATCATCGATTTATATTGATCCATCGAATCAGTTTCTTTTGTTCGGCAACTCGGCACTCCGTTCTTATAAGCACGCAGGCTATTGTTTGGAAGCGGGGTAGGTTGTTATTTTGTGCGTGTGGTTAGTTTTGAAGGATGAAGAAAATAACGAACTATTTACCATCCACCCAGGCATCGAAAAAGCTGAAAGTTCATGATTCGAACATAAACAATGACGGAGAAACGCCAACAGTGTCGTGTGGTGACGCAAAAGAAGATCACGACAAAGAGCTTTCAACCGCGTGTTGCAGTGGGACGGAAGACATTCCCGAATGCTGAGATTTGGAGAAAAAGCAGGAATTTTGCAGTAAGTACGAATATTCCAGTCAAAATATACATCCGACCTTGCAAAAGGTCATGTAGTTCTAAATTTTTATATGTTGTTTGGACCTCTGCCAATAGTAAAAAAAAAAATTGCAACTTCGAAAGTCCTGTGCTGGCTGTGTAATAGCCAAAAAACAGCCAGATATTTGCACTTTCTTCAGTGTTTGCTCAATATCATCTACACTATGCGTTTGAGAGAAAATATTGTGAATACCTGTTTACAATTATATTAAATTGTCTACAATTTGAGTCCCAAGCGAGCTCTGTACGTTTAGTAGTTCCCGAGATACAGTTATTCAAAGATTGGATGCTTTTTCAAAAAAGTAAAAATTGTTGGTTTTGGTCTCTTAATTTGAAAAATATTGTTCAAAATACTCAACCTATGAGAAATGTCATTGATAATGAACTTGAAGTTTATTTCTTTACCTTTAATTTGAGCTTTGACGGGTACCTGTATGCCCAGTGCTTCTTTCAAATGGGTCATGTAACTGAAATCATTGAAAAATTGAATTTGAGAAAAATGAAAGAAGTGAGTTCACATAAGTACTATTTTGTTTTGTTACAAAAGAAAAACATTATATCTAAAATTATTTTACAATTATAGAGCAACAGGTATCATCGTAATTTAATTTGTTTTGATGGCCCGGGTCTCGAAAAATCTTCCTCTGACGATGGTGCAGTTTTATTGGAGGAATTCTTGAACTGAGCAGCAGGCGCAGGGTCATTTTGCAGTTATAGCAATGTAGGGGTTGGGATGGATGTCTTCCTCATCGTCAGAATCCTCTAGCCGACATATTTTGCCACCACAAATCGACAAAGGGCTGAGCATTTCAATCCAGCTTTTCGGCAACTGCAACCGCCGCTGCAATTTCAGGAAATCATGCGCAGTAGGCGCTGAGGTACAGGATCCATAGTGGTAGTGATAGGAGTAAACTCTTGATCATCAAGCTTCCATACCCAATCTGTAGGATTTTTGTGGACCCCCAACCACTTTTGAACTTGATGGTAAGTTATGTAAGCATCCTCTGTTGGCTGCAAGCAAGCAAGATTGATTTTGGTGTTGGCTGCAGATGTAACAAACAGTTGGTAGCGAAGGCTATTCAGAGAGTGTGTTAGGAAATAACCCCCGTACAAATACACAAAGCACTTCTCCTCAGCTTTTGCTATGGTTTTGTTACTGTAGTCTGGCAGCAGGAAAAGTTCTGCCAGTTCTACAAGTTGGGAATTTTTGTATATATTAGCTAACTTGGTTTTACCATGCCCATAAGGGGCTGAAGTGATGTCGCACCCACTGAACGTATGGATCAAATTCACTGCACCTGGTGAGCGTTGAGCAGGTGAAAGAGGAGCTTGAGTAACGGACACAGCCGGCTTCACCTTTGCTACTCATCTAAAGGTAGATATTAGTTGCATCTGAGCCTGAACCATTGAGGAGAATGAGGTCAACATCTTCTCCTACTACAATCACACGGTCGAATGTAGGACTCTTGGATAGTGCCATGGCAATGATGTCCCGATCAGCATCTTCTTCGGCTACTCTTACTTGTATGCCATGCTGCCCGAATGAATCGCAAAGAAATGAGATGATGCGCCTCTTGTTGTTCTCATTGGCCAATACTTTTTCCTAAGGTATATGGATGTTGGAGGATTCTTCAAAAATGATGTCATAGTAGAAGTGAGTAGCACAGCGTCGGAGTCGTTCAGCACTTTTTGTGTTTTTGTTAGCGGCCTCTTCAGAATAACCGTCAAAATCAACAGAGACGTTGGTACCAAAGTCGTTTTAATGTAGCTGACTAACCTGAAACAATGCCTGTCACTGACGTTTTGCGCTGCCAGAGACCCTTGTGTAAAAGATAGCCCCCATCCAAAACAATGTAAGTATTGGAGTCAGCTGGTGTGTGGTAGGATATTGGAGTGAAAGCAGAGAAGAGACTGGGCTTGGTCTCCTTTTGCATCCCCTGTTCATTAAACAAAGACATTGGGAATGGGGCTAATTCATGTTCAAAATGTTATTTCAGTTCGTCCCATTTTTTGGTTATGCACACCCTTTGGAAAATAGTAAGTGGATCGACAACTACTCTCTTGTTCCTCACTTTAACAGAGGTGTTGATGGATGACAATATGGCTACTTACCGGTATCTAACACATCATTTCAGTAAATAATTAATAATTAACACGAAATCATTCCCATAATTATTAAACTATTGCTGCGTATACTTATCATAATATTAACTCCAATTTAATCAGTACAGGCCCTGTACGTGATGTCTGATATGCTCGGATTTTTTAAATTGATTTCATCCGATTTCTATTTTCCAAGGTTTTCTGTTACATGCCACTTTTGGGAGAAGTACTAGGCCTACAGGTACCCGTCAAAGTTCAAATTAAAGGTAAACAAATAAACGTTAAGTTCATTATCTATGACATTTCTCATAGGGTGATTTTTTTGGACATTGTCAAAGTAGGAGATCAAAACCAACAATTTTTACTTTTGAAAAAAAAAAAAACCAAAACATCCTTTTTGAATAACTGTATCTCGGGAACTACTAAACGTACAGAGCTCTCTTGGGACTCAAATTGTAGACATTGTAATATTGTTGTAAACAGGCATTCACAATGTTTTCTCTCAGACGCATACTTTAGACGATATTGAGGAGAAACTGAAAAAAGTGCAAATATCTGGCTGTTTTTGGCTATTACACAGCTAGCACAGGACTTTCGAAGTTACAAATTTGGTTTTTCACTATTGGCAGAGGTCCAAACAACATATACAAAAATTAGAACTACATGACCTTTTGCAAGGTCGGGCCCCTTTTTATGTCTAATTTGACTGGACTAGAATGGTTGGTGGCACATTTCACAAGGGTCAAAGATGATCCAAAAAGAGACAAAACTGAGCAAGTCATGTTTGGAAGACTCCTTAACCGTATAACCAATGTCAACATTATATTATACCTTGCTTTGATGTGTGATGCTCTTCAGGAGTTGGTAGAACTTAGTGTTGTCTTGCAAGCTCGTGACATTGCAATTTATTTGGCCCATAAGAAGATATGCCAGCAAATTAAGGTGTATTCTGAAAGAAAGACAAAACATGGCCCATACTACACTGAAACCTTGGAAGCAGAAGCGATGTTAATGTTTCAAGGCGTGAATCTCGAAAAAGGAGCAAGAAATAAAAGGAATCATATTGATGTTGTTAAGTTCTATGAGTGCCTGGCCAGGCGTATGGAGAACCGCCTTTTAAAATCAGAAGACATTCAAATCCCAGAATTAGCTAGAGTTTTGGACACTACCACTTGGCCGAAAAATCCTGATGTAACTTATGGAGAAGCAGAAATAAGAATCTTGTGTAAACGTTTTAAGTTCCATGAAAGATACATCTTGAAAGGTTTCCGTGAATATCTTGCTGAGAAAAAATGTCCATTGTCTCTCCAGCCCCTTATTGACACTATGAGCAGCATCCAAATTTCGACAAGTGAATGTGAAGGGGCTTCTCACAAAACTTGAGCGTGACTCCAACAAGAGCATCATTGCATCTGAACACAGTAGCAAATATTCTGTTCATCAAGTTGGTTGGCCCTCCACTAATAATTTTCAACCCTGTGGATTACGTAAATTCCTGGTTCCTGGAAGGAAGACATCTGGCGACCGACACGAAAAGTAAGCAGAGGAAGCGTGGAGATGGCAGTGATCATCCTCTTTTACCAGTGTGGAATTTACTGTAAGCAGGACAGCAAAATGAGACACTACCACAGTGCTTATATTTAATTCACTTAATTTTAAAATGTAAAATGATTAGAAATAACGAGTTCAGTTACTACCTTGACATGTTGACCACAAATAAATTAACCCAATGCAACCTTTCATTCAACATGTCAGCCCGAAAAGTAATAACTGGACTCTGCAAATTGAAGAAAATTGTAAGATAGTGTTCCGTCGACTACAACTGAGAATACACCTTAATTTCTTTTTAGAAAAAAAAAAGCACTGGTTACCGTAGGTCTTTCTGCTACTGCATTATTAGGCGAATCTTCCAATAGATAAGTGAATGTTTGGCCGATCAGAATATAATGACTGGCAAAATACCAGTATTTTTCTTTCCGTGGTATTATCAGACTTATCTTAAGTTTTCCTGCTTCTTGAATTCGGTTTAGGTCTAGACTGCACATCCACATGCTTTACAAAAATGCTGAAAAACCTATTCATTAGGCCAATACCTAGTTTCTTGAAACAATCTTAAATGTTTTACTAAATTGTATTTTAAATTCACCCAGCTCTTTACCAGACCGAAAGACCTCCCTCTCTCCTGACTTTCATCTTGGATTGAATTAAGTTAATGTGGTCTTGTATAGCCTATAAATATGTTTCTGTGTTTGAAAGAAACCAGCTTCCCTTGGTAAGCATTTCAAGTACGATAACCAACCAACCTACTTTTCTTTTCATGGCATTAGCAGTCTTATCTTAACCGTTCTCTAGCTTCTTGGTTGCCGTTCAGGTCTAGATTAAACAACTACTTTCCTTTCAATGTAATGAATATTACCTACAGGTACTGGTACCATTGGCTATAATAGGCAGAAATGTAGATGATGTTAATTACTTGGTCATGAAAGACGATATTCCGTATTATTAACATTAAGCTACAGCTGCGTAACATCCCCATGATAATCTAACGACGTTATTGGTTTTATGTCCCTTTTAACTACGGAGACTTTTAGAGACGCCTGGATGCAAGAATTTTGCCCCTAAAGGCCAGTGATCTATTGGCAGCGCGCCAGGAGAAGTCAGTTTGTCACGCAGCGACGAGGAGCGGCTGTACGCATGCAGGGTATGTCTATTCCTGGCATATCGACAGTCAGTTACTCCTACCTCCCACATTGTGCTTGTTGTTCATCCAGCTTTCAGTACGTAGTCCTTCACTTTTAACTAGCTTGCCACGGCGGGTGAGTGGTTAACGTGTCGGTCTACTAACCTCAAGCTTGCAGGTTCGCTCCCGGCCGTGGTAAGTATTTTCGAAAGGCGGCAAAAATTACGACACGCATGTCATACGATGTTGGCATGTCAAAGAACCCATTTGAAATCAGTAGGCCGTGTTCATAATGGCAAAATTAATCTCGCGATTTTTCGCCAACACAAAGTTCTTCATTTCTCTACTAGAAAGCGCTATAGTGTTCAACAAGCTTAGATATCTAACCTCCTTGACTTTCATAGTGCTTCAAGGAACAACTAAATTCGACAAGCAAGCTACCCTCTGGGTGTCAAATAACAAAGCTTGCACCCGGCGCCCGAGGCCATACGATATAATTATTATTACTTTTCACTTTTCCCATTTACAGAGTGCAAATAAAGAAAAAACGAAAGCGTGAATGAGAGAAGCTGACAGCGACAGACTTAATATTTTTTGAATACGCAGTATACAGTACAGTACGCGGGAAGACATCTGCAGTAGTTCGAACCCGGCTGACTGACTTCTCCTGACGCGCAGACAATACTGATACAGCTCGTATTTGTATTTGCGCACCCTCAATTGCTAAATGACTGGGTCAGGATTCGATGCAACCTCGGGCATAGCAGACGAGAACGCTACGACTACACCACGCAACCAGTTAAGTCATGATGATCCCATTAATACGAAAGAACATTACACAATAAGGACAGGCTATTTACCTGGGATTAGTGCGCCTAAGATAGCGTACCAACTGATACGCTTGAGTTTACACCCAGTTCAGATGTACAAGGTCACCCTTTTACTACTGTGATGTTAAACGGGATTCTCATTCTTTTGAGCCCAGTTATTATCGACACTTCCCACCTCAAGGACTCTGATCGGGTCGCCAATAACCCTCTTTGATATGGCACTCGGACACAGATCAAAATGTTGGAATGAATATGCGTTGTTTCATTTGAGGGGTTTTGGAAATCGCTGCCTTTTAGTCCCATGTAATTGGGTGAGTATGGAATTTCGTCTGATAACCTGTGTTATTGTGATGGTTGTATTACTGTGTGCATTTATAATCGAGACTAGGATTGGGAAGGAGGTGGCCATGGTCGCATCTCAGCATTTGCCTGGAGTAGAAATGGAGGAAACCACGGAAAACCACTTCCAAGATTCTCAGTTTTGCCTCACGAGGCTGATTGTACTTCGCTCCAGCCCTTAAATCAGAATTACATTTCTTGGCAGAGCCGGAAATCGAATCCGGACCTCTGGAGTGAATGAACATTCGAATCTCATGAAAGACTGTAGACCATTTCCACAGAATAAGTTTTAGTTGAAACTTGAATAATATAAATCCCACTCGTTCGCCTGGAAGTTCGTTCTCGAAGTCTTTGGCGCAGTTTTGGCGCGTTAGGAGAACTAAAATTCTCCCCCACTTATCTCGCAGCGCTAGTAGGTTGGTACTCCAGAGATTACGTCGGCACAACAAAGGATTGGTAGGCCTATTTAAATTAAATAAACTTATCTGCCAAATTTATGGAGTCGTAGTGAAAGTACTATAACTACTGTAAGTAATACAAAATACCAACGCATCATCACCATCACTTAGTGAACACCCCTGCACTTCTGACATTACACAACTCATGTAACTAACAACAAAGGTAGATATTAACATTAGAGACGTAAGCGGAATTGCGCGCTTAGACAGGCTCACAATCGGTTCAACCTAGCAGCGCTATTGTCGGGAAGATCGTCAAGTTCGGGATGTTCGTTGCTTAGCACACAACTCGCGCTGAATGGGAAGGCGTTAGAGCATAGCAGTCGGCGATGCTCTTACTTCTTCCAAATCCACGGTAGTTTTGCG
This sequence comes from Meconema thalassinum, assembly GCA_946902985.2. Taxonomy (NCBI): domain Eukaryota; kingdom Metazoa; phylum Arthropoda; class Insecta; order Orthoptera; family Tettigoniidae; genus Meconema; species Meconema thalassinum. The sequence goes on from OX336388.2 coordinate 1,207,443,563, forward strand.
AAACAAAGCACCACAGCCATAACCACTTGCTCCTTAGACTAGAGGACCAGTCATCACAATTAACACCGGCTATCAGACAGATTCTACACACACACAAAGCACACGGGGCTACATGACCGCGTTGTCGCAGCCCCTAAGCTGAGGAACCAACCAACCTCGACCTACCAAGAGTGTCGATCAGCCATATGGCCTGTAGTAGCATCATGAGGGCTAGTCGAAGGCCTTTCACAACCACATGAAGGCGTTTTTGAAGAGTTTACTAGTATCATAAGGGCTAGTCGAAGGCCTTTCACAACCACATTAAGTAGTTTTTGAAGAGTTTCCTGGCATCACAAGGGCCAGTCGAAGGCCTTTCACAACCACATGAACTGTTGTCGAAGCGTTTACTTGCATCACAAGGGCAAGTCGAAGGCCTTTCACAACCATATGAACTAGAATCAGACTTTGCAAATAACTTTTACACAATTTACGCTATATAAAAACTTGACAACTTCGGAAACTTTACTATCTTTCTAGCTGTGAAGATATAAACATAATGGTAACATTGACTATAGCCCTACAGAAAATTTCACTTTTTTGTAGAAATTAAATGTAGTAAATTTGTCGACTCGGGACTTTTCTACCTCCACAGACCCCTAGGATTACAGCCCCGTTTGCTCCTCCACTCGGTACGCCTGTTCGCTTTTATAAGTTACCATGTTAACTTTCGAAAGTATGGGCCTTAACAAAACCTACGATTCGTCTTTTTATAATTTTCACACAGCTTTAAACAAAAAAACAAAAAAATATTTATCTATGTCTTAACAAGTAATTTATGCAGAATTGGTGGGCCGGGATAAATTTTTTCAGTCTGTACAGGTAAAGGAATGCTCCTTTTACTGTATAATGCACACCATCGCTTCAGATCACTGGAGGGAAGCCAAGTAAACCTGCACGAGATTCTCTTCCTCAGTAGCAAAGGTCGTTACGTCACTTCAATCCAACACTTATACGCCTATTTCTTACACCTAAATAAATGTGGAGAGCTCTCTTCAGTATTGCACAGTCAAGTTTATCTAGTCTAGACTAGCCATCTCGAAATATTTTGGGGAGTATCACTCAAGAACAGTGAGGTACGAGGTGGAAGAGCACAAGAGGTTTAATAATAACAATAATTAATAATAATGCTATTGGTTTTTACGTCTTTTTAATAGCTGCGGCTTTTAGAGACGCCGGGGTGCCGAAATTTTTCCCCAAATCATTTACGTGCCAGTAAATTTACTGACACGGCTCTCTCGCATTTGCGCACCCTCAAATGCCAACTGACTGCACCCGAGCACAAGAGTTTTATGGAGTAATTATTTTTAGTGTAGCCTAACTATGTAGACATTTCTTAGTTCTACAGGTAACTTAAGTCAGGGATAACAATTGCTTAAGAAGCCTTGAACGAATAGTATAGTCGAAACACATTACTAAAATATAATGCTTTTTTTTTCCTCGGTGTGCTCATGATACAAAACAGTATTATTCTGTAACTCCTTAAATCAGAAGTCCCCAAGGTCTCATCCCCAGTTGCTGCCACTATGAAGCTATCCCCGTCACCCCATTCTCCTCAATACAGCCAGAGTTAACAGTTTTGGAAGGAAATATATTAATGGAATTAACCAATCCAAGATCATGGCTAAATATTTGTGGCTGGTTTAAATTTATAACATTAAAATTAAGACACGCACGCGCATAATATTTATTTTAAATCCAAGCACCAAGGAATTCAACATTAACCAAATATAAAAGGAACAAGATAAAGAAGCACATAGCTCTGTGGCAAGTTCATCTTAATAGTACCAGTCACTGTCTCCAGGAATCGGCTTCGGTGGCGTAGTCGGTAGCATGCTGAACTCCTATGCCCAAGATAGCGGGTTCAAACCCGGCCGAAGTCGTCGGATTTCTTAAGAGCGTTAAAAATCCTTCAGTATGCCTTCCTTCGGAGGGGAAGTAAAGCCGGCGGTCCCATGTCATAGATTTATGGCATGTGAAAGATCCTTTCACAGACTAAACTTGTGTAAAGCAAAATTTGTTAGGTTAGATTTCGTCAGAACGCTCTATCAAAGTTCCAACGTTCGCCACTAGGTATCATTGATGTCTGGTGGCGAAAGTTGGAACTACTTGAAATTGAACGGAACTGGTAGCTCACCCTTTAGGGTGTCCGCTGGAAGCAGCTACAGACTCAGGCGAGCCGAACTTGTCCTCGGACACTCCCGGCATTAGAAGCCATACGATAAATAAAAAAATAAAGTCTCCAGGAAGCGGCGAGAAGAGGATTTGCACATAGAACCATATAGCCAAGGCATATTAAGTTTTAACCTAAAAAAAATATGTAAAGTTGAAATTTGGCATAAATGTTCCCTAGTACCCTAGTAACAAATCCTGAAAAGTCCCCAACTCTGCGGCGTCCGCGTCACAGTTTTTGGACAGTTCAAAAGGGCTTAAATGGGACCTAAGTGCCTAAAACAGCATTTTTGCTTCCTGAGTTCAAAATATTGATCCAAAATAAGTTTTAATGAGTTTTGATGGTAATAAGAGAAGGACAGCGTTATATATAACGCTCTTATTGGTCGTAATTATTGCCATACATTTAAACAGATGAGTAATCAAAAATTTTTCGCTCAACTTTTCTCACGAAAATTTGTCATTAGCCGGGACATATCGTGTAAACAGCTGCTGATAGCCACTAATGACCCGAAGTAAAAGTTGTAAAGCACACTTGTAGCTTTAAAACGATACCTTGCCCATGTTCATCCGACAAACAGCAGCAGAGATACAGTTACAAATATAAAAGTGGAAGTGTGGCAGTCACTTTCCGAACGAACGCCCATTTACGCTGGTGGGCTCCATCTATTCACCTTTGCTGACACCATTTTGTATCTTTGCTCAAGAACTTTAAGAATGGTATTCCTTTGAATCCAGGTAAACCAGCAGAAACAGTTTGCATAGAACAAAACGAGTTTAATGCAGTTAGCAGTTTAACGTACATTCATAATATGCATAATGCAAATAATAACAAAACAAAGCTTAAAAAGCTTTCTTTAGACAAAGAACACTTGCAAAACAAAGCTTACATCGGACTCAATCGTCCTCCTCATCGTCTGAGCCATCAAATGTGACGTTGCCACATGCTTTTCCACTGCAGTGCCCACACATTAAGGAGCATGGGCAATGTATCGTTTTAAAGCTACAAGTGTACTTTACAACTTTTACTTCGGGTCTTTAGTGACTATCAGCAGAACTCACACGGCTGCCAAAAGAGCTCTGCAGTTGCAGGACACCAAATTGAGGAGATGATCTGGAGCAGCTGGAAGATGAGTTGTCACTGGTACTAAAGCTGAGTGTTGGATTTTCCATCCCCATTGGGTCGGGTCCAAAGAAAATCCTAACCATTCCTGAACTTGCAAATATACCCGCAGTGACTGTTGTTTGCCTTCCGCCGAAGTCGGCGGAAGTGAAGCCAGCTGAAATGACGCTGTGACCGGTTGTTTGGCAATTTTTTGGCTGTATTTCACTACCCGAAGTTCGTCGAGGCTTTTGCACTCTGATTTGGCACTATCGTAGAGACAAATGGCGAACTTCTCTCCAGCTGATATTATGGCCTTTTCATCTGGAGCCGTAGAGACGAATCCTTCATTTCCTCGCGTTAAGATGCGGAATCCTTCAATATTCTCCAGGCTTGCTGTTTGATGTACTCTACCCACAGCTTTCCTGTGCGAAATTTCTGGCTCATTGAAGAAAATGTGTCATGAAGCGACTCTGAGACGTTGATGGCAAGGATATGATAGCAAGTTGTTGGCGGTGCCTTCTTGGAATACGGTAAAAAGCACCTGTATTTCGTCCTTGTCATCCTTCAGCCCGTCGTTCATGTTGAGTAACATTATCCCTACAGCTTGTTTGGTGAGACAATGCGCTCTGAGGGCCCTAGAACATGCACAGTTTCGAGTTATTGATACATTTGAAATTGAAGGCATGACGTAATAATTTTTAGAGCGAGCTAATTGCAAGCCTAACTAGAATATGCGTGTCCAGACATCATGTGAGTCACTGACGATTTAGTGTATATTTCCGCCCAGAGCTCCTCCAAACCGCTTCCATTCATCACGTAGCCGATTGCCCCAAGAAACCACATTAGAATGTGAAATCCGCCTAGACGAACAACCACGTTTTTGAGTTCCTCTGAAGTGTCCGATGCGACTATCTCCGCAGCTTTCGCGTATAGGGGCTGGTCAAAGGTTTCGAAACAAGTGCTTTGTTTCAGTTCCACGCACTCTCTTGCGGCAAACTCCATCGCGGAATATATAGTTGATGGATTGTTCGGTTCCAAGTTAATGAACGGAAGGGCATCAACTGACGTTGTCTCGGGAGCTGGTTGAGCATGAGCTCATAAAGCCGTTCCACGAGGCGGGTAAATTAATACCTGACCACCGTCCAGATAACCACAAGGAGTCCATCATCGACGCAATAGCCACAGAGTTTGGGACTTCCACAGTTAACTCCTCAATCTTGACGTCCTTTGAACCAGGAGAAGAGGGCTTCCGACACCACGAAATGTTGAACTTTCCCATCGCTGCAATCACACCAGCATTAGGAACTTCTCGTGTACGTGGGAGTGGAGATATTTCACTGTCAAGCGCTGGACTTGTGCACTTGATGCCTCCCATGCAGTGAAATGTGTTTCGCCCGTCCAATGTCCTTATGTTAAAGTCAGCGTTACCAAAGCAAAACTACGTGAACGCTCCAGCATTCTGGATTGGACGTTCTTCACAGGTTCTTCGTACCTGTAGACTTCCGCCAAATTTATTGAAAATCCAAGACTGTTGAGAAGCTGAATTAATTGTTTGGAGTATTGTTGGCCTGTTCCGACAGGCCGACCGCTGTCACCTAGAAACGCGATCGGGTGCCTTTTCAACAGCGGTTATGCTTTGGGACCGTAACTCGGTAACCGTTTCTTGCATAGACATGGGTAATGTGCCAATGTAAAGCTAAAAGTATGCTTTATAACTTTCATTCTGGGTCTTTAGTCAATATCAGCAGTTGTTTAAAAAATAATGACCTGATAATTACAAATTATCCAAATTTTCGTGTAAAAATTGTGCTAAAAATTTTAAATTAGTTGTTTTTTTCCTTCATCAATAGCAATAATTAGGCCTGATAAGTCCGTTATCCTACTGGTTCATTTTTAATAATTGCTAAAGCTCACGAGAACTAAATTTGGATCAATATTTTAAACGCAGGAAGCAAAAATGCTGTTTTTGGCACTTAGGCCCTACTTAAGCCCTTTTGAATCCTCCAAAAACTATGACGCGGACACCGCAGAGATGGGGACTTTTCAGAATTTGTTTCTAGGGTATTAGGGAACATCTATGCCAAATTTCAGCTTTACATTATTTTTTTTAGGTTGGCCCTGTTTTTTGCATATAATGCCTGGGGTAATAGTTTAGATTAGTCTTTAGATCTGTCTGCCTCGTGGTGCAGTAGCTAGCAGTCAGGTTCGATTTCCAGCTCAGCCAATATATTTAATTCTGGAATGGGGTACATTCAGTCTCGTGAGGCAAAACTAGAAGAGGTGAATTAGAATCCCACCTAAACCATCCTGGATGTGGTTTCCCACTTCTACTCCAGGCAAATGGTTCCTAAATTAGGCCACGGCCGTCTCCAACCCAATATTCACCTGAATTACAGATACACTATTGCCTATTGGAAACTACAATAACACAGGTTATCAGACCAATTTAAAAAATTATACCAAAGTACACGAGACTACTGACCACGATGACTAAGCCCCTCAAATGAAGCGACAGTCTTCAGACTGTCTAGCAGTGTGATGATTGAGAGTTAATTGGCCGCAATCTCTACGTCCCAGGTTTGATTTCCTGCTTTGCCAATACATTTAGGTCTGGTCTGAGAGCTGGAACTAGGGTTTACTCAGTCATGTAAACCAGGACTGATTAGATGTGGCTTCGATTCCCACCTCAGCCATCACAGAAGTAATTTGCTATGGTTTCCCGCTTCTACTCGAGGCGAATGCTAGGATGGTAACTAAAATAAGGCCACAGCCATCTTAATGACAGCTGCCACGGTGGGTGAGTGGTTATCGTGTCGGATTACTAACCCCCAAGCTTGCAGGTTCGCTCCTGGCCATGGTAAGGCGGCAAAAATCACGACATCTTCGAAAATCTCACATGCATTGACCGGGAATGAAACCCAATCCACCTTGGTGAGAGGCCAACAGCTTGTCCGCTGTGCCACCACACCCTCAAAATGTAAACAAAAAAACTCGAAGGTGTTTTTTTTGGGGGGTGGGGGTGGCGGAGCTTTAAAATTTAAATGCAAACTTGATACTTCCAGGATGTTGAACGAAAAAGGGACCGTGCTCACTCTCTACAGCCCTGAATGCAAATGATAGAGATACCTAGTATTCTGGGTCATGAATGTCAGTCTAACTTGATTGTCAATCTTGATTACTGTAGTTGGGGTGTGGTGGCGCAGCGGTAAAGCTGTTTGACTCTCACTAAGGTAAACCGGGTTCGATTCCCGGTCAATGCATGTGAGATTTACGAAGTGAAATGCCATGTTCTGTGGTTAGGATTCCACGTTAAAAGGAGATCCCGTGGATCATGATCGAGCAGTCACGTAAAACTACAAGCTTCCTTTGATTAATGTAGACATATCCTAAAACGTACAAGAACAAGGCTTAACGGCCGGTTAATTCTCGGGTTTTGACTACTCTAGTCCTTGTTATCACACTTTAACCACTAAATGTAAGTTATTTATCGATTCTTTGATGAAAATTCGTCGCCCTTTGACAATGCTGGTAACATATGCTATTTACTTTCATGACAGTCTTAAAATTACCCTGCAATAATATAACAGATGGTATAATCACGTGTCGATCATATATAGGACAATACTACGTAGATAGAATATGCAGTCTACCTAGGTATATGGGTATTTGGGAATGTTAGCATTCATAATGGATCCGTAATGACACACTAGTTAGTTATAGTTTAAAAAATTATTAAACAAAGTTTCCGTCTAGTCAATACTTTTAATGAGTGGTTGTATTACCACATATTAATTACCAGGTACATGTTTCGGGGCTTCTCACTTTAAATGGCCCCTTCATCAGCCTTGTAACAATCTCACTGACCTGAAATAATTTGAAACATTGATTAAAACACTGGCATGTGATGGCGATGCTAACAATAAAAATCAATGCCTATGTGAACGTTGAAAATGTATGAATTATGAAACATTATTGTGAATAAAATAACTTAAAATGTTAAAAACATTGAACACCATTGGTGCATCAATTGTGGAAACACTGTTTTCTGTTAATGAACTAGGATAAAACCTATAATTAATTTACCCAGCGTAAGCTTAAAAGGCGTATGCACGGCAGGTTTTTCTTCGACTCGATTCACTGAAATCGTTACTGCTCTGCTTCCTTTGGCCATAAATGAATGTTTTTCTACAGGAACCTTCCTCAAGAAATCCTTTGCAGAATGGTGAAAACCGCATCAAAATCCATCCAGTGGTTCTCGAAATTATCCGTTACATCCAAGAATCGGGGACTTTTGTTTTATTCTTTGTAAGAGATGGTCGGCGAAAATGTCCTGAAAGAAAGTAATGGAAGCTAGGGAGATCTAAGGGCTTATAGAGCAAGGACCTTGACATGAGGTGGATTTTACTAGACGTAACGACTGACACAGAGACTGGACACCATCTACGGTAGATACGAGTTTCTCCACACCATATCGACCAGCACGCTCCACCCACTGCCTGACGCAAATTCAGTGTAAAGTGTCCCATCTAGGTCACCCGGAACACAATCTACCACACCCTTTCCATTACACAGTAGGACATGAGGTAATCTGGATAGGACATCACCAATAGCAATGTTTGTAAAGGATCCCTCAACTTACTAGAGTCCTGACCAGTGACCGCGGCTGAACTTGAACTGCTCATTTCTGACTGGCTTGTTCCTCCGGCGAAGCGGAGTGGTGATAGCCTCTTTAACGTGCAAGTAAGGGCTCTTCATGCAGGCAAGTTTTATGATTTTTTTCTTTCTCTACACGCAAACTAACATCAATCATTACCGGCTTAGCCTACTAAATATGCATTAAACGTTATTCCTGCCGAGGTAGCTACGCACGTTAACTTGCAAGGGGTAAAGCTATATCAGAAGTCTGAAGACGTGTGAATTAATGTAAAAGCCCATAAGATCCAGTAGTCCACTCTTAATTGTGGACGGACAATATAATATACCAGAGAGATGTACCATGCGGAACATGGGGAATTAATACCAATACAGAGTGTGCAGGACAATATAGGATATGATGTCGACAGCTACCGGGATGCACAAGCCGGACGATTGTTTTAGACGATTGTCCTTGACCTTGAAGCTTGCGGGTGAGCCTATACACAGTCACTGTCTAGCCCTATCGCTTCACATTTGTCACCACTGGTCTGATGTAATGGAATTCCAGACTTGAGCACGTGACGACACCACAATGCAGACAGTACAGTCCACGTCGAAGTATTGTGTGACGCGGAAGTACACGTCACATAGTTACGAACGGAACGTCATTATATTTGCCAATGACTGTACTTCAGCAGTAGTGTGAGATAGTTTGTCAATCACCGGACCACATGGGGCAGCTGACAACAACACACGTATTGTATTGACTCGCCTCCAGGCTTCCATTAAGAATTTTCACTCGTCTAAAACAAACGTCCGACTTTTTTTTTTTTGTACATTATATTGCGATATGTGCAGAATGTTCTGTAGGTCAGTAGCAACGTGTGCACCTGTCCGGCAGAGGATGCGAGTTTGTTCCCTCTATCGGTGTAACCTTCTTGATGTGCCCGTCGCGGTAGGTTCCAACGCCATGACTATGGTAGTCCCTCTCTATGATTACAATGCTAGTGTAGGCCTAGTTCTCAGAAGGACTGTTGTATGGATGGGGCTAGGATGAATTACAACCACCGTGATACAATCTCACATCCGGTGATGTATGGAGAAATACGCCCCATTGTCCGCTAGACTGTTCACGTGTCCGTCATTGCTGTGTGTGGAGTCGCATTGATTGTTAAGAGGGGATGTAACCGAAAAACATACCTGGCTTTAAAAAGTTCACTGAGTTCACAATATAAAACATAGAGCATTGAAACTTCGTTCAGTTGTCTAATGGAGTTTGGTCTATTACGTGACAAGCAACAGCTATCGTGGGTGGTAAAATGGCACCAGTACAGTCACTGCAAAAAGTTTGTTACATCCTCTTATTTAGGCACACTTTAACCTGGCCCGAGCTAGATTAAATATATGTCACTATCTCTAACTTTATGTAGAATTATCCAAATTCCGTGAAAATATTTTTTATGGTCACAAACTCCAGTGAAAATATGAATGTAAATGCATGCAAATTCTACGTTAAATAAAAGCATTATTCTACATAAATATGTGTATAATCACTCAATGAACAATCCCTGAAAATTTCGGTTCTGTAGCATTTAGGGTTTCGAGAAAAGTGTACCTATGTGGTGGAAAATTGATATTGAGAAAACAACATTTGAAAGTTGGATATGTTCTTTTACTCACATTTACAAGTAACTTTGTCTATAGGCATGCAGCATCAGATATAAATGTATTTTAAAAATACTCCCAGTTGAGTAATGAGCTTGAATTTTTTTCATTAAGTATAAAAGAGGCCATACATACAAAAAACGCATATTTCAAAATTTTGATATTTTGACCCCTCGTCGGTTACATCCCCCCTTTAGCGGACGTTTCTATCGTGTATCTTCCTTACAGTATTTTCCCGCCAACTAGTCTTAGCTGTGGTGGTGGTGGTGGTAGCTTTAAGAGGTAGTACATAAGAGTTGACAGATATAAATACCATTGAGTTTTGTAAAATTTTTGATTGTTTTCATTTAATAGTATTTAACCAGTGGAGAGCTTCGAATTCATTACTAATCATAGTGATCAATAAGGCGATACCATTTGGCAGCTTCGGTGGCGTAGTTGGTAGCTGAGCTTTTATGCCCAAGGTGACGGGTTCAAACCCGGCCGAAGTCGTCGGATTTTTAAGAGCGTTAAAAATCCTTCAGTATGCCTTCCTTCGGAGGGGAAGTAAAGCCGGCGCGGCGGTCCCATGTCATAGATTTATGGCATGATAAAGAACCTTCCACTAATTACACTTGTGTGAAGCTAAATTATAGGTTAGATTTGACTGACACTCTTAGGTTCCAACGTTCGTCGCTAGGAGCCGACTGCGGTGGCATCTAGTAACCAAGTTCAAAACTAGTTGGTCGTTGACGGTGGCGTTTGGTAGCAAAAGTTGGAACTACTTGAATATCCAATGTCTGCAGTCCTTACTTGATTTAAAAACAGGTAACACACACTAATACAGCCATTACAATTATTTCTTTTTAATTTTTAATTTATTAATCAAAGCACAAACTACAGCTATACTAGCCCTTCACGCTTGTGCAAATAACAACCAAATAACAATTTAAAATAAAATATAAGATACAATTTAAACAATCACCAAACAAAACAAGTCCAGATCAAGAGCCGGTAGAATGTCCTTGCTCGTAGTCGTCAGTGGCCAAGATGACAGTTCTACACACATCAAAAAAAGTTTTGCATCACCTCGGTTCCCAGATCTCCGGCATATAGACGTTGACTGTGTATATTGTATCCAAGATACAGTCCCTTTGACTGTTCATAGATGTCACTAAAACTGCTCAAAGATGTAAACAACCATGCATGAGCAGGGCCTATTAGACGGAGGGGGTACGACAGCCGATCAGTTCCAGTCATTCCACCAGGACGAAGGTACGCTGCTCATGTTGTCTGTAGTTCTACCATGCCTAGAAGGTCAATACCGCAGTTCGATCGCGTCCGCATTGTTACTTTGTGTCAAGAAGGGCTCTCAACAAGGGAAGTTTCCAGGCGTCTCAGAGTGAACCAAAGCGATGTTGTTCGGACATGGAGGAGGTACAGAGATACAGGAACTGTCGATGACAGGCCTCGCTCAGGCCGCCCAAGGGCTACTACTGTAGTGGATGACCGCTACTTACGGATTGCCGCTCGGAGGAACCCTGACAGCAATGCCACCATGTTGAATAATGCGTTTCGTTCAGCCACAGGACGTCGTGTTTCAACTCAAACTGTGCGCAATAGGCTGCATGATGCGCAACTTCACTCCCGACGTCCATGGCGAGGTCCAGCTTTGCAACCCCAACACCATGCAGCGCGGTACAGATGGGCCCAACAACATGCTGAATGGACCCCACGGAATTGGCATCACGTTCTCTTCACCGATGAGTGTCGCATATGCCTTCAACCAGACAATCGTCGGAGACGTGTTTGGAGGCACCCTGGTCAGGCTGAACGTCTTAGACACACTGTCCAGCGAGTGCAGCAAGGTGGTGGTTCCCTGATGTTTTGGGGTGGCATTATGTGGGGCCGACGTACGCCACTGGTGGTCATGGAAGGCTCCGAAACGGCTTTACGATACCTGAATGACATCCTCCGACCCATAGTGCAACCATATCGGCAGAATATTGGAGAGGCATTTGTCTTCATGGACGACAATTCTCGACCTCATCGTGCACATCTTGTGAATGCGTTCCTTCAAGATAACGACATCGCTCGACTACAGTGGCCAGCATGTTCGCCAGACATGAACCCTATCGAACATGCCTGGGATATGTTGAAAAGGGCTGTTTATGGACGTCTTGACCCACCAACCACTCTGAGAGATTTACGCCGAATTGTCGTTGAGGAGTGGGACAATTTGGACCAACAGTGTCTTGATGAACTTGTGGATAGTATGCCACGACGAATACAGGCATGCATCAATGCAAGAGGACGTGCTACTGGGTATTAGAGGTAGTGGTGTGTACTGCAATCTGGACCACAAATGCTGAAAGTCTAGCTGTATGATGGTACAACATGCAATGTGTGGGTCTCATGAGCAATAAAACGAGCTGAAATGTTGTTTGTGTTGATCTCTATTCCCTTTGTATTTAAAGGTTCCGGAACTCTTGGAACCGAGGTGATGCAAAACTTTTTTTGATGTGTGTAAATACAATTTAACTTCTCCCTCGCCTGCTTCAGGAACGTCCTCTTGTTTGTGGATATGTCCAACTCACGTTTCCTTGCAATGCTATTGTACAGGGATGATATGCGGATTTGGAAGGATCTTTGGATTATGGAATGTTTTCTGTGTGGAATGTGCAAAATATCATTGAGCCTGGTAGAACGGGCAGGGGCTCTTAGTTTGAAAAGTGACAGCAGGTGGTCCGAACGGTAATGGCCATTTAAAATAGAATGTAGGAAGGACAGGTTAGTTACCTGTCTTGTCGTGTTGAGGAGAGGGATATTTACGGCTGAAAGTACCTGCTGAGTGGTGAAGTGTCTCAACCTTGGCATTCTGATCCTTCCAATGGTAGCAAAGAAGGATTGAATTCTGATTAATTTAGCAATGTTTGACGGGCAAGAAGTTGTCCAAATGGGAGAGCAGTAGTTAGCAATGGGCTGGATTATCGAGAGGTAATAGAGGCGAAGGGCTGTGGGATTTGATATTTCTGAGAAGCGGTCGAGTATGCTAAGGAATTTCATGGCTATCAGGTTATCAGACGGATTCTACAAACACCCAAAGTACACGGGGATCCATGGCCACCTTGTCGCAGCCCCTAAACTGAGGAACCAACCAACTAAGGCGATACCATCGTTCGGCGAGTTGCCACGCTAGCGATGAATAGCTAGCAGTGCTTCCTGTAACGTGGGAATTAGAGGGACAGGAGGAATCTTTGAGACTCTCTTATTTTCCGGAGCTACAGATGTACTTGCTGCGCTATACACTAACCTTTTTCTTGTAGAAGACCGTTGATCGCAACTGAGAAGTCACCACACATTGATTATGAAAAATGAAAATCCACAGCCTGCTTCCAGTCGACCGACCGGGTCAGGGAATGGAATGAATGAAGCCCCATCTAGCGGCGAGGATATCAATTGTGCCGGCTGCCGCACTCCCCTGGGGCAATGATTAAATGAATTACAGATGAAATGAAATGACACTGGAGAGTGTTGCTGGAATTAAATTTGTGACAGGGAAAACCGGAGTACCCGGAGAAAAACCTGCCTGCCTCCGCTTTGTCCAGCACAAATCTCACATGGAGTGACCGGGATTTGAACCACGGATCCAGCGATGAGAGGCCGGCGTGCTGCCGCCTAAGCCACGGAGTGTAACACACTGATTATCTCTTTCACCATACTGTATTACCACCCTGAGAAAATCCACAGCTCAAGTACAGTACTTGAAATGGTCCACCTGCTCCAATTTATTTCCTCGTACCTGAAATTCAATAACAATTCATAGCACAAAGTAGTGGGCCTATTAATAACACACGTAAAGAAGGCTACATGCATTGGATTTTTCACGACCGCATTGATGACCAAGGAACAATGAGATCGTTCATTGCGTAACGAGTACCAGCCATATTGATGGGATATTGTGTGAGTCGAACCCTCCCCGCTACTAATCTAGCACTGTTGTTGGCCTAACAACACCACGAAACCCACTCATGTTCCTGTCACTGCGACATGGACCCCTATTAAGTTAAGATGTCCCATTTCACCCCAAGTTAATGGACGTTAACAAGAACGACCTCTAAGCAAACAAGTTCATTACTTCCCTTGATAAAAACAGATTCATCTCGGGTCACTGTTCCCCTGCAGATGAGTGTCGTTCAACACAGCTTGTAGCATTGATTTTAACACAACATCTTTCAGACAAAATATTTTAGCATACAGAGTCATACCAAACAATGTATACATTACCCTAATGGATGGACTACAACAAATAGTTGTTAGGTATCATTTTCCTTGCAATTATGTATAGAATTGAAACAACTTGAAAAACATTAGTTGGTTGGTTGGTTCCTTAGTATAGGGGCTGCGATAACGCGGTCATGTAGCCCCGTATACTTTGGGTGTGTGTAGAATTTGTCTGATAACCGGTGATAATTGTGATGGCTGTAGTAGTGTGTGTTATCTGTGATTCAGGTAAGGACTGCAGACGATCAATTTTCAAGTAGTTTCTACTTTTGCTACCAAATGCTACCGTCCACGACACCTAGCTGCGAACTTGTCTACTACACATGCCATCGCAACCAACACCTGGCGACGAACGTTGGAACTAATAAAGCGTTATCAAATCTAACCTACAAATTTTAGCTTCACACAAGTGTAGTTAGTGGAAGGTTCTTTTACATTCTATGGCACGGGCCCTCCGGCTTTACTTCCCCTCCGAAGGAAGGCATACTGATGGATTTTAACGCTCTTAAAAATCCGACGACTTCAGCCAGATTTGAACCCGCGATCTTGGGAAAACCATTAGTACAGTATTTGATTGGCCACGTGCAATAGGTAACTCACGGCCGGTCCTAATCGCCTGTCGTTGTGTGTGTGCAAGTGGACCTTGTATCTGGCTACCAACCGCATTCCCAGATTACTAGGAGTATAATCATTTGTGCGTTGAAAAGGACCGTTGGTTAGTGCTCATGGTATGGCAATCTCAATTAGATAAGGGATTCGGATCTCTAGCATTGATCCGTTTACCATGCACACACGGTCAATTGTGTGAAGAGAAAAGTTACTGAAATGAAAATCCACAGCCTGCTTCCAGTCTCTGACCGGGTCAGGAATGGAATGAATGAAGCCCCCATCTAGCGGCTAGGATATGAACCGTGCCGGCTGCCGAGGCCTGACGCACTCCTCTGGGGCAATGATTAAATGAATGACAGATGAAATGAAATGATAGTGGAGAGTGTTGCTGGAATGCAATTTTGACAGGGAAAACCGGAGTACCCGGAGAAAAACCTGTCTGCCTCCGTTTTGTCCAGCACAGACCTCACATGGAGTGACCGGGATATGAACCACGGGCCCAGCGGTGAGAGGCCGGCGTGCTGCCGCCTAAGCCACGGAGGCTGAAGAGAAAAGTTACTAAAAACACAAAAATAAAAAGTAATTCACCCGATCGTCATAGGTAGGTAGTAGCTAGGAGGCGGGTTGGAGTAAGGTAGTTTGCCATTGCTTCCCTCACATGTCAGAACAATAGCATTGACCCTATGAGTAGAACCTTTCACACTACACACATGCTGTTGCTGTGCCCTGAAGGCCATCAGAACTATTCATCTTTACTATCCTTTTAATTACATTCTGTATTTCTTGCACCCAGGTCACATTCTGACCAACTTAATTTCATTGTAATCACCCAATCACCCTAACACAATTTCAGTTGGTCGAAACCCCTTTGACATGGCTCTCATGGCCCTCGAGCTGACAGGCTAGAATAGTCTGCATCGAAGCCGGCTTCGAATGCATTGGTCAGGTCAGGATTACTTAGCACCATTCAGTAGCTTCCATATAATCACAGTGATGAGTAGGACTGAGATATCGATGGAACACCACGTTTTACTCTAGCCTGTGCCAACAGACAAATACAAATGTACTGCATTCATCAATAGATGATAAACAGGCATAGGTCGCCAAAAAGTGTCATAAATGGTGTCAACTTTAACACTCAGTCAGCTGATCCATGGGTCTATTTTACTGTTGTTTACTTCGATAGCTAAGAGTGAGACGCGAGAAGTTAAGGGCTGTGTGTCAATACCACAGATAACCCTGGTCAATATACTTTAGTACCTCACACCAGTGTAGCGTATGTCGCAGTCTACAATTAGTGAGTCATTCAATGCGCAATGGGAGGCAAAGGAAAGTATCAATATCTTGGCTGAAATGTAAGAACTGCAACAGTTCTCCCACTTTCCCTTGCTATTTCAAGTAAATAGGCTATGTGTTGTCATTTCAACAAACTTTCATTCGCAAAGATAGATCCTAAAATAAGGCAAGTGAGCCGAAATAGAGGCGGAGATGTTTATAAGATTTAATAAAGAGGATAGGCTTGAATCTCTACGAACGACAAGGTGACCCAGGAAACTTAGCATTATGAGGACAACATTTTCTTCTAAGAAAAAGAAAACAAACCAAGATTGTGGACACCCAATCTCCCCGAACAACTTCTGAAAGAATGCGGAAATCTTTTACAGCCAGAAGTAGCTCGCTAGAGATAGGGTGTACAAGAGCAGATCAAGAAAGCGAAAACCTCACAATGACTGGTATTATGAAGAAAGACAGATGGAAGTCCTAGCAGCGTTTCTCACCCTGTGGTCCCCGAACAACCTGTGGTCCACAGGCAGAAGAAACGAAATACCATACGGTAATTGAATTTAAAGTATCATTACCAACTTTAAAAAAAAGTAAACATTGCTCGCATACTCGCACTGTATAAGGCTATAAGCCAAACTTTCTAAAAGCCATGGATATATCAACGTCCAGACAAATATGGTATTTCCAGGATACAAGGATATGAGTGCATTGCTACTATAATACTACCTAGGTATATTCACTAAATACGTTTCCAGCCGGCATCAAAGGAGTGGATTGGTTGGTTCCTCAGTTTAGGGGCTGCGACAACGCGGTCATGTAGCCCCGTGTTTTGGGTGTGTGTAGAATCTGTCTGATGAAAATGAAAATCCACAGCCTGCTTCCAGTCGACCGACCGAATCAGGGAATGGAATGAATGAAGCCCCCATCTAGTGGCGAGGATATGAACTGTGCCGGCTGCCGAAGCCTGTCGCACTCCCCTGGGGCAATGATTAAATGAATGACAGATGAAATGAAATGATAGTGGAGAGAGTTTTGCTGGAATGAAATTGTGACAGGGAAAACCGGAGTACCCGGAGAAAAACCTGTCTACCTCCGCTTTGTCCAGCACAAATCTCACATGGAGTGAACGGGATTTGAACCACGAACCCAGCGATGAGAGGCCAGCGTGCTGCCGCCTAAGCCACGGAGTCTAATCTGTCTGATAACCGGTGTTAATTGTGATGGCTGTATTGGTGTGTGTTATCTGTAATTCAGGTAAGGACTGCAGACGATCAATTTCAAGTAGTTCCTACTTTTATTGTCATTTAGACTTTCACGGCCCGTGTTACTATTCATAATGTTGAATTTTGGGCTTATGCCGTGTTTTATTATTCGACGCGTTTCGAAAGAAACCATGTCTTTCTTCGTCAGGAATAATCTGGAATACGACAATGTTGCTAAGAGAAAGCAACGAAGAACATATAGAAGGTGCCCAAAGATGGACGCCATTATAGCCCCATGTTAGGGACAACGGAAAGCAGCAGTGAATTACTTTCTCAGGGTTCTGATAATAGGTAGCCAGGATTCACTGAGATTGTAGCCGGTGTCGCGGTTGAAATTATCTGGGTGTTTACGTATTTCAACCGCCTCCCTGATGATTCTGGGACGATATTGCTTTATACGGGCAAGAACATCCACTCCTTGGAACATGACTTCATGGCCAGGTGCCATCGATATTGTGCCTACTAAGGCTACTGTATTTCTCCCTCAAAATTCCATTTTTCACATCCCTTAAGTCAATAGTTGGTGCTATCAAAAACTTTACCGAGATGATTCTTTGGCCCTTGTGCGAAGAATTATAACACGAACTTGAATGGATTTGATTTTTCACATACCGTACTAAGAAAGTTTAGCGATATTTCACTTTTTCAAAAATGCCCCCCATTCACCATCCCCCACCCCAGTTCGTTTCTACCCCCGCCCCTCTGGGGTGATTTTGTCCATTAACGAACTCTACCGACCGAGATACTGAATGGTCGTATTTTATGGATAAATTTGAAAGTGCAAATTTGGTGCAAAATGCCGATAGTTATCGTGTCCACAAGAAAGTGATATACAGTAGAGTCCAACTAATCCGAACTAACTTTTCGGACCGAATCCAGTTCGGATTAGCGAAAATTCGGTTTAGGTGGATATTCGTCAAATTCTTAAGTGTTGATTTGCTTTTCCGTTTGTTTTGCCGTTAACGTAAAATAATGCATTCAAACTTTGTTATGCACATTGTTAGTAGGTCTAGGCCTTCCGTTTTAGATAGATTTCATTAGAAAGCTAACTATTGCAATGGGTACTATGTTTCGACTTCCGGAAAATTTTAACATATCTTCGCGTTTCACATCCCCCAGACCCCAAAACCACCGTCAGTTCAAACGCTTATATATAATTTATGTATATATAAGGTGCGTTCAAAAAGTAACGAGCCGGAGGCTGTAATGCGCAAACCGGTGACGACATCGGTTAATCGTGGCGTGTGTAACGAGGTGTGGTTCCGACCAGAGCGTGGAAGGTCACAGCCCGTCGCTAGAGGGCACGCGTGCACGTCACCGTGACGATACGAAGCGAGCAGCAGCATGCATCAAACTTCCAACGCTGACAGTCGCATTGCAAACAGTGACATGGAGGTGTCAATCGAAGAGCAAAGAGGTGCTGTTCGGTTTCTGACAGCGAAAGGAGTAGGGGGAACGGACATTCATCGCCGAATGTCACAAGTGTACGGCGAACACTACATGTCCCTTGCAAGGGTCAAGGCGTGGCACAAGCGCTTCAGGGAAGGACGGGTGTCGTTAGTCGATGATGCCCGGTCTGGGGCACCCCCCTGTATTACCGATGACAACGTCCAGCTGGTTGATGCGTTCATTACCCAGGACCGCCGAGTGACAGTGAACGCCATAGCCGCCGTGGTCGGATTGAGCGTCGGAAGTGTGCACACCATCATGAAGGAACGCCTGCACTTGCGGAAAGTGTGAGCCCAATGGGTGCCCCACAGTCTTCAACCACACCAGGAAGCATGTCGAATGGCCTACTGTCTTGGTCTTGGTTGGACGATTGATGCATGCTGCTGCTCGCTTAGTATCGTCACGTGACGTGAACGCGTGCCCTCTAGCGACGGGCTGTGACTTTCCACGCTCTGGTCGGAACCACACCTCGTTACACACACCACGATTAGCCGATGTCACCGGTTTGCGTATTACAGCCTCCGGCTCGTTACTTTTTGAACGCATCTTATATATATCAGTTTCTTGTGGACACGATAACTGCCGTAATTTTGCACCTATCACTTTCAATTTTTACATAATATGTATCCCTTTAAAATCTCGCTCAAGTTCGTTAATGGGCAAACTTGGTCAAAGGGGGGGGGGGGGGGTTGAAAATGGGGGGCATTTTTCGAAAAAGTGAAATATCACTATAACTCTCTTAATATTTGAAATATCGAATCCATTCAAAGTTCATACTATGTGTCGGATAGGTGCCAAAAATGATTGTTCAAAAAGTTTTTTGATAGCACCAACCATTGACCAGAGGGGTGGGAAAAAGTGGGTTTTTTCGGGAAACATTAATCATATCTGTCTTAATAGGCACAATATCAAAACCGTACAAAATTGACAATATTCCCCTAATAATTACCTACAACTTTTGTCTGAAAGAATTTTTGATATGACCCACCATTACGCCAAGGGATGAGAAAAATGATTTCGGAATGATAAGAAAATGCTAAGAGCCATCAGAGGTTGCCATGACAACGCTTCTAAATTGATGAGGGATGAGCTATCAGAGGTTGCCATGACAACACCATTGCACGAGATCACATTCAGTTTTCCATCTGACTCGGTGACGTAACCGGTATCATGCTGAACTTCTATGCTCAAGGTCGCGGGTTCAAACCCGGCCAAAGTCGTCAGATTTTCTAAGAGCGCTAAAAATCCCTCAGTATGCCTTCCTTCGGAGGGGAATTTCCAACGTTCGTTGCTGGTTACTGTGGCATCTAGTTGCCAAGTTCACATCTAGGTGTCGTTGACGGTAGTATTTGGTACCAAAATTAGAAACTACTACTTGAAATTGACCGTCTGCAGTCCTTACCTAAATTACAGACTAATACAGCCATCACAAATAACACCGTTGATCAGACAGATTCTATACACACCCATAGTACACCGGGCTACTTGACCGCGTTGTCGCAGCCCCAAAACTGAGGAACCAAGCAACATCTCTGCGGGAGATAAAATTTTGCGTGAAGAAGTTACAGACTGTTAAGATAGATACATATCAGTGTCGAAACCTTGCATAAGGACAGTGTGACCACAAGTACAAAAATGGACCCCAAATTACAAGCGGGAGGGTGGGCGCGTGGTGGCTCAGCGGTCAAGCTGTTGGCCTCTCACCAAGGTTCGATTCCCGGTCAATGCATGTAAGATTTTCGAAGGGAAATGCCATGTTCTGTGGTTCGGATTCCACGTACAAAGGAGGTCCCGTGGCTCATTATCGCATGATTAACGGTCACGTAAAACTAAAAGATTCCTTCCTTCCTTCCTTAAAGTAACAAGAAGATTACCATCCCCATTAAGACAATAAAATGTTTAAAATATGCATAGAAAGACGAAAAACAAAGTTAATTAAACTCCAAATGTAAAATACTTTTCTCGCTATAAATGAGGTCTGATCCTTCTACGAAAACCTGCATATTCTGCCTATTATAACCTATCCCCTAGTTTTCCCGGTGAAATCTACCTTCGTCTTCCGGCGTGCCGATAGGAATTTATATTTTAGTTTTTGTGTATAAGATAGCCGACAGATTCACTGTTCTCCTGTAGCATTTATTTCATGTTTCCTGTGCTAATAAATTTACGTTTTTACTTGGAAAAACTAGTTTAATCTTAATCTTTATTCTTTCCTGTTTTAACATTCAAAAGAAATTTGGTAGATATTTCTTTCTAGCCCTGATCGGATTAGGTGGATTAGCGGGGTTTGGATTGGCGGGACTCTGCTGTATACACATTTTTGAATTGTGGTTTTGAGGTCTGAAGGGTTTGTAAAACGCTAAGATGTGTCGAAATATTCCGGAAGTCACACCATGGTACCCATTGCAATAGATAGCATTTTCATGAGATCTACCTAAAACGCTAAGGTGTAGGTTTCACAAAACTCAAACTCTTGAACCAGAGGAACGGTTTGTACCAAAATCTTAGAAATCGTCTTAATAGTACAGGGAAAATCTTGCATATTTGGAAAAATTCAACGGAAATATATTTATTTGCTTATAAACTGCTTCAAACAAATAATCAAGACGATAGCCCTTGCCAGAACTGTGTCGCGTCGAGCCCGCGTACCAATAAAGCCCTGCGGGTGGTATATACACGTCCGAGAATGCTCGCATGGGCCCGCTAGCAATATTAAATCACTGTATTATAAATGACTCCTTTCTGTCTCTTCTCATAAATGGCCAAGTCTTGTAGAAAACCGTCCCAACATTTCCATGGAATTCAAAGACGAATTACTTGAAATAGGCCTACTAATGGACCGCAGGTTCGATTCCCGGCCGAGAAAGTCTATTTTTCTAAAGGCAGAGAAAATCCACGACACACCGAGTCGTTTGATATCGTCGGTTTTTAAGAGACTCTCGCATATCAGATTTGGTGAATTTATTAAATCTCAACTACAAGTCGCTAGTTTTTCTGCGAACAGAACGATGAATTTGGTCATCTAAATGGCTCCAATTCCAAATATCTACACCAGGTAGCCAAGGCCCGCGCTGGGAGCTGGGTCTTGGTACGGCGCGTTGTGCAGGAGAAAGAGAAACTAGACTTTTAAGAAATTTTAGTAGACACTTGTTCCCTCAAAAGAAAACCAAATAAAAAATAAATTAAAACATCCGATATCTATCTCGACTCATGTTAAGATACAAAGTGCTATTCAAGTTAAAGCAAGATTACATTAGTTTCAATCTCACAGTAAATTACAGAGACGACTAAGGAAGGTAGTTACGAGTACATTCTCTCTCTCTCTCTGTGTTTTGGCCAAAGACTTAATCCGGAACTCTTGAATTTCTTCCCAAAACTTGGGAACTGAATTACAGGATCCTGGCCTACCAAGCTACTGCTGCCCGGCCATTCAGCCTACATATTATGGGATGACGCGTGGTGAGCGATCGGGTCCCCTTGACTTACTGTGGAAATGTATAATTTTTTGTCGTTGAGCCTGGGGATAGACAGAGCAGGGGCGCACTGAGGCTTTTTACTCATAAGAAGTACAGTACCATTATTTTATCCAGCCCACCCACTGGACACAATACCTTCATTGAATATTTGGGTTACTTTGATAATTTAACGAATGTTATACTTTAGCTTATTATTCCTCAAGGTTATATAAATCCATCACACATTTACCAGAAATTTCAACCCCCAAACAGATGGATCAAAACCTGCCAATGGCCCCAGTAGCCTATTAATGACGTCCAGGAAGACCTCAGATGCGTCTTCCGTATTACAGACGAATGGGCCTACTTTCTTGATGGGAAATAAGACGCCGTGATCTTCCCAAACGGGGTCATTAGCCCATGGCATGGAAACTCCGTCCAAGCGAGAATAGGAAAGTGCGACTCGGGGATTTCCCGAACAATCCGCCTGGTTCTATGACGACGTAGCTCAGGAGATCAGTTTTACACAAAACACAGGCTGTAAAATACTCAAGTTAGCAATGAAATTAAGCTAATGGCACTTAGAAACGTAGGGGGTGAAAATGGGACCACCAGCCCCATCGGGATTTAACCCGAATGAAGGGGTGCATTTCCGACAGGTGACGATGACATACGGCAGACAATTTTGTTACGATTTCCTAGAACATGACGACAATGAACAAGCTAGAGTTTAGGGATTAGTGCGCCTTTCATCTCAATGGCATAGGCAGCAGGGGCGTATCCGATTTTCTTTTCCGTGGGGGAGGGGGGCTTAAACCATACATTTAAAAAATATATAACCAAGATGAATGGTACGCTTATACATCCATTCCAGCTGTGGAGCATGCCTACTATACAGTATAGGCTACTCTGTATTTCTAAAGAAAGAGCTTGAAGGATATGGCGGGATCTTGAACAGCTGATATGCGTTGAGTTTTTAATCGGTAGATTCGAGTAATACCCAGGGACATTCAATCCGCACGATTAGCCCATGAGCAAAATATTATACCTTCTATGAATTGATCTTGCGTCAACGCACAGAACATTGAAAAAAGTACCGTAAGGTAAATAATTTATTCACACCGAAGCTACACAAACTGTCCACCTCAGTGGCAAACATTCTACAAGTAATGCAAATGAGATGAATACCATATATCAACACTCAGCATGGTAATACGTGATCTATATCTATCACAGTTCAGTTAACATGGAAACAACGTTGTCATGATGGCGCCAAGGTTTCGCCAAGCATAGGGTGACCAGATCCAGTACTGTCAAATAGGGGACAACAAAGGAAAAAATTGAGGACATTAAGGGAAAAAAGAGGACAAATCTAAAAGTAATAAAACCATATAAGATACGAAAAAAGCTTGTCTATAGTTTGCGAACTGCCGCAGCCTTGTACTCCTTCTTTTGTGTTTAGCCTATTTGAAGAAATATGGCTATCCAAATCTTGAGAACCTATGAAATTAAATGAAAATTTTATATAGATAACGCTGTTTTAATATTTGTAATTTATTAACTAAAACAATAAATTATAGAACTTACCATGATTTGCTACTGAGACGAAAGTTGCAGTTGGGCAAATGTTACATTCTGCCTCAAAATCATTACGTCCAAGCTTGAAAGCAGGATATTTGTTTTTCAAAGCATCTGTAAACTTGAACTTTCATTTAGGCATCTTGAATGCGAGCAAATTTTAAACTGGCAAACACACAACCATGCCACATGACTGCAATTCAACGGAGCACAAACCCAGAAACACATTCCCAAACCCAGCGTAGACCGGAAACAAAAATAGTAGCGCTGCACATCGGTAAAAAAATTAAACTATTACCATGGCGCCAATATAAACTGCGAAAAACTAAAATATACATACCGGTACATACATTCATACGATAATATAGTAAATTAATAAAAAGGAGGACATTTAGACAATTTTAAAAATTGTTCGCGGACAGAGGACAGAGACGTAAATTGGAGGACATATCCGCGAAAAAGAGGACGTCTGGTCACCCTAGCCAAGCACTCACTGTATCGCGCGCGACGCTTGACTTCACGTCATTCATGACAATACACAAGCTATGTTGTGGCGATATTATTGCTGTGTTTGATTTGAGCTTTGTCGAGTTGCATGTGCCTCTAACACTAGGGCCAGAAACAATTGACTGAAATTTCAAACATAAGTTACATTTGTTACGTATTGTCGCTAGCGAAATGACACCAATAAATAAATAAGTAAATGAACAAATCTCAGTCCAATGACAAGGGTTCGACATCTTCCAGACGTCATTCAATTGTGTTGGTTGTATTAGTGCGTGTAATTCAGGTGAGGATTGGGAAGGAGACGGTCGTTCATACAACGTCGGGGAAGAGAAAGGGCCAGCCCAGTCATTTGGGCAAATTTGTGTTGACCGACTGAAGAGTTACAACTTGTATCCGCACGAAGACAGATAGAGAAACACCCCCGATTCCTCAAAGAATGAACGATTGCATAGGAGGAAGGTCACAAAATACTTGAAAATTAAAGACTTGTGTGTGGTTGTTTTGTTGTTACTGCGACATCGTGTATTGGGGTATGGAATTTGTGTAATAACCTGTTTTATGTGATGGCTGTATTACTGTGTGTGATTATTGGGGATATGATTGGGAAGGAGCTAGCCGTGGACTTAAGTTGGGAACCATCCCAGTATTTTCCTGGAGTAAAAGTAGGGAAACCTCGGAAAACCACTTCCAGTATGGCTGAGGTGGGAATCGAACTCTCCTCTTAGCAGTTTTGAGTTTTACCCATTGAGCTCTATATTACCACTGGATGTCACACTCGTCGCATCGGCCACACGAAAAAGTGAGTCCAGGATGACCGGCTATATTCGTTGCTGGTAGCTCTGTTCTCCGTCAGCTGTTCGACAGTATGTAATGTGTGAAAAGCGGCAGTATTTTATCGACTATGGTCATTTCTTGTGGCGCGATCGGATGTACAAATCAACGGGATAAAGAGAGACCTGATATTTGTTTCCACAGTATAAGGGATACATTTCGAAGTTCATATATAACGTAATTATTGTAAATATAAAGCAGTCAATTTCAATTCTACAGGTAGGGATCACTAACTAGCCATCTTGAGTGTCATATCCCGTAGGGACATAGACGACCTGGCAGTTAACAACGCTAACCACTTCACTACGAACTGGTGTACTTGGCATAGAAATCCAAGGGGAATGGGGGATTGGTGGCTCTAGACGTCAAATCAAGCCCTGCAGAGGGACATTAAGTAAGATCACGTTCAAATACCCCCCTCGTATGATTAACACAACAATAAGTGTAACGGGAAGCTTGCAGCAGAGGAAAAGATCATCAATGAGAACCAGTTATGAAACTGGTATCCACACTGACTCATAGATATGAATGTTTCAAGAGCGGGCTGTTAACGATTTTCTCTCGCAGCCAATCGAATATACATTGTCTCGAAACCACCCTCGATGCAGGCCGAGACAAGGGTAAAAGCACGTCCTTCGGAGATCAGTAAGGCACTGCAAAAACCCTAACAGACATGCAGATGTTGAGTTATTGGATCTAAAAATGTGTTCACACATTCAGACGGAGAACCAATGGTAGCATACGTCTCCAAAACAAACAAGATTACACGATACACACCATTTGTTTTATCCTTAGCCATTCTTCTGAACGATTGTTTAAATAAAAGAATGGTTATAATGAGCCACTATTTCGATCTCTTAAGTTTTTATTTCATAGAAGTAGTACTGTACCTTACGGATTCAAACATCTCGGTCATGAGCGCCTTATGTAGATTATTTGTCTCATAGCCTATATTGTTGTGATGACAAATTATTATTAGTATTATTATTATTATTTGGGCGTAGAACTGAGGTAGTTTGCTTGGACTTAGTGATAAAAAAAAACAGTGACAGCGCTGAGTTTGGAACTTCCGATCTCCAAACGCTCAGCTACCCAGTGCAGTCGAGTCGAGTAGCCTGCCATATACACCTTGGCTATGTTGCTGGGTTTATAATAGCAATAATAATATCTATTAACGCCAAGATACATTAGCCTAATACTGCACAGTGATTCGACCGGAGGCACTAATATGGCGCAGAATGCAGCTATGAACAGAAATAAGAAGGCAGATTTTGAGGAAAATCCAAGGTCCAATCAAAGAAATGGTCCATTCATAAATTTTATACACCATGTATAAAGATCACGGACGCCATTCGTAGGAGAAGGATTGTTTTCTATGGCCACATTGGTCGTGTGATTTCAGTAATAGGATCTTCAGCTTTCTTTCTTAACAACAGCAAAAACATGGAAGCGTGGTTCACCGAGGTAGAGAAAGACCGCATGAAGTAGGGATAACACAGGAGGATATCCAGAAACGTGTTACAATCAAGACGAAACTCCAAGAACACCCTGATTTCCAAGAAAAGCCAAAATTAAAATCTGGCAAAACATGGACTGAAGCGAGAAAGAAAGAGCATAGGAAATGAATGCAGGAATACTGAGCGTAAGTTAATGTCCAGGCGCAAGGAAATGGAAAAGCACAGCTGAAATAGCGTGGAACATAGATGGTCGTAACGGCACGAATAATAATAATAATAATAATAATTTAATATCTTGTTAATTACCGCACTGTGATTTTGGAGAAGACATGACGTTCGAAATTTGTCTTTGAAGGGATCTTAAACGAGGTAATATAGGCTGTATAAGTTGTAATGACGAGAGGCTGTCTCACTGCACCACCTTCAAGAGCTTCGCACTGAACAGATATTGAACTCACAATCCGCCACTTACTAGGAAACATCGTGAATGTGATCCTCCCTATCTATCTGAAACTTGGAATACATTTTGGGCAGATTATAAGTAAGAAATATCCTCAAATTCACTAGAGCTACCCTGACAGAGCAAACTTGTACTCGTCTGAATACAAGTGAGACTTGGAGCGGCACAGTTCTCATATCCTCTCCGACCAATCGCTCTGCTAAAGCCACTTTCCCAGCAGGCGGTCAATGGGTTAAGGGGCACATGCTGGAATATGTGAATTCAACGCGCACACACCTGTGCTGTTCAAGTCTCACGTCCATATTCAGTCCGGTTCCGTACTCGATCGTTATCGCCATTAGCTTCAACATCGTGATCATTTCAGCAACGCGTATACTACTATGGGTGTGAGTGTACATATTATACAGAACTGTAATTTGCCTGATAACCTGTGTTAATGAGGCGTCTTTAATAGTCTGCATTTTGTACCTGAAGTCCTGAAGTGAGGATTGGAAAAGAAACGGCCGAGGTCTGAAGATAGGAACCATTCCCGTCATTTGCCTGGTGTAGAAGTGGAAAACCAGGATGAGTGTAGTAGCGTGTGTGGTCTGACTTAAGTGACTATTTTTTTGATTAGTTTCATGTCCTTTTCACAAACACAAGTGATTTCGTTCTTAAGAACACCCATTTATTTCAAAAGTACAGTTCTCTCTCTTCAATGTTCGGTAGGGAAACATCAGTTCTTAATCTTCTTTGATAGTCCGGGTTCGTGTAGCGGATAACGTTCTTGGCTGTCACCTCGGATGTCCGGGTTCGATTCCCGGCTCTGTCAAGAAATTCAATTCTGGTCTGAGAGCTGGAAAGGGGTACACTCAGCCTCCTGAGGCAAAACTGAGAACAAAGGAAGGAAGTTTGTAGTAGGCTATTACGTGACCGTTATTCTCGCGATCATGAGCCACGGGACCTCCTTTTTACGTGCAATCCGAACCACTGGACATGGCATTTCACTTAAAAAATCTCACATGCATTGACAGAGAATCGAACTCGGACCGCTGCGCCACCACGCCCCTTTCACGAAGAGGTGGGTTTGATGCCTCAGCCATCCTGGAAGTGGTTTTCCACTTCTACTCCAGGTAAATGCCGGGGTGGTTACTAACGTAAGGCCACGACCGCCTCCTTCCCAATCATCAGCTGAATTACAAATACACACGCTACTACAGACACCACAGGTTGACGAATGATTTCTATTATATATACATACGCGCACCGAAGTACACGTGGCTAAATGACCATGATGTCCAAACCGCTAAAATGAAAGAACAACCTAGTCCGGGTTCGATGCTGGACTCTCAATAAATAATAATAATAATTCTGGTCTGAGGACCGGAGCGGAAAATCAGAAGAGGTGGGTTCGAATCCCACCTCAGCCAGCCTAGAAGTGGTTTTCCATGGTAATCTAGGCGAATGCCGGGATGATTACTGACTTAAGGCCACGGCTACATCCTTTCCGATCCTCGTTTAAGCTTCAAATAGTCACCAGAATAATTAAGTTTAACAGACATAAAGGATTCTGTCTTGAGGAAAGAACTCTTGATGAAAATTAATAAATGTAAAACAAAAATATTGGAATGCAGCCGAAAGAAATCAGAAACCACTATGGACGTCGAATTGGCAGGTGAAAAGCTAAAAGAAGAGATTTCTGTTACTTAGAAAGCAAAATAACCGGTACAGGAGAATGATGAAGATCAGATGGGTAGATAAGATAACAAATAAAAGGTACCGATATTAAGACGATTGGGAGAGGAGAGATATTTCTGGCGAATGCTAATGAAGAGAAGAGATAGGTTCGTAGGACATATACTAAGGCATCCAGGAATAGCAAAGTTAGTTAAGGTGGAGGATAAGAACTGTAGGGGTAGACCAAGGTTAGAGTACCTATGTTAAACAGATTACGACGGATGCAGGGTGTGGTAGCTATGTAGAGATGTAACGATTAGACCAGGACAGGAAAGCATGGAGGGCTGCATCAACCCAGTCAAAAGACTGAACTCAAACTAAAACAACAACAACCACCAAAGTATACGGGGCTAAACCACCACGATGTATAAACCCTTTAAAAGCAATCATCATGTTGGCACTACTGAAACATTGCAATAACACCCCCTAGCGATGAAATTCTCAACTTCTCACTCCTTTCCTTTTAACGATCAAATTCCTTTCGCTCTCTCCAGGGGTGGCTAAAATAAATTTTGGGACGACATAACATAACAATATACGTTTTCCTTTCAATCTGTTTCAACATCTATACAAAGGTGAGATGAGGTCACTATCAGTTCGACTTTCATTTTAGAATGCGTGAAAGAATCTCCGTGAATATACAGTAAGCTCGTTTTGACTCGTAGACAGTTATTACTAGTTATTGTTTCTACTAGTTATTGTTTTAAATGGCGAAACAGCGAGGTCATCTGCCCCTCTCTAAGACAGGCTTATACAAGATTTTGAATTTCTGTATACATCTTTGGAATTGGTGCAGATAACCTCAATGCTCCACTAACTTATAAACGAAACTCATCAATACAAAAATAATGGAATACAGGCCTACCTATTGACGGCAGCCAATATTTTTGAGTGCTACACAGGTTATACAAAATGCGTACCGTATAAATTATAGTAATACGGTACCGGTATGTTACGAATTTCACCAGTGGTATTACAATATTATGAACAGTTTTCGAATTGACGCACGGGCATAGCCTAGGCTACTTAAAAAAGTTCTCCTTATTTAAGAGCTGCCAAGTAATTATTGAGCAAAATTAAGTTATTTAAGTTTCGAAACAGAACCGGTAATGCAATGGTTAACGCCCCTTATGTCAAGAGTTTTTGTTGTTAATTAACTTATTGGGGCTTACGACATCATTTAGCCCCGTAAACTTGGGTGTGTGCGTGTGTGGGTTTTGTCTGATAGCCTGTGTTATTGTTAGGTATGTAGTAGTGCGTGTATTTGTCATTGAGACTAGTGTTGGAAGGAGTCGGCCGTGACCGCTGGTCTGGTTGGGAACCATCCCACCATTTGCTTGGAATAGAAGTGGGAAACCACGTAAGACCGCTTCTAGAATGCCTAAGGTGGAAATTGAACCCACATTTTCTGTGATCTGCCTCACGAGGCTGTGTTCCCCTTTCCAGCACTCAAACCAGAATTAAATTTCTTGGCAGAACCGGGAATCGAATCCGGACCTCAGCCACTACACCACGAGGTGGTCTATGCCGTTAAAGAGACACCGGGATGTTGGAAAGGGGAACTTCAACGCATCAGTAAACGCTGTGATATCAGAGTCTCGCTGATGCCAACCGGCTGTGTTGGGATTCGATCTCGCACCCGCAACGTACACATGTTACCCTTGTGGTGCAAAGCCTGCCTTTACATTAAAATTGTCGCTGATCTGTTAAATACAGCACTCGTTCTATTCTTGGATACGGTAGTTGATAGATAAATAAGTTAAGAAATTACCGAATATGGTATATTAACCTGATAAAATCTCAAACATTAAGAATAAAATATCATCGTGGCATATATTATGATACGCACCTGTGTAAGCAACGCTGAGAAGCACCAATCCCACCACAACCAGAGCACCACACACACGCGCTAACACCATCATGTTTTGACTTTCTCTAGAGCACTCCAACACTTCACTACACAGTCAATCACAGCCTGGTTCTGCCCTGCCTGTAGCCTGGATGGATCAGAGGGGCAGAGCCGCTATCTCCACTCTCCCGCTCCCGTTTCTGGTCCAGTCACGTGACGATACCTTGCGCGCCATCTCTGCGCAGCTGGAATAACAACAACAATGGCAAACACTGACGAGAATCTTTCACGAAACTCAATAATGTAATGTTGTTAATCCATTTTTATAGGCTTGGGGCATCATAATCATCAGCCCCGTGTAGGTAGTTGGGTGCAGGGCTGTGAAGAGCGAGTACGGGCTGTTGTTCTATGACTTACGGGCCCCCTCCATATTGTTTCGTCCTCGTGACATCGTGTAAATATCAAATTTGCTATTATATTTTTAAGGCCCACTAAAAAACGTTGAATTTTTGAATTTATTTTTATTGGAACGTACTAATTTTGTTCATTGTAAATTTGCAATGTCGTTTCTGTTGTATCTGATCGATACTCTCGCTCATCACAACAAGAAGTGCAACGCCTTTCACAATCTTATGTACCGCACTAAACTTTGAGAAGGTTCATAAATGAAGCTTAGCGACTATTAGTTGAAATGCTATTTAGATACTTTCCTCCCTATAAACAGTGGTAACTTTACTATTTCTCTGGGTGCCGCAAAGATATAAAGATAATGGTTATTTACATGTTCTCATTACAGTATTTTTTAGCATATTCAATTTATTCAGATACATTGAATATAATAAAATGTCAAATTTGTTGGCAAATACGTAAAATTGGGTAAATTTGTTTACCCTGGGGTTTCCTACCTTCGCGGGCCCATCGGCAAGACCGGGCCCCAGGGCTGCAGCCCCGTTTGCCCCTCCCTCTCGTCGGGCCTGGTTGGGTGTGTGTATTTTGTGACTTATTAGTAATATATTGAAGTATTGGAAGCCGATTTTCATTGTTGCCTAGTAATCTATCATAGAATGCTCTTCAGTCAGTCAACACAAGGCCCAATTACAGTCGAATTTCGATATCTCGAAGTGCTTCGGAAATAAAAAATTATTTCGAGTTATCAAAAATCGAGATATAGAAATACATTAAACAAGTAGTTCCGTGAAGAACTATACAGCCTATTTTCATATCCTACTTACGCCAATTGCCTCTATCAACATACAAAATTTCAGTTTGATTGCTGTAATAGATTCGTAGATATTGAAAACCATCTAAATATTTCAATTGGTCGCCATGTTGGATTTTAATAAATGTAGGCCAAGAGTTATGTACTATTAGATGAAGATTTTTGCGTAGGTTCATTATTCAAACGTACACTTCGATCGCATGATTAATACCGGTACACAATAAATACAATCTTAATTTTAAAATTGCGCACAGCCGCCATCTTGAGGGTATGTGAAAAATTGAACTAAATTAGATGTCAGTGCATTACAATGTGTTTAAATATTTACTGTACCATATTTCACTGCACTCAGATGGTTAAATCGCGAGAAAGGTCTATTAAAATGTTTCCACCTTCGCTTGGCCGCCATGTTCGTTTTGTATTTTACAGGTTTTTGGAAGTCTCATAGATGAACTTCCAGCAGTACCCTTTATCACCGTAACATTTCAGGGTGATATCAGTAATAGTTTCGGAGATATAGAAAGCTGGTGAAATATTTTGCACATCCGCCATCTTGAGGTTGTGTACACAATTGATCTAAATTAGATGCCAGTGCATTAAAATGTTTTTAAACATTTGCTGTATCAAGTTTCGTTGCGATTGGGTGATTAAATCACGAGGAAAGTCTATTTAAAAGTTTCAACTTCGCTTGGCCGCCATGTTCGTTTCGTATTTAACAGGTTTTTGAAAGTCTCCTATGTAAACTTCTAGTAGTGCCCTTTATTACTGTACACAATCTTAGGATGATATCGGTAATAGTTTCGGAGATATAGAATGCCGGTGAAATATTTCGCACAGCCGCCATTTTGAGGTTATGTAAACAATTGAACTAAATTAAATGGCAGTGCATTACAATGTGCATAAACATTGCTGTAGCATGTTTCATTGCATTTCAATGGTTAAATCGCGAGAGAAGTCTATTAAAATGTTTTACCTTCGCTTGGCCGCCATGTTCGTTTTGTAGTAACCAGGTTTTTGAAAATCTCATAGATGTAACTTCTAGCAGTACCCTTTATCACCATACAACATTTCAGGGTGATATCAGTAATAGTTTCGTAGATATAGAAAGCTGGTGAAATATTTCGCACAGCCGCCATCTTGAGGTTATGTAAACAATTGAACTAAATTAGATGCCAGTGCATTACAATGTATTTAAACTTTTGCTGTACCAAGTTTCATTGCGATTGGATAGTTAAATCACGAGAGAAGTCTATTTAAAAGTTACAACTTCGCTTGGCCGCCATGTTATTTTTGTATTTAACAGGTTTTTGAAAGTCTCATATGTTAAATTCTAGTAGTGCCTTTTATCTCCGTACAAAATTTTAGGGTGATATCGGTAATAGTTTCGGAGATATATAATGCCGGTGAAATATTTCGCACAGCCGCCATCTTGAGGGTATGTAAACAATTGAACTAAATTAAATGGCAGTGCATTACAATGTGCATAAACATTTGCTGTACCATGTTTCATTGCATTTCAATGGTTAAATCGCGAGAAAAGTCTATTGAAAATTTCAACTTCGCTTGGCCTGCAATGTTCGCTTTGTAGCAAACAGGTTTTTGAAAGTCTAATAGCTGAACTTGTAGTAGCGCCCTTTATAACCGCACAAAATTTCAGGGTGATATCAGTAATAGTTTCGGAGATATAGAATGCCGGTGAAATATTTCTGGTCACCCAGAAGTTTATATTTTAATTTTACCAGGATTTGGAATAATTTCTCATATTATTTGATTCTTATATAATTCCCTATAATGAAATATCCAATAATGGATTCCGGTTACTAGATGTTGATAACCGTACAGTTTTACCTTTAAATACACAAGTCGGAATATTAGTAAGTTGGATTGGTGAGATGTAACAAAATTTGAAGGGCACGGTCGAGGTCGGCCGTGATGGTACTATGACATGGGCGCCCACAGGATTTTTTCCAGAGGGGGGAGCAAATTTTCATTTCATTACCCCCCCCCCTTTTCGTTTCTTACTTTTTTAAAAGTCAATTTTACCCTCCAGGTTGGTGTTTACCACGGACTTAGCGAGGGAAGTCACCACTACCGCCTCTACGGGCAGTTCCTAGAGCTGGGAACACTTGGTCGGAGTGGATACCACTGGGGAGGTGTGATCAACACTTCGCCCAGGTGGCCTCACCTGAAAAAGCGAACAGGGGCCTCATGAGGAAAGGGAAGATTGGTATGGATAGGCAAGGAAGAGGGAAGGAGGCGGCCGTGGCCTTACAGTAGATACCATCCCGGCATTTGCCCGAAGACGAAGTGGGAAACCACGGATAACCACTTCGAGGATGGCTAAGGTGGGAGTCGAACCCCCTCTACTCATTTGGACCACCCGAGGCTGAGTAGACCCCGTTCCAGTCCTCATACCACTTTTCAAATTTCGTGGCAGACCCGGAAATCGAACCCAGGACCTCCGTGGCGGCAGCTAACCATTCTGACCGCTACGCTACGGAGGCGATATTATTTCTTAGTTGCTTCGTGAAATTCATTAAGATTTGACTGCTCTCAATCCGTTGGCTACCTTATGGCAAGATTGGGATGAATGTTTTGTTTTTAGTTCATAGTTTTTGTCCTTGAAGGTTCGCGTTTCTTCTTTTGTGATACATTGTCATAATGTTGAGGTCTTAAAAACATGTAAAAAAGCAGTTCATTAAACTGCTAATGTAAATCCAGTTCGCCTATTTTCTAAATACGGTAACTGGAGGACATATTTTCAGATATTTCCAAATATCTAGTATGTACTGGCCGTTACAGCGGATCCACCAACTTTTTCCTCTTCTTCACAAGCTATCAGGAATACTTCGCATTGCTCTTCTTAGCTTAATGAATTTTGGGACGTGGTGGCGCAGCGGTCTAGCTATTGGCTCTCACCAAGGTGGACCAGGTTCGATTCCTGGTCAATGCATGTGAGATTTTCGAAGTGAAATGCCATGTCCTGTGGTTCGTATTCCAAGTAGAAAGGAGGTCCCATGGCTCATAATCGCATGATTAACGGTCACGTTAAACTACAAGCTTCATTTCCTCGTGAATTTTGTGCGAAGTGATAAATTCGTATTGTACGTTACTCGTACTTGTGACGCACATTGTTTTAGCAAATTTTCGTTTTAGAAAGAAATTATTTCATTTGATTATTGCTGACCGTTAAGTAAAATATATAATACTCACTAAATCATGTACTTCTTACTTAGTCGCTTAGATAACGACAAATATCACAGGATCATTTAGCCTAACTATCATACATTCGTACTTAAATATGTCACATAAATGTTCCTTGAGTAAAGAGCCTGCCAATGTCTGTTCTGTAGTTATCTTCCTTCAGAATCACAACATTATCGCCTAATTGATATATTTGAATTGTAACTTTCAGTCGGTCAATATGACTATAAGCCCAACTAAATTAGGATTAAATTACCTTCTCCGCTCATATAAGTCGGCTACATGTTGCGCATCAAAAATTGCCTTGCAAGAAGATTCCATTGGAATAATATAGCCTACAACATTACGAAGTCTATCAGTATTGAATTCACCATTTTGTCTCAACTGATCTACCGTCTACATTCGATTGAGAGTGCGAATCTCAGTCGCTTTGATAACGGCACAAAAACACCGCAGAACAATTTAACCATTCGCCTATAAATTGCTTCGATCGTAGAAGATTTAACGCTACAGGTGAAGAATCTACAACAATGGTAGATTGCCGTTCATTTATAGCAATAATTGCTCTGTTCTTAAGAAAAGGACCACAGTACTATGGCACACCTTGAATAAAACTAAACGGCATTTCGCAGCAGGAATAACGATCGCAGTAAGGCAGAACGGCGCAAAAGTGTACAACACAGTCAGGCTCGTATGGGGCTCTTGAATCCCCTGGAAAAAGAAAAGAAAAACAAAAATTGCTACCCCCGACTTAAAATATGTAGATTTATTAAAGTTTCCTTAACATAAGGGACTGTTTCTTCACTGAGCGTGTATTTAACTATGGGTGGCAAACACTATAAATACCGTATGTCTTTACTAAAATTACAAATAGAAAAATAACTAAATACAAAGAATTTACATTTAAATTTTAAAATATATACACAATCAATTGCAAACACACCAATTATTTAAATAACAAGGGGATTCTTTCCTGCCTTGTCATTTGCAAACACGATTAGGATATCATTAGTCCAATTTCACTTTCAAGTCAGATTCAAAAGCAAGAACACCAAGATGACTAACACAATCCCGTTTTGTGTGTCCTTAAATAATCAACATTGCAAATCTGTGACAATTAATAATTCTCTTGTGTGTGTGTGTGTGTGTGTGTGTGTGGAGGGGTGGGGTTAAACTTAAATAACTTGGCGTTTAATGCCCAAGCGGTTTTGTACCGTTCCCAGATTTCTTTCCGCCCCTAAAGCCTGCCACCCTGGGCAGCTGCCCTGTTTGTTCCCCCGTCATTACGGACCTGAATACAGTAAATGATTCAATATTGTAAGCACGACCTTAAGCAGTGTTTTACTAGTCATCAAAGAAAACCTCGTTTTAGGGGCTGAAATCCGCTATCGGTGTTGCAATGAATAAAAATATCTCCAGAACGTGCTTTCATATCGTCACTGGCAAAGTGAGGTGGCCAAAGTAGTAGCCAGCCTAATCACTTTAGATAGCATTGGGTAAACATACACTAGGCATAACCATATTGAAAAATGGAGCTATATTTTCATTGGTGGTCTAGTGCATGACATCATTAGAACCATATATTTCTGAATATAAATACATATTACGTCAGCAACATTAAAGAAGTTTTATATTATAACATTATTTGTCAGTTGATTATCAGAAACTTCAATTATGAAATAAACTGGTGACAATGACCAATCGAATATCAACATTCTCGGAATTCCAGGGGGGGGGGGGGGGGCACGGCCCCACCTTGCTCCTCCCTTTGGGCGCCCATGTACTATATGACCTTACCGAGTTTCATTGAGATCGCTCCAGCCGTTTAGAAGCTATTAGGGACACACACAAACACACACACACACACACACACACGGACAAAAGGTGATCTCATAAGCCTATTTTTTTCATAAAATGAAAATAGGCTAAAAATGGGGGTGTATTCTGATAAATACCGGTATATAAATAGTGAACTGTTGCTATGTCATGCTGTTATTGTCACTATAGTGAGGCCACCATTACTTCCGACTTGACATTTCAGTGCTGGGCTACAGTTTTGTTTGCTAAATGGCGACATTGCGAGCGAAACTCAATTTGTCGTGATATATTGATTTGAATGTCTGCCTGTGATTGTCTAGTTAAAGTGATTTTCCTTTTGACCGCTAGATAACTCTAGGGTAACACTGAAACGTCAAGTCGGAAGTAATGATGGCTTTACTAGGTCTACTCATGCAGGTTTACTAACTGGGGTTAAATGTTTCTGTCCATATATTGCAGATAAATTTCGATAAATTTTACTGTGGGTATTTTCCGTTCCTTTAAAATACGTGACTCTTTCATAGCGCTATAAATGTTATGTTTTTTTTTTCTTCACATTGATTGACTGCGTATTAGTTGGAATTCCACCCTACACAACTGTATCAATATTTAAATTCCCATGTCACACCTAAAGAACGTAATTGAACTGCACTTTCACCACAACTTCGAGTTAAAGACACATTTTATATCTGGGGAAGGAAATGACATTCGAATAATAGAACTTCGAATTCTTTCTTTATCGTTTAGGCCTGCTTAGGACCAAGGGGCTCGTATATACTCTTCGGTAAAGTTGTTGCTTCTTCTTCTTCTTCTTCTTCCAATAGTCGCTCATTTTCTGACTATGGGTCAGTCTTCTTTCTTCTGTCCACTTAGCTCCTGTAGTCTTCTTACTTGCAAGGGACGTTGGCCTGACGGAACAGCAGACGGTCACGAGTTTGTTCCAGTGGGATATCTAGTTGTTCCATATCTGACTTAACTGACGCAATCCATTTGTTCTTAGAAGCCTTGCCTCTTCCTGTTACTGTGAATATCCTGTTGGTGAGTCTTTCAGAATCCAGAAGTGCCAAGAGTCCATAAAAGGCCAGGCGTCTTTTCCTTATACGCTGCCGAAGTGACGCGCCTAGCAACCGCATGGGCGCAGCCACATTGGACCCAAACAACTGGTTGCTAGGTTTTTTATACATAGGAAGCTGCATTAACGCTGCGCAGTGTCTTGAATTTTGTGGATAAAAAGGTGTCATATGCGTGAAATAAGGCAAACGCCGCCCGTGAAGATCATCTACAGTGTTGGAGCTACAAAATAGAAGTGAAATTTTATGGATAAAGTACGAGAATTTTGCGGCATAGTATCAATAAAGTTGACCTCACTCCTGAGGCAAGAATTGCATGCCGGGTACTACAAATTATAAATATGTATTTATGTTCGACCCTCACTATTATGTGTCAGATAACTGTATCATAATGATGGTCATTATAACACTGTTTTCCATTATGATACAGTTTCTCCAGCCAATCAGAGCTCGTTCATTGACCAATTAGGTAACGATAACTTCGCGCATGCGCTCAAAATCCAACATGTCGGACATAAACACAACATCGAACTATAATAAATTACCGACATGGAATACCTACCGTCCATATGTTCGCGTAAATAAACTGGCGAATATGAGACAAGAAATAGCACTGTACCTTAAAATCACCAACACTAATTTCTACACAGCGCATTGTCTTCAAATGACTGCGGTGACAATATTACTGAGGGACGGCTGATGTAAACATATGGCTGCATATGGCATTGCAAGCCCACAGAGCGCATGCGTCGGTCGTTCAAAGCTCTTGAAAGACAAAGATATAACACCCAACGCTCGCTCTGCGATCACAAAATTCCAGTAGCTGACTCTCAACAGATATTTATGAATATTTATGTTAAAACATATAATAAAGTTATAATTATCGTCGAACATAAACAGTCGTATGCAACTCGCCTATAATGGTAATTAAGACACTCGTATGGAAATTATAAAACTCGCATACGCTCGTTTTATAAAAAATACTCGTGTCTTAATTATAGCCATTATAGGCTCGTTGCATAATGTACTATTATAACATCATTTAGTGGATACAGTGTACCTAATATAGAGAGATATTTAGGACATATATGTCACATAAAGGGTTTTTTGGTTCATGTGGGGAGTGTAGTTGTAATTAAATATGGTTTGTACTATAAGTATTATAAACGACAACCTACATAACCTATTAATTCTTTACGAGAGGGTTTCATGACATGAAATAAAAGGCAAAACTATTGGCCTGGATAAAGATTATTGATGCGTGACTTCCCCCACTGTGCGTGACAAAAACCAGGGGTGTTATCTATTAACTAACGCGGCCCTGCGGGCCGCGCTATCAATCCACCATTGGTCTGGACGAAAATATTGGTCTAGGCAAAACCAATGTGAAACCCTCTTGTGAAGTTTTACCCATGACCTTACAGCTTATTCACTAACGGCAATAAATTTTCTCCTACAACTTTTCTGAGTGGTGATTTTTCACTTAATTTATTTAAGCAGTGAATCGTGTTTCCAAATAACAATTAGGCCTATCCCAGACTGAAAATGTCTGCCTAAATATTTTATTTTTTGCACTTTCAGAAAACAATTAGGTCTATCATGTACCAGTAGCCTAGGCCTACACCCTGCAACGACGATACAGTATGTACTGTTTCGTACAGTGACATTATTCAAGCCAATGAATACTGCTTATTTCTGAAGTGATGGAGTGGCAAGTCTTGTCGTGATTGTCAGGGAAGTTTCAGTGAAAAAAGTCAGTGGTGCTATAAAGTTATCAATAAACGTGGAAATGTGTGTACTTAGTCAGTTTCTTGTGCACTAACTTACTTATCTGGACAATTTTTCAAACGTTGGACAGTAAAATTAGGCTAATTCAATGAAGTTATGGCATGCTACAGTATTGTACATTATGAGTTATAATAAAACTATATTGCTATTCAAAATATCGAGGCTTAATACTAAACTG
Source organism: Meconema thalassinum (assembly GCA_946902985.2). Taxonomy (NCBI): domain Eukaryota; kingdom Metazoa; phylum Arthropoda; class Insecta; order Orthoptera; family Tettigoniidae; genus Meconema; species Meconema thalassinum. Next base: position 1,207,483,173 of record OX336388.2, read on the forward strand.
CAATGTTTATATCAAACATCTTTAATGGATATCAGGAAGTACTGGTATATTATTGGGAAGTAGGCTACTCCCCTGCGATTCAACTTACAAGCTCCTGAGGAAGTATGGATGTGTTTTTTCTCCTCACCATAGGCCATTTTGTTATTGAGCAACTGAGTTTAATTGGAGTTGTAACAGGTCATTTTATCACAGGCTGTGGTGAATTATGTAATACGGTACCAAATGGCAGGTAGGAGGTATTGGTGGTTGCCCCATTATTTAGAATGAGGTAGGACGATAGGCCTTAATTGTAGACTTCTCTAACCTGTTAATGAGCACACAGGTTAGGCTTTGTTAATTTGATTAGTTTTCAAACAAATGTGGCATTGTGGTAAACACTCAAATTGTATTGAGATGCAGTATTTGTTTCTCCTAAAGCCGTTGATGAGATTTGGCCTAAACTCTCGTGCAAAATATTTTAAACTGTTCCCTTATGCATTGATAGACCTTCTTTTAAAGTTCATTTAAGTTAATTCGACACTTACTGGTAGGGCCAACGGTACTTTATTTTCCCTAGTATTGATCATTCATACGTGATGTGATTCACAATATCCAGAAATGTTATATTTTCATGTTTTCACTTAATTTAGTTAAATATTGTAGGCCACATCTCTACGACTTATGCTCTAAGACGTAATGTGCATCCCGTACGCAATATTTTACAACTTTATTGAACAACTATGTTAATTTACTGTGGAAAATATACTTTTCTATGCTTTCTTGCCTCTGGACATCCATGCATGTACAGTTTTATACGATACAAATAGGAATTAATGACGACTCAAAGACGAAGCAAGCTACGAGGGAGCCATGTTGTATTGCTCCAGTTGCTTAGCAACGGAGCGGAAGTGACGTCGACTTCGGCAGCGTATAGACGTGATGATGTCCTCCTGGTGTTCATACAATTCATCATTATGACGGATTCTGTAAATTCCTCCTTCCTCTCTAATTGGACCTGATATCCTCCACAGGATCTTCCTCTCTGTTCTGAGTGGACCCTTTCTGGTCATTACAAGGCACTCAGAAGCATACAGAACAGATGGCTTTACGACCGAGTTATAGTGACTGAGTTTGAGGTTCTTGGAGAGGTACTTAGATGAATAGATACCACGACAGGAATGATAAGCCCTTTCAAACTTGGTACATCTCGCATCTATGGCTAGGTTCTCGCTCTGAATCGCAGAAATCCATTCTCTCAAGTACTTAACTGCAGGTACCTTTCGTATGGTAAGTTAGTGTCTGTGACAGGAATATTAGAAGGCGTCTCTTTGATATTGGTCATAAATTCAGTCTTCTGGATGTTGATCTTCAAACCAGTCTTAACCGCTACACTATAAAGACTCTGTAAGTTGTAAGTAGCCTCCTCTATATTGTTACGTGCCACCCCTAGTGGCACTTTCGTTAACTGGATTACGGTGGGTAGGAAGCACACCACCAATTACTGCTTAAAGAAATAATTAACTTTATTGTGGCCAGAAATATACACTACTCAACAGCAAATAGCAATTATTTGCTTACTCCAGTTTCCTCAAGTCGAGAATACTTCCCCTTTCACTTGTCAACAGACCACAGTTAATCCCTCGTAATGAGGTGGCCCCGTACGCTAGCTCGAAATAGCTGCACTAGCTCTGTCACTCACTGTTTCACAAGCACCACAATCACTTCCTCGGTGTCAAGAGAATCAGCTTCACTCGCTCAAAACACAGTTCCTCTGTAGGAGTCTCACTTCCCCGCTCCACTAGGGGTTTCGCAAGTCACCACACTTTTGTCGCTCACGATAATCGCTCACACTAGCTCGTAAAACACAACAACAACCACTGCTTGACGGGTCACTCTTATATAGCCGGCCGGTGACTCAATAAATGCTTCTAGATCCATCCAGAGTCCACGGCTTCTCGAGGTTTCCAGCGCTGGTCCAGTCACGAATGTTCTGGACTATCCCTTTGTCCTAGCAGCCCTGTTGCATAAGGCGCGCGCAATACAGGAGGCAGGGCACAGCCCAGCCCTGGGGCAGTTGTGACTCACGCGGCGAGTGATGACACAAACTCACAGCCGTAACAATATTATTTGCCAGTAGAATGAGGTCATCAGCAAAGGCTAAGCAAGGGACGAAGAGAGAACTTCGAATTATAGAAAAATATGACATATAAATTGTGTTAAACTTCACCAGGAAATTAAAATTACTTAGAGAAATCGAATATTCGAGATTAGGCGGGAATACAAGTGTATAAACACCCTAAATTGAAAGAAATATTACATGAATTTATCACTTTACTAACACAAACAATTACCCCATTGTTTGTGTGTTAATCAAGTGATATTTATTTGAAGTTAGGGTGTTTGAATAATTGTACTCCCTACCTAATATAATTGGGCACAAACGTGTTGACCGAATGAAAGGCATGCTATAATAACTGCTTTAGGGAGGGATCAGGTAGGTGCCCCCGGGCTTGAAATAAGGTACTATCCAGACTTTTGCCTGGATGGAGTGTGGGAAATGCTTAAGAGAAAACATACTCAGGATAGTCACTGCCAGCGCCAAGATTCGAACCTCAGATCTCCAGATTACTGCAGCTCCCGCGTTGGGGTCATGGTGAGCAATTCAATTTAATGTTACACGGGGGTGTTGTCAATAAAACATTTGACATAGGACTGTTACCAAGAAGAGGCAGTTTGCGCTGATATCTTTTTAATTGTTATAAATTGGAAATTAAATAACGATAAACGAGGACAAGACAGGCTGTAGATCAGCAGAATCAGACAAAGTGCTATGCAACGGCAAGGAACTGAAGATAGTAAACAATTTCAAATACAGTGCCTTGGTCTCGCGCTTCAGGTTACAGGAGGAAACTTCAGACTACACACAAGAGCAAAGACAGCTGCCGCAATGAAAGAAATATACGCCATAAGCAATATCACTCTAATAGCACTTGGAACAGCAATGGCGCTCTTCCGAGCAAAGGTCATATCCGTGCTGACATACGGACTAGATTAACCCGGGAGTTCCTCTTCCTCAACTACAAACAATTGGAAGAACTCGAAAAGGTGAAATTCAGATTTCAGAAAAGAGCCCTAGGAGTACACAGGGCAGCCAAGTGCCGACTGGCATATGAGGTATGAGCTCACGAGAGAGACGTTCCTCATAGAGGATCTCCGGACACATGACCTCGGCAGATGAACTCTTAGTTCAGCGCCTTTTGTCTGATAACATGTGTTATTGAGGTGTCTGTAATAACGTTTATATTCATAATTTATGTGAGGATTGGGAAGGAAGCGGGCGTGACATTAAGTTAGGAACCATCCCGGCATTTGCCTCACGAGGCTGAATGCACCCCGTTCCAGCTCTAAGAACAGAATAAAATTTCTAGGCTGAGCCGAGAATCAAACTCGGACTTCCAGGAATGCTAGCCGCTACACCATCAGGCGGTCAATATTATTACGTAACCAGGGCATGAACTTGCCTCTAATTCATGATCAGAAATTCAGAGGGGACTGGAAGGGAGAACGGGGAGGTTATACTTAGGGAATCAAAATTGTCTGACCGGGATTGGCGTACAGAGAGCAGTTCCGATATAGGCTATTGCTATGTTAATTTTCACGACCATTCATATCCATAACGTAGATCGTGATATAATACACACATCAAAAAAAGTTTTGCATCACCTCGGTTCCCAGATCTCCGGCATATAGACGTTGACTGTGTATATTGTATCCAAGATACAGTCCCTTTGACTGTTCATAGATGTCACTAAAACTGCTCAAAGATGTAAACAACCATGCATGAGCAGGGCCTATTAGACGGAGGGGGTACGACAGCCGATCAGTTCCAGTCATTCCACCAGGACGAAGGTACGCTGCTCATGTTGTCTGTAGTTCTACCATGCCTAGAAGGTCAATACCGCAGTTCGATCGCGTCCGCATTGTTACTTTGTGTCAAGAAGGGCTCTCAACAAGGGAAGTTTCCAGGCGTCTCAGAGTGAACCAAAGCGATGTTGTTCGGACATGGAGGAGGTACAGAGATACAGGAACTGTCGATGACAGGCCTCGCTCAGGCCGCCCAAGGGCTACTACTGTAGTGGATGACCGCTACTTACGGATTGCCGCTCGGAGGAACCCTGACAGCAATGCCACCATGTTGAATAATGCGTTTCGTTCAGCCACAGGACGTCGTGTTTCAACTCAAACTGTGCGCAATAGGCTGCATGATGCGCAACTTCACTCCCGACGTCCATGGCGAGGTCCAGCTTTGCAACCCCGACACCATGCAGCGCGGTACAGATGGGCCCAACAACATGCTGAATGGACCCCACGGAATTGGCATCACGTTCTCTTCACCGATGAGTGTCGCATATGCCTTCAACCAGACAATCGTCGGAGACGTGTTTGGAGGCACCTTGGTCAGGCTGAACGTCTTAGACACACTGTCCAGCGAGTGCAGCAAGGTGGTGGTTCCCTGATGTTTTGGGGTGGCATTATGTGGGGCCGACGTACGCCACTGGTGGTCATGGAAGGCTCCGAAACGGCTTTACGATACCTGAATGACATCCTCCGACCCATAGTGCAACCATATCGGCAGAATATTGGAGAGGCATTTGTCTTCATGGACGACAATTCTCGACCTCATCGTGCACATCTTGTGAATGCGTTCCTTCAAGATAACGACATCACTCGACTACAGTGGCCAGCATGTTCGCCAGACATGAACCCTATCGAACATGCCTGGGATATGTTGAAAAGGGCTGTTTATGGACGTCTTGACCCACCAACCACTCTGAGAGATTTACGCCGAATTGTCGTTGAGGAGTGGGACAATTTGGACCAACAGTGTCTTGATGAACTTGTGGATAGTATGCCACGGCGAATACAGGCATGCATCAATGCAAGAGGACGTGCTACTGGGTATTAGAGGTAGTGGTGTGTACTGCAATCTGGACCACAAATGCTGAAAGTCTAGCTGTATGATGGTACAACATGCAATGTGTGGGTCTCATGAGCAATAAAACGAGCTGAAATGTTGTTTGTGTTGATCTCTATTCCCTTTGTATTTAACGGTTCCGGAACTCTTGGAACCGAGGTGATGCAAAACTTTTTTTGATGTGTGTAAATAGCTTACTTTATCATTTCAATTTTCAACCTTGATAACGGGGATTGCAGGTGACCAAACCACGTCGGTATATTAAATTTAGGCCATACAATATCTTTAGTTATGGGGCTATTCTTATGATAATGAAAATTTGGGGATGGTTTTACAGTAATATTTTTCATTGCGTAAAGTTTATACAATTTTATTTTTTTGTCGTTGTAGAGACCCAATATTGACCAACAAAATGTACACAACATTATTGACGTTAGGACTATGTGGATGCTTTTAATTAAAGCAATAATTATTTACTAATTTGAAATATGAAGAAACAAGGGTGGGTTGTACCTTACCTTTCTTCATCCGGCCCGGATTCGATTCCCGGTCACTGCATGTGTCCATGTGAGTTTTTCGAAGTGAAATATCACGTCCTATGGTTCTGTTACGTGCCACCCCCTAGTGGCACTTTTGTTAACTGGATTACGGTGGGGGTACAAAGCACAACACCAATTACTGCTTAAAGAAATAATTAACTTTATTGTGGCCAGAAAATTACACTAATCAGCAAATACAAGCAATTAGGAACCTTCTCCAGTTTCCTCAAGTCTCTTCCTTATGCGCTCTTGGCCCCTTTCACTTGCAACAGACCACAGAAGTTAATCCGTCCTAATGAGTCCGGTGGCCTTGGCAGAAGCTACCTGCCCCTCTACCTCAGGTACAACAAATACAGTTACTTACGAGCACTTGATGCACGCTGTTCACAAGCTGGGAGAAACAATGTCACAGGATTTCGTAACTCGCACAGCACTTCGTCACCACACTTCTGTCGCACAAGATAATCGCTCGCACTAGCTCGTAAAACACAACAACAACCACTGCTTGACGGGTCACTCTTATATAGCCGGCCGGTGACTCAATAAATGCTTCTAGATCCATCCAGAGTCCACGGTTTCTCGAGGTATCCAGCGCTGGTCCAGTCACGAATGTTCTGGACTATCCCTTTGTCCTAGTAGCCCTGTTGCATAAGGCGCGCGCAATACAGGAGGCAGGGCACAGCCCAGCCCTGGGGCAGTTGTGACTCACGCGGCGACTGATGACACAAACTCACAGCCGTAACACCACCCCCTTCCTAAAAAGGCTGATCGTCCCGATCAATCATTGGTCCGTCTGTGTCCCTCCGTAGGCTGCCAGGCGATCTCGATGCACGATCTTCATCTTCGCCCTCGGGCTCCGCTGGATCCTGTAGACGACATCGTTGATCCGTTTCACGACTCGGTACGGGCCCTCCCAGGACTTCTGCAGTTTGGATGACAGGCCTTTCTTCCGTAATGGGTTGAAGAGCCAGACCAGGTCGTCCTCGTGGAATCCGCCGGCATCCGTCTGCTGGTCGTATCGGGTCTTCATTCGGTCGGTCTCGATCCGCAGTTTCCTCCTCGCGAACGCGTGTACGTCCTCCAGTTGGTCGACCAGTTCTTGACAATACTGGCTCACCGGGATCGGATCATTCCCAGGTCGGCCGAAGGCAAGATCGACAGGTAGACGGAGCTCCCTCCCAAACATGGCCCGGGCTGGTGTGCACCCGGTGGCTTCATGCACGGCGGCGCGGTAGGCCAGGAGAAATAGTGGAAGATGCTTGTCCCAATCCCTCTGGTGCTCGCTGACGACTATTCGGAGATGGTTCTCGACGGTGCGATTGAATCGCTCTACCATCCCGTCGTTCTGAGGGTGTAGCGGCGTTGTCCTTGTCTTCCGGATCCCCTGCAGCTGGCATAGGTTCTGGAACACCTGCGACTTGAAGTTCCTCCCTTGGTCGGAGTGCAGCTCCAGGGGTACTCCGTACCGGCTGACGAATTCCTTCACCAGGGTCTCTGCGATCGTCGCGGCTTCTTGGTTAGGGAGCGCATACGCCTCCGGCCATTTGGTAAAGTAGTCGCTGACGACTAATATGTAGCGGTTCCCTGCCTCGCTTAACGGGAATGGCCCAGCCACATCGATGGCCACTCTCTCCATGGGGCCGCCCACGTTGTAGGTCTTCAGTGGACCCCGTCGTCTTCGTCCTGGGCCCTTGCTGGCTGCGCAATCGTGGTACCTCGCGCAGTGGTTCTCCACGTCTGTTCGGCATCCGATCCAGTAGAACCGCTCTCTCAGCTTCTCCAGGGTCTTCTTTATCCCTAGGTGTCCACCAGATGATCCTCCATGAACTTCCTTCAGGACTTCCTCCGTCATAGCCTTTGGAACGACGACTTGTTCCCGAGATGTCTTCCCGTCGGTGCTCTCCCAGGTACGGCAGATGAGGCCATCCCTTACAATCAGCGAGTCCCACTGTGCCCAGTAGGACTTAAACTTTGGGCTGCAGTCACTCACAATGTTCCACCCGGGTCTGGGGACACAGGCCCTCTTCCATTCGGCTATCAGTCCCAGGTCATCATCTTCCGCTTGCGCCCGCGTGAAAGATTCGCGGCTCCAGCTCCCTTGAAGTTCCACGGTAGTCCTTAGGCACTGTATCCCGGTGTTCTCCTCCCTTCGGGCACAGAAGGTGCAGTCTTCGGGGCACGGTCTTCGTGACAGGGCGTCGGCGTTAGAATGCAGTTGGCCTTTCCTGTGCTGAATCTCAAAGTTATACTGTTGAAGCCTCTCTAACCACCGCGCGAGTTGACCCCCGGGCTGCTTAAAGTTCAGGAGCCACCGCAGGGATGCATGGTCGGTCCTGATGAGAAATTCTTGCCCGTACAGATACTTGTGGAAGTGTTCAATGGTCTTCACGATGGCGAGCAGCTCCTTCCTGGTGACGCAGTAGTTCCTTTCTGGCTTTGACAAGGCCTTGCTGAAGTAGGCCACTACTCTCTCCTCGCCGTCCACTACCTGCGACAGGATTCCCCCTATGCCAAAGTCGCTGGCATCGGTATCGACGACGAACCTTGTTCCAGGTCTGGGGTAGGCCAGAATAGGCGCGGTGCACACAGCCTGCTTGAGTTGTTCGAAGGCACTGTGGCATTCTGCTGTCCACGTGAAGAGTTGGTCCTTCTCAGTCAGGCGATGTAAAGGTTTGGCGATGTCGGCGAATCCCCTCACGAAGCGACGGTAATAAGTGCTGAGTCCCAGGAAGCTTCGTAGTTGGGACTTGTCCTTCGGAACTGGCCACCCCCTCACAGCTGCGGTCTTCTCTGGGTCGGTGCGCACCCCTTCCTCGGAGACGATATGCCCAAGGTACTGGACCCGCTTCTGGAAGAGCTGACACTTCTTGGGGCTCAACTTCAGCTGGGCAGCCCGTTGCTTCAACAAGATCTCCTTCAGATTGCTGTAGTGCTCCTCGAAGCTTCTCCCCAGAAAGATGACGTCGTCTAGGTAGACCAGGCAGGTCTTCCAGTGTAGTCCCCTCAGAATGGACTCCATTAGCCTTTCGAAGGTCGCAGGGGCGTTGCACAGACCGAATGGCATGACGGTGAACTGCCAGAGCCCGCTGCCCACAGAGAACGCCGTTTTCTCGCGGTCCTTAGGGTGGACCTCCACCTGCCAGTAGCCACTCTTCAAGTCCAAGGTGGAGAACCATCTTGACCCTGATATGGTGTCCAGCGTGTCGTCGATCCGGGGTAGAGGGTAGCTGTCCTTCTTCGTGACGTCGTTCACCCGCCTGTAGTCCACGCATAACCTGGTGGAACCGTCCTTCTTCTTCACAAGCACGACCGGAGAACTCCAAGGACTATGTGATGGCTCGATCACCCCTTGCTCCTTCATCTCTTCTACCATTCGGTCGACTTCGGCTTGCTTGGCGAGCGGGACACGTCGGAATGGGGCCCTAATCGGTGCGCTGTCCCCAACGTCGATTCTGTGCTGGACCAAGCTTGTCCTGCCGAAGTCTTTGCTTCCCACGGGGAAGACATCCTGGAATTCGCGTAGCAGGTCCTGAAGTTGGTGTGATTGTTCCTCGTCTAAATGGTCCTGGGATCCTTGGTACAGCTTCTGTAGTTCTTCTGGCAGTGTGCGTCTTCTTCGGTTGTCCGTCTGCAGGTGTCCGTCCGTCGTGTCGGTGATGCGGGCAATCCAGGTAACGGGCTCGCAGACTCCTAGGTTGGTGTCCCGGTGAACCGTAATGTCGTAGTCGTTCAGGTTGGACAGGCGGACGTACGGCCGAGACGTCGTGTTGATGAGGGTCTTGGCAACTAGCAATCCTTTTGTCTGGATGTCCTCATATTTTGGCTCGATGACAGCCGCCACTCCCTCAGCAGTTCCGTCGACAATTACGGCGGCGCTGACCTCCGTCCTGGCAGGAACGATGACGTCCTCTCTCAGCCTTACTCGTCGTGCGGCGACGGCCTCGTGTGCTGGTTGCAAAGCAAGTTCCTCACCTCCGAAGTGCAGAGTGTTGGTACTCAGGTCCAAGATGATGTTGCTCTGGTCCAGGAAGTCCAGTCCGATGATCACTTCGTTTGATACATCAGCCACAAGCACTGGATGCTTTATCACCCGTCGACCAATGACGAACTCCAGTGATGCTTCGCCATGTACCGGTGCGGTCTCTCCGGTCGCGGTTATTAGCTCCCTTTATGTGGGGTGCACTCTCCACTTCGGGATCACAGAGGGATTGACGGTGGTCCTTGATGCTCCCGTGTCGATCAGCATGTGCCAGCTCACTCCGTTGATGACTCCGTCGACCATCAGGCTGCTATTGTCCCTCCGTAACTTCGTCACACGCACTTGGACTGCCGGGGCTTGACGACTGTCACAAGCCAACCTTTGCCCCCCCAAGGCTGGCTAATACTCGTTTCCCTGGGCCGCGCGGTTTTTCAGACGACTGATTTCCCGTCGGATACCCTCGGCGGCGGCGATCACCGCAGTCCTTGCTCAGGTGGCCTTTCTTACCGCAGGCCCAGCAGGTCGGTAGTCCTCTTCCAGGCCGCCTCTCCGGTTTTCTTCCGGCTGTGTCGTTGCTGGTGGTGCCGCGACTATCGAAGAAACGGCTTAGCGCCTCCATCAATTCGTCGGCCAGGGGCTTGGTCTCGTTGGTTTTTGCTGGTTCATCGACGTCCACTTGACGCACCCGCGCGTGCATTCTGGATGCCTGTTTTGCCGTCTCGAATTCAAGTGCGTGGCTCAGCGCATCTGCCAGGGTCTTATTGCGCGCGAGTCGCAGCGCCTGTTGAGTGTCCGAGTCCCGTAGCCCGTCGGTGAAGGTCTGCGTCGCTATCTGCTCCAGAAAGTCGGCCGGCGCTGTTGGGTAGGCAAGCCTTACGAGGCGTGCGATGTCCATCTCGAACTCCTGCAGGGTTTCCGCGTTCTTCTGTACCCGGGTCCGGAGCTGCATCTGGTAGGCCTGCTGAAGATGGCTATCTCCATATCGGGACTCCATATGGGCGATCAGTGAAGCGTAGTCCTGGGATCCAGTCGGGATGGCCTGAAGGACGTTCAGGGCGTCACCTCTCAGCGCTACAATGAGAGCTGTAGCCTTTTCTGTGTTGTTCCAGTTATTTATGGAACAGGCCGCCTCGAACTGACGTAAGTAGGTGCTCCACGGGACCTTTCCGTCGAAGGTTGGGGGCGTCACTCTGCTATGTCCCGTTCCTGATATTCCCGGTGTAACGGTGGGCGGGCGTTGGCGCAGCTCGGCAACTTCCTCTTGTAGGGCTTTGACTCTCTCATCCACCCCGGTCGGCGGGCGTCGGCGCAGCTCGGCGACTTCCTCTTGTAGGGCTTTGAATCTATCTTCCATCCCTGTCGGCGGGAGTCGGCGCAGCTCAGCAAATTCCTTTTGTAGAGCGTTGAATCTCTCTTCCACCCCCATCAGCGGTCGTTGGCACAGCTCGCAACTTCCACTTGCAAGGCGTTGAATTTCTCCTCCACCCCCATCAGCGGGCGTTGGCGCAGCTCGGCAACTTCCACTTGCAAGGTGTTGAACTTCTCCTCCACTGCCGCGACTTCCTCACGTAGGCCCTGTTCTAATTTCCTTTGGCTCTCCTCTAATTTCGTCAGCAGACACTCTTCCAGATTTTTCTGGCCATCCAGAAATTTGGCGGTTAGGTCCTCTGCTAACTTATTCTGGCTGTCTTCCATCTGCTTCAGTTCCTCCGCTAACTTATTTTGGCCTTCTTCTAATTTGGAAGTTAGGTCCTCTGCTAACTTACTTTGGCTGTCCTTCAGGTCCTCTGCTAACTTCTTCTGGCCATCCTCCATCTTCTTCTGGCCATCCTCCATCTTCTTCTGGCCGTCTTCCATTTTGGTTTCCATGCCATTTAACTTTTCTAGCAGTGCTGCCAATTTCTCCTCCATTTTAGTTGTTTGTCTTGTAAAGGGCATGCACTCACAGGAAAATTAGAGAAAATGACCTGCTCGGGTTTTGAAACCAGGACCGTCAGGTGTTGTGCTTGAGTTCGTAATCCGGCTTCTGACACCAGTTGTTACGTGCCACCCCCTAGTGGCACTTTTGTTAACTGGATTACGGTGGGGGTACAAAGCACAACACCAATTACTGCTTAAAGAAATAATTAACTTTATTGTGGCCAGAAAATTACACTAATCAGCAAATACAAGCAATTAGGAGCCTTCTCCAGTTTCCTCAAGTCTCTTCCTTATGCGCTCTTGGCCCCTTTCACTTGCAACAGACCACAGAAGTTAATCCGTCCTAATGAGTCCGGTGGCCTTGGCAGAAGCTACCTGCCCCTCTACCTCATGTACAACAAATACAGTTACTTACGAGCACTTGATGTACGCTGTTCACAAGCTGGGAGAAACAATGTCACAGGATTTCGTAACTCGCACAGCACTTCGTCACCACACTTCTGTCGCACAAGATAATCGCTCGCACTAGCTCGTAAAACACAACAATAACCACTGCTTGACGGGTCACTCTTATATAGCCGGCCGGTGACGCAATAAATGCTTCTAGATCCATCCAGAGTCCACGGTTTCTCGAGGTATCCAGCGCTGGTCCAGTCACGAATGTTCTGGACTATCCCTTTGTCCTAGTAGCCCTGTTGCATAAGGCGCGCGCAATACAGGAGGCAGGGCACAGCCCAGCCCTGGGGCAGTTGTGACTCACGCGGCGACTGATGACACAAACTCACAGCCGTAACAGTTCGTATTCCACGTAAAAAGGAGGTCCCGTGGCTCAGGGGGTGGTGGTAAATATAGTCTATTCTGTGCCCTGAAACTAAATGTAATAATCCTCCAAATATCAGTCGTTTAGATGTCAATCTACATGAAACAGTTTGACCCCGGAAAATAGTCTCCCTGTCAATATACTGTATCTCGACATGAAATAGAATTTAGACTGAGCTCTGAATTTTCTGTAATAACATGTTTTCGTGATCGGGACGCTGCCTCGCGGTCAGGCAGCTACTCAATTGACCTCACGAGGCTGAGTGCACCCCGTTCCAGCCCTCACGTCAGTTTCTAAAATCCCTGACGGAGCCGGGAATCGAACCCGGGGCCTCCGGGTGAGAGGCAGGCTTGCTACCCCAACACCACGGAACGTCAATAATGCATTGTAATAATTATAACGACTCAACTATTACTAAAAGACCGCTTTTCCTCCAATCTCGGCTTCACCCACGGGCTCTGAGAGAGATCATTCCTCTACTGACGCAAGGACAGTGTCTTGGAACTTGACACACGTTGTCAGCAGATACAACTGGGGATGGACACAGACCGATCGCCCAGGTGATCGCTAAATTGGGTCTAATTAAGGCACGGTCAGGGAAGGGATTTGGGAGGGAAGTCGGGCCGTGGACCTGTTGAAAGGAAACGTCCCGGAATGGTAAACCATGAAAACCATTTCAGGACGGCCGAGGTGGAATTCGAAACCATGCTCTCCCGATGCCAGCGAGGCACGACCACCGTCGCCGGTATAATAATTAGGACTCGGATTTTTTGGTAAATAAATATTTTTTAATGTAAATACATATTTTAAGCATTTCTTCTATAAATACATAAATTCCTGCTTTTCTCTTATTAGCACATAAAAATACATGATTTTTACATTTTTAAAATCAGTATGCTAGATCTTTCAGTTTATTGAATTTTTGTTCTGAGTTACTTCAACGGTGAAGAACCTGTGAGCTATCTAATCTTCATGCAGAGCGTAGGTCAGCTTGCAACTGTGTTATTTTTAACTTGTCGCCATGTGCCACTCACTGTGGAAGCCGGGGATTTCCTTATCCATAGCCATATTGCACCACATGCTAGACCTCCCCCTCCCTCAGCTACCTGGAACCAGTGTCACTCACATGCAGTTCATTTCTGTCACTGGGAGGTGTAAGGCAGTTCTACGATGCCTAAAGTAAAAACAACTACAAGTTATCGTCTGTTCCAGAATTTAAAGATAATTTTACTTCTGATGGGGGCGTTCTGTTCTGCCAACCATGTGGGAAAGGAATCATGGCTGAACAGCGATCTCAAGTTACACAACACCTCAAGGGCAAGAAACGTATTGCCACAGTTTCGAGGCCTTCAGAATAAGTGTTGCCCGTTAATTGTCGGTCATTTCTGATGGCCAACCTGAAGATGTATCTCGTTGTGTATTGTAATGCTCCAACAGTCAGTGAGACATAGAATAAATTGCATTCGTGAGTACTGAATATTGTTTACTAGCAGTAGTACCCGGCTTCGCCCGGTGGAATGATGATAATGTTTTAAGGTCTCCTTAGAAATATAATGGACTTAAAATCTAAGTCATTTGCCCCCAAAGACAATGAGGGAGTAATATCTAGGTCATTTGCCCTTTTGATAAGGATGATAATAAAAACTACTGTTGAATTGACACGTCAAACTTACAAACTACCGTAATAGAAATACATATTTCAAAATTCACAGGCGAGGAAGACTTATTGTGTGTGGTGATTAATGGTGTAATGGGCGTAACATCTACTGTAGGTCATTTGCTCTTATGATGAGGATGATAAGGGAAACTACTACCGGTATTGGATTGACACTTCAACGTATAATGTAGGCTACACAATGTACTGTAATAAAAATAACTATATGGCGGCTTCGGTGGCGTATTTGGTAGCATGCTGAGCTTCTATGCCCAAGATAGCGGGTTCAATCCCGGCCGAAGCCGTCGGATATTTTAAGAGCGTTAAAAATCCGTCAGTATGCCTTTCTTCGGAGGGGAAGTAAAGCCGGCGGTCCCATGTCAGATTTATGGCATGTTAAAGAACCTTCCACTAATTACAGCTGTGTGAAGCTAAATTGGATAGGTAAACAACGCGCATTGATGTCTACGTCCGTTGCCAAGAGCCGACTGCAGTGGCGTCTAGCAGCTAAGTTCCGAACTTGGCCTAGTAGTCGTTGACGGTGGCGCTTGGCGGCAAAAGTACGAACTATTTGAAGAATTCTAAGTTGCAGTTTGTACTTAAATTAAAAACAGATAACACACACTAATACAGTCATCACAATTAACACCGGTTATCAGACAGATTCTACACACACCCAAAGTACACGGGGCTACATGACCGCGTTGTCGCAGCCCCTAAACTTAAGAACCAACCAAAAATAAATATTTTAAAAATCACAGCCGAGAAAGACTTTATGCGGCGGTGATTATTGGTATGATGCGCGTAACATCTAGGTCATTTGCACTTATGATGATAATAATAAGGTAATGAAAAAATGACTACTAAACGAACATGGTGTTATTTTAAAACTGATATAGGTAATTCAGGTGTCTAGCTTCGATGTCTTCCAAAGTCTCAACCTTATTTTCTGGCTTAGGCCTGTACTGGATGCGTCTAGTGAAAGAGCGTACTGCTCGGCAAAGACAAAGAATATAGGTCCAAGCTGCACGAACCTGAGATGATCGCAGATGATGACGAAATATGATGACACACGTTCGGGGTTCCCCGTCCTATACAGATTGACCGGGAATCACTCACTGTTTCGCAACGGCCCTGTGCTGGCATCAGCATAGACAGCAGGAGATAACACGGCGGTCTCTGGAAAGTACACTCAAGTCACCTCGCGATGAATCAGCAAGCTATTCTCACAACTGACCCCCCCCCCAGGGTCTCACAACTTGTGGGACGTGGGTTGGCGACCACGGAACCCCAGCTGAGTCTGGCATCGCTTCTACTTCCTGGTGCCGGGCTCATTTCAGTTCTCATTCCTGTCGGCCTCCCTTGGTCAACTCTTGTTCTCTTCCGACCCAGACTGTATTAGGGTATCCGAGGGCTAGGGAGTCTTTCAATTTCCCGCCTTAATTGGCTTTGTCTCATCTTTCCTGATACCCTCATTCTTCGAGGGGTCTGCCTTCTTTTCCTTTTCATAATATCTCCTGTCTTCTGCTCAAGGCCCTCAAAGAGGCAGGGTGTGTGTAGACCCACCACTTCTGGTACACCCTCAAGGGCTCATGACTGGTGAGTTAGGAAGCTGGCAACCCCGAGGAATTCCTGAGCTACATGCAGGGAATGGAGTGGTAGGCCTATGTCAGAAATTTCAAGTGGACAGTGTTACGCATCGGGTTCCAAAGGGTAAGTAAGTATACACACTTTGTTTTCGATCGGTGAACGATGTAGATTTGTACCAAAGGGCCTTAATGCGGGAAATGGAGTGGTCTATCCGAAATTTCGAGTGGACAGTGTTACTCGTCGAGTTCCAAAGGGTAATTATGTAAAATCTGGTTGAGATCGGTGAAACGGTGTAGTTTTCTGCCAAAGGGCCAAAAAGCAGGGAATAGTGTGGTCTGTCCGAAATTTAAAGTGAACTGTGTAACTTGTCGGGTTCTACGGGTAAGTATATAAAATTGGGGTCAGATCGGTGAAACGGTGTAGATTTGTGCCAAACAGCCTAAATGCAAGGGATGGAGTGGCCTCGCCGCAATTTCAAGCAGACAGTGTTAGTCGCAGTGTTCCAAAGGGTAAATATACAAATTTTGGTTGAGATCGGTGAAACGGTGTAGATTTGGGACAAAGGGCCTAAATGCAGGGAATGGAGTGGTCTGTCCGCAATTTCAAGTAGACAGTGTTACTCGCTGGGTACCAAAGGGTAAGTTTCCGAATATTGGTTCTTATCGGTGAAACGGTGTAGATTTGTGCCAAAGTGCCTAAATGCAGGGAATGGGGTGGTCTGTCCGAAATTTTAAGTGGACAGTGTTACTCGCAGGGTTCCAAAGGGTAAGTATACAAAGTTTGGTTCAGATCGGTGAAACGGTGTAGATTTGTGCCAAAGGGCCTAAATGCAGGGGATGGAGTAGCCTCTCCGCAATTTCAAGCAGACAGTGTTAGTCGCAGTGTTCCAAAGGGTAAATATACAAATTTTGGTTGAGATCGGTGGAACGGTGTAGATTTGGGCCAAAGGGCCTAAATGCAGGGAATGGAGTGGTCTGTCCGCAATTTCAAGCAGACAGTGTTACTCGCAGGGTTCCAAAGGGTAAGTATACACATTTTGGTTCAGATCGGTGAAACGGTGTAGATTTGTGCAAAAAGGGCCTAAATGCAGGGAATGGCGTGGTCTGTCCGAAATTTCAAGCAGACAGTGTTACTCGCAGGGCACCAAAGGGTAAGAATACGAATTTTGGTTCTGATCGGTGAAACGGTGTAGATTTGGACCAAAGGGCCTAAATGCAGGGAATGGGGTGGTCTGTCCGAAATTTTAAGTGGTCAGTGTTACTCGCAGGGTTCCAAAGGGTAAATATACAAATTTTTGTTGAGATCGGTGAAACGGTGTGGATTTGGACCAAAGGGCCTAAATGCAGGGAATGGGGTGGTCTGTCCGAAATTTCAAGTGTACAGTGTTACTCGCAGGGTTCCAAAGGTTAAATATACAACTTTTGGTTCAGATCGGTGAAACGGTGTAGATTTGTGCAAAAGGGCCTAAATGCAGGTCATGGGGTGGTCTGTCCGAAATTTAATGTTGACAGGGTTACCCGCAGGGTTCCAAAGGGTAAGTATACAAATTTTGGTTCAGATCGGTGAAACGGTGTAGATTTGTATACATAACAGACAGACAGACAGACAGACAGACAAACTTTGTGCTTTATATATATAGATATTCCCATTAATAAAGTAACTTATAATTAAATATTTTTACCTTTTTGTCACATAATTCAGGTATTTTTAATACATAAAAATAAAAATTTTCCCGATTTTTAGCACCTAAAAATTCGAGCCCTAATAATAATAATAATAATAATAATAATAATAATAATAATAATAATAATAATAATATCGTATGGCCTCGAGTGCCGGGTGCAAGCTTTGTTATTTGACACCTAGAGGACAGCTTGCATGTCAAATATTTGTCGTTCCTTGGAGCGCTATGAAAGTCAAGAAGATATTATCTAAGGTCCTTGACACTATAGCGCTTTCTAGTAGAGAAAGGAGGAGCTTTGTGTTGACGGAAAATCCCGAGATTAATTTTGCCATTTAGAACACGGCTTAATGAATTCAAATGGGTTCTTTAACATGGCAACAACGTATGACATGCGTGCCGTGATTTTTGTCATCTTTCAAAAAGTCACTTACAACGGCCAGGAGCGAACCTGCAAGCTTGGGGGGTTGAAAGTCCGACAAGATAACCACTCACCCACCGTGGCAAGCAATAATACTAATAATAAAGAAACAACAGAATTAATATTTATTTTCAAGAGTTCCTTTTTATTGGTTCCATTATTGTTCTTATAGCCTACCTTTAAATCTTTATTTTACTTTAAGTTATAATGCAGTTATGTACTGTACCTTTTATAGTTATACGGGCCCACAAAGCCATCAGATACACGCTCAGTACAAGAATGTTTGCGTGTAGCAGACCCATTAGACCAATGTCAAGCGGAAGTTGTGTGTTAACTAAAGGGTGGGGATCATCCGTCTGCTTTAGGTCACTCATTATGTAACTGAAGCTCTATTTATATTCTAGTTACTATTGTGGACCATACAAACTACAGACAAAACGTTGGAAGCGAGTTACGAACAGATGTTGTTGCTTTTTTTAGGGGCTGCGACATAGTTGTCAGCTAGCCCCATGTATTTGTATGTGTGAGCGCAATTTATGTAATAACCTGTGTTATTGTGTTGGCTGTACTAGTGTGTGTATTTGTAAATTGGGGTAGGATTGGGAAAGAGGTGGCCGTGGCCTTAAGTTAGGAACCATCCCAGCAATTGCCTGGAGTAGAAGTTGGGGAAACCACGGTAAACCACTTCCAAGATGGCTGAGGTGGCAATTGAACCCTTCTCTTCTAAGTTTAGCCTCACGAAACTGAGTGTACCCCGTTCCAGCCCTTACAACAGAATTAAAATTTCTTGGCAGAACCGGGAATCGAACCCAAGAACGATAGTCACTACACCACGAGGTGGTCTTACGAACAGAGATGAAGCGACATCTCATAATTCACCTTAAGGCTGTGCGGTCAAAAATTGAAATTTTATTTTTATTTTTACTCTTAATCTCTAATGTAGGTCTTTGTGAGATATTATATGCGTTTTGAAGAAAATAACGACGGCTCGTTTGCTGAGGACATGGCTTCAAAGTGGCTATTTTGAGCGTTAAAGGTACAATCTCCACGACGAAACTAATAATCGGAAGACACCGAAATTTATGTACAACAACCCCTGTAGTAGTACCTGCAATAGGAACAATTCTTATTACGAAATTCAAATTTTGTATTAACCTCTTCAGATTTGAATACCATTTTTAGTGAGAAAATATTGTTATATTAACTTCAAAGTTTTATTAATTTGATGTGGCTCTTATTCTGAGCAGTAGAAAAGTTCGATAAAGAAAATTGGTTCAGCGATATACCCGTGGTGATTGTACCTTTCAGAGTCTACAAAACGCAGGTTGAATCAGTCACACACACATACACACACGCGTGCACACACACAGCGGTAAGACAAGGTCTTGGGCAAGAGCGCGCTCGGGCACCTGCCTACCCTCTCCTTCAACACCTTTGCTATCGCAGCTTCCGCCTCCCTCCCGCCCTGACTCATCATGCCAGTCCACACGACCACAGACTAGAGCAGAGTTTACCAACCTTTTGAAGTTCACGGCACCCTTGGGAATAACATTAAACACTAGGGGCATCCTTCCTTGAATAAAAAAAAATATGTTTCATATGTAAATTTATTGAAATATTTTATAATAAGTAACGTACACCATAACATAATACAGTCAACTTTACTACAGTCAGTGAGTAAAAATACATCAAAATTTTGTTCGATAAATCGTTAATGTGAAACTTGTGATTCATGTTTAGAGCACAGATACGTGTTATCGGGCCTTGCAGTTGACAATGAAACACGCAAATCATCCTCAAGGTTATTCAGTCTATTTCTTGCTTTGGATTTTATTGTCACCAGAGCAGAGAAGGCTTGCTCGCATAGATAGGATTTTGGAAGGGGCGAAAGTGTGTTAATTGCTTTCTTCATTAGGTTAGGATACTACTCTTTCCACTGAAGCCCAAAAGTAGCCACCGACGCCTAACTCTTGGTGGACTTACCTTTGAGTGTGGAATCGGCACAAAGATCAATAAATTCATCTCGTTCGCAACCAGTGAAATCTATTTCCTCGCACTATCTATGAAATCAAATGGTGAGACAACCCAGTTGACATTCATAGTGGAAATAGATGGAAAGTATGTATCTATTGCTTCTTGCAATCTTGATAAGTGATCACAAATGCGGTCTTTCAGCTTACCCAGATCGTTATCTACTGCCAGATGAAGAAAGTTTGAAAGACCTCCTTTCTGAACTGCAGACGTCCAAGAACTAAGTTTTCTTTTAAAATCTTTCATTTTATTGGTTGAGGAAATTATTGTTTCCTGTCTACCCTGCATTGAAACATTCAGTTAATTCAGTTTATGAAAAATATCTGCCAGATACGACAGTTCCAAGCACCAAGAATCAGTTAGTAACAGCTCATAAAATGTATCTTGATTTTCATCCTTAAAAAGAGTTTTCACCTGTTCTCTAAGTTCAAGAAACTGCTTCAATACACGACCCCGCGACAACTACCTTACTCTGTATGAAGTAACAAAGAGGTATGAGGTGCATCCGTTGCGAGGCATAACTGTTTAAAAATCCTGCACATTAAAGGTCGAGACTTGATGTAGTTCACCATTTTCACAACTTCGTTAAACACTGCAGCAAAATCTTGAGCTCTTGCAGTAAAAACCTTCAAATTTCCCAGACATAGATTGTTCACCATCTGTACATATACCACAACAGTCTTTCCATGCCGGCCGAAGTCGTCGGATTTTTTAAGAGAGTTAAAAAATCCCTCAGTATGCCTTCCTTCGGAGGGGAAGTAAATCCGGCGGTCCCATGTCATAGATTTATGGCATGTTAAAGAACCTTCCACTAATTACACCTGTGTGAAGCTAAATTATATATAGGTTAAACATTTGACTAACGTTCTTAGGTTCCTACGTTCGTCGTCAAGAGCCGACTGCGGTGGCGTCTGGTAGCTACGTTCTGAACTAGTAGTCATTGACGGTGGCGTTTGGCAGCAAAAGTCGGAACTATTTGAAAAATTCAAAAGACTGCAGTCCTTACTTCAATTAAAAACAGATAACACGCACTAATACAGTCATCACAATTAACACCGGTTATCAGACAGATTCTACACACACCAAAGTACACGGGGCTACATGACCGCGTTGTCGCAGCCCCTAAACTTAAGAACCAACCAACCAGTCTTTCCATGAAAGATCTTGGACATTGAGAAAGAAATTAATAGAAACAAAAATATCATGGCCTGAGGTTGTAGTCTCCAGCGGTCTACAGAACAGAAACGGCTCATTAATATCTTTATCATCAATATATCTGGTAAAACCAAGGAGTTGCAGTTTGTCACCACTATCGATACTCTCATCTACTTGCAAAGCAAATGCTCTATCAGTTTTTATTTTCCCCACGACTTGTTCGTTGATATTGCAAACATTTCAGATATCCTGCGACTGATTGTGTTGTTGGAAAGAGGAAATTTCGAAATTTGATTAGCTGCTCCTTCACCAAGTATTGTTGAAACTATAATTTTCCATGCAGGACCTATGATTTCCTCTCCAAGAGTATGAGGTGTGTGTGTGATTTTTTTTCCTATCAGTTCTGCTACTTTAAACGAGGCTTCAAGAGCAGTATCACTTATGGTCATTCTCTTTACCATTCGCACAGCTGGTTTTTTTCTCCCCTTCTAGTACACGTGAAAAATACATCACACTCTTCCCTGACCCACTAGGATGCTTAATTGTGAGATGCCACTTCAGTTTGCTAGGTACCATGGCCTCGTGTTTCGCCACAAACTAAACACACAGGGATAGGGTTTTCCTCGTTCTTATTCAACGTAAATCCATACACAACGTAACTGTCCTGGTATGTTCTTTTCTTTCGTTTGTCTTCTTTATGTTGAATTCGACGGTTCGGGAGTAGGAGCCGACTGCTCACTTTCACTCTCCAGGCGTTTACGTTTAACAATGAACTTGTCCATAGCTAAACACTGCTACTGTAATCAATGCCAAGAAAACATGTTAAAGTGGCGTAGGAACGGGTACACTTTTATATATTTATATATATGTAAGTGACTGATGTGAAACAGCTTTTGTCAAAGCATTTCGGCCCTGAGTGGCACAACAGAGAGGATCTAGGCTTCTACCGAGACTTGCTACTATGTGGCGAAGACATAGCTCGACAAAATGTATCTGAAGTAGAAGAAGAAGAAGAAGAAGACCCCATGGAATGACGTTGCTGTGCAGTCCAATGGACTCTATTTCGCCTAGTTTGAAAAGCTGTGAGCATATTGTGAATGGAAATTTAAGGTTGAAAGGTTACTTTTATTGTATACTGGGTAGTTTCTTAGAGAACTTTAAAATATAGCAATAATTTCACTTTCACATAGAAACCATAATTACTGACTTAATGAAACTAATCCAAAACTACTTAAGTCCTAGATCCTGTATCAAAACTGCTTAAGTGCAATATATTTTCTATTATTACGTAAAAACTGCTTTTACTGTATTTTTAAAACATACATAAAATGAAAACTAATCGTATTTTGTAACTATTATACAAACTGTTTCTATTTAAACGCGCACGGATAACTCAAGACAGTTTTTTGCCCTTTCTCACAAATTTCATGAAATTGACTTAGGTAATTCTGGAATTGGACGACTCACATACATATCTTTATAACCTCTGTTATTTATTTTATTTGTTATTTAATTTCCAATGAATTTGTTATTATTAAGTCCTTCTTTTTGGTTAAATTTTATTGTTTGTTTTCTTACTGTCAATACTTTATATTGTTATACAGTCAGTATAAAATGGTGTACTTCGTACTGCCCCCGTAATTGAATTATGTAGAGACCATGGTGGCTATATTTGAAATTATAAGGAAAGTTATGGCTGTCATAGTTATGACATGGGTAGTCATGACGTAAGCACGGATGACGTAAATGTTATGCCAGCAGGCTACTTGAGCTGAGATTCTCAGTGACGTCAGCATTTAGTCGAGAATGTTCCAAGATTTACGACGCAGTCGCAGGAAACGAGGAATTCTGCTGACGAAGAAACTATGCTATTGGAGGAGAGGCATGAGCCAATGAACGATAGTGTTTTAGATCCCTTATTTGGGGGTGGATCTAAAAGGGAGAGTTGCTGTACTAATTTATGAGTTTGTGCCTAAATAAGGGTAGCTCCCCTTGACAGGGCAAGCTGACCAGTGTAGTGTGTTGTGGTGTGCTAGGAACTAGGGGGCGCTCCTATAAAGACTGTAAATGTGGTTTAAGGGATGTAGCCTTAGCACGCGGGTCAATGTACTAGTCGCCCAGCCGGCTACTTATTATATAATCACCTTGCTAGTGTCAGCGGTTCGGCACGCGCTTCACTTGAGCACGCGAGCCGCTGTGAGGAATACGATGACGTCTGAGTTGGCGTTATTACTACGGTGTGTCACGTCCGACTGTGACGGGAGTAAGGAAGGACGTGGGGACGTGAAGAAGAGTGTAGATCAGTAATGCAAGTGTAAGAGACTGACCAAGTGTTTATTGGTCAGCAATGAGTAACTGTTAGTCCCTTTTAAGGGATCTTGTGATGTTATAATGTGAGTACAAACTGTGGGTGTTAGGTTACAAAAGTAGGATTCTGAACACTGACTGACTGACTCACCTCGGTTGACACTGTCGTTAGCCTCCGGCTGTCTCGTCGAAGCACTGGTGATGGAGAGATTCTCGTGACCCACTTAAGGCACCTTTTATACCCTTAGCCTCTGTTCTGTCAGCGCGTTGTGGCATAGTTGAACCAGTTTGTAGTATGTCGCTGTGTGTCATAATTACGCAAGGGTTGAGCTGCTTTATGGAGTAGCCAGCTGCCCTTATAGTATTGATGGATATTGGGTAGGCTTTTAAAGGGTTGCCTTTTATGAGATTTAGACAGATGATGGGGGGGATGATCTCTAAGGGGTGCATACCCCTTGGGTATTGTACAAGCCTCTTCCTCCATTTGGTCGCGTCCTCGCGACCGGGAAGGGCACTTGGGGTTGGGATGTTGTCGTAGTAGTTTTTGAATCCCCCTCGTCTCTTCTGGTGGTGGCGTCGTAAGCGTCGTCGTATGGAACGGGTGTCGTCGTGCAGAAGTGTAGGTGTGCGGTCAGCCCGTGTTCAGAGGGGAGGGTTATGGGGTGTACATAGATATATATGTATATAAATTTTACATTGCATGGTGAAATGTGCATTAACATTGTTGAATAAAGAAAATAATTGCTATTGAGGCACAATCGCCATTGCCGTTGTCGGCATAAAAAAGAAAAAAAACATGGTTATACATGGTTACATAGTTGTGCAGGGAGGAAAAACCCAGGGCCGAACGGATGATTGCGTCGTCCGCCCTATCTTGGGGAAAAAGTGCTCCCTGTAATAAAGAAGATAGGAGAGAATAGAAAAAAATGGGTGTTCCAGGGTATAATTTAAAGGAAATATTCAAAAGTATTTATTTGTGTGGGAAAAACGGAACACCCTGACAAATGGGGAAGTTAGAAGAGAGAAAAATGAAAAAAAACAATTCACAGACATTGGTTACGTGTTACCTTAGCAAACGAAACAAAACAAAACAAAAATATAGACATCGTGTACACGTGAACTTGATAAACAGACAAAAATATATATATAGTTTAATGTATCATGTTGCGATGCTGACATTTAGGAATTTCAATTGGAATAATTGCCCGTGGGCGCATGAATATGTATGTAGTTTACTCTTTAAAATTATGAACTACAATGACCTTATGTCTACTTAAGCGCGCTAAACCCTTATAATTCTAGTTTTTGTTTGGATCCTCGCGTGCACGCTACCTGTTTGTACGTACGCTTGCCGTATCACGGCTGATCCTATACGGCCACCTCTTGGCACGGTTGAGTGGTCGTACCGCTTGCAGTGTATTCTTAATACCTAGTCTGTGAAGCATCCTCTGTGGGTGAATGCTTGCACACTTGGCCATGAGGGTCGCCGCCACATGCCGGTTGCGCCCTCATCGCCGTAAGCTGCGTCGCATTTTGACGCTTCAAGTGTTTTTGTTTTATGCAGATCTGCCAGCAAGCTTGATGCCCCACAGGCATCATTCCCGCTGTGCAGATTATTGACGTGTAGCTGTAAAAAAAAAATGTAGTGAGTGTGTAAGTGAGAATGAATGTTAAATGGAGGTTAGTATGCACAGGTATAATACTACAAAAAGGGGGCATTAAATAGCATGTTGCTGCTATCTGGCAGCAAAATCATAATTACACGTGTCATATTCTAGGTGACAATGCCTGCAAAAAAAAAATGGAGAGGTTAACAAAACATTGAAATTCCCTATTCCATATGCCGCTTCCTGTGGCAGCGTTGCCACAGTCTGAAGCCCCTTTTTACCTGTGAAAAGAATGGCATGGTTATTATTACTCGATATATGGCCGGGCTTACCCTATATGGTGCCGTCCTTGCCCATGTATTTTTGGTAATCCGCCCCGGTCTGGAATGGGTTTTCCCGCTCGTCCGACACAAAGTCCCGGTACTCTTTCCAGTTGGCCAGGATATGTTTGACCGTCTTCTGTCTGTAGTCCCCATGATAATCCTCGGTATTCCGGATTAGAAAGCTCATGGCCCTAAACAGACAGTTGCCGTCTCCTTGCACGGGGTGTGTTTGGAAACGGTCCGGGGGCGGATCGTCAGCCTTAGTTTTAGCTGGCTGCTTCTTCCCCTTATTCTTACGAGTTTTCTTGGGGGAAGGGCCTTTCTTGTGTTGTGTTGGGGGAGGAACCTCAGCTGCTTCATCAGCTAGCCGAACCTCCCCGTCTAGGCGTTTTTTGAAAATGTGGGTGTACGCCTGCCTGTAATGTATGTGCGCCCCCCCTCGGGGTGGCTGCGCCAACTCCCTGCTTGCGGTGTGTGTTTAGGCGTAGGGAGTATTGCCCCCCTGTCTGTCCTATGGGGTGTTTCATCCCTGAACTCCCTCGGGTATTCGTCTGGGAGGGGGTAGTGTTCTGGGCCCTTCGTGTGTTTGTCCATGTTGTCCCTTCCTCTAGTGGGTTTTCTTCCTTGTCGGTTATTGCCCTGTTGTCCGTTATTCTGTCTCCGCCAGGGTGGGGTGTATGTCTGCTGCTGCTGGGGCGGGTGTTCCCGTCGGTTCCCCTTTTCCCTATATTGGTCAGCTGCATACCCCTGTCTGGTCGAGGGTGGGTTTTCTCGCTGTTCCCAATTTCCCTTGTACTGCGGGGCTGCATAACCTTGGCTGCGTGGGGGCGGGTTCTCCCGATATTCCCCATTTCCCCTGTACTGCGGGGCAGCATAGCCTTGGCTGCGTGGGGGCGGGTTCTCCCGATATTCCCCATTTCCCCTGTACTGCGGGGCAGCATAGCCTTGGCTGCGTGGGGGCGGGTTTTCCCGATATTCCCCATTTCCCCTGTACTGTGGGGCAGCGTAGGACTGTCTATGTGGTGACGGGCTGTTTCGTCGGGGGATATCGTGGTCGTACTCCTCAGGGTAGTACTCCCGTGTGTACGGAGATGGTGACCGCCTTGAGGGGTATGTCGGCTCTGTGTCCGTGTATGCTATCGGTGAGTACCGAGGAGGGTAGTGTGGCCTATCCTGTGGGGGAGGTGTTGTTGGCCGCTGTGGAGGGTAGTAACTTTCTTCCCTCCCGTAGCGTCTCCTCTCTGTGTACCCCCTGTCCCTCTCAGTATGATAGTGTTCTCGTGTGTCTGCTTGCTCATCCCTTGGCGGTCTCCCGCCCGCTTGGATGGCAGCTATGGTCAGTTTCTCCATCCTGTCCACTAATTCGTCTATTTTGTCATTAGTGTCGTCTTTCCGGGTTTTGAAGTGCAGATCCACGGCTTTTTCCGTAGCCTTTTCCGTGATCTTTCTCCCCTCCTCTATGGTCTTTATGTTATTCAACATATGTTGGACCGTGAGGTTGTTCATGATGCATAGCTTTTCTACTATGGCTGGTCTGAGGCCCTGCATCAACAGCTTGACTTTCTGTTTATTTGTCATTGCTGCATTGTACTTTTCGCACATTATCAATTTAACATTGATGTATGCCTGGGCGCTCTCTTTGGGTCCCTGTGACCTCTGTCTAATCTGGTCATAGAGATCGTCATCGTCTGGTATAAGCTGGAACTCATCCTTCAACATTACCGCGGTTTCCTCCCATGTGGCAGCCTCTAGTGCGTCCTCATGGAGCTCATACCACGTCATGGCCGCCTTTGTGAGGTAGGCAGGAAGGAGCCGTTTTCTAACTTCCTCGCTCCAACCATTGATCCGGGCCGTTCTATTGAAGGCCTTGAGGTATTCCTCGGGATCCTGGCCTTCCCCCGTGAACTTTGTGGGGTGGATCATGGGGTACTCAGTGTGTCTATTCATGTCGTTCTCGGCTGTGTCCCGTTGACTGTGTGTCGAGGTGTTTGGGCTGTTTGGAGGGGAATTAGCCTCGCTTCCCGTGTAGGACACCTGTGTTACGTTACCAGGTGGCTCGTCACCTGATATGCTTGTGCTGATGGCCGGTGTGTTGTCGTACTGTGTGGATTCGACTATGTGTACGGTTCTGTCTAAATCCTGTTTTACTGTCTCCAAAATAGTGTGGATGTCCAGAACCGCTTCTGTCGTGTGACTATTGGCTTTAATAGTGTCTGTTTCTAATAGCTCTGAAATGCGCTCGAGCAGGTCACTGGCTTTCTGCTCTGTGATCTGCAATTGCTGCAACAATAGGGGATGGAGTGTTGGCAGGCAATCTACCTCACTATCGCTGGATACCGGCGACTCGTGTGTGTATTCACTGGCCTGGGACCGTGTAAAATGTATAACCTGTGCTGCAGCGGCAGGGTGTTGAGCACGGATCTGTGCTGTGTGGAATTCAAGGTCCCTGAGAAGTTGTACTGCAGTCTGGTCAGTTATTAAGTCACTGTTCTTAATCTTTAGCTTCGGCAGGAGTGGAGTTGTACTAGCCGACAAATGGTGTGCAAAGTCTCTTAATGTAGTTCTAAATGTGGACATTTAATAATTAAAAAAAAATGTGTGACGCAATATGAGGTTAAAAATAAAAAAAAATTCTCTATTTGCTTGGCTTTTTGCGGTACGGAAGGGGTCGCTTATCCTACGAGGGCTCGTTGATTGAGTCCCGTTCTACTGTGCGTAGGATGGCGCCTCCACCAGTGTTTTAGATCCCTTATTTGGGGGTGGATCTAAAAGGGAGAGTTGCTGTACTAATTTATGAGTTTGTGCCTAAATAAGGGTAGCTCCCCTTGACAGGGCAAGCTGACCAGTGTAGTGTGTTGTGGTGTGCTAGGAACTAGGGGGCGCTCCTATAAAGACTGTAAATGTGGTTTAAGGGATGTAGCCTTAGCACGCGGGTCAATGTACTAGTCGCCCAGCCGGCTACTTATTATATAATCACCTTGCTAGTGTCAGCGGTTCGGCACGCGCTTCACTTGAGCACGCGAGCCGCTGTGAGGAATACGATGACGTCTGAGTTGGCGTTATTACTACGGTGTGTCACGTCCGACTGTGACGGGAGTAAGGAAGGACGTGGGGACGTGAAGAAGAGTGTAGATCAGTAATGCAAGTGTAAGAGACTGACCAAGTGTTTATTGGTCAGCAATGAGTAACTGTTAGTCCCTTTTAAGGGATCTTGTGATGTTATAATGTGAGTACAAACTGTGGGTGTTAGGTTACAAAAGTAGGATTCTGAACACTGACTGACTGACTCACCTCGGTTGACACTGTCGTTAGCCTCCGGCTGTCTCGTCGAAGCACTGGTGATGGAGAGATTCTCGTGACCCACTTAAGGCACCTTTTATACCCTTAGCCTCTGTTCTGTCAGCGCGTTGTGGCATAGTTGAACCAGTTTGTAGTATGTCGCTGTGTGTCATAATTACGCAAGGGTTGAGCTGCTTTATGGAGTAGCCAGCTGCCCTTATAGTATTGATGGATATTGGGTAGGCTTTTAAAGGGTTGCCTTTTATGAGATTTAGACAGATGATGGGGGGGATGATCTCTAAGGGGTGCATACCCCTTGGGTATTGTACAATAGTTTCAAGGAAGACGGAGATTGCTGAAACTATGGTATTTTTATTACTTTTGGAATGCAGAATTGTGGAAATCCATTTGCAGTAAAAGCATTGATTTGGAATTTTGGTGAAATTTATTTTCAGTTTTTGAATTTTGAAAATCCGTCATGTATTAACGAAGTTGGAAGTTCTAGCGATGACGTAGTATCACGCTTTGGAAGGGATGGTAACGCCCCTCGTGAAGTTAATAAAAGGGCTTGCGCAGAAGAGAGGAGCCTCCTTTCGTTCTCTGATCATTCTGAGATCTCATTCTCAGAGCATCGAAGTATATTTGTGAAAGTTCTTTTCTTATACATTCATTATAGTGAGACGTCGAAGTGAACAGCAGTGAAAAGAATCGTCTTTATAACGTGTGGCGAGGCCACTATATTAACGAGATCCAAGTCAAACTAGGTGAAGTTGAAACGGACCTTAGAAAGCTTCTACAAGTTTAGCTTCGAACAGTTAGCGGTCTACGATAAGCTAATTGTATTGTGCAGTGCTTCATAAAGTAATAGAGAAAAGCTGAACAATTTCGACCGATTAGTTCGAAAGATATTAGCAGTTTTATACGACTGAGAAAAGTGATTATCTCGCCACAAGAGAAGCACTTTTGTATAGCCAGAAGCAACGCAACGGCTGACGCTGCGAGTGGAATAGAAAGACTTCAGATTGCTTGGTTACACAACGATACAGTATAATGGAGCAATTGAATACGGCAGTTTGTTCTTATAACACTACAACCGAAGAGCAGATGGAAGGCTAAGGAGCTTATTGCAATTGGGACATACTTCAACGGAGTAAGATAGCGACATGGAACTTCGCTAATTGCTATTCCACACAAGCGAACATGCGGTGAATACCATCTACACCCATGTTTCGTAATTAAAGGCTGAATACCATCGAACAGCCATAGAAACAATTTCATACTCTGAATATGAATAATTTCTTCGGAAATTTCTACAAAACTTCATGACGATTGTCTACTGGAACTTCAGGGAATTTTTCAAGAGAGGTCAGGGATATCCCGACTCACAAAGAAGATTATTGCCGGAAGGATGTCTATTCGTCTTCGAGGAGCAGAGCGATTCACGGAGAAGGAAGCAGTTCGATTCTCCGAGGGTGCTATTTCCTATTTCGAGGATGGAGCTCAGCTTTAACGTGGTGAAATGGATCCATCAGCAGTCTTCTTTGGGGAATTTTCCTCTGGAACGTCAATCGGCAGATAAGGTAGTCGTGAACGTTTATTGTATTTGAGTATATTAATGATGTTTGAGCAACCATTTTTCCCATATTTTTATCCTCATGTTTTTGCCCTATTTTCTTGTTGAGATTCTTATTCTCAATACACCTTGATGAGTTTTGCATTTTTCGACGATTTATTAAGACATTGTTATGTCATGGGCATTGTTAACGATTTTGAATCAGTTGAGACTGATATTTAGATTTTCAGTAATTAATATTTTTGTAGTCACGATTTGACTGTAAGTTAATGATTTTTATGGCAGATTTAAATTCAGACAGCGTGTTATTTTATTAAAGTAATTCTACCCCAGTTTAATTACTTTGAACAATTTTCTGTCATCATCAAGAAGGAAGAACATTTAAATGATTTTAGAGCGTTAAAATCTCTTACGTTGTCGACGATCTTGGAAATACTAGTCGTTATTTGTATTGATTGCAACACAGACATTTATCGTCAGTTATGAATGAACATTGCATTATAGACACTTTTGTGAAAGAGTAACTTTAATAATGAATTATTGAATGCATTAAAGTCAAGTACTTGTGTTAGGAGTTATTCTCAATTAGAGATTTATTGAACGATGTTTGCATTCCCCAGTCTAATGGATTCTATTCGACTACTTTGCATTTTTAGTCGCACTTTATTTGATGATAGTATTTTCATACTACAATTTTCTTTTAAGATGTTAATCTTAAATTTTGATAGACCAGACAGGCGTATATAAGCGTATTCACTATTAAATTTGTTTGTGATTGGCAAGTTTTGACTTCATTTCGGTTCATGAATGAAATCCACGAAGGTTAAATAGAAAAACAGTTTTGAAACAATTAATGATTATAAAAATTTTTAAGTGGAACTATGAATGTATAATCGCTAGTGCAGCGCGTGTTGAAAGTCGCTGAGGTATAATGCCCTTGAATATGAAGGAAGTTCCCACAGGAATAAATGTTAAAGAATTATTTGTGGAAGTTTTGTAAGTTATGTGGAAGTAATGCCATATAGATTAATATATGATGATTTTGGGCATATTTTTAATGCAGTTTGTGCATTAACTTGTTAGCGAAGGATTTTCCGCTGGAGTAAGATTGTCATAGTTCGTTGAAAATAAATCAAGTGATTTACTGTTATAATTAACACGAGTTTTGAAAGAATTTGAGATAAGATTTTGAATGAAGGTTGCCGTCACAAATCATTATTAAAAACCTTTATTAAACCAGATTGTGACATTAATATGTATAACTAACCTTCATTGGTCGATTATATTAATCACGATTATGAAAATTACCAACCGAATGAACATGTGGTCAATGTATTTATTAAATTAATAATTTAAACAATTTAATGTTAATATTGTAAATAATTGCTGTAAATATTTTTGAAAATAATGTAGAACAAGAGTGATGTTAAAGGCGTGCTTATAATATTTTTATTGTCTTTGACAAATATGATAAACAATTTCTAATTGTTATAAATAATTTATGTGATTTTGTTATAAACATTTAAGAGCTAATTAAACATTTGGATTGAACTTAACAAGTTTAAGAAATTAACATAATGATTCAATAGGATGTGAGCAAAGTACTTGAAAGATTTGCGTAAATATAATGTGAGTTGTCTTGTAGACATTTAAAAGCTTGAGAGAGCAAGCTATTCTTACGTAACTTAGCACGTGAGAAGGGAGTGCATTTGACCAGGATGCAACAGGTTGGAAGGTAGCTCGCAGCTGGGCCAACATCTGGTTCACAGAGAGTGAGGTCGTCCACACTCCGGCCTTGCGACTATAAATACCATTCTCATGTTTATTAAAAGGACACCAAATGCTCTATATATGTCACACCCTGACGTCCTTTTCCAATCCAATTGTGTTAATAATATTACGTTATTTGGAGCTCTTGGGAGCTAAAATGTTTTATATCATGTTGTATGATAATTTTTGCAAGTCCTACTGAGGACGTAGTCAGCTTGACTTGGGCTACTGATAGCCACGTTGATTTTGTTGTGTTATCAAAATCATACCCTTTATTAGAAATAAAGCATTTTGTACAGTTCAAAGTTCTCGTCTTCGTTTTTGGTTCATTTTTAAATATCATGGTGGAGGTTATTGTGTGAACAGACTTTTAGTGATCCTGTTGTCAACTCAAACCCCGAGATAATTAAGAGGTAAGTAACGGTAAGTATGAACCCCCGTCTATTTTGGTGTGTTCCACAATGATTTCCTGTGAACTTCTGTGCTCTTATCTCGATAGTATCTGTCAGTGCCATTTTCATTGATGTAACTGTGCCGGTGCGATCGATAATTGGCAATCCGATTGAGGGGGCGGATATCTGACAGCCTACTATCCAGGTAAACGGGGACAGTACCTGTATCAGATTATTACTAAAAAAAGATGTTTCAATATAGAACAATATGATATGTAAATGATTTTTCAAAATCTGAAATAATAAAATTTGTTTTCATGAGAATATTTGCTCATAATAAAATATGTGTGTGTTTCGTTTACAAAATGTTAAAAATTATTTATGAGTTACTTTATAAAATTCTGTAAGTTATATTCGCAGAATAAATCATGTTTAAGATCAATAGAACTTTATAGGCCAGGCGACAGGTCGAAAAACAAAAGCCTCAATAAGGAAATAATTAGTGGAAAGCTGGAAATTGCTTTAATTGCTTTATTTTGACCCAGATATTACTCTCCCAAGTTTTTCCCCTCAAGCGAAGTCGGCGTTGGCCCTTCTGGCCCTAAGAAGGTACCATTTTTCCTTTTTTTTTGCTAATATCTCCCAAACCATCAACTTTATCAACAAAATGCCTAGTATAAAAATAATCTAGAGTACATTTTCTACAAAAATGCTCTCTACCTTTTGTCTCTAATGTGAACTGTTACGATGCTACGACCATTCAAATTGGAGCCCTTTTAGATTCTTGCGGAAAAGCTATGGAGATGATATGCCATATCAAAGTTTCTACATATTATAAAATATTTGTCAGCATTCCAGGTGCACAAGCTGTTAACTTGTTACAAGTATAACAGATTTTCAATGTAAACAGCTGTGGCCTCAATTTCTCCGTCATCGCTTACATCGTCTGTATCGGTACATTTGTCCGACGTCACAGGGCGCTCAAGATTAACATCGATGTCTCCGTCACAATCATCCATATCATCTTCCTCGGCAGCATTTGTACATGACCGTCCCATACAATTCATGCAGATTCTGGAGCATCGGAGGCCCGTTTTCCTGCAACCACAAGCTGCGTTACATCCTTCCGAACATTTGCTGGACACTGTGTTTAGAAGCGTTTGTGGCACCGGATCCCTCGTAGGTATGGGAGCCAAACCACATTGAGAATTTTTCCAGCCCCAATCCAGTGGATTTGTATCATTTCCATACCATGTTTGGATTTGATGATATGTTCTGATTCGGTGGGAGGTAAGCTTGCGAGATTAAATCGATGTTTGCTTAGAGATTTTTCAAACAGTTGAAACCGCAGCTCATTCAGGGTATTTCCCGTGGTTTTGTTGTCATAAAGCCCAGCCAAAACCAACTGGCCCGCTTTGTCAATTTCATCGGGGTTTGCGTTCACGTCTCGGAAAAGCCTAACAGCTGTCTGCAGTTCCTCATTACTCTTCAGCAGTGTTACGAATTTCATTTTGCACTGCCTGTGAAACGAAGACGTTATATCGCACCCACTAAACGCATGCAAAAAGAGGAAGTTTTCTTGCACACATGTTGGGAGATTGAAACTTGCTGTGCAAAATAGTTGTTGTTTGGTTGAACCTTGGCCGGGTTTCATAAAATACATTTTCGTGGAGGGTGGCACACAAGCCGCCAAGATGACCAGGATATCTATATCTTCAGCCACTATAATGACTGAATTGTCGGGCCGAGATAACTCGAGTGGGGTGGTAACGATGAGCACATCGGTATCTTCTGGAGCTTGTCTGGTTTCGATTCCTTCGCTTTCGAATTTGACGCGCAACAAGTCGATCAATATTCGTTTGTTTGTGACATTAGACAAAAAGTTTGCTTGTGGCATAGGTGCCGTCATGGACTCATAAAAAAAAAAAAAAAAAAAAAAAACATTAGCAGCTTCATGCTTGTGCGATCGTCGAAGACGTTCAACGGACTTGGTACTGCGAGCTGCTGGGTCGTCAGGATGAAAAATCCACAGCCTGCTTCCAGTCTCCGACCGGGTCAGGAATGGAATGAATGAAGCCCCCATCTAGCGGCGAGGATATGAACTGTGCCGGCTGCCGAGGCCTGACGCACTCCTCTGGAGCAATGATTAAATGAATGACAGATGAAATGAAATGATAGTGGAGAGTGTTGCTGGAATTAATTTTTTGACAGGGAAAACCGGAGTACCCGGAGAAAAACCTGCCTGCCTCCGTTTTGTCCAGCACAGATCTCACATGGAGTGACCGGGATTTGAACCACGGACCCAGTGGTGAGAGGCCGGCGTGCTGCCGCCTAAGCTACGGAGGCTTCGGGTCGTCAGGATACCCATCGAAAATAATGACACTGTTTTTAAAGTATCTTTCAACGTAACTCGCATATTTGAAACTAATGTCGACAAAAGTATCGGTTTGGTGCCAAATTACACGGTGCAGAAGATATCCTCCGTCGAGAACATGATGTAGCTCCTCAAATATGGGCTCATCGGTAACAGGATAGAATAATTTATAGAACACAGACTTTTGCGTCTACGCATTCCCGCTTTATCAAAGATCGCAACCGGATACGGAGCTAGTTCAAACAGGAAATATTGTTTCAATTCTGCATCGGATTTCTTTGCAAGGCAAATGCATTGGAAAAGCACAAGAGGATCAACAGGAATATCCGTGTTGCGGATTTTTAGCCTATTTTCAATTTAAAAAAAAAATAGGCTTATGAAATCACCTTTTGTCCGTGTGTGTGTGCGTGTGTGTGTGTGTGAGGTGTGTGTGTGTGTGTCCCTAATAAAATCTAAACATCTGGAGCGATTTCAATGAAACTCGGTAAGTTCATGGCGCTATTCCCGGCGACCTCGACCGTGTCCTTCAAATTTTGTTACGTCTCACCAATCCAACATGGCGGCTGTGCCAAATATTTCACTAGCATTCGATATCTCCGAAACTATTACCGATATCGCCCTGAAATTGTGTACAGTGATAAAGGGCACTACTAGAAGTTCGCCTATGAGACTTTCAAAAACCCGGTGACTACAAAACCAACATGGCGGCCAAGCGAAGTTGAGACTTTTAAATAGACTTTTCTCGCGATTTAACTACCCAAACGTAATGAAACTGGGTACAGCAATTGTTTATACACATTGTAAAGCACTGGAGTCTAATTTAGTTCAATTGTTTACATAACCTCAAAATGGCGGCTGTGCGAAATATTTCACTGACATTCTATATCTCCGAAACTATTACAGATATCACCCTGCAATTCTGTACGGTGATAAAGGGTACTGATAGAAATTTACCTATTTATATTTCATAAACCTGTAAAGTACAAAACGAACATGGCGACCTAGCGAATTTGAAATATTTTAATAGACTTTTCTCGTGATTTAACTCTCTGAGCGCAGTGAAATGTGGTACAGTAAATGACTTAGCAGATTGTAATGCACTGCCATCTAATTTAATTCAATTGTTTACATAACCTCAAGATGGCGGCTGTGCGTAATTTTAAAATTAAATTTTTATTTCTTGTGTCGTAATCATGCGATCAAAGTGAAAGTTTGAATACTGAACCTAGGCAATAATTGTCCTTGAATGGTACATAACTCTATGGCCTATACATATAACAATCCTAAATGGCGAGCTTCCGAAATATTTAGACGGTTCTCAATATCTATGAATCTTTTACAGCAACCAAAATGATTTTTTTAAATGTTCATAGAGAATCTTCACCTATAGGACTTTCAGTAACCTGGTGAGCACAAATCCAACATGGCGGTGACGCGAAGTATAAATATTTAAATGGACGTTTCTCGCAAATTAACTACCCGAATGCCGTGAAACGTAGCACGTTAAATGCTTATACAAATGTTGATACACTGGCATCTAATTTATTTCAATTGTTTGCATAATCACAAGAAGGCTGCTGTGCGTAATTTTGAAATCTCGTTTTTACTTCTTGTGTTCTAATCATGCGATTGAAGTTTGAATACCACACGTACACAATAATCTTGATGTAATAGTACAAAAATAAAAATCCAACCTGGCGACCATCTGAAATATTTAGACGGTTCTCAATATCTACGAATCTGTTACAGCAATTAAACTGAAATTTTGTATGTTGATAGAGGCAATTAACATGAGCAGGATATATGAAAATAGGCTGTATAGTTCTTCACGGAACTACTTGTTATTTTCGAATTTACCGCGCGGAGAGGCATCACGCCATTTTTTCTGAGGAACTTCACATCGTGAAAATTGTTGCCGGTTATGCCTTTTTGTGCTGCTATTCCAATTTCATAGGCCATATGACAAGTGATTTGTCCATCCCCGACAACTCCTGTGCTTAACGAAACAACGTGTTGTCCACGAGGAAAGGGCTCTTGAGTTGATAACCATCCAACAAATTTTTTCAAGTCCGCATCATTCCGCGAGATCCGCGCACACCGTGCATCCACATGCTGTTTTGTAGTCGAAAACTCAATATTGCAAAATGATACTAATGGTAGGTATTTTGCCACAGCTGTTTACATTGAAAATCTGTTATACTTGTAACAAGTTAACAGCTTGTGCATCTGGAATGCTGACAAATATTAAAACATGTAGAAACGTTGATATGGCATATCATTTCCATAGCTTTTCCGCATGAATCAAAAAGGGCTCCACTTTGAATGGTCGTAGCATCGTAACGGTTCACATTAGAGACAAAAGGTAGGGAAAATTGTTGTAGGAAATTTACTCTAGATTATTTTTATAATAGGTATTTTGTTGATAAAGTTGAAGATTTGGGAGATATTTGCAAAGAAATTGAAAAATGGTACCTTCTTAGGGCCAGAAGGGCCAACACCGACTTCGCTCGAGGAAGAAACTTGGGAGAGTAATATCTGGGTCCAAATAAGGCGATTAAAGCAATTTCCAGCTTTCCACTAATTACTTCCTTATTGAACTACCTGTCGCCTGGCCTATTATGCGAGTTGTAATCTTCAATAAATATCAAAATAATGTACATATTACAATTTGCCTTACGTCGCACCGACACAGATACTGTAGGTCTTATGGCGACGATGGGATAGGAAAGACTAGCAGTGGGAAGGAAGCGGCTTTGGCCTTTATTAACATTGTGGTGTTTGAAGCAATATTTTCAGTGTTGCCTTAGTAAACAAGAGTTTAGTGCTTTTCAGTCGGTCAACACGAATGTACCCATTAATCTCGTGTAATTTATTTCAGGATTAGGGCATAACCCATCTCTTTTGGGTACATTCGTGTTGACCGACTGAAAAGCACTAAACTCTTGGCCTTTATTAAGGTACAGCGCCCATTTGCCTGGTGTGAAAATGAGAAACCAGGGACAACCATCACCCGGGCTACCGACAGGGGGGTTCGAACCCACTATTTCCGGAATGAAAGCTCACAGCTGCACAACCCTAACCACAACCTCACTCCGTGAATCATATCATACTATATCAAAATATAATCATAATAGGCCTATATCATAATATATTCTCTTTTATTGGGCTGGACGGAGGGAGAATACCTACACACAACGCACAAAACCTCCCATTAATATTACTCTTCATAAATTCGTCATCACACTGTACGTTTACAGTGGTCGTAGTTTCCGATAATCACGAACGAGAGCTTCAAAATGAGACCAAGTTTCCTGCTGTACGTTTATCCTGGGCTGAGAAAACATTACGTCAGAAAAAGTATAAGAACTTTTTATCGGGTAGTTGAAAAAAATTGAAACATGAGATTTGCACTACCAATACTTGTGCCTATCACATATAAAAATTGCATTACCCTCAGCAAGCTTGCCACGGTGGGTGAGTGGTTATAGTGTCGGACTACCAACCCCAAGATTGCAGGTTCGCCCCTGGCCATGGTAAGTGATTTTTGAAGGCGACAAAAATCACGATACTCATGTCATACGATGTTGGCATGTTAAAGAACCCATTTGAATTCAGTAGGCCGTGTTAAATGGCAAAATTAATCTCGGGATTTTCCGCCAACACAAAGTTCCTCCATTCTCTACTTGAAAGCGCTGTAGTGTCAAGGAGATTAGATATCTAACCTCCTTGACTTTCATAGCGTTCAAAGGAACGACGAAATTCGACATGCAAGCTACCCTCTGGGTGTCAATTAACAAAGCTTGCACCAGGCACCCGAGGCCATACGATATTATTATTATTATTATTATTACCCTCAGCCAAGTAGTTTTCCATGTATATAGTTTTAAGCGAGCGGTTCCTAGAAAAGACGTCAAAAACACGGACAATTTTTCATACAACCACAAATAAATAAATAATTAATAAACTTAAAAATAATTGGCTTATATAGTCTAACGCAGAATTAAACAAGGAAAATATTGGTATAACTCGTTTTTCAATAGGTCTGTTGGTTTGGTTGTAATTAAGGCCTAAACTCGAGTATCCATAATAAAAATCCAATAGTAGTCCACAAATTGGCAATACGGCTCGGAAAGCAAGTCTGGTTTGTTTTTCAGATGCAAAACAACGCTATCAGTGAGAGAGAGAGAGAAGACATTGAGTGACGAGGAGAAGCGGTGGGAGTAGGGGCGGAAGGAGGTGATAATTGAAGGGTGACACGTCACTAACACAAATGCAGCGGCTGCTATCGGTAATACAGTAGTGCTGCCATCTCTTGCCATGCGATTGACGGCGGTGGCGATCGCACAGCCTTAATGACAACAGACTCTAAACCTCCCGACCATGGTACCATGCAACCCACAGCTTGCGGGCACAATAATCCTCACAAACTGTAGGCTATACTGTACGTTGCACTAAAAAACCGGTCGAAATTATTTTATGTATTTTTTTTTTCGCAATTTGGTCAAATGAAAAACATTTTTGGTCTTAATTAGGCTCAGAAGTTTATTTACAAAATATACAAATGTGACACAAAAACTATTTCAATGTAGGCTTATGTATATTCAGTGCCAAACTGTCGGTCATTGTCCTCATCGCCTTCCTCCAAAGTTCCGTCGCTATCATTTTCATCTAGAGGTAAAGACGGTGTGCTTGCGATAAAGAATCTACAAGAGAAAATACCGGTGCGAAAAACTGTTCCAATCATTTTACAGTTTGAATTAATAAAAAACAAAATGGCGAATGAGGGCGGTCAATGTTATTGGGTCAAACAATTGGCATTTGTCTAAATTTCATGTCTGTAAAAGAATAATATAGCTCGATAAGACCCGACATATAAATAAAAACATTAATATCTCACAATTTTAGGTGGGGATATGTTCGTTGTTTGTCGACAACGCCCAGTAAGGAGGGATTTTCGGATATTCAGGTTCTAAAGGGGTCTTAAGGGGGTAGACCTGCATTCCATTGAATAGCAATATATCCCGATTGGTTTCATTGGGGGATGTGATACTTGCCATATAAACTAATCATTAAACATAAATTGACACGTGTCATGATTTTTCGATGAGGTGAAAGGGATGAAAAGTGGGGGTTGAAAGATTCCTAACGGAGCGTGTATCTCTTAAACGATATAGGCGAGGAGTTTGAAACTCAGAGGAAAACAATCAGCTTAAAAATAAATAAATAAATAAATAAATAAATAAATAAATAAATAAATAAATAAATAAATAAATAAATAAATAAATAAATAAATAAATAAATAAATAAATAAATTAGTAGGGGTTCGACCGATTTTTCATAAATCCAATTTAAGGGGCCCATGGGGAGGGGTGAAATCCTGGAAGGTAAACGTCCACTATGAAAGGATATTTGGATATTCACTCTCATCGACCAACCAAAACTATTGAAGTTAGAAGAATGACATTTTGGGGATATGTTTGTTGTGTGTCGAAAACGCCTACTAAGGAGGGATTTTTGGATATTCAGGTTCTAAAGGGGATTTAACGGGGTTAAACCTGCATTTCATTGAATAACCATATGACACGACTATGACGCGAGCGAAGCCGCGGGTACCTGCTAGTACTGTATAAACGTAGAATACAATTCATTTTTACAATAAGACAATAAAATTATGTTGTAAGTTACGTACTTTACATAGGATACCTTCCACTTCCATATTCAATACGTGTTTTGTATCTAAACTTAACCACAAAAGCGAAAGAAACAAATTTCACACGAGAGCGCACGAACTAGTACAATATGCTTTTCCGACTATGTCTGGGTTCCGACTGGTTGTGCAACAAAAGGTGTGAGCGGAGGGGATGATTTTGGCTAGCGATAGACGGACCCATTGTCGACCTTGAAGATTAATACGTTTGGAAGGATTTTAATTTAACTTGGCTATATTGATTTTTGACAGATTTTAGAGTGCCAATGCATCTCGTGCGTTGTACTAAGTGTCGGCAATGCCTGAATTCATCCGCGGCTTGTCCAAATGCGGCTAGGGATTCTACGTCTGTACGTTGGAACTAAAAATATTGGCTGAGGTGTCGTTCCGCTGTGCTTGGGCAATGCAAGCAAGACCAATATAGCCTACTTGTACCCTGCCAGTCGAGTAGCACTAAAACAACTGCCTGGCAGAACCCTCTGTCGTAATTAGACGAGCTGTCAAGTCCATTCAAAATACGTTGAGGGGGATAATCTTCTTGATATTTGTCCTTATAGTCTACATTAAAAATGGGTTCATTTTTATGAAGTACATACGTTGGTGTGCAACCACAATATTTCTTTGCTCAAAGGTAGGTATTGAAATTCTCTCGTGCTGAAGGTTATGGGATGGAATCCCTACGCAGTCTGTTGGCACGTTGAAGATCCCATTCGGGGCAAAAATTCGGAACATGTCGTCTCTAAAAGCCACAGTAGTTAAAAGGGACGTAAACCCCATTCTTCTTCTTATTATTATTTTCGTTTCAACCACCTGTGGGCTGCGATTACGTAAACTCCATTACTTACCCAAGTTCTCTCTCTCTCTCTCTTTTCTCTTTCGCTAGTACTCCTTCATCCTTTGACTTGTTCGTGCTTGTTCTTCTGCCGAGAATACTCTGTTCTTTCTCGTTGGACAGGTCCTTCACTCCCACAACTTCTCAACAGAACATTTCTCTGTGTGCTATTTATACTGGCTTTACCCCACACTTATCTAAATCCCGGTGGACTTTTTTCACCCATGGGACTTGCGTCTTCCTGTTTTTCTGGAAGGTGAGAATCCCGTTGGCGAACCTTTCTGCTCCCATCATTTTAACATGTCCTTTTATTCATTGTGGTGTTGATATTTTCAAATCTTTCATACAATTCTCGGTTTGAAAGGTAAATTGGTTGGTTCTTCAGTTTAGGAGCTGCGACAACGCAGTCATGTAGCCCGTGTACTTTGGGTGTTTGTAGAATCTGTCTGATAACCTGTGTTAGTTGTGATGACTGTATTATTTTATGTTATCTGTAATTCAAGTAGTTCCTACTTTTGCTACCAAATGCTACCGCCAATGACACCTATCTGTGAACTTGGCTACTAGATGCCACCGCAACCAGCACCTGGTGGTGAACGTTGGAACTTAATAGAGCGTTAATCAAATCTAACCTACAAATTTAGCTTCACACATCTGTTTTTTCCTGGGTCCAAGGATCTTTCTAAGGAACTTTCTTTTCCAATTCTAGGTTCATTGAAACAACTTTGGAACTTTGACTGTGAATTGAGAGAAAGAGAGTGTGTAAGCTCCAAGGATATGTGGCTGAGTGCTAAATGCACTGTAGCCTACTATTTGTCTCTGCTAACTACCTGTTGGCGGCGCCACAATTAGGGACAGGCTTATAACCAGACCAAGGCCCACGCTCACTGGAGCAAATTATCACAAGCTCTGGGTATTATGACATTTCTTAAGTGTCATTTTGAAAAGTATGAATTGAATGGCGCATACTTCAGCTAATGAAGCCTGTAATATACAATAAGAGCCCTAATAATATGATGGTGACTTGTTTCCAAGGGGGATATCATGGTAATTCCCTTATAAATTCAAATAGGAAAAGTTCCACCCCCACACCCCTCCCCCACCCCCTCTCCCCCCTCATATAAATAATGAGTTCGTGAATTTAGAAAATATAACAGTATAAAAGGCTAGATCTAGAAGGTTAAAGACGCCCAAGACGAATTTCGTCCTTATACAGTGAGGGTAAGAAGAGATAAGATTTGTTTAAGGGTATTTTTCCATCGGACACGCTCTGAAAAAGCGGCATCATATTTCTGAAACACCCCCTGGATGATTTCCTGAATATAAAGTAGTGAGTTTGATGAACGCGGAATTTTCTGAATCAACCCCGTAGACTATAGAGAGTGTATAAAAATAAACGTTTGAATATATTATCTTCAAAGCCAAGCATACGCTTCAGAAGTTAACAATAGTATAACAGAATCACCAAGCTTCTCAGAGTATGCCACTACCTTTTCCTCGCTTTTCTCAAACACATCGCGTCCATGCATACTCACTAGTGTTATTTCCCGGCGCATGCCTCATCGCAGCATTGTAAGATGTTCTGCGGCCATATTTCATACTATACGCTTGGATTTACGACAAAAAGATTCAAACGTCATTTTGCTTTGTACATTCATGCGCCATGTGCCGTGGACTATTAACATGGTAAATCACAGCAGACATGTAATATGCACTATTTAAGGGTGTTTCACCACAGAAAACATATTGTGCTATATAAATGCAGTGTGACTTGGATTATTTAAGCTGAAGGGACCAACAAAATCTTCGAATTATCCAAACATTCCAATGAGACAAGTTAGGCTACATCTTTTAGGTTTGGTTTTAGGTCCAAAATGGCCACTCTTGTAATAAATAGGTAAATGTTGTGTACAAGAAATATGCACGATATTTAAACAAATGTAATACAGATTACATTTCAGTACAGTGGGTATCGTATCAGATTGCAAGTACTCTCGAGTGCTCAATAGCAGAATGGTCATTATCTAAATTATATAAAAATGAATTGCTGTTCGTTAGTCTCGCTAAAATTCGAGAATGGCTGGACCGATTAGGCTAATTTTGGTCTTGAATTATTTGTTGAAGTCCAGGGAAGGTTTAAAAGGTGAATAAATATGAAAGTTGTAGCGCACGAGTTGATTCAACAAATGAGTGACGGCACGCGAATCGCTTGAACAAAGTCCCGTATGCGTTCATATACCATTCATCCGATTGTTATGAAACTTTGGTTGTATTGTTGTGCACACTCCAGGAAAGGTTTCTGACTTAGTAAATCCTTTTTACAATAGGTAGCGCACGTGAAGATTCAACAAATGAGCGACGACGGCCGAAGCGTTTAAACAAAGTCTTATATGCGTTCACATACCATTCGTCCGATAGCGATGAAACTTGGGTGAGAGGTTGTGTAAACTACAGGCAAGGTTTCTGACTTAGTAAATCCATGTTATAATAGGTAACGCACGAGTAAATTCAACAAATGAGCGACGACGAGCGAAGCGTTTCAACTAAGTCCCGTATGCCTTCACATACTATTCGTCTGATAGTGATGAAACTTGGGTGAGATGTTGTGTACACTTGATGGAAGGTTTCTGGCTTAGTAAATCCACTTAACAATAGGTAGCGCACGAGTAGATTCAACAAATGTGTGACCACGGGCGAAGCGTTTCAACCAAGTCCTGTATACGTTCACATACCATTCGTCCGATAGCGATGAAACTTGGGTGAGAGGTTGTGTACACTATTGGCAAGGTGTCTGGCTTAGTAAATCCATGTTATAATAGGTAGCGCACGAGTAGATTCAACAAATGAGCGACGACGAGTGAAGCGTTTCAACAATGTCCCGTATGCCTTCATATATTATTCGTCTGATAGTGATGGAACTTGGGTGAGATGTTGTGTACATCTCAGGGAAGGTTTCTGGTTTAGTAAATCGACTTAACAATAGGTAGCGCACGAGTAGATTCAACAAATGAGTGACGACGGGCGAAGCGTTTCAACAAAGTCCTGTATTCGTTCACATACCATTCGTCCGATAGCGATGAAACTTGGGTGAGAGGTTGTGTTCACTACAGGCAAGGTGTCTGGCTTAGTAAATCCATTTTACAATAGGTAGCACACGACTAGATTCAACAAATGAGCGACGATGCGCGAAACGTTTCAACAAAGTCCCGTTTGCGTTCATATACTATTCGTCTGATAGCGACTAAACTTGGGTGAGTTGTTGTGTACACTCCAGGGAAAGTTTCAGGCTTAGTTAATCCATTTT
Organism: Meconema thalassinum; assembly: GCA_946902985.2. Taxonomy (NCBI): domain Eukaryota; kingdom Metazoa; phylum Arthropoda; class Insecta; order Orthoptera; family Tettigoniidae; genus Meconema; species Meconema thalassinum. Next base: position 1,207,527,385 of record OX336388.2, read on the forward strand.
ACAATAGGTAGCGCTCAAGTAGATTCAACATATGAGCGAAGGCGCGCGAAGCGTTTCAACAAAGTCCCGTATGCGTTCATATACCATTTGTCCGAAAACGATGAATCTTGGGTGAGATGTTGTGTACATTTCAGGGAAGGTTTCTAGCTTAGTACATCCACTTTACAATAGGTATCGCACAAGTAGATTCAACAAATAAGTAACGGCGTGCGTATCGTAAAAAAAAAAACAAACAGTATGCGTTCATATACCATTCATGCGATTGCAATGAAATTTGACGAAATGTTGTTTCCACTCCCGCAAAGATTTCCGATTTAGTAAATCCATTTTACAATTGGTAGCGCACGATTAGATTCAATTAATGGGCGACAGCGCGTGAATCGTTTCAACCAAGTCCCGTATGTGTTCATATAACATTCATCCGATTATCATAAAACTTTGGGGAGTTGAGCACAGTCCTGCGAAGGTGTATGAATTAGTAAATCCGTTTTTCAGTGGGTGGCGCACAAGTAGATTCAACAAATGAGGTTCGTCGCGCGAATCGTTTAAGCAAAAACCCGTATGCGTTCATATGCCATTCATCCGATTGCGATGGAACTTTCATGAGTTGTTGTGTACACGACAGGGAAGGTTTTCGCTTAGTAAATCAATTTTACAATAGGTAGCGTACGAGTATATTCAGCAAATGAGTGACGGCGCTCGAATCGTTTCAACAAAGTCCTGTATGCGTTCATATACCATTCATTTCATTGCGATGAAAATTTGGTGAGTTGTTGAGCACGCTTCCATGATTTTTTTTTTGGAGATATTAAATCAATTTTACAATAGTTTAGAGGTGCTTAACGGAAAAAGAAAAACAATATTGGGAATCCAAAAGCACTTCAACATACAAAGTTACAATGCCAACACTTTCTTTGATTGGCATTGCAACGCATGCCGGGTACAGCTAGTAGACTATAAACTTTAAGTTTTACAAAGAATTGGGAAATGTCTGATTGTTTTGCAGAGTTAAGTTTTTTGATGTTAGAAATTCGTTCAGGAAAGTTAAGTGATTGAAATTTGATGTTTTTCAGTCGGTCAACACGATTGTACCCAATTATAATCTTTAAAAAATACATGAGATTAATAAATACACTTGGATGACCAGTTTCGATCGTCAAGCGATCATCATTAGATCCATTAAACTTAGGCTATTAAATCTATGTACACGTATGGGTGATAGTATTTACTATATGTACACTTATTTAGTTGCAGTAGTAGTTGAACTAACAAAACTAGTCAATTTGTTAGTTATATCATAGGTGATACTTTGTTAAGATACCGTACTGAAAGTGGTGATTGACCTTCTAATTTGCTTGCTTTGTGAGATTGCTGTTATATGGTCAGGACAGAGTGGATTGCATACTTAGCTGTTTGAGTTGCACGTGGTCCGGATGCGAGCAGTTGACCTCATCACTGCTTGCACTGAACTGGAAGGATTTTCCCGTGTGCGAGTATCTCTTTTAGGCATTCCTAAATGTCTGTGTTCATCGAGCAATGTAACATACGTGTGTTGTCAAGTCTAGAACCTCCGAATGTGGTGTATGATACTCTGTATTCTGTAGGCCTATATCTTCAACTATTCAAGGACAGTTTTCATTCTCGCCACGCATGAGCTAATCAGCCCATTAATCACTAATGAGATTGTCCTGGAACCTTTAATACTGCCGTTAATGCCGGCATTGGTTTATTGAAGATATGTAGCTTAGCTACAACATTAGGTTATTCCTCGTTCCCAACGGAGGGTGTTTTCTAGTAGTGTAAAGAAAGGTGCGTCCCGTATTTGTATCGCAACACTGTGCTCGTATCGTGTGTCCATTCTTCTACCACTTTGGTCAATGCAATTTGCTTGACACCTGTGTCTTGGCACGTTATAGAATATACCCCTGACGTTGAATACTGTTACTGTTGTGCACATGCTTTCCGGTTGTGTTGTTTGTTATGAATGCTATTTTAATGCCTTGTTTCTTGAATAAATTGGTGATTTTATATGTATTCGCGTTCACGTAATTGAAACGCGCGAATTTGTTCTCATCATTGTCCGGCTTTTGAATTGCTTTATATCTGTGCCTGGCTTCAATTTGATCTATCTTGCTGAGTGGAAAATTATTTTCTTTAGCTGTTTGCTTGATTACTCTGATTTCCTTGTTGTAATTATCTTTTGATATGAGTATATTTAATGAATTGAATACCGCTAACTTGTGCGTAGTGGGATGGTTAGCTTGATTGTCAATTGCATGCGATGTTTGTGGTCAGATACACGAATTACATCATCCACGTATCTTCTCCACTGTACTATTCCCTTTGTCAAGTTCTTTTCCATACATTTATGAAGATACCGGCTATTAGCCCACTTAGCGGTGACCCCATGGCTAAGCCCTCTGTTTGCGTGTAGCCTATATTTTATTGTCAAATTGAAACACATTTTGTTTGAGAAACAACCCCAGTATTTTCGACATTTCTTCAGTTTCTTTTATCTAGTTGTTTGTCTTTAAATTCTTTTCGATTATACTGATGGCCGCAAGCTAGGTTTCATTTGTGTGGTGTGGAAATTTTCCGACGATTTTGTCGATTACTGTTTTAAGGGGAAGAACATCGAGGTACTCTGTCGCCATATTTGTTCTCCCACGATGCTGATGAGCTAGATGTTAAGTCACTCCAACTCCAATGAATGAAGTGTCAAAGACCTCTACTCGCAGCTGCATCGGTGGGGTGCTATGCCAACCGAATCGCTAGATTACGCAATACGGTCATCGTGAGCCGGAACAGTGTGCGTCATTGCGAAGTGTTTTGTCCGTGGGCTGATTGAGGCAACAACAAGATAATGTCCTCCTTCCTGCCTTCCTTCACTTGCTGCCCACCACTAACCTGACAGGACTCATACTTGACAGATGGCGCTGGCGTTCTCTAAATTAATAACGTTTATAGACAATGGGCGCTACAGGCACAGATGTGGGTGTAGGGCATCTCTTCTCGTGTTGTTGTAGATTAATTTAGGTTTTTTTTGTGGCATCGTGTTCATTTTACCTGTGCGTGATATTCTGGTGGCTGTATTAGTGTGAGTATTTGGAACTGGAACTAGAACTAAGAATGAAGCGACTGTGGACTTAATTTAGGTACCATCCCGGCATTCGTCTAGAGTAGTGGGGAAACCACGGAAAACCACTTCTAGAGAGGCTGCAGTGGGAATCGAACCTACCTCTTCTCAGTTCTGCCTCACGAGGCTCAGTGTGCCCCATTCCAGCCTCAGACAAACATCAGTCTGGAGGAGTTGGGAATCGAAGGACCTCAGGAGTGCCAGCCACTCGCCACGGGGTGGCTTGTTTAATAAAGGAAACAGAGCGTATCTATAGCTGTACTGAGTGGAAGGGTCTTGATGCTGAACTATACCCACCGCCACCGCGCCACCACCCAAGATGGCGGCGGCGTGATATCTTGTGAACATAGGAAAATCAATAAATAATCTAAAAAATAGTTCAATTATTACTTATGCAGATGACACCGCTATATTTGTTGAAGGGAATAGGCTACATGGGAAATAGTCAGGCAAAAAGCTACCGAAGCTTGAAAAGGGATTACATTATGGCTGGAAAATAATGAATTGTTTCTGAATGTAAATAAATCAAAATTTATTATTTTCACACACAAAAAAATCAAAACTGCTTCAACCAGCTTACAATACATCGGGAAAACTGTAATACAAGCTGCAACTGCATAAAAATCAACCACACACAACATATAAAATACCTAGGAATTTATGAAGATATAAAGTGGAGATCTCACATTGATTTCATTACAAAGAAAATAAGGAGGACAGTTTATGTATTTCATTGTCTGAAACACATTGTCAATATTAAACTACTGAGATATATCTATTTTGCCCTTATTCAGTCTACTCTTACGTATGGATTAATTGCATGGGGAGAAGCTTATCAAACTATTGTAAGAAAAGTTCAAGTAATGCAAAACTTGGCGTTGCGTATCATGTATAAAAAGGAAAGGTTATATCCTACTAATGAATTGTATGCGGAAGCGAACGTCATGAATATACGACAACTTTACGCGACGGAAGTGTATAAATATATCTATAAAAATAAAAATTCAGTTATAAATATGAGCCACACCTACCAAACAAGAGGTAGAACAGGAAATTTGGCTGTCCTCTTCAAACCAAATCTATCACAAAGCGTAATTTTCAATACTTTATTCTTTAATTGATTGGTTAAAGAGGGTACCGGTAGCTAAAAAAAATAAAAATAAAACTAGGTGACTACACCGAACTAAACTGAACCAAGCCGAATCAAACCCAACTGAACCAAATCAAACCTAATCGAGAACAAGCCAAGGACTTAAGTGTAAAACTTGTGGGTGGATGCTGTCATTGGCGATGTCCAAAAGAAAGAGATAATGCTCTACCTTTAGAGGCTAAGGTAAAGCTAGCGCATGCTAATGCACACACCCAAGTACATGGAGCACACACAACTATCCCATGCTGTTTTTATGGGTTGACTTGTTAAAACTTGCTCTGTGTTTATTGCGCAAGATGGTCCCTACACACAATATGCTTTAAGTACTCGAGGCGAATAATTTATACACGCACTCGCAAGAAACTATTCCAAACTGTCTTGGCGGCAGTGTTCAGACAGTAGGCAGATGACAGAAATGCATCGCTAACAGAAATACAATCATTTCCGGTCGTCTAAAGTTACCAGCTAACCATTTTGTGCTGCAGTGGCAAGCACTTACACCTCTTGCACTGGAGATCTTAACTCGATTTCCAGCTTTGAGGCATAGAACGAATCAAACTAAGAAAAAAGGGCATGGTGTCGCAGTGGTTAAGCTGTTAGCCTTTCACTAAGGTACACCAGGGTTCATGTCATAAACATATAAAAAAAGCAGAGATTATGTTTAAAACTGATAACACTTGCCTCTTTGCAAATTATTACTTGGATTACAAATACAAAGGTGGACTGGGTTTGATATACAGTTAATGCATGTAAGATATATATTTTTTATTTTAGACTTTAGATGTTAGAATTTACATTTTAGATTTTTGATTTTAGATTTTAGATTTTGCAAATAGACCGAACCATAATGTCATGACTTTAAAATTTCGGTAACTAATTATTAAAGAAAGACATATAAGGATTGGTATTACTTGGAATTATATTTCCTTTACTATGAATTGTTTATTTTTAGATTTTAGATTTAATAATTTACATATTATATATTTTTTATTTTAGATTTTGTGAAAAGACCAAACCATAATATCATTGACTGAAAACGTTTGGTAACTAATTATTAAAGAAAGGCATATAAGGATTTGTATTACTTGAAATTATGTTTTCTATACTATAATTCTTTTAGATTTTTGATTTAGAATTTAGATATTGGATTTTAGATTTTAGGTAAAGACCAAACTAATATTGACTATTTATTAGACACTGGTATGTAGATAGAAAGATTATTAGATTGATAATATGAATTTTGAGGTCTTGACTGGCCTTGCAATAAAAATTGACTAACCAGCCATGAGTTAGCTACCAACGAAACACTTTGGCGACTAGGCTTGTTATTGACCAGTAAGTAGGGTTTTAGAAAACTGTTTGCTATATATACAACAGATGCTTAGACCTACTGAGCAACTAGGTTTGCTAAACAAGACATTATACCAGAGCTGATTAGGATACTTATGTAGCTCAGGGAAGGAAAGCATTTCTATAGAAAAGGAATCTGTTGACATTGGATGTAGATTTAGGTATTAGGAAGTCATTTTTGAAGGCCTTTGTCTGGAGCGTGGCACTCTATGAAAGTGAAACTTGGACTATTGGTGTAGCAGAATAGTGGAGAATTGAAGTGTTTGAAATGTGTTGTTACAGGAGAATGATGAAGATTAAATGGGTAAATAGGGTTACAAACAAAGAGGTATTAAGGCTAGAGGGAGAGGAGAGATGTTTCTGGCGACTGCTAATAAAGGCAAGAGATAGGTTGGTAGGACACATACTAAGACACCCAGGAATAGCAAGCTTAGTTATGGAAGGAAGGGTCGAGGGCAAGAACTGTAGGGGAGACCAAGGTTAGAATATGTTAAACAGATAGCCTTGGATGTAGGGTGTGGTAGCTATATAGAGATGAAACGATTAGCTCAGGACAGGGATGAATAAAGATCTGCATCAAACCAGTCAAAAGACTGAAGACTCAAACAACAACATGTAGAGCTAAACAAAATAATGTTGTGTAACGGTAAATGTTAGTCAACGAACAGTAATGCATTACTAAAACCCATGACACGATACCTAAGAGCTTTTCTAAAATTATTTTAAAATGCATTTAACCCTATATTAAACACCCAGTTCACAAGATTCATAACTGCAATGTTATGGAAAAACAAAAGGATTCTACATTAAAAAACAAGATGTTCAGTAAAGAACATATAGCCTATTTTCTCCTAAATGCAAGGGTTTAGTTATAACTCTTTGTTCTCTTCAAAGAGTATAATAACACAGGTCATGAGACAAAATTCAACACTGACCCAAGTACACGAAGCTAAATGACCATGTCCATGCATCTCAAATGAAACAACAACAACAACAACAACAACAACAACAACATCTTCTTACCCAAATCCTTACTCGTATAAAAGTTCATACAATAGTAAGCCTACAGACGTCACAATGACACAGGTTATCAGACAACGTCAACACACACACTCACCCAAGTACACGGGGATACAAAACCATGATGCCGCAAAACCCCTAAAGAATCAAAAACAAAAATAACAACATCAATAGACTCTACCGCGGATAAAGGACAAAGAATTTTAATCGCTCTAGTCGAGTGTTGAAATTTGTGGAGTTATGAGTACAGCATATTATATAATAATTTTGATTGCAAATACACAATATATGCTTAACATTATAATATGTGAGTAGTTATGAATCAATAAATACAACAAAAGACGAAGTAAAAATATTCGAATCTATAGGGATTCGAAACAGGGTAAGCCGGACAATGAGGCTAGATCGCTACCACTGCGCCGCGGATGTGATACAATAATGCCATATAAATAGCTTCTTTAGTACAAATGTATCTTTTTTTGTGCTGAAATCAACGAATTCCTTAACGTTTTTTGGCCCTTCTATAAACCATTTGATATTAAATATGTATTATTTTGTTCAGTACATTCCTTACGCAGTTACGGATATATATGGATTTACGAGCACAGATAGCGGCCATTTTGTCTACGGGACGTCACGACCCACAACGATATTGTATCGTCAATCGGACCTGTTAAGTCACTTCTACGGTTACATATTCTATTATAATGGGCTAATATCCTACCGGTCACCTCCTTGAGGACAGTTTAAACCTCCATATGTACTATAAGCTAAATTGTTGAGGTTAGGTCTTGTTGAATCGTAAGTTACGGTTGGGCTATAATACTGGCATGATTCATACATCCACCATCCTGAAACTATTTGGCTGATGACCCTGTAGTTTGGACAAAATACGTTTCCCACATTAAGATATATTGTTGCAAAATTTTGTAGAGATCGGATGATTAGGTTAGTCGTAATTTGATTTAAGCTCAGAACATTTGGGTGGGCGCCATTTCGTTTTTGTTATGATGGCCGCGATATACAACATGACACTGAGTTGTCCCTTGCTAGTGCTACCTCTGTGCCAAAGGTGATTCGATTTGGGTTTCGTTGTGTTTGAATTGATAGGGGGAATCGATTTGCACACATACATGATCGCCATCTGCAAACTATTGGGCTGATGACCCTGTAGTTTGGCCAAAGACGCTTCCCACATGAAGGTATGTTGTTGCGAAATTTGGTAGAGATCAGATGATTAAGTTAGTCGTAATTTGAATTAAGCTTTGAGTATTTGGGTGGCAGCCATTACGTTTCCGTCAAGATGGCGGCGGTATAAAACATGACACTGAGGTGTACTTTGCTAGTGCTACCTCTGTACTAAATTACGTTCAATTCCGTTTCACCATGTTCGAATTGATAGGGGTGGGACAGACATTCAGAGTACACACACACACACACACACACACACACACACACACACACACACACACACACACACACACACACACACACACAGACACACACAATTGTTGGCCCTGTGTAGATCTCATAAGTCTACTTTCATTTTTTGAAAAAATCAAAAGTAGGCTAACAAGCAAGTGGTTGAGTCAATGTACACTGGAAAGTTTTGTAAACACTCAAGTGTACAGAACGAATTAAATTATTAACTGTCAGGTTGGCTGAGTGGTTAAGGCGTTTGACTTAAGTTCAAATTTCCAGTACAAGGAAGCAAGGGTTCCAACCCCTTATCTGACATAACTATTGCCTGAACATGGCTTGGCGACACTGTATTATTATAATACTCGGTACAAAAACCACAGATAGAGTGTATTGTTTAAGACCATCCTCTTTCTGAACATAGCTAGAGACTGTTGATGGTTAACAATTGCATTAATACTAGGACGTGGGGATAGCAATTAAGAAAAACAGAAAATACCCATACAATATTTTTTATTTATTTAATGTAAGAACTTGTACAATATTTACATACAAAATACAACTCTCTTTTCTCTATTACTATCTAGTCATTTTTGATCCTCTTGGAATACTACCTCTTGCATATCAACCGCAGATGACCTCGTAGTTCAGCCCCTTAAAACAACACCTTTTGCATAGTCTGTGATGTTGATGACTCTTGAGACGTGGAAGATGGATTAAACATAACTTTTACAACAGGGATTAAACGTTGCTCAATAAACAATGCACTATTTTGAGTAGCAACATTTTTTTCTTGTACTAGCTTTTTAGCATTGTCATGATTTTTTGTTGACACTAACAGTGTTTCATCTGGAGCACCACATTGATGATCACTCACACTTAAAACCTCACCATTTCTACTTTTTAGATTGGCTCGATATTTTTTTGACCTCTCTTTTGAGCATTGCCAAAATATTATTCCTTTTACATTTTGACGATTATAGTTATAAGAATAGCCTTTGTAGAGTACACGTTGTTTACTTTTGTTAGTTGTAGTAAGTCCATAGTAGCAACTAACCTGTTAGTATGATTTGCTCACTACAAAGGTTATAACTGTTCTGGTAATAGAATCATTTAGCGTTGGCGTTTATATTTAATATGTACAGTTTAAAGTGACAGCAAAAGTGGTAGCAAAGTTGTAGAAAAGTGGTAGAAAAACGGTAGCAAAGTGGTAGAAAATAGTATATGTATTATTAAGACATAGTAGACCCATTACACAATAATTTCAGCACGACGAAGCTCTTGTTCAATTTCTTTGATTTTCCGATCGTGAGCGGTATGCCCAGCTGGTTGTAAAGCATGCAAGTGCTGAAGTCGTTGAATTAGCTTACTGGGATTGTTCCAGTATACAATTTAACAAATGATTTTTAGGTGTAAACAAAGCATTACCACCACCACCACCATCATCATCATCATCATCATCATCATCACTATTACTATATAGTCCTTTTTGATCCTCTCGCAATACCACTTCTTCCATAGTCTGTGTTGACTTTGATAGTGTTGAGGGTTTCTTAGACGTTGACAACTGTCCTAACATGACTTTTTGAGGACATGATAAGTGATTTCGAACAAACACTGCAATGTGGTTTCAGGCCTTCTAGAGGAACCACAGATATGATATTCAATGTTCGTCAGCTTCAGGAGAAATGTAGAGAGCAAAATAGACCTCTTTATATTGCCTTTATCGACATCAGTAAGGCAATTGACTCGGTAAACCGTGAAGCCTTGTGGAAGATTTTAGCATTGTATGATTTTCCACTAAAATTTATTACCGTATTAAGACTACTCTACACTGATATGAAGGCAAATGTGATTGGTAACGACTCTATTGGAGAACCATTTCATATAAATACCGGCGTTAAACAAGGCTGTGTGATTGCCCCAAACATGTTTTCTCTGTACGTTGCCACTGTCATGCAGTTAGTCAAAAATGATCTTCCTTCAGGCATACAGATAACTCACAGGATGGTTGGGAAGATCTTTAATTTGAGCCGTCTAAGGGCAAGGACTCGAACAGCTCCTGCTGCATTGGTTGAGTTACAGTACGCTGATGATAATGCAGTAGTAGCTCAATCAGAGGACGAACTAAGGAAAATCCTAAATGCATTTTCTTCAGCATACAAAAAGATTGGGTTGAAACTTAACACCAGTAAAATCCAAGTCCTCTACCATCCTGCCCCTGGATAAGGACAAAGAAACATAAATGTCACCTTCGATGGAGCGAAGCTTCAAGAAATTAACACCTTCCCTTATCTTGGAGCACCCTGTCATCAAGTGCAAATATAGATTCCAAAATCCAACACAGGATTAACCGTGCTGGGGCATCCTTTGCAAGATTAAGGTCTAGAGTTTTTGACAACCATGATATCAATGCTGCAACGAACATCCTTGTGTACAACTCAGTTGTAGTTCCCACCTTACTTTACGGATCTGAATCCTGGACATGCTACAGATGTCATTTTAAAAAGCTAGAGCAATATCACCAGCGATGTTTGAGGAGAATTCTTCGTGTGACATGGCAAGACAAACGCACAAACACCAGCATTCTCGAAGAAGCACAGACTACCAGTGTTGAAGCCATGCTTTTAAAACGTTAGCTGCGATGGACAGGACACGTAATCCGCATGCCCAATAATTGCATTCTCAAGCAGGTGTTTTTCTCTGAACTAACTGAGGGCAAGCGCTGTGTGGGAGGTCCGAGGAAGCGATTCAAAGACGTACTAAAGGCTAATATGCAAATGTGCCACATTGATATCAACAACTGGGAGACTTTAGCCCTTGATCGCTCATCCTGGAGATCACTTGTTCATCGTGGTGCGATACGTTTTGAAGAAAACCGCCGACATATGGTGGAAGATCGGAGGCAGCGCAGAAAGAACAGAGTGTTCATTAGAAGACAGGGAAAGAATGCGGATGTCACACGTGGACCTGATATTACCTGTCATCACTGCGGAAAACTGTGTGGCTCCCGCGTTGGACTTTATAGTCACCTCCGGACTCGTCGACGAAGAGTCATTCGGCATTGGAAGGCCAACCTACTCGAGACGAGTGTTTGCTATCATCATCATCATCATCTTGAGCAGCAATATTCTTTTTTTTTGACTTGCTTTTTTACCTTGGTTAGAGCATTTTATCCATTTAAATGTGTATTAATTTGAGATTCACAATGATGCTCGTTTGCAGTAAGTACGTAGGAGTCTTTAGTTTTAATAATTCCTCGACACTTTTTGGATCATTGTTTTGAACATCGCCAAATAACAGTTCCATCATTATTGGTTGTTTTTACAATATATGTACAGTGGAACGTGGCTAATTCGAACTTCTATAATTCGAAACCTTCTTTATGTCGAATTTTTTTCATGGTCCCTAGCATTTTATATACAATCAATGCTAAAAAAATCGTGGTTAATTCGAATTATATTTTGGATAATTCGAAGTTTTTACGGGTAAAAAGCTGATCGGATGCCAAACTGTTGGGTCTGAAAGACAAGATGGTGACGTCACATCTGGCGATGAACTCGTGGAGGAAGTTCCCGAAAAAACTATTCCGAGTGCAGCCCAACCAACAAAACACATCACAGAACTTAGGCGTTTCTTTTAGTAGAAAGGACGTAAATGATTCTGTTTCCGTTCCTTAAATTTGTTACATTCTTTTGTGATGGCCGAGAGACTTAGGCTAATTGTAGGAAACAGGTAAAAATCTCAAAATTTTTTGAAAACCAGTAGATTTCTCTAAGACTTAACTAGATTGCTGGATTACTACTAACGTTAAATGGATGAATAGTACATTTTGATTTTATTTTATCATTTGAAACTTTTGAGGTTGTTCACGATACAGTCATTATACAGTACCGTTGTCTGTTAATCAAGGTTCTTGGACGTAAACTTAAAATTTGATTATTTTCTCTACCCTTTTCAAAGAACTTTCTTAATTCGAATTTTTGGTTAATTCGAATTTTTTTACTGGTCCCTTAAGGTTCGAATTATCCAAGTTCCACTGTATATCCTTTATAGTAGACACATGGCTTATCATGGCTGGTTGTTGAGACTTCCATATCAACTAATACACATGAATTAAATTTTAGTAGTCACCTGAATAATAATAACAGTAAGAAAAAAAAACAAGTGGATGATATATTTCTAAGGTGGAATTTGCAAAGTACTGTCAAAAATAATAATTACATGAGCAATTTTAGACTACAAGCGATTTACACACACACACTTTCCTCCATGTATAGATTTATACTGAATACAATTTATAGTGGTTATAATTTTTATTGACTGTGATTGATAGTAGCCAAGATTAGTAGGCGCGATTCATACTGAGTGCGTTTTATAGCAGGCTCAATTTATAGTAGATCCGATTAGTAGATGCATTTGATATTGGGTGCGTTTTATACTGAGCATGATTTATACTGTACGCGATTTTTCTTTTTACTGGGCGCGATTTCACCGGGCATAATTAATAGCAGGCGCTATTTATACTGGGCGCGATTTGTAGTAGGTGCGATTAGCAGGCACAATTGATAGTAGGCGTGATTGATAGTAGGTGCGATTGATAGTAGACGCATTTGATAGTAGGCTTGATTGATAGTAGGCGCGATTGATAGTAGACGCAAATTGATAGTAAGCGTGATTGATAGTATGCGCGATTGATAGTAGACGCGATTGCTAGTAGGCGCAATTAGTAGGCGCAATTGATAGTAGGCGCGATTTATACTGGGAGGGATTTATAGCGATGTATATATGATGTTGGCTTACAACACACTAAGATTCCAATGAATTTTAAAGTACTTTACGGTTAATGATTGAATTAGAGTGAGATAGTGGTAGCTATCTAACTTTATCTAACCTGGGCTAAGCTAACCTAACTTGACCGAACCTCACCGAATATACCTTTACCTAACCTAACTTTCGACATAACAAAGTTACAGTGTTTACGTTTACACCAAGTACAAGACATTTTTCCTAGCACAGGTATGATCGCTAACATTCAACTCACACGCTAACATTTAACTCTGAGGGAACATGGGGAAACATGTGAGGAATATAAGTGTTATTTCACACTTTATCAAATTTCCTCAAAAGTGATGTAAAATTTCAGCAAAATTTTCTAAAATGTTGACAGAATCATTCAAAATGTTGTTAAAACGTCTCAGGATTTAGGTAAAGGGTTACAAGGAGTGTTTTCAAGATTATAGATGGTTGCATTAGCATATGCATGAACTATAAAAGGGTTAGGTTCAAATACTATGTCTTTGAGATAGATGATGGGGATGCCCATTATATCGGAGGAGTGCCTCGAGACGCTGCGGACAAGACTTGGGTAGCCGAGAGGTGAGTGTAAAGACCCTAAGAAACCATGAATTCTATCCATCAGGTATGATAAAATCTTTAAATTCATTCATCAGGGATTAATGCTTGAGATATTTTTGGGTTGTCACGTGACATGTTCTACAAGTTTAGACTTGCCTTGAGACTGGATATGACGTCACAGATGGATGGAGGTGGGAGGCTGAACATTATTTTTTGTCAAGCAAGGACATTTTCCTGTCCTGCCAACCTCCCACCCCCATCCATTAAAGAAGATCTGTTTAAATTAAAAAACCTTACGTTAGCTTAGCTCAGGTTAGATAAAGTTAGATAGCTACCACTATCTCACTCTTATTCGATCATTAACCATTAAATACTTTAGAATTCATTGGAATCTTAGTGTGTTGTAAGCCAACATAATATATCACTATAAATGCCCCCCCCCCCAGAATAAATCGCGACTACCATCAATTGCGCCTACTAATTGCGCCTACTATCAATCGCGCCTACTGTCAATCACGCCTACTATCAATTGCGCCTATTATCAATTGCGCCTATTATCAATCGCGTCTACTATCAATTGGGTCTACTATCAATCGCACGTACTATTAATCACGCCTACTATCAATTGTACCTGCTAATCCCACCTACTAATCGCGCCTACTATAAATCGCGCCCAGTATAAATAGCGCCTGCCATGGGCGCCCATAGGATTGTTTCCAGGGGGGGGGGGGGCAAGTAAATATTTTCGTTTCATTACCTACCTGTCCCTCCCCCCTCTCCCCCCTCCCCCCCCCCCCCTCCACACACACAAAGAGAAGGTTTCATTTCTTACTTACTTCGTGAAATTCATTATTTTACTGCTCTCAAACCATTGGCTACTTTGTGGCAAGTATGGGAGGAATGTTTTCTTTGAGTTTTTGTCCGTTACCGTTCGCTTTTCTTCGTGATTCAACGTCGTAATGTTCAGTTCTTAAAAACAGGAAAAAACTAATGGTATCGACAAAAATAAAAATCAAGTAGCGTAGTTCATTAAAATAGTATTGTTAATCCAGTTCGCCAACTTTCTAAATAACTGGACATATTTTCACATGATCCCAAATCACTAAGTTAAACCGTGGAAATATCCCAACATCTGAATCAACCCAATTATTTAAATAGCACTGTTTCCAAATACGGTAGGCTACGGTATCTAGTTTGTACTGGCCATTACAGCAGATCGTCACGTCTTTCCTCTTCTAAACAACCATTCGGAAATACTTCGCATTGCTCTTATTAGAATCATGAAACACTTGTAGCCTACGAACTGATAAACTCGAGCCTATGGTTTTAGTAAAAAATAGTTTTGTCAATAAAAATATTGCACCTGATTAATACTAACCACTAAGTAAAATGGATAAAAACCACTATATCACGTACTTCTTACTACCATTATTCGCATTCTCGACTGAAACAAGAGGAAAGGTGATACGAACGTAAACAAACAACTTCTTTCAATGTGTAATTGAGCCTTATGCTCAAGCTTTTCTCTGTTTATGAAAATAATAGACGATACAATGAAACTAACAGATATTGTATAATTCCGTAGAGTTTTATAAAATGAACAATTGATATATTTCGCTGTATTATTGTACCTGTGACGTAAATAATATACTGTACTGTCTAACCAATCTAATACAAATACTTTTTGAGTTTTTTTAATTTATGGGAAAATTAACCTTTTTATATTCAATAGCTGGCATTGTTGTAAATGTTGTTGCATTATTTGTAAACAGGTTTAAACCTCACCCCTTGTACTTGACTCTGAGTGAAATTCCGGTTTATGTAATAACGTGTCATTAGGCGAGTGTGTATAAGTAATGTTATTTCAGAGTACCGATACCGTAGTTTTGAGATGAGTGCCCAGGAACATGAAACATGATACATACGTGGTATTTCCCTGAAGGTAGTGTTGAAAATATCGTAGGTCTACTAGGGATGGCTGCTGTCAGCGTCGGCAATCAAATTTCGAATATTTAGGTAACCAGTCGTCATCGTGAAGCTTAAATTGAGGTACTCAACTACACAGATGGGCATAAAGATCAAATTACTACATTCTGTCCTTTCTTACAATGCATGCCACGTATGGATTTACGTCGAATTGGTGACATTTTGGCAAAATAGCCCATTTATGGTGTTCATGTCTTCTAGATTTTTGATAGTAGCCTGGAAAAGAAAAGCGCTACTCACGCATCCGTTTAACTTCGAACGTACATTTTTACATCCTTCATTTATAAGTTTTTTATACTATTTCTCAGAATTGTCAGGCTAATTAAGGAACATATTATGCCTAAATATGAAACTTATGATCTTTATGTTTACTGATGATCAGATATCTCTTTGAATTTGTTGAAGTACCGTACCCATTTCAAATTTCTGGTTGTTACGATTAAGCATTAAGTCGAGCTTAATCATTATTCAGTGAATAATATACTGTCTAAACAATCTAAATCAAAACATTTTTAGTTTTTTAAAATTTATGTAGGCCTATTTATGTCTCATAAGTTGCGCATCCAAAATTGCCTGCTTTGCAAGAGGGTTCCATTGAAATCATACACAACATTACGAAGTCTATCAATATTGAATTCACCATTTTGCCTATATTTGATTAAGAGTGCGAATCTTAGTCGCTTTGATTATGGCACAAACATTGCAGGATAATTTAATTACTGTATTATAAATTGCTTCGATTGTAGAAAATGTAACACTGCAGGTTAAGAATCTACAACTGCAATGTTAGATTACTGTTCATTCGTAGCAATAATCGCTTTGTTGTCAAGGAATGAGCCACCGTACTATTGCACACCTTTAAAATAAAAATGTACAGCATTTCGCGACACGAATATAACAAACGCGGAAAGGCGAGCCGGCGTAATATGGCGAGAGTATAATACAGTCAGGCCCATATTTAGGGTTCTTGACGCCTCTGGGAGTAATCAACATGCAAACTTTCATTGTCATAGCCCTTGTGGTTACAACGATACGATGATTAACGAGTGAGTACCTCCTTTTCGTATTATATATAATAAGAAAAGATTGCATTACTTACCTTTAAATGAAATACAAATCCATTCGTAGAAGATGCACACAAAATTAATAAATAATACTGTAAGTGCACTGACACAGTCTAGGCGGCCGTTCATAGTGAACACAATACACATGAATGGAATGTAGGCTACGCGCATATAAATTACAACATTTCTTTGTAATATTACTCAAGTGTCTAATTTAAAGCGAAAGCAAACCAGCACTATTGCATAACTGACCTAATATGTAGGATGATTTTAACCTTCCGGTGGGTGCTACTGATCTGGCGGGCACACGAGTTAATTCTTATCTCATATTCGTCAATATATTCGTCAACTACCTTTCAGTAGTTACGTCTTTCCATATGACATTCAAGTCCATATCGGCCAATTTGTCAATGACCCTTCTACACATTTGCTGTTGTTGCAAAAGTGATATGCGAGGCAGATTGCGCCTGATCGACCACCATTACGTAATAGACTATGTAGAGAACGACTGAGTGTATTCACTAATAGAATCAAAACTATTCTTCAGCAAATATTGTAATTTAAAAAAATTCAGATTTCTGAGGTGTGCCAGACAGGCTTAATGCGCCCACTGCCACTATACAGTATTTAATGATTGGCCTGTCGGAATGTTAAATATCTGAAGTATTTATGTTTAGTACAAATTAATTAGAATACTGTAAGCACTTTTGAAAACAAACAAAAAAAAGCGTTTGTCCTCAGTCTGATTTTCATATCGTTTTATTTTTCCAGGATCCAGGGGGGGCCATGGCCCCCCTGCCCCCCCCCGTATGGGCGCCCATGGGCCTGCTATTAATTATGCCCGGTGAAATCGCGCTCAGTAAAAAAAATCGCGTTCAGTATAAATCATGCTCAGTATAAAACGCACCCAATATTAAATGCATCTACTAATCGTATCTAAGACAAGAGTTTAGTGCTTTTCAGTCGGTCAACACGAATGTACCCAAAAGAGATGGGTTATGCCCTAATCCTGAAATAAATTACATGAGATTAATAAAACACTAGGATGACCAGTTTCGATCGTCAAGCGATCATCATCAGATCCATTACACTTAGGCTACAAAATCTATGTTTGAAATACAGGTGAAAATATTTACAATATGTACAATTATTTAGTTGAAGTATTGGTACTGCAACTGTCAGTGTATGCTAAATGCAGTATATATGTTAGGTGAAATGCTAAATGGTGATAGCTATCCGGAGATTGTACTTGAGAGAGATTATATGGTTGTAAACTATGGTTAAACTTTAAAATTTTTGGCTAACTACTTATCTGATTGTCTTCCGTACTACAGCTACTCGCAGTTTTCGTGCTCACTGGAACTCGCTGTGCGGTCGACTGCGGTGGTTATCTTAACGACTGGGTTTTCCCTTGCCTCCTCCCCCCTA
Source organism: Meconema thalassinum (assembly GCA_946902985.2). Classification (NCBI taxonomy): domain Eukaryota; kingdom Metazoa; phylum Arthropoda; class Insecta; order Orthoptera; family Tettigoniidae; genus Meconema; species Meconema thalassinum. Next base: position 1,207,545,296 of record OX336388.2, read on the forward strand.
TCCCTACGTGCTGTGGGGAGTGATAGCGATGTGTTTATGTGAGGTGTTGCCAACCTAGATAAGATGTATGTTATTGAATGAGGTGGGTCCACAACTATTAAAGACCGTGGATTGGCCCTCGCCACGCGTGGAGCATAACCCATTCGAACTAAGCGTTGACGGTCTTATGAGGACGTCCCGGCACCTTTAATACTGCCGCGAATATGGGCCTTGGTTTATTGCAGAAGCAAAGTACATCGTACACCTGATCCAGATAACATTTACCTATTAAAAAACCCCTAATTTCCCCCCTTTTTTATCTAGCTTGGCTGTGTCGCTAAATTGTGTTTTGTTTCCGACAGGGTGTGTTTTTTAGTAGCGTGAAGAGGGGTGAGCTCTCCATGAACGTGTGTTCATTTAGATTGTTGGGATTGTTTCGTTTGGCTAGGTGTATCTCGATTGCTTCCTTTATGTCAAGAGCTCTGCCTTTCGATTCGTGATGGATTATTTTAAGGTCCGACTCTATGTTGGTAAAGCTGTGCCCTGCGTCACACATATGTTCGCACACGGCTGAATGTGTTCCGTATCTTATCGCATTCCTATGTTCATTATAACGTGTGTCTACTCGCCTTCCACTCTGCCCGATGTAATTAGCTTGACAATCGGTGTCTTGGCACGTTATAGAATATACCCCTGACCTTGAATACGGGTCACGTTTATTTAGATTACTATTTAGGAGGTGCCTAGCGGTTGTGTTTTTCGTCGTGAAAGCTATCTTTATGCCTTGTTTTTTGAATAGGTTAGTGATGTTATATGTATTCGCATTCACATAGTTGAAACGCGCAAATTTTTTCTCATTACTGTCCAGTTTGGGAATCGTTTTATCTTTATTTTTATGTTTGGCTATAATTTGATTTATTTTGCTTGGCGAGAAGTTGTTTTCCTTTGCTATTTGCATAATAGTTCTTATTTCCTTATTATAGTTGTCTTTTGACATGGGTATGTTTAAAGCTCTGAGCACCATTGAATTGAAACCCGCTAGTTTGTGCGTACTGGGGTGATTAGACTGATTGTCGATTGCATGCGAGGTTTGTGTTGCTTTCCGGAATATGGAATATGAAAGGTCGTTGTCTTTACGTTCAATAGTTATATCGAGATAATTTATTTTCCGGTCTATTTCGGATTCCTTAGTGAATTTGATAGAGAGGTGAAGGCTATTAATGGATTGGAGAATTGTTTCTTCGCTTGTTAGTTCAGTATCGTAGATGCAAATTACATCATCTACGTATCTTTTCCATATTACTATTCCCTTTGTTGAAGTCTTTTCTAAGAACGCATTTTCTAGTGCATTGATGAAGATGTCAGCGATTAACCCACTTAGTGGCGATCCCATTGCTAGGCCTTCTCTCTGTGTGTATATTTTATTGTCGAATTGAAACACGTTTTGGGTGAGAACGACCCTCAGTAATCTCACAATCTCTTCAATTTCTTTTACCGAATTGTTGGATTTTAAGTTGTTTTCGATAGTGTTGATTGCTTCAATAATCGGAATATTGGTGTACATGTTAGTTACGTCGAAGGATACTAGCCTGAAGCTAGGTTTCATTTGTAGGGTGTTCAATGCTGTTACTAGTTCTGTTGTGTTCTTTACAGAGTTGTTTTTGTCGTTGGAAAGACGGCATTTTAAGATTTTTAGTAACTCTTTGCTGATTTTGTAATTAGGGGCATTCCTACAATTGACTATTGGTCTCATTGGGCATTCCTTTTTGTGTATTTTTGGTTGTCCCCTCAATGACGGTATTTTCGGGTTCATGTTTATTAGTTTTGATTTTTCGGCTTTGGTCAGTATGTATTCTGTTTCTTTTAGCGCACTTTTTATTTGTTTTTGGAATTTGTTGGTGGGGTCTTTTGTTAATTCCTTGATTTCGTTGTTGTTTAGGAATTCGACTGTTTTTTCAATGTATTCTGTTTTGTTCAAAATTACTGTAGTGTTTCCCTTATCTGCTTTTGTGATGATTAAGTCATGTTCTTTTATTTTTTGTTTCAACGACTTTATTTCTTTGAGCTGTTTGTTGTTTTGAATGTTATTGCTATCGCCCTCTCGTTTGAGGATTTTTTTGGCTTCGTTGGTGGCGAGATTTTTGGTTAATTCCCTGTCTTCTGCTGGGAGCTTGTGACTGGCTATCTCAATATCTGTGATTAACTGTTTTATATTGTGGTTCGTGTGTGCGTCTGTGCAGTTGTATTTCAAACCTTTGTCTAACCCCACCAACAAATTCCAAAAACAAATAAAAAGTGCGCTAAAAGAAACAGAATACATACTGACCAAAGCCGAAAAATCAAAACTAATAAACATGAACCCGAAAATACCGTCATTGAGGGGACAACCAAAAATACACAAAAAGGAATGCCCAATGAGACCAATAGTCAATTGTAGGAATGCCCCTAATTACAAAATCAGCAAAGAGTTACTAAAAATCTTAAAATGCCGTCTTTCCAACGACAAAAACAACTCTGTAAAGAACACAACAGAACTAGTAACAGCATTGAACACCCTACAAATGAAACCTAGCTTCAGGCTAGTATCCTTCGACGTAACTAACATGTACACCAATATTCCGATTATTGAAGCAATCAACACTATCGAAAACAACTTAAAATCCAACAATTCGGTAAAAGAAATTGAAGAGATTGTGAGATTACTGAGGGTCGTTCTCACCCAAAACGTGTTTCAATTCGACAATAAAATATACACACAGAGAGAAGGCCTAGCAATGGGATCGCCACTAAGTGGGTTAATCGCTGACATCTTCATCAATACACTAGAAAATGCGTTCTTAGAAAAGACTTCAACAAAGGGAATAGTAATATGGAAAAGATACGTAGATGATGTAATTTGCATCTACGATACTGAACTAACAAGCGAAGAAACAATTCTCCAATCCATTAATAGCCTTCACCTCTCTATCAAATTCACTAAGGAATCCGAAATAGACCGGAAAATAAATTATCTCGATTTAACTATTGAACGTAAAGACAACGACCTTTCATATTCCATATTCCGGAAAGCAACACAAACCTCGCATGCAATCGACAATCAGTCTAATCACCCCAGTACGCACAAACTAGCGGGTTTCAATTCAATGGTGCACAGAGCTTTAAACATACCCATGTCAAAAGACAACTATAATAAGGAAATAAGAACTATTATGCAAATAGCAAAGGAAAACAACTTCTCGCCAAGCAAAATAAATCAAATTATAGCCAAACATAAAAATAAAGATAAAACGATTCCCAAACTGGACAGTAATGAGAAAAAATTTGCGCGTTTCAACTATGTGAATGCGAATACATATAACATCACTAACCTATTCAAAAAACAAGGCATAAAGATAGCTTTCACGACGAAAAACACAACCGCTAGGCACCTCCTAAATAGTAATCTAAATAAACGTGACCCGTATTCAAGGTCAGGGGTATATTCTATAACGTGCCAAGACACCGATTGTCAAGCTAATTACATCGGGCAGAGTGGAAGGCGAGTAGACACACGTTATAATGAACATAGGAATGCGATAAGATACGGAACACATTCAGCCGTGTGCGAACATATGTGTGACGCAGGGCACAGCTTTACCAACATAGAGTCGGACCTTAAAATAATCCATCACGAATCGAAAGGCAGAGCTCTTGACATAAAGGAAGCAATCGAGATACACCTAGCCAAACGAAACAATCCCAACAATCTAAATGAACACACGTTCATGGAGAGCTCACCCCTCTTCACGCTACTAAAAAACACACCCTGTCGGAAACAAAACACAATTTAGCGACACAGCCAATCTAGATAAAAAAGGGGGGAAATTAGGGGTTTTTTAATAGGTAAATGTTATCTGGATCAGGTGTACGATGTACTTTGCTTCTGCAATAAACCAAGGCCCATATTCGCGGCAGTATTAAAGGTGCCGGGACGTCCTCATAAGACCGTCAACGCTTAGTTCGAATGGGTTATGCTCCACGCGTGGCGAGGGCCAATCCACGGTCTTTAATAGTTGTGGACCCACCTCATTCAATAACATACATCTTATCTAGGTTGGCAACACCTCACATAAACACATCGCTATCACTCCCCACAGCACGTAGGGATAGGGGGGAGGAGGCAGGGGAAAAACCAGTCGTTAAGATAACCACCGCAGTCGACCGCACAGCGAGTTCCAGTGAGCACGAAAACTGCGAGTAGCTGTAATACGGAAGACAATCAGATAAGTAGTTAGCCAAAAATTTTAAATTTTAACCATAGTTTACAACCATATAATCTCTCTAAAGTACAATCTCCGGATAGCTATCACCATTTAGCATTTCACCTAACATATATACTGCATTTAGCATATACTGACAGTTGCAGTACCAATACTGCAACTAAATAATTGTACATATTGTAAATATTTTCACCTGTATTTCAAACATAGATTTTGTAGCCTAAGTGTAATGGATCTGATGATGATCGCTTGACGATCGAAACTGGTCATCCTTGTGTTTTATTAATCTCATGTAATTTATTTCAGGATTAGGGCATAACCCATCTCTTTTGGGTACATTCGTGTTGACCGACTGAAAAGCACTAAACTCTTGTTTACTAAGGCAACACTGAAAATATGGCTTCAAACACCACAATAATCGTATCTACTATAAATTGAGCCTGCTATAAAACGCACCCAGTATGAATCGCGCCTACTAATCATGGCTACTATCAATCACAGTCAATAAAAATTATAATCACTATAAATTGTATTCAGTATATATGTAGACATTGAGGAAAGGGTGTGTGTGTAAATCGCATATAGTCTAAAAATTGTTCATGTAATTATTATTTTTGACAGTACTTTGGAGATTCCACATTAGAAAAATATCAATCCACTTGTTTTTTTTACTGTTATTATTAGTCAGGTGACTTTACTAAAATTTAATTCATGTGTATTAGTTGACATGGAAGTCTCAACAACCAGCCATGGTAATCCATGTGTCTACTATAAAGGATATGCATATTGTTACGGCTGTGAGTTTGTGTCATCGCTCGCCGCATGAGTCAAAACTGCCCCAGGGCTGGACTGCTCTCCCTCGGTGTATTGCATGCGCGTTACGCAACGGACTGCGAATTGAAAGGGATAGTCCAGAACATTCGTGACTGGACCAGCGCTGGAAACCTCGAGAAGCCGTGGACTCTGGATGGATCTAGAAGCATTTATATAGTCACCAGCCGGTTATATAAGAGTGACCCGTGAAGCAGTTGTGGTTGTTGTGTTTTACGAGCTAGTGTGAGCGATTATCGTGAGCGACAGAAGTGTGGTGACTTGCGAAACCCCTAGTGGAGCGGGGAAGTGAGACTCCTACAGAGGAACTGTGTTTTGAGCGAGTGAAGCTGATTCTCTTGACACCGAGGAAGTGATTGTGGTGCTTGTGAAACAGTGAGTGACAGAGCTAGTGCAGCTATTTCGAGCTAGCGTACGGGGCCACCTCATTACGAGGGATTAACTGTGGTCTATTGACAAGTGAAAGGGGAAGTATTCTCGACTTGAGGAAACTGGAGTAAGCAAATAATTGCTATTTGCTGTTGAGTAGTGTATATTTCTGGCCACAATAAAGTTAATTATTTCTTTAAGCAGTAATTGGTGTTGTGTTTCCTACCCACCGTAATCCAGTTAACAAAAGTGCCACTAGGGGTGGCACGTAACAACTCGTGTCAGAAGTGGGATTACGAACTCAAGCACAACACCTGACGGTCCTGGTTTCAAAATCCGAGCAGGTCATTTTCTCTAATTTTCCTGTGAGTGCATGCCCTTTACAAGACAAACAACTAAAATGGAGGAGAAATAGGCAGCATTGCTAGAAAAGTTAACTGGCATGGAAGACGGCCAGAAGAAATTAGCCAAGGACCTGAAGGATGACCTGAAGAAGATGGAAGACGGCCAGAAGAAGATGGAAGACGGCCAGAAGAAATTAGCCAAGGACCTGAAGGATGACCTGAACAAGATGGAAGACGGCCAGAAGAAGATGGTGGACGGCCAGAAGAAGTTAGCAGAGGACCTGAAGGACGGCCAGAATAAGTTAGCAGAGGACCTAACCGCCAAATTTCTGGATGGCCAGAAAAATCTGGAAGAGTGTCTGCTGATGAAATTAGAGGAGAGCCAAAGGAAATTAGAACAGGGCCTACGTGAGGAAGTCGCAGCAGTGGAGGAGAAGTTCAACACCTTGCAAGTGGAAGTTGCCGAGCTGCGCCAACGCCCGCTGATGGGGGTGGAGGAGAAATTCAACGCCTTGCAAGTGGAAGTTGCCGAGCTGTGCCAACGACCGCTGATGGGGGTGGAAGAGAGATTCAACGCTCTACAAAAGGAATTTGCTGAGCTGCGCCGACTCCCGCCGACAGGGATGGAAGATAGATTCAAAGCCCTACAAGAGGAAGTCGCCGAGCTGCGCCGACGCCCGCCGACCGGGGTGGATGAGAGAGTCAAAACCCTACAAGAGGAAGTTGCCGAACTGCGCCAACGCCCACTCACGGGGGTGGAAGAGAAATTCAACGCTCTTCAAGAGGAAGTTGCCGAGCTGCGCCGACGCCCGCCCACAGGTACACCGGGGACATCAGGAACGGGACAGAGCAGAGTGACGCCCCCAACCTTCGACGGAAAGGTCCCGTGGAGCACCTACTTACGTCAGTTCGAGGCGCCTGTTCCATAAATAACTGGAACAACACAGAAAAGGCTACAGCTCTCATTGTAGCGCTGAGAGGTGACGCCCTTAACGTCCTTCAGGCCATCCCGACTGGATCCCAGGACTACGCTTCACTGATCGCCCATATGGAGTCCCGATATGGAGATAGCCATCTTCAGCAGGCCTACCAGATGCAGCTCCGGACCCGGGTACAGAAGAACGCGGAAACCCTGCAGGAGTTCGAGATGGACATCGCACGCCTCGTAAGGCTCGCCTACCCAACAGCGCCGGCCGACTTTCTGGAGCAGATAGCGACGCAGACTTTCACCGACGGGCTACGGGACTCGGACACTCAACAGGCGCTGCGACTCGCGCGCAATAAGACCCTGGCAGATGCGCTGAGCCACGCACTTGAGTTCGAGACGGCAAAACAGGCATCCAGAATGCACGCGCGGGTGCGTCAAGTGGACGTCGACGAACCAGTAAAAACCAACGAGACCAAGCCCCTGGCCGACGAATTGATGGAGGCGCTAAGCCGTTTCTTCAAGAATCGCAGTACCACCAACAAAAACGTAGCCGAAGGACATCCGGAGAGGCGGCCCGGAAGAGGACTACCGACCTGCTGGACCTGCCGTAAGAGAGGCCACCTGAGCAAGGACTGCGGTGATCGCAGCCGCCAAGGGTTTCCGTCGGGACAGTCAGTCGTAGGGAAACCGCGCGGCCCAGGAAAGCAAGTATCAGCCAGCCTAGGGGGGCAAAGGTTGGCTTGTGACAGTCGTCAAGCCCCGGCAGTCCAAGTTCGTGTGACGCAGTTACGGAGGGATAATAGCAGCCTGATGGTCGACGGAGTCGTCAACGGAGAGAGCTGGCCCATGCTAATCGACACGGGAGCATCGAGGACCATCGTCAGTCCCACCGTGATCCCGAAGTGGAGAGTTCAACCCACACAAAGGAACCTCCAGCTAATAACCGCGACCGGAGAGACCGCACCGGTACATGGCGAAGCATCACTGGAGTTCGTCATTGGTCGACGGGCGATAAAGCATCCAGTGCTTGTGGCTGACGTATCAAATGAAGTGATCATCGGACTGGACTTCCTGGACCAGAACAACATCATCTTGGATCTGAGTACCAACACTCTGCACTTCGGAGGTGAGGAACTTGCTTTGCAACCCGCGCACGAGTCCATCACCGCACGACGAGTAAGGCTGAGAGAAGACGTCATCGTTCCCGCCAGGACGGAGGTCAGCGCTGCCGTAATTGTCGACGGAACTGCTGAGGGAGTGGCGGCTGTCATCGAGCCAAAATATGAGGACATCCTGACAAAATGATTGCTAGTTGCCAAGACCCTCATCAACACGACGTCTCGGCCGTACGTCCGCTTGTCCAACCTGAACGACTACGACATTAGGGTTCACCGGGACACCAACCTAGGAGTCTGCGAGCCCGTTACCTGGATTGCCCGCATCACCGACACGACGGACGGACACCTGCAGACGGACAACCGAAGAAGACGCACACTGCCAGAAGAACTACAGAAGCTGTACCAAGGATCCCAGGTCCATTTAGACGAGGAACAATCACGCCAACTTCAGGACCTGCTACGCGAATTCCAGGATGTCTTCTCCGTGGGGAGCAAAGTCTTTGGCAGGACAAGCTTGGTCCAGCACAGAATCGACGTTGGGGACAGCGCACCGATTAGGGCCCCATTCCGACGTGTCCCGCTCACCAAGCAAGCCGACGTCGACCGGATGGTAGAAGAGATGAAGGAGCAAGGGGTGATCGAGCCATCACATAGTCCTTGGAGTTCTCCGGTCGTGCTTGTGAAGAAGAAGGACGGTTCCACCAGGTTCTGCGTGGACTACAGGCGGGTGAACGACGTCACGAAGAAGGACAGCTACCCTCTACCCCGGATCGACGACACGCTGGACACCATATCAGGGTCAAGATGGTTCTCCACCTTGGATTTGAAGAGTGGCTACTGGCAGGTGGAGGTCCACCCTAAGGACCGCGAGAAAACGGCGTTCTCTGTGGGCAGCGGGCTCTGGCAGTTCACCGTCATGCCATTCGGTCTGTGCAACGCCCCTGCGACCTTCGAAAGGCTAATGGAGTCCATTCTGAGGGGACTACACTGGAAGACCTGCCTGGTCTACCTAGACGACGTCATCGTTCTGGGGAGAAGCTTCGAGGAGCACTACAGCAACCTGAAGGAGATCTTGTTGAAGCTACGGGCTGCCCAGCTGAAGTTGAGCCCCAAGAAGTGTCAGCTCTTCCAGAAGCGGGTCCAGTACCTTGGGCATATCGTCTCCGAGGAAGGGGTGCGCACCGACCCAGAGAAGACCGCAGCTGTGAGGGGGTGGCCAGTTCCGAAGGACAAGTCCCAACTACGAAGCTTCCTGGGACTCTGCACTTATTACCGTCGCTTCGTGAGGGGATTCGCCGACATCGCCAAACCTTTACATCGCCTGACTGAGAAGGACCAACTCTTCACGTGGACAGCAGAATGCCACAGTGCCTTCGAACAACTCAAGCAGGCTCTGTGCACCGCGCCTATTCTGGCCTACCCCAGACCTGGAACAAGGTTCATCGTCGATACCGATGCCAGCGACTTTAGCATAGGTGGAATCCTGTCGCAGGTAGTGGACGGCGAGGAGAGAGTAGTGGCCTACTTCAGCAGGGTCTTGTCAAAGCCAGAAAGGAACTACTGCGTCACCAGGAAGGAGCTGCTCGCCATCGTGAAGACCATTGAACACTTCCACAAGTACCTGTACGGGCAAGAATTTCTCATCAGGACCGACCATGCATCCCTGCGGTGGCTCCTGAACTTTAAGCAGCCCGAGGGTCAACTCGCGCGGTGGTTAGAGAGGCTTCAGCAGTACAACTTTGAGATTCAGCACAGGAAAGGCCAACTGCATTCTAACGCCGACGCCCTGTCACTAAGACCGTGCCCCGAAGACTGCACCTTCTGTATTAGGAGGGAGGAGAACACCGGGATACAGTGCCGAAGGACTACTGTGGAACTTCAAGGGAACTGGAGCCGCGAATCTTTCACGCGGGAACAAGCAGAAGATGATGACCTGGGACTGATAGCCGAATGGAAGAGGGCCTGTGTCCCCAGACCCGGGTGGAACATTGTGAGTGACTGCAGCCCAAAGTTTAAGTCCTACTGGGCGCAGTGGGACTCGCTGATTGTAAGGGATGGCCTCATCTGCCGCGCCTGGGAGAGCACCGACGGGAAGACATCTCGGGAACAAGTCGTCGTTCCAAAGGCTATGACGGAGGAAGTCCTGAAGGAAGTCCATGGAGGATCATCTGGTGGACACCTAGGGATAAAGAAGACCCTGGAGAAGCTGAGAGAGCGGTTCTACTGGATCGGATGCCGAACCGACGTGGAGAACCACTGCGCGAGATGCCACGATTGCGCAGCCAGCAAGGGCCCAGGACGAAGACGGCGGGGTCCACTGAAGACTTACAACGTCGGCGGCCCCATGGAGAGAGTGGCCATCGATGTTGCTGGGCCATTCCCATTAAGCGAGGCAGGGAACCGCTACATATTAGTCGTCAGCGACTACTTTACCAAATGGCCGGAGGCGTATGCGCTCCCTAACCAAGAAGCCGCGACGATCGCAGAGACCCTGGTGAAGGAATTCGTCAGCCGGTACGGAGTACCCCTGGAGCTGCACTCCGACCTAGGGAGGAACTTCGAGTCGCAGGTGTTCCAGAACCTATGCCAGCTGCTGGGGATCCGGAAGACAAGGACAACGCCACTACACCCTCAGTCCGACGGGATGGTAGAGCGATTCAATCGCACCGTCGAGAACTATCTCCGAATAGTCGTCAGCGAGCACCAGAGGGATTGGGACAAGCATCTTCCACTATTTCTCCTGGCCTACCGCGCCGCCGTGCATGAAGCCACCGGGTGCACACCAGCCCGGGCCATGTTTGGGAGGGAGCTCCGTCTACCTGTCGATCTTGCCTTCGGCCGACCTGGGAATGATCCGATCCCGGTAAGCCAGTATTGTCAAGAACTGGTCGACCAACTGGAGGACGTGCACGCGTTCGCGAGGAGGAAACTGCGGATCGAGACCGACCGAATGAAGACCCGATACGACCAGCAGACGGATGCCGGAGGATTCCAGGAGAACGACCTGGTCTGGCTCTTCAACCCATTACGGAAGAAAGGCCTGTCACCCAAACTGCAGAAGTCCTGGGAGGGCCCGTACCGAGTCGTGAAACGAATCAACGATGTCGTCTACAGGATCCAGCGGAGCCCGAGGGCGAAGATGAAGATCGTGCATCGAGATCGCCTGGCAGCCTACGGAGGGATACAGACGGACCAATGATTGATCGGGACGATCAGCCTTTTTAGGAAGGGGGTGGTGTTACGGCTGTGAGTTTGTGTCATCGCTCGCCGCATGAGTCAAAACTGCCCCAGGGCTGGACTGCTCTCCCTCGGTGTATTGCATGCGCGTTACGCAACGGACTGCGAATTGAAAGGGATAGTCCAGAACATTCGTGACTGGACCAGCGCTGGAAACCTCGAGAAGCCGTGGACTCTGGATGGATCTAGAAGCATTTATATAGTCACCAGCCGGTTATATAAGAGTGACCCGTGAAGCAGTTGTGGTTGTTGTGTTTTACGAGCTAGTGTGAGCGATTATCGTGAGCGACTGAAGTGTGGTGACTTGCGAAACCCCTAGTGGAGCGGGGAAGTGAGACTCCTACAGAGGAACTGTGTTTTGAGCGAGTGAAGCTGATTCTCTTGACACCGAGGAAGTGATTGTGGTGCTTGTGAAACAGTGAGTGACAGAGCTAGTGCAGCTATTTCGAGCTAGCGTACGGGGCCACCTCATTACGAGGGATTAACTGTGGTCTATTGACAAGTGAAAGGGGAAGTATTCTCGACTTGAGGAAACTGGAGTAAGCAAATAATTGCTATTTGCTGTTGAGTAGTGTATATTTCTGGCCACAATAAAGTTAATTATTTCTTTAAGCAGTAATTGGTGTTGTGTTTCCTACCCACCGTAATCCAGTTAACAAAAGTGCCACTAGGGGTGGCACGTAACAATGTATTGTAAAAACAACCAATAAAGATGGAACTGATATTTGGCGATGTTCAAAACAACGATCCAAAAAGTGTCGAGGAATGATTAAAACAAAATACTCCAACGTACTTACTTCAAACGAGCATCATTGTGAATCTCAAATGAAGACACATTTAAATCGACAAAATCCTCTAACCAAGGTAAAAAAGCAAGTCCAAGAAAAAAATATTGCTGCTCAAGATAGTGCAGTGCTTGTTCAACTTCACTTATCATGTCCTCAAAAAGTCATGTTAGGACAGTTGTCAAAGTCTAAGAAACCCTCAACACTATCAAAGTCAACACAAACTATGGAAGAGGTGGTATTGCAAGAGGATAAAAAAGGACTATATTGTAATAGTGATGATGAAGATGATCATACCGGCAATGATGATGATGATGATGATGATGATGATGATGGTAATGCCTTGTTTAGACCTAAAAAATAATTTGTTGAATTTGTATACTGGAACAATCCCAGTAAGCTAATTCAACTTGCATGGTCTACAACAAGCTGGGCATACCGCTCACGATTGGGAAATCAAAGAAATTGAACAAGAGCTTCGTTGTGCTGAAATTATTGTGTAATGGGTCTACTATGTCTTAACAATCCATATACTATTTTCTACCACTTTGCTACCGCTTTTCTACCACTTTGCTACATTTTTCTACCACTTTTCAACCACTTTGCTATCTCTTTTCTACCTCTTTGCTACCACTTTTGCTGTCACTTTAAACTGTACATATTAAATATAAAAGCCAACGCTAAATGATTCTATTATCAGTACAGTTTTTTTAACGTTTATAGGGGCTATGAACATAAGTTCACGTATGGGACTTTCAATATCCTGGTGAGCACAAATCTAACATGGCAGTGACGCGAAATTTAAATATTTAATTGGACGTTTCTCGCAATTCATCCATCCGAGCACAGTGGAACGGTGAAAGCTTATACAAATTTTAATCGACTGACGTCTAATTTATTTCAATTGTTTTCACAACCACAAGATGGTGGCTATGCGAAATTTTAAAACCTCGTTTTAATTTCTTGTGTCCTAATCATCCGATTGATGTTTGAATAATAAACCTACGCAATAATCTTCTTGCAATAGTACATAATCTATGGCCTACATAAAAAAATCCAAATGGCGACTATCCGACGGTTCTCAATATCTACGAATTTATTACAGCAATCAAACTGAAATTTTGTATGTTGATAGAGGCAATTAACATAAGTAGGATATATGCAAATAGTCTATTTAGTTCTTCACGGAACTACTTGTTTGAATTCTTTTCATTAGACTACGGTATGTTTAATGTAAATGCAACTAATTAATAGTGTCCAAAACATTACAAGAAGAACTATAACGAATTATCCATTGTGTATTTCGCTTCTCATCCGGGGAAATGGGAGTTGTCCATTTAATTCATAACGTACGGAAGTTGAAGATACATTTATAAGGCGGTAAGTTACAAATTCAAACTCAAAAAATCCACTATAAACTTCATACATCTCTGAAAGATGTACGGCGTATTCTTATGGAACCCGAACAACGAAAATGCATTTTAAATGCAGATTTATCAAAATCTTGAAGTACAGCAACAAGCAATTAGAGACGAAAAGAAGAGCGGCAGAAGAACTGAAATCCAAGTAAATTGATATTCAATATGGACGTTCTAAATTCCACGGAATTATTTATGGGTTAAGCAAATTTAAGCTTCATACTTCCAAAATAATGTAACGGGTTGAAAAAATGGAGTGGCCCTCAAGCCCTCGACCTAGGACACGTGATCGCTCTCTACGGCCCTGCGGGCCCCACCCAGTCACATTGGGGAAATTTGTGGTGACTGACTGAAGAATTACAACTGACAGTTTGTACAGGAAACACTAGGAAAGAAATTACTTCAAAGCGTTATATTTGTTTACCTAAAGCTGAGGTGACCATATAGTACGCCGGGCGCACTGGCACGCTGATTACACGCCGGCGTGCTTCTGGCGCGGATGGCCTTGCGATGGTGGGGGAAGACTATGTATGTCTCTCTCGCTCGTTTTCCCGTCTCACTCCCTCCCGTACTGCCTTCGCTGTGTTGTGGTTGATTGGTTGAACGTCAAACTGTATTCAGCATTTTGTAAATATGAAAACAAATTGAAACAAAACTTATACAAGGAAATAATAATGTGATCGAAATAACAACGCCTTAAATGATACCTTCTCAGTATTTCTGACTGCTTTAATGCTAAGCACGTAATCTCTGGTACGCGGAGAATCACGCGAAACACAATGTAGATGGGTTGGACGATTATTTACGTCCAGTGCGCTAGCGATCCCAACTTGACTCATTCAAACGTGGCGAAGAACTGTCGCAGTGTCGGCTGTCAGGATAGGCATCCCAGCCAAAAGAGACAGGAGACAGCCGATGAGGCGTGCGGCGCAACATAGCTAGCACGCCGAGCGTGAAAAGGCTGGACACCGCTGACCTAAAGCGTAGAGTTGAAAATAGAATCGATCTCCGACCTCGAACCCGAATCCCAGATTGAGACAATTGAAATTCGCAGTTTCATCTGGTGACGAACTAGATTTCAAACACCAATACATTTGTACTGCTTTCCTGATATTGTCAGTTTACATGACGTGTAATAAACACTTGGCAACAGAATGAGCTTATCACATGCAATCCAGTCACCAGTAAAATGGTTTCCGACTGTGGTTGGTTGGTTCCTCAGTTTAGGGGCTGCGAAAACTCGGTCATGTAGCCCCGTGTACTTTGGGTGTATGTGTAGAATCTGTCTGATAACCGGTGTTAATTGTGATGACTGTATTAGTGTGTGTTTCTGTTTCTTAATTCAAGTAAGGACTGCAGACTTTGATTTTTTCAAGTAGTTCCTACTCTTTCCGCCAAACGCCACCGTCAACAACTATTAGTTCAGAACGTGGGTGCTAGTCGCCACCGCAGTCGGCTCCTGGCGACGAACGTAGGAACCTGAGCGTTGTTTACATTTTTAACCTACGCCTAATTTAGCTTCACACAGGTGTAATTAGTAGAAGGTTCTTTAACATACCTTAAATCTATGACATGGGACCGCCGGCTTTACTTTCCCTCCGAAGGAAGGCATACTGAGGGATTTTTAATGATCTTAAAAAATCTGATGACTTCGGCCGGGTTTGAAGCCGCGATCTTGGGCATAGAAGCTCAGCATGCTACCAACTACGCCACCGAAGCCGCTCGTTTCCGACTCTGGCAGCTGCCAGTGCACATAGGATATAAACTTAAGTATGCAGAGAACTGTAGAGTAAAAGCTACAGACCATCAAACCCGCCTTCGATCATAAATTCATGCTCGAAGGAATCCGCGAATTCCAATTGTCTATTAACCAATCGTACTGTACCCGTAATTACCTACCATTATCTGCTGCATCCCACGAAGACTGCCGGATCGTAGAACATGAAAATCCCCGGCTAGAAAAACCCTCAGGTCCTACTCACAAGTGAATGGGATAATATGGCACAAATACACCTAACAAGGGAGCATTACGAAAGACCATGGCCACAAAAGCAAAAGAAGCTAATTGAATATGAAATTCCAATGAAAGAACGTCTCAGAGGCGTGGAATACCCCGAAATACCCAGCGATGGCCTTCCTAATACACCCTTCCACCACCTCTCTAAAAGATCACGCCATGTATACATTTAACTAAAATATATTATTCAGAAAAGGTGAACAATAAACAAGAAAATAAATTTCATCCTTCAAAAGAATGCTCAAATATATCCTTCCCAAAGGGTAATATAATCGGAGAATCAACAAGAAAACTCGTGTCCAACCTGACACGTTAAAACAAAAATCTAAATAACCTCTCACATTATGAGCAAACCCAAACAAATTATATGAGGTTATCTCACATCCTAAAATATGTTATAGTTCACTCGCCAAAGTGTAATATATACAACATAATGAAAATATCATAGTTTCAGCTATTGTACCCATGTGAGTAATCTCGATGGTAAATATGCAGCTGCCTCCAGCTAGCATCAGGTCTCAGGCGCGTGCCGTTCCCCCAAATGAGCAGTGCATATTTTGGATTTGAGGCTATAAGGTAACAACTCTACAATAACAAGGCACAACTCTATTCTAAAACTTTAATTCAGTAAATAAAAATCATGGCTTCAAACACAAAAACAATCCCAAAACCCTAAAAAAACAAAGCAAACAAAAATTTACTTCCACAATCCACAAACAAACAAATGAAATCATAATAGAATCATATTAAACCATAAAGCTGTACCCTTATGTGAACTTCATAAAGATATACTAGTGCGCTGATGCACCTACGACTTCAATACAAACTGTACATTAACATAACAGTCATACAATGTGACTTCTTTAATATTACAAATTAATTATTCCTTAAACCTCTTGGTTTTAACAATTATGTGTGCCGTGCGTGCTTTGATTTTTCTCTTCTCACCAAACAAACGCTTTCATGCATTTACCTATTCGGACGTTGCACCGCAATCAACGTGCAACTCCATAATTATGTAAGCTACCCCTCCACTTCCTCTATTTATATGGTTCCACTGCATGCTGTATGTGATTCCTAGATAAAACGTTACGTTATAGCTTGTGTCGGATGGTACCATAGATTACCTTGCTCTCGTGGCGATTGGCATCTGGTAACTAACTTCAAAACTTGGTTTCAGTGACAGTACAAATACATCATCTAACTATTCGTCAGCTAGCTAAAATAATGAACCATCAGGATAATCTATAATTATCCATGTGTTCCTAAACCACATGGCTACATTACTCAACATAACAATCTTTCATTATATGTCATTTACCAGGGTCGAAAATCTGTCCCTTTCAACTTGCCTTGACGGTTCGAGTTTAGACTGCAGACCCTCGGCTAGAGGAGTCCGCACACAATAGAAAGTGGGATGGGTGTTCCACCAATTACCTCGACCCTCCTTAAAGGTTTTGAATGCTTTCCTTTCTAAGCAGTAAAGATTTACAAGACAAATACTGTCGTCTGACCGACACACATATCCCAAAGGATCTTAATTGACTATTATGCAAACAGGTATTGAATGAGCTTTTTAATTACTCCTACACAGAGGATATAATAATAATTACTGGCCTCACACGGGTCCATTCAACATGAAGGTTCGGGGTTCGTAATGCATTAGTCTAACGGGTGACCGATGTCTCAAGTAAAATATAGGCGCTCACTGCAGCTGTCGCCATGAGTTTCGCTACCACAAGCGGAATAACTCATCAAATAAGTTCTCGGGAGACCATAGAGTTTCGAGGTGTCCTCGTTCTCCTCGTCTCTATCACAGGATCCCAACCCGGAACACTTTCATATCCTTCCTCAGAGCTAGGGTACACACTACAACTCTGGCATAAAATTATATCTCCACTTATGCCCATGACATAGGAGATTTCATACGTAGAATAGACCATCTGGCCCCTACTCAATGCTACGACCTCCGACCGATATTATTAAGAGAAATCTATCAATTTACTCTATAAGCTTCTCATATAAGCTGCAAATTCAATTCACTAAAAGCTCTTTCATGCCTGGCATCATTATTGAATATATGCAATATTCTGATATAAAACTTCTTTCCTTAATTACTGTAATGTAATCTTACTGTATCATCTTACTGCTTAGATTGATAAGTCTTGCAATTAGCGTAAATCTCTCGCTCACAACATTTATTTGTTTCCTGATGTGTTCATTCATACTTTTAATATTCATTATTATTATTACCATTAATCTCACTGACATAAATGACCAAAATCATTACTTTATTATTCTTATTAATCTCATTGACATAAATGACCAAAATCATTACTTTATTATTATTCTCACATAACTTTACCAAAAATCCGACATAGCTAAACGTCTTAAAATCCGAACAATCGCGTTCGTCACAATTACATAACTGATTGCCATTCTTTAATTCATAGTGGGAATAATTACTCCACTTAATGATGCAAATTAACATCTCAACTCTATAAAAATCAACACAATAATGATTAAACATGGAGGACCTGCCTCCTAAACTGATTTTTACTGGCATCTTTACTGAATCACAGCATGCAGTGGCCCATCTTTCTACTTAATCATAACTTGTGGGGTACTTACATTTCTATAGGCGTCTATGGTGGCTCCAACCAATCATATTTCTCCATGTCGCCCGCCATTAGCAGGTTTAACGCGACATATTCATCTTGCAAACACACATTTTATAACACATAATTTTCATCAACAACACGACACGTTGCATAACTCTCAGGAAGCTATTGCTCCCAAACATGTGAAACCTTTATCTAATCACTACTTTAAAGGATATTTTACATATGTTGTACACACGTCACTTTATACACTTTTCAATGCTGAATTTCCCTAGCAAAGATCGAAATTGCAGGTGTCGACAGCATTTCCCGTGCCCCTATCAACTCCTGATTGAAAGTCTGGTTTACCTGCTTTCGGAATTCACCAACAGTTTTTATATTTCTTACTCCTACAGTAAGCGTCCTGTGTTGCATAAATATGCTAGCTCCCGTCCTGAGTTTTATCATCTGGTACTCTCATGACATTACCAAACACTTCGTAGAGTTTCATTTAGCGCATTCCATCGTAATTTACACACATACGATCAGTTAATACTTTACACATTGCGCTCAACACTGTCCAATACTTTACACAAATAATTATTTACAATAGTTCTGCCATTAGCCTACACGGTGCTTCATAACTGAACACGGCATAGTTCGTACTGCTGATTATGCCTATAGCACGACTATTATTCATAAAAGCTTATAAAATGCTTCATTTACATGTACCAGTCTTTGTTCGGCGTCTATTATGAGTAGAACCGCCATGCGTTCTGCCTTGACGAACTTGCTTCAAAGTGGCTGTACCTGACTGAAGATTCACTTGAAGACTGCTCGTACCTTACTTGAAGACTGCTGTATACTGCTTACATACTGCCTCGTACTGCCCTCGTACTTGTTGCATACTGTTTGCAACTTACTGCAACTGTGCTGCACCTGGGTAACTTCTAACGTCGTGAAGACTGCGTAAGACTGCAACTTGGGCTGTAACTGGGTGCACACTGCACGTGAACTGCGCGTAGACTGAGCTTGAACTGAGAGAGACTGGGTTGAGACAGAGCTCCTCCAAGGGTCTACTCCCTTATATCGTATTCCCACGGAAATTAGGGCGAAATCTTCCCGCGAATTCTTGGCTCCTCTCACAGCGTGAATCTGGTCTCCAAACCATGATCATTGGGTTCCTCTTTCTTCACAGATTCCAAAACTATCTGCGTGCAAAGGAATCGCTCGTCCAATTAATTAATATTAATTCCTTTCTCCATAGCGTGGGACGCTATCTTACGGGTATTCCCCGGCAACATTCTCAAATCTATCCGCGCACAATGGTCGCTTTACAGTCCTTCCGCACTTCGTTAAATATGCCCCAATTTCGCAGGTAAAAGGCTCTAAAATTAGCCTCCTGCCAAAAGATTCATCTGTGAGCAACTCTCATCTCAATTCGTTGCTCCAATCACGAGTAATCAATGATTTTCCTGGGCATCTCTCCTCCCACTCCTCAAATCTATTCTCCGTCGGGGAATAACTGGGTCATTATTCAGGCCTCCACCCTGCTCCAGACGACAGAAGGGGTCACAGAGATGGACATGGCTCCACTGGGCCCCACCCACAATTCTGGGCTAATTTGTAAAATGTCAACTCTGTCCTCTCCGTGCTTCAAGCCTCGTATAGCCTACACCAAGTAGTCTAATAATGCTGTAATCTGCTCATTATTCCCTGCATTATTTTTATAAATAATGTCATTGCACCAAAAATCACACCAGTGATTAAATATACACTTCTTTCGAGGGGTTTTCACCAAGAAACTGCCTCCTACAGATCTCTGGTTCGTTCCCTGGTGGAACCTTCATACTGAGATCACAGTCTCTGAGAACCACGTTCAATTCCAGTCAGCATAACCTCCTCGGGTTCATATTCCCCTTGCGAAACTTATAAAAGTCAATTGTAAGTGGCTTTCTATAAGTAACCAGCTGACTGTCTACCACTGTCTATGTTTACATCAGGGGTCCTTCACCTCGTCTGGCTGCGAGTAGGTTAGTACTGTTCCCCCTTCCACACTCGGCCTTCTTCCTAAGCTGTTCATTCTCCATGCGGAGGGTCGCGTTTATGGCCTCAACCTCTCTCGCCACTCTGACCATTTCTTCATAGAATTCTCGCAGACACTGGCATTCTTTCTTCTCTTCGCTTACACTGGGTAAACTGTCTGCTTCTCGTCCCGTCTTGCCGTTCCAACTTTCAGGTCTGACTGCTTGGCTGACGTCGCTCTCCCCGTTGAGTTGGGTGTGCGTTACCAATACTTCTTCTTGTTCGTCGAATTCTTCTGGCGAGTAATAAACTTTTAAGTTGGCTACGTTCATAACGACCTCGTTTCCATTTTCTAGGTGCCTTAACCTGTATGCATTGTTCTGGAGGTCTCTTATCACCTCGAACGGGCCGTGATAAGAAAAATTGAACTTTTTATACTTGCGTGCCTCTGGATCTGAACTGGCGGGTTTCTTAATTAAAACTTTCTCTCCCACGAGAAGCGGTCTATGATACCTCTTCGCACGATTTCTTCTCTGACGTCTCTCCGCCTGTGCTTTGAGATATTCAAAGGTTCGTTGGATCCTCAATTCTCTACCGGGCTGTGCGTCTACTGGCAATGGAATAACACCAGTCCACGGTCTCTCTGGTCTTTGATCCAGATGTAGAGTCACGGGAACCTGACCTGTCGCCTCATGTACAGTATTATTTATGCAGTATTCAATGACTTCTAGAAATTCTATCCAACGCCAATTCTCCTCAGAGCAGTAGATCTTCATGTATTTCTGGATCTCTCTCATTACTCTTTCAACTGGACTTGCCTCAGGATGGCGAATGGTAGATAAAATCTGCCTAATTCCTAGAGTTTCAAGTTCTCGACGAAATTCTGCACTTGTAAAGCAACTTCCGTGGTCCGAGAGAATGTTATCCGGCTTCCCAAGAATCGGAATAACTCTCTCTTTCAGGCGCTTCAAGACCTGTTTTGAACTTGTCTTTTGTATGGGGCATAACACCACCATTTTCGAAAATACATCCATGGCTACAAAAATGTGTCTATTGCCTCTACGTGCTCTAGGCAATGGTCCAAAGTTGTCTATACTCAATAGCTGCCTTGGCTTCTCCGGTAACAACGGGATAGGTCGTTGCCTAATTAAAAAGGGATTTGGCTTAACCCTTTGGCATAGATCACATGTCCTAATCGTATTTCTCACCGTTTCTCTCAATTTTGGCCAAGTAAATGCTTCCTTCAACAGAGCACAGAGTTTATCTATCCCCGGATGTCCAAATGCTCTGTGGGCTAGCCATACCAATCTTCTCTGCAAAGATGCAGGAATTACAATCCTTTGACGTGTATGATCTACATCGTCCCACTTGTGTAATATCTGATTATACCATACATACTCTGTTGCCAATGCCTCCGCCTCTCTGTATACCGCAGTTCCCCTTGCTAAGCGTCCCTCAAAGTAATCGATCATCATCTTCAACCATGGGTCTTCGCGTTGTAGGTTGGTAAGATCCCTTAAGTCATCCAACGTCTTCTGATCTCGATTCTCAATCTGGACCGCTAGCGCTTCCTCTTCTCTAGGGTAACGACTTAATATGTCCGGTATTACATTCTCTTTCCCTGGACAGTATTCAATTTCCACATTAAATTGCTGGATATACAGGGACCATCTTGTCAATCTCTGGCTAGACAAGTCTGTCTTTAACAAAAATGTTAAAGCTTTATGGTCTGTTCTAAGGACTATTCGGAAGCCATACACGAGTTTGTGCCAAGATTGCAACGCGTACAAAATCGCGAGCAACTCTATCTCTGTGATCGTGTAGTTTTTCTCATGGGCTTTCAGTCTCCTGCTTATAAAGGCGATAAAAACTTTCTTCTCAGGCTGGTCAACATTTTCCTGGAATAGCATCGCTCCAATCCCAATGAGTGATGCATCCGTCTGTATGATGAACTTCTGGGTATAATCCGGGTATCCCAGCTTCACATATTCCATAAGCATTTGTTTTGACCTCACGAATGCTTCCTGACATTGCTCCGTCCAATTCCATCTGCCGCCTTTCTTCAATAGGTCCTGCAGGGGTGCTACTGTCGCAGTATAGTTTGGGCAGTGGTTCGAAAAGAATCCAATTACTCCCAAATACTGTCGGACGTGCTTTACTTTCGTGGGTCGAGGGAAATTTCGAATTACCTCCAATTTATCTGGGTTAGGCTTCACTCCATTTGCATCAATGACATGCCCTAGGAATTTGACTTCCCTCTGACAGAAGTGCGATTTCTTGATATTAACCTTAAAGTTAGCTTCTCGAAGGTCATCTAGCAACTTCTTCAGGTCTCTCATGTGCTCCTCCAGAGATTCTGATGTGAGTAGAATGTCGTCTACATATCTGATGGTACTCTCTTTAACCTCATCTGATAGATTGCGATCTAACGCTCTTATCAGGGCTGAACCAGCTGTTTTCAACCCAAAAGGTAGCCTTAAAAATGTGAATGTATGTTGATCAAACATAAATCCTGTCAACAGACTAGTTTTCTTCTCTAATTCAAGATGATGGAAACTGGATGTGATATCCAAATTTGTGAATATGGTTTTCCCTTTAAACTTCCTGAGGATCTCTTTAATAGGTGGCACTTGGTCAAATTCCGGAATAACTCGCAAATTTAAGCGTCTCAGGTCCAGGCAGACTCTGACAGATCCGTCTGTCTTTGGTACAATTACCAATGGACTTACATAAGGCGTAGGTGTCTTCTCAATAACACCGGCCTCCAACATCTCCTGAATTGCCTCTTTCACTTTAGCATAATGCTTTTCAGCTATAGGGTAGGGTTTCTGCCTAAATGGTGTCCAATCACTGACTTGAAAAGCATAAGTGAAGTTCTTTATCCGACCAGGTCTCGAATCAAAGACTTCCTTCTGTTCCAGTAATAACTGCTTTAAATTTTCCTTCTCTTTCAGCCCAATTTTCGCTTCTTCTAGCTTTTCTGAAATATATTCTTCCAATTTGGGTTCCAGATCTTTTTCCAAGTCTGTGGCTAGTGTTTTAAGCTCCTCTTCTAACTGCTCAATAGCTAACACTCCCTCCTCAGCCACATCTCTGTATGTATGCCATACTTGTTCACTTGATCCTGGTTCAATCTCATTGAGTGCGACCTCTAAGCCTTCAGCTTCTTCATTCACATGGAACATAACCCTGTCCTGTGCTAGATCGATTATCACTCTGTATTCCCTTATAAACTCTGCCCCAATAAGTAGGTTATAAGGCAGTTTGTTTACTAACAGGAAACTCTGTGAGAAAATAGAGCCTCCTATCTGTAAATCTAGGAATACCTGGTATTTACATATCATTGTTCGGTCTGGAATTACCCCTTTAATCTTGACACTAGAGATCGGTATTTTCAAAATGTTCTCTCTCCGGGCTATTTCATTATATAGAGCTTGTGTCATAAGGCTCACTGTTGACCCTGTGTCTAGCAGACTTCTGACTTTTAATCCTGCCACTCTTACAATTATAATAGGCAATTCTCTCTTGACCATGACCTGTGGTCCTCCTGTATCCTCAATCAGTTCTTCTGGTTTGGCTATCCAATTGATGATGTTAATAGACTTCCATCCATCAGTCTCAAACTCTTCTAATTTTGGCGTTTTTTTTTTCTTCAGCGCCCGCCCCCTTGGAGTTTCTTCTCTCCTGTTCGCTGCGCTGTAGTTCCAAACTCTTAGCTCCATCTCCATATCTGTCTGGCGATGTCCTGTTCTGCATGACTTCTTGCCATCGAACTTGTTGTTTCTGGGGCTCATCTCCCCTTTCTTCGAGGTATCGCAAAGAAGCATGATATCGTTCTTCTACCTCGTCATCGAAGTTGCTCCTTCTTTCTTGGGGTCTCCAATTTCTATTATTGCCTTCTTGGCCATTATTACCTCCATTGTTATGGTACGGTTTACCCCTGTTATTCTGCTTATTCCACGAACTTCGACCTCTTCCTCCTCTATTAGCATTTCCTTTGAACTTTGACTGCCATCTTCTGGGTTCCTGTTCCCATTGCCGTCCATAGGAATCTAATGTTTCTGTGCTCGTAGCTTTGTTGTTCCTTGGAGCTTGCTGTTGGTCAGTCTGTGTGTTGGTCACGTGGACTTGTTCCACGGTTCGACTCTGACGCATTGTATTTGCTGTGGTGAGGTCCAGTTGCCTTAGAACTGTCTCCATTTCCATAGCAGTTTTCGCATTAGCCGAGATTAGTAGCCTTTGGATCTCGTATGGAAGCTGTTTGGCGATAGCAATACATAGCTCCAGTTCGCTCGGTTTTTGATCCAGCTCTTTAAAGCGACACATCTGCGATATGAAAAATTCTGCGTACTTTGTTGGATTATTAGTACTGTATTTCTTTGCATATAAATCCAACCGTAAATTCTGTTGGGTCGCGGCGTCCCAATATCTCTTCAAGAATGCCTCACGAAACTCCTCAACAGTATCGAAAGTGTAACGGAAGCTGCGAAACCATAATGCGCACTCCCCCTCTGTTAATTTCTCTATAGCACGTAGCCTACGCTCCTGCGGTATTCGTGCATCATTTAGATATTCAGTCACTTCCTTTAACCAATATTTTGGTGTCATACTACAGTGGCTACCTGAAAATTTCCTTGGTTTTTCTTCGCTTGCCCTAATGGCGTTTATCACCTGGGTGTGCATAGCATTTTCATGTGGCGTCGATGCCGCAATTGGTACACCTGGCGTCATATAAGGACTTTCCCCTGGGCCTGTAGCATTCCTGCTCATAGGTTGGGTTTCCAAGTCTGCCCACCTTGTTTTCCTCATATCCTCCATGCTGCCTTCACTTGACTTAGGACCTTTCAGAAGCGTTTCCTCCTGTGCTATTATCCTAGTCTCCATTTGATTGTGGCGCATCTCTACTCTTTTTAGGCGAGTAATAACTTCTTTCTCTATTCTTGTAAGCCTATCTCGGTTTTCCTCGGCTACTTGAAAGATTTTCACCTTGTCTTCTTTCAGACTTTGTTTGATATGGGATATTTCATCCTCTACATCTTCTTTAATTTGAGCAAGGGTCTTGTCGCTTGCCTCTGTTTTCTGGCCTTCTCTTATTTCGAGTTCTTCTCTTAACCCTTTAATTTCACCTTGAATGTGTCCATTGACTTTAGACAATTCATTCCGGACCTTGGTGATCTCACCTCTATTCTCCTCTTGCCTTTTGTTAACTATGACAATGTCACTTTGAACTTGGTCCAGTTCTTGATTAACTTTGCCCATCTGACTTTTCACGTTGCTTACCAGCTCCTTATTTTCATGAGCGATAGCCTTAATTTCGCCTATTTCCTGGCATTGACCTAATATATTCTGGTCCTGTTTCTTGAGGTCACCGTTAATTGCTCTAGCATAGCTTTTCAATTTCTGGTCCCATTTGGAGTCGTTCTCCTCTAATCTCTGGTCTACCGTTTTTGTAAACTCTGCGAACTGTTTCGCTTGGCGTTCGAGATTCGCCTCATTTTGGATTTGAATATCCTTAATATCGTTAGACAACGCATCTAATCTACTGTTGGTTTCCTCCTGAGCATGCTTACACGCTTGTAAATTACCCTCAAGTTTGGCTTCTATAGCCTCGAAACGTTTATCAGTTTTAACCTGCATTTCCGATACAATGCTTACAACAGTATCTGTTACTTCGGTCTTAATTACCTCTTGCATTTGACCTAACTTATTGTTTAATTCAACCTGAGTTGCATTAATTGCCTCCTGATTGGCATCTAACCTGTTATTTAACTCAGTCTGGTTCTCATCTAACCGATTACTCAGTGCAACCTGATTTGCATCTAAACGAGTGTTTATGCTCTCCTGGAAAGCCTTGGCTTCCAGTTTATTCTGCTCGTTAGCAGCATCAAAATGCTGTTTCAATCCTGCAATAACCTGCAAGATTTCCTCCGTACCTGACATTTTACAATAACACACTTAAATATGCAGGCAGGCTTCCTGGAAAAATATGTGGATACGTTTCGAAGAGAAACATCAAACACTGCACACATATTGTGAAGTCGTACAAAACCTGATACTATTATGGTAGATTGTGGATCTGGTATGTAGTGCTCATACCCTTGGGCAATTCTCTTCTCAATAGAGAGATTCTGCGTTACATAAAAAGCCTACTGAATTCAAAAATCACTCAAACGCAGTTTGAGGCAAAAAAATTTACTATGGTTTTCCCCATGAAATACCATAAAAAATCTATGGGTTTTCCCTAAATCCCATAAGCTCCACGTACCTGGGCGCCATGATAAATTTAAGTCATGTATCATGTATGTATGCCATGCATGTGCAATGCCAAGATCGCTCATATTGCACTGACGCAGGCGGTTCCATAATGAATTAATACCGCTCCACGTTGCTTGGGCCATGATAATAAGAGTGTAAATACTGACAAAGGAGTAGAACTGTACTTATACATCTATCAAAATTTATATGTACGTATCGGAACTTAGCTAGGATAGGAGCGGTCATTCCCTACTTCGTTAATTCTTACTTTAATAGAGTTGTGTGCACTAGATCTGACCGACTTTAGTTGTACCGATAGCTCAAATCACAGTATAGGACATCAAATCCCATGTACCCATGTGAGTAATCTCGATGGTAAATATGCAGCTGCCTCCAGCTAGCATCAGGTCTCAGGCGCGTGCCGTTCCCCCAAATGAGCAGTGCATATTTTGGATTTGAGGCTATAAGGTAACAACTCTACAATAACAAGGCACAACTCTATTCTAAAACTTTAATTCAGTAAATAAAAATCATGGCTTCAAACACAAAAACAATCCCAAAACCCTAAAAAAACAAAGCAAACAAAAATTTACTTCCACAATCCACAAACAAACAAATGAAATCATAATAGAATCATATTAAACCATAAAGCTGTACCCTTATGTGAACTTCATAAAGATATACTAGTGCGCTGATGCACCTACGACTTCAATACAAACTGTACATTAACATAACAGTCATACAATGTGACTTCTTTAATATTACAAATTAATTATTCCTTAAACCTCTTGGTTTTAACAATTATGTGTGCCGTGCGTGCTTTGATTTTTCTCTTCTCACCAAACAAACGCTTTCATGCATTTACCTATTCGGACGTTGCACCGCAATCAACGTGCAACTCCATAATTATGTAAGCTACCCCTCCACTTCCTCTATTTATATGGTTCCACTGCATGCTGTATGTGATTCCTAGATAAAACGTTACGTTATAGCTTGTGTCGGATGGTACCATAGATTACCTTGCTCTCGTGGCGATTGGCATCTGGTAACTAACTTCAAAACTTGGTTTCAGTGACAATACAAATACATCATCTAACTATTCGTCAGATAGCTAAAATAATGAACCATCAGGATAATCTATAATTATCCATGTGTTCCTAAACCACATGGCTACATTACTCAACATAACAATCTTTCATTATATGTCATTTACCAGGGTCGAAAATCTGTCCCTTTCAACTTGCCTTGACGGTTCGAGTTTAGACTGCAGACCCTCGGCTAGAGGAGTCCGCACACAATAGAAAGTGGGATGGGTGTTCCACCAATTACCTCGACCCTCCTTAAAGGTTTTGAATGCTTTCCTTTCTAAGCAGTAAAGATTTACAAGACAAATACTGTCGTCTGACCGACACACATATCCCAAAGGATCTTAATTGACTATTATGCAAACAGGTATTGAATGAGCTTTTTAATTACTCCTACACAGAGGATATAATAATAATTACTGGCCTCACACGGGTCCATTCAACATGAAGGTTCGGGGTTCGTAATGCATTAGTCTAACGGGTGACCGATGTCTCAAGTAAAATATAGGCGCTCACTGCAGCTGTCGCCATGAGTTTCGCTACCACAAGCGGAATAACTCATCAAATAAGTTCTCGGGAGACCATAGAGTTTCGAGGTGTCCTCGTTCTCCTCGTCTCTATCACAGGATCCCAACCCGGAACACTTTCATATCCTTCCTCAGAGCTAGGGTACACACTACAACTCTGGCATAAAATTATATCTCCACTTATGCCCATGACATAGGAGATTTCATACGTAGAATAGACCATCTGGCCCCTACTCAATGCTACGACCTCCGACCGATATTATTAAGAGAAATCTATCAATTTACTCTATAAGCTTCTCATATAAGCTGCAAATTCAATTCACTAAAAGCTCTTTCATGCCTGGCATCATTATTGAATATATGCAATATTCTGATATAAAACTTCTTTCCTTAATTACTGTAATGTAATCTTACTGTATCATCTTACTGCTTAGATTGATAAGTCTTGCAATGAGCGTAAATCTCTCGCTCACAACATTTATTTGTTTCCTGATGTGTTCATTCATACTTTTAATATTCATTATTATTATTACCATTAATCTCACTGACATAAATGACCAAAATCATTACTTTATTATTCTTATTAATCTCATTGACATAAATGACCAAAATCATTACTTTATTATTATTCTCACATAACTTTACCAAAAATCCGACATAGCTAAACGTCTTAAAATCCGAACAATCGCGTTCGTCACAATTACATAACTGATTGCCATTCTTTAATTCATAGTGGGAATAATTACTCCACTTAATGATGCAAATTAACATCTCAACTCTATAAAAATCAACACAATAATGATTAAACATGGAGGATCTGCCTCCTAAACTGATTTTTACTGGCATCTTTACTGAATCACAACATGCAGTGGCCCATCTTTCTACATAATCATAACTTGTGGGGTACTTACATTTCTATAGGCGTCTATGGTGGCTCCAACCAATCATATTTCTCCATGTCGCCGGCCATTAGCAGGTTTAACGCGACATATTCATCTTGCAAACACACATTTTATAACACATAATTTTCATCAACAACACGACACGTTGCATAACTCTCAGGAAGCTATTGCTCCCAAACATGTGAAACCTTTATCTAATCACTACTTTAAAGGATATTTTACATATGTTGTACACTTAACACACGTCACTTTATACACTTTTCAATGCTGAATTTCCCTAGCAAAGATCGAAATTGCAGGTGTCGACAGCATTTCCCGTGCCCCTATCAACTCCTGATTGAAAGTCTGGTTTACCTGCTTTCGGAATTCACCAACAGTTTTTATATTTCTTACTCCTACAGTAAGCGTCCTGTGTTGCATAAATATGCTAGCTCCCGTCCTGAGTTTTATCATCTGGTACTCTCATGACATTACCAAACACTTCGTAGAGTTTCATTTAGCGCATTCCATCGTAATTTACACATATACGATCAGTTAATACTTTACACATTGCGCTCAACACTGTCCAATACTTTACACAAATAATTATTTACAATAGTTCTGCCATTAGCCTACACGGTGCTTCATAACTGAACACGGCATAGTTCGTACTGCTGATTATGCCTATAGCACGACTATTATTCATAAAAGCTTATAAAATGCTTCATTTACATGTACCAGTCTTTGTTCGGCGTCTATTATGAGTAGAACCGCCATGCGTTCTGCCTTGACGAACTTGCTTCAAAGTGGCTGTACCTGACTGAAGATTCACTTGAAGACTGCTCGTACCTTACTTGAAGACTGCTGTATACTGCTTACATACTGCCTCGTACTGCCCTCGTACTTGTTGCATACTGTTTGCAACTTACTGCAACTGTGCTGCACCTGGGTAACTTCTAACGTCGTGAAGACTGCGTAAGACTGCAACTTGGGCTGTAACTGGGTGCACACTGCACGTGAACTGCGCGTAGACTGAGCTTGAACTGAGAGAGACTGGGTTGAGACAGAGCTCCTCCAAGGGTCTACTCCCTTATATCGTATTCCCACGGAAATTAGGGCGAAA
The DNA here is from genome assembly GCA_946902985.2 of Meconema thalassinum. Lineage (NCBI taxonomy): Eukaryota > Metazoa > Arthropoda > Insecta > Orthoptera > Tettigoniidae > Meconema > Meconema thalassinum. The sequence goes on from OX336388.2 coordinate 1,207,575,077, forward strand.
TCTTCCCGCGAAATCTTGGCTCCTCTCACAGCGTGAATCTGGTCTCCAAACCATGATCATTGGGTTCCTCTTTCTTCACAGATTCCAAAACTATCTGCGTGCAAAGGAATCGCTCGTCCAATTAATTAATATTAATTCCTTTCTCCATAGCGTGGGACGCTATCTTACGGGTATTCCCCGGCAACATTCTCAAATCTATCCGCGCACAATGGTCGCTTTACAGTCCTTCCGCACTTCGTTAAATATGCCCCAATTTCGCAGGTAAAAGGCTCTAAAATTAGACTCCTGCCAAAAGATTCATCTGTGAGCAACTCTCATCTCAATTCGTTGCTCCAATCACGAGTAATCAATGATTTTCCTGGGCATCTCTCCTCCCACCCCTCAAATCTATTCTCCGTCGGGGAATAACTGGGTCATTATTCAGGCCTCCACCCTGCTCCAGACGACAGAATGGGGTCACAGAGATGGACATGGCTCCACTGGGCCCCACCCACAATTCTGGGCTAATTTGTAAAATGTCAACTCTGTCCTCTCCGTGCTTCAAGCCTCGTATAGCCTACACCAAGTAGTCTAATAATGCTGTAATCTGCTCATTATTCCCTGCATTATTTTTATAAATAATGTCATTGCACCAAAAATCACACCAGTGATTAAATATACACTTCTTTCGAGGGGTTTTCACCAAGAAACTGCCTCCTACAGATCTCTGGTTCGTTCCCTGGTGGAACCTTCATACTGAGATCACAGTCTCTGAGAACCACGTTCAATTCCAGTCAGCATAACCTCCTCGGGTTCACTATATACAACAATTATAATTTACATTACTGCATCACGTATGCATTTTCATTCCATTAATCATGGATTAATATTTTTCAAGTCAGTGTTCTCTTGGACAACATTATTTTATCAATGACTTGTTTTTATTTCTTTGACTTGGCTTGTTGCAACCTAACAATTCAAAATTTAAATTCATATTATATTGTTTCAAATTTGTCGTAATCATATTTTAATCCAACAATCGATAAAGCTAATTGAAAGTTTTAACTGACTCATCCATATAAATTATTTCAACATAATTAATTAATGATGTAGGAATTTATATTAATTTCATTTAAGATAAACTATCCATCTGGAATAATTTCAACACAATTTAATGCTTAGAGTGAGTACAGCATTGAGGTATAAAATATCTGTGACCAAACAGCTTATCATACATCCTATCGCAAGGATCTATCAAACAATTACTCGACGACGTAGATTTCCATAGAAATCTAAAAAACTTGGCTCTCACTGGCTCAATTCCAACAATAAATCCACCATGAAACAAATTCATGTCTAATATCCATAATAATAAACTTAGCAATACCCGCTGGTATGCAGAATCATATTGAACACCAAAAAAAATGGTGACCTCCTACTCTATATTATAATCAAATGTCAGTATCACTCATCAGTGATCACAAACATTCATAATAGATTCTTAACCTCATATTTATACCGCACATACTGAAGTTCACTCTCCCACTTTGAATCGGAGTTAATTAACTTTGTTGAAATATACTCAAAATGGCATAACATATCCTTACTGTGTTAAAGTCTTGCCTCACAATATTTCATTACATATTATATTCTATTGAAGCCTCCGTGGCTTAGGCGGCAGCACGCCGGCCTCTCACCGCTGGGTCCGTGGTTCAAATCCCGGTCACTCCATGTGAGATCTGTGCTGGACAAAACGGAGGCAGACAGGTTTTTCTCCGGGTACTCCGGTTTTCCCTGTAAAAATTTCATTCCAGCAACACTCTCCACTATCATTTCATTTCATCTGTCATTCATTTACTCATTACCCCAGAGGAGTGCGTCAGGCCTCGGCAGCCGGCACAGTTCATATCCTCGCCGCTAGATAGGGGCTTCATTCATTCCATTCCTGACCCGGTCGGAGACTGGAAGCAGGCTGTGGATTTTTCATTATATTCTATTATTATTTTATGTAGACTATCTTAATGTCTCTTCTGAGAAATTGCGTATAAAAGATATTTGCTGCTCGTCAAAATATCTTTAATCAAGTAAGAAATTGATAATAATAATTATTAAGTTATTAAATCTAAAGTTACAAAATTGCACACAAAATATGTGACTTACTCGAAAAGAAAATTGGTAAAATCAACAATATAGTTCAACACTCATTCAGATGGACTCAACATGCATAACAATGCCCCCTACGCCATGAATCTTAGTTAACACAATTAAGTTAATTCTAATTGATTCATTAGGACACACTGTAAACATATCTTGCCTCTCAGAAATTAAGTGAAGTCCCTACATGGATAACTGAACAAAATCCTAATACGAACTAATTTCAGGAACACCCTGTATCGAAACGATCTATGAAAAATCATTAATTGTGTGCTCATACAAATACTGAATCATTTCAATGTCAGCGCAGAGTGCATGTACAATAAACCGCTCTAATCGGTAATATATAAAAAATTATAGTCCAGTCATAATTGACCAACACGTGTGAACATACACACAAAATAGTTCCAAAAACGATAGGAAATAAACTATCTTCCCCTATAGATTTTTCTTCTCGACAATGAAAGTAAGCAAAAACTACAATTAAATTAATCCAAAAATAATTGTCACAAATTTAAACAACTGGATACATTTATTTAATATAAATCAAAATCCGGGTAGGCAAAAGTCAGAAGCGACAAAATGTCGAATCTAGACTCCTGTCTAACCATACTACAAAGCAAAACTAACTAGGACAATTATGGTTACTTGAAAATACTTTTATGCTACTACTGAAAAAACTGGATTTCTTCTACCTTCAGCCACGTTCCGTTGTGATGTAAAAAGGATATAGCCATGAAATGTTATGTGTACAAATTTCGGATAAAGGAAATAAATTCCCTCTTCAGGTGATAGGGGCGTATAGAGCACCAAAAGATAACTTTTCTCTCCTCGAAACACTGTATGATAAAACTTGTACGGGTAATGCTATGAAAAAGAGCATAATAATTGCTGGAGATTTAAACCTCCCCAAAGTAGACTGGTCGGGTGAGTCAACTAGCTGTAGTCAAGCTCAGAGCGCTGCAAATAAATTCTTAAGGGAGGGGGGATTTTCCCAAGTAGTTGACTTCCCAACTAGAGACAATAATACCTTAGATGTTTATCTCGTAAGGCCTGTAGAGCTGTATATTAAATGTCTGAAAGTACCAGGAATTAGTGACCATTCTGGGGTTGAATTAAATATTAGATATGGTCACATTACAAAATTAGACTCTGATGTAGCAAAAAAGATCATATTCCAGTATCGCAGGGCGGATCAGGGCAAGTTTCAGGGGTATTTGAATGAGCTATTTGTAGGATGGGCATCGGAAGGAAATCACATTAATATCCTGTGGACTAACTTTTTGAAAATTTTAAATAGCGCTGTTGATAAATTTGTCCCATTTAAATTGCTGAAACAAAACCCAGATCCTGAGTATTACACACGAGAAATTAGGAGTCTAAAACGGAAAATTAGGAAATTATACAATAAAAGACATGATAGTGACAAGAGTATGTCGAAATTTAAGTCCTTATCAAGGGAGCTCGTCTTAAAAAAGAGGGCTGCTCATGACAACTATATGCAAGGTTTACTTGGTTCCGGAGGCGATGGGTGGAAAAAATAATACAGTTATGTTAGGAGAAGAAAGCGAAATCCAAATAATTTGTCGATGATAATGTCCGGTGACGGTAAATTAATTACTGAGAAACAGGCCATTGCTAATGAATTAAATGTCTTTTACGGTAGTGTGTTCAATAAATCCAATAGCTGTGTGTTGGACCTTAGCGACGAATCAGGGCCTCCCCTGTTCCAAATAAACCAGTCAGCAATTGTAAAGCTAATACAAAAACTACGTTTCAATGTATCAAAGAGTCCTGATAATATTGTTAGTGAAGTACTTAAACTAGGGGGTAGGGCCGTGGCACGATACTTGGAGGTGATGTTTAATGTGTCCATAAACAATGCGCAAATCCCAGATGATTGGAAAAGAGCTACGGTAGTCCCAATATTTAAGGGAGGGAGCAGACTTGAATTGGGCAACTACAGGCCGGTTAGCCTTACGTCCATCGTTTGTAAACAGATGGAGCATCTCATTTGCGACTACTTGAGGGAACAGTGGGAAATATTATCATGGTTTAATGATAGGCAACATGGATTTCGGAAAGGTTACTCATGCGAGAGTCAGATGCTATCACTTTTTCAAGACATTAGCGAATCGTTAGACCATGGAGTTTCAGTCGACGCCGTGGTTATAGATTTTGCGAAGGAATTTGATGTCGTGCCGCATGACATGCTACTCCATAAATTAGCTTCGACGAAGATTGATAGAAGAGTAATTTTATGAATCCAAGAATTTTTGACGGGTCGTTCACAGAAAGTGAAAGTCGAAGGCATATTCTCGGATGAAATTACCGTAACGTCGGGTATCCCTTAGGACAGCGTAATCGGAACTTTGTTATTTTTGGCGTCTATAAATGACTTACCAAATGGGATTCGCAGTGACTGTCGATTGTTTGCGGATGATTGTGTAATATATCGAAAGATACATGACTCACAAGACAATGCAGTGCTTCAAGAGGACCTGAACCTGGTCTATAAGTGGGCGATTGAAAATAAAATGAAAATAAACACAAGAAAATGTAGTCTCTTAAAATTAGGGAAAGCGCGGAGGCAGGATTTTCAATATAACATTGGCTCGGAAATACTTGTAGAAGAAGATTCTTGCAAATATTTGGGCGTTCACGTAAGGAATGATATGAAATGGAGTAGTCATGTAGGATGTGTAGTTTCAAAAGCTTACAAATCCCTGCACTTTGTAATGAGGGTATTAAAGAGAAGTAGTGTCTCTGCTAAAGAATTAGGCTATTTGTCACTTGTAAGACCTATTCTGGAATATGCCTCGGCGGTTTGGGATCCATATCAAGTAGGGCTCATCAATGAGTTGGAAATGGTACAAAGAAAGGCCGCTAGATTTGTGCTCAGTGACTTTAATCCCAGGAGCAGTGTGAGCCGTATGTTAAAGAAACTTGGGTGGGAATCACTGGAGGCTAGGAGGATGAAATCTAGACTCTGCGCTATGTACAACACGTATACAAATCACCCAGCATGGGGCGAGCTTAGCAAACGATTGGGAAAGCCCACTTACATGGGTAGGAGCGATCATCCTTTCAAAGCTAAAGGCCGACCACAGCGAACAAATTATGGTAAATATTCTTTTGTAAACCGTGCCATTGATAACTGGAACTCTCTACCTGCCGCAGTCTTAGAGCCTTTTCCCTAACATATAGGTGTGTTTAAGAAAAGACTGACTATTTGTGTAAATACTCCAGTTGAATTGTTGTATAATTGTTATTGAATTGTTATGTATAATTATTTATTTGTTATGTATATCCAATTTGCCACCGGGGGACACTCCCCCCATTGCAAATAAATGAATGAATGAATGTGCCATGGTAAAGATCCTCGACCTCCTCCAAGACACAAACTCCATACTCCAGTGGTTTCGGGACTCGAACCAGGAACACGAACATCTCCATGCCCCCTTACGCCATCTCGACTGTACGCCACTGTCGAGCGATAGCATTCCGATTCACGAACACAATAGAACGAGCTGTAATACTTGCCTAGTTCTTTTGCAAGGGGAACATTATTTCCCGTACAGGATGTTGGACAATCAGACATCGGGGGGAACGCTCAAAGACTTTTATAAGTGTTTAGTCATGGTAGGCTAAACCATAGGCACAAGCACTATGTTTGCAATGCAGTAGAGACTTCTCAGGTTAACCATATCACAACATGTGGTCTGAAGACACAATTTTTCTCGCATGTTCATAAACCACACTTTCCCCAATAGGTTTATAATGAGAGACTTACGGAGAAAGGTTATTATGTTTTAATTTCAATCAAATGATTATTGAGCACCATTTGCATTTCAGTTAGAATTCCAAGTTCTACGTTCCCTAACTTTTGCAAATCGCATACTTCTTACAAAAATTGATATTTATGAAATGAGAATGCAATTCGTCACTGCTAATGATTTACTGTTTCTGAAATCCATTTAAAATGATAAAGGAAACACTTCAGAAAGTTAAAATGACACGAAACAGGCTTCACCGAGGCCAAACTGTGAAGTGGACAGCAATTATTATGAAGCGTACTTTCCAACAGCAACAGTATCTGCAAATCGCACACTTCGTACATTTTTAAGTCATTTTTATAAAGAAATTACAGATATTTATGAAATTAGAGTGCAATTCGTGACTGCTAATGTCTATTCTCTTTCATTTGAATGCTCATTTGTCACAATCGGTCGCTTGTGAGCGCCGCAGGAGGGATCTATATTAATGAAATAATATATATGATGATACGTCATAAACAAAACACAACACAAGTTTTCACGATTATACCACTAGGTGGTACCATTTGTCGTTTTGAAGTCCATAGCCAAGAGAAACTACAGTAAATAGTAGGCTCAACACAACTGGTGAGATGAACTCGTCTCTTCGCTGGGGTATCTCTGCAAAACAAAAACAAAAAGTATGTTTTGAGTACTGCGGAGTTTGCAAAGTCTCCACTACGTTTTTAATAAAACAACCTCTTTGGAGGGTTGACTTGTGGAAGGATAAATTCATACTGTGTAGCATTCTCACGATTTGTGAAATACATTTTCCTGTTTCTGCTGCTGAAGCACGGGCCTGTAAAATGGGAATTTTCAATGCCCTGAGTTGTGCAATACATTGAACAAGGAGGGAAGGTCAATCTATTTTGGACATTCACATATGGGGGGGGGGGGGGACATTAAGAATTGTTACAATGTGTTACGATGGGGGTTACATTTGATGGTATTTTTGCGAACATATTTTATGGATAACCCCAAACTAGTTTACAGCCGAAGGAAGTTCATTCAGCTATTGATGCAGGGGCTGAAACTATCTCATGGGCTTCCACTTCCTTGTGCCGGGCTCCTCTCTGTCTTATTTCCTGTCGACCTCACTTGGCCAACTCTTGTTCTCTTCCGACCCCGACGGTATTAGGGTATCCGAGGCCTAGGGAGTCTCTTCCTTTCCCGCCTTAATTGGCCCTTGTCTCATCTTTTCTGATACCCTCCTTCTGCGAGGGGTCAGCCTTCTTTTTCTTTTCATGTTCTCTCCTGCCTTCTGCTCAAGACCCTCGAGGAGGCAGGGTGTTTGTAGCCCCACCACTTCTGGTGCACCATGGATATTGCTACACCCTCAGGGGCTCACGGCTGGTGAGTTCGGGAGTTGGCGACCCCGAGGGATTCCTGAGCTGGGTACGGTTTACCCCTTTACAGAATGTGGCTAACCCTGGTTTACCATGGAGTCTTCATATGGAATCTGAAGATCCGCAGGTGCAACAACACGATAATCACCTTCGTGGACGTGAAGAGAGCGCATGACTCTAGGGATAGACAGACCATGTTCGAAACACTAGAAGAACTTCGAGTAGACAGGAAGGCGCTATATTCCTTTTTATGCGCCTCTTCACTGCGAGAACTAATTCTGCATCTCCTGTGGAGGTCCGGGCGCGGACACCAAGAGCCTGCTGATGAGCCGGCTTGGTGTCCTAGGCGGATCCCCACACAACACACGGCACAAACCTAGAAAATATTGCTGAGAATATCTTAAGTCAAATTTCTGACTATTAAGCACAATATATGTCCTAAAACGTACATTGCACGTACATAATTAGGATGAAATCCATTCGTTAGCATGAAAGATTCCTGCTGTTATTCATTGAACCAATCAGCACGCGTAGAATCATGTTAGCAGCATTGCCATGTCAGGGATGCTGAAAAATAATCTGGAATATCATGTTCCATAATTTTCAAAATTTAGATCTGTTGGCCTGCATACTTTCTATACTGAGACTGGAGTTAAAAAATATAGTGAGTAGGCTATTTATCAACAGTTGGCAGCCCTGGCGACTCGGAATATATCCTGAGTTCCAGGATAGGACCTGTGGGGCGGACCCTCTCCTCTTTCACTTTCCTATCTTCCTTTCATGACTCTCCTTCCTTCCAAGTCCCTCAATCCGCATTCTTCGAGGATTGAGGGCATTTCTTTTCCTCCTGTCCTTTATTTGGCTTATTCTCCTTTTGTTTTCCATTTCTTCTTCTAGTCTATAAGTTAGCAGTCAGTTTTAGTTATAGTTTGCATTTCATTTTCATCTTCACGATCATCCAAACCATTAGGGGCCGATAACCTAGATGTTAGGACCCTTAAAACAACAATTGACAGTTTCAACCAAGCAAGCAAGGTGAATAGACGTGCAGTGAAGTGTAAGGAAGAATGGGAATCGCTATTCAGCAGTACCGGGCGGTCATCGGCCGCTGGCAGGCTAGAGTGAAGTGCGATTTCGGTGTCGGGAAGGTGATAGCGGGCAACGTCACTGAACAGATGGGGGTTTTGGCGATGGGGATGGTAACGCTGGTTGTGGCGACGCTACTATTAATTGGAGGAGTGGAGTCAAACCCAGGGCCTGGTCAGCTGGGATGGCAAGAAATGGAAAAAATAAGGGAAATTGTAAAGGAAGTGTCACAAAATGACCAGATCCGGGACATTCTTCGTGAGCAATGTAAGGAATTTAAGGAGATGAAGACATGTATAAGAGAAGAGATGGGAATAGTGACAGAAAGGCTGACCGAGAATAGTAGAGAGATGAAAGACCTAAGAGAAAAGGTGAAGATATTAGAGGTGGAGGTAAATGAATTAAGGAAGGCCAAGCTGGATGAGAGAAAGAAAAACGTCTTCATTTACGGAATAAAGGAAGATGCCAAGGAAAGCACCGAGGATCTAACATCCAAGGTGCTCCGAGTGATTAGTGAAGGCATGCGGATAAAACATTGGAGTCTCAGAGATTGACAATGTGACCAGGATAGGCCGGGGAAGGGGCACGAGGTCCGTGAAAGTGTCATTAGTTTCTTCGCTGATGGCTCACAGAATTCTGGCGAACACAAAGAACCTGAAAGGGGAGAGGATATGGACAATGAGAGAAATGAGTAAAGAAGAGGCAAGCGAGCAACGGACCTTGCAGTTTCATTTAAGGAAGGCAAGGAGCTCTGGTCTCAAGGCTTATGTAAAAGGCAATAGACTGGCGGTTAGCGGCAACAACTGGGATCGGATTTGGACAGTGGCACAACTCCAGGATATGGAGAAGCAACAACAACAACAGGAGACAGTTAGACCTAGCAACCAGGTGGAAGCAGCTGTCGGTTCAGAGGGAAGTGCGGTGATGATTCAACAGAGAGCATCGACCTCCAAGTCCAACACGGAAGTGGCGCGAGCAGGAACGACTAACGTCAGCGCCAGGAACACCGGACAAGTGCGTGGTTTGCAGAAAGGTGAGCCTGTCAAACAACGAGTTACTAGTCTAAAAGAACTATGGGGCAAGAAAACCTTGACAGAGCAGTTTAATGTGGAGAAGGAGGTCATTTCTTCTCCAGGTGGCAGTATACTAGAGCTTGAGAAAGCTAGAGTTACTAGAAGTAAAGCTACCGCCAGCGAAGAGGGTAGGGGTAAAAATAACTAAACTGGAATATTGCTAGCGTAAATATAGAGGTTTTTTTTTAATAAGAGCGGGAACGATGTAGTTTTGACCCCAATAGAAGATATGCAGATTGTAGGATTTGTTGAGAGTTGGCTCCCTGTAGGTTGCGAGGTTAAAATAGATGGCTTCAATATATATACAAAACCTAAGATTAGGAAAGCTCGTACAGGTAGATTCCCGGGGGGAATTGTTGTTTTAATTAAAGAAGAGGTGAGGGAATTATCAGAATTTATTAGTTCAGAACTGGAAGAAGTAGTGTGGGTAAAAGCAGATATTAGGGGGAGGGGGAAAGGAACGGTATGTTTCGGCTTTGTCTACAACCCTCCGGAGAATTCCCCGTATGCAAGAGAAAGCTTTTTCGATGAGTTAGCTATTGAAATAAACAGAATTCAAAATATATATGAAGAGGCAGAGATTGTGCTTTTAGGGGACTTCAATGCGAGGGTTGCAGACAGAAAGCCCCTTTACAGCAAGGGGGTTGCCGAGGCCGTATGTGGGGATAGGCACAGCAAAGACAAGGAATGTAATAAGAACGGAGAAAAGATTTTGGAACTATGTGGTGCAGAAGAGCTATATATATTAAATGGTGTCTTTGTGGGGGATGATGAAGGTAACCTGACGTATATAAAAGAGATTGGAGGAAGTGTAATAGATTTAGCAATATGTTCCAGAGGAGCACTAGCCCTAATTAAGAGGTTCACTGTTGAAGAATGGGGGGAATCACACCACCTACCAATTGTCGTCAACATGCAGGGAGCGGTGACAAAATCAAAATCAAAAGGGAACCCACAAGTTAAAGCTATAGAGAGAAAAGCAAATAGATTCAGATGGAGGGAGGAAAACTGCAGAGAGTTCCAGAACTACTTCCAGGGAGAAAATTTTGAGCTGATAAAGGTAGGGATAAGTTTAATGATCAGTAATGATGAAATTGAAGGGGTAATACGTATGATTGAGAATGCAATTATGATGGCCGGGCGGAAAATGCGCGTGAAGGATAGAGGAAAATTAGGGAGAATTAAAGGATGGTACGATGAATCTTGTAGAAGGAAGAAAACCGAAGTTATTAGGGCACTGAAGTTATACAAGAGAGGAGGGGATGATACGATGAGAGTAGAATTTTGTCGTCTAAGGAAGGAATATAGGGAACTGCTCAGAAAAATGAAAGATAAATGGCAGGGTAAGGAAGCTACAGCACTAAATAAGGATTCTAAAGCTAACGACTGTAGCAAAGTGTGGAGCAGGATAAATTCTTACTGTAGGGGGAGCAGAAGTGGTGGGGGGAGCTCTATTAGTGATGAAGTATGGATTGCATATTATGAGAATCTGTTAAATGCTGAAGATAATTGGAGGAAGAGGGATGAGTTTGGCGTCCCGAGGGGGCTGGAGGCCGCTCTGCCTATGCTGGACCAAGTCATATCGATAGAGGAAATTGAGAAAGTAATAGCAGAAAGTAAGGGAGGGAAGTCAGGTGCTATTTCGGGGATAACAAATGAATTTTGGCAAGAGTTGAGTAACAATAGGTTCATGATGGACAGCTTGGTAAAAATCTTTAACAAAATCTTTGAAGGAGGTAGATTTCCGAGGGGGTGGCAGGAGGGGATAATTTGTCCAATATATAAGAAGCGTGGGGACAAACTAGACCCAGGCAACTATAGAGGCATAACTTTGCTTGATAATTTGAGCAAAATGTACACCGGGGTCTTATCCAAGCGTTTAATAGCATGGGTAGAGGGCTGTTCGGTGTTCTCGAGACTCCAGACAGGGTTCAGAAAAGGGATGAGAACCAGTGACAATATAATGGTGGTTAAAACGGTGATGGACAAGTACATAAGAAGGAAAAGAGGTAAGCTGTATATTGTTTTAGATCCCTTAGGGGGGGGGGGGGGTAGTTGGATCTAAAACGGAAGTGTTATTGTGTTAATGTATAAGGGGATGCCTGAAAGGGGGTAGCTTCCCGTAGCTGGGTAAGCTGACCAGTGCAGAGTGTTGTTTAGTGTTAGAATGCTAGGGGGTGCTCTTATAAAGGACGTAGGTGTATTTCAGGGTATTTCAACGTGCTAGTCGTCCAGCTGGCTGGCTGGTTATATAACCGACGTGCACGCGTCAGCGATATGGCGGCACGCTGCTCCTGGCAGTCCACGGGAAATACAATGATACCTGCGCTAGCAACTGTTTGGCTACTGTATGTCACGTCTAATCGTGACGGGAATTAGGAAAGGAGTTAGGGCGTAAAGAGGCGTGTAAACAGTAACACAAGTGTAGAGTACTGACCAAGTATTTATTGGTCAGTAATATGGAATTACGAGTCCCTTTTAGGGGATGTAATAAATGTCACAATGTAAGTGTACAAGTTTGTAGGACAGGTCACAAAATATAGGAACTCTGAACACTTCTGACTCACCTGATGATAACGGACCGGGCCTTCGGCTGATGCACTGTAAGACTGGTAATTGAGAGAGGGACTGCCCTCCTTAAGGCCTCCCTTTATAGTCTCCGGCGTTGTGCTGTCAGCATTCCGCTGCATAGATGCCCCAGTTAATTATGTGTCGCTGTTTGTGGTGTGATGCAAGTATTTGGCAGCCTGCCAGGCTGGTTAGCTGCCCTTGCGGTGTTATAGATGTTGTTCTGGACTTACAAGATTTGCCAGTTGGGGGTGGTTAAAATAGATGATGGGGGGATGGCCTCCAGGGGGTGCAGACCCCTGGGGGACTGTACAAGCCTCTTCCCCCATTTAGTTCGCGTCCCCGCGAACGGGAACTGAACGTGAGGTCGGGATGTTGATGCAGTTGATGTAGTTGATGTAGTTGATGTAGTAGTTCTTGGATCTTCCTTGTATCTCCTGTTGGTGTCCTCCTCGTCGTATAGATGCAGTGATGTCGTGTTGATGTGTAGGTGTGAGATCAGCTCGTGTTCAGAGGGGTGGGTTATGGGATATACATATATATATTTGACATTGACATTGTAAAATAGTGCATGAGAAAAATTGACATTGACATTGTAAAATTAGTGCATGAGAAAAATTGACATTAACATATTGAAAGTTTCAGAAAAAAAACATGGTTCTGCTAATTATGCGGTACATTGTTGTGCAGGGAGGAAAAAAACCCAGGGCTGGACGGATGATTGCGCCGTCCGCCCTATCTTAGGGAATAAGTGCTCCCTGCAATGAGAAAGGTAGAAGAAGTAGACAAATAGGTGTTCCAGGGTATAAGTTTAAGGGAATATTCAAAATGTGTTTATTGCGTTGGGACGAAACGGAACACCTTTACAAGCTGGGAAGTTAGAAGAAAGAAAAATGAAAGAAAACAAATCAAAAACATTGTGTGCATGGGATCTTAACAAAAAATATACCGTTTACTGTGTTATTTGGAGATGTGCATATATTAATGCTTAGGAATATCAGTTATCACCTCTGTAGACAATGTTGGGGTGCGAGGTATTATATATATTTATTTATAGTAGAATAATTGCCCGTGGGCGCATTGATGTATGGTAAGCTACCCTTTTACAATTAAGAATTACAATTACCTTATATCTAACTTAAGCGCGCTAATTTCCTATGATTCTAGTTTGTATGTTACCTCGCGTGCACGCTACTATTTTGTACGTACGCGCCGTCTCACGGCTAATCCTTCACGGCCACTTCCTGGTACGGTTTAGTGGTCGTACCGCTTGAAATGTATTCCTATTCTGTGAAGCATTCCCTGTGGGTGAATGCTTTCACACTTGACAATGAGAGTCGCCGCCACAAGTCGGTTGCGCCCTCATTGCCGTAATTTGCGCCGCATTTTTGACGCCTTATGTTTGTCTTGTTTACGTTGATCTGCCAGGGAGCCTGATACCCCACAGGTATCAGCCGTGCTGTGCAGATTTTTTAGAGTGTAGCTGTAAAAAATGTGGTGATCATGTGAGTGAAGATGATTATAGGTATCAAATATAAATTGGTGCACAAAGGTAGAATATGATAATATGCTGGCACTAATAGTATGCTGCTGTTATATGGCAGCGAAATTATAGTCACCAGTGCCGTACTCCTGGTGATGATGCCTGAAAGGAAATGGAGAGGTTAAGAAAACATGTAAATATCGTATATTTTCTATGTTGCTTCCTGTGGCAGTGTGTCCACAGTCTGAAGCTGTTTGTTTCCTGAAAAAAAAAATGGCAGGATTAGTGTTATTTGCTGTTTGCCCGGGCTTACCCTATACGGTGCCGTAATGTCGTTTCTTATGCTGCAGGTGTTTATAGATAACCTAATTAATCTGGTTAATCTACTTAACGTATTACCGTGATACCATTACTATTACTATGTTATCTTAATATGCTATCTTAATATGCTGTCGGCCTTACCCCGGTAGCGGAATTTTAGTTACCGGGTGCCGATATATTCTACCTCAATTATACTTATTTTAATATATTATAATGTACTATCATGTATTATAGTGTATTATCATGTATTATAATGTGTTATCGGACTTACCCTGATGACGGGTTTATCGGTCATCAGGCGCCGAGCGGCGTTATCGTAACACTACTTATCTTACTTATTAATTTAAAAAAATGGCTGCTATTACTAAGCCGAATGGGTGGCCTTACTCTATTGCCGAAATGTGCTGTGCCGTACTTGGCAACAGCGGTTAATGAATTTGCTTAATCCTAAGTTGCGTACCAAAGTGCAACTGTCTTACTTGCTAAATGTTGACCAGGGCGATCGCCTGAGGCAATTTACTTCCTCAGGGCACCACCCGTACGAATCCTAGAAACACCGGTTGCCTCTAGAATCGCCGGATTCCGCCCCCTTAATTCTAGTTGTCGACGTCTATTCTAGGTCTTATCAACTAGTACTTATCTAGTCACAGGCGGCTTACGGTGCCACAAAGCAAAACCGTTTCGCCTGCTGTATCTTCCTGATCATTACCGTTGTTTTTCATACGTTGTCGTAGTTGGGTCGCCCACTTTAACCCCTTTGAGTTTCTCGCTATGCCACTCATTTAATGCCCTAGGCTGCCCGCTGCGTCGCCATTTATGTGGGCATTGGACATTGTCCAATGGCATAATATTATCTTCGCCTTTATTGGCAACCGTAGTATGCTTTACGCAGTAGTAATAATCTCTTCGCCTTTATTGGCAACCGTAGTATGCTTTTCGCAGTAATAATAATCTCTTCGCCTTTATTGGCAACCGTAGTATGCTTTACGCAGTAATAATAATCTCTTCGCCTTTATTGGCAACCGTAGTATTTCACTCCCGCGCCTAGGAGTCTTGCTTCCCGCTGTAGAAGCCCTACTTACTTAATTTTAGCTAGAAGTCTAGTCCTAGTTTGGTCGTCTCTAGGGTCAACTCCTGGGTCCAGCGTGGAGCTAGCTATTTCTCCCACCATCCTCAGAAAGTCTCCCCTGCAGGTCTTGGCTTCGACGACCGTGGCACATAGTGGGTGTAGCATCTCTTCTTCCCAGGAGCAGGCTAGGCATACTTGGGATTCCGAAGCTTGCCCGCGCCAGGCCGTGAGTGCCTTGACCTTACGTGGTTCGTCTGTTTAGTCTAGTCGTTAAGTTACTAGGGTAACTAAGCTGTTGAGCCAACTGGGGTAAGGGTCAACATCCCCTTCCCCCGCTCTGCTCCAGTGTGGTGTCTTTGGCCTTCAGCTTGTGCCGCTATCACCAATCAGAGTGTTATCAGAGTCCTTTTCACGTAAAAATATAAGCGTAACCTGTGTAAATAATTTATTTTGTATAAAATGTAATTTTTTTTTCAAGTGTTGTGGGGTTGTAGAGCTTCTAAGTGCATAGACTACTTTAGGTCTACTGTTGCTATGTCGGCTTTCCAGCGATAATGCTCTGTTAACCTTTATGGAGGTGTTAGTAGGGTCTATGGTGTTAGGTACCCTGTTATTAGGATCTGGGGGTAGTTATTCGTAGAGTAGGCTGAAAGCATGGTAGGAAGAGGTTGCGCATTTTTGGGCTCCAATAAATGGTGGCCTTGAGCCGGTAATGCCGCTAGGATTGCTCTTACAATGAGTGGACTGGGGCGGGTAATTCCCGGGATTGCAAAGATATAAAAATTCCATGCAGGTTTGATAGTAATAACCCTTGGTAAATGGATGGGATACTCCATGCATGTATCTGGATATGAGGCATCCGCACTCATGTAAGGATAGGTGTAGGGTGAGGCGTGATAATAATATGTCCCTGTCATGCGGGAGTATTTAATAAAAAAAAAGTGGTTAATGTATGATTGTGGCCTCATCTCTCATTTGGAGATGCGCATTACGCTTAATTGTTGTTTGCCGACCCACCCCTAATACTCAGGTGTTAGCATCGAGATCCCGGGCGTAGGATGCCCTCTCTTTAAACGCATGAAGCCTTTCAACCCCGATGTGTACTTTGTAATGTAGTGTAGCTGTTTTCATCGTGTCTGTATGTTTGTGTTGGTCATGTTGGACGTGGGAAGGTTATGGACGGGGAATTAGGTATTAAAAATGGTAGCCTGTGGTTGGTATGTCGGTAATCCCGCTGGGATTATCCACCTATGCTTCTGTCATTCTCCCTTGGTCCATGTTTGCTTTCTATCCGCTTCTTGGGATAGTAAAGCGTCGTGACGCTGTGACGTCACGGCCTAATTTGGTCTCCCCTTATGTAGTGTGAATGTGGCCAGTGGTCGTAGTGCGACTGGCCATGTCCTAATCGCCTGTAATGATTTTTGAGAACTGAAATCGAGAAAGGAAGTTATTAGGGGGGAGGGTCTTGTTTCCTCAGAGCCCCTGTCTGTGTTCGCTCCTGATTAGTGAGCGCGTGTGTGTGTGACTATGTTCCGCTACACCACGCGGACGGTTGGTCTGTTATAGGCTGTCCTAATGTGTATCGCGTGTATGGGCAGGAGGTGCCCGTGGCCTGTCAACGTTTTTGAGAACGTGCTCCTATGGGCCCAAGATGAGTTCCGGTCTGTCACGTCTGTCCATTGCTAAATGTCAGAGTTGTTTTTGCAGTGCTAAAAATGTGTGGCATTATGATTGCTTTGCGCTTGTGATTTCACGGTCACTGCCGATATAACAATAGTGCCTGTCGGCAGCAGTGTTGCGATGTGGTGGCCTCTGCAAGTCAGCGGTTTGTATGTGTAATGGCAGGCTCGGACGTTATGTATGTCAGCTGCCGGAACGTGCTTTCTTGCACGAATGTGAGTGTTGTCACTGTTCGGGATTCCGGGCGGACCAATGTAGCAATTTGTCCTATTTAGCTAGTACTGTTGTGTGGCCACTATTCCATAAGACCTTTGTCTTACGAAATTTTCATACCTGTGTCTGGGAAATGTATTTTCTATGTCAGGTGTAATTTGAAATTTTATGCCTGGTTTTTGGCGGGAGGAAATGTGGTATTCCCTGTTCATGTACCTGTATGGGCCAATTTCGGTGTGGTTGGAAGCCTGGATAGTTGTTTTCCATGGTGTCCAATTTTTGCTGGGATTCAGACCCGCGATCTCATGTCATTCTCTGTGTTCTATGTCTGCGTTGTGTTTCTGGGATTTAGGTGTCCTCAGTGTGGTTTTTGCTTGTGTCTCTCGCACCAAAAATACCGTTGGTTAGTTAGTTTTTGGTACGAGTATGGTGTGTGGTTATGAGTTCGGACCCGGCTTGCCGTAAAGACTTGGTATGACGCTATCTGTGCCGTATATATTATGGCATATGTACCGTGTATTCAAAATGCGCAGATGGGAATACGCATTCCTGTGAAGAGTTTGCGTATTTTTGAATTCTCCTCGTAGTGTAATTTGGGGAGTTATGAGGTCTTTGGATCTGGCGTGAATGATGGCGTTTGTCCCAGCTCACTTGGAGTGGTCTTAGCCTGTCTACATGTATGAAGGTCGCCCAGTCACGATTGTCATATTGCTGATAGCGGTAGTGTTGAATTACAATGGCGTGCGCACTCGCTTATTAGTTGTTCTGACAATGCTCATGTCTCCGGCACGCGTATGTGTGAACTCGAGTGCTGTCGCTGTCATTGCGAGTGGGGCTTTCCGCACTGTAAAAGAACCTTTCATTATCTACATTTGTGTTCCCAAATACTGTGTTAACTGTAACTTGGGTCGAGTATATCTCTATCCCTGGTACAAAATGTCGTTATACACGAGTGTCTCCGGGCCGCTAGTCGCGTGTTTGGTGACTATGTGCCGGAGGTGATTTGGTTGTTTTTCATTTATGAACATCTGTTAGTGGCACTGTCCCAATCTGTTTTAGCTTCCTCACTTTCCTATCCTGCAACTGGATAGCTACCCGACCTTATATTCCTGGTATTCAGAAGGTTGCGGGTTTTGAGACCGTCTTTACCCAGAGTAATTGTTTCTGGTGCCATTCTGGGCTGTGTCTCCGGGACAGTTCTGTCGAGTGTTAGGGTCGTATCCCGGCGCGGTCAGTGAGGTCCGAAGGCTATTTCTTGGCCTTCTTTCCACGTCTGCCAGTGGGATCATTTCCTTTTCTTTTGATAGTGTTCCCGCCTGTACGTGTAGGTGTGGGAGCTTTGCGTGTATGATATGCCTTCATACGGCGGGCGTGAATAGTGTCTTTAATGAGTTTTCTCCCATGGCGCACGCTGACTATGTAATTTAGGTCAGATACCTTCCTGCAGACTTTGAAGGGACCTGACCAGCGTGGCAGGAGGAACTCGGACACGTTTTTCTTACGGGCAGAATTGGAGACCATGACCAATTGCCCGGGTGTGTATTCCACGGTCTTCCTCTGCCGATCGTACCGCTCTTTTTGTTTCTTCTGCGCCGCGGCTATGTTCTTTCTAGCGTTCATTCGAGCTATCTGTAAGTGCTCTAGCCGGGCAGCATTGTCCGTGTAAATGTCCTGTGGGATACATATATTATCTATGGGACTTCTGGGTGTGTATCCGTGCAGTAGGAAGTGTGGAGAGTGTTTCGTAGCCGTGGATATAGAGGTATTATAACTAAAAGTAATGGGTTGCAGGTATTCATCCCAGTCTGTTCCTGCGTCCTCTGTGAATTTAGCCAGCGCTATTCCGAGTATTTTATTCATACTCCCCGTGAGTCCGTTGGTTTGCGGGGAAAAACTCGTGGTAGTGTATGCCTTAATCCTGAGTATCTCCAGAAACTGTTGGAGCACTCTCGAGGTGAAAATAGTACCTCTGTCGGATAATAAGGTTTGGAACAGGCCGTATCGTGTAACTATATCAAATAAGAATTCGGCTATGCTGTTCGTGTCTGCTTTGGGAACAGCCTTCGTAATCATGTATCGTGTGAGATACTCAGTGGCCACCAGGATATATTTATTGCCTTTCTGACTTGTCGTAATGGGGCCTTTCACATCTATCCCGACTCTGTGAAATAACTCTCCTACGGGAATTGGGTTGAGTAATCCATGAGGCTTGCCAGGCCTTGTTTTGAATCGCTGGCAAGTGTGACATGTCCTTACGAAGGTATCTATGTCGGCCTTCATGTTTACCCAATAGTACTTGTCACGGATTCTAAGGTATGTCTTATGCGTACCCAAATGTGCCCCTGCCATTGGGCTATTGTGGTGTCCGATCATTATATTTTCTTTCAATGACTCCGGAACCGCTATGGGTGCGTTATCGTGCATGGCTGTGGGCTTAAATTTCAGTACCCCGTCTTTGTCTAGGAAAAATCGCCTAGACAGCCGTGCTGTCTTGGAGTCCACTTGATCCAAGTTTTCTAGTGCCAATAGAATCTGTTTCAAGTACGGATCACTTTCTTGCTCCTGTTTGATGTTAATCACCGTCAGGGCAAAAGTGGGCATGTCGTCCCAGTCGTGGTCCTTACTGTCATCCGGGGGATCGGCTACTGGCAGCCTAGACAACCCATCTGCGTCTAGGTGTGTAGCACCTTTCTTGTGTTTGACCACGAAGTCATATTCATACAGGCGGAATATAAACCTGTTGAGCCGCGAATTTGGGTTTTTAAATTTGCCCCAAAAAAGCAAGCTCGCGTGGTCAGTCACTACCGTGAACCTGATACCATATAGGTATACCCTGAAATAGTTCACTCCCCACGAAAATGCCAGCATTTCCCGCTCTGTGGCAGAGTATCTAGTCTCAACGGCCGTTAGCTTCCTGCTAGCGAAAGCGACGGGCCGTATGCGCCCTTCTGCGTCTTCCTGCAATAGGGCCGCCCCCAGCCCATACCGGCTGGCATCCACGTGTAAAAATGTGGGCCTATCACTGTGGAAGTGTTGCAGTAATGGTGGTGAGGTCAATAGTTACTTCAGTGTGTTGAAGGCATCTATATGTTCCTGCTTGATGCTGAAGGGCGTTTTTTCACGTGTGAGCTCGGTAGGGGATGGGCGATGTGTGCAAACCTGTAGATATACTTGCGATAATACGAAGCCAGCCCAATAAAACTGCGCAATTGTTTCAAATTTGTGGGCATCGGGATGCCCGTTATTGCGTCAGTTTTCGCCGGGTCGGGAATAATGCCCTCTCTGTTTACAATGTGGCCCAATATGTTAATCTGCTGTCTGGCAAATTGACATTTCACAGGTTTAAGCCTTAACTTGGCCTCTCTGATCCTTGCGAAGGCCTCCTCCAAATGTACGATATGTTCGTCGAAGGTATTGGAGAAAACTGTTATGTCGTCCACGTACACTAATACGGAACGCCACTTAAGCCCTGAAAATGTCTTATCCACCAGCTTTTGGAAGGTTTGGCTGGCGTTACGGAGGCCCATGGGTAACCTTGTGTAGGTATATAGCCCGTTCTCTGTAACGAACGCCAGCTTGTGCCTATCTGGTTCATAGACGGGGATTGAATAGAATCCACTATAGCAATCCATCGAACTGAACCAGCTAGCTCCGCCAAGGGCGTCCAAATAGGTGTCCGCCCTTGGTAGTGGATAACTATCATTTTCGACTAACTTATTGAGCCTCCTGTAGTCAGTACAAAATCTGTGAGATCCGTCCCGTTTTTTGGTCAGCAGAACCGGCGAGCTGTAGTTTGAAATAACGGGAACAATGACCCCTGCCTCGAGCATCTCTGAGATCTGAGCTTCGATGGCGTGTCTCTCCTTCTGGCTCACTCTGAAGGGAGGCTGGTGTACTGGCCGGTCACTAGTGAGTGTGACATGGTGTTCAATGAGGTCTGTCACAGCGAGATCCTTCATTGAATGGGCAAAAATATCCCTGTTGGTCTCCAGGAGCTCCGTGAGCCTTTCATTTTGCTCCGGAGTCAGGTCCTGCCTGTGGTTCTGGTTGGCCGCCTTATCTGTGTGTGTGTCTGTGTGTTGG
This sequence comes from Meconema thalassinum, assembly GCA_946902985.2. Lineage (NCBI taxonomy): Eukaryota > Metazoa > Arthropoda > Insecta > Orthoptera > Tettigoniidae > Meconema > Meconema thalassinum. Next base: position 1,207,595,947 of record OX336388.2, read on the forward strand.
CTGATAGTATGCAGTACAGAGGCCTGGTGCTCGTGATTTTCTCGCTCCGCTCGAATCCCATTTGTGTTCCTGGTGTATATCATGGGATGTGTGGTGAGCCTCTGGTCGTGCTTTAAAAGCATCTGACCGCTAGCGAAATTTATGCTAGCCTCATATTTAGCGAGGAAATCCATGCCAATTATGGCTGACGCAGAAAGATGTTCTATAACGAACATGGGGTGTGTTGTGGCAAAATGGTCTATCCTAAGATGTATGTTTGCCACCCCCGCGTTTTCTAGCGTCTGAGCATTGGCCGCTACCAGCCGGATGTCACCCGTGACACCGTGTATTTGGGCTTCGGTAACGTGTCTCCTATTAACACAACTTACGGCTGCCCCGGTGTCAATTAGGGCCTGCACTCTGTGGCCATTTATGGTGGCGTGTATCGTGAGGGCCGATACCTGAAATCCACTGCCCTGCACCGATGTATTGTGTAGGGTATATGTTGTTGTTGTTGTTACCGGAGTGACATCTGTACTGGGAAGGCATGGAGCGGGCCGCTTATCATACCGGGCACGCTTAGCTTCTCGGCTTGCTTCCTGTCCTGAGTGCTTTGCCTCGGTCAGCAAAGTGCGCTCACCCAGTACATTGCCAGCTCTCTTAATCGGCTTTGCTGTTAGAATAGAAGTTTGCTGGCGAACGTTTAATGTATTAATCGTTCCCAGCTTTTGTGTAGTTGTGTTGTTGTTGTTTTCTTCCTCTCGGGAAGGTGTGTCTGCGAACGTGACCCTGAGCTTGCCCTTATTACCCCGTTTTTTGTTCCAGGCGGTCGCGAGTTCGACTCCTGTGGCTGGCTTCCCAGTGCCGAGCGAGCTCGCGTCCTGCGCCTGTGTGTGGTCATTTCCTATCCTGCGTTGTGATGTAGGGGGTATGGTCTTCTGTTTGGGGGGTGTGGGTGTGTTCTCAGGCTGTTTGCGTGTAATTATGAGGGGTGTATAATGTCCCGCCTTAGGGTTCCCTGTAAAAAGTACATGCAGGTCCCTGTCGAATCCCGCAGTGGAAAATAGCGGGGGCGAGTGCACGTCAGTGTATACGTGGATATTGGTTCGAAGCACCTTGCCGAGAGTGGTCACCTCTACGGCACTAGCATAGGTGCCGTCCCTATCCATGTATTTTCTGAAATCCTCCCCGGTCTGGAATGGGTTTTCCCGCTCGTCCGACACAAAGTCTCGGTACTCTTTCCAGTTGGCCAGGATGTGTTTGACCGTTTCCTGCCTGTATTCCTTATGATGGTCCTCGCTATGCCGAACCAGGAAGCTAATAGTCCTAAACAGGCAGTTGCCGTCTCCTTGTACGGGGTGTGTCTGGAAACGGCCCGGGGGCGGATCGTCAGCCTTAGCTTTGTCTGGCTGCTTCTTCCCCTTACTCTTGCGAGTTTGTTTGGGGGAAGGGCCTTTCTGTTGTTGTGTTGGGGGAGGAACTTCAGCTGCTTCATCCGCTAGCCGAACCTCCCCGTCTAGGCGTTTTTTTGGAACGTAGGTGTACGCCTGCCTGTACTGTATGTGCGCCCCCCCCCCTCGGGGTGGCTGCGCCAGCTCCCCGCCTGCGGTGTGTGGCTAGGTGTGGGGAGTATTGCCCCCCTGTCTGTCCGGCGGGGTGTCTCATCCCTGAACTCCCTCGGGTGTTCGTCGGGGAGGGGGTAGTGTTCCGGGCCCTTTGTATACTTATCTACATTGTCCCGCTCTCTAGTGGGTTTTCATCCCTGTCGGTTATTGCCCGGTGGTCTGTTTTCCTGTTTCCGCCAGGGTGGGGTGTATGTCTGCTGCTGGGGGAGCGGGTTTTCCCGTCGATTCCTCTTTTCCCTGTACTGGGCAGCTGCATACCCCTGTCTGGTAGGGGTGGGTTTTCTCGACGGTCCCCATTTCCCCTGTACTGTGGGGGTGCATAGCTTCGCCTGCGTGGGGGCGGGTTCTCCCGATATTCCCCATTTCCCCTGTACTGCGGGGCTGCATAGCCTTGCCTGCGTGGGGGCGAGTTTTCCCGGTACTCCCTGTCTGCCCTGTATTGTGGGGGTGCGTAGGACTGTCTATTTGGTGGCGGGCTGTTTCGTCGGGGGATGTCGTGCTCGTACTCCTCAGGGTAGTACTCCTGTGTGTACGGGGATGGTGATCGCCGTGAGGGGTATGTCGGCTCTGTGTCCGTGTACGATGTCGGTGAATACCGAGGAGGGTAGTGTGGCCTATCCTGTGGGTGAGGTGTTGTTGGCCGCTGTGGAGGGTAGTAATTTTCCTCCCTCCCGTAGCGTCTCCTCTCTGTGTACCCCCTGTCCCTCTCAGGATAATAGCGCCCTTGTGTGTCTGCGTGCTCATCCCTTAGCGGTCTCCCGCCTGCTTGGATGGCAGCTATGGTCAGTTTCTCCATTCTGTCCACTAATTCGTCCATTTTATCGTTAGTGTCGTCTTTTTGTGTTTGGAAGTGCAGATCCACGGCTTTTTCCGTAGCCTTTACCGTGATCCTTCTCCCCTCCTCTATGGTCTTTATGTTGTTTAACATATGTTGGACCGTGGGGTTGTTCATTATACACAGCTTTTTCACTATGGCTGGTCTGAGGCCCTGCATTAACAGCTTGACTTTCTGTTTGTTTGTCATGGCTGCATTGTACTTGTCGCACATTATCAACTTTACATTGATGTATGCCTGGGCGCTTTCTTTGGGTCCCTGTGACCTCTGTCTAATTTGGTCGTAGAGATCGTCATCGTCTGGTATGAGCTGGAATTCACTCTTCAACAGTAAAGCGGTTTCCTCCCATGTGGCAGCTTCTATGTGTCCTCGTGGAGCTCATACCATGTCATGGCCGCCTTTGTGAGGTATGCAGGAAGGAGCCGTTTCCTAACTTCCTCGCTCCAACCATTGATCCGGGCCGTTCTATTGAAGGCCTTGAGGTATTCCTCGGGATCCTGGCCTTCCCCCGTGAACTTTGTGGGGTGGATCATGGGATATTCTGTGTGTCTATTCATCTCGTTTTCGGCAGTGTCTCGTTGGCTGTGTAGTGATTCTGGTCTGTCTATGCTGTTCGCACCACTATCGTGTGCCGAGGTGTTTGGGCCATTTAGAGGGGAATTAGCCTCGCTTCCCGTGTACGACACCTGTGTTATGTTACCAGGTGGCTCGTCACCTGATATGTCGGTACTGACTGATGGTGTGTTGTCGTACTGTGTGGATTTGACTACTTGTACGGTCCTGTCTAAATCCTGTTTCACAGTTTCCAGAATAGTGTGGATGTCTAGAACTGCCTCTGTCGTGTGACTGTCTGCTTTAACAGTGTCTGTCTCTAGTAACTGTGTAATGCGCTCGAGCAGATTATTAGTTTTCTGCTCTGTGATTTGCAGTTGCTGCAACAATAGGGGGTGGAGTGTTGGCAGGCAATCTACTTCACTAGCGCTGGATATTGGTGACTCTTGTCTGTGTTCACTAGCCTGGGATCGTGTAAAGTGTATAACTTGTGCTGCTGCTGCAGGGTGTTGAGCGCGGATCTCTGATGTCTTGAATTCGAGGTCCCTAAGAAGTTGTACTGCAGTCTGGTCAGTTATTAAGTCACTGTTCTTAATTTTTAGCTTCGGCAGGAGTGGAGTCGTGCTAGCCGACAAATGGTGCGCAAAGTCTCTTAGTGCAGTTCTAAATGTGGACATTTAATTTCCACCGACTTTGCACTACGGGACGGATGGGGGTGGGTGTAATAATACAAACTCCTATATATATTTAAAAAAATGTGTGGCGTAATATGAGGTCATTTTTTTTCCAGTCTCGCTTGGCTGTATGCGGTACGGGCCGTTTTGACCACGAGAACTCGTTGTATGAGTCCTATTTTACTGTGCGTGGTACCCGTCGCCTCCACCATCTGTTTTAGATCCCTTAGGGGGGGGGGTAGTTGGATCTAAAACGGAAGTGTTATTGTGTTAATTTATAAGGGGATGCCTGAAAGGGGGTAGCTTCCCGTAGCTGGGTAAGCTGACCAGTGTAGAGTGTTGTTTAGTGTTAGAATGCTAGGGGGTGCTCTTATAAAGGACGTAGGTGTATTTCAGGGTATTTCAACGTGCTAGTCGTCCAGCTGGCTGGCTGGTTATATAACCGACGTGCATGCGTCAGCGATATGGCGGCACGCTGCTCCTGGCAGTCCACGGGAAATACAATGATACCTGCGCTAGCAACTGTTTGGCTACTGTATGTCACGTCTAATCGTGACGGGAATTAGGAAAGGAGTTAGGGCGTAAAGAGGCGTGTAAACAGTAACACAAGTGTAGAGTACTGACCAAGTATTTATTGGTCAGTAATATGGAATTACGAGTCCCTTTTAGGGGATGTAATAAATGTCACAATGTAAGTGTACAAGTTTGTAGGACAGGTCACAAAATATAGGAACTCTGAACACTTCTGACTCACCTGATGATAACGGACCGGGCCTTCGGCTGATGCACTGTAAGACTGGTAATTGAGAGAGGGACTGCCCTCCTTAAGGCCTCCCTTTATAGTCTCCGGCGTTGTGCTGTCAGCATTCCGCTGCATAGATGCCCCAGTTAATTATGTGTCGCTGTTTGTGGTGTGATGCAAGTATTTGGCAGCTTGCCAGGCTGGTTAGCTGCCCTTGCGGTGTTATAGATGTTGTTCTGGACTTACAAGATTTGCCAGTTGGGGGTGGTTAAAATAGATGATGGGGGGATGGCCTCCAGGGGGTGCAGACCCCTGGGGGACTGTACAATATCACAGCTATTGATTTGGAGAAGGCGTTTGATTCAGTGAGCAGGGGAGCTGTCATGGCTAAGCTGGGAAAAATCGGGGTGTCACATAAAATGATACGAGCAATTGAGAATGTGTATTCCGAAGTGAAATGTGCAATTAAAACTAAAGATGATGTAATTGTAGGAGAAATAACGTCTAATATAGGATTAAAACAGGGATGCAAATTATCCCCGGTGCTTTTCTTTTGCTATTTATCAACGATATTTTCGATTCAAAGGGCTTTGAGCAACGGTCCAACCCTTGCTTGGACAATTATGATATCCCGGGCCTAGCTTTTGCTGATGACATCCTTCTGCTTGCTCTAACACCCTATAATATGCAATATAGTATTGACGATATTGTGAGATATTGTGAGGACTGGAACTTAAAAATTAACCCGAGTAAGACCAAAGTTATGGTCTGCAAAAAGGGAGTTAAACTGGCTAAGAACGAAAAGTGGGTCTTGTATGGGTCGCAGTTAGAGACGGTGAAAAATCTTGAGTATCTAGGGACGATATTGGCGAGCAATGGTAAATGGACCGAACAAATTAAAAGGGCAAAATCGAAAGGGCTAGCGGCATTGGCGAATGTTCAAGTGTTAGAGCGTAGGTTACCGAATCTTGACTACAAAGTGTATAAGAATGTGTTCAACGCACTCATCGTTTCAAGAGCACTCTATGGAGTGGAAGTATGGGGTTTAGAGGAAGGAACGAAAACCATGGACGGTATTGTAAGTAGGTTTGCCAAGATAATTTTGGGGCTACCTAGTTGCACGGCGAATTGTGGAGCGAGAATGTTGTGTGAGGATGTAAGCATTAGACAACATATCATAAAAAAGGTCATAAAGTCTTGGATTCGTTTAAAAGCAGGTGGAGGGGGGGAAATGCTTAAGGTAGCCTACCTGCACCAAATGAAGCATCAGCAAGAGGGCTACTGGGTGGACGGGGTAAGAAGTGTACTGGAAAGATTAGGAATGGGTTATCTATGGGATAGGGACTTACAAAGAGAGGAAGGTAGGGTGTGCAAAAAAGTGTGTAGAAGGATTAATGACGTAGAGTTGCAGGTGCTAAGAGAAGAGTGCACCAGTAGGAGAACCTTAACGGAGTTCTGCGAAATAAGGAACTTTATGAGCATAAATCCTCAATGCCTAATGAAAAGAGAAATGAGAGGGATAATTTGGTGGTTAATAGGGGTGTATAAGAACAAAGCGTTGAGAGAAGTAGGAAAAGAGGACATTTGCCTGTTTTGTGGGAAGGTTATGGGTGCAGCGCACCTGATCAGGGAATGCAAGGAAATTAAAATGATAAGAGCAAAGTTTGTAGACAAAGCAGATCTCATTCATTCATTTCCGTGTCCGATCATTTCCAGAATGTAGCAACTCCGATGGCCTTGTTGTTTGCCTCGATCAGGTCCTGGGTAGTGCAGGGTTGTTCTAGTAGTGGACAAATGAGCAGGTGGGCTGGGTCTTGTGTTGCTCCACACTCGCAGGACGTGTCTCCATCAGCTGGAAGGATACCCCATTTCTGCATGTTGGTCTTGCAACGAGGGACGCCCACCCTGAGACGATTAAGTGATTTCCAAACAGGGTAAGGCAGGTCATTTCCTGGGGCTAGCTCTTCCTTAACAGGGATATCCGGCGGCAGCTTGCTCTTCCACCTGGAGGTGCGGTTAGATTCCGATGTTCCCTCCAGTGGTTGAGTCCTGGCGATGAAACTCTTTCTTGATTTCAGTCGACGGACAACAGCCTGATGATTATGCAGTGGATGATGGGGATCATTAATCTGCTTCGCCCTCTCTGCATCAGCAGCAACAGCCCTTCTGATAGTTGGGGGAGCTATCCCAACAATCGGGTAAAGTTTGTCGACTGGAGTAGGCTTCATACATCCCGACAAGATTCGTATGGTCTCGTTGATGGCAATGTCAATCTGCTTGGTGTGACTGGATGCACTCCACACAGGTGAAGCGTACTCTGCAGCAGACATGCACAAAGCAAGAGCAGAAGTTCTTAGGACGTGAGGACTTGCCCCCCAGGTGGTGGCTGTGAGCTTCCTCAAAATATTGTTCCGTGAACTAACTTTCAGCCTGGTCTTATGGCAATGTTTCTTGAAGGACAGTGTTCGGTCAAGAGTAACACCTAGATACAAGGGTGTTGGACAATGTTGGAGTTGTTTGCCTTGCCATGTAACATCCAGTTCCCGCCGAGCTTCTCTATTCCTTAAGTGAAATGCACATACTTGAGTCTTGTTGGGATTTGGCTTAAGATGATTGGCTTCATAGTAAGATCCAAGGGTATCTAGTGCAGAAGTCAACTTTCCCTCCACCTCTTCAAATGTTTTTCCTTGGGCAGCCACTGCAGTATCATCAGCATAGATGAAGAGCCTAGAATGTTCTGGTATGGGCTGATCGTTAGTGTAAATATTAAATAGCACAGGAGCGAGTACACTGCCTTGAGGTAAGCCGTTCTTTTGTATGCGCCATCTGCTCTTTTTACCATGGAGAAAGACTTGGAACCTTCTATTCTGCAGGAGAGTGCCAATAAGGGATGTTAGTTGGTAGTCGTTGGAGGTCTGGTACACTTTCCTCAGCAACTTTCTGTGGTTGATAGTGTCGTAAGCAGCTGTTAGATCGACAAAGGCAACTCCAGTTATCTCACCTTGTTCATACCCATCCTCGATGTGTTGAGTGAGGTTCAGTATCTGACTGCAACATGACTTTCCAGATCGAAACCCAGCTTGTTGGGGAAAAAGCAGATCTAAACAGAATAGAAAATGAAAATGAGTATCACACTTTAATTAAATTACTAAAAAGGGAATGGGGGAAAGCAGGTCAATTAGCAAAATATTTTAATACCATCAGGGCAATGTGGAATAAGAAAGCGTCGGATGAGATTCAGAACAAAGATGCATGAAAATTAAGCATTCAAGTACAGGAGACGGCTTCCTAAGCTATAAATCTTGTTAAAGCCTAGGAGAGCCTATCTGTATTAACAAGGTAGCCTCTACGATTACTACAGTACAGCCACATATTGCTGTCTGTAGATTTTTCCTGTGAGTTTGATGTGTTTTTTTCCTTACTACAAAACTTATCAGACTCTTACAGTCAGTAAGGGCTCGATAGGGAAATAAAAGTAATTCTCTCTGTGATGTGTCTCGCATGGAGAACTGTCTAAAAATGAAGAACACTGTGTCCACATTTATGATTAAGAAAGAACTTTGTGCAGTCTCCATCAGAAAAGTTGCCCAGTGATATTGTGAATGAAGATAACTACTGCAAAGCATTATTAAGTTTTGAAATAACGTGGAAGCTATGAAATGCCGAATGAACATTTGGTTTAATTATCTAACGCCATACTGTAAATTTATGTTACATATGTGTTTATTGTCTGTATGTCACGATATGACTCTCTGAGTTAAAGTGACAATTAACAAGTAGATTTGGTTTAAATAAAATAAATAAATAAATAAATAAATAAAAACAACAATTATCATCATCATCATATCTCATGGGCAACTGCCAAAGCTCTGAGGCTCCGCTTTGTGATACTTGCACACTAATAAGAGTTTGACTTTGTCTGGAATGCAGGATATTTGAGATTGAGTTCCGAGGGGCGGTTTTATATTCTATTCCTGGTGAATAAGTTGAAGAAATTGGAAGTTTTTGTAGTTTTGGTTGTTTTCTAGCTGCCGTAATAGTTGCTTTTGTGTTATGGATTTGGTAAAAAGCGGCCGTTGCTATCACAGAAGCACTTGCTCACAAATACTGAACACTGTGCTATATCCAGGACACTCAGTTGCTCCGGTACTCTAAGACCAAGCCCACGTGTCATGTTAGGAATCCAAATAGGCTTTGGTAAGTCGGCACAATTAAGTTTTAACGTGAAGATCGTCAGAATAATGGCTCGTATAGTCATGACGGTCAACGCGTACCCAGTCACAAGCCTTTCATCCCCAAAATCCTACGAGGGGCATGGTGGCGCAGCAGTCAAGCTGTTGGCCTTTCACCAAGGTGGACCGGATTCGATTCCCGGTCAATGCACGTGAGATTTTCAAAGTGAAATGCAATGTCCTGGGGTTCGGATCCCATGCAAAAAAAAAAAGGAGGTCCCGTGGCTCATGATCGTATGATTAACGGTCACGTAAACCTAAAAGCTTCCTTCTTTCCTTCCATAATCCAACCGCTCAGTCCCGCTCAACTAGTAATGAGGGTTCGGTGTCGTCCTTTCTCTCGACAATAGATTTCCCTCGTGATTTTAAGGTACTGTGGCTGTATAACTATCGTCTTTGAGAGAGAAACTTGAGGGTCAACTTCCTCTTAAAACCCCTAACTCTCTTATAACGGTCCCCTTTCTGGGCGAGAAACACCTGTATAAAGCTTAGGATCAATCGCATGTCAGTTTGTTTGATGACTGCTGGGGATGAATTGCCCATCACGACTATACCTTAGTCCCCGTCACAACGCACCACAACGTTACAAGACATCCTTCAACGATTTACGATTGTTTAACTTTATGATTCAACGCGTGGTTAGCAGCCTACGAGAGGGAGGGACAGGGCTTTCTGAAGGATCGAAGTTAGTGAGGAATAGGTTGCAGGTAACTTAACTAATTTCAATTTTATTACCAGGAAAATATTGCCAACATTGCGTGGAAAATATTGAGTACCAAAACAAAACAAAACCAAGTGACGCTACAGCCCATGAAGGGCCTAGGCCTACCAAGCGACCGCTGCCCATTATTTGGCCTCCAGATTATGGGGTGAAGCGTGGTCAGCGCGTTGGGTCCCCTCGGCCGTTAATCTGGATCTCCGTGACCAGGGCGTTGCCTCACTGTCAGACTGCTCAATTGTCCTCCCGAGGATGAGTGCATCCCGTTCCAGCCCTCACGTCAGTTTCTAAAATCCCTGACGGAGTCGGGAATCGAACCTGGGACCTCTGTGTGTGATAATAATAATAATAATAATGTTATTGGTTTTACGTCCCTTTTAACTACACTGGCTTTTAGAGACGCCGGGGTGCCGGAATTTTGCCCCGAAGGGGATCTTTAACGTGCCAGTAAATGTACTGACACGGCTCCCTCGCATTTGCGCACCCTCAAATGCCAGCTGACTGCGCCAGGTTTCGAACCTGCAACCTTGGGCTCTGTGTGTGAGGCAGGCGCTCTACCCCAACACCACGGGGCCGGCTAAAATATTCAATACGGTATGCTTTACATTACATTCTCAAATTATTTTAAAATTACCTTCATAAAACTATTTTTTATGCTTTTAAACAACTTTTTTCCAAAGTAATTTCTATCTTCTTACGTTGATGCGAGTGGTCTATATAGAGGATCAACTTTTTCTAAAATTATAATCGTTGTAGAACCGTAGAAATTATATTGGAGACAGCCTAACATGGCGCAATAAATCCAACAGAGCGAGTTGGGGACAGAATGTGGCCAGAACCGTTCGGAAACAATGGATCGACTACGTAGTTTTCTACGTTCAGCATACCACACAGCTAATCTTTTATGCCCTTGAAAGAACAGCTTTGAGTTACAGGGACACTCGGAAGAATCAAAGGCAGAGGGGCCCGAGAATCAACGACTCCACAGCCCTGGTGGTTAGAAAAATGACACCAATTATTTATTTATCTAATGACAGCCTCCGTGGCTTAGGCGGCAGCACGCCGGCCTCTCACCGCTGGGTCCGTGGTTCAAATCCCGGTCACTCCATGTGAGATCTGTGCTGGACAAAACGGAGGCAGACAGGTTTTTCTCCGGGTACTCCGGTTTTCCCTGTCAAAATTTCATTCCAGCGACACTCTCCACTATCATTTCATTTCATCTGTCATTCATTTAATCATTGCCCCAGAGGAGTGCGTCAGGCCTCGGCAACCGGCACAGTCCATATCCTCGCCGCTAGATGGGGGCTTCATTCATTCCATTCCTGACCCGGTCGGAGACTGGAAGCAGGCTGTGGATTTTCATTTATTTATCTAATCTCTTGTACAGTAATCTGCCATTTATTCAGTCAATAACGCAGTAGACAGCATTTGGTATAAACTATTTTTACTGCATAACGTTGCTTCTTTGAAAGAAATTGAAACTCACTTTGCACAATGGCCTGGAGATTGGCGCTTGTGGCGTGTGAAACGAGGAGGTACTGAGTACGTAAGCGTCGTGGAATGTTTCTTCCTCTTGGGAATTTCCCATTTATAGAATTCTTGCTCTGGAATAAGCAATACAGGGGTATTCAGAGATGTCCCAGAAGGAAATGGTAATGCTCCGGTGGGTGATAGTACTGTTCGTTCTAAGCAGTATACTCAGATCTAGCATCTCGATGTGTAATCATAATACCGACATTTTACCCATAAATGTGGAGATAGTGAATTAATTATTGCACATTTTAGTTACTGCTCGGTTCCAAGCTCTGTGAACTTGCGGGATGAAGAGCAGAGGCAGGGTAGGAGCAGGCGAGAATTGAGAAGCCTGTCGACAGCCCGCCGTGTTACCTGACATTCTCGTCTACTCTAATACTGCTAACATGGGTCTTTTCTGAAACCAGTGTGGCGTTGGGAATGAGTGACTGAGTCACCGACTAAAGATCGAGAAACCGCATCACTCGTCACCTCCATTACTTATAGTCTGCGATGCAAATTCCTCTCAGGTCCACGCAGCTTAGACTCGAGCAGTACTTTCAACTTATTTTTTAGTTGATGTTCTGCTTCTTCCATTTCCTTACCTTAGTTGTTGTTTCATTTGAGGGGCTCGGACATCGTGGGTGAGTGAGTGTGGATTTTCATCTTATAAGCTGTGTTATTGTTACGGCTGTAATAGTGTAGGGGAGACCGGGGCACCATGAGCCACTAAAATGTACACCCTCAAAATTTATTTTAAATATAACATTATCTGTCTAGTTTTTGTTTTATAATTAATGGATCATCTATATTTTAAAATTCATTGTGTACATTAGTGAAATATTGCTTGGATTTTCAGAAAGGAGGAAAAGTACATTTCTTAATGAATGACTCATGGTGCCCCATCCCTGGGGTACTATGAGCCAGTCAGCGGGGCACAATGGGTCGTACAGGCAAGAAGTAGGTTTGGTCAAGAAATGTCCATAAAGGAAGTTGAAAAGGAAATTTAATATAATCCAAGCATTTTTGCTGAATATACAAGAACATTATTATAACAGAAGTAATAAGAAACACATAAATTAAGGATAACTACAAATGAAATCATAAAACACATGATTAGAACATAACTACAAAAAAGTAAGAAAGACGTTATTAAAACTGTATTGGTCACTGAAATGTCGAGAAATGATCATTGATATGGAATACAAAACTTGTGACATGTGAATTTAGAATAAGAGCTGTCTTTCTAGCGCATATTGAATGAACTTAATTTTACAGGGAATTTCACGAATGATCTTTGACGATGAGTTTCTTTATCACACTCCTCAGGATTGGGCAGGACAAATAAGATATCACAACGTCCCACTGTTGAAATGTCATCTTCTTGAGGAAAAACAAATTTTTCACGTGATTGTTTTGAACATCTCATAAACATTACTTCATACTCTTTCCTTTCATTAGATTCATTATTGACCCTCAATATCTTCCCAACATAATGCATTTTACTTTTTTTAATCCCTAAACTCAACCAGCACATAGTTATCTTTTCCAGGTTCTTTCTCAGGAATCGTATAAGATTCATCCCCCTCCTCATCAGCATCATCATCATCGCTCTTGCTATCCAGAGACTCTACTTCTCCAGTGTCACTCTCCGAGGAATCATGTTCATTGCGAAAGAGCCTTTTTTTTTGCAGTTGGTCTTCTCCTCTGTTTCTGTTACTTATTTTCCCTTTCTTGTTGTTTCCTTCTTTTTTCTATCAAATTTTGTTTCTCTGGAGTATCAGTCAAAATTTTGCTGCTTCCCTGCTGCCTGCGTTTTCTTGTGCCGGACTGAAGTTCTGCCTTTGGGTAGCCTCTAATTTCTGCAGGACTTTTGAACTGCCTTGGAACTTCATTAGTTAGCTCCATTTCAAGTGCTGGTGTCTTTGGATCTTCAGCTACTGTCCCCCTCGGTAGAATACATGATGGGTCTTCTAGTGGAGAAGGAGTAGCTTGTGATGGACCAGCTATGTTTTCAATTTCCTGTGTCATTTCACTTGGTGGAAAGGGCCGCTCTGAAACTGAACTTGGGAGGAAGTCATCATCACTAAAAACATGAGTCATAAGGGAATATACCAGGCTTCCTAAAAGCATTGGTGATGTTGCTTGGTGTCATAGCACGTGGAAGGGCTGTGCCAACAAAGCCGCCTACTTCATAAATTGACACAGTTTTCCCTGGATGACTCAACATCCATGAATCAATGGCAGAATTGTAGAACTTCTGAAATGGGCCATATAGTCCAACATCAAGAGGTTGCATCCGGTGAGATGAATGTGGTGGAAGTGTCAAAATATGGACCCCATTTGCTTTAGCTAACTCAAATACCTCCAAACTGATGTGACTCTCATGATTGTCATATATTAAAAGAGATGGGTTTTCCTTTGTGCTGTAAGAGTATTTTATAAAATGTTCCATTGTTCTGGCAAAGAGTTCGCTGGTCATCCAGCCTGATGGACTGGCAAGACCCAAGGAGTTGGGCGGAGTGCCATTCAGCATATGATCTCTGAAATTCACCCGAGGAAATATTAATACGGGTGGCAAATAGCTTCCATCAGCACGGATAATACAGCAAGTTGTAATTAGAGTGCCCTTTTCCATGCTTTTGCCTTTGCATACAGCTTTGGAACCTTTCTCAGCAATTATTTTGCCACTGTTTTGTACTGTCATAGTTTTCGTTTCATCCAAGTTAAATATTCGTGAAGGATCCCCAAGTTGTGGCTCCTTCTTCAATAATGTTTTGTAGTTAGAAAAAAATGCGTGAACATTATGACGATTGAATGCAGTAGCACGAGCAAGACTACATCCTTCCGGAGACCGAAGTGACAAATCCTTGTGCCTTTTAAAAAATCCCGCCAACCAGTCTTCCCCAGCCATTTGTTTCTCAAGCCATGAATCCGGATATTTAACATCATTAACAATGGCAGTTTCATGGGCCAGCTTGCGGCAGTCTTTTGTTGTTAATCCATAAAACATTTTGCAACACAATTTCAAATAATCAACAATTAAACGTTCTTGATCATCACTAAAAACTTTTCGGTGACAGTAGTTTGATTTTAGTTCAAATTCCACACCAGGTTGTGAGTTCATTAAGTTTATTTTGAGTCTAAGAGTCTCTCTTTTGATTCCACATTCATCAGCTGCACTTCTAATACTCCTTCCTCCAGCGACTAAGTCTATTGCCCTCCGGAGATCATCTTCTTCATACACCCCCTTGGTAGACTTTCTTTGATATTTTCGAACCATGATCTGAAACGAGAGTGCAAACAACCTGTATTGGGTTGACGAGTTTATCATGAATATTTACTGCGTGACCTATGGTGCCCCATTATTGGATGACCCATCATGCCCCGTATGGCATATAAAATAGGAACTGATGAAATATAACCTAAAAATAAATTATAAATGATTACCTCTAATGCAGTAAGATGAGAAAATAAGTGTTGAAACTTGATCCACACTTTCAGTAAATGTTTCTTCAACCATAAAAGCAACACTAAAACATTTTGTATGGATCAACAAATTACTTTCACACCTCAAAAAGCATTAATGTTCCATATATCAAAACTCCATGCATAAAGATCACTGCCACCTAGATACAATGAATACCCATCAAGAAGAGAGTCATATGATACCAGAGGTACCAACCCCAATATTCAAAAAATGGCTAAAAACGTAATGACCCATGGTGCCCCATGACTCATGGTGCCCCGGTCTCCCCTATGTATTTGTATTTCAAGTAAGGATTGAGAAGGAGGCAGCCGTGGTCTTTAGTTAATAGTTATTGTTGTTTTAAGGGGAAGAACTACGAGGTCATCTGCCCCAAGGCCTTTAGTTAGTAACCATCCCAGCATTTGCCTGGAGTGGAAGTGAGAAACCACGACAAACCACTTCCAGGATGCCTGAGATGGGAATTTAACCCAACTCCTCTCAGTTTTGCTTTACGAGGCAGAGTGTACCCCAATTTCAGCCCTCAGCCCTTGTTAGAGCCAAGAATCAAACCTGGACTTCCTCGGTGACAGCCAAGAATGTTAGCTGCTACACCACCAGATGGCCTATCATTTAGTAAATCCAAGTGTGAATTCATTTAACTAATATCTCGTAGTTTGCAGATAAGAACTACAGTACAATGACAAAACATAGCTAACTAAAATCATACACTTTTATTTATATAATTCCTGGCCTATTTTGGAAGAAATATTAATGATCATCTTAAACCAGTTATTTCACACTCCTGAAATATACATAGTTAAGCGTCCTATGTTGCTGTCCTAACAACTTTCGTGCCAGATTCCTAATATTACGCAATTGCTCTCTGAAAACTTGGAGATGTTATTTCAATGAATCCACACTTGGATTTACTAGACTATATATCTCATATTCAATGATAATTATAAAATATTATAGCCTAAAGTAATGGATGAAGGTAAAAATAAATTTTAAAAATTGAATTTGAAAGAAAACGAAAAGGTGCTGTAATGTATTGACTATCTTCACGTTTATTTTCACGTTTGTTTTGGCTAATAATAATAATAATAATAATAATAATAATAATATATAAAACAATTGTTTTGCTAAAAAAAATTCAAGACCTTCTTACAATTACTGTATTTCACCATAGCTTAATTTTAATATCATTTGTAATTCCCGCAATAACAGAAATATCAATCAGCCCTGATGAAAATAAGTGAATCCTAGGCTTAGTCTTACTTATGTTAATAATAATAATAATAATAATAATAATAATAATAAACTCCTTGCTGTAACACTGACGTTGATCATGATCAATCTCCCATATAATTTCAACTTATCAGTATGATGTCGTTTATGAACGAAGCAACTACCCCAGGCCCTAGTAGACATTCTAGGTTATCTCGGTCATCGGATCCTGGGGGACCAAGATCATCATGCGGGAATGTATCGGAGCTTCCCAAATCTCTCCTCCCGAAGTCCAAACATTTTCTTGGTACTTTGAACGTCAACACACTTCTCAAAATTGGCAAGTTAGAGCAACTAACATATATATCGGACAAATGTGACATTCAAATTTTTGCATTTCAAGAAACTAGTTACAGTGATGAAAAGAACTTTGAATCAGGAAATTATAGAATCTACAAGGGCAAACCTCTCTTCCTAACGCACCATTGCAATTTGGTACTGGATTTGTAGCTAGAACCAATACCACAAATTCGATATTAAACTGTTCCTTCAGAAAGAATATCAGTACTCACATTCAAATCAGGAAATAAAGCCTGTACATTAATCAATGCACATGCCCCTTCAAACAACTACAACCAGAAGGACCCGCAAAAAGTGGAGGAATTCTGGGAACTTCTAGAAGAGACTACAGCAAGAATTTCAAAACATCATGTTAAAATTCTGGTAGGAGATTTCAACACACAAATTGGTAAAGAAAATAAATTTTGAACCACTGTGGGACTCCACTCTGCTCACGAAAGAACCAGCAATAACTGAGAATGGTTAACAGGCTTCTGCGAGAATTTTGAGCTGAAATTGATGTCGACGCGCTTCCTGGCCCTTCCACACAAGAAAACAACCTGGAGATCGCCAAATCGCAAAATAGACCATGTGGCCATTTGTAAAAGAAACCAGAAAGAAATTCTTAATGTTAAAGTAAAGAAGTGAGTCATTGATTCAGATCACCATTTGTTTTTAATCAAAGTAAAATTTCAACCTGACAGACCCAAACTCAGACCAGCTAGAAATCCAAAAACCGATCCTGAACTTCTTATTAAATTCAAGCAATTTCGTTGCCAATATCTCCAACCAAACTCCGTCCAATGGGATAGAATTAAAAGATACCCTTGTAAGGGCTTCCCATAATAGTGGTGTTCTCCCTCGAAAACGCAAACACAGGTGGTGGAACGACGTCTGTGACAAGCCGTGGAACTTAGAATTCAAGCCTGGCAAAGGTGGAGTTCCCATAAAATAGACCAAAACTGGAACGATTTCCTCTAAGTCCAGAAAGAAGCCTCAAAAACAATCAGATCGGAAAAACGAAAATATGATGAAAACAGACTGACAGAAATAGATCAAAATTTCAAGAAAAGCAATAAGTTACAAGAAACTTCCACAAAATATTTGCTGAAGAAATATCTAGCTACCCCACACCTAGTTTGTGTTTCAAACGACCAGATGGGAGCTTGGAAACAAATAATAAAGAAAATTGTAAACTCCTTGCAGATTACCTCCATGATCTTCTAAACTGTGAATCCCCTGCAGAGCAACTCTCATTTGAGCAAACCACTCCAAATCCAAACACGGAACCCCCTTCATTGGATGAAATCAGACAAATAATTAGTGAACTTAAATGTAACAAGGCCTCATGGGAGGATGGTATAATCGCTGAAGTGTTGAAATTAGGAGGTGAAAGCATAGCTGAGAAAATTGAAGTCATTCTTGATGATATCTGGAATTCGGAGAAAATTCCTGATAACTGGTAGTGTGCCCTGATTCACCCACTGCACAAAAAGGGGGATAAAACAGATATCAATAATCACAGAGGAATATCCTTACTGCCAGTTTCGTATAAAATTCTTTCTAAAGCCTTACTTACAAGACTTGAAAAACAGACAGAACACCTAATTGGTGAATATCAGGCAGGGGTTTGGAAAGGCAGGTCCTGTATAGAACAAATTCTCAATCTCAAAACCATCTTGCAAATTCGTAAAACGTTTGTTGATTTCAAGAAAGCCTACGACTGGGTTGACCGGCACACCCTATTCAACATTCTATAAGAATTTTAAGTTGACAGTAAAACGAGAGAATTAATTAAGCAGACACTGGCAGCCACAAGTTCAAAAGTTAAATTTCAAAGTGAACTTTCTGATTCATTTCATATTAACACAGGCCTTCGACAAGGAGACGGGCTATCTCCGTTATTATTCAGTCTTGTGCTGGAGAAAGTCATCAGGACATGGGAAAATGAAACAAAAGGAATAACTATTGGCAGACTACTCAAAAACAGAATTCACCTGCAGTGTTTGGCTTTCGAAGATAACCTGGCTGTTCTTTCTAACAATAGACTAGACGCAGTTCAGGCTCTTGAAAAACTTCACGAAATTGCAGCTAAGACAGGGCTCCAAATATCATGTGCAAAAACTCAATACTTGGAAGGATCCTCTCGTTATCAAGATGGGCAACCTTTGAAGACTAAATTCGGCAAAATTCATCATGTAAATAAATTCAAGTAGGCTATTTAGGAAAAGTAATTTAGCCATACGGATTGAACCGTGAAGCAAATAAAGAGAGAATTTCAAAATTGCAGGAGGCCGATAGAATACCCGGAACAGATATAACAAAAAATCAATATCCCGGAATGCTAAATTAAGACATTATAACACGGTCATCAAACCTGAAGCATTATACGCCTCGGAAACCTTGTTCATTGAAGGCAGATCTCTTATTAAAGACATAGAGAAATATGAGAGGAACATATTGAGGAATGTCTTTGGTCCAGTCTGCGTAGAGGGAATATGGATGAAACGGAAGTCTCAGGAGCTATATCATCACTCTGAAAGGATCACCGACACATTCAGGGAAATGTAATTTAAGTTCTATGGCCACATTCTTCGCATGGCCGATGACAGACTGACGAAGAGGATTCTCAACCTTGCTCTCTTAATGAAAGTCAAGACCAATATTGACTTAAGGAAATAGAGGAAGATCTTCAGGAAGTTGGCATCGTGGAGGTAATCATACAAGACAGATCCAAACTCAGAACAGTTGTCAACAACTATCATTTCGTGGAGAAAATCAGTACCAGTACCAGGAAACCATGGACTGAAGGACGGAAGAAACTCTTCAGTGCCCATATGAAGTGATTTTGGGAGAGGAAAATATCAACAGCGTTTGCTAAATGAGTTCTCTCGCGCTCCTTATATGGGCATAACGATGTAAAAAAGAGAGAAAAAAAGAAAAGAAACTCCGCGTTTCAGCAAACAATATATTAGTGCATAGTTTTATGTTCCACATTAACATCTGAACTTTGCATCAATGATTACCTTCATTCTTGTCATGTACTCAATTTGCTAGATCAAATTATCATCACCATCATCACCTTCATCACCATCCTATTTTATCACCATATAATTTGTCAATTTGTCAATATATCATAATTATTTTAGTTTTTCCTTTTATACTATCGTCTTTAGTTGGCAAGTTCCACTGTACTCATTTTTTCTAATAAAACTCGGTCAACACGTTAATTTGTCCACGTACACTGGGCGAGGAATAACACTTATTTACCACAATTACAAGCCTGGAAAAAATAACATGGTTTTATACACTTCTCGAAATAAGGGTGTTTAATTGGATTTAAAACTGTGTGGTCACCATCCACGGTGGCTGAGAGCGCTAACGCGCTAACTCGCGCCTCACTGACATAGGGAGAGTGTTTGTTCGAATCCCACCTCGGTTGTCCTGAAAATGATTTTCGCGGTTTTCCTATTTTCCCCACCAGGCAAATGATGGGACGGTTCCTTCAATACGTCCAGGGCCGATTTTCTTCAAAAGTTCCTTCTCTGAAAATAAAACAAATGGCCGTTGGCTTCATTAATAAAATGGAAACTGTGTGCTTACATACGGACTGATGCTATGGCACTTATTTTCCAGGTTAGTAAGTGTTCTAGTTATTGTTACTCCCCACCCAATTTAAGTGGGGGCAGTAAAGTGTTGAGCAACTGAAAAGCGAAGTCAACGCTGAAGAAATGGCTTCTATAACTTCTATGTGCAAATTTATACCAATTTGTAATGTTATTTATTCATCAGGTTTCCCATATTCCTCGTGTGCTCATTCTCAATTATTCTCCTTCTTAAGCGTTTGCCCCGCAGTATTGATGGGTCCGCTTTTGTGGCTCTCTGTCTCCATTTGGCACTATCAGCTTGCAACGGTGGGTGAGTGGTCAACGTGTCGGTCATACGATGTTGGCATGTCAAAGAACCCATTTGAATTCTGTAAGCCGTGTTCATAATGGCAAAATTAATCTCGGGATTTACCGCCAACACAAAGTTCCTCATTTCTCTACTAGAAAGCGCTATAGTGTTCAAGGAGCTTAGATATCTAACCTCCTTGACTTTCATAGTGCTTCAAGGAACAACGAAATTCGACATGCATGCTACCCTTTGGGTGTCAAATAACAAAGCTTGCACCCGGCACTCGAGGCCATACGATATTATTAATTATGTGCCTGATTACGGTGAAGACCAACGATTTGCAGGCCATTGTACAAGGTGTCAAGACTTGGTTTTTCATCTGGGCGTTTTCCTTCTACTTCAATGATGATACCTCTCGCTGCGACGGATGTGTCTGCTCGTAGAACGTGTCCATACCACTGCAGTCGGATTCTTGCATCTTCTCTATGAATATGATTGGTGCGACTCCATGTCACTTGCGTCTATCATTATTCTCAATATATGCATATACACTTGTGGTCAGATTGCTCTCGTTCCCGATATGTCTTTACAAAATATATTTGTAATCAACCTTTACTCTTCCATTGGCGTAGGAATCCATAAGTGTTCATAAAATCACCATCATTCACCACATTTGGAACACTCCCAAAATACTATGGAATTGCACATCTCCACTGAAAAATCTCTGTTTAGAAAATGGTTAGGACTTCCTAACATCAATATCACACAGTGAAATCGTACAGTAAGTACAACAATTGCATCTTGGAAATTGCTTGATGAACTTTCTCATGCTTGATAATCATTAAATACCATAGCAATGAGTAAGTTAATTTATGACACGGATCTCATAAGAATATTTCGATTGTTTCAATGTGCTTCCTAATTATTCCAATATCCATGAGTACATGGACTTACAGATATAGTATCGACACTCAACTTCCTCAATACAAACAATTCACAAAAAACAAGTTAAAATATTTAAATGGACGTTTCTCGCGATATAACCATCCGAGCGCAGTGAAACTTGGTATGGTAAATGCTTATACACATTTTAGTCCACTGGCATGTAAATTATTTCAGCTGTTTTCATAACTACAAGATGGCAGCTGTGAAATTTTTAAAATCATGCGATTGCAGTTTGAATACTACACCTACACAATAGTCTTCATGTAATAGTACATAACTCTAAGCCTTACATACATAAAAAATCAACATGGCGACCATCCGAAATATTTAGACGGTAATAAAGATTAATATCGTATGGCCTCGGGTGCCGGGTGCAAGCTTTGTTATTTCGTTGTTTTTTGAAGCACTGTGAAAGTCAATGAGGTTAGATATCTGAGCTCCTTGAACACTATAGCACTTTCTAGTGTACCCATGTGAGTAGGATATATGAAAATAGTCTGTATAGTTCTTCACGGAACTACTTGTTATAAATAAGCATGTCTTAATGATGTTTATGTTCGACGATGTCGAAATGTAAATACCTTATTTACTCGGCTATATGACCCCCTCTTTTTCTAAATTTTTAGTTCCGAAATTGAAAAAGGGGGGGGGGGGATACTATAGATGCGAACTTCGCAAAAATCCATTATTTTGGGAAGAGAGAGAGTAAATATAAGCTATTTTATTTTGATGCTACATAGTACGATATATTTAATCAAAATAAACGAAGTTAACATCTTAAATCAGTCCATTATGAGATTGCCATAACCTCACTTATCCACCACTATTCCCGGCTATCCCCCAAAGACTTTCACTATTATCCCTTGCTAAGCAAAAATCTTAGAATGGAATGGACAAAGTATCAGACATGGAAATGCAAACTTCATTTTTTTTATTTGAACATAGGGAGGGAGAATGCATCAATTATTGAATGTCTGATGATGCTGAACGATCACATCTCACTAACATGTGTAAACACAATCGAGTACGTATTATTCACATAGTTCACATTAATATACCAATAACGTGTCACACAAACACCGACGGTTTTTGCAACAAATGAAATGTGTTTAAAATAAAACTTAGAAGAAGGCTTCCACGAATACCATTTCCAAGGGCAGTACATCTTTGTATACAAAACAGAAGAATGCAGGCAAGATATGAAACCATAACTTTCATTGGCCGGATTTTAAGCTTGGCGCTTCTACTCGGCCGATAGTGTGGCATCTTCTATTGGATATTGGGTGAAGCCTATTGGCTACACAATTCGATATCCTGCCCAATCACGTATGCATATGCAAAATGGTGGTCATATCGTCTGAATAACTAAATAATGTAACAAGAAAAATATTTTTGTCATAATAGAGGATGAATTTCAGTTAAGTTATATAATTTTAAAAATTTTTAAGAATTCGTCAATTTCCAAGAATGTTGTATTTTGACTCTCAATAATGAAGGAGGGGTACTATAAGCGATTTCCATGAATTTTGTATTTTGGCTCTCGAACATTAAGGGGGGGGGGGTACTATAGGCGAGGGGGTCCTATAGCCGAGTAAATACGGTATTATATGTCAGAAAATTGTATCTTAATGAGGGTCATTATAACACTATTTTTCGTTATGAAACAGTTTCTCCCGCCATTCAGAGCTCAAGAAACAGTTGTGTGACCAATTAGGTAAGGATAGCATCGCACCTGCGCTGACTTCCACGGACTCCTATTTTAAATTTCACTGCGTGGCTTGTGTCATAGTGGGGGTATTTGAGGAGGCCATCATCAAATACAAGGTATTCTCTGCGTCCCATGCGCTCTGTTCAGTACATAAACCTGGCGAAATCTCGACAGATATTTATGAATATTTATGTTCGAACATAAAATAGTTATAATTATCGTCGAACATATACAGTCGTATGCAACTCGCCTATAATGGTAATTAAGACACTCGTATGGAAATAAAACTCGCTTCGCTTGTTTTATAAACATAGGCCTAATCATGTCTTAATTATTGCCATTATAGGCTCGTTGCATAATGTAATATTATGTTATTGTTACAAGTTCTGAAGATGAGTCAAAAAACGGCTTGAAACAATTGCTCATTAAGAAACGTTATAGTATATATTGACTAGGTGAATTCTCGACTATTTAAAAAAAAACATACTGTAAGTCAATACGGAACAGAAAATAAAGACTAATATGGTCTTTTTTTAATTTAAAGCTTGTATAAGACAATAGAGGCAAGGAGAGCCGAGATGTCGAATCTCAGAATGCCGGCACTTGCCTTTGTACCGTTCGTGTTCTTATCCAACCCACTGTTTTCCAATTAACGGCAGCCAGCGGTGCGACCAGTGAGACTGCCCACGAGGAAATGAATCACTGAGCCCTAGTCGAGAATTATTCACAACAAAATGCTGGACTGCATCTTTATGTATATAGATCTATTGACATGGAGCTCGCTCATTTGAACACCCTCGAATACCAACTGATTGCTCTGGAGTTCGATCCTGTAACCTTGAGCACATAAGACGGGCACTTTACCAACTACGTCACGCAGCCAGCCATATGCAGACGCAGTGAACATTCAGATTACAGCACTCATATTTTGTTAAAAGTACCATAAGGGGTAGTTTTATTTAGGGACGGCTCCTGACTAACATTTTAGGGTGGGCTAGATGATATTATTGTTGTTTCATACTAAACATTGTTTTATATTTGACATTCACTGTTGCCGATATTGCCATTATTATAATTCCACACAACACAATATTTGAAAAGTGCATTATGCAACTAGCTATAATGGCATTAATTAAGACATACGAGTGTCTTAATTACCATTATAGGCGAGTTGCATACGACTGTTTATGTTCGACGATAATTATAACAGTTTTATGTTCGAACATAAATATTCATAAATATCTGTCGAGATTTCGCCAGTTTTATGTACTGAACAGAGCGCATGGGACGCAGAGAATACCATGGCCCCCTGGAATACCCCACTATGACACTACTGTTACCCACGCAGTGAAATATAAAATAGGAGGCCGTGGAAGTCAGCGCAGGTGCGATGCTATCCTTACCTAATTGGGCACACAACTGTTTCTTGAGCTCTGATTGGTGGGAGAAACTGTTTCATAATGAAAAATAGTGTTATAAGGACCCTCATTATGATACAGTTTTCTGACGTATAATATTTACATTTCGACATCGTCGAACATAAACAATTGTTATTAAATACTTAATGCATTAAAAACTATACTCACATGGCTCTTTATTTGTAAATATATTCTCCACTCCTGCGCTTGATGATGCAAATTTATCTATAACCTTGGTGTGCGCGTCTTCTGCTGTATGACTATGAAGCTAGGTTTCCATAAAATAGGAACCGGTAGACATCTAGACTTAAGACTGTTGGTGACTGGAATTCAGACACTGGAGGCTCACCACTCGCGGCAAATCAGACAGTGTTATCTGTTGTAACTGTATGGCTTCGTGACGAGGCGAATGCAGTTCACGCCACAGTTTTTGGCCGGTCAGCGTTGGTGCGCAGTCCTATAGCGGACAGTCAGCGAGCCACAGGCATGTGCAGTTTACACGTGAGTTTTCAGTTACGCAGAAAGCAACTCACGTATCAATTGCACATGCCTCAGGCTCACCGACTGCCTTCTGTAAGACTGCGCAACCAGCGCTGACCGGCCAAAAACTGTGGCGTGAACTGTAGGCGCTAGCCTTTGGTCCGAAGGGCTCCGGGTTCGACTTCCTATGGTTAAATCCCCTGGCTTGAGGATTGCGAGTTTGAGACGTCTGAATCTTTCATTCGATTCTCGTCAAGAGGCGTAGATCGCCTAAGGGCGTCAGTTTAAAAGTCCTGCACCAGGCCTTTTGAGAGGCTATACGTCATTAAATTATGTTAAATTGAATCTGTCGTAACTGGACTGCCTTCGTGAAAGAAATAATAACACGTTTACATATGATTCCCAAGCCCAAGTATCACTAACTGATACAGTTTAACAAATAAGTGAGTCAATGGAATGATTGGCGAGAGAACGACGCAACGTAGTGAGAGAATGTCTCTACGCACTGATCTGTTAACGTGCTTGGCCTACTTGGACCCATTTTGGTAATTAAATAACCAATTAATTAAATAACTAAGTACTAATTTGTAAGTAATTAACTAACTAAATAAATGAATAAATAAATACATAAATGAATGAATGAATGAATGAATGAAGGAATGAATGAATAAAAAATATGTTGATGACAAATTTAAAGCTTTAATCTATGGAGATCCCGTAATGAACATGTAGTGTATTCCAATTTTTCGAAATCTGTCGATTCCTGTGCAAATGCCTCCTTCTCTGTACAGGAATAGCTCGAGAATTTATCATCTAGTTGCCAGGATTACGGAGAAAGAGAATTTTATGTTTTTATGAATACAGTATTTATAAAATATGCTTACAAATATGTCCTTTGAATCAATGACCTAAATATACACTGTAATTATGCCTATGGGAACGGAACAAAGTATACAGTACAAGAATTACATTTTATGTGGTGTTATTTTTTATAATTTAAAAAGAATGATGACTCTTAAATCGATAATAATTGTTGTTTTAAGGGGCCTAACATCTAGGTTATCGGCCCAATTCTTAAATCATACTAATATATAAAAATGAGATGGTGTGTGTCTGTCTGTCTGTCTGTCTGTCTCTCTGTGTGTTACTCAATAACGCAAGAACCTCTGGTCCGATTTAAATGAAATTTTACATGGATGTAGCTGATTTACCAGGTTTACATATAGGCTACTTTTGATTTCGATATTTTGCACTATTTAAAAATGGCGACTATTTTCATATTTCCATTTCAAATAAAAAGAGAACGCTGAGAAATAGCAAACTTTCGGTGGCATATACGAGCTTTAAAATTTAATTTTCTATCCGAAAGGTTGGTTGGTTGGTTCCTTAGTTTAGGGGCTGCGACAACGCGGTCATGTAGCCCTATCCGAAAGGGCCTGATCACTTTTCGTTTAACTCCAACGGTTAGCGAGTAAAACCTAAATATGTGCTATAAAACACGGTCAACGCCGAGCGATGTTAGTCTATGTTAGTCTCTACATGCACTTTTTATTTATAGAAGTAGTTCGTGGGGTCCGAAACGAGACGTGATTTTGAGTCTAATTTTATACTCTTTGTGCCGGTTATTGTATGTGAGTATTTGGATCTTTACGCTGTTTCACAATGTTTTAGTGCTTTCTACTTTGCACGGTTAGCTTTTTTTTCTTTTTATAGATATGTTTTTTGTTAACTGAATATTTCTGTTGGCCAATATTGATCGGCTTTTTTGTCGTTTTTTACCATGATCAGTAACTCAAATTCACAGACGAATGTGTCGAAGACTACCGACTGTCACATTAGTTCATTTAGTGCTCATATTAATCTTACTGCAGAACTGGGCAAACTTATTTCAATAAAGTTGGTATTTTGCCTTTCACGGCTAATGAAACCCCGCACAAAACACGGCGTAAACCTAGAAAAGTTGCTGAGTTTTAATTGCTGGTGTTCGCTCTTGCGAATGTTTTTAGTAGGCTATGTTTCCCTTACGGTTTGAAACACACGTTCAATTTTTCTGCCCCATTATTTTTATTTTCGTTAATTGCAGTCTGAACGCGGTGTTCTGATTTATTTATTTTATTGGTGTTTCAGTTTAATTGTTTTTCTGTATTATTCATGTCAACTCACCTTTTTTTCTGAAGTGTCTTTCTAGACGCACCATACCGTCACACTTTCTCATGAGGTACTGTGCTCACCCCAGCGGCAACGCTCGCAATGTGCATGGGGCTGTGCTTTGATTGGCTGCTTTTTCACCCCTCCTTCATTCTGGAAGGTTCGGCGCGCTGACGTCACTACCACTATACAACCTTAGGTCTATCGGCCTATGGGTCGACTCTCCATCTTCAGTCCCTTGCTGCTACAAGCTTGCCGGGGGTCATTACCCTCTGGTGTCACGGCCTTCCCACAGGCCCTGCTTCACGTCAACACGGAGTTAGGCTCCTGGCCAACCTTTGCTCCAGCTGGCGGCTGGGCATTTTCTACAAACGCTGTACTCAGTTCAAAGTCTGCCTAATGAAAAGACAACTTCTCGAACCAGCGGAGATGTTAATACCAAGAAACATCTCACTGCTGGTCAACTCTCGTCATCACGACTGAACATCGCCAAAACCTTGGCTCTGAACCAGTGCCTCCGGAGTGTGGGCGCATTAACCACGATCATCAGCCCTGTGCGGGCAAATAGAACTGCTACTTCAAAGCATCAGCCCCTTGCGGACCAACCAACTGTTTCCAGCCAAGGGTTTGCTGGCCTAAAGAAAGGGTTATGTATTTTCACCTCATTGAAAGGTGGTATCATATTCATCATGGTTAATCATTAAGAGTTCCTCGTTTAGGTATTTTTAATTATGTCTCTCTTTTTATGAACAATATAATTTTTTTATCCCTCATAAGGGAATTTTGTTAACCTTTTTCGTTTCCTGGAGAAACTTGCAAATTTGCATTTTTATTATTCTTCTTGTTAATTCTTAAAACTATATTTATTAGAAGTAACTTTATATGCTGTTTAAAAGCTTTAATAAACGCAAAGGCAAATTCTAATCTTTGGTCTCTTCCTTCACCGAAGATTTAATCCTTGTGTCCGAAACCTTACATCTTTTCGAAATCCCTAAAAGAGTGCAGCATTCCCTTTTCCAGCTGGCCCTGAAATTCAATATACAACCAGTTTGGGAGCCTTTATAGGGAGGTGAAAGACTGTTTTAGCGTTTAGGTCTCGCAGTAAAGTAGCGGAGGTGTTCTTAATTAGAATTGAGGTATCGCGTAATTTACTACTCCTTTGGTAGTCTGCCAAGGGTGGTAGCGTGGCCGATCCTTTGGTAGTCTGCAAATAGACCACAAGAGCTCGCTGATGAACCATCTCGGATTTACTAGGCGTAGTCTCGCACAAGACTTAGAAAATTTATCTGTAATTAAAACTGATTTTGTTATTATTACTTGGGATGATTGAAGTTTGTTTCCTTACTGTACTCTTTATCATGACATGATACGTAGTTTCCGCAATTATACTTACTGCGGATATGATAATTTCTACCAAGTTTGATGTATTTTTAGCATAATGTTTATATGTTTAAATATAGTATGAAGACGTTTAACGATAGGTGTTCAATATTTAAGAAAAGTTATTTAACTTTTACTACATGGAAGCTGATATTTATTTCCAATATATAAACACATTTTCCTACCTACAAAGCGGAGGCAGACAGGCTTTTCTCCGGGTACTCCGGTTTTCCCTGTCACTATTTCATTCCAGCAAAAATCTTCAATATCATTTAATTTCATCTGTCATTCATTTAATCATTGCCCCAGGGAAGTGCGACAGACTTCGACCCGATCGGTCGACTGAAAGCAGGCAGTGGATTTTCCCTTTCCTAACTCTGATTAATAATTGGGTGAGTGAAAATGCATGTAGTTGGTAACATGGAAATAGCATAACTACATTACTAATGTGTGATTATATGAATGATTTAGGCCAGCAAGTACTAAAAGCCGTTCGAAGAACGGATACTTCAGCTAGTTTTAAATAAAACTTGTTTGAGATCTTCTTAAAGAGACCAAACTCGCAGACTATTTACTTTGAGCGAACAAATATTGTGAAGGTTCTTTTATCCTTCCTGATCTCTCCGTTTTCTGTAACAATCTGTTTGAGAGCAGAAACTTTTCCCATCAAACGCATAGAGTATGAGGGAGGGCAATGCAATGAAGAACGTCTACACCATTGTCACCCCTTTACAATACTTGGCTTACGATACACGATTACTTATTGCAACTTATTATGAACCCCTTGTTGCTCTAGTCAAAACGCAGAAATCATTCAAATCGACGTTCATTGATAAAATACAAAAAACATGCTAGAAATGTGTTATAATGTTCGAAATATGCATTCATGATCAACATATGAGCAAAATAATGCTCATAAATCATCGTAGTTTCACATAAAAGAACTATTACAAAATTTCAACTATATAATAACAACATAATGTATACCAATCTAATAATATATTCAATGCAGCCAATAGCCATGGTTTAGTTGCATTTGCATATAATTCTCGTCTCTACTCATGACCGATTGGCTTCGAGATGTAGGCTAACTGTAAGGTTCTCGCCTGTTGTTCCCAAGCATAGAGGATCGTATCCCGGCGCAGTCAGTTGGCATTTGAGGGTGCTTTAATGCGAGAGACTCTTGTCAGTAGATTTATTGGCACATAAAACATACCCTTTTGGACAAAATCCCGACGTCACCCCTGCCGCAGGAGTTAAAAGGGACGCAAAATCCATAACATTATTATTATTATTCCAGAATTGTATTTCCATGGCTTCATTAGGAACAAAGGAAAGCTTTCATAGGTGGGTCATATATTATACAGTAAGTACGAGGCATTTAGATTGTAGGCAGATGCCTGACCCATGCTGGAAGTAGCGGGGTTGAGTTCCACATGGGTCAGGCATTTTAATTCTCTACATTTCACCCTAAATTTGTCATATTGTTATTATTAATGTTATTATTATTTAATATGTCCATTTTGTATACTGGCCGGGTTTCCCGCCGTTGACGGTGACACGCTAATAACATCCAACTAATACTGTATGGTGCAGAGAGGAGGGACCCGATGACCTCAAGGGTAGATACAGTCAACAACTCAACAGTCCTCTCTACTCAAGGCCCCGCTACCTACAGGTAACTCTCCTATTGGATGGTTGGTCAAAGAACTCAATGACCGCACTTTTAAATCATCATCCTCGCGTGTTTTACACGTATCACTGTTGTCTCCTGCAAGCATATCGTGATGATTTGGTACTTCAAAGTTCAAAAAAAAAACCTTTCAAGACTACTACTCTACTGGCTGCTTACCCAAGGTTATGGGATTGAATTCTGGTGCAGGGTGTTGTGATCTGAGGGTGTTAAAATGCGAGAGAGCTGTGTCTGTAGATTTACTAGCACGGTCAGGCATCTCTAAAACCACAGTGGTTAAAAGGGATCTTATGTAATTTCTGATTTTTAAAATAGGCAAAAGATACTGAAATTTAAAACCCTTTACAAATATTATTTCACCTGAAACAGAAAACAATCAGGAGATTTTGTTGAAATAAACAACATATAAACGCCAACGGTCAGACGCAGTGGGCCGCACGCTGTCTTTAGAGGTTGCTCCCACTGTTGTATGTTCTCATCCAGAAGACCCGCTTGTTGTATTGTGTCTTCCTACTCTTTTGGGGGTTCCACCTTAAAGCTTTTTGCATTTCACAATTCTGCATTGTGGCGAATAGTCCAGTTTCCACTTTATTTGATGAAAGATTTTTTGCAAAACTTAACAACAACGAGAAAAAGCGCGAAGACACGTAACCATAATAGTTTATTTGTACAGGGTGTCTCAAACCTTTTGGATCAAATTGATACCGGTGTTAGAGAGTCCTCAGCGGAGTATATTGAGATAGGAAACTAATGGGCGGAATCACATATTAATTGTGTTACGGACATACACAACTCACATCTCATACCAACAACGTGGCTCAACGTAATTGTTCAAGGTGTCGACCGCCAGTCTCAATGCGTGTATTGCAACGGCGCATGAAGTTGCTGAAGTCTTTCAAAGATCCCTGGTATCTGTTGTACAAGGAGACAGGCATCTTGGACCCGAGCAAACAGGTCTCATCCGTTCCTACTAGGGTTTCATACACCAAAAACTTAATGTAACCCAATAGGAAAAAATCTAGAGGTGTGACATCCGGTTATTTCGTTGGTCATGGGACAGGACCTCCCCTTCCAATCCAACAATGAGGGTACGTGTTGTTTAGGTGCTCGCGGACATTAACATCGAAGTGGGCTGGTGCTCCGTCGTGTTGCAAGCTGCATGTCTTCTTGTACATCAGATACCAGGGATCTATGAGAGGGCACGACAAAACTTCATGCACCATTGCAATACAAATACTGAGACTGGCGGTCGTCACTTTGAACAATTACTATGAGCTACGTTGTTGGTACGAGGTGTGAGTTGCGTATGTCCATAACACAATAAATATGCATTTCCGCCCATTGGTTCCCTATCTCAATATACTCCGTTGAGGACCCTCTAACACCGGTATCAATTTGACATAGAAGGCTTGAGACACCCTGTATATATGTAACAACCTAGTAACGTGAACTAGTATGTCGTCAGTAGAAAGCCTGCGATGTGGAGTTGTTCCTTTCAGTTGACCACCAACTTCTTGCCATGTATAGGAACACTTATCCACTATAGACTACGATGAACAGTTTACTGTAAGGATCATTTTACTTTGTCCACGTGTGATGGAAAATTACTCCTACACTGTGGTCTACCGAGTGGTAGTGGGAGGCTGTTGGGGGGGGGGGGGGGGGGGAGGGCTTTATGGAATATTGAAATATAGAGTTCTAAAAACGATATTTTTTTCGCTTTTCTGAACACCTTTAAAATTAATCAGTGGACAAAATAGCAATCTAATTTTGATTGCTATTTTAAATTAAATTGAGACTGCTGTAGCAACATTTTTCTTACCATAGCCGTTGGCCTATATTACATTTTAATGTAGGCCAACTAGGCTACCATTCAAACAATGTATATTATTTCAATTTATTTACGTAATTTAAAAAATTAAATATATTCGGTTTGAAAACACACACAACTAACGTTCCACAGTTCTAAACATTATGTTATATAAGTTATTCGTTTTTTCCCCCGATCAGTGGTTTCGATACGGCGCGGCGTACCGGCGCGTACCGTCACAAATCTAGCCCTGCTCCTACAACAAACTAGGTGATATCTGGTTGCAATTGATGCAATTAAATATATTTTGAGATCTTATTGAAACATATCATTCATTGGTGTAGTGCGATAAAACAATAGCATAGCCGCTTGTAATTTATCCGACGGTTGGGCTTTGGATCTCCGTGATTGTGGGGTGTAAATGTCACCTGAAAAATAGCGTGACATCAGAAAGGCACCAAGGCTAAATTTACGGGCTAAAACAAAATGAACCATGTTGGCTCCAGCGAACCCAAATAATTGATTGGAATAAGCTTAAGAAAATAATCCTTGTCTGCTGTGGTAGCTACTGTAGGCTTTCTCTGGAGTCGGATAACGACTGGGTTTGAACCCCACCTTTGGCCATTCTCGAAATGAATTTCCGTGGTTCATCATTTTAAATTACACGCAAATGCTGGGACGGTACGTCCTAATAGACCATCGCTGTTTTCTTTCAACTCCTTGCTCAGTTTCAGTCGGAGACCAGTTCATTGTGAACATTCTGAGCTGTCGACTCTGAGGACTGGGATCGATTCCCGGTTATGCCAAGAAATTTAACTCTGATCTGAGGGCTGGAATGGGGTACACTTAACCTTGTGAGGGAATACTGTGAAGAGGTGGGTTTGATTTCCAGTGAATAAAAGTGGTTTTCCGTGGTTTCCCAGTTCGAATCCAGGTAACTGTGGAAATTGTATTTAAATCAAGGCCACGGTCGCCCCCTACCCAATCTTAACCCCAATTTCAAATACACACACTGATAGAGCCATCACATTGGGGCAAGCTATCAGACAGATTACAAACACAAGTACACGGGGCTACATGACCACGATGTCACAAACTCCTAAATGAATCAATAAAAACTTATATTGTCTAAAATGCTGAACTGAAAATATTGCCAAGCGAAGAAGAGAACCTCAGAGAATAAAATAACGATCGAGTGTTGCTGTACACTCCCTCATGAATGCCAAATGTATTCATCTGCTTAAACTACTGTATTACAAGCCAAACACTTGTCGTACGGTACATTAAAATGTAAATCTACTCGCAAGTGTGTGCACAGATACGAAGGCGGATTCGACAGATGGCATTCAACTTATTCCAGTCTCATATGCAATAGGCTATTTATCGAATGGCAACACGATATCACAGTAGTTGTTTTTTTATTCTGGGGCTTGGAACATCGCGATCATCGAACCCGTGTACTTGGATGTGTTTTGAATTTGCCTGATAATGTTTATTTCTGTGTGGATAGTACCATCCCGATAGTTGCAAAACACATGTACGACGGTTGCGAATTGATGATTGTTGTTTTAACTTAAGGGGCGGAATATCGAGATCATCTGTCACTTTAGCATTAACAAGCAAACGATTACTCAAATAAACAAAAACTATTTTAAATTTATTAGTAAAATATTCCATTTCAAATCAGAAAGGAATTTTCGCACCTTCAGTCATTAAAAATATCTCTTTAAGGATGTCACTAACCCGGTTTCTTCCACAAAGCGTATGACTGTTCTGCATACCCGGTGACAGCCAAGAATGCTAGCCACTACGCAACGAGACGGAAACAACTGAGTGTGAGGGAGGGGGCGGGACGTGAAGGCGTAGTAGCTTAGCTCCTCACCATTGACCCTGACAGCCGTGGTTCGAATCGAATCCCCATGGCTTCGAGGTGGAATTTTCACTTGCAAATTCACATTACATTAGGAAATGTAAATATGCCAGTCAGGCAAATCAAGAAGCCAAAAGAATCAAATCTCTTCAGCTAAAAATAAATGAATTTGAACAAGGCAGTTCAATAAAACCTTGAACGTAAACTCACACCTAATTAATTCCAGTATATGGAAATGTATCCAGCCTTATATTAGGGGCAGATGATCTCGTAGTTCCGTCCCTTAAAACAACAATAACAATAACTAACTCCAGCTAGGGGCAGATGACCTCGTAGTTCCGTCCCTTAAAACAACAATAACTAACTCCAGCTGTATAACGCTGGCCAATGAGTCAAGTTAGGTCCGGCGGCACTGAATAACTGAGTAAAGAAGAGGAAACGTTACCATTATGGAACAAATGCGCTCAAGCCTCTAGCGAAATGTCCACTGAACTCGTTTAGAAATTAGGAAGATTCGTAGCCCAGGACGTACGTTTATTTCAGCTAATTCCTGTTTATAATCATCTGTTTACGGAAATGCTAACCTCAAAGCAATTTCTCATAATTATGTGTCGGTAAGTACATACATATGGCTTGTGGATATTCCAAGTATGGATGATGCTAATCCTCTTATTGCAGTTATTAGAATCAAGGATTTAAAATAATTATTATTTGCTGTCCTAAGGGTCCTTGACGTTAATTAGGAAGCTGAATATGCAGCTGAAGATATTACAGTATTCCTCCTAATCCGAACAGAGGTCAAAAACACATGTGCTCTAACCTGAAATAACCGGGTCAAAGACCTCTGAGTCTCTGATGGACGATTATAAGACGATGGAACAACACCATTAGGAAATGATGCTCCCATAAGACCAAACGCTATCTCACTTCCTTATTTCGATCTTCAGCTGATATCTCTTACTGCACTCTGGCGAATAGGGCAGCACAATGTCATGGAACAACAACATTAGGAAGTGAAGCTCCCATCAGACCAATGTTTATCACTTCCTAATTTCGAGACAAGGACATCTTGATACTCGAATCCGAGAGTTTAACGATAATAGGTCTTTACGACGAACCACTAACTCCAATCGAAGATATAGTAGCTATAATTTTGACAGCCACTAACCAACAAAATTATAGCCGGAGACCTCAATTGCCGACTCGACAGGATTGATTTTAGAAAGGAAGAACTGCTCCAAACAATGGAAGAGGAAGGGTATACTCTCGTAAATAGGGAATACGATAAGATATTTTTTCCTCATAATGGAAGCAGTACGATCGACCTAATCCCTATCCCTATATATAGGCCTATATAAAATTAAAGTTTGTCTGTTTTTTCTGAATTTCTACGGAACTTTGCGTTATTAACGCGTTTCAGACTGTTTTATGATGGATGAGCATGAAAATAAAGTTTTTTCTGTCTGTCTGTGAACAACTTTGTATCCTTATAACTCGAGAACGGCTGGGTGGATCAACGTAAAATTTGGTACAGAAATCCATCAGAGGCACGATACCAATCATTGATGTAACTCTTCTCCATACCTCTCATAGAAGGAGGCCTACCCCCTTAAAATACATGCTGAAATAGGCATAGAAGGGTAAGACAAAGCTCATTTTCAGCCCCTCAATATGAGAAATGAAAGGCCCTAAAACCAACAGTTTTGAGATATTCCTAGAAAACTAATTTCATATAAAATAATGCTTGCCACGGTGGGTGAGTGGTTATAGTGTCGGACTACCAACCCCAAGATTGCAGGTTCGCCCCTGGCCATGGTAAGTGATTTTTGAAGGCGACAAAAATCACGATACTCATGTCATACGTTGTTGGCATGTTAAAGAACCCATTTGAATTCAGTAGGCCGTGTTCAATGGCAAAATTAATCTCGGGATTTTCCGCCAACACAAAGTTCCTCCATTCTCTACTTGAAAGCGCTGTAGTGTCAAGGAGTTTAGATATCTAACCTCCTTGACTTTCATAGCGTTCAAAGGAACGACGAAATTCGACATGCAAGCTACCCTCTGGGTGTCAATTAACAAAGCTTGCACCAGGCACCCGAGGCCATACGATATTATTATTATACTAGTTGAAACCCGTCAAAAATGACGGTCAATAGAAAAATATTTACTGAAGAATTTTCTTATGTAGGCCTACTGTATATTCTTTGTACGATTATTTTTTGGCTCTATTGAAACTATAAGGGCGTCAAAAGATTTCACTCTCAACATTGCAAAATACTGCTGGCCATGACTGCAAAATTGATGAGGCAAATTGAGACCTATACGTTCCAGAGTTTTCCCTTGAGCTTTATTGATTGTGACAGAGTATGCCAAATAAATTGGAAAATATTGCCTCTTAAAACAAAATGATAGTGTTGTATCGGATGCTGTTAAATCAAGTAGAAGGATTAGACCTCT
This sequence comes from Meconema thalassinum, assembly GCA_946902985.2. Lineage (NCBI taxonomy): Eukaryota > Metazoa > Arthropoda > Insecta > Orthoptera > Tettigoniidae > Meconema > Meconema thalassinum. Next base: position 1,207,631,657 of record OX336388.2, read on the forward strand.
CTGCCTAATTTTAACTGCACTTATTATTTCCAAATCCAAGCAATATAGTTGCATTTAGGAGCCCTTGGGAAACGTTCAGATTTCTAAGCAGCATAACGGTTCAAGCGTTTGGAATATGTGGAGGCAAGTCATTTAGTTCCAAGGAATTCAAGAAGGAGTCTAATAAAACTGGCCGCAAACCGTCATATATAATTTTGGAATATAACGAAGAAATGCGATGATGTGCACCTCCATACATCTTAAAACAATGTGGACCGTATGGGTGTGGCACAGTAACATTGGCACCAAATGAAACGAAGGACATAGCATTGTACTGCCGATTAGTCTCTCTGAAATTCCTTGAGATATCATCTCCAGTGAAAAATAATTGTTGCAGCATGTCAAATATTTTATATTTAGTCAGATTAATCCATTACAACAGCAAAGGTCAAAGTAACCAAGTGTAGATTTCTCTCAAGAGAAATACAGTGCAGAACAATGTTTACATTTGTTCGTCAAGGACCCTACACTGTAACGGTATAGTATCTGGAATTGTATCTGAAATGCCGTATTCATATTGGAGTTTAAAAGTGGCTTCGTATTTTTCTCCGATTTCCCACTTGTTTGCGGCTAATGTTCTATTTCGTAAAATGGGTTTATTTATAGCCGCATTTCTCCCCAAATTAACGTCATATTAAATAATACTATAGTGGCCTGCATCAACGCAGCAGCCAAATATTAAATAGCAAATAATAACTTACTTCCATTGCCAAAATCAACTGCGTGGTTAGACTCATTGTTATGTACTCTGAAAAAATTATCAATAAACTATAATATTCACTTATACAACTAAGTTCAGAGACTTCCATTCTCAAGTTGGTTGCTGATGAGAATGCGATGAGACTGATCGCCAATAATAAAATCCTTGCAATTTTTGCAATTTGCTTGCAAACGCAACTCAGGATGACGAACTTCATTTTGAAATAAACAGAATGAAACTGCTCTAAATAATCAATTTCCATCACCTGTTGAAGGTACAATACTTTGCATTTCCATGACAGTAAATTATGCAAGGGAGCATAGAATCACTTCGCCACTACTGGAATGAGCATGGACTCACTTCGCCAGCCACCATAATGGAGGGAGTTTTAGAATTATATGTTCAGTGTTTTTCAAAGATCGTATTAACACAGGGAAGCCCAGTCTTAAGGCTACATTCTGAGCTATCGCCCCAGATTCCAGGTTCGATCCCTGCTCTGCCAAGAAATGTAATTCTGGTCTGAGGGCTGGAACGGGGCGCACTCTTGAGGCAAACCTAAGAAGAGCAAAATTTGATTCCCATCTCAACAATCTTGGATGTGGTTTTCCGTGGTTTCCCACTTCCACTCCAGGCAAATACCGGGATAGTTCCTAACTTAAAGCCTCAGTCGTCAACTCTCCATTCCCCATACTAATTACAAATGCACACATCAATACAGCCATCACATTAACACAGGTTATCAGAGAAAGGTTTACACTCACACACCAAAGTAGACGGCGCTGAGTGACCACGATGTCTGAGTCCATCAAATGAATTATGTTCGACAATTTTCTCTCAAGGCGAAGCGATTGTGCCGATTTTTATTTTATAATTTAAAAGTATCTGGCAACGTAAATCATGGAGAATTCCATACCTTACGGGAATAATAAACGTAACATATGTTTAGACAATGTAATACCAATTGCAAGATAGAATAATTGGGAAATAAAATTACATGTCTGAGGTGGGAATCAAACTCCTCCGACGATGCATAATCAATTTCGTTGTCCACAATGTTAGCCGCTGAGCCACCCAGACAACGAAATTAGAGTGCAATATTAAGTGAGGTAAACAACAAACGCACTCAACTGCCAGTTATAGTTCATCAATATGTCACTTATTTCATGATTCTATTCCAGTATATATCGGGATACAACATAAGCGATATTTCCCTTTTCAATTCTCATAAACAAAGATCACTCTACGATACGGTGGATCGTTTATCCGCCATTTCTCTCATGAAGAAACGCCATTGTGGCAACGCGCAATAGCCACATATATTACATTTTTCTTTAAACATATAAAAATATACCGTAACATATATTTTCCTTTTAAAGACACACTGCAAATCTGCATGCCAAGAGCTTTCGTTAGAATGCCATACGAAGCCAATCGGTTAAGTCGTTTTCAAAATCTCGTGTGTACAAAAAATACCTTAGTGTTTTAAATATATATGGCAACAGCGAATTCGTTACTTTACGGGAATGATAAAAGTGAAATATATTTCTACAATGAAATACCAATCGTAGAAAGAAGAAAACAAAAAAAACCATATCCGAGGTGGGAATCGAACCCTCTCGACCATGCAAAGGATGGCAACAGAGAATTCGTTACTTTACGGGAATGAAAAAAGTGAAATATGTCTCTACAATGTAATACCAATCGTAGGAAAGAAGAAAATGAAAATAAAAGAACGTATCCGAGGTGGGAATCGAACCCTCTCGACCATGCAAAGGATGGCAACAGAGAATTCGTTACTTTACGGGAATGATAAAAGTGAAATATGTTTCTACAATGTAATACCAATCGTAGGAAGGAAGATAATGAAAATAAAAAAAACATAACCGAGGTGGGAATCGAACCCTCTCGACCATGCAAAGGATGGCAACAGAGAATTCGTTACTTGACGGGAATGATAAAAGTGAAATATGTTTCTACAATGTAATACCAATCGTAGGAGGGCAGAAAACGAAAATAAAAAACATATCCGAGGTGGGAATCGAACCCTCTCGATCATGCATAATACATATTTCTAGGCAGTAAGCTTATCCCCTCGGCCATCCAGACATCTGTGTGAGACTTCAGTATTAAGCTATCTAACCAGTATACACGCTCAACCTGCAGTTTAAGTCCTTCAATTCGTGGTTTATTTAATATAATTCTAATTCAATGCATATTGTAAAAACATAATTAACATTATTGGAGACCCTTTTTAATTGTCATAAACAAAGATCTCAGTTAGACGCGACCGGAATCGCCATTTTCCTTGTTGAGAAAGGCCATTGTGCGCATGCGCGGGAGTGTCAAATATTACATATTTCTTTAATCATTTAAAAATATACCGTAACATATATTTTCCTTTTAAAGAAACTCTGCAAATCTGCATGCCAAGAGCTTTCGTTAGAATGTCTTACGAAGCCAATCGGTTAAGTCGTTTTCACAATCTCGTGTGTACAAAAAACCGCTTAGTGTTTTAAATATATAGATAGCAACAGCGAATTCGTTACTTTACGGGAATGATAAAAGTGAAATATATTTCTACAATGTAATACCAATCGCAGAAAGGAAGAAAACAAAAAAAAACATATCCGAGGTGGGAATCGAACCCTCTCGACCATGCAAAGGATGGCAACAGAGAATTCGTTACTTTACGGGAATGAAAAAAGTGAAATATATCTCTACAATGTAATACCAATCGTAGGAAAGAAGAAAATGAAAATAAAAGAACGTATCCGAGGTGGGAATCGAACCCTCTCGACCATGCAAAGGATGGCAACAGAGAATTCGTTACTTTACGGGAATGATAAAAGTGAAATATGTTTCTACAATGTAATACCAATCGTAGGAAGGAAGATAATGAAAATAAAAAAAAACATAACCGAGGTGGGAATCGAACCCTCTCGACCATGCAAAGGATGGCAACAGAGAATTCGTTACTTGACGGGAATGATAAAAGTGAAATATGTTTCTACAATGTAATACCAATCGTAGGAAGGCAGAAAACGAAAATAAAAAAACATATCCGAGGTGGGAATCGAACCCTCTCGATCATGCATAATACATATTTCTAGGCAGTAAGCTTATCCCCTCGGCCATCCAGACAACTGTGTGAGACTTCAGTATTAAGCTATCTAACCAGTATACACGCTCAACCTGCAGTTTAAGTCCTTCAATTCGTGGTTTATTTAATATAATTCTAATTCAATGCATATTGTAAAAACATAATTAACATTATTGGAGACCCTTTTTAATTGTCATAAACAAAGATCTCAGTTAGACGCGACCGGAATCGCCATTTTCCTTGTTGAGAAAGGCCATTGTGCGCATGAGCGGGAGTGTCAAATATTACATATTTCTTTAATCATTTAAAAATATACCGTAACATATATTTTCCTTTTAAAGAAACTCTGCAAATCTGCATGCCAAGAGCTTTCGTTAGAATGTCTTACGAAGCCAATCGGTTAAGTCGTTTTCACAATCTCGTGTGTACAAAAATCAGCTTAGTGTTTTAAATATATAGATAAAATAATGAAAGAATGAAAGCCGGTAACCATGGCAACAGAATCTCTGAGGTCCATCTATTGATGTGAGACGCAATGCAATTACATTTATTACATTACTGTGAAAGTTTGCAAACGGCTATAAGGTTATAAAGGAACCAAATTAAGCTGTAAACTTCATCAATACATATAATGCGCTTAAGGGGATCAAGGGGTACTCTAGATTTTTTTCACACGATTTACACGTGCGTGTGTGGTACGGAAGGTCTATTATATCCCTATCCCTATATTGTTATATTATATTATAGCGTACAACGACGAGACAAAGCTCATTTCAGCCCCATGGTGTCAGAAACAAAACTCGGGGCCCCTAATAAGCCGTAAAGGGTCCCCGAAAACTACATTTTAAGGCTCTAAAACCAACAGTTTCTGAGATATTGTCAGAAAACTAATTTCATTTAAACTAATGAAGGAACGATCTCCTAGAAGTCCAACCCCTCGTCCACGTCGTGGAGGACGGGCAACATTATGAAGTAGGGTATAGCCTGTAAGGGTGAAGTAGAATGGGACCTTGTGCCCCCAGGAGCGCTACGGTAACTATGAAGGCCTCACAGGAACCCTGAAAAGTAATGGCTAACGGGGCTCTGGTGAAGTCCTTAACGGCAACGGAGGTGGAGAAGGAGACCTTTGGTACGGCGAAGTTGGCAGAGGAGGCAACTCTCCCTCATGGGGTAAACAAAGAGGAAAACCACTGCATTGTGGTGAAGAGGGATCTTCAAAGGCTAAGGGAGAAAAACCCCAACAGAAAACCGCAAGCTTGGAGGCGCAGGTGGCAACCCCACCGCCAAGATCGGGTGCTATGGGCTAATAACTCCCACACATTAAAACAACTTATTAAAGAAACATCAATGAAGAGAAACTGGACGGATCCTAAGACGACGACTTTTGGCTTGAAAAGGTTAACGAAAATTGGATTTTGGAATGTGATAACTCTGCGGGAAAGCGGAAGACTACGGAAAGCAGTGGCATGTATGAAGAATTACGATCCTGACATCCTGGGACTGAGTGAAGTAAGATGGAGAGATTTTGGGGAACTGGCCACCCACGATGGAGTTACATTTATATACTCTGGAAGACCCGAATGTGATGGAGAGAGTTGTGAAGGTGTAGGTTTAATGATGGATAAGGAGGCCAAAAGGAGCCTTATAGAGTGGTATCCGGTTTCGGGAAGGATAATCATGGCACGTTTTAAGTCCATTATCAGGAACATTTTGATGATTGTTTGCTATGCACCCATAGAGGCAGCGCAGGAAGAAGATGAGCAGGCGTGTTATGGAAATCTTAACAGTACAATTAAGAAACAGAACAGGAAGGATATCATTATGAAAGAAGCTTGTAGTTTAACGTGACCGTTAATCTCGCGATCATAAGCCACGGGGGATATCATTATAGTTGGAGGAGACTTGAATGCAAAAGTGGGCCAGGAAAATGAAGGACTTGAGCATATTATGGGAAGACATGGTTTAGGAGCTCGAAATGAAAATGGACAACTCTTTGTGGACTTCTGTGTCAACCATGATTTGATTATTGGTGGTACTGTATTTCCGCATAAAGATTGCCATAAAGTGACCTGGGTATCACCAGATCATAAGACAGAAAACCAGATAGATCATGTAGTGATTGAAAGGAGATGGAGACGTTCTTTGTTGGATGTGAGAAATAAGAGAGGTGCGGACATTGTTGTGGCTACCTTCAGAATTAAGTTCAGGCAGAGAAAATGAGGATGGACCAGAAAAGGAACCGGTATGATGTGGGAAAGCTAAAGGATGACATAAAGGTGAAGGAGGCCTTTAGGATAGAGTTAAAGAATCGATTCAAAGTACTTGCTCAGGTGGAGGATGAAACTGTTGAGGAAAATTGGGTGAAGATTAGATCTGTCTTTACCAAAGCAAGTGAAAACATCCTGGGTTTCAAAGATAGGCAGAAAAAAGATTGGACGACTGGACAGACATGAGATATTATCAGAGAAAGGAAACAGATAAAAGAGGAAATGAACGCATGTAGGACACGAACAAAAAATGCAGAATTACAAGCAAATTATGCTGCAAAGGACAAGGTAGTTAAGAGAAGTGCAAGAAGAGATCAAAGAAATTGGATAGATGACCTATCTAAACAGGCAGAAGAGGCAGCCAAGAAGGGAAATCTTAAAGAACAATATATAAAATCACCCGAATACTGGCAAGAAAGCAGATGCAGAGAAACCGGCCAGTCAGGAACAAAGATGGTACCCTTTTAACAAACCCTGAGGATCAACTGAAGCGATGGCAGGAACATTTTGTGCAGTTTTAAACCACTCCCTGGAAGATCAACTAGAAGAGGGAGAAGGAGGAGATTAAGAAGAGATCAAGCATGACTCAAAAATTAAAACCTGCATACCCACAGTGAAAGAAATCAAGCGAGCATTGAGAGACTTGCATATTGGTAAGGCAGCAGGAGTTGACAATATTCCAGCAGAAGTCATGAAGGTTGATATGGACACTACAGCAAATATGTTGCAGCCGTTATTTGAGAAGGTATGGACAGATGGAGAAATGACGGTGGACTGGAGATGTGGGTTGCTGTTGAAGTTGCCAAAGAAGGGAGATACGTCAAACTGCAATAACTAGAGAGGCATTACACTTCTCTCAATCCCTAGCAAAGTCTTTATGAGGGTTCTGCTAAACAGAATTAAAGAATATGTTGACCGAAGGCTCCGACGAGAACAGGCAGGATTTCGTCAAAATCGTTCGTGTGTCGACGAAATCCTTGAGGATAATTCTGGAGCAGTGTGCGGAATGGTCGTCTCGCCTCTATGCAGTGTTTGTTGACTTTGAGAAAGCTTTTGATTCGATCAATAGAGAAGCCATGTGGAAGGAAGTGAAGCGGTATGGAGTTCCGTCACAGATTATTAGTCTCATTCAAGAGGCATATCGGGAGTACACATGCAGAGTCATTCATGAGGGCCTTGTATCCGAGTCTATATCTGTATGTTCAGGAGTACGCCAAGTTTGTATCCTGTCGCCAACCATGTTCTTGATTGTGATTGATGCTGTGATGCGGAATGTGACTAGAAATGCGAAACGTGGTATCCAATGGGGATTCACCAATAGATTGGAAGATCTGGATTTTGCTGACGATTTGTGTCTCCTATCTGAGGCACATGGCGAAATGCAAGCAAAGATTGAAGACCTGGTTGTAGAAGGTAAAAAGGTGGGGCTAACGATAAACTCAAAACATTCCAAGGCCCTAAGAACTAACACCAACAAAATTGACCCATTTGTCCTCGAGGATAAACCTATAGAGGATGTGGATAGCTTTACTTACCTGGGAAGTGTGGTGACCAAAGATGGAGGAACGGTAAAGGATGTCTCCCAACGTATCCAAAAAGCAAACTGCGCCTTTGTGCGGCTCTATACGGTGTGGAAGAACAGCAAAATATCCATGAAGACCAAACTTCGTATCTTCCGGAGTAATGTCAGGTCCGTCCTGATATATGGGTCTGAGACTTGGAAGGTAACTTTAGAAATCACCTCTGCTTAAGAAAGATCCTAAACATCTGCTGGCCAGAAATAATCTCCAACCAAGAACTTTGGAGAAGGACGGGTGAAACTGAGATGGCCATACAAATAAATTGACGGAAATGTAAATGGATCGGACATGCCCTGAGGAAAGGAAATAAAGCCATTGAGAGAGAGGCACTGGATTGGAACCCACAGGGTACGAGTGTAACATGTTTTTCTAGGGGGTTTTATGCCACTAACACAAATTAGTTGGACTACATCATATTTGTTAAACGCGGCAATAATCCGGCCAAGTTAAATTATTTCAGTTTATTCAATTTCATATTTCATATTATTATTATTATTATTAATAATATTTATAACGTCTTTTTATGGAGCTTTTAAATTTGGAAGATTACAAATAGAATTTCTACTAGTAGAAATCCGTATCTATATTGGATGATTCCAATATAATATTGCACGGCAAATCATTTCATACGTAAAGTCGGGATTTTATTCATTAGGGGTAAGAGAGAGTGGTGTGTGACTCACTGGGTATTTCAATACAAGAATAGATTGGAGTACAATAAAATTACGAAATCCGAGGGAACACTTCAAAGCAAGAAAACGTGTATGATCTACGTCTTGCCCGGATACGGAAATATAAATACGGGGAGGCAGCCTCATGGCGGGAATAGCCACGTGTGGTGACCAGCCAATCAAGGAAGAAGAAGCAACGAAGCACGGGCATGGCAACATACGTGACGCACGCGGATTGGTCGAAGCAGCAAGGCCGCGGTATTAACCTAGACCCTGGTGGGAGAAGAGGGAAGATATAGTGGACGCGCGGTGTGAGTGAAGACATTCATTAAGACTTTACGCTTGGAGCAGTAAGGAGGTACTTTGTTCGTTAGTCCCAAGTGGGACAATTTTATTCACGCTAATTCCGCTGACCACATCAGATCATGAGTTCCACGCGTCTTGCAGTGTTTAGCGAGACGACTTGTTGTGGTTCATGGAATAGACTCCACCACAAGCTGTAACGATTACTTTTGATCAACGAGGAAGAATCTGACGCCGTCAACACCAAGGCAGAGCATCCGACGATGAGAGACTTCAACCACGTGGAGACAATGTTTCCGTTGGTAAGCACAAGTAATCTACGACACAAACTCTCTGTTTTTCAATAGGGCTATATACATTCTTTAAGCATTAATTTGGAAATAAGTTAAATTCACGTTATTCTCCCGACCGGCGTATTAAGTAATTTTGTTCGTGGCAATGTTTAAAGTAGTGTGCTCCGTTAACAGTGTTAATTTTATTCATGTTGCCATCAGATTTTCTAAGTGTATTAAATTCAATTATTACCAAGTAGATTCTTTAATTCCAGTAGGTAGCAATAGTTATAATACCTCATCCTTCTCCACAATCAAATGTTGTCTGGGTTGATGATTCAATCATCCCACGGCCTAGACATTAAGAGTCTCTCATATGTTCTACTCACGCTAGGGGTCGATATTAAATATATAAATTTAGCTTGGAACACAGTGTATCCAGCTTGGCGCCCAACATAGATCAAACTTAGCAGTAGTATTTTCTGGCGAATAGTCCGCCCAGGTAAAACACATTACATTTGTTCGCTCAACGTGGAGCTTAACGAATATCATTACAATTGTCGCTACCAACATGGGGCATTAATAAACATTACAGTTGTCGCCGACAACGTTGGGCCGAAAACCCAGGAACATTTGAGGAAGGAGAAGGAGATATTTCTGTGCCGGTATTTTGGGGGTTATTTGTCTTTATCAGTGTATATCATTATGGGGGATGAGAAAGAAAGACAGATGAGGTTACGTAGTGGTCATCAACGGGAGAGTGATGATACGAGCAGCATGTCGAGTGATGGTAGTACAAGGGTAGCGGAGGTAAATCCCGATACTGAAACAGGGAGTGTAGGCGGCCAACCAGGATTAAAAACTTTACTTCTCGAGTTCATGTATCAGAACAAAGTTAGTAGTGATGCCTTAAATGCAAAATTAGAACAGAATAATGCAAAATTAGAACAAAACAGTAGGGAAAATAAAGAAAGTACAGATGCCTTAAATGCAAAATTAGAACAAAACAGTAGGGAAAATAAAGATAGTACAGAAGCTTTAAATAAAAAATTAGAACAGAATAATGCAAATTTAGATAAGAACAACAAGGAAATTAGTGTGAAAATGGAGCAGATTAGAGGAGAAATCAGAGGAGTAATGGAAGAGATGGTTAAAGAGATCATTGCAGATGTAGACAGGAAATTAGGAAAAGTACAGGAGGAGTTGGAAAGTAGAATCAGCACACAGGCTGAAAATTTAAAGGAATTAGTTAAATTAGAAACACTGCAGGTTAAAAAACAATTGGGGGAGAAATTGACAAAATTCAGGTATCAACTAGAGAGGTTAAGGAACAGCTGGGGGGTAGAATTGAGAAAGTCCACTCACAAATAGTAGCAGTAGTAAATGATTTAAGAGAGAGTAATAAAGAGAGCATTAGCAAGATTGAGGAGAAACAAGCAAAGCTATATGATAAAGTAGAAGAATCAGAAGGAAACATTAAATTAACAGTAAACAGTATTGAGAGGAAGGCTGAGGAGAAAATCGCAGAATTAGAATTAAAATTAAAAGCTAGGATCAGGCAAGAAAATAGTCAGAATAGGCCAGTTTATGTGAATAGCAGACACAGGGAGGTAGAACTGGGGAAGTTCAGCAATCGACAAGGGTGCCCAATGGAGTTCATGATTTCTATAGAAAATAAATTTGGGGAGAGGTTGGAAGATGGTAGTATTAAGTGGTGCCAGGTAGTTGAAATTTTAGAACAAGTGTTTGTGGGGGAAACGAGGAATTGGTTTGCTGTCTATAGAGACAAGTTTACTGATATTAATGATTTTAAAATGAAATTCTGTGAAAAGTTCTGGAATGAGGTTATTCAGTCGCAGCATCGTGAGGGAGTAGTGTGTGGTAAATATAACCCTAAAGGAAGCTCCACCATGACCGAATACTTTTTAGGGCAGGTATTAGTGTGTAAATATCTGGATGGCTTGAAGGAGGAAAGTGATGTGGTGAGGTTGCTACTTAGGCACTTTCCCTATAGGATCAAGGAGGCTGCTTGTATCCAGAGTGTAAAGACAATATCACAAGTAGAAAATTTGTTAAGCACATTTGATGCACTAGGGAGAGGGGGTTATGAGGACAATTTCAATAGGAACCAGGGTAATAATAATAATAGGCCTAATGAAGCCAGGCATCAGGAAGTTCAAGGGAACGGTGGCGAAGGGACCAACGCTCAAAATAGAAATAATAATAATAGTCAGCTAAATCAGAATAGAGGAAATGGCTATGGTAATCAGTATCAGGGGAGGAACAATGATTTCAGGGGGAATCAAGGGAGAAACAATGATTTCAGGGGAAATCAAGGGAGAAATAATGATTTCAGGGGAAATCAAGGGAGAAATTATAATGACAATAATTACAATCAGAATAGGGGTCAAGGAAGAGGACAGCCTAGTGGTAGTAATACACAGCCAAACAATGACAACACAGCCCAGAACAACCAGACCAGTGCCGTAGTTAGTAGTACTACAGCCAGCAGTAGCGGTTCTTTAAACGCGAACCAGGCTGCGAAGTAAGGTCAGAATCTCAGTCTGTAGCATGCCCTGTCCATACAATTATACAGGAACACTATGACCTAAATGTAAGAAATGAATTGTTGCATGAATTAAATGAACGTATTGTTCAGGAGGTGGCTAGTAAAAGCCCCATTATTAAACTTAACGTGTCCGAGGCACACACCGATGTTTTAATTGATAGTGGTTGCATGAAGAGCTGCATAAGTAGTACATATTACGATAAAATGAAAGGAACTGGTGAAAATTTTGAGGAGATACCAATTAAAAGCACTTTTGTTATCACAGCTGTAGGGAAGAGGTCTAAAGTAATTTCTAAGCAAGTTTTAGTGGACATTAAAATTAATAATCATATCGAAAAGCAGATTTGTCTTGTAATTCCAAACTTAGTTTTTAGTGTTATTTTGGGTTCAGATTGGCTAAGTAGAGTGTCTGGTAACTTATGATGTAGGGAGTTTGAAATTTAAATGGAATAATTCTGAAGTAGAGGTAGCGTTCAACGACAATGTTCAGGGGAGTAGTGTTGTAGGAGTGATTTGTTCTTTAAGTGAGATATCACCAGCCGAAGAGCGGGAGACTCAATTTTTTGTGGGCAGTTTGATTACGAACGGTAGTCTGGAGGACTCGTTACGTGATGCTGCATTTCAGGGACATATAGAGGGAGACCAGTGTGTTCTGCTCTATGATGTGTTATTGTATAATAGGAGAGTTTTTGAGGATCGCATTGGCATGGCCAATTGCTATACACATTCATTGAACGTTATTGATAGATCAGTATTCACAGGACATAGATATCCTATACCTTTCGCTTATCAGGGTGCAGTAGAGGCACAAATTAACCAGATGCTTGAAGATGGCATTATAGAGTACTCAAACAGTCAATATGTTAATCCTTTAATTACAGTACCGCAGGCCGACGGCACAGTTCGTATTTGTTTAGACGCTCGTTTAGTTAACAGTAGAATCAGTTCAGATCAGCTGAAGTCCATGTCCATTGAAGAGTTGATGCAGACATTTGAGGGTAAAAAGTATTTCACATGTGTAGATTTAAGTTCCAGTTTCTGGCAAGTGCCACTTATGTTTGAAGATCGGCCATTTACAGCTTTTAGTCATAAATATAACCTTTATCAGTTTTGCAGGGTACCTTATGGGTTAAAAAGTAGCTCAGCAGCTTTAATTCGGGCTTTAAACATCGCATTAAGAGATGACTCGGGAGAGTTTGTAACTATTTACATCGATGATATGGTAATCAGTTCACGCAGTTTTGAGGAGCATCTACGTCATTTAGACAGTGTATTTCAAAAGTTAGATCAGGCAGGGTTCACTCTGAAACTGTCCAAGTCGTCATTCTGTCAGACAGAAGTGACATTTGTAGGTCAAAAAGTGTCAAGTAGGGGTGTGACACCAGAGGAAAGTAGGGTTAATAAGATACTTAATGCAGAAGTACCACAGAATGTAAAACAGTTGAATACATACCTGGGAATTTGCAAGTCAGTCACTTCAAACCGAATATAAATTACGCTCCCACTTCAAGACGTAGAAAAATAGCAATGCTATTTAGGGCTGATTGGCACTTCCATTCGTTACCACTACATACGCCTAATTATCGCTCCGCTTGTTCGAATCCGGCCGATGTAGCTGGCATTTTGAGAGTGAACAAAATGGTACATTGCCGGTACATTTACTAGGACGTTGAAGCACACAAACAGGGCTAAATTGCAGTATTTTGACATAGAGAATAAGATTTATTCTTGGCCATTTTCTCGTTGTTCACCACTTTGAAAGGGTTTATGGTAGATGCTTGAGAAAACCCCACATCACTCTTGGCTATTCAACAGATCACATTCTAAACTGCTCGTGGATGACAAAGCACAATGTAACCTATCTCCAACTGTAATCATTGCACAGGCCACACTCGAGGTGACTTAAACAGGGCCTATCCTAACAGCACTAATTTCCTATGACTCAATCTAACTTGTTTCTTGCATCAGGAATTTACAATGGATTGTAATCTTGAAATCAGGTATCAAGAACCTACAGTACATAAACCAGGTGCTAACAATCCCATTAATGAAAATACAGTAGCCTACACAAATGCTGCCGTGAAAACATTACCATATTCACTTGAGCTTGATCGAGAGACCATTCTCACAAATAATGTAACTTGGACTGACTTCAGTAGATACTGAATGCTGGATATCGCTTCTCTGATTTACATACGGTAAGTAACTTAGCCTCAACATTATCATATTAGAAATGTTTCCAATCCTAGCATAGGCTGACGTTTGGGAACTTCATACAATAATTGAAACCATATTAACTAACAACCTACCATCAAGGCGATTAGTTCTTCTCTCCCGAAGAATCTTATTTTCAGGGAAATGTTAACACACACTCTTGTATTCCCCGTAATGTAAAAATAATTTCTAGGAATGTTGTGTATGCATTGCTTTCTTAAATTGTCGTGGGGGGGGGGGAGGAGAAGCAAGGCACATAATCATTTCTTTCATAACACCGGCAGTGGCGTAGCTAGACCTGAAGGGGCCCCGAGGCAAGAAGTTGAAATGGGGGTCCCCTCACTATCTTTTGAAAACCTGAACTAACTGCAGGCCTTTAATATTAATAATGTTCGAAGATAATAACTTATCAAAGTGACTTTATGCACTTTTCGAATTCCTCCCCCCTTGCCACTTCCCCTTTTCTAGAAATACTTAATTTATACTTGGGCTGTTGGCTCCATAAAATGTCCTATATAATTATGACAAATAGTAGCTATAGCTTTTCAATTTGTGAAATTGTGATATCGTAATAAGAAAAATACGTCTACACAAATATCAATTAGAAAGAGAAGAGAACTGCATGTAAATATACAATTTTACTACTGAAAATAATTAAGCTAGAGTAGAAAACAAAAGGGAACAAATAGGATCGTCTATGAAGTACTAGGCTTTAAAAATAAAATACACGGCAGGTCGAAAGCTCAAAATTATAAATGTATTGTACAAATAACTAGAAATAAAATAAATCTATAATTTTTTGTTCATTGTTTACAAAAAGAATTGTTGAGTTATTATTATTAAACAAACTATTTAAAACAAATAAACTTATCAACTAACCTAATTTACACAAAACGTTTTGCCCTACTCTTTGCATCTGCAAACATAATTACATGTGAAAAGTTAAGTTTTCGAGCTCTTTCATTTTCAATCGATAAAAGGGCCAACCCACTTATGTTCTTGGCTCATTGTGCTTCTTAGTAGGACTTGGTAACTTTCAGCTTGGAAAAAGATCTTTCTGCTTCAGCCACTGTGATCGGTACAGTCAAGAAAATAAAACAAGCAGTTCACACGACCGGATAGCTTGCAACCAGAATGTGATTTTCAATGTAGAGGTGGTCTATTAGTCACTTAACAGTCGTCATTTTCTTAATTTTATAGGGAAAAGATGCACGCTCGCTGGAAATTTGTGCAGGAAATGTTGGCGACACATCATCAGAAAATGTCTCGGCAAAACCTTTTGCCTCTTAAACAGTTCGTCATCTGGAGACATTTAGATACGATGTTCAGTTGCTGCAAAATCTTTGTTTGTACAACTAACAGAAGCACAAATTCAAAACTTTCCATTTTCTTTTTCAATCATATTGCATCATTCCTTTCTTTTGCCTTATTACTTTTCAAAATAAGTTTAGTTAGCTCTCTTAATATTTCGCCAAACCTCTCCTTTAAAGAAAAAACTGCTTTGTACCTTCCCGACCATCTTGTTGGGTTGAGTGTTTTTAACGTTTTGTTTGCATTTCCAGATGCATCTTGCAGCACCAGCCAGTGTTTGTTACTGTGCTGTGTCCAAAAACGTTGTAGACATTTAATACTTCCTCAAAACTGTGATATTTCACGATTGGCTTCTACAGCGTCTTTCAACACCAAATTTAAATTGCGACTTGTACGAAATATGCATATGGCGCAACTTCTTGAATCTTTTTCTGCACTCCATTTTATACTCCACTGATTACGCTTACGCCGTCATAACCTTGGCCACGACATTTTTTCAATTCAAGGCCTTGATCTTTAATAGATTCCACTATTTTACTTGCCAAACCAAACGCACTTTGATCTTCAACTTTTGTAAAATAAGTAAACGTCTCGCAAATCTTTAATTCTTTGCGTTTATTTTTTTCATCATTTACCACTTTGAGAACCTGAAAACTTCACATAACTGATCAACTTTACTTATATCCTGTGTTGATCCATAATAACAGAGAAAAAAGGAGAGCCCTGCATTTCATATTTGATTTCTTTCATTAATTAATTTTCCATGAAAGAAATAACTTCATTTTGGATGCTAGGGCTTAAATAGTTTACACTTTCTGCTGGTTTTTGCAAAAGGGTTTTTAGTACAGGGTCATAGTCAGACAGAAGTTCTATTATAGACAAGAAATTTCCTTTATTTGGATCTTCCATTTTACTACTTCTTCCGCGGAAAGCAAGGTTACAGGTGGCCAAAGTTAATGAAACATTAACTATTCTTTCTAGAACGTTCCTCCAGTAATTTTTCTCGTCTTTTAACTGTTTTTCTAAAGCATCACTCATTGTTTCATCATTCTTCCATTTCTCAAATATAGCACAAGAAAATATGTGGCCATACGATTGTTCATGAGTTTTAATTCTATCAGAATGATGTGTCCAGTCGTTTAGTCCCGTACTACTGAAAGTGTTCTCTGAATGTTGTGGGAACAGCCAACATGGTTGACAGTAGACACGGTCTAACTTTTGCGAATAGCAAAGCCAGATTCTGTTACATTTCATCCCAGAACCTGATATAAAACTGTAGTAATTAGTTGAAAATGATCTTTTACTTCTTCGTCCATCAAGGCTGTTTTGGAAAGGGACTACGAGGTTGACAAGGTCCTGATGCTATGATTAACCTTTTCATTGCTGGATTATTGACGGGACTGGGAAATTCAATTTTGTCTTGCAAAACATTATTTTCACCGTGTCCAGTTTCAGCCAAGCTTACTGCGTCCTTGTTGTTATTGACTGACTGATCAAGACACGAAAGGCCACTATGAGTGGTCGGAACATCGATTTTATGTACTTCAGACTGTTGATGATCGTCAACGTCTGAAAAAAATACATAGTGAATAATATTGAGCAATAAAATTTAGTGTAGTGGATTATAGTTGATTGCAGTGTTTTATTTGTAGAAATAAATTCAACTAACTATTGAACTAAGCCGACTAACTGATTATTGGTTCGTTAACGGGACAAAAAGACTGTGTCACCAATGATAGTCGTCCGTTGAAACGATGCATACTGTATACCTGATACAGTGTGATTTTTAATGTGAAGTGAAAAATAAACAAATGATCTCAGTCCAAGTGAAGTGAATCAACCGTCGCAATTCGCAAACCGCTCCATCGTTTGTTTTTATCACACATTCTATGCTTTTTATAATATTAACGTAATATATTAGTTTGTTATAAAATATTACGTCCTGACCAAATTGTTAATAGAACTCTTAATAACAATAATTTCACTTTGCTTAACAACTTATAACACTTTTACAATATAGTTAACTTTGGTTTCTCCTTAACTTCATTATTTTCATTTTCTTCATTTTGATCTTGTTTCTGCACCGAAACGTACTCCAAACCTGATTGAGTTTGAGGGTGCAACCATGCATTTAACGATTTAGTACAAGCACGAACCGTCTCCTCTTGTTTTCTTTTATCCTTCCTTTTTTCGCTCAACTTTCATAAGTATATTTCAAAGCGTCGTTAAAAAAAATTGCACAATGCAAGCCACAACTTAAGTTCAGCCAGTTAACCGGGAACCGCTGTGACGACGTACCAACTACACCACTGCTACTACTCTGCTGTGCATTGCTGTGGTGTGATGACACAGTGGAGGGGGAAGTGTGGAACGATGAGTCATGGTCATGCGCTGAATGGGGAACAATCCATTGTCTGACCGGCGCCTGAGTCAGGCGCCCGGCTATCAAAAAATACTCACAGAAGACCTCACAAACCGATGGATATATCTTACATACAGATTGCACTGAATGTGACTAGTTTCTAAACACAAGTTTAGACGCGTAGTTCATTACAATTGGGGCCCCTGAATTAAATTGAATTCTCAAATATGTTTTCTAGTACTACTTTTATTTATTATTATTTATTTATAATATTTCTTTTAGGGTTTGGGCCACCCTAACCTCGGGGGCCCCGGGGCGGTGCCCCGCTTGTCCCATTGTAGCTACGCCACTGAACACCGGTAGTTGCTATAAACAAACGTTTGACATACCTGCGACATGGGAATGAGGTTTACTGAACTAACAACATTTTATTACCATCCAAAAAACCTTGTATGAGTCGAAATAATAAGTGATATAGAGGTCCTAACTAAAACTTAACCTTCTGTGTGATTACAAACATGCAAGACAAAATTTGCGTGGATACAATAACTTACCTACAAAATGAACATTTGTTCCAGAAAATAAATAATCCTCATTCTAGATGACGGAAGTAGAAGCATTCTCAAGTATCACTTTTCACGCGGATACTCATTCATAAAAGATATAAACAACACACCACAAAGCAAAATGGTCGCCAACTCTACCCCCTACCGATCAGCTGATCACTCGATAAGAGTCGCTGCATGATGGCCTGTACATTACGATGGCAGTGTATAGGCCCTAGGCAGTGTCTTTTGTTTCACTTACTGCTCTTTCTATTTTTTTTGTAAATTTGTTTGTAAATTACATGTGTCAGTGGTGTAGTTAGTAAATAGCTGTTTCCCTATTCATAATTATCATTACGGGAAATTGACCTGAATGTTACGTCCATTATAGGCCCACTGTATTACTTATCACCACCACCACCACCAACACCACCACCACAAAAAGATATATTTTCAAAATATTGGTTTCTGTTAGTTTAAGTATCATGGGCCAGTTCTGTAGTAGAATTCATTATCATCCATAAAACAAATAAATCCACCGGGCGAAGCCCGGCACTACTGCTAGTCATTCCATATGTTGAAAAGCCTCCACATATCCCATTAATTGGGATAACATTGTGTTGACCAACTGAAAAGTTGCAATATCAATCTCCACAATAGACAAGACGAAAAACATAAATATTTTTTGGAGTTTGAGTATAGGATTCCGTTTCATATGGTATCGCTGTATAAGTGTGGTCCAAGTTACACACTACAGTTACCCCTTTCTGCTGTAATAATAAATAATTCAGGTACGTATGACATTTATAACCCTACTACTAGTGAGTACCTGATGAGGCAATCTTTTGGACAAGTCTAGATACATTCAAAGGAAATTCATCTGCCTAGTCAATACTTATGTTTATTTCATTTTCAACAGTACATGTTTCAGAAGATTTTATGGAAATGCTTGAACAAAGTTTGCTTCATCAAGAGTTTTGTATGTTTAATCATAGAATTCCTAATAGGTTTCAGTTCTCATAAGCATCTAATAGGAGTAGGCTCCCCAGAATCCAAAGGCCTGCGTGCACGTTGATTCCCCTTCTGCTTTCTTCATGTTCAAGTATAAATGCTTGATTCCCGCGAACAGTTACCACCTGGCGTAGTGACTTCTTTATGACGACATGCAATAATGCTTGATTGTTTAGAATGGTGTGGGTCGCTTCTTCCCGGTAATAGAACTGAGGTTGTATCCCCAGAGCTTGGAGACAGTTTGTCCGCTTTATCCACAGTTGGGACATGGAGTCCTCTTCCGCTTTCAAAACCGTTGGCCATCTTCACCTGTAACCCAGGCAAGGGACCCTTACAAGGGCCAGCCGGGCCAGCTGGACCAAGGTTTTTTAAAAGGTTTTTTAAAGAGGTGTTACTCCTCTAACACTCACCCATTGTCCTGGCTTGTGACAGGCAGAGTCTGGCTTTCCAGATATTGGGCCAAGGATGGTGGGTTTCCCACAACCTTTATGTAAATATCTATGGCATGTGAGTAGCTAGTTCAATATTCTAATGTTAGCCAATGAAATGCCTCTCTATAAATGGTTACCTCACTTCCATATGGCACATGTTGTTCGGTGTTCCCAGCGAATTATGCAGTATCAAATTACCAAGAATAACTATAAAGCTTCAGCTGTTATGTAAATAACTTTGGCATGAGAGTGGCTAATCTTAGCCAACGAAATGCCTCTCTATAAATGTTTGCCTCACTTCCATATGGCACATGTTCCCAATGAATTATGCAGTCTCAAATTGCCAAAAATAACTATTAGATTGTTTGGAAGACCAAAGAAGAGATGGATGGACCAAATCCCACTAGACATGTGACATTGAACTGGATGTAGCAGAAGTAATGGAGCAGGAGAAGTGGAATAATAGACAGGAGTGGTAGAGGCTAGTTTACAACACCCGGGTGACTGGAGTTGGACACGGATGATGATGACGATGAACTATAAAGCTTTATCTGTTATGTAAATAACTTTGGCATGTGAGTGGCTAGTTCAATATTCAATTCCTAGCCAACGAAATGCCTCTATAAATGCTTCCTCACTGCCATATGGCACATGTTGTACCAAGTGAATTATTCAATCTCAAATTGCCAGGAATAACTATAAATAACTATAAATGATTTAGACGAGCTAAATATTACAATGAAACAAATTGCAGAGAGAAAAGAGAAGAGGATTCTGAGAAGTAGGGATACAAGATTGAAATTAAAAGCAGTCAAACGAAAACAGTACACCATTACAAATGAAGAGAGGGTGGCCAGGTCGGAGAGATTAAAGAAGCTCTGGAAGGAGAAGAGGAAGTTGAGAAGTCATTACAACTAATATTGTAAAGACTGTAGTGTATATGGATTGATTTAAGTGCTCCAATGTGGGCGTAAATTATGTAAATAAATAAAACTATTTATGTAAATAATTAGAGCCTCCTTGGCTTAGGCGGCAGCACGCCGGCCTCTCACCACTGGGTCCGTGGTTCAAATCCCGGTCACTCCATGTGAGATCTGTGCTGGACAAAATGGAGGCAGACAGGTTTTTCTCCGGGTCCTCCGGTTTTCCCTGTCAATATTTCATTCCAGCAACACACTCCACTATCATTTCATCTGTCATTCATTTAATCATTGCCCCATAGGAGTGCGACAGGCTTCGGCAGCCGGCACAGTTCATATCCTCGCCGCTAGATGGGGGCTTCATTCATTCCATTCCTGACCCGGTCGGAGACTGGAAGCAGGCTGTGTATTTTCATGTAAATAATTAATTAATTATGGCATGTGAGTGGCTAATATTAGCCAGGGAAATGCCTCTCTATAAAAGCTTGCCTCACTGCCATATGACGCAAGTTGTTATAGAGTGACCAGGTAGAAAAGAATGTCTCAATGCGTAATCGCACCAAAGTAGGGGAGAGTGTTTCCAGCTCCCTTGCCTCTCAACTGCTAGTCTTTCTTCTGCGCATGTGCTTCAGGTAGGGGAAGTGTCTCTCTCTCTTTCTCGCTGCTACATGCTACGTTGTCCTTGTCACTGGACCTTCCGAAGTCGTGTATGGAGGGGGAAGCTCTTCAGCAGCTACGTAATGCGAGCCCCGCCTCCAACAGTCTTTTCTACCTGGTACTCCTATAACAGCGTTTTGCACAGGAACGTGTCTATTTTCAATCACCTCTTCATCGACAAAATCTCGGTCATTCAGTATGCCAATGTTGTGCAACACAGCACATGCAGCAATGATTCGGGTAGTGGTCCTTACTTTATTGCTTAGTTTTCTACTCAAGCAAGGAAATTTCCTCTTCCAAATGCCAAACATTCTTTCCACTGTTCTCCGTGTTGCCTTGTGTGCTCGGTTATAACGTTCCTCAGCTGCATTTCGAGGATCCGGTATTGGAGTGAAGAGGTAATTTGATTGTGCATAACCCACATCCCCTAACAGGAAGCCTTTCATCTCTTTCATCTCTTGCATCGTGAGCAGATCCAGGCCATCGAATAACGATGTCACAGATTTCAAGATCTGGACCTGCAACACACTGAACATTGAGGGAGAAATATCCCTTGCGATTCCTAAACACCTCGGCCGTTGGTCCACCAGGGTTCTTGATGGGTATGTGGGTACAGTCGATGCACCCACTGACATTAGGGAAATTAGCCATTTGGAAAAATTTCCTTCGCCTTCTAGCAAATTCTTCCTGTGAGTTCGGGAATCTTATGTATGTTGGAAGCTTTTGTGCCAATTGCTCGGATGTATGTAAGACAGTCCTGCATGCAGTGGACTGGCTTACTCCCCGAAGATCACCACATACAGTCTGAAAAAAAGTTAGTGAGTTAGTTATTGTTGTTTTAAGGGCTGGAACAACAAGGTCATCTGCCCCTGAAAAGAAAATAGATGAGACTGCCTAGTTACAGAAATGTTAAAATTGTTTTTGTATGATTCAGAATTAACAACACTATCTTATTTTGGTGAGGCGTAGCCTACACGTCATGGTCAATAAAATTTCATTGTGTTGTCAATCAGAAAGCTGTTATATTTTTGTGATGAGGAAGGTAAGCCTACATTCATTTTCTCATATAATATGTATTATCAACTGGAAGTTTTATGTAACTAGTCTGTAACATAGGCTACTTCTTCTTGTGGAACACTGAAGTCATCTGCCCCAGAAGGATATCTCATTGATGTAGGAGGAATACTAACAACATTCAACAACCCCTGGCACTATCCAGCCCATGACGGGCTAAGGCCGACCAAGCGACCGCTGCCCAGCCATTTGGCCTGCAGATATTGGGGTAACGCGTGATCAGCGCGTCGGTTCCCCTCGGCCGTTAATCTTGGTATTCGTAATCGGGGCGCTGTCTCACTGTCAGACAGCTACTCAATTGTCCTCACGAGGCTGAGTGCACCCCGTTCCAACCCTCACGTCAGTTTTAAAATCCCTGACGGAGCCGGGGATCGAACCCGGGGCCTCCGGGTGAGAGGCAGGCGCGCTACCCCAACACCACGGGGCCGGCTATACTAACTACATTACAAGCTTTAACATAGGTTATTGAGGCATTGACCTACATTATATTGCTTTGGATTAGCCTACTACATCTGTTATGTTGTTTATGTGAAGATCAATTGGAACAGCCAGTTTTTTGGCCACCTTCTGTTCTTGGGATATGTACATGATTAGAATCCAGTTCCTAAGGCTTTTTAATTCTCGCCTGCAGGCTGGAACAAGGTACTCTCGCCTTATAAGGAAAACCTTAAAGGAGGTGGGTTCGATCCCCATGTAAGCCATCATGGAAGTGGTTTTCCACGATTCTCCAATTCAATTCTACGGAAATACCGGGATGGCTCCACCTTCTTAACCTTAGCATCATTTACAGACACAAAATAACCCATGAGATCAGACAGATTATAGCCTACACTTACCGGTACTCAAGTAGGCCTGCATGGGGTTGATGACCATGATGCCAGAAGGAAACAGCAAGAGGCTGTTTCATGTCTTTCACATAGATTATTAATAAGTTGGCACCGGTACTAACTTTTTATAGGAAATTCAAAGATGCCTTGAGGCATTATCCCGAAGCCAAAATATAGGCCTATCCTAGAAATACAATTTATTAGAATTCATTAGGCCTAACTGACTAGCATATCTCATTTTAATTTGCACAGTAAGAGCACACATTAATTTCCATTAATATATGGGGTGTGTCTCCGATTAGTGCAGTCGGGAGCCAGATGGTTTACCCTACAGAAATTCACTATTTTTGCGTGGTGTTCGTTCATTTTAGGGTCTCGGGACATGTTGGTAATCAGACCCGCGTAGTTGGGTGTGTGTTGAATGTCAGGTGACTTGTATTTCTATGCGTAGTGTAATAGATTGCGTATTATAGACCTATCAGTAGTGTGCATGTTTGCATCTAGCCATTTTTAACCCAATAATAAGGCCAGGAAACAGGAAACAGGATTATTATGAGAAATCATCCACTGCGTGTTCGTAAGGCCTATATGGTCTATTACTTTACATTATCGTACCAGTATTGTCGTTTATTTGGTGCCTTGTATCGGTACTGGAAGTACGGCATGAAAGTCTTGCATCAAAATAGGCTAACATGCTAATCGTGTAACTTACGTATAAAGACGCACACATGAACCTGATACGGTACCGGTATCTATATATATAAAGCACAAAGTTTGTCTGTCTGTCTGTCTGTCTGTCTGTCTGTTATGTATACAAATCTACACCGTTTCACCGATCTGAACCAACATTTGTATACTTACCCTTTGGAACCCTACGGGTAACCGCGTCAACATTAAATTTCGGACAGACCACCCCATGCACTGCATTTAGGCCCTTTTGCACAAATCTACACCGTTTCACCGATCTGAACCAAAAGTTGTATATTTAACCTTTGGAACCCTGCGAGTAACACTGTCCACTTGAAATTTCGGACAGACCACCCCATTCCCTGCATTTAGGCCCTTTGGTCCAAATCCACACCGTTTCACCGATCTCAACCAAAATTTGTATATTTACCCTTTGGAACCCTCCGAGTACCACTGACCACTTAAAATTTCGGACAGACCACCCCATTCCCTGCATTTAGGCCCTTTGGTCCAAATCTACACCGTTTCACCGATCAGAACCAAAATTCGTATTCTTACCCTTAGGTGCCCTGCGAGTAACATTGTCTGCTTGAAATTGCGGACAGACCACTCCATTCCCTGCATTTAAGCCCTTTGGCCCAAATCTATACCGTTTCACCGATCTCAACCAAAATTTGTATATTTACCCTATGGAACACTGCGACTAACACTGTCTGCTTGAAATTTCGGACAGACCACGCCATTCCCTGCATTTAGGCCCTTTTTGCACAAATCTACACCGTTTCACCGATCTGAACCAAAATGTGTATACTTACCCTTTGGAACCCTGCGAGTAACACTGTCTGCTTGAAATTGCGGACAGACCACTCCATTCCCTGCATTTAGGCCCTTTGGCCCAAATCACACCGTTCCACCGATCTCAACCAAAATTTGTATATTTACCCTTTGGAACACTGCGACTAACACTGTCTGCTTGAAATTGCGGAGAGGCTACTCCATCCCATGCATTTAGGCCCTTTGGCACAAATCTACACCGTTTCACCGATCTGAACCAAACTTTGTATACTTACCCTTTGGAACCCTGCGAGTAACACTGTCCACTTAAAATTTCGGACAGACCACCCCATTCCCTGCATTTAGGCACTTTGGCACAAATCTACACCGTTTCACCGATCAGAACCAATATTCGTAAACTTACCCTTTGGTACCCAGCGAGTAACACTGTCTGCTTGAAATTGCGGACAGACCACTCCATTCCCTGCATTTAGGCCCTTTGTCCCAAATCTACACCGTTTCAACGATCTCAACCAAAATTTGTATATTTACCCTTTGGAACACTGCGACTAACACTGTCTGCTTGAAATTGCGGAGAGGCTACTCCATCCCATGCATTTAGGCTGTTTGGCACAAATCTACACCGTTTCACCGATCTGACTCCAATTTTATATACTTACCCGTAGAACCCGACAAGTAACACTGTTCACTTTAAATTTCGGACAGACCACACTATTCCCTGCTTTTTGGCCCTTTGGCAGAAAACTACACCGTTTCACCGATCTCAACCAGATTTTACATAATTATCCTTTGGAACTCGACGAGTAACACTGTTCACTCGAAATTTCGGACAGACCACTCCATTACACGCATTTAGGCCCTTTGGCACAATTCTACATCGTTCACCGATCGAAAACAAAATGTGTATACTTACCCTTTGGAACCCGATGAGTAACACTGTCCACTTTAAAATTTGGACAGGCCACTCCATTCCCTGCATTTTGGCCCTTGGCACAAAACTACACCGTTTAACCGATCTCAACCAGATTTTACATAATTACCGTTTGGAACTCGACGAGTAACACTGTCCACTCGAAATTTCGGACAGACCACTCCATTTCCCGCATTAAGGCCCTTTGGTACAAATCTACATCGTTCACCGATCGAAAACAAAGTGTGTATACTTACCCTTTGGAACCCGATGCGTAACACTGTCCACTTGAAATTTCTGACATACCACTCCATTCCCTGCATGTAGCTCAGGAATTCCTCGGGGTTGCCAGCTTCCTAACTCACCAGTCATGAGCCCTTGAGGGTGTACCAGAAGTGGTGGGTCTACACACACCCTGCCTCTTTGAGGGCCTTGAGCAGAAGACAGGATATATTATGAAAAGGAAAAGAAGGCAGACCCCTCGAAGAATGAGGGTATCAGGAAAGATGAGACAAAGCCAATTAAGGCGGGAAATTGAAAGACTCCCTAGCCCTCGGATACCCTAATACAGTCTGGGTCGGAAGAGAACAAGAGTTGACCAAGGGAGGCCGACAGGAAAGAGAACTGAAATGAGCCCGGCACCAGGAAGTAGAAGCGATGCCAGACTCAGCTGGGGTTCCGTGGTCACCAACCCACGTCCCACAAGTTGTGAGACCCTGGGGGGGGGGGGTCAGTCGTGAGAATAGCTTGCTGATTCATCGTGAGGTGACTTGAAAGTACTTTCCAGAGCCCGCCGTGTTATCTCCTGCTGTCTATGCTGATGCCAGCACAGGGCCGTTGCGAAACAGTGAGTGATTCCCGGTCAATCTGTATAGGACGGGGAACCCCGAACGTGTATCATCATATTTCGTCATCATCTGCGATCATCTCAGGTTCGTGCAGCTTGGACCTTTATTCTTTGTCTTTGCCGAGCAGTACGCTCTTTCACTAGACGCATCCAGTACAGGCCTAAGCCAGAAAATAAGGTTGAGACTTTGGAAGACATCGAAGCTAGACACCTGAATTACCTATATCAGTTTTAAAATAACACCATGTTCGTTTAGTAGTCATTTTTTCATTACCTTATTATTATCATCATAAGTGCAAATGACCTAGATGTTACGCGCATCATACCAATAATCACCGCCGCATAAAGTCTTTCTCGACTGTGATTTTTAAAATATTTATTTTTGGTTGGTTGGTTCTTAAGTTTAGGGGCTGCGACAACGCGGTCATGTAGCCCCGTGTACTTTGCGCGTGTGTAGAATCTGTCCTGATAACCGGTGTTAATTGTGATGACTGTATTAGTGTGTGTTATCTGTTTTTTAATTTAAGTACAAACTGCAACTTAGAATTCTTCAAATAGTTCGTACTTTTGCCGCCAAGCGCCACCGTCAACGACTACTAGGCCAAGTTCGGAACTTAGCTACTAGACGCCACTGCAGTCGGCTCTTGGCAACGGACGTAGACATCTATGAGCGTTGTTTACCTATCCAATTTAGCTTCACACAGGTGTAATTAGTGGAAGGTTCAATAACATGCCATAAATCTGACATGGGACCGCCGGCTTTACTTCCCCTCCGAAGAAAGGCATACTGACTGATTTTTAACGCTCTTAAAATATCCGAAGGCTTCGGCCGGGTTTGAACCCGCTATCTTGGGCATAGAAGCTCAGCATGCTACCAAATACGCCACCGAAGCCACCATATAGTTATTTTTATTACAGTACATTGTGTACATTATACGTTGAAGTGTCAATTCAATACCGGTAGTAGTTTCCCTTATCATCCTCATCATAAGAGCAAATGACCTACAGTAGATGTTACGCCCATTACACCATTAATCACCACACACAATAAGTCTTCCACGCCAGTGAATTTTGAAATATGTATTTCTATTACGGTAGTTTGTAAGTTTGACGTGTCAATTCAACAGTAGTTTTTATTATCATACTTATCAAAAGGGCAAATGACCTAGATATTACTCCCTCATTGTCTTTGGGGGCAAATGACTTAGATTTTAAGTCCATTATATTTCTAAGGAGACCTTAAAACATTATCATCATTCCACCGGGCGAAGCCGGGTACTACTGCTAGTAGTCTATAAGCAGTCAACCTACCGGCAGGCTTACAACATACATACATTATTTTATATTCCAGAATGAATTGTAAATTGCACTCGACAAAGAACTTTATTCACACCATGCAACATTACCGTACGGCTCTTATCCTGTGGAAAATCCAGTTATCAGTCCGTCAACAATCTGATGCAATACCGTCAAAATATCTTTAATAAATAAACAAATACCGGCAATACATTTGCAAATTATAGCCTACACTGCAGTACCGTACCTAACCAACAAATGAACCGTACGGTAGTCTACTTTCCGTATCGCTACTTGATTTTATTCTGAATGCTCCACTTAGGCCTACCTGAAAATTTCCGGTGGCATAAAGTCGTAGACTAATTAAAGTTTGAAGCATTGGAGAGATTGGAAGACCTCGTCTGTTTCGCAGTCTTTCAAAGTGAACCAACGGCAAAATGGCGTTTGTCACGACATCCTTTGAAAAACGGTATCGTCTCTTGAATTGTACCTCCGAAAATCTTTGAAAGAATAATAGATTTTCCGCCTGGAAAATCTATTATTCTTTCAAAGTTATAATTACGTCAATACGGACCTGAATAATCGACATTATGTTCCGAAAATCTTTCCAATGGGTTTTCAAAATCTCTTACATATCGTCTTGGCATGTCGTCTTCTTCAAATACCGCTTCAATATAATAAATAAATTCGTCGTCCGCCAAGCCTACGTCCATTTTTTTTGGTGATAAGGATTCCTTAAGGTAGCTTGTCCCCTATCTTAGCACACGACAAGTCGTGCGCAGTCGCGAAGGAGTCCTTGAGCCCAAGGCTTCCTCAAGAAATGTCTCTGAATAGGATTTCTGCTCAAGGAAGCCTTGAGGTATCCTTAAGGAAGGCTTGAGGTCTCCTTAAAGAAGCCTCAAGGGAGCCTTCAAATGGCTTCCTCAAGGAAGTCTCAAGGAAGCTCTCTGAATGCACCCTTAAAAAAGTCAAGTCAATTAATGAATGCAAGCCAGTAACCATGACAGCAGTATCTCAAGAGGTGACATCAACTTTCCATCTATTTCTACAAGAATTAATGCCACTCCATTTTTACATTTCAGTGAAAGTTTGCAAATGGCTATAAGGTTATCTATAAGGTTATCACGGAACCAACTAAAACTGTAAAATTCATCAATGCACTTAAGGGGGTCAAGGGGTGCCCTAGATTTTTCACATGACTTACACGTGCGATATGTCGTACAGTAGGTCTATTATATCTCCACACAGCATCATTATTTTCAAAAATTCCTGAATTGAAATAGTATTTTTTACGGCTTTTGGGAATTTGGGCCATTGGAGGCTAAAAAACCTGAATTTTCATGCACCACAAGCCTTTATAATTGATTAAAGGGGTCTTCATGGGGACTTGACACAACGGTGAGGGTCAGTTTTTATTTGACGTGTATTGCGTTTCGTCTACGAGGTTTTCAATTTTATTTTCACGTCAGGAAGTACACGTTAGGTAAATTTAGTTTGAGAGCACATTTTAACTAATAATTTTTCTTTGTCGATAAACAGGTTCCAAGCCCCTAACCATTGCAACAGTAGCTCAATTGATAACGTCTGGTTGTTAATCCCGAAGACCGTACGAGGAATGGGTACTTCTGCTAGTATTCTTTAAAGGAACTGGTATATATTTAGCGGAGCACACAGTTGCAGAGAACCCTCTGACGAAATATTGTCCTATTATGGTGAGCTTCACTATAACGGGGCAGTCAGGAGGAAACGAGGAGATGGAACTCTGACAACCGACGTCCCGGAATCCAAACAAACTAGCAAACCAGGATCAGGATCATTGACATGAACAAAAATATACAATTGAAAGATCTAGACTCTGCGGCTCTCCGGAGTCACAAAGGTCCGAAACAGCAGATCGCAAAAATGGTTCAACAAAGATTGCTACATGGAACGACAACAGGCCCTACATGATCTTCGGATAGCAAAAGCTAGTAACAACGCTGAAGACATGGCAAACTACAGTCAACGCAGGAGAAAATATTAAGATCTATTAAAGAAGATGCGGGAGGAGTACATTGAATTAAAAGCCAACAGGAAGGTGATAGAGGCCAGTAAGGATCCGTATATAGCGTTACATCCTAGAAGGTCACAGTCGGTCGGGAAAATTGACAAATCAATCTGGGAGGCCCACTTCAACGAGATCTTGAATTAAAGAAATTCCTCTTCAGCATATCCATTGAAACCTAGTGGAACAGAGTTAAAGTTCTATCCACCATTCTGACCGGAGGAGGTAAGCAAACTAATACTCGACAGAAGGCTTGGGAACAGCAGGAGAGAACGTTACCGCTGCGCTACGCAGCCAGATGATATTTGTAGCGAACATTTGAAGGCGGCAGTAGATATTCTGTTGCCAACCTTCACGAATCTAATGAATATGTGTTTGCAAGTAGGTAACATTCCAGAGGCGTGGAAAACTTCCATTATAAAGATGCTCTATAAAGGGAAAGGTGATCCACAGGATCCTAACTCCTATCGGGGGGGTCACCTTGGAGAACAATTATTTCAAGTTGCTTACCTAACTCGTGGGGGATGACCGTTGCTCACGTCCGCAGGAGTTACCTATAAATTGCCCTGCACGTGTCCCCTGGGTGGTGCTAAGCGAGCAACAACGACATACGGTGAAACTGAACAAATTACAATGTCTCAAACTCTTCGTTATAACGGTTCTTTTCAGAACCACCAAGCCATAGACATTGGACCTTCCGTCCGCATTCTCCAACTAAATATTGAAGGCATAAGTTCTGCCAAGTGTGACTACCTCCACAAACAGCTTAATAGCCTCAACATTGATATAGTCAACATTCAGGAGACACACACAAAAGATGAACAGGACCTTGCTAGAAGAGGACAAATACTGGGCTATACATTAGTTGAAGCCATCCATCACCAACAGTATGGAATTGCCACTTACGCCAAATCTGGCCTGACTGGAGTACAAGTTGTTGAATCGAGTGACAAAGATCTTATCTTCTCTATAGTAGTAAAAATTAATGACCTAATCGTCGTTAATGTGTACAAGCCTCCTTGCATCAGATGGACTTCGAAAGTTTTGCCCACCTTCAACCATCCCTGCATCTATACTGGGGATTTTAATAGCCACCACACAAACTGGCGGTATGACACAGTAGATGATGATGGCGAGGTACTAACTCAATGGGCAGAAATATCCGATCTGCATCTAGTTTTTGACGCGAAAGACAAAGGCTCCTTCCATTCTGCTCGTTGGGGAAGAGACTACAATCCCGACCTAACATTTGTGTCCAAGGATTGTCTTGATCAGCCTCTTAACACTGCACGTGAAATACTGTCTAACTTCCCAAACAGCCAACACCGACCAGTTATTCTGGAAACTGGCACGAAGATACCCCTGGTGAACTCAGTACCTCTACCCAGGTGGAATTTCAACCGTGCAAATTGGGACAAATTCTCTGAAGATCTTGATCGGAAGCTATTTGATTCAAAACTAGAGCCAATTGCCAATAACTATGATGACTTCGTTAACCTAGTAATTTCAGCTGCTAAATTAAACATCCCTAGAGGTTTCAGAAAAGACTATGTGCCAGGCTGGAACCCTGATAGCGAGGCGCTATACGAAGAATATCTAACAACAGGCAATCATGAAGTTGGTTCGAAGCTGCTACAATCACTAGAGAAGAATAGGAAACAAAAGTGGGAAGAAACAGTGAAAAACATGGACTTCGCGAAATCGAGCAGAAAGGCTTGGAGAGTCTTAAATCGTCTTACTGGAAAACATGTCTCCAAAAAGCAGTATACTAACTTGAGCCCAGATGCCATTGCAAATAGAATGGTGGACATTACACGATCCAAAAGAGATAAATGTCACACGAAAACAGTGAAACAAAAGCTCACCGAACTCAAACGTAGAACTCAGAAGAATGAGAAACTGTCTAGGCCATTTTCTGTTCAGGAAGTTGAAACCGCTATCAAGATGTTGAAAACTGGTAAAGCTGCTGGTCCAGATGGCATCTATAATGAATTCCTGCGAAACATGGGTCCACATAGCATCAGCTGGCTTACTTCACTTTTTACTTTCATCCTTCAGACTAACAACCTACCAAAGCAGTTTAAACGGTCAAAGGTGATCGCCCGTCTTAAACCTGGCAAGTCGGAGCAGAGACCTGAAAACTACCGTCCAATAGCACTTCTTAGCTGCATTTATAAACTTTTAGAACGAGTCCTTCATGCCAGGATAGCACCACTCATTGAAGCTGTAACCCCACCAGAACAAGCTGGATTCAGGAAAAACCGAAGCTGTACTGATCAAGTCTTGGCCCTCACCACTCACATTGAAGCAGGGTTTCAAAAGAAGCTAAAATCAACAGCTGTCTTTATCGACCTGACTAGCGCATATGATACTGTCTGGCGACATGGACTGATCCTCAAAGTGCTGGAAGCTATCCCCTGTTTGGAAATTGCAAATCTTATCTCTAACGTGCTTTGTGAAAGAGAGTTCGTAGTATTTCTAGATGATGCTAAAAGTCGCAAAAGGAAACTAAATAATGGTCTACCCCAAGAATCAGTTTTGGCCCCAGTTCTATTCAATCTGTACATTCATGACTTGCCACCAACAACAGCTACTAAGTTTATTTACGCAGATGACATTGCACTGGTAGCTCAAAGCAGAACTTTTGAAGATGCAGAAGGCACTCTCACAACCGATCTGGAGAAAATGTCAACGTTCTTCAAGTCCTGGCGACTGATCCCAAGTATGTCTAAGGCAGAGGTTTCATGCTTCCATCTTGCCAACCGACTAGCAAACTACAAGCCAAATGTTGTATTTCGTGGTGAAAAACTGAAATACAACCCATTCCCGAAATACCTAGGTGTCACGCTGGACCGAACTCTGAGCTACAAAGAACACCTCACCAAGCTCTCTCACAAAATTTCCACCAGAAATAACATCCTGCACAAGCTTTGCGGTAGTTCATGGGGAGCCACGGCGGACTGCTTAAGATTAACGGGTATCAGTCTAGTCTATTCTGCAGCGGAATACTGTGCTCCAGTATGGTTGGAAAGTGCACATGTGCATAAAGTGGATACCAAGCTGAATGGCACTATGCGTTGCATAACCGGCACCATAAAATCAACCCCTCGCCACTGGCTACCAGTACTCAGCCACATTCCACCACCTCACCTGAGGAGGAAGGAAGCTCTGATCAGAGAAGCAAAGAAGATCTATGCTTCTCCCTCATTACCAATACACCAGGAATTCTGCCACCCACCACCGAAGCGACTTCATTCGAGGAGACCAACCAGTTTATTGGCCGACCAACTTCTGGCAAATCGATTCAACCTAAACCAATGCTGGCAGGACGAATGGTCAAACTCAACGTCTGGAACTAGTGCCCAGGAGATCAACCCAACGGTGAAAATACAAGGATTTGACCTTCCTAGAAAATTATGGTGTCGCCTCAATAGACTGAGAACCAGGCACGGCCGTTGCAATTACCTATGCCATAAATGGGGTTGGATAGATTCCCCATTGTGTCAATGCAATGAGGAGGAACAGACCATGGACCATATCATCCAGCGCTGCCCTCTACACGCCTACTCCGGGAGCCCTAGTGATCTGTTTCATCTTCGAGAATGTACTGTGGAATGGCTCCAAAACTTGAACTTGGATTTGTGGTTTGTTTTTATGTAATTCACCATACGATTAAATAAATAAATAACCTAACTCGTAACTGATAGACTAAGTAAGGATGAGCAGTTCGGCTTCAGAAGAGGCAGAAATACGTTGCAGACAATTATAAATCTACTAGATGACATAGACAATTCCATCAGTCTTCCAAATGGAAAGTTTCATGCCGTGTTGATCGACTTCACGAAGGCATTTGACACATTGGATAGAAATATCAACTCCGCCATAGCCGGTCCCAAGGCCGTGTTGAGAAAGGAGGAGGGAAGGAGCTACAACCTGGAGGAGGAAAGAATTCTCGTCCCAGGGAATAACAAGCGTACTGACCACCGAAATACCCTGAAGTAGCGCCAGAGCAGCCTGTTGCCCAAGGTGGCAACCCCATCATCAGGCTCGGGGGCTGTTTGCTAATAACCCGCACCCGTTAAATTTACTTATTACTGAAACTGAAACAAGAGCAAACCGGACGGATCTCACGATGACGAATTTCAGCATGAAGAGGAAGAAGAAGCCCAACGCAAATCCCGAGGCAAGCTTTGGATTGGAACCCACAAGGCAGCCGGAAAAGAGGGAGACAAAGAAATCCTGGAGAAGAACTGTGGAAGAAGAACTTTCACCATTGGGAGGTCCTGGAACTGGGTGAAGAAGACTGCTGTCAACAGAGTTCGCTGGAAAGCTCTTCTGGAAGCCCTTTGCTCCTTGGAGGAGCTTAAAAGGTCAGAAGTCAAGTAAGTCATATAAATATTATTTCATGGAAACTTGATGCTTATGTCGAGGAAAATAAGGTCCGTTTTCAACTGGTTCATAAAATGCTGAAGAGCAACACAGTCAGACAACGTATCAACATTCAAAGAGATTATTTAGACCAATGGTGTGCTACAGGGATATCCTCTCAGTCCTCTCCTGTTTAATGTCACGACATATGATATCGTAAACGCGATAAGAAGTGAGGCGAAGGATATTAGAATATATCTTGACGCTGATGATATGGTACTGGGTTATAAAGACATTTCGGAAGTACAAATTTGTTAAATGCTTTAGAGGTATGGACAGAAACTAACCATTTAGCGGTGAACATCCAAAAGTCAGAATACATGATCTTCAGGAAAGGTGGACAGATTTTCCCACGAGACGTCTTACTTTTTCAGCAACGCGCACTTCGTATCGTAAACAACTTTAAATATCTTGGCTTAACCGTACAGACTAGCCTACGGTACGTTTCTACAGGATACACATAAAATTACGAACTATTGCGGCAGTAAAAGCAATATACGACATTAAATTTCTCAAGAGACTATCTCTGGAGATTGCCATGGCTTTATGCAATGCCAAAATTATTCCTATTCTGACTTACGGGATAGAGATTATTTGGGATAGGCTGACGACAAGCGACATAAGGACGCTGGAAATGGTTAAAGCGCGCTTTTTAAAAACAACCATTGGAGTATCCAGGTACACAAGATCTAGATTAGTTTACGAATTATCAAAAGAAACTATGCTATTAGAAGATCTACGCTTGAAAATGCTACTTGCGCCCACGCCGACCTTCAAAGAGGTGGTCAGAGAACACATAGCAAAGAAAAAATATATATTGATGGAATTTTACACTACGGATGCCATGATAACGACGGACTGGAATAAAGCAAACTACCAGCTCAGACATCTTGTTGCCTCATTTGCAGTGCATGGTATTCATCACAAGTGTTGTAGGACCAAAGGTTTCATGAGCCAAGAGCGGACTGTGTTTGTCATATGTATGGGAAACTCTGTGAGAGATATCACGTAGAGATAGAATTTTATCATTGTCTCAATTCTTTTGTTAGTTGGTTGGCTCCTCAGTTTAGGGGCTGCGACAACGCGGTCATGTAGCCCCGTGTACTTTGGGTGTGTGTAGAATCTGTCTGATAACCGGTGTTAATTGTGATGACTGTATTAGTGTGTGTTTCTGTTTCTTAATTCAAGTAAGGACTGCATACTTTAAATTATTCAAGTAGTTCCTACTTTTGCCACCAAACGCCACCGTCAACAACTATTAGTTCAGAACTTGTCTACTAGATACCACCGCAGTCGGCTCCGGGCGACGAACGTAGGAATCTGAGCGTTGTTTAAGTGTTTAACCTAATTTAACTTCACACAGGTGTAATTAGTTGAAGGTTCTTTAACGTGCCATAAATCTATGACATGGGACCGCCGGCTTTACTTCCCCTCCGAAGGATGGCATAATTAGGGATTTTTAACGCTCCTAAAAAATCCGACGACTTCGGCCGGGTTTGAACACGCGATCCTGGGCATAGAAGCTCAGCATGCTACCAACTACGCAATTCTTTTGTGAATCAACTTGATTGATTATATGTATATAACTGGTCATTTGGCTGCATTATTAAATTATTTTAATTTCGATCTTCAACTGTTATTCCTTACTGCAGTCTGGCGAGTAGGGCAGCGCAATATCATAGGAACAACAACATTAGGAAGTGAAGCTCCCATAAGACCAATGGTTATCACTTCCTAATTTCGATCTTCAGCTGTTATCCCTTACTGCACTCTGGCGAGTAGGGCAGCGCAATATCATAGGAACAACAACGTTAGGAAGTGAAGCTCCCATAAGACCAATGGTTATCACTTCCTAATTTCGATCTTCAGCTGTTATCCCTTACTGCACTCTGGCGAGTAGGGCAGCGCAATATCATAGGAACAACAACATTAGGTAGTGAAGCTCCCATAGGACCAATGGTTATCACTTCCTAATTTCGATCTTCAACTGTTATCTCTCACTGCACTCTGGCGAGTAGGGCAGCGCAATATCATAGGAACAACAACATTAGGAAGTGAAGCTCCCATAAGACCAATGGTTATCACTTCCTAATTTCGATCTTCAGCTGTTATCCCTTACTGCACTCTGGCGAGTAGGGCAGCGCAATATCATAGGAACAACAACATTAGGAAGTGAAGCTCCCATAAGACCAATGGTTATCACTTCCTAATTTCGATCTTCAGCTGTTATCCCTTACTGCACTCTGGCGAGTAGGGCAGCGCAATATCATAGGAACAACAATATTAGGTAGTGAAGCTCCCATAGGACCAATGGTTATCACTTCCTAATTTCGATCTTCAGCTGTTATCCCTTACTGCACTCTGGCGAGTAGGGCAGCGCAATATCATAGGAACAACAACATTAGGTAGTGAATCTCCCATAAGACCAATGGTTATCACTTCCTAATTTCGATCTTCAACTGTTATCCCTTACTGCAGTCTGGCGAGTAGGGCAGCGCAATATCATAGGAACAACAACATTAGGTAGTGAAGCTCCCATAGGACCAATGGTTATCACTTCCTAATTTCGATCCTCAACTGTTATCCCTTACTGCAGTCTGGCGAGTAGGGCAGCGCAATATCATGGAACAACAACGTTAGGAAGTGAAGCTCCCATAAGACCAATGGATATCACTTCCTAATTTCGATCTTCAACTGTTATCCCTTACTGCAGTCTGGCGAGTAGGGCAGCGCAATATCATAGGAACAACAACATTAGGTAGTGACGCTTCCATAGGACCAATGGTTATCACTTCCTAGCTTGCCACGGTGGGTGAGTGGATAGCGTGTCGGTCTACTAACCCTAAGATTGCAGGTTCGCTCCTGGCCGTGGTAAGTGATTTTTAATAATAATAATAATAAACTTCATTGCGAAAGGTTGGGTCCTTAATCCCAGCGGGAAGCTGGGTCGTTGAGCTGATCAGTGCTGAGGGCTTCAAGGCTTACTACCTTGATAGTTAAAAACTCGTTACCTTTTAGGTAACCATTCCTCTACAATTCTCGTAGAACTCGAAGCATGAAGAAACGTTCACTCAGGAAATCTACCCAATCCACCCCCACTCAGGTTGGGGCATGCAGGTCTTCGGAGTCTGGGGAACCTGCACTTTCATGTTTTCCATCCCTATTACCTTTACACAAGCAAGAGAAGAATAAGAGAAACCTCACAATCAACATTATCTCCCTTCTTAAGGTAGGTAAGCTAAAGCAAACACTTGAAGTGCTCGACAAGATAAAGATAGCAGCGCTCCAAGAGACTCGGTTTATGGACAAGGATGCATTTGAGTCAGGTGCGTATAGGATCTACAAGGGAAAACCGGGTGAAAGAGTGATGAGGACAGTCCCACACCTGGGCACAGGTTTTGCCGTACATCACAGTATGGTTGACCACATTTTGGATTTTTCTTCACCTAACGGAAGGACCTCCTCACTATCATTCAGATCTCGTAACAGAGCCTATACCATTGTGACCTTCCACGCACCCACAAATGACACCAACCGGAAAGACCTGGAGTTAGTGGAACACTTCTGGGACTCCCTAGAAGAAATACTAGACAAGATTCCACATAACCACTCAACTATACTCATGGGGGACTTCAATGCCCAAGTCGGTAGGGAACAGAAATACCGAAGGATAGTAGGTCCTTACCCAGCCCACAAGAGAACAAATAGAAACGGTGAGCGCCTCATAGAACTCTGTGACAAGTACCACTTGGTCCTAAAATCAACAGCCTTCAAGCGTCTACCTAGGAAAGCCAAGACTTGGAGAAGCCCAAATCCTTTGCTAGGTGAATTTCAGCTTGACTAGCTGACCCGTGCGAGAAATCTCTCATGTTCATAAACCACACTTTCCCCAATAGGTTTATATAATGAGTCACTTAAGGGACACTGGGACTGAGTTTTCTAATTCCTGTAAATATTAAGGTACAATCTTGATATTTTGTTTGCTGGTAGTATGTGGTAGTATAAACATGTGTACCAAATTTGATCAATGTAGCTTCACTAGCTGCATAGAAATTAATTATTTTCCAATATTTATATGCAAATTATGCAAATATTCAAAATGTCAAGCGCGTCAAACTAATGTAGATAGCACAATTTATTTTTATTTTTCTAGTACCTTATTCTTATACAAATAAAATAGCGCATCGAATTTGGGATTGTATTGTTTACTATGAAGGTATATTCCCCCCCCCCCCCCATAAAGTTTATTTTTTGTAAAATTCTTGAAATTTGAAGTTTTTTTTACAGGCAAACCAGAACTCCAATCCAAAAAGTAATGCACACGTTTGTGGATAAAGTACTAAGGAACATGCATGTTAATTTACAAGAAAATCGCATTATATCTGTAACGCGTACTAGATTTTATACATCAGAAAATAAGAAACTGAGAACTGCATTTTTCTAAAAACATGCATATATTTTAATATTTCCACTCAACTTACCCATTAGAACTCTCCTGCAGCATAAGTAACATCTTACTTTTTCTGTTTTGCAGCCTCCTTATTCATCTTTGTGACCTTGGTATTGTGTGATGTGTGCCCCCCCCCCCTAATAACTTCACACTAGCCTAGCGTCCAATAACTTGTTTATAAGCAGAGGTAGACCATGCGTACACTTCTAAAGTCAACACAAATATCAAATAAAGATAAATTGTGCATCTACTGTCATTCTATAAGCGACTACAAACTCTCATGAAATTAGAAAATACAATCTTATATATAAAAGTGAAAGTCTGTATGTATGTGGGTGGGTGGGT
The DNA here is from genome assembly GCA_946902985.2 of Meconema thalassinum. Lineage (NCBI taxonomy): Eukaryota > Metazoa > Arthropoda > Insecta > Orthoptera > Tettigoniidae > Meconema > Meconema thalassinum. The sequence continues at coordinate 1,207,670,312 of OX336388.2, forward strand.
GGGTGGGTGGGTGGGTTGGTTCCGTATACACATCTACACCGTTTCACCAATCTAAACCAAATTTTGCATACACATAGTTTAGGACCCAGAAGGAACCGTTGGCTACATGAATTTTTGATAGTCTTTCTCATTCTTCTGATTTCGGCCCTTTTGCACTCAAGCACAGGCTAATCAAATCATAAAATATACTCATGAAGGAATGGCAATATATCAATTTACGGGGACGACGGTTCCATATGTTAATGGCGGTACCCCGACAGCGTCTGTATCACATGTTAGTGGCGGCGGATTTTATAACACTCAGAAGTGGAACTCGGAGTTTATCCGACTGACTGGTCAGTCAAAATTTCAAAACCTCAATTAAATCAACATGGACAGTGCACCTTCTAAAGCAAATATTTACCCCAGGGGTTTCAGTCCCCAAGTGGTCTATTCGGATTCTGGGGAGACCACTGATGAGTGCATGGAAGTAAGTCGGAATACTTCAAATCCCCATAGAAACAAGGTTAAAGCAAGATCTCGGATTTGGCTCATGACATTTAATGTCAATTCTCTTTTGAAAGTGGGAAAACTTAAACATATCCTGAATAAATCTAAAGAACGCAACATTAAAATAATTGCATTCCAAGAATCACGCTATACTGATGAATACCCTTTTGATTCTGAAAACTATAGGATATTCAAAGGAAAACCGGGTGAACGAGTTATGGATCACTGTCCGCAGTTTGGGACGGGCTTTATAGTGGATAAGTCAATACTTGGCTCAGTTGTGACATTCGAGTCTTATTCAGGACGTCTTTCAACCTTAACGATAAAATCGGGAAACAAAATTTATTCTCTAGTGAATGGTCATGCTCCAACTAACATTACGAATAAAGAAGCAACTGACAAAGCAGAGCAGTTCTGGAATCAGCTAGACAGTGTTTTACAAAGAATTCCAAGTCATCATGTCAAAATCCTTATGGGCGACTTTAATGCCCAAATAGGAAAGGAGAAGAAATATCGATACTGGGTTGGGAAATGGTCCGGCCATGCACACACCAATAAGAACGGCATACGACTCATTGAGTTATGCATCAGCCATGACTTGTTTTTTAAATCTACCTTTTTCAAGAAAAGCCCTTCTAAAACTAAGACTTGGGCCACACCTAATCCCTTATTAGGTGAATATCAACTGGATCATGTGCTGATTTCCCGCCTGCATACATCTGAAATCATGAAACTCAAAGTTCTGAAAGGACTGGATTTAGACTCTGATCATTATCCAACAAAATTTTCCCTGGATATGATCCCTGAAAAGAGAAACTTTATGAAGCGAGCTCCACAACGAAAGTACGACACAGCAGGTATTAAAAGCAATGAAGACTTTAGGAAAGGTACAGAACAGTTAGATCCACAAAATTGGACACAAATTAAAACAGGACTCTTACACACAGCCGAAACTACAGCACCACTCAGAATAACAAGAAAACACCCTTGGTGGACAGATGAATGCGGCGAGTTAATACAACTTCGACAAAAAACTTGGCATAATTGGTCATGCAATAAAACTCCAGCCACTTTTCAAGAACTTCAAAATGTTAGAAAGGTTGTTACTAAATCAATAAGGAAAATTCGTAAACTGAGTGAGGATATGAAATTACAGTCTATAGAAGATGACTTTAAACAACATAATTCAAGGAACTATTATAGAACTTTCAAACAAAAGTTAACCAAATATTCTCCTCCATCACTCCATTTTGTCAATCATAAAGGAGAAATGGCTTATACCACTGATGCTAACTGCAAAATCCTCGCAGCATACTTTCTAAATTACTTAATAGTGAAAGCCCTCTGGAAAAGTTTCAGTTCACTTCTAACCGAATTAATCAAGATTCAGCCCCACCAACAGTTCAGGAAATTAGAGAAACAATTCAATCACTAAAAAATAACAAGGCAACAGGAGAAGATCAAATAACTGCAGAACTTTGGAAAAATGCAGGGGAAAATTTCATCAAAACACTTCACGACATTATGCTGGACATCTGGCAAACTGAAAAAATACCAAAGGATTGGAAGATGGCAATAATACACCCCATACATAAAAAGGAAGCAGGTCTGATCCAAACAATTATAGAGGTGTTTCCCTTCTTCAAGTCACATATAAAATTCTCTCAAAAATTCTACTCAACCGTGCAGAGAGTCAACTTGACCAAAGAATTGGTGAATACCAAGGTGGATTCAGAAAGGGGAGATCCTGTGCTGAGCAAATTCTGAACCTGAAGAATACTATAATATTTTCGGAACACAACAAACAAAAATTACCGTATGTCATCACATTTGTCGATTTCAAAAAGGCCTATGATAGTATAGATCGCATGTCACTTGTTAATGTTTTAACAGAATTTGGACTTGATAACAAAACAAGAAATATTATTAAAGATACACTAACTGAATCGAAGGCTAAAGTTAAATTTATGGGTGGTTGTAGTGATGAGTTTGAAATAAACACAGGTGTTCGTCAGGGAGATGGGCTCTCCCCTTTACTTTTCAATTGTGCTCTTGAGAAAGTTGTCAGAGAATGGAGGAAAGCAGGTGCACCATCTCGCCGCCTGGGCCCAAGATTAAGGGTATTGACTTAGATTGTCTAGCGTTTGCTGATGATTTAGCACTAATTGCCAAAAACGTCGCTGATGCACAGAAACAGCTTGTTATACTGGAGGGTCAAGCAGCCAAAATAGGACTAAAAATCTCCTATGAAAAAACTAAATTTATGACAAATATTGAGAATGGTCCACCTGAAATTGTCATTGGTATCAATAAGATTGCAAGAGTGAAAGAATTTAAATATTTAGGTGAATGGATCACTGAAAATGGCAATGAAAATAAATCTGTAGCATCACGAATTCAGAAAATGGAAATTGCTTTTCAAAACACAAAGAATGTTTATAACAAAAAAAGCTTGTCCTGGAACAACAAAATTCGTCATTACTGTACAGTGATTAAACCTGAAGCTCTATATGCTTCAGAAACGCTCTGTTTACATCGTAAGACCTTAAAGGAAAAATTAGAGATTAAAGAAAGGAAAATCATGAGGAAAATCTTAGGGCCCAGAATTGTAAATGGCATACACTACCCCAAACCCAACTCTGAAATTTATAAAAGAGTTTCTAAATTAACTGATACAATGAGATTGCGACGAATTCAGTTTCTAAGCCATTTGGAAAGAATGAATCCTACCAGACTCACTTATCGAATCCACAAATTTCTGCAAATCAAACGCACAAGACCAAAATGGTATAAACAAGTAGAGAAAGACCTTAATGAATTGGGTTCACCAAATTTACAAGATAGAAATATGATCCGGAAAATTGTTCACACAAGGGGATTTGAGGAAGATGAGAAGAAACCACAGCGACGTACCTGGTCGGAGGAACAGAAATTACAGCAATCAGTGAAAATGAAGAACTATTGGGCAAGGAGGAAAGCTCAGAAAATGTTGATTCCGTGTGGTCCTAAGTGACCCATTCGCGAAGAAGAAGAAGAAGAAGAAGAAGAAGAAGAAAAAAGAGAAGAAGAAGAAGAAGAAGAAGGAATGGCAAGGCAGATAGTTTCCATGGCAACATAGCTCAAGTCGAGACACGGCCGACTGGATTCGAGTTGCGCTCTGCACTACCGGTATAGAAAATGAGGATCTTTACTTGAAATCCCGTTAGTTACTCAACTGCTCACACAGCACTGTCAACCGAGTATAGCATAACAAAGACTTGGCACTATCTACTAGATATTTGTCAAATACCACTCACTCACTCACTCACACATTCATCACGAAATCTCAGAAACCACCCAACGGATTGGAATGAAATTTGGTATGCAGCTTCCTCAAGGGCCGCAAACGCCCACTAAGAAACTATATTTGGATATCCAGGTTAAAAAGGGGTGTGTGAGTGGTTATAGTGTCGGACTACCAACCCCAAGATCGCAGGCCATTGTAAGTGATTTGAAGGCGACAAAAATCACGATACTCATGTCATACGTTGTTGGCATGTTTAGGTCTACGCACACCGGCGCGGGATGCGGGAACGGGAACGGGAGCGGGATTGACACGATACCCGCAGTCGCTGCGAAATCGTCTTTGTATTCTGACCAGCGCGGGAAACAGTTCCGAAATGAATTCGTCTGATGAAGTGCAACAGAAGGAAAATATATACCAATTATCGGGAAGCTATCTCGCCTTGCTATTGCTATTAGATTTTTGGCTACTGGGGATTCTTTATCGACAATTGGCCACAGTTTTCGTGTTGAATTCACAACTGTTGGAGCTATCGTGAGAGAGGTTTGCCAAGCTATCTGCGATACGATGCGATAGTGCAGTTTATATTTAGTTTTAGGGTAGTTCAGTTCGGTTTTCTTTAGGTTAATCACCACGTGACAAATGAACACAGAAACAAAGAGTGATATTATTTAAATTGATGCTAACCAGGTTCTTGCAGTTCCTTTCCTATTTCATCCCTGAGCTTATCTTTATTCCTTATATTTCTTAATCTTCATTACTCATGTTATTGATATAAGGCAGGATATTTCCTGACACACTCTATTAACAGTTCCGTCGTCATTGCTAAATGGATGCGGGACGCGGGAAAACGCAGCAAGCTGCGTACTCCTGCAGTAACGCAGCAATCCCGCCATCTTTGCGGGATTGTGACGCGGCTGTCTGAGTGGATGCATATCCCGCCAAGTGCGCAAATGTTCGCGACATTCCCGCTCCCGCTCCCGTTCCCGCATCCCGCGCTGGTGTGCGCAGACCTTAGAACCCATTTGAATTCAGTAGGCCGTGTTCAATGGCAAAATTAATCTCGGGATTTTCCGCCAACACAAAGTTCCTCCATTCTCTACATGAAAGCGCTGTAGTGTCAAGGAGTATAGATATCTAACCTCCTTGACTTTCATAGCGTTCAAAGGAACGACGAAATTCGACATGCAAGCTACCCTCTGGGTGTCAATTAACAAAGCTTGCACCAGGCACCCGAGGCCATACGATATATAATAAAGGGGGTAGACCTGCATTTCATTGAATAGCAATATCTCCCGATTGGTTTCATTGGGGGATGTGATACTCGGCATATAAACTCACCATTACAAATAATAAGACACGTGTCTGAGGGTTTTTCGATGTGGTGTATATTATGAGGTGAAAGGGGTGAAAAGTGGGGGTTGAAAGATTCATAACGGAGCCTGTATCTCTTGGACGACATAGGCGAGGAGTTTGAAACTCAGCGGAAAAAAATCAGCATAAAAAATAAGTAAATATGTGTTTGACCGTTTTGTCATAAATCCAATTTAAGGGGCCCATGGGGAGGGGTGAAATTCTGGGTAAAAAACAGGAAAGAAAGTGTCCTAACCGATTGACTCACTCGCTCTTCAAACTCAGGGGGAAAAACTGCTTAAAAATAAGTATATATGTATTCGACAGTTTTTTTGATAAATCAAATTTAAGGGGTTCATCGGGAGGGGTGAAATTCTGAAGAAAAAAAATGAAAGAAAATGTCCTGACTCACTCACTCATCATCGCCCAGCCAAAAATATTGAATTTGGAAACATGTCATTTTCGGGATATGTTCGTTGTATGTCAAAACCATACACTAGGGGAGGATTTTTGAATATTCAGGTTCTGAAGGGGTCTTAAGGGGGTTAAACCTGCATTTCATTGAATAACAATAGCACAAGAGTGGTTTCATTTGTGGATGTGATACTCGGCATATAAACTAATCATTTAAAATAAGCAGACATGTGTCTAAGGGTTTTTCGATGTGGTATATTATTATGAGGTGAAAGGGGTGAAAATTGGGGGTTGATGGATTCCTAACGAAGCGTGTAGGCCTATCTCCTAACCGACATAGGCGAGAAATTTGAAACTCAGCGATACAAAATGACCTTAAAAGATAAGTAAATCGGTGTTCCACCGTTTATTTATAAATTAATTTAAGGAGCCAATGGGGTGGGGTGAAATTCTGGGAAAAAAAAAGGAGAGAAAGTGTCCTAACTGACTATCTTACTCACTCATCAAAATCAGGAGATAAAGACAGCTTAAAAAATAAATTAATAGGTGTTCAAGCGTTTTTTCATCAATCCAATTTAAGGGGCCCATGGGGAGGGGTGAGATTCTGGTAAAAATAATTGAAAGAAATTGTCCTGTCTGACTCACTCACTCATCACGCCCAGCGAAAACTATTAAAGTTAGAAACATGAAATTTTGGGAATATGTTCGCTGTATGTCGAAAACGTCAACTAATGAATGATTTTTGTTATTCGGGTTTTAAAGAGGTGCTAAGGGGGGTAAACGTGGATTTCTTTGAATAATGCTATCCCATGAGTTGTTTCTATGGGGATGTGATATTCGGTATATAAGCTAATCATTAAAATAATCAGACATATGTCTAAGGGTTTATCGATGTGGTGTATATTATGAGGTGAAAGGGGTGAAAATTGGGGGTTGAGGGATTCTTAACGGAGCGTGTATCTCTTAAACGACATAGGCGAGAAGTTTGAAATTCGGCGGGAAAAAACAGCTTAAAATATAAGTAAATAGGTGTTCGACCGTTTTTTTCATAAATCCAATTTAAGGGGCTCTTGGAGTGGGGTGAAATTCTGGGGGAGAAAACAGGAAAGAAAGTGTCCTAACTCACTCACTCATCAAACTCAGAGGGGAAGAACAGCTCAAAAATAAGTAAATAGGTGTTCGACCGTTTTTTTTTTTCATAAATCCAATTTAAGGTGTTCATGAGAGGGGTGAAATTCTGAAAAATAATTGAAAGAAAATGTCCTGACTTACTCACTCACTCATCATCCCCCAGCGAAAATTATTGAAGTTAGAAACATGACATTAAGGGGCTATGTTCGTTGTATGTCGAAAACGTCCACTAAGGAAGGAATTTTGGATATTCAGGTTCTAAAGGGGTGAGGGGTAGACTTGCATTTAATTGAATAACAATATCTCCCGATTGGTTTCCTTTGGGATGGGATACTAGGCATATAAACTCATCATTAAGAATAAGAAGACACATGTCTGAGGGTTTTTCGATGTGGTGTATATTATGAGGTGTATGTGTGAAAATTGAGTGTTGAAGGATTCTTAACGGAGCAAGTATCTCTCAAAAGACAGAGGCAAAAAGTAAGAATCTCAGGGAGAAAAATCAGATTGAAAAAGTAGTAAATAGGTGTTCGATCGTTTTTTCATAAATCCAATTTAAGGGGCTCATGGGGAGGGATGAAATTCTGGGGAAAGATGTCCACTAAGGAAGGATTTTTGGATATTCACTCATCATCCCCCGGCAAACATATTGCAGTTAGAAACTTGAAATTTTGGGGATATGTTCGTTGTATGTCGAAAAAGTCCACTAAGGATGGATTTTTGGATATTCATATTCTGAAGGGGTGTTAAGGGGGTCAAACTTGCGTTTCATTGAATAACAATATCTCACGAGTTGTTTCATTTGGGGAAGTGATATTCGGCATATAAACTAAGCATTCAAAATAAGCAGACATATGTCTAAGGGTTTATCGATATGGTGTATATTATGAGGTGAAAGGGGAGAAAATTGGGGGTTGAAGGATTCTTAACGGAGCGTGTACTGTATCTCTTATTCAATATAGGCAATAAGTTTGAAATTCAGCGGAAAAAGCTGCTTAAAAATAAGCAAATAGGTGTTCGACCATTTCTTCATAAATCCAATTTAAGGGGCCCATGGGGAGGAGTGAAATTCGGGGGAAAAAACAGGAAAGAAAACGTCCTAACTGATTGACTCACTTACTCACTCATCAAACTCAGGGGGAAAACAGCTTTAAATAAGTAAATAGGTGTTCGACCGTTTTTTTTTTCATAAATCCAATTTAAGGGGATCATAGGGAGGGGTGAAATTCTCAAAAATAAATGAAAGAAAAAGTCCTGACTGACTCACTCACTCATCATCGCCCAGTCAAAATTTTCGAAGTTAGAAACGTGAAATTTTGGGGATAAGTTCGTTGTACGTCGAAAACGTCCACTAAGGAAAGAGTTTTGTATATTCAGGTTCTAAAGCGGTGTTAAGGGGGTAAACGTGCAATTCATTGAATAGCAATATCTCAGGAGTGGTTTCATTTGGGGATGTGATACTTGGCATATATACTAATCATTAAAAATAAGCTGACACATGTCTAATGGTTTTTCGATGTGGTGTATATTATGAGGTGAAAGGGATGAAAAGTGGGGGTTGAAAGATTCCTAACGGAGCGTGTATCTCTTAAACGACATAGGCAAGGAGTTTGATTTTCTCGGAGTTTCAATCAGCTTAAAAATAAATAAATGAATAAATAATTAAAATAAGTAGGTGCTCGACCTTTTTTTTTCATAAATCCAATTTAAGGGGCCTATGGGGAGAGGTGAAATTCTGGAAGAAAAACGTCCACTAAGGAAGGATTTTTGGATGTTCACTCTCATCGACCAATCAAAACTATTTAAGTTAGAAGAAGGGGATATGTTTGTTGTGTGTCGAAAAAGTCTACTAGGGAGGAATTTTTGGATATTCAGGTTCTAAAGGGGTGTTAACGGGGTTAAACCTGCATGTCATTGAATGACAATATGATACGACTATGACGCGAGCGAAGCGAGGCTAAAAATGAGATGGTGTGTGTCTGTGTATTACTCAATCACGCAAGAACCACTGGTCCGACTTTTATGAATTTTACATGGAAGTAGCTGATTTACCTGGTTAACATATAGGCTACTTTTGATTTCAATACTTTGCACTATTTAAAGATGGCGACCATTTTAGTGACGTCACTACACCCTTTGGTTTCAAACTTTCATATTTTCATTTCAAATAAAAAGTGATCGCTAAGAAATAGCAAACTTTTGATGGCATATACGAGGTTTAAAATTGCATTTTCTATCCGAAAGGTATCTCCAACGGTTAGCGAGTAAAACCTAAATTTGTGCTATAATACACGGTCAACGCCGAACGGTGTGGACAAAATGTTCCATCCTTAATCTCTCTCTGCGCAGCACCTCGCATATCCCCTGTTTTAACTGTCACTTTCACATTTTAATTTATTTATGACGCGTAGCGAAGCACGGGTACTTCAGCTAGTAGCCTATAAATACAAAATTTCATCATGTCGACCGTTTGAGATATTTATTTATTTATTTATTTATTTTCAAACATTTGAAGTATTTGTAAAGCTTACGTAGTAAATAGTGTCCATATTCATCGTTAGATAGTAGCACAATGCAGAGCCAGTAGTACAGAGGGAATTTCAAATCCGTATTCAAACTACTCCGATAAAAAATGCATAAATGCGTTTACAGGATAATGTACCAAGAGAAAGGGGCGTTTAAATGGCAGTGCGGCCGGCATTTAAACGTCTCGCTGTGCCTCAAAAAATGGCGGAATGTGGAAAATGATACCACTAATTGATCCGTTATGGTCAGGGGTACAATAATATGTCAAAATCGAACATTTGAATTTTTTAATAAAATATGCTTAAAACTCAGTCCCAGTGTCCCTTAAGAAGAAAGGTTATGTTTTTATTTCCACCAAATGATTATAGAACACTATTTACATTTCAGGATAAAGGAAAGACCTCAGAATGTTAATATAACATGAATCAGGCGTCACAACGGCCCGTGGACAGCAATTATGGAGCGTATTTTCCTACATCAACGGTGCTTGCAAATCGCCCACTTCGTACATTTTTAAGTCATTTTTTTAAAGAAATTATAGCTATTTATGAAATTATAGTGCAATACATCACTGCTAAAGTGTATTCACTTTCATTTGAATGCTCATTTGTCACGATCGGTCGCTTGTGAGCGCCGCAGGAGGGATGCATACTACTGAAATAATACATATGATCATGTGGCTATAGACAGACTATATCACAGGGAGATACAGAACGTCAAAGTACTGAGAGGAGCCAATATAGACACTGACCATTACCTTTCACTAGTCAAAGCTAATTTTCAACCCTTGAGAAAGGTAGCAAAACCACCAAGGAGCTCTAGAATACCTCGATTCCATACTCAACGCCTACGTGATGAAAACTGTAACTTCCAACAAACCCTTCGGATGAATACACAGAAAGAAGGTTGGACAGCCCTCCAAAAAGCATTACTGGATGCCGCTCACGAAACTATTCCCGCTACGTCCAATAAAGGAAAACATCCTTGGTGGACTACAGATTGCGATAAGGCCATAGAAGAAAGACGTCGAGCCTGGATCAGGTGGAACCAGTACAAGAATACCGGGTGAGCTAGCCGTGGTCGTTACGGCAGACTGCTGGCAGTCGCTCACATCCGGGAGGCGAGGAGGTTCGAATCCCCCCGCCGGCAACCTTGAAGATGGTCTTCTGTGGTTTCCCATCTTCCTTCCAGGCAAATGCCGGGGTTGGTCCCTAACTATAGGCCTCAGCCGCTACCTTCCAACTCCTCGTCCTTACATTCCAACTTCCTTCCTTCCCTCCCCTACGATACTTGTAGCTCACCCATTGGGTGTCCGTCTAGAAGCAGCTACAAAACTGGCGAGCCGAACATGTCCTCGGACACTCCCGGCACTAAAAGCCATACGCTAAAAAAAAAAAAAAAAGTACAAGAATGATTTCAACCTTGAGGCTTTCATCACGCAAAGAAAGGCAACAGCGAACACTGTACGTGGAGCTAAAAGGAATTACCTACGCACCCTGCTACAACAGGCAGAAGAGGACTTCAAGAGACACAACTCCAGAGACCTGTACAAGGGTCTTAAGAAACAGACGACCCAGTACACTGCCCCTACCTTACTTCTTCGTGGACCAGACGGCAAGATCCAACTAAATAACAAGGATTGTACCACCGTTCTTGCAGATTATTTCCAGAAGCTCCTCAACACAGAAGAACCTAGTGCAAGATTAATCTTACATGGACCATCTATCAGGAATCCTGATTCTCAACCGCCTGACAGAGAGGAAATAGAGAGTATAATCAATAACCTGTAAAATAATAAAGCCTCGGGTGAAGATGGAATAGTAGCAGAGATGTGGAAATGCGCAGATGAACAGTCCTTGCAGAGCATCCAACAGATCATACAAGACATATGGACAACAGAGACCCTATCGGAAGGGTGGACATCAGCAGTAATTCACCCGTTACACAAGAAGGGAAGCAAGACTGACCTCAACAATTACCGAGGTATCTCCGTATTGCAGGTTACCTACAAGGTTCTTTCGAAAGCTCTGTTATCTAGAGTCACCAACCAACTAGACTCTCAATTAGGGGAATACCAGGCCGGCTTTCGAAACAATCGATCTTGTCCAGAGCAGATACAAAATCTCAAAAACATCCTCACTTAAAAGAGTCGTGGGGGACAACTCTGGGTAGTTGTCTTAGTGGATTTTCAGAACGCATACGACTCAGTGGACAGAGAGAGTCTTTTCTCCACCTTGCGAGAATTTGGCCTTGATGAAAAAACCCTTAAACTAGTCCAGGCCACCTTGACAAACACAACATCTAAAGTCAAATTCAGAGGTGAACTATCCGAGAGCTTCCCCCATCAAGACGGGAGTTAGACAGGGTGATGGACTCTCCTGCATCCTCTTCAATTGCATCCTGGAGAAGATCATAAGGGAATGGATGGTGCAACTAACACCAACGACTGGTCTGCAGCTTGGATGCAAGAAAGATAACCTTCATGTGTCATGCCTGGCCTTTACCGACGACCTCGCCATACTGACCACACTATAGAGGAAGCTACTCACCACCTACAGAGTCTTCACGATGTAGCGGTGCGGGCTGGCTTCAAGATCAACATTGGGAAGACTGAATTCATGACTAACATCAAGGAAGCCCCGTCCACAATTCCACTTGAGGAGGTCTTTATCCGAAAAGTCCCTGCGGTCAAGTACCTAGGAGAGTGGATCTCGGCAAACCAGAGTGAGAATCTGGCCATAGATACCAGGTGCACCAAGTTCGAGAGGGCCTACCACTCCTGCCACAGCATCTACGCATCGAAGTTCCTCTCCAAAAACCTAAAATTCAGACACTACAATTCAGTAGTAAAACCATCTGTTCTGAACGCCTCTGAATGCCTCGTGATGGCCAGGAAAGGCCCACTCAGGAAACTTGAACTCAAGGAGAGGAAGATCCTGCGGAGGATTTGAATTTTGAATTTTTGAATTTATTGTTTCTTTTATACAGGCCACTGAGGCTACAAAGCCTCTTTATGCAGCTCTCTTCATTCAGAGGGCGGTTAAATACAATATAATAAATGAAGAAAGAAAAAACTTAACCTATACATACAGTTGACAATAGAAGTTCTTGTTATTACATCCGTTCACCTTGAACATGATAATTGTATAGCTGATAGATTACAATGAAGGGAGTGTTTTATCGCTCTGATAGGAAGTCCTGAATACTGGTGCAATTTATATTTATTCCAGAGAATACTAGCTGAAATACGGAATGAACCTTTGCATTTTTCGGTTCTGTGATGAGGTATCTGGAGCATTTGTGCAGTGTGTCTATTCGCACGGTTATGCACTGATTGCATGGGAGTAGTGTGCAGTAAATATAAGACGGAATTTTGAATTTTAGAATTTTTATCACAGTCAGAGCCATGGCATACTGTCTTCGTTCCTTTAACTTTAGCCATCCAATCTGGACGTAAAATGGAGTTATATGAGACTCTCTTGGTACATTGAGAACAAACCGCAAGCAAGCATTTTGCATTCTTTGCAATTTTGTATTGAGGACCTCTCCCATATCATGGTAAATTATAGATCCATAGTCAAATATTGGTAATATCAAACTCTGTATCAGTATCTTTCGTACATTTTGAGGCAAATAGAAGCAAGTTCGCCTAATTTGATATAATGACGATGCAACCCTTTTCAGAATCATGTTTGTGTGATCCTGCCACGATAATCGAGAGTCGAAAATAATTCCCAGATTTCTTACTGCTGACTGGTACGGAACTGTTTGGGATGCAAGCTGTAAAGGTGGTACTGGGTCAGGTAGGGAACTGAGTAATTTGGTATAGCCGATGATGATCGGTTGCGTTTTTTCGAAGTTAAGTATTAGATTATGATCGAGTGCGTACTGAGATAGGCTTTGAATGTCACTGTTAATTAGAGCTACCTTCAAATGAATGGATTTCAGATCCGTGTGTAGATATAGCTGAAGGTCATCTGCGTACATATGATTTTGACAGAATTTAAGGACAGATGGAAGGTCATTTATATACACGGAGAACAGGAGTGGACCAAGGACCGAACCCTGCGGCACACCTGTTGTTACTTCACACCATTCTGAAACATTGTCATCTGCTAGGACTACTCTCTGACATCTGCCTGTTAGGTAAGACCTAAACCAGTTCGTTACTGACTTTGAACGGCCTAGATTTCTTAATTTAACTAGTAGGATCTCATGGTGAACTCTGTCAAAGGCTTTGCTGAAATCTAATAGAGATAATATAGTTATTTCCTTCCGGTCCATTGCTAGACGAATGTCGTCTGTGACTTTGATAAGGGCTGTCAGAGTACTATGTTTTGATTTATATCCAGATTGGTTCGGGTTTAGGATATTGTTGGAATTTATATATTCATAAAACTGATCAAAAACAATCCGTTCTAACGCTTTCCCAATTGCACACAATATACTTATTGGTCTAAAGTCACTACAGTTTAAGGCGTTCGTGAATTTTGGTGTTGCTTTGATATTGGCTTTTTTCCATTGTGTCGGATAAATACCCATTTGCAGGCTATAGTTAAATATATGCAATAAAACTGGCATGAGGAGGTCCATATTCCTTTTCAATAGCGTAATAGATATATGATCTGGTCCTATGGCTTTTGAAGTTATCCTAAATATGGCTAAATGAATGTCCTCTGGATATATATAGCCAAAATGAAATTCTTCCCGTCGGTCAGTAAATTTTTCCCTGTAGTTAGCAACAGTTGACAAAACTCTATTGCTGTCTACAACGGTTGATATGTTTAAATAATGCTTATTAAGCTCATCAGCGCTCATTGTTGGGTTATTGCTTTTGTGTCTGGATTTTCCAACACCGAGAGTTTTTATAGCTCTCCACAAAGCCGAAGAGTTTTCAGCTGAATTAATTAGCGAATAAGTGTAACGTATCTTTGTATTACGAATAACTTGCTGGGTTCTGTTGCGTAAGCTTTTGTATTCTACAATGTCCTCGGGTTTCTGTGTTCTGTTGCACTTCTTCCTGGCTCTATTTCGAGATCTTATTAGATCTTTTATTTCTGTGTTGATCCAGGCAGCTGGTGCATGCCTCACGTTAGCTGAGCGCACTGGGGCATGGTGATCATATAAATCAATTAAAAATGTGTTGAATGTTTCGACCTTCTCATCTATAGTTTGCTGCTCGAGAACAGTGTGCCATGGAACTGAGATGGCATCAGCCTTAAACCTTTCATAATTAAACCTGCTGAAGTCTCGAAAAGTTCGAATACTGGGCTTATATTTTGGAGTTGACAGGGTATATACTGCGTATAAGAGATCATGTGCTGAGAAGCCAGAAGCAGCTGTTTGGCCAAACTCAATCACGTGCTCATTGCAGTTGGATGCTATTAGATCCAGAGTAGAAGAGGAGGTTGCAGTGTGATGTGTATCTTGATACGGGAGCCACGACAGATTGCAAGTATTTAGAGTTTCTACTATGTTTTTCGTTTCAAATGTAGCCGACCCAAAATGGGCATTGAAATCACCGGCTAATATTACATATTTATAACTAAAAATGTGTGAAAGCATGTCATTTAATAGTAGTTCCATAAAACCGACTTTGGGTGCTCTATAAACACAAATAAATAATACTTTAGTATCTTTCAGGCAAATCTCTACGAATAGGTACTCAGGTCTGAAATTCTCATTATTTGGGGATTTGCAGATAACCCGGCACTTAATGTGCTGTCGAACATACACTGCTACTCCACCCCCTTCTCTACGTTGTCTGTCATTGCGGTAGATATTATATCCTGGCATGGTTACAGATGAATCAGTAATGGACTTATTGAACCATGTTTCACTAACAGCGATTACATCAATACCGGAGTTAACAAATGTGTATTCAAATTCTGCGAAATGTTCTAGCATTTTAAGTGACTGCGTGTTCAGGTGAGTTACTTTAAAATCATTGGGTAATCTATCAGCTATATCACAAAGATAGGCATGCGTATCATACTCATTGGTACTAATATCCATGCAAAAGATAATTGAAAGTTATTGTAAAATTTTTAAACAAGAAATATAAAAAATTACAAAATCTAAAACTTAAGCTATTTTCTAAATATTAATCAATAATATTGGCCTGTATTTTGGCTAGACACTGTAGTTAAAGTTCCACCAGTAACCATATTACATGTTTGTGCTTACACTTGTAACTTTGATCAGTTGAGCCCCCTCACACTGGCACGTATGAGGATCCTTTACGTACGAGCAGCAGGAAACTTTTTCTTCAAAAAGTCCAATTCTTGAAGTGTTTTCACACGATGCCTCGTGTCATCAATGCGGATCAGAACAACGCCATCTGCAGTCCAGACACCGTGTAACCCAAAGTGGCTTACTGCTTGTTTTACAATATCAGTCCGGGTTTTCGTCAGATCTTCTCTTACAGTTATGCTGGTATTCCTTAAGTATTTCTTCGACCTGAAGAGTGCTGCTCGATCTGCATAGGACACGAACCGCACTATTATTGGCCGCTTCTTTCCAGCATCCCGGAGTCCTACACGATGAGATCTGTCTATTCTTTGGGGATCGATTATCACATTCAACTTGGCAGCAACATCCATTACACACCTGTTGGTGTCCTCGCCTGGAGTTTCTGGAATACCAAAAATTCTCAAGTTATTTCGACGCTGGTACTGCTCAAGTTCATCAGTGCGGTCATTCAGTTGCAGCTCAAGTTGATTTATAGTGTCGTCTCGCCTGGCAAGTTCCTGTCTGAGTTCATTGATGACCTGGGTGTTAAAATCTATTGTTTCTTTTAGTTTATCAATCACCTTATTAGCAACTCGATCCACGAGCTCCTCGATTAGGTTCGTATTACTCAGCAGGCTTAAAATGTCAGCTGAGTCTCGGCGCACATCCTGCGTAGCTTGGTTGTGGTCCGCTGAAGAAAAAGTAGTGCCACTGTCCTTCCAGTTTCTTTTTGAGCCGTCAGCTTCGCTAGCATTGCGACAACCCCCACCCTGACTGCGATCCACGGTCTTCAATTGTTCTCCCGAGCTGCTACCTGCTCCGTTCCTCTCTAGGGCGCTAGGGTCGTCTGCTTTCACTTGCTTGCGCTGTCCACCCTTCGTTTGTTCACGAACTCCGCGCTCCTCACTGCGGTTAACTGCCTTCTTTTGTTTGTCTTTGCCCGTCATTTTGTAGTTTTCAACTCTAACCTCTCACACACTTTAATACTTGTTTATCAAAATAACAGCAATATTTCAACTTACTGCGTTTATCACCGAACGTTCTGCTGTTGATTTACTTCTCACTGATCACTCTTGCAATGCACTGCTTCTACTTTGTCACCTTCTAAAAGCAATTCTGGCTAGGAACTATCACTCACGTTTATACCGCCATATGGTTGCGCGGGAGAGAGAGGATACTAGGACCTATACGGGAAGAGGGAGGCACCTACAGAATTCGGCACAATGATGAGCTTTACAGCCATCAAGAAGACATTGTGACTTGTATAAGAAAGAGGCGCTTGGCCTTCTATGGACACTTGACCCGCATGATCCCTTGCCGGCTCACCAATAAGATCATCACAGTGGCAGAAAGAGGGAAGGCCTCTAGGACCAAGTGGATCTCTACGGTCAGGACGGATTTAGACCACCTAGGGATCCCAATTAATTCCATACAGGACCGCCAACGATTCCGGTAAGCCATCCGACAGGGAGTTTTTCCTGTATCACTGACAGCAAGGAAGAACACTGGTGTCAGCAGACCACCATGGACGGAGGAAAGAAAGCTGGCTCATAGTCAGATGATGAAAGAGTACTGGAAGAAGAGAAAAGACCAAGCGACGAGGAAATACGAGCCCCGTGGTCCTCAGTAGGCCCAAACGACGAAGAAAAAGAAGAAAACTTTATTGCGCACTATGTGCATGGAGGATACAGAAAAATATAACATACCGGTATAACAACGTGACGACCAATGAGCTCTCAATAAGTGTTTGTTAAACCTTGATAAACTCACTAATCGAACCTGACCTCGAGGAACACTTCTGGATGTGATATCTTTCACACATCTGGTCACATAGCCTGCACACACAGTTTGTGTTTGGTTCATGGAAAACCTTGTTTTTACACATCTTGAAGTGAAACCCGTGGGCAGCCAGTCTCGTGACTATATGCCTCAGTTGGTAGCCCGTTTCCATCCATTTCCGATCCGTCATGGCCTCCGTTGAATAGAAATACTCCCAAATGTCCCACCTTTTTTCCCTTAGCTTATGCAACAGCTTATCATATGCTGCTCCTCCTGGTAGAATAAGGTTGCATCTCAGGTCCTCGATCAGGAAAGTCTCCCTCGCGAGCTCATATGCGAGTCGGGATCTTGTAGTTTTTGATACACTCAGGACTCGCTTCAGGTATCTGGATTTCCAGGTCTTCTAGTTGCTTTGCACTCAGGAATTCGACTATGATTTCGAGTCCATAGGTTAATACTGGTAGCACTTTAACTCGAAAATGCACCATGGCTGTCTCTACTGCAATTTGCGCGATGTTATCAATGTCATTCATTGCTTTCAGAGCTGCAATCATTCTAGTTCTTATGTGGATCCTGAAGCTGCTGCATGTGGTCTGCAAGGTCACGCCTAGGAATCTGGAGCTGTTAGTTTTGCGTAGGCGAACGCCTTCAAAAGGCGGCAAAAATACGACACGCATGTCATACGATGTCGGCATGTCAAAGAACCCATTTGAATTCAGTAGGCCGTGTTCATAATGGCAAAATTAATCTCGGGAGTTTCCGCCCACACAATGTTCCTCATTTCTCTACTAGAAAACGCTATAGTGTTCATAGTGATTTAAGGAACAACGAAATTCGACATGCAAGCTACCCTCTGGATGTCAAATACAAAGCTTGCACCATGCACACGAGGCCATACGAAAAATATAAATATATATAACTTCCTAATTTCGATCTTCAGCTGTTATCCCTTACTGCACTCTGGCGAGTAGGGCAGCGCAATATCATAGGAACAACAACATTAGGTAGTGAAGCTCCCATAGGACCAATGGTTATCACTTCTTAATTTCGATCTTCAGCTGTTATCCCTTACTGCACTCTGGCGAGTAGGGCAGCACAATATCATGGAACAACAACGTTAGGAAGTGAAGCTCCCATAGGACCAATGTTTATCACTTCCTTATTTCGATCTTCAGCTGTTATCCCTCACTGCACTCTGGCGAGTAGGGCAGCGCAATATCATAGGAACAACAACGTTAGGAAGTGAAGCTCCCATAGGACCAATGTTTATCACTTCCTAATTTCGATCTTCAGCTGTTATCCCTCACTGCACTCTGGCGAGTAGGGCAGCGCAATATCATAGGAACAACAACATTAGGTAGTGAAGCTCCCATAGGACCAATGTTTATCACTTCCTAATTTCGATCTTCAGCTGTTATCCCTCACTGCACTCTGGCGAGTAGGGCAGCGCAATATCATAGGAACAACAACATTAGGTAGTGAAGCTCCCATAGGACCAATGGTTATCACTTCCTAATTTCGATCTTCAGCTGTTATCCCTTACTGCACTCTGGCGAGTAGGGCAGCGCAATATCATAGGAACAACAACATTAGGTAGTGAAGCTCCCATAGGACCAGTGGTTATCACTTCCTAATTTCGATCTTCAGCTGTTATCCCTTACTGCACTCTGGCGAGTAGGGCAGCGCAATATCATAGGAACAACAATATTAGGTAGTGAAGCTCCCATAAGACCAATGGTTATCACTTCCTAATTTCGATCTTCAGCTGTTATCCCTTACTGCAGTCTGGCGAGTAGGGCAGCGCAATATCATAGGAACAACAACATTAGGTAGTGAAGCTCCCATAAGACCAATGGTTATCACTTCCTAATTTCGATCTTCAGCTGTTATCCCTTACTGCAGTCTGGCGAGTAGGGCAGCGCAATATCATAGGAACAACAACATTAGGTAGTGAAGCTCCCATAGGACCAATGGTTATCACTTCCTAATTTCGATCTTCAGCTGTTATCCCTTACTGCACTCTGGCGAGTAGGGCAGCGCAATATCATGGAACAACAACGTTAGGAAGTGAAGCTCCCATAAGACCAATGTTTATCACTTCTTAATTTCGATCTTCAGCTGTTATCCCTTACTGCACTCTGGCGAGTAGGGCAGCGCAATATCATGGAACAACAACGTTAGGAAGTGAAGCTCCCATAAGACCAATGGATATAATTTTTTTAAAGGTTCACTCGAAAGAACATTAATTACTAACTAAAAGATGGAGTCCTGACTCAGAATACAATAACATTTTCCGCAATACTCAAATTAGCCAAAATATGTCTTCAGTGTAGTCTGAGATATCTTGTATTGGAATGTATATACCGGTACTGTAGTCCTTTAAACTATTGTATGTTCGACCCTGACTATTATAGGCTATGTCAGAAAACTGTACTATAATGAGGCTCATTATAACACTATTTTTCATTGTGAAACAGTTTCTCCCACCAATCAGAGCCTAAGAAACAGTTGTTTGACCAATTAGATAATTAGACGCGCTGAGTTCCACGGCCTTTTAATTTAAATTTCACTGCCTGGCCTAGTGTCATAGTAGGGTAATCGAGGAGGCCATGGTCAAATACAAGGCATTCTCTGCGTCTCATGCGCTCTGTTCAGTACATAAAACTGGCAAAATCTCGACAGATATTTATGAATATTTATGTTCGAACATAAAATAGTTATAATAATAATCGTCGAACATAAACAGTCGTATGCAACTCGCCTATAATGGTAATTAAGACACTCGTATGGAAATTATAAAACTCGCATACGCTCGTTTTATAAACATACTCGTGTCTTAATTATTGCCATTATAGGCTCGTTGCATAATGTACTTGTATGTCAGAATGTCACTGTCTGTGCTTGCAATATAATACACACATCAAAAAAAGTTTTGCATCACCTCGGTTCCAAGAGTTCCGGAACCGTTAAATACAAAGGGAATAGAGATCAACACAAACAACATTTCAGCTCGTTTTATTGCTCATGAGACCCACACATTGCATGTTGTACCATCATACAGCTAGACTTTCAGCATTTGTGGTCCAGATTGCAGTACACACCACTACCTCTAATACCCAGTAGCACGTCCTCTTGCATTGATGCATGCCTGTATTCGCCGTGGCATACTATCCACAAGTTCATCAAGACACTGTTGGTCCAAATTGTCCCACTCCTCAACGACAATTCGGCGTAAATCTCTCAGAGTGGTTGGTGGGTCAAGACGTCCATAAACAGCCCTTTTCAACATATCCCAGGCATGTTCGATAGGGTTCATGTCTGGCGAACATGCTGGCCACTGTAGTCGAGCGATGTCGTTATCTTGAAGGAACGCATTCACAAGATGTGCACGATGAGGTCGAGAATTGTCGTCCATGAAGACAAATGCCTCTCCAATATTCTGCCGATATGGTTGCACTATGGGTCGGAGGATGTCATTCAGGTATCGTAAAGCCGTTTCGGAGCCTTCCATGACCACCAGTGGCGTACGTCGGCCCCACATAATGCCACCCCAAAACATCAGGGAACCACCACCTTGCTGCACTCGCTGGACAGTGTGTCTAAGACGTTCAGCCTGACCAGGGTGCCTCCAAACACGTCTCCGACGATTGTCTGGTTGAAGGCATATGCGACACTCATCGGTGAAGAGAACGTGATGCCAATTCCGTGGGGTCCATTCAGCATGTTGTTGGGCCCATCTGTACGGCGCTGCATGGTGTCGGGGTTGCAAAGCTGGACCTCGCCATGGACGTCGGGAGTGAAGTTGCGCATCATGCAGCCTATTGCGCACAGTTTGAGTTGAAACACGACGTCCTGTGGCTGAACGAAACGCATTATTCAACATGGTGGCATTGCTGTCAGGGTTCCTCCGAGCGGCAATCCGTAAGTAGCGGTCATCCACTACAGTAGTAGCCCTTGGGCGGCCTGAGCGAGGCCTGTCATCGACAGTTCCTGTATCTCTGTACCTCCTCCATGTCCGAACAACATCGCTTTGGTTCACTCTGAGACGCCTGGAAACTTCCCTTGTTGAGAGCCCTTCTTGACACAAAGTAACAATGCGGACGCGATCGAACTGCGGTATTGACCTTCTAGGCATGGTAGAACTACAGACAACATGAGCAGCGTACCTTCGTCCTGGTGGAATGACTGGAACTGATCGGCTGTCGTACCCCCTCCGTCTAATAGGCCCTGCTCATGCATGGTTGTTTACATCTTTGAGCAGTTTTAGTGACATCTATGAACAGTCAAAGGGACTGTATCATGGATACAATATACACAGTCAACGTCTATATGCCGGAGATCTGGGAACCGAGGTGATGCAAAACTTTTTTTGATGTGTGTAGTTCGCTCTTGACTATATTCTGTGATTGACCTAGTTCTGCGGGTGCAGGTCGTAATGTGTTATGTCACAAATAAGGAGCACTCACAGGTATCACTGGGGTTATGGTATAAAGTATTTTGCATATCTTGTGGTGGAACCCATGTACCGCCAATCTAGTTAATACGTGTCGTTGTCTTTGGTTCGACCGGGTACAGTCTATAAATTATGGCATCAGTTGCTTAGAACTATGGTCAGATGTCTCTCTCCAATATGTGTGTCTATTTCTCTTTCACATATCTGTCTCCTCTAATTCTCAGTCGATGGCAATAACAGTAGTAATCTCATGTCCA
This sequence comes from Meconema thalassinum, assembly GCA_946902985.2. NCBI lineage: Eukaryota > Metazoa > Arthropoda > Insecta > Orthoptera > Tettigoniidae > Meconema > Meconema thalassinum. The sequence goes on from OX336388.2 coordinate 1,207,692,228, forward strand.
TTAGCAGAAAGTTCTCTCGTGTCCACTCATATACGAGTCTTGAAAACGGCTTCAGTGGCGTTGTCGGTAGCATGCTGAACTGCTATGCCCAAGATCACGGATTCAAACCCGGGCAAAGTCGTCGATTTTTATGAGCGTTAAAATCCATCAGTATGCCTTCCTTCGGACGGGAAGTAAAGGTGGCGAGCCCATGTCATATATTTATGGCATGTAAAAGAACATACCACTACAATTGGTAGTATGCAGCTAAATTTGTAGGTTATATGGTTAGAAACGCTCTACCAAGAACCAACGTTCGCCACTAGATGTCAGTGTCAGTGGCATCTCTGGTAGCCACCGCTATGGCCATTGCCTGCGATTCTAATATACTATACAAGTCTTGACGCACAGTTCGTGGCTAGTCCGAGGGCTGCTTCCAGGTACCTGTTCTAATGATGCGAGGTCTTTCCTGGTGAGTTTTACCCATATGAGCTCCAGACCATCAGTCAGTATGGGGCAATCTTGGCGCTGAATAATTTATAGATATTTATTGCAGCTAATGACCATATAAAGAGAAATTATACTGTATATACTGAGCCCATAAGCCACATGTCTGGTGATATTATAAGTTCTGTGAGATGTGTATTGCAACTTACACCGGCCAGAATGAACCATCGAGAGATTGAACCTGACCCACTTTCTTGGCATGACTTCGGTGGTAACAAACAGTTCCATTTTTGGAGTACTTTATTTTGTCTTTAATCTGAAAGATTTTATTTAAAGAGATTGCTATGCTGAGGGTATTTAACAGGTCATACAGTATTTGGATAAAACGACGTTCCTTTTACGGTAATGTTATGGTATTTACATCGCAGAGATGCGAACGCAAGACTCTAGACACTACTCGATTGCAGTAGTACTTTCGGCAACTACACTCTTCGATCGTCGTGAAGACGACAAGTTGTTCCGATTTGTACTCCCCAAATGGAGGCACGTTTTTGTGTACGAGAAACCAATTTACAACAACGAAAGTGCACGAGAATTTTCAAGTGTACCGTGGAAGTGTAAGGCGTTCAGTAACACGTCACCTAAGGCGTGTAAGGGAACTTTTAAATTACACAAGTATTTTGTGAATTCTGGAAGGAGGAAATTAGTCGGCTGCTTGGTACTATAAACCACGAAGTGAGCCCAAGTGATTTAATTATTCGTCAGACTGTGCAAGTTTATTTAATTCGGATCAGCACATGCTTGAAATATTGTGATTCAGTATGATTGTGGGGAAGAAAGGACTGTGGATCGCAGTGATCGTATGCGATACAATTTGAAAGTAGTCAATTCTGTGGGCCGACACCACCCACGTGTCTGTAGAAGCTGTGGCAGACACATGGCCATTTTTGGAAATAGTCTGTGATTGTGTAAAGTCAGTGTTGTAAACTGTACTACTAGAATCAGTGAAAACTTCACCTAAACCATCATGGAAATTTTATCTAACCACGTGGAACCCTATACTGCCCATTATAAAATGATGGGAATGATGCAGTCAAACCCACCCATGGAGAGGGTGTGGCTGATATCGAAACCCGCCTAAAGGATGAATGCGATGACAAATTGCAGAGCCGAGGACCGAGCACAGGCCTATGCTCTTGGCCATAGCTCGGAGGCACGGATGAGTCCAATACGCAAATAATGTGAGTTTTACATATTCCAACCATGTCAAGGGTAAAACTTCTTGTTGACTAGAATGATGCCGAACTAAACAACCAGCTTAGGTAGGATGTAGGCCTACTTAGGATATATTTCAGATTTTTGCTACAGTTTCTCTGGTCAAGGTTTATCGACTGTATAACAGTACCAGATGTTAATGAGCGCTGTGTAGACGCTCAGAAATGAGGTAAGCCATGGAAGAAGCCACCAAACTAGTCACACTCTTACTTGTACATATTTTTCTGTCTACGATGCAGCTGGACTGCCATCGTAAATGCTTTGGTTAGAATCATGACACTGGCCATATCATTTTGACGGATGTGAGGTCCTACACCGTCGTTTTGAAGTTATGAATTTTATTGGTTTAGTTCTGAAGCAACTACGTTCTATTTTCAAGAGTTTTGGAATGTTTGAGAGCAGGCGTACGACTTCAGAAGTCACGAATGCGATCATAGCAGGTCGTATCATTTTAACAGCACCAGAAGTGTAAATGCTGTTGGTCATCACGTTGACTCAATGCTTGGGAAGCATCCTATTGGTTTAAACATTACGGAGAGTACCAGGAGGAACGGTACAAGTGTCTTGAATTATGTGTTAAGGAACACAAACAGCTGTTATCAATGCCCAGTTGAGCATAGCACTTTGGCGCGGAGTAGAATCACTCCCGATTAGTATTATTTGGTAGAAGTGGACAATTTTATGTGTGCATCTAAAATCTTATCTACTATTGAAATACAATCATAATAGAAGTGTATCATTAGGAATTGAGCTTGCATATAGGACTGCAGTTTGTACAGCTCATCATAATAAAAATGTGATTCTCTGAGCGAATATTAGGAGCGATTTGAAGCATACCTTGTCAGGCTATGAACAGTGTGCCGCGCTTGCCAGCTGTTAGCGCGACTGTCATTTGTACAGGGCGCCAGGAAATGTTCTCCGCAGTGGCTACGTGCAGCTACGAGAGGTTGCATCATCAGCTTAGTTGGCAGCACGGTGTCCTTGATAGGGTGAAGGCCACATGTGTGGGCTGTCGAAATCGTCAGTGCGCATAGTTAGATTTTTGGAAGAGTGACACAGTATGTTATGAATGGTTGTGGTGAGTATAAAGTTTACTGTTTGTTTGTTATGATACAAGCGACAGCCGTTCTGCCAACGTAACTGGTGCGTAATCTCTCGCAGCAGCTTTTAGGCACTGCGGAGAACATTACCTGGCACCCTGCATTTCCCAGCAGGCAATGTTTTATTGAGACAACGGCACACTGAGATAGACTTGCATGAATGTTGACTGCCCATGTGAATATCTGTTACGGAAGAGAGGTCGCTATTAAGCATTATTTCCACTACTTCTTGACACATTCACGTTATGTTTGAGCCAATGTTTAGCCAGAGAGAGTATAACACACATATTGGTGTGCACTTTATGTAATTATCAGATGTTACAGGAATCCCTTCACGTTAGTGTGAATTTGTAAGACCAGACCAGATGATGTATAAGGCTAGTAATGATGTTATTGTTGTGTCTTGAGTGACCCTTTTGATGATGGGATAGATGATGATCAACCATATTTGGTATATTTTGCCGGCAATGATGTTTGCTTTTTCGACTCATTGACCGAAGGTTTAGCGAGCCGTGGGCCGCAGGTATCCGCCGTTTATTGGCGCGTGTTATTGTGTTGCCCGTTTAGAGGAAATACGTATTTTTCGGCGAGCTGACACCACATGACAGTGTTTTTGCTGTTATCGTCGAGTGTCATCATGGTCATTAGGGACGTAAACTTACACTCTAGGGATAATATTGAGAAATAATATTGAAATAAATCATGAATCTAATTTTTCTAAAAATAATCTTACTAAACCAAACCACTAAATAAAACGTTGAATGGCTCTAAACTTGAAATTACATTTTATTGGATGACCGACACTATGGGGCAGCTGATATTGTTTTTTCACATTGCTTAGACCGAGCTGACACTTTTTGTGACTTCGACGTTGCCAATGCCATGGAAACCCTGTAAGGCGTGAACATTCCGCAACCATGTGACGTAAGCCGTAGATTTTACTGAGCTGTTACCACCCTAATTTACACTCACTCAGATGACCATGAGGCGCAAGGAGCGATTCCTGATTAGCGTAGGTAGGAGGGTATTTAATAAGGTACTGATAGATTTAAGAGTGAAGTATTTATTCCAACCTTATCCATGTATGTATTGGAGTACTGTTTTTCTTTAGTGTTTGGTTGTTATTGCTTTGATCTTTTCTTCGCTACGGATGTTTAACATCTCGTATTAACTTCAGACAGGATTAGCTAATGAATTAACGTAAATGTAAATGTTAGAAATGACACCGCCGTAAAGTCGATTATACTTGTTGCTGCTTTAAATGTAAATAACCCTAGCCTTGTGAGCAAATTATGTCTTGCCATTTAGTAGATTCCCCGCTTTTCACTATTCGTATTTTTCACTTAAATTTTCTGTATTTCCTTAGGGTGCATTTTAAGTGTCACGTTCTTAGCTTGCTTGCTATTGCATTTTTCTGTAAGAAGGACTTCCAGAGGGCTTAATTTCAATTCGGTTTATTAGATTTATTTATTTATTTATTTATATTGATTTTTAAATTTGTGGGCTAGCCGAGATTTTCAACCCTCTGAAGTAGGATAGGGGTTTGTTTTTCATACAATAAATTGCTTACGAGTTTTACATAAATCTGGACGATTTATTTCTAGCTTTGTGTTTTGGGAGTGTGTTTCCTCGGGCTCCTCTATGACTTTTTCTTCACTCAACTGTTCGCCCTGAGCTATCAGTCTCGGGCCGGAGCTAGTCTAAGGTCGCACCCGATCCTTTCAGTGTGTGGGATAGGAGGATAGGGAGCCCAAAAGGGTCATCAGCGGCAGATGATCCCCTGGCGACCTTGTCTAACGGGCACAATATAATGCAGGGTGTGTTAGTCACTACAAAATTGCGTCAGGGAAGTCAATCTTCTTTTGCAGTTTGATGCATGATATCGGTCACAGGGCTCGTTACACAATTCACATATGCATGTAGTTTAATCCCTGTCTCTACGGATAATAGTTTGATGTCCTTAGTGTGTCAAAGAGATCGAGACTCGTTTACGAACTTACGATGGAAACTTTTCTGATAGAGGATCTGAGATACAATGTTATTTTGCAAGCATGTGCTGCATACGAACAACTGCTGCATAAGCCACGGAAAAAATAGGGATATTTGGGAAGACTTTTACTCAACGGAGGACATAATGGATCGGAGATGGATGGATACAGGTTATCAACTGAGACGTAAATCACAAGATTGGCTGTTCACGGGTTCCATTTTAAAATGTGTAGGAACAAAGCATTTCATGAACCTAACATAAACTGTGTATGTTGGCTACGGTATGTGACCAAGTCTGTGAAAGGTATATTCAGAAGTGAACCTCGAGAATCTGTTCAGTCAGGGATTTTATTAAGGATTAACACTTATATTCTGTGACTAGCAGTAGTGCCCGGCTTCGCCCGGTGGATTTATTTGTTTTATGGATGATAATGAATACACTACAGAACTGGCACATGATACTTAAACTAACAGAAACATATTTTAAAAATATAACTTTTTGTGGTGGTGGTGGTGGTGGTGGTGGCGGGGGTGGTGGAAGTGGGGGTGATAAGTAGTACAGTATAATGGACGTAATATTCAGTTCATTTTTCCGTAATGAAAATAAAGAATAGGGAAACGGTTATTTTGTAACTACAGCACTGACACATGTAATTTACGAACAAAATTTTAAAAAATGATTAAAAAGAGGAGGAAGTGAAATAAAAGACACTGCCTAGGGCCTATATCTCATTGGCTGTTAGAAATGTAGTGACCAATAGTGTCGTCTTTAGTCGCATAGCTCCGTAGGAAAATAATCAGAGCACTTTGGAAAACTTCGGCTGTCCCAAGCTACTGAGGTAGCAATAGTATCATTTATCGCCACATAGCGCTCAGCGATAAGGTTCGGAATAAATGAAGGTAAATTTGAAAGCACCAACGCTTATTGCAGCTGGCAACCTCAGTGTACTGCATCAACACCATTGCACTTATACAGAGGCATGATATGTTCATGATGATAACTGTTTTAAGGGGCCTAAGAGATCCTTTTGCACTAATTACTCCCCGTGACTGCAATTTATGAACAGCACAAGATGCAACTATTTTCGCAATTCTGCACCAGAACACTGGTAGGGGTGACGTGATGCAGCCCGAACTTGCCCGTCAACAATAGACTTATTAAAATACTCTTACAGTTTCACTACTACGGACATGAATGGTTCTAGGGCCTTAATACGTGGTTTTCAATTTTTTTTGGTCTGTTATTCTAAATGTAGAGAATGGAGAGCGTTGTCCAAAATATCAAGTGGACAGTGTTACCAGCAGGGTTTCAAAGTATATGTAAAATTTGGTGCAATTAGGAGAAACGGTGTGGATTTGTGATAAAGGGCCTAAATGCAGGGAATGGAGTGGTCTGTCCAAAATTTAAAGTGGACTGTGTCACCCGCAGGGTTCCGAAAGGTAAGTATACAAAATGTGGTTCAGATCGGTGAAACGGTGTAGATTTGTGCCAAAGGACTTAAATGAAGGGAATGGAATGGTCAGTCCAAAATTTCAAGCAGACAGTGTTACTCGTCGGGTTCCAAAGGGTAAGTATGTAAAATTTTGTTCAGATCGATGAAACGTTGTAGATTTGTGCCAAAGGACCTAAATGCAGGAAATGGAGTGGTCTGTCCAAAATTTCAAGCAGACAGTGTTACTCTCAGGGTTCCAAAGGGTAAGTATACAAATTTTGGTTCAGATTGGTAAACAGGTGTAGTTTTGTGCCAAAGGGCCTAAATGCAGGGAATGGAGTGGTCTGTCCGAAATTGCGTGCAGACTCTGTTACTGGTAGGGCTCCAAAGGGTAAGTATACAAATTTTGGTTCAGATCGGTGAAATGTTGTAGGTTTGTGCCAAAGGGCCTAAATGCAGGGAATGGAGTGGTCTGTTCGAAATTTTATGTAAACAGTGTTACTCGCAGGGTTCCAAAGGGTATGTATACAAATTTTGGTTCAGATCGGTTGAAAGGTGTAGATTTGTGCCAAAGGGCCTAAATGCAGGGAATGGACTGGTCTGTCATAAATTTCACGTAGACAGTGTTACTCGCAGGGTTCCAAAGGGTAAGTATACAAATTTTGGTTCAGATCGGTGAAACAGTGTACGTATCACTAACCATAACGCCAGCGCATGCGTATAGAACAGTTCGGGAGCGCTTGTTGTACAGACTTACTGAACAAAAATCAATTTTTAAGGTTACCTGAGAGGTGTAGCCTAATACTACATAGCCTAAACTATTCCTCTTGAATCTGGCTATCATATAAAAAAAGAACATTTCGATTCGGACTGGTAATTCCAGAGATTAGTGCGTTTAAAGAGACAAACACACAGACAAACTCTTCAGCTTTATTATATTAGTATAGATAGGTGTTGTATATTACGCACATTGTGCGCAAAAAATCTATTATTATAATATCAAATCCCAGCAACAAACGGAAACAAACAATATGTCGGGCATAGACACATGCCATTTTCACACATTTTCACACTGTCGATACCTGCATCAAGGTCTTAATCAGATGACCTCGCTGTTCCGCCACTTAAAACAGCAATGACTAAGGTAACTAACTAACTAACTATCTAACTAACAAAGACCTTTACTCTGTGTTCACAATGGGATTTATTCTGAATGGCTTAGGTCACTTGGGCAAACTAATTGTGGGGATTGCATAAGATGATCTTTAATTAATTGGTTCTTGCAAGGAAATAAGCAGAAAACACGTTGGCAGCATGCGGTGCAAGAAAATAAAACCAAAGACCTAAAAGTAAGATTGGCAACTCATTACGGAACGGTCGTCCTATTAATTGCTCTCTGGTTATACGAGTTCCTATTTTTTTTAACTTTCTGGCTCTACTTTCAAACAGCTGTGGGAACCAACTGATGTGCAGTGGAATAGCATATTCATTAATAGAATAGTTCTGTAGTTTTCAGCTTTTGTTGGTCACAAATTATCGGTGTTAGCTTCAGATTATTTAGACGTGTCACTGATGACACAAATACATACATCGTAATTCTTACAGAGCAAGAAATATGCTCCTGCGAATATTAAGGTAATGCTACTTTAATAGGTTAATGTCACTATTCAGTAGTGACTTTGGAAATCCAGTTATTTTATTGCTGATATTTGGAATATTTTTAATGGTTTGTGAAATCTTTGAATGCTTATCAATGGCAATGTTCAGTGATATTTTCCTGAGTTTTCCCTCATAGTTCTATAAGGTATAATTGTATTACACAGCGTATGCTTACAGCCATAACCTTATTTTGCCATGGGTTATTGTGTATTTTGTACACATAGGTTATAATCAGATTTAGGCTATATATCTGGGTATTTTCGTACAGAAATGTTATCATAAGTAGACACACGTCTTTGAAACTCTAGAATTAGGACTCCACATCGTAAGGATCGTATATTGCATCACATAAGTTACATAACTGTAGCAGTTTGTCATTCGGTCGCCTTTATTTTTTATGAAGTGATGTTTAGTTTTTGGACATCTTTTATATTCCCCATTTTACGATTATTTTTACACTTTTATTGCGAGCAATTAACACGTCGATGAATAATGTTTCAAGATTTTATGCTATTTTATTTCCATAGAACACAGCTTTTTGAGGGTTGACTTCACTCGCATTTACTCATAGATACCTCTTGGAATTGGGACGTAATCCACATTAACAGTTCACGAAGTTCCGCCCACAGATGTTACGCAAAATGTTGACGGCTAGGGCAAGATATGAGTGAAGGATACGTCAGTGCCAATGGTAAGGCTCGTGCATCATTCCCCCATTTTGGTAAATATTGAGCCCGTTTGGTCCGGAGTGCCATAGGACTGGGAGCCGCCTCAGCCACCATGAAGTTCCTTTCCAAACGAAATCACACAGTAAGAGGTTTGGATGTGCATCTAGATTAGCTCAAAACAAGAAACTCAATCTAGGGTAGTCTTCGTTTTTTTTTTGGTGATAGGTTGAAGTTCAAAACCAGCCCAGAATGCACACCCTTAAGGAAAAATAAATCTACTAAATGATCCAGGGTTATAGACCTATACAAATTTTCGAAAACTTATTTTAAAATTCAGATCCTTAACCTACTCTATAGGGGATCCCTGGCTATTCCATTAATTAATCTAACTCAAAAATATGCCCCCAAACTATTACAAAATATTCCCTGTAGAAGTCCTATCCACAAGAAAAATATGCGATCAAACCAATACGTGACACGTAAATAAATCCCTAATCAAATACAATATCCCTTTAGAATAATAATAATAATAATAATAATAATAATAATAATAATAATAATAATAATAATAATAATAATAATAATAATAATAATCACACTAGATCCTAATAGCAAGTCAAACATTTCCATCTCATACAAAATTTCATTTACATTTAACAAGTCGCACGGATAAGAATTCGTTGGTTCCTTAGTTTAGGGCCTGCGACAACGCGGTCATGTAGCCCAGTGTAACGTACTTTGGGTATCTGTAGAATCTGTCTGATAACCGGTGTTAATTGTGATGTCTGTATTAGTGTGTGTTATTGTAATTCAGGCAAGGACTACAGACGATCAAGTAGTTTCCCACTTTTGCCACCAAATGCTACCGTCTTCGACAGCTAGTTGTGAACTTGGCTACTAGATTCCATTACAACCAGCACCTGGCGACGAACGTTGGAACTTAGAGCGTATCAAATCTAACCTACAAATTATTAGCTTCACACAGATGTAGTTAGTGGAAGGTTCTTTTGCATGCCATAAATCTATGACATGTGCCCGCCGGCTTTTCCCCACCGAAGGAAGGCATACTGGGGGTTTCTTTAACGCTTTTTTAACATCCGACGAGTTCAGCTGAGTTTGAACCCGCAACCTTGGGCATAGAAGATCAGCATGCTACCAACTACGCCACCGAAGCTGCCACGAATAAGAATATTTAAGGTATGATGGTATCACATACAACATTTATCTACGTTGGGGCAAATGACTTCGTAGTTCCGCCCCTTAAAACCTCAATAACTTACTTACTATCTTTACGTTACATTTAGAACTAATCCTCACTTGAAGTTAAAATGATATTTTAAATTTAAAATCCATAAAAGAAATCAAAAATGAAAATTTAAAAAAATCTAAACATTCATTGACATCATCCTATCAATAAAAATAAACATATCTAAATATTTACACTTATTAAATAATAACACACGAAATGCTCTCCTATAGGCGCTCTATTTGAGCTCTACCTACTCAGGATAAGTCACTGTTTGTGACCTATCGTCATCTATTCATGGATGAATTTACGACGCCAACTGCAGTAGCTGTATCGACTCACGTTGGGAAATACAGTACACAATGTCTGTGATGTTCCATAATCGTATCACATGTGATTTGTCTCAAAATAGAGATTTCTTGTCTCACCATCGCGGATAGAAACTCGCGGTTGACTGTCCATAGTAAATTTATAATCAAACAATTAAGTTCATGTATTATTTAGTTGGTAGGTTCAGGGTGTTTTATAGCCTATCACATTTTAATATGAATCTGTCAAATTTTCATGATTATTAACATCTGATTTAATTTAAAGTATTATCCCTTGCATTAGTACATTTTATAGCATTGATTATTAATCTTTTATTCATCAAAATGTAGCAAAAATATCAATCATGGTCCTTGGACTACCGTAATCACTCACATACACTTGGTAATGTGCTTGACTTCACTGTCAATGGTTTCTACAATAGCCTATCATAACAGCTGATCGGAGGCGTGGTGGCGCAGCGGTCAAACTGTTGGCCTCTCACCAAGGAGGACTGGGTTTGATTCCCGGTCAATGCATGTGAGATTTTTCGAAGTGAAAAGCCATGTCATGTGGTTCGGATTCCACGTACAAAAGGAGGCCCCGTGGCTCATAATCACAAGATTTACGTTCACGTAAAACTACAAACTTCCTTTCCTTTCTTTCCTTTTAACAGCTGATCGGATAACCACGATCGCTCTCAAAATGCATTCTCATTTATTTTATTTTTTTGTTTACGGTTTACCCTCCAGGGTTGGCCATGAAGTTCATGGTTTGATTCCATTGTTCAACGAAAATTATAAAAACACAGTATTTACAGAAAACGATACGCAATTTAACAACTCACAGCTTCTACACTGTGGCAGATGAATTCAAAAAGGGCCATATGCTTCTGCCCATTGATTTTACTAATTCTTTCTAACAATAACACAAGTCTTACGAGTCTTACACAAGTTTTGGGCTGTCATTTTCGTACTTCTCCGTACGCTTTAAATACAGTAGAACTAGTAGTTATTATACAAGTTATTTACACACATAGTTCAATAATCAGTTTATCGCTCTTGCACACGTGTTTGGGTGACCACGTTTTCGACAGTCTACTTTACCCAATTTTCCAAAAAAATCGTAAAATTCAATGTATTAGCTCGTAATTTTACTTAGTTGATTTCAACAATATTATAAGCAATTCCCGAGCACGTCGAGTTTTCACGGCAAAATGCTCACGCACGATCGCCTGTTACAAGCGTGGCAACGAAGTGTCTTGCCTCCCGTTCTGTGTCCGCCACTCGGGGTGTAGTTGAGCGGTTTGTGTCGATCTTATGCTCTTCGGATAATTTCTGGGAAAATATACTTTCTGTAAATGTGACATCGGTCACAATATGATATAAGACAACAGCCGTTCTCATCCTGAAATCAATAGATTAATGATTGAGTTGAGATAATCGCATTTTTTCGTCCGTCTACTTTACCCAATTTTCCATTTTCCATTTTTGGTCATAATGTAATCGTAAGTCTCGCGCATGCAGTTGTTGGGTACAGGGAAAATAGAGGAAAAATGCCCCCAATGTTTTGAATGTTCGCCTGACATAGTTTAGCACGTTTCTGTTGGCTTTCCTTCGTTGATTATAATGAGGGTATTGAATCTCCTTGTACCGATATTAATGATTCGGTCCCTTCTTTTGAGCAGCATACCTGTCATCTATCCGCTGTTTTGCTGACTTCAAAATGAATTCAGCATCTGCTCTATCTAGAGACAAGGGAGTGACGTTCTGATCTGAGCACAATGCTTGGTGTAGGGTGTTCTCACAAGACTTGAAATAGTGCCTCATTTTCATCTCCTGTGACCGACATAGAACCTGAAGATATAACAGACCTCTCTACCTCCATTATTACGAGACAGGCATATCCATAGAGCTTCGTGAGTGATGAAGACGGTGTTTTGTGAGACAGGTTGTAATCTTGCGATTAGAACTCTCCAATCATATATTAGACCAGTTCACAATCCCGAAGGTGTAAGTGACTAGTGGAAGGACCCAGGAGTTTATGGCATGAATCATCTTTCGGGTACTGAGCTGTAACTTGCAGATCTTATTGACTCTAGCCAGGACATGTTTCTCTACTGTACTTCGTATGTCAGCATTGTTAATGCCTAGAATTTGCTGAAGACCAAGATACATCTAACTTTCATTAAGTTCTAAATTTCGTACGGTCATGTCTATGAGTTGAAGGTTTTGCTGATTGTCTTGGATTCGTCCGTTTTCGACATGCATTACTGCACACTTATCTATTCCGAACTCCATGTGGATGTCCTAGCTGAAGCTTTGGACAATTTCAAAGACACCTTTCAGTAGGGGACTACTGAGAGTTCTGCCCCACACCACCACCACTACTCCCAATGCGAGCCGATAACTCCCGAACCCATGGTCGGAGATTCACAAATGAGGTGTCTTTGGACTCGAGCTGACGGGGGCTTTGCTATGGACCACTCGTTATATTTTTTTAAAATTTTTGAAAATTTTTGTTTTTGAAAATAGACGATAGTTAAAAACCAAACATGATAGAACGTTGTGCAATAGCTTAAACGAACGATCTATATGTCCTTTATTTTTATAATAAAACTTTTTAATTTTTTATGTTTTTTTGAAAAAAGTGTAATTTTGAAATTCTTATATTTTGGAAACTAAAGAGTTTAAAAAATTTGTTTGACATAAATTAATGGCCCTGATCCCCTCTACCAGCAAAATACATTTCAAGCCTCTAGGACTAAAACTGTGCAGTAGGGGAGTAGTGAGAGTTCTAAATAGTGACACGAGCAGTTCGGCTACGCTGACCTTTTATGTATATTTCGCGAAACCATGGGCATGCGACATATCGTTGGACTCGGGCTGACGTGCTCTTTCCTATGGACCATTCGTTATATACACACATCAAAAAAAGTTTTGCATCACCTCGGTTCCCAGATCTCCGGCATATAGACGTTGACTGTGTATATTGTATCCAAGATACAGTCCCTTTGACTGTTCATAGATGTCACTAAAACTGCTCAAAGATGTAAACAACCATGCATGAGCAGGGCCTATTAGACGGAGGGGGTACGACAGCCGATCAGTTCCAGTCATTCCACCAGGACGAAGGTACGCTGCTCATGTTGTCTGTAGTTCTACCATGCCTAGAAGGTCAATACCGCAGTTCGATCGCGTCCGCATTGTTACTTTGTGTCAAGAAGGGCTCTCAACAAGGGAAGTTTCCAGGCGTCTCAGAGTGAACCAAAGCGATGTTGTTCGGACATGGAGGAGGTACAGAGATACAGGAACTGTCGATGACAGGCCTCGCTCAGGCCGCCCAAGGGCTACTACTGTAGTGGATGACCGCTACTTACGGATTGCCGCTCGGAGGAACCCTGACAGCAATGCCACCATGTTGAATAATGCGTTTCGTTCAGCCACAGGACGTCGTGTTTCAACTCAAACTGTGCGCAATAGGCTGCATGATGCGCAACTTCACTCCCGACGTCCATGGCGAGGTCCAGCTTTGCAACCCCGACACCATGCAGCGCGGTACAGATGGGCCCAACAACATGCTGAATGGACCCCACGGAATTGGCATCACGTTCTCTTCACCGATGAGTGTCGCATATGCCTTCAACCAGACAATCGTCGGAGACGTGTTTGGAGGCACCCTGGTCAGGCTGAACGTCTTAGACACACTGTCCAGCGAGTGCAGCAAGGTGGTGGTTCCCTGATGTTTTGGGGTGGCATTATGTGGGGCCGACGTACGCCACTGGTGGTCATGGAAGGCTCCGAAACGGCTTTACGATACCTGAATGACATCCTCCGACCCATAGTGCAACCATATCGGCAGAATATTGGAGAGGCATTTGTCTTCATGGACGACAATTCTCGACCTCATCGTGCACATCTTGTGAATGCGTTCCTTCAAGATAACGACATCGCTCGACTACAGTGGCCAGCATGTTCGCCAGACATGAACCCTATCGAACATGCCTGGGATATGTTGAAAAGGGCTGTTTATGGACGTCTTGACCCACCAACCACTCTGAGAGATTTACGCCGAATTGTCGTTGAGGAGTGGGACAATTTGGACCAACAGTGTCTTGATGAACTTGTGGATAGTATGCCACGGCGAATACAGGCATGCATCAATGCAAGAGGACGTGCTACTGGGTATTAGAGGTAGTGGTGTGTACTGCAATCTGGACCACAAATGCTGAAAGTCTAGCTGTATGATGGTACAACATGCAATGTGTGGGTCTCATGAGCAATAAAACGAGCTGAAATGTTGTTTGTGTTGATCTCTATTCCCTTTGTATTTAACGGTTCCGGAACTCTTGGAACCGAGGTGATGCAAAACTTTTTTTGATGTGTGTATATATATTTTTTTTTTGAAAAAATTTGTTTTTGATAATAGGTGTTAGTTTGAAAACCAAACATGATAGAACAATGTGCCATGATGCAAACGAATGATCTCTATGTCCTTTATATTTTATAATAAAACGTTTTTATTTTTGAGTTTTTTTGAAAACAGTCCAATTTTGAAATTCCTATATTTTGGAAACTAGGAACTTTACAAAAAAAATGTTTGACATAAATGAATGGCCCTGACCCCCTCTACCCGAAAAATAAATTTCAAGCCTCTAGGACTAAAACTGTGCAGTAGCGCTAGAAGGGGCGTTCTGCTTCCCAGCCTACTTTCCTACGAACTTTGCCAATATCTCCCGAACGCATAGTCGCATTTTAACGAACGAGGTATTCTTGGCGTTTAGATGATGTCCTCTTGGCTAAGCATGTGTGTTGGTATTTTAAAAATGTTTTTTAGAAAATTTTTGTTTTTTGGATTGGCGCTATTTTGGAAACGGTGAATTGAAAAAAAAAATGTTTGACGTTAATGAAAGGTGGATATGCCTTCTAGGCGGGCAGCAAGTTTCAACGGTGTAGGAGGGGGGGGGGGGGGGAAATGATAGCCTACTTTCTCGCGAACATTGGTGATCATTGGTGAACGGATGGTCGGATTTTAACAAATGAGGTGTCGTTGGACTCGAGCTGACGTCCTCTTTTCTATAGACCACTCGTTATATATTTTTGTTGAAAATTTTTGTTTTTAAAGTAGGCGATAGTTTGAAAACCAAACGTGATTGAACGTTGTTCAATAGTTCAAACCAATGGTCTCTATGACCTTGATTTTTTATAATAAAACTTTGTTATATTTTGAATTTTTTGAAAACACTGAAATTTTGAATTTTTACTATTTTGGAAACTAATATGTTGACAAATAAGTTTGTTTGACATAAATGAAAGGTCCCTACCCCCTCTACCAAGAAAATAAATGTCAACTCTCTAGGACAAAAAAAGCTAGTCATTTTAATTTTTTTATTTAAAAAAAGAGTGTTTGTAGACAGAGAGCCGGTAGCGCTTGACGTATGTTGCAACGAGGCTATGATTGGCCATGGTGGATACTGGAAATGGCTATTTCGACGGGGGCGATGTACGGCAAAACGAGGGGTCGCTTTTCGAAATTTTTTCCTATGACGAATGAATGAAGGCGAATATTTTGAAATGTGACAAGCATGCTAAGATTTTTTACCCCTGAAGGGGATCTTTAACGTTTTAGTTAACGGTGATGAGCGAGATCGCTCTCTGTCACAACAGACGGTTGTAGGATATGACCAAGTGATTCTTAGACGTTGACGATCTCGGTGACCGTGCCCGGAAGAAATGAATAGCTATTTCGGTGGGATGGCGTGGGCAGCTTAGGACGGTTGGTTTTGTGACATTTCCTATGACGGATAGAGGCGAATATTTGAAAATGTGTTAAGTGTGCTAGGATTTTTTTACCCCTGAAGGGGATCATTAACATGCTAGTAAACGGTGATAAGCGAGACTGCTGTCTGGCACAGTAAATGGTTTTAGAATATGGAAACCTCTAACATTTGCTCGACCAAGTCATGTGCATGTACGCAAAGAGCCAAAACGGTAAGGTCATTGGCCTGAAATGTTATAAACTAAATATTGAACTGGGTAAAGTCATTTGTTTTAGGATGAAAGTATGAGGTTAACATGATCATGTATTGAGGATGGTCGCTTGCTAGTAATTATTATTACAGTAAACTGTTTAGTAATAATAATAATAATAATAATAATAATAAGACACACACATGTTTTGAATACTAACACGCACACAGTCCAGCTCACTGGTGACTGAATATTGTACCTAGCCAGAGGATTCGTAAGAGCTGTTGCTGGTGCTGACGAGGCAGGAATGTCTACGTCAGCAGGAAGTGTGATATCTTCTTACTTGCCTCTTGGTGGCTAGCAGGTGTGCTGATTAAGCAGAGACGGCCATTTTGGTTCTGAGACAGTAGGACTACCGATGTATAAGAGGTAGCCATTTTGGTTCCTTATTAAAAACATGAAACTAGTATAAGGTACACGATTCAGATTGAGGAATGTGAAGAGGCGTGGGAACACGTGCGAGAGAGAGAGACAGAGAACCATTCAAGGTCAAAACGCTGAGAAAATACAACTTTTTTTTGCTAGGCTAACTGATTACGATTGCGTTAGTCATGCACTTGCCATTTTAGCACACGGACGTGTATAGTAGAGCTGTGGAAGAAAAATCCTTTTATTTTTTGGTAAGTACCTATGAATGATTATTTTAATAATGTCATGCTAATGAACCTTAAATTTGTTGTTATTGATTAGGTAATTATTGATTTTTAATTTATTTATTTGCAGATAACCGGTATACCTTACATGTCTGAGATAAAAGAAACCAGCTTACTTTTGAGCCCACTAGAAGGAAACAGCAGCAAGCCACTGCAAGTGAAGGTGGGATTATTTTTTTAAACTAACATGTTTCATTTTTTTGTTTCATATTTTATTTTATGAAATGCATGTACTAACCTGAATTTAGGTATTTATAACGGTTTATTTTATTTATTTTTAGAAACTTGGAAAGAAAAGCCTTACCGCCGTAGCAGTCGCTGAATACCCGAGACGCAGTAAAGTGCAACCATTGTTTCCAGGCAGTGAACTATTTAAAACTCAGGTAAAAATCAAAAAAATCAAAAATCAACCCCTGGCACTATCCAGCCCATGACGGGCTAAGGCCGACCAAGCGACCGCTGCCCAGCCATTTGGCCTGCAGATATAGGGGTGACGCGTGATCAGCGCGTCGGGTCCCCTCGGCCATTAATCTTGGTATTCGTGATCGGGGCGCTGTCTCACTGTCAGACAGCTACTCAATTGTCCTCACGAGGCTGAGTGCACCCCGTTCCAACCCTCACGTCAGTTTTAAAATCCCTGACGGAGCCGGGGATCGAACCCGGGGCCTCCGGGTGAGAGGCAGGTGCGCTACCCCAACACCACGGGGCCGGCACTAAACTCAGGTAAACCTAATATAAAATGCTATTCCATTTTACCACTACTGAAAACTCTTAGACAAAAAATTCATTACCTGTACATGACTAGGACGATGATTGCTTTCTTGATTAATGACTATGTATTGGCAACCAGTGCAAGACAATATTGGTTGTTTACCGGGTAAGTACAAGGCCATATTGGATTTTGTAAAAAACAAAAATTTTAATTTAACTGACGTGTCGTTCCCTATAATAATAATAATAATAATAATAATAATAATAATAATAATAATAATAATATAATAATAATAATATCATATTAATAATAATATTAATATCGTATGGCTTCGGATGACGGGTGCAAGCTTTGTTATTTGACACACAGAGGGTAGCTTGCAGGTCGAATTTAGTTGTTCCTTGACTATGAATGTCAAGGAGGTTAGATGTTAGATATCGAATCTCCTTAAACTCTATAGTGCTTTCTAGTAGAAAAATGAGGAACTTTATACCCTATGAACGAATATTCACAGGTTTGAACATGATAATCTGAACAAAATGACATGACATTATTATTTTTTGTTTATGTATTGGTTAAAGGGGAATGTAAATGACTGCAACTTTATAAAAAGAAAATAAGTACATGGGTTACAGTTTGTGCCGACATACAGTTTATTATAATTTTTATGGAGTTAACCTTAAAGTTTTATTTACTAGTATTGATTGATTGATTGATTGATTGAGTGATTGGTTATTTTGTTTGCTTTTAGGTGTCGTCTTGCGCCATTAACGTAATGAACAGACAGTGAACAAGCATACATTGTGCTTTAAAGTACTCTGTGCAACGTTAATAACTTACAATAAGAAAAAGTTTTATTATAACACATGGCGTTAGTACCAAATACAACAAGTGAGCAAGTTGGTTTACCACGTGGGTTAAATTTAAAATCAGAACATGATCGTTGGTTAACATTTGAATCCTGGCCTGTAGGCTCTTTGTCGACACATAAACTTGCAAATGCCTTTTTTTTTTACTTGAACCGAGAAGATGTGGTGCGCTGTGTGTTTTGTCGTATTGAACTTTCACACTGGGAAGAAGGGAATGATCCCTTTAGAGACCATTTGCGATGGTCTCCTTGTTGTCCTTACATGCTTGGAAAACAAGTGGGTAACATACCCGTGTATCCATTTTACCGAACCACAAGACCATTGGCCGCTACTTACGTTGCTGAATCACAAATAAATAACAATAATAATTATGTATTACCAGCCAACAACGGTAGTGTCGATATATGTGGTCCATATGCCATAGACAGTGTTGAATTGGCATGTGCTTTTAAAAAAATTGGGAGTTTGCAAAACTAAAGCACTAGCACTCCCAGAGTACAGCTGTGTTGAAAAACGTTTAGAATCTTATAAAAATGTTTGGCCATTAATATTAAAACACCTTACCAAACAGCTAAGTGAAGCAGGATTTTTTTATACTGGTGAAGGGGATAAAACAATATGTTTTTATTGTGGATTTGCAACACGCTCCTTGGTTACCTAACTGTAAATACATGGTGTTGCTTAAAGGTCAGGAATTTGTGAACACTATTCGTAAAGAAAACGTGATTGCAGCACAAGACATAAAAGTGCCTTTAGAGTTAGAACACACGGAGCAAATACATGAGGGTAAAAAAAAAACTTGTCTCACGAACAGATACAAAAGTGTGACCAACAATTATGTAAAATTTGTTATCAAGATGAACTAGGTGTTGTATTTTTGCCTTGTGGACACATGATAGCCTGAGTCAAGTGTGCATTAGAACTCAACACTTGTGCTATATGCAGAAAAGCAGTATCTGCTACAGTTAGGGAATTTCTTGCATAAGTAGTATAATTTATTAGCAATGCATAGTGCAAAATCCCTAATTGCACAATATTATTAAAGCTGTTTTAGGGTGTAATAGATATGCTTTTCTTTTGTTTATAGACTACTACAATGAATGTTTTGAATGCTGTGGATCAAGCATGTGGCTTAGAGACAAAGCAGCTCAGCGAATTGCCAACACATATTCCATTCCGCATTATCAAGATTCGGAAATTGAAAACAGCATATGGTGATCGTGTACTTTGTGTATGTGAAAACTTTGAGACATTTCTGCCTACACGGTTTAATGATATGTCGGAGAGTGTTTTTGATGAAGTCAATAATGCTGTGCAACCTGTACACTTAATTTATGAAGATTTTAAAAACAATTGGTGCATGGTCCGTTTTAATTAAATGAAAAAAAATGTGAAATAATAATGGAAAATATAATTAATGACAATGGACTGAAAGAAAAAAAATATGTGTATAGGATAATAATGTTTTAGTTTTTAGTATTGTCAAAAAATATTATCATGAAACAAAAAATGTATATAAAGTTTGTAAATAAATGCAAAATGATGTTACAATGTTGTTTTATTTTATACAAAGTTAGAATATTTAACATTGCATAGTATTCATGATTGTGACAATAGATGCACACTTAATACAACTCTTTCTCTCTTTACAATAGTCTGTTATAGTTTTTAAACACATGGCTTGTTGTAGATCTTTTTATAGCAATGTCCATTCACTGTTGTTTTCAAAAACTGGGGTAGCCGCAATGGTTTTATAGGCATAAAACCTTATTGTTATTACTATTTAGTCATTTTGATCCTCTTGCAATACTACGGTACCATTTTGCATATCAAGAGCAGATGACCTAGTTATTCCACTCCTTAAAACGACGACAACAACAACACTACCTCTTGCATAGTTTGTGATGTTGATGGCTCTTGCGGTGTGGAAGACGGACTAAACATAACTTTTAGAACAGGGGTTAAACGTTGCTCATTAAGCAATCCACTATTTTGAGTAGCAATATGGGTTTCTTGATTTTTTGTCGACGGCAACTGTGTTTCATGCAGTACACTACATTGATGATCACTGACACTTAAAACCTCACTATGTTTACTTTTTCGGTCACCACGACAATGCTTGGAACGTTGTTTTGAACAGCGCCAAATAACAGTTCCGTTTTTATTGGTTCGTTTCACAATGTATGAATATCCTTTATAGTATGCATAAGGCTTAGCATACCTAGTCACTGATATTTCCATGTCAACTGTCAAGCATAGACTAAGCTCTAGTAAAGTCAACTTGGTAATAAGAATAATAGTTTAATGTGAGAGCAAATATGGATCCAAAGAGCTCAGGTAAAAGTGGAAGCAAATAAGCAAATATAAGAACCAAGAGTGGGGGTAAAAGTGGTCGCAAAGTGGTAGAGCCATTACACAATAATTTTAGCACGACGTAGCTCTTGTTAAATTTCTTTGATTTCCCAATCGTGACCGGTATGCCCAGTTTGTTGTAAAGCATGCAAGTGTCGCAGCCGTTGAATTAGCTTACTGGGTTTGTTCCAGTATACAAATTTAACAAATGAATTTTTAGGTGTAAACAAAGCATTACCATCATCATCATCATCATCATCATTATCATCATCATTATCATCATGATCATCATTATCATCATGACCAGAATCACTATTACTATATAGTCCTTTTTGATCCTCTTGGAATACCACTTCATTTATAGTCTGCGTTGATTTTGATAGTGTTAATGGTTTCTTGGACGTTGACAACTATCTTAACATGACTTTTTGAGGACATGATAAGTCCTTTTGAACAAACACTGCACTATTTTTAGCCGCAATATCGTTTTCTTGAACTTGCTTTTTAGCATTTTGATAATTGTTTGTAAACAGCAACCGTGGTTCGTTTGGAGCACTACATTTATGAACACTCACACTTAAAACCTTTCCATTTTTACTTTTCAGATTGCCTCGACATTTTGTCGACCTCTCTTTTGAGCATCGCCAGATTATTATTCCTTTCGCATTCTGACGATTATAGGTATAAGAGTAGCCTTGATAGAGTGCACGTTGCCTACCTTTGTTGGTTGTAGTAAGTTCCATAGTAGTAACTGATCTGTCAGTACGATGTTCACACTACAAAGGTTACAACTGTTTTGCTGATGGAGTGACCTACCATAAGCTTATATATTGGCTTATGTGTTGGCTTTTTGTGTTGGCTTTTTGTGTTGGCTTTTTGTGTTGGCTTTTGTATTGGCTTTTGTATTGGTTTATTTGACAAGTTATTTTTGTCAATGTATTTAGTGGATTTTTTTCTTGGTGTTGGAAAGTATTTGAAAGAGAGGGAATATTTAAAGACTTAACCTCAGGTCAATAACCTAACCTAACCTAACCTAACCTAACCTAACTTTACCTAACCTAACTTCACCTAACCTAACCTAACTTCACTAACCTAACCTTTCAACTCTCAGATGATAATTAAATTCTGGGCATAGTCGAGTTGGAACCCAAGACCTCAAGGGTAAAAACCAATTATTTTTGGTAGCTTATTTTGGTAGCTTATTTTCATGGCTAACCTAACTTTACCTAACCTAACCTCAGCTCACTTTGGATATCGCTAGTAAGTGTTCATATCCTCCGCTAGGTGGCATGTTTGTTGTTCAGGTAGTGCTCATATTTACCGCTAGGTAGCGGAAACATACTTTGTGTGTTGCATGTGACTCTTGTGAAGTTTTACCGCTTGCATGACGTGCTTGTATAAGTTCTATATATAAACTCAATATACAATAAACCAATACATGTTCAGAACTAACATGTATAGCCAGGTTTAGGGTATATAGGAGACCCTTAGCAAGAAAGGCTGTCTAACGCACTAGTCTACAGCCAGCCTCGTCATACGCAGTAAGCACCTGTTGGCAGTAAATCCTATACCACGTTGTTCATAACATGGCACTTAAACAGGCTCTAGATCATGGAATAAAATTGGTAAAAAAAATCAACGTATGCCTTTAGCCAAGGTCTTTGTTTAAACTTTAACACAAAAGCCAACACATGAAATCATCGTGTGTTAAAGTTTAAACAAAGACCTTGGCTAAAGGCATACGTTGATTTTTTAACCAATTTTATTCCATGATCTAGAGCCTGTTTAAGTGCCATGTTATGAACAACGTGGTATAGGATTTACTGCCAACAGGTGCTTACTGCGTATGACAGGGCTGGCTGTAGACTAGAGGGGTAGACAGCCGTTCTTGTTAAGGGTCTCCTATATACCCTAAACCTGGCTATACATGTTAGTTCTGAACATTTATTGGTTTATTGTATATTGAGCTTATATATAGAACTTATACAAGCACGTCATGCACGCAGTCAAACTTCACAAGAGTCACATGCAACACACAACGTATGTTTCCGCTACCTAGCGGTAAATATGAGCAATACCTGAACAACGAACATGCCACCTAGCGGAGGATATGAACACTTACTAGTGATATCCAAAGTGAGCTGAGGTTAGGATAGGTAAAGTTTGGTTAGCCATGAAAATAAGCTACCAAAATAAGCTACCAAAAATAATTGTTTTTTTTACCCTTGAGGTCTTGGGTTCCAACTCGACTATGCCCAGAATTTAATTATCATCTGAGAGTTGAAAGGTTAGATTAGGTGAAGTTAGGTTAGGTTAGGTTAGGTTAGGTAAAGTTAGGTTAGGTAAAGTTAGGTTATGTTAGGTTAGGTTAGGTGACGTTAGGTTAGGTTAGTGAGCTGAGGTTAAGTCTTTAAATATTCCATCTCTTTCAAATACTTTCCAACACCAAGAAAAAAATCCACTAAATACATTGACAAAAATAACTTGTCAAATAAGCCAATACAAAAGCCAACACAAAAAGCCAACACAAATGCCAACACAAAAAGCCAACACAAAAAGCCAACACATAAGCCAATATATAAGCTTATGGTAGGTCACTCCATCAGCAAAACAGTTGTAACCTTTGTAGTGTGAACATCGTACTGACAGGTCAGTAACTACTATGGAACTTACTACAACCAACAAAGGTAGGCAACGTGCACTCTATCAAGGCTACTCTTATAACTATAATCGTCAGTATGCGAAAGGAATAATATTCTGGCGATGCCCAAAAGAGAGGTCAACAAAATGTCGAGTCAATCTAAAAAGTAAAAATGGAAAGGTTTTAAATGTGAGTGTTCATCAATGTAGTGCTCCAAACGAACTACGGTTGCTGTTTACAAACAATTATCAGAATGCTAAAAAGCAAGTTCAAGAAAACGATATTGCGGCTAAAAATAGTGCAGTGTTTGTTCAAAAGGACTTATCATGTCCTCAAAAATTCATGTTAAGACAGTTGTCAACGTCCAAGAAACCTTTAACACTATCAAAATCAACGCAGACTATAAATGAGGTGGTATTGCAAGAGGATCAAAAAGGACTATATTGTAATAGTGATAATGCAGGCGCGGATTCAAGGGGGGGGGGGGTCACGGGGGTCATGACCCCCCCCCAAACGGAGACCAAATTTTTTTGCAAACTCAAAAAACGAAAACACAATTACCAGACAAATAAAACTTAACGAATTTTAACTGAAAAACAGGTTTTTTTTTCATTTTATTCAATACTTAATTATCTTTATTGGAATTATTATGTTCTGTTACAACTGTACATATTTACAACTTCAAACCCCTTGTATAAAAACTATTATTTATATAACAAAATCAACTCGTCTATTTTGTTTAGCAAACCTTGTGATTACCGAATCGATGTTTATAGTGATGTCACGATGAATGTGCAGCAATGCACGGATAGGAAACTGGGGCCTTTTTCGCACCAAACATTTTTGCCGCCGTCCAAACTGCAAGCTTGGTAACCAATTTAAGCTGTGACTTTCTCCCTTTGTCGGTACCAACTCGACTTGCCGAAACTGTAACGTACCTTGATCCTTTTCTCGAAGCTCGATGTAAAAGTCGCAAAACACGCCGTTGCAATTTGTACGAATATTTTTGGTGCGCTAAACGCTTCAAATTTCTATCCATGAAGCTTGCAAAAAAATTGGTCTGGTTTTGTACGTTTGGCTATTTTGTGATTGCGTTTTTAGTGATACCATTTTTCTTAACAATTTCGATTCTCTGACCCCCCCCGCCCGCCCCCCCCCCCTCCCCCCAGATAGCCAAACTCTAGATCGTTTCACTGACCCCCCCAAAAACCAAACTCTAGATCCGCGCCTGTGATAATGGTCATGATGATAATGATGATCATGATGATGATAATGATGATGATGATAATGATGATGATGATAATGATGATGATGATAATGGTAATGCTTTGTTTACACCTAAAAATTCATTTGTTAAATTTGTATACTGGAACAAACCAGTAAGCTAATTCAACGGCTTCGGCACTTGCATGCTTTACAACAAACTGGGCATACCGGTCACGATTGGGAAATCAAAGAAATTGAACAAGAGCTACGTCGTGCTAAAATTATTGTGTAATGGCTCTACCACTTTGCGACCACTTTTACCCCCACTCTTGGTTCTTATATTTGCTTATTTGCTTCCACTTTTACCTGAGCTCTTTGGATCCATATTTGCTCTCATATTGAACTATTATTCTTATTACCAAGTTGACTTTACTAGAGCTTAGTCTATGCTTGACAGTTGACATGGAAATATCAGTGACTAGGTATGGTAAGCCTTAGGCATACTGTAAAGGATATTCATATATTGTGAAACGAACCAATAAAAACGGAACTGTTATTTGGCACTGTTCAAAACAACGTTCCAAGCATTGTCGTGGTGACCTAAAAAGTAAAAATAGCAAGGTTTTAAGTGTCAGTGATCATCAATGTAGTGTACTTCATGAAACACATTTGCCGTCGATAAAAAAATCAAGAAAACCATATTGCTACTCAAAATAGTGGATTGTTTAATGAGCAACGTTTAACCCCTGTTTTAATGTTATGTTTAATCCGTCTTCCACACCGCAAGAGCCATCAACATCACAAACTAGGCAATAGGTAGTGTTGTTGTTGTCGTCGTTTTAAGGAGTGGAACAACTAGGTCATCTGCTCTTGATATGCAAAATGGTACCGTAGTATTGCAAGAGGATCAAAATGACTAAATAGTAATAACAATAAGGTTTTTATGCCTATAAAACCATTGCGGCTTCCCCAGTTTTTGAAAACAACAGTTAATGGACATTGCTATAAAAAGATCTAAAACAAGCCTTGTGTTTAAAAACTATAACAGACAATTGTAAAGAGAGAAAAAGTTGTATTAAGTGTGCATCTATTGGCATAATCATGTATACTCTGCAATGTTAAATATTCTAACTTTGTATAAAATAAAACAACATTTTAACATCATTTTGCATTTATTTACAAACTTTATATACATTTTTTTGTTTCATGATAATATTTTAAGACAATACTAAAAACTAAAATATTATTATTCTATACACATATTTTTTTCTTTCAGTCCATTGTCATTACTTGTATTTTACATTATTATTTCACTTTTTTTTTCATTTAAATAAGACGGACCATGCACCTATTGTTTTTAAAACCTTCATAAATTAAGTGTACAGGTTGCACAGCATTATTGACTTCATCAAAACACTCTCCGACATATCATTAAACCGTATAGGCAGAAATGTCTCTAAGTTTTCACATACACAAAGTACACGATCACCAAATGCTGTTTTCAATTTCCGAATCTTGATAATGCGAAATGGAATATGTGTTGGCAATTCGCTGAGCTTCTTTGTCTCTAAGCCACATGCTTGACCCACTGCATTCAAAACATTCATTGTAGTAGTCTATAAACAAAAGAAAAGCATATCTATTACACTCTAAAACAGCTTTAATAATATTGTGCAATTAGGGATTTTGCACTATGCATTGCTAATAAATTATACTACTTATGCAAGAAATGCCCTAACTGTAGCAGATACTGCTTTTCTGCATATAGCACAAGTGTTGAGTTCTAATGCACACTTGACACAGGCTACCATGTGTCCACAAGGCAAAAATACAACACCTAGTTCATCTTGATAACAAATTTTACATAATTGTTTGTCACACTTTTGTATCTGTTCGTGAGAAAAGTCTTTTTTTTTACCCTCATGTATTTGCTCCGTGTGTTCTAACTCTAAAGGCACTTTTATGTCTTGTGCTGCAATCACGTTTTCTTTACGAATAGTGTTCACAAATTCCTGAACTTTAAGCAACACCATGTATTTACAGTTAGGTAACCAAGGAGCGTGTTGCACAAAAGGGTCATCAGTCATTTGCCAATCCTTTAAAGCAAATCCACAATAAAAACATATTGTTTTATCCCCTTCACCAGTATAAAAAAATCCTGCTTCACTTAGCTGTTTGGTAAGGTGTTTTAATATTAATGGCCAAACATTTTTATAAGATTCTAAACGTTTTTCAACACAGCTGTACTCTGGGAGTGCTAGTGCTTTAGTTTTGCAAACTCCCAATTTTTGAAAAGCACATGCCAATTCAACACTGTCTATGGCATATGGACCACATATATCGACACTACCGTTGTTGGCTGGTAATACATAATTATTATTGTTATTTATTTGTGATTCAGCAACGTAAGTAGCGGCCAATGGTCTTGTGGTTCGGTAAAATGGATACACGGGTATGTTACCCACTTGTTTTCCAAGCATGTAAGGACAACAAGGAGACCATCGCAAATGGTCTCTAAAGGGATCATTCCCTTCTTCCCAGTGTGAAAGTTCAATACGACAAAACACACAGCGCACCACATCTTCTCGGTTCAAGTAAAAAAAAAGGCATTTGCAAGTTTATGTGTCGACAAAGAGCCTACAGGCCAGGATTCAAATGTTAACCAACGATCATGTTCTGATTTTAAATTTAACCCACGTGGTAAACCAACTTGCTCACTTGTTGTATTTGGTACTAACGCCATGTGTTATAATAAAACTTTTTCTTATTGTAAGTTATTAACGTTGCACAGAGTACTTTAAAGCACAATGTATGCTTGTTCACTGTCTGTTCATTACGTTAATGGCGCAAGACGACACCTAAAAGCAAACAAAATAACCAATCACTCAATCAATCAATCAATCAATACTTGTAAATAAAACTTTAAGGTTAACTCCATAAAAATTATAATAAACTGTATGTCGGCACAAACTGTAACCCATGTACTTATTTTCTTTTTATAAAGCTGCAGTCATTTACATTCCCCTTTAACCAATACATAAACAAAAAATAATAATGTCATGTCATTTTGTTCAGATTATCATGTTCAAACCTGTGAATATTCGTTGAGTTCATAGGGTACAAAGTTCCTCATTTTTCTACTAGAAAGCGCTATAGAGTTTAAGGAGATTATATATCTAACATCTAACCTCCTTGACTTTCATAGTCAAGGAACAACTAAATTCGACATGCAAGCTACCCTCTGTGTGTCAAATAACAAAGCTTGCACCCGTCATCCGAGGCCATACGATATTAATATTATTATTAATATTACTTTATTATTATTATTATTATTATTATTATTATTATTATTATTATTATTATTAATATAGGGAACGACACATCAGTTAAAATAAAATTTTTGTTTTTTACAAAATCCAATATGGCTTTGTATATTCCCGGTAAACAACCAATATGGTCTTTTATGGGTTGCCAATACATAGTCATTAATCAAGAAAGCAATCATCGTCCTAGTCATGTACAGGTAATGAATTTTTTGTCTACGAGTTTTCAGTAGTGGTAAAATGGAGTAGCATTTTATGTTAGGCTTACCTGAGTTTTAAATAGTTCACTGCCTGGAGACAATGGTTGCTGGGTAGATTATTGGCTGAGGAATAACCCACCCACCAAGGGAAGATGATTAAGAAAAGGAAGTGGGTTTCGGACTGGAGAAAAAGGATAGAGAAATAGGATGAGAGTTCCACAAAAGTTATAAATTTAGCTTTAAATACACTCAGAGGCGGTTGCCACCGCAAATCCGCTCTCTGATACCTAAAGTGGGTACGAACTTGGTCGAAGCTGACGGGAACCGCAGCTAAGACTTGGGCGGTTTGCCAGAGAAAGGCTTTAGTGTATTTCCTCCCAAGCACGCATAAGACTACTATAGGGAAGGGTGATAGTCTGGCAATACAAATAATAGCCGATTTGTTCTGTATTAACGATGGCATGAACTTGGGAAGAGTCAGGGAAGACAGGATCTTGCTTAAACGTTGTATTTCGAAATTATGAATCCAAAAACAAATATTTAATTTATTTAAAAAGGCAAAAGAAGTTTATAACTTTAACAAACATATATTCAATCTAGTTAACAAATTTGGGTCACAGACCTCAGATAGCATTAAACATTTGCGCCAGGCAATTAACAATTTATGAGGTTTTAAACCTTATATATGTACTAAAATCTTCGTAAGATTTAAAAAAGACAAATGAAATGCTTAACTTTTAAACATCAAATTGAGTACAAGAAGTGTACATTAAGGAATTTACAAGTAATTATTTTAGAAAAAGTTACAACTTCGAAAATAACAAAAAAGGAAGCAAGTAAATGAAAAAGAAGTTCCTATTACTTCTTATGTTTATGCGGAATTACTTCTATGACAATTATACAAAAGAGGGCAGGTCACTTACTGTGAAACCTGAAGAAAAAATCAACAAGGAAGGTTCTAGACTTCCTGTATTTAGATAGGAATCACTAGATAAATGGGGCAGGTTACCCTTTCGTGAGACCCAGAAACAATTCACTAATGAGTTAAAAGAATTGTATTCTCTCGTTATAAAACAGAAACAATGTGAGCTTGAACCGTGTACAAAACACGTAATTATACAGAAATTAAGTAATGATAAACAGCAAAATGGAAGGGCACTTCGAAGAGTGACACCTTATGGAGAAGTTACAATTTTATTAATATGTTTTGTTAGTAGAAGGTTGAGGAAAGATCAATGGGATTTAGGATCAATGTTCATGGCCTGATTTAATGTAAACGGACGATCGCGACGCGGTAGAAAAGTGGGACAAGCACTAGTTATCACTATAGTCTTTTAAATAGATGAAAAGTTCACTGTAGAGACACGAAAGTTTATGGAAAGAAAGTTATTGCAATGATGAAAATAACTAGTTGCACTAGGTAGGCGAGAGTCTATTTCTTGAGAAAGTTGGGAATTACAATTAAATGCGCCATAGAACACAACGGTGGACGAAAGTTTGCTATTGCAGTAATTTATAAGGAAGATTCCTCATTTTAAATAGTATTTTCACAAGTGAGTGAAAAATACCCGACGGCAAGACTCGCAGATAAAGTACAGGATCTGGAAGGTTCCAGAACGATCTTAATAGAAAGATGGGCCCAAAGATAATCCAGCGGAGGAACTTGCTTTGTAATTTATAGACAGCGGGTATTAGATAATATCCCACGTGGTGAGAAGATTTCTCATTTAGCAAGCATAAGAAATGCTGCTTTTCACCAAGATTGGCTTGATTAGACAAAAGCCCAACATGAAAAATCCCGCGAAGAATGATTACCGCCCCACAAGTAATCTCACGCTGTCTATAAAATAATCAATAAAAGCATGTAGATAAAATTGATGAAGATGAGGTTAAAACCTTTAGTCTGTACTTATCTTGGTTGCATGTTGAAGGTGAAGTTCCCCTTGGCAATATTTAATATGCCAACATGGCGTAGAAAGTAGAGTTTGCCTCTTGGTTTGAGGGGACTGGCTCGAGTTGAGCCTTAACTGAGTCGACGGCCGGCGCACAAGTGAGAGCTGCTAGACGCAGAAAAGCACTAGCCTAGACGGCATGACCAACAAGGAGTTGAGTGCACTTAAGAGAGTGAGTGCGCGGTTGCTCACGACGCAGAGAAGTGTAGAACTGAAGTGACTGAGCGAGCAGGCTGCGCGCGCGGAAAAGAGCAGTAGGGGGGAGGGGAGAAGAGGGGGAAGCGGGCAAGAGAGGGGAGGAACAAAGAGGTTGCACATAAACATGAAACAACTTTACAAAAATAAATGTTTTTCTTGATGAATGGTCTTCAAAGAGTTGATAGCTGGCGATGGTGACGAGATCTGATGGCCAGATGGAAAAGGAAGTCCTCTTGCACCAGGAAGAATTGAGGAGCTTCAGAGATTCGCTGCTAGATGACGCTAGGTGGGTCACGGAAGATATATATCTAGAACAGACTCATAAAAGATATAAGCGAAGTGATCACCACAGAGAAAATAGAAGATCACTGTTGGTGTTTGACAAAGAGGAAGGAATGAACAAGCAAAAGCAATAAGAATTATATTCTCTTGTACCGTGTATTCCAAGAATACACCAGTTGCACTTTACTGCGTCTCGGGTTTTCAGCGACTGCTACGGCGGTAAGGCTTTTCTTTCCAAGTTTCTAAAAATAAATAAAATAAACCGTTATAAATACCTAGATTCAGGTTAGTACATGCATTTCATAAAATAAAATATGAAACAAAAAAATGAAACAAGTTAGTTTAAAAAAATAATCCCACCTTCACTTGCAGTGGCTTGCTGCTGTTTCCTTCTAGTGGGCTCAAAAGTTAACTGGTTTCTTGTATCTTAGACATGTAAGGTATACCGGTTATCTACAAACAAATAAATTAAAAAATCATTAATTACCTAATCAATAACTACAAATTTAAGGTTCATTAGCATGACATTATTAAACTAATCATTCATAGGTACTTACCAAAAAATAAAATGATTTTTCTTCCACAGCTCTACTGTATACGTCCGTGTGCTAAAATGGCAAGTGCATGACTAACGCAATCGTTATCAGTTAGCCTAGCAACAGAAAAAGTTGTATTTTTTCACCGTTTTGACCTTGAATGGTTCTCTGTCTCTCTCTCGCACGTGTTCCCTCGCCTCTTCACATTCCTCAATCTGAATAAGATTCGTGTACCTTATACTAATTTCATGTTTTTAATAAGGAACCAAAATGGCTACCTCTTATACATCGGTAGTCCTACTGTCTCAGAACCAAAATGGCGGTCTCTGCTTAAACAGCACACCTGCTAGCCACCACGAGGCAAGTAAGCTGATATCACATTTGCTGCTGACGTAGACATTCCTGCCTCGTCAGCACCAGCAACAGCTCTCACGAGTCCTCTGGATAGGTACAATATTCGGTCACCAGTGAGCTGGACTGTGTGCGTGTTAGCATTCAAAACATGTGTGTGTCTTATTATTATTATTATTATTATTATTATTATTATTAAACATTTTAGAAGCCTCCGTGGCTTAGGCGGCAGCACGCCGGCCTCTCACCGCTGAGTCCGTGGTTCAAATCCCGGTCACTCCATGTGAGATCTGTGCTGGACAAAACGGAGGCAGACAGGTTTTTATCCGGGTACTCCGGTTTTCCCTGTCAAAAATTTCATTCCAGCAACACTCTCCACTATCATTTCATTTCATCTGTCATTCATTTAATCATTGCCCCAGAGGAGTGCGTCAGGCCTCGGCAGCCGGCACAGTTCATATCCTCGCCGCTAGATGGGGGGCTTCATTCATTCCATTCCTGACCCGGTCGGAGACTGGAAACAGGCTGTGGATTTTCATTTAATTAAACATTTTACTGTAATAATAATTACTAGCAAGCGGCCGTCCTCAATACATGATCATGTTAACAACATAATTTCATCCAAGAACACATGACTTTACCCAGTTCAATACTTTATTTATAACATTTCAGGCCAATGACCTTACCGTTTTGGCTCTTTGCGTACAAGCACATGTTGGTCGAGCAAATGTTAGAGGTTTCCATATTCTAAAACCATTTACTGTGCCAGACAGCAGTCTCGCTTATCACCGTTTACTAGCATGTTAAAGATCCCCTTCAGGGGTAAAAAAAAAATCCTAGCGCACTTAACACATTATCAAATATTCGCCTCTATCCGTCATAGGAAATGTCACAAAACCAACCGTCATAAGCTGCCCCCGCCATCCCACCAAAATAGCAATTAATTTCTTCCGGGCACGGTCACCGAGATTGCCAACGTCTAAGAATCACTAGTCATATCCTACAACTGTCTGTTGTGTCAGAGAACGATCTCGCTCATCACCGTTAACTAAATCGTTAAAGATCCCCTTCAGGGGTAAAAAAATCTTAGCATGCTTGTCACATTTCAAAATATTCGCCTTCATTCATTCGTCATAGGGAAAAATATCGAAAAGCGACCCCTCGTTTTGCCATACATCGCCCCCGTCGAAATAGCCATTTCCAGTATCCACCATGGCCAATCATAGCCTCGTTGTAACATGCGTCAAGCGCTACCGGCTCTCTGTCTACAAACACTCTTATTTAAAAAAAAATTAAAATGACTAGCTTTTTTGTCCTAGAGAGTTGTCATTTATTTTCTTGGTAGAGGGAGTAGGGACCTTTCATTTATGTCAAACAAACTTATTTGTCAACGTATTAGTTTCCAAAATAGTAAAAATTCAAAATTTCAGTGTTTTCAAAAATCTCAAAATATAACAAAGTTTTATTATAAAAAAAATAAAGGTCATAGAGTCCATTGATTTGAACTATTGAACAACGTTGTATCATGTTTGGTTTTCGGACTATCGCCTACTTTTAAAAACAAAAATTTTCAAAACAATTTTCAAAAATATAACGAGTGGTCTATAGGAAAGAGGACGTCAGCTCGAGTCCAACGACACCTTATTTGTTAAAATCCGACCATCCGTTTGCCAATGATCACCCATGTTCGCGAGAAAGTAGACTATCATTTTTTCCTCCTACACCGTTGAAACTTGCTGCTTTCCTAGAGGGTATATCCACCTTTCATTATCGTCAAACAAACTTTTTTCCAATTCAGCGTTTCCAAAATAGCGCCAATCCAAAAAATTAAAATTTTCTAAAAAACATTTTTAAAATACCAACACACATGCTTAGCCAAGAGGACGTCATCCCAACGCCAACAATACCTCGTTCGTTAAAATCCGACTATGCGTTCGGGAGATATCGGCAAAGTTCGTAGGAAAGCAGGCTGGGAAGCTGAACGCCCCATCTAGCACTACTGCACAGTTTTAGTCCTAGTGGCTTGAAATTTATTTTTCTGGTAGAGGGGGTCAGGGCCATTCATTTATGTCAAACAATTTGTTTTGTTAAGTTCCGAGTTTCCAGAATATAGGAATTTCAAAATTGGACTGTTTTCAAAAAAACATCAAAAATAAAAAAGTTTTATTATAAAATATAAAAGACATAAGGATCGTTCGTTTAAGCTATTGCACAACGTTCTATCATGTTTGGTTTATTAACTATCGTCTATTTTCAAAAACAAAGATTTTTTTTTAAAATATAACGAGTGGTTCATAGCAAAGCCCCCGTCAGCTCGAGTCCAACGACACCTCATTCGTGAATCTCAGACTACGGGTTCGGGAGTTATCGGCTCGCATTGGGAGTAGTGGTGGGGGCAGAACTCTCACTACTCCCCTACTCCTTTCACAATTATAATACCTAGCAGGTACCCGCGGCTTCGCTCGCCATGAAGACAATGTAGATGATGCATTATTGCTGATAATTGGTCTATTCTATTACAGCAATCTCGGCTGGGTGGGTCTATTCCAATTCGGAAAATCCTGATGCCTACAGTATATTGGTATGAGCCGCAAAATAGGAATTCCATAGAGTTGAGAAAGTCTACAGGGTACGATGTTACCTTATGTGAAAACATTTTAAAATTACGTTTTTTGTTTTGGCATGTTTTGCTGAGACATAACGATTTTGTTGTCTGTATACTCGTGAGCGCGGCACATAGCTTACAGTTGCCCATGGGAAAAAATGGTTTTGTCAAAATGTACACCTGCTGCTGTTGTGTGTCATTGCGCTTTGTTAATAGTAATTGCGAATATTGTTTGAAGAGGGAATTGCACTCTTGCACACTGGAATGGCAAATCTAACGGAAAATGTGGAATTAAAAGTATTTTTCCTTAAGCTATTCAGAGTGTAATTTTACCACAATTATTGATTATTCGAACGTCAACATGTCACTATTAATCTACCTATAGTAAAATATCTCTCACCTTGGCCGGTGATGTACATTATGCAGCCTCTTCCAGTGTTACATCCCAGGGTTTGAAATTCTCTAATAACCCTTTTGCCTCGCATGTCTCTCTAAATATTGAATTCCTGATTATTGTGCTTTTAGAGATCTTTGAAAGAGGATGCCCTCACATATGGTGTAGATGCATTGTTAAAGAAAGAAAAAAATACCAGCCTTACAGTAGTCGCATATGATGTGTAACATCTGACATAGAAGAAACCTCACGTCAAATTGTTGATACACCGGTATTGTATACTATTGTTGGCACAAATATTAATCTATTGTAAAAGGGAGTGTTTTACAGATATTGTAGTATATAATACGGAACTCATTTTATTAGATGATTTGTAGCTTCCACCAGCACTAGCCTGAATAAAGAATACGATATGGATCAACTAGATTAATAGACGCGACACCGCTCATAACCTTAAATTCCTTATAAACAGGTCCTCTTCATTCACAGACCAACACGTAATTGCATATGGATTCTGTTAAAATGAGTTATATTGATATGATAAATATCGTTTAAAATGATAATCTGGTAGCAAAAATATCTACCCCGTCCGGGATTCGAACCCAAGATCTGTAGATTCACACTCATAAGCACTAACCCCACGGCTATTTCGACTACGCAAATTTTGTGCACAAGATGATGACTTATTTCCACGTCTCAATAATACTGCATTACGGAATTAAGTTTCATTTATATTTTGCTTGTTTCGATAATGTTCCTGCGTGAAATTGATTTTTAAATGCCTTATGAATAGGCCCTCTTGTGAGTAAAGAGAATGTATTCAGTAATAGTTCATGAAGGCTTGCTCAATTCTCGTATAACCACAACGATTATATTATATTGATGACTGCATTACCGTTATGTGGGTTAATATTTGAATAGCCATTGTGCAGAAACATAATACCGGCAATGCCGACTACTTACAATGTTTGATATTAAGACAATTTACCATTTAAATACTGATACGAAGACTTCAAACATGTACCATGTCATTTGTTTCAATCACTTGACACCAGAGTTCACATGAGCGTTTTCCGTTCAGTATGTCATAATACATTCCACATGGCCGAGAATACGTCATGGTATCAATTTCCGACACCGTGTGCTCATTGTTTCTCGTACCTTTGCCAGCTGGGTCTTGCCCGCTGGAACCGTCGATCGAGTTGGCAGTGCATCTTATACTTCCGTTCGTTCCACCACTGCCAGCTAGTACACTTCCGTTCGATCGATCGAGCGGGCAGTGCATACTTCCGTTTTACACCACTTCCAGCTAGTACACTTCCATTCGATTGATCGAGCGGGCAGTACATACTTCCGTTTTCCACCACTGCTAGCTAGTACACTTCCGTTCGATCGATCGAGCGGGCAGTGCATATTTCCGTTCGATCCACCACTGCCAGCTCGATAGTTCCGATCCACTTCCGTCCCCAATTTTCAAAATCACTCCCACAAAACTATCCAGCAACCGAGCGGAAAGATGTTACACATCAACAAATCATGTTACGAAAATGGACCGTGTAACGCTGTAACCTCTACCGAAAGCTTCTGCAGATTTAACACCAGGCCAATTCTGAACAACAGTTTCTTGAACTCAGATTTGTCAATATTTCATTGTATCGTTCCATGTGTAGTATCTCTACAAGGTAAGTACGCAAAATTTGGTTCAGATCGGTGAAACAGTGTATTTTGTGCCCAAGAACCTAAATGTAGGGAATGCAGCGGGCTGTCCGAAATTTAAAATGGACAGTGTTACTCGTCGGGTTCCAAAGTATAAGTACGTAAATTTTGGTTCAGATCGGTGAAACGGTGTAGATTTGTGCCAAAGGATCTAAATGCAGGGAATGGAGATTGCTGCTGGAAATTTGAAGTGGACAATCTAGGGTACAAGCTATTAGTGTAATCCGCAGTGTTCCAAAAGATATGTACGTAAAATTTGGTTCTGTTCGGTTAAACGGTGTACATTTGTGCCAAAAGGCCTAAATGTAGGGAATGGAGAGGGCTGTCCGAAATTTCAAGTGAATAATGTTACTCGCAGGAATCCGCAGGGGTAAGTAGGCCTACGTAAAATTTGGTTCAGATCGGTGAAACGAAGATTTGTGCCAAAGGGCCTAAATGTAGAGGATGCTGCGGACTGTCATAAATTTCAAGTAGGCTACATAGTGTTACTCGTAGGGTTCCAAAGTGTAAGTACGTTAAATTTGGTTCAGATCGGTGAAACGGTGTAGATTTGTGCCAAAGGGACTAAATGCAGGGAATGGAGAGGGCTGCTTGAAATTTGAAGTGGACAGTGTTACTTGTTGGGTTTCAGAGGGTAAGTATGTAAAATTTGGTCCAGATCGGTGAAACGGTGTAGATTAGTGCTAAGGGGCCAAAGTACGAACATTGAGCTTTATATACATGTATATGGTTGAAAGACAGCCTATGTATTAATCCAGTGTAATCCGCAGTGTTCCAAAACATAATTACGTAAAATCTGGTTCTGTTCGGTTAAACGGTGTAGACTTGTGCCAAAGGGCTTAAATGTAGGAAATGGAGAGGGCTGTCCGAAATTTCAAGTGGACAGTGCTACCTGCAGGAATCCAAAGGCAAAGTACAGTGTTACTTATCAGGTTTCAGAGGGTAAGTATGTACAATTTGGTCCATCGGTAAACGGTGTAGATTTGTGCCAAAGGACCTAACTACGAACATTGAGCTTTATATACATGTAAATGGTTGAAAGACAGCCTGTATGTTAATCCAGGGTATAAGCTATCTCTATTTCAAATTTCATCCAAATCCGTCCAGCCGGTTTAGTGTGAAAAGGTAACAAACATACTCACTCAGTCACACACACAAACGTTCACAATTAGAATATATATAGGGATTAAGGGATACAGAGATTATTATTATTATCATTATTATATACCATTTATTAGTCTTCTCGATGTTCTTTAGGTGAGGAACTTCACACAACTGGGTATTAATGAGGAGACAAACATGGAAGAATGAAGATATTACACATGACCTCAATTTTCATCCTGGTTTATTTTACTAGACAAGGTAAGCTTTGATAAAACCATATATTATCGTGTTGGAAGCCATTTTTATCTTAAGTAATTATGGAAATATTATTTCGTTTCAAAAATAATATGGAAGGGAAATTCTAGTGGAGGAAAGTAGGCCTACAGTAGTTGTAATTTTGAGTACAAAGGAAGGTTTTCTATCGTCTGTCGAAGCGCAGTCTCTTTTAACTACTGCGGCTTTAGAGATGCCAGGACGCCAATAAATTTGCAGATGCGGGTCCCTCGAATATACAGACAGTACCCTAAATTGCCAACTAACTGCGCGGAGATTCCATCCCGCAACATTGGGAACAGCAGACGAGAACATAACCGCTGCGTATCACATAC
Source organism: Meconema thalassinum (assembly GCA_946902985.2). Classification (NCBI taxonomy): domain Eukaryota; kingdom Metazoa; phylum Arthropoda; class Insecta; order Orthoptera; family Tettigoniidae; genus Meconema; species Meconema thalassinum. Next base: position 1,207,730,061 of record OX336388.2, read on the forward strand.
TTACATCTCGCGTCTTTTGCTAACGAGGGACAGACTACTTGGGCTCGAACGGGAGGATGTGGATAATACAAATTTAGATTTAGATACAGTTTTGCCGGTAGTGGTGTGAGTCATTCCCATTCAGAACGCTGCGTCTGACGATATGCACCATCTGTCAGTTGTGACCAGCTGGACCTTCTATCATGACCCTGTGTAGGTATTTCCTGTGGCAGACACTCCGAAGGTCCGGGTTCGATTCAGGGCTCTGCCAAGATTTTAATTCTCCCTAGGCAAAATTGAGAAGAGGTGTACTCGATTCCTACCTCAGCCATCCTGGAAGGGGTTTTCCGTGATTTCCCAAACTTTTATTCCAGGCATGTGCTGGGATTGTTCCTAACTTAAGGCTACGACCACCTCCTTCCTAATCGTACCCCAAGTTACAAATACACACACTAGTACGGCTATCCCAATAACATAGGTTATTACACAAATTCCACACACATCCAAATACACGGTGCTATATGACCACGATGTCGCAGCCTCTAAAATAAGCTACAACAACACATTACTTGACGCTCCATGATAACATTGAAATCGTAAATATCTGTGAGAAGGTGACTTGTTAATGGTCTGTTCACGGAAGTCACATGGTTACCACGTGAAACGAACTGATCTATGCAGGCGTCACTTGGCGCATTTCCTTTGATGTGGCGTCAAGTTACGAGGAACAGGGACTAGTGTCAAGAGTATGTTCTACCCTGGCGCACTCGTACTCGCAAGAAGTAAAACTCATGATACAGTGTTACCACAACCAATACTAACTGCCACGGTAAAGGTGTCACGCGCAGCTTGCCGAGAGCGCGTGACGTCATCGGGCTCAAGAAGCAGAGTTGCTGTGTGTTAAAAGCAATGCGTGGAGCGGTCCTTGCTCAATTAATTTTTATTGAAGCAAGAAAGAGGACGTATAATGATGATATTATATTTAAAATAAATCAGGCCCTAACAATTAAGAAATAGTTTTAACCGACTTGGTCTAAATAAGAAACATAATTCAAGTAAGATACACACGGTCAAATTGTGTTAAAAATTGCCAAATGAAACCTACCTTTCAGGATGTAATTTTGCTCATCTTCTTTAACTTCTTTCGTGTAGCGTCAGCATCCGCACCCGTGGTCCGACCCGATCTCTTAAAGGTGATCACAACACAAAAAGTCCTCTCGGCACGCCGGAAGGCGGAGGTAGATTTCACCGGACAAACTTGGGGATAGGCGAAAATAGGCAGAATATGTAGGTTTTCGTAGAAGGATCAGACTTCATTTATTGCGAGAAAGTATTTTTTATAATGAGATTAATTAACTTTGTTTTTCGTCATTTTATGCATATTTTAAACATTTTATTGTCTTATGATGACGGTAACCTTCTTGTCATTTGGAGTCCATTTTTATACTTGTGGTCACACTGTCCTTATGCAAGGTTTCGACACTGATGTGTAACTATGTAACGGTCTGTTACTTCTTCCCGCAAAATTATATCTCCCGCAGAGATTTTGGTTGGTTCCTCAGTTTAGGGGCTGCGACAACGCGGTCATGTAACCCCGTGCACTTAGGGTGAGTGTAGAATCTGTCGGATAAATGGTGTGAATTGTGATGGCTGTATTAGTCTGTAATTCAGGTAAGGACTGCAGACGGTCAATTTCAAGCAGTAGTTCCTAATGTTGCTACCAGATACTACCGTCAACGACACCTAGCTGTGAACTGGGCTACTAGATGCCACCGCAGCCAGCAACTCGCAACGAACGTTGGAACTTCCCCTCCAAAAGGAAAGCATACTGAGGGATTTTTAGCGCTCTTAGAAAATCCGACGACTTTGGCCGGCTTTGAACCCGCGACCTTGGGCATAGAAGTTCAGCATGCTACCAGTTACGTCACCGAAGCCGCTTCACACTTAGTCAGATGGAAATCTGAATCTGATCTCGTGCAAGTGCGTTGTCATGGCAACGTCTGATGGCTCATCCCTTATCAATTTAGTAGTGTTGCCATGGCAACCACTGATAGCTCTTGGCATTTTCTTATAATTCCGAAATCATTTTTCTCATCCCTTGGCGTAATGGTGGGTCATATCGAAAATTCTTTCAGACAAAAGTTTTAGGTAATTATTAGGGGAATATTGTCAATTTTGTACGGTTTTGATATTGTGCCTATTAAGAGAGATATGATTAATGTTTCCCGAAAAACCCACTTTTTCCCACCCCTTTGGTCAATGGTTGGTACGATAAAAAACTCTTCAAACATAAATTTTTGGGCTTTATCCGACACATAGTATGAACTTTGAACGGATTCGATATTTCATATATTAAGAGAGTTATAGCAATATTTCACTTTTTCAAAAAAAAGCCCCCCATTTTCACCCCCTTCGACCGATTTAGCCCAGTAACGAACTCGAGCGAGATTTTATAGGTAGCCTATACATATTCGGTGAAAATTTCAAAGCGATTGGTGTAAAATTACGGCAGTTATCGTGTCCACAAGAAACTGATATACATATATACACACATATATATATATATATATACATACATAAATTATATATAAACTTTTGAACTGACGGTGGTTTTGGGGTCTGGGGGATGTGAAACGCGAAGATATGTCGAAATTTTCCGGAAGTCGAAACATGGTACCCATTGCAATAGTTAGCTTTCTAATGAAATCTACCTAAAACACATATTTCGTTATTTATTGCTAAATATGCAACATGGAAATTCAATAGCAATGCCGTTAATCCAGTGCCTCTACGTCCAACCGTTCTCAAGTTATGTGCGAAACTAATAACTGCTCGTGACGTCACTGCTCTCTCGAGTCTACATAGCAGCCTTGTTGCTGTGCATAAGCTCGGGAAGTCTTTTCCCGCACTCCATCTTTTGTTGCCGTATTCTTCTGTTGCCATTGTTAGTGTTGGTCAAAAGACTTATAGTGGATGTAAATAACATTCGTCCGTATCAGTTTGAGCCAGAACAAATGACATTATTGCTGATGTCCATTCAGATAGCGATCATGAAATGACCGAGCCGGCATGCGAAATTGGTGTAAGTGTAATGAGTGTTCCATCATGGATACGAATGAAGAAAGTGTATGCTGTTGTGAATTAGACAATGTGAAACATTGAAATCGGAAGAATTTATGTGTATAACAAGAAATCCCTCGTTTTCAAGGATTATTTTAGACCGCGAAGTGTTGACAATGGCAAGGTATAACATGAGCTTAAAAACAATGAACAGGGCAAAGAAAAGTTTACTGACAGCTTTAAATCCAACAAATAGAACTTGGCGATTTATTTGTTACAAGCAGTTCACTTTCTGGGTAAATTCATGGACTGCGATTGGTAAAAATAACAGAATTGTCGTGCCATCATGTGTTGTCAACATCATAAGAAACACATTTCCGGAACCCAGTGGCACCTATGTGGGCTTGAAGCTGTAAATTCAAACAAAGGAAGGTAGTATATTGGCTTTCACGGAGGTATCGCGCAGTTCGATACTCCTGTGGGGGTCCGGGCGGGGACACCAAGAGCCCGCCGATGAGCCAGCTTGGTGTCCTAGGCGAAACCCCCACACAAGACACGGCACAAACCTAGAAGAATTGCTGAGTTTTAAAGTTTTACGTGACCGTGAATCGTGTGATTATGAGCCAAGGGACCTCCTTTTAGGTGGATTCCGAACCACAGGACATTGCATTTCACTTCGAAAATCTCCAATGAATTGACCGGGGATGAAACCCAGACCACATTGGTGAGAGGCCAACATCTTGACCGCTGCTCCACCACGGCCACCGTAAATTAAAACAGTAGAATTATGTAAGAGTGTTCTAAGATTGTTTAATTTACGATAAATATAGACATATTTTTTGATATGCAGTACGGTACATCATTTATTGTTACATGTGAAATCGTGAGAAGTACTTCTTCATCAGGTCGTCCTTGGAAGGTCGAGGTATTGGAGCGATGTTCTTAGGCAGTGACAGATCCATTGCTTCAGCTTCAGGTGAAGCTCTACTATAGTCAGTTTGTGAGAGGTTAATTTTGTTCATTATTGCCTTCTTCCATCCATCGTTTGATGCTTCGTATTTCTGTTTTATCACCCAGGCTCCTGTTGATTTTGAGTACTGAGTTTTGGTACCAACTTTCAATTTATTGATTTTCCAATTATAGTCCAGTGCAGCAATCATTGACCTGAGCTTTAAGCCATTGTACGAGAAATGAACTCTTTTAGGAGCGTATTTCAAACGAAGATTGTGATAACTTTCTTGGTTTACATGTTCCACATCTTTTAAGAAAGGTTTATCTGTAATTATTTTCTTCAATAAATGCACTTGAATTTCCATTAATCCACATTTTCTTTCTCTCTTCTTCCTCTGTTAATGTATCGTGCTCACAGGATTTCCATTCGCCGTTTTCTAACCACTTATGCTCATTTTTTACGCGGTGCAAAATTGACGTAAATTTAGCAATTAACACAGATCTGTTTCCATTACATGTTTGTGCTGCCCACCATAAATCTTTATCGTTATCACTTTTGCTTAATACTTTGTCGAGAAACTCCCTTCGTCTTTTAGTCTCATACCTTTCCGTCCTCTGCTCAGTTCCTGACGAGGAATCCCACAGTGTACTTTGTGAAGCGGCTTGAGTATGAATTAGCATTCCTGCATGAAAAGTATATCCATCTGTCGGCGCCGGACACCTTATTGAAGTAACAGCTCCTGGCTTCAATTTTGGACCTTGTAGCTTTTCCGTAGGCATCAACTTCAATTTCAAAAGTTGCGTTTCATCATAGTCTGTCTTTTTTAAAATGCATTGAACACACACTAGCCCCATTACCGGGAGAAAAATGTTTCCTCTTGCAAAATTGTACCCAACTGCTAAATCTACGTGGCGACTTACTTCGATTTGGAAATCTATGGAAATGTACTTATTTTTCTCTACAGTTTCGGTTTTTACTCGTTCTGTTGTTACAACCGTATACACTACACGAAGGCATTTTGCCAACTAGCTATCATACTCGATTATAATAAACTACACTAATCAACGGAAGAGTGGCAGCGCGCGTATTGCAACTATCAACTGGATGGAGCGGATAGCTCACTCACCGCTTACGGCGCAGTGACGTCAGAGCTACTCGTGTTTCCTTCGTTTACCGGCCTGCGGAGCGGCATAGAGCAAAAGCAAATATATAGTTGAACACTGCCTGATACATATTTTGATTTTGAGGCAAGTTGACTTTTGTGTTTTGGTCTCCTTTAAGAACTCCCTTCTTATTCAGTTCTTTCATTCTAATAAATGAACGCGTTCTCACAAAACATGCAACTGCAAACTCATCGGCCTCACTATATTTAAATCTGACGATATCTGTTAGTTCCTTCATCACTGTCGGATACTGCTTTATATCATTTCCGTGGAACCTTTGAAATTCTTTTTCTAATTCACAAACGATATTGAACCACGCGGGAGATGGGTTCATTAGGCCTCCCATAGAAAAAGCCGAGATCCAGTCTGAATTCCTAACACTAATGCACTTTCCAATTTTTCCACTGTAGTTAAAGGCAGAGACGATTCCCCTTTTTGAAACTCGGTATGCAATATACCCGGCCTACATTTTCAACAAGTCCTTGTCCTCATTATGGAAAAACTGTTCGAGATCTTCCTGGTCAGTAAACTGCTCTATTTATTAATGAATCTACTATAGAGTTAAAATGTTCATACAGAAATTTCCAAGTTAGTTTCAAGTGGCTCTGCAGAGTCATTAGGAATAGCACAGTCTACTTGACCAAGAACTTCTACAGTCAATGTTTCACACTCTTCCATGGGTCAGTTTCCGGTTTTTATTATAGCGTGTGCACTTTTGCTAAATAACAGGGATTTAATTCTCTGTGTTACTGTTGTGGGAAGAGGATAATCATTAAACCGCCCTAATCCTCTGAGAGCAGAGAAATATGATTCTAAAACATCTTGATTACATTTTGATGCTAGCAAATATGTATATCCTTTTCATGTTACGGAATAATCCCTGCAAACTGCGGATTGAAATCATGCATCCTCTTTGGAAAGGCAGCACGATAGACTTCCCAATAACTCTTACTGATAAGAACAGCTCGAACATCTTGTTCATTTTAACATCCTGTTTCTCTAAATGTCCCGTAAGCACTTTTGAGCATGTTTGTTGGATGATGTGGGATTCTGTTATTCAAAACATCACATCCATCATTAACAGTTTCAACAAATTCAACGACATGTTCATTCCCAGGGAAAATATATGATATAGCCTTAGCCAAAGTGCCAGAGAGAAGTTCAGCAGCTTTCCTTACATTTTGTCGTTCACTAACAGTAAAAAAAAGCTTGTAGTTTAACGTGACCGTTAATCTCGAGATCATGAGCCACGGGACACTAACAGTAACTAGCGAATGTTGTTCATTTATTATGTGAGTAAATTTTAATTTCCCACTATTTTGGTATTGCACTAACTCAACGAAGATGTCTTTCGTAACTGTCTTACCGGACGTAAGCCTGTATCTATGGTCTAACAGATGGTTTCTTATTAACTTAAGGATATGAGGAACGTCACAAAATGCCAAATTACACGGTCATCAGCACATGGGGTAGTTATAAAGGATTTCTCTGGACTTATTCCGAGGTCTATATATAATTTTCGGTTGGAACCATCCATATCACTGACAAAAGCTCTTAAGCGAAAAGTCGTTTCCCAACAAGTCTTAACTGTTTTATAAAATAAATCAGTAATGACCGTCTGGTCGAATTGATAATAAATCGGCGTTTCCATTTACCAGTTAAGCTTCTTATCATAATAACTTGTACATTTACATGTGGCCCTCTAAACACATCTTCGACGCTGTCATAACAAATATCAGATTTAACTTTCATTTCGTCAAGGTTCATCACTAAATCCTTCTGAAAGTCATCACTCATAATAATTACTTGGTCCTTAAGTAGGTTAAAAGTGATAGCCTATCCAGAAATCCAGGAGGAGTTGAAAATTGTGACAACCGTCGTGCTATTGTTGTTTCACTTGGGAGAGGGTATTTTAGAGTTTCCCAAACATATGATAAAGCTTTCTTGGAGATACACCGTATTGTAACAGCTTTCGCCACATCTTCTGCAGACCAGTTTGTACACTTTATTTTCAATAAATATTGCTTCTGACAAGTCGAAAATATTTCATCATAGTTTTTTAAATTCTGCTCCAATTTTCTTATTTTGTCTTGGGATTTCTTAAGATATTCAGAAAGTAATTTAATCCTTTCTTTTAATTTTTAATTTTCGGCCAAAACACTACGTAGTTCACACATCAAGGGCAAGTAGTCTTCAATTTGGCGAAACTCATCATTAATCTGACCTCCCTGAGGAAGCTCAAGATGTTGACTTGATTCTTCAACCGAGTTCTTTATTAGGGACTGTAAATCTTTCCTATAATCTCGCCCCTCGGCTCGCGATTTCTCTCGCAATTTTCTGTTGAAGCAGGAATGGTGGGAATTTTTTGGGAAGGAACTGACCCTGTTTTTAGCAATCTCTTAGGGGAAAGACCTAAATGTTCAGATTGTAAATCTCTTCCAAAACACTAGGCAGAAAATGTTCCGAACAAATACGAGCTGTTTTCGAGTTAAACACATCTTTCCTTTTACAAAAATTTACCCATTGTTTGTACAGAGACGGGTCCTTTGGGAATCTGTAGAGTGACAACTTACATTTTTTTGCGTCCCGGGGATGATTTGTACAGCCTGCTACTGTACAGCTCAGCCTAAACACAAGAATACACTTCACTCACGCACGAGTTCACAGGTTGTAAAACATTCTGATAACATGAAAATAAACATTCACCTGACCTACTGTACAGACCGATAGTAATAGACCGAACTTCACTACTCTGACTGGTTACCGTGGAAAAAAGTACGTGCGAGACCCGGCATTGGCGCTCAATGACGTAATCTACGCGGGAACCTACTGCGCATCTCGCTCGTGACACCTACCGCGTGCCAACTGCCATATCTCACCTAAGTACTGAGAAGAATAGCGACCTTTGCTGAATAAAAGATGCACCAGTGGCGATTCCTACTTGTAGGACGTGAGGATCATCCTACAGTCAGCTCTCAGCTATAACTGTTTAAAAAAATGTTTTGTAAAATAGTCTTTGGGGCTACCTTGCGCGCCCTCTCGATAAGCTCTGTCTCGCTATCACTATCAGTACTTGTAACTACTTCTACATTTCACCTCCCGGAGTAGAGAGCTGAGGAAGCAAGCCTTGCATCCTCAAAGCACGTGTTTATACATGGCTTCTTAATGGAAGCCATGGTTTATAGCTTTAGAAATGTATTGGTAGCCCTTGAGGGGGAAGGGGCAGGTTTGGTAGCCTATGTTTAATGGCGGTCTGAGGACGTCGACTGAGATCCTCAAGTCTTGCTATTGGTTGATTTGAAACCAACGCTACGAACGTAGTCTATTGGTTACGGTTTCGCGCGGATAAGTGGATAGCCTGTTTTCAGCGTGTGCACATATTTGGAGTGGTATTCGATTGCATTGTATTGTGTAATGCGAAGCCTCCGTGGCTTAGGCGGCAGCACGCCGGCCTCTCACCGCTGGGTCCGTGGTTCAAATCCCGGTCACTCCATGTGAGATCTGTGCTGGACAAAACGGAGGCAGACAGGTTTTTCCCCGGGTACTCCGGTTTTCCCTGTCACAATTTCATTCCAGCAACACTCTGCACTATCATTTCATTTCATCTGTCATTCATTTAGTCATTGCCCCAGAGGAGTGCGTCAGGCCTCGGCAGCCGGCACAGTCCATATCCTCGCCGCTAGATGGGGGCTTCATTCATTCCATTCCTGACCCGGTCGGAGACTGGAAGCAAGCTGTGGATTTTCATGTATTGTGTAATGCAGGCCACGCCAACGCGAGCACTTAGTGTTTGCGCGCCCCGGTGCCGCACCGAGCGGCACCGGCACCGCGCCTTTCCCCGCCCAACCCTCTTTCTCCACAGTCAGACTTGGATGATGAGAAATGGATCGCTGACCTCGCCTTCGTGAAAGACATCACGGGGTATTTCAATTATTTAAATATCTCGTTGCAAGGCAAAAATAAATTAATCAGTAGTCTACTATGAGTGACCGTACTGAAAGTTTCAAATTGCAGCTTGTGGTGTCTAAAAGTCAGCTTCAAGAAGGAAATAGGGACAATTTTCCCTCACTAAAATGCTTGAATGTAAGTACTTATGAATACATCGGGGAGTACACAAAAGCGTTACAGTCATTGCATAAAGAATTTGAAGATAGGTTTGAAGAAATAAAAAGTAAAACCGGCACTCGAAGATTTTATGGCGCCTTTTTCGGTGCGCCAAGAGGATGCCCCATTAAGTCTCCAAGTTGAGCTGATAAAACTACAGTACGATTCAATTTCGACAGACCACTATTACCATTACAATGGTGATTTTATTTTCTTCTTAGTCGTTTACCCTCCAGGTTGGTGGAACCCACGGACTCAGCGAGGGAACTCACCACTACCGCCTCTACGGGCAGTGTCCTAGAGCTGGGAACAACTAATCGGAGTGGATACAACTGGTGAGGTGTGATTGGCACCTCGCCCAGGCGGCCTCTCCTGCAAAGCGAACAGGGGCCTCATGAGGGAAGGTAATGGATGGTCAGGATGGATAGGCTATTTTATTTTATTTTATAAAGGCGTTGAGGAACAAGAATTCCCGAGGATTCATGCCCTTGCCCTGAAATTTGTTGCTATGTTCGGAACAACGTTCGTTTGTGAACAAATGTTTTAAATTGTGAATATTAACAAAACAAAAACATGCTCAAGATTGTCTGGTGCTTCCTTGGAAGCTATACTTAGGATTACAACTGCCAAAACGATTGTTCTAAATATCGAAAAATTAGTGGCTTCAAGACGATGCCAAAGATAAACAAAGAATGTTGAAAATTAGTGCAAAATCAGGAGCGCAATTAAACTATTATTTCTGTCAGTACACAAAATTGGCATTATTATGATTAGTTTTCATACCGGTACGCTGCCTGACGCGCGCTGATTTGCTCAGCCCCATTCTCCAAACAAAAACACGACTCTCGCCTAAAGTGCTGTGTCTGCACCTACAGCAGAGCACCGGTGCTTTTGCCGGTGCTGGCCGGTGCTCGCGAAGCACCTGAGTTGGCGTGGCCTGGTGTTATGTGTTCGCAATAGTGCTGTGCGATTGAATATTTAATATTAGATCGAGTCTAATATCTCAATTTAGCCCTGCTATAATAATTATCTTAGGTTAATGAGTAGCCTATCCTATTACGTCCTACACATTATAAAAATCACGAGTCGCCACTGAGATGCACTATTGTTAGTATTGCCTAATATTAATTAAATTTACTAAGGACACCTGTTAATACTATATTGTTATATTATTTATTGTTGTAACGTGTTTTTAACCCGTCAATGGGGGTCTTCGTCAGCATGGGTCGCTTTGCAAGCTAAATAGGGCATTTGACGATAAAACATTAAAGCAAATAAATAAATAAATAAATAAAAAGTCCTCTCGGCACGCCGGAAGGCGGAGGTAGATTTCACCGGACAAACTTGGGGATAGGCGAAAATAGGCAGAATATGTAGGTTTTCGTAGAAGGATCAGACCTCATTTATTGCGAGAAAGTATTTTATAATTGGAGATTAATTAACTTTGTTTTTCGTCATTTTATGCATATTTCAAACATTTTATTGTCTTATGATGACGGTAACCTTCATGTCATTTGGAGTCCATTCTTATACTTGTGGTCACACTGTCCTTATGCCAGGTTTCGACACTGATGTGTAACTATGTAACGGTCTGTTACTTCCTCACGCAAAATTATATCTCCCGCAGAGATTTTGGTTGGTTCCTCAGTTTAGGGGCTGCGACAACGCGGTCATGTAACCCCGTGCACTTTGGGTGAGTGTAGAATCTGTCTGATAAACGGTGTGAATTGTGATGGCTGTATTAGTCTGTAATTCAGGTAAGGACTGCAGACGGTCAATTTCAAGCAGTAGTTCCTAATGTTGCTACCAGATACTACCGTCAACGACACCTAGCTGTGAACTAGTCTATCTGATGCCACCGCAACCAGCAACTCGCAACGAACGTTGGAACTTCCCCTCCAAAAGGAAAGCATACTGAGGGATTTTTAGCGCTCTTAGAAAATCCGACGACTTTGGCCGGCTTTGAACCCGCGACCTTGGGCATTGAAGTTCAGCATGCTACCAGTTCTACCAGTTACGTCACCGAAGCCACTTCACACTTAGTCAGATGGAAATCTGAATCTGATCTCGTGCAAGTGCGTTGTCATGGCAACGTCGGATGGCTCATCCCTTATCAATTTAGTGGTGTTGCCATGGCAACCACTGATAGCTCTTGGCATTTTCTTATAATTCCGAAATCATTTTTCTCATCCCTTGGCGTAATGGTGGGTCATATCAAAAATTATTTCAGACAAACGTTTTAGGTAATTATTAGGGGAATATTGTCCATTTTGTACGGTTTTGATATTTTCCTATTAAGAGAGATATGATTAATGTTTCCCGAAAAACCCACTTTTTCCCACCCCTTTGGTCAATGGTTGGTGCGATAAAAAAAACTCTTCAAGCATAAATTTTTGGGCTTTATCCGACACATAGTATGAACTTTGAACGGATTCGATATTTCACATATTAAGAGAGATATAGCAATATTTCACTTTTTCGAAAAAAGCCCCCCATTTTCACCCCCTTCAACCGATTTAGCCCAGTAACGAACTCGACCGAGATTTTATAGGTATACATATTCGGTGAAAAATTTCAAAGTGATTGGTGCAAAATTACGGCAGTTATCGTGTCCACAAGAAACTGATATATATATATATATTTTGTGCCCTTTTAGCAAGAAATATGCCAATCACAGTATACCAGCGTAGCTCAATTCGGGATTTTCGGGGTAGCGGTAAGTTCACCCACTCTGTGACTCACATATTTTGGATTAATTAGAGGATACACTTGCAAAAATAACAACAAAATCAACTCCTATTTTAACACATTTAATTAATCAAAATTATGGCGCTACAAACAATTAAACAATTAAATTACTGACCCATAATCATCTACTTGTTCCAAATGAACAAGGAATAACATACGAATAAAACAAATATTGTATTAAAACCTATGGTTTCCATATAAACCAACAATTCCTAATTATTTTTACTTCCATAAAGCATCAACTGTAAGTTTCATATAACTCCGAGCTCTTTTGGCTCAATGCTTTCTATAATAATGGTGTCATTCTTTGTACACCTCAAATACTATTTTTTTATATTTTCTTAATCATCAAAACAAATGTATAATTACATTTAAAATTACATGTTAATTATCTAACTCAATATTTGGGCATTTCACCTGTTTTCAGCTTTTATCATCTCTCTCTAGTTTTACAAATACATCAAGGTAATCAGGAAATTGTTTGTGTACTCCAGAGTATGAAGATACTTGACACAGTCAAAAAACTATGGTCACTCCCGGAACCTAGTTGCCTTCAATTAACTCATGGAATCCTACTTCCATACAACATTACAATAGGGATTGTTATTTATCTCATATGTCTTATAAGACCATTATCACATAAAAAAAACTACGATCTGAACAGGCAAGCGGAAATATCAATCTACAAGGACCTCGGTTCAACGCCCGGGTCGTTAACAACTTTAAACACTCACGGTGTATTCATTACTCCTTACAAGACGGCCTTCAGACACCCCTCCTGCTCCAAGGGTCTGACCGTGATACTTGAGAGTTATTTATGACTATGCGGGAACCCTCCCGTCTAGCCTAAGCTAGAGCTCTCTTTAATGCTTTTACAAACAGCTTTTCGTTCATTCTCAATTCATTGGGGAGACCTGGCATTCTACTCATCGTTTAAATTCAACAATATTATTGGGCTCATAAACCACATTCGTAATCTTGGCATTTATTAATTATGAAAGGTCCTCATTGATTGGGGAAGAGTAATACACATTCTACGACGAATAATAAAGGGGCTTTCACAATAAGAGGATTCTGAGTTCGAATCTCTTCACATGCCTCGGGAACCATTCCCATATAGAGGACTATACAAAATGCGATTTAGGGTCAGCCTATAGCTTATAAGAACTACGCTCAATACCATACATTTGCTCCCTTTCAATACAACATACACAATGGCCTCGTGATTCAATGTCACAATTAGAGGACTTATACCAATTCTCAATTCGCTACAATCAACTACCTCTCATAAGTAATTTACCAAGTACATTAGCTTTTACGCGTTCCTAGCGTGACATTTTATTTTAATTGCGCTCCTTTGCGCTATACTTTATTTTTAAGCCTAGCGTCATCCAAAGAACTGATAATACCATATTAACAATTGATACACATCTCAATTTTTATATTATTCTTTTCCTTTGACAATAAATTTCTCTATCCTTAAGAACATGCATTTGAACATCATGTCTATACTTTTTATTAAAGCTCTAACGCTCTTATGTTCACATCAATTAATTTGATCTTTATTTAATATTTCCTTACTTGGTTATTATTATTATTCTTTCATATCTTCATTCTTTACATAAGCTCAAAAGCTATTTCTTTCATATAACTCAAATTTACTTTTATTTAAATATCTTTCATGATAATTATTAATATTTCGCTTGCTCTTATGACATTCGTCAAATACACTGACATTTTATTCATATATTTCCTCTACTGGATTTATTCTTTTACATAATTATTTATAGTTTCTCAAATTTCTATTATTGTTCAGACCGCGTTTTTGTTTTGTTTTTTTATTCAGTATTTATTTATTTAAACACATCCCTTTTACTCAAAAACTCCGGTGGATTTGTACACAATCATTTCCCGACACCAAAATATAATGAAATTCATTACTCACATGTTTTTAAGGTCGTCTCATGACCTTTATCCTTGTGCGGTGTTTCATTTTGGCCCACTTTTTAACTTACTCCATATTGTAGAAATTCATCTCATGTACAAACACTTCTTGACACATATTCAATACACCTAACATTGACAACATTTTTAATACACTGGTGTATCCATTTAGAACACACAATAAACACTAAAAAATATTATTTTAACACACAATCTTCATAGATTTACACTTCACAACTTTTGATCACTAGGCCGTATTTTCCTAGCCTATCACACGTGACCTCTTAATCTCCCGTTTCCAAGGGTGAAATTTATTCAATGTCGGCTTCCTATCCTGCAGAATACGAAAATCTCGAATCATCTACTTTTCCCTGGAATCCTAATTCTTCGAATCCTATTCTGGATGACCAGCTATTTCTCTAGCTTCAACGGCTTCTTTTTTAGATCTAGTTTATCGATCCTAGTGAAAGTCTGTTCGGATCGAGGTCCCCTCGATAACCTATCGATGATCGATGGATTTATTTTATAGCAGCTAGTACTTCTCGAGTCTAGTGCTTTAGAATAGTTCGTCTGCTTTCTGGAGATAATGTCTATAGTCTCCGTTCTTCTTTGTTTATTCGGTTCTCGCACTCCTACTTTTCTGAAATACGTTGCGAACCTTACTCTGTTTTTCCCTATTTGGGTTCTTTAAATTAGATAACTGTTTATCTTTTTATTACGGTACTTCCGTACGTTATGATATTTTCGGTCGTTTATTTAAAGACCTATCGCCTTAAGTCCAACGTTCGCAGCCTGCTATGACTATATTTTACGAACTTTTCACTGTAAACTTGTGTACTGTCGGACCTAAATCCTGTAACTAGGATTTTCCTAATTTTTCAACACGGCGATACTTTAATATTTCTTCTTTACAACTCCTTATGGAGGCACGCAAGTTATTAATACTGCGACGCCCGTGGCTATCGGATATTAATTCTGCGGTGTAATACAGCGTTTCTCCCCTCAAGGAGTACTGGTAAACTGTCTTCGGTGTGAAGCAGAGTGACGCCCCACACGGCTGTCTGAATACTGATGCGTAGCAACGCCCCCCTCGGGCTGCTTGTACTGATGCTCCAGCGTCGCGTCCCCTGGACTGTTTGAAACTGCATTCACTGATATAACTTCACGTCCCCTGGACTGAATAATACTTTGCGTTGATGATGCTCCAACGTCACGCCCCCCTGGACGGACTAATACTGCATGATGATAGTGACACAGTGTCACGCCCGCAGGCTGACAATAACTGCATGTTTGGCTTGGTGATGCCAGGAGCTTTATACTCTTTCGCTACAAAAAGATAAGACTCTAGCCCTTTCCGTGCCCAACTTTTAAAATAATGGTTGCACCATTATAAAAATTATTCCTTCAAAAAGCTCGTCTTCTCAATGTTAAATAATCTCATTGCGCATAAGAATCGATCGTGCAATTCGGAGATATTAATTAATTTCTCGACCTCAACTGTGTGGGTGTTGCTGTTCATTTGCATTCTCCCCTCTCCACAGGCCTTGGTAAATCCCCTATGACGTCTACTTGCGTTTGCAGTTTTCTCCTGTGCAATTATTAAAGGTTTTTTTTTCTGTATACAAAAATCTCTAATTCGAAATGATTCACCGTTCTGTAATTGTTTACTTATTTTTATACTCGTAAACGGGTTAAATTTAATTATTCCTCTTCTGGCGCATAGGCAGTGTTGTCGTTTTTAAGCAAGCTCAGCTCGATTTCCGAGTCAGGCTTCCTTGTCTAACAGCCGGAATTTTCCACTCGGTTATTAATACTCATGACCAGCTCCTTCTGAATGTCAAGAGGCGTGATCTCATCTCTCGAACACCTGGTCCGCGCTGCTTGCACAATGTTAGGCTAGAATCCTGGCTTGATCTTTCTCTATGTTACATTAGAAACTGTACGTTTCTTTCATTTCTTCCCCAAATACATGGATTCGACCTCCTTGGACCCTATGGCACATGGGTTCATCACTCCCCTCCTTAGGTAAATAAATTTTCGAAAAATTTTTGAGGAAACTTATTTCAATTACTCTTATCTTCCTCTATTCGTCGAAGCCATCATAACGTTGTCCGTATCTTCCGTTGTTTATATTTCTTTAAAGTCGTATCCGGTAATTGTGTAGGTCGGGTATGCTCTGTCCCTACCCTTTCTTTCTTTTCCTTTATTCCTCTGGGCTTTAAGTCCCCTGAACCTCATTCTTCTTTACGGGTGTGGTCTATCCCTACCCGTTTCCTTATTTCATCATTCTCCTTTCTTAAATTGAAATTTTCTTCTTCAATAAACTCAATTATTTCTTTGATTTCCCAATACAATTTTTCCAATTCGCATTCGCACTCGAATGCTTGAGCTCTATTTTCTATTTCTTCCTTATTCTTGTTTATGTCAAAAGCGGATTCATCTCTAAATTGTTCCATAACCAGGGCTTGTTCATTTGCTTCATCGAAATCTTCGGGAGGGTAATATAATTTCAAATTTGCTGAATTCATGGTCACTTCGTGATCCGTTTCACAGTGCCGAATTCTATATGCGTTATTCCTCAAATCTCTGATTATTTGATACGGTCCGTGGTACATTTTCTGGAACTTCTTGTACACACGGTTCCCTGGATCCGAAATGGCTGGTCTTTTTACTAACACCATTTCTCCTGCTAATAATGGTCGATGATACCTCTTATGCCTATTTCTTCTTTGCCTCCTGTCGGCTTGAGCTTTTAGATGCTCAAAGGCTCTTCTAATACGTACCTCTTTTCCAGGCTGAGCGTCTGCTGGCCTAGGAATTACCATACTCCAAGGTCTTTCTGGTTGCTCATTCCGATGTAACGTTATGGGTATCTCTCCCGTGGATTCATGGATTGTATTATTTATACAAAATTCGATAATATCCAAGATATCTATCCACTTCCAATTTTCTTCGGCACAGTATATTCTACAATACTTGGCCGTTTCCCTCATCACTCTTTCTACAGGATTTGCCTCAGGATGGCGAATACTTGACAAAATCTGACGTATTCCAAGTCTTTCTAATTCTTGCCTGAACTCTAGACTGGTGAAACAACTGCCGTGATCCGACAACAAATTCTCAGGTTTTCCCAGAATCGGTATCACTTTTTCTTTTAGTCGTTTTAACACCTGTTTGGTACTAGTCTTCTGTATGGGAGCAAGGACAACCATTTTAGTGAAGACATCCATAGCCACCATTATGTGTCGATTTCCTCTTCTTGCCTTTGGCAAAGGTCCGAAGTTATCAATAGATATGATTTGACCTGGCCTTTCGGGCAACAATGGTATAGGCTTTTGCCTCATCAGAAATGCATTAGGTTTGATCCTTTGACATAAATCACATGTCTTTAGCGTGTCCCTTACAGTTTCTCTCAGTCTCGGCCATACAAATGCTTCTTTCAGCATCGAGACTGTTTTGTCGACTCTCATATGTCCGAACGATCTATGGGCTAACCATACGATTTTCCTCTGCAAAATTGCAGGTACAACAATCCTTAATTTGGTATGGTCAGAGTCCACAAACTTATATAATAATCCATTATAAAACGTGTAGTCTTGAGCTATCTTATTAGCTTCCGTGTACGCTGGTGTTCCCCTTATCAAGCTTCCCTCAAGGAAAGATATGAGCATGTTCATCCATGGATCCTCACGTTGCCGTTGACTAATGCTCCTTAACTCATTTAGAGTACGCTGATCCCTGTCTTCCAAATCTATAGCCATTACTTCCTCTTCTATGGACTCTGGCTGTCTACTTAAGTAGTCTGGAACTATATTTTCCTTTCCCGGGCTGTATTCTATCTTTACGTCAAACTGTTGAATGTATAAAGCCCAACGCATCAACCTTTGACTGGATTAGTCAGTCTTCATCAAAAAGGTTAAGGCTTTATGATCCGTTCTTAGAATGACCTGAAACCCATATACGATCTTTCGCCAATATTGCAGCGCGTGCAATATCGCTAACGGCTCGATCTCGCTGATCGTATAATTTTTCTCGTGTGGTTTCAGTCTCCGACTTGTGAAAGCTAGATAGTTTTTCTTATCAGGGTTTTCCGGGTTTTCCTGATATAGCATTGCCCCTATTCAAATCTGGGATGCGTCTGTTTGAATGATAAATCTCTGATTAAAATCAGGATACCCTAGCTTCACGTAATTTAAGAGCATTTCCTTGGCCTCCACGAATGCTTTTTCCGTTTCCTCCGTCCATTTCCACTTGCCCCCCTTCTTCAGAAGGTCCTGTAGTGGTGCAACAGTTTTGGTGTATGATGGACAATGTCCTGAGAAGAATCCAATCAATCCCAAAAACTGGCGAACGTTCTTCACCTTCAAAGGCCTTGGAAAATCCCTTATCGATTCCAATTTGCATGGATTTGGTTTAACACCATCCTTATCAATCACATGCCCTAAAAATGTTACTTGCCTTTGACAAAAATTTGACTTCTTTAAATTGATTTTAAAATTAGCCTTCCTTAAATCTTCCAAGAGTTTCTTCAGCTTTTCTAAATGTTCCCAATATTCTCCGAGGTAAGCAAAATATCATCCACATAACGGATAGTGCAATCTTTCACTTCCTCTGACAGGTTTCGATCAAGCGCTCTTATTAATGCAGATCCTGCGGTCTTCAATCCAAACGGACATCTTCTAAAACAATATGTTTGTTGGTCGAACTGAAACCCAGTCAACAAACTGGTTTTCTCTTCCAGTTCGAGATGATGATACGAAGAAGTCATGTCAATATTTGTAAAAATCTTCTTGCCCTTGAACTTCCTCAGTATTTCTTTTATGGGTGGTGCCGAATCATTTTCTGGTATGATTTTCGCATTTAAATTTCTGGCATCTAGACACACCCTTACTGAGCCATCCGGTTTACTCACAATCACTAATGGACTAACATATGGTGTCGCCATCTTTTCTATAACACCTGCATTCATCATCTCCTGCAGTGTTTTCTTAGTTTGTGGGTAATGTTTTTCCGCAACCGGGTATGGTTTTTGTCTGAACGGTGCCCAATCATTGACTTGGAACGCGTATTTAAAATTTTCAATCTTCCCTGGCTTGGAATCAAATACGTCCCTAAAATTCAATAATAATTTCTTTAATTGTTCCTTATTTTCGAGGTTAACTTTGGCTTCCTCAACTTTTCCTGACAGGTTGGTCTCGAACTCAGTTTCCAAATCATCTTCGAGTTCTATGTTGAGGACTTCAAATATCTTTTCTATGTCCTCATAACCTTCCTCCGTTACTTCTTCCACATGCCATACCTGTTCTCCTATTTTCACCTCCTGTTCCTGTAGGTTAATGTTTTGTTCATCCACATCCTCTCTTTGGATTCTAATGCAGTTTTGCGCTAGGTCTATAATGACCTTGTTCTCACGGATAAAATCAATACCTAATATGACATTATACGGTAATTGATTTACCAGCAAAAAGCACTGCGAAATTTCAGCGTTACCCATGATCAGATCGATATATACCTGAAATTTACATGTTAAAGATTTTTCAGGGATAATCCCCTTAATCTTTACACTTGATGTGGGAATCTTTAATACTCGGCCCCTTATTTCCAGTTCATTTAGAAGGGTTTGTGTAATTAGACTTATTGTGGATCCGGTATCAATTAATGCTCTGACCAGTAATCCTTCTATCCTTAGCATAATTATAGGTAGTTCTCTTTTAACAGGTGGTATTCCTTCCACATCCTCGTTAATTAGCTCATCTGGTCTGGCTATCCAATTCACAATTTCTACCTCCTCCCAGCTCCTGGTATGTTTCCACTTTTGACAATTTAAATTTGGAGTTTTTTTTATCCTGAGGGCTTCCTTTCCCCTCATTCTTTAATTGAGCTTGTAGTTCCAAGCTTTGAGCTCCGTCTAGTCGGTCGGGTGATTTCCGGTTCTTAATTGCCTCACTCCAACGGACTTTTTGCCTATCAGGTTCATCTGGTCGTTCGTTCATATAACGAAGACTTTCCTGATATCTTTCTTCTATTTTGGCCCGATATTCATCATCCCTATCCTCTGGCCTTACGTTCCTTCTGGGATAATTCTCCCATTTCTTTCTGTTTTCTTGCCTTTGATGGTTATTGTTCTGGGGTCGGCTCTCTTGTTGCCTATAACCTGTATTCCTTGGATTTCTTCCTCGATATCCTCCTCTGTAATATGGCTGTATCCCTCTAGGCTCCTGGTGCCCATACTCTCGACCCAGTCCCTGAGTATCAGTGCTAGTGGACTGATTTCTGGTCGATGGTTTTTCTCTGGTTTCCTGACTGCTGGCCATATGTACTTGCTCAGTCTGTCTTTGATGCCTAGGAGTTACGTGCGAAGTCGTCATATCTAATTGACGTAATACACTCTCCACTTCCACAGCACTTCTGGCTTTGGATGAGATTAACAGCCTCTGAATCTCATACGGAAGTTGTCTTGCAATGGCGGCACACAGGTCGTTCTCTGCCGGAGCAATGTCGAGTTCGCGGAATTTACATAACTGAGCGGTGAAAAATTCCGAGTACTTAGTAGGTGCATTTGTGCTGTACTTCCTAGAGTACAGATCTAGCCTTAAATTCTCTTGGACGTCTGCTGCCCAATATCGTTTTAAAAATGCTTCCCTAAAGCCTTCCACCGTATCAAAGGTGTACCTGAAGCTTCTGAACCAGGTGAGACAATCACCTGCCAACAGCTTTTCAATAGCTCTCAGTCTCCGATCCTGAGGAACTTTCATTTCGTTTAAATACTCTGCAACTTCCTTTAGCCAGTATTTTGGAGTAATAGACATGTTATTACCCGTAAACTTTACTGGTCTGTCCTCATTCGATTTAATAATGTTTATTATCTGGCCATTTGTCTGATTCATGTACGGGGTTGGCATCGCCATCGGATATCCTGGGTTCTTATAAGGGCTCTCCCCTCCTAAGTCCCTCTCCGTATCTGTGCCTTGTTCACGGGAATCTACCCATCCTGTCTTTGGAAACTCCTCCTGATTCTCAAATTCTAACTTCCTTTCCCTTCGGGCACATTCTTCATTAGCCATGAGTTGGATTTCCATTTGACTATTCTTATGTTCAGTCCTCTCCAATCGGGATCTTAATTCATTCTGAATTCTTTCTTGATTCCTTTTACTATCTTCCTCTGCCTTTTTGAGTTGAAATTTCTCCTCCCTGTAACTATCCCTGAACTCATTTAGTTGGTCTTCTACCTCTTTCTTAATGACCATGGCCTGTTGATTGATAATTTCTGGCTTAACGTCACCTATGGTATCTAGGTCTTTTCGTATTTCCTTTATCTTCTTCTCCACCTCTCCCTTAATTCCTTCCAGCTTTTCCTCGGTTTTCTCTTGACTCTTATACAATTTCCTCAAGTGGTCTTGAACCTGATTTACTTCAGTATTGGTTTTTCCTACATGAACCTTTAATGTTCCGATGGTTTCCTGAACCTCATTAATACCCTTACTTATTTCATTTATCTTATGGGTACTTTCTTTATTTTCTTCATTTCGTTGTTTTCTCTCTATCTGAAGATGCTCTCCGTATTCACTTAAATTTTTATTTATTTCCGCTTCGTACGTCCTCCAGTTATCATCTACCTGCCTAGTAAAAATATCAATCTGCTCTTTCATACCCTGTACATCTTTGTGATTCTGAGTTTCCAAATTATCCACTTTATCCTGAATTTTATCAACCTTTCCCTCAAGATTTCCTACTTTCTCCTCAACTCTTTCAAATCGGTTTCCTAGCTCACTGACACTTGTTTTTATCTCATCCCGAGATTTTTCACAAATACTCTTGTTCGATTCTATCTGAGCTTCTAAATTTTTCTGCACCTCTTGGATCTGGGTTACAAGTTCATTTTTACATCCGTCTACTTTCTCTTTACATGCTGTTTCCATAGAACCAATTTTATCCTCTATAATTTTAAAATTATCTTGGCACTCCTTTTTGGATTCTATACTATTTTTTTCTATAGTACTTATCTGGGTTCTCAATCCTGCATTAAACGTGTTACTCTCAGTTTGCAATGCCTTTAACTTGTCCCCAAATGTTTTATCCAATATTTGAAATTTGGACTCTATGATTCCTTCTATACTTTCTCGGAGTTCATCTGACCCCTGTTTTATTCCCCCTTTTAATTCATTTAACTTATTCCCAAAATCAGTGTCAAAAGCTTGAAATTTGTTATTCATTGTTTCTTCAAAATTTCTTATTTATATTACTTTGTATTTTAGTTTCCATGACATCTAGTTTGTTGTTCATGGCTTGACTTTTCAAAAAATTATTACCTATCATCTTCTCCTGAAATGAATGTAATTTATTTTCAAGTTTCCCTTCTATTATTCCTAGTTTATCTTCCAAAGCCCTGGATTGTGCTGACAAATGATCTGAATTTTCTGTTTTTATACTATTCAATTTGCCTTCTATCTCAGCTTTCAATTCCCTGTTCATGTTTTTACACTCGGCCTGGATAGACTCTAATTTAGTTCCCATGTTAACATTATCAGTTTTAAGAGATCCTAAATTGTGATTTATGGATTCGAACTCTTTTTTATTTTCATCCTTTTGGAGGCTCAATGTATTGTTTATAGCCTCCAACTTCTCATTGCTATCGGCTTTTATAGCCTCCAAAAGCCGTTGCATCTCTTCACTCAATGCCATCTTATTAGAATATAGTGGGCTACTCATGCCACCACACTAGTACATGCTTGAGAGATGATACTCTGAACCATTGTGTCCCAATTTCTTTAAAAATTTACTTTGGTACGGGTATTTACTACAACGTACCCTTTTGATACTTTTATTCAATTTCATAAACCTTTATGGAAGTATTTAAAATTCAAAATTTCGAAAAACCATTTTTTTTTTCAAAAAATGAAAATTTTGATTTTTCGAGAAAACTCGGGTTTTCCCTAGGAAAACT
The DNA here is from genome assembly GCA_946902985.2 of Meconema thalassinum. Classification (NCBI taxonomy): domain Eukaryota; kingdom Metazoa; phylum Arthropoda; class Insecta; order Orthoptera; family Tettigoniidae; genus Meconema; species Meconema thalassinum. The sequence goes on from OX336388.2 coordinate 1,207,752,955, forward strand.
CATCCCCACGTTGGGCGCCATGAAAGAAGAGATAGGGGGGTTAATGATATAATTCAGGGCTGCTCGGTATGAGTTTCTAGGGACCCATGCGGTCAGTTAATATTTTACGTTGTAGCTATTCCTATCATTACTTTAATTTACATGATATGACCGACTTAAGTGTTCCTCTAGTTATTAATCCAGCACATTACTTCTATGCCCCCCATGTGCCCTTTGGGCAAGAAATATGCCAATCACAGAATACCAGCGTAGCTCAATTCGGGATTTTCGGGGTAGCGGTAAGTTCACCCACTCTGTGACTCACATATTTTGGATTAATTAGAGGATACACTTGCAAAAATAACAACAAAATCAACTCCTATTTTAACACATTTAATTAATCAAAATTATGGCGCTACAAACAATTAAACAATTAAATTACTGACCCATAATCATCTACTTGTTCCAAATGAACAAGGAATAACATAAGAATAAAACAAATATTGTATTAAAACCTATGGTTTCCATATAAACCAACAATTCCTAATTATTTTTACTTCCATAAAGCATCAACTGTAAGTTTCATATAACTCCGAGCTCTTTTGGCTCAATGCTTTCTATAATAATGGTGTCATTCTTTGTACACCTCAAATACTATTTTTTTATATTTTCTTAATCATCAAAACAAATGTATAATTACATTTAAAATTACATGTTAATTATCTAACTCAATATTTGGGCATTTCACCTGTTTTCAGCTTTTATCATCTCTCTCTAGTTTTACAAATACATCAAGGTAATCAGGAAATTGTTTGTGTACTCCAGAGTATGAAGATACTTGACACAGTCAAAAAACTATGGTCACTCCCGGAACCTAGTTGCCTTCAATTAACTCATGGAATCCTACTTCCATACAACATTACAATAGGGATTGTTATTTATCTCATATGTCTTATAAGACCATTATCACATAAAAAAAACTACGATCTGAACAGGCAAGCGGAAATATCAATCTACAAGGACCTCGGTTCAACGCCCGGGTCGTTAACAACTTTAAACACTCACGGTGTATTCATTACTCCTTACAAGACGGCCTTCAGACACCCCTCCTGCTCCAAGGGTCTGACCGTGATACTTGAGAGTTATTTATGACTATGCGGGAACCCTCCCGTCTAGCCTAAGCTAGAGCTCTCTTTAATGCTTTTACAAACAGCTTTTCGTTCATTCTCAATTCTTTGGGGAGACCTGGCATTCTACTCCTCGTTTAAATTCAACAATATTATTGGGCTCATAAACCACATTCGTAATCTTGGCATTTATTAATTATGAAAGGTCCTCATTGATTGGGGGAAGAGTAATACACATTCTACGACGAATAATAAAGGGGCTTTCACAATAAGAGGATTCTGAGTTCGAATCTCTTCACATGCCTCGGGAACCATTCCCATATAGAGGACTATACAAAATGCGATTTAGGGTCAGCCTATAGCTTATAAGACCTACGCTCAATACCATACATTTGCTCCCTTTCAATACAACATACACAATGGCCTCGTGATTCAATGTCACAATTAGAGGACTTATACCAATTCTCAATTCGCTACAATCAACTACCTCTCATAAGTAATTTACCAAGTACATTAGCTTTTACGCGTTCCTAGCGTGACATTTTATTTTAATTGCGCTCCTTTGCGCTATACTTTATTTTTAAGCCTAGCGTCATCCAAAGAACTGATAATACCATATTAACAATTGATACACATCTCAATTTTTATATTATTCTTTTCCTTTGACAATAAATTTCTCTATCCTTAAGAACATGCATTTGAACATCATGTCTATACTTTTTATTAAAGCTCTAACGCTCTTATGTTCACATCAATTAATTTGATCTTTATTTAATATTTCCTTACTTGGTTATTATTATTATTCTTTCATATCTTCATTCTTTACATAAGCTCAAAAGCTATTTCTTTCATATAACTCAAATTTACTTTTATTTAAATATCTTTCATGATAATTATTAATATTTCGCTTGCTCTTATGACATTCGTCAAATACACTGACATTTTATTCATATATTTCCTCTACTGGATTTATTCTTTTACATAATTATTTATAGTTTCTCAAATTTCTATTATTGTTCAGACCGCGTTTTTGTTTTGTTTTTTTATTCAGTATTTATTTATTTAAACACATCCCTTTTACTCAAAAACTCCGGTGGATTTGTACACAATCATTTCCCGACACCAAAATATAATGGAATTCATTACTCACATGTTTTTAAGGTCGTCTCATGACCTTTATCCTTGTGCGGTGTTTCATTTTGGCCCACTTTTTAACTTACTCCATATTGTAGAAATTCATCTCATGTACAAACACTTCTTGACACATATTCAATACACCTAACATTGACAACATTTTTAATACACTGGTGTATCCATTTAGAACACACAATAAACACTAAAAAATATTATTTTAACACACAATCTTCATAGATTTACACTTCACAACTTTTGATCACTAGGCCGTATTTTCCTAGCCTATCACACGTGACCTCTTAATCTCCCGTTTCCAAGGGTGAAATTTATTCAATGTCGGCTTCCTATCCTGCAGAATACGAAAGTCTCGAATCATCTACTTTTCCCTGGAATCCTAATTCTTCGAATCCTATTCTGGATGACCAGCTATTTCTCTAGCTTCAACGGCTTCTTTTTAGATCTAGTTTATCGATCCTAGTGAAAGTCTGTTCGGATCGAGGTCCCCTCGATAACCTATCGATGATCGATGGATTTATTTTATAGCAGCTAGTACTTCTCGAGTCTAGTGCTTTAGAATAGTTCGTCTGCTTTCTGGAGATAATGTCTATAGTCTCCGTTCTTCTTTGTTTATTCGGTTCTCGCACTCCTACTTTTCTGAAATACGTTGCGAACCTTACTCTGTTTTTCCCTATTTGGGTTCTTTAAATTAGATAACTGTTTATCTTTTTATTACGGTACTTCCGTACGTTATGATATTTTCGGTCGTTTATTTAAAGACCTATCGCCTTAAGTCCAACGTTCGCAGCCTGCTCTGACTATATTTTACGAACTTTTCACTGTAAACTTGTGTACTGTCGGACCTAAATCCTGTAACTAGGATTTTCCTAATTTTTCAACACGGCGATACTTTAATATTTCTTCTTTACATCTCCTTATGGAGGCACGCAAGTTATTAATACTGCGACGCCCGTGGCTATCGGATATTAATTCTGTGGTGTAATACAGCGTTTCTCCCCTCAAGGAGTACTGGTAAACTGTATTCGGTGTGAAGCAGAGTGACGCCCCACACGGCTGTCTGAATACTGATGCGTAGCAACGCCCCCCTCGGGCTGCTTGTACTGATGCTCCAGCGTCGCGTCCCCTGGACTGTTTGAAACTGCATTCACTGATATAACTTCACGTCCCCTGGACTGAATAATACTTTGCGTTGACGATGCTCCAACGTCACGCCCCCCTGGACGGACTAATACTGCATGATGATAGTGACACAGTGTCACGCCCGCAGGCTGACAATAACTGCATGTTTGGCTTGGTGATGCCAGGAGCTTTATACTCTTTCGCTACAAAAAGATAAGACTCTAGCCCTTTCCGTGCCCAACTTTTAAAATAATGGTTGCACCATTATAAAAATTATTCCTTCAAAAAGCTCGTCTTCTCAATGTTAAATAATCTCATTGCGCATAAGAATCGATCGTGCAATTCGGAGATATTAATTAATTTCTCGTCCTCAACTGTGTGGGTGTTGCTGTTCATTTGCATTCTCCCCTCTCCACAGGCCTTGGTAAATCCCCTATGACGTCTACTTGCGTTTGCAGTTTTCTCCTGTGCAATTATTAAAGGTTTTTTTTTCTGTATACAAAAATCTCTAATTCGAAATGATTCACCGTTCTGTAATTGTTTACTTATTTTTATACTCGTAAACGGGTTAAATTTAATTATTCCTCTTCTGGCGCATAGGCAGTGTTGTCGTTTTTAAGCAAGCTCAGCTCGATTTCCGAGTCAGGCTTCCTTGTCTAACAGCCGGAATTTTCCACTCGGTTATTAATACTCATGACCAGCTCCTTCTGAATGTCAAGAGGCGTGATCTCATCTCTCGAACACCTGGTCCGCGCTGCTTGCACAATGTTAGGCTAGAATCCTGGCTTGATCTTTCTCTATGTTACATTAGAAACTGTACGTTTCTTTCATTTCTTCCCCAAATACATGGATTCGACCTCCTTGGACCCTATGGCACATGGGTTCAATATATACATACATACATAAATTATATATGAACTTTTGAACTGACGGTGGATTTGGGGTCTGGGGGATGTGAAACGCGAAGACATGTCGAAATTTTCCGGAAGTCGAAACATGGTACCCATTGCAATAGTTAGCTTTCTAATGAAATCTACCTAATTGCCTCTAAGAATAACAATTTTGAATGTATAATTCTAATAAAAGTGGACGTCCTTACAATATCATTTATGAAAGTTGTTATTCATGTATTGAACTCGAAAAAGGCAATTTGTATGAAAATAATATCAGATATATTGTACTAAAAATGACACCGATGTGGATTTACATTCTTACGAATTGAAACTAGTCCGATAATACCACAGTAGAACTTGTGCGACTATAGTGATGCGATGTAAGCTATGACAAGAAATGATGGGGCATATTTTTTAATCCTCCCAGCTTTACCCACGGACTCTGCGAGGGAGCAATCCTCTATCGTCGCAAGGACGTACTTTGTCAGCAGATACAACTGGGGATGGTGACATGCCGCTAACTTGGCTCTAATTAAGGAAGGGGCAGGGAAGAGATTTTTAAAGGAAGTCGGTCGTGGACCTGTTGAAATGAACCGTCCCGGCATTAGCCTGATGGTGAAAATGGGAGACCACCAAACCCTTTTCGGGTTGACCGAGGTGGGATTCGAACCCACGCTCTCCCGATGCCAGTGAGGCACGAGCTAGCGCATTAGTGCTCTCTACCACCGTGGCCGGTATGATGGGATGTAATTGAGTAAAAGTAGGCTAATCGGATTACAGTAACGATTACTTTCTTGTGCGTGTTTACTTGTAATTATTGTTACTATTGGAAAAAATGCGGTAGATTAACTCGCTGTTTCGCCCCCTAAAACAACAATACCTATTTGGAAAATGTATTCCTCGTAATTTTTTTCTGTAAATAAAATTGTAATCTCTTCACGTGCACCTGTGGAGCGTCTCTTCAGTAAGTGTAAAGATATACTTTCATCCAACAGATCATGGCACCGTGGAGGCTCGGGTTTGATTCCAGCTCTGCCAAAAAAAAAAGAAAATCTGGTCTGAGATCTGGAACAGGCCCCACTCAACCTCGTGAGGTAAAACTGAGAAGAGCTGGGTTCGATTCCCACGTCAGCCATCCTGGAAGTGGTTTTCCGTGGTTTCCCACTTCTACTCTAGGCGAATACCGGGATTGTGCCTAACTTGAGGCCAATGCCACTTCCTTCCCAATCCTCACATGAATTACTAATATACACACTAATACAGTAATCTTAATAACACAGGTTACCAGATAAAATACACACTCACCCAAGTACACAGGGCTGAATGACCACGATATCCAAGCCCCTAAAAGAAAACAACAACAACAAGGGATCGTGATTATGCGTTAACAATTTTGAACACTAATTATTTTGCAATGACGGGACTGTTGACCAAGATGTCCCAAGCCCCTAAAATGAATTATTAACAACAACATTTCGCAATGCAAATAGTATATTATTTTCAAAGTAGCCAGCAGTTTTTTTTATTTCAGCTCTTTTTGTTATCCTCTTCTGACCCGAGACATTTGTAGCTGAGATTTTCTTTTTCATCTTATTAAATAATGGCACATGTAACTTATATTTGAAGGCAGGGTTCATTCTAAATAAAATATTAACATTTCAGGCCACAATTATCGACAAGGTAGTTAATGGTTTTCTATGGTTCCCAATTTTCAACTTCTGGTAAAATCGGGGTGGTACCTTCTGATAGGCTCAGGCCGCTTCCTTCACGTTTCTGGCCAAGTTTTACTACAGTATAACCCCTCAAATCCGAACTAATTGGGGCTGTAGCCTGTTCGGATTTCAATTTGTTCGGATTAGCCGAAATATATCCATAACATAATGACCAGCCCTCGTTACGGTATGGGACTGTAGCCTACATTGAGCGAGGCAGGCTGGCTTGGCGCAAACAGCGAACATAAAATAGTGAGTCTGGTCCAAAGTCAACATGACGGCATTGTAGTTAATGACAATGAGGAAGAAAAAACTTCGGGAGACAATGTGACTTATACTGAAGCTGCATCTGTTGTTGTCATCGCATTGCGCTTCGTAGAACAACACGCAGCAGCCACGGCAAACGATGTCATCTTAGCGCGTCGCTGGCACGCAATTGTCTCCGCGGGATGGTTTTCGTCACTTCTACAATATTGAAGATAACTGATTTCAAGTGAAAGATTACGTGATATTTTGTGTGTTTCTATTGCTTTTTCATTGTTTTAGCAAAGTGATTACCTACGGAATAATAATCACCAAGGTTCTCGTTTCTTAGGGCCGTATTCAGAGACATCACTTCAACTTAACTTTTACTTAACTTAGTCAAGTAAAAAGCAAGGCCACTTGAAGTGAAGTTTCGAATTTGTATTCAGAGACGAAACTTAACTTTCACTCGACTAAGTTCGATTTGAGTCAAAAGCTAGTTAGTGCTTGGTGTCTGACGTCATTATGGGACACAATATTCCAAGTGCACAGCTGCTCCGTGCGTAAACCACTGCCGTCTCGATCCTCTAATCGAGAAGGCGGTGGCATAAACACACGGCATTCATCGTTGTTTGCTTTTGCTTGTAAGATAGTGTTCTGTATTGCTTGTTGTTGTTTGGTAGCGTCTGTAAGATAAATTGAAATGGAAGAAAATAAGAAAAGGCTGTATTTTACCGCCGACGAAAAAGTCTACGTAAAAGAACTCGCTATTAAATATAGGGACGTCGTGGAGAGTAAGAAATCGGATGTCGTGTCGATTTCCATGAAGAAGAAGAAATGGCAAGAAATCACTGACGAGTTCAATCTCAATTCCCAGTATACAAAGGTTAGTGCAATCTCTAAATCATTTAAGTGTATAATACTGTACCAGGAACTGAATCTAGAATGTTACATTGGTAACCGTAGATATAATTTACCACAAAGATTGTTTGTTTTGATACCATAAAATGAAAGTGAAGAAATCCTATTGAGAATGAACAAAAATCACATTTGCAGTATCATCTCGATATTAGTATGTACTCAGAGGAAACAGTTAATTTTGTATTTATAAACTAAAAAGTCATGATGTGAGGCACTTAATTAGCATAAGGTGGGAGGGTTACTGCACTAGGCATTATTCTACATGGTGTATCCGTGATGATGTTACAAACTTTCAGGGATGATGGAGGAAGGGAAATGGATCAATGTGAGATAAGGAACCATAGTACGGAAATAATAAAAATAATGCTATTGATTTTACGTCCCTTTTAACTACTAAGGCTTATAGAGATACCGGGGTGCCGGAATTTTGCCCTGAAGGGGATCTTTAACGTGCCAGTAAATCTACTGACACATAGTACGGATACGATCGAGTCGCATGTTATAAGCAAAATCCTCCTCATTTAATACGGTTTACCTGCATACGTTTCACAAGCTGTTATATTTAGGCTACAACTACAACTACAAAATGGCGTCCCCATGCGTCAATGCACGTACCACTTCAACTCGTCAACACAGACTTAATTCTACAGTACAGACATCGTACTCCGATCCAGTCAATACGCAGTGGAGTAGTTGAGTTATCCTCTTAGCCTCTTCTGCTCGTCGGGAGTGTCGACCCTTCAATCGTACCACATTACAGTACAGTACATGTTTTCCACTGTCGGACGTATCAAACCGATTTTTGGCTTAACTTTTGACTGCAAGTCGCAGTGGATGTGGCGTTGGTCTACTAATTACAAGTTAGCGGGGTCAAACCCAACTACGCTCTGTGGCATTTACGGGTGTTTTCACGTGCAAACCCCATTTCGTTGGCTTCTGGCACGTTACGGAACGCCTGCCGGACGAAATTTCACCACCCTGGCATCTGTTAAGAACTAAAATTGAGGACGGACGTTAAATAACTGCGATTATTAATAACTGTTGACTCGATCGTTACCGGACTATGGCTCCTTATCACAAATGGATGCATTTCCCTTCCTCAATCATCCCGAACAGTTTGTAACATCATCACGGATACATCGTGTATTCTACCTGTATTACCTAAAAATGAATGTTTCGTATTTTTACATTGTTTTTATTCCAGAGAACGGCAGAGCAAATTAAAAAATGCTGGGAAAACATGAAAACTAAAAGAAAACAGGAACTGGCTCAGGAAAAGAGGCAGAGGATGACTACAGGTGGGGGTCCATATCCAGGATCTAGTAGAAGCACTGATCCTAATATCGATGGCATCGACACAATTGATATCGAGGTTCAAGATGCCATTGACAGTGACACGCTGGCGTTGGTGGCCAACAAATGTAACAGTGGAGCTTACGTTCTACTGAGCGACGGTAGCCTGGGAATGGATGAAGAACAGTCGCAGGCAGATGTACAGGAGGAATTCGAGAATTCTGCACAGATTAGTAAGATAATTTAAAATTCTACTTTTTCCTATTTGCAGTTTTATTTCAGTAATGTGAACATGTATGATTAACATAATTAAATTATATTTCCTTCGTTCCAGGAGATCAAGACAAGACAACCCCTGGAGCCACCAGAGAGGCAAGAAAATCGGCTACCGGTATAATAAAGGAGTCCGATAAGAGACTAGAAAGGTGTGATGCACTGCTACTACAAGACAAAGAACTTCATTCCCTAAGAATGAAAGAGATGGCAGCAAAAGTGATGGTAGCAGACATGGCATGCCAAAAGATGGCTCTTGAAATGCAGCATATGAAAGAGAAACACGAACTGGAAAAGAAAATGTTGATGAAAAACTTGTCTCATTAATATGTTATTAGATGTAGGCTAATGAAATAATTTAATTAAAATGACGTTGTATAAATGCAGCTCTGATTGCTTGCCCTCTGGGTCTATCTTCTGAGGCCATGACAGGCACAACTCTATCTGGAAAGTCAACATTATTGTAAACATCATTTCCATAAGTTATACCAATATTGTGAAGTACAGCACAAGCAGCTACTACACGAGTAGTTGTTCTTAGTTTGGTGTTCAGTTTCTTTGATAGGCATGAGAATTTTCTTTTCCAGACACCAAAAAATCGTTCCACAATATTTCTGGTCCTTGTATGAGCACGGTTGTACCTGTTTTCAGCCTCATTTTGTGTGTGAAGTACTGGTGTAAAAAGGTATTGTTTCTGGGCATATCCACTGTCACCCAATAGAATTCCACCTAACCTCCTTTCCTCGAATGCAGTCATAAGAGCACTGTTTTCAAAAATCCTGTTGTCATGTGCTGATCCAGGCCAACGAATTACAATATTTAATATTTCCATTTTTGGACCACACACAACTTGTACATTTAGAGACATCCATCCTTTCCGATTCCTATAAATTTCAGCAGTAGGGCCTCCTGGACTCCTAAGAGGAATATGTGTGCAGTCAATGCACCCCATAACATCAGGAAACCCTGCTATATCATAAAATGCCCTTTTGTTATGGGTAATAGCTTCTTGGGTTGATGGAAATTTTACATATCTTCCCAGATGTCTAGCTAAACATTCTGATATTTTAGCAATAATTCTACTGACAGAAGGTTGGCTAATACAACGGAGATCTCCACATACGATCTGAAAAAATAAAAACAATACTGTGTCTTATTAATGGTATTCATATTACTAAAAAATCGTTTTTGAGATTTTAGCTTACCATACATCCATTCTTTTACATCAACCATTACTAACCCATGAAATAGCACAATAGATATGATTGGTCGCAGAGCAACCGTTACTTCTCGATACTCGATAATAATAATATTAATAATAGCGTTAGCAGATATACAAATGGAATGTGAGAGTAAAACTGAAGTAGGATTGAGAGGTTATGGTTGGCCAGGTGTAACTACAAAACGAGTAGGACTAATAATAATTAGGGACCAAATACAGAAAAAATATTAATAATTACAGTTATTGATAATTTTAAAGAAGTAATGATATCATGTATTACTTGCCTGCATACTGCCAGTTGCATAAAATCTTAGAGCAGTCAATACTTTAATATGTACTGGCAATGGTAGTCCTCTCATGTTCTGATCTCCAACGTATTCTGGTATCACCAGCGGCATTATAATGTTATTTACGCATTCCTTAGAGAACCTGTATCGTCTTTTAAATTCACTGTCTGTGAGAGTATTGAAGGGATTTCCACCATTCCTTACATACACTCGTGGTGCCGGCAAATTATTCTCGTAGGCGTAATCCACGAATTCTTGGAATCCATCATCATCATCATCGAAATCCATTTCAATTGTAAACTAAACTTTATCGCATTGAACTGATGTTATCACAGTGTTATTCAGGCAATTTGCAGCAATGAAGTGAGGTTTAAGGTTGGTCTTCAGCTATCTTGAATCTCACTAACTTTTGACTAGGTTCACACTTAAGTGTAAGATAAGTTTGGTCTCTGAATACCAACTCAGGCTTTTATACACGGGAAAGTAAGATGTAAGTGAAAGTTAAGTTGAAGTGATGTCTCTGAATACGGCCCTTAATCCTGGATGGGATAACTTGTCTATGTAGGCACTTTTACAGTTTGCTAACTGTACTTCTTGTTAATTTTTCAACTAATTATGTAAAATGCGGTCATAATGCACAGCATATGATTGTTTTATGACTAAATAAATACGTTTCCCTTTTTTGCGTGTATTTTTTCAAACTTCAAATTGTCAAAAAATCCTCGTTCGGATTACTCGAGATTTCGGATTTCCGGGGTTCGGATATGAGGGGTTTCACTGTAATACTATTTCGTTACATTTCTAATTAACAATTTCTTAAGAGGAAAGGGGCATCCTGTAGTCAAAATCATCCACCATATAGAAAATGCATCTCACTTCATGCTCGACTCCGTAGAAAGATGGGTTAGAATTGACATAATATAAACGGTTGCTTAGAAGAATAATAAATCGAAAAGGTGCACGTAATGTGTATCCTGGGTCTGGAGAGGTTAAAATTATTTGTTCTTTTCTGAATAAGTTTTAATGGACAGTCTTAATTGAAAGAATAACTTAAGTGCCTTCTCCCCACCAAGAAAGCAATTCTTAGCTACTGCCGTTTTGTGACGTAGGCCTAATTGCAAATTTACTGATTACTTTTTGAAAAGGTAATTTGTAATTATAATTAAGTAAAATGTTTCTCAGTTAATAATACTGTAATTCATCCCAATTACTTTTCTTTGGTACTCTTCCCATCACTGATGACAATATTGACAGACAACAATCTGTAATCTATACAAATAAAAGTGTGTTACTCTTCCACACAAAAACTACTCAACCGATTTACAGTACTTGACATTTTGCATGAACATCGTTTATATACTAGAGAAAAAGATAGGACTATTTCCGTTTCAAAATGTTTTGCCGTTTCATATTTCATATTTCAATTTTGCGGCAAAAGTTACGTTCCATTTCAGTAACAGGTGCTACTGCGTCTCACTCGGCGAGCAGGTATGCATGGCAGGTTGCATACATTTACCCTTGCCCGCGCTTCTCGCTACTAAATTTTCGCTTTTGATTCAAAGTTTTAGCATTATTAATTGTATTATATCTTCAAAGCATCTTAAAGAATGCTCGTTTGTTTATACTTTCATTTTCTCTATATTTTCACACTTGTTTCCTTATTCATGTATTGTAAAACTTTAATGTTGGAAATATCTGTTCCCGAAGGAAACTTGATGTTACATTGTTCGATTGAGCTGTGTACATTAACAAATTCACAAAGAAATTTGAGAAAATGGTCCGGCTAGTTCAAAACATGGATTAGCAGGTAACCTAACACTATTTTTGAAATCAAGTTTTGGCTTCCGTAGTACATTGGCGCTGCTCGTGGCGACATTTTGTGCCTTGCATTGGCCTTCTCAGTATGTATTAGCAACGCGTCTTGGTGAGGTGTAACATAACCAACTGAAGAGCCCATTGGTACACTGGGGCGAAACGCTGGCAACTGCTTTTGAGCTAGCCGGACCATTTTATCTTTTTTTTTTTTTTTGGTGAATTTGTTCAACTTTAATGTGTCAAAAGCATCGCTTGAAATACACTTCGATTTCATATTTGTATACTCTAAATGTATTATAATTTAGCCTTTGTATGGCTAGTCCGTCATTTGTGGAATGAACTATGTACTGTTCCCCACGACAGAGCTCTGCTTTCGGAAATCCATTTCTAGACAAATAAAGTTTATTTACTGAATTAAAGTGTTCGGAATGTAAGACACACATTTTACTCGTACGGTACGTAGAACGGAGAAACCAGCTAGTTGATCATAAATCGACCCTTGAAAGTGAGTTGACTGGTTAAATTATTCGTTTCAATTCGTAGAAGTTCGGCAATATGCAGCAGATCTCTAGTTTCAAATGCCCAGATACATAAGTATGTTTCTACTTCTAATGACTTCCTAAGACGCCAGAAGACGAATGGCAAAAGTAGTAATGGAGAAGATGTGCTCCATGTGGTCCAACATCAAATAGTATTGTCTGTGTACAGTTGTGTTGCAGAAACTGTGGTAATGTACAAATAAAAATGCCGATAAGTCAAGAAAATAATTTGTTAAAGAATTTTATAAAATAATACTGACAATTTTATGGCAATTCAAACAAATTTTTAAGGTAGATTTTGCGGTTTTGATAGGTGTTTATAGAATCATTTTTAAATTCATATTTCACCCATATTTCTACACTTGCACTTGGTTAATATATTATAATTTTTAATGTCTATTCTTGGAGTCATTACAAATTGAAATTACTGTCCATTATCACAACTGCACTGGAAAATATGCTAAATACCGTATGTGTTTTTGTTTCTTACTCGTTCAAGCCAGGAAATTTAATTCTCAGCCTCGTGATATAAAACTGAGAAGAGGCGGGTCCGATTCCTACCTCAGCCACCCTGGAAGTGGTTTTCCGTGTGGTTTCCAGGAAAATGCCGGGATGGTACCTAACTTAAGGCCACGGTCGCTTCCTACCCTAAATCCTAACTTAATTACAAATACACATAATAATACAGACATCTCAGTGACACAGGTTATCACACACATTCTACACACATCGAAGTAAGTTATACTGGGCTACATGGCCACGATGTCGCAAAGCACTTAGAAGAACAACAACTAAACATGTTTGTCAGGCGCATGGGGTCTCTTCAACTGTTACCGATGCGCACACATTGTAGGCACATTGCATGTTACCAACATGTGAGATACAAAATACAAATACACCTTGTAATTATGTGAAACATTTTTAATTGGCAAAAAGGATAAAGATTATTGATGCGTGAGTACTCACACTGTGCGAGACAAAAACCAGGGGTGTATCATATACTGTATATTAGCTACCGCGGCCGGCGGGCGCGCCACATATTAATTATTAGTCTAGGTAAAACCAATTCGTCTGGATAAAGATTATTGATGAGTTAGAAATATTATAAATCTCCAATAAATCACGCTTATTATGGCCGACACAACTGGAATGTCACTATAAAGTCGTGATCTAATAAATGGGGATGGCTGGTGTGTTATAGACAGCGGAAGAGAAATCATCTATTACCACATCACTTCCACAATTATTATTCATCATTACAAAAAGTATTTCAGCTAATTTCAGTAGTTTGTAAAAAGGATCAGCACTCCTGAACTATTACCTTAGAGCAATGAAATGTGCAGTTTTGTTTCAGACATTTGTATTTTTAATTGTTTGCAACATTATATCGTGAGGAGCTTTGACTGGCATTCTTTATTGCATTTATTTCGTGTGTGCCATACATACTTGGTGAGTAGGGTATGTTGGTTAGTAGAGTAACCTGGTGCTATAATGGTCTGGGATCTGTGGAGACAGATGTTTTCCCGAGTTTGATAATGTTTTGCCCTTTCTAATCCATGTGGCCGTTGTTGTTGTTGTTTGAGTCTTCAGGCTTTAGACTGGTTTGATGCAGCTATCCATGACACCCTGTCATGAGCTAATCGTTTCATCTATACATAGCTACCACACCCTACATCCAAGGCAATCTGTTTAACATATTCTAACCTTGTCTACCCCTACAGTTCTTGTCCTCGACCCTTCCTTCCATAACTAAGCTTGCTATTCCTGGGTGTCTTAGTATGTGTCCTACCAACATATCTCTTCTCTTCATTAGCACTCGCCAGAATCATCTCTCCTCTCCCACTCGTCTTAATACCTCTTCGTATGTAACCCTATCTACCCATCTGATCTTCATCGTTCTCCTGTAACACCACATTTCAAACATTCTCCTCTTTTCTGCTGTACCAACAGTCCAAGTTTCACTTCCATAGAGTGCCATGCTCCAGACAAAGGCTTTCAAAAATGACTTCCTAATTTATTTATTTTTTCGTTTGGCCTCCTGAGAGGCCGAGTGCAGGTCTTTCTAGGTGACGCCCGTGGGCGACCTGCGCGTCGGGATGAGAGATGGAATTGATGAAGGCGAATGAAACTGGGCAAGGATGTGGAAGGAAGCGGCCGTGGCCTGTCAGTAGGTACTGTCCCAGCATTTGCCTGGTGTTGAAAATGGGAAACCACGGAAAACCATTTCAAGGACGGCCGACGGTGGGGCTCGAACCCACGCGTCTACCGAGTCAGCAGAGAGCTTGGCCCCATGACCTAACGCTGCGCTTTAGCGCGCGTAGCCACTACTGTCGGTCATATATATTATTTCAGTACTATAGATCCCTTTTGGGGCACTCAGAAGTAACCGATAGTAGTAAATAAACATTCAAAAGAAAGAGAACTACCCGGAGCAGTGACAAATTGCACACTGGTTTCATAAATATTGACAATTGCTTTATAAACAAATGTTTAAACAAATAAACAAGACGATATTCCCAGCCAGAACTGTGTCGCGTCGAGCCCACATCAGAGGAAAGCCAGACCCGTACACATGCTAGAACTGTGTCGAGTCGAGCTCACATCAGAGGAAAACCGGGCCCTTACACATGCCAGAACTGTGTAGCGTCGAACCTTAGTCTACTGTTGTACGAGGCTAATGCACAACGACAATGATGTTGAAAAGCAAGATTTCTCGCACAGGTCCCCTAGTTTTATATTATTTCTGTATCATATTGTTCTTGTCCTAAACTAATGAAACCGCGTTAAATAAGAAGATAATAGGTTCTACTATCGTATTACATTTGGAATTTTATTCGTTTCTACAGTACGTAACTGTAAAAATAGCGGCTTCGGTGGCGTAGTTGGTAGCATGCTGAACTGCTGTGCCCAAGATAGCGGGTTCAAACCCGACCGAAGTCGTTGGATTTTTTAAGAGCGTTAAAAATCCTTCAGTATGCCTTCCTTCGGAGGGTAAGTAAAGCCGACGGTCCCATGTCATAGATTTATGGCATGTAAAAGATCCTTCCACAGACTAAACTTGTGTGAAGCTAAATTGTTAGGTTAGATTTCGTCGGAACGCTCTATCATAGTTTCAACGTTCACCACCAGGAGATTTCTGCTGGCCTGCCATGATAAGCGAGAAAAATTAAGTTTGAATAATTCAAATAAAATTATTGATGTTACTCTAAAAAGTTAGAAAGTTAGTTAGTTATTGTTGTTTTAAGGGACTGAACTACGAGGTCATCTGCCCCTAAAAAAAGTTAGAAACCTTCTTGTTTTCAAAATTGCCGCTTTGCTATTGCGACTTCGGTTCCACGTAAAAAAAAAGGTCCCGTGACTCAGAATTGCGAGATTAACGGTCACGTGAAACTACAAACTTCCGTTCTGTTCACTTCCGGCCCTCCGAGTAGGCCCTACCTTAAATATTAGAAAAATTAATCTGTGTGGTCCTCTAGATAATTTCTTTGAGAAGGCCTGCCATAGAGGAATGAAACCAGACACTTTTCCTGCCCTACGTAGCGTTGTCAAGCGCAATGTTCCGGTCTCTATTGTAAAGTAATGTATAATTAATTGGTTCCTGAGCCTTTTACTTGACACCAGCCACCCACAATGACAGGTTTACGAGGGATAACTACAACCAGCTAGGCCTTATGGACTCAGGCTCTTTGCTCTTGTAACTAGAAATACGGGACGATGTAGCCAACGCGGCAATAATGAAAGTACCGCCGATAGCTCACTTAGCATTCAATTTTATACCTCTAGATGGCTCTGTATCACGAAGTTTTTACAAGTTACGCATTTGCTCCCTAGATTGCGCTAAGATCACAATGTTGATGACAGATCTTGCTTAGACGGCCAATAGATGTCTCTAGCCACAGCTTTCAAGCAGTTGCTGTGTAGTTTAGAGACATCTAGTAGCATGCTACTGAACTTTTTCTTATGTCCTTCGTCTTGGTCCACAGATTACCTACTACTTGGTCTTAGCTAGTAGTAGGTAATCTGTGGTCTTAGCCTAGCTTCTCAACTTGCCGCAATTTATTTGCTAGTGAGTATTGAGGCAGCGTCTTAGGGTTCTTTCATTGATTAACTCGTTTCCCTTCCTATGCCAAGTGATTACTCGAAAAAATCCCCTCTGTATAGGGGTGCCATAACGGTAAAATCAGGATATTGTGACGGAGTATTAATAAAACGTAGCCTGTATGGACTGACTACGGTTTGTCTATGCTATCGGGGGGAGAACAGAAACTTCACATGTACTTTAAAATGGAGTTAAGAGCAATATTAGTTATGCATTCCAAACTAATGAACTATATAATCACACAATCAGTGTTATAGAGTTTCAGAATTTGCAAACGAGCAATTAAAATACATGTTTGTTAGCGGATAATTCCTTGCATGTGTTGCAGAATGCTTCTCCCTCGTTTTAGCGTGGGGAATTGTTTTTTTTATCAACGCTTCATTAAACTTAGAAAGTCATTTAGGCCGGTATTACACTGTTGTTGTAGTTTGAGTCTTCAGTATTTTGACAGGTTTCATGCAGCTATCCGTGCTTCCCTGTCTTGAGCTAACCGTTTCATCTCTACATAGCTACATCCGACGCAGTCTGTTTAACATATTCTAACCTTGATCTACCCTTGCAGTTCTTATCCTCAATCCTTCGTTCCACAACTAAGTTTCTATTCCTAGGTGTCTTAGTATGTGTCCTACCAACCTATATCTTCTCTTCATTAGCATTCGGCACAAACGTCTCTCCTGCCCCAATCGTCTAATACCTCTTCATTTGTTGCCCTTACAACCATCTGATCTTCATCATTCTCCTGTAACACCACATTTCAAACGCTTCAATTCTCTACTTTTCTGCTGCACCAATAGTACAAGATTCACTTCCATAGAGTGCCACGCTCCAGACAAAGGCCTTCAAAAATGACTTCCTAATACCCAAATCTATATTCGATGTCAACAGATTCCTTTTCTGTAGAAATGCTTTCCTTGCCTGAGCTAACCTACTTTTTATATCCTCTTTGCTTCGTTCATCACTGGTTATTTTGCTTCCTAAGTAACAGAAGTCTCCTACTTCCTTTAGTTTT
This sequence comes from Meconema thalassinum, assembly GCA_946902985.2. NCBI lineage: Eukaryota > Metazoa > Arthropoda > Insecta > Orthoptera > Tettigoniidae > Meconema > Meconema thalassinum. The sequence continues at coordinate 1,207,770,638 of OX336388.2, forward strand.
TCACCTGATGTCCATAGAGGTCTCTGATTTATTTCGGCTGCATTCCAATATTTTTGTTTTACATTTATTAATTTTCATCATGAATTCTTTCCTCAAGACGGAGTCCATACCATTCAAAAACTCATTCAAATCCTCAGGTGTGTCGGCCAAGATGACTATGTCATCGGCAAATTGTTGAAATTATTTCTCCTTGAATCTTCACTCCCACTTTAAATTTTTCTCCAATTTCCTTCATTGCTTGTTCAATGTAAAGATTGAAAAATATGGGAGATAAGTTGCAGCCTTGCCTTACACCTTTCTGAATACCAGCTCCTCCCTCATGTCCTTCAGCTCGAATGACTGCTGTCTGGTTTCTGTATAGATTGTAGATCACCCTCCTATAGATGATGAGATCACGATTATTTGGAGTTTATTGTTACATGGTGTGTTATGTTCCAGTTTGTAGCGAGGACACCTTCCAATGTTTCCAGTGTCGATCAGACCAAGATTATGGCTGCCTCAGCAATGAGATGGACGAAAAGAACCTCAAAAATTGCACGCTGCCTCCCAACTATTCCGGCAAAGTCTTTTGCCGTAAAATACACCAGATATGTAAGTAATTATCGATCCATATGATGATGATAATAATAATAATAGTAATAATAATAATAATAATAATAATAATAATTCTAGTCGCCTCCATTGTGTAGTGGTCAGCGTGCTTAGCTGCCACCACGGAGGTCCGAGGTTCGATTCCCAGCTCTGCCACGAAATTTGAAAAGTGGTATGAGGATTGGAACGGAGTCTACTCAGCCTCGGGTGGTCCAAATGAGTAGAGAGGGTTCGAATCCCACCTCAGCTATCCACGAAGTGGTTTTCCATGGTTTCCCACTTGGTGTTCGGGCAAATGCCAGGAGGGAACCTACCGTCAGGCCACGGCCGCCTCCTTCCCTCATCCTTGTCAATCCCTCCCATCCCATCCCTCATGAAGCCCCCTCCTCGCTTTGCAGGTGATGCCACCTGGGCGAGGCTCTAGTCCCGACTTCCCAGTTGTATCACCCGATGTCAATCTCCAGGACACTGCCCTTAGTGGCGGTAAGGGTGGGATCCCTCGCTGAGTCCGTGGGAAAAAGCCTACCTGGAGGGTAAACTAACTCAGAAAAAAAAAGAAAAAAATCAAAGAATTCAAAAGTAGACAGGAAAACAAGAGACTACCTGTAGTTAGACAGACACTGACAGTCACAACTTCAAAAGTTAAATTTCAAGGTGAACTTTCTGACCCTTTTTCTATTAACACAGGACTTCAACAAGGAGACGTAGTATCTCCGTTATCGTTCAATCTTGACCTTGAAAAGTTATCAGGATATGTGAATATGAAACAAAAGGAATAGCTATTGGTCGTCTACTCAAAAACAAAATTCATCTTCAGTGTTTGGCCTTTGCAGATGATCTAGCTATTCTTTCTAACACTAGGTAAGAAGCAGTTCATACCCTTGAAATACTTCACGAAATTGCAGCAAAGACCAAATATCATATGAAAATTCTCAATACATGGAAGGATCCGCTCGTTATCTAGATGGAAAACCTCTTAAGACTAAATTCGGAAAAAAAACAAGTAAATAAATTCAAGTACTTCGGAGAAGTAATTCAGCCATCAGGATTGAATAGCGAGGCAAACAAGGAGTGAATTTCAAAATTACAGAAAGTCTATAGAATCACCTGGAACCGATGCAACAAAAAATCAAAAGTACGCAAAATGAAGACATTATATCACAGTAATCATACCTGAAGCACCAAATGCCTCGGAAACCTTGATCATTGGAGGCAGATCTCTCATTAAAGACGTAAAGAAACAAGAAAGGAAAACTTTGAGGAAAATCCTTGGTCCAGTCTGCTCTGGATGAAATGGAAGTCTCAGGAGTTTTACAGCATGCTGAAAAGATTACTGACACCTTCAGGAAAAGGCGATTTAAGTCATACGGCCACATTCTCAGAATAAACACTGACAGGCTCACCAAAGGATTCTCAACCATACTCTCTCAATGAAAGTCAAAACAACTGACTTAGTGAAATAGAAAAAGACCTTCAAGAAATTGGTATCACAGAGGAAATTACACAAGATCGACTCCAGTTCAGACCATTAATCAACAACCATCATTTATCTGAGAAAATTACTACCAGGACCAATGAATCATGGACGGAAGAACGGTGGAAGATCTTCAGTGCCCAGATGAAGAGATTTTCGGAGAAGGAAATAAACATCATTAGCAAAATAAGTTCTTCGCTGTCCACAGGTGGGCACAACGATGTAAAATAAATAAATAAATAAATAAATAAATAAACAAACAAATAATAACTTATTCTTCATGTAGCCCATTGACTTTGTTATTGTTATTGTTATGTTATTGTTGATATGACTTGAATTTGGGATTAGAATACAAATTTCCTGCATTTCGGACAGGCGCGCTTAGCCACTACTGTGACTGCGGACCTCGCAATGACAAGGATTCATTATTTTCCAAATCTTAGATAAAGACACCGGATACAACTAAAATGTAAATGTGATTGTTGCATTTTTAATAAATCACATGAATATGGCAGATGACGTATTACCGATCATCGATGGCATATACTGTAAAATATTACATTTCACACTGGAATGCTACATACTGTGTTTCATGATGTCCAATAAATAAATGAAAAATATATGAAAAAGAATACCGTTAGCAATAAAATACATTTTTAACAGATTTTAAAAGTTTTAAGTGTTAATTTGTAAGTACAAGTATAAACGATTTGATAAATAACTATTTTAACAACACAGTATGATACAGAGAGCAATACGTGAAGAGAGTAAGTTGTTGCTGAAAATCGTTGGTTATCTAGATGCAGGATCGAGTTCAAATCTGAGAGCTGTAATTTATTTCTTGTAGAACATGGAACATTTGTTCATTATTGTAGCTCATTGAGTATTATTGATATGTCATATGTTGTTTTTGATAAATGAGTCTCCTTTGACATTACGCACGACACGTGTTTCATTTGGGTTACTTTTTATTTGAGTGGAAAAGTGAAGAAATATTTAGATTCCATAGTTATGATAAAAGAAATAGGAGTTACGTATTTTTCTGTTATTAGATTACTTTTGAATTTCGTAAAATATGAAATTAAACTTACAGTATTAGATCGACACACCAACAAGCTAACCAGTCTGTAACTAATGTTCAAGTTATTCCAAGTGAATGTCTTGACAGTGGTCATAGACTGCTCATTGTAGAGCTGAAGAATGTGTGTGTACTGAACCCGTAATTGATTACGGAGAACGTATGGTCATATCCCAGCCTAGCTCACGGCTTTCGGGGGTGTTACGTCCATCCCACCGTATGACCGTACATTCGGATATTGAGGCACTTTAGGTCAACAAGACTACACAAATAATCACATATTACCTATAAAATTATTTATTTTACTTAAGGGAAGCACCCAGTAAATATAATCATACATGAACAAAAATATATTTGGAATACATCTAATTAATCACTCCATAAAATACAAAATCCTTCAATAAACATCAATACATCTTGACAAAATGTCCAAAATCATCCCAAAAATCATCTTGCTTAATTCCCTTCTTCAACTGGGAATTATTAATCATTTAATCATAAATTATCTATCTAAGACCTGTGAGACATTTATTATATTCCCCTTTGGACATTAAATTCAATTATTTTTATTTATTAACATTATTCATTTAAGCTTAGTTACTTTCACATCCATCAAGCCTTAGATCTCTATTCCTTGAAATACAATACATACACATCACATGTCTGGAATCGAATCCCAATCTTTACATCACCTTTACTTTTCTCATGCCGTTAGGTTATGTTATGCTATATCACGCACTTATCTTTACCATTTCTCATTGGGCTTATTCCCACCTGAGTTCAAATTCAATACATTTCATTACCCATTTGAGACTGTCTTGTGAGGTAGGAAATCGATTATATCATCAACATAATTAGTTTGACCATTTCCGTCAAATTTGATAGAAATCATTAAATTTTCAGCTGGTATCAATTGCCTCATCTCCAGCAATTCAAATATATAAGTTTGAGCACTGTAGCCCCTGTCGTTAAATAATTTTATCTTTGTATCGTTAATTACTAGTCAGACCCACTCGCTTCGGTGTATGCGTTTCCCTCATAAAAGACCCTTGTATCTCCCCCTTGAGGAACACGGTCTGTGGAGTAGCCGGCCCGTCAAAACAATATTTATTATCATAACAAAGTCCCGTACAGCTATTAAGGCTTTTCACTCATTCAATACTACATCGCGCGCTTTGCCTGTTCTAAATGATTATCCAAGTTTCATTATGACATTAATTCATCTGCAATTACTTCACTTTTTATATTCATCATAACATCACTTCGTGCATCAGTTCATCTATACTTTTAATTCGGAGAAGATTAGTTGGTCGTTATTTAGAGCACCTGCTCTCAGCGTACCGCGCCCGCTTTTGGAATAATAGGCAATGCTGGCGTGAGAATTAACTCGAAGAAATGGTACGGTCCGAAACGCCAAGCTCGCCCGCCCATTAACGCATGAATGACTCGAGGAAGGGCTATTTCACCTTGGCCCGGCCTTCTGCATAACAATACATTCATCCAGACTTACAATGCAACATAACAATCAATATAACACACAGCTATTCCAGTGGGAATCTAATGCCTCCACTTCGGTCGCAACCCTGTTTATTCCGACAATCCGACTCCGTTGATTTATCTCCCGAATAATGCGTATGTACTAATCCGCACATTAACCCCCAGCTTGAGTTTACCACTTACTTTAGCCCTTTTATGGCACAATCACATGCTTGGAAATTCATTACTCATCAATACTTCAATACATTTACCCTTGTCAGAGTAAAGGTATTTACTTTATTTTAATCATTTGCCTTTATTTACGGTCTGTTTAACTAGGTCTTCCTATCGGTATTTTTACTTTCCCTTCAACATGGCATGACAGACCATTATTTCCACAATTGCTTTTATCAAGGTGTCTGAAAACCACCATTTATCCGATCCCTTCAATTATTAAGATATACAAACCCATTATCCATAAGAAGTATAACAACTCATTATCTAATTAATTCTGGAGTACAAAAACTCATAATTTATTATTACTACTTTAATTCTGGTGTTCTTATTCACCGCTGGTTTGATTAATTTACATGGCATATTTACCTTCCATTGGTACAGCTGTATATTCGATTTCCCCCCTCGAAGATCTCTTTAGCTATGTCTCACTCATTATTACGGGTTACACTTATCTTAGTTTAACATAATACATTTACAGTCTTCACAATCAACAAAATCTTTGTTTATGGTTACAAATACCATTTATTTAATTAGTTAGTGCGCGATATAACATAGTGTAATGACATTCTCATCACTTACCCCTTTTGTTGTTCTGGTGGCTGACCCCACTTATGGATGGTTTGGCCCATCTTGCATGCGTTTAACGCCACATATTAACACATTTGCATACACTCTTCAATATCTTAACAACACTTATTTTCTGATTACACATTATTCTTGACATTAACACATTTTCTATAAAACACATATAAAAATATCCCATAACACATGGGACGCAACACATTTATCTGTTTGCATAATCACTATACACACGCATCGCATCTCAGTGGCTGGTGACAGTTCCCTCGACCGCTGGCGATCTTTCCTATTTACGTTACTTGTTTTGAGTGTCTCTCTCCTCTACAACCTTCTCCTGGCATCGAACGTGTATCCTACGTCTCCGGTGTATCTTCTACTCCCCAAACTCACGGTTTTTAGTCTGTATTCAAATTGTTTATTACATGGAGCTTCTATCACTTTAAAGATTAAGCGTTAATTTTTTATCTGTTTCCGCCGAGGCTCTATCCTTCTGTTATTTTGGTCGCCCTTTATCGCGAACTTGTATTTGCCTTGCTAACTTGGCCTCCAACCGAGGTCCTTAAACTTTCTATCGCTAATTTTATATGCTTAATACTCATTTGAGTATCTCTGCTATAGTCTCGAACTAATGTTCTTCGGCCCCAAGATGACTATTAACGTGACGTCCGTACTGGACTCACAAATGACTTAACGTGTAACGTAGCCTCCTCCGAGGTCTTGTAGATTACTTGTATAACGTAACGAGTAGCGCGACTCCTCTCTTGGATTTCACAGATGACTGTCGAGTAACGTGGTCCCTCCTCTGGACCTGTGCGTTGACCGACTTCTGCTCGGCTCCAAGCCCTATTTATCTGTATCGAACCAAGAATTAGTTTTCTAATTACTTTGGAAGTTCAATTTCCGATTCCGTAATCAGCATGTCTTACAAAAATTAACTACGAGTAAAGTATGTTTTAAATGTCCGTATTTGCATTTGTGGAGTTTGATTCCGTCGTACAGTTATTTTTAATTAATAAAAAACGTTTTTATCCTCGTTCAGGGGCCTGGTTAGTTCACTGATTCCTTCCACGGATCTCTCCGCGTACGGTACTTAAAATGGCATCATCTTCGTCAGCATTTTTTACATATTATGCAAACTCACGGTTTTTAGTCTGTATTCAAATTGTTTATTACATGGAGCTATTGAGGGTAATTATCGTAAATTGAGAGAAAAATTTCCCCTCGACCCGGGTACTTTTCTCGCCGTAAATCCTTCTAAATTTTTAACACTCTGACAAATCACGTTTCCCTGGAAACTTCTGAATCTGTAAAAATTTAGACTTTCACGACCGGCGTTGAAATAGGAATCTCTGTTTCGCGGGCTTATAGGCCGTGTTCCAAGGACATTTTATCGTCCTGACGTTTCGCTGAATACCGAGTTCAGCATGTTCACAGGTTACATTAAGCGAGGTAAAACAAGTAAACAGAAGATATATAAATAGTCAACAACCCACACATAGAGGCTACCATAGCAACGGCGTATCGCATAAAAGTAATGCATCAAGTACAGGGGGTGTATTCTTTGGATTACACGGTAAGACAGAGTAAGCTTTTGCTTCTCTTTGCTTTAGTTCATCCCTTCCTTTTTCGCAAACACCAACAGTGATCTCATGATTTCTCTTTGTTGGTGTATTTTTCTTACACTACCTGTAAGTCTGTTCTAGATATATATCTTCCATGACCCACCTAGCGTCATCTAGGAGCGAATCTCTGAAGTTCCTCAATTTTTCCCTGCACAAGAGGACTTCCTTACCCATCTGGTCACCAGATCTCGTCGCTAACGCCAGTTATCATCTCCGTGATCAAGAGGACTTCGTCCACTTTTTCACCCACCAGGCCTCGCTAGTGACGCCTGCTATCAACTCTTTGAAGACCATTTCATCAAGAGAAATTATTGTTTTAAAGTTGGCTATTCTTATGTGTATTCCTTTTGTCTCATACCCCACCTTTTTCCCTTCCCTGGTCTCTCCGCTCTCCGTTGAGCTGGCCTCACTTGTGCGTCTGAAGTCAAACCAGTCAGTTGGAGCTCAACTAGAGCTCGTCTCCTCACCTCGAGAGACAAACTTTCAAATTGGACGCCATGTCCAAATCGTAACTAACGGTCAGCAAGGAATCGCCGTTCATCAGAAGTGAGCTAAATACTATTTCGACGTTCTTCGCCTTATTTTAAGGGATTTTAAATACCTACATGCTCTTAATCATAGGCAGTGTGAGATTTCTAATGTGGGGCAATAATCATCCTTCGCGGGATTTTCTATGTTGGGCTTTGTCTATCTAAGCTAACGTTAACATGAAGCAGCATTTCTTATGCTTATTAAATGAGAGATTTTCTCACAACGTGGGACACCGTTGAATTACCCACTGTCTATAAAATACTTAGCTCGTTCCACCGCTGGACTAATTTTTGCCCTATTCTTCAGTCATGATTGTTCTGGAATTTGCCATGCCCAACAATTCATCTACAAGTTAAACCTTCTAGTACTTTCCACTCACATGTGGGAATACTTTTTCAAACTAATGAGTCTTCCTTATGAACTGCTAATCAATACCTAATTTTTCTTCCTCCGTTGGAACTTTTCTGCTGCATTCAACTATAACCTACAAGTTTTTCAGCTCAATAGACACTCGCAAATCTAGTGCGACTAATTATTTTTCACCAACGCAATAACTTTCCTGGCTATAAACTTTCTGTGCTACAATAGTGAACTTTTCAGCCTTTTCAACAGACTATAGTGAATCACTGCTTGTTCGATATCTCATCCGCGTCGCGCTCGTCCGAAATAAATAAAATAGGCCAAAAACTTTCTCTACAAAGTTCCTATTCCCTTTTCCTCAACCCTCTTTACTAACAAATTAAGTTAATCTTTAAATTTATGTATTTTGCAATGAGGCCTCGCCAAACCATAGGCGCCCTCCCAATTTTCTCCACGTATCATTAAGTCATTCTGCATAAATATCAGCAGTTAGAAACTGCGTACTAATCTATTTCTTTTCTTGCTAGCACAAGAATTAGTTATTGTCTACCAAAGCTTTCATTAATCTCTTTAATCCAGGTTTCACGAAAGGGTAACTTGCCCAATTTTTTCTTTGTGATCCTGTTTAAACATAGAAGTTCTAGAAACTTCCTTTTAAATTTTCTCTTCAGGTTTCACATTAAGTGACCTGCCCTATTTGTATAACCTCAAAGCGTAATTCTGTGTCATTACAAGAAGTTACAGAAACTTCTATTTTCCCTTTCTCTGTTTTTGTTGTTGTTACTTTCGAAGTTGTTATTTGTTCATATTTCTAAGATATCCATCTAGAAATTCTTAAAGTACACATCTTGTTCTTGATTTATTGTTTAACTTTAATTATGTTAATTATCTTTAAATTTCTCATTTGTTAATCTTAACAACATTTCAAAATCTTAAGAAGATTTTAACGCATATAAAAGTTTGTCAACCAAAAAATTGTCTATTGCCTGGTGCAAGCTTTAGATGATTTTAGGAGGTCTGCAACCCCGTTTGTTAACAAAATTAAAATTATATATTTGTTAAATGGATTAATCCTTTTTGCATTGTTAAATAAATCAAGATTTATTTCTTTGCTTTATCATTTCTCTAAAATAACTATTAGGCTAGATCCTGTCTTCCCCTACTCTTCCTATGGGCTTAACTTTAAAAACCTTACAAATAAACTTAACAACGGTTCCACTTTTTGTTGCATTTGAGCAAAAACTCTTCACCAAATCTGTTTCCAAGTCTTTCTCAGCTTTTATAGCTAATTCTAACTCGCCAGTAAGGCAAGCATAGCTCGTTTTTCTCATTCTCTAAACTTTTAGTCGACTCTTTGCTGGGTAAAAGCTTAGCCATTCCCAAAGGTAACTATTGGTGCTCTTACCGGGATTATTCTCAAGGGTATAATTGCTTCATCCCTATCCTTCTTGGAAACATTCTGCCACTCTTTATATATTCTACAATTTCAAGAACTAAAACATCAGGGCTTATTCAAATTATTTGCATTCTTCAAAATATTTGTTTAAAACAAACTCCTGTGAAGGGATACAAAGTAAATCTGTTACTCTTTGTCTTGCCAGACCACCACCCTTCCCCATAGTAGCCGAATCTTGGCTTGGAAGGGAAGGTACCAGCTCCTCTCGCCCGCAAATAGCCCAAGTTCCAGCTGCGTTTCCTGTTAGCTTTGCCCAGGTCCCTACCTACTTTAGGTATCGGAAAGCGGATTTACAGTGGCAGCTGCCTTTGAGTGTACTTAAAGTTAAAGTTATAACTTTTGTGAGACTCTCTTCCTATTTCTCCATTCCCTTTTCTCCAGTCCGAAACCCACTTCTTTTCTTCTTCATCTTCCTTTGGGGGTCAGGTTATTCCCAAGCTAATAACCGTGCAAAGCCTGTGAAGGGGAAAGAGGCCGCTCCTGTCTCCTTTGGTGTGTCCCTTTCTTTCAACTTGTTTGCTGCTGCCAGTCTGACAGCATTTCCAAGGTTCCACAGTCGCGCAAGTTATACTTGAATTTGCCTATTTCGTCATGGCTCCTCCAGATAAATATAAGGATGGCAAGGATGAAAAACTTACTTCCAAACGAGCTTCTTAAGGGCAACTTACCCGATTCCGAAAATACATCAAGGAATTAGATCCCTCAGAAGCGCAATTAGATTTGTTAAAACATCGCGTAAAGGACTATTAACGTTCTTATGAAAACTATTGTACTTTCCAAACCGAAATCGAAACCTGCATGCTCAATCAAACTGATGATCGAGTAGAGGTAGAAAATCAATATTACGACGGTATAGCCTCCGCCTTTAAAATAATTCGCCAAATTGAAGAAATGCAGAAAAGGGATGGTTCCGTTCTTGGTTCCATTCACGAATAACAGACCTCTTCTCGTGAGGGCACTCTCAAGCCCAAACCAATTCTACCTAAGATTAATTTACCCCACTTCTCAAGAGACGAATCTACTTGGGATTCTTTTTACGAACTATTTTGTTCTCTAGTTCATGAAAATGAAGATATTCAAATCATTTACAAGTTTCATTATTTACGATCTATTTTACAAGGTCAAGCCCTGCAGTTAGTTGAAGCACTCCCATTAAGTGTCGAAAACTACCCCATTGCTTTTAACTTTTTGAAGGAAAGATACGGTAATTTACGGCTACGTATTCAATGCCACATGAAAGCTTTATTCAATTTACCTGCATCACAGCACAATGACGTCACTAGTCTGCGTACCCTCATCGATACAACACAACTTCACGTTAAAACTCTATCCCAATTACACCAACCCACTGATCACTGGGACACTTTCCTAATACATTTAGTGGTTTCCAAAGTCGATGTTGCTACCCTCAAAGCTTGGGAAATGGAACTTTCCAAAGACGATAATTACTCATATGAGCATTTAGTCACCTTCATAAATGCTAGATGCCAACTCTTAACTGCTTTAGCCAACCATAGTGAACCCTCATCTCCTAGTCCTAAATTTGAATCATTGTCTCTTAAATCTAAAAGCGAACGCTTAGCGTCTAGTATCCCAAAACCAGGGTCCAGTTCGTCTAAACTAAAGTCAAACGCCACTGGTTATCCAACTAGGTCAAGTGAACGCCGTCTTGCCAGTTCTCTCGCATTAAACACTCAGAGCGAACCCCGTAAAAGTTTAAATGAACCATTAAAGTGCATACTTTGCAAAGATTTCCACGCTTTATATATATGCAAATCTTTCAAAGAACTGTCAGTCGATGACAGGAGAAAATTAGTTTCCCAGAATAAACATTGCTTTAACTGCTAATCACCTAAGCATTCTGATTCTAATTTTAAGTATTCAAGACTTTGCTACCATTGTGAAAAACCGCACCACACTTTACAGCATCGTCATGATCAATCGAGGTCATCAGCAGCATCTACTACTCAGAAAAATGATAATACTAGCAATCCTAGTGCGTCTTCTTACATTCAAAACGCTAAGTCTTTGCGTAGTGCTCAAGTATTGTTATCCACTCTTCAAGTCGAAGTCCAAGACAAATTCGGCAACTGGGTCAGTGCTCGCGGTCTTCTTGATTCAGCGGCAACTCATGATTTTGTGTCTAATTCTTTGATTAGAAAATTAAGCCTACCTGTAAACCCCACTTCTATCAATGTATCAGGCATTAACAGCTCAAAATCGCAAGCTTTACAGTTTGCAAAGCTAACCCTAAGAGACACTTGTCACAGAAATAATTTTCTAAAACTTAATTGCCTCATCCTCAACAGTATCGGAGAGGACACTCCAAGTCACTCTGTCGATATTTCAGGTTTAAATATTCCCTCGCATTTAAGGTTAGCTGACCCTCTGTTCAATGTACAAAGCCCCATTGACATACTCTTCAGTGCCAATGTTTTCTGGAATTGCCTTAGTAAACAGGTTCGTAAGTTATCCTAAAACGTGGTTGCCAGAGACACTAATTTTGGATGGATCGTTACCGGTCAACTTCCTCATTATTCTCCCCAACCCGTATCTCAATGTTATTTTGCTAATACTGATTAGGAGCAGTTCTGGAGGCTTGAAAGCGTTGATTCTCCTAACGTAACCTCTTCAGAAAACGAATTCTGTGAGCAACTTTTCTTGAACACTACCACTCGTTCCCCTGAAGGTCGGTTCATTGTTCAGATGCCAAGATTACTCAATCCCCACAAACTTATTAATTTTCAACCCAAAGCTCGAAAAGCTCTCTTTGCTATCGAGAGCCAATTCAAGAAAGAACCTTTCGTTAAACAGCAGTATACTGATTTCATGGATGAGTATGAAATCTTAAATCATATGGAAGTTGTCAGCAAATCTGATGACGAATTGCACCCCCCAAGCGAAACGGTTTTCTTAAATCATCATCCCGTGTGGAAAACCCTCTTGTAAAGGATAAAATCCGAGTCGTTTTCAATGGTTCATCAGATGACGTTAATGGCAACAGTCTTAACGATACTCTTTACTCTGGTCCCGCTATTCAGTCAGATTTATCTGCTATACTCTTAAACTTTCGATTATTTCCCATAGCTGTTATAGCGGACATCAAACAGATGTACCGTCAAGTTTTAATTCAGCCCGAACAACAAGATCTCCAAAGAATCTTGTGGCGCGATGAAATTAGCAAGCCCATTAAGATATTTCGCTTAAAGACGGTCACTTATGGCTTAAAACCATCCGCTTTCCTTGCTATTCGCTCCTTACACATGTTAGCCTCTCTAGATGGTCACTTATTTGGCTCTAAAGCTTCCGAAGCCCTAACTACATCATTCTACGTTGACGATTACTTGCAGTCCATCCTCACTCTGGAGGAAGCTTCTTTCGTGTCACTAGAACTTCAGGCATTGTTAAAGAATGGAGGATTTCCACTTCATAAGTGGAATTCCAACTCCCATGAGTTTCTCGCCCAGTTTCCTATTGAATATGTAGACCCCTCCTCTGTTGAAATTTGTGGAAATTCCAAATCCATAAAAACTCTTGGAGTTCATTGGTGCACTAGCACTGATACTCTCATCTATAAAGTTTCTCTTGCCGAAGAGATCCCTAAAACAAAAAGGCAAATTCTCTCTGAAATTGCAAAATTTTTTGATCCGCTTCAATTCCTTGCTCCGGTTATTGTTATAGCCAAACTTTTCATGCAAGAGCTATGGTCTCTCAAATGTGAATGGGACGAGACTGTTCCCCTTTCTTTTCTTAATAGGTGGCTCTCTTTTCGTAGCAATTTGCTTGATCTTTCTCTTATTGAAATTCCCAGGAATTTAATTAACGCTCATCCTAATACATCTTTTTTCCTTCATGTGTTTGCAGACAGTTCCGAAAAAGCTTACGGTTGCTGTGCATATTTGGTTTATTGCGGTTCGTTAAATGAATCTTCAGTTTCCAACCTTGTTTGTGCCAAATCGAAGGTGGCTCCTCTTAAAACTATTACTTTGCCTAGGCTTGAATTGTGTGCTGCACTCATGGCCGCAGAACTTGTTAAGAAATTACGGTTAAGAAATTACGGGAAGTCTTAAAGGTCGAATTTTCGCAAATCTATCTCTGGAGCGATTCCATGATCACCCTTTCTTGGATTGCCAAAAACCCCGCTCATTGGCAAACGTTTGTTGCAGACAGGGTTTCCAAAATTCAAACTCTCTCTTCGGGATGTCAATGGAGGCATGTGCCCAGCGCTGACAACCCCGCCGACATAATTTCTCGTGGATGTTCACCCTCTCAATTGGCAACTTCTCAGTTGTACTGGCATGGGCCCTCGTGGTTAATCGAAGACTCTTCTTGCTGACCTTCTAAACCTCCAGTTACAAACTCCAACTTGCCTAACGCTAAAGTATCTAAATCTACTGCTTCGTGTCTTGTTTCCAACGTTTCTCATCCCTTGTTGTCACGCTATTCCTCCTGTCACAAATTAATTCGAATTGTTGCCTATCTTCTCAGATGGAAATATCTTGTGGTTGACCAACCTCTTCTCCCCAAACCACACCTTACCAATCATGAATTGAATCTCCCTACCATTAAGGTTTTGCAACTAACCCAGCAAGAAGCCTTTTCTTCTGAATTGTATTTGCTTTCTGCTAAAAAGGATCTCCCGAAATCTATTCGTCTTCGTGCCTTAGCCCCGTTCCTTGATGACAATAGGTTACTCAGGGTAGGTGGTAGGCTTTCGCAATCTTTGCTTTATGAGGACAAAAAGCATCCTGTTATTTTTCCTTCCAAACATAACGTAACTTCTTTAATTATACGTGACTTTCATTATCGTAATCTATATGTTGGTTCACGCACACTGCTTTGCCTCTTAAGGGAAAAGTACTGGATCATAAATGGAATTCATGAAGTTTCCTCTGTAATTCACAAATGCATTCCTTGCTTCAAAGCTAAACCTAAAGTCAATACTCAATTAATGAGCGATCTGCCCTCTTTTCGCTCTTCTCCTACACGTCCTTTTGCTTTAACTGGTGTGGACTATATGGGTCCGTTCCAATATCAACGCAATTCCCATGAAGCTAAACGCAAATTGTTTGGTAAGCTCTATGTTTCTCTCTTTGTTTGAATGGTTACTGGTGCGATCCATTTGGAACTATAAACGAATACCTCCACATCTTACATTTTGTCAGCCGTCTCTCGCTTCGCTGCTAAGCCTGGTGCTCCTTCTGAGATGTTCTCCGATAACGCTTCCACTTTTCAAGGCGCAGCTTCCTTGTGGAAGAAAGCTCTCACATCTTCTCCTGCCATGGAACAGATTTCTAATTTTTCCTACTCAAAGGGTTTCAAATGGCGTTTTATACCTCCCTACGCCCCTCATCACGGTGGTAGGTGGGAATCCTGCGTAAAGCTCACTACACGTCATCTAAGAAAGGTTTTAGGTAATCGCATTCTGACTTATGAAGAATTTAATTCGCTGTCTATTCTGATTGAAGGTGTTGTTAATTCTCGTCCTTTAACTCCGCTTTCCCATGACCCTGATGACCTGCTTCTACTCACACCTGGTCACTTCCTTATAGGCACTTCTCTTTCTGTCCCTCCTCCTCTTCCCAACTCTTACAGAGATTCTAATTTACCTATTGTTTGGCGTAAACTTGAAGCCCTCCGTAAATCTATCTGGACGAGGTGGAATTTGGAATACTTAACTTCCTTGCAACGAAGACAGAAGTGGTTTCTTTCCAATCCCGACATTAAAGTGGGGGACTTGGTCCTGGTTAGGGATGTTTCTCCTCCCTTGGTCTGGATTTCTGGTAGAGTGACCGAGTGTCACCATGGAAGGGATGGGAGAGTTAGGGTAGCCAAGATCTTGACCACTAATGAGTATATTATAAGACCACTGTCTTTTATTGCTCCTTTACCTTCAAGTTCTTAATAGCATATCTCTTGTTCTCTGTTGGTGTTTGTCCCTCCCAGCTTGGTGTATTCTTTGGAATACACGGTAAGACAGAGTAAGCTTTTGCTTCTCTTTGCTTTAGTTCATCCCTTCCTTTTTCGCAAACACCAACAGTGATCTCCTGATTTCTCTTTGTTGGTGTATTTTTCTTGCACTACCTGTAAGTCTGTTCTAGATATATATCTTCCATGACCCACCTAGCGTCATCTAGGAGTGAATCTCTGAAGTTCCTCAATTTTTCCCTGCACAAGAGGACTTCCTTACCCATCTGGCCACCAGATCTCGTCGCTATCGCCAGTCATCATCTCCGTGATCAAGAGGACTTCGTCTACTTTTTCACCCACCAGGCTTCGCTAGTGACGCCTGCTATCAACTCTTTGATGACCACTTCATCAAGAGAAATTATTGTTTTAAAGTTGGCTATTCTTATGTGTATTCCTTTTGTCTCCTACCCCCACCTTTTTCCCTTCCCTGGTCTCTCCGCGCTCCGTTGAGCTGGCCTCACTTGTGCGTCGGAAGTCAAACCAGTCAGTTGGAGCTCAACTAGAGCTCGTCTCCTCACCTCGAGAGACAAACTTTCAAATTGGACGCCATGTCCAGATCGTAACTAACGGTCAGCAAGGAATCGCCGTTCATCAGAAGTGAGCTAAATACTATTTCGACATTCTTCACCTTATTTTAAGGGATTTTAAATACCTACATGCTCTTAATCATAGGCAGTGTGAGATTTCTAATGTGGGGCAATAATCATCCTTCGTGGGATTTTCTATGTTGGGCTTTGTCTATCTAAGCTAACTTTAACATGAAGCAGCATTTCTTATGCTTATTAAATGAGAGATTTTCTCACAACGTGGGGCACAGTTGAATTACACACTGTCTATAAAATACTTAGCTCGTTCCACCGCTGGACTAATTTTTGCCCTATTCTTCAGTCATGATTGTTCTGGAATTTCCCATGCCAAACAATTCATCTACAAGTTAAACCTTCTAGTACTTTCCACTCACATGTGGGAATACTTTTTCAAACTAAGGAATCTTCCTTATGAACTGCTAATCAATACCTAATTTTTCTTCCTCCGTTGGAACTTTTCTGCTGCATTCAACTATAACCTACAAGTTTTTCAGCTCAATAGACTCTCGCAAATCTAGTGCGACTAATTATTTTTCACCATCGCAATAACTTTCCTGGCTATAAACTTTCTGTGCTACAATAGTGAACTTTTCAGCCTTTTCAACAGACTATAGTGAATCACTGCTTGTTCGATATCTCATCCGCGTCGGGCTCGCCCGAAATAAATAAAATAGACCAAAAACTTTCTCTACAAAGTTCCTATTCCCTTTTTCTCAACCCTCTTTACTAACAAATTAGGTTAATCTTTAAATTTATGTATTTTGCAATGAGGCCTCGCCAAACCATAGGCGCCCTCCCAATTTTCTCCACGTGTCATTAAGTCATTCTGCATAAATATCAGCAGTTAGAAACTGCGTACTAATCTATTTCTTTTCTTGCTAGCACAAGAATTAGTTATTGTCTACCAAAGCTTTCATTAATCTCTTTAATCCAGGTTTCACGAAAGGGTAACTTGCCCCATTTTTTCCTTGTGATCCTATTTAAACATAGAAGTTCTAGAAACTTCCTTTTAAATTTTCTCTTCAGGTTTCACATTAAGTGACTGCCCTATTTGTATAACCTCAAAGCGTAATTCTGTGTCATTACAAGAAGATATAGAGGCTTCTATTTTCCCTTTCTCTGTTTTTGTTGTTGTTTCTTTCGAAGTTGTTATTTATTCATATTTCTAAGATATCCATCTAGAAATTCTTAAAGTACATATCTTGTTCTTGATTTATTGTTTAACTTTAATTACGTTAATTATCTTTAAATTTCTCATTTGTTAATCTTAACAACATTTCAAAATCTTAAGAAGATTTTTACGCATATAAAAGTTTTTCAACCCAAAAATTGTCTATTGCCTGGTGCAAGCTTTAGATGATTTTAGGAGGTCTGCGACCCCGTTTGTTAACAAAATTAAAATTATATATTTGTTAAATGGATTACTCCTTTTTGCATTGTTAAATAAATCAAGATTTATTTCTTTGCTTTATCATTTCTCTAAAATAACTATTAGGCTAGATCCTGTCTTCCCCTACTCTTCCTATGGGTTTAACTTTAAAAACCTTACAAATAAACTTAACAACGGTTCCACTTTTTGTTGCATTTGAGCAAAAACTCTTCACGAAATCTGTTTCCAAGTCTTTCTCAGCTTTTATAGCTAATTCTAACTCGCCAGTAAGGCAAGCATAGCTCGCTACGCCAGCTTCCTGCTTGTTGAGATTCTCTCTACAAATTATGGTTGGTTTTCAAAATTTAATTTTTTCTCATTGTCTAAACTTTTAGTCGGCTCTTTGCTGGGTAAAAGCTTAGCCATTCCCAAAGGCAACTATTGGTGCTCTTACCGGGATTATTCTCATGGGTATAATTGCTTCATCCCTATCCTTCTTGGAAACAGTCACTCTTTATAAATACTACAATTTCAAGAACTAAAACATCAGGGCTTATTCAAATTATTTGCATTCTTCAAAATATTTGTTTAAAACCAACTCCTTTGAAGGGATACAAAGTAAATCTGTTACTCTTTTTCTTGCCAGACCACCAGCCTTCCCCATAGTAGCCACCTGTCAGAGGGGGAAATCTCTATACTAGCGAAAGAGGAAATTACGCAGTGACCCCTCCTTCGATTCCGGTTGAAGACATTGTCGCCAATATTGAAGCGGCAATCCGTAAGCTACCATCTGAACAAGCAGATGAAATCCGCCATGAAGCCTCACTTATAATCAAGAAGGCACCGGCACTGCAGAGTAACCTCACACCTCATAAGAGGAAGGCTATAAAGACTCTCAATATGGACGAGAGCATAATCATTCTTCCTGCAGACAAAGGGAACGCAACGGTTATCTTGGACATGGACGACTACACTGCCAAGGTTTCGGAACTTTTAGACCCGGGTACCTACCGCAAACTACTGATAGATCCTACCAACCGGATTCTTCGTGAAACAAACGGCCTGATCAAGGTATCTTCGCTACCTGAAAACGTAAAGAAGGGAACCACCAGAAGTGAAGCTTTACCACCAAGACTTTATGGCTTACCTAAGATACACAAAGATAATGTTCCTCTTCGTCCTATCGTGAGTGCTATTGGATCACCAACTTATAGCATTGCCAAAGATTTAGCTACCTTACTTCAACCACATATCGGCGATACACAGTCGTTCGTCAAAGATTCCGGTCATTTCATTGAAAAATTGAAAACTATTCTACTAGAAGCTGGTGACTTACTAGTAAGTTTTGACGTGGTCTCTCCTTTCACGAAAGTACCTATAAAGGCAGCCCTGGAGTACATCGCACGGAATTTTCCTGATGATATCACCGCCTTATTCCGCCACTGCCTCACCGCTAGCTATTTCCTGTGGAAGGGTGATTTCTATGAACAAATTGCTGGTGTCGCCATGGGCAGTCCCCTGGGTCCGGTCATCGCGAATTTCTTCATGGAACAATTTGAACAAATAGCACTAGAGACCGCACCTTTGAAACCTAAAGTGTGGCTACGATACGTGGACGATACTTTTGTAATATGGGGCCATGGTAAAGATCAATTAAATCTGTTTTTACAACATCTTAACAGCCAGAACTCTAACATTCAGTTTACCATGGAGTTAGAAAATTAACAGAAAATTGCTTTTCTCGACGTTATGGTAACGAAGACCGCTGATCGAACCTTGGGACATACAGTTTACCGTAAGCCGACCCATACTGACCGATATCTACAGAAGACGTCCAACCACCACCCACGACAGAAATACGGAGTGATAAAAACACTGGCTGACCGCGCGAAAAGAATTTGTGAAAAGCAGTGCCTAAAACAAGAAATTGTACACCTCAATGAGGCCTTACGCACCAATGGGTACAGCCAGAAAGATATCCAGCGAGCACTCCATCCGAGACGTCCAACTACAAGGGTAATTGCAGACAAGCAGCCCCTGGCTAGAGCTTTTCTTCCATACATAAAAAAGGTCACGGACAGAATAGGGAGGCTACTCGAGTCCCATGATATAAAGACCATATACAGGCCTACACGAAAAATTAAGGACATGTTTAGGTCCGCTAAAGATAAGCGACATCCTCATACCACGGCAGGGGTTTATAAAATCCCGTGTGATTGTGGCCAAGTATATATTGGAACAACGAAAAGAAGTATTGCCACTCGCCTCAAGGAGCACGAACGACACAGCCAGCTGGGACAAACAGATAAATCCACTGTAGCAGCACACTCACCACTCGCAGGTCACGATATAAGATATGGAGACACCGAAGTTCTGTACACCACGGTGTCTTATCATGCCAGGCTACAAAGGGAGGCCCTTGAAATCCTGAAGCATACTAACAGCTTCAATCTTAAGGAGGAAGCAGAACGTGTGAACAGACCTTAGCTTCCAGTCCTTAATCCCCTCAAGCCTGCCCTTATTGACCGTCGTAGACGAGAAGATGCAACAGACGAGCAGCCCTGTCCTTGATGCATTACTTTTATGTGGTACGCCGTTGCTATGGTAGCCTCTATGCGTGGGTTGTTGACTATTTATATATCTTCTGTTTACTTGTTTTACCTCGCTTAATGTAACCTGTGAATATGTTGAACGCAGTATTCAGCGAAACGTCAGGACGACAAAATGTCCTTGGAACACGGCTTATAAGCCCGTGAAACAGAGATTCCTATTTCTGAATCTGTCTTTATTAATTCACATTTATGGCTGGCCTTATTGTTCTCCGCTGTTTTCTGAATCCTAGACGAGTACTTCCCCCTTACATGTGTACATCTAAATGCTGAATTGCAGTTTACAGGGCCTCGCTATTGAGGGTAATTATCGTAAATTGAGAGAAAAATTTCCCCTCGGCTCGGGTACTTATCTCGCCGTAAATCCTTCTAAACTTGCTGTGCTCGTGGTATGTTAAGGGCTTTTTGCCTCAACAAAATTTCTTCTTCTGAAGCACGTTCTAATGGCTCCCTGTGTTTAGATTATATTATAACTGTCAAAATGTTAATGGGTATTTATTACGTTCTGTAGGTTATTAATATAACATCTGCTCATTCTCATTCCTTGTCCCAGAGCTAACTTTCTGTAAAAATCCTTTCTTAATTCAATACGGATTACTTCCTTTCTTCTAATTAGTCGTGTGTTCGACCTTGTACCATCTCTGATTGGGTACAGTACCAACAGTCAATCACACAAAAATGCCAAAGATTAAGACTTGGCTGTTGAGAGAATTGGAAAATAAACAGGAGAACCAAGAAAGGAACATGATTAAGATACCCAAAACAGAAAAACTTGGGGTGGAGGAAGAATGGAAACTCTTCAAAGACACTTTTGTTACACAGGCTGTTAAAATCTGTGGTAAAACAAGTGCTACACAGGGAGAAAAGGAAACACCATGGTGGAATGATAGGGTCAAGACAGCAATAAAAGAAAGGCATATCATAAAGAAGAAATTAGACGGGAAAAAACTGGACATGTACGTAATGACACTGCAATTGAAGATCTGTCTCAGGAATATCGGAATAAGAAGCTGGCTGTTAAAAGACTGATCCAGGAAGAGAAGAATACATGCTGGGTTGACTTTACCACCAGGTTAAAGGAGGATGGCCAAGGCAATAAAAAAACTACTGTATAGGGTGGTCAAGAATAAGAGGTGAGAGCATACTAATATTGTTGCTCTGGAAACTGATGATGGAAAGTTGTTAAGAACAAACCTCGAAGTTAGAAAGGAAATGAGGAAGCATTTCAGCATGCTGCTGTAATGTTAGTGATGGCCAGTTGAAAATATTCATGAGGACCAACAACCTTTAACATGGCTGGAAGTAGAGATGGTACTGAAGAACATGCGAAATGGGAAGTCTCCAGGGTTTGACGGATTAATCTCAGATATGAGAAAGGCCGATGGAACACCTGGTCTACAATAGATTTTCAGAGTACTGTCAGTCATCTGGGAGGAGAATATTTTTCCAGATGACTGGACGAGAGGAATCATCATCCCACTGTTCAAAAAGGGAAACCGCAAGATGTGTGGAAACTACAGGGGCATTAGTCTGCTATCGCATACTCAGACGTTGTTGGAAAAGATCTTAGAAAACAGATTGAGGAAGATAGTTGAACCCTTATTAGAAGAAGAACAGCATGGTTTCAGGAAAGGTCGAAGCACTGTTGATCTCATTTTTGCTGTAAGGATTTTGGCTGAGACATATTGGGAACGTGGAAAGGATCTTGTGATGGTGTTTTGGACATTGAAAAGGCCTACGATAGTGTTCCTCGTAATACGATCTGGAAATGTCTTGAAGGCTTAAAAGTGCCCTACTACCTGGTTGACAAAATAAGGATAATATATCGGAGTTGTTATAGTTGTGTCCAAATAAGAAACGGTCGTTCTGAATGGTTTCAAACAAAAGGGGGAGTCCAGCAAGGAAGTGCCTTGTCACCACTATTGTATGTCACTGTTATGGACAGAATTTTAAAATCTCTTAAGGAAACTGCAAATGAATCACGAGCTTTGGTATTTGCAGATCAGGTGGTCTTATGGGGAGAAACAGAAGTGGAAGTGCGGGAGAGACTGACTGCTTGGAACAACAAATTTAAAGATTTTAGCCTGAAGATCAGCAAGGCCAAACTGCTGAAATGACCATTAGCAGCGAGAGGAAAAGTTCAAACATATATTTGGAGGGAGAAAAACTAGAATCTGTTTCTCACTTCCAGAATCATGGAGTTATGGTCTACAAGGATAACACCCTCAAACAAGAAATTCTAAATAGGACACAGAAAGCATCACATTTCTATAACCAAGTTCGGCCCTTACTTTGGGACAAAAATATACCCTTGGCAGCAAAGGCAACATTGTATCACACCTACTTTGTTCCATTGTTCCAGTCCTTACTTATGGTATGGAAACATGTGCATTGCTAAGTAAGGATTACAGTAGAACTCAAGCCACAGAAATGAGATTTATTAGGACTATGAACCAAAGTACCAGGAGAGACAAGATCAGAAATAGGTACACAGAGCAACAGCTGGCATCAGGGTCCCTGTTACCAACTTTCTGGGGAAACTCAGACTTCAGTGGCATGGCCATGTAATGAGGAAGGATAGCTCTAGAACAGCTAAGAAGTACTTCAGCCTGGATGTCAGAGGGAAGAGACCAAGAGGAATACCAAGGAGACGATGGATAGAGACAGTTCGATCAGAGGTGGAGAAGAATGGTTTTAACTGGGATGATGTCCAAGAACAAATGGTGTACCAAGATCGGGCAAGATGGAGAGCGCTTGTTTGCCACACCAGGGAAACTGGAGATGGAAAATGATGATGAAGATCTACACAGGCCAAAATGACCGTGAGTCTGTGTGTATGTCTGACCCCCTCTCAATTACCACACGACAAAACCGAATTAAATCAAATTTGGTACAGAGATAGCTCTAGTTAAGGACACCTTAGTGTCATGCTCATGCTTATGTCGTCCAACATCTTACCAAAACAAAATGGTGGCCACCTGAATGCTAGAGCCAAAATTAAAGTACGACTCAACTGATCTTCTCATTTCTTACTTTAGAGAAAAAATACATAATTTTCAAAGCGTCTGGGATCCAAACTACTAGGTAATAAGCCGAACAATTTCAAGATGGTGGCTGTACGAATCATGCAAGCATTATAATCCATAACTTATGATCCAATAAATCAATGCTCACAGTACTTGGCTTGCAGGCAGTTTTATATAAAGGCCCTCTGTTACCAATGAGAGTGAATATTACGCGCAGCCGCCATTTTGAAATTATAAGATATAAAACTAATAACTCTCAAATTAATGAGTTACAGTAATGAAAATCAGTGACAAGGTAGGACCAAGCCAAAAAAACTGACTTTCCATACATTCAAGATGGTGCCTGCGCGAAATAATAGAACATAAAAATCAACAACTCAGAATGTAATTGCGTAATAAATGACACACCCCACAGGGTTTTATACTGAGAATGGGAAGGATGATGGGTGCTGCTGGGCCGTTTGCGATCATTTAACCTGCCTACCAGTTTGAAGTCGTCAATGAATTCCAAATCTAAGAAATGATACACTGGTAAATCTGGTATACACTCAATGTATTCTGTCAACACCTTCAAATAAAAATACATTGACATAACATAACAACAAGAGATGTAGAAACTTGAAGTCGAAGGTACTTACTTAAACCCAACCGCCTAATACAATTTCTTTAATCATGTCTTCTTAACTTCAATATGTCCAACACAATATAACATCCATTAGCATTGTCTCAGTGGTATTCTCAAATATACGTAGACAAATACAGAAGCTTTCTTGTTTAAATCCTCGACCTCACATAAGTACTTCATACATCGAATCACATATCCATGTTCCATAACATATAGTCCTCTTGATAAATTAACTACCTTTTCATCCAACTATTAAAGTGTACCAAGTCTGACGATAGTACCATTTCTTTCCAAAATCAACATCCGTCATAACTCAAGATGAATACTTGTTAATCAACTTCATATATCAAGATTCAATACAATACGTTCATCTCTAGACATGGCAGCTTCCTTTTTTCTTCATCCATAAAATACATCAGTCATCAAATCACTTACTCTTCCCTTGCTTAATAATCTGCATTTCCATCGAACATACATGTAGTGAAGTCAGACGATAATACATTACGCTTTCCATAGCTCATAATCATCGAAACTTAAGGTTAATACACATTAATCCACTACAAATATTACGGGGCAAATTAGCAAACATTGTGCCTCCGAGCAATGGCTACGTCACACTCTCTTTTCTTAGTAACAGCTGATAGCGATAATCATAAACTTCAGAGTTGCTGCCATGTTCTAACAACAAAGTACTTCAGAGGAACAAACTGCGCAGCCTGACAACTCAAGAGAAAACAAGGAAACTAATCTTCCACGGAACCATAATGGTCAAACTAATTTACGTAGCCAAACCAAGACAATAACATACAAACATACTTTTAGGTTAATCAACTTGGCTACGTAATAAAATCTGAGAGTCGAAACCATCTGAGAGAAATCTCGAGGTAGACAATAAATATAAAATGACATCACATTTCAAAGACCTTTTCTCCACAGAGAACATAAATTAGAAAATCAAATGCATTACCTTTTCTACCATATACTCCCTCAGCCTTACTTACGTACATCAATACGGTCCAACAAGTTTTACACATATTTCATCAGTTTACCAACATAACCATATCCACATGCACTTCCCACGTCGTCACAATTTGTATTCATAATGCCATCAATATTCAAAATACGTCCATAGTATCTTAGGCCAAACAAAATACGAAGTTTACCAGTTTCCAAAGACACGATATTTTACTTTTCCAAGACATCTCAATTCCCACGACGATAACAATATCAAATCCAGATAAACAATCTTTTCTTACCATCATGTTTCCACAAACGGAAGACTGCCAGCGCCAGCATAAAGGACGGCAGCAACATAACAGTCATGCTTTTCTACGGGAAGAAAGGAACTCTACGTGCACTCTCACTGCTGAACTTTCCAGCTTACATACTGCCATCTATCGGCAGTCAACAAGTTATAATGTCGCAGCGCATTTTCAAATATAATCACAGACCATATTTCGTATCTCAAACGTAGGAGTGAGCCAACGATTGGCTCAGACTCCCCGGCTCCAAACTTGTCGATGGTTCATAGAACCAAGACAACGTACCATGTAAAGTGTATAATCTACAAACATGTAACTTTTCACAAATATATAAGTACCCTCCTAAACATGCACATACTCTTGCTTTAGAAGTTAAGAGACTTTTCAGAAAGTTCATCTCAGTTTTTCTCAGCACATCAAATAACACCATTACTTGTCGATCCAAATTTGACATCCATATCAAGGACATCACCTTCCAACACCACAAGCTAAGTAGATAAAACATACTTAAATATACAATACATTCAGATTGCTTTTCTCTTGTACCAATAACAATGATATACATCAAAACAATAGTCTTCATGTCTCGATGGAGGCTGGTTCACATCCGTACGAAGTTTATGTCGTTTGATCCAACATCCGGGCCCACATATATCTTCTCGGACGCCATATTACCTCAAATGCAGAACCTGACCTCGAGGCATACCTCTGCAATCAAAATACAATTGCGACAGCAAAATATTTTTGAAAGCTTAATAACTAACAACTTTCAAAACAACCCAAAGATATAAACATGACATAAAAAAGAAACATAAATCACCTTATCTACAAGTTTCTACATCTTTACAAACAATGAATTAAACTTTCCCAAACTTCACACACAACATAATTACATGTAGTTCCAAAATGTAACAAACAAACTTGATAAGAACGTTAATACAATAACAGTTTTTCAGAATTATACATGAACAAAACCCTTGAATGGTACATGAACTTAATAATAATACCCCCCCTCAAAAAGGAAAAATCCCTCAATAGACAATGGTTATGTCTGACATTGTAAATGTGTCCAACCCATTATGAAAATCATAAGATCAAAGACGAACAAGAAACACAACCAAAAATAAGAAATTACGCCAAAATTCCAAGAAATTACAGTTAGAAGACCTAATAATCACAATAACATCAAATCACACGTGCAGACAAAACGAACCAGACAAAATCATTCACCACACCATACATAACTTCAAAAGTTACCACTCTCAATATCCCAGGAAAATTTCCACCTGAATATAAATTGACAAACGCTAGGACATCGACACACTAAACATAAAAACCCTTAAATAAAACACTCTGTAAATCGTCATGTCATACTCACCACATTAACCCTGGTGTAGCATGATTACCCGTCACCACATAACTTATTTCGGCAAGTACTTACTTTCCACTTCAACAAGCCACAAAAGATGAACAAGTCACCACTTGGAGACATAAGGAACGGTTTGTAAATACTTACCGTATACACATGAACACCTTATGTCACCTAGTCAAGCCCCATGACCTTGACAACAAGTAGGATCGTAAGGCGAACTAAAACATCCAAACGCAATCCCAATTCATATAATCGGCAGTTCATCACACAAACCAATTTAAAACATGAAAAAGAATGAAAACCTAACCTTATTCCACAACACAAAACAACAACAACAACACCCACCCATTACAAGAACAAAGCTAAAACATACAAACACATATACCACATACATACGTTCACATTGTCATACACAAATTTAGGAAAATATATCACTCGTGCAGACAAATACACACCCCAAAAGCACACACACAAGATGTATCATCGCTATAATAAAACAAAGACAGACTATCCTCCACACATGCATGCCACAGGGAACTGTATTCACCGTACACAAGTTTGAAAATTAATCACATGTGCATACCTAAGATCACACAAATAGCATACACACGTCAAGTATCACATCTGTCATACATCTTTAAGACAAATCACAATAAACCCAACTACACACAACATATGCATTCCACCAGTGAGTTCCATCAGCCGAACACAATTTAGAAAAAGCACACGTGCAGACCAATACACACATCAATAACACACACATATGAAGCTATAACCTCTGTCAAACAACAGAGACAGACCATCCTCTACACATGCATGTCACGATGACCTGAATTCGCCGCACACAATTTAGAAAAGACAATAACAACAACAAAATAATCAGAAATTACCAGACAACCCTGCATCACACCAGCGCCTAATGTGATTATAGGAGCCACGTAAATCACATCGCTTACGAGAACTGGGTCTACCACCCCTGGAACTCTGTGCACTACGCCCATAAGGAACATAGCGTTGGTCACTAGTAGACACTAATTCTTGACTATCCTGTGCTGCATTCTGGTGAAATAAATTTCTAAAATAAACAGGATCCCGATGACTGCCTACCTGCTGCACTGCTTCACGCCCCTGCAAGGTACTCTGAGGATCAACATAACCTATATTACCCATGACATAGTTACACTGAAATGAAGTATAATCCACACGTGACATGTTAGCTCTCTTAACCTTTTCAGCGGATAAAATAAGTTCATCAAATTCAACGAAGGTCTTGGGTTTGGCATTCATGGTTAAATATGCACGATAAATAGGATTCATACCTTCTACCAAGGAACCTACAATCTGTTCTTCAGTTAGTTTAACCGCAAAAACCTTGGCATAAGTTTTAATGTCCAGAAAATATTCGTTTCAAGTCTCCTCCTTTCGCTGAACTCTAAACAAATAGTCTCGATATAAATCAGGCAAGGTACGTGGAGTAATGAAAAAATTTAAGACCTCCATATGAAATTCATCTAGTGTACAATTAGCACTCAAGTTTTCAATTAGCTTCTCTCGTAACATACCCTCAGTACATGGGTATACAATCCTAAAAAATTGTACTTCAGAGAGACCAAATACACGAGCACTATCCTTCAATTCAACTAACTTTCTCAAAAACTTCACTAACCATTGCACACATGAAAACCCTTCAAAATCAGAGATAAAGGATTGGGCAGATTGGCAAATCTAATATCACTCACAGCACTTACCTTATTTGGAGAAACAACGTTATAGGAGACATCACTATTTAAAATATCATGCAAATTAACCCTATCAGCCACTTCCGGAACACCAATTACGTTATCATCAGTTCGTACGCCCCTAGTATTATGCGAATGACAAGATCCAGAATTATAGAGTACTACCAACGTTATGGAATGAAAAAGATTCAGTCGAGTGGGTACCTCTTTAATTTAAATTGTTTGAATTAGTTGCGTTCAAAGTATTTGGATTCGACATAACCTCTGTTGCATTACTAAATGATCCTCTTTGATTAACTACCCCTGTAGTAGGTCTAATTTGCAAGCAATTCGACCTCCCCTCACAATTATCCATCGCCACAGATTCTAAATTATCAATACAATAATTATTCACACTCAAATCACACGAATCACTGACATTAGAATCCACACTTTCCAAACATATAACAGATTCACCAGGACTATCCTCAAAGACACCAGATGAAAACCGATTAAAACATTCAATTAACTTAAAACGCAAACTAGTCAACTTAACAGAAAAATCAACATCACACTTCGACCAAAAATTAATTATTCTCCTTAAACGATGAATCCAATGCAGGGAACGATAACACAATTTGTTCACACGATAAGCAGAAGACTTGCCAATATTATCCAATGCATCATACGATTTTTATAAGTCAGAGACACAAATTTCAATATCAGACTTACCACTTGTCCAGTAAGGATGATCATCCGGAAGTTCACCAATAGGCATAGATTTCAGAGATTTTAGCCGAATGACATCTAATTCGCGATGACCTTTAGGTACAGCACCTCTTATTTCAATCTCATCACATAATTCCTCTTTGGATAAATAAGATATGGCTTTCCTCAAGTACTCGTCCATTCAGAGTGATATGTAGTCCATGAAACAATAAATACAACATTATAAAACATTATACACAAATACATAGTAACACACTTGGAGGTTAAGTTTTTAAGTTTACCATTTCCCAGTCTGGTATTCATGACAACTTCAAACAAACAGAATGTGGAATAACTCGTCAACCACGTTCTGCTACCACTGACACACCGCACAGTGTTTAATACTGAGAAGGGGAAGGATGATGGATGCTGCTGGGCTGTTTGCGATCATTTAACCTGCCTACCAGTTTGAAGTCGTCAATGAATTCCAAATCTAAGAAATGATACACTGGTAAATCTGGTTTACACTAAATGTAGTCTGTCAACACCTTCAAATACAAAATGCATTGACATAACATAACAACAAGAGATGTAGAAACTTGAAATCAAAGGTACTTACTTAAACCCAACCGCCTAATACAATTTATTTAATCATGTCTTCTTAACTTCAATATGTCCAACACAATATAACATCCATTAGCATTGTCTCAGTGGTATCCTCAAATATACGTAGACAAATACAGAAGCTTTCTTGTTTAAATCCTCGACCTCACATAAGTACTTCAATCATCGAATCACATATCCATGTTCCATAACATATAGTCCTCTTGATAAATTAACGACTTTTTCATCCAACTATTAAAGTGTACCAAGTCTGACGATAGTACCATTTCTTTCCAAAATCAACATCCGTCATAACCCAAGATGAATACTTGTTAATGAACTTCATATATCAAGATCCAATACAATACGTTCATCTCTAGACATGGCAGCTTTCTTTTTTCTTCATCCATAAAATACATCAGTCATCAAATCACTTACTCTTCCCTTGCTTAATAATCTGCATTTCCATCGAACATACATGTAGCTTTCCATAGCTCATAATCATCGAAACTTAAGGTTAATACACATTAACCCACAACAAATATTACGGGGAAAATTAGCAAACATTCTGCCTCCGAGCAATGGCTACGTCACACTCTCTTTTCTTGCTAACAGCTGATAGCGATAATCATAAACTTCTTAGTTGCTGCCATGTTCTAACAACAAAGTACTCCAGAGGAACAAACTGCGCAGCCCGAAAATTCAGGAGAAAACAAGGAAACTAATCTTCCACGGAACCATAATGGTCAAACTAATTTACGTAGCCAAAACAAGACAATAACAAACAAACATACTTTTAGGTTAATCAACTTGGCTACTTAATAAAATCTGAGAGTCGAAACCATCAGAGAGAAATCTCAAGGTGGACAATAAATATAAAATGACATCACATTTCAAAGACCTTTTCTCCACAGAGAACATACATTAGAATATCAAATGCATTACCTTTCCAACCATATACTCCCTCAGCCTTACTTACGTACATCAATACGGTCCAACAAGTTTTACACATATTTCATCAGTTTACCAACAAAACCATATCCACATGTACTTCCCACGTCGTCACAAGTTGTATTCATAATGCCATCAATATTCAAAATACGTCCACAGTATCTTAGGACTAACAAAATACTAAGTTTACCAGTTTCCAAAGGCACGATATTTTACTTTTCCAAGATATCTCAATTCCCACGACGATAACAATATCAAGTCCAGATAAACAATCTTTTCTTACCATCATGTTTCCACAAACGGAAGACTGCCAGCGCCAGCATCAAGGAAGGCAGCAACATAACAGTCATGCTTTTCTACGGGAAGAAAGGAACTCTACCTGCACTCTCACAGCTCAACTTTCCAGCTTACATACGGTGGCCTAGCCCTTGACAAAAGCTGCCGTCTAACGGCAGTCAACAAGTTATAATGTCGCCGCGCATTTTCAAATATAATCACAGATCACATTTCGTATCTCAAACGTAGAATTGAGCCAACAATTGGCTCAATAAAGTCGAATTTAGGCAAGAGATGAGTATCACATAAGGGTTTCATCTGTCATCATCATCTTCATCATCACTGTAATCATCATCATCTTGTTTCCACTCTGGTTTCACGGGTGTGGTTTACGAGCGCTCTCATTTTTAGTCTATTCATGTACCACTGCTCCTTCAAGACTTCATCCCAGTTGATTCCCTTAGATGTGATATCTTCCTTCACTTGGTCCAGCCATCTCCTCCTAGGTCTTCCAACATATCTCGTTCCAGTAATCTCAGTATGCAACCATTGTTTTGCAATTCTTCCTTCTGTCATACGTTTGACGTGACCAACCATCGCAAACGTGCCCTAGTTATGGTCTCCTTCAGGGACTGATTTATTCCAGCTTGTTCTCCAATCTTCTCTTTTGTTACTGTATCTTTCCTAATTTTTTGAAGTATGCTCCTTAGATACTTCATTCCTGAAGCCTGAAGTCTGCTGTCATTTTTTTTTTTTTGGTAGTTGTGCAAATGTGCATGTTTCCAACCCATAAGTCAAAATAGGGACACAATATGTTCGAAACATAGTTTGTTTTGATCTTAGTGGCACTTGCTTATTCCAGGGTAGATATTGAACTTGCTGATAGACAGAGTTGGGCAGTATCGAAAATACATGTATTTAAAATACGTATTTTCGATACTTTTGTATCTTGTATTTTGTATCGAAATTACATTTTGAACCATGTATTTTGTATCTGTATCGAAAATACTTTTCATGAGTATTTTGTATTTTCAAAATACACAAAGTATAATCAAAATACAATCATTGCATTAGGCAATTTTCAGTTTAATACTCCATTATCTTCCCTTTTCACAACTTAAGTTAATTGGTAGATATGACACAGGTAAGTTTGAGATCAATACAACTGTGCCAGCAATACACCAACCTTGTTAAGACCATGTGCAATTCTATTTATTTAGGATGCATTTAGAACAAAGTCTCCAGAACCAGAGAAATGTCTCCCGGATGTTGTGTT
This sequence comes from Meconema thalassinum, assembly GCA_946902985.2. Taxonomy (NCBI): domain Eukaryota; kingdom Metazoa; phylum Arthropoda; class Insecta; order Orthoptera; family Tettigoniidae; genus Meconema; species Meconema thalassinum. The sequence continues at coordinate 1,207,802,394 of OX336388.2, forward strand.
ATCAGCTTGGTTAATCTGGGAAGCCTTTTCAAGCAGTACCCTCAAGCTACCTAGTATGAAATTCCCAAACGCATGAGGCTGTCTGAACCTGTTAACTAGAGTGTTCACACAAGGGCTGTACAAAATGCGGCAATTATCTCCCGTAAGAGCAGTGTAGGCCTAAAAGTCGTATACAACTTTGAATTGAAAAATAAGTTGCTCTTGTTTCATTTAACGGGCTTTGACATCATGATAATTTAGTCCCGTGTACTTGGGCGTGTGTATATAGCCTACTGTAGACAATATACGTTATGTAATTGTGGGTGTTATTATAGGTCAATGTAGTAGTAGTGTGTTTATTTTTAATTTAGGTAATAATAATATCGTATGACCTCGGATGCCGGGTGCAAGCTTTGTTATTTGACACCCAAAGGGTAGCCTGCGTGTCGAATTTCGTTGTTCCTTGAAGCACTATGAAAGTCAAGGAGGTTAGATATCTAAGCTCCTTGAACACTATAGCGCTTTCTAGTAGAGAAATTGGAACTTTGTGTTGGCGGAATCTCCCGAGATTAATTTTGCCATTATGAACACGGCCTACTGACTTCAAATGGGTTATTTGACATGCCAACATCGTATGACATGGTGTCGTAATTTTTGCCGCCTTTCAAAAATTTAAGTGAGGATTGGGAAGGAGATGACCGTGGCCTTAAGTTAGGAACCATCAAGGCATTTTCCTGAAGTAAAAGGGGCAAACCACGGAAAACCACTTCCAGGATGGCTATGGTACGAATCAAAACCTCGCTCTTCGCTGGTTTTCTAGCCACTGCGACACGAGGCAGACGAAAATAAATATGGTGGTGGTGGTTAGTAAATCTTGATCAGCCCGATGTATTTGAAGTGTGTTAAATTTGTCTGATAACTTGTGCTTGTGAGGTATCTGTAGTAGTTAGTATGCGTGGCTGTATTCATTATGGTCTAGGATTGATCAGATGCCCTGGGACTTGGAATATGGTGCCATTCCGGCATTTGCCTAAATTGACAGTGGGAAAATACGAGCAAACTTCACGAGGATGGCCGCTGTCATTGCCAGAAAAAGAAACTTCGATCTCCTTAATTGTCTTGGACAGTTGCATACGTTAGGAATGAATGACGATAATGTATTGTTACGTGCCACCCCCTAGTGGCACTTTTGTTAACTGGATTACGGAGGGTAGAAAACACAACACCAATTAATGCTTTAAAGAGAAGTTAGCTTTAATGCTTGCAGGAAGAGGTACACTACTCATGCAAATACAAGCAATTGGAACCTTACTCCAGTTTCCTCAAGTCTCTTCCTTGAGCGCTCTTGGCCCTTTCACTTGTCAACAAACCACAGAAGTTAAACCGTCTTAATGAGTACGGTGGCCTTGACAGAAACTACCGGCTCCTCTCCCTTATGTACACCAACTCCAGTTACTTACGATAGCTTGCTGCACGCTGTTCACAAGCTGGGAAACAATGTCACTGGGTTTCGTAACTCGCACGGCACTACACTTCTGTCGCTCAGGAAAACACGCACTAGCTCAGAAACACCCACCCACAGAGAACTCCGTCCCCTCACTTAGAGGCCGCTTATAAAGCAGGCTGGTGACTCAATGAATTCTAGAATCGTCCAGGACACACGGCTTCTAGAGATTTCCTTCACTGGCTGGGTCACGAATATTCTGGACCATCCCTTTCACTTCGCAGCCCGTTGCGTAACGCGCGCGTAATATACTGAGGCAGAGCACACACAGCCTGGGGGCAGCTGTGACTCAACGCGGCGAGGCGACACAGCCGTAACAGTATGAATTTCGCCCCCTTATTATTCCCGTTTTAACGGAGTCGGGGACGAGATACGATGAAATTCTATGTGGGGGGTGTTTTTACGACTGGATGCCCTTTAACACCCCAACCTCATGAGAGGAGTTAATGAGAGATTAAATGAGGTTGAATGAAACTGGGCAAGGATGTGGAAGGAAGCGGCCGTGGCCTGTCAGAAGGTACCGTCCCAGGATTTGCCTGAAGTTGAAAATGGGTAAACCACGGAAAACCATTTCAAGGACGGCCCACGGTGGGGCTCGAACCCTCGCGTCTACGTAGTCCACAGATAGCTTGGCCCCATAACCTAGCTTGGCGCGTTAGCGAGCGTAGCAACCGCTGTCTGTAATGATGATCATGATAAAATGATAATAATACGGTAATAAAAATGATAACTATAATGTATATTATTTCCGTGTCAACTGGGACGGAAATGAGAATCGATGACTTTTCCCTCTCTTGTGGTGGGTTGATTATACGGCAGGATGCCGTTCCTGTCGCCAACCTCATGGGAGGTGTTAATGCGATATGAATTAAGGTGAATGAAACTATGCAAGGAATTGGAAAGAAGCGGCCGTGGCTTATTCGAAGATGCCATCCCACCATTTGTCCGAAGTCGTAACTGGGGAAACCACGGAAAACCATTTCAAGGATGGCCGACGGTGAGGTTCGAACCCACGTTTACCGAGACTGCAGATAACTGGGCCGCAGCTACCGCTGTTTGTTGGTGGTAATAATAGTCTAATAATAACAATAATAATAATAATAAGTGACCCAGCTTTTCCAGGTTTGGATAACCAGAAACCTGAGGGAAAGGGGGGGGGGGGGTATTATTATTTTTATTTCATTTGTGGCATATTATTTACAGAGGAGAATTTACAACTGAATATATAAATTAAACATGTGTAATCAATTGACTTATTGTTCAATTCCAGGAGGCCTTCCTTCGATGCGTGGCAATTCACAACCGGGATGGTCGAACTGCGTTAATTGGCTTAAGCCCAGAGAGTCCAGTCAGCTTACGCTAATGGGTTTGGGAAGAGAGTGGGGGTTGGCAACCTCTCCTGAAATATTGGTTAAACCATGAGTTAACTGACAGCTGCATACACCTGGGCCCTTGGAGTTTCCTAGATAATAATCAGTACAGCTAACATGTTATCTATGTACAGTCAGAGAAGTGGAGAATGTTCGGTTATAGGAAACTATACATTTTGTAGGTGTGAGTTGTCACAAGGCCAAAAGTAGAGGTGTTCAAACAAATAACATTCTGCCCATTTATTTACGAATGCACCTTGTTTTGTAGCAGAATACATATAACCATTTTAAAATTTGCAGATCTGGATAGAAACTGTGAAACACAAATAAAACGACTGTACTTTATTTTTAAGTGCTAGGCTACAGAAATTCAGGGATCTGGAATAATGGCAAAACTTGAAAATGAATCTTTGAGATTTATTTATTTATTTATCCGAGTCCAAAACACATCATATATAGGCTACATATAAATTACACTAAATTTCATTACTCCAGTATTCAACTGTTAGAATGGCACAGTCATTGGCTTCTATCAACTCCTGCATAGTACATGGTCTTGATAACATGCAGCAATTCAGAAGGTGCTCAGGGTCTTGTCTTTCACCACATCTACAAAGTTCTTCAGCACTGTATCCCCACTTCATTAAATTGCTTTTGCACCGACTCACACCTGTTCTCAGTCGGTTTAGCGTCTTCCAGGATTCGTAATGTAGGTGGTAGCCAGCTGCCGGCTTCTCCTTCATTTCCCACGATCCTCCTGGTGATTTTGCTTTCCAAAGTTCAATTCGGCGAGCTTCAGCTGAGGAATGAATTGATATTGTTGTTTGGAGGAAGCTCTTTCTTGATTTTAGCCTAGGGGGATGGACATCAAGTCCATACATTGGATGTCTTGGATCTGTTTCTTGCATTTTCTTCTCTACTTCTGCCGCTACTTGTCTTCTAACATCTGGAGGTGCTAATCCCATAAGCCGAAAGATCTTATCGACAGAAGTTGGACGTAGACAGCCTGTCACAATGCGGCCTGTCTCATGGAGGGCAACATCTACTTGGTTGGAGCTCCAGACTGGGGCAGCATATTCTGCAGCAGAGAAACTCAGAGCAAGGGCAGTTGTACGCAGGACACTAGGCTGAGCTCCCCATCTGGTGTTTGTGAGCTTCCGAACTATGTTGTTCCTGGTGCATACCTTCCGTTTGGTGTCCATGCAATGCTGTTTAGAGGTCAGCGCGCGATCCAGCTTTACTCCTAAGTATTTAGGATGAACACAGTGTTTCATATTGTGACCTTCCCAGGTGACGTTGAGCAGCCTTCTCGCCTCCCTATTGCGCAGGTGAAACGCGCATATTTGGGTTTTCTCTGGGTTGGGTTTCAAGTAGTTATCATTGTAGTAGATGGCTAAGTCTTCAAGAGCAGATGTCAGCTTAACTCTACTTCTTCAAACGTTGATCCTTGAGCTGGTCGTTAGTGTAGATATTATATAATAATGGAGCTAGCACGCCTCCCTGTGGGAAGATATCGAAAGTACAAGAGTAGATATCGAAAATCACAGTAAAGATCAGTGATGTTGACACATTCCGACAATATTTACCTTCACGTCCAGTTTGGAGTGTGAGCTTGTGAAACACGCCTCAGGCAACTTCACCACCTAATTGACCACCGTGGAGAAAACCCATAAGCGCAGCTCGGTATCGCCCTTCACAACACTCTGAGGCCACAAACGGTTTCTATTCATCTGACCACGTCTCCAGAATGTAGAAGTTGGTCGGGGACGGTCGCAGCCAAAACTTTATTGAGGGGGCTAAGCCTATAAAGAGGGGGGGTCATCCGTCCTATTTTTATATATATTTAATTTTTACTGGTAGCATGTCGCATACTATCATAAGGACTGAAATTCGTATAATAATAGTACGTTATGCAACGAGCCTATATGGCCATAATTAAGACACGAGTATGTTTATAAAACGAGCGTATGCGAGTTTTATAATTTCCATACGACTGTTTATGGTCGACGATAATTATTATAACTATTTTATGTTCGAACATAAATATTCACAAATATCTGTCGAGATTTCGCCAGTTTTATGTACTGAACAGAGCGCATGAGACGCAGAGAATGCCTTGTATTTGACCATGGCCTCCTCGATTACCCTACTATGACACTAGGCCAGGCAGTGAAATTTAAATTAGAAGGCCGAGGAACTCTGCGCATCTTATTATCTAATTGGTCAAACAACTGTTTCTTGAGCTCTGATTGGTGGGAGAAACTGTTTCATAATGAAAAATAGTGTTATAATGAGCCTCATTGTAGTACAGTTTTCTGATAGTCAGGGTCGAACATAAATAACCTATTAGTTTTATAAAAGCCGAGGAGAGGGTCGAATAGACTCTAGAAAGAAAACGCACATAATAAAATTTAAATCTATTTATTGTAGGTATCTGATCAAAGAACAAAATCCAATCGCCTTGTCTTCATTTTGGCGAACCGATCAATTACTTTCTCCACACTGACTTTCGTTGACCGATGGCAATGTCACAGAGCCAGCCTTTCTTCCGACATTCGGGACCGTAGCCAGTCCTTCAGCCTTCGCAATGTGCGCTCGGGAGTGGCGTTACTCACGGGCAAGACAAGACACCCGAAATCACCTGATGTTGATAAGGGATGGCCGGCCGTGCGCCGGGGCGAGCTCGGGCTCCGTCACAGGAGAAACATTTTTGGTACACTGGATGGATGCGTCATCGCGTCGCTTCTCTCCCGCAAGTATACACAATAAGCGTTTAATCGAAAAATGTCAAAATTGGAACTGTCAAGTCAAACCTTTTTACTCTTCCCTCTCTCTCCTCTCTTTCTCATTTTTTCTTTCTCATTTTCATTTTATTTTCTATTTTTGATGACCGTTACCCCCCACCTTCCCCCCCTCTCCCCCCTTGGACCACCACTGAAGTTCGTAGCTACTTATACTAGTAAATTCTCCATCGGATAGTTGGGTTAATGTCTCGAATGAAGCCTACTGATGTGTGGATGAGCAATGTCTTCATGTCATTGGTGTTATTTTACAATTTTCATGTACCCTACTCTCACGGTAAATCGTTGCATCTTCGTAGGTGAGTTTGAGGAATATGACTTAGTACTGGGAGCCAATGAATTGGAGTAGGCCAGAATTTTCCCGAGATCAGACAGTGTTATTAAGTGTTATTATCTCGACATGAGAGATCGTGGCGCAGTGGTTAGTATTGTTGGCTGTCACCCCTGAGGTCCGGGTTCTATTCCCGAATCTGTCAAGAAATTTAATTCTCGTCTGAAGCAAAACATACAAGAGGTGCTTTCAGTTCGCAACTCAATCATCCTGGAAGTGGTTTTCCGTAGTTTCTCACTTCTACTTCAGGCAAATGCCGGAATGGTACCTAAATTAAGGGCATGACCGCTCCCTTCAATGATCCTTGTCTCAATTACAAGTACACACACTAATACAGCCAATTAGCCATCACAATAACACGTCATCAGACAAATTCCACACACGTCCTAGTACACGGGGATACATGAAAACGATGTCGCAAAGCCCATAAATGATTAGACGACAGCAATCTCTTTATCCAAACTAGGAAACAGGTGACAGATTAGACGAAGTCAACAGCTGAACAGCAGAGAGTATTTATTGGTGTTGGACCCTAAGTGGAACCACAAAGTTTCCACAAAATGATGTTCTGCGTTTTTGCGGTTGTCAGTAGTATTTGTTAGATAATCTTTGCAAGATAGCGTTCTCTCAAGAGTTTCAGCCAGTGTAAACAGTACATATATAAAAATAAATTTACAAATGTATACAAAATATTATTGTCTCACTCTGGTGAATTAGTAGTAGTTTGATTCACAACCAATGAAGTCGCATTTTGAAAGGTGGCAACACCCCATGGCACTCCTAGCAGTTTACCTAAATGTTCCACCTGGTGGCTTATGTCATACGATGATATTAATATAACAATAATATTAATAATAATTTCTACATTCCCCATTTTATGGGTTCTGGGACGAGGTGAGGTAAGTTTCTATGTGGCAATGGTTTTCACGGCTGGATGACATTCTTGATGCCATCCTCACCACAGGGCTTGATGGCAAACGAAATGGAATAAGTCAAGGGGTTGGAAGAAAGCGGCCATGGCTTATCAGGAAGTACCGTCCTGGAAAACCATTTCATAGAGGCTGACTGTGGGATTTGAACCCTCTGGCCATGCACGTTAAGGCGCGCACCCATCCAGGTTACGATAATAATATATACAGTATACAATAATAATAATAATAATAATAATAATAATAATAATAATAATAATAATAATAATAATAATGTTATTTTGAAAGGTATGAATTGAAGATAAGCAATTTTTTAAGTATTTTGTATTTTGAAATGTATTTTAAAATACTATTTTGTATTTTGTAATTTCAGGAATTTTATAAGTGTATTTTGTATCTAAAATACTTTTGAGTATTTAGTATTTAGTATCGAAAATACATTTTGGGAGTATTTTGCCCAACTCTGCTGATAGAATTGACTTGATTTCTGCATACGGTTATTTAATTAAAGCTGTATTCTGTTGTCACTTGATATTATGCATCCAAGGTACTAATACTGGTTTACTGTTTACAATTGTACGCCCTCCAGCATTATATTATCTTTACTTACATTGCAGCAATTTTTGTCGCACTTACCTGTGTTAGTCAAAATATTATCACACTGAATATAACGCACAGTGGCCATCTTGAAATTTTAAAATACAATAATTACTCCCAGAATCTTAAAGCTTTCACAATACGATGCAACCTCACACGTAACTTCGTATGCACAAAGTAAAAGAACAGCGGCTCCACACATTCTACACACATAAAAAAAAGTTTTGCATCACCTCGGTTCCCAGATCTCCGGCATATAGACGTTGACTGTGTATATTGTATCCAAGATACAGTCCCTTTGACTGTTCATAGATGTCACTAAAACTGCTCAAAGATGTAAACAACCATGCATGAGCAGGGCCTATTAGACGGAGGGGGTACGACAGTCGATCAGTTCCAGTCATTCCACCAGGACGAAGGTACGCTGCTCATGTTGTCTGTAGTTCTACTATGCCTAGAAGGTCAATACCGCAGTTCGATCGCGTCCGCATTGTTACTTTGTGTCAAGAAGGGCTCTCAACAAGGGAAGTTTCCAGGCGTCTCAGAGTGAACCAAAGCGATGTTGTTCGGACATGGAGGAGGTACAGAGATACAGGAACTGTCGATGACAGGCCTCGCTCAGGCCGCCCAAGGGCTACTACTGTAGTGGATGACCGCTACTTACGGATTGCCGCTCGGAGGAACCCTGACAGCAATGCCACCATGTTGAATAATGCGTTTCGTTCAGCCACAGGACGTCGTGTTTCAACTCAAACTGTGCGCAATAGGCTGCATGATGCGCAACTTCACTCCCGACGTCCATGGCGAGGTCCAGCTTTGCAACCCCGACACCATGCAGCGCGGTACAGATGGGCCCAACAACATGCTGAATGGACCCCACGGAATTGGCATCACGTTCTCTTCACCGATGAGTGTCGCATATGCCTTCAACCAGACAATCGTCGGAGACGTGTTTGGAGGCACCCTGGTCAGGCTGAACGTCTTAGACACACTGTCCAGCGAGTGCAGCAAGGTGGTGGTTCCCTGATGTTTTGGGGTGGCATTATGTGGGGCCGACGTACGCCACTGGTGGTCATGGAAGGCTCCGAAACGGCTTTACGATACCTGAATGACATCCTCCGACCCATAGTGCAACCATATCGGCAGAATATTGGAGAGGCATTTGTCTTCATGGACGACAATTCTCGACCTCATCGTGCACATCTTGTGAATGCGTTCCTTCAAGATAACGACATCGCTCGACTACAGTGGCCAGCATGTTCGCCAGACATGAACCCTATCGAACATGCCTGGGATATGTTGAAAAGGGCTGTTTATGGACGTCTTGACCCACCAACCACTCTGAGAGATTTACGCCGAATTGTCGTTGAGGAGTGGGACAATTTGGACCAACAGTGTCTTGATGAACTTGTGGATAGTATGCCACGGCGAATACAGGCATGCATCAATGCAAGAGGACGTGCTACTGGGTATTAGAGGTAGTGGTGTGTACTGCAATCTGGACCACAAATGCTGAAAGTCTAGCTGTATGATGGTACAACATGCAATGTGTGGGTCTCATGAGCAATAAAACGAGCTGAAATGTTGTTTGTATTGATCTCTATTCCCTTTGTATTTAACGGTTCCGGAACTCTTGGAACCGAGGTGATGCAAAACTTTTTTTGATGTGTGTAGATGGCAGCTAGGCGTACCATTAAAATATACAACTCAGTAACTCAGAATATAAAAGCACAATTAAGACGAAACTTGGCAGGAGAGGAGGATTATACTGTATGAGAGGATTCAGTAGCGTTAGTGATTATTTTGTCACACTGAACATAGCGATCAGTGGCATTCTGAATTTTCATAATTTAAAAATAATTTTCTATGATTTAGAGCTACTATAACAATTAATGGAAAGTTTAAACAATATGCCCGAAGACAATTAACAGCGACTCCAAACCTTTAAATTGGCGCTTGAGCGTACTATTGAAACGTAATATAATCATTCAGTATTGCGCAATCAAAACGAAACTCAGTAAGAAAGAAGTACCAAATAAGGGACCTTGCTGACATAAGCCTTAAGAATAACACATTGATTACAACGCGCGGTGGTCATCTTGAAAATATAGACTATGCTAATTTTCAAACTATAATAACGAAAGTTTAGTAATTTAGAACGCTGTAAATGGTTTCCTACGACCAAGTCAAAAGAACAGCAACTCCATACGTTCACGATGGAGGCTGGGCAAATTCTTGAAAAAATTGATTATCAACAACTCACGATATAATAGCACACTTAACGCGAATTAAGTAATAAGATGGGTATCATACAACATACCTCGCTAGCATTAATCACGCGTAACATGGCTTCCCGAGCTTGGCACGCTTCGTTATATCGTCGCAGTACCCGCTATGTGACAATGTCATTCACTCCCTTAACGCTAGTCACGCCTTTGAACAATATTCACTTCGGGTTTATTTCCTCCACACTTCAATATAGGACAATGAACCTTACGGGATTGCTTTGTGGAGCTGGAGGCGATCCCGCTTTTAAGGTAAGGTTTAGAATAGAACAACGTTGTCACATATCGGATTTTAAAGGCGCAGCGTCAATATGTATAAGTAATTTAACTTCGCATATTGTCCTCCTCAATTTATAATCCACCTTACTATATCAATGTTGAACAGAACTCGAGATGGATTCCGGTAGAGGAATTGGTAATAATTCCTACATACATTTTAATTTGAGACTGTTTTACCTTTCAGTGTCTAGTCAAATCCGCAATCCTCTGTTTGCGAACAAGTCACCTCCTTGATCCCCTATTGGCAGTTATCACTGTGGTGGCGCAGTGGTCAAGCTGTTTGCCCCTCACCACGGTCGACCGGGTTCAATTTCCGGTCAAGGCATTTAAGATTTTCAAAGTGAAATGCCATGTCCTGTGGTTCGGATTCCATGTAAAAAGGAGGTCCCGTGGCTCGTGATCGCGAGATTTGTTGGTTCTTCAGTTTAGGGGCTGCGACAACGCGGTCATGTAGCCCCGCGTAGTTTGGGTGTGCGTAGAATCTGTCTAAAAACCTGTGTCAGTTGTGATGGCTGTATTAGTGTGTGTCATCTGTGATTCAGGTAAGGACTGCAGACGATCAATTTCAAGTAGTTCCTACGTTTTCTACCAAATGATACCGTCAACGAAACCTAACTTTCAACTTGGTCACTAGATGCCACCATAACTGGCACCTGGCGACGAACGTTAATCAAATCCAACCTACAGATTTAGCTTCTCACAATTGTAGTTCGCGGCTTTACTTCCTCTCCGAAAGAAGGCATACTGAGGGATTTTTAACGCTCTCAAAAAAATCCGATGACTTCGGCCGGGTTTGAACCCGCGATCTTGGGCATAGAAGCTCAGCATGCTACCAACTACGCATCCGAAGCCACTGATCGCGAGATTAATGGTCATATTGACAGTCAGAAAAGCAGAAATGTTTTTGTTAGTAACATATCATACATCAGAGATTTTTATCCATTGTTCGCGAAATTAAAAATGTTCCATTCTTTTATATTTTATTGGATACGACCCAGGATGTAGGCATGATCGTTAAGTGTCGTACTTACATTTGTAGAATTTGATGGACGGAGGTCAATAACTATTCAGGTATCTTTTGTTGGGTTTTATGAAATGGGAGTTCTAACAGGAAAGTCTTTCTAAATAAAATTTTGAATATATTGGAAAACAATCATTTGGACCTAAAAAAATATCACGGTCAGGCATATGATGACGCAGCTAACAAGGAAGGAAGGAAGGAAGGTGTTTTACGTGACCGTTAATCTCACGGTCATGAGCCAAGGGGACCTCCATTGTTACGTGACACCCGAACCACAAGACGTGCTATTTCACTAGAACGGTGTACACTCATCCGAGTGATGCAAAACTGAGGAGAGATGGGTTCGATTCCCATCTCAGCCGTCCTGAAAGTGGTTTCCGTGGTTTACCACTTCTACTCCACGTAAATGCAGGGGATGAGTGCTAGCTTAAGACCACAGCTATCCACTTCCCAATCCTCACCTGAATTACAAATACAAACAACAACTACAGACACAGAAATAACACAGATCATCAGACAAATTATACACAAACACACCCAAGTACACGGGGCTAAATGACGACGGTGTCCAAGCTCCTCAAACATCAGAGACATCTGTGAAATCTGATGCAAATGAATATAGAAAGAACTCTTTATGATTGACTGATACTAAAAGTCGTATATGAATTGAATGTTTCAGTGTATTTCACGGAGAAAAGGGATGAAGCGATCATTCGCGAGTGTGGGTTCGATTTGGACGGGTTCAGCAAACCGAGCTCCGGCTGCTACAAGACCAAGTGGGTGGTGGACAGTTATCAAGAGTTCTGTGACTGTACGAAGACCCAGTGCAACACGGCTGTATCCTCGCGTCATATCCAGAACTCCCTGTTTTTAATCTTACTACTATCGTGCACTTGTCATTTACTAATAAATGTATCGTGACGAAACTAACCGTACGGTATGTGTTTATTTTCAACAGCTGTGTCTCAACTCGGCTGATACAAATAAACATTAATAAAATAAGTACTGTTAATGTTATAGCGCCTATGCTTGTAAGGGAAAGTTATCAAACATGAACTCAACGGTAGAGATATACTAAAGTAATAAGTTATCAGCTTCAGTTCCAGTGTTATTAGGTTGGTTGTGATTCACAAGTTCATTTAATTGCGGATAGTGATAATAATTAATAATAATTTATTTATTATTATTTATTTATTTAATCGAATAGCACTCTAACAGAGCACGTAAAATCAATACTTCAAATCTTGCTACATGTCTTTTTTCTCCCTGGCCACATTCGCTTCATCCTCTCTGACCTCTGCTTTCGGAGCTGTTCAATTTGCCGTGGCTGCTATCGTTGTCTTACTTGTTCTTCCCTGAAGATCACTTTTTGAATTTTGTCCCGCAATAAATTCCTGTTATATGTATCTGTAATGTCAATGTCGGCTTCCTTAAGATCCTTTAATGTCTGTGTAAACCACGCTGGTTGAACTTTAAGTTTTAAAATTTTATTAAAAATTTGTTTTGTTAGCCTGTCATTATTCATTCTATTTAAATGCCCAAAAAATGACATCCGCCATTTGCGCATGGTGTGAATTATGTTCTCCACATGGGTGTATTAGGTCGTGGTCTGTTATAGTCTGTTTATGTTTTCCTTGGGCCAAGGATGCATCGAACCAATCTTCTCTCCATGAGCGTGATTTTGTTTATGTCACCTTTCCGCATTAACTTTAATGTTTCAGCTCCAAAGAGTGTTTCAGGTCTCACCACAGAATTGTAATGTTTAATTTTAGTGTCCCATGATAATGCCTTCTTCTTGTTGTTACGTACTACCCCCCTGTAGCACGTTCGTTAGTTGGATCAAAGTAGGTAAAGCACAACACAAATGGTCCTTTAAAGAAATATTAGCTTTATTACTGGTCTCGAAAGATACACCACACAATAAGCAAATATAAACAATTAGCAGTATTACTCAAGTTTGCTCCTTGAGGAGAACACTCACCCCTTTCACTTTTCAAGCAGCTAATCCTCCAATAATTAGACCCGTCCTCGCTAGAAATATCCATAACTCTTCCTCAAGTTCACAAGTCACAGTCTGTCACTCACTGTTCTTGAATACTACACACTGTTTCGCAATTCACACGTCACCAGTATCGCACAGGTATAAACACACTCCTCAAAACTCAGTCCGCCCCTCGCTGGCCAGGTCGCTTTATATCGCGGGGCTGGTGACCCAATGGATGTTTCCAGAGCAGACCAGGATTCACGGTTACTCGAGAATTCCATTACCTGGTGGGCCGCGAAGGTTCGAGACGGTCTCTTTGTTACTACCTGTCTTCTTGTTGCGCAAACCGCTGGTTAACACAGAGGCAGGGGGTAGCCCGGGGCGGGCTGTGAATCACGCGGTGAGGTGATGAAGCAACCGCGCAGCCGTAACACCACACCCTTTCTAAAAAGGTGATCGCCCCGATCAGTCATTGGTCCTCTGTGTCCCACCGTAGGCTGCCAGGTGATCTCGATGCACGATCTTCATCTTCGCCCTCGGACTCCGCTGGATCCTGTAGACGACATCGTTGATCCGTTTCACGACTCGGTACGGGCCCTCCCAGGATTTCTGCAGTTTGGGTGACAAGTCTTTCTTCAGTAATGGGTTGAAGAGCCAGACCAGGTCGTCCTCGTGAAATCCACCAGCTCCCGTCTGCTGGTCGTATCGGGTTTTCATTCGGTCAGTCTCGATCCGCAGTCTCCTCCTTGCGAACACGTGCACGTCCTCCAGTCAGTCGAACAGTTCTCGATAATACTGGCTACCGGGACCAAATCGTCCCCAGGTCGGCCGAAGGCAAGGTCGACAGGTAGACGGAGTTCCCTCCCAAACATGGCCCGGGCTGGTGTGCACCCGGTGACTTCATGCACGGTGGCGCGGTAGGCCAGGAGAAATAGTGGAAGATGTTTATCCCAATCCCTCAGGTGCTCGCTGACGACTATCCGGAGATGGTTCTCGATGGTGCGATTGAATCGCTCTTCCATCCCGTCGGACTGAGAGTGTAGCGGCGTCGTTCTTGTCTTCCGGATTCCCAGCAGCTGGCATAGGTTCTTGAACACGTGCGACACGAAATTCCTCCCTTGGTCGGAGTGCAGCTCCAAGGATATTCCGTACCGGCTGACGAATTCCTTCACCAGGGTCTCTGCGATCGTCGCGGCTTCTTGGTTACGAAATGCATACGCCTCTGGCCATTTGGTGAAGTAGTCACTGACAACCAATATGTAGCGGTTTCCTGCCTCGCTCAACGGGAATGGCCCAGCAAAATCGATGGCCACTCTCTCCATGGGGCCGCCCACGTTGTAGGTCTTCAGTGGGCCCCTTCGTCTTCGTCCTGGGCCCTTGCTGGCTGCGCAATCGTGGCACCTCGCGCAGTGGTTCTCCACGTCTGCTCGGCATCCAGTCCAGTAGAACCGCTCTGTCAGCTTCTCCAGGGTCTTCTTTATCCCTAGGTGTTCACCAGAAGATCCTCCACGGACATCCTTCAGGACTTTCTCCGTCATAGCCTTTGGAACGACGATTTGTTCCCGAGATGTCTTCACGTAGGTGCTCTCCCAGGTACTGCAGCGTGTCCCACTGCGCCCAGTAGGACTTAAACTTTGGGCTGCAGTCGCTCACAATGTTCCACCCGGGTCTGGGAACACAGGCCCTCTTCCATTCGGCAATCAGTCCCAGGTCATCATCTTCCGCTTGTGCCCGCGTGAAAGATTCGTGGCTCCAGCTCCCTTGAAGTTCCACGGTAGTTCTTCGGCACTGTATCCCGGTGTTCTCCTCCCTTCTGGCACAGACGGTGCAGTCTTCGAGGCAGGGTCTTCGTGACAGGACGTCGGCGTTAGAATGCAGTTGGCCTTTTCTGTGTTGGATCTCAAAGTTGTACTGTTGGAGCCTCTCTAACTACCGCGCGAGTTGACCTTCGGGCTGCTTGATGTTCAGGAGCCACCGCAGGGATGCATGGTCGGTCCTGATGAGAAATTCTTGCCTGTACAGGTACTTGTGGAAGTGTTCAGTGGTCTTCACGATGGCGACGCAGTAGTTCCTCTCTGGCTTTGAAAAGGCCTTGCTGAAATATGCCACTACTCTCTCCTCGCCGTCCACTACTTGCGACAGGACTCCCCCTATACCAAAGTCACTGGTATCGGTATCGACGATGAACCTTGTTCCAGGTCTGGGGTAGGCCAGAATAGGTGCAGTGCACAGAGCCTGCTTGAGTTGTTCTAAGGCAATGTGGCATTCTGCTGCCCACATGAAGAGTTGGTCCTTCTCGGTCAGTCTATGCAGTGGTTTGGCGATGTCGGCGAATCCTCTCACGAAGCGACGGTAATATGTGCAGAGTCCCAGGAAGCTTCGTAGTTGGGACTTGTCCTTCGGAACTGTCCACTCCCTCACAGCTGCGGTCTTCTCTGGGTCGGTGCGCACCCCTTCCTCGGAGACGATATGCCCAAGGTACTGGACCTGCTTCTGGAAGAGCTGACACTTCTTGGGGCTCAACTTCAGCTTGGCAGCCCGTAGCTTCATCAAAATCTCCTTCAGGTTGCTGTAGTGCTCCTCGAATTTCTTCCCCAGAACGACAACGTCGTCTAGGTAGACCAGGCAGGTCTTCCCGTGTAGTCCCTTCAAAATGGACTCCATTAGGCTTTCGAAGGTCCCAGGGGCGTTGCACAAACCGAATGGCATTACGGTGAACTGCCAGAGTCCGCTGCCTACAGAGAACGCCGTTTTCTCGCGGTCCTTAGGGTGGACCTCCACCTGCCAGTAGCCACTCTTCAAATCTAAGGTGGAGAACCATCTTGACCCTCATATGGTGTCTAGGGTGTCGTCGATCCGGGGTAGATGGTAGCTGTCCGTCTTCTTGACGTCATTCACCCGCCTGTAGTCCTCGCATAACCTGGTGGAGCCGTCCTTCTTCTTCACTAGCACGACCGGAGAACTCCAAGGGCTATGTGATGGCTCGATTACCCCCTGCTCCTTCTTCTCTTCTACCATCCGGTCAACTTCAGCTTGCTTGGCGAGCGGGACACGTCGGAATGGGGCCGTAATCGGTTCGCTGTCACCAACGTCGATTCTGTGCTGGACCAAGCTTGTCCTGCCAAAATTTTTGCTCCCTACGGAGAAGACGTCCTGGAATTCGCGTAGCAGATCCTGGAGTTGGCGTGATTGCTTCTAGTCCAGATGGTCCTGGGATCCGTGGTACAGCTTCCGTAGTTCTTCTGGCAGGGTGTGCCTCCTTCGGATGTTTGTCTGCAGGGGTCCGTCCGTCGTGTTTGTGATGCGGGCAATCCTTGTAAGAGGCTCACAGACTCCTAAGGTGGTGTCCCGGTGAACCGTAATATCGTAGTCGTTCAAGTTGGACAAGCGGACGTACGGCCGAGACGTCGTGTTGATGAGGGTCTTGGCAATTAGCAATCCTTTTGTCTGGATGTCCTCATATTTTGGCTCGATGACAGCCACCACTCCGTCAGCAGTTCCGTCGACAATTACGGCAGCGCTGACCTCCGTCATGGCGGGAACGGTGGCGTCCTCTCTAAGCCTTACTCGTCGTGCGGTGATGGCCTCGTGCGCTGGTTGCAAATCCAGTTCTTCACTTCCGTAGTGGAGAGTGTTGGTACTCAGGTCCAAGATGAAGTTGTTCTGGTCCAGGAAGTCCAGTCCGATGATCACTTCGTTTGATACATCTGCCACGAGCACTGGATGCTTCACCGCCCGTCGACCAATGACGAACTCCATTGATGCTTCGCCATGTACCGGTGCGGTTTCTCCAGTCGCGGTGATTAGTTGGAGGTTCCTTTTTGTGGGTTGCACTCTCCACTTCGGGATCACGGTGGGATTAACGATGGTCCTCGTTGCTCCCGTGTCGATCAGCATGGCCCAGATCACTCCGTTGACGACTCCGTCGACCATCAGGCTGCTATTGTCCCTCCGAAATTTCGTCACGCGGACTTGGGCTGCCAGGGCTCGACAACTGTCACAAGCCAACCTTTGCCCCCCAAGGCTGGCTAATAGTCGTTTCTCTGGGCCGCGCGGTTTTCACAACGGCTGATTTCCCGACGGATACCCTCGGCGGCGGCGATCACCGCAGTCCTTGCTCAGGTGGCCTTTCTTACCGCAGGTCCAGTTGGTCGGTAGTCCTCTTCCGGGCCGCCTCTCCGTGTGTCTTTCGGCTGCGGCGTTGTTGGTGGTGCCACCACTATTGAAGAACCGGCCTAGCGCCTCCATCCATTCATCGGCCTGGGGCTTGGTCTCAATGGTTTTGGCTGGTTCGTCGACGTCCACTTGTCGCACCCGCGCGTGCATTTTAGATGCCTGCTTTGCCTTCTCGAACTCAAGTGCGTGGCTCAGCGCATCTGCCAGGGTCTTATTGCGCGCGAGTCGCAGCGACTGTTGAGTGTCCGAGTCCCGTAGCCGACGGCGAAGGTCTGCGTCGCAATTTGTTCCAGAAAGTCGGCCGGCGCTGTAGGGTAGGAGAGCCTTACGAGGCGTGTGATGTCCGTCTCGAACTCCTGCAGGGTTTCCGCGTTCTTTTGAACCGGGTCCGGAGCTGCATCTGGTAGGCCTGCTGAAGATGGCTATCTCCATATCGGGACTCCATATGGATGATTAGTGAGGCGTAGTCCTGAGATTCAGTCGGGATGGCCTGAAGGACGTTAAGGGCGTCGCCTCTCAGCGCTACAATGAGAGCTGTAGCCCTTTCTGTGTTGTTCCAGTTGTTTATGGAACAGGCGGCCTCGAAATGACGTAAGTAAGTGCTCCACGGGACGTTTTCGTCGAAGGTTGGGGGCGTCACTCTGCTCTGTCCCGTTCCTGATGTTCCCGGTGTAGCTGTGGGTGGGCGTAGGCGCAGCTCGGCAACATCCTCGTGTAGCGCGTTGAATCACTCTTCCACCCCCGTCAGCGGGTGGCGGCGCAGATCAGCAAATTCCTCTTGTAAGGCGTCGAACTTCTTTTCCACTGCCGTGACTTCCTCACGTACGGCCTGGCAGACGGTGTTGACTTCCTCCCGCAGACTCTGTTCTAATTTCGTTTGACTTTCCTCTAATTTAGTCAGCAGACACTCTTCCAAATTTTCTGGCCATCCAGAACTTGGCCTAGTAGTCGTTGACGATGGCGCTTGGCGGCAAATTGGGAACTATTTGAAAAATTCTAAGTTGCAATACCTAAATTTAAAAAAAAAGATAACACAAATTAATACAGTTATCACAATTAACACCGGTTATCAGACAAATTCTACACACACCCAAAGTACACGGGGCTACATGACCGTGTTGTCGCAGCCCCTAAACTTAAGAACCAACCAACCATCCAGAAATTTGGTAGTCAGTTCCTGGGCTAAATTCTTCTGGCTGTCTTCTTATTTGGAAGTTAGATCCTCTGCTAACTTCTTCTGGCCGTCTTCCATCTTCTTCTGGCCGTCCTCTAATTTGGAAGTTAGGTCCTCGGCTAAATTCTTCTGGCTGTCCTCTATCTTGCCACTTAACTTTTCTAGCAGTACAGTAAACTCTCAAATATCCGCAGGCGGTTTATCCGCTCTGCAGATTATCCGCGGTGCCTGAAGGAGAACATTAAAAAAAAAGGAAGGTTTTGAAACAGAAAATTATTTCTCAAAAATTGAAATAATATTACTAAATACTTAAACGTAATACAAATCGTAAATCACAAATACAGTACAGTACATTTAATAATGTGCAGTGCAAAACGTGTACAGTA
The DNA here is from genome assembly GCA_946902985.2 of Meconema thalassinum. NCBI lineage: Eukaryota > Metazoa > Arthropoda > Insecta > Orthoptera > Tettigoniidae > Meconema > Meconema thalassinum. The sequence continues at coordinate 1,207,821,210 of OX336388.2, forward strand.
GTTCAGTATTACTGTACAGTATTGTACTGTATATAGTCGATCGGATGGAATGTGATGGCAATGAACCGGGCTTTGAGCACCTCACAGATGAAAACATCATAAATCAAGTACGAGGGATTGAATCGGTTGAATCGGAAGACAATGAGGAAACGCAGATGCAGAGGACCGTTACTCATGATGCAGCATTAGGACACATTGACAGGATTCTTCAATACCTTGAAGAGCAAGACGACGCATCACTTTGTGACAAGATGGTATTGAAAAAACTCAAATCACAAATAAAGAAAAAGTGTTTCACTACAAAAAAAAGCAAAAGCAAATGACCGTTTTTTTGGTTAAACAGTAAACAAGACTTTTTAATAACACACATAACATCGACTGATTTTTTAAATCATGTACGTCCTTTTATTGTATAATAAACTTATTTAAACCACTTGTTTGTTGTTTTTCAGTGCCTTCGACATTTGTTTAACCATTACCAGCAATTTTGCGGCTTATCCGCGGTATCCGCGCCAATCAATTCCGCGGTTAATCGAGAGTTTATTGTAATCGTAATTGCGCATCCATTTTAGTTGTTTGTCTTGTGCTGGGCATGCACTCACAGGAGAATCAGAGAACTGTGGTAAAATGATCTGCTCGAGTTTCGAACCAGGACCTTCAGGTGTTGTGTTTGTGCTTGGGTTCGTAATCCGGCTTCTGACACCAGTTGTTACGTACTACCCCCTGTAGCACGTTCGTTAGTTGGATCAAAGTAGGTAAAGCACAACACAAATGGACCTTTAAATAAATGTTAGCTTTATTGCAGGTCTAGAAAGATACACCACACAATAAGCTAATAGAAACAATTATCAGTCTTACTCTAGTTTGCTCCTTGCGGAGAACACTCACCCCTTTCACTTTTCAAGCAGCTAATCCTCCACTACCCGTCCTCGCTATAAATAACCACAACCCTTCCTCAAGTTCACAAGCCACAGTCTGTCACTCACCGTTCTTGAATACTACACACTGTTTCGCAATTCACACGTCACCACTATTGCACAGGTGTAAACACACTCCTCAAAACTCAGTTCGTCCCTCACTGACCAGGTCGTTTTATATAGCGGGGCTGGTGACTCAATGGATGTTTCCAGAGCAGACCAGGATTCACGGTTACTCAAGAATTCCATTACCGGGTGGGCCGCGAAGGTTCGAGACGGTCTCTTTGTTACAGCCTGTCTTCTTGTTGCGCAAACCGCTGGATAACACAGAGTCAGGGAGTAGCCAGTGGCGGACTGTGAATCACGTGGTGAGGTGATGAAGCAACCGCGCAGCCGTAACATTGTGATCTGAAATGCTACGTTCATTTTCATTGCTCGGACCTCGAAGCTATAATTTATTTATATATTTATTTATTTATTTATTTCATATTTTATGGCCAACATAGGACCACTGAAATCAATATTATACAAAGACAATTTTTAATTTCTATGCTTCCAATGTATCTTCATCCTCTTCGATAAAATGCGTAAACATTAACCATTATGAAGATGGTAATTATTATCCGTGTTAGTAATCTGAAATTGAAATCCACCTTGTCAGACACTATAGAATGTAGTTTAATAATTGAATTATACGTACATGTTTCGGTATACAATGATAACCTCGTCAGCGTAGATTGAATAAGAAAATAATCTTAAACTATAATATGTTAACAAATTGGCTACAAAAGAGAAAATGGTTATCCTTACAAAACAACATAAGAATTTAAATAAAATGAAAGGTCACAAAGGGAATTAGAAAATACATACAAGAAATAAGATTAAAGTTAATATAAAACTACCTTAATAAGACTGTTTATATCCTCTCAGATGTCAAGATCCTTTCTTCAGTGGAGAGCCTTCTTCCTTTTGTTCCTTTGTTTACTTATTTTGATTTGGAGTCTCACATGTGAGTTGTGTAGATTATAATGATATTAAGAGTTATTTGATATCATCCTTAATTTCTGTAATCAATTTAACCCAGGTATTGTTATTCCATATATTTTTTTATTCTTCTTCTACTAAGTCTAGTTTACGGTGTTTGAAGAAGATGTCCAAAAATGAGATGCGTTTCTTTCTAATTAATTATTCTCAATACTGGTTCAATTTCCTTAGCCTATAGACTGTTATTTGAAGCTATTCTCCAATGGCCATTTTATAGAATTTGTTAAGGTGTTTGAAGCCATTTTCAGTGTTGTCTTAGTAAACGAAAGTTTGATGCTTTTCAGTCGGTCAACACGATTATACGCAAATGAGATGGGTTATTCCCTAATCCTGACAACATTTTTACATGAGATTGATAAATACACTTGGATGACTAGTTTCGATCGTCAAGTGATCATCATCATATCCATTACATTTAGGCTACAGCATTTTTCACCCATACTATCAGACATAAAAATTTTGTAGCTTAAGTGTAATGGATCTGATGATGATCGCTTGACGAACGAAATTGGTCATCCAAGTGTTTTTATTAATCTCATGTACATTTGTTTTTCAGGATTAGGGAATAACCCATCTCATTTGGGTACAATCGTGTTGACCGACTGAAAAGCATCAAACGTTTATATAGAAATTGTTTATTTAGGCATGTTCTAATTAGTCTCCTTTTGTTTTAATAGTAATAATAATATATAATATGCAAACAAAATCAAAATAGGCGATTAAATAGAAAATGGGGGATAACCGTAATTCGGGGAATTTTAGGATATGGTAATATGAAACAACTCGGCTATCTCACACTCGAGATGATAACAATGATTTCCAAATTAGTGTTAATGTAGGCTACCCACAGAATTCCCTAGGTCCTTATTATTAGAAATTTTAATTAAAACTAGATTATTTTTAGACAACTTCCCTTCCACTAAGAAAAGAAATGAAAAAAGAAAGAGAAAAAGCTAATTGTCCCGTTAGGCGGGACTTAAAATTTTCTGGGGCAGACAAAAATCACAACCATTGTGCCCATATGGGGGAGTACAGAGGATCGAATCCAGGATCTTTAGCTAAGAAATTCCTAGAGGCTTGATGTAGAACTTGGCTCAAGAATTGAGCAAGCCAAGATATGACACACCAAGACCCGTCCAGTTATCTGGACAGCCTAAGGAAATTTTCATGGGTAGAGAGAGAGAGAGGGGAATCCCTCGGTAGTCCTTACTCGACACTGTTTTGGCAACAGTGTCTGAAGGAGGAGCCAGTAATCGTGGTGCAATACACTAATTTGCAAGAACCACGCAAAATAATTGAAATCTCACAATGGAAATACTGTATTAATAATTCTGGAATTAAGAATTTTGAGAAGTGTAAAAATCTTTAATAAGTGAACAGAGTAGGAACACCAAGTAGGCATGACGTTATGTGGGGAGGTGCTAGTGAGGTTCGCCGGGAGAGAGAAAAAAAGAATTGACTCCTACGCAGAGCAAGAGCACTTATTAATTATTGTAAAATACTTGCCACGATCAATTTCTGGAAATTAAAGTAGTTTTGAGACATTAAGATGATAAGGAATACGGAGATAATTTTCACACAAGCGTACGAGGCTTGGTGCAAAAGTTAGTTTTGAGAAGATACGAAAATGGACTCTTTTTAGCTAATTTAAATAAATAGCGAAGCCGCTAGGAGGAAAGTATTCAGTGTACAGTGAGCTCAGAGGCGCATCACGCTGGATCAACAATCATTCAGTCTACAACGGACCTCGGTGGGAGGCCGTGCTGATTCACACGCGTTAGTCGCCATCACGTCAAGATGCACTAAGTTGGACTCATCCAAGGGCCGAAGAAAAGTATAAATTCAGTCTGCAGTGTCCGATGAGGCAGGACGCGTTGTTTTGCAGTATTCAGTCTTAGCAAGCCCAAGCGGTGTTGCACTATTTTATTAAACAGTGATTCAGTCTTCGGTGAACGCAGAAGCGTATCAAAATTACTAAGTTATCAAGTATACCATGGACCTCAGTGATAGGCCATGTTGTGTCGTGTTCGACAAGACAGCAAGTGTCACGCCGCGATGGGAGCAAAAGCTAGACTCGAGAAAGGGAAAACAATATCGCGAAAGATACCATAATATAAAAGGCCAGATATTGGACTAATAAAAGTGCAAATAAACATTACACTTTCGATATTTGCGACTGTACAAATTACAGTCCGTGTAAATAAACAGATCAGGAATAGCCAAAATAATAATGTAGCTAAAAGTAATTGAACAAATATCGTGTCGCAGGACCTAAAGGAACAGTTGGGGGTACAGGAACAGGAGGCGTCCAGAACTCGAAACGGGGACCCAGAAGATAGAAGTAGCAATGCTAGGAGCAAGTAGGTGTTCAGAGACTGTCAATCAAATCCAACAGAAGTTAGGATCCGTACAGCAGAACAACGAGTGAACATTGTGTAAATACACGTATTATAATAAAGAAATTAATTTAGTGATAGGATAGAAATTAATTTTGAGTGTAAAATTCTCCTGTGTATAGAATTAAGTATTGTTTAAAGTTCACGTGTGTAACAGTGCATTTTCAGTACGTCAAATTACCATGATAAAAGTGTGATAAGTGATACAAAAATGGGAAATGTGTGAATCAAAGATGCCAATGTGAAAAGTGGTTAAAATGGGTCACTAAGAAAATGTGGTGAACAACCCAGATACCAGCCATTGATCCGGGGAAAGCCGGAAAATCACGCGAGTACTGCACAATTAACTATGAGTGTTTTGGGGGGAGGTTCGCGCACCCATGGTTATTGGAATGTCACACCGTTAGAGACAGAAAGAGTATAGATAAAGATAACTATTTAAATAGTCGAGAATGGATCTAAACGAATTTGTTACACCAAGAATTGAGAAACAAAGTGAAATGTGTAAAGTGTTTATGTATCAAACTAGGAATTGAAATGTTAAGGTGTGAAGGAATAAATTACTTCAAATATCAAAGTAACAAAGTTTAGAACCGGTGGTGTTCAAGTAACTATTATAAATGATGATAAAAATGCCTTTAAAGAGGTATTCAAAAGTAAGCGATAAAAATAAAGAATAAATTCTTGGGAAATAAGGATTGATTACAGCGCGTTGGTAAAGTAAAATCCATGAGATTATTGTACTAGATATCCGGGATTATTAATGAAGTCGGAGTTGTGTGGAGGTTGAATTTAGCGAGTCCAATGTTGTGTTAGAAGGGAGCTATTATGGAAACTAAAGGTCGTGGGTTCGTGAGTCCCGCTTTAGAAATATTTGTGCACGTGAGGGTCTGCCTAAGTACCGCCTTGCTTATTACCTGACTCTTCCGATGTTGGGAAAGCCCTAATGGAATGGAGCATTGTATTTGGACACAAGGATGTCAAAGATTGTTGTGAGCCCCTAAAATGAAGGACTAAACGCGATTCAACTCACACAATGTGGATGATTGCCATTAATAATGTAATCCCGTGAATGAATTATCGGCTGATATGGTAGCCACCTAAGGTTTAACAAATAGGTTTAAATATTAAAGTTTCATTCCTCAAAATAACCCAACAGTATGAACAAGCTGGTAGCCCTTTAAAGTGGTCCCAGTAAACGTGTATCCAGACAGCATGGTCTGACGGTCGTAAATGTTTTTGAAGGACTCTAGTCAAGGCCATTTGTTCACTAATTGCTTAGGGGAGCAGGCGAGACGTATTATATAAACAGGCCGGTGTCAATGCACTCTTTAAGGTTAAAGAAGCAGGTCAGGAAGTGATCCCATGACCCAGTTATTATTGAATGAAGGCTATTGTTGTGTACTATTAGATTCCATTATAAATGAAATGTTGGTGTATTACCACTGTTATAAATATTCTCTAGGTGTGACATGATTAATGATGGGTGACCCGTAGCAAAGACAAGTATTAAATGATGCAGGGAGTTTCAATTTAATTTGACATGTTCAGTAGCTTGAAAGCTCAAAGGGAACGCGAACTACCCAAAATCATAAACAGTGCAGATAAAAAGAGAGAGAAAAATGAAATTTTGATTCATGTGAACCCAAAACCAAACAACAATTTAACCATGATGATGATGATTATTATGGACACATGTCGATTGGACATTGTATAATATTCCATTTTAGAAGTATATAATCATGGTGAATGTAACAAATGAAGTTATGAAGTACTAATGGAGCCATCAGGAGCTCAGATAAGTGATCATTCTTGGATACTTTATGGAAGTGAAACCTACAAGAAAGGTTCAGTGGAACCTCATTTATTGATATAATTTAGTGATTCCTTGTTGTTAGAGAACAAGTGCGAGATATCTATATGATTTTGAGTAGTTGTTTTTATGTTATTTTTGAGTTTTTGTAGCGCCTATTTTTGAATATAATTAAATGTTGTTTATTGTGATTTTTGGTTTATTTCAAGTGTTTACCTGATGCTTTTGATCGAAAATACGTGTATCATATTGTGGGAATGAATGTACTACGACCCGACATTACTGAACTAGAGGAAGTATGTTCACGTATTAATTGTTCGCAAGGGTACACCATACCGATTTCCCACAAAGCATGAGTTATATACTCATCAGCAATTGTCATTATTAAATTTAAGAAATTATAAATTATTACCAGTTAAGGAATGTAAAAAGAGAGAGAGAGAGAGAGAGGGGGGGGGGGGGGTTCTAACGCCAGTTCCCAGTTAGTGCCACTGGTAGGCTGATTTCAAACGTAGAAAGAAGCCTGCGATCCGGTAGAATGATGAAGTACTGGGCTGATGGAAGAAAAAAACAGAAATCCTTTGTATAAAATTTACTAAAGGGGTCCAATGTAGGCCATAAAATATAAATAAATAACCACGATAAGTATAACAATAGCAATATCACACTTTTCATCTTCAGCCTGTGGAGTGCAGTGGTTTATAAATGCTTAAAACCAGAAAAGGGCATCGTGTTATGTAGGTTCTGTGTCACCCTCCTGCTCAACAGTTGCTTCTTCTTTGAACGATCTGAGGTTTTTATTAGCTGTCTAGTAGCCTAATCTCATGATGGTATCCTACCATCACTAACCAAAATGGGTTTCACGTCATCTGCTTGTGAGTGAATTGACTGCAACATGCCCACCGTGTGGAACAGTACTGTTTTAACGATGATTTTAATCGTACACTTAGACCCCATCTCGTAAAATATGTCACTATAGAGCTAGTGGACTTCATTACAGTCGACACGTTGGGCATACTTCCATTCAAAAAGGACACTTTTAACTTTGTCTAAGGACTGTATTGAGTATATTGGCCATGCAGGGAATACTTTTATACTGTATGTATCTTAAGCTATAACAATATTACTTCCATGTTCTGTTAGGAAAGTCATGTTATGTATAATATGTCATTTTGAGATATTCCTTTGATTCCATGTGATCCCACAACTCATCCGTAACTTTAACTCCTGCCTTTGAACAGCCAGGGAACGCTAAACACATTGCCCCAAACTGAACTGATTTGATTAGAATATATCAGGCAGCATTCATTACGTGTCCTTCCTCCACCCAAAATTGAAATTGTCGCGTTTCTATCGCACTTTGATGTCAGCAGGTCCATATGTTTTTATCAATGTTTGTTCTGTATTTGAGAAACTCTGTCACTTAACGGCAGTAAAAGGTCTCTGGAACACATTTCTGAGATACCTGTTGTTGTTGGTTCATTGAGGGACTTTGCGACATCGTGGTATTGTAGCCCCATAGACTTAGGTATGTGGGTGTGTGTGGTATTTGTCTGATAACCTGTATTATTGTGATGACTGTATTAGTGTGTGTATTTGTAATTCAAATGAGGATTGTAAAGGAGGTGGCCATGGCCTTAATTTAGGAACCATCCCAGCATTTGCCTAGAGTAGAAGTGGAAAACCATGATAAACCATTTTCAGGATGGCTGAAGTGGGAATCGAACACACCTCTTCTCAGTTTTGCCCCAGGAGGCTGAGTGTGCCCCGTTCCAGCCCTCAGACCAGACTGAAATTTCTTGGCAGAGCCGTGAATCGAACCCGGACCTCCGAGGCGACAGCCAAGAACGCTAACCGTTACACCAGGAGGTGGACCTGTGAGATACCAGATTCTAATCTATAAATTTATACTTTTCAGTCGGTCAACACGCTTCTTGCCTAATTATATTAGGTGGGGTAACTACAGTTGGTTATATAACACACTATTTCTGAAAACAAATGTACGTATTAATAGCCTACTATTCACTGATAAAGGGGGGAATTTAGGATTATGCATTTCGACCGTCAAGCGGTCATCTTCAGATCCTAACTGGATCCTAACGGTGGGTCAGTGGTTAACTTGTCGGGCTACTAATCCCATGCTTGCAGGTTCGCTCCTGGCCGTGGTAAGTGATTTTTGAAAGGCGACAAAAATACGAAACGCATGCCATACGATGTTGGCATGTTAAAGAACCCATTTGAATTCAGTAGGCCGTGTTCATAATGGCAAAATTAATATCGAAAGTTTCCGCCAACACAAAGTTCCTCATTTCTCTACTAGAAAGCGCTATAGTGTTCAAGGAGCTTAGATATCTAACCTCCTTGACTTTCATAGTGCTTCAAGGAACAACAAAATTCGATGCAAGCTACCCTCTGGGTGTCAAATAACAAAGCTAGCACCCGGCATCCGAGGCCATACGATATTATTATTGTTATCTATACTAATATAATAAAGCTGAAGAGTTTGTGTGTTTGTTTATGTGTTTAAACACGCTAATCTCTGGAACTACCAGTCGGATTCGAAAAAATCTTTTTGTATATGATAGCCTGATTCGAGAGGAATAGTTTAGGCTATGTAACATTATGCTACACCTCTCAGGTAACCATAAAGATCGATTTTTGTTCAGTAAGTCGGAAGAACAAGCGCTCCCGGATAGCTCCAATAATACCTAAGTCTATTCTTGCCTGGTAATGCGGGCTGCATCACGTCGCCCCTACCAGTGTTCTGGTGCAAAATTGCGAGCTGCTTATAAATTGCGGTCACGGGGAGTAGTTGGTGCAAAAAGATTTCTTAGGCCCTTTAAAACAGTTATCATCATGACAATAGTATGCCTCTGAAAAAGGGCGATGGCATACTGAGGTTATCAGCTGCAATAAGTGTTGGTGCTTTCCGATCCTTATCCTTGAGCGCTCCAGTTCTGTAGTAGTACTCATTGTCATCCATAAAACAAATAAATCCACCGGGCGAAGCCGGGCACTACTGCTAGTACTGGATAAATTGATATAAATTGATAGTTTAGTTATTTAGTTATTGTTGCTTCAAAGGGCTTACGGAGCGGAACACCGAGGTCATCTGTCCCTTAAAATTGATAGTTTATACAGGCAACACTGAAAAAATGGCTTCAGAACTTCACAGATTCTAATCTTCTTTTACAATATGTCTTCCCGGTTCTTCCGTTGTCCAATTTATACACATTGTAACGTGTTTCTCGAGGGGTTTTATGCAACTGGCATAAGTCAGTAGGAAGCCATTCTATATTTATTTACGCGGCAAATTGTTCATCCAAGAGAATTTTTCATGGTAATTTATTATTATTATTAATTTATTATAATTATTATTAAGGTATTTTCGGAGCATTTTATAAAAATTATTAGCATTCAGATAGGTTTTCTATGTCTTAGAAAACGCTATCCAGCAAATTATTACGAACGACGATATCATAGAAAATTATCTGATTACGGAATTTTACGGAGTTTTCGTCAGTTAGGGTATATCGAGAGACGTGACTCACTGGGATTTCAAGTACACGCTTAATCTTGTCGAGAAGCATGACGCAATCTTGGGTCGCAAGGTCTAGAAAAGGCGAATTGTTGGAACGGAAAACGACTTCTCCCTCTCGCGCGCCGAGTGTAAAGAAACCAGAGGAGGGGAACTAGCGGTGCGTCAACCAATCAGTGAGGACCACGCAAGCTGAAGCCGGCTGAAGAGTGGGGGAGCCAACGTGTGCATATATCGTTCGACGCGCCGTGAAACGAGGACTATCTGTGTAGAACTTGCGGAGTACGGTTGCAAGTGCGTGTCGCTCCGATGTTCAGTGGAGTTGAAGACTAACTTTTGCAAAACTTAACCAGTGCGGTTGTACGAGTGTTTGGGTCCGAGGTACGGACCATAGAATTATCTAAGCTACCAGAATATCATCAAATTCCGACGGAGATGACGACGTCCAGGAGACTGTGGGAAGCTCACAGCATCAGCAAGTACGAGGGAAATGCCTTGGCAATTTCCAATGGTAAGCGCAAATGACGCAGAAATACGCAATCTCTCATTTTTCTTTGTTTTACATTTCATATTTCAGTAACTTCATAGCTTGGAAATAAGAGTAAAATCAATTTATCAGACTCCGTTTTCACGTAATTTTCTATCGGTAATATTCAAATCACAACGCTCCAATTTAAATTTTGTACTTATTATTATTATTAATTTTGCTATACTGGTTTTATATAATAAATTCATTTCTTTTACAATGCAATCTTTGCTTTCAGTAGGTAGCATTAGATATAGACCAATTCCTTCTCCTGATACAATTGTTTGTTGGGTTAATGATCAAATCATACCACGATCTGAGTGAATAGTGTCTTGAAGGTGTTCTGCCAGAGCTAGACGTTGTTAAATACAAATTTAGATTTCAACATTGCATTGAGGTCTTGGCGCCCATTAAAACAACATAGCTTAGGCAAAGGTAAACAGTTACATTTATCACCCAACAGTGTGGGCTAGCCAAACTGTTACATTGTCGCTACCAACATGGGGCGTTAAAAAACGCTACATTTGTCGCCGACAACTTGGGGCTGAAAACCTAATAACATTTGTGGAAGGAGAAGGGTATATATTTCTGTGCCTGTATTTTGGGGGTTATTTGTCTGTATCAGTGTATATCATTATGGGGGATGAGAAAGAAAGACAGATGAGGTTACGTAGTGGTCATCAACGGGAGAGTGATGATACGAGCAGTATGTCGAGTGATGGTAGTACCGGGGTAGCGGAGGTAAATCCCGATACTGAAACAGGGAGTGTAGGCGGCCAACCAGAATTAAAAACTTTACTTCTCGAGTTTATGTATCAGAACAAAGTTAGTAGTGATGCCTTAAATGCTAAATTAGAACAAAACAATGCAAAACTGGAACAAAATAATGCTAAATTAGAACAAAACAGTAGGGAAAATAAAGAAAGTACAGATGCCTTAAATGCTAAATTAGAACAAAACAGTAGGGAAAATAGAGAGAGTAATGAAACTTTAAACGCCAGATTAGAACAAAACAGTAAGGAAAATAGAGAGAGTACTGAAACTTTAAATGCTAAACTGGAACAAAACAACGCCAGAATAGAACAAAACAGTAAGGAATATAGAGAGAGTACTGAAACTTTAAATGCTAAATTAGAACAAAAAAGCAGGGAAATGAGTGACAAATTCGAACTGATTAGAGGTGAGATCAGGGGGGGGGTGATGGAAGAAAAGGCTAAAGAGATTATTGCAGATGTAGACAGAAAATTAGGAAAAGTACAGGAGGAGTTGGAAATTAGAATCAGTACACAGGCTGAAAATTTAAAAGAACTAGTGCAACTGGAAACACAGCAGGTCAAAAAGCAATTGGGGGGAGAAATTGACAAAATTCAGGAAGCTACTAAAGAGGTTAAGGAACAGCTGGGGGTTAGAATTGAGAAAGTCCACTCACAAATAGTTGCAGAAGTAAATGATTTAAGAGAGAGTAATAGAGAGAGCATTAGCAAGATTGAGGAGAAACAAGCAAAGCTATATGATAAAGTAGAAGAATCAGAAGGAAACATTAAATTAACAGTAAACAGTATTGAGAGGAAGGCTGAGGAGAAAATCGCAGAATTAGAATTAAAATTAAAAGCTAGGATCAGGCAAGAAAATAGTCAGAATAGGCCAGTTTTTGTGAATAGCACACACAGGGAGGTAGAACTGGGTAAGTTCAGCAATCGACAGGGGTGCCCAATGGAGTTCATGAACACTATAGAAAATAAATTCGGGGAGAGGTTGGAAAATGGTAGTATTGAGTGGTGCCAGGTAGTTGAAATTTTAGAACAAGTGTTTGTGGGGGAAACGAGGAATTGGTTTGCTGTCTACAGAGACAAGTTTACTGATATCAATGATTTTAAAATGAAATTCTGTGAAAAGTTCTGGAATGAGGTTATTCAGTCGCAGCATCGTGAGGGAGTAGTGTGTGGTAAATATAACCCTAAAGGAAGCTCCACCATGACCGAATACTTTTTAGGGCAGGTATTAGTGTGTAAATATCTGGATGGCTTGAAGGAGGAAAGTGATGTGGTGAGGTTGCTACTTAGGCACTTTCCCTATAGGATCAAGGAGGCTGCTTGTATCCAGAATGTAAAGACAATATCACAAGTAGAAAATTTGTTAAGCACATTTGATGCACTAGGGAGAGGGGGTTATGAGGACAATTTCAATAGGAACCAGGGTAATAATAATAATAGGCCTAATGAAGCCAGGCATCAAGAAGTTCAAGGGAACGGTGGCGAAGGGGCCAATGCTCAAAATAGAAATAACAATAATCAGCTAAATCAGAACAGAGGAAATGGCTATGGTAATCAGTATCAAGGGAGGAACAATGATTTCAGGGGAAATCAAGGGAGAAACAATGATTTCAGGGGAAATCAAGGGAGGAATTATAACGACAATAATTACAACCAGAATAGGGGTCAAGGAAGAGGACAGCCTAGTGGTAGTAATATACAGCCAAACAATGACAACACAACTCAGAACAACCAGACCAGTGCAGTAGTAACTAGTACTACGGCCAGCTGTAGCGGTTCTTTAAACGCGAACCAGGCTGCGAAGTAAGGTCAGAATCTCAGTCTGTAGCATGCCCTGTCCATACAATTATACAGGAACCCTATGACCTAAATGTGAGAAATGAATTATTACATGAACTAAATGATGAAGGTATTATTCAGGAAGTGGTTAGTAAGAGCCCCATAGTTAAATTTAACGTGTCCGAGGCGTACACAGATGTTTTAATTGATAGTGGTTGTATGAAGAGTTGCATAAGTAGTGCATTTTATGATAAAATGAAAGGAACTGGAGTAAATTTTGAGGAGATGCCAATTAAAAGCACTTTTGTTATCACAGCTGTTGGGAAGAGGTCTAAAGTAATTTCTAAGCAAGTTTTAGTAGACATTAAAATTAATAATCATATAGAGAAGCAGATTTGCCTTGTAATTCCAAATTTAGTATTCAGTGTTATCTTGGGTTCAGAGTGGCTAAGTAGAGTGTCTGGTAACTTATGTTATGATGTAGGGAGTTTGAAATTTAAATGGGGAGATTCTGAAGTAGAAGTAGCGTTCAATGACCATATTCAGAGGAGTAGTATTGTAGGTGTGATTTGTACTTTAAATGAGATATCGCCAGCCGTAGAGCGGGGTTCTCCATGTTTTGTGGGCAGTGTGATTACGAACGGAAGTCTAGAGGACTCGTTACGTGAGGCTGCATTTTAGGGAAATATAGAGGATGAACAGTGTGTTCGGCTCTATGATGTGTTATGGTGTAATAGGAGAGTTTTTGAGGATCGCATTAGTATGGCCAATTGCTATACACATTCATTGAACGTTATTGATAGGTCAGTATTCACAGGACATAGATATCCTGTACCTTTCGCTTATCAGAGTGCAGTTGAGGCACACATTAACCAGATGCTTGAAGATGGGATTATTGAGCACTCTAACAGTCCGTATGTTAATTCTTTGATAACGGTACCGAAGACCGACGGCACTGTTCGTATTTGTTTAGACGCTCGTTTGGTTAACAGTAGAATTAGTTCAGATCAGCTGAAATCTATGTCAATAGAGGAATTAATGCAAACATTTGAGGGGAAGAAGTATTTCACTTGTGTAGATTTGAGTTCCAGTTTTTGGCAAGTGCCACTTATGTACGAAGATAGACCATTTACAGCTTTTAGTCATAAATATAACCTTTATCAATTTTGTAGAACACCTTATGGGTTAAAGAGTAGTTCAGCAGCTTTAATTAGGGCTTTAAACATCGCATTAGGGGATGACACAGGAGAGTTTGTAACCATTTACATAGATGATATGGTAATTAGTTCACGCAGTTTTGAGGAGCATCTACGTCATTTAGATATAGTTTTTCAGAAGTTAGATCAGGCAGGGTTCACTTTGAAGCTGTCTAAGTCGTCATTCTGTCAGTCAGAAGTGACATTTTTAGGTCATAAAGTGTCGAGTAGAGGTGTAACACCAGAAGAAAGTAGGGTTAGCATGTTTGGACAGTAGCAACAGGGCATCGTTACAGACACTGAGAAATATGCTAGGTAGAGCAACGTGATGACGTTCATTTAAGGGAGCCACTTGCAAGGTTGGAAGCAGGTGACGCAGAAACATTTATAGTTTCCAAACGTATTGGGAAAACAGCATATGTGCTGGAGAATAGTGAGGGAAACAGATTATACGGAACGTATAATATACATAGTCTACGAAAATATGTGTCATAAAGTGAGTGTGTTTAGCTGGCGAGCCAGCCTATCAAATGAGTAAGTGTGGTATTTGGTGCGTGGGAGGATCTGGTCTTAAGGCAGGCGTATCAGAAGTCACACAGGGGGGTAGTATGTAAGTAAATGAGAGTTTTTAAGGTACAGGGAAATATGACGGGATTGTCGGATGCTGTTGAGCACTAAATTGTCTCGATGCACCAAGGCCATTTTGGCAGCGCTGATGGGTCACCATTTATCTCCAAGAGATGGGGGAGCGCTTGTATAGGGCTTGTTAGCTTAAGGCGTCCACGAGATAAAAGATGGGCCATCAGAATGCGAGACAGTCCTTCATGAAACTCATACATATCAGCACACGTGATTTCTGTTTACGGCCTCGCCATGTAAGATTTGTAAGTGTGTAATTTAAGATAATCTGTACAATGGTATTATTTGTGTGAGGAGAAATGGTCTGTGTTGAGAGCTAGTATTAAGTAGAATATGGTTAACGGGAACTTAACAAGACAGGGCGCTTACGGCACAGAAATATTTGGTGTTATATGTAATGCGCATTTACTGTTTTTTTTTTCAGAAGTCAATATTAATTTAATCTACGTTAAAGAGAGATTAAGTATTATGGTCACGAGGCGCTGCCACAATAGTGTGATCGGGTGCTGAGTGATAAGTGGAATTAAATGTCACCATAAGGAGGGGACCTCCAGTGAAATTAGGAAGTTCTATGGTGATATAAATATATCAGAACACCTTCAATGCGTGTGATATGACATCATAAATACATAGTGCTCACACATTAATTATGTCTATTTCTCCAACATAGAGAAATTTGAGAGGCGGAAATATCCGTGGAACACTATTCCCTATGTAAAACATTGAACTGGTTGCAAAGTGCGATCCATAGTGACAACAAACTTTGACGCAAAGTGCGTGAAGAAAAAATATGAGTGTATATATCTGTAATTTAGGGTGATTTCATTTATGTAATATGTATTTTGGATGGGGTTTATTAACGTGTCTGGGATAATCGGATAATGGACCGTCGTCACGGTAAATCATCCGATGATCCGAGGCGAATATGTAACGTGTTTTTCGAGGGGTTTTATGCAACTGGCATAAGTCAGTAGGAAGCCATTCTATATTTATTTACGCGGCAAATTGTTCAGCCAAGAGAATTTTTCATGGTAATTTATTATTATTATTATTAATTTATTATAATTATTATTAAGGTATTTTCGGAGCATTTTATAAAAATTATTAGCATTCAGATAGGTTTTCTATGTCTTAGAAAACGCTATCCAGCAAATTATTACGAACGACGATATCATAGAAAATTATCTGATTACGGAATTTTACGGAGTTTTCGTCAGTTAGGGTATATCGAGAGACGTGACTCACTGGGATTTCAAGTACACGCTTAATCTTGTCGAGAAGCATGACGCAATCTTGGGTCGCAAGGTCTAGAAAAGGCGAATTGTTGGAACGGAAAACGACTTCTCCCTCTCGCGCGCCGAGTGTAAAGAAACCAGAGGAGGGGAACTAGCGGTGGGTCAACCAATCAGTGAGGACCACGCAAGCTGAAGCCGGCTGAAGAGTGGGGGAGCCAACGTGTGCATATATCGTTCGACGCGCCGTGAAACGAGGACTATCTGTGTAGAACTTGCGGAGTACGGTTGCAAGTGCGTGTCGCTCCGATGTTCAGTGGAGTTGAAGACTAACTTTTGCAAAACTTAACCAGTGCGGTTGTACGAGTGTTTGGGTCCGAGGTACGGACCATAGAATTATCTAAGCTACCAGAATATCATCAAATTCCGACGGAGATGACGACGTCCAGGAGACTGTGGGAAGCTCACAGCATCAGCAAGTACGAGGGAAATGCCTTGGCAATTTCCAATGGTAAGCGCAAATGACGCAGAAATACGCAATCTCTCATTTTTCTTTGTTTTACATTTCATATTTCAGTAACTTCATAGCTTGGAAATAAGAGTAAAATCAATTTATCAGACTCCGTTTTCACGTAATTTTCTATCGGTAATATTCAAATCACAACGCTCCAATTTAAATTTTGTACTTATTATTATTATTATTAATTTTGCTATACTGGTTTTATATAATAAATTCATTTCTTTTACAATGCAATCTTTGCTTTCAGTAGGTAGCATTAGATATAGACCAATTCCTTCTCCTGATACAATTGTTTGTTGGGTTAATGATCAAATCATACCACGATCTGAGTGAATAGTGTCTTGAAGGTGTTCTGCCAGAGCTAGACGTTGTTAAATACAAATTTAGATTTCAACATTGCATTGAGGTCTTGGCGCCCATTAAAACAACATAGCTTAGGCAAAGGTAAACAGTTACATTTATCACCCAACAGTGTGGGCTAGCCAAACTGTTACATTGTCGCTACCAACATGGGGCATTAAAAGACGCTACAACATGTCTTAACATGCTTGTGGTTCCGAACTAATGTTCATTACAGTATGCCTTCCTTTGGAGGGGAAGTGAAGCTGGCGGACCCATGTCATAGATTTATGGCTAACTACAATTGTGAGATGCTAAATTTCTAGGTTAGATTTCATTAATACTTTATTAGTTCCAACGTTTGCCACAAGGTGCTGCTTGCGGTGGCATATAGTAACCAGGTTCACAGCTAGGTGTCGTTGATGGTAGCATTTGGTAGCAAAAGCAGGAACTACTTGAAAAATTGATGTCTGCAGACCTTACCTGAATTACAGGTAACACACACTAATACAGCCATCACAATTAACACTGGTTATTAGAGAGATTCTACACACACCCAAAGCACACGGGGCTACATGACCGCGTGTCGCAGCCCCTAAACTGAGGAACCAACCAACATTCATTAGCCCACACTTAGCAAAACCTATTGGCATATACATGTACTAGCAGGTACCCGCGGCTTCGCCCGCGATCAAGACAATGGGGACGATGCATTATTGCTGATAATTGGTCTATTCTATTACAGCAATCGCGGCTATAGGTGTGTCCATTCTAATTCTGAATATTCTGATACATACAGTATATTGATATGATCAGCAAAGTGGGAATTTTATCGAGTTGTGAACGTCTGCAGGGTTCGTTGTTACATTATGTTAACACATTTTAAAATTACGTTTATGGTTTTGCCATCTTCTGCGAGACATAACGATTTTGTTGTCCGGATGCTCGCGAGCACGCCACATACAGTTGGCCATGGGAAAAAATTGTTTTGTCTAAATGTACACGTGCTACTGTTAAGTGTGTGTCATTGCGCTTTGTTAAAGAAATTGCGAATATTGTTTGAAGAGGGAACTGCACTCTTGCACACTGGAATGGCAAATCTATCGGAATATGGGGAATTAAATGTATTCTTACTTAAGCTATTCTGGATGTAATTTGGCCATACTAATTGATGATTTGAACGTAAACATATCCCTATTAATAGACCTATAGTTAAATATCGCTCACCTTGGCCGCTGATGTACATTATGCAGTCTCTTCCAGTGTTACATCCCAGGGATTGAAATTCTCCAACGACCCTTTTGCCCCACATGCCTCTCTAAGTAATTAAAATTCCTGATTGTTGTTGTTTGAGTCTTCAGTTTTTTAACTGGTTTGATGCAGCCCTCCATGTATCCCTCTCCTGAGCTAATCGTTTCATTTCTACATAGCTACCACACCCTATATCCGAGGCAATCTGTTTAACCCTGGTTTACCCCTGCAGTTCTAGTCTGCGACCCTCCCATCCATAACTACTGTCGACCAAACTATTATGTGTACTCGAGTTTGAAGTTTGTTTGTGAAGTAACTGATAGACCTATATAAAATCCAATAACATCATCATTTTCGTCGTTCTATTTTACGTTAGATCATGTAGGTTTGGAATTTTTAATTTATATTTTAATATTTTTTATCACAGTTGGAACACAAGAAGTGCCTGTTTTTAAGCGTTTTTCAACCATGCGTCACATTTAAGAATTATTATCTCACAAACCCGTCATCAGATCGAATCCAAATTTTAACACAACATACACTGGAATGTTGTATAACAGGTTTATTAATTTTAATTTTTTTTGTGTCCAAGAAACAAAGTTGTTATTATTTTTGTAAGGTAACTTTTCCTCGGCTCGGGATGGTTTGAAAATGTAGTTCTTGGTCGCGTTGTAATCCTTATACATCAAAACGGTATGCTGTATGATTGTGAAATACGTAAATTAATTCACTTATTGTATATCGGTTTGTATTTGTACGGAGAATTAAGACATGGTTCACCAGTTAGCCGCTCCGGTGAAAGCAGTACATCATTGCCAAGATGGGCTACATCACGCGTCATGGCACGTCTCGCTCGGAAGTGATGGGCTCCATATCAGCAACGCTGTATAGCATTTCCCGGAGCGGCTAGCTGGTGAACCATGTCTTAATTCTCCGTACAAATACAAACCGATATAAAATAAGTGAATAAATTAACTATTTCACAGTCATACAGCATAACTTTTTGATGTATAAGGATTACAATGCAACCAAGAACTACATTTTCCAACGACCCCGAGCCGAGAAAGAGTTACCTTACAAAAATAACAACAACATTCGTTCTTGAACACACAAAATTTTGAAATTAATAAACCAGTTATACAACATTCCAATGTATATTGTGTTAAAATTCGGATTCGATCTGATTACGGGTTTGTGAGATAATAATTCTTAAATGTGACGCATGGTTGAAACACGCTTAAAAAGGGGCACCTTTTGTGTTTCAACTGCGATAAAAAATATTAAAATATAAATTAAAAATTCCAAACCTACATGAACTAACGTAAAATCGAACGTCGAAAATGATGATGTCATTGGATTTTATGAAGGTCTATTGGCTACTTCACAAACAACCTTCAAACTCGAGTGCACATAATATTTTGGTCGACAGTAAGCTTGCTATTCCTGGGTGTCATAATATGTGTCCTACCCTCCTATCTCTTCTCTTCATTAGCAGTCGCCAGAAACATCTCTCCTCTCCCACTCGTCTTAATACCTCTTCATTTGTTACCCTAACTACCCATCTGATCATCATTCTCCCTTATCACCACATTTCAAAAGCTTCAATTCTCCTCTTTTCTGCTGCACCATTAGTCCATTAGTACAACTCAGCATCTTTTCTAGGTTTAAGCCGTGCCTTGTGCGGGGATTCAATGGCCGTGAAAGACAAAACAACAACTTTATTGAAATAAGTTTGCCCAATTCCTCAGTAAGAGTAATTAAGAAACAATAATAATTAACGTGACAGCCGGTAGAATACGACACATTCGACTGTGAATCAACGTTGCAGATCATGGTTAAAAACGAAAAAGAGCAGATCAAAATTGGCAAACAAAAATATTCAGTTAAGAAAAAACAAATTTTTAAAGAAAATGAAAGCATACCGTGCAAAATAGAAAGTATCTTAACATTGTAAATTCGAGTAAACTTCTGAAACCTCGCTTACAACAACCAGCCGAAAGAGTATAAAATTAGACTCAAAATCACGATCGTATCCGAGCCCCAAAAGCAACCTCTATATATAAAATATATCTCATTTTACGCGTATCAATGCGAGGAGCAACGTTCGTGGTTAGAGGTGGGAACCGAACCCAGCGTTTTAAGGCCCTAAAACGAACGGTTTTCGAGATATTGCCAGATAACTATCCCCGGTCTGCGAAATTTCAGCGGTTGCCATAGTAACGTTGATCTGTTTCTCAGAGGGAACACAGTTATTTGGGAATATCTCCGAAACCGTTCATTTTAGGAACTTAAAAAGTGTGTTTCGGGGTCCCTACAGGACCTCCGAGTATTGTTTCTCGTATGTGGAGGCTTAAAATGAGCTAAATCCGAACATTTTACCGACTGTCCTTGCTCAGTGCCAAAGGGCCGAAAAAAGTCACTTACAAATTGAATTTTCAAAAACCGTTTCTTTGTGGGCCTCTACATACTCGGATCAACCAACATGAAAAATTTCAGCTTTCTAGGTCTAGTGGTTTGAGCCCTGCGTCGATGAGTCAATTTTGGATTGTCAATGCCAAAGGGCCGAAAAAAGTCACTTACAAATTGAATTTTCAAAAACCGTTTCTTAGTGAGCCTCTACATACTCGGATCAACCAACATGCAAAATTTCAGCTTCCTAGGTCTAGTGGTTTGAGCCCTGCGGTGATGAGTCAGTTTTAGATTATATATAAGAGATAAACACTGTAGTGTCTTTTCCCGATGAGCAATCCTCTTTCATTGGAAATCTTAGTCACTTTGCAATTTCTCCTCAACATCCTCGACAGTAGGGTTTTTCACTGTGGTGGGAATCGAACCCACCTCCTCTCAGTTTTAACTCATTCCACAACTTACAGCACACACAATAATTACTGCCGAAATACAACAAACACGAAATACATACACTGCCATCGCAACAGGTTCTGTTAAAACCACCTCGTGGTGTAGCTGTCGCCCTGGAGGTCCAGATTCGATTCTCGGCTCTGCAAATACATTTAATTCTGGTCTGAGGGCTGGAACGGGGTACACTCAGTCTCGTGATGCAAAACCGAAAAGTCATTCTGGAAGTGGTGTCTGTAACAGTGTGTGCATTTGTAATTCAGGTAAGGATTGGGAAGAAGGTGATCATGGCCTTAAGCTTAGGAACCATCCCTGCATTTACCCGTGGTAGGAGGTGGAAACCACAGAAAACCACATCCAGGATGACTGTGGTGGGAATCGATGCACCTCCTCTCAGTTTTGACTCATGATGCTGAGAGTACCGCGTTTCAGTCCTCAGACCAGAATTAAATTTCTTGGCAGAACTGGGAATTGAACCCAGGACTTTAGATCCGGAGTTTTAATACGTAGCCTGAGACCACAAAAGGCAGCTGTATGTTTAAATCATTGTTACAAGGACAGAAGGACGTGCTTTTGGCCGAAGAGAAGATTGACGTAGCGCTTAACCAAGTAAACTAACTTAACGCTGTGGATTCCTTAGATCTGGAGCCAAGTCATCTGTTAAATCTTGACAGCTTCCTCGGAAATGGAACGTCTGAGGCAGCTGTATTACCCGAACAATAGATAAGAGTAAAATACAGCCCAATAAGTCGATAGTCTGTGGGATGATGCACTCGGTCGGCTATAAATTGGCTAGCAGCTCATGAACGAGGGAAATAATTAATAATGCTGATAGACCGACCCTTTTAACTGCTGTGATTTAAGAGCATGAAGTCGTAAAACGTGCTTAAACACGAGGGGCATAAACTGTACTAGATTGGACCTGTTTTTAACCTACCCCGCGATTGAGCCCAGACGACTGCCGCTCTGGATCATGACACCCTCAAAACGACGTGGTGAGTTATCTGCGGAATTATCAGCAACGGTAGTAGTTTCAAGGCGTTTAGTAATGGGTCTGGAGCAGAGGCGACCAGCCTTTGCACGCTCGGCGTGCTAGCTACTCTGCGCCGTACGCCAGCAGCTGGCCCTAGCCTCTCTTCTCTGGAATGCCTTCCCTGAAAACCGGTACTGTGACAGCTCTCGCCGCGTCTAACCAAGTCAAGTTGGGATCACGAGCACACCGGACGTAATGTAAGCAAACAAACAAACAAACAAATTAACTCAGCAATTGTTCTAGGTTTATGATGTGTCTTGTGTTGGGTTTCGCCTAGGAACACCAGGCTGGCTCATCAGCGGGCTCTTGGTGTCCGCGCCTGGGCCTCCACAGGAGTAACGAACTGTACACTACCTCCCTTCATATGAAGCACACCTGCGCTTCTTAACTGCGAGAGCTAAAAAAAACTCAAGCAGCCTTTCAGCTGATGAGCCAACCTGGTGTTCCTAGGCAAAACTCCACACAAGACACGGCATGAACCTAGGAAAATTGCTTAGTTTTAATTCACTGGCCGTGAAAGCCAATATACCATCTTTTTTGGAAGCCTTTATAGGGAGGTGAAAGGCTGCTTGAGCTTTTAGCTCTCGCAGTTAAGAGGAACAGGTGCACCTCTTAAGAAGGGAGGTAGTTCACAGTTCGCTACTCCTGTGAGGGTCCGGGCGCGGACACCAAGAGCCCGCTGATGAGCCAGCTTGGTGTTCCTAGGTGAAACTCCACATATGACACGGCATAAACCTAGAAAAAATGTTGAGTTTTAATTCCTTGGCCGTGAAAGCCATTATACCAAACAAATTGTTCGTCTAATGTGTTGGTTGTCCGACACATCTACAGTGCATTGTGTTTCTCCGCGTACCGGTACTTGAAGATTACGTACTTGGCATTAAAAAGTCTTCCCATTCCCGGGCCGAACCGGAGCACGAGAGGCTTTCCGTTCTCCTTCCCATTCCCGGGCCGAACCGGAGCACGAGAGGCTTTCCGTTCTCCTTCCCATTCCCGGGCCGAACCGGAGCACGAGAGGCTTTCCGTTCCCCTTCCCATTCCCGGGCCGAACCGGAGCACCGAGAGGCTTTCCGTTCTCCTTCCCGTTCCCGAGCCGAACCGGAGCCCCGGGAAGCTTACCGTTCCCGTTCTTGTTCTCCTTCCTGCTCCCCGGCCGAACCGGAGCTCCGAGAAGCTTACCGTTCTTGTTCTGCTTCCCGTTCCTGGGCCGAATCGGAGCCCCGAGAAGCTTACCGTTCTTCTTCCCGTTCCTGGGCCGAACCGGAGCCCCGAGAAGCTTACCGTTCTTCTTCCCATTCCCGGGCTGAACCGGAGCCCCGGGAAGTTTCCCAGGCCGAACCGGTGCACCAAGAAGCTTCCCGTTCTCGTTCTCTTTTCCGTTCCCGGGCTGAACAAGAGCACCGGGAAGCTTCCCGTTCTTATTTCCATTCTCCTTCCCGTTATCGCCAAGTTATAACCACACATGAAAGAGAATGTACGCTATATGTTCTTTACTGAACTTCTTGTTAAAACAAGTTGTTAAATTTGAATGACAGTCGTACACAGATTATGCAGTATTTAATCACCAATTATTTGCCAGCTAAAATTTTTACAACATGATAATAATAATAATAATAATAATAATAATAATAATAATAATAATAATAATAATATCGAATGGCCTCGAGTGCCGGGTGCAAGCTTTGTTATTTGACGCCCAGAAGGTAGCTTGCATGTCGAATTTTGTCGTTCCTTGGAACGCTATGAAAGTCAAGGAGGTTAGATATCTTAGTTCCTTGACACTATAGTGCTTTCTAGCAGAGAATGGAGGAACTTTCTGTTGGCAGGAATCCCGAGATCAATTTTGCCGTTATGAACACGGCCTACAGAATTCAAACGGGTTCTTTAACATGGCAACAACGTATGACATGCGTGTCGTGATTTTAGTCTGCTTAAAAAAAATCACATATGATGGCCAGAAGCGAACCTGAAGCTTGGGTTTGGTAGTCCGACACGATAACCATTCACCCACCGTGGCAAGCTTCTTTATGATAAATGAATATTATCTCCAGGTACAAAAAAGAAATGACTACTGTTACCTGCCCACTGGGGGACTGGGAACTTCGGGAGGCCAATAAAATTTTGCAATATACAAAATCACATGACAAATCGTTTTGAAGATCTTTGTCATCAGGATTCCCTTATTACCAGATTTAAAGTACTGTATATTTCATAAAGAATGCCAGTTCTTTTGGGAAACTATAATTTGATGATACTATTATTTACAGAACTTGAAAATTGGCAGTTCACCATAATTCTGGCGGCTGAAAGAAACCCCCGCAATCTTTAACCCGTATTTTACACAATCCAGTCCCTGGCTTCAAGCTGTGACTTATGCTGGGTCAGGTTGCAGGTCAGCAGCTACGGAAGGCGGGCTTTATAGATCAAAGACATATGTAGTTCCGGGTGACACACCGCTGCTGAAAGTTCGAGAGTTGTTGTAAACTTTGGGCACAATGTTCATAAGTTGGTCGCGGCAACTGCCAACCGAGCCAAAATAATGATCAGGAAATTATTTAAATCAATACAAAAGTAGTGCACCTGTTCTATAGAAATGAAATTATTAAACAATGTAACACAATCGTCGGCTTACAACTAAAGCACACTATGTTACGGAAATGAAACAAGACTCCTCCGAAGGAAGGCATACTGAAGGATTGTTAACGCTCTTAAAAATCCGACGACTTCTGTCGGGTTTGAACCCCCTATCTTGGGCACAGCAGTTCAGCATGCTACCAACTATG
This sequence comes from Meconema thalassinum, assembly GCA_946902985.2. Classification (NCBI taxonomy): domain Eukaryota; kingdom Metazoa; phylum Arthropoda; class Insecta; order Orthoptera; family Tettigoniidae; genus Meconema; species Meconema thalassinum. Next base: position 1,207,845,845 of record OX336388.2, read on the forward strand.
CCACCGAAGCCGCTCCTATATACAGTATATTTATGAAACATACTACATTATAGGGTTTCAAAGGGTATTTTGTCTTTAGAATATTTCGAACTGTCCGCTCTCAATCAAGTACGTTGGTGTATACTCTCTACCTTTTTAAACTGAGCGCTAATCCACTGAACATGATTTGAGAGTGACACCTGCTTCGTAAATACAGTAGCTTGGGCGGTTTGTGGTGAAGCCTCAAGGTCATGCTGATGGCTCTGGGAAGGCAGGTTTCCAGCTACGTTTCAGTGCAGGGGTGGGGGACGAGAGCGTCCGCAGTCACACTTCATTCGCTGTGCTGTCGCCATCTTGCTTAAAATCTCGGCATAGTCTACTGTACCGTGACCGTAATAATAATAATAATAATAATAATAATAATAATAATAATAATAATAATAATAATAATAATAATAATACTATCGTATGGCCTTGGGAGCCGGGTGCAAGCTTTGTTAATTGACGCCCAGAGAGCAGCTTGCAAGTCAAATTTCATCACTCCTTGGAGCGCTATGAATGTCAACGAGTTTAGATATCTAAGCTCCTTGGCACTATAGAGCTTTCTAGTAGAGAAAGGACGAACTAATTTTGGGTTGGCGGAAAATCCCGAGATTAATTTTGCCATTATGAACACGGCCTACCGAATTTGAATGGGTTCTTTAACATGCCAACAACGTATGACATGCGTACCGTGATATTTTCCGCCTTTCACAAATCACTTACCACGGCCAGGAGCGAACCTGCAAGCTTTTGGGGGGGGGGGGGGGGTTGGCGGTCCGTCAAGATAACCACTCACCCACCGTGGGAAGCACCGTAGCCGTGAGACTTCACCACATACCGCCCAAGCTAGGCCTCTAGACTATCCTCTTTGAACAACACAGTCTCTGTCCATACTTAATGCAATCGTATAACATTTGACCCGGCTTATTGATATCCAGCCTATCCTCTCCGATTGGTTACGATAATTGCCGACTGCTAACGACCCCGTCCGTCAGTGTTGTAAACAACCTTGCATCTACACGTAAAATGTTACATATTTCGTGATTTGTGTTTATAAGTACTAATTTATTATTCGTGCCCTATGAATGTTATTGGTAAATCTGTAACATACAGTACATAATTTTTAGTCTACCCTGATAATTTAATCACAAGCCGCTACTGAAGTGAAGCTCTCATAAGACCAATGGTTATCACTATCAGTCACTTTCTAATTTCAATATTCGGATGTTATTCCTTACGGCATTCTGGCAAGTAGGGCAGCGCAATATCATGGCAATATTATGGAAGAATAATACTAGGAAGTGTAGCTCCCATAAGGCCAATGGTTATCAAAACACAATCGTGCACTACTCACAATAGGTATCGCCCTAGTCGAACACACGTGCTGCCGTCTATAGACGAACGCGAAAAGGTCGAAGCTTCACTTCCTAGTATTCTTGTTCCATGGCAGTATGGTGCCAAATTTAAATTATTTATGAATGCTAAATTTTGAGGTTAGGTAGTTACTTTCGCAAATTGAACTATAGATACTACTGGAATGCCGACTATATGGGAGCAAAGTGCGGTTTTTGGTGCGACTAGTTACGCCTGGTAGTGCACGTCAAGGAGGCGAGTGTGACGTATACGTACGGCGAGATACAAGTAAAAGAGGTACTTGGTCAACTCCATGGCCGTGCATGGCTATCATCATAGAGTTTGCAAGCTCAACTCCTTTCATGAGAATCACGGCATATCAGCTCAGCTGACTTCCAACCTAGAGTTCGGTTGGTTGGTTGGTTCTTAAGTTTAGGGGCTGCGACAACGTGGTCATGTAGCCCCGTGTACTTTAGGTGTGTGTAGAATCTGTCTGATAACCGGAGTTATGGTCTGTTTGCCATCTCTTGACGAATACAGTACATTTGCATTTGTCAGTTGGCACAGGCTAGAGTAAAAGGTGGCTTTTCACCGATGTCTCAGTCTCACTGATGGCTGTGATTATATGGAAGCTACAGAGGTATGGGTGGTGCTTAGTAATGGCATTCAGGGCACAGTCAGTGCCTGTGAATGCTCTGAAAGTTTCTACTCATAGGGTTAGGACTACTGTTCTGACTCAGTGAGGAAAGCAATGGCAAACTACCTCACTCCTCTTCTTGCCTAGAACGCCTCAATATAGCACTGCCTTGGGTTTTTGTGGGTATCTACTCGCATAACGTAACGGCGGTGCTTTTTGAGGATCCAACCAGCCTACGGGCTGACTACCTAACAACAACAACAACAACAACAACAACCGGAGTTAACAGTGATGACTGTATTAGAGTGTGTATCTGTTTTAATTCAAGGAAGGACTGAAGACGATCAATTTTCAAGTAGTTCCTACTTTAGCCGCCAAACGCCACCGTCAACGACTACTAGTTCAGAACTTAGCTACCAGACGTCACCGCAGTCGGCTCTTGGCAACGAACGTAGGAACCTAAGAGCGTTGTTTATATTCTTAACCTATACAATTTAGCTTCACACAGGTGTAATTAGTGGAAGGTTCTTTAACAAGCCTTAAATCTATGACATGGGACCGCCGGTTTTACTTCCCCTCCGAAGGAAGGCATACTGAGGGATTTTTAACGCTCTTAAAATCCGACGACTACGGCCGGATTTGAACCCGTGATCTTGGGCATAGAAGCTCAGCATGCTACCGACTACGCCACTGAAGCCGCTAACCAAGAGTTCAATGGTATGATGGTTTTTGATGCAACTAGTTACGCCTGGCAGTGCACGTCAAGAAGGCGATTACCAGGAAGCAGTTTTCAGCTAGGGTTACCATGGGAGGAGTTGTTCCAGTAGTACCTACAGTTCAATGCTTTCGCACCTTTCGCACGTATTTGGGATAACGGTTTCCCATGGTTTAGAATTGACTACTGTACGTTGCATGGAGATGTAACGTTATTTTTTTTTCCCCCGAAGGAGTTTTGCGAGTCCCAATTTATATAGCTTGAAGAGATCAACTAATTTTCCTCCTTTACTAACCAGCAGTTTCATTATCTGGGACAATAAACCATCAAAATTGTTGACATTCATTATAGGCTACAAATAACCCAATTATTAGATCACTTAACAACCCCATTTTTAACACGAGATGAGAACTTAATCAAATAGGATGAATGTGGTGATTTTGAAGAAAATAAACAAATAAAATGAAGATATATGAATATATTTATTTCTTCTTTAAGCAAGTAGGCCTACGTATAATTTACAAACTGCTGACTACCGACTGCACACAGAGGGATGGAGCTTTACCAAGCAGATCAGGAAACTTGTGCTTAGAAATATTCTTCTTGCTGCTCATATTTGTGCTGCTTCATAGCGCAGTTATAGCACTCTGTTCCCTTCGCGGTTTGATTTCAGCCATTTCACAGAGTTTAATACAACAAAAACGTAACTTGGAAAGACTAAATAATAAATAATTCAATGGCTTAACGTTAATACAATATTATTGAAAATCACTTGGCCGCCGTGTCGATTTTGTGTTTCTCAGGATTTGGAAAATCACATATAATGTATTTACTTGCTTAATAGTCCTCTAGCACTACAGTATACAAATGCCAGTTTGATTCTTTAAATAGTTTCGGAGAACTGGTGAAATATATGGCATGGACGCCATGTTGGATTGCTTTGTATGAATATTATAATCGTGGCTCATTATAGTCTGGTTATGGTTATTTTTGTTTTAAGGGGCGGAACAGCGAGGTCATCTGTCCCTATCATTATAGTCTATCAACCTACATTTCTATCGCTTGTTTAGGACACGAGAAATAAAAATGTAATTTTATAAACATTTGCACAGCCGCCATTTTTAAATTCTCATAAAAATTAAATTAGAAGCCAGTATATTAAAACTGTAATTGTTTAATGTTAAATTATAGAATAATGTTAATAAAAGCGCTCCTCTGTTGGGCGTTAAAATGTAATGGTTTATTATAATAATAAGAAAAATGTTAATATGAAAAGCTAATTATTTAAATAGTCGCCCACTTTTGGGTGATCAAAATGAAACATTTAATTGTGTATTAATCTAATAGTGTATCTGTATTGTTGTCAGCTTCACTAAAAAAAAGTACATAATGTGTAGTATTATATGTAGTCAAGGGCGCCAGACCATTTATATATCATGATCAAAATAATATATTAAACCTCGGTTAAACAGAGGTAGAGCATCGAAATTCCTGTCTCCAGCCGTAGTGAAACTTACGTAATCTAACCTTACGATAATTAGTTCAGGAGTATGGTGTTGCCTTATAGTAATTTCTAGCTACTAAAGGAAACCAGTCAAACATTTGAATTTAAAATGAATTTAATATATAAAAACAACAAGTACAAAAAGAATAAAATACTAAAGATGATAATAATAATAATGAATTTACTTGTATTATGGGTCTTGATTGGAAATTGGAGTATACTGAGTTAATTGAATAAAATATAGATTGAATTTAATAAACATGAGAGCCTTCTGATTTGACTGGAGTATGACTGTTTAAATCGCTCACCGCATTGAAGATCATTGTAGTTGGATTGTTGCTTAGAGAGTTCCTGATCTTCCTCAAAGTAATTAATTTATATGTGGATGACGGAATAAATTCCAAAAATCATCCCTGTGACAATAGCCTCGTACACAACCATGTCACAGTTTGATGAGACATAATGTCTTATCAAATTCACATACTTAAATAGTCAACTGTCTAATTTAGCACTGCGTTACAGATGAATGTTAATTTCCAACTCCATCCCGCTACAAGTTCCAATCTTCTGCCTGTACGTCCAGCTCCAATCAGTCTCCTGCCAGCCATTCAATAATAATAATCACCTTTCAGTTGGGCGGCCGTCATATATATAACGTTCCCAGGTAAGGCACGTGCCCACCCCCACTTCTGAAGTCACTAGGCAATTTGCACGCCTTTCACATATCAATAATGACAATACTTCATTGTAGCATTTCTCGGGAGGTCCAGCCCACCTTTTGTATAAAGTTGCAAAGGACTCCTCGCCTACTGTACTTTCCACGTACACAAGCCCCATTCTTTACCTTGCCTGCCAGGTATTGTTAATGGCGATTCTCCATAGAATCTCTTCTTAGTATGATTTGTATACTGGTAGAATACTTGATGTGAAAGACATAAGTGTCTATTTATGTCATTTCCAAGAAGCGGTATATAAGCCGGCCTTCTGTGAACACCCTCTTCTTCTCTTGTTCGTATTTTCTTCAGAAATAATATTCAGTCAAGCGTCTAACTTATTTCAAATATAATGTGTATCGCTCCAAGTCCTTTCAATTGCCATAATATTCTACATTACCGCATAATAATAGATATAAACATATTAGTTAACATAATAACTAATAAAAGGTAAAATGTAAACTTAAAAAATATTGATAATAATAATAATAATAAAATACATAAAATTATTTCATTCTGGTCACAAATTGGGACCGTTACATTTCGCCCCGGAGAATTATGGTACATGTCCACAATCATATCACCATACTTCTCTTCAACACTTGTACAAATATGAAATATTATACCCTACAAAGAAATTACCAACATCGACAATATTACACTCTTCAAAGCAATTACCAACATACAAAAAATATACCCTTCAAGTTTAATATATATATATATATATATATATATATTTTAAATCTCATCATTTCAGTCTTTCACTGTTCATAATGTCTTTTTCTTTCTTCTTTACATAATTAAAGCGACCTGTAAACAATGTACATCAAAATACCCTTGACTTTTATATTCTTGTTTTGGACATAAGTCATCGTTGCACTTATGTATATTTGGGTGGCATACACCTTTGCTTTATATCTTGAGGACGTAGAATTCAATTTTCAGCCTGATGTCGAACTGAATACACTATGGCTAGTTGGTGGGACTGCCAAATGATTAATTCACTTTATCACTTCACAACACTTGGTATGTGATGCGAATAACCAGATCTACTCCAGTCTCTCATGAATTATATGTATCTAGTAAAACAGGCCTATTATAGAAAAAATGAAACTTTATTAGCTTATATTACCTAAGGCAACATCGTTCAGTGCAAATGTAGTGCGCTAATTTACCCCACATATATATATATATATCACACTCAAATACACAAGCTTATAGCCGACAAAATACGCTTTATATTTCCTCTGTGCTCTTCAAGACACACACTATCATAGATCGGCGCAACACTTCGCCATTACCTGCTCGTTCAGACAACAATCATTCACTTAATATTAAGCGACTTTCCTTACTTACCATCAGTTATACTTCTATTACTCATCTTTTTGACCTGAGTTACTCACCTTTTTAACCGTAGTTACTCACCTTATTTCTTACAATTACAGTCCATTCTACTCAAGATCCCCTTATTTCTCACGATTACACTCCATTCTACCTAAGATTACACCTCTTAATCACCTGTAGATACTCACCTTATTTCTCAAAATTATACTTCTTTCTATTCAAGATTACACCTCTTTATCGCCCGTAGTTACTCACCTTATTTCTCAAAACTATACTTCTTTCTACTTAAGATTACCTTTCTTTATCACCCGTAATTACTCACCTTATTTCTCAAAATTACATTTCTTTCTACTTCAGATTACCTTTCTTTATCACCCGTAATTACTCACCTTATTTCTTAAAATTACACTTCTTTCTACTTCAGATTACCTTTCTTTCGCGGAATCCGTATTTACTTACTTTATTTCTTAAAATTACACTTCTTTCTACTCAAGATTACCTTTCCTTCGCGGAATCCGTATTCACTTACTTTATTTCTCAAAATTACACTTCTTTCTACTCATGATTACCTTTCTTTATCACCCGTAGTTATTCACCTTATTTCTCAAGATTACACTTCTTTCTACTCAAGATTACCTTTCTTTCGCGGAATCCATATGACCAATAAAATTTAATTTCTCCACTATGAAAAAGACTTACCTTTAAATACTACTGAAATATTAACTGTTCACAAAATCTGCCTAATTAAATTACGGGCATCAAAATATAGCTTTACTTTCCTTTCTGACTTGGGATCTACCGGTACCCTTGACGAATTAATATATGGGCTAATATAGGGTTCGATAATTATATCCTGCAACATGCTTTCAATCTGCCTACTTAAATTACGGGCATCAAAATATAGCTTTACTTTCCATTCTGACTTGGGAACTACCCTTAACGAATTAATATATGGGCTAATTAATATAGGGTTCTATAATTTTATCTTGCAACATGCTTTCAATCTGCCTTCTCACAGCTTCCTGGAATTTGTAAGGCACGGGGTAGCGATGACCTACAAAAATACTGCGATCATGTACATATAATGAATGTTCGTAGCAATTAGCTAATCCAATACGGTTCTCAAATATATACTAATTCTCTTACAACACCTTCAACACTCGATCCACACGATCAACAATCGATCCACACGATCACACTCTAACGCACTCTGTAATGCAGCCTCACGCAAGGAATCCTCTGGATAATCCTTCGTCATCATACTGCCTAAAAATGTAAAAAAACAAGGTTCCCTCTCAATAGATACCCCAACAATCTCACCAATAACCTCACTACAAATATCGACTCCTTTAGTCGTTAATACCACCTCAAGCGTAAATATATTCTTAGAACCACCGTATAACTTACTTCAATTATTAAATGACATGATCACATCTTTATCCATCCATCTGAATTTAACATTACCCTCCTTATAACATAGCTGTGCATAATGTTGCGACATCCACTCAGAACCCCTAATTAATGAATAGGCTATACTAGATTTGGAATCAATAACCATACCTGTGTTCCAATCTTACCTTCTTTTAAAATTTCTCCAACCACTTGTTTAGAAATTCTGTGGGATATATTTCCCGCCGCAGTTAACACAATAGTAGTTCCAATTGGAATTTCCTATATTTTTATACCATGTTCCTTCCTATTATTATAAAATGCTGCACTGATGCAAGAAACCTGACAGCCACTGTCAAAAAGTGTATCGATACACGCCCCTAACACTTGTAATTTTTCGACTGAGTAAAAATTAATAACGGTAGGTTCTTTAGATACCTCCATAAATTCACTTAATAAATCATTACGGATATTTAGGTGGGGTTAACATCACAGAAGTGACAAAGAGGAAATCTGGCATTCTACGGATCGGAGCGTGGAATGTTAGAAGTCTGCTAGGAAATGGAAGGTTAGAAAACTTAGAAAGGGAAATGGATAGGTTGGGGTTGGATTTGGTTGGAATTAGTGAAATGCGCTGGCAGGAAGAACAGGACTTTTGGTCAGGAGACTATAGGGTCATTAGCACTAAATCAAACAATGGCCAAGCAGGGGTTGGCCTCATATTGAGTAGGAAACTTGGACAGCGGGTGGAATATTATGAGCAATATAGTGAACGGATTATTGTAGCAAAAATAAATACTAAACCTACCTGCACCACAGTGGTACAAGTCTATATGCCTACCAGTCAAGCTGATGATGAGGATGTTGAAAAGGTCTACGAAGAAATAGATGAAATTCTGAGGTATATCAAGGGTGATGAAAATGTTATAGTAATGGGAGATTGGAATGCTGTGGTAGGAAAAGGGAGAGAAGGGAAGATAGTAGGAGATTTCGGATTAGGTGAAAGGAATGATCGAGGAAGCAGGCTGGTAGAATTCTGCACTGAGCATGAGTTGGTCATAGCTAACACCTTATTCAATAACCACAATAGAAGAATATACACATGGATGAGACCAGGAGATACAGGGCGTTACCAAATCGACTTCATTATGGTCAAGCAGAGGTTTCGAAACCAGATTTTGGATTGTAAAACATATCCTGGTGCTGACATAAACTCTGACCACAATCTGGTTGTAATGAAATGCAGATTAAAGTTGAAGAAACTGAAGAAAAGTCAAAAGCCAAAAAGGTGGGCAATAGACAGACTGAAAGAGAAGGATGTAAACGAAAGATTCAAGAAGAGTATAAAGGAAGGCCTAATGAAAAACCCTAAACAAACTTCAATTGCAGACGAATGGGCACTTTTGAAGAATGAAATAACAAAATCCGCAGAAGAAAACATTGGTAGGAAAGAGAGAATAGGTAGAAAACCGTGGATCACTCAGGATATACTCGAATTGATGGATGAAAGGCGGAAGCACAAGAATGTAAGAGATGTAAAGGGGAAAGCAGAATACAGACGTCTGAGAAATGAGGTTAAGAAGAAGTGCAAGGAAGCGAAAGAAGAATGGTTGAAAGAGAAATGTGCTGGTATAGAAAATTGTCTGAAATTAGGAAAAGTAGACACAGCTTATCGAAGGATTAAGAATACTTTTGGGGAAAAGAAGACTAAGTGCTGTAATATTAAGGACACAAATGGAAAGCCTCTAACAGATAGGGAAGAAAAGGTGGAGAGATGGAAAGCTTACATAGAGAGTTTGTATAAGGGAAAGGAAATTGAGAATCATGTAATGGAAAGGGAGGCGGAAATTGATGAGGATGCGAAAGGAGATTTAATATTGAGATCAGAATTTGATAGAGCTTTGGAAGACTTAAGCAGGAACAAAGCACCAGGCATAGATGATCTACCGATTGAGTTGCTACGCTGCATAGGAGATGAAGGTCTGATCAGGTTATTTCACTTGGTGTGTAGGATTTATGAGACAGGTGAGGTACCCCCTGATTTCAAGAAGAATGTAATCATCCCTATACCAAAGAAAGTGGGAGCTGACAGATGTGAAGATTACCGTACAATCAGCTTGATTACTCATGCTTCAAAGATCCTGTCTAGAATAATTTACAAGAGGATTGAGAGCCAGATAGAAACGGAGTTGGGTGAAGACCAGTTTGGTTTCAGGAGAAATGTAGGAACAAGGGAAGCTGTACTAAGTCTTAGGCTGATTTTGGAAGGTAGAATAAGGAAAGATAAGAGAACGTTCATGGCATTTGTAGACTTAGAAAAGGCTTTTGATAACGTTGATTGGACTAAATTGTTTGACATTTTGAAATCGATTGGAATAAAGTACAGGGATAGGAGGGTGATATACAATCTATACAGAAACCAGACAGCAGTCATTCGAGTTGAAGGACATGAGAGAGAAGCTGGTATTCAGAAAGGTGTAAGGCAAGGCTGCAACTTATCACCCATACTTTTCAATCTTTACATTGAACAAGCAATGAAGGAAATTAGAGAAAAATTTAAAGTGGGAGTGAAGATTCAAGGAGAAATAATTTCAACTCTGAGATTTGCTGATGACATCGTCATCTTGGCCGACAAGCCTGAGGATTTGAATGAGTTTTTGAATGGTATGGACTCCGTCTTACGGAAAGGAAGATTGTAGTTTTACGTGACCGTGAATCTTGTGATTATGAGCCACGGGACCTCCTTTTTACGTGGAATCCGAACCACAGGACATGGCATTTCACTTCGAAAATCTCACATGCTTTGACCGGGAATCGAACCCGGACCGCCTTGGTGAGAGGCATACAGCTAGACCGCTGAGCCACCACGCCCCCCTTACGGAAAGAATTCATGATGAAAATTAATAAATGTAAAACAAAAATACTGGAATGCAGCCGAAATAAATCAGAAACCTCTATGGAGATCAAATTGGCAGGTGAAAAGCTGAAGGAAGTAGGAGACTTCTGTTACTTAGGAAGCAGAATAACCAGTGATGGGCGAAGCAAAGAGGATATAAAAAGTAGGTTGGCTCAGGCAAGAAAAGCATTTCTACAAAAAAAGGAATCTGCTGACATCGAATATAGATTTAGGTATTAGGAAGTCATTTTTGAAAGCCTTTGTCTGGAGCGTGGCGCTCTATGGAAGTGAAACTTGGACTATTGGTGCAGCAGAAAAGAGGAGAATTGAAGCATTTGAAATGTGGTGTTACAGGAGAATGATGAAGATCAGATGGGTAGATAGGGTTACAAACAAAGAGGTATTAAGACGAGTGGGAGAGGAGAGATGTTTCTGGCGACTGCTAATGAAGCGAAGAGATAGGTTGGTAGGACACATATTAAGACACCCAGGAATAGCAAGCTTAGTTATGGAAGGAAGGGTCGAGGACAAGAAGGAAGGAAGGAAGGAAGATTGTAGTTTTACGTGACCGTGAATCTTGTGATTATGAGCCACGGGACCTCCTTTTTACGTGGAATCCGAACCACAGGACATGGCATTTCACTTCGAAAATCTCACATGCATTGACCGGGAATCGAACCCGGACCGCCTTGGTGAGAGGCATACAGCTAGACCGCTGAGCCACCACGCCCCTCGAGGACAAGAACTGTAGGGGTAGACCAAGGTTAGAATATGTTAAACAGATTGCCTCGGATGTAGGGTGTGGTAGCTATGTAGAGATGAAACGATTAGCTCAGGACAGGGAGGCATGGAGAGCTGCATCAAACCAGTCAAAAGACTGAAGACTCAAACAACAACAACATTTAGGTGATACGGTTCGCTCAAAATAGTAATACCGACTTACATAACTACTCCATCTGGCATTTTAAAGTTCTTATCACCATCTTCTTCGCTTCTATATTTATTTATAGTCACGCTCTCTTCTCTCCTCATAACAATAGTTTCTTCCTCCCCCGTACTATATTTACTAATAGTAACGCTGTATTTCGCCTTTCCGCCTATCACTTCCCCTATTCTACCTTCTATGGCACGCCACTGCACCTCATAATCTTTCTCTCTCTCTTTCATCCCATTTTCCCTTTCCTCTATCAACCTAATCCTTTTCTCTTTCATTTTACTTCTTAAAGATCTTCCTGCATACCTTCCCTTCATTTCTCCACTATCTCTCCCCACCATTTCCTCTAACATCGTGCTTTGCTTGTGCTTTTTCTTCCTATTCTTGAGATTCCTTATCTCAGTCTTCTACTTTTCTTGTTCAATAATTATGTCTTTCTGACTATGACTTAACGCACGCTTCTTTATCTCTGTTAATTTCATATTAACTTCCTCTATACAGGCTTTGAATTCTTCCCTGGTCTGCCTAATCTCTTCATATATGATTTTCTGCATTTCTATTTCTTGAGCGCATAGTACTTTATTTGTTTTACATACTTCCGCTCTTTCTTTCAAATTATTCTCTTTTTTATTAATCCATATCTTAATATCTTCTTTTTCTCCTCTTTCTTACTACGTTCTATAATCTCTTCTACAGGTATCCAGCTTTCACCTATCATCTCCGCTACCTCAGCTGACTGCTGTTCCTCACCTAAGCTACTTTCACCTATGTCTGTCCTACTTTCACCTACACTCGTCTCCAAATACTGCACATTTACTTCACAATCCTCTACTGTCTCTACCAACTCTACTATGCTTTCTCCTACTATCTTCGCTAACTGCTCTTCCTCATCTAAGCTAATTTCACCTATGTATGTCCTAGTTTCACCTACACTCGTCTCTAAATCCTGCACATCTACTTCACAATCCTCTACCGTCTCTAACAACTCTACTATGCTTTCTCCTGCTATCTTCGCTAACTGATCTTCCTCATCTAAGCTAATTTCACCTATGTCTGTCCTAGTTTGACCTACACTCGTCTCTAAGTACTGCACGTCTACTTCGCAATCCTCTATCGTCTCTATCAACTCTACTGTGCTTTCTTCTACTATCTTCGCTAACTGCTCTTCCTCATCTAAGCTACTTTCACCTATGTCTGTCATACTTTCACCTACACTCGTCTCTAAATACTGCACATCTACTTCATAATCCTCTACCGTCTCTACCAACTCTACTATGCATTCTTCTACTATCTTCGCTAACTTCTCTTCCTCATCTAAGCTACTTTCACCTACACTCCTCTTCTACTCATGCTCTATTTCACTTTCACTTACACTTATCTCTAAATACTGCACATCTATTTCTTGTTCACCTAACGTCTCCCCTATTTCTATTCTGCTTTCACCTACAGCCACCTCTGATTCCAATCTGCTTTCACCTAAAATATATTCTACCTCTAAACTGCTTTCAACTATTTTCTCTCTCATCCTCTCCAGATGACCCCCTTCCATTTCTCCATGTCTCTCATCCATGTATCTTATTATCTGCCTACTGCGATTCTGCAATTCCATAATTAAGTTACTTTCACCTACGTCTTCCTCTAATCTGCTTTCAGCTATTTTCCCATGTGCGAATAACCGCCTTCTGATTTCATTCTCCTCTACTTGAGCTATCCAGAGCATTAAGTTAACGCTTTCTTTAGGATCCAAAGAACGAAACTCCTCCCTACTCATACCTACGATCGCCCTAAATTTCTCGTCCGAAATCATTTTGCAATATACTGTACTTAATGTAATTACCCTCCAAAATTCACCTCACTTTCCCCCAAAATCAATCACTAATAATACACAAATTCACTTCACTTTCCCCCAAAATCACTGACAATTTGCACTGAATTTACACTCACTCCTTCCGTAAATATCGTTAGGTTTTCGTGCCACATAGTTGGGGGCCATTTGTAATGGGTTATGAGAGATATATTGACTATTAATAATAAGAAAAGCGCTCCGCTAGTTGGGCGTTAAAATGTAATGGTTTATTATAATAATAAGAAAAATGATAATATGCAAAGCTAATTATTTAAATAGTCGCCCACTTTTGGGTGATCAAAATGAAACATTTAATTGTGTATTAATCTAATAGTATATCTGTATTGTTGTCAGCTTCACTAAAAAAGTACATAATGTGTAGTATTATATGTAGCCAAGGGCGCCAGACCATTTATATATCCTGATCTAAATAATATATTAAACCTCGGTTAAACAGAGGTAGAGCATCGAAATTCCTGTCTCCAGCCGTAGTGAAACTTACGTAATCTAACCTTACGATAATTAGTTCAGGAGTATGGTGTTGCCTTATAGTAATTTCTAGCTACTAAAGGAAACCAGTCAAACATTTGAATTTAAAATGAATTTAATATATAAAAACAACAAGTGCAAAGAGAATAAAATACTAAAGATAATAATAATACATTTAAATGAAAGAATCTACTGAATTTACTTGTATTATGGGTCTTGATTGGAAATTGGAGTATACTGAGTTAATTGAATAAAATATAGATTGAATTTAATAAACATGAGTGCCTTCTGATTTGACTGGAGTATGACTGTTTAAATCGCTCACCGCATTGAAGATCATTGTAGCTGGATTGTTGCTTAGAGAGTTCCTGATCTTCCTCAAAGTAATTAATTTATATGTGGATGACGGAATAAATTCCAAAAATCATCCCTGTGACAATAGCCTCGTACACAACCATGTCACAGTTTGATGAGACATAATGTCTTATCAAATTCACATACTTAAATAGTCAACTGTCTAATTTAGCACTGCGTTACAGATGAATGTTAATTTCCAACTCCATCCCGCTACAAGTTCCAGTCTTCTGCCTGTACGTCCAGCTCCAATCAGTCTCCTGCCAGCCATTCAATAATAATAATCACCTTTCAGTTGGGCGGCCGTCATATATATAACGTTCCCAGGTAAGGCACGTGCCCACCCCCACTTCTGAAGTCACTAGGCAATTTGCACGCCTTTCACATATCAATAATGACAATACTTCACTGTAGCATTTCTCGGGAGGTCCAGCCCACCTTTTGTATAAAGTTGCAAAGGACTCCTCGCCTACTGTACTTTCCACGTACACAAGCCCCATTCTTTACCTTGCCTGCCAGGTATTGTTAATGGTGATTCTCCATAGAATCTCTTCTTAGTATGATTTGTATACTGGTAGAATACTTGATGTGAAAGACATAAGTGTCTATTTATGTCATTTCCAAGAAGCGGTATATTAGCCGGCCTTCTGTGAACACCCTCTTCTTCTCTTGTTCGTATTTTCTTCAGAAATAATATTCAGTCAAGCGTCTAACTTATTTCAAATATAATGTGTATCGCTCCAAGTCCTTTCAATTGCCATAATATTCTACATTACCGCATAATAATAGATATAAACATATTAGTTAACATAATAACTAATAAAAGGTAAAATGTAAACTTAAAAAATATTGATAATAATAATAATAATAAAATATATAAAATTATTTCATTCTGGTCAGAAATTGGGATCGTTACAAACCTTGCATGAAGATTTACTATGCAAAATTTCACTGCGCCGGGATAATTAAGTCGCGAGAAAAATCAATATAAATATTTAAATTTTGCGTCGCCGCCATGTTCGATTTGTGTTCATCAGGTTATTGAAAGTCCCGTAGATGAAGTTATGTTTATAGCCTCTATCAACATGCAACATGTTTTGTTTGCTGTAATAGATTCGTAGGTGTTGAGAACCGTCTAAATATTCAGATGATCACCATGTTGGATTGTTCTATATGCAGGACATAGAGTTATATACCATTAGATATTGAAGATTATTTCGTAGGTTCATTATACGAACGTTCACTTTGATTGAATGTTTAGGACACGAACAATCGAAACTTTATTTTAACAGCCACCATTTTAATTCTTTGAAAACAATTGGATTAACTTAGATGCCAGTAGATTAAATCCTATTAGGCTAATGCATTTAACGTACCAAGTTTCAGTGCGCTCGGATAATTAAATCGCGAGGAAATGCCATTTATATATATTAACTTAGCTTGGCCACCATGTTGGTTATGTAGGCTACTAAACAGGTTTTAAAGTGTCACATAACGGAACTTACCTTTGTATTCTCTATTACCATACAAATTTCAGGGTGATATCAGTTAAAATTAGGAGATATTGAACGCCGGTTAAATATTTTGCACTGCCGCCATGTTGGATTGATGACACGTATTAAAATTTAAAAGGCACGTTGGGGTCGGACAAAATAGTATTATGTCCTTACCGAGTTTCGTTAAAATCGCTCTAGCTGTTTAGATTTTATTACAAACACACACGGCCAAAGCCGATCCCATAAGTCTATTTAGCCTATTTTCATTTATGACAAAAAAAAAAAAGCACTTCCAGGATGACTGAGGTAGGAATCGAACCCTCCTCTTCTCAGTTTTGGGTAACGAGGCTGAGTGTACCCCGTTCCAGCCCTCATATTAAAATTGACATTTCTTGGCTAAGCCGGGAATTTAATCCGGGCTTCTGGGGTGACAGCTAAGAACGCTAGCCACTACATCACGAGGGGGTCGACAATAACTCTCTACATCGCTCAGTATTTAGATCGACCTTGCTGTATTGTACCCTTGCGTCATCATATGGAACATGTGTTCGTATCCCAGCTAGTTCACGGTCTTTCGAGGCATGGGGCGTTCAACCCACTATACGACCACATGTTCAGGATTTGAGTCTGTCAGGTAACTACTCTACTTGAAAGAAACAACAAATTCCTAAATATATCATTTAATGGTATTAATTCATGGCAAAACACATCACAAAACACAAAAATATTACAATTACTTCCTACAACTTAAATCAAAATTATATGTGAGTCTCTTCTCATAAAGTTGGTGCTCCACCGCACCCATATCTATCCTAGATATTCTAACGTTGATACTCTTTGACATTTGCGAGTGTCCATAATGTGCTTCACGTGGCACAATTTAACACAAATTTGCATATCACAACACAACAAACACAAATTACATTTAAATGACATTTATGTGCAATTATTAGATATGTATCCGTTTTGAAACGGAGTCGCCTCCGTAGCGTAGTGGTCAGCATGGTTAGCTGCCGGCCCGAAGGTCCTGGGTTCGATTCCCGGCTCTGCCACGAAATTTGAAAAGTGGTATGAGGACTGGAACGGGGTCTGCTCAGCCTCGGGTGGTCCAAATGAGTAGAGGGGGTTCGATTCCCACCTCAGCCATCCTCGAAGTGGTTTTCCGTGGTTTCCCACTTCGTCTTCGGGCAAATGCCGGGATGGTACCTACTGCAAGGCCACGGCCGCCTCCTTCCCTCTTCCTAGCCTATCCATCCCCATCTTCCATCCCTTACCATCCCTCATGAAGCCCCTGTTCGCTTTGCAGGTGAGGCCGCCTGGGCGAAGTGCTGATCACACATCCCCAGTTGTATCCATCTCGACCAGATGTTCCAAGCTCCAGGACACTGCCCATAGAGGCGGTAGTGGTGAGTTCCCTCGCTGAGTCCGTGGGAACCACCAACCTAGAGGGTAAATTGACTAAATAAAAAAAATTGAAACGGAACATTTACCTTGAATAATATTGATTTCATTAACTTATGCCTTGCATAACATGTGTTGCTTTTCCGCGCATATCGTCTTCTTTTCCCATAAGTTTCAAACGCTGAAGTGGTATACATTTCCCTACAAAATACACATAGTTATTGATTTTTTATAGCTTCACCATACAACAATCTTCTGGGTCTGGTCGTATCATTATTACCATTACAAACGTGTCATATCGTTAAATTACGCCACCCGTCTGAATAAATTTGCATAAACTGGGTAATTACACTTTACAACAAGATCTTCAGTAAAGAACATATAGCCTACTTTCTCCTAAATGCATGGGTATTGTTATAACTCTTTGTCCTTTTCAAGGAGTATAATTGAATGTTGGTTGTAGTAGCTTCTTGAAATACAACGTGCTATAGGGATATTAAAAATGAATATTAGGTGCCCTTTGCTAGTGCTACCTCTGTAAAAAAAAACATTCAATTCGGTTTCACCGTGTTTGAATTGATATGGGGAATCGATTTGCACACATACATGGCCGCTATTTGCAAACTATTGGGCTGATGACCTTGTAGACACTATTAAGATGCTTTCCACAAAAAGGCATGTTGTTGCAAAATCTGGTAGAGATCAAATTATTAGGATGGTCGTAATTTGATTTAAGCTTTTAACATTTGGGTAGCCGTCATTCCGTTTCCGTCAAGATGGCGGCGATATAAAACATGACACTGAGGTGCCCTTCGCTAGTGCTAACTCTGAACCAAATTTCGTTCCATTCGCTTTCACCGTGTTTGAATTAATAGGGGAAATCGATTTTGACACAAAGATGGCCGCCATCCGCAAACTATTAGGCTAATGACCTATTAATTTGGTCAAAGGATGCTTCCTCCATAAAGGTATGTTGTTGCAAAATTGGTAAAGATCGGATGATTAGGTTAGTCGTAATTTGATTTAAGCTTTGAACATTTGTGTGGCCGCCATTACGTTTCCGTTAAGATGGCGGCTATATAAAACATGACACTGAGGTGCCCTTTGTTAGTACTACCTCTGTACCAAATTTCGTTCCATTCGCTTTCACCGTGTTTGAATTCATAGGGGAAAATCGATTTTGACACAAATAGGGCCGCCATCCGCAAACTATTAGGCTAAAGACCTATTAGATTGGTCAAAGGATGCTCCCTCCATAAAGGTATGTTGTTGCACAATTTGGTAGAGATCGGATGATTATGTTAGTCGTAAATTGATTTAAGCTTTGAACATTTGTGTGGCCGCCATTACGTTTCTGTCAAGATGGCGGCGATATAAAACTTCACACTGAGGTGCCCTTTGCTAGTGCTACCTCTGTACCAAATTTCGTTCCATTCGGTTCCACCGTGTTTGAATTAATAGGGGGAATCGATTTTGACACAAAGATGGCCGCCATCCGCAAACTATTAGGCTAATGACCTATTAATCTGGTCAAAGGATGGTTCCTCCATAAAGGTATGTTGTTGCAAAATTTGGTAAAGATCGGATGATTAGGTTAGTCGTAATTTGATTTAAGCTTTGAACATTTGTGTGGCCGCCATTACGTTTCCGTCAAGATGGCGGCCATATAAAACATGACACTGAGGTGCCCTTTATTAGTACTACCTCTGTACCAAATTTCGTTCCATTCGCTTTCACCGTGTTTGAATTAATAGGGGAAATCGATATTGACACAAAGATGGCCGCCATCCGCAAACTATTAGGCTAATGACCTATTAGATTGGTCAAAAGATGCTCCCTCCATAAAGGTATGTTGTTGCAAAATTTGGTAGAGATCGGATGATTATGTTAGTCGTAAATTGATTTAAGCTTTGAATATTTGTGTGGCCACCATTACGTTTCTGTCAAGATGGCGGCGATATAAAACTTTACACTGAGGTGCCCTTTGTTAGTACTACCTCTGTACCAAATTTCGTTCCATTCGCTTTCACCGTGTTCGAATTAATAGGGGGAATCGATTTTGACACAAATATGGCCGCCATCCGCAAACTATTGGGCTGATGACCTATTAGTTTGGTCAAAGGATGCTCCCCAAATAAAGGTATGTTGTTGCAAAATTTGGTAAAGGTCGGATGATTAGGTTAGTCGTAATTTGATTTAAGCTTTGAACATTTGTGTGGCCGCCATTACGTTTCCGTCAAGATGGCGGCGATATAAAACATGACACTGAGGTGTCTTTTGCTAGTGCTACCTTTGTACCAAATTTCGTTCAATTCGCGTTCACCGTGTTCGAATTGATAGGGGGGACAGACATTCTTAGTACACACACTCACACACACACACACACACACACACACAGACTCACACACACACATACACACACACAGACAGACACACTTTTTTTCGCCCTGTGTTAATCTCATAAGTCTACTTTCATTTTTTGCAAGAATCGAAAGTAGGCTAAAAATGCATCTATTTATTTGGTGCAGTTAATTTGTCCTCAGACAATAACTTGGCCAAATCTTATCCAATTACTTCATTCCAACATTCTATATGCCTGGAAACAGTACATATAATTCATTTGATACCATAATATCAAGCATATTTTAATTACTTTTCGAAATATAGAGATTCTTCAGTGTCCCACTACAATCTTGAAAGAAAAGAGAAAGGACTCCGGTCAAATTGACTCCCCTTGGTGTGAACAAAAGATTCGTCACGGACCGCCCTCTTCAAGATGGCTACCGGGTCTGTGCCCTCTGCCTGGCACCCTGACCGACTTCCTGTAAATACACTTGGCCATGTGCTCACTCAATGGTGTAGCTTTGCTAGAGGTACCTGATTGGATTGTGTCATTACGAATTGAGTCGATCTAATATTTATTACCTCCACTTATGGAATATAATGGGCTCATTTCGGCTCCTAATTAGTATTCATAGCGAGGGATGGATCACAAAATAGCTTCGCCGTTCTATGGACGTAATCAGTGGCTCTGTGCGCGTACCAGCTGAGTTTCAAACTGTTATCTCACTGTACGGGCACGAATATATTTAGAGGAAATCAACAGTTTCCTACTCGAAGAACCTTATCTTACCTCTATGGGTAGATCAATTACTATACTGGCGTACCTAGGGTGTCTAATGATTTTCCCTGGCAGCGAAGACTCTGCTAACAGTGGGATACAGACAGGCTCTGCCCCAACTCTGTTGCGAATACACATGTATGCTCTAAGGCGATACCACATCGTAGATTCGAAGATTGGCCTACTAGATTCGTCAACGCGCGAACTATTCTTGGATGGTCCCTGCAATTTATTGACGCAAATCTCTTGATTCTACGTTACATGCACGCTGATAGCGGCTAAAACAACATTTCTTTCAGATGACTCAATTCCTAAAGCACTCATGTCCTCCATACATTTACTTATAAGCCAAGGTTTTACGTAGCTCCAAAACAAGCATTAATTTACTGACACTTACATTGACTACCTTAATGGCTCTCAAATAAAATCATGTAGAATATAACATTTATCTAGCATTTCAATGACACTGAAAAACTCTCTTTATCTCGCTATTTTATCTCTCTTTCTCACTTCTCACAATAACACAGTACTCTCAATGGATATGACACACTTTGCACGTTCTATAAGCATCAATAAGCCGATTTATATATTTATTATTGTCACCAACCTCAGATTATTATTATTATTATTATTATTATTATTAGTTAACGTTACCGTTACTTTCATCAACGTCTTGCGCCTAAATCGTCGTAAGCGTATCATCCTCAAAGCCATATATTTATAAAAATACGAGGGATGTGAGCTCGTACACAAATGACTGTTAATTCTTAATATTTGAAGAAATGATTTGTTGTATGGTGAGCTATTAAATCATATTAACATACTTGGGTGGTACTCACTTTCATTCTTGCTGTTTTTTTTTTGTCGTGTAGCCTCCTGAGAGGCCGAGTGCAGGTCTTTCTAGTCGACGCCCGTGGGCGACCTGCGCGTCGGGATGAAAGATGGAATTGATGAAGATGAATGAAACTGGGCAAGAATGTGGAAGGAAGCGGCCGTGGCCTGTCAGAAGGTACTGTCCCAGCATTTGCCTGGTGTTGAAAATGGGAAACCACGGAAAACCATTTCAAGGACAGCCGACGGTGGGGCTCGAACCCACGCGTCTACCGAGTCAGCAGAGAGCTTGGCCCCTTGACCTAACTTAAAATATATAGTGATCTGGTGAACCTTATTTTATTTCACAACAACAACGAAATGTACAGAATGTGTGCACTAAACACGGTGAATGTAAAAAAATGTAAAGTGGAAATTGTAAATATTCATGTGTGAAAAAATGAAAATGAAGAAATGGCTATCACCATTTTTACATTTAAGAGACATTGTGATCTGGTAAACCTTGTTTTTATTTCACTACAAATAGGGCATTACAAAAATAGAATACAAAGAAATACCAATTCCTCAATCCTTTTCATTGTGCATGTCCACTCATCATTAACTTTCCTTTTATAGCACTCATTACAATGAGGGCTGAGCCTGTATACAGGCATGCTAGTGCTGAATCCGCTGGATTAGCTTACTGGGATTGTTCCAGTAAATAAATTTAACAAATGTTTTTAGGGGTAAACAAAGCATTAGCATTATCATCATAAGCCACCATAAGCCACCACCGTAAGCCACCTATTTTGCACCCACTTTTCCACCTACTTTTGCACCTACCTTTGCACCCACTTTTGCACCTACCTTTGCACCCACTTTTGAACCCACTTTTTCACCTACCTTTGCACACACCTTTGCACCTACCTTTGCACACACATTTGCACCCACTTTTACACCTACCTTTGCACCCACTTTTGCACCCACTTTTCCACCTACTTTTGCACCTACCTTTGCACCCACTTTACACCTACCTTTGCACCCACTTTTGCACCCACTTTTGCACCTACCTTTGCACCCACCTTTGCACCTACCTTTGCACCCACATTTGCACCCACTTTTACACCTACCTTTGCACCCACTTTTGCACCCACTTTGCACCCACTTTTACCCCTACCTTTGCACCCACTTCTGCACCTACCTTGGCACCCACTTTTGCTCCCACTTTAAACTATGATTTATATTATCGAGTGAACTTTACTAGAGATTATTTCATGCTTGACAAATGATATGAAATTATCAACGAATAGCTATGGTAAGCCATTTTGCATACTATAAAGTATATACATATATTGTAAAAGGAACCAATAAAAATAGAACTATTATTTGGCGTTGTTCAAAACATCGTTCAAAACAGTGACGAGCTGAGTTAAAAAGTAAAAATAGTGAGGTCTTAAGTGTGAGTGATCATCAATGTAGTGTAACAGATAAAACATCGTTGCTGTTTAAAAAAATCTCCAAAATGCTAAAACACTCTTCCGAAAAAAAAAAGATTATGCAGCTCAAGGTAGTGGATTGTTTGTAAAAAAAAGCAATTATCATCTCCTCAGAAAGTCGTGTTAGGACAGTTGTCAATGTCTGAAAATCTCCCAACACTATCAAATTCAACACAGACTGTGCAAAATGTGGTATTGCAAAGGAATCAAAAAGGACTATATAGTAATAATAATGATGACTATAATGCTAATGATAATGCCTATGATGATAATGATGAAGATGATAATAATGATGATAATGCTAATGCTTTGTTTACCCCTAAAAATTATTTGTTATATTTATTTACTGGAACAATCCCAGTAAGCTAATCCAGCGGTTTCAGCACTAGCATGCCTGTAAACAGGCTCAGCCCTCATTGTAATGAGTGCTATAAAAGGAAAGTTAATGATGAGTGGACATGAACAATGAAAAGGATTGAGGAATTGGTATTTCTTTGTATTCTATTTTTGTAAAGCCCTATTTGTAGTGAAATAAAAACAAGGTTTACCAGATCACAATGTCTTTTAATTGTAACAAGTAGTTCCGTGAAGAACTATACAGCCTATTTTCATATATCCTACTCATGTTAATTGCCTCTATCAACATACAAAATTTCAGTTTAATTGCTGTAACAGATTCGTAGATATTGAGAACCGTCTAAATATTTCAGATTGTCGCCAGGTAGGATTTTTATTTTTGTACTATTACATTAATATTATTGTGTTCGTGTGGTATTCAAACTTCAATCGCATGATTAGAACACAAGAAGTAAAAACGAGATTTTAAAATTACGCACAGCAGCCATCTTGTGATTATGCAAACAATTGAAAAAAATTAGATGCCAGTGGATCAACATTTGTATAAGCATTTAACGTGCAACGTTTCACGGCACTCGGATAGTTAATTCGCGAGAAACGTCCATTTAAATATTTATACTTCGCGTCGCCGCCATGTTGGATTTGTGCTCACCAGGTTACTGAAGTCCTATAGGTGAACATATGTTCATAGTCTCTATGAACATAAAAAAAAATAGTTTGGTTGCTGTAAAAGATTCATAGATATTGAGAACAGTCTAAATATTTCGGAAGCTCGCCATTTAAGATTGTTATATGTATAGGCCATAGAGTTATGTACCATTGAAGGACAATTATTGCCTAGGTTCATTATTCAAACTTTCACTTCGATCGCATGATTACGACACAAGAAATAAAAACTTAATTTTAAAATTTCGCACAGCCGCCATCTTGAGGTTATGTAAACAATTGAATTAAATTAGATGGCAGTGCATTACAATCTGCAAAATAATTTACTGTACCACATTTCACTGCGCTCAGAGAGTTAAATCACGAGAAAAGTCTATTAAAACATTTCAAATTCCCATGGTCGCTATGTTCGTTTTGTACTTTAGAGGTTTATGAAATATGCATAGGTAAACTTGCATCAGTACCCTTTATCACCGTACAAAATTTCAGGGTGATATCTGTAATAGTTTCGGAGATATAGAATGTCAGTGAAATATTTCGCACAGCCGCCATTTTGAGGTTATGTAAACAATTGAACTAAATTAGACTCCAGGGCATTACAATGTGTAAAAACATTTGCTGCACCAAGTTTCATTACATTTGGATAGTTAAATCGCGAGAAAAGTCTATTTAAAAGTCTCAACTTCGCTTGACCGCCATGTTGGTTTTCTAGTCACCAGATTTTTGAAATTCCCATAGGTGAACTTCTAGTAGCGCCCTTTATCACCGTACACAATTTCAGGGCGATATCGGTAATAGTTTCGGAGATATTGAATGCTAGTGAAATATTTCGCACAGCCGCCATGTTGGATTGGTGAGACGTAACAAAATTTGAAGGGCACGGTCGAGGTCGCCGGGAATAGTGCTATGAACTTAGAGTTTCATTGAAATCGCTCCAGCCGTTTAGATTTTATTAGGGACACACACACACACACCTCTCACACACACACACACGCACACACACACGGACAAAAGGTGATCTCATAAGCCTATTTTTTCAAAATTGAAAATAGGCTAAAAATGGTGATAGCCATTTCTTCATTTTCATTTTTTCACACATGAATATTTACAATTTCCACTTTACATTTTTTTACATTCACCGTGTTTAGTTCACACATTCTGTACATTTTGTTGTTGTTGTGAAATAAAATAAGGTACACCAGATCACTATATCTTTTAATTTAAAAAATGGTGATAGCCATTTCATTTTTTTCACACATGGATATTTACAATTTCCACTTTACATTTTTTACATTCCCCTTGTTTAGTTCACACATTCTGTACATTTTTTAAAATCTTTTTCGTAATATAAAAAAGCAAACATTTTACACTAAAATGTATTACTTATCTTATTTTTACTAAACTACAGTAGCCTAACTACTACTTACAGTTTTTACCAAAAATATTACAATATAAAACACACTACAAAAATATTACAATATAGTGATCATTAGACTTAAGTAAAGTAATAGTCGTCAATGCGACTGTTTCCCCAAGCAAGAGTATCAAATGTGTTGGGTATAATGAATCGTTTGTTGTCTTCATTACTTAAAGCAACTTTGTTCAGCAAATTGGTATGTAGCTGATAATTTTTACTTCTAAATACACACATTTTCTTATATAATACAGGTGTGTTACTAACTATACAGTTTTTATAATCACTTATATCTAACTCTTTACTAACAACATTCTTTTTCACTCCTTTTAATTTTTTTACTACTACACCATCAATTGTCATATAGATGATTTAGATTTTGTGCCTACAAAGGTGTCTATAATAACACCAGCACATTCATCCTTAAATTTCCCAAGAACCTTTTTGTTTAGTAGAGGCAAATGGTAAATATTATCCTCGGGGTAGGCACTTGTATCAAACCTATTTAGCTCAGTTTTGATATCCTCATAAAAATCATCAGTTTTAAACTCATAAATAAAAGAATCTGTGTCTGTGTAGAGTAATTTAGCATTATCAAGATAGTTTTTCTTTACATAATCATAGTGAAATTCATACATAAGTGTTTTTGACAATTCCAGAATGGTGTAACCCACATATATGGGTTTGTTGTAAGTTACTTTAAGACGATTCATTTGTATTACAACTAAATCCTCATGAATAATTGAACAGCTATGAAAGTTCGGCTTGCTTATTAAGTTGCTTGCACCATACCTTTTACCATCATTCTCCCACTTTGTTATCAGCTTTACATAAACTCGTTTATCAACATTCTCCATAGTCTTTCCAAAAACGCTATTATTCATGAGTTTATAAAAATCTGTTTCAAACGCGTTTGTTGACTGTGTTCTTAAATTATTGTTTAGATCAATATACGGTTTGAGCCATGCTGACTGATGAAATTGTAATACGCGATGAATTTTAGTTAATTTCAATCCATGCTGTAGACACTGTTTCAAGTTTTGATAATGTATTACATATTTACATTTATCATTTACATTAGCAATTAACATTTTTGTTCGTGATGTGATGTATGGAGATTTCATATTCTCAGGACAAAATGGTAAATCATTATGATCATCATGTAACTCTTTAGGGTACTCAAGATTTACCTCTAAAATATATCCTTTATCATCGTTATCATTAAGAGTGTTAACATGTAAGACATCAATTTCAGGTTGTGTCAGCCAGCGAAAATCTTTCAGTGGTAGATATTGGCTCATAGCCCAACCATATTGGTTATTTGCATCGAGGTAGACAATATACTTTGACTCTTCACAAGGGTTGTAGCTAGGCATGTATTTATTATTCGCTTTAGAATATCGCCCACTACATTGGCTTAATCCACCTCGAATTAATGATTTTATAAAATTGATCATGTCTATATCGGTCATTAATTCTAAATTTACTTTCGTTTTTTTCAACATTGAACTGAAAATTAACCCAGGAGCAGTGAAATACTGACAAGGATCAAGGTCATAAGTTTTCATACAAACATTCCGAAAATTTTCAAAAACATCTGCTAATAATAACACATCTGTCTTCAAATATATGTCTGAAAAATCACCTAAAGTTTGAATGTCAAACTGTGTCCATACACGTTGTGCATGTAAATATTCCTGATCACTAATATGACTTGTGTTTAAGGAACTGTAAAATGCATATTTCGGTGGTAAAGAACACTCCTCGAGACGTTAAACACAGTTAATATATTCATAAGGGAATATACCCTTTTGACGAATCAAATTAAAATCATCTTCTTTAGGAAAGACACGTTGAATTTCATGAAACTGATCTAATTTTAAATTACTAGCCAGCTTATCAAGACTACTTGGCATAAAGCGGAATGAATCTAAAAATCGCAGTTTTATAGTTTTTTTTATTGACAGTTTTGATGTATTTCGTGAACGATATGTATTGTTCCTTATTATTTGCAATCACATCAATTTTCACATCTGAATATCCAAACTCTTTAACTATAAAGTGGTTATCGTATTTGCCACCGTTATGTAGAATGACTGGATTGCATTTACGTACTCTATAATTTAAATTACATTCTTGGTGAGCAGCACCACGATATTTTCCTGTTAAATGGTCATGATCGTGAACCCTGTCTGTATATAAACATTCACCACATATAAAACAATTAGTTTCAGTTTCAAAATTCATTTGCTCTGATGAAGTTAGTGGCTCCATTGGAATGATCGTATTTAAAATAGAGGATATACGGATGGCATATTTCTCAAGCCTTTCCGTAAAACTTAAAGGTCCTCTATACAGCTCAAACTTATTTAACGAGTCATCGTAACTACATTTAATATAATATGCAAAGCTAAAATGTTCATGAATGTGAGTAGTGTTGGTGAAAGGCTGGGCTGGATTCGACGAACATGTATTAAATGGTTTTTAGCAAAGCCTCGAAGTCAGCATATATAACAAATGGTACTCGAAGCTGTTTCTCATCATCCTTAAATTTTAGAATGTTATTTTTAGGAGTCGGTAATACCGTACACACATGATTACATCCCCATTTTCGGTGTTGAATTAGTTGGTCCTCTTTCTGGAAATGTAGCAAACAACCATCACACAATTCTTATGTTCTCTTTTTGTTATCTGACTACTTACAAGTCTACTTAAATGTTTTATCCAACAATAGTGGGCGTTTTCACCTTTAGTTATGTACAGTAAATTTACATGAGCATCCTTTTTTCCTGAGTATAATATAGAGGACCTACTATACTCTTATTTTCAATTCCATAAACATTAATACTTACATTGTTCAGCTCTTCAAAACATTGAATGTCTTTTATCGCCATAGGAAATTCCATTTCGTTTAAATCTAACACTGAAGTATAGTGAGGATATGATCGTGTCCCTCACTGCTGGATGGAGAGCTGAGGTTACAGCCCATGCAAAGCATGCGTCATCATTATTCATAACGTTTACACAAGCATGCTTACGTTTGATCCATCCTGGAAAATCAATGTATGATGATGCTCGAAGGGGGTTGTATTTATTCATGTTGGTTTCTAAATAAAGTACTTCAACCAACGCCCAGCCTGACTCCCTTTCCTGGAACTCTTCACTCTTCACAATGATAGCACTTGAAATATTTTGGTATATATCACTAATATTAGTTGATTCGCTAACAATTATGTTTTTTGTATTAAAAGATTCGATATCTGTAATTTCACCTTCACTCCCAGTTTTTACATAGAGTCCAAAAAGTTCAAAATTCATTTTAATTGTTTTATGCTCTAATAAAACATTACCTACCAAGCCAAACACAGTAGGTTGAACATTTTTTAAAAATGATTCAATACTTTGAGTTTTTTCTTTACTATAAAGTCTATAACTAGCAATTCGACTTTTAAATGCACTACCAATTTGTTGAATATTTCCAGAATTTCTTTCATGGCAAGCGTTATTTTTATGTTGAATACTGCGTAAATGTCCATGAATGATTGAAGAAGGTATATCAATATTACATACATCACAATGTGTTATTGAAGGTTCACCATTCTTCTTTCTTTTTGTTGCACAACTATTTTCACAATCTTGAGAACGTTTACGCTTTTGAGCATCACATTCGTTTAAAGGTTCCGTGCTAGCTGATGGTTTTACAGATTTCAATTCCTGTTGTTCCCCATGCACTTCAACCCTGTGGGATTGATATCGCTTTACAGCAGAAATACCAAGATCACAAACTGAACACGAAAATGGTGATGAACTAACATGCATTAAATTTACATGAAGTGCAAGATTATCTTGTCTGTTAAATGTGGTAGCACAATGACTGCACACAAACATTTTAATGTCATGTTTAGCATTTGCGTGTCGTTGAAGGTTGTCAGGTCTTGAGAACTGTTTCTTCCATTCACCACACTTGAACATAATGATCACTTTCGAAATTGCCTATAAAAGAAAGAAATCATAAATGTTAATAAAAAGATAAAACAAAAAATATATAGATAGTTTAATTACATTCCGGTCAATGGTTATAGCAGGGTATTTAAATCGATCATCTGTGAACTCCTAGCAAGTCTAACTTCATGTTGTTCTAACTGGGGGTTACTATATACCACTGTCACTTTTTTAGCGTATGGCTTTTAGTGCCGGGAGTGTCCGAGGACATGTTCGGCTCGCCAATTTTGTAGCTGCTTCGTGACGGACACCCAATGGGTGAGCTACAAGTACCGTTGGGGAGGAAGGTTGGGATGAAAGGACGAGGATTTGGAAGGTAGCGGCTGTGGCCTATAATTAGGGACCAACCCCGGCATTTGCCTGGGAGGAAGATGGGAAACCACAGAAGACCATCATCAAGGTTGCCGGCGGGGGGATTCGAACCTCCTCGCCTCCCGGATGTGAGTGACTGCCAGCACTCATGCCGTAACGACCACGGCTAACTCACCCGGTACCACTGTCACTGACACCTAGCGATGAACATTGGAACTTAATAGAGTGGTAGAAACCAGCGGTCGCCAGTTAAGTGAGCTAAGTGTGACGTCATAGCCAGTCTTAAAACAAGTCTAAACTTGTAGAACATGTCACTTGATAGAAACCAGCAGCCACCAGTTAAGTGAGCTAAGTGTGACGTCATAGTCAGTCATGAAACAATTCTGAACTTGTAGAACATGTCACGTGATAGAAACCAGCGATCGCCAGTTAAGTGAGCTAAGTGTGACGTCATAGCCAGTCTTAAAACAAGTTTAAACTTGTAAAACATGTCACGTGACAAGGTTAAGTTAGGTGAAGTTAGGTTATGTTAAAAGAACTGAGGTTAAGTCTTTAAATATTCCCTCTGTCACTGACACCTAGCAATGAACATTCAGACTTAATTGAGCGGTAATCAAAAGCTAACCTACAAAATTAGCTTTACACACCATGGTCAAGTAGTTCCAACTTTTGACTGCCAAATATACCGTTTTCACTGACATGTAGTGGTAAACATTGGAAAATATCACTCTGACTGTTTTAAAAGTTATTAGAGAGCACTTACCTAGTTATTAGAGGGCACTTACCTTTTTATAATTTATCAACTGCTGCCACTGAATGAATAGATTGTAGGAATCTGGTAACCTACAGGTACCAATTATCTGTAAACAAATAAATCAATCAATCAATCAATCAATAAATAAATAAATAAATACATTCCAATCAATAACTTCAACATCAATTAGTAATAAAAGACTACAATCCATTAATAATAAGTACTTACCATGCAGAATAATTTAATGATTTTCTACCAAAAAGGCTTTTTTACAACTCTTGAGCCGTAATAGAGCACTGTTCACTCAAAGCGAGTAATAAAGACTGACAGTAGGGAAATATATGACACCTCTCTTATTTAAACTCTCATCGCTCATGTCAGCAGTTTTTTGCAGTCATTGCAATTCCTTTCCCAATACAGCTGAGAGTCCAAAGTACACTAGGAACACCTGTGTGGTATCCAATGACTGCTGACGTTGCATGATCATCACCCATTGTCTTGATCAACACTTGAGGTTTCAAATTACTGCAGCGTCAGTCATAGCAACCGCAGTGTGCGCTCTATCGCATGTCAGCAACATGACACCGGAAGGAACACCTGTGTAATATCCAATAACTGCTAACTTTGCATGGTCATCACCCATTGTCTTCATGAACACTTGCGGTTTCAAATTACTGCAGCGTTAGACATAGCAACAGATCTGCGAGGATCTGATCTCTGACATGTCTGTAATATGACACAGGAAATATAACAAGACGTCTCACTGCACGTGCCATCTCCACAGTTTTAACATCTTAAGAACATGTATTATTCTCTTTCAACTACAAATGACTCGTTAGAACACATCCATCCCCCAAGTTAGATCCCTTGTATGTTCACATGTATTTCGTCACTTTCCTTTCATATCGATATCACATTATAGTAGTGGAGGACTGGTGAACAGCGTCAGTTCAACACACTGCTTTACACGCAAATGTAGTTAGGCCCTTTGACATAATTTAAATAAATGCATGGGCTAGTCCGTAGGGACCAGTCAAAAGTGACTCATCCACAAGGACTCGTCCACAAGGACCTGTCCACAATGACCTGTCGACAATGACTCGTCCACAGGGACTCGTCAACAATTACCCGCCAACAATGTCCCGTCCACAGGGACCTGTCAACAGGGACCTGTCCACAAGGACCTGTCAACAAGGACTCATCCACAAGGACCTGTCAACAAGGACTCATCCACAAGGACCTGTCCACAAGGACCCGTTAGGTTGGGTTAGGTTAGGTTACACTACAGCCGCCATCTTTTAAAAAGCCCGCCCTCTTACAAAAGCTATGAGTGGGCATGCGTAAAAACAAAAAACAAGCATGTTAATTCATAGTGGCTTTCCACCGAACACATGCACTTTATGTAGAACAACGTTTCATTCCATATTGCATTTAAACTCTCACATGTTGCACTTGGAAAGAGAGATTCTCTAAAAAAAATATTACAATTTCACCCCCTATTTGGGGTAGGTTTTATTTTTGGGGTTGAAATATGTTGTCCATTGGAAAGTGGGTGTCCGCCCGAGTTCAATGACACCTCATTAGTCAAAATCCGACCATGCGTTCGAGAGATATCGCACCGCCGCCATCTTGTGAGGAGGGCGAGGAGGAGGAGGCATCTGAACCGGCACAAACACACTACTTGTAGATCATATAGTATTGCGAGTAGTTCAATCTCCGTGACCGTATAATTTCTTTCATTAGATTTCAATCTTCTGCTTATGAATGCGATAAAAGTTTTCTCTTCTGGCCTGTCCACATTTTCCTGGTAAAGCATTGCCCCAATGCCTATAAGTGATGCGTCAGTCTGAATAATAAATTACTGGGTGTAGTCTGGATATCACAATTTCACATAATCTAAAAGCATCTGTTTAGATTTCACGAAGGCTTCCTGGCATTTTTCAGTTCATCGCCATCTTCCCCCTTTCTTCAATAAATCTTGGAGTGGTGCCACGGTCTCAGTGTATTTCGGGCAATGGCTCAAAATGAATCCAATAACGCCTAAATACTGCCTGACGTTCTTCACCTTCGTTGGTCTAGGGAATTTTTTAATGACCTCCAATTTCCCCGGATTCGGCCTTACTCCTTGCGCATCTTATACATGGCCTAGGAATTTAACTTCTCTCTGACCAAAGTTAGATTTCTTTAGATTGACCTTAAAGTTAGCCTGACTCAGGTCATCTAATAACTTGCGTAGATCTCTGATATGTTCTTCCACTGTTTCCGATGTTAGCAGGATATCATCTACATAGCTTATGGTTGTTGCTTTTACTTCTTCAGACAGGTTACGTTCAAGCGCTCGTATCAACGCTGAACCCGCTGTTTTTAAACCAAATGGAAGACGGAGAAATGAATATGTATGCTGATTGAATAAGAAACCAGTTAATAAGCTTGTTTTCTCCTCCAGTTCAATATGGTGAAAACTTGCTGTAATGTCAAGATTTGTGAATACAGTCATTACTTTGAATCTCCTGAGGATCTCCTTTATGGGTGGCACTTGGTCAAATTCCGGTATGACCTTGGAATTCAAATTTCTTAAGTCCAGGCATATCCTTACACTTCCGTCCTGTTTAGGTACAACTACCAGTGGGCTGACATAAGGTGTGGTTGTCTTTACAATGACGCCCGCCTCCAGCATCTCCTGTATTGCTTCCTTGACTTTTAAATAATGCTTTTCGGCTACTGGGTACGGCTTTTGTCTGAATGGCGTCCAGTCACTAACTTGGAACGCATACTGGAATTTCTTGATTCGGCCAGGTCTCGAATCGAAAACTCCTTTATGTTCAAACAACAGTTCCCATAACATCTGCTTGTGTTCTGGACCAATTCTAGCTTCCTCTAATTCTTCTTCAAGGCATTCTCCGAATTGTGGTTCGAGGTCCTTTTCAATGTCTGCGGCCAGTGTTGCCAACTCTCCCTCGATATCTTCTGTTGTCAATACTGCATCCCCAGTCATATCTCCGTATGTATGCCATACGTACTATTCTGGTCTCGTTTCACTGTTTTTAATGAGATCTCTAAATTCTCCTTTTCCTCACTCACGCGAAACATAACAATGTCTTGTGAGAAATCTATTATGACCTTGTATTCTCTTATGAAGTCCGCACCCACGATAATGTTAAAAGGTAGCTTATTCACAAGTAGAAAACTCTGTGAAAATATAGAGTTCCCTATCTGCAAATCTAAGAATACTTGGTAATTGCATATCATTACTTTATCTGGTATCCCGCCTTTTATTTTCACGCTTGAAATAGGTATTTTCAATACGTGTATTTTACTTTGAATTTCATTATACAGCGCCTGGGTAATTAAGCATACAAACGAACCAGTGTCTAGAAGACTCCTTATCTTCATGTCTGCGATGTTTACAATTATAATGGGTAGTTCCCTTCTTACAATGACCGGCCCAACCTCTCGGTCTTCAGTGAGTTTCTCTGGTTTAGCAATCCAGTTAACTACATTCACTGTATTCCACCCTGTATTTCTCTCCCCTTTATGGCCATTTAATTTAGGTGTTTTTTTCTATTGCTCCGTTTCTTGTGGAGTTCCTCTGTCTGTCTTCATGCTGTTGAGGCTCCAGACTCTTGGCTCCGTCATCATTCTTATAGATGTCGGGTGACTTTCTATTTTTAATCGCTTCATCCCACTGCACTTGCGATTTTCTGTTGTCATCTCCACGCTCCTCCATATACCTTAATGAGGCGTGGTAACGTTCTTCTGCTTCTTCGTCGAACCCGTGACTCTGTTCTTGGGGTCTCCATTCTTGGTTACTCCCATCTCGGCCGTAATTTCTTCTGTTATCAGGCTGTTGATTCCTTGTATCGCGCTGATTCCAGGTCTTTCTTCCTCGGTGTCCGCGGTTCGATCTTCCTCTGTATGCTGGCCTCCAGTTCTGTTTTTCCCTTTCTTCTCGTTGCCAGTCTCACTTAACAGTTTCTGTGCTGGTGGATTTATTTTTGCTCTGCCCCCTATTTGGTTCGATTTGTGGACTAGTCATGTGTACTTGTTCCGTGCTCCGACTCTGCCTCATATGCTGCGTTGTGGTAAGATCGGGCTGTCTGAGTACCTCCTCCATCTCAGTCGCTGTCTTGGCGTTTGCAGAGATTAATAGTCTTTGGACTTCATATGGTAACTGTTTGGCTATCGCTAAACAAAGGTATAATTCTCTAGGGGCTTCATCAAGCTCTCTGAAACGGCATAATTGTGCTATAAAAAATTCAGCATACTTCGTTGGATTATTTGTACTATAACGTCTGGAGTCAAAAAAGTGAAAAGTCAACCCCTGGCACTATCCAGCCCATGACGGGCTAAGGCCGACCAAGCGACCGCTGCCCAGCCATTTGGCCTGCAGATATTGGGGTGACGCGTGATCAGCGCGTCGGGTCCCCTCGGCCGTTAATCTTGGTATTCGTGATCGGGGCGCTGTCTCACTGTCAGACAGCTACTCAATTGTCCTCACGAGGCTGAGTGCACCCCGTTCCAACCCTCACGTCAGTTTTAAAATCCCAGACGGAGCCGGGGATCGAACCCGGGGCCTCCGGGTGAGAGGCAGGCGCGCTACCCCAACACCACGGGGCCGGCATAACGTCTGGAGTACAGATCCAAACTTAGATTCTGCTGGATGTTCGGATCCCAGTACCTCTTTAAAAATGCCTGGCGAATCTCTTCCACTGTGTCAAACGTGTAACGAAAACTTCTGAACCATAAGGCAGTTTTTTCGATAGCTCTTAATCTTCGCTCTGGCGGTACCTTTGTGTCATTTAAATATTCGGAAACCTCTTTGAGCCAGTACTTGGGTGTCATGTTTGAGTTACTCCCCGAATACTTTCTCGGTTTCTCGTCATTAGCCCTTATAACAGTGACTATTTGATTTTGTACAGCATTTTCATGCGGTGTGGACGCAGCAATTGGTATACCAGGTGTGATATACGGGCTGTCACTTGGCATGGCTGTATTTCTTGGAGTGGGCTGGACCTCTATATCTGCCAATCTATTTCTCCTATTTTCATCAACGCTTCCTTCATTAGACCTAGGATTTCGCAATATGGACTCCTCGTGTGCGATCATCCTGGTTTCTATTTGGCTGTGCCTATTTTCTGCTCTTTCTAAACGAGCTAATACTTCTTGTTTTATTTTCTTTAGGCGATCACGATTTTCCTCTGCCATAGAAAAGATTTTCTCTTTGTCATCTTTAAGGCTCTCTTTTATATGAGAAATTTCCCCAGCTAAACCTCGTCTTACCTCGGCAGGCGTTTTATCATTGACTTCATTTTTCAAGCCCTTTCGAAATTCCAATTCCTCTCGTAAACCTGTAACTTCTTTTTGGATGTGACCGTGCATATTGGAGATTTCGGTCCTTATTTTCGTAATTTCTCCTTGGTCCTCATCTTGCCTTTTGTGAATGACTGCCAGAACGTTCTGAGTTTGTTCTAACTCTTTTTGGACTTTCCCAACCTGCGTCTTCATATTCATAATTATTCCCTTATTTTCTTTTAGCGGAAGCTTTTATTTCACTGATCTCCTTGCATTCTGATCCTGCTTCTTTAATGCTTCATCTACTGCTTTTGCGTAGCCTGCCATACGCTTGTCCCATTTTTCTTCACTATCTTCAAGCCTTTGATCAACGGTCTGAGTGAACGTATTAAACTGCTTTTTCTGCCGCTTAGTGTTCGCTTCGTTTTGATTCTGAATATCTTTGAGCTCTACGGACATATCGTTTAATCTGTCGTTGACCTCACGATGCGAGTCTCTGCACACTTGCAGATTATTCTCGAGCTTTACTTCTATTGACTCAAAGCGTTTGTCATTATTTGCTTGTATCTCTGAAACCACGCTAACAATATTTTCAGTTACATCTTGTTTAATAGATTCTTTAACATCATCAATTTGTTATTGACCTCTAATAAATTTGAATCTAATCTTTGACTGACCTCTAATTGGTTATTTTCTAACTGAGTGTTTACCGTAGCCAACATTTGGCTCATTTCATTTTCATTAGCCCTCAGGCTATCGTTTATTTCGGTTTTGTAAACTTCTGAGTATTTACTGTAGCCAACCTCTGACTCAACTCGGTTTGATTAGCCTCTAACTGAGTATTTACTGTAGCCAACCTCTGGCTAATTTCATTTTGATTAGCATCTAATCTAGCCGTTATTTCATCTTGAAATGCCTTAGCATCTTCCCTACTCTTAGCATGAGTAGTATCAAAATGTTCCTTCAACTCTGCGATACATTTTAGTATCCCCTCAGTACCGGCCATCCTGTATTTCTTACCTTTGAGATATAGGTGGGCCTGTGCTGTACATGTTGGTGCGTTATATTGGGAAAAGAATTCCGATGTCGCAAAAACAACAACATTCATTTTAACACAGTGCTGTGAACACCTATGGAATGGGTTTAGACCCGCGTACCCGTCTGTACATTCACTCGTCTGACAACAATGTCTAATGTCTGAGTATAACCTAAAAAGAATCACAATCACTCAAACACAGTTTGAGGAAAAATATACTATTAAGGTTTACCCCCATGGAAACCATGCTATTATTATGAGGTTTTCTGAATCCCATAACCCCCACGTTGGGCGCCATGATAATGGGAAAGGAGGGTGATTACCATGTTTTGCCCCACTCACGGGCAACATGATAATGTGAAAGGTTTACCATGCGCCTATGGTGACCTGTGTTTACAACTGGCCCCATGTATCAGCTACATGATAAAGTTAAGAGACGATTATTACATTTACATTTAAGCATGTCTCAAGGAGGATTATCAACATTTATTTCAAACGCGGAAGCTTATCAACTATGGGACGCGGCCTTTCCTAATACACCCTAACTCTGCTGCTATACTTGTCTCTACCATTTAATACCTTGGCCGAATTTTAGTAGTACCTGTGACTCAATCCTAGTACAATAACATGTCCTCCATGTACCCTTGCGTCATCATATGGAACATGTGTTCGTATCCCAGCTAATTCACGGTCTTTCGAGGCATGGGGAGTTCAACCCACTATACGACCACATGTTCAGGATGTGAGTCTGTCAGGTAACTACTCTACTTGAAAGAAACAACAAATTCCTAAATATATCATTTAATGGTATTAATTCATGTCAAAACACAACACAAAACACAAAAATATTACATTTACTTCCCACAACAAAATTCAAAATTAAATGTGAGTCTCTTGTCATAAAGTTAGTGCTCCACCGCACCCATATCTATCCTAGATATTCCAACGTTGATACTCTTTGACATTTGCGAGTGTCCATAGTGTTTTTCACGTGGTACAATTTAACACAAATTTGCATATCACAACACAACAAACACAAATTACTTTTAAATGACATTTATGTGCAATTATTAAATATTTATCCGTCTTGAAACGAACATTTATCTTGAATAACATTGATTTAATTAACTTATGCCTTGCTTAACATGTGTTGCTTTTCCGCGCATATCGTCTTCTTTTCCCATAAGTTTCAAACGCTGAAGTGGTATACCTTTCCCTCCAAATTACACATAGTTATTGCATTTTTATAGCTTCACCATACAACAATCTTCTGGGTCTGGTCGTATCATTATTACCTTTACAAACGTGTCATATCGTTAAATTACGCTACCCGTCTGAATAAATTTGCATAAACTGGTTAATTACTCTTTACAAAAATGCATCTATTTATTTTGTGCAGTTAATTTGTCCTCAGACAATAACTTGGCCAAATCTTATCCAATTAATTCATTCCAACATTCTATATGCCTGGATACAGTACATA
Organism: Meconema thalassinum; assembly: GCA_946902985.2. Classification (NCBI taxonomy): domain Eukaryota; kingdom Metazoa; phylum Arthropoda; class Insecta; order Orthoptera; family Tettigoniidae; genus Meconema; species Meconema thalassinum. The sequence continues at coordinate 1,207,883,680 of OX336388.2, forward strand.
TAATTCATTTGATACCATAATATCAAGCATATTTTAATTACTTTTCAAAATATAGGGATTCTTCAGTGTCCCACTACAATCTTAAAAGAAAAGAGAAAGGGCTCCGGTCAAATTGACTCCCCTTGGTGTGAACAAAAGATTCGTCACGGACCGCCCTCTTCAAGATGGCTACCGGGCCTGTGCCCTCTGCCTGCCACCCTGACCGACTTCCTGCAAATACACTTGGCCATGTGCTCACTCAATGGTGTAGCTTTGCTAGAGGTACCTGATTGGATTGTGTCATTACGAATTGAGTCGATCTCATATTTAATACCTCCACTTATGGTATATAATGGGCTCATTTCGGCTCCTAATTAGTATTCATAGCGAGAGATGGATCACAAAATAGCTTCGCCGTTCTATGGACGTAATCAGTGGCTCTGTGCGCGTACCAGCAGAGTTTCAAACTGTTATCTCACTGTACGGGCACGAATATATTTAGAGGAAATCAACAGTTTCCTACTCGAAGAACCTTATCTTACCTCTATGGGCAGATCAATTACTATACTGGCGTACCTAGGGTGTCTAATGGTTCTCCCTGGCAGCGAAGACTCTGCTAACAGTGGGATGCAGACAGGCTCTGCCCCAACTCTGTTGCGAATACACATGTATGCTCTAAGGCGATACCACATCGTAGATTCGAAGATTGGCCTACTAGATTCATCAACGCGCGAACTATTCTTGGATGGTCCCTGCAATTTATTGACGCAAATCTCTTGATTCTACGTTACATGCACGCTGATAGCGGCTAAAACAACATTTCTTTCAATGACTCAATTCCTAAAGCACTCATGTCCTCCATACATTTACTTATAAGCCAAGGTTTTACGTAGCTCCAAAACAAGCATTAATTTACTGGCAGTTACATTGACTACCTTAATGGCTCTCAAATACAATCATGTAGAATATAACATTTATCTAGCATTTCAATAACACTGAAAAACCCTCTTTATCTCGCTATTTTATCTCTCTTTCTCACTTTTCACAATAACACAGTACTCTCAATGGATATGACACACTTTGCACGTTCTATAAGCATCAATAAGCCGATTTATATATTTATTATTGACACGGATGTCAGATTATTATTATTATTATTATTATTATTAGTTAACGTTACCGTCACTTTCATCAACGTCTTACCCATAAATGGTCGTAAGCTTATCATCCTCAAAGCCATATATTTATAAAAATACGAGGGATGTGAGCTCGTACACAAATGACTGTTGATTCTTAATATTTGAGGAAATGATTTGTTGTATGGTGAGCTATTAAATCATATTAACATACTTGAGTGGTACTCACTTTCATTCTTGCTGGGTTAGTCCAACATGACAGCAATTTGCCCACCATCTTGCTTGCTTTTAAGCCATCATGACACTTTTCATACGACACATTGCATATGATTTGTACATGGTAATTATATCTTGCACTACTGGCATTTTACACTTTTTGAAACAACACACATTCTTTTAACTTATAAACATAAACACTTTTAATGATCACTGTAACATAACTTTACACACAATTTACACACGGATCCTTGCTTGAATTTCCACTAATTGCCTGACTTCAGAGATGCGACGCAGCTAAATTCTGACAACCGCCTGTCTCCTTCGAATGTCTATCTTGCGTGTGTGTGCTCATCTCCCGACTCCTACAGCTCCTATCTTCTATCTTGCAAAGTTGCTCAATCATAAATCAGAAATACTTGTGATGCCTTCCAGGTTCCCGTAAAACTGTAGTGTTCATTACAATTATATGTATTATTTTAAATATTATAACACTCCCTGTGGATAGGTTCATTGTCTATAAAAATCATCCTGAATTGTCTCTACGCTGTACTGATTATTTAGTCGCGTATACTGTCTGCTTATACGCCTGCTGTAGACTAGTTATAATATTAATGCAGAATTACTTTTATTATGCTGCATCATGCGCCTTCATCACAAAGATATTGAACGTCACTACTTATAAATTTCGCGCACTTTCACCGCGTGGTCGAGCAGCATGTCGTTCCACGAGTTGAGTCAAGAAGAACTGACTGCCTCCTCCTTCATCTCCCATATAAAGCTTTCTGACGAAAAGTAGTCCACTAGAATTTCAGGAGTGACTCTCTTCTTAAATAATGCGTTTTCTGACAAAGTGAAGCGTGATTCTTGCTCGTCTATTCATGGAGGTTCCAAATTCACTTGCGTGCTGGCAATTCCTTCGTCAAATTAATTAAAATTAATTGCTTTCTTCCATGGCGTTATGACGCTACCCGAGGGAATCCCCTTCGGCTACGAGACTTATCCGTGCCCCCGCGCAGTACGTGTGTGATTATACTCAAAAACACACACAGGCTTTTAATTTAGGTGTGCAAACACTCCTTAATTACCGCTCTTCGAATAGAAGTCTCTGGGTGTAAGTTTCATTCCATTTGAATACTTCCTTTGGCAGGAATTAATTAATTTGTCTTGATGACTCTCCCCTCTCTACTGTTCTGTGTTGTCTAGTGGGGATTTTCTTCGTCGTTAATCAAAGCCTTCTCCCCTACTATCGCCGAGAAATAGTGCGCTGGCGTCACGTCTGCACCGTCCACTTTCAACTCCGCTTTGTTAAAATGTCAAGCTGGCTCTTTTCTGTAGCTCTCGCTAACATATCCGTATACTGCCTTGTATTTTTACACAATATTCCAACTATATTGCTTAAAATTCCAGTTCTGGACGTGGAATTAAGCTATTATTATTATATACTGTCATTATCTCGTTGTTCCTCGGGTTCACTGTGACTGTTCCCCCTCAGAGATCAATGGTTCGATTCTTAGAAGATTCATAGACCTGGTCTTTCCTTTATAAAGACCCCGGTTCGATGCCAGTCAGCCGTGTCCACTTGGGCACAGTATGGAATTGAGAGCTGGGTAGATTCAGGATATCTCATGATATGAAGGTAGCACGAATAATTGCTGGAACAAATAGATGGGAGCATAAAAAAACTAAAAAAAGAGAAATGAACAAGCTAGATGAAGCTGTTCGTACGAGCAAGCTCAGATGGTGGGTTCATGAGATGAGAATGGGGGAGGGGGGATGAGATATCACCTAAGAGGTTAATTAACTCGGCTGTATAGGGTAAGAGAAGCAAAAATAGACCTAGGAGGTGTTTGTTAGATTCATTTTTAAACAATTTCATGGTGCGAGATATGGATGCAGAGGAAGCCGCAGTGCTAACTGCTAATAGGGTCATGATAATAAAAATAATAATATGGGATTATGGAGGCGAGTTATTCGAAAACACAGGCTTGCAGACTAGACTGGACACTGAAAAGAAAAATAGTCTCAAATTTAACCGTATTTACTAGGTAGCCTATGAAAAAATCCACAGCCTGCTTCCAGTCTCCGACCGGGTCAGGAATGGAATGAATGAATCCCCCATCTAGCGGCGAGGATATGAACTGTGCCGGCTGCCGAGGCCTGACGCACTCCTCTGGGGCAATGATTAAATGAATGACAGATGGAATGAAATGATAGTGGAGAGTGTTGCTGGAATGAAATTTTGACAGGGAAAACCGGAGTACCCGGAGAAAAACCTGTCTGCCTCCGTTTTGTCCAGCACAGATCTCACATGGAGTGACCGGGATTTGAACCACGGACCCAGCGGTGAGAGGCCGGCGCGCTGCCGCCTAAGCCACGGAGGCTTCCCAAGGTAGCCTATATCTCTACTTAATTTAAAACAAATCCCTGATTCTTGGATGTCACGGGTAACCTCGAGAATCACTTGATGGATTTTGATGCGGTTTTCACCATTCTGTAAAGGATATCTCGAGGAAGGTTTTTGTGGAAAATAATTTATTTATGATTAAAGGAAGCCAAGCAGTAACGATTTCAGTGAAAAAGTCGAAAAAACCGTGGCGTCCATGCGCTTTTTACGCTTACCCTGGTCAAACCGGCAAACCGTTAAAAAAATCTATATACTATGATTGTAAGAATTGTTCAGCATGAAAAATTCTGCAAAAAGTCCATGAGAGCATATCTCTATCTTCAATACATCGCCCACTATAAGTGTTTTTACGTTTTCATTTCTTCCAACAATCTCCATTCAATTACTGAAGCGACAGTTTACGAGCTAGCTAAGGGAGAGCCTATCACCCCAGTTACAGCCTAGCTAGTGGATGCGAGCCTATTACAGATACAGCCAGCAGCAAACTGTCGAGTCATGTTGAGTTAAGACTTCAGAGAAGAGTGCTTGAGTTTGGAGTTTCCCTGGAAGTGCAACTCGGCTTTTCTTAATTTCGCCTGTGAAGTTTTCGTTCCGCAAAATACAAAGTCAAGTTAAGATTGGACGGAAGGGGGATTTGTGTTTCATGCACCTCGCCATTCTTAAATTACGTCTGATAAGAATTCGTTGCACATGTATCTCCATGATAATATAATTAATAGTCCAGTCAGTGATTTTAACCCATCATGCCGAAACGTAAAACGGATACTGTATAGGTTGTAGTTCATTGACATCGAAAAAGAAAGCGCTTACAGTATAATGTAATGCATTCATAAATGTTTCCGGACGAAGTCGGGGTGGGTTGATAGTTTATGTATAATACTGTAATATTCCCAGAATATTCGCAATTTAGGAAACAGCCGCCGTGGTCTTTAGTCAGGAACCATCCCGGCATTTGCCTGGAGTAGAATTGGGAAACCACATAAAACTACTGCCATGGTGCCAGGGTGGCTATGGTGGGAATCGAACCCACCTCTTCTCAGTTTGTCTCACACGGCTGAGTGTATCCAGTTCCAACCCTCAGACCTGAATTAAATTTCTTGGCAGAACCGGGAATCAACGCCGACCTCTGGGGCGACAGCCATGTGAGAATATGGTATGGAGCGGAGATCCAAGAAAGAAGGACCCCCCCTCCCCTCTCCGATATATTCAATAACTGAACCTGAAATATAATAGATGCTTTTTTTTCGACCGCATACAGAAAGTGACCATCGAGGCTTTCTACTGTTTGGACGCATTGATTATGAAATGTATTATTATTTATGATTATTATTTATTTATTTTACATGTTACAGGCCTATTAGACCACGCGAAGCAATCATGACTACTTGTTCTTCCTGTTTTTCCAATATTCTTTCATTCGTGCACTAAATGCCCTCTTTCTTTCTTTCTTTCTTTCTTTCTTTCTTTCTTCCTTCCTTTCTTCGGTCCACTTTGGTCTTTGGGCTGTAGGTGCTGCTCTCTCTGACAACACCTCCCACTTGTATACTCTGTGTCGAAAGACGCTTTTGTCTATGACGTCTTCTGGGTCGACCTGTACCTTTTCCAGATCAATTTTGACCTGCATCATCCAGGGTGTAGTAATCTTGAGCCGCTGTATGTATCGAAGAATTTTGTTAGTGAGTCTGGTTTGTGGGAGTCTGCTGATGTGGCCGTAAAATTTTAGTCGCCTCTTTCTGATATCTGCTACGAGGTTCGACAATTTCTCTGTGATGTCTCTGGAGTGAAGCCTGTTTCCTTCGTCATTGTGCTTTGGTACAATAATTTTCCTTATTTATTATTTTTCTTTCCTCTGTGAGGAATGTTTCTAGGTCGCCCTTAGTGTGTAACGTCAATGTCTCACTGGCATAAATCACCTGTGGTTTAATAACCGATTATTATTATGATGATGATTATTATTATTATTATTATTATTATTATTATTATTATTATTATTATTATTATTATGCATGTGTTCGTAGCAACAAACGCTAATGACACAGAAGTCCCTCGTCAAGATAGCTAAAAGCGAGCTGAAGGAGAGCTAAACGGGGGCCAAAGCCGAAATTCAAGGATTCAAATCCTACATGCGTCAGACATTTTAATTCTCCACCTTACATCTACATGTATATGGCTTGTACTATTTGTAAAATCACGATCTAATGGCTGAAAGCCTACTTGATCAAAACTGCCATGTGTGGCCTCGGTGCACGTACTAAGATTCCGGTCTCAGAGGATCTGGGTTTGATTCCGGTTTATTGGTTGGAACCGAGCCTACTCAGCCTCGTGAACCATAACTGATAATAGATGGGTTTGACTCCCACCTCAACCATCCTAGGGGTGGTTTACCGTGGTTTACCACTTCTAGTCCAAACAAATGGTGGGATGGTTCCTAACTTAAAGCCATATCCTTAAAGCATACACTCCTACAGACACCACAATAACACAGGTATTCAGACATATTGTACAACTCCTAAAGTACGCGGGGCTGTAATGACCACGATGTCCAAGCTTCTAAATGAAACAACAACAACAACAACAATAACTTTGACAATTTGGTCAGTAATAACACATGTTTTATGTATTAAGGTTTGGGTGAGGTTGACAAAGACATTTCTGGATTGACAGTCATCCACTTGCGCCCTCTTCCAACACCGTGCCTGAAGAAAATATATTCGTGATTATGGCACAAACACACTAACGCTAGTTCGCTCTGTTTATCTTGGAATTCACGAACAAGGGTTTTTCAAGGCCTTCTTGCGACGACATCGTATTAGTTGTACTAAGTTCACTGAAGATGTGATGCCCATGGTCCAGGCATGCACGTTTCCCGCACACGCCGCCAGGGGAAGCACTGCTAATGTGTCCTATTTGCGCTGGGTTGCGGCAGTGAAGGCCCACTGAAGTAATGTGACTGACAGTCTTCCTTATCTTGCTACTGACTACAGCAGTGGAAAACTCGCGCGAACCGGACTCAGGCGGTCAGTTCTGCCGTGATCATCTATCAAGTTGGGTGAGTGCTATTGATTTCTTTCTTCTAAATACTGATCAACTTTTTAAGGAACAATTTCATATCTTTCTTTTTCTTAACGTCGCGCACTAGATATCTCCATTTCTTTACAGGCGCGGATCTAGAGTTTGGTTTTGGGGGGGGTTAGAGAATTGATCTAGAGTTTGGCTTGGGGGGAGGGGAGGACGGGCGCGGGGGGGGGGGGGGGTGTCAGAGAATCGAAATTGTTAAGAAAAATGGTACCACTAAAGACGCAATCACAAAATAACCAAACGTACAAAACCAGACCAATTTTTTTTGCAAGCTTCATGGATAGAAATTTGATGCGTTTAGCGCACCAAAAATATTCGTTCAAATTGCAACGGCGTGTTTTGCGACTTTTACATCGAGCTTCGAGAAAGGGATCAAGGTACGTTACAGTTTCGGCAAGTCGAGTTGGTACCGACAAAGGGAGATAGTCACAGCTTAAATTGCCAACCAAGCTTGCAGTTTGGACGTTGGCAAAAAATGTTGGTGCGAAAAAAGCCCCAGTTTCCTATCCGTGCATTGCTGCACATTCATCGTGACATCACTATAGACATCGATTCGGTAATCACAAGGTTTGCTAAACAAAATAGACGAGTTGATTTTGTTGTATAACTAATAGTTTTTATACAAGAGGTTTGAAGTTGTAAATATGTACAGTTGTAACAGAACATAATAATTCCAATAAAGATAATTCAGTATTGAATAAAATGAAAAAAAAAACTGTTTTTCAGTTAAAATTCGTTAAGTTTTATTTGTCTGGTAATTGTGTTTTCGTTTTTTTTTAGTTTGCAAAAAAAAAAATTGTCTCCGTTTGGGGGGGGGGGGGGTCATGACCCCCGTGACCCCCCCCCCTTGAATCCGCGCCTGTTTCTTTATTGCAATCTGGAACGAAGCGGGGGGTATGGCCTGGAGCTGTGATCCAGAAGACCTGAGCCTCATCCGAAATATTTTAAAAAACTTGAGCCTGTAACATTATAAGTGGTATTTTTTCGACCAAATAGGTGACCATGGAGGTTTTCAACTATTAGGGCGTGTTGATTATTTAATAAAATCAGCTTTTAACACGATAATTGTTTTTTTTTTTTCAACTACGTAGATTACCATGAAGGTTTTCAACTATTAGGGCGTACTGATTTATAAAATACATTAAAGATAGAGTTATATAAATCGACGCGTACAAGAATGGAACATTTTGGCTTTGACCACCAATGCTCTACTACTGAGCTAATGGGCATGGGATTCATCTATAGGGCATATTCTCAACATACACAACACGACCTAATATCAGAAAGTCGTTTGGTCAATTATAATATATTTATATTACACTGTAGAATAAGTGATTCATTTTACATTTGCACCGTCTCGATGCGTAGTGGCTGTTACTGCGGATGCCAGGGCATGATTCCCGGCTCTGCCAAGAAATTTAATTCTGTTCTGAGGGCTGGAACGGGATACACTCAGCCTCGTGAGGCAAAACTGAGGAGAGGTCGGTTCGATTCCTACCTCAGCCATCCTGAAAGTGGTTTCCCGTGGTTTCTCACTTCTACTCCAGGCAAATGCCGGGATGGTACCTAACTTATGGCAACGACCGCTTCCTACCTCAATTACAAATACACACACTAGTACTGACATCACAATGACACAGGTTGCCAGACAAATTTTACACTCACCCAAATACACGGTGCTACATAATCACGATGTCGCAAAGCAAAATAACCAACAACATCATTTTACATTTCATGCGCCGAAGGCAGTTTTGTTAATTAAATTAATTATATGTAAGTTATACACACAGATTAAGAATGTTAAATAAGGGAGTTTATTAAATAAATTTAAATTTGAACCAATTTTTTAATCAAATTTATAAAGTTGTATTCTTACTTAAAATTTTATTATTTGAATATTTTACATGTAATAATTTGTGTGTTAATTATTTATTATTATTTATTTATTTATTTATTATTTATTTATCGTATGGCGTTTAGTGCCGGGAGTGTCCGAGGACATGTTCGGCTCGCCTGAGTCTGTAGCTGCTTCCAGCGGACACCCTAATAAAGTGTGAGCTACAAGTTCCGTTCAATTTCAAGTAGTACCAACTTTCACCACCAGATATCAATGATACCTAGTGGTGAACGTTGGAACTTTGATAGAGCGTTCTGACGAAATCTAACCTAACAATTTTGCTTTACACAAGTTTAGTCTGTGAAAGGGTCTTTTACATGCCATAAATCGATGACATTGCACCGCTGGCTTTACTTCCCCTCCGAAGGAAGGCATACTGAAGGATTTTTAACGCTCTTCGGACGGGTTTGAACCCGCTATCTTGGGCACAGCAGTTCAGCATGCTACTGACAATGCCACCGAAGCGTGTGTTACTATAAGGTCTTGATGGTTATGTTTTATTCACAGCAATTTTAGTAATTAAGGAAATTTAGAATTAGTAATTTGATCAGTGGCGGCGCGTGGATAAAACATCTGGGGGTTCACTACTTTGAAAAATAACGTGGCCAAATTTAATGTTACTTGATGTTTACATAGACGTAAAATAGTGACATCGCATGACTAGAAAGGTGACTTTCCTTTGAAGACACACGATTGCAGCTCGAAAAAGTTACCAAAACTATGAGAAATGAAAGACAGAGAATATAATGTGTAATTACCTTAAGCTGATCCAGTTTCGTCTGATGTTGAAGACGTTGCTGGCGTTGGTATAACAGCTGTCGTGTGTGTGTACAGGAAATCCATCCTCCTTTCCTTCCTGGCGGCGAATAAGTCAATTACCTTCTCATTAAAATCGACTAATTTATGAGTCACCTCCTTCTCGATGGAGACAGTCTATCTTCATGCATTGTACTCCTCAGGAATGCCTTAATCCGCTTTTAAAGTGGAAAAACATCTTTCTGCTTCAGATGTAGTCATGGGGACGGTAATAATTAATTTCAAAAGATTCATCACTTCTCCGAAAGGTTCCTTGAGATTGTTCTCTATCAAAAAAGCAGGGAAGTCAGTTGCATCTTTAATTTGTTTAAAATCACTTCTTGAATAAATCACCTGCAGTTCGGTTTTCAGTTTATTTTTATCAAGAAAAAGATAGGATTCTATAACATACGTAAGATTCTCCTCTGGAAAATTATTTTGGAAGGATGGGAAGAATTGGTGGTCAAAGAAGGTGGAGGCCAGTAAGTGGTTCGTGAAGTTGAATCACTCGTTGCTGTGATTTATAATCACGTCACACACCTCCTTCGCCGCAATGTTTCTCGAGTAATAACTATTTTCGCATCTTCTTTTCCCTCTGTTGTCTTCTACATTTTCCTCCACAACGATGCTGTCAACATTGTCCCTAACTTTCAAAATTGCAGTTTCGAAGGAGCTTACTGCACTTCGCACTGATACAGGGTTAGCAGAACGCTTTTGTAATTGGTTGTATAGAATGTCCACGTGAGGTATAACAGTGTAAAAGAACTCTAACCAAAAAGTAAACGTTGGCTGTTGTATTTTCAGACGCACTCCATGTGCTTGGTTCATAGTAGCTGTTTGTCTGCTCGTGTCTTCGATTTTCTCCAAGCATTCCAGAATTGCATCCTTATGCTCATGCAATGTAAGAACGCATCTTGATTTAAAGTTCCATCTCGTAGCTGAGCCCTGCGGAACTCTTCTGCCCACAACCTGATCAAGAATGCCCACTCTCTGAGGCGAATAAGAAAAAAAATGCTGGAATCTCTCCAATGGTGGCAAAGAACAATCGCACTTCTTTGTTGTGGCTAGCAGCCTGAGCCAGAATTAAATTCAATTGATGGGCGTAACAATGCACAAAGTAAGCAAATGGGTAGTCTTGTCTTACAATTGTTTGTACTCCGGAGTGTCGGCCACTCATAACATTGGCACCATCGTAACTTTGGGAGACTACTTTTTCTTTGTGCTCTCCAACTACGTGAGTGAGGACTCCTTTTATACAATCGGCTAATGAGCAGGCGTCGTTTCCTGCTGGGTTTAAGAAAGTCCAGAACCTTTCAACAGGCTTCCCATTAGCTAATACATATCGAAGTACAATGACTAACTGACACTTTGAAGACACATCAGATGTTTCATCTGCTATCAGGGAGACGAAGTCTGCAGTAGCTACTTCAGCTAAAATATTCTCGCGACACACATGCAACATACATTCCAGAATGTCATTCAGAATGTCCTTCGACGTACCCTTGAAGACTGTAGCACTGTTGAAATGACCCCTAACGACGGTATCCTATGCCGACGTAAAATTAATGAGTCCTCTGAATACGCCTGGATGGTTTGAATCGAATGTTTCATCATGACCTCTCAAAGCAAGTTCAAATTCACCACAGAATTTCACGCAGTCAATGATCTTCGAGAGCACGTACCTATTTTTTCTGACACTATCATTATGCCTCTCAATATTCCTTCTGAAAGCGCTACTTAGCTGCTGCCTAATATCTGTTTTCCCCAGAACTGAAAGATCTAAACATGCACTCTTATGTGTAATAGATACTTCGTGCTTATTGATCTTTTGTGTTAAATGGCTGAGATCTGATACCCCAGTTTTTGTCCAATTCGTGGCCTTACCCTTAGCAAAAAAGCAAGCATGGGAAACAGAAAAGCCTATTAATGGTATCGCAACCACATAGCCAAGTATTCCTCTCGTAAATCTGTGGCTTAAATGTTCTACAAAAATCCTTACCATTACTAGTTTGCTTCTGAATAATGTTCAGGGAGGGAAGATGCCTGCCAAGCTGCTTTATTTTGCACTTTTATTCTATACTAAGTGTTGGAAAGGTATTCTCTAGAAGAAACCTCACGGTATTCATTTTCACACTGATGAATACACGACACACTCATCAAGACACCGCCACACACCGTGATAACGAACGACAGATACAATAGGGCACTTCGATAAACACAGACTTGAGAAGATATTCGCTAAGGTACTGTTCCGGAGGTGGTTGAACTGACGGGTCAGAAATAAACACTGCTTCAAGAACGTGTTAGGCAGACTGTTATTTATGTTCTTATCTTGACGTATTTTGCTTTATGGGCACTTCTAAATAATTAAAAGTTTACATTAATTACATAAACAGAGGCTACGTACGCCTATTGATGTTATACAAATCGTAGTTACAAAAATATTCTGGTTCATTGCGGTTAATTATATCTATAACGCAAAATTGTGAAATTAAAATCCCTTCAAAACGTACCATAACAGACAAAGATTAGTTTAAAGCGCACGCTTGGAGACAATACATCGCCTTGGGCTTCATCGGCTAACATCGGGGTGGTTCGAGGTAGGTCATGTCTAGCGCTGGTTTGAGCTGGTCCATTTATCAGCGATAGTTTAGCTATGTTCTCGGCTTACCCCCCTTGCCTCACCCGACTCCGCGCCCATCGCTTCCTCCTTACGTCCCATCACCGCGCGCCAGCGATCCAGAAATTGAACCCTTCGCGCGCCTGCGATCCAGAAATTGGACCTTTTCACTGGTTCCGGAGAGCAACCGAGTATTGATGTCAAAATTACCCCTCCGAGCGCAAATTTACATATGTAATTAAAGAAATACGCACTTGATTAACCATTTTACTAAGATTATATATTTCTAGGGGGTTCACTGAACCACTGAACATATAGAACGCGCCACCACTGAATTTGATATAATATTGTCCACAAAAGTTGTGCCTGCAGTCACGATTATATGTAGGACTTAAATAATAATAGTATTAGTGTTGAAGTTAATTTGATATAGAAAAGGCAATTTTAATTAATTTTAGAAGGTAGAATTTGAAAATTAATTATATTTTAAGTAATGAAACTTTGAAATATAAAATTATTATTATTTTTAAATATAAAATAAAATACTTGAGTAGTAATAGTTAAGTTCTTGAAACTTAAAATAATTTGGCGGTGTTTTAGTCTTTTCAGATCTGTCCTGTAATATTGATAATGCACATTATAATAAATTTAGTTTTGTAATGCCAGCTTGAATATTATCTTTTAAGAAAAATACATTTCTGAACTTTAGAATAAAATGTATGTCATGTCAAGGTTCAGCTTATGATTAAATAGGATGTGGATTACATACAATAAGAAGAATATTTAAACGGATATTACCTAGTAATTGATAAATTGAAGGTGGAATTGAAAGTATATTGTTATATTATGAAAACATGTACACATCGCCCGTCATTATTTAAGGCGAGATAAGTCGTGACATAGTAGATGTACTGGAAAGTGTATCTAGAATGTCAAAGTGAAGCTTTATACATTGAGGAGAATTTCATGGAATTCGAATTACTTTGAAAGATGAATATTAGACTAATAATTAAGAGTGTATTTAGTATATTTTATAGAGAAAATGTGAGGATTTATATCGTAATAGTATTGTTAAAAAAATATGATATGTTTGAAAAAATAATTTTTGAAAAGTAACATTTTAAAAAATTGTACCTTGTGTAACAGGGTTTATTAAAAAAATGTAAAAAATTTACATTTATAGAGTTAAAAAGAGCTAATATAATATGCGATTCAAGAGTTGAAAATAAGATCGTCGTCGGCAGTCACACCTGAGTCTCTGGCATTACGCGCAGGTGCGCCAACCAGCAGTTCACGCCAGGTCTCATTTTAAATTCTTACGCTTCAAAATTTGCTCAAAAATAATTTCTAAGATTTAATTCTTCCAAGCTTTATTACTTCAATGATAAAAGAAAGAGGGATTTTGGATTGCTTCCATAATACTTAAGTATGTTGTTGTATGTACTTGCGTGTGTGGAATTTGTCTAATAACTTGTGTTGTTGTGATGGCTGTATTAGGGTGTGTTATTGTAATTCAGATGATGATTGGGAAGGAGGTGGCCGTGGTCTTAATTTAGTTACCATCCTGTTATTAACCTCGGAAAACTACTTCCAGGATGGCTGAGGTTGAATCAAACCCACCTATCCTTATGTTTGTCTCCCGAGGCTGAGTATACCCCCTCAGACCAGAATTAAAGTTCCTGGCAGAGCCGAACCCGGGCCTCTGCGGTGACAGCCAAGTGTGCTAGCCACTACGACTACGCAATGAAGTGGACACGTAAGTATGGACGAAAACAGGAACCTCTGAGGGCTGCGATGGGGTACATTCGGAGTTCAGACTCATGATATTGACTGTGAAGCGATGGGTTCAATTGCTATCTTTGCTATCCTAAAAGTGATTTTCCTTAGCCTCCCACTTAAGGTCAAGGCCACCTCCTTTCGAATCCTACCGCTAATTACTTTCACTAGCTGCGTGGCTCAGCGGTCCAAGGTTTAAAGATCGAATCCTGGCGCAGTCAGCTGGCCGTGTCATTTGGTTTACTGGCATGTTAAAAATCCCCTTAGGGGTAAAATTCAGGCACCCCGGCGTCTCTAAAAGCCGCAGTAGTTAAAAGGACGTAAACCAATTACATTATTATAATAATATCTAAATCTTGTATAGCCACCACAATAACGCAGATTATCAAGCAGATAACACGGTGCTGATGTCCTCGATGTCACTTTCCTAAATGAAAAAACTACAACTACAACATCAACAATTTGGTTGGTTTGTTCCTTAGTTTAGGGGCTAAGACAACGCGGTCATGTAGCCCCGTGTACTTTGTGTGTGTGTGTAGAATCTGTCTGATAACCGGTGTTAATTGTGATGACTGTATTATTGTGTGTATCTGTTCTTAATTCAAGTAAGGACTGCAGACTTTGAATTTCAAGTAGTTCCTATTTTAGCCGCCAAACGCCACCGTCAGCGACTACTAGTTCAGAACCTAGTTACCAGACGCCACTGCAGTCGGCTCCCGGCGACGAACGTCGGAACGTAAGAACGTTTGTCAAATGTTTAACCTAATATAATTTAGCTTCACACAGATATAGGCTAATTAGTGGAAGGTTCTTTAACATGCCATAAATCTATGACATGGGACCGCCGGCTTTACTTCCCCTCCGAAGGAAGGCATACTAGGGATTTTTAACGCTCTTAAAAATCCGACGACTTCGGCCGGGTTTGAACCTGCGATCTTGGGCATAGAAGCTCAGCATGCTGCCAACTACGCCACCGAAGCCTCTATCAATAATTTGGATACTAGTTTGGTGGTTGTAGTCGTTACTTTAAGGGTTGGGAGATCGAGGTCATCTCCCCCTAACGAACTTGGATAATCACAAATGTCCGTACGTTCTGCACGTAGCTGGAGCCAGCAACTCTGTGTGATAAGGCAGCACAAGGGTCATGCACCACTTCTGTTTGCTCTTGCTCTGTCACAAAACAAAATATTGTATTTACGATTGCCACTAGACGGCCACACTAGTGATAACGACAGGGCTATAAACAAAGATCGGCGCCAGGCACATGAGTATTGGGGATACTGGTATTTCCAATATTTGCGGGAGGAAGATGTAAATACAAACTAGGTGAAATGGGAGCCAAGAGACAGACAAATAGGCACCAAAACAAGTTAAAACAGGCACTATCAGTGAAGATAAGCATTGAAGTAGGCACTAAATAAATAATTCATTTACAACTTTAAAACATTGGCGTTAAAAATTCCTCAGTATGCCTTCCTTCGGAGGGGAAGTAAAGTCGACAGGCCCATGTCATAGATTTATGGCATGTAAATGAACCTTCCACTAACTACAATCGTGTGAAGCTTAATTTGTAGGTTAGATTTGATTAACGCTCTATTAAGTTCCAACGTTTTCTGCCAGGCACTGGTTGCGGTGGCATCTAGTAGCCATGTTCACAGCTAGATGTCGTTAACGGTAGCATTTGGTAGCAAAAGTAGGAACTACTTGAAATTGATCGTCTGCAGTCCTTACCTGAATTACAGATAATACACACTAATACAGCCTTGAAAATTAACACAGGTTATCAGACAGATTCTATACACACCCAAAGTACACAGTGCTACATGACCGCGTTGTCGCAGCCCCTAAACTGAGGAACCAACGTTAAAACACATTTTGACGTTATACAGACGTGGCTGAATTAATATCTACCTGTGGCAACACAGTCCATGAGAGCCTTGGCCTACTAGGCATCTGGCCTACAGATTGTGGGTAACGAGTCCCCTCGAACGTTAATCTTGGGTTTTCTGACTGGGGCACTGCCTCACTGTCAGATAGCTACTTAATTGACCTCACAAGGCTGAGTGCACCCCGTTTCAGCCCTTCCGTCAGTTTTTAAAACCCCAAATTATTAAAATAAATATTATCTCAATTATTTGCTACCGTACCCACAGAGTATTTTCTGATATTATATCCGCTTTGTGAAACGATACCCTTATTTTCCAACTCTTCATAAAAGTGGCTTGCGCCCATATCGGCCTACGCCCGTCCAGGAACCGCTGAATGTGCGGCATGTGCGGCACTTTTTCAGATGTTCGACACAATACCAAAACGAGGCAAAGTGCTCTTTTCCGATGAGTGTGCGATTAACAAGAGCTCTCTCGCACGAAATGTATTCTTCTGGTGCAAGACAAATCCACACGTTTATGAAGAGTTGGAAAATAACCCGCCGCATGTCTTGATATGGGCAGCTATGGACAGCAGACGCTTGTTTGGGCAGTTCTTTTTCGACGGTGCTGTGAATCAGCACAGGTACCTCAACATGTTGCAGGACTGGTATGTTCCTCTCTTTGAGGAGCACGGAATTAAAGAGACATGTTGGTTCCAGCACATGCCCATTTTGCCATCGCAGTGCGCGAATATCTTAATGAACTTATTCCAGGGCTCAGCAATTCTTCTATATCCATACCATCTTTTTATTCCAGGACGATGGATAGGTCGTGGTTCTCCTGTGCTGTCGGCTCCACTTGCCTGGCCACCACGAAGCCCAGACCTTACCACATGTGACAATGCGCTAGGGGGTTTATAAAGAGTATCGTTTCACAAATCGAATACAATACCACGGATGAACTGAAAGATGCTGGGAGACAAGCTTTCACTAAAGTCACACCAGCAATGCTCCGAAGAATGTCGCACAGAACTTGGCGCCGTATTATCCTTTGCCATGAAAATGATGTTTTGGACTCGTAATGCCATATATTCCTAAGAAAACCTCTCTTAGAAATGGTGCACAACTTATTTAACTAGGTTTAGGGGTTTCTATAGGTTATAAGAGGGGTGGGGAATGGGACTTTGTGGTCACCCTGTACATTACCACAGAAAATGAATGAGAATGTTTGGATCAGTGGGTGAAACTCTGACATCGGCATCGCCGTAATTTGTTGGAATTACGGGATCTCCTGGATAACAAGTGAATTCACGCTGGTGTGGCATACCAGCAGTACCGCGTGGAGCTCCGAGCCAGCGGCCGTGTTATCGCTCTCGAAAGGGTGACTTATTTTTGACCGAAGTGTTTATTTATAAACATAAAAAAAGGTTGTATTAAAATACATCATTGAGCAATTACATTATGATGTATGGAACCACCTTTAGTCCTCAAATGCATAGTCACTCGATGAGTCATTGATTCCATTCCAGGAAGGGGTAGAAGAGATCCAGGACTATCTGATGCCAGAGGCCGGCAAATCTAACTTCACTCCTGCACCTAACTGTCGGCCAGTAGTCTTGGTCTTGAAGACAGCTACGACTAACACACACTCAACAAACTACCCCTGCTAAGATCCGTATTCTCCAGTCTAATCCTAGCGTGGACTAACTTGCACTCACAAGAGCTCGAACTTACATTAGGTGGGGATTTAAAACAGAGATCATTAAAGTACCAAAAATTTCACTAAACAACTAAATCACATTAGTACGCAAAAATAAACGTGATTTTAAACTTTTGAACAGCCGCCATTTTGAAGCTCTCAGATTGAATTAAATTAGAAACCACTAAACGTACATGAATTTAGCGTGGCAAGTTTCACTGCGCTCGGATGGTTAAGTCGCGAGAAAATGCCATTTTATAAAATAAAGTTCATGTGGCCGCCATGTTGGATTTGTGCTCATCAGTTTAATAAAGTTAGATAGGCCTAGGTGAACTTATTTTAATGGCTTCTTTCATCATACAAAATTTCAGTTGTTAATTGCGTGGAAAGCAACTCACGTATCAATTGCATATGCCTGAAGCTCGCCGACTGTCCTCTGTACGACTACGCAACCGGGCCTCAGCGGCATAAACTGTGTCGTAAACATTCTTTTCTACAGGTGTTTAATGAAACTCGCGTTATTTATGGAGGGGGGCACTGTGGCAGGAAAGTCAAATTCACTGTAATATTCCTCCAAAAGTCCTTTACAGTCTACTCAAACTAACTTTCTTTTTATCTGAGCTTCAAACACTCCCATCAGTTCCTCATAAAAATATGTTAATATTAGAATTTGTTTTCTTGTTCCTTGAAATAATGTTGAGTCGGCTTCAGTGGCGTAGTCGGTAGCATGCTGAACTGCTATGCCCAAGATCGCGGATTCAATCCCGGCCGAAGTCGTTGGAATTTTAAGAGCGTTAAAATCCTTCAGTATACCTTCCTTCGGAGAGGAAGTAAAGCCGGCGGGCCCATGTCATAGATTTATGCCATGTTAAAGAACCTACTACTGCAATTGGTAGTACAGCAAAATGTGTAGGTTATACTTGGCTAGTTAGAAACGCTCTATCAAGGTCCAACGTTCGCCGCCAGGTGTTAGTGACAGTACCATCTGGTAGCCAAATTTGGAACTACTTGTAATTGAACTTGTTGAGAGCCTCAGGCATTCAATCAAAAATACCCAGCTATGGCTATTGGCTGAAATTCATATATTCATTAATTAATGTTGATCGAAATGCCACAGTTTTATGACCAATATACAGTAACTCGTCGCGCTTTGATTGAAACAGTAGTCATTTACCACGAAGATCAGCTGGAATATGAAATCAATTCGTTTTGTAAGGTGAATCCAGCTGACTTATTATCTCGTACACATAATAATGGGGCAGATGACCTCATAGTTCTGCCCCTTAAAACAACAATAACTAACACATAATAATGGTACCCTACTGCTTTTATTCACACGACCAAGAAAGACTGCATTTCATTTCCGTTCACATAATGATGTAACGGAAATAAGCTTTAACCCTCCAGCAAAATACTCACGTTTGCTGAATATTAGCTTGCGTTTTAAACAGCATGCGGTTTAGACCTTGAGCGATGGTTACCTTCCCACAACAGCTTTGAGAGAGGATAGAATCATTGTCACGAGCTTCTATGAATTTGTGAACATACAGGGAGGAATCTCCCTGGTAACAGTTCAGGAGTGAACCAACTACAAAACTCATTAACAAAAGTTTAGTGCTTTTCAGTCGGTCAACACGATTGTACCCAAATGAGATGGGTTATTCCCTACTCCTGAAAAAATTACATAAGATTAATAAATACAATCAAAAATACCCAGCTATGGACATTGACTGCAATTCATATATTCACTAAATTAATGTTGATCGAAACGCCACAGTTTCATGACCCATATACAGTAACTCGTCGCGCCATGATTTATTAATCTCATGTATTTTTTTCAGGAATTGGGAATAAGCCATCTCATTTGGGTACAATCGTGTTGACCGACTGAAAAGTACCAAACTTTTGTTAACTAAGGCAACACTGAAAAATGGCTTCAAACACTATAATAAAACTACTTAAATTATCCAAAATACCTTTTGTAATGATGAATAATAACTGTCGTAATAGACGTTTTCTCCGCTGTCTATAACCCACCCACCCTCCTCTTTTTAGATCACGGCTTATATAATGAAATGTCAGTTTCTATTACTTCGCAACACTAAAAAATGGCTTCAAACACGATACTGTATTATTGGTGTCTGTAGTAGGATTGGGAAGCTAATGTCAAGTCACTAAATAATTAAATCCCATAAGTCATATGCGAACTTTTAAGTCAGATACCCCATTGTCAAACCCCTTAACTAAGTCAAATTACATAGTAACAATTAATTCTAACTATTAATCACTTCAGAAAAAAATATTTTATTAACCCAACTTGTATCTTTTCCCCGCCCGGACCCCCACAGGAGTAACGAACTGCGCGCTACCTCCCTTTATATAGAGTGCAACTGCCCGTTTCTTCGCTCCAGCAAGCCGGGTGCAATAATAAATGAGCCGTCTCCAATTTGTCCTGTCCATCCATAACTGTTGTTCTTGTATTTGATGCCAGCTCTTATCTATAGCTTCAAGGTCCTTATAAATTTGCTTCTCCCACACATCGCGAGGTCTTCGTCTTGGTCTCTTCCCGGGGACACACTAGCCAAAGTACACTCGAGGTATCCTGTGGGGAGCCATCCTCTTCATGTGACCATACCATCTCAATCTCTGAGTACGAGTGTCTCCAGTAGAGATGGGCAACAGTCGCCTGAAAACAGTCGAATTAGTCGATAGTTAAAACCATCGACTTATTCGACTACTTTTAAGAAAACAGTCGAATGAATTCAACGACTACTCACCGTATCTGCGCCGTATCAAAAACAAGTCGTTTGCAAATGACTGATCCCAAAGCAATCGTTGGAATCATTCGAATGAAACAAGTCGTTGCAAACTACTAATAATTCCAAGCGAATGGAATCATTCGAATTCAAGTACTTGTAGCAGGTTCGCTTAGGCTGGGATGACAAGTGAAACAGTATTTACTTTGCTCCACGTTGAGCGTACAAATGTAGCAGTTTTGCTAGCCCACCCTTTGCCCAAGCTATGTTGTTTTAATGGGCGCCAAGACCTCAATGCAATGTTGAAATCTAAATTTGTATTTAACAACGTCTAGCTCTGGCAGAACACCTTCAAGACTCTATTCACTCAGATCGTGGTATGATTTGATCATTAACCCAACAAACAATTGTATCAGGAGAAGGAATTGGTCTATATCTAATGCTACCTACTGAAAGCAAAGATTGCATTGTAAAAGAAATGAATTTATTATATAAAACAAGAATAGCAAAATTAATAATAATAATAAGTTTAAAATTTAAATAGGAGCGCTGTGATTTTAATATTACCGATAGAAAATTAGGTGAAAACGGAGTCTGATAAATTATTGATTTTACTCTTATTCCCAAGCTATGAAGTTACTGAAATATGAAATATAAAACCAAGAGAAATGAGAGATTGCGTATTTCTGCGTCATTCGCGCTTACCACTGGAAATTGCCGAAACATTTCCCTCGTACTGGATGATGCTGTGAGCTTCCCACAGTCTCCTGGACGTCGACATCTTCGTCGATATTTGATGAGATTATGGTAGATTAGATAATTCTATGGTCCGTACATCGGACCCAAACACTCGTACAACCGCACTGGTTAAGTTTTACAAAAGTTAGTCCTCCAATCCACGGAACATCGGAGCGATTCCCGCGTACAAGCGTACTCGTTAAATTCCATACAGATAGTCGCTAACTCCACCGAACATCGGAGCCACTCGCACGCGCACCCATACTCGTCAAGTATTTCACAGATTGTCCTCGTTCCACGGCGCGTCGAACGATATATGCACCCGCCGTTTCCCCACTCTTCATCCGACTTGTAGCTTGCGTGGTCCTCACTGATTGGCTGACCCACCACGCGATCTTCCCCTCCTCCGGGTCATTACACACGGCGCGGCGATGATGAAGTCGATTTCCGTTCCAACTATTCGCCTTTCCTGGACGCTGCGACCCAGGATTGCGTCATGCTTTCCGACAAGATTAAGCGTGTACTTGAATTCCCAGTGAGTCACGTCTCTCGATATACCCTAACTGACGAAAACTCCGTAAAATTCCGCAATCACATAATTTTCTATGATATTGTCGTTCGTAATAATTTGCTTGATAGCGTTTTCTAAGACATAGAAAACCTATCTGAATGCTAATAATTTTTTATAAAATGCTCCGAAAATACCTTAATAATAATTATAATAAATTAATAATAATAATAAATTAACATGAAAAATTCTCTTGGCTGAACAATTTGCCGCGTAAATAAATATAGAATGGCTTCCTACTGACTTATGCCAGTTGCATAAAAACCCCTCGAAAAACACGTTACATACTGTAGTCGTTCTAATCAAACGACTTCTTCAGGATAACTTCATGCTACAATTCTGTTTTATATTTATTTTAGAGCTTTAATTAATTTTTAATCTACGTTGCATTTTGTAAGTTTTTTTCGATCTAAAGTACATCTCGCGATTGTTTTCAACCTCAATTGCATTTTGTAAAGATTGACAATCTAAATTGCTTTTTAGTAAGTCTTTCAATGCAGGATGCCGGGCCTTTTAGTGAGTATTTTGAATTTTAATTAATTGCTGAAATACATTAAGATAATTAATCAATCCTTCGTTAAATGCCAATATTGTGTAGGGTGGGTATTTTGTAAGTATTTTTATTCTCAATTGCATTTTGTGACTATTTTGAATCTAAATTACATTTTGTAAGTATTTTCTAACTAAATTGCATTTTGTAAATATTGTCAACTCAAATAACAGTACAGTAAGTATGTAGTTAGTTTTAGTTGTAAGTAGGTAGTTAGTCTATTAGACTGTGGTGTGTGAGTGTGTCTGGTAGCAGTTGCATTGTTTATTAGTTATAGTTCATTGTTTTAGTAGACTGTGAAGTGTGAGGGTGCATGTGAGTGTGCCTGGTGACAGACTGTTTTAGTGGTAGTATTTGTTGTTGGTGGAACTTTAGTATTTTTTTCGTTAGTAGAATTTTGGTATTTAATTGATAGTACAGTAGAAGGTTAGTATTTTTGTTAGTAGAATTGCTCTTTACTTATTCTGAAAGGGAGTAGCAGCCTTTCAGAATAAATCAATTCTTTACTAGTCTTATAGACGGTTAAGATATTGATAATATAAGCCAAATAATGGCTACACTGCGTCCTGCTGCACGGCTGAAAGCAACGGGAAACTACAGCAGTATTCTATTCCCGAGGATATGCACCTCTCTATGCATAATTACATGTGATGATGGCCTCCTCCCTTGTAAAATTTCAATCCGGAGGTAAACTAGTCCCCCGTTCGGATCTCCGGGTGGGGACTACTCGAGAGGGGGTCAACATCACAGAAGTGACAAAGAGGAAATCTGACATTCTACGGATCGGAGCGTGGAATGTTAGAAGTCTGTTAGGAAGTGGAAGGTTAGAAAACTTAGAAAGGGAAATGGATAGGTTGAGGTTGGATTTGGTTGGGATTAGTGAAATGCGCTGGCAGGAAGAACAGGACTTTTGGTCAGGAGACTATAGGGTCATTAGCACTAAATCAAACAATGGCCAAGCAGGGGTTGGCCTCATATTGAGTAGGAAACTTGGACAGCGGGTGGAATATTATGAGCAATATAGTGAACGGATTATTGTAGCAAAATTCAATACTAAACCTACCTGCACCACAGTGGTACAAGTCTATATGCCTACCAGTCAAGCTGATGATGAGGATGTTGAAAAGGTCTACGAAGAAATAGACGAAATTCTGAGGTATATCAAGGGTGATGAAAATGTTATAGTAATGGGAGATTGGAATGCTGTGGTAGGAAAAGGGAGAGAAGGGAAGATAGTAGGAGATTTCGGATTAGGTGAAAGGAATGATCGAGGAAGCAGGCTGGTAGAATTCTGCACCGAGCATGAGTTGGTCATAGCTAACACCTTATTCAATAACCACAATAGAAGAATATACACATGGATGAGACCAGGAGATACAGGGCGTTACCAAATCGACTTCATTATGGTCAAGCAGAGGTTTCGAAACCAGATTTTGGATTGTAATACATATCCTGGTGCTGACATAAACTCTGACCACAATCTGGTTGTAATGAAATGCAGATTAAAGTTGAAGAAACTGAAGAAAAGTCAAAAGCCAAAAAGGTGGGCAATAGACAGACTGAAAGAGAAGGATGTAAACGAAAGATTCAAGAAGAGTATAAAGGAAGGACTAATGAAAAACCCTAAACAAACTTCAATTGCAGACGAATGGGCACTTTTGAAGAATGAAATAACAAAATCCGCAGAAGAAAACATTGGTAGGAAAGAAAGAATAGGTAGAAAACCGTGGATCACTCAGGATATACTAGAATTGATGGATGAAAGGCGGAAACACAAGAATGTAAGAGATGAAAAGGGGAAAGCAGAATACAGACGTCTGAGAAATGAGGTTAACAAGAAGTGCAAGGAAGCGAAAGAAGAATGGTTGAAAGAGAAATGTGCAGGTATAGAAAATTGTCTGAAATTAGGAAAAGTAGACACAGCTTATCGAAGGATTAAGAATACTTTTGGGGAAAAGAAGACTAAGTGCTGTAATATTAAGGACACAAATGGAAAGCCTCTAACAGATAGGGAAGAAAAGGTTGAGAGATGGAAAGCTTACATAGAGAGTTTGTATAAGGGAAAGGAGATTGAGAATCATGTAATGGAAAGGGAGGATGAAATTGATGAGGATGCGAAAGGATATTTAATATTGAGATCAAAATTTGATAGAGCTTTGGAAGACTTAAGCAGGAACAAAGCACCAGGCATAGATGATATACCGATTGAGTTGCTACGCTGCATAGGAGATGAAGGTCTGATCAGGTTATTTCACTTGGTGTGTAGGATTTATGAGACAGGTGAGGTACCCCCTGATTTCAAGAAGAATGTAATCATCCCTATACCAAAGAAAGTGGGAGCTGACAGATGTGAAGATTACCGTACAATCAGCTTGATTACTCATGCTTCAAAGATCCTGTCTAGAATAATTTACAAGAGGATTGAAAGCCAGATAGAAACGGAGTTGGGTGAAGACCAGTTTGGTTTCAGGAGAAATGTAGGAACAAGGGAAGCTGTACTAAGTCTTAGGCTGATTTTGGAAGGTAGAATAAGGAAAGATAAGAGAACGTTCATGGCTTTTGTAGACTTAGAAAAGGCTTTTGATAACGTTGATTGGACTAAATTGTTTGACATTTTGAAATCGATTGGAATAAAGTACAGGGATAGGAGGGTGATATACAATCTATACAGAAACCAGACAGCAGTCATTCGAGTTGAAGGACATGAGAGTGAAGCTGGTATTCAGAAAGGTGTAAGGCAAGGCTGCAACTTATCACCCATACTTTTCAATCTTTACATTGAACAAGCAATGAAGGAAATTAGAGAAAAATGTAAAGTGGGAGTGAAGATTCAAGGAGAAATTATTTCAACTCTGAGATTTGCTGATGACATCGTCATCTTGGCCGACAAGCCTGAGGATTTGAATGAGTTTTTGAATGGTATGGACTCCGTCTTACGGAAAGAATTCATGATGAAAATTAATAAATGTAAAACAAAAATACTGGAATGCAGCCGAAATAAATCAGAAACCTCTATGGAGATCAAATTGGCAGGGGAAAAGCTGAAGGAAGCAGGAGACTTCTGTTACTTAGGAAGCAGAATAACCAGTGATGGACGAAGCAAAGAGGATATAAAAAGTAGGTTGACTCAGGCAAAGAAAGCATTTCTACAAAAAAGGAATCTGCTGACATCGAATATAGATTTAGGTATTAGGAAGTCATTTTTGAAAGCCTTTGTCTGGAGCGTGGCGCTCTATGGAAGTGAAACTTGGACTATTGGTGTAGCAGAAAAGAGGAGAATTGAAGCATTTGAAATGTGGTGTTACAGGAGAATGATGAAGATCAGATGGGTGGGTAGGGTTACAAACAAAGAAGTATTAAGCCGAGTGGGAGAGGAGAGATGTTTCTGGCGACTGCTAATGAAGAGAAGAGATAGGTTGGTAGGACACATACTAAGACATCCAGGAATAGCAAGCTTAGTTATGGAAGGAAGGGTCGAGGACAAGAACTGTAGGGGTAGACCAAGGTTAGAATATGTTAAACAGATTGCCTCGGATGTGGGGTGTGGTAGCTATGTAGAGATGAAACGATTAGCTCAGGACAGGGAGGCCTGGAGAGCTGCATCAAACCAGTCAAAAGACTGAAGACTCAAACACACACAGCATCGCATCTGCACTGACTTCCACAGCCTTCTATTTTAAATTTCACTGCGGGGCTAGTGTCATAGTGGGGTATTTGAGGAGGCTATTGTCAAATACAAGGTATTCTCTAAGTCCCATGCGCTCTGTTCAGTACATAAAACTGGCGAAATCTGGACAGATATTTAGGAATATTTATGTTCAAACATAAAATAGTTATAATTATCGTCGAACATAAACAGTCGTATGCAACTCGCCTTTAATGGTGATTAAGACACGAGTATGTTTATAAAACGAGCGAAGAACTATTATGCAAATAGCAAAGGAAAACAACTTCTCGCCAAGCAAAATAAATCAAATTATAGCCAAACATAAAAATAAAGATAAAACGATTCCCAAACCGGACAGTAATGAGAAAAAATTTGCGCGTTTCAACTATGTGAATGCGAATACATATAAAATCACTAACCTATTCAAAAAGCAAGGCATAAAGATAGCTTTCACGACGAAAAACACAACCGCTAGGCACCTCCTAAATAGTAATCTAAATAAACGTGACCCGTATTCAAGGTCAGGGGTATATTCTATAACGTGCCAAGACACCGATTGTCAAGCTAATTACATCGGGCAGAGTGGAAGGCGAGTAGACACACGTTATAATGAACATAGGAATGCGATAAGATACGGAACACATTCAGCCGTGTGCGAACATATGTGTGACGCAGGGCACAGCTTTACCAACATAGAGTCGGACCTTAAAATAATCCATCACGAATCGAAAGGCAGAGCTCTTGATATAAAGGAAGCAATCGAGATACACCGAGCCAAACGAAACAATCCCAACAATCTAAATGAACACACGTTCATGGAGAGCTCACCCCTCTTCACGCTACTAAAAAACACACCCTGTCGGAAACAAAACACAATTTAGCGACACAGCCAAGCTAGATAAAAAAGGGGGAAATTAGGGGTTTTTTAATAGGTAAATGTTATCTGGATCAGGTGTACGATGTACTTTTCTTCTACAATAAACCAAGGCCCATATTCGCGGCAGTATTAAAGGTGCCGGGACGTCCTCATAAGACCGTCAACGCTTAGTTCGAATGGGTTATGCTCCACGCGTGGCGAGGGCTAATCCACGGTCTTTAATAGTTGTAGACCCACCTCATTCAATAACATACATCTTATCTAGGTTGGCAACACCTCACATAAACACATCGCTATCACTACCCACAGCACGTAGGGGCAGGGGGGAGAAGGCAGGGAAAAACCAGTCGTTAAGATAACCACCGCAGTCGACCGCACAGTGAGTTCCAGTGAGCACGAAAACTGCGAGTAGCTGTAGTACGGAAGACAATCAGATAAGTAGTTAGCCTAAAATTTTATAGTTTAACCATAGTTTACAACCATATAATCTCTCTAAAGTACAATCTCCGGATAGCTCTCACCATTTAGCATTTCACCTAACATATATACTGCATTTAGCATACACTGGCAGTTGCAGTACCATTATTGCAACTAAATAATTGTACATATTGTAAATATTTTCACCTGTATTTCAAACATAGATTTTGTAGCCTAAGTCTAATGGATCTGATGATGATCGCTTGACGATCGAAACTGGTCATCCTAGTGTTTTATTAATCTCATGTAATTTATTTCAGGATTAGGGTATAACCCATCTCTTTTGGGTACATTCGTGTTGACCGACTGAAAAGCACTAAATTCTTGCTTACTACATTTCAGTTTGATTGCTGTAATCGATTCGTAGATATTGAGAACCGACTAAATATTTCGGATGGTCGCCATGTTGGATTTTATATATGTAGGTCCTAGAGTTATGTACTGTTACATGAAGATTATTGTGTACGTGTGGCATTCCAACTTCAATCGCATGATTAGGACACAAGAAGTAACAAGGAGATTTTAAAATTTCGCTCAGCTGCCATCTTGTGGTTATGGAAACAATTGAAATAAATTAGATGCCAGTGGATTAACATTTGTATAAGGATTGACTGTGCCAAGTTTCACTTCACTCGGATGGTTAAATTGCGAGAAACGTCCATGTGAATATTTATACTTCGCGTCCCCGCCATGTTGGATTTGTGATCACCGGGTTATTTAAAGTCCTATAGGTGAACTTAAGTTCATAGCCCCTATGAACATATAGTTTGATTGCTATAATAGATTCGTAGATATTCAGAGCCGTCTAAATATTTCGGATGGTCACCATGTTGGATTGTTAAATGTATAGGCCATAGAGTCATGTACCATTAAAGGAAAATCATTGCGTAGGTTCATTATTCAAACTTTTACTTCGATCGCATGATTATGACACAAGAAATAAGAACTTAATTTTAAAATTCGCACAGCAGCCATCTTGAGGTTATGTAAACAATTGAACTAAATTAGATACCAGTGCATTACAATTTGTATAAACATTTCCTGTACGAGATTTCATTGCGTTTGGAACATTAAATCGCGAGAAAGGTCTATTTAAAATTTTCAAATTCACTTGGCCGCCATGTTCGTTTTGTAGCTAACCGGTTTTTGAAAGTCTTATAGATGAACTTCCAGTAGTGCCCTTTATCTTCGTACAAAATTTCAGGATGATACCGATAATAGCTTCAGAGATATAGAATGCCGGTGAAATATTTCGCTCATCCGCCATCTTGTGGTCATGTAAACAATTGAACGAAGTTAGATGTCGGTGCATTACAATATGTACAAACATATACTGTACCAAGTTTTATTGCGTTTGGTTGGATAAATCGCGAGAAACGTCTATTTAAAAGTCGCAAATTCGCGTGGCCCCCATGTTGGTTTTGTAGTTACCAGTTTTTCATAAGTCTCATAGGTGAACTTCTAGTAGTTTCCTTTATCACCGTAATAAATTCCAGGGTGATATCGGTAAAAGTTTGGGAGATATTGAATGCTGGTGAAATATTTCGCACAGCCGCCATGTTGGATTGGTGAGACCTAACAAAATTTGAAGGGCACGGTCGGTGTCGCCCGGAATAGTGCTATGAACTTACCGAGTTTCATTGAAATCGCTCCAGCCGTTTAGAATTTATTAGACACACACACACACACACACACACACACACACACACACACACGCACACACACACGGACAAGAGGTGATCTCATAAGCCTATTTTTTAAAAATTGAAAATAGGCTAAAAAATCGGCATGATTCGTAGATTGTAACAAAGACCTTATAGAACAAGAGTTTAGTGCTTTTCAGTCGGTCAACACGAATGTACCCATAAGAGCTGGGTTATGCTTTAATCCTGAAATAAATTACATGAGATTAATAAATACACTAAGATGACCAGTTTTGATCGTCAAGCGATCATCATTAGATCCATTAAACTTAGGCTATAAAATCTACGAGTATGTTTGAAAATACAGGTAAAAATATTTACAATATATACAATTATTTAGTTGCAGTATTGGTAATGCAACTGTCGGTGTATGCTAAATGCTGTATATATGACGTTAGGTGAAATGCTAAATGGTGATAGATAACCGGAGTTTGTATATTTGGAGTGATTATATGGTTGTAAAAAATCAACTATGGTTAAACTGTAACATTACAGGCTACTACTTATCTGGTTGTCTTCCTCGCTGGAGCTACGAGCAGTTTCGTGTTCTCTCTTACTACAGGTGTGGTCGACTGAAATGGGCTGTTATCTCAACGACACTGGTTTTTCCCTTTCTCCCCCCTGTTCCTATGTGCTGTGCGGAGACAGTGCGATGTGTTTATGTGGGGTGTTGCCAAATCTAGATAAGATGTATGTTATTGAATGAGGTGGGTCTTTAATAGTTGTAGACCCAACCATTTAGCATTTCACCTAACGTCATAGCATACACCGACAGTTGCATTACCAATACTGCAACTAAATAATTGTACATATTGTAAATATTTTCACCTGTATTTTCAAACATACTCGTAGATTTTATAGTCTAAGTTTAATGAATCTGATGATGATCGCTTGACAATCGAAACTGGTCATGCTAGTGTATTTACTGTATTAATCTCATGTAATTTATTTCAGGATTAGGGCATAACCCAGCTCTTTTGAGTACATTCGTGTTGACCGACTGAAAAGCACTAAACTCTTGTTTACTAAGGCAACACCATGACGAATAGAAGGACCTAGTGTGAGGACTCCGCCATTATAGCACGGTAGTTTGTGGTCCCGCCGCTACAAGCACTGCAAGCGATAATGTCCAACAACGTGTGCTGTTGTTGGGTCGAGCCGGGTCTTAGAAAAGTGCGCGAGAAGTTACTGTGTGAGATATTTGTGTGAATTAAATTGAATTGTCTCTGCATTCAGTTCTTAAATTCAGTTCATTGTGTCTTGTGTACATCAGCGTTTTGTGTTGTGAACTTCAAACATATATCTTATGCGGCTTTGTTAATTTAATAGTTCAACATGCCGTACTGGTTTTTGTCTGGCTGTAAGTCAGGGTATGGTAGAGTAGTTGACGATATACGATTTTTTTCACCACCGAAGAATAAAAATCAATTTAAAAAATGGGCCAGAGCTATTCCACGAAAGGATACGGAGTTAACGCGAAGTATTAGAATTTGTCAAATTCATTTCTCTGATGATTTGATAGTAACATCAGGTAATTTTATAGTGAATGATGAAGAAGTGGAAATCTCTCGTGTGTGGTGGAAGTTACGTCCTGGAGCAGTGCCTCATTTTTCCCCTAATTTACCGAAGTAGTGAGAATAAGTCCCGTAAAGCTCCCAACAGGAAAAATAATCTCGACACCACCAGAAAAAGAAGAAAGAAGATTGAAGATGGGAGTGGAGCAACGAATGAGGCATTAAAAGGTCAGTCCAATGTTGATAAGAATTTGGGTCATTCTAGTGTACTTACTGATGCTGAAAAGACTATAATATTGCTCAAAAGGCGCCTAAAGTATGCTAACCGTAATTTAATTCGCGTTAGATCCTGTCTCAACTCGGCAAAATCGAGAATTAATTTGCTGGAGAAGCAGGTTCGAAATTCACAGGCATTTAATTACAAAGATAACAAACACTTTAGCAAGAAGGAAAAGATAATAAGACACTATGCTCAAGAAATGCCAGGAAAAATCTCACAATGGAATGAGGTACAGCAATTAATTCATTTTAGAGTGTTTATTGTTGAGAATAAAATCACCGAAAGGATTCAGTCATTGTCGGCGACATAATCTCTTGCCGCTGCCTTCAGAAAGTCACTTGAGAAAACTTTGTAAAGGACTTAAGTGCCCTTATGGAGTTAATACGCATAGTATAAATGCTATTTCAGACTATTTTAAGGAAGAAAAGAATGATAATTCACGTTACGGTGTTGTAATTTTCGAAGAAGAGAAGCTAAGAGAAGAAATCGAGTTAAATAGCTTTTCTGATAAAGTAGATGGATTAGTTGATTTAGGTGAACACACACCTGACCTCCAGAAGAACGTACTTGCAAATCACGCTCTAGTGTTCATATTCGTACCTTTCATGCATATATTGGGTGCAGCCAGTTGCTGTTTATGCAAGCAGAAATGCTACTTCTGGGGACATTCACACAAAAGTTCTAATATAGGTGATTTTGCAGTTAAAAGAGGCTGGGGCGAGGGTGGCTGGCTTTACTTGCGATGGTGGTCAATCAAATAAAAAGGCCAGGAATTCGTTAGGAGTCAGTGGCAAGACAAGCTCTCTACAACCTCACATCCTTAATCCTGCAGATGTTACGAGAAAGATCTGGGCTTTCTCCGACTGTATACTCCAGGAATCTGTGCGTTCCGTAACATGTAATGAAGACCGTAGTTCTTATTTCCGTGAATTATATTTTCCATTGTGCCCTGCTATGCTATTTTAATTGTAACCGCTAATTACTTTTTAAAAGAGTATTAGTTACAAAGTAATTCGTTTCCCTTAGCACAATCCCTAAGACCAGCTGACCCCGGCAGTGTGGAACTTGCCCAATCTAGCGCTGCCTGGCGGGGCGCGCTTGAACTTCAGGAGTCTTCTCACTTTCTCCTTCTATTCGTCATGGCAACACTGAAAAAATGGCTTCAAACCCCACAATGACCTTATAGAAATTGGTATTCCGGACTGCAAAATTATGAACAGATGTGAATTCAGGCACCTAATCAAAAATTACCAGGGATTTAAGGTAGGCGCAGAACCCAAAAGACAGAGGGGATCTCTTTCAGAAGATCGGAAGAAGGCGCTGAGTGATGGGCTCAAGATATACTGGCAGGACATCAAAGCTGGCAGACGATCTAGAACGAAATATTGATTTTGATTGTTACTCCGTAGTCCATAGTGACTCAATTCGAATGTAAAAAATAATAATAATATCGCAAAAACCATCCTCCACTCTTTCCTTTGCCCACCTCTCTCTCAGAAGTGCTGTAATAGCTAAGGGATTCACCGCTCACCAGGCATGCTGCAACTGCTTGCTTCACTCGTGCAAATAAGATACATTTACCGTACGAGTGGGCAGTCGAGTCGAATCAGTATATTTCGTGTTACTCATAAAACAGGGATGTCCAATTTTTTTTACTGTAGATTATACTATTTCACAAAATGATACAATTTCTTGACGGTCAAAACTTGTAATTATTATTTTTATTATTATTGTTATTATTCTGGTTCGTGCAACAAAACTTGAATTGAAGAATGGATCTCAGGGGAACTTTGGCTCGCGAGCACCTGGTTGAGAACGCAAAGTTTAGACCTTTAGAGTGCGAGGAGGCGAGAGGCTGCGTTCGTAGCCCAACATATAGGTCTGGTTTTCCACGCATGCGCGATACTGACTGCTAGTGGCAGAAGGGGCAAAGCTCTCTTCTGAATTGCCCTCTCGAGGATGAGTGCATCCCAAAAATTCATGGTAGAGACGAGAATCGAGCAATGACCGTCAGCGTGTGTGACTAATATACTTACCACAGACCACGAAGAATTATGATGAGTGGGACGAGGTTGAGTGATAGAGCTATCAGCTGACCGCAGGACCTTTGCTCGGGTGTTTGATGTGTATCTATTATGTGGACAGACTGCAAGACGTCAGTACTGTATAACTCAAGTCGAGAGGAATATGAGTGAGAAGCGATCATATCGGTGAACAATATGAAATGCTCTCAACACTCCCAAACTCTTAATATTAACGTTAACTCATTGAATCAAACTAATTATTACTACTCCGCCCTGACCACTTTGTGGTGTAGCTGATAGCACTCTTGGCTGTCGTCCTAGAGGTCCGGGTTCGATTCTAGGCTCTGGCAAGAAATGTAATTCTGGTCTAAGGGCTAGAACGGGTTTCACTCTAGCTCGTGAGACAAAACTGAGAATAGGTGGGTTCGATTCCCACCTGAGTCCTCCTGGAAGTGGCTTTCCATGGTTTCCCCACTTGTAGTCCAGGCGAACGCCGCGATGCTCCCTAACTTACAGCCATGGCTGCCTCCTATCTAGTCCTCAACAGAATTACAGATACACACACTAATACAGTCTTCAAAATAACACAGGCCATCAGACAAAATTACACACGCACATACAAGTACACGGGGCTAAATTATCACGATGTCCAAGCCCATCAATGAAACAACTACTCCACCATGTTATCACAATATATTAAAATTATATTTTACTGGTACATATTTTGACTAAAAATCAGCCTCCATTAATCATTAAACATACCAATGAATTTAGGCAATACGATCCTCAAGTTAAAGACACACTTAATTTGTTTCCCTATTCATGATTCTCTCCTTCTCAATACATTTTCCTCGCAAACATAAGAAGAAAATGTCCCTTGTTAGTGACATATTAAAATACAGATCGTAAAATTATGTTCACATAGAAAGGAAATTTGTTACACCAGGGAAATTTAATTATGTTTTCTCTTCTGTAGAGTTCATATTATCTACCGTACTCTTCATTGCCAGAATTACGTAGCCCGTGTATCATGATCGCGAGATTATTAAACTATATACCTTCCTTTCATTAGAATTACGTAGATTTCGGTTCATAAAACATAACTCTCTCTGATCTGGAAGCTAAGTTTTAACAAATACCGAACGCAGGGTCTTAATTGTGACTGCCCGTGCAGTGTAGAAATGGCGGTGTTCAAAAGGCCTAACCATTTTGTGGGAGAGGGCACAGGTCACCATTTCTGAATAAAAACTGTGAACATTGCGAATTGACCCAAAATAATGTGTGCACATTATTAGAACGGAATATTAACAATAATTTGATAGCTGTAAAGAAATCAAACCTATTGGCTTACAAGCAGAGATAACACAACGACGATCGCCAGCGGCTATCATCGCCGTAGCGAAACCAGGCTTTAAGAGCGGAGGCGAGGGGCAGATTACCTCGCTATTCCGTCCATTGAAACATCAGTCATCACATAGGACCGGTGATTTTGGCTGTGAATCTGCAAACATCGACTATGCACTATATGAGACTTTCAAGGTGAAAAGTCGCGTAGAAAATTGTTGGTTAAAAAACAGTTTCGTCGTTTACGATCACCACGAGGTTTAGAGAGACGCAAAAGTAGAAGCCGGCTTGGTTTGTGTTTGTAATAATTGGGACGGTACTTCCTGAGTGCCATTAGGTAGGCCTATGTTAATTACGTTAGTTCACTTTCGTATGTTTCGAGTGACTGTCAATTGCAGCTGGCATTCCCATGAGATACGCAAGAATAGATCAGTTTCACTGGCCTCGTAGTGTGCTATATACGCAAGAATAGATCAGTTTGACTGACCTCGTAGTGTGCTATTTATGGTTGGGATTTCCTTATGAGCATGGAACTTGCTGTGAGCTGACACCATGGAAGAAGAACACTGTTCTACCATGCTGACACTACCTACAATATTGTATTATCCAGAGTTGGAATCTGACAGTTAGGCGCCAGTGGACAAAAACAGTTGACGACTAGATCTCACGCAAGGCTTGTTGCCATGGAAACCATACAGCGCTGCCAATTTGAATGACGCTATTTGGCCACGTGCTTTTCATTTCATTTCATTTCTTTATTGCCACATAACATGTATATACAAAGATAACTGATATGTTTCATTACATTGATGGCTCGTCAGCTGAATAATAGTATTCAAAATGAATAATACAATAAATAAGAATTTAAGGAAAGAAAACAATATTTACAATAATCACATAAAACAGAATGACATCCTCATCTGGACATTTTACAATCAACATAAAAACAAGAAGTTCCGTGAAGAACTATACAGCCTACTTTTCATGCCAATGATTATTCTACAGTATATGAACCTATCTAGAATAATGACGAAATTAAGTTGGTAATATCGAAATATCTAATTAGTTCAAAATATACCTGGTATAATGTAGCCTAATAGAGCACTACAGTTGGCAGCCCTGGTGACTGAATATATTCTTAGTTCCACCTCTTAAGGTACAGAATACAAAATTTGGTTGAAGTCCAATGGACGTTACATGCAGTTAGACATTGGATCTATCAGCACGCGTAAAAGCATGTTGCCAACAATACCATGCTGGTCAGAAATAATCTGAATTATTATGATATCTTGTTGTGCCAATTTTGGATGGAATCCATTTGTTAGTATAGAAGTTACATGTATTTTAAAATTGGACATATCAGCAGGCATAGAATCATGTTGGCAGCACTGCCTTGTATTAATTACTCCAAATTAATCTAGAATGTTAGGTTCTATACGTGGGCAAAGTATAGAGCTGTTGGCTTGCATACTTTCTGATATATTGATATTAGGGTAAAAAGAATATAGACAGCATTTATTAACAGTTGGCAGCCCTGATTGCTCTTAACAATAATTATAGTCCTATCTGTTATGGTACACATATCACATACGAAATTTGGTTGAAATTCAACTGATAGTATAGAAGTTACATGTATTAAAAATTGGTACTATCAGCAGGCTTATAATCATGTTGGTAGAACTGACGTATATAAGTTACTCCAAATTAATCTAAAATGTCAGAATATACGTGTGCATAGTTTAAAGCTGTTGGCTTGCATACTTTCTGATATATTGGTATTTGGATTTTAAAAAAATAGAGAGAGCAATTATTAACAGTTGGCAGCCCTTGTGGCTCTTAAGAATAGGCTCAGTCATATCTGTTTATGTACATATATTACATACAAAATTTGGTTGAAATCCAATCGATAGTGTAGAAGTTATATGCATTTAAACATTGGACCTATCAGAAGGCTTAAAATTATTTTGGCAACACTGTCATGGTTGGCCTCCTGGAAATTAAACTGAAATAGTATTATCTACATGTGTGCCAATTTTGGAATAGCTCCCATGAATACCTTGCAAGATATCCAACATGGAGCTCAAATTTCTATTGCGTTTTTTTCAACAGTTGGTAGCACTGACATCATTTTCAAATATGGACGTGAGCTATTCCGGTGCACATATTTACTCATACTAAATTTGGTTTGGGTTGCTGCAGCCATTTAGGAGTTGATAGGGGGGGGGACACAGCCAACCAGCCAGACAGACAGAAGGACAGACAGACAGACACACATTTTCCCGGATCGATCTCATAAGTCTACTTTTTCCTCATTTTTGCAAAATGTGAAAAGTAGGCTAAACATCATCTTCATATGTCAGAATCATTAACAAATTCCTCAACGCTGTAATAGCATTTATCAATCAGAAATTTTTGAAGGGATTTCTTCACCTGCATAATGGACATGTTACTGAATTTCCTCCCGATTTTGTTGAAGACCTTCATTCCTACATAATGTGGAGTTTTCTCAAACAGTTTTAGTCTATGACAGGGCAGTTTGAAATTTGATTTATGTCTTGAATCATAATTATGGGAAAAGTGATTGTTTTGAAACAACAAGGGGTTTTTGAAAACAAATAAAGTAATTTCAAATATATATAAAGAAGGGACAGACATAATGTTTAGCTTTTTAAATAGTCCTTTACAAGATACTCTTCGATTTACATTACACATTGCTCTGACTATCTTTTTCTGCATAATAAATATTCTTGCCATATCTGAATCCCCACCCCAGAATATAATTCCATATCTAATAACAGACAAGAAATATGCATGGCACACTGATATCATGACCCTTATATCGGTAGCTCCTGCCAGGATAGATACTGCATATACAAAG
This sequence comes from Meconema thalassinum, assembly GCA_946902985.2. Classification (NCBI taxonomy): domain Eukaryota; kingdom Metazoa; phylum Arthropoda; class Insecta; order Orthoptera; family Tettigoniidae; genus Meconema; species Meconema thalassinum. Next base: position 1,207,920,526 of record OX336388.2, read on the forward strand.
CTATTTAATCGTTTAACAAGACCGTCAGTGTGACTCGACCAACATAGATTCTTATTTAATGTCATGCCAAGAAAATTAACATTATTCTTATTTGCAAGATCAGTGCTATCCAGATTAAGTCCAATTTCCTTTTGTGAGGAATATTTGCTGCTAAACAGCATTATTTCTGTTTTAAGCATGTTTAATTGCAAGTAATTTTCTCTACACCAAGAGCCTAGATCTTCAAGTGATTCCTGCAAAATATTTTCAATGTTACCATTTCTTTCGCAGGATGCAATTACAGAAGTATCGTTGCAAACTGTACAACATTCTGTTTGATGGTTAGACGCAAATCATTCACATACAATAGAAATAAGATTGGCCCCAGTATTGAACCCTGTGGCACGCCTTTGGTCACCCTTTCCCATTTATAATAATACTTAGTCCCATTGGATAATAATAATGTTCGTTGCTTTCGATCGTACAGATAGGAAGCGAACCAATCTTGAGTTTTACCATTTATCCCATAATTATCTAATTTTTTAAGTAACAGTGAGTGGTTTACTGTGTCAAATGCTTTAGTCAGGTCACAAAATATCCCAGCAGCACACTGAGAGTCATCTAGCAATTTGCTTATGGAAGAAATAAATTCATTTATTGCATGATGTGTACTAAGATCCTTCCGAAAGGCAAACTGAGTATTTAAAATAATATTTTCTTTGTAAATATATGTAAGAATTTGTTCCTTAACTACCTCTTCAAATATTTTTGAGAATATAGTTAGTATTGAAACTGGTCTGAAATTACTCATATCATCCCTTTTCCCCTTTTTAAAGAGTGGCCTAACCTACGCATATTTAAGACTATCAGGAAAACTCCATGTTAAAAGTGACTGATTAATAATCATTGATAGTGGCTGTGCTATCTCATTTACTGATAGTTTTACTAACCAAACTGGGATTTCATCCCAACCAACACTTTTTTTTACCTTTTAATGACAAAATTATTATTTTTATTTCATTTTCAGTAGCAGTTCTAAATTCCATCTTACTTGAACTGTTAGAAAACATCCTTTCATTTACATTGTCATTACCACTTGTGATTTCTGTCCCGACATTCACAAAGAACTTGTTAAATAATTCCGACATATAAAGAGGGTCATTTATAACTTTGCCTTCTACGCGGATTTTCATTATTTCAGTTTTGTTATTCTGTACACCAAGTTCAGATTTTACTACAGACCACAATGCTCTGTTTTTTGTTGTTAGATTTCATTATGAAGTTCTTATTTGCTTCTATTTTTGCAGCCTTTACCACCTTATTAAATATTTTCTTGTACTGCTTCACATATTCTAAGAATTCTGTTTTTTTTATTAACTTTTGCTTCGATATGAAGCTGCCGTTTCCTATTACTTGATATTTTGATCCCAGGCGTGATCCACTGTACTTTTGAAGACTGTTTGATTTTAACATATGTGTATGGAGAGCATTCATCAAAATGTAAAAGAAAGTATTCATAAAACTATTAAAATTATCATTTGTTGATGTTTTGCAATCAAAGGTCCATTTTACTTTATTTAGTTTTCGAATGAAGTCAGTTTGATTCTGTTGATGAAAATTTCTCCTTCTTATGTTTTTGCAGTTAGATGGTTTAATTTTTGAATACTTTTGGTAGTGACAGAAATAGAGCATTGTGGTCAGAAAAGCCTATTTCAATATTTGCTGCCTTATTTGGTGAATAATTATAACTTGTAAGAATATTGTCAATGCAGGTTGCAGAGGTGGCTGTTATTCTTGTTGGTTCTCTGAAGTTAAATTCATAACCATAATTGCTGGCTAGTTCAGAGAAATGTCTGGTAATGCAATCATCTGAAAGAATATCTATGTTGAAGTCTGCTGCGATTATGACTTTCTTATTTTTACTTATTTTTTCATTTTATCAAGTAATACACTAAGTTTGGATAGAAACATACTACTTGTAGTGTAACCTGGGACTCTATAGATCGACAGTATTATTGTTTTATATTCAGGTAGCTCAATGCAGCAACTTTCAAATGTATTTTCCTCGTTCATCATATCAAAGTCATTCCTAAAAATAAAATCTACTCCTCGTTCAACAAGAATACAGAAATAACTACCTAATACATATCCATCTAACGCATTCAAAAGATTTATGGAATCTTGAGATAACCAGTGTTCATTTAAGCAGATTACTTTAACTATATTATGCATATCGGCAAGAAATATCCTTAAATCGTTAATTTTATTACTATTACCACATGATAAGCCTAGACTATTTATGTTTAAGTGCATGATTGCAGGTGTATCTATAAATTTATGCTGGAGAATTTCTCTAGCAGACAAAGTAGGCCTACTATAGTTATTTCCAATATTGATACAAAGTTCCCTATCTGAAATAAAACTATGATCTAAGTTCTTATCTTTTTGTGAGTTACCACTGTTTACTCTGCATTTAAATGCCTTCTTTTCCTTATCTGAATTCTCCAGCCTACACTCTATAAAAAAGCAACATTTCCAAGAGTGATAACAGAGTTGTCACTTGACCAGTTCGTTGCCTCCCAAGTGCACACTGACCATGCTGCGTTATAATTGTATTGAATTAATTAGTTAATTACTTTCTTGTGTAGGATTTATACTTCATACTTATTTTTATAATTCATTAGTGTCCGTTATTTATTTATATTGTGTTAGTGTAAGTTTAAGCTTAGGTTCGTGTGGATTAGATAAAGGTTACCCGTAGCTTTCTTTTTGCTTGCGAGTGGTGACGTGATGGGTTGGACAACTTTTTCCATGGTGCGGGTCTTGGCAGCATAGGTTGCGATCAGGATGAGGGTGTTGACAGCTGAAAACTGGGTGAAGGTGGTGTCGCATGTGGAAAGAGTATTAAGCGAAGAGCGGGAACGTGAAGGTGTTATTGACACAGCTCTAGACGACCTCATAATTCCCCTCGGCGATTCCTCACCCACCAGTGCGGGATCCAGTGATGGAGAGGACCGAGATGATGATGATATGGATGGGATAGAGCCTTTTCCCAGTGATTAGCTTCTGTCTTGTAAAGGGTGAGTTAATAGCCTATACAATGAACGTATATTTTGTAATACATTTATATGTTTCTTGTGCCTTGAAACTTATTCTACAGGAGATATAAATTGCTAAATAACACGGAAACAATCACGTTCTGTCGTTTCGCTTTAAACATTTTTGCTTTATGATTGTAGGCTACCGGTTTTCGTACCGGTAATATTGCTATTCATTACAATATTTTAGGCCTCTCCTCAATTTGACGAGCTATTATTTTATTTTACAGTGTGCACCGAACAGTTTTAAGCATTGCTTTGTTTAAGATGTTTGAAAACCATCTGAGTAAAATTATAATAAATGTAATAACGATGCTAATGATATTATGAGCATGAGGAAAAGGACGGGAGGGAGGAAGTACGCACGTGCTGGCTAGTAGCATACGTGGCAACGCTGCCTTTACCTCAACGGTTCTCCGCCGAACTGTCAGATTCCAACTCTGGAAAATACACCTGTAAGGGTGTCAGGTTTACAGTGTATCCAGTTCTCAATTCTCTCCGAAAATCATGTAAGGCGTCGTACTAGATATGACTCAGATTTTGAGAGAGAGAAAGAGAGATTGATTGTTTACTTCTAGAATTACATGCATAAGGTTAAGAAGCCCCATTTGTTGCATGCGGTCCGCCCTTTTACATTAAATAACATTACACTGCATTACATTACATAAAATAACAATACTTAAAATAAATAACTTATAAACTAAGTATTAAGTCCCATGATGCACTTGCAACCAGCTGAAAATATAGTTATATCCATCAAACAGGACTCCGCGCTATGTCTCCGAAACTTTAAAACATCTAAAGCCACTCCTACCCAAAGCAGTTCCAGTCGTCGCACTAAACTAAATATCAACATGATTTGATTAATAATTGTGTCAGATGAACATAACTACTCACTCTTTGTCATTCATAAATGTATGTGTATTCAATACCATCGTACTTCTATTTTAAAGGGAGTTATTAAAATATATACATTTATTTTTAGTGTTTTATTTTTATCCACTACAAATAAATATAGAAAACTGCAACAATACTAAGAAAACTAAGGCCAGACAGCCACAAATCTCACCATATTGCATCTATATTTTTTTTAAAATTCCATAACTCTCAAACACTCCAGAGTGTTATTGTCTCGCAAGGTCCTCCAACTATTCACAATGTGGCCCTTAGTTAAAAAAGGTTGGGCACCCCTGCAGTAATACATCGGTAAAGTGTCTCCTGAGCACTGAGCTATGTGAATTCCCATACGCAGGTAGATAATGCAAATTATGAGTGATGCACTACATGCTGTATAAACGACTTATTGTATTTAGACGTGCGATGGTGAGGCATTTGTATTGTATACTCGCTGCTTCGGTCATGGACTGTTACCATACGACAAAATGTGTCCTAAACATATGATGGGGATTTCTGTTAAAGAATTTTACAGTCAATAATGTCGTAGCCAACAATCTACGTTCATTTCGTTTAAGCCACTGTAGCTGAATGCACTGTACTGTAATACGGTGTTAGATTGCTCCTGCTTACGAAAGTCACAAATTAATCAAACACAGACATTTTGAGTACGTTGAACTTTTGTATTAGATTATTTATTTATTTATTCATTTATTTATTTATTTATTTATTTATTTATTTATTTATTTATTTATTTATTTATTTATTTAGCGTATGGCTTTCAGTGCCGGGAGTGTCCGAGGACGTGTTCGGATCGTCAGAGTATGTAGCTGCTTCTATGCGGACACCCATGGGGTGAGCTACAAGTACCGTTCAATTTCAAGTAGTTCCAAATTTAGCTTCCAGATGTCACTGACACCTAGTGGTGAACGTTGGAACTTGATAGAGCGTTTATAACGAAATATAACCTACAAATTTGTAGCTATAGGTTCTTTTTCATGCCATAAATAAGGAAGGCATACTGAAGGATTTTAACGCTCTTAAAAATCTGATGGCTTCGGCCGGAATTGAACCCGCGATCTTGGGAACAGCAGTTTAGCATGCTATCGAATACGCCACCGAAGCCGCTTGTATTTAGATTATGATATACTGCAGAGCAGTACTCTTTTAAACAGGATTTACCAACGACCGCACGAATCATTTTCGTATGGTCATCGGCATGTTTGAAATATTACGACGCAGTTGGTGAATAATCGAAACAGCTTTATTTATCGTTCGATGTATGCGTTCTGTCTAAGAAAATGTGGTATCCATTATTATAAGCCCCAAGTTGCTAACTGTTCGTTTGTGGCGAATAACTGAACTGAACCTCATGTCGACGGATTTGAATTCCACGGCTACTGTACACTTGGAGCATAAAAGCTCCTTTACATTAGCGGACTACATACAATAGCTTTTGTTGTTGTAGTCGTCGATTAATTGAGGGGGCTTGGCGACATCGTGGTCATGTATGCGTGTGGAAATTGTCTGATAGCCTGTGTTGTTGTGATGGCTGTATTATTGTGTGTATTTATAATTCAGATGGGGATTGGGAAGGAGATGGCCGTGGCTTTCAGTTAGGAACGATCCTGGCATGTACCAGGAGTAGAAGTGGGAAACTGCAGAAATCCACATCCAGTATGGCGGTGGTGGGAATTGAACCCACCACTTCTCAGATTTTCCAGAGTGTACCCCGTTACACAGACCAGAATAAAATTTCTTGGCAGAACCAGGAATCGACCCCCGACCTCCGGGTTGACAACCAAGAGTACCAGATGCTACACCACGAGGTGGTCTTAAAGGTTAGAACCTCCCATTAGGAAAGAATACGCGTGCCTTACAACTCTCATTACGGTAGTCTGTGGCTTTCGGAATGTTCAGAAGGAAGATAAAGAATAAGAAATAATGGGCGAGTAATTAGACACCAACAATAACAAGAGTTGATAAATCGAGGAAAGTATATTGACACAATACATGTTTATAAAGATTCAGAGTTCGAATAATTAAATGTGACTGGCCTGAACTTATCGAGTTTAAACTGCTGTCTTGAAATAGTTAAATGGCATAACATAACCTATAATACAACACCTAACTGTAACATAGTGATCATTTTTCACAGCATGTTAAGTGAAGTGGATTTGAGTGACGCGAAGTGGATTTGAGTAAAGTGAAGTGGATTGAATAGAATTGGATTGAATTGAATTGAATTAAATTGGCGCAGAGTGTTGTCCAGGCGGCCTCGGTGGCATAATTTGTAGCATTCTGAGCTTCTGTGCCTAAGCCGCGGGTTCAAAGCTGGCCGAAGTCGTCGGATTTTTTAAGATCGTTAAAAATCCCTAGGTATGCCTTCCTTCGGAGGGGAGGTAAAGCCGGCGGTCCCATGTCATAGATTTATGGCATTATTTATGTATTTATCTACTAGCAGAAGTACGTTCTTCGAACGGTGTTCGGTGCACCAGACAATATCAATTGAGCTACTGTTGCAATGGTTAGCGGTTTATCATTCCTTCATAAGTTTATCAGAACGAAGTTAGTTTTCTGGGAATATAACACACTGTTAATTTAAGGGCATTAAAATGTGGTTTTCGGAGACCCTTTATAGACTCCCCAATTTTGTGTTTCACATTGAGAAGCGCAACATATGCTTTGGTCGTCCTTCTAGGATAATTTTTATATTTCGCCTATTTTAGCATGTATTTTGAGAAGTTTTTCCCTATATCCACCCTTCTACTGTATGAAAAGTACGGTGAAGAGTTTTATAAATGATTAGTGTATTGACTCTCATGGTTACCATACCCAATTTTACGATGTACCAAGCATCCGAACACGAGTTATAGGCGTACATAAAGATACACAGAAAGACAGACATACAATTTTATTGTCTACAACATATCACCCAGATATCCAAATATGGGTATATCTACCACACAGTATCAAACAAAATCATCCTTACGATGAACCCGTATGTCGACAAAAAAAAAAGGATTAGTCAAAATATGCTCTCAAACTAAATTCACCTAACGTGTACATCCTGACGTGAAATAAAATTGAAAGCCTTGTAGACGAAACGCAATACACGTCACATAAAAACTGACCCTCTACGTTGTGTTAGGTCCCCATACACAGGAAGACCCCTTTCATAAATTATAAAGACTTGTGGTGCATGAAAATTCAGGTTCTTTAGCCTCAAATGACCCAAATTCCTAAAAGCCGCAAAAATATGCTGATTCAATTCAGGAATTTTTGAAAATAATGTTGGTGTTACCTTCTGTACTATATGTCGCACGCGAAAATTGCATGAAAAAATTCTAGGTTACACCTTGACCCCCTTAATTGCATTGATGAATTATACAGTCTACGTTGGTTCCGTGATAACCTTATAGCCATTTGCAAACTTTCACAGAAATGTAATAAATGGAGTGACATTGCTTCTTACAGAAATAGATGGCAAGTTGGATGCCACCTCTTGAGATAATGTTGCCATGGTTACCGATGTGCATTCCTTCATTAGTTTGTTAAATTAAATTAAATTAGTTTTCTGGGAATATTTCAGAAACTGTTGAATTTAGAGCCTTGTAATGTAGTTTTCGAGGACCCTTTAGGGCCCCCGAGTTTTGTTTCTGGCACCGAGGGGCTTTGTCTCGTCGTTGTACGCCATAATATAATACTGAAAATGATGAAAATCCACAGCCTGCTTCCAGTCTCCGACCGGGTCAGGAATGGAATAAATGAAGCCCCCATCTAGCGGCGAGGATATGAACTGGGCCGGCTGCCGAGGCCTGACGCACTCCTCTCGGGCAATGATTAAATGAATGACAGATGAAATGAAATGATAGTGGAGAGTGTTGCTGGAATGAAATTTTGACAGGGAAAACCGGAGTACCAGGAGAAAAACCTGTCTGCCTCCGTTTTGTCCAGCACAGATCTCACATGGAGTGACCGGGGTTTGAACCACGGACCCAGCGGTGAGAGGCCGGCGTGCTGCCGCCTAAGCCACGGAGGCTTCGCCATAATATAATACTAATACTAATAATATAATATAGGGATAGGCATATAATATACCTGCCGTACCACACCCGCAGGTGTAAATCACGTGAAAAAATTCTAGAGTACCCCTTGACTCCCTTAATCGCATTATACGTATTGATGAATTTTACAGCTTAATTTGGTTCCGTGATAACCTTCTAGCCGTTTGCAAACTTTCACAGTAATGTAATTAATGGAATTGCATTGCGTCTTACAGCAATAGATGGACCTCTGAGAATCTGTTGCCATGGTTACCGGATTGCATTTTATTAAATGAAATTATTTTACTGGGAATATCTCAAAAACGGTTGGTTTTAGGGCCTTAAAATGTTTTGTCTCTCACATTGAGGAGATGAAAATGAGCTTTGTCTCGTCCTTCTACGCCTATTTCAGCTTGTATTTTAAGGGGGTAGGCCCCCTTTTATGAGAGGTACGGAGAAGAGTTACATCAATGATTAGTGTCGTGCCTCGGATGGATATCTGTACCAAATTTTACGTTGATACACCCAGCCGTTTTCGAGTTATAAGGGACCAAAGTTGTCCACAGACAAACAGACAGACAAAAAAAAAATCGTGCGCATCCATCATAAAACAGTCTTAAACGCGTAAATAACTCAAATTTCCGTAGAAATTCAGAAAAGAACAGACAAACTTTCATTTATATATTATATAGAGATATACTGCACCGCTCGGTGTTGACCGTGTTTTATTGCACAAATTTAGGTTTTACTCGCTAACCGTTGGAGATACTCGAAAAGTAATAAGGACCTTTCGGATAGAAAATTAAATGTTAAAGCTCGTATATGCAGTCAAATGTTTGCTATTTCTTAGCGTTCTCTTTTATTTGAAATGGAAGTATGACATTTTGAAACCAAAGGTTGTAGTGACGTCACAAATGTGGGTTTTACTCGCTAACCGTTGGAAATACACGAAAAGTGATAAGGACCTTTGAGATAGAAAATTAAATGTTAAAGCTCGTGTAAGCAGTCAGAAGTTTGCTATTTCTTAGCGTTCTGTTTTTATTTTAAATGGAAGTATGAAATTTTGAAACCAAAGGGTGTAGCGACGTCACAAATGTGGGTTTTACTCGCTAACTGTTGGAGATACACGAAAAGTGATAAAGACCTTTCAGATAGGAAATTAAATTTTAAAGGTCATATGTTCCATCAAAAGTTTGTTATTTCTTAGCGTTCTCTTTTTATTTGATATGGAAATATGAAATTTTGAAACTAAAGGGTGTAGTGACGTTACTAAAATGGTCGCCATTATTTAATAGTGCAAAATATCGAAATTAAAAGTAACCTATATGTAAATCTGGTAAATCAGCTACATCCATGCAAAATTTCATTTAAATCGGACCAGTGGTTCTTGCGTTATTGAGTAACACACAGACAGACACACACCATCTCATTTTTTATCCATCTATCTATCTATCTATCTATCTATCTATCTATCTATCTATCTATCTATCTATCTATCTATCTATCGTATGGCTTTTAGTGCCGGGAGTGTCCGAGGACATGTTCGGCTCACCTGAGTCTGTAGCTGCTTCCAGCGGACACCCTTAGGGTAAGCTACAATTCCCGTTCAATTTCAAGTAGTTCCAACTTTCACTACCAGATATCAATGATAACTAGTGGTGAATGTTGCAACTTTGATAGAGCGTTCCGACCAAATCTAACCTAACAATTTAACTTCACAGATGTTTAGTCTGTGGAAGGATCTTTAACATGCCATAAATCTACGACATGGGACCACCGGCTTTACTTCCCCTCCGAAGGAAGCCATACTGAGGGACTTTTAACGCTCTTAAAAAAAATCCGACGACTTAGGACGGGTTTGAACCCGCGATGTTGGGCATAGGAGCTCAGCGTGCTACCAACTACGCCACCGAAGCCGCCTTTACGAAATTAAATACGTATCTATGTAGGCAGTATAATCCCGGCCGATATACTTGCTTCAAAGGATAAATAATAATTTACGTTTTGGAGTTGAGTGTGCCATGACTGACGGTATGTCCTCCTCACTCACACTTCTTAATTCTCGGAATCTCTCCACTTTATTGGAATTGCCTACCGTCTCAATCCCATGCGTCAAGCCAGATGGCTACATAATTAGTACTTGAACGTTATTCTCTGGTGCTGAACGGCCTGGAACATTGGCCACATGCCAGTGATCTGTAATCGGGTCCCGCATATTTATACCCGTTAGAAATACATTGGATCTGCCAATACAAATAGCAATAGTCATATATCATTCCACTATGGAGTGAATCAACCTACCCAGTTTTAAAATATAGCTTCACTTATGACTAATAACATCAGTTGGAAGAATATTGACAATAAATCGCTTTGACAGCACATTGATACTTCTAAATTGTACTGCCACAAATATTATAATGAAAATCCACAGCCTGTTTCCAGTCAACCGACCGGGTCAGGAATGAAATGAATGAAGCACCCATCTAGTGGCGAGGATACGAACTGTGCTGGTTACCGAAGCCTGTAGCACTCCTCTGGGGCAATGATTAAATGAATGGCAGATGAAATGAAATGATAGTGGGGAGTGTTGCTGGAATGAAATATTGGCAGGGAAAACCGGAGTACCTGGAGAGAAACCTGTCTGCCTCCACTTTATCCAGCACAAATCTCACATGGAGTGACCGGGATTAGAAACACGGACCCCAGCGGTGAGAAGCTGGCGTGCTACCGCCTACGTCACGGAGGCTACACAAATAATAATAATAATAATAATAATAATAAAGCCTTGCTAACCAGAGTTACTTGTCAACTAGATTCCCAACTAGGTGAATATCAGGCCGGTTTTCGTGCAAATAGATCATGCATAGAGCAAATACAGAACCTCAAGACAATCTTAAGGTACAAGAATTGCGGCAGACATCGATGGGTAGTCATACTAGTGGATTTCCAGAAGGCGTATGATTCAATAGACAGACAGACCCTCTTCTCCACTCTATGGGAATTAGGACTGGATGCGAAGACCACCAGACTAATCCAGGCTACACTGAAGACCACGACCTCCAAAGTCAAGTTCAGAGGTGAGCTCTCAGACTGCTTCTCTATCCAAACGGGAGTTAGACAAGGTGATGGCATTTCTTTTATTCTCTTCAATTGTGTACTTGGGAAGATTATCAGGGAATGGACTACCACGCTATCATGAGGAACAAGACTGCAAATTGGGTACAAGAAAGACAATCTCAATGTACCTTGCCTGGCCTTTGCCGACGACCTTACCTTGTTGGCGAACAACATAGAAGAAGCTGCCTCTATAACATAGCAGCTAAAACTGGCTTGAAGGTCAATATACAAAAAACAGTGTTCATGACAAATATAAAGGGAGCCCCATCTACTATTCTTGTGATAGACAACGCAATTCAAAAAGTTCCTGCAGTGAAGTACCTAGGGGAGTGGATTCCAGCAAACGAGAGTGAGACCTTAGCAATAGACACTTGATGCACGAAACTGGAAAGGGTCTACCACTCCTGTAAGAGTATCTACACATCCAAGTGCCTCTCTAAGAACCTTAAACTTCTACATTACAACTCAGTAGTAAGACCTTCCGTTCTATATGCCTCTGAGTGTCTCCTGATGAACCGGAAAGGCCCACTGAGGAAACTAGAGCTCAAGGAACGGAAAATACTTAAAACGATTTTATGACCAATAAGGGAAGAGGGTGGTACTTACAGGATCAGGCACAACAATGAGCTCTATGATCATCAAGATGATATCGTCACATCCATGAGGAAGAGACGATTAGCTTTCTACGGACATCTGACACGCATGGGTCCAGATAAACTTACCAGCCAGATCTTCACCACGACTGGAAGAGGGAAAGCATCCAAAAACAAATGGATCAACACAGTGAAGTCAACCTAGAGCAACTTGGAATTTCATCAAAAAACATACAGGATCGATCACAATTCCGACAGTTGATTCAACATGGTGTCTTTCCAGTGTCTGTCACCAGCAGGAAGAGTACAGGGACTACCAGACCGAAGTGGACACAGGAAAGAAAGCAGACACACAGCCAGAAGATGAAAGCTACCTGGGCTAAGAAGAAACATAAATTCCTTACAAGAAGTCAAAACGAGCCCCGCGGTCCTCAGTAGGCCCAAACGAAAAGAAGAAGAAGAAATACCGTTTGGTGGCTTCATTTTCAACTCTACGTTTTAATGTAAACTCTGGCCCAGCCACAAATAAATAAATAAATAAGTAAATAAATAGAGAAATAAATAAATAGAGAAATAAATAAATAAATAAATAAATAAATAAATAAATAGATAAATAAATGAATAGTGTGTACGTGATTTGCTTGCTTGTGGCAATGTAACGTGTTTTTCGAGGGGTTTTTATGCAACTGGCATAAGTCAGTAGGAAGCCATTCTATATTTATTTACGCGGCAAATTGTTCAGCCAAGATAATTTTTCATGTTAATTTATTATTATTATTAATTTATTATAATTATTATTAAGGTATTTTCGGAGCATTTTATAAAAATTATTAGCATTCAGATAGGTTTTCTATGTCTTAGAAAACGCTATCAAGCAAATTATTACGAACGACAATATCATAGAAAATTATGTGATTGCGGAATTTTACGGAGTTTTCGTCAGTTAGGGTATATCGAGAGACGTGACTCACTGGGAATTCAAGTACACGCTTAATCTTGTCGGAAAGCATGACGCAATCCTGGGTCGCAGCGTCAAGGAAAGGCGAATGTATGGAACGGAAAACGACTTCTCCCTCCTCCGAGTGTAATGAGCCAGAGTGGGGATCTAGCGCGTAGGCAGCAGCCAATCAGTGGAGACCACGCAAGCTAGAAGTCGGATGAAGAGTGGGGATGCGACGGGTGCATATATCGTTCAGTGTTCCGTGGAACGAGGACTATCTGTGTAGAACTTGCCGAGTATGGTGAACGCGGGAGTCGCTCCGATGTTCCGTGGAGTGGAGGACTAACTTTTGTAAAACCTAACCAGTGTGGTTGTACGAGTGTTTGGGTCCGATGTACGGACCATAGAATTATCTAATCTAGCAGAATATCATCATATATCGACGGAGATGACGACGTCCAGGAGACTGTGGGAAGCTCACAGCATCATCCAGTACGAGGGAAAGGCTTCGGCCATTTCCAGTGGTAAGCGCGAATGACGCAGAAATACGCAATCTCTCATTTCTCTTTGTTTTATATTTCATATTTCAATAACTTCATAGCTTGGGAATAAGAGTAAAATCAATAATTTATCAGACTCCGTTATCACGTAATTTTCTATCGGTAATATTCAAATCACAACGCTCCAATTTAAATTTTATACTTATTATTATTATTATTATTAATTTTGCTATACTTGTTTTATATAATAAATTCATTTCCTTTACAATGCAATCTTTGCTTTCAGTAGGTAGCATTAGATATAGACCAATTCCTTCTCCTGATACTATTGTTTGTTGGGTTAATGATCAAATCATACCACTATCTACTGCTACACTTGTCGCCGACAACTTGGGGCTGAAAACCTAATAACATTTGTGGAAGGAGAAGGGTATATATTTCTGTGCCTGTATTTTGGGGGTTATTTGTCTTTATCAGTGTATATCATTATGGGGGATGAGAAAGAAAGACAGATGAGGTTACGTAGTGGTCATCAACTGGAGAGTGATGATACGAGCAGTATGTCGAGTGATGGTAGTACCGGGGTAGCGGAGGTAAATCCCGATACTGAAACAGGGAGTGTAGGCGGCCAACCAGAATTAAAAACTTTACTTCTCGAGTTCATGTATCAGAACAAAGTTAGTAGTGATGCCTTAAATGCAAAATTAGAACAGAATAATGCAAAATTAGAACAAAACAGTAGGGAAAATAAAGAAAGTACAGAAGATTTAAATGCAAAATTAGAACAGAATAATGCAAAATTAGAACAGAATAATGCAAAATTAGAACAAAACAGTAGGGAAAATAAAGAAAGTACAGAAGCTTTAAATAAAAAATTAGAACAGAATAATGCAAAATTAGATAAGAACAACAAGGAAATTAGTGTGAAAATGGAGCAGATTAGAGGAGAAATCAGAGGAGTAATGGAAGAGAAGGTTAAAGAGATCATTGCAGATGTAGACAAGAAATTAGGAAAAGTACAGGAGGAGTTGGAAATTAGAATCAGTACACAGGCTGAAAATTTAAAAGAACTAGTGCAACTGGAAACACAGCAGGTCAAAAAGCAATTGGGGGGAGAAATTGACAAAATTCAGGTAGCAACTAAAGAGGTTAAGGAACAGCTGGGGGGTAGAATTGAGAAAGTCCACTCGCAAATAGTTGCAGAAGTAAATGATTTAAGAGAGAGTAATAGAGAGAGCATTAGCAAGATTGAGGAGAAACAAGCAAAGCTATATAATAAAGTAGAAGAATCAGAAGGAAACATTAAATTAACAGTAAACAGTATTGAGAGGAAGGCTGAGGAGAAAATCGCAGAATTAGAATTAAAATTGAAAGCTAGGATCAGGCAAGAAAATAGTCAGAATAGGCCAGTTTTTGTGAATAGCACACTCAGGGAGGTAGAACTGGGTAAGTTCAGCAATCGACAGGGGTGCCCAATGGAGTTCATGAACACTATAGAAAATAAATTCGGGGAGAGGTTGGAAAATGGTAGTATTGAGTGGTGCCAGGTAGTTGAAATTTTAGAACAAGTGTTTGTGGGGGAAACGAGGAATTGGTTTGCTGTCTACAGAGACAAGTTTACTGATATTAATGATTTTAAAATGAAATTCTGTGAATAGTTCTGGAATGAGGTTATTCAGTCGCAGCATCGTGAGGGAGTAGTGTGTGGTAAATATAACCCTAAAGGAAGCTCCACCATGACCGAATACTTTTTAGGGCAGGTATTAGTGTGTAAATATCTGGATGGCTTGAAGGAGGAAAGTGATGTGGTGAGGTTGCTACTTAGGCACTTTCCCTATAGGATCAAGGAGGCTGCTTGTATCCAGAATGTAAAGACAATATCACAAGTAGAAAATTTGTTAAGCACATTTGATGCACTAGGGAGAGGGGGTTATGAGGACAATTTCAATCGGAACCAGGGTAATAATAATAATAGACCTAATGAAGCCAGGCATCAAGAAGTTCAAGGGAATGGTGGCGAAGGAGCCAACGCTCAAAATAGAAATAATAATAATCAGCTAAATCAGAACAGAGGAAATGGCTATGGTAATCAGTAACAAGGGAGGAACAATGATTTCAGGGGAAATCAAGGGAGGAACAATGATTACAGGGGAAATCAAGGGAGAAACAATGATTTCAGGGGAAATCAAGGGAGAAATTATAATGACAATAATTACAACCAGAATAGGGGTCAAGGAAGAGGACAGCCTAGTGGTAGTAATATACAGCCAAACAATGACAACACAGCCCAGAACAACCAGACCAGTTCAGTAGTTAGTAGTACTACGGCCAGCTGTAGCGGTTCTTTAAACGCGAACCTGGCTGCGAAGTAAGGTCAGAATCTCAGTCTGTAGCATGCCCTGTCCATACAATTATACAGGAACCCTATGACCTAAATGTAAGAAATGAATTATTACATGAACTAAATGATGAAGATATTATTCAGGAAGTGGTTAGTAAGAGCCCCATAGTTAAATTTAACGTGTCCGAGGCGTACACAGATGTTTTAATTGATAGTGGTTGTATGAAGAGTTGCATAAGTAGTGCATTTTATGATAAAATGAAAGGAACTGGAGTAAATTTTGAGGAGATGCCAATTTAAAGCACTTTTGTTATCACAGCTGTTGGGAAGAGGTCTAAAGTAATTTCTAAGCAAGTTTTAGTAGACATTAAAATTAATAATCATGTAGAGAAGCAGATTTGCCTTGTAATTCCAAATTTTGTATTCAGTGTTATTTTGGGTTCAGAGTGGCTAAGTAGAGTGTCTGGTAACTTATGTTATGATGTAGGGAGTTTGAAATTTAAATGGGGAGATTCTGAAGTAGAAGTAGCGTTCAATGACCATATTCAGAGGAGTAGTATTGTAGGTGTGATTTGTACTTTAAATGAGATATCGCCAGCCGTAGAGCGGGGTTCTCCATGTTTTGTGGGCAGTGTGATTACGAACGGAAGTCTAGAGTACTCGTTACGTGATGCTGCATTTCAGGGTAATATAGAGGTGGAACAATGTGTTCGGCTCTATGATGTGTTATTGTGTAATAGGAGAGTTTTTGAGAATCGCATTGGTATGGCCAATTGCTATACCCATTCATTGAACGTTATTGATAGGTCAGTATTCACAGGACATAGATATCCTGTACCTTTCGCTTATCAGAGTGCAGTTGAGGCACACATTAACCAGATGCTTGAAGATGGGATTATTGAGCACTCTAACAGTCCATATGTTAATTCTTTGATCACGGTACCCAAGACCGACGGCACAGTTCGTATTCGTTTAGACGCTCGTTTGGTTAACAGTAGAATTAGTTCAGATCAGCTGAAATCTATGTCAATAGAGGAATTAATGCAAACATTTGAGGGGAAGAAGTATTTCACTTGTGTAGATTTGAGTTCCAGTTTTTGGCAAGTGCCACTTATGTACGAAGATAGACCATTTACAGCTTTTAGTCATAAATATAACCTTTATCAATTTTGTACAACACCTTATGGGTTAAAGAGTAGTTCAGCAGCTTTAATTAGGGATTTAAACATCGCATTAAGGGATGACACAGGAGAGTTTGTAACCATTTACATAGATGATATGGTAATTAGTTCACGCAGTTTTGAGGAGCATCTAGGTCATTTAGATATAGTTTTTCAGAAGTTAGATCAGGCAGGGTTCACTTTGAAGCTGTCTAAGTCGTCATTCTGTCAGTCAGAAGTGACATTTTTAGGTCATAGAGTGTCGAGTAGAGGTGTTACACCAGAAAAAAGTAGGGTTAGCATGTGTGGATAGTAGCAACAGGACATCGTTACAGACACTGAGAAATAGGCTAGGTAGAGCAACGTGATGACATTCATTTAAGGGAGCCACTTGCAAGGTTGGAAGCAGGTGACGCAGAAACATTTATAGTTTCCAAACGTATTGGATAAACAGCATATGTGCTGGAGAATAGTGAGGGAAACAGATTATACGGGACGTATAATATACATAGTCTCCGAAATTATGTGTCATAAAGTGAGGATGTTTAGCTGGCGAGCCAGCCTATCAAATGAGTAAGTGTGGTATTTGGTGCGTGGAAGATCTGGTCTTCCAGGCAGGCGTAGCAGAAGTCGCACAGGGGGGTAGTATGTAAGTAAATGAGAGTTTTTAAGGTACAGGGAAATATGACGGGATTGTCGGATGCTCTTGAGCACTAAAATGTCTCGATACACCAAGGCCAGAATTTGGTAGCGCTGGTGAATTCCCATTTGCCTCCTAGAGATGGGTGAGCGCTTGGACAGGGTATTTTTTCTTAAGGCGTCCACGAGGCAAAAGATGGGCCATCAGAATGCGAAACAGTCCTTCATGAAACTCATACATATCAGCACACGTGATTTCTGTTTACGGCCTCGCCATGTAAGATTTGTAAGTGTGTAATTTAAGGTAATTTGTACAAAGATATTATTTGTGTCAGGAGAACTGGTCTGTGTTGAGAACTAGTATTATGTAGAATATGGTCTACGGGAACTTAACAAGAAAGGGCGATTACGGCACAGAAATATTTGGTGTTATATGTAATGCGCATTTACTGTTTCTTTTTTTCAGAAGTCAATATTAATTTAATCTACTTTAAAGAGAGATTAAGTAGTATGGTCACGAGGCGCTGCCACAAGAGTGTGATCGTGTGCTCAGTGATAATTGAGATTAAATTTCACCATAAGGAAGGGACCTCCAGTGAAATTAGGAAGTTCTATGGAGATATAAATATATCAGAACACCTTCAATGCGTGTGATATGACATCATAAATACATAGTGCTCACACATTAATCATGTCTATTTCTCCAACATAGAGAAATTTGAGAGGCGGAAATATCCGAGGAACACTATTCTATATGTAAAACATTGGACTGGTTGCAAAGTGCAATCCATAGTGACAACAAACTTTGACGCAAAGTGCGTGAAGAAAAATTATGAGTGTATATATATCTGTAATTTAGGGTGATTTCATTTATGTAATATGTATTTTGGATGGGGATTATTAACGTGTCTGGGATAATCGGATAATGGACCGTCGTCACGGTAAATCATCCGATGATCCGAGGCGAATATGTAACGTGTTTTTCGAGGGGTTTTTATGCAACTGGCATAAGTCAGTAGGAAGCCATTCTATATTTATTTACGCGGCAAATTGTTCAGCCAAGATAATTTTTCATGTTAATTTATTATTATTATTAATTTATTATAATTATTATTAAGGTATTTTCGGAGCATTTTATAAAAATTATTAGCATTCAGATAGGTTTTCTATGTCTTAGAAAACGCTATCAAGCAAATTATTACGAACGACAATATCATAGAAAATTATGTGATTGCGGAATTTTACGGAGTTTTCGTCAGTTAGGGTATATCGAGAGACGTGACTCACTGGGAATTCAAGTACACGCTTAATCTTGTCGGAAAGCATGACGCAATCCTGGGTCGCAGCGTCAAGGAAAGGCGAATGTATGGAACGGAAAACGACTTCTCCCTCCCGCCGAGTGTAATGAGCCAGAGTGGGGATCTAGCGCGTAGGGAGCAGCCAATCAGTGGAGACCACGCAAGCTAGAAGTCGGATGAAGAGTGGGGATGCGACGGGTGCATATATCGTTCAGTGTTCCGTGGAACGAGGACTATCTGTGTAGAACTTGCCGAGTATGGTGAACGCGGGAGTCGCTCCGATGTTCCGTGGAGTGGAGGACTAAATTTTGTAAAACCTAACCAGTATGGTTGTACGAGTGTTTGGGTCCGATGTACGGACCATAGAATTATCTAATCTACCAGAATATCATCATATATCGACGGAGATGACGACGTCCAGGAGACTGTGGGAAGCTCACAGCATCATCCAGTACGAGGGAAAGGCTTCGGCCATTTCCAGTGGTAAGCGCGAATGACGCAGAAATACGCAATCTCGCATTTCTCTTTGTTTTATATTTCATATTTCAATAACTTCATAGCTTGGGAATAAGAGTAAAATCAATAATTTATCAGACTCCGTTATCACGTAATTTTCTATCGGTAATATTCAAATCACAACGCTCCAATTTAAATTTTATACTTATTATTATTAATTTTGCTATACTTGTTTTATATAATAAATTCATTTCTTTTACAATGCAATCTTTGCTTTCAGTAGGTAGCATTAGATATAGACCAATTCCTTCTCCTGATACAATTGTTTGTTGGGTTAATGATCAAATCATACCACGATCTGAGTGAATAGAGTCTTGAAGGTGTTCTGCCAGAGCTAGACGTTGTTAAATACAAATTTAGATTTCAACATTGCGTTGAGGTCTTGGCGCCCATTAAAACAACATAGCTTAGACAAAGGTAAACAGTTACATTTATCTCCCAACAGTTAGGGGCAGTCAAACCGTTACAATTGTCGCTACCAACATGGGGCATTAATAACCGCTACACTTGTTGCTCAAAGTGTGGGCTAGCAAAACTGCTACAGCAAGACTAGGAAATCAGATTTTTTCCTCGGACGTGAGATTAGCGTTGCTGCTGCTGCTGCTGAAGATGATGATGATGATAATTGTTGTTTAATGGGGCCTAACATCTAGGTTATCGGCCCCTAGCGTCGCTGTTGATCCACTGACAAAGTAGGACACTCTTGCTATTCTTAACTCTTGGAATGCTTGAAAACACACTGATTAGAGACTAACCTGACAAAATACGCACTCTCCCCTCCAACCTGTACCTTTCTCAACTCAGACCTTTGATTTCTACAGTATTTGTGAATCACCTCTCGCGAGCAGGGCCAATATTATGACAGTCGATGGAGAAGACACACCAAGTCCGCATTTAAATCTTAAAGAATTATTGAGGGTTCCCCTCAATGATCTTCTGATTCGTTTACATTTAAGGTAGGGTGGATGTACCATTAATCGGCACTGACCGAGTGATCGGCACTTTTGCGATTAAATGCCTATATCAAGGCTTTAACTGAATAGGTTTGCCATCTGCTGGGGTTTTCACAAACCTTAGGTACACGTGATTCATTCAAACTCCACTAGAGGCGCTTGTGTCGAAGGTGTTCTGCCACGTTGCCAGTTGAAGTGAACTCGGATGTGATGTCACTGTCGTTGCCTAACGTGCTTGTTAAGGAGTAGGACTTCAGTGTTCGTAACATCGGCGTGTTTTACAATGTAAGTACCGGTGAACTTTGAATTATTATGTTGCATGAGTAAGAACACATAGAACATGATTTTAATTATTTATATTATATTTTCGGTTAGTGCCGAATACTAGTTCAAAGAAAATCACAGCCGTACCGGTTATCGGCAGGTGTGCCGATAACTACTGCAACTGAGGCTTCCAGGAAGTACTCCTTTTCTTAATATATAGCTCCCGCATTATAACCCTCCGTTTGAAATATCAAAGAGAAATACATTGAGAACAGTTGAACTAGTAATCGGCATATACATTCTTCACTCAGTTTCTATTTATAGCTTGATAAAAGAAATGCCGAACACTAGGACATTTATGTGCCGATCATTCGATGCATTTAGAAAATCACGATTTCAGTGATTTTGAAGGAGTCCTAACTAACATTCCAAATGAAATTTCCCATCCAAGTGAGTGTGTGAATACTTCATACTCAGGAGGGACTATTGAAGAATTATCTGGGCACATATCCGATTTAGATAGGGGACTGTTTGAACAATCGGATAACTTCAACAGAGATTTACCACTTCGAATGTCAAAGAAGTTCTTGCTTCTAGAGTTTAACTCTGTTAAAGGATGAATCGATCCTTCTGTAACAAATCGTGAAGAATCCAAGTGCCATGCATCCACGTCAGCAAGTAGATTTATCCCTCTTTCTCGTTTTTTTAAATCATAGCAATGGAATAGTTTCAGAATCTGCAACCAGTGCAACTCAAGTTTCTGGAGATACATTGAATCATAATTCTCAAGCGGACAATATGATAGACGAAAGACCTACATGTTCAAATCAGGAGACAGCGTCGGATCAAACACTCGATAAGTGCAACACCAGAAATTTCTATGAGTTGGGTTCTAAACACCTGTCTACTCCACCTTCCACGTCTCACGTAGTTATGTCTCATTTTAAAAGCATACTTTTCTGGCCAAGAGATCAGCCAGTTCTGAAGAAGAGAAAGAAGGAGAAGATACCAGTAGTAGCAACATCTGTACAATGGATGAGATACTATCAAAAAAAGGAAGATGAAAAAATTAAAAAAAAAAAACTGAACTAGAGGAACGTAGAAAGAAAAGGGAGCAAGCAAAATCAAAAAAGGAAGAACAAGGAGAGGAAAAGAAAACTTTGCCTAAAATAGCAACTCGTAATAAAACGGTTTAGGAAGCAAACGATAAGGAAGCTGTACATCAAAATAACGTTCAAAAGAGAAGGAGTAGGGAAAAACCTTCGGATGTTGCAGAGGATTCATGGTATTGCGAAATATGTGAAGAAGACAAAACATTACCTATGATACAGTGCGTACAGTGCAAAACATGGTTTCAGGAA
This sequence comes from Meconema thalassinum, assembly GCA_946902985.2. Lineage (NCBI taxonomy): Eukaryota > Metazoa > Arthropoda > Insecta > Orthoptera > Tettigoniidae > Meconema > Meconema thalassinum. Next base: position 1,207,942,225 of record OX336388.2, read on the forward strand.
GAGTGCTGCAGAATGAATAAAAAAAAGGGTTCCCATGACATTCACATGCCACAGTTGTGTGAATGAAGAAACCTTTCAGTGTCAGTGTTTCTTATGGACGAAACGTACGCATAATTATAATATTATTACAAAGGTAAACATTGTTTTGATAGGCTTACTGTACTTAAGACCACAAATCTGTGTTGTAATGAAATGTGTCCTTGTGCGTGTTAATTAATGGTGCTTCAATAATAAACATACTGTTTCAATTTTTAGGGTGAAATTTTGTATTATTAAGGTAGAAATAAAATCTGTCCTGACTTAACAGCATTTTAGTTGCCACTGCCGATTAATGGTATACTTGAGTGTCGATAACCGGGTCTCAGCTTTTCTTGCGCTGCCGATCATCGGTACACAGGGTTCAACTGGTAAATTAAATTACTTTGAAATGAACGGATTGTACTTGCAAGCACTTGAATATATCCTTTCGAATACAAAGGTATGTATGTGCCATATCAACGTAAGTTGCAACCAGTATTGTAGATATTAAAGACTTTACACATGATGATGTAACACGGTTCGTCTTAAGGTGCCGATTAATGGTACACTTATATCACAATTCTATATTCAGCCTGATAAATACAAGCTTCATAGTGTGGCATGTCTCACTAACTCCTCTCTTTAAGCTAGTCTATTTTTCTTACGTCCTTCACTCCTAATATCCAGTGTCTGCCATCTAATATTTCTTTCCTGATCTTTCTTACTGAGGTCGATTCTTTTTATAGCTTCTTTTACCATTTCGGTGTTACAATCTCTGTCATTTGGGATTTCTCTTTCTGTGCGTTTGCTCATCTCCGCATATTCTGCCTTTTTCCGATGGTCGATTTCTGTTTCTAGTTTTAATTTGTCTCTCTTTTCAACCAGCTGTCTGGCACTTTATTTTGGCTTATTTCTCTTCCTGTCTTTTTCACCCCCATGGAGGATTCTTGAGCAGCCTTTGTGATGCACTTCCTCAGGTTATCATACATGCTCTTCCAGCCCTTGCAGGTTCTTCTTTAGTTCTTTCTGTGTACTGACTTCGGTTGATTCTTTCGGGGTTGAACCTTGGGTCTTAACGAATGGGCACCTTTTCTTTAGAGTAAGCATTTTCAGTCGAATCATTCTGTGATCCGTTTCTAGTTTCAGACCTTTGATCAGCTGAATATCTTGGACGCCCGCTTGTCTGTTTGCTAGTCTGAAGTCAACTTCATTCTAGTTTTTTCCACTTAGAGCTATCCATGTCCACCTACTACTGCTCGAGTCCCAACTCTATGAACTTGCGGGGTGAGGAGAAAAAGCAGGGAAGGGTCGGGCGTGAAGAGAAGGATCTGTCAACAGCCCACCGTGATATATGGTATTCCTTTCTATTCCAATACTGCTAACATTCGGCCGTTGCTCAAACCACTGTGGTGTTAGGAATGAGTGAGTGAGTCACCGACCAATGTATTTGGTTCTGTACTATGCATGGACCGAGAAACATCATCACTCGTCAACACCACTAATCATAGTCCGCGATGCACATTCCTCTTAGGTTCACGCAGCTTAGACCCGAGCAGTACCTGTTTTTTTTTTCTAAAAAAAAAAAGGTATTTACGACTTTTTATCCTTGCCTCTGTGCGAATTGTATGAGCTCGTCGTCTCTTTCATTCCTGGACCCGTAGCCGGTAGGCCCTATCGGCTCCTCTTCCTCAATTTCTTTGTTACCTATTTTACTAATTTAAGTTCCCCATTACAATGTTTCTATAAGATTTGTAATGGCTTAATGTGTCTTTTAGAAGGTCGTAGAAATGTTCGATTTCTTCCTCCGTACTACTGTAGCTTCTGTGGGAGCGAAGATTTGGATTATTGCGAGTGTATCTGTGTTTCATTTCAGGAAGAGATCTGAGAGATCCCTTTCACTTCTTGTATGCAATGTTTTAGTTTCTTATTTATTATGAATCCCACTCCTATTTGTCCTTTCGTTTCGTCTATCTAGCTGGATATAGTTTAACTGCGTCCAGTGTTTCAATGTTTTCTTGTTCATATTTGCTAACCTCAAAATCTGACTGTTACTTTTTGAAACTAAAATCATTAAACCAAGTGATGTTCTGGCGTAGTTGTAGCTGTTAAGCTTTATTTTCTCAGATATTTCATGATTTTACGTCACTTAGGCGTAGCTACTCTCGAAAAGCTGCGAGTTATAACACACCATATACAAAATATTTAAGTCAGTGTCTTATGCTTAATCTAATAGTGGGCACGAAGTTAGTTAGTTATTGTTGTTTTAAGGGGCGGAACTACGAGGTCATCTGCCCCTAATGGGCACGAAGACGTGTTGACTGCATCAGAAGTTATCATTTGATTGTTAGTATACAAAATGGCCCCAAAGCTCTCTCTATAAACTGATAAGTATAATACGCCATTGTAACGATACCGACAGCGGTGGCTACGCTCGCTAAAGCGCAGCGTTAGGCCATGGGGCCAAGCCCTCTGCTGACTCGGTAGACGCGTGGGTTCGAGCCCCACCGTCGGCCGTCCTTGAAATGGTTTTCCGTGGTTTCCCCATTTTCAACACCAGGCAAATGCTGGGACGGTACCTTCTGACAGGCCACGGCCGCTTCCTTCCAAATCCTTGCCCAGTTTCATTAATTCATCTTCATCCATTCCATCTCTCATCCCGACGTGCAGGTCGCCCACGGGCGTCGACTAGAAAGACCTGCACTCGGCCTCTCAGGAGGTCACACGACACAAAAAAAAACATCCGAGACAATCTGTTTAACATATGCTAACCTTGGTCTACCCTTACAGTTCATGTCCTCAAGCCATCTTTCCACAACTAAGTTTGCTATTCCTGGCGTCTTAGTATTTGTCCTACCAACCTATCACTTCTCTTCATTAGCATCACCAAAAACATATCTCCACGCCCACTCGTTTGAATACTTCATCATTTGTTACTCTACCCATCTGATCTTCATCATTCTCCTGTAACACCACACTTCAAACGCTTCAATTCTCCTCTTTTCTGCTGCGTCAACAGTTTCACTTTCATAGTATGCCTTTCTTCGGAGGGGAAGTAAAGCCGGCGGTCCCATGTCATAGATTTATGGCATGAAAAAGAACCTTTCACTAATTACACTTGTGTGAAGCCAAAATTTGTAGGTTAGAATTGATAGCGCTATATTAGTTCCAACGTTCGTCGCCAGGTGCTGGCTGCAATGGTAACTAGTAACCACGTTCGCTGCTAGGTGTCGTTGACGGTAGCATTTGGTATCGAAAGTAGGAATTACTTGAAAATTGATCTTATGCAGTCCCTACCTGAATCACAGTTAACACTCACTAATACAGCTATCACAATTAACACCGATTATCAGACAAAAGGAAGATTGTAGTTTTACGTGACCGTTAATCGCGAGATCATAAGCCACCGGACCTCCTTTTTACGTGGAATCCGAACCATAGGACATGGCATTTAACGTTGAAAATCTCACTTGCATTGAACGGGAATCGAACCCGGTCTGCCGTGGTGAGAGGCCAACAGCTTGACCACTGCGCCACCACGCCCTGATTACGAGACAGATTCTACATACACACAAAGTACACGGGGCTACATGACCACATTATCGCAGCCCCTAAACTAAGGAGCCAACCACCAACCAGAGTTTCACTTCCATAGAATGCTACGCTCCAGAGAAAGGCTTTCAAAAATGACTTCCTAATATCAAATCTATATTCGATGTCAACAGATTTCCTTTCTGTAGAAATGCCTTCCTTGCCTGAGCCAAATTACTTTTTATATCCTCTTTGCTTCGTCCATCACTGGTTATTTTTCTTTCCAAGTCTAGATAGCGGCGTTCTGCTGTGTACTTGATCTTTAGAGCTCAGCGGTAGGAGCGGGGTGTAGGACGGTGCGGGGGACGTGTTGAATACTTCCCTATCTGAGAACATTGACATGCGTGACAGTAGATTCGCACAATCAGACATAGACACGCTCAACGTGGCAAATGTTTTATGCTGTAGTAGTATACCCGGGGTGTGGGATGGGGAAGTACAGAGCTAACTACCGGTAACTATAGCAGAAGTCTCCCCCGATTAATGTAAAGAATATGGAGGATTTAAAAAAAGACGAAGGATACCTACTCTGTAAAGAGTAAATTCAATGATTCTTGGAAAGTATATGTACCTGGAACATCGTTGACAGAGAAATTGAGTAAGAAAGATGTCCGTTTCAGAAAAAATCGATGTAGTTTTATAAAGACACCTTTTGTGAAACTCTAGTTAGTTATTGTTGTTTAAGGGGCGGAACAGCGAGGTCTTGTTAAACTCTCAGTGTAAGATTAGTTAGTTATTGAGGAATCTGCCTCTACAGTAGGCTTACAAGGTTATAGCCTAAACCATTTTCTGAGTAGATGGTCAATGTAAAATATCACATATATAATAGTTGGAACCTGACCATCTCGTGGTGTAGCAGCTAGCGTTCTTGGCTGTCACCCCCGAAGGTCCACCTTCGATTCCCGACTCTGTCAAAAATTTTAATTTTGGTGTGAGAGCTGGAACGGGTTACCTCATCCTCGTGAGTAAAAACTGAGAAGAGGAGGGTTAAATTTCCATCTCAGCCATCCTAGAAGTGGTTTTCCATGGTACCTAACATAAGGCCACGGCCGTCTCCTTCTCAATCCTATCCCAGTTTACAAATACACACACTAGTACATAGGTTACCACACAAATTCCACACACAAAATACACGGGGCTATATGACTACGATGTCGCAGCCCCTAAAAAAAGCAACAACTACATAATTGCAACCAGATATTTTGGTGTTTTTGAAATTCTCGCTACATCACTGATCAGTATTTAGACCGACCTTGTTTTATGGAAGTGTGAGCTGGGTAGATTCAGGATATCTGATACATAAGCTATGGTTGGTTGGTTCTTAAGTTTAGGGGCTGCGACAACGCGGTCTCGTAGGCCCGTGTACTTTGGGTGTGTGTAGAATCTGTCTGATAACCGGTGTTAATTGTGATGACTGTATTAGTGTGTGTTATCTGTTTTTTTTTTTAATTTAAGTACTGCAACTTAGAATTTTTCAAATAGTTCCTACTTTTGCCGCCAAGCGCCACCGTCAACGACAACTAGGCCAAGTTCAGAACGTAGCTACCAGACGCCACCGCAGTCGGCACTTGGCAACGTACGTAGAAACCTAAGAGCTTTGTTTACATTCTTAACCTATCCAATTTAGCTTCACACAGGTGCAATTAGTGGAAGGTTCTTTAACATGCCATAAATCTATGACATGGGACCGCTGGCTTTACTTCCCCTCCGAAGGAAGGCATACTGAGGGATTTTTAACGCTCTTAAAATCCGACGGCTTCGGCCGGGTTTGAACCCGCTATCTTGGGCATAGAAGCTCAGCATATACATAAGCTAGAGGTAACTGATATGAAGGTAGCACGAATGCTAGGATAAATAGATGGGAGCAATGACAGGAGGGTACTAACATTAAGTTAGAAATGAACACGCTAGATAAAGCTGTTTGTATGAGTCGACTCAGATGTATTATTTTCAGGGATTAATAGGTCCGGAATAAGTTCTTGAAAATGTCTTGGTTTTAGCGCAACGGTTACGTGAGTGTAGTTTGTAGGCTACTGCTGGAACAAATGTGTCCAGCTCTTTGTTTGATCTTCTAGTCAAGTGCATCTGTCATCAAGGACGAGAAGAGAAAGAAGCAACAGCCTTGTGCTGTCAACTCAACAGGTCAGACATTTTGTATACAAAAACTTGCCACAGAGTTTTGCGTGAAACGAGCAACTTGACAGTGTAGTTTGTACAGGGTGATTCTTGATGTAGTTTACAACTTCAATAATGTGTAATTATTTATTGGAACCACTTACAGACTTGGTTTGTATGTCATTATATTGCAAAACACTTCACGTTTAGACTCGCGTAGTTTGTAGTTGCACAGTTGTGCGCCACGCGCGACGCCTGCCACTTGTTCGAAATGACGTCTTTCACTGAAGCGGAAAGAGCGAAGTGCGTGTTCTGGTTTGAAGAAACCAAGTCAGCAACTAGTTTCGCACAGAATTTGGCAAAGACCCACCCAGCAGACCAACAATGTACAAATGGCACCAGACATTTATCGAAACAGGTTGTTCTGTGCGACACACAAAGGCTCCAGGCCGCGCACCTGTGACTGGCGATGTGGTGGAAACAGGGAGAAGTTCGTCTGCAGTCCAGAAAAATCAACACGGCGTCTGTCACTCGAAACTGGTATCCCTCAGAACGTTTTTATACTGTCCCTCAGAACGTTTTTATACTGTTTCGAGATTTTAAAAAAAGTACAGACCTTTATTCTTTGCTGAGAGAACCATCACCAGCATCATGTATCTGGATATGCTAGAGAACTTCCTTATTCCACAGTTGGAGTAAAAAGGACCACGATGGGTGCATGTGTTGGCAACATGATGGCACCCCACCACACTACCTGTCAGACGTCAGGGAATTCCTTGATCAACGTTTCCCAGTTAAGTGGATAGGTCGTGGTGGACCAATTACCTGGCCGCCACGGTCTCCAGATTACACACCACTGGCTTTGTGAAAGATACGGTGTACATCCCTCCCCTACCTGCAAATCTCGATAAACTGAGACATTGTATCACAACAGACATCGCTTCTATTACCCTGCAAATGCTGGTTCATACGTGGTGGGAAATCGACTTCCGTTGGGATGTGTCGAGATTGACAAATGGTGCACACGTTGAGCCATAATGAATTTGTCAAAACATTCTTGAAGTGTTTTGCTATGTAATGACATATAAACCAAGTCTGTAAGTGGTTCCAATAAATAATTACACATTATTGAAGTTGTAAACTACATCAAGAATTACCCTGTACAATATTCCTTCTCACGCCACACTACAGAAACTAAAGAAAAGTGCCTTTTACTTGTTTGTTCTTCTGATTCCATTCCGAATAATAAGTAAATAAATAAATAAAAAAATAAATGAATGAATGAATAAATGTTTAAATGAGTAAAAGGCTTAATGTCATTTTACCTACAGTGTTATTTCTTAGGTAACAAACAAATGTCACATAAATGATGATGTGCTGCAAAATAAGGACTCCGGGCTTAATTTCTTATCATAACGTAAGATGACGAGTAACTGATGAGTTGATGACTATTGAGAGCAGCATTTCAGGAACTATTGTCCATGGACCACACGCAATCCTCAAAATTGAAGTACCTATACAATCAAGTATTAGCAAAGAAAGAAGGAAGGAAGGAAGGAAGCTTGCTGTTTTATATATAATTTTATTAATGCAGCCAATTACCATGTACTTTTCTTTTCAGGACGGGTCTGGGAAGGGATATTGGAAGGAAATCGGCCGTGGACTTATTGAAAGGACCCGTCTCTGCATTTGCCTGGTGGTGAAAATGGGAAACCATGAAAACCATTTTCAGGACGGCCGAGGTGGGATTTGAACCCTCGCTCTCCTGATGCCAGCGAGGCACGAAGGTAGTGCGTTAGCGCTCTCGGCCACCGCGGCCGGTAGCTTGTTGTTTTAGGTGACCGTTAATCTCGTTGATTCAAGTCTGATACAAGTTATCAAACAAGTTCAACACACATCTAAATACACGGGGCTGTTGCCCTAGACAGCCCAAGCCCCTCAACAACAACAAACCTATTTAAAGAACCCGAGGTTATTCTTGGAGAACGTCTGATAGACAACTGTGTAATTGTAACCTTACATGACAACGTTAGATGCAGTTTGGGTCTACTTTCAGTGGATGGAGAGACAAGTGCGTCAAGCGATATACTATATGGGATCTTCCTCAAATAATTGTCTCACTACCACAAAAACTGAAGTGACCGCTGCCTGGAACGTAACGCAACGCATCAAACTGCGCGTTTGGAGAACAAAAACAACAAAAGCATCTTGTTATAGCGTACACTTGGCCTTGGAGATCTTGGGTAATGAGCACGCCCTGCACATCAATTAACATGACACATATACTGTGACTTGAGTCATTTATCTGCCTAGAGTTTTCAGTTCAGGCACGTAGGCGTAGTGTCCAGCCTGGCTGTACAGTGTGAAGGTAAGCACAATTCTACCAGCGTACTATTTATAAGAGTTTAGCTCCAACTATTCCTCAATTGCCTTGCTCATGTTCAAATAAAGTGCTTGTTTCGGCTTAGAGTTGCAGACAGATCGCCGACAAGAAGCATTCCACAGATCTGTAGCACACGAACCTATTCTTTTTCCGCGCCATAAAGGCTCTTAGCTCGAAATCTTCCGATTCCCGATGGAATATATATTCTTTCCTCCGCTTCAAACAATGTGTTAAGTTGAATATATCGTCTATTTTCATCCAGACGAGTGATAAGAAAATTTTGGTGAGTGTTCACACATGCGGCAACTCCATCCCATCTAGTGCCGATGTCGCAAAGAGTGGAAGCCTCTACCTTCCACTACTCCCAGGGCCTCCATGGCCTGTACGGAGTTGGCTTTGCTTTGTTCACACATGCGGTGTTACAGCCATTCAAGCTCCAGTCCCGTTCACCAACATTATCTCCTCACTATAGAGGTACGAGGCCTGTTTGCCATCTCTTGATGAATACAGTACATTTGCATTTGTCAGTTGGCACAGGCTAGAGTAAAAGGTGGCTTTTCACCGATGTCTCAGTCTCACTCATGGCTGTGATTATATGGAAGCTACTGAGGTATGGGTGGTGCTTAGTAATGGTATTCAGGGCACAGTCAGTGCCTGTCAATGCTGTGAAAGGTTCTACTCATAGGGTTAGGACTACTGTTCTGACTCAGTGAGGAAAGCAATGGCAAACTACCTCACTCCTCTTCTTGCCTAGAACGCCTCAATATAGCACTGCCTTGGGTTTTTGTGGGTATCTACTCACATAACGTAACGGCGGTGCTTTTGAGGATCCAACCAGCCTTCGGGCTGACTACCTAACAACAAATAGAGGTACGATCAGATTGGAGCCCTTAGTTCCTTCATATGTGGGACGTAGTGCAAGTGGGGTCCAGACAGGGTGGGCTTGGCACACAAAGGCGAAACTCCACAACAGGCACAACAAAAACCTATAAGATCTGGAGTTAAATTTCTTAGTTGTGAAAGTCAATATTCAGATCCTACAGTTAAGTGGCAAGGACAGGTCTTTACATTCGCATTGTTTAGTTAACTGCTGGACTTTCCCAACCTGCGGAGGAAGAAGGGGTTGCGCTCCAGCTCCCCACTACCAATACTGCAACTCGACCTTGAGGCTTCACCACTTGCCTGTCTTCCGTACAGACTGTTAAGAATAAAGGAAGACAGAGACCGTTTTTGGGTGTTATTGTATGTTTGGTAGTGTTTTGTAGAGCTATTTGTCTTCAAGTGATCGAAGCCATTTTTCAGTGTTGCCTAGTTCTATTAAAGTAAGCTTTCCAGTCGGTCAATAGAAATTGTGTCCAATTACATTAGGCGGGATATAAGTATTTATATACACTAGACTGAAAGAAACATTACATAATATATTTATCACAAAATAACACGCTGTTATTTACAAAAATAGGGGGTACTTAATTGGATTGCTTTCCCACCTAATGTAATGGGGCACAATTTCTATTTTGTCAAGTATATTTTGATCTGATGATGCTCACTCGGCAAGCGAAACATAATCTTACCTTAGTTTTATTTATATCTATATTGAACCCTTTACCCTATGTTGGTTAAATGATTCTACTTTTTATTTCTTCAATTAATAAATATTTCAACCAGCATCATGAAAGTAGCCAGACAGTGATGAGGAAATTTCAAGCATTTGTTGGAGACAGTAGGGACATACCTGCATCAGTTTAACAAAAGGCTAAATACGTGAGCTATGAAAAGAAATAGCAGAGCGATGTATCACAGGGACAGGTGTGGCTACCTCAATTTTAGAAGCGACGCGCGGTGAGACATGGTTCTGGTATGTTCATTGTGATATTCGCGCCTAGAAGAAATATGATGCAGTAACGTGAATGGCTGATGAAGAAAATAGACACTCCCAAGACGCCAAATTACAAGAAATGGAGAACCAATGAGAAGAGAATGCCTACTTGCGCGCCAACTCTGGCTGGGGTACGCGGTGGCTAGCATTCACGCGGGAAATCGCCTAGACAAAATCTCTACGATCGATTCTAGGATTAATGGGCATATTCTTGACCTGTGCAATATTACGAGTTCAGTGATATCTATTTCATTCCTGTATCACAATTATTTCGAGAAATTTTTACATAAAATCCCCCTCCATCTAGACCCAAGGGCCAGTTCATTTATAAGTGTGTCGAAGAGCCAAGACATTGACTTTTATTCTGTGTGTCGAAGACACAAGAGATACTTTTCATTCCGTGTGTCTAGGAGACATTGACTTTTATTCCGTGTGTTGAGGACACACTATTATTATTCTGTGCGTCTACGAACGTAGACTTGTATTTTTGTGTCGAGGACACAGGAGATTCATTGAAAAGTGGTAAAATCAGTGATAGATAGTCTTAGTACTATAGTTATAGGGACAGTAGCGTCGAGAATTCGCCAACGAACAGTGACAGGGAATTTAGTACCTGAACAAGCGAATTTAGTAGTCAGGCATAAAGTGTATATTAACCTAATTTTTGTATCAGCGCAAGGATGACATCGATGAATGCAGAAGAAGTGTGGAAGTCTCAACAGTCCGTCCAGATGGCTGCTATGAGATAAAAGATCATCCAGTTGGGGAATGGCATCTGATGTTCTTTGACGGGTGACTACAACACGAGATGAGTACAAATAATATTTTATTATTTATTAAATTAACTTATGGTTTATGGGACATATTTTTGTAAATACTTTGCTTGTGTGATTTAATGTAGTATATTTTGTTTGATCTGGCACACTTTTGTTTGGAAGCAGCTCGCACAATGGTAGTTAATGGAAGGTTCTTTTCTTTGTGTTGTGTTAACTAACGTATCTATGTGAACGGCCGTGTTCGCCTAGGTTACGAAATGCGGTTAAAAACGTCTCTCGGAGATATGTCGTGTTTCAGAAGTAGGACTGAATTAATCTAATTATATAGTAGATTGGAGGGTAATTAAATGTTATTGAAAATTATTATTGATCAGATTCAGTGTGATTATTGCCTTTGGAGCAATGTAATTTGTGACGAAGAGTACTCAGCTCTATCGTAGGTTTTAAATATTGTGTTAAATGTTTGCGAGCTTTAATTCAGCAGACCCATGTGAAAGGTGTTATGTCAGTCCCAGATGTGTGTACTGTGAGTATATTGTTGTGGTATTACAAGCGGGAACTTCAGCAGAGACTGATTTCTGTCAGCTTGGTACCAGATTCATATTATATCCTTGCGAGGACAATTATGGATATGTGATTATTGTCTGACCATATGTTGAGGGGGAGGAGATGTTAGCGGCTGTTGATTCCTTGAGATAACAGTTCCGCTGGTCGGCTATTTATATACACTGGATGGGGGACATGACTGGTATTGTGGAAAGGGGTGAGTTGTTGTCACAAGGGCTGACTGAGTTTCGCAAGCAGAGCTCATTAAAGTGGAGTGCACGTCTGGTTCCCAATTACTTGAAAATAAATATAAATGTGAGAAACAGATCAATGGTAAAATTGTTTAAATAAATGGGAGTTGCCTACGAAACACGATTACCTTCGAAGCGTTTCATTAACATGCAGTTTTGTTAATATAAAGTAATCTTAACCACTCAGGTTGTTTGTTGTTGTTGGTTTATTCTTTGTTTATTGTACATGTCAGTGACCCGTGAGTCACGTGCGGCGCTGTGTTTCCTTGTTGTTGAGCATCCGGCCATGGTGGGAGCTCATTTGGATAAGTGTGTCACCACACTAATAAGGGTCTCAGAGAGATGCCTGTAAATAGTAGAGTTGTAATATGTGTGTCAGAATTAGATTTAAGGATTTTTATTAATGTTATGCCCATAGCCATAAAAGTTGATTTTACGAGATGATTGTTCGTGAGCACCGTGGCTGTTAACCCGTTGTGAACGAATGATCATCCAAGTACTCACTTCTCGTAGATAGTCACCACGCGAACATAAATCACATGCAAGATAGTGGAACTTGGATCCACATTTTATTAGAAAAGGGGAGATCTGTCTGACTCCTCAATGTAATAAATATTCCTGTCAGGGAGAAATTCAGGGAGGATTTTGTTTATTATTGTTTGTTTTATTCTTTTGCACAAATTAATTATTAAATCTAGTTATTATCTTACGTTTTGTCTCCTTTCTTTCTTAGTTATAGTTTTCATCCTATAACCCTTGCCTCAGAAAAGCACGTAGTTTGGCGGACCTAAACACCACACTATGAACTGAACGCGACCCCTTGATCTAAGATTCTTGCATAAAACTGCTATTCTGAAGGGTTCATAGGTGAAAACTGGCGGCCAACGGTGGGGCTATTCACTGTGGTGTAACGGGGAGATTACACATGTCAATAGTGGCGTATTTGAGTAAAACTGGCATGCCGCAAGTGCAGGCAGATATGACAGTATTTAATCACCGGGAAGTGATATTTTATTAAAAGTAGTTGAGGCGAAGTGGATACCGCCAAATGTGTGAAAGATAAATTAAAATCAGGAGTTTGCAAAGTAAAATACGGTTCACGTTGTTGTCCTTTAAATTAAAGTAAAATTAAGATGTGATACCGGGCGCCCAATGATAAAGTTAAAACTAGATTTGTGTAGAAAGTCAAACTCATGGAAATATTAGGAGGCTGTAGCCTAAAATGACAATTAATACTTTGTTAATTAGTCAGTGTTAATATCAGATCAGGATAACTGTTTAATGACTAAATATGTGCTTGGGGTTAAAATTAAATTGAGTAAAACTAGAACTACTCAGAGATGCAATCAACTAATGGGATTAAAGGTAAAAATAAATGAACTGAGTAGGATAAAGAAATTAAATGTGCATTGGATTTATGTGCGTGTCAAAGGGCATTGGCGTATGCCATTTCCCATATGTCTCATATATATTGTAAAACATGGCAACGGTGGCGCAGATCCAGGAGATCATTGAAAGTGCAGCGAGGAGAACGCAGGAATTGTTGGATACTAAACTAGCAGAACAGAGTCAATCTATAAACACTAGTATGGTAGAGCAAAGTGAAGCGTTGAATACAAAATTATCTGAACAAATAAACACTAGTATGGTAGAGCAAAGTGAAGCGTTGAACACAAAATTATCTGAACAAATAAATACTAAACTGTCAGAACAAAGTGAATCGCTAAATACTAAACTGTTAGAGCAAAGTGAATCGCTAAATACTAAACTGTTAGAGCAAAGTGAATCGCTAAATACGAAAATGTCAGAACAAAGTGAATCGCTAAATACTAAACTGTCAGAACAAAGTAAATCGCTAAATACTAAACTGTTAGAACAAAGTGAATCATTGCGGACACAGTTAAATAACAGTAGAATTGAGCAAAATGAATATCAGGCGGAACAAGCTAGGTTATTAAAGAGTGAAATTAATGACACTATAAATTCACAGTTAGAGGCGCAAAATAATAAAAACACGAACCAATTAGCTTCGTTAACCGCAGAGATGAAAGAGCACACAAACCAACAGATGATATTACTGGCCCTTGATGTAAGCAAAAATAATGAGAAACAATTAGAGCAGATTAAACAAATGGAGAGTATTTTCGATAAAAAACTTAGCATTCTCGATGAAACGGTGTTAGCTAAATTAGAGCAGATTGAAATAGCATGCACAATGAATACAAGCGAGGTCAAAATAGCCCAGGATAAGTTGGAATGTCGATTTAAGGAGATGGAGAAAAGTGGCAGGGTCATTCAACAACAAATATCAGCAGTAGATGAGAACATATCAGGCATAATTAAAGATATGGACCGTCTAGAGATAAAATCAGCGGAACAGTGGAAAAGCCTAGAAACGGAACAAGAACAATTTAAGAGTACATTAGACGAAAGGCTGAGCCAGATAGAAAATAATCAGGATGAAAGTAAGAGCCAAATTGAAGAAAAAATAAGCACGATTAAAGAACAGATCAGGAAAGATTGGAAGAAAATGAATATTGATTCTAGAGAGGAAAGATCCACCATTATTAAAACAGTAGGCGAAAACCACACTTGTATTCAAGCTTTGGAGCAAGAGGTAAAAAATAGACTTAAAGAACAGACAGACAGGATCATTAAAGCCAAACTTCGCTCATTAGAACAATCGTCTATATTTAAAACGGGAGCATTGAAAGACAAGCAGGATGACTCACATAGTCCCCAACCCAGCATAGCAGGAAGTCAGAATCAAGCAGAGAGCCCATTAACAACAAACACGGAAGGATTTCGTAAGAACGTAGATAGAAGCTCAACACCACAGGACGGTCATCAGCCCACACAGCTTATTTAAGTAATTCGCTCAAATGACTACAAACCACAGAAATACACCGAAAATTCAGGGGTAACACCTAAGGCCTTTATCAAAGAGATTGAAGACCATTTTAATGACACTGGGGTACCTGAAGCACGTAGATTGAGAATGATGGAGAGATTTTTATCAGGGAATGTTCTCACCTGGTTTTTAAGTTTCAAATACACATTTGGAACCATGTCAGACTTTAACTTAGCGTTTCTGCGCAAATACTGGTCTCCCGCCATACAGCAGAGTTTAAGAATGGAGCTTTACTCTAGAAAATACCAAACTACCCAGCAGACAAAATACTCAGATTTCTTTAACATGCAAATGCTAAAATTTCGCGATCTGGATTACCCATTAAACGAATCAGATTTGGTGATGACAATAGCAAGGCAAATGCCAGTTAATGTACAGCAAGTGCTAGTAGCAGCAAACGTCAGTACGGCCCTACATGCAGAGCAGATATTACGGCAAATAGATGAGACCACATCTCATAGTCATTTTAGAGGAGGAAGACAGCTGGAATTAGTCAACACTACAGAGGTCGTAAAGACAAAACAGGGAAATACTAAAACGCAGGGTACTAATACGAGCACCTCCACACCTAGGCGAAACCAGGAAGAAGGGGAAAACAGACCATATCAGCGTAACGAAAATTACTACAACAATAGATACCAGGGCAACAATAGATACCAACAGAGAGGATATCAACAATGGCGTGATAATCGAAGGAATGACAGGCCTTATGGAAGATACGGTGATTATAATGCCAATCAACGATGGAAAGGAAGGAGAGATCAAAATCAAGGAGATCAACGTAACTATCGAGATGACTGGGATGATAGGCACGCTCAATCAAAAAATTACTTAGAGGAGTTACACGCTAATCAAGGTGGAGAACTAGGAAGATGGGAAAAGGCCATTGGGAACAGAAAGAACCCAGATACACATACTGAGGAAGCTGGAAGTCTACTGAGACAAGAGGAATATCAAGGACATGAGCGACAGAAGGATGATGGGAGTCGAAATGGAGCTAAAAAAAAATGTTAATTTTGGATCAAGGAGGGAGTGATGCCAAATCCAGCTAAGATTGATGCGATAAAGAATTTCCCTACACCAATGAGAGTCAAGCACATTCGGGCTTTCTTAGGCGTAACGGGATTCTTTAAAGAAAACTGTCCAGGTTATACGGAGACTGTAGCTCCAATGCAAGAAATGTTAAAGAAAGATAACAAATGGTCATGGAACGCGGAATGTGAGAAGGCATTCCAAGCAACAAAACAGCTATTGGAAAACTGCATTAAATTAGGCTATCCCAATTTCAAGCTCAAATTCATAATCCAAGCGGATGCTTCACTAATTGGGATAGGTGCTATGCTCTACCAAGAGGATCCAGCGAACCTGCAGCACAAAACATATTTGGCATTTGTCAGCCGAAAATTGCGTAAGCACGAGCGCAATTATACTGTAACCGAGCTAGAATTGTTGACCATCCTTCATGCGCTCCAACAATGGAAACGAATAATCTATGGTTACCCTATTGTTGTCAGGACTGACCACAAGGCACTAACATTCTTGTTTAAGACGTCAATGGCAAGCGAACGTGTGACACGTTGGTCTATATACATTCAGCAGTTCAGCATTGAAATTGAACATTGTCCAGGGAAGATGAACGTGATACCGGATGCACTCAGCAGGAACCCAGAGCCTGATAATGAAGAAACAGCGATGGTACAACACTTGGAGTTAACACCGAAGGACCGGGAATTCTTGGAGGAGTTACGTGAGATACAGCTAGAACAGGAAGCGGAACCATGGATGATGCTATTAATTAATTACTTCAAAAAGCAACTACCTACAGGAACACCTGCATTTCGAGAAGCGAAAGCCAAAGAAGGAAGATATGTTTATGTCAACAATTTGCTGCACAAATGGGTAGATAATGACCACACCAAGTTACGCATATTAGTACCTGCATCGTTACAACGAGGATTGACATGGCATACGCACGAAAGTTACGGTCACGTGGGCTTAGACAAGTGCGAAGCGACAATAGGAGAGACATTTACATGGCCACGTATGAGAACAACAATATGTGACGTCATTACAACTTGTGACCCGTGTCAGAGAACAAAGCCAAATAATTATTTACTGAGGCAATATCCTAGACCATTGCTACCTCAAAAACCATGTGAGCTACTGGCGGTGGACTGTCTTGGTCCAATTCCTAAGGGAAGGAGAGGTTGCCGTCATTTGCTGGTGTGCATCGATGTATTTTCTAAGTTTGTAGTACTATGCCCTATTCAGAAAACAACATCGAAGCAGGTACTCAGTCGCATTCGTAATAGAGTTATTCCAACCCTTGGAAAACCAGAGTTTATATTATCAGATCACGGCAGTTATTTCACAAGCGCCGAATTCAAGAAAGGAATGGAAGACATGGGTATAAAACATGTTTTAAGCAGTATCCGACATGCCCAAGCTAATCCAAGCGAGAGAGTAATTAAATCTGTAACTGCATATTTGAGAATCTTCATTCCGAACGAACACCACAAATGGGTCGATAAAATTAAGGACGTAGAGACATGCATGAATTCTACCAGGCACGAGTCAACAGGACAAATCCCTATGGTCCTACACAAGAACGAGTATCCAGTAAGAACGTGGAAAAGCATCATTAACTGTCCACAAGATCCCATGATAGCACCAGACTTGAGAATTGAAAGAACGAGAGAATACATGAGGAAACAAGCAGACCGCAGATTACGGCGAGTAAGAAATAAAAGGTTCCACGGTGATCTTGAAGTCAACCAGCTCGTTTTGGTAAAACGACCTGCTATATCGGACCCAGAAAAGAAAATCTTTAGTAAGTTCTGCGAAAAATTCATAGGACCCTATTCTATCGTAAGAAACCTTGGAAATAATGCTTACAGAGTGAAAGAATTGAGCACAGGAACAATGTCAGTTTACAACGCTGCCAACCTAAAGAAATATCGTCGAAGTGAACCATGGTAGCGCCGAAATAATGACGCTGTTTGAATATACGGACGTCCTACTATCAACAAAGTCAACGGGGAGCAATTGACTACGGCACGTGATGAAGGAGGAAGTAGACTTGTTGTTGACAAACATTAACGAGGCGAGTAAGGTATTGCCGCAGGCATCGAGCGTCACGCAAGATTGGAAGGGGAAGAGACAAGCAGGATATGAAAACGAGTAAATGCCATTGAAGACAGGAGCGCCTAGACCAAGTAAGAAAAAGGGGTGATTCTGGAAATAAAACAAATTGGCCTACGGAAGTATTGTAAAATTGTCGACTTTATTCCTAAGTTCGAAATTTTGTGAGTGGGAGAGTTGTGAACCCTTTACCCTATGTTGGTTAAATGATTCTACTTTTTATTTCTTCAATTAATACATATTTCAACCAGCATCATGAAAGTAGCCAGACAGTGATGAGGAAATTTCAAGCATTTGTTGGAGACAGTAGGGACATACCTGTATCAGTTTAACAAAAGGCTAAATACGTGAGCTATGAAAAGAAATAGCAGAGCGATGTATCACAGGGACAGGTGTGGCTACCTCAATTTTAGAAGCGACGCGCGGTGAGACATGGTTCTGGTATGTTCATTGTGATATTCGCGCCTAGAAGAAATATGATGCAGTAACGTGAATGGCTGATGAAGAAAATAGACACTCCCAAGACGCCAACTTACAAGAAATGGAGAACCAATGAGAAGAGAATGCCTACTTGCGCGCCAACTCTGGCTGGGGTACGCGGTGGCTAGCATTCACGCGGGAAATCGCCTAGACAAAATCTCTACGATCGATTCTAGGATTAATGGGCATATTCTTGACCTGTGCAATATTACGAGTTCAGTGATATCTATTTCATTCCTGTATCACAATTATTTCGAGAAATTTTTACATAAAATCCCCCTCCATCTAGACCCAAGGGCCAGTTCATTTATAAGTGTGTCGAAGAGCCAATACATTGACTTTTATTCTGTGTGTCGAAGACACAAGAGATACTTTTCATTCCGTGTGTCTAGGAGACATTGACTTTTATTCCGTGTGTTGAGGACACACTATTATTATTCTGTGCGTCTACGAACGTAGACTTGTATTTTTGTGTCGAGGACACAGGAGATTCATTGAAAAGTGGTAAAATCAGTGATAGATAGTCTTAGTACTATAGTTATAGGGACAGTAGCGTCGAGAATTCGCCAACGAACAGTGACAGGGAATTTAGTACCTGAACAAGCGAATTTAGTAGTCAGGCATAAAGTGTATATTAACCTAATTTTTGTATCAGCGCAAGGATGACATCGATGAATGCAGAAGAAGTGTGGAAGTCTCAACAGTCCGTCCAGATGGCTGCTATGAGATAAAAGATCATCCAGTTGGGGAATGGCATCTGATGTTCTTTGACGGGTGACTACAACACGAGATGAGTACAAATAATATTTTATTATTTATTAAATTAACTTATGGTTTATGGGACATATTTTTGTAAATACTTTGCTTGTGTGATTTAATGTAGTATATTTTGTTTGATCTGGCACACTTTTGTTTGGAAGCAGCTCGCACAATGGTAGTTAATGGAAGGTTCTTTTCTTTGTGTTGTGTTAACTAACGTATCTATGTGAACGGCCGTGTTCGCCTAGGTTACGAAATGCGGTTAAAAACGTCTCTCGGAGATATGTCGTGTTTCAGAAGTAGGACTGAATTAATCTAATTATATAGTAGATTGGAGGGTAATTAAATGTTATTGAAAATTATTATTGATCAGATTCAGTGTGATTATTGCCTTTGGAGCAATGTAATTTGTGACGAAGAGTACTCAGCTCTATCGTAGGTTTTAAATATTGTGTTAAATGTTTGCGAGCTTTAATTCAGCAGACCCATGTGAAAGGTGTTATGTCAGTCCCAGATGTGTGTACTGTGAGTATATTGTTGTGGTATTACAAGCGGGAACTTCAGCAGAGACTGATTTCTGTCAGCTTGGTACCAGATTCATATTATATCCTTGCGAGGACAATTATGGATATGTGATTATTGTCTGACCATATGTTGAGGGGGAGGAGATGTTAGCGGCTGTTGATTCCTTGAGATAACAGTTCCGCTGGTCGGCTATTTATATACACTGGATGGGGGACATGACTGGTATTGTGGAAAGGGGTGAGTTGTTGTCACAAGGGCTGACTGAGTTTCGCAAGCAGAGCTCATTAAAGTGGAGTGCACGTCTGGTTCCCAATTACTTGAAAATAAATATAAATGTGAGAAACTGATCAATGGTAAAATTGTTTAAATAAATGGGAGTTGCCTACGAAACACGATTACCTTCGAAGCGTTTCATTAACATGCAGTTTTGTTAATATAAAGTAATCTTAACCACTCAGGTTGTTTGTTGTTGTTGGTTTATTCTTTGTTTATTGTACATGTCAGTGACCCGTGAGTCACGTGCGGCGCTGTGTTTCCTTGTTGTTGAGCATCCGGCCATGGTGGGAGCTCATTTGGATAAGTGTGTCACCACACTAATAAGGGTCTCAGAGAGATGCCTGTAAATAGTAGAGTTGTAATATGTGTGTCAGAGTTAGATTTAAGGATTTTTATTAATGTTATGCCCATAGCCATAAAAGTTGATTTTACGAGATGATTGTTCGTGAGCACCGTGGCTGTTAACCCGTTGTGAACGAATGATCATCCAAGTACTCACTTCTCGTAGATAGTCACCACGCGAACATAAATCACATGCAAGATAGTGGAACTTGGATCCACATTTTATTAGAAAAGGGGAGATCTGTCTGACTCCTCAATGTAATAAATATTCCTGTCAGGGAGAAATTCAGGGAGGATTTTGTTTATTATTGTTTGTTTTATTCTTTTGCACAAATTAGTTATTAAATCTAGTTATTATCTTACGTTTTGTCTCCTTTCTTTCTTAGTTATAGTTTTCATCCTATAACCCTTGCCTCAGAAAAGCACGTAGTTTGGCGGACGTAAACACCACACTATGAACTGAACGCGACCCCTTGATCTAAGATTCTTGCATAAAACACTGCTATTCTGAAGGGTTCAATATATATATACTAATATAATAAAGCTGAAGAGTTTGTGTGTTTGTATGTTTTAACGCGCTAATCTCTGGAACTACCAGTCCGATTCGAAAAATTCTTTTTTTTTAATATGATAGTCTGATTCAAGAGGAATAGTTTAGACTATGTAGCATTAGGCTACACCTCTCAGGTGACCTTCAAGATTGATTTTTGTTCTGTAAGTCGGTTGAACAAGTGCTCCCGAACAGATCTATCCGCATGTGCTGGCGTAATGGTTAGTGATACGTACACCGTTTCACCTATTGTATACTTACCTTTGGAACCCTGATGGTAACACGGTCTACGTGAAATTTATGACAGACCAGTCCATTCCCTGCATTTAGGCCCTTCATCACAAATCTACATCGTTTCTCTTAATTGCACCAAATTTTACACACACTTTGAAACCCTGCTGGTAACACTGTTCACTTGATATTTTGGACAACGCTCCCCATTCCCTACATTTAGAATAACAGACAAAATGAACTTGAAAACCACGTATTAAGGCCCTAGAACCATTCATGTCCGTAGTAGTGTAACTGTAAGAGTATTTTAATAAGTCTGTTGTTGACGGGCAGTTCGGGCTGCATCACGTCACCCCTACCAGTGTTCTGGTGCAGAATTGCGAAAATAGTTGCATCTTGCGCTGTTCATAAATTGCAGTCACGGGGAGTAATTAGTGCAAAATGATTTCTTAGGCCCCTTTAAACAGTTATCATCATGAAAATATTATGCCTCTGTATAAGTGCAATGGTGTTGGTGCAGGACATTGAGGTTATCAGCTGCAATAAGCGTTGGTGCTTTCAAATTTACCTTCATTTATTCCGAAACTTATCGTTAAGCGCTTTGTGGCGATAAATGATACTATTGCTACCTCAGTAGCTCAGGACAGCCGATGTTTTCCAAAGAGTTCGGATTATTTTCCTACGACACTATTGGTCTCTACATTTCTAACAGCCAATGAGATATAAGCCCTATTTCACTTACTGTTCTTTCTATTTTTTTTTGTAAATTTGTTTGTAAATTACATGTGTCAGTGCTGTAGTTAGTAAATAGCTGTTTCCCTATTCATAATTATCATTACGGGAAATTGACCTGAATGTTACGTCCATTATAGGCCTACTGAACTACTTATCACCACCACCACCACCAACACCACCACCACAAAAAGATATATTTTCAAAATATTGGTTTCTGTTAGTTAAGTATCATGTGCCAGTTCTGTAGTAGTATTCATTATCATCCATAAAACAAATAAATCCACCGGGCGAAGCCGTGCACTACTGCTAGTATATATATCTATTATATATAATCCAAAATTGACTCATCACCGCAGGGCTCAAACCACTAGACCTAGAAATCTAAAATTTTGCAAGTTGGTTGATCCGAGTATGTAGAGGCTCACTAAGAAACGGTTTTTGAAAATTCAATTTGTAAGTGATTTTTTTCGCACCTTTGGCACTGAGCAAGGACAGTCGGTACAAAGATTGGATTTAGCTCATTTTAAGCCGCCAGATACGAGAAAGAATATTCGGAGGTCCTGTAGGGACCCCGAAACACACCTTTTAAGTTCCTAAAATGAACGGTTTCGGAGATATTCCCAAATAGCTGTGTTCCCTCTGATAAACAGATGAACGTTACTATGGCAACCGATGCAATTTCGCAGACCGGGGATAGTTTCCTGGCAATATCTCGAAAACCGTTCGTTTTAAGGCCGTAAAACGCGGAGTTCGGTTCCCACACCACGAACATTGCTCCTCGCATTGATACGCTTAAAATGAGCTATATTCCATATTTCTACGAGCAAATCGACTTGGAAAGTCTCATCTATTATATATAATCCAAAATTGACTCATCACCGCAGGGCTCAAACCACTAGACTCAGAAAGCTTAAATTTTGCATGCTGGTTGATCCGAGTATGTAGAGGCTCACTAAGAAACGGTTTTTGAAAATTCTATTTGTAAGTGACTTTTTTCGGCCCTTTGGCACTGAGAATCGAAAATTGACTCATCATCGCAGGGCTCAAACCACTAGACCTAGAAAGCTGAAATTTTGCATCTTGGTTGATCCGAGTATGTAGAGGCTCACTAAGAAACGGTTTTTGAAAATTCAATTTGTAAGTGACTTTTTTCGGCCCTTTGGCACTGAGCAAGGACAGTCGGTACAAGGATCGGATAGCTCATTTTAAGCCACCAGATACGAGAAACAATACTCGGAGGTCCTGTAGGGACCCCGAAACACACCTTTTAAGTTCCTAAAATGAACGGTTTCGGAGATATTCCCAAATAGCTGTGTTCCCTCTGAGAAACAGATCAACGTTACTATGGCAACCGATGCAATTTCGCAGACCGGGGATAGTTTTCTGGCAATATCTCGAAAACCGTTCGTTTTAGTGCTTTAAAACGTGGGGTTCGTAGAAGTAGAAACCACGAACATTGCTCCTCGCAATGATATGCGTAAAATGAGTTATATTTTATTTTTAGAGGTGGTTTTTGGGGTCGGATACGAGCGTGATTTTGAGTCTAATTTTATACCCTTTGAACTGGTTAATGTGAGCGAGCTTTCAGATCTTTACGCTATTTTACAATGTTAAGATGCTTTCTATTTTGCACGGTAGGCTTTCATTTTCTTTATAAATGTGTTTTTTGTTAACTGAATATTTCTGTTTGCCAATATTGATGTGCTCTTTTTCGTTTTTTTTACCGTGATCAGCATCCCATATTCACAGACGAATGTGTCGTATTCTACCGGCTGTCACATTAAACTATAATTTTTTCTTAATTAGTCTTACTGAGGAATTGGGCAAACTTATTTCAATAAAATTGGTATTTTGTCTTTCACGGCCATTGAAACTCCGCACAAGGCACGCCTTATACCTAGAAAAGTTGCTAAGTTGGACTAATGGACTAATGGTGCAGCAGAAAAGAGGAGAATTGAAGTTTTTGAAATGTGGTGATACAGTAGAATGATGATCAGATGGGTAGATAGGGTAACAAATGAAGAGGTATCAAGACGAGTGGGAGAGGAGAGATGTTTCTGGCGACTGCTAATGCAGAGAAGAGATAGGAGGGTAGGACACATATTAAGACACCCAGGAATAGCAAGCTTAGTTATGGATGGGAGGGTCGAGGATAAGAACTGTAAGGGTAAACCAGGGTTAAACAGATTGCCTCGGATGTAGGGTGTGGTAGCTATGTAGAGATTAAACGATTAGCTCAGGAAAGGGAGACATGGAAGTCTGTAATAAACCAGTTAAAAAACTGAAGACTCAAACAACAACAATCAGGGATTTTAATTACTTAGAGAGGCATGTGAGGCAAAAGGGTTGGAGAATTTCAATCCCTGGGATGTAACACAGGAAGAGACTGCATAATGTACATCAGCGGCCAAGGTGAGAGATATTTTACTATAGGTCTATTAATAGCGATATGTTGACGTTCAAATCATCAATACGTATGGCAAAATTACACCCAGAATAGCTTAAGGAAGAATACTTTTAATTCCCCATATTCCGATAGATTTGCCATTCCAGTGCGCGAGAGTGCAGTTCCCTCTTCCAACAATATTCGCAATTTCTTTAACCAAGCGCAATGACACACACTTAACAGGAGCACGTGTACATTACATTTAGACAAACCCATTTTTTCCCATGGGCAACTGTATGTGGCGTGCTCGCGAGCGTCCGGACAACAAAATCGTTATGTCTCAGCAGAAGATGGCAAAACCAGAAACGTAATTTTAAAATGTGTTAACATTATGTAGCTTCGAACCCTGCAGACTTTCACAACTCTATAAAATTCCCACTTTGCTACTCATATCAATTACTGTATGTATCAGCATATTCTGAATTAGAATGGACCCAGCTGTAGCCGCGATTGCTGTAATAGAATAAACCAATTATCAGCAATAATGCATCGTCCTCATTGTCTTGATCGCAGGCGAAGCCGCGGGTACCTGATAGTAGGCTATATATATTTCTTCGGCAATTTCCCAATTAATTGGGGTTGCCGGAGCCAACCAGGCTCATTTTGGTATTGGCTGGGGATTTAAGGCCGAATGCCCTTCCTGACACCACGTGATTTTTCAGGTGAAAATTCCACCCCGCTGTCATCGGGATTCAAACCCCGGCCGTCCGGGTGAAAGACGAACATCTAAGCCACTGCGCCATCACGCTCCCCACCTTATAGTATATATACACCGTATATTCTTCTTCTTTTGCTTTAGCGTTTGTCCCGCCTCGTGGCAGGGTCCGCGATGTGAATCCGCCGTCTCCACTACTCGGTCATGGGCCATGCCTGGTTGTAGGTTGACGCTTTTCAGATCCCTTTGCAGTGTATCGTCCCTACGTTGTTGGTCTTTTCCCGGCGACCTCTAGTGTGTAGGCCTGTTTTGCAACGGTGTACGCTCCTGACCGTAGCACATGCCCAAACCATCGCAGACGACCTTCACGCATTTTGTTGTTGATTGCCACGACACCAAATCGTTCCCTTATTCTTTCATTGGGGATGTGATCCAACCTAGTAGCCTTGATGGCAGCTGTCCATCTAAGCATCTTAGTCTCCATGACACTTAGCCGATGTTCTGTATATTACTATATATTAATCGTATGCACATTTTTATTTTCAGGTTAATGTTTTGCATGTCCCAGTAAATGGAATTATATTGACCCACTGAAAAGTTGCAATATCAAACTGTTAAGAACGCATGAACACTCTACGATATGTAAATTAAAATAAAGAGAAGATTAAGAAATTGTGAAAAATAGCCACTAACGTCAAAATACGCATT
This sequence comes from Meconema thalassinum, assembly GCA_946902985.2. Classification (NCBI taxonomy): domain Eukaryota; kingdom Metazoa; phylum Arthropoda; class Insecta; order Orthoptera; family Tettigoniidae; genus Meconema; species Meconema thalassinum. Next base: position 1,207,967,537 of record OX336388.2, read on the forward strand.
TAGACACTATGACGCTCCTTTATTTCGACTTAAACGTTCATGAAAAACGACGATAGAAGAGCTGAAACGTGTAATAGTAAAAGAAAAATAATCCTTTGTATAAAGTGCCCTGTAATGCGTAATGGTGCAGAGGTCAAGCTGTTTGGCTATCACCAAGATGGAGCAGGTTTGTTTCCGGGTTAGTACATGTTAGATTTTCGAAGGTGAAATGTTACGGCCTGTGGTACAGAATCCACGTAAACAGGATATCCCGTGGTTCATGGTGGCGAGATAAACTCTCACGCAATGCTTACTGTAATTACGTATAGAACGTAATGCAGCAAAGAACTAAAATGGCAGGTGTTTATACGGTAGAGCCCTACATTGAGAGCCGCGAGAGTTAACCAGTTATATAGTGTGTTCAGCTACGCCGGTGGGTCATGTAAATAATAAACATGGCGCATAGCATCGTCTACACTGGAGGCCACCTCTCTGGCGACGGACTGCTCATGAGCACCTCACCGCAGAGGACAGGACATCGATACTGCTCCATAAGTAGGGCCACTCAAACAATTGCTGTGAGGAGATGTTTTGTCATAACATTTGAAACATTGTTCAATGGCTAAGTAGCTTACCCCTAATTAATTAGCTTAGCTGGAGCCAACGTGCTTTTCCACGTGAAAGTTCCACCCCGCTGTCACCGGGATTCGAACACCGGCCAGCGCGTCATCACGCTTCCTCATTTATTATTATAGCTAGCCATGTTGACTATTCCTAAAACTGATGTTTTCTGGTGTGCTTTACATCTCTGGCAGGTGACGAATGTTAGTTAACACTTATTAGGTAGTCTACGTATTGAAGGCAGCCCGAGTGAGGCAGGGAAGCAGGAATAGGCATCCATCTCCAGCTCAGCTGCCCGCTCGTCGGCTCGTAGCTGCCAAGCTGTGTGTGGGCAGTTTTGCTGCTCTGCACAAGAATAATATTAATAATAGTGTTAATGGTGTTACGTCCCTTTTAACTACTGCGGCTTTTATAGATGCCGGGGTGCCGGAATTTGGCCTCAAAGGGATCTTTTACGTGTCAGCAACCTCGCATTAGCTGATCGCGCCAAGATTCGATCCCGCAACCTTGGGGACAGCAAGCGAGAATGTTACCACTGAGACACGCAGCCAGCCACCCTGCACAAGAAATAGCGCCTGTGATTCATGTTCTAAGGTGCGGAACATTGCGATATCGTCCCCTAAAGATAAGGATGATTATGAAAATTATCACAAATAATACTGCGAATATTAAAAATATGCTTATCCTCCCAGCTCGGCTCACCCACGGACTCAGTGAGGGATCATTCCTCTACCGTTGTAAGAACGGTGTCTGGGAGCTGAACACACTTTGATAGCAGATACAACTGGGGATAGTGACAGGCCGATCGTCCAGGTGACCGCTAACTTGGGTCTAATTAAAGAAGGGTCAGGGAAGGGATTTTGCTAGGAAGTCGACCGATGACCTGTTGAAAGGAACCGTCCCGAAATTTGCCTGGTAATGATAATGGGAATCCACGGAAACCATTTTCAGGACGGCCGGTATGGGATTCGAACCCACGCTCTTCCGATGCCAGCGAGGTACGAGCAAGCCTCGGCCACCGTAGCCTATACAGCGAATATAATTATAATAATGTGCCTTCGGAGAGGGTTGATGGAAGTCTTTTAAAGTATTAAATACGTATACCTAGATACAAGAGGTAGGAGTAAATCGCACTCAGAATCGCCGTCGCCTCGACTGAAATTGAGACCTTGCACAGAGCGACTTCCGGGTCAAAGTAGTCTAGAGGTTCCGTATACAACCAATGCATACATCTATAAAAATGTATCCCGGAAAGAAATTCGTTCGTTAAGTTATTGATTTGGACGCTGATTTAATTGAAAAGTGATTTCGTTTCCAGAGAGATCCATCTCTTCAATCCCTGCTCTGACTCTTCTTCAGATGTCAAAGCAATATCAAGATGCATGTTTAAAAAAAAGTTCTGTGGTAAGTTAAGTGTTCAACAAACAAGAGGTCTGGTTGCGAAATAATATCATGTTAACAGAGCACGATAAATTCTTACCAACCGACAGCAGTAGCTGCGCTCGCTAAAGCGCAGCGTTAGGCCATGGGACCAAGCTCTCTGCTGAATATGTAGACGCGTGGGTTCGAGCCCCACCGTCGGCCGTCATTGAAATGGTTTTCCGTGGTTTTCCCATTTTCAACACCAGGTAAATGCTGGGACGGTACCTTCTGACAGGCCACGGCCGCTTCCTTCCATATCCTTGTCCAGTTTCATTTTCATCCATTCCATCTCTCATCCCGACGCGCAGGGTGCCCACGGACGTCGACTAGGAAAACCTGCACTCGGCCTCTCAGGAGGCCACATGACAAAAAGAAAAGTTCTTACCATTCAAGAATCCCCTGCCTGAGTGCTGGAACACATGATGGAGAACAGTATCTAATTTTTTTTTAGCGTATGGATTTTAGTGCCGGGAGTGTCCGAAGACATGTTCGGCTCGCCAGAGTTAGTACCTGCTTCTATGTGGACACCCATGGGGTGAGGCACAAGTACCGTCACGTGTGGAGTGTTGTCTGGGGAGGAAAGCGTGATTGTAAGGACGAGGAGTTGGAAGGTAGCGGCTGTGGCCTATTGTTAGGGATCAACCCCGGAATTTGCCTGGAAGGAAGATGGGAAACCACAGAGACCATCTTCAAGGTTGCCGGCGGGGGGATTTCAACCTCCTCGCCTCCCGGATGTGAGGGACTGCCTGCAGCTACGCCGTAACGTCCACGGCTAACTCACCAGTTATCATATATTTTCTCTCAATACTTATTAGGTAGTCTACTTATTGAAGACAAATAATACTGCGAATACTTTTAAAATATTGCTTATCCTCCCAGCTCGGCTCACCACAGAAAACCATCTTCAAGGTTGCCGGCGGGGGGATTCGAACTTCCTCGCCTCCCGGATGTGAGCGACTGACTGCAGCCACGCCGTAACAACCACGGCTAACTCACCCGGTAGTATCTAAGTAATAGACTAACATCCAAAATTACAAGTAGAATATATCAGCAATTGTTCTAGGTTTATGCCATGTCTCTTGTGGGGTTTCACGTAGGAACACTAAGCTGGCTCATCAGCGGGCTCTTGGAGTCCATGTCCGGATCCCCATAGGTGTAGCGAACAGCGTGCTACCTCCCTTCTTATGAAGCACACCTGCGCTTCTTTACTACGAGAGCTAACAGCTCAAGCAGCCTTAACCTCCCTATGAAGGCTTCCAAAGAGATGGTATATTGACTTTCACGTCCAGTGAATTAAAACTCAGCATTCTTTTTCCCTGTGGGATTCCGGGCACGGACACCAAGAGCCCGCTGATGAGCCATCTTGGTGTTCCTAGGTGAAACCCCACATATGACACGGCATAAACCTAGAAAAATTGCTGAATTTCAATTCACTGGCCGTGAAAGCCATTATATCATAATCATTAATATAGTTTACAACATAAAACAGTTACCGGCAGCTGGCTCTGCACTTGCCTATCCCCCATCCTCCTGCATACTACTGCAGTGTAAAACATTTGTCACGCTAATAAGGGGCACTGGCTTAGACTAGTAATGCTACTGCCACGCGTCAATGTTCTCAGGCAGGGAATTATTCGGCACGATCCCCGCACCCCTCCACACCCCTTATCTTCCGCTGAGCTCTCAAGGTCAAGTGCAGTGCTAGTCACCGAGATCTGAACAAGGTATGCAAATGTCGCAGCCAATAGTGCTAAGTCCTCACTAAAGTCTAAAGACTGAACTAAAACTAATTTACACTGAAGATCAATTAGTTCCATCTGGAAGTTAATTGGCACTGTCACAATGTCAGTTGTCTTGTGCTAATTGTCATTACTTAAGTCTAAAAGGGTGAACTAAGCCTAACTTACACTGAAGATCAATTAGTTACATCTGGAAGTTAATTGGCACTGTCGTAACGTCAGTAGTGAACGGTAGAGAAAACATGTCAAATAATGTCTCAAATTTTCTCACATTTGGAGATCGTACATTGTTGTTAGTTTAACTTTCAATAAGGAGATGAAACTCTCTATTCCCATGTAAACTTGATCGCTAAAAGAATTGATGGCCGATCCATGGTTGAATGAACTAGCGTTGAGGGTGGCATGCGAGCCGCGAATTATGCATCCCTGATTTTGATTAATGTTAGATAAAGAATGAGATGAGTGTATTATTTGTAGTAAGTTGCCTTGTGTGTGGTTAAGTGTAGGAGGGGGTCATGATCCCTAACTCCTCCACAACAAAGGCATCAAAATAATAATATTAATAATAATAGTAGTAATAATAATAACAACACTTGCTGTGCCCAAGGTTGCGAGATTTTATCGCGGCTCAGTCGGTTGCCATTTGAGATGGCTTTGACTCCAGGTACAATGATGGGCTGGTTCCTAGCTTAAGGCTACGGCCGACTCCTTCCCAGCTCTGGCTCTAAATACACATCACAATAACTAGGTTATCAGCAGAGAAATAGTAGACTACACATGGGTCTGATGACCACGATGAAACAACAAGCAACCTTGGCCTCCATGTGTTTGGCCCAGCTGACGGAGACTTTGTACTCCTTGCGACGATTTGGCGCGAATCCCAGGACTCTCAATTTAACTGCTGTGATTGTAATCAGCAGAGGCTCATCAACCGCGAAATTAAACTCTTGTTATGATACTCAACTGTTGCATTGCTTCATCTGCTACAGTAGCAGTTGTCGCTTCAATCCCGGGCCTAGGAAATCATCAGTTCTGTGCACTTCTGAGTTTTTTTTTTAGCGTATGGCTTTTAGTGCCGGGAGTGCCCGAGGACATGTTCGGCTTGTCAGTTTTGTAGCTGCTTCGAGACGGACACCCAATGGGTGAGCTACAAGTACCAGTGGGGAGGAAAGTGGGAATGTAAGGACGAGGAGTTGGAAGGTAGCGGCTGTGGCCGATAGTTAGGGACCAACCCCGGCATTTGCCTGGAAGGAAGATGGGAAACCACAGAAGACCATCTTCAAGGTTGCCGGCGGGGGGATTCGAACCTCCTCGCCTCCCGGATGTGAGCGACTGCCAGCAGTCATGCCGTAACGACCACGGCTAACTCTCTGGGTACTTCTGAGTGATCTAGAATCTACAAAAAAAAAACATGAATTATATTTTACATCACTAACTTAATTATATCGTTTAAAAAAGATGGTATATTGGCTTTCACGGCCGGTGAATTAAACCTCAGCAATTCTTCTAGGTTTGTGCCGTGTCTTGTGTGGGGTTTCGCCTAGGACACCAAGCTGGCTCATCGGCGGGCTCTTGGTGTCCCCGCCCGGACCCCCACAGGAGTGACGACCTGCGCGCCACTCCCCTTCATATTAGGTGCAACTGCACCACTTGACTGCGAGAACTAAAAGCTCAAGCAGCCTTAACCTCCCTATGAAGGCTTCCAAAAAAGATGGTATATTGGCTTACACGGCCGGTGAATTAAAACTCAGCAATTCTTCTAGGTTTGTGCCGTGTCTTGTGGGGGGTTTCGCCTAGGACACCAAGCTGGCTCATCGGCGGGCTCTTGGTGTCTCCTCCCGGAACCCCACAGGAGTGACGAACTGCGCGCCATCTCCCTTTATATTAGGTGCAACTGCACCACTTCACTGCGAGAACTAAAAGCTCAAGCAGCCTTAACCTCCCTATGAAGGCTTCCAAAAAAAGATGGTATATTGGTTTTCACGGCCGGTGAATTAAAACTCAGCAATTCCTCTAGGTTTGTGCCGTGTCTTGTGTGGGGTTTCGCCTAGGACACCAAGCTGGCTCATCGGCGGGCTCTTGGTGTCCCCACCCGGACCCCCACAGGAGTGACGAACTGCGCGCCACCTCCCTTTATATTAGGTGCATCTGCACCACTTGACTGCTAGAACTAAAAGCTCAATCAGCCTTAACCTCCCTATGAAGGCTTCCAAAAAAGATCGTATATTGGCTTTCACGGCCGGTGAATTAATACTCAGCAATTCTTCTAGGTTTGTGCCGTGTCTTGTGTGGGGTTTCGCCTAGGACACCAAGCTGGCTCATCGGCGGGCTCTTGGTGTCCCCGCCCGGACCCCCACAGGAGTGACGAACTGCGCGCCACCTCCCTTTATATTAGGTGCAACTGCACCACTTGACTGCGAGAACTAAAAGCTCAAGCAGCCTTAACCTCCCTATGAAGGCTTCCAAAAAAGTTGGTATATTGGCTTTCACGGCAGGTGAATTAAAACTCAGCAATTCTTCTAAATTTGTGTCGTGTCTTGTGTGCGGCCTTCATAGGGAGGTTAAGGCTGCTTGAGTTTTAGTTCTCGCAGTCAAGTGGTGCAGTTACACCTAATATAAAGGGAGGTGGCGCGCATTTCGTCACTCCTGTGAGGGTCCGGGCGGGGACACCAAGAGCCCGCCGATGAGCCAGTTTGGTGTCCTAGGCGAAACCCCACACAAGACACGGCACAAACCTAGAAGAATTGCTGAGTTTTCATTCACCGGCCGTGAAAGCCAATATGCCATCTTTTTGGAAGCCATCATAGGGAGGTAAGGTTGCTTGAGCTTTTAGTTCTCGCAGTCAAGTGGTGCAGTTGTACCTAATATAAAGGGAGGTGGCCCGCAGTTCGTCACTCCTGTGGGGGTCCGGGCGGGGACACCAAGAGCCCGCCGATGAGCCAGCTTGGTGTTCTAGGCGAAACCCCACACAAGACACGGCACAAACCTAGAATAATTGCTGAGTTTTAATTCACCGGCCGTGAAAGCCAATATACCATCTTTTCTGGAAGCCTTCATAGGGAGGTTAAGGCTCCTTGAGCTTTTAGTTCTCGCAGTCAGGTGGTGCAGTTGCTCCTAATATAAAGGGCGGTGGCGGGCAGTTCGTCATTCCTGTGGGGGTCCGGGCGGGGACACCAAGAGCCCGCCGATGATCCAGCTTCGCTGCTTCGTGTCCTAGGCGAAACCCCACACAAGACACGGCACAAACCTAGAAGAATTGCTGAGTTTTATATAGTTTAAGTTGGCATTTTTGGCTGATTACCACATCTCGATGAATGGAGTACTTCTTCATTGGTCTGTTGGCACAAGATAGAGTAAAATGTGGGTTGTCACCGATTTCTCAGTCTCATTCATGGCTGTGATTGTATGGAAGCTACTGAGGTATGAGGGGTGTTAAATAATGGCCTTCAGGGCACAGTCAGTGCCTGTGGATGTTGTGAAAGATTCTACTCTTAGGATCAGGAAAGTAATGGCAATCTACCTCACTCCTCACCTTGCCTAGTACGCCTCATTAGAGTGCTCCCTTGAGTTTTTGTGAGGTTCTACCCATATAGCCTACAGCGATACTTTTAAGGATCCAAGCAGCCTCCAGGCTGACTACCTAGCAGACAGACAGACAAACAGGCGTAGAGGCTTCACCTCGTGGGATAGGTGGATTCGATTCGTACTATCGCATCGCCCGTCCCTTGGTCTACAAACTATCAATAGTTTTCCTGACAGACATATACCCTGATGCTTACATTTGTACCGTACTGGATTGATATTTATATAACAGCCTCACGGTGTTTACATGTCTTAACAAACATAATTAGTAGGATATTAACAACATAAACGCAATATTTACAGGTCTGCTATATAACTAACGAAACGCAAATACAAAATATTGACACGCTCTAAAAGAAGTTTTTATAACTAACTAGCAACTCGCCCCGACTTCGCCCGGAAACAGTCATGAATGTGCAACGAATTCTTGTCACACGTAATTTAAGAATGGCGAGGTGCATGAAACACAAATCCCCCTTCCGTCCAATCTAAAAACACTTATAGTGGGCGATGTATTGAAGATATAGATATGCTCTAGCGGACGTTTTTTGTAGAACTTTTCATGTTGAACAATTCTTACACTCATAGTGTATTGATATTTTTAACGGTTTGCCCAGCGTAAGCTTACAAAGCGCACGGACGCCAGGTTTTGTTTTGCGACTTTTTTTTACTGAAATCGTTACTGCTTGGCTTCCTTTGATCATAAATACACTATTTTCTACGGGAACCTTCCTCGAGATGTCCTTTACAGAATGGAGAAAACCTCATCAAAATCCATTCAGTGGTTCTCGAGATTACCCGTGACATCGATATAATTCGAGAACATGTTTCGTTCATCAGGCGAACATCATCAGATCTATTTTTTTAGGTTTTGTCAGATATGTATATAACACTTAGGTTATGTACCACTTATATACAATAATCTCCTTAGTATAAAACAAAGTCCCCCATTCTTGGATGTCACGAGTAATCTCGAGAACCACTGAATGGATTTTGATGCGGGTTTCGCCCCTCTGTAAAGGATATCTCGATGAAGGTTTTTGTAGAAAATATTTTATTTATGATCAAAGAAAGCCAAACAGTAACGATTTCAGTGAAAAGGTCTAAAATAAAACCTGGCTTACTCTGGGAAAACCATTAAAATTATCTATATACTATGAGTAAGAATTGTTCAGCATGAAAGGTTCTACAGAAAAGTCCACTATAAATGTTTTTAAGTTTTCATTTTTTCCAACAATCTCCTTTCAGTTACTGAGGCAACAGTTTATGAGCTAGGTAGGGGCGAGTTTATTACTTCAGTTACAACCTAGGTAGGGCACGAACCTATTATCCCAGATACAGCCAGCAGCAAACTGTCGAGTCGTATTGAGTTAAGACTTCAGAGAAGAGTGTTTGTGTTTGGAGTTTCCCTGGAAGTGCAACTCAGCTTTCCTTCATTTCACCTGTGAACTGTTCGTTCCGCAAAATACACAGTCATGTTGAGATTGGACGGAAGGGGGATTTGTGTTTCATGCACCTCGCCATTCTTGAATTACGTCTGACAAGAATTCGTTGCACATGCATCTCCATGATAATATAATTAATAGTTCAGTCAGTGATTTTAACCCATCACGCCGAGACGTAAAACGGATATAGGTCGTAGTTCATTGACATCGAAAAAAAAATGCGCTTATAACGTAATGCATTTATAACTGTTCCCGGGCGAAGCCGGGTCGGGTTGCTAGTATGTAAATGAATGTGCAATCTAATTGAGCAACAGCGTGTTGACCGACTGAAAAGTATAAATTGATAAAATGTGCGTGGTTTAGCGGGAAAAATATTTTCGTCACAGGTATTTAAACATATCCAGCAGGAAAATTGTTCGTTCCTTAAACTTTGTGTTGGCACCTGGTCGTGGAGCATAACATAACGAAGAAATGCGGCCCAGAGTGGCGAATGGTTCTCCTCAAAATCCATGTTACTGCAATCACCTTGTGCATGACCGTTGAACGTAACGTGAATTTATGCAACCTGCCTTGCACACCTGATAGACGGGCGGCAGTGAGAAGGGTGAATTTATGCAACCTCACGTGCACACTTGTTCGACGGGTGGCAGTGAGAAGGGTGAATTTTCCGTGGAATGGAATGGTCCTGAAAACCATCGTCACGGGTACGAGACCTGGTGCCTGAGTTACGACCTCGAAGGCAAGCGTCAAAGTATGGAGTATCGGGGTCCATGGTCGCCGAAAAGCCCTGAAGGGCCAGAGGTTTTCGGACATTTCGGAAATCCAATGTAATGTGACGACCCAACTGAAGGCTGTCCCTCAGGAAGACTATGCCAGGACTTGTACAGCCGTTCTAAGAAGTGCCTAACCATCCACGGGGATTACTTCGAAGGATAGGCTAGTAACGGCTGTTTCAGACCCATTCACGAACTTTTCAGACAGAGGGTGTATTTCCAGAAACACCGTACTTACATCCGGTATGTGTTGTGGTTAACATTCTTCTCCAAACTGGATTTTTTTTCTACCAGAGTTACCCTGGATATTGTTGTGCACACTTTGACCCTAGATTCTGTGTTTTGCTGAATGTAGCCTATATTTACGTTGGACTGCTCGTAACCAGTTCTCCCACATACTGGTCCACACCAGTAGCTGGCACCCTGATATCGTATATATACATGTGTCGCCTTGCTTGGCGTTAAGTTGTGCTTCCCTTTGCAGGCCAGCGCTACCATGGAGACAAGAGTTCTAATGAGCACCTTCCTGGCCATGGCCGCCGTCCTACTGGCAGCGCTCCCTACAGGTGAGTGCCAGTATCTTATCTAACGCAATCTCAAGGTTCCCCAGCTATCCACCAGTAGCATCGCCAGAGACACGTGGGGGATAGAAGTAATGGTAATATTGAAAAACAACCTTCCACTAATTACACTTGTGGAAGCTAAAATTTGTAGGTTAGTTTGATAACGCTCTATTAGTTCCAACGTTCGCCACCGGTTGCTGACTGCGATGGCATTTAGTAGCCGCGTCCGCAGCTAGGTGTCGTGGATGGTATCATTTGGTGGTAAATGTAGGAACTACTTGAAATATTTAATCGTCTGCAGTCCTTCTACCTGAATCACAGATAACACACACTATTACAGCCATCACAATTAACACCGGTTATCAGACAAATTCTACACACACCCAAAGTACAAGGGCTACATGACCGCGTTGTCGCAGCCCCTATAAACTAAGGAACCAACCAACCTACGTCTCTTCGGCACTGCGGTCCAAAACATAGCATGTTAATCAGTTACCACGGGGCCGGACTACACTGAAAACACACAATAATTAACCGATAAATTAAAAGTGAGACAGAAAACTAGCTGCTGGAAATGTGTGTACGCAGCACGCTTCAACGGTTGGTTGGTTCTTCATTTTAGGGGCTGCGACAACGCGGTCATGTAGCCCCGTGTACTTTGGGTGTGTGTAGAATCTGTCTGATAACTGGTATTAATTGTGATGGCTGTATTAGTGTGTGTTATCTGTAATTCAGGTAAGGACAGCAGACGATCAATTTCAAGTAGTCCCTACTTCAGCTACATTTTTTTTAGGGTATGGCTGTTAGTACCGGCAGTGTCCGAGGACATGTTCGGCTCGCCAATGCTTGTAGCTGCATCTATGCGGACACCCATGGGGTGAGCTATAAGTACCGTCGCCTGTGGAGTGTTGTCTGGGGAGAAAAGTGTGAATGTAAGGACGAGGAATTGGAAGGTAGCGGCTGTGGCCTATAGTTAGGGATCAATCCCGGCATTTGCCTGGAATGAAGATGGTAAACCACAGAAGACCATCTTCAAGGTTGCCGGTGGGGGGATTCGAACCTCGTCAACTCCCGGATGTGAGCGACTGCCTGCAGTCACGCCATAACGACCACGGCTAACTCACCTGGTACCGGCACGTTAAAGATCCCCTTCGGGGCACCATTCCGGCACCGTAGTAGTTAGTTATTGTTGTTTTAAGGGGCGGAACAGCGAGGTCATCTACCCCTACCGTAGTAGTTAAAAGGTACTTAAAACCACTATTATATTGCAGTAAACTGTACTTTGAATGTACTTTCGCCCATATAAATCGCCTTACTTTGAACAAATTCATCCATAAGACTACAGCTCAACGATGTGTGTGCATATCTCTGCGCGCGATAGTTGGACCAATCAAAATTGGTCTGATAAGCTAGTAGGCTAGGTGGATTGGACAAGATCGAAAACAGGGAGGTTATCTTTCTAGATACACAGCCAAGCCCGCCTCGTTGCGTAGTGGCTGTCACCGCGGAGTCCCGGGTCGATTCCCGGCTCTGCCAAGAAATTTAATTTTGGTCTGAGGGCTGGAACGTACACTCAGCCTCATGGAGCAAAACTGAGCCATCCGTGGTTTCGCACTTCTACTCCAGACGAATGCCGGTATGGTACCTAACTGAAGGCCACGGCCGGCTCCTTCTCAATCCTCATCTGAATTACAACTACATACACTAATACAGCCATCTCAATAACACAGGTTATCAGACAAAGTCCACACACACCCAAGTACGCAGGGCCACATGACCACGATGTCACAAAGACCCTACTGTAAATGAATCTACAACAGCAACACAACTAGCTAACCAACCAGGTGGGGATGCCACAATCTGAGGGGAATGATACCCACATCCTTACTGCATTGAAGCTTGTGACCTAATTCCAGCCAAGCATCGGGTCACGGATTATATATCGCAGATTGCTGGCGAGGTTCTCGCACTCCTGACAAACGGGTGATTATGGACTGTTACTGGAATTAAACTAACTGATGAAACCGGCGAACCTCTCACTCGGAGGCCCCGGGTTCGATTCCCGGCTCCGTCAGGGATTTTAGAAACTGATGGAACGGGGTCCACTCAGCCTCGTGAGGACAATTGAGTAGCTGTCTGTTAGTTAGGCAGCGCCCCGGTCACGAAAACCAAGATTAACGGCCGAGGAGCCCAACGCGCTGACCACGCGTCACCCCAATATCTGCAGGCCAAATGGCTGGGCAGCGGTCGATTGTTAGGCCTAGGCCCTTCATGGGCTGTAGTGCAAGTTTTTTTCATTTTTTTTATTAATGAAACCGGAGAAAATCTACCTCGTTGCCCAGTACCAATAGCACATGCACTGAGCGAGATGTGAACCCGGGGTACAGCGGTGGCAAAAGATAGTCGTTAAAACAGAAGCAGTATGAAAGTTACCGTACTTACTTTATTGTGGACATTCAGGATAAGGAGCCCGGCTGGTTTCCTCGCATAATTCGATCATTTAACCCTGTAAAGCCGCAGTAGGGACATACTAATAATAATATGTATTACTATTAGTATTGTTATGAGAGTGGTAGGTTGTGTAAGGAAGGAAAGATTCAGTGCCGAAGGGAACACCATGTTGGGAATGACTTTAACGGCTGATAGTTGATAGCACGCTTGCAGCTAATAACTAAACGGAGAATCAGCCATGCATTTTCAGAATTTGTGTATGTTAACAGTTAGTTTCCGAACACTACCAGGAAGTTGCAGATGCAAAGGCCAGTGCGCCTGCTTTGCTCCTTGTCTGATATACAGTAGCCTATCAAATATTGTTTTAAGCTGAAGCACTAGAACAGGGATTCCACAATTGGATGAAGACAAATGGAAACTTACTGTACATCTGTTAAGGTTGTGTATTCTTATAATAAATAATGTTATGGTTTTACGTCCTGATTAACTACAGACTACGACTTTAGAGGCGCCGGGGTAGCGTAATATTACTCTGAATGGAATCTTTAACGTAGTGGTACTAGTAAATCTACTGACACGTCTCTTTCGCATTTAAGCACCCTAGAATGCCAATCGAATAAGCAGGGATTCGATCCCGCAACCTTGGCTAAAGCAGGCGAGAACGTTGCCACTGCCAGGCTGTTGTTGTTGTTGTTGTTGTTGTTGTTTCATTTGAGAGGCTTGGGCATCGTGGACATTCAGCCTCGTGTACTTGGGTGAGTGGTGGCTGCACCACACAGTAGAGAAAGTACAAGTCTGATGATTCCAAACAATACCAATTGTGGAATCCCTGTTTTAGTGTGGTAGGTTAAAACAGTACAGACAAGGAGAAAAATAGGCGCACTAGTACATGTAAGGACCCATGCCTTTCCATCTCAAACTTCCTGTTAGTGAAATCCCAAGCGATATTTGAACCTGCGACCTTGGGAGGGGTGAGGTACTGTATAAAACAAATTTTGATTAGATTATTCAGGCTCTGTAACTTTCTCGTCCTCGGAAGAATGCAACAACATGGAGGTTTTACAGCTACTACGTGTACACTAGCTGGTGTTAACTAAGCATGATTATGTTTAAACGTTAAAGTTTTCGATTGATATCTGTGGTTTGCCCTTTAATCTCCACCACTTCGCTACACTTTCCGGTGAGACATTACCAACTTCTCAGCTTTCGGTAAATAGGCCTACCTTAATTAATGACCAAAGTATCTAGGACGTATTTAATTCAGGTCTGGGGGCTGGAACGGGGTATACTCAGCCTCGTGAGGCACACCTGAGAAGAGGTGCGTTCTAATCCCCCCTCAGCTCTCCTGGAAGTGACTTTCCTTGGCTTCCCCACTTCTACTCCAGGCGAATGATTTGATAGTTCATAGCTTAGGGCCACGGCCGCCTCCTTCCCAATCCTTGCCTGAATTAACAAAACACACACTACTACAGTCACCTCAATAATACAGGTTATCAGACAAATTCTACACACACCTGAGTACACGGGGCTAAATGACAAAGATGTGCATGCACCTCAAATAAAACAACAACAAATATCGAGGACTCAAATATTTCCACAATACTTACCTATCCCCACGATAGGATGCGCTTGGTTCGTGCTATAAAACACAGAGTCTGCTAGCCATGTCCGCTGCTATGTTGCCAACAATGATGCGCCATATAGCCCTTATACCCCAGGCATTATATGCAAAAAACACGGCCAACCTAAAAAAAATGTAAAGCTGAAATTTGGCATAGATGTTCCCTAGTACCCTAGAAACAAATCCTGAAAAGTCCCCATCTCTGCGGTGTCCGCGTCATGGATTTTGGAGGATTCAAAAGGGCTTAAATAGGGCCTAAGTGCCAAAAACAGCATTTTTGCTTCCTGCGTTTGAAATATTGATCCAAATTTAGTCTCGCGAGCTTTAGCAATTAATAAAAATGAACCAGTAGGTGAACAGACATATCAGGCCTAATTATTGCTATTGATGAAGAAAAAAAAAACTAATTTAAAATTTTTAGCACAATTTTTACACGAAAATTTGAATAATTTGTAATTAGCAGGTCATTATTTTTTAACCAACTGCTGATATTGACTCAAGACCCAGAATGAAAGTTATAAAGCATACTTTTAGCTTTACATTGGCACAATACCCATGTCTATGCAAGAAACGGTTACCGAGTTACGGTCCCAAAGCATAACCGCTGTTGAAAAGGCACCCGATCGCGTTTCTAGGTGACAGCGCTCGGCCTGTCGGAGCAGGCCAACAACACTTGTCGGAGTAGGCCAACAACACTTGTCGGAGTAGGCCAACAACACTTCAAACAATTAATTCAGCTTAAACAGTCTTGGATTTTCAGTATATTTGGCGGAAGTCCACAGGTACAAATTTTCAGCGCTTCGTGAAGAACGTCCAATCCCGAATGCTGGAGCGTTCACGTAGTATTGCTTTGACAACGCTGACTTTAACATAAGGACATTGGACGGGCGAAACACATTTCACTGCATGGGAGGCATCAAGTGCACAGGTCCAGCGCTTGACAGTGAAATATCTCCACTCCCACGTACACGAGAAGTTCCTAATGCTGGCGTGATTGCGGCGATGGGAAAGATCAACATTTCGTGGTATCGGAAGCCCTCTTCTCCTGGTTCAAAGGATGTCAAGATTAAAGAGTTAACTGTGGAAGCCCCAAACTCTGTGGCTATTGCGTCGATGATGGACTCCTTTTGGTTATCTGGACGGTGGTCAGGTATTAATTTACCCGCCTCGTGGAACGGCTTTATGAAGACGTCACTGTCTGCTCATGCTCAACCAGCTCCCCAGACGACGTCAGTTGATACCCTGCCGTTCATTAACTTGGAACCGAGCAATCCATCAACTATATATTCCGCGTTAAAGTTTGCCGCAAGAGAGTGCGTGGAACTGAAACAAAGCACTTGTTTCGAAACCTTTGACCAGCCCCTATACGCGAAAGCTGCGGAGATAGTCGCATCGGACACTTCAGAGGAACTCAAAAACGTGGTTGTTCGTCTAGGCGGATTTCACATTCTAATGTCGTTTCTTGGGGCAATCGGCTACGTGATGAATGGAAGCGGTTTGGAGGAGCTCTGGGCGGAAATATACGCTAAATCGTCAGTGACTCACATGATGTCAGGACTCGCATATTCTAGTTAGGCTTGCAATTAGCTCACTCTTAAAAATGATTACGTTATGCCTTCAATTTCAAATGTATCAATAACGCGAAACTGTGCATGTTCTAGGGCCCTCAGAGCGCATTTTCTGACAAAACAGGCTGTCGGGACAATGTTACTCAACATGATCGACGGGCTGAAGGATGACAAGGACGAAATACAGGCGCTTTTTACCGCATTCCAAGAAGGCACCACCTACGACTTGCTATCATATCCTTGCCTTCAACGTCTCAAAGAGTCGCTTCATGACACATTTTCTTCAATGAGCCAGGAATTTCGCACAGGAAAGCTGTGGGTAGAGTACATCAAACAGCAAGCCTGGAAAATATTGAAGGATTCCGCATCCTCACGCGAGGAAATGGAGGTATTCGTCTCTACGGCTCCAGATGAAAAGGCCATAATATCAGCTGGAGAGAAGTTCGCAATTTGTCTCTACGATAGTGCCAAATCGGAGTGCAAAGCGTCGACGAACTTCGGGTAGTGAAATACAGCCAAAAAATTGCCAAACAACCGGTCACAGAGTCATTTCAGCTGGCTTCACTTCCGCCGACTTCGGCGGCATGCAAACAACATTCACTGCGGGTATATTTGCAAGTTCAGGAATGGTTAGGATTTTCTTTGGACCCAACCCATTGGGGATGGAAAATCCAACACTCAGCTTTAGTACCAGTGACAACTCATCTTCCAGCTGCTCCAGATCATCTCCTCAATGTTGTGTCCTGCAACTGCAAGAGCTCTTTTGGCAGCCGGTGTGAGTTCTGCTGATAGCGACTAAAGACCCGAAGTAAAAGTTGTAAAGTACACTTTTAGCTTTAAAACGATACATTGCCCATACTCCTTAATGTGTGGGCACTGCAGTGGAAAAGAATGTGGCAACGTCACATTTGGTGGCTCAGACAATGAGGAGGACGATTGAGTCCGATTTAAGCTTTGTTTTGCAAGTGTTCTTTGTCTAAAGAAAGCTTTTTAAGCTTTGTTTTGTTATTATTTGCATTATGCATATTATGAATGCACGTTTAACTGCTAACTGCATTAAACTCGTTTTGTTCTATGCAAACTGTTTCTGCTAGTTTACCTGGATTCAAAGGAATACAATCCTAAAAGTTCTTGAGCAAAGATACAAAATGAAGTCAGCAAAGGTGAATAGATGGAGCCCACCAGCGTAAATGGGTGTTCGTTCGGAAAGCGACTGCCACACTTCCACTTTTATATTTGTAACTGTATCTCTGCTGCTGTTTGTCGGATGAACAAGGGCAATGTATCGTTTTAAAGCTACAAGTGTGCTTTGCAACTTTTACTTCGGGTCTTTAGTCGCTATCAGCAGCTGTTTACACGATAAATCCCGGCTAATGACAAATTTTCGTGAGAAAAGTTGAGCTAAAAATGTCTGATTAATCATCTGTTTAAATGTATGGCAATAATTACGACCAATAAGAGCGTTATATATAACGCAGTCCTTCTCTTATTACCATCAAAGCTCATTAGAACAGATGTTGGATCAATATTTTGAACGCAGGAAGCAAAAATGCTGTTTTTTGCTCTTAGGCCCCATTTAAGCCCTTTTGAACTCTCTAAAATCTATGACGCGGACGCCGCAGAGATGGGGACTTTTCAGGATTTGTTACTTGGGTACTAGGGAATATCTATGCCAAATTTCAACTTTACATTTTTTTTTTTAGGTTAAAACTTAATATGCCTGGGCTATTATCGTTATGTGCAACTCCACGCCTTTTCCTGCGGTCCATCTTAACATTCCAGACATTCCTACCATTTTTAAACATACATACATTTTCAGATGAGACTGTTTTGCTTTTCAACATCCAGTCGAGTCTGCAAGCCTCTGTTTGCGAACAAGTCTCCTCCATGATCCCCTATTAGCAGTGAGCACTGCTTCAACACCTCTTACTTTGAAATCGTTCAACACTGAATCTAACCATCGCCTCCTAGGTCTACTTCTTCTTCTCTTGCCCTATACTGATTAACCTCTTAGGTAATCTCTCCTGGTATGCCGCCTCAAACCTGAAGATGCCCTTGACAGGAAGAAGTGGTGAACGACAACCAATCAAGCGGACCCTGCGCCAACGCGGGAAATACTCTAGGAACGAAGGAGAAGGAGAAGGAGAAGCTGGAGTAATCTCTCCTCCCCTATTCTCTTCACATGACCCTGACATCTGAGTCGGCTCATACGAATATCTTCATCTAGTGTGTTCATTTGTAGCTTAGCCTTTATCTCTTCATTACGAGTACCCTCCTGCCATTGCTCCCATCTATTTGTCCCAGCAATAATTCGTGCTACCTTCATATCAGATACCCTGAATCTACCCAGCTCTCACTTCCATACAGCAAGGTTGGTTTAAATACTGAGCGATGTAGGGAGATTTTCCTGCAGAATATTGTACAGGTAGATCTCAACTGAGAACTTACTTACTTACTGGTCGGCGCTACAGTCCCTGAAGAACCTTGGCCTCCATTATCACTTGCCTCCATTCATCTCTATCTTCCGCCATCCTTCTCCAGTTCCTGATCCCCAGACTCCTAAGGTCATCTTCCACGTCATCTATCCACCGTCTCCTGGGTCTTCCTCTTCTTCTTCTTCTTCCATCCAGTATTTGTGTAAACACCTTTTTGACACAACGCGATTCTGGCATTCTCTGTACATTTCCTGCCCATCTTATCCTCCCCTGCTTAATTTTCACCACAATATCTGCATGTCCGAAGAGTTCCTGTAGTTCCACATTTGTCCTTATTCTCTAACCTTCCTCCTCTGAGAACTTACTGCATTGGCTTTTATACACCTCGACTCTATGCCCTTCCCCGTACTACAATCGTGAGAGAACAGACAGCCTAAGTATTTAGTGTTCCACGTGCTGCAATTTAGTTCCTTCTACCTGGCATTCTACTTTCTTCCGTTCCCTATCGACATAACATTCGTCTTTGAAATGTTGATCTTTATGCCATAGCTTTATTATTATCAGTCTATTATTATTATTATTATTATTATTATTATTATTATTATTATTATTAATAATAGACTAATAATAATAATGTTATTGGTTTAACGTCCCTATTTACTTAAAGGCTATTAGAGACGTCGGGACGCTGGAGGTTTGCCCCAAAGGGGATCTCTATCGTGCCAGTAAATCAAATGACACGGCTCCCTCGCATCTTCGCAACCATCAAATGCCAACTGACTACGACAGGATTTGATCCTGCAACCTTGGACACAGCACGTTACCGCTGCGCCACACAGCCAATCCCTACCTTTTTGCTTGAGGTAATGCTATGAGAATGATTCCGAAAACTAAGTAACTTCGGTACTTTGGAAGAATTGCTTTAATTTTGGAACACTCGCAATGGGGTATGATGACCTATATTACTGTATTTGCACTGGCAATTGGGCCTAGGATTTGTGTGGCCTCATGTTAGGTACTATCCCAGCATTTGTCTGGAGAAGAAGGGAGAAAACTACGAAAGCTGAGGTGGGAAACGAACCCACCTCTTCTAAGTTATCATCTCGAGACTGAGTCGACAGCCTTCAGAACATTCGTTCTTGGCAGAGCGTCCTGATAGAACACTTCTAATGCTCTTTGTCAGGTTGGTTACATCAAAAGGTGAAAATATTGAATGGTAAGTGCCAAATGATTGAATTTGTTAGTGTACCGACTACCTTCTAGAAAAATATTTAAACTTGTAGCAATTAACAATTTACTTTTCATTGTTCTTTTCCCATCACAGCTTCTAATAGCATAAGGACATTCTAAAAAACTTGCATGAAATGTTCCATTTCAACATGTAAATGGAGATGATTTATCAACCAGAACATCGCTCCTTCATGACGTGTACCTTTATATAATCGATCCCCTTTAACTCACACACATCCAGTACTAAGTCTGGAGAGAGTAGGAAAGGGTGCAATTCCCTTTTAAACTGATAGTTTTAGAACACTCAAATTCCGGGTTTCAATGTAATAAATCGATACAAAGAAAGTGAAGACCGCTTGGATGGGGAGAATTAATCATGAGGAGTTTCGTGGTCCAGATTCGAACTGATCTACTTTTCTCCCAATTTGCCTCATATTATGAGCATCAACACTAATGGCTATTAATGTCGGTGTAGCTGGTCCTCATAAGATATAGCGGGGCCATTGTGCCCATCTGTAGAGCCCTGCGCGGATAGATGAAACGTTATCCGCATCCGCCCCGCATCCGCACGGCTCTTATCCGCACCCGCCCCGCATCCGCACGACTATTATCCGCATCCGCCCCCCATCCGCACGACTGTTATCCGCATTCGACCCGCATTCACGCGACTTTTATCCACAAGTTTGTTATCCGAATCTACTGGCATTACAAAAATATTTTCAATGTGTTGCTTTATACTTTATCTTTTAGACATTTGAGCTGAAAATCGAACCCTTAGGCTATGTAGGCCTACGGTGTGTCATGTGCTATGTTTAAAATGAATGTTACACAGCCAGAATTGCAACCCTTTCAGCTCGGAGTGTTAATTATGCTTAATGACATCATTTGAATAGGATTAGCGTAAATCATCATCTTACATTTGTCATGAAAAACATAGCGGAAAAATATGATATGTCATAAACATCCGGGCCCTAGTAAGGGAGAGTGGAGGAATTGTGCGCACCATTACCCTACTCTGCTTTTAAAACGTAACTCACGGAATACCGGTAAACTAATCTATTATATTGAAAAACAAATACATGAAAAACCACTGTAAACACTGGCATTTAAAACTACATTAAATTTTAATAATTGAATCACAACTGTAGGCTTACCTACTTATTTGCTGGCTACAGAAAATAACATGCAACGTGTAAAGTTTCTTCATCCAAGCCTCACGGTTATCACATAGCAACTGGCATCATGCTGACTGTTCCTATCTGATAGGTACGATGACAACTTAAGGGTAGCAGGGAACTGAGTTGCTAGTTGTACTACCAACTCAAAAAACATAGGTGCGCACGATTACCCGCTGCGCACAATTACCAAAATTTCCCCATGATATTCAACAAGTTCGGATTGTATACTAAAATCTATCCGCAAATTTACTCCAAACATTATCCGCAGCTCATCCGCTATCCGCAAAGTCATGCAAAGTATATCCGCATGGCGAAAAATGTTGCGGATATCCGCGGGTTTATCCGCGGATATCCGGGGGCTTTACCCATCTGGTCTGTCACCAGGGAGTTGAGAAGCAGGTACTCTTATCACGAAGTCTGACATAAGAAACTCTTCATGGCCTGTAACTCGAGATAACGCCTCTATCGCTGCTACAGCCACACTTATTTAGTATATTTCGGTATGAACTGGAAATCAAGAGTTGTTCAAACGAAGGCTCCCCCCGTGTCAGATGTACTTGTGATAATACCAGACAGTAACGAAGCTACTGTATGAGTCACATCAACACTTGGTGTCGGGTGATGCAATCTTATCTTGGGTGGTAATTAAACGAACGTTATGTATTTTCCTCTCTTTTTTCTGCATACATTTAGTCGATATTAACAACCATTTAAAAGTGTTTTCAGCGAGGAATTGATCAGCCTCGGAGGAGCGAAAGTAACTGATGTGTCATTTAAGGGCTTGCTAATACTTGGTTTTTGGATTCTCTTTAAAGGAAAAGCGAATGAGAACTGCACCAGAAGGCTATACTACTACCGTAATGAATGAATATTGAAAGGCTTTTCACCGATATCTCAGTCCCATTCATGGCTGTGATTTTATGAGAGCTACTGGGGTATGAGTGGTGCTCAGTAATGGCATTCGGGGCACAGGTTAATGCGTGTGGATGCTGTGCAAGTTTCTACTCATAGGGTTAGTACTGCTGTTCTGACTCAGTGAAGAAAGCATTGGCAAACTACCTCACTCCTCATCTTGCCTAGTACGCCTCAATATAGCGCTGTCTTGTGTTTTTGTGGGTATCTACCGACATAACCTAACGGCGGTACTTTTTTTGAGGATCCAACCAGCCTTCGGGCTGACTACCTACCAGACAGAAATGTAGGTATTGCAGCTCTTATCAGTTTGTGTGATTGAATGTGTCTGCTGTATTATCGTGTTTTATGATAGTAATACTCTAATACTACCGCCCGCGGTGACCGAGAGTGCTAACGCGCTACCTCGTGCCTCGCTGGAATCGGGAGAGCGGGAGTTTTAATTCCACCTCGGCCGTCCTGAAAATGGTTCTCGTGGTTTCCCATTTTCACCACCAGGCAAATGCCAGGACGGTTCCTTTCAATAGGTCCACGGCCGATTTCCTTCCAATATCCCTTCCATGACCCGTCCTGAAAAGAAAAGTACATGGCCATTGGCTGCATTAATAAAATTGTTAATACTCTAATACTTGCCACATATCCTTAACATAAATAAGCTTTTAGGACATATTCAGCTAGTTTTTTAGGTCTTAAACTTCGGAAACCTAGTTGTCACCCATTCTAAACGAGGAATCCCGCAGCATAGTCAAGCGCGTTAAATCGCGCACAACGATTGTAATGAGAGGCTGCACCAATCCAGAGATCGGTGGATCGAACCTCGGCGCTGACAGTGGTCATTTTGAGTGTGGTTTTCCCCGTTTTTTTCCACATTCCCTCCGGGCAAATGCCGGCGTGGTACCTTACTTCAAGTCCTGCTGATGTTCTTAGTGCTATTTTTTTACGGGCTGCGACATCGTGGTCATATAGCCCCGTGTACTTGGGTGTGTGTGGAATTTATGTGATAGTAAACATAACCTAAGTTCTTGAGTCTAATAATTTGAACAGATCTGTATTATGACGAGGCAATATTTGATGTAATGTATAATAATGATCCATTTTGAAAGCCTTGTTTGCCATAGGCCTGAAGCACCCGTGCACTTAAAAATATAATAACACTTTCGAAGAAATTAGAATTAGTAACTTTCAGGGGGCTTTTGTAGACACACTAAAATTTTACGTTGGTAGCACTGTTCCTTTTTTAAATATTATTTAAAATGATACTCAGAGACGCTAAAAGAAAAAAAAATTGCACGACTTTTAGTAATTTTATGGGCTTAGTCCATATACTGTAGATATCTCTACCGAACTAGAATGCATATGCCTAGATAATAATAATAATAATAATAATGTTATTGGTTTCACGTCCCTTTTAACAACGGCGACTTTTAGAGATGCCGAGGTGCCGGAATTTTGCCCAAAGGGGATCTTGAACGTGCCAGTAAATCTACTGACACGGCTCCCTCGCATTTGCGCACCATCAAAAGCCAATTGGCCACGCCAGGATTCGATGCTTCAACCTTGGTCCCAGCGAGAGAGAAGGTTACCGCTGAGCCACGCAGCCTAGAAGACGAACACTTGTTGCCATGGTAACCACCGGATATCCGTGTTTTCAGTGCATGTTAATCGCAGAGAGAACCCCTGCGCTCAAAAGTATCCATATTAAAATGACAGTAAACAAGTAAAGATAGGATCAATTTTACCAACACATGAGTAAAAAAAAATGGACCAAAACAAAGAAGACATAAGTCAAGCGGAACTTTGCACTTTTTGAAGACTCGACACATTGTTTTTATCCTCTCTGTGTTAACGATGGAGAAACACTTTAGGCTGGAAAGTAATGTCGTAACATTCAATGACGTTCTCTGGACACTTTGAAGGTTAAAGTTAATGAGGGGTACCAGGTTTGTGAAATACTTATTTACTGCTCTACTCGCTGCACGTGTCCACACTTGAAGGTTACAGGCCTATTGAAATATTAATGTACAACACGCTAACCAACCAATTTCCCTCTGTACATTTGACAGGTGCTAATTGGCACCGTCCTCCATGCTAGGCTATCTCCTCCTAATCTTCACAAACATGGAGTGGTAACACGACATACTCCTAGTTACTTATGTTGTTGATTCATTCTAGGAGCTAGGGACATCTTGGTAATCAGCCCCGTGCACTTGAGAGGTCTTGGATTTGATTGATGTGTCTCTGCGGTGACTGCAGTAGTATATGGAACTGTAACTGCTCTGAGACTTGGAAGTAGGACTAACTCGAGGTGTAGCGGCTAGCGTTCTTGGCTCTCACCCCGGGTTCGATTCCCATCCTGGAAGTGGTTTTCCGTACTTCCATCACTTCTACTCCAGGTAAATGCAGGGATGGTTTTGATTCCCAGCTCAGCTATCCTGGATGTGGTTTTCCGTGGTTTCCCCACTTCTACTCCAGGCAAATGATAGGATGGTACGTAACTTACGGCTACGGCTGCCTCCTTTATAATCCGATCCCCAATTTACAAATACATATACTAGTACAGCCATTACCACACGTCAGCTTTACTCCGTGGGCAGGGAGACTAACAAGGAGACTACCAGCCCCCTTTCCCACATTCAAGCCAAGTACCCGCACCGGCTCTGGCCGCAAATATGGACAAACGTGCACAATAAATGGCTTCCATTACAGTGGCGGGAAACACTCTACTACTACGTGAATGAAGTTATACCCACCAAAGAAAAAATGTTTCGTCACAACCGAAATCTGACCCCCTCATATGACATTTGTAACTCTTTCGATACGCTTGAACATCATATCGCTGCTTGTACTGGACCATCCAGTCTATGGGAATGGACATGCCAGACTGTCACGCGAATCTCCGGACTGCCCCTCACCAGTGCCAATAAGAAAACTCTTCTATCAGTGGAATTCACTTGTCGTACCAGGCCTTTTGCGCGCCGCGGTCATATGGCTTTTGGCAGCACTGATCCACTACGTGATGGAGAAACGTTCCACCACCCAGCACCTCAACCTGCCAGCCTACATCCAGTTTCCACGGCGAGATCGTTGGAAGTACATCTCTAACAAGACTCGAACCTGCTTTCTCTAACTCCCTATATACTTTTTAAACTCCCACAGTGACTTTTTCTTTCTTTCTTTCTTTCTTTCCATGACCAAAGGACAGCGTGCCTGTTTGCCATAGGCACCTCAGTGCAGTGTCATTTCCTTTTGTGTTTGTAATTTTAAGCGTATGTAAAATAAAAATCCAATCAACCAAAAAACAAATGGACACAATCAAAGAAAGTGTGGAATGCGTCATCGATGGCATTGCAGTCAATGGACACCGGACTACTCGCTCTCTCTATTCTGTGGAGACATTTTTGGAACTTTCCGTGACCTGTCAGGAACTGTGTGAGGTAATAGTTCACTTCACCATGATTCCGGTCGACCCAGTCAGCTAGGGATGGTATCAGCTTCTTCGTCCATTTCCCTAGGGAGTCATCTTCCCATCTCCGTTGCCATAGATTTATTCTGCGGCTGACAGCTAGCTCCTTTGCCCGTTTCCTTCCCAGCTCTCCTTGCGTGCCAGATCTCCTGTCTTTCTAAGGCTAGTAAGTCAATAGGAGCTACCGCTGCTACTAGCAGAATCGCAGGTTCAGACACCGTAAAGCCGCTCTCCGCTGTACTGCCACTATCCGTCTCCGAAACTTTCCAAACTTCAGGGACTCAGCCCAGATTTCAGAACCATATAGAAGGAATAATAATGGTAATAATAATAATAATAATAATAAAAATATATAAAATAATTAGATAATTTAATAATAAAATGATTAAATAATATCAACAATAAAATACCAAAGGGGCGACCGAGACAACATTAGGCCGATACACTTCACAGGGATCTGAAAAGCGTCAACCTACATCCGGACATGGCCCATTACCGAGTAAAGTGGAGACATTGGATTCATATAGCGGACCCTGCCACGAGGCGGGACAAACGCTAAAGCAAAAGAAGAAGAAGAACAATAAAATAATTCAATAATTAGATAATTAATTAAATAATAAAATAATTCATTCAATTCAGTACTGTGAGTGGTGTTAGCAACTGTACGGAAACGGACCACACATCGCTCAAACAATCAGCTAAGTTGACAATCCATTACAACCATTTAATAACAATCACAGATATCACACTAAGCAAGCAAACTTGAAGGGCAATCACACTAACAATATCTTAACAAAAAACTATTGTAACAAATCTTGAAACGTTACGCTAGTTTTATAACTATTGCAACTAAATAAGCGTAGGCCTATCTATCTCTCATATAAA
The DNA here is from genome assembly GCA_946902985.2 of Meconema thalassinum. Lineage (NCBI taxonomy): Eukaryota > Metazoa > Arthropoda > Insecta > Orthoptera > Tettigoniidae > Meconema > Meconema thalassinum. The sequence goes on from OX336388.2 coordinate 1,207,993,404, forward strand.
ATCAAGTGTCCTGACTGACTGACTGACTGACTCATCATCGCCCAGCCAAAACTATTAAAGTTAGAAACATGACATTTTGGGAATATGTTCGTTGTAAGTCAAAAACGCCCACTAAGGAAGGATTTTTGGATATTCAGGTTCTAAAGGGGTGTTAAGGGGGTACACCTGCATTTCATTGAATTACAATATCTCCGGCTTGGTTTCATTGAGGGATGTGATACTCGGTATACAAACTCATCATCAAAAATAAGAAGACATGTCGTGTCTGAGGGTTTTCCGATGTGGTGTATATTATGAGGTGAAAGGGGTGAAAACTGGGGGTTGAACGATTCCTAACGGAGCGTGTATCTCTTAAACGACATAGGCGAGGAGTTTGGAACTCAGCCAAAAAAATCAGCATAAAAAATAACTTAACAGGTGTTTGACCGTTTTTTCATAATTCCAATTTAAGGGGCCCATGGGGAGGGGTGAAATTATGGGGGAGGGGGGAAACGTAATATGTCTGAGTGTAAAATTATACATAGCCTATGTTGTAGACAATAACACATTACAGCTTTTTTGTCTCTTGCTATTTCATCATACGACGAATACTTAGGGTGTTATTAATGATTTTGTATTTTTTGGCCGGAATTTTCAAGTCCCAGGAATGACATAAAAATTGATTCGAATGAAATGTTTTTTTAATACTTTTATTATATTTTTCACGTCTTTTAGGGTCCGAAACCAACATGATATTTTGATGTGTTTTTTCGTCCCATGCATTTTTGGTTTCAGGAGATAGAATTATTTTCCACTAGGACCCATGCTTATCTATCTATTTAACTAATGTTATAACAGGATTACAAATGTTATTGCGGGCGAAGCCGCGGGTAACAGCTACTTATATATCATCCAAAATTGATGCGAGTCTGTAGAGACCCTCTAAGAAACGGTTTATGAAAATTCAATTTGTAAGTGACTTTTTTTGGCCCTTTGGCACTGAGCAAGGACAGTCGGTACAAAGTTCGGATTTAGCTCATTTTAAGCCGCCATATACGAGAAACAATACTCGGAGGTCCTGTAGGGACCCCGAAACACACTTTTTAAGTTCCTAAAATGAACGGTTTCGAAGATATTCACAAATTACTGTGTTCCCTCGAAGTAACAGATCAACGTTACTATGGCAACCGCTGAAATTTCGCAGACCGGGGATAGGTTTCTGGCAATATCTCGAAAACCGTTCGTTTTAGGGCCTTAAAACGCGGGGTTCGGTTCCCTCTTCCCTGAAATGGAAACTACGAACATTGCTCCTCGCATCGATACGCGCAGAATGAGCTATATTCCATATTTCTACGAGCAAATCGACTTGGAAAGTCTCATCTATTATATATAATTACAGTCGAATGTGTAGTATTCTACCGGCTGTCACGTTAATTATTATTTTTTCTTAATTACTCTTACTGAGGAATTGGGCAAACTTATCTCAATAAAGTAGGTATTTTGTCTTTCACGGCCATTGGATCCCCGCACAAGGCACGGCTTAAACCTAGAAATGTTGCTGAGTTGGACTAATGGACTAATGGTGCAGCAGAAAAGAGGAGAATTGAAGCTTTTGAAATGTGGTGATACAGGAGAATGATGATCAGATGGGTAGATAGGTAACAAATGAAGAGGTATTAACGAGTGGGAGAGGAGAGATGTTTCTGGTGACTGCTAATGAAGAGAAGAGATGAGATAGGAGGGTGGGACACATATTAAGACACCCAGGAATAGCAAGCTTAGTTATGAATGGGAGGGTCGCGGACTAGAACTGTAGCGATAAACCAGGGTTAAACAGATGCCTCGGATGTAGGGTGTGGTAGCTATGTAGAGATGAAACGATTAGCTCAGAAGAGGGAGCATTGGAGGCCTGCATCAAACCAGTTAAAAATCTGAAGACTCAAACAACAACAATCAGGAATTTTAATTACTTAGAGAGGCATGTGAGGCAAAAGGGTTGGAGAATTTCAATCCCTGGGATGTAACACTGGAAGAGACTGCATAATGTACATCAGCGGCCAAGGTGAGAGATATTTTACTATAGGTCTATTAATAGCGATATGTTGACGTTCAAATCATCAATACGTATGGCAAAATTACACCCAGAATAGCTTAAGGAAGAATACTTTTAATTCCCCATATTCCGATAGATTTGCCATTCCAGTGCGCGAGAATGCAGTTCCCTCTTCCAACAATATTCGCAATTTCTTTAACAAAGCGCAATGACACACACTTAACAGTAGCACGTGTACATTTAGACAAAACAATTGTTTCCCATGGGCAACTGTATGTGGCGTGCTCGCGAGCATGCGGACAACAAAATCGTTATGTCTCAGCAGAAGATGGCAAAACCAAAAACATAATTTTAAAATGTGTTAACATAATGTAACATCGAACCCTGCAGACTTTCACAACTCTATAAAATTCCCACTTTGCTGCTCATATCAATATACTGTATGTATCAGAATATTCAGAATTAGAATGGACCCACCTATAGCCGCGATTGCTGTAATAGAATAGACCAATTATCAGCAATAATACATCGTCCCCATTGTCTTGATCGCGGGCGAAGCCGCGGGTACCTGCTAGTTATATATAATCCAAAATTGACTCATCACCGCAGGGCTCAAACCACTAGACCTAGAAAGCTGAAATTTTGCATGTTGGTTGATCCGAGTATGTAGAGGCTCACTAAGAAATGGTTTTTGAAGTGACTTTTTTCGGCCCTTTGACATTGAGCATCCAAAATTGACTCATCGACGCAGGGCTCAAACCGCTAGACCTAGAAAGCTGACATTTTGCATGTTGGTTGATCCGAGTATGCAGAGGCTCACTAAGAAAGGGTTTTTGAAAATTCAATTTGTAAGTGACTTTTTTCGGCCCTTTGGCACTGAGCAAGGACAGTCGGTACAAAGATCGGATTTAGCTCATTTTAAGCCGCCAGATACGAGAAACAATACTCGGAGGTCCTGTAGGGACACCGAAACACACCTTTTAAGTTCCTAAAATGAACGGTTTCGGAGATATTCCCAAATAGCTGTGTTCCCTCTGTGAAACAGATCAACGTTACTATGGCAACCGCTGAAATTTCGCAGACTGGGGATAGTTTTCTGGCAATATCTCGGAAACCGTTCGTTTTAGGGCCTTAAAACGCGGGGTTCGATTCCCACTTCCTATAAGTGGAAACCACGAACATTGTTCCTCGCATTGATACGCGCAAAAGGAGCTATAATCCATATTTCTACGAGCAAATCGATTGGAAGCTTGTAGTTTAACGTGACCGTTAATCTCGCGATCATAAGCCACGGGACCTCCGTTTTACGTGGAATCCGAACCACAGGACATGGCATTTCACATTGAAAATCTCACATGCAGTGACCGGGAATCGAACCCGGTCCGCCTTGGTGAGAGGCATACAGCTTGACCGCTGCGCCACCACGCCCCCTACGAACATTGCTCGATTGGAAAGTCTCATCTATCTCTTATATAAAATCAAGTGTCCTGACTGACTGACTCACTCACTGACTCATCATCGCCCAGCCAAAACTATTAAAGTTAGAAACAAGAAATTTTGGGGATATGTTCGTTGTCAGTCGAAAACGCCCACTAAGGAAGGATTTTTGGATATTCAGATTCTAAAGGGGTACACCTGCATTTCATTGAATAACAATATCTCCGGCTTGGTTTCATTGAGGGATGTGATACTCGGCATATAAACTCATCATCAAAAATAAGAAGACATGTGTCTGAGGGTTTTTCGATATGGTGTATATTATGAGGTGAAAGGGGTGAAAAGTGGGGGTTGAAGGATTCTTAACGGAGCGTGTATCTCTTAAACGACATAGGCGAGGAGTTTGAAACTCCGCGAAAAAAAATCAGTTCAAAAAATAAGTAAATAGGTGTTTGACCATTTTTTTCATAAATCAAATTTAAGGGGCCCATGGGGAGGGGTGAAATTCAGGGGAAAAAAACGGAAAGAAAGTGTCCTAACTGATTGACTGACAGACTCACTCATCAAACTCATTAGGAAAAAAATGCTTAAAAATAAGTAAATAGGTGTTCGACAGTTTTTTTTTCATAAAACCAATTTAAGGGGTTCATGGGGAGGGATAAATTCTGAAAAAAGAAAATTGAAAGAAATAGTCCTGACTCACTCACCATCGCCCAGCCAAAATTATTGAAGTTAGAAACATGACATTTTGGGGGATATGATCATTGTATGTTAAAACCATCCATTAAGGGAGGATTTTCGGATATTCAGGTTCTAAAGGGGTCTTAAGGGGGTTAAACCTGCAATTCATTGAATAACAATAACTCCCGATTGGTTTCATTGGGGAATGTGATACTCGGTATATAAACTCATCATTAAAAAAATAAGAAGACATGTGTCTGAGGGTTTTTCGATGTGGTGTATATTATGAGGTGAAAGGGGTGAAAAGAGGGGTTGAAGGATTCCTAACGGAGCGTGTACCTCTTAAACGACATAGGCGAGGAGTTTGAAACTCAGCGGAAAACCATCAGCTTAAAAGATAAGTAAATAGGTGTTCGACCGTTTTTTTTTCATAAATCCAATTTAAGGGGCACATGGGGAGGGGTGAAATTCTAAGGGGGAAACAGGAAAGAAAGTGTCCTAACTAATTGACTGACTCACTCACTCATCAAACTCAGGGAGAGAAAACTGCTTAAAAATAAGTAAATAAGTGTTCGACAGTTTTTATTTTTCATAGATCAAATTTAAGGGGTTCATGGGGAGGGGTGAAATTCTGGGGAAATAATTTGATAGAAAATGTCCTGACTCACTCACTCACTCACGGTATTGTTATTGTTTTAACTCACTCTCTCATGACCCTGTCTGCTACTCTTAAAAACAAACTCTAACTAGCACAAAATATGCCTGTGTACGCTACATATGCAACTTACGGTATTACGACCACGTCACCCCTGCGTACGAACAACTCATCTGGTTACGACTAAATCAACACCGCGATCTTCATTCTTTATGTCTTTTCCGACAAACACTCTTTAAGTTCCTCTCCAGCTTACCTGCATTCTCAGTTTCACTGCCTCTCACACGAACATAGTCTTGGTACACGGTCAAAAAATGATTCACTCATGCTCATACCTATACACCGCACGGTACGCTACACTAACTCCTTCGTAGTTTCCACTGCACGACTGTGGAACAACCTGCCGCGCTCTGTCAGAGGAGCAACCCCGTCTAGCTTCAGGCAGCAATGCCAGCTGTACATATCACAAAAGAAATTAAAGCTGAACTCAACACATCAAATATTTGAATCCTTATGCTGAGTTATATTCGTGTTTCTAATTTACATTTTATTTATTTTCTGTTTAGTTACCTAAATGTTTTCTTACCTCCTTTTAAATGCGCATTGCAAAATCAATATTAGGCTATAGTAACAACTCATCTATGATGCTTATCATCATCATCAACATCATCACATCATCATCAGGTTCTGTTTTATTAGTGTTTGTGTTTCCCTATTATTTCCTTACTTTAGCAATAATTAACTAATTATAATAATTTTTCCTACGCCATGCTTACAGTACCTGCCATTATATGTATTGTGATCGGATCTGAAATGTATTCCTGTTAGATTTAAGTACCATTGTTAAGTTCTGTAAATAATGTAATAATGTATTAATTGTAAAATCTGGTTAGATGGAAGAGAGGGCCCAATGGCCCTAATCTTGCCAGACAAAATAAAGCTATCTATCTATCTATCTATCTATCTATCTATCTATCTATCTATCTCATCATCGCCCAGCCAAAATTATTGAAGTTAGAAACATGATATTTTGGGTATATGTTCGTTGTATGTCAAAACCGTACACTAAGGGAGGATTTTCGGATATTCAGGTTCTAAAGGTGTCTTAAGTGTCTTAAGGGGGTTAAACCTGCATTTTATTGAATAACAATATCTCACGAGTGGTTTCATTTGTGGATGTGATATTCGCCATATATTACTAATCATTAAAAATAAGCAGACATTTGTCTAAGGGTTTTTCGATGTGGTGTATATTATAAGGTGAAAGGGGTGAAAAGTGGGGGTTGAAGGATCCCTAACGGAGCGTGTATCTCTTAAACGACATAGACGAGAAATGTGAAACTCAGCGGAAAAAAATCAGCTTAAAAATAAGTAAATCGGTGTTCGACCGATTTTTCATAAATTCTATTTAAGGGGCCAATGGGGAGGGGTGAAATTCTGTGGGGAAAAAATGAGTGAAAGTGTCCTAACTGACTAACTAACTCACTCACTCATCAAACTCACGGGAAAAAGACAGCTTGAAAAATAAGTTATTAGGTGTTCGAGTGTTTCGTCATAAATCAAATTACGGGGCCCATAGGGAGGGCATAAAATTCTGGTAAAAATAATTGAAATAAAATGACCTGGCTGACTCACTCACTCATCATCACCCAGCGAAAACTATTGAAGTTGGAAACATTAAATTTTGGGAATATTTTCGCCGTATGTCGAAAACGTCAACAAAGGAAAGATTTTTGTTTATTCGGGTTCTTAAGAGGTGTAAAGGGGGTAAACGTGCATTTCATTGAATAACGATATCTCATGAGTTGTATCTTTGGGGATGTGATATTCGGCATATAAACTAAAATAAATTAAAAATAAGCAGACATATGTCAAAGGGTTTATCGATGTGGTGTATATTATGAGGTGAAAGGGGTGAAAATTGGCGGTTGAAGGATTCTTATCGGAGCGTGTATCTCTTCAACGACATAGGCGAGAAGTTTGAAATTCAACGAAAAAAAAACCAGCTTAAAATATGAGTAAATAGGTGTTCGACCGTTTTTTTCATAAATCCAATTTAAGGGGCCCTTGGAGAGTGGTGAAATTCTGGAGAAAAAAAACAGGAAAGAAAGTGTTCTAACTGATTAACTCACTCACTCATCAAACTCAGGGGGAATAACAGCTTAAAAATAAGTAAATATGTGTTCGACCGGTTATTTTTTCATAAATCCAATTGAAGGGGTTCGTGAGAGGGATGAAATTCTGAAAAGTAAATGAAAGAAAATGTCCTGACTTACTCACTCACTCATCATCGCCCAGCCAAAATTATTGAAGTTAGAAACATGCAATTTTTGGGTTATGTTCGTTGTATGTCGAAAACGTCCATTAAGGAAGGATTTTTGAATATTCAGGTTCTAAAGGGGTGTTAAGGGGGTAGACCTGAATTTAATTGAATAACAATATCTCCCGATTGGTTTCCTTGGGGGATGCGATACTCGGTATATGAACTCATCATTAAGAATAAGAAGACATATGTCTGAGGGTTTTTCGATGTAGTGCATATTATGAGGTGTATGTGTGAAAAGTGGGGGTTGAAGGATAACTAACGGAGCAAGTATTTCTTAAAAGACAGAGGCATAAAGTATGAAACTCAGGGGGAAAATCAGCTTGAAAAATAAGTAAATAGGTGGTCGACCGTTTTTTTTCATAAATCCAATTTAAGGGGCCCATGGGGAGGGGTGAAATTCAGGGGAAAGGAGTCCACTAAGGAAGGATTTTTGGATAAACACGCATCATCCCCCAGCCAAACCTATTGCAGTTAGCAACTTGAAATGTTGGGGATATGTTCGTTGTATGTCGAAAACGTCCACTAAGGATGAATTTTTGGATATTCATGTTCTGAAGGGGTGTTAAGGGGGTTAAACTTGCATTTCATTGATTAACAATATCTCACAAGTTTTTTCATTTGGGGATGTGATATTCGGCATATAAATTAATCAGTAAAGATAAGCAGACATATGTCTACGGGTTTATCGATATGGTGTATATTATGAGGTGAAAGGGGTGAAAATTGGGTGTTAAAGAATTCTTAACGGAGCGTGTATCTCTTAATCGACATTAGCGAGAAGTTTGAAATTCAGCAGAAAAAAATCATTTTAAAAAAATAAGTAAATAGGTGTTCGACAGATTTTTTTTCATTAATCCCATTTAAGGGGTTCATGGGGAGGGGTGAAATTCTCAAAAATAAATGAAAGAAAATGTCCTGACTGAATCACTCACTCACCATCGCCCAGCCAAAATTATTGAAGTTAGAAACATGGAATGTTAGGGTTATGTTCGTTGTATGTCGAAAACGTCCAGTAAGGAAAGATTTTTGGATATTAAGGTTCTAAAGGGGTGTTAAAGGGTAAAACGTGCATTTCATTGAATAACAATATCTCACGAGTGGTTTCATTTGGGGATGTGATACTTGGCATATAAACTAATCATTAAAAATAAGCTGACACATGTCTAATAGTTTTTCGATGTGGTGTATATTATGAGTGAAAGGGGTGAAAAGTGGGGGTTGAAGGATTCCTAACGGAGCGTGCATTTCTTAAACGACATAGGCGAGGAGTTTGAAACTCTGAGGAAAACAATCAGCTTAATAAAAATAAATAATTAATTAAATAAATAGGTGTTCGACCGTTTTTTCATAAATCCAATTTCAGGGGCCTATGGGGAGGGGTGAAATTCTGGAAGAAAAATGTCCACTAAGGAAGGATTTTTGGATATTCATTCTCATCGTCCAACCAAAACTATTAAAGTTAGAAGAATGATATTTTGGGGGTATGTTTGTTGTGTGTCGAAAACGTATACTAAGGAGGGATTTTTGAATATTCAGGTTCTAAAGGGGTGTTAACGGGTTTAAATCTGCATTTCATTGAATAACAATATGACACGACTATGACGCGAGCGAAGCCGCGGGTACCTGGTAGTACCGTATATTGTAAATACCATCAGCCATACTTGTTAACAAAGATTTAATAGCCTACGTGTAAAGGATATGATGATGATCGCTTCACGATGAAGCTGGTTATCCAACTGTATGTATTAATCTCATGAAATTTATTTTCAGAATTAGGGAAACACCCATTACAATTGGGTATAATCGTGTTGACCGACTGAAAAAGGATCGATGGAATAATTAACTAATACAATAATTAAATAATTATGTATTTATTTATTTAATTAATTAAATAATGCCAATAATCATATATATTATTTCAGTAGTATAGATCCCTTCTGCGGCGCTCACAAGCGACCAATCGTGACAAATGAGCATTCAAATGAAAGAGAATAGATATTAGTAGTGACTTATTGCACTATAATTTCATAAATATCTATAATTTCTTTAAAAAATGACTTAAAAAAATTGTACGAAGTGTGCGATTTGCAAACACCTTGATGTAGGAAAATACGCTCCATAATTGCTGTCCACGGGCCGCTGTGACGCCTGCTTCATGTCATATTAACATTCTAAGGTCTTTCCTTTATCCTGAAATGTAAATAGTGTTCTATAATCATTTGGTTGAAATAAAAACATAACCTTTCTCCTCAAGTGTCTCTTTATAAACCTATTGGGGAAAGTGTGGTTTATGAACATGCGAGATTTCTCGCACATGTCCGCTAGTGATAATAATAATAATAATAATACGGTAATAATAATAATAGAACAAGCATGCACCTGTCTTTCCTTTTTCTGTCTCCCTCTGAAGTGCTAGGGATCCACCGCTCACCAGGGTAGCTTGTGCTCGCGAGCACTTTTTTCTCGTATGATGAGTTGAGAACGCATGCTCTAACGAAACCCCACAAAATACACTGCAAAAACCTAAAAGAATTGCCGGGTTTTTGTATACAATAATATCTGGCATATAAAATATGCACTCTTCATGAAGTGAAAATGCATTACAGTACTGCTCTTCCCCAGGAATTGAATTAACTTATAAGTTATGTATTGCTTTGCTATCTCGATAACGGTACTAAGATCGGAGACCTTGAATGACGTCATAGAAAGTCAGACGACTATCACCCCTGCTGCCAACTTACAAGTTATGTTATACTTGACAGCTTCGGTGTCTGCAAGTGGTCTGCAAAAATGGTGACATTGAAAGAAAATTGGCAACAGTAATACAACCCTGATTCAACCCAAAAGCAAAAAATTATACCATAAATCACCATGTCTGTAGTTTTGGGGTACAAATGGTAAGGTTACTTATTTAAGGTAATACTGTTATTGTATCTGTTGCAGCCGAGAGTATCTACTGCTTCGAGTGCAACTCCAAGACAGATCCAGACTGCAAGGACATGCTCAACAACGCCACATACTACGTCAAATGCGAGGTGAACCACGAGGGCCTCAAGCCCTTCTGTAGGAAAAGAATATTCAAGAGTAAGTCTTAGACTATCTAGAATGTTTCACTTATATCAATGTACCGTTCTTGGTTCTTTCCTGTCGCGGTCTCGTTTTATGGGCGTTTCGCTCCGGCGTGCCAGTACTTGTTGGGTGAAGTTGTGCACATTCACCATTTATTTACATACGTTACGCCCTCATTGGAGCACTTAACCAAAACAATTATATACATGTCTCAAAAACAATATTAAAGATTCAGCTTCTTATTTTTCTTCTTTTCCCAAAACATTTTCATTCTAGTCGACCTTGCCGCTCTCTGCATCGCTTATGGTGTAAGTTTTGCGGGTAAAGGTTTTTAAGGGAAGTCGGATGTTCTTGTTTTTCAAGATATTCTTCTCATCTTTGTTAGCAATTTGGGACATTGTCAAGCCGAGTTCATCCAGATCATTTTGAATTTCCATAAAGCAAGAGTTCTTTGTTTTACTTTTGAAAAAATAATTAAATAATACTTTTAATTGTCTGGTATCCGGCAGTCGTGAGATATGACCAAAAGAAAGCAATTCGCCTTCTTCGCATAGTATCGACGATAGACTCAGTTTCTTTATAAACCACTTCATTTGGTAATAGACGCCATTCACCATCCACCTGATGTTTTTATTAATTATACTGTAGTTCTGAGAATTCTTCTATCAGTCTTCTGTAATGTGTCAGTAACTGATCGAGTGTTTTACTTGAAAAGTGTTTCACAAGCATATATTGCTTCCGGTTTAATAACTGATTCGTAATGTCGTAATTTGGCATTTATGGAGAGTGTTTTTTTTTGTAATTAGACCAAGTAATATATTGCGCTTGTCTTAACTTTGTTGATCTATTTTCGATTGACGCTTTCTCATTCAAATTCCATGTTATAATCCCTGACTACGGTCAGATCATGGGTCCTAGACCAGACAATCAACTCAAGTATGAACATTCGCCATTATTTATATTAAAATTCATATGTATAGCAGATTTAAATATATCAATAAATTTACAAATACTTTCATTCCTCTCCCTCAGGAGCTCATAACTAGTTGCCGTGGGTTGGCGATATGAACCCCCAGCTCGGTCCGAATTACCTTCTATTTACTTCTGACGGAGTCTTCTCTGTCATCTTTAATATCGACCTCCCTTGGTCAACTCTTATTCTCTTCCGGCTTACTTGAATTAAAAAACAGATAACACACACTAATACAGCCATCACAATTAACACCGGTTATCAGACAGATTCTACACACATCCAAAGTACACTGGGCTACATGACCGCGTTGTCGTAGCCCCTAACCCTTTGAGCCCTGAACCTTTAAAAATTGGTAATGAACCCTTTATCCTCTGTTGGATAAATGATTCTATGTTTTATTTCTCCAATTAATAAATATTTCCACCAGCATCATGAAAGTAGCCAGACGGAGATGAGGAAATTTCAAGCATTGGTTGGAGACAGCGGGGACATACCTGAAGCAGATTGACAATAGGCTAAATACTTTAGCTGTGAAAGGAAATAGCATAGCGATGTGTCAGAAGGACAGGTGTGGGCCGCCTCAAATAGAAGCGACGCGCAGTGAGACATGCTGCTGGTATGTTCATTGTAATATTCGCGCCTAGAAGAAATATGATGCAGTAACGTGAGTGGCTGATGAGCATGCTAGACACTCCTACGACGCCAAGATCTGCTATAAACCGCCAAATTACAGAAAATGTGAGAACCAATGAGAGAAGAATGCCTATTTAACGCGGCAGGTCTAGCGTGGGCACGCTCGGCTAGCATTCACGCGGGAAATCGCCTAGACAAAATCTCTACGATCGATTCTAGGATTGATGGGCATATTCTTGACCTGTGCAATGTTACGAGTTCAGTGATATTTATTTCATTCCTGTACCACAATTATTTCGAGAAATTTTTACATAAATTCCCCCCCCCCCCCCATCGAGACCTAGGGCCAGTTCATTTATAAGTGGCATGAAGAGCCAAGACTTCTACTTCTATTCTGTTCGTCTGAGGACGTAGGCTTTTTATTACTCTGTGCGTCTACGGACGTAGTCAGTTATTACTTTGCGTGTCATAAGGACACAGAAATTATTGTAAAGTGTTAAATTCAGTGATAGATAGTCACAGTACTATATTTGTAGGGGCAGTATCGTCGATAATTCGCCAGCGAACTGTTACAGGGAAAGTAGTACCTGAACGGCGAATTTAGTAGTCAGATATCAAGTGTATAATAATATAATTTTTGAATCAGCGCCAGAGATGACATCGACTACTTCAGAAGAAGTTTGGAATTCTCAACACTCCGTCCAGATGGCTGGGATGAGATAAGAACCATTCAGTTGGGAGATGGCAGCGGACGTTCTTTGACGGTGACTACAAGAGAGATGAGTACAAAATAATATTCTTTATTATTTGATAAATTAACTTATGGTTTATGGGACATATTTTTGTAAATACATTGCTTGTGTGATTAACGTAGTATATTGAGTTTTGGTCTGACACACTTTTGTATGGAAGCAGCGCGCACGAATGTTGTTAGTGGAAGGTTCTTGTTTTTGTGTCGTGTTAACTAACGTAGCTATGTGAACGGCCGTGTTTGCATATGTTACGCAATGCGGTTAAAAACGTCTCTCGGAGATCTGTTGTGTTTCAGAAGTAGGACTGAATTAATGTAATTATACAGTAGATTGGAGGGTAATTAAAATTGCTTAAGATTTATTATTGATCAGATTCAGTGTGACTATTGCCGATTGGAGCAATGTAATTTGTGACGAAGAGTAATCAGCTCTATCGTAGGGTTTAAATATTGTGTTTAATGTTTGCGAGCACCTATTCAGCAGACCTGTGTGAAAAGCGTCATGTCAGTCCCAGATGTGTGTATGTGTGTATTTTTGTGGTATTACAAGCGGGAATTTCAGCTTAGACTGATTTCTGTCAGCTTGGTACCAGGTCCATATTGTATCCTTGCGAGGGCAATTGTGGATATGTGATTATGTCTGACCATATGTTGAGTTGGATGAGATTTTTGTTGCTGTTGATTCCTTGAGATAGCGGCACAGCTGGTCAGCTATTTATATACACTGGAGTGGGACATGGCAAGTATTTGAGGAAAGGGGGAGATGTTTTACAAGGCTGTCTGATCGTGCAAGCATGGTCATTAGCGAGGAGTGCTCGTTGGCTCCCTAATTACTTGAATTACAGATAAGAACTGATCAATGGTAAAAATTGTTGAAATAAATGGGAGTTGCCTACGAATCACGATAATCTCCGAAGCGTTACCTTAACATGCAGTTTTGTTCATATAAAGTAATCTTAGCCGGTCAGGCTTTTGTTGTTGTTGGTTTATTCCATGTTTATTTTCCACTTTCTGTGACCCGTGAGTCATGTGCAATGCTGTCTTTCCTTGTGTGTATTGAGCAATTGGCCAGTTGGTAGCTCATGTTGTTAAGTGCGTCATAGCGCTAATGAGGGTCTCAGAGAGATTCCTGTAAATAATAGATTTGTAGTGTGTGTGTCAGCATTAGAGTTTTTAAGGGTTTTTATTAATGTCATGCCCATATCCATAAACGTTGATTTACGTGATGATTGTTCGTGAGCACCGTGGCTGTTATCCCGTTGTAAACGAACGATCATCCAAGTACTCATTTTCTCGTAGTTAGTCATCACGCGCACATAAAACTCAAATGCAAGGTAGTGGAACTAGGATCCACATTTTATTATAAAGGGGGAGATCCGTCTGACTCCTCAAAGTGTTAGATATTCCTGTCAGGGAATGATTCAGGGGGTATATGTTTTTATTATTGTTTGTTTATTTTCTTTTATGCATAATTAGTTATTAAATCATGTTATTATCTTACGTCTTGTCTCCTTACTTTCTTAATTATAGTTTTAATCCTATGACCCTTGCCTCAGTAAAGCATGTTGTTTGGCGGACGTAAACATCACACTATGAACTGAGCGCGACCCCTTGATCAAGATTCTTGCATAAAACACTGCTATTCTGAAGGGTTCATAGGTTAAAACTGGCGCGGCCAAGCGTGGGGCCATTCACTGTGGTGTAACAGCGGAGAGATTACACATGTCAATATTGGCGCATTTAAGTAAAACTGGCATGCCGCAAGTGCAGGCAGATATGACAGTATTTAATCACCGGGAAGTGATATTTTATTAAAAGTAAGTGAGGCGAAGTGGATACCGCCAAATGTGTGATAAATAAATTAAAATCAGGAGTGTGCAAAGTAAAATACGGTTCACGTTTTTGTTTTTTTTAAATTAAAGTAATTAATATGTGATACCGGACGCCCAATGATAAAGTTTAAAACTAGATTTGTTTAGAAAGTCAAACTCACGGAAATATTAGGAGGCTGTAGCCTAAAATGACAATTAATACTTTGTTAATTAGTCAGTGTTAATATCAGATCAGGATAACAATTTAATGACTAAATATGTGCTTGGGTGTAAAATTAAATTGAGTAAAACTAGAACCACTCAGAGATGCAATTGACTAGTGGGAGTAAATGTAAAAATAAATGAACTGAGTTGGATAAAGAAAGTAAATGTGCATTGGATTTTATGTGGGTGTCAAAGGGCATTGCTTTATGCCATTTCCCTAATGTCTCATATAAAGTGTGTAATATGGCAACGGTTGAACAGATCCAGGAGATCATTGAGAGTGCAGCTAGGAGAACACAGGCATTGTTGGACACTAAATTGGCAGAACAGAGTCAATCATTAAACACACAATTATCTGAACAAATAAACATTATACTATCAGAACAGAGTCAATCATTAAACACTAGTATGTTAGAACAAAGTGAAGCATTAAACGCTAAATTATCAGAACAAAGTGAACAATTAAACAATACTATGTTAGAACAAAGTGAGTCTATAAACAAATTATCTGAGCAGAGTGAATCACTGAAAACTAAACTGTTAGAACAAAGTGAATCGCTAAATACTAAACTGTTAGAACAAAGTGAATCATTGCTGACACAGTTAAATAACAGTAGAATCGAACAAAATGAATATCAGGCGGAACAAGCTAGGTTATTAAAGAGTGAAATTAATGACACTATCAATTCACAGTTAGAGACGCTAACCGCAGAAATGATAGATCACACAAATCAACAGATGGTATTACTGGCCCTAGATGTTAGCAAAAATAATGAGAAACAATTAGAGCAGATTAAAAAAATTGAAGGTATTTTTTATCAAAAACTTAGCATTCTGGATGAAACGGTGTTAGCTAAATTAGAGCAAATTGAAATAGCATGCACAATGAATACAAGCGAGGTCAAAATAGCTCAGGATAAGTTGGAAGGACGATTTAAGGAGATGGAGAAAAGCGGCAGGGTCATTCAACAACAATTATCAGCAGTAGATGAAAACATATCCGGCATAATTAAAGATATGGACCGTCTCGAGATAAATTCAGCGGAACAATGGAAAAGCCTAGAAGCGAAGCAAGAGCAATTTAAGAGTACATTAGACGAAAGGCTGAGCCAGATAGAAAGTAATCAGGATGACACAAAAAGCCAGATCGAAGGGCAAGTAAGCATGATTAAAGAGCAGATAAGGAAAGATTGGAAGAAAATGAATATCGATTCTAAAGAGGAAAGATCCACCATTCTTAAAACAGTAGGCGAAAATCACACTCGTATTCAAGCATTAGAGCAAGAAATGAAGAATAAACTTAAAGAGCAGACGGACAGGATCATTAAAGCCGAACTGCGGTCATTAGAACAATCATCTATATTTAGAACGGGAACATTGAAAGACAAGCAGGATGACTCAAATAGCCCCGAGGTCAGCACAGCAGGAAGTCAGACTCAGGCGGAGAGCCCATTAACAACAAACACGGAAGGATTTCGTAAGAATATCGATAGGAGCTCGACACCACAAGACGGTCATCAGCCCACACAACTTATTCAAGTAATTCGCTCAAACGACTACAAACCGCAGAAGTACACGGAAAATTCAGGAGTGACACCTAAAGCCTTTATCAAAGGGATGGAAGACCATTTCAATGACACTGGGGTACCTGAAGCACGTAGATTGAGGATGATGGAGAGATTTTTGTCAGGAAATGTCCTCACATGGTTTTTAAGCTTCAAATATACATTTGGAAACATGTCAGATTTCAACTTAGCGTTTCTGCGCAAATATTGGTCGCCCGCAACACAACAGAGTCTAAGGATGGAGCTTTACTCTAGGAAGTACCAAACCACCCAGCAAACAAAATACTCAGATTTCTTTAACATGCAAATGTTAAAATTTCGCGACCTTGATTACCCTTTAAATGAAGCAGATCTGGTGATGACTATAGCGAGACAAATGCCAGTCAACGTACAACAAGTACTAGTCGCAGCGAACGTTAGTACGGCCCTACATGCAGAGCAGATACTACGGCAAATAGATGAGACTACATCTCATAGTCATTATAGAGGAGGAAGACAGATGGAGTTAGTCAATACTACAGAGGTCATAAAACCAAAACAGGCAAACACCAAAACGCAGGGCACTAATACAAGCACTTACACACCTAGGCGAAACCAGGAAGAAGAAGAAAACAGACCATATCAGCGTAACGAAAATCACTACAACAATAGGTCATACCAAGGCAACAATAGATACCAACAGAGAGGATATCAGCAATGGCGTGAAAATCGAAGAAATGACAGGCCTTATGGAAGATACGGTGATTACAATGCTAATCAAAGATGGAAAGGAAGAAGAGACCAAAATCAAGGAGAGCCACGAAATTATCGAAATGACTGGGATGATAGGCACGCTCAATCACAAAATTACCTAGAGGAGTTACACGCTAGTCAAGGTGGAGAGCTAGGAAGATGGGAAAAGGCCATTGGGAACATGAAGAATCCTGATACACATACTCAGGAAGCTGGAAGTCTACTGAGACAAGAGGGATATCAAGGACATGAGCGACAGAAGGATGATGGGAGTCACAATGGAGCTAAAAAAAAATGTTAAATTTGGATAAAATCAAGGATGTAGAGACATGCATAAATTCTACCAGACACGAGTCAACAGGACAGATCCCTATGGTCCTACACAAAAACGAGTATCCAGTGAGATCGTGGAAAAGCATCATTAACTGCCCACAAGATCCAATGATAGCACCTGACTTGCGAATTGAGAGGACGAGAGCCTACATGAGAAAACAAGCAGACCGCAGATTACGGCGAGTAAGAAATAAGAGGTTTCACAGTGATCTTGAAATCAACCAGCTCGTTTTGGTGAAACGACCCGCTACATCGGACCCAGAGAAGAAGATCTTCAGTAAATTCTGCGAAAAGTTCACAGGACCCTATTCTATCGTAAGAAACCTTGGAAACAATGCTTACAGAGTGAAAGAATTGAGTACAGGAACAATGTCAGTCTACAACGCTGCCAACCTAAAAAAGTATCGTAGAAGTGAACCATGGGAACGCCGAAATAATGATGCAGTTTGAATATATGGACGTCCTACTATCAACAAAGTGCACGAGGAGCAGTTGAGTACGGCACGCGAAGGAGGAAGTAGAGTTGGTGTTGACAAACATTAACGAGGCGAGCAGAGTGTTGCCTCAGGCATCAGCGGGTCATGCAGGCAGACTGAGAGGGGAGATACAAGCAGGAAATGAAAACGAGTAAATGCCATTCAAGACAGGAGCAACTAGACCAAGTAAGAGAAAAGGGGTGATTCTGAAATAAAACAATTTGGCATACGGAAGTCTTTTAAAATTGTCGACTTTATTCCTAAGTTCGAAATTTTGTGAGTGGGAGAGTTGTGAACCCTTTATCCTCTGTTGGATAAATGATTCTATGTTTTATTTCTCCAATTAATAAATATTTCCACCAGCATCATGAAAGTAGCCAGACGGAGATGAGGAAATTTCAAGCATTGGTTGGAGACAGCGGGGACATACCTGAAGCAGATTGACAATAGGCTAAATACTTTAGCTGTGAAAGGAAATAGCATAGCGATGTGTCAGAAGGACAGGTGTGGGCCGCCTCAAATAGAAGCGACGCGCAGTGAGACATGCTGCTGGTATGTTCATTGTAATATTCGCGCCTAGAAGAAATATGATGCAGTAACGTGAGTGGCTGATGAGCATGCTAGACACTCCTACGACGCCAAGATCTGCTATAAACCGCCAAATTACAGAAAATGTGAGAACCAATGAGAGAAGAATGCCTATTTAACGCGGCAGGTCTAGCGTGGGCACGCTCGGCTAGCATTCACGCGGGAAATCGCCTAGACAAAATCTCTACGATCGATTCTAGGATTGATGGGCATATTCTTGACCTGTGCAATGTTACGAGTTCAGTGATATTTATTTCATTCCTGTACCACAATTATTTCGAGAAATTTTTACATAAATTCCCCCCCCCCCCCATCGAGACCTAGGGCCAGTTCATTTATAAGTGGCATGAAGAGCCAAGACTTCTACTTCTATTCTGTTCGTCTGAGGACGTAGGCTTTTTATTACTCTGTGCGTCTACGGACGTAGACTTCTATTTGTGTGTCGTGGACACAGGTTGATTATTACTTCTGTGCGTCTACGGACGTAGTCAGTTATTACTTTGCGTGTCATAAGGACACAGAAATTATTGTAAAGTGTTAAATTCAGTGATAGATAGTCACAGTACTATATTTGTAGGGGCAGTATCGTCGATAATTCGCCAGCGAACTGTTACAGGGAAAGTAGTACCTGAACGGCGAATTTAGTAGTCAGATATCAAGTGTATAATAATATAATTTTTGAATCAGCGCCAGAGATGACATCGACTACTTCAGAAGAAGTTTGGAATTCTCAACACTCCGTCCAGATGGCTGAGATGAGATAAGAACCATTCAGTTGGGAGATGGCAGCGGACGTTCTTTGACGGTGACTACAAGAGAGATGAGTACAAAATAATATTCTTTATTATTTGATAAATTAACTTATGGTTTATGGGACATATTTTTGTAAATACATTGCTTGTGTGATTAACGTAGTATATTTAGTTTTGGTCTGACACACTTTTGTATGGAAGCAGCGCGCACGAATGTTGTTAGTGGAAGGTTCTTGTTTTTGTGTCGTGTTAACTAACGTAGCTATGTGAACGGCCGTGTTTGCATATGTTACGCAATGCGGTTAAAAACGTCTCTCGGAGATCTGTTGTGTTTCAGAAGTAGGACTGAATTAATGTAATTATACAGTAGATTGGAGGGTAATTAAAATTGCTTAAGATTTATTATTGATCAGATTCAGTGTGACTATTGCCGATTGGAGCAATGTAATTTGTGACGAAGAGTAATCAGCTCTATCGTAGGGTTTAAATATTGTGTTTAATGTTTGCGAGCACCTATTCAGCAGACCTGTGTGAAAAGCGTCATGTCAGTCCCAGATGTGTGTATGTGTGTATTTTTGTGGTATTACAAGCGGGAATTTCAGCTTAGACTGATTTCTGTCAGCTTGGTACCAGGTCCATATTGTATCCTTGCGAGGGCAATTGTGGATATGTGATTATGTCTGACCATATGTTGAGTTGGATGAGATTTTTGTTGCTGTTGATTCCTTGAGATAGCGGCACAGCTGGTCAGCTATTTATATACACTGGAGTGGGACATGGCAAGTATTTGAGGAAAGGGGGAGATGTTTCACAAGGCTGTCTGAACGTGCAAGCATGGTCATTAGCGAGGAGTGCTCGTTGGCTCCCTAATTTCTTGAATTACAGATAAGAACTGATCAATGGTAAAAATTGTTGAAATAAATGGGAGTTGCCTACGAATCACGATAATCTCCGAAGCGTTACCTTAACATGCAGTTTTGTTCATATAAAGTAATCTTAGCCGGTCAGGCTTTTGTTGTTGTTGGTTTATTCCATGTTTATTTTCCATTTTCTGTGACCCGTGAGTCATGTGCAATGCTGTCTTTCCTTGTGTGTATTGAGCAATTGGCCAGTTGGTAGCTCATGTTGTTAAGTGCGTCATCGCGCTAATGAGGGTCTCAGAGAGATTCCTGTAAATAATAGATTTGTAGTGTGTGTGTCAGCATTAGAGTTTTTAAGGTTTTTTATTAATGTCATGCCCATATCCATAAACGTTGATTTACGTGATGATTGTTCGTGAGCACCGTGGCTGTTATCCCGTTGTAAACGAACGATCATCCAAGTACTCATTTTCTCGTAGTTAGTCATCACGCGCACATAAAACTCAAATGCAAGGTAGTGGAACTAGGATCCACATTTTATTATAAAGGGGGAGATCCGTCTGACTCCTCAAAGTGTTAGATATTCCTGTCAGGGAATGATTCAGGGAGTATATGTTTTTATTATTGTTTGTTTATTTTCTTTTATGCACAATTAGTTATTAAATCATGTTATTATCTTACGTCTTGTCTCCTTACTTTCTTAATTATAGTTTTAATCCTATGACCCTTGCCTCAGTAAAGCATGTTGTTTGGTGGACGTAAACATCACACTATGAACTGAGCGCGACCCCTTGATCAAGATTCTTGCATAAAACCCTGCTATTCTGAAGGGTTCAGTAAATAAGGTCATTTTAAAATTTCATAATCCTTTATAAGCTTCAGTTTGAACACATTTAAAAAAAAACTCTTACTTATACCTACGTATAAGTTTTTTAGGTGGTACTTACAAGTACCGTCAGTCCTCTACAGGCATCAGGGAATTTACTGACTTCGTGTTTAGAATATGACACAAATTCTTATTCTTTTGTAGATAATTACAAAAGTTAAGAAATATTTTGGTTCTGTGGGTGATAGCTGCCTCCGTGGTGTATTGGTCTGCGTGCTTAGCCCTCCCCCACCGGAGGTCCGAGGTTCGATTCCTGGCTCTGCCACGAGATTTGAAAAGTGGTATGAGGACTGGAACGGGGTCTACTCAACCTCGGGTGGTCCAAGTGAGTAGAGGGGGTTCGATTCCCACCTCAGCCATCCTCGAAGAGGTTATCCGTGGTTTCCCACTTCGCCTTCGGGCAAATGCCGGGATGGTAACTGCCGTCAGGCAATAGCCGCCTCCTTCCTTGTCTATCCCTACCATTCTTCTCATCCCGTCCTATCCCTAATAAGGCCCCTGCTCGCGTTACAGGTGCAGCCACCTGGACGAGGTGCTAGTCCCGCCTCCCCAGTTGTATCCCCGGAATCGATGTCAAGCTCCAGGACACTGCCCGTAGAGGCGGTAAAGTGGGATCCCTTGACGAGTCCAAACCTTCCTGGAGGGTAAACTGACTACGTAAACGAAAATGTTACATACAATAAATTTATTTTTGTCAGAAATAAATAGGCCTACCAAGAAATATACACGTTGCATAAATATGAAAAGTAGAAAATGAATATACTCTGAAACCAGAAGGGCAGTTAGATTCATAAGTGTTTGAGCCCAAGAAGTCTTTGCTACACGTGTATCTCATGGTATTCAACAAAGCAGTTTTTACTCTCGTTGACAGGCGTCTTCGGTGGCGTAGTTGGTAGCATGCTGAGAATTTATGATCCCTTGATGGATTTAGAGTTCTCCATGGCCACAGGTTCTTGAGCTACCGACCTTCTGTATTCTAACACTGAAATTGTATCAAAGAGTTCACAGTAAATAGTGTAAGAATTTAAGAACAGAATATCTAACATTCCCCAGAAAAGTCTCAGCTTTCGCCTTTTGGACTTGCGATCAACATTGTACAGAGCTCGCAATCGATCCGAAATGTTTACATCAGGTAGGCTATTTCCTATAGAAGAACATTATTTATATCTTCTAATGTTAAAACCTTGTGGGCATTCATATCTCACACTTTATCTTGCAAACAATGCTAGAAATACTTCATATACACACTTTGGAATACCTCCGTGATGAACTTCCCGCCTAAACATTACCTCAACAATTGTTTCCTTGCCAACTTCTCATAGAGCCCTGACGGTACTTAGGAGTACCAAGTAGTTTATTGGTTCTGGAAATAAACATCAGTATTTGAGGCAAGATTTGAGATGATGTACTTGCTTTCAAGACAATAATACACATTAGGGATCGAATAAGTTTTGGCTTCATTGCAGAATAGCACACAGAAATATGTCTTAGTTTGTGCACCTGAAACCTGACCAAAGAATGTGTATATGCAATCTTTCAGTGCTGAGATCTGGAGGCAGTTCTGGGAAACAGTGTATGTAGCATATTTGGGATGCTTTGGCAAGGTACTGAGAAGTACCGCCCATATTAGCAACCACTACTTTTAAATACGACTTCAAATGTTATGGTACTTTAAAGTACCGTCAGTGCTCAAAGGGTTCCCCTGTCTCACCTTTCCTGATCCTCTAATTCTTACTCTCTTGATTTTTTTAGCCTATTTTCATTTTATGAAAAAAAAAAAAAGGCTAATGAGATCACCTTTTGTCCGTGTGTCTGTGTGTGTGTGTGTGATTCGTGTGTATGTCGCCCCCTAATAACTTCTAAACGGCTGGAGCGATTTCAATGAAACTCGGTAAGATCATAGCATCATTCTGGCCGACCCCGACCGTGCCCTTCAAATTTTATTGTGTCTCACCAATCCAATATGGCGGCTGTGCGAAATATTTCACCAGCATTCAGTATCTCCGAAACTGTTACCGATATCACCCTGAAATTTTGAACGGTGATGAAGGGCACCTATGAGACTTTCAAAAACCTGGTAACTACGAAACCAACATGGCGGCCAAGCGAAGTTGAGACTTTTAAATAGACTTTTCTCGCGATTTAACCATCCAAACGTAATGAAACTTGGTACAGCAAATGTTTATACACATTTAATGCACTGGCGTCTAATTTAGTTCAATTGTTTACATAACCTCAAAATGGCGGCTGTGCGAAATATTTCACTGGCATTCTATATCTCCGAAACGATTACAGATATCGCCCTGAAATTTTGTACGGTGATAAAGGCCACTGCTACAAGTTAATCTATGTAACTTTTAAAAACCTTAAAGAACAAAACAAACATGGCGGCCAAGCGAATATGAAACATTTGAATAGACTTTTCTCGTGATTTAACCATTTGAGCGCAGTGAAATGTGGTACAGTAAATGATTATACATATTGTAATGCACTGGCATCTAATTTAGTTCAATTGTTTACATAACCTCAAGATGGCGACTGTGCGAAATTTTAAAATATTTTTTTTTTTATTTCTTGTGTCGTAATCATGCAATCGAAGTGAAAGTTTGAATAATGAAGCTACGCAATAATTTTCCTTTAATGGTACATAACTCTATGGCCTATAACAATCCAAAATGGCGAGCATCCGAAATATTTTGACGATTCTCTATATCTACGAATCTTTTACAGCAATCAAACTGATTTTTTTAATGTTCATACAGGCTATGAACATAAGTTCACCTATAGGACTTTCAGTAACCTGGTGAGCACAAATCCAACATGGCGGCGACGCGAAGTATAAACATTTAAATGGACGTCTCTCGCGATTTAACAATCTGACTGCAGTGAAACTTTGCACGTTAAATGCTTATACAAATATTAATCCACTGGCATCTAATTTATTTCAATTGTTTTCATTACCACAAGATGGCAGCTGTGCGAAATTTTAAAATCTCGTTTTCACTTCTTGTGTCCTAATCATGCGATTGAAGTTTGAATACCACACGCACACAATAATCTTCATGTAATAGTACATAAATAAAAATCCAACCTGGCGACTATCTGAAATAATTAAACGGTTCTCAATATCTACGAATCTATCACAACAATCAAACTGAAATTTTGTATGTTGATAGAGGCAATTAATATGAGTACGATATATGAAAATAGGCTGTATATTTCTTCACGGAACTACTTGTATTTTCAAGATATCTCCTGCCTTCCGCTCATGGCCCTAATAAAGGAGCCAGGAAGTATGTAGCCCCACCTCTTATGGTGCACCCTGGTTAGTTGTACAGCCTCAAGGCCTCACGGCTTTCTTCTTTTTCCATTGCCTTGAGGGCGGAACCTCTCCTCTTTCCCTTTCCTATCAGCCTTTCATGGCTCTACTTCTTTCCAAGTCCCTCAGTCCTCATTCTTCGAGGAGTGAGGGTACTTTTTCCCCCTGTCTTTTTTCGTTCTTCCTGTGGTTTTTGTCATTTTATTCTTTTAGTTAAGTCTGTAGTTCGTTTTAGTCGTAGGTTTCATGTCATCATCTTTCATGATCACAATCACCCAAACTATTAGGGGCCGATAACCTGTTAGGCCCCTTAAAACAACAATTATCATCATCATCATCAAGATTTCTAGATGTAGGTGCCATGTCAGCTTCTGACAGTTCAATAGTAACTGATGGTTGGTTGGTTCCTCAGTTTAGGGACTGCAACAACGGTGTCATGTAGCCCCGTATACTTTGGGTGTGTGTAGCTGTAGAATCTGTCTGATAACCGATGTTAATTGCGATGGCTTTATTAGCGTGTGTTATCTGTAATTCAGGTAAGGACTATTTTATTTTTAGAGTGCTATATTCCCTCCAGGGACAAAGGCGACCTGAATTAGAGCCCTTGGCTTCGTCAAGGGATCACCAACCAGGCGTCCCGAGCCGGAGTTTGCGTGTGGTAGGGTGGCCAGTTCCTTTCCACTCCTCCTCCTGCCATAGCATCCAGCAGATTCCTATTTTGCATCACGAGGCGGCGAGATCCCGTACCAGACCATACCAAGACTTTTAAATTCTTGGCAGAGCCGGGGATCGAACCCGGACTCTCAGGGGTGACAGCCAACAATGCTAGCCACTGTGTCACGAGGTGGCCAGGTAAGGACGGCAGACGATCAATTTCAAGTAGTCCCTACTTTTGCTATTAAATGCTACCGTCAACGACACCTAGCTGTGAACGTGGCTACTAGATGCCACAGCAACCAGCGACTAACGTTGGAACTTAGAGCGTTAGCTAAATCTAACCTACAAATTTTGCTTCGCACAGTTGTAGTTAGTGGAAGGTTATTTTACAAACCATAAATCTATGACATCGTGCACACAAATTTATGATAAAGTGCGTGTCATTGTCTACCGAAGATTAAATGAATCACGGAATGCCTAAAATAATTTCTTTCTTTCACGGAGAACCATGAAAATTTACGAGTTGCGTATTTTGACTGTCCATGGTCATAAATGATCTCATATCTCATTATCCCCACTATCTTAGTAGGATTCTGAGTAAAGATGACATATTTTCTAGACCTTGAAAATGAATCACGGTTTTGCGAATCATGAAAGGTGAAATATAATGTGAATATTATACTCCCCCTTCCTCCAATATTGTGGACTTAAAGGGCGTACTACTTGTCTCTCTGAAACGCTATCTTATTGTGTACTGTAGTATATAGTGTTGTTTGGAAACAATACTTGAATTACTGTTTGGGAATGTCAATGAACAGTATTTATAGAATGGAGCATTGCCAAATTTATTTTGAGAGCCTCTTAACATTGTTCAGTAGCCTATATCAGCGATAGAACAACGATAAATAAGTCATCCATAAAAATGAACGGAAATGGAGCATGATATTAATGGTCCATTGGTGTGGAAGGAATGACTAGTTTTATGTTAGAGGCTCTGATCGTTTCAGCTTTCACTATAATTCAATGTTCTGTTTAAAACATGACATTGCCTTTTATATACTGTATATTACACACAATCTGGCTATCCCACTGCAGATTCATAGTTCTTCTTTCAGTTGAAGTTACGATGGACATCTACACGTAACACCGATCAGGTCTCAACGTAAACGTCCAGATCTCCGATCATCCCTTACACCCACACACTCATAACTTACACATAAATTAAATTTAAAAGCCTGAGTGTAAGGGATCTGATGATGATCGCTTGACGATAGAAACTACAGTGGTAATCCAAGTGAATTAATTAAACTTGTGTATTTTTTTTCAGGTTTAGGGAATAACACCCTTCTCAATTGGGTATAATCGTGTTGACCGACTGAAAAACATTTAAATTTGATTAGACTTTCACCTCAAAAATTTTAACTAAAAAAATTGTATTTAACGTTGTTTCAAGGGATAGATAACCTCATAATTCCACCCCGTAAGGTATCAATAATAATAATAATAATAATAGCTAAGACATAAAAAACAACAATAATAATAATAACTGGGGAACCTGTGCGAGAAATCTTCCATGTGCATAAACCAGCCGCCAGGCTTTACTGTTATGCGAGCTTCTTGTTTATTTGTTTAAACGCACTTGCCGAAATTTATGAATCAGTATGCAATTATTCACTGTTGCGGGTAATTCTGTTTGTTTTGAATACACAATCGGTTACTTGTGAGCGCCCCAAATAGAACACCCTTTCGGCTTTAGTGTTATGTGGGCTGGACGCGACACAGTTCTGTCAGGGGCATCGTCTTGTTTATTTGTTTTATCACACTTTTTAAATTTTTAAATAAATAAATAATTAAATAAATACATTAATAAATGAACAACTGAATGAATGCATAAATAAATAACTAAATTTCCGTTGACTTTCAAGAAATGCAAGACTTTTCCTGTACTATTGAGAGGATTTGGAAGATTTTGGTACAAACCGCACCTACTAACTCCCTCTGGTTTAAGAGCTTGAGTTTTGTGAAACATAGACCTTACTGTTTGATATACGTGATTATAATAATAATACTCATCATCATCATAATCATCATCATCATCAAATACCTTCACTTGTTCTATATTTGTGATCTGAACATCATTTGTGCCAAGCTTCAATGTAATCAGGAAGTTAATATTCGTGGGTTCTCTTTAAGTCTCTTTGGACACTCATCAGATTTTAGGTGACTCCTTGTAATTTGGCGATTCTTTAGCCGATGTGGTTTTAGTTTGAATGTTGTTTGTGCTTTCAGTGCTTTACGTGGAAGACAGTGAGCGAATAATCCGCTCGTGTGGGTATCATCGCTACAAGCACGAGTGTTACAGTGTGGATGATGGCGATCACACGGAGCAAGTGTGTCAGTGTGATTTTGATGCCTGTAACTCTGCGCCGGCGCCGCGAGGAGTGCTGCCATCGCTAACGCTCCTGGGAGCACTACTTCTAAGACAGTGTTTTATATGAACTGCTGTGGCCTAATGTGTTCAATAAGTGTTTTGTCCGTTTTGTATTAAGAGAACTTATTTTTAAATAAATATTTGTAAATATATTTTAAAATATATTTGGTGATTCCCTTTTGGTGATGCCTCCTCCTTTGATTCCAATTATTTCGGAGATACAAAACAAAATTATGTCGCATCCCAATGCAAAAGCATTAAAACTAACGAAATACATTTTTGATATATGGTTGTACCATTTTCGATGAGACCCTAAACAAGATTTGCTTCAAAGCATAATACAAGTTAAATAATTGATTTTATAATTATCTGAGCCAGGCAAGTCATGCGCGTGTTAAAATCGAACGAATAACTTACTACCAGATAACACATGTGGTTTCTCTGCTAGAAGGTTATGGAAACGGAAAGTCGAAATTGGTACATAGATTACCTAGCCTAGATGACATAATCAAAGATATACAATTATTCTATTACTGTATTGTTACCGATCGGGGTAGTCACTTATATTGAGGCACAATGCCATGGGGCCAGGCTATTTCCAGACTGGGAAGACGAGAGAGTTCTAACCCTCCGTCGGCCATCCTTCAAATGTTTTTTCGTGTTTTTTTTATTTTGAAATGTAGGTAAATGCCAGGATGTCACCATCTAATAGGCCACGGCTGCTTACTTTCCATTTCTTGCGCAATTTTGTTCATGTTCATTTATTTAATTTCTCGTTAACTCCTCAGTAGAGGCTGGTGTCAGAAAGGGCACCAGGCTGTAATATTCTCCCTTCCCATAAGAAAACCCTCATCTCATCCCTGACCTTTGTAATACAGATATACTAAGAGGTCTGTCTGTTAGGTAGTCAGCCGGAGGCTAGTTGGATCCTCAAAAAGTGCCGCCATAGTTTATGTGCTCTGAAACCCACAAAAACGAAAGGGAGCCATTGCTTTACTCACTGAAGGAAGGAAGCTTGTAGTTTAACGTGACCGTTAATCTTGAGATCATGAGCCACGGGACCTCCTTTTAACGTGGAATTTGAACCACAGGACATGGCATTTCTCATTGAAAATCTCACATGCATTGACCAG
Source organism: Meconema thalassinum (assembly GCA_946902985.2). Lineage (NCBI taxonomy): Eukaryota > Metazoa > Arthropoda > Insecta > Orthoptera > Tettigoniidae > Meconema > Meconema thalassinum. The sequence continues at coordinate 1,208,021,729 of OX336388.2, forward strand.
GAATCGAACCCGGTCCACATTGGTGAGAGGCCAATTTCCTCACTGAGTCGGTACAGCAGTCTACGAATAGAACCTTTCACAGCATTCACAGGCACTGGCTGTGTCCCAAATGTCATTACTCAGCACCATCAGTAGCTTCTATACAGTATAATCCCAGCCATGAATGAGACTGAGACATCGGTGAAAAGAGGTAGAGGTACAGACATATTTTATTTTTATTATTAGTAGTAGTAGTAGTTACCAACACAATATGGTCAGATACAAAGAGTTGATAAATTTAAGTATTTGGGTGAATGGATCCAGTCAAATGGACTTGATAACACAGCATGCAAGGAGAGATTGAAGAAGACGGAGTTTGCCTATAATAAGGTGCGTATACAGGGTCTTTCATATAAAGTAAGAACGGCGAGTGGCGGTTTTGTCATTCGCTGCTGAAGCCGGCTTGGCCGAGCTTGTGACGCACCACGGCCCCCTGCTGTAGTATTGAAAGCGCGCGCATAGTACAAACTTGACCTTGCAATAAGCGTGCAGGTGTTGTCAGTCGCCAGTCTGAACCACAGCTGCTAACATGTTGAGACAGTTATCATTGCAACATCGTATTTTTGTATGTAAAATTTATTTTTATTACGATTCGGCTCGGCGCGTACGTGATGCATTTGTTCAGCAATTTCCTGATGAAGTCCCACCTTCACTAGCACAGATTCACGTAATTGTAAATAACTTTGACACTACTGGTTCAGTGCTCAATAAAAAATCAGAAAAATTACAGTGGCATGACTCACACGCGTCAGCCAAAATGTGGTTACCAGATACAATGCCTGTATAACCCAGGAAGGACGACACTTCCAGGACGTTTTATAAGGTAATATTTCATAGAGGATTGTACACACGCTTAAAGCAGGGGGCCACGGCTCGCTACAAGCTCGGTCAAGGCCACCACACTAGCGGATAACAAACCCGCCGCTTGGCGTTCTTACTTTATATGAAAGACCCTGTACACTTGCGCGCCGCGCCGCTCGAGCGCAGGAAGTTCGCTACATTAGTACGGGGTCTCGAAGCTGCACGCGCGCGGCGCACCACGATCCATCTCCTGTCGTTTTTTTCCACGCGCACTTTGAGTGTTCGCAGTTCAGATTTGGACGGGATTGTGAGACGTTCGTTGTTTTCGCGCGCATCTGATTGCAATATTTGTGCGCTTTGAGTGGTGATAATGGAGTGGTCAGACGAATCTGTGATAAAACTGATCGATGCTTATCGCAAGAAGTCTCTTCTGTGGGATCCTCAACATAAGGATCATTTTAAGAAACCATTAGACTAAAAGCAGATGCCTGGAGGGAAATAGGAGATGAGATGGATATATGTGCGGACCAATGCAAGAATAAGGTGATATCTCTGCTGTCTTCCTACCTGTGTGAGAAAAGTAAAATAAATCGCAGGGCTGAAATACGTATCTTCTTTGGAAATGTGGATCCAATCTTCTGCAGCAGATTCTCAAAGTAAGAAGGTGACAATCGAGTAAAATTCTTATACTGGCCGCTTATTTCTCGTGATTTCAGTCCATCATTAGCTCCGCACCATTCCTTTTTTTTAAACAGGACAGTGTGCCACCAACGTCGGTCGTCGTCGTTTCCTTTTCTTTTTGCATAAACTTGCCATTAAAAAAAGCCGCAACACTCAACACCGCAATCGGGAGGTTTTCCTCGTGCGGCAGAGACTCAAAACTAAGTGAATGTTCGTGGGTTTGCTATGGATCGCGGGAGGTTCGACTAAAACATAATTCCGGACGAGCAACACACGCGCGACGCACGCACCACGTGCAATGCGCGGCGCGCAAGTGTATACCCACCTTAAGCTTACTCACACCCGTTCCAACAAACGATCAATATCGTTCCAAGTAAAAATTTAACACTATGCAACTGTCATTAAGCCAGAGGTATTATATAGTTCTGAATGCTTAACATTGAATAAAAATGGAAAACAAGTTGAACTAGAGAAAAAAAGAAAGAAAAATACTTCGAAAAATATTGGGTCCTCAAAAGAATAAAGAAAATAGGTGGATGAAGAGGAGAAATGAAGACCTTTACCGTCATATAGAAGAAATTACAGTTTCAATTAAAAAGAGAAGACTAACATTTAATGGACATCTTTACAGGATGAACAGTAATCGGCTCTCGAAGAAAATTTTTGATTACATCTCTAAATTAAAAGAACACTACAGGATGGCTGGAGGAGATACGATGGGAACTGCAACAACTGAAGATCACGGATGCTATCATCTCGGACAGGGAGGAATTTCGGCGACGGGTACATTCAGCAGATATTACACGTTTCAAAGTCCAACGACGGCCTACGAGGGTGATGTCAGTGAGACAACGGCAAACGATTAGCCGCCGAATGAAAAAGTTCTAGGCAAAAAAGAAGAGGAAAAATAATGTACCATTGTCTTAGATTCTAAGTGGTCTATAATTGGCCAAATTCTGTATACCGTATATATTATTAGTACAGTAGTAGTAGTAGTGGTAGTGGTAGTACAGTGCAGATGGGCAGCAATAGACAATACTGTATAAGGATAGTACAATATACCCAGCCCAGTCTCGGTGTCGATAAAGGAAGATACAGACCACATAAACTAGAGGGCCGTACTGTATGTGCTACGGTAGTTTCGGCTGTTGATTCACGGCCAGTCTACAACATGAAGCAAGACGAGTGTAAATCTTTCTAATATGCTTTGATGCAATCAGAACCTCTTACAGAAACCCGTAGTAAAACTTTAGTTATTACTGAGGAAGTAAAATATTTACACATGGACTGTCTGTGTGCTTATTCATTATCATCCCCAGATCACCGAAATAATTGTACAAGAGGAGTACAACAAATACAAAATCATGACGAAATCCCACGCCATTATTGTAGTTATCATCATCATCATCATCATCATCATTTGGTGAAACCACTAAATTGTTAAAGAAATATTACATAAATTTTCCCGAAGATGTACTATTAGTGGAGTAAAAATAATCATTATTAGAATTTTAACTGACAACGTAAAAATGAGGTTATTTCCGATGATAATTCACGCAGCACCGGACAATCAAACAAACACATATAATATAGGCTAAACCAAACAATAGCCTAAGTGAAGTATTTACACATGAACTGTCGGTGTGAGTATCATCCCCACATCACTGAGATAATTTTAATTGTTTTAATAAACCATCAAACAAATAATGAACTAAACAAGCAAATAAATCAAACAAGAGAACAATAAGGTGGTATAATGGCTTTCACGGCCAGTGAAGTAAATCTCAGCAATCTTTCTAGGTTGATGCCTTGTCTTGTGTGGGGTTTCGCCTAGAAACACCAAGCTGACTCATCAGCGGGCTCTTGGTGTCCGTGCCCGGATCCCCACAGGAGTAGTGAACTGCGCGCTACCTCCCTTTTTATGAAGGGCACCTGCGTCTCTTGACTGCGAGAGCTAAACTCTCAAGCAGTCTTCACCTCCCTATGAAGGCTTCCAAAAAGATGGCATATTGGCTTTCACGGCCAGTGAATTAAAGCTCAGAAATTTCCGGGCACGGACACCAAGAGCCCGCTGATGAGCCAGTTTGGTGATCCTAGGCGAAATCCCACACAAGACATGGCATAAAACTAGAAAAGTTGCTGAGTTTTTAAGAGAACAATCTATATATATAAAGCACAAAGTTTGTCTGTCTGTTTGTCTGTTTGTCTGTTATGTATACAAATCTACACCGTTTCACCGATCTGAACCAAAATGTGTATACTTACCCTTTGGAACCTTGCGGGTAACCCTGTCAACTTTAAATTTCGGACAGACCACCCCATTCTCTGCATTTAAGCCCTTTTACTAAAATCTACACCGTTTCACCGATCTGAACCAAAATATGTATACTTACCCTTTGGAACCCTGCGGGTAATACTGTTCACTTAAAATTTCGGACAGACCACTCCATTCCCTGCATTTAGGCCCTTTGGTCCAAATCTACACCGTTTCACCGATCAGAACCAAAATTCGTATTCCCACACTTTGGTACCCTGCGAGTAACACTATCTGCTTGAAATTGCGAACAGACCACTCCATTCCCTGCATTTAGGCCCTTTGGCACAAATCTACACCGTTTCACCGATCTGAACCAACATTTGTATACGTACCCTTTTGAACCCTGCGAGTAACACTGTCTGCTTGAAATTGCGGACAGACCACTCCATTCCCTGCGTTAGGCCCTTTGGCCCAAATCTACACCGTTTCACCGATCTCAACCAAAATTTGTATATTTACCCTTTGGAACCCTGCGAGTAACACTGTCCACTTAAAATTTCGGATAGACCACCCCACTCCCTGCATTTAGGCCCTTTGGCACAAATCTACACCGTTTCACCGATCTGAACCAAAATTTGTGTACTTACCCTTTGGAACCCTGCGGGTAACCTTGTCTACTTGAAATTTTGGACAGACCACCCCTTGCCCTGCATTTAGGCCCTTTTTCACAAATCTACACCGTTTCACCGATCTGAACCAAAATTTGTATACTTACCCTTTGGAACCCTGCGAGTAACACTGTCTACTTACAATTTCGGACAGACCACCCCATACCCTGCATTTAGGCCCTTTTTCACAAATCTACACCGTTTCACCGATCTGGACCAAAATTTGTGTACTTACCCTTTGGAACCCTGCGAGTAATACTGTCTGCTTGAAATTGCATACAGACCACTCCATTCCCTGCATTTAGGCCCTTTGGCCCAAATCAACACCGTTTCACCGATCTCAAACAAAATTTGTGTATTTACCCTTTGGAACACTGCAACTTACACTGGCTGCTTGAAATTGCGGAGAGGCCACTCCAACCCCTGCTTTTAGGCTTTTGGCACAAATCTACACCGTTTGACATGCTTACACTTTGGAACCCGACAAGTAACACTGTTCACTTTAAATGTTGGACAGACCACACTATTCCCTGCTTTTTGGCCCTTTGGCACAAAACTACACCGTTTCACCGATATCAAATAATTACCCTTTGGAACTCGACGAGTAACACTGTCCACTCGAAATTTCAGACAGACCACTCCATTCCCTGCATTTAGGCCCTTTGGCACATAAATTATCTACGTCGTTTCACCGATCTCAACCTAAATTTGTATACTTAACTTTTGGAACCCAACGAGTAACACTGTCCACTTAAAACTTTGGTCAGACCACTCCATTCCCTGCATTTAGGCCCTTTGGCAAAAATCTACCCTGTTTCACTGATCTGAACCAAATTTTACATGCTTACACTAATGGAACCCGACGTGTAACACTGTCTAAATAAAATTGCAGATAGACCATTCCATTTACTGCATTTAGGCTCTTTGGCAAAAATCAATATACTTTCACCCATCTCAACCAATCTTTATGTAAGCTACTTACCCTTTGGAACCCGACGAGTAATACTGTCTGCTTGAACTTTCGGACAGAGCACTCCATTCGCTGTATTTAAACCCTTTGGCACAAATCTACATCGCTTCACCAATCTGGACCAAAATTTGTATACTTACTCTTTGGAACCCAACGAGTATCACTGTCCACTTTAAATTTCGGACAGACCACCCCTTTCTCTGCATTTAGGCCTTTTGGGACAAATCTACACTGTTTCACTGATCCGAACCAAATTGTTTTTAATTACCCCTTGGAACCCGACGAGTAGCACTGTCGACATGAAATTTCGGACAGATAAATCTATTCCCTGCATTTAGGCCCTTTGTTACAAATCTACACGGTTTCACCGATCGTAACCAAATTGTACATGCTAACCCTTTGGAACCCGATGAGTAACACTGTCCACTTGAAATTTCTGACATACCACTCCATTCCCTGCATTTAGCTCAGGAATCCCTCGGGGTTGCCAGCTTCCTAACTCACCAGCCATGAGCCCTTGAGGGTGTACCAGAAGTGGTGGGGCTACACACACCCTGCCTCTTTGAGGGCCTTGAGCAGAAGACAGGAGATATTATGAAAAGGAAAAGAAGGCAGACCCCTCGAAGAATGAGGGCATCAGGAAAGATGAGACAACGGCCAATTAAGGCGGGAAAATGAAAGACTCCCTAGCCCTCGGATACCCTAATACAGTCGGGGTCGGAAGAGAACAAGAGTTGACGAAGGGAGGCCGACAGGAAAGAGAACTGAAAGGAGCCCAGCACCAGGAAGTAGAAGCGATGCCAGACTCAGCTGGGGTCCCGTGGTCGCCAACCCAGTCCCACAAGTTGTGAGACCCTGGGGGGGAAGTTGTGAGAATAGCTTGCTGATTCATCGCGAGGTGACATGAAAGTACTTTCCAGTGCCCGCCGTGTTATCTGCTGTCTATGCTGATTCCAGCAGAGGGCCATTGCTCATGCCACTGTGGTGTTGCGAAAGAGTGAGTGATTCCCTGGCCAATATAAATACTGCGGGGAACCCCGAACGTGTGTCATCATATTTCATCATCATCTGCGATCATCTCAGGTTCATGCAGCTTGGACCCATATTCTTTGCCGAGCAGTACGCCAGAAGCTCTTTCACTAGACGCATCGAATACAGGCCTAAGCCAGAAAATAAGGTTGAGACTTTGGAAGACATCGAAGCTAGACATCTGAATTACCTATATCAGTTTTAAAATTACACCATGTTCCTTTAGTAGTCATTTTTTCATTACCTTATTATTATCATCTTAAGTGCAAGTGACCTAGATGTTACGCGCATCATACCACTAATCACCACCGCATAAAGTCTTTCTCGACTGTGATTTTTAAAATATTTATTTTTAGTACAGTACATTGTGTACATTATAAGTTGAAGTGTCAATTCCATACAGGTAGTAATTTCCCTTATCATCCTCATCATACGGGCAAATGACCTAGATGTTACGCCCTCATTGTCTTTGGGGGCAAATGACCTAGATTTTAAGTCCATTCTATTTCTTAGGATATTTTGAGACATTATCATCATTCCTCCGGGCGAAGCCGGGTACTACTGCTAGTAATTAATAAACAGACTTACAAACTAACAAATCTGTTAAACACGTGAAAACTCTTTATTTAAGTATTTTGTGACTCAAAAAACGTGTTCTTCTTTATCTGAATTTGAATTTTTGTTTGATGTTGAAATTGTGTGTTTTGTTTGTCCTTTCTTTGTTGTTTGGTATTATATTTATTATATGTTTTTGTTTTATTGATGATAGGCTGTTTATTTTCCTTATTCTGGCATCCATCTTAAAATGTTTAGTTAGTCAAAATTTGAACTGTATTTCAAGGAGGCTGATGACGTCGAAGTTCCACCCTATAGAACAGCGATCATCATCACTTTAAAAAAGGCAGCGTGAATAATGGCTAATGTATTTCAGGGCTCTATAAAATAAGTTTAGTAGGTCGCTGGCCATCGGAAATCGATGTGCTTCTCGTTTTGCTCTCTATTGGTTTAATAAAAAGACGTGGATGGCGGAGAGGAGGAGGGTTACACAAGAGCTCTCATCTCTCGCGCCCCGTGCCACCGTCATCTCGCAGTCGGAAGTCCAGGCGCATAGCTCAGGATATTTTGTGGGCCAGATACGGCTTCCTTCCAGAGCTCTCCACATTATCTGTTTGGACACATTGTTATGTTTGATACCTGATGATAGAACCAGTCCAAACCCAATATTTTACATGTTCAAATTGACCTACCAGGATCACTGTAGATTCCGAACTAGAAAGCCTCTCAAACGGATAATCTAGATGTTAGGCCCCTTAAGCAACAATTATTATCATCATCACCATCATCATTATCATCATCACCATCATTATCATCATCAACATCAATACCATCATCATCATCTTATCATCATCACCATCATCGTCATCAGTAGTGAGATAGGGCCGATCCTATCTCACCCGTAGCAATGAGCGTTAAAGCATGCACCGTCACTGCATTTTGCCGCTCGACTTTTATCGATATCTCTCGACTAATAATCGTAGAGACTTGTGTGAGGACTCATTTTACTCGAGATTTGCAATCTTTACCGTGAACTATTTATTTTTTCAAAATTTTAACCAACTACTATGTCACCGACCCGAAATTTCCCAAACTTGTAATCGTAGAGACGTGTGTGATGGCCCATTTTACTCTGAATTAAGCCCTATTTACCGTAGATAATATATTTTTATAAATTTTACCAAGATCATCCTGTTCTGTGTTATCTAAAAATAAAAGATTATTGGGATTAATTTAAATCTTTGCTCAAGTCTCTACCATTATTGGTTCGAGAAATCTCAGGTCCATGACCTAGTAGTTAAGTCCTTTGGTAAAATCTAAAACTATAAGGTCTCAAAAATAAAAGCTATTACATGCATTAATTTAAATTTTGGATCAAGTTTCTACGATTATTGGTTCGAGAAATCTTGGGTCGATGATCTTGTAATTTAATCCCTTAGCGGAATCTAAAAATAAAAGGTTTTAAAAATATAAAAAAACATTATTTGGATTAATTTAAATCTTTGCTCTACCTTTATTGGTTCGAGAAATCTCAGGTCCATGACCTAGTAGTTAAGTCCTTTGGTAAAATCTAAAAACAAAAGGTCTTAAAAATAAAAGCTATTGCAAGCATTAATTTAAATTCTGGATCAGGTGTCTTCGATTATTGGTTCGTAAAATCTCAGGTCCTTGACCTAGTAGTTTGATCCTTTAGCGAAATCTAAAAATAAAAAAATATTACATTCATTAATTTAAATCCTAAATCAAGTTTCTACTATTATTGGTTCGAGAAATCTTGGGTCGATAACCTTGTAGTTTGGTCATTTAGAAAAATCTGGAAATATAAGTGGTCCACGGGAAAGAGAGAGTAATCCCCAGTAATATGACCCCTTACAGAAGTTTCTAGAATTATGGGTTCTCAAAATCCAGGGTCCGTGACCTAGTAGTTTGCTAAAATTTGAGAGAATAAGTGATTCACGGTAAAGAGGACAATGTACGGTTTAATTTGACCCCTTACACAAGTCTCTACAATTATGGGTTCGCGAGATATCGATGCAATTCGAGCCACGTGGTATAGTCGGGTGCAAAAAAAATGGGTAACGCAGAACCGGATGATCTTGGTAAAATTTATAAAAATAAATAATCCTCGGTAAAGAGTGCGTAATCCCGAGTAAAATGAGCCCTCACACAAGTCTCTACGATTACACTGGGTAACAAAAAAGATTTTTTTGAATGTTTCCTGCACTTCATGAGTCAATTCTTACTAATTTAGGGTTGAGAAAATCCAATATGACAATGAAAAACTTTTCTTAGCTCTAGTTTCTGTGATACGCAATAGGTGAAAGTATTTCCGTTTAATGGATTAACAGAAAACGATACATTTTAATTGCATATGCCAACAACATTGAAAGTGCATTAATTTTCTTTTTAAATGGAAGTTACATTCTAGGAGTTCTATATTTTGATGGAATAATATCTGGCAGTTGGTTGGGTCTGAAGAGAATCACGTGGTGGCTTCATGAGATCGTCGTCTGTTAGCTTGCCTCTCGTAAGTGAGTTCCGGAGCATCCCTGCACAAAGCTCAGCAGTAATCCGCAAGCATTGCTTCAGTCCAACGGCCCTGATATCTTTGTTCCACAACATAAATATACTGATGGGATCATTCTCCGTGTTCATCACTGACAGCTCCACAACTAGGAGGGAAAAAGTCTAGGTGGGATTGGAGAAAATGGATTTTTAGGGACATGTTGCATCCAAGTTGTTGGTATTTTTGCAGAAGCACTGTCACCAACTGAGTGTAGTTAATATCTCTTTCGTTGCCTTAAAATCCATGAGTAACTCCCTTGAAGGATTCCCAAGCTTACTTTTCTTTCACCCCAAAACTTGGTCAAACGCAGGGTGCTTAACAAGTTTTCGAATTTGTGGCCCAACAAAAATACCTTCCTTAATTTTGGCATCACTTAATTGCGGAAATTTCTCTCTTACGTACTTAAAGGTCTGTCCTTCTTGGTTCATACCTTTGACAACATTTGTCATCAAACCCAGCTTGATATGCAGGGGTGGAAGAAGAACATCTTTTGGGTCCACGAGAGGCTCGGCTACGACATTTTTCTCGCTAGGGTTAAGATTTTTTGGTGGCCAGTCTGCTTTAATATAATGTGATTTCATATCCCTGCTGTCCCACATACATAAAAATCAGCAATATTTGGTGTACCCCAGTTGCATTCCTAAGAGTATTGAAATGAATTTTAGATCACCACAGATTCTCCACTTGTGTTAATGATATTTGATCGAGTATAAGAGGGCTGTCATATTTGCATAAGTCTCCTTCATGTGAAGTGCATGACTAACAGGAATAGAAGGAAGACAGTTGCCATTATGAAGTAATACAGCTTTCAAACTAAGCTTGGAGGAGTCTATGAATAACCTCCATTCAGTTGGATCAAGGTTCAAATTCAAACATTTCACCAAGACATTAATGTTGCAGCAAACAACAAGATTTTCTTCTCAAAGACGGAGCAGATCCCTGTGACGTTTTCTGTACTGTGAGACTCTGACATCATGTTCCGGAAGATTCCATTGCTGTAGTCTCGACCCTAGAATTTCTGCCTTCTCCTTTGACAAGTCAAGGTCTCTAATGAGATCACTTAATCCCGCTTGACTCAGTCTGTGCGGTTTATCATCTTTTTCCTCAAAACCAGGGTCATGAGATGTGAAAGGCTTGTTGGGTTCTTCTTCTCCTTCTTGTTCCACACTGCCTTCATTTTCTACTTCAAATACACAATTTTTGGATGGAATAGGAACTGATAAACTATCTGAATGCGGAATGGGACGAATAGCGGATGGAAGATTCAGGTATTAAACTGTTCTTCTTTTCTTCATAGACAATCCTGCCTTTATAGGTGGAGTCAAGAAGAAACATCAGTCACCTGTATGGTTTCTAGGCTCCCGCCAAACCATATGCACAGCAAAGGCCAGAGATCGTTTCTTATTTTTCAGCCATTCTCGCAGTGTAACTGAACAAGCGTTGCAACATAATTATACATTATGTGGAGCCCATGACGTCTCCTGGTCACCTACCTTCATACCGAAATAATAGTGATAGACAATCTTCACAAGAGCAGTCAGCTTGCGTTTCTGTGACGAAAATGTTATTTCACCACAAATGTAAAAACAAATATATAATAATAATAATATTCACTTCATTTACACATTTTCGTGGCATTTTGACAAACTTTACACTTTAAAAGCACTGTCAAACCTGAATTTCTGCATTAATTACATCAGAAACAATATGAAATGCCCAGTCACTTCAAGAATGTCTATGTTTATAACTTTCCAACAGCTGAAGAACCTCGTGAATTGTTATTTGACAGGTGTGCCAACTCCCAAAACAAAATTTCCCCCGAAAATCCCCAAACTGAAAATGTTGATTCTAAAAAATGAAATGTCACTTTATCTTCAAAGCAAGAGCTACTCTGTCATTTTTATGGTGATATTTGAACTCAGCAAGTGGAAATACATAAGAATTAACTAATTTTGAGTCCGAAAAAGTTTCATTGTTGGGCAGTGTTATTAGTTATTAGTTGTTGTTTTAAGGGGGGGGGGGACTGTGAGGTCATCTGCCCCTTTAGTTCTAGAGATATCGATAAAAGTCGAGCGTTAAAATGCAGTCGCTGTGCATGCTTTAACGCTCATAGCTACGGGTGAGATAGGACCGGCCCTAGCTCACTACTGTCATCATCGCCATCATCATCATCTTCACAATCATCGCTCATGGCTACGGGTGAGATAGGATTGGCCCTATCTCACTATTGTCATCATCACCAACATCATCTTCACAATCATCACCATCATAGGGGCAGATGACCTCGTAGTTCCTCCCATTAAGACAACAATAACTAACTATCACCATCATTATCATCACGATCATCATCATAATCACCATCATCACCATCATCGTCATCAACACCATCACCATCATCATAACCATCTACATCATCACCATCATTATCATCATCAAGAAACAAATTCCTTCGAAAGTTATTTGGAACAAAGTATGGTATTACATATCCTTATACTTTGGCTCTATACCATTCTGCAGGAGAATGTGCTAGCTTACACAGAACTGGTTGCTGTAGCTCTTAAAAGCTGTAGAATCACTGGTTGACTGAAAAGTCATGATGATGATGATGATGATCATCATCATCATCATGACCGTTGTTGTTTTAAGTGGTGGAACAGTGAGGTCATCTGCCCCCAGTGACAGAGTTAACATGAAAATCTGGATTATTTGAAAAATTAAGGTGGATCCCTGAATAAAAACTATCCAATTTCGTAAAACGAAGATACATTAGAATTAATAGACTATTAATAATCTGTCTGTAAGGTAGTCAGCCCGAAGGCTGGTTGGATCCTCAAAAAGCACCACCGTTAGGTTATGTGGGTAGATACCCACAAAAACCCAAGGCAGCGCTATATCGAGGCGTACTAGGCAAGATGAGGAGCGAGGTAGTTTGCAATTGCTTTCCTCACCGAGTCAGAACAGTAGTACTAACCCTAAGAGTAGAACCTTTCACAGCATCCAACGGAACTGACTGTGCCCTGAATGTCATTACTAAGCACCCACTCATACCTCAGTAGCTTTCATATAATCACAGCCATGAATGAGACTGAGACATCGACGAAAAGCCACATTTTACTCTAGCCTGTGCCAACAGACAAATGCAAATGTACTGCATTCTTCAAGAGATAATAATATTAGTAACCACATAGTCTTAGTTACCAATTAAGCGATCTCCTCGCCAATCTCTGTCTTCTGGTAGTGAAACCCCAACTCTATTGGGGGATCATCTAATCTTATTAACCTACAATTACGCTATTGAAGAAGAAGAGGAAGAAGAAGAAGAAGAAGAAGAAGAAGAAGAAGAAGAAGAAGTGGAAGAGACCACTCAAAGAATGAGGGCAACGGGAAGAGAAGAAAGGAAGGGCCATAAAAGGTAGGGGGAATGATTGGGACCCTGAAGCATAACACTGCCGGAGTAGGAGAAGTACAAGAATTGACCGTGAGAGGTCGACAAGAGGTATTATAGACACCGTAGGTCTCCATGTGAAAACACCGCCGGGATAGGAGAAGAACAAGAGTTGAACAAGGGAGGTCGACAGGAGAGATGATAGGCAGGCACTTCAGGTCTTCATACAGTACATAACACCTCGCGATTCTTTGCAATATCGCGGTCATGTAGCGCCGTGGACTTGGATGTGTATGGAATATGTCAGAATGGATGTAGCAGCGTTTGTATTTGTAATTTAAACTAGGATTACGAAGGAGGCGACCGTGGTCCTAAGTTAGGAACAATCCTAGCAATTGCTTGAAGTACAACTGAGGAAACCGTAGACAACGGCTTACTGGATGGCTGAGGTGGGAATCGAACCCATCTCTTCTCAGCTTTCCCTCACGAGGTTTAGTATACTTCGTTCAAATCCTTAGACCAGAATTGAATTTCTTGGCAGAGCTGGTGATTGAATCCAGGACCTCTGGGTCCGGAGTTCTAATACGTACCCCGAGACCAGAGGAGGCAGCGAAAGTGACTTGAGTAGATTTGAAAGGCCTTGTGAAGTATTGTTTCGTTGCTGTTAATTAATTTGAGGAGCTCGGGGCATCTTGGTCATCAGTCCCGTGTACTTGGGTGTTAGTTATTTGAGATTTACGGGGTGGAACAGCTAGGTTGAAATTGTTTTATAATCTGTATTTATGTGTTGACTGTAGTAAGTATTAGGACCAGGGTTGAGTTAAGCGCCTCGGGACTTGAAGTAAGGTATTATCCCGGCATTTGCCTGGAGGGAGTGTGGAAAATACAGGGAGAAACTGCACTCAGTAAGCCGCGGGATTCAAACCTACGATCTTCGGATTTGCTTCAGCTGTCCTCCAGGCCATGGTGTACGGCTACGTCACGGGACTAATGTGAAGTATTGATCTTGATCGAGTACAAGCAATGGTTACTAGTAACGTTATGCACAACCCTGCACTCTGCCCTATGAAGTTTTTGTTGGAGGTTTTTAGGAGCTGCGACATCGCATGTCATATAACCCCGTGTATTTTGGTGTGTGTGTAATTTGTGTGATAACCTGTGTTATTGTGATGGCTGTACTAGTGTGTGTGTAAATTTGGGATAAGATTGGGAAGGAGGCGGCCGTGACCTTAAGTTAGGAACCATCCAAGAATTTGTCTGGAGTAGAAATGGGGAAACCGCTGAAAACCAATTCCAGGATGACTGAGATGGGAATCCAACCCTTCTAACTTTTGCCTCACACCATAATTTAAATTCTTGGCAGAGACGTGAATCGAACCCGTATCTCCGGGGTGACAGCCAAGAACGCTAGCCGCTACACCACGAGTTGGTCGCCCTATGATGGGTTAAGACTGTGAAGTTAATTAACTTATTCAAACGTATCGCAGCTATCACCCACGGCCTCCATCTCTATCTTGGCGTTGTCGGTAGCATGCTGAGCTTCTATGCCCAAGATAGCGGGTTCAAGCCTGGCCGAAGCCGTCGGATTTTTTAAGAGCGTTAAAAATCCCTCAGTATGCCTTCCTTCGGAGGGGAAGTAAGCCGGCGGTCCCATGTCATAGATTTATGGCATGTTAAAGAACCTTCTACTAATTGCACCTGTGTGAAGCTAAATTGGATAGGTTAGGAATATAAACAACGCTCATAGGTTTCTACGTTCGTTGCCAAGAGCCGACTGCGGTGGCGTCTAGTAGCTAAGTTCTGAACTTGGCCTAGTAGTCGTTGACGGTGGCGCTTGGCGGCAAAAGTAGAAACTATTTGAAAAATTCTAAGTTGCAGTACTTAAATTTTAAAAAAAAAAGATAACACACACTAATACAGTCATCACAATTATCACCGGTTATCAGACAGATTCTACACACACCCAAAGTACACGGGGCTACATGACCACGTTGTCGCAGCCCTTAAACTTAAGAACCAACCAACCAACCATCTCTTCCTGACGCAGCGACTTACTTATGAAATGGAAACCAATTTCTTTCTTTGTTTTAATATAAATCTGAGGAGTTCTCTTTTTCTTTTCTTTCTTGGCAGGGTTTTAGCCAAATGAAAATATTTCACATCTCGAGCCTTGGTAAGTTGCAGAGCGAAAGAAATACGATATCATACGAAGTAGCACCACCATTGCGAGCTGCTACAGATATGTGTATGACGCTCGTAAACTCACGTGTTTAAAGAATAAATATATGGTGCAATTAATATAAAGCACTGAAAAAAATCCAAAGAGATGATAAATGAATAACCATGTTAGTGGTAGTTTACACGAGCTAGCGTGTGCTGCTAATCTCCTTGTGTTGTAATATTTAGCTTGGGACTTGTTGTGTATTTCAAGCTCACGACGGTTAATTAAGTAAGCCAAGTTTAATGCTCACATTTCATATGGTCTCATTAAAATTACATTTAGCACTGTTTCGTTTCAGTTTCATTCCTGGGAGTGCGGGTGGTGGTTAAAACGGAACTAAATTTCAACTGAAAGAGCAAGATGTTCAAAACCCACCTCATCACACTGTACTGTAGTCGAACACGTGAATTAACGCACGCTCTAAGACTCCAAACGTAATCCAATGTCGAAGTGGTGCCCCTTATTAACTTCAATTACACATACTACTTATACTATAGTCACCACGATAACAAAGGTTATCAGATAAATATTCTACATGCACAAGTACACGGGCCTTATGACCAAAGATATCCCAAGCCTGTAACTGAAGCAAACAACCACAGCTACAAAAAATAATTGACTGTAGGCCTACTTATCACTAGCCCAATTTTCAAAAAAAAAAAAAAAAAAGTGTACCTTTCACCTCATGGTGCAGTTGTTAGCGTTGTTGGATGCCCGGGTTTTATTCCTTGCTTCTGCCAAAACTTTTAATACTGGTTTGAAGTATTGGAACGGTTAGTTATTAGTTATTGTTGTTTTAAAGGGCAGAACTACGAGGTCATCTGCCCCTACTGGAATGGTATTATTGAGATACAAGTTACGTAATAGGAGTCAGTTTCGAAGAATTGCACCAAGCCAGCGGCTACACGAGTTTACACATACAGAAAATTTTGTAAGAGTCGTAATTTGATACAATTTGTTTGTTTTCCTTAAGTTGTCTCTAAATTTTATAGCGGTGTTCGCTGCTGACATCCAAATTCTTTGAGAGGTAGGAACTCAGTAGTATAGGAGGGGCTGATAACCTCGATATTCTTCCCCTTAATTACCGGAAATAAGAATCATCAGCATCAAAATTATTTTCACGTGCGCCCATGCTAGACTTCTCAGAAGCATTTCCTTCAAAATAAAGACTAGCACTATCGACGCGATGGTGCTTTTGAACAAGGACAGAGCATGTGGTGGGCGACAGCGTCTGCTGACGTCTTGCGGAAGGCTCACATCCGCCGGGACCACGTGACGACGCCAGCTCCCCCTCACCCCACAGCAGCGCCGCTGTCTGTCATCTCCTTAAACTGAAAAGAATCTAATTTGCCAATACTGTTGATGACCATATTGAGAGAAGCGAGAGCTGGAAACTATCGAACTAGCAGCTAATTACAGGCCAGAAGTGTGTTTGACAGAGCCCAGTATCGACCTGCGTGGGAGTGCCAAAGTGAGTGTACTAGTACACCAGCCAGCAAGAAGTTCTGGAAACATGTTGTTGTTGCTTCATTTGAGGGTCTTGGGCGTTGTGGACATTTATCCCCGTGTACTTGGGAAGGTTGATGTTAATTTATTTTTAGGGGCTTAGGACATCTTGGTCATCAACTACATGTACTTGGGTGTGTGTTGAGTTTGCCCGAGATAACCTGTATTTAAGTGATGACCGTAGTCGTGTGTGTAACTGTATTAGGGGCTTGGATGAGGTAGGTGCCCCGGGAATTGAACTAAGGTACTATCCCAGCATTTTCCTGGAGGGAGTGTGGAAACTTTAGGGGGAAAAATCATATTCATGATATAGCTGCTGTCAGCGCCTATCTGTGATATCCGGACTTACTGCGGCTGCCCTCCCAGCCATGATGCATGATTCAACGATCACGGATGCGCCGATGGGACCCGTGGTAGGTTGGTTCCTCAGTTTAAGGGCTGAGACAACGCGGTCATGTTGCTCCATGTAGGCTACTTCGGGTGTGTGTAGAATCTGTCTGATAACCGGTGTTAATTGTGATGGCTGTATTGGTGTGTGTAATCTTTAATTCAGGACTGCAGACGATGAATTTCAAGTAGTTCATATTTTTGCTACCAAATGCTACCGTCAACGACACCTATCTGTGAACTTGGCTACTAGATGCCACCGCAACCAGTGGCAAACGTTGGAACTTTTAGACCGTTAATCAAATCTAACCTACACATTTGCTTCACACAATTGTAGTTAGTGGAAGGTTCTTTAACATGCCATAAATCTATGACATGGACCCACCAGCTTTACTTCCCCTCTGGAGGAAGGCATACTGAGGGATTTTTAACCCTCTTAAAAAATCCGATGACTTCGGCCGCGACCGTGACCCCGCGATCTTGGGTATAGAACCTCAGCATGCTACCAACTACGCCACCGAAGCCACCCTGATGAGACCCGTGTAGATATAAATAAATAAATGGATAAATTGTCTGATAACCGGTGTCATTGTGGTGTCTGAAATAGTGGGTGTATTTGTCTTTCAAGTGAAGATTGGGAAGGGGGCGACCATGGTCTTAAGTAGGGAACCATCCAGCATTTTCATGGAGTAGAAGTGAGAAACCACGGAATACCACTTTCTGGATGGCTGAGGTAGCAATGGAATCTACCTTACCTTCGTTTTGCCTTATGAGGCTGAGTGTACCACGTTCCAGAACTCAGACCAGAATGAAATTCCCAGGAAGAGCCGGGAATCAAACCCGGACCTCCGGGGTGACAGCCAACAGTGCTAGCCGCTGCATAACGAAGTGGTCTCTGGGAATATAACACCAATTTTCTTTGAATTTAAGGAGTGGTCACCTGATGTATTGGCTAGCATTATTAGCTACCAGCCCTGAGGTCCCGGGTTCAATTCCTGGCTCTGTCAAGAAATTCAGTTCTGGTCTGAGGATTGGAACAGCGTACGCTCAGTCTCGTGAGGATAATTATTGAGAAGTGGCGAACTGCATTACCACTCCATACATCCTCCGATTACTAATGAATCCACTTGTACAGACTCACAGTAACACAATATTACAGGGTCAACACTCGCCTAAATACACGGGGCTGATGACTACGAAACCAAAGCCCCTAAAATGTAACAAAAAATATAAAATACATGAATACAGAGAGCCTATACGAGGTAGGATCCAGAATATTGGTATTTAGCGTTTAGATTCTTGACGTGGATACTTTCATGGTCTTCAGAATTATTTTCGCCTCATTTCTTGAGGTGCTGGAAAAACTCCTGGAGGCATTTTTGGATGTGTGTGCAGAATTTGTCAGATAATTTTGATTTGATTTATTTCCACGGCTACACTTAGAGCCTAAGAGCTCCTTTACAGAACCGCCCTACATACAATAAGATTAGGGCTTATAAAAGTAAAGCATTTCATAGTCTAACTCTGATAGTAACAAACAAACTGTAATAATACAATAATAATAACAATGGAAATGATGTACCATCCTGGTATTTGCCTGGACTCATCAACTTAAAAACCAAGGAATGCACATGTTGGAGAAATGTTCCAGTGACGCTTATCAGGAAAGTGAAAATGCTGTACAAGCACTGCCCGAGCTGAGTCCAAGTAGGTGATGGTTAATCAAGAGTGGTTTGTAACAAAACAAGGAGTTCAACAAGGTCATGAATGTTATTTATCACTGCTTTGAACAAAATAATGAAGAGGCTTAAACAGAATGAAAATCATACGTTAGGAGTTTTTCCTTTGCAAATGATCTATTATTAATGCAGCCAATGGCCATTTATTTTATTTTCAGGACGGGTCAGGGAAGGTATTTTGGAAGGCAATCTGTCGTGAATCTACAGTATTGAAAGGGACCGTCCCGGCATTTACCTGATGGTGAAAATGGGAAACCACGAAAACCATTTTCAGGACGGCCGAGGTTGGATTCGAACCCACGCTCTTCCGATGCCAGCGAGACACCAGGTAGCACTCTCGGCCACCGTGGCCGGTTGCAGATGATGATATGATCTGATGTTACACTGAGGGAGAAGTACAGGAGAAGTTAAACAACAATTCAGACTAAGAATAAGCCACACAATAGCTGTAGTTCTGCTAGTACAAGCATGCTGGATGGAGTAGAACTGAAAGAAGCAGATCTGGGCAGTACCGTAACCCAAGATACATGTTCCCATGCAGAGATCACTAACAGGATCCGAAAAGGAACCCAGTTCTACTATCAAATGACAAATATTCTCAGGGGCAATCGCAGCTCAAAAAACTAATCTGCGCATCTCAAAAACTAATCTGCGCAGCTCACAAAGTCAATGCGCAGCTCAAAAACTAATCTGCGCAGCTCATTTGTCAATGCGCAGCTCAAAAATCTAATCTGTGCAGCTCAAAAAGCCAATCAAGTCAATGCCGAGAAGTCTTTGAATGTAAGAGCGGCATTTTTGTGAGTATTTTGAATTTCAATTGCATTTTGTAAGTATTTTCAACCTAAACGGCATTTTGCAAGTATTTTCAATCTAAATTGCATTTTGTGAAGTACCCTCAAGATCTAAGCTAGTACTTTATGAAATGGTCTTTGAGCCGATTACAACCTTGAAACTTGAACCACAACAACAGAGATAATAGTGGACTCCAAACTGCAAAAATGAATCTCCTGAGGACAATGATGCAGCGAACAAAGATGGATAAGATCCGTAATGAGAAGATCCATCTTGATAACCAAACAGCCAGTCTGTTGTTTGTTGTTTTAAGGGGCCTAACATCTAGGTTATCTGTCAGCCACTCTGTGTTATCGTAGCTGAATCAAGAGTAAATGTTAAAGAGAATGAACCCAGGGAGAGTGACTGGAGAGAGATCTGGAAGGCAACAAACCTCGAAGTTGTCCAAGGAAACGATGTACCAAGAATTCGAGCAGAACCTGGCTGGTAGAAACATAGAATGGCGTCACGTATAAGAGGAGGAAATTTACCTGAACAAAGACGCAGAGCGCTCATGTACCCAAGTTGAGAGCCTCGGGGTGTTGGTTTAATATTTCACTAACTTTTAGCTCCCGGCCGAAGTTGTCGGATGTTTTAAGAGCGTTAAACATCTCTCAGTACGGTATGCCTTCCTTAGGAGGGCAAGTAAAGCCGGCGGCTTCACTACAATTGTGTGAAGTTAAATTTCTAGGTTAGATTTGATTAGCGCTCTATTAAGTTCCAACGTTCGTCGCCAGGTGCCAGTTGCGGTGGCATCTAGTAGCCAAGTTCACAGCTAGGTATCGTTGATGGTAACATTTGGTATCAAAAGTAGGAACTACTGGAAATCGAACGTCTGCAGTTCTTACCTTAATTACAGATAACACACACTAATGCAGCCATCACAATTAATACCGGTTATCTGACGGATTCTACACACACCCAAAGTACACGGGGCTACATGACCGCGTTGTCACAGGCCCCAAACTGAGGATCTAACCATCCAACCTAACTTTTAGCTGCGAATATCCGGATATTTTAAGGTACCGTACGGTACATTATTCATTCAGTACGAAATGAAATCCCTTAATTACCATCACACTCTATGGTTAGTTTCTACAGTAGTTGAAAGAACTATAACTCATCAGCAAATACCGAGATATTGCGCGTTAAGGCAAGGTCATGAGGCCAGGCTATCACCACACATAGAAGACGAGAGGGTTTGAACCCCATCCAGGCAAATGACCTTCTAATAGGTCACAATCACTTTCTTCCAACTCCCAGATCAGTTTCATTCATTTATCTTCATTAAGGGAAGATGACCTTAATGTTGGGGGCAGATGATCTTGCTGCTCCACCCCTTAACACAACAATCATCATCCTCAACCTTAATTTTCCACCCATTAGAACAACAATTGCCAACTTTACCCTTCTTCAACAATTAAATGTGAAAGCCGGAAATGAGGGTATTAAGCATGCAATTTGTGGGTGCTTTGTCCGAACTCTAGTTATTAAATTCTTATTCAAGAACAATATCCAGCATGAGTCAAACCTTCTAGTAGAAACCTTACTTTCAAACGAAATAATTAACATAATGAGTTAGCTTATGTCCGCAGTTAAAGCCGTATGTATTTACGCCAATTGATTTTATAGGCTATTTTACAAATGAAACTTATAATATGGCTTTAGAAATTGCAAATATTGATCGGAAAGACATTATGTGCCCATATGTATCACACAACCCTAGTATAAAATAGAAGATAAGCGCAAGCGTTCAAAGTTTCTGCAAGGGATGCCTCCCTCACCTCAGCGTCTGATGTAAAATACCACTTGTCCTCATACCGTGGGTGCCGTCTATACGTTTCGAAGTGTCCACTGTCCACGTCTCCCTTATGTACTACCACAGCCATCAGCCTGTACAGGTTTTTTATTCTCGCCACTCCTGCAATTTGATCTCCCACAGTCGACAGTTTCCTCTGTATTTCGACGAATGTGTAAGGATCCATCGACAAGAATTCAGGGAACTCGATGTAATCATCACGTTTGTACGCACGGCCAATCTGCCATGAAGTACGCTGTATATGTATACAGAGGCACTTAGGTAACTTACCAAAGGTCATTGTTTTTAGGGCAGTCGATTTTATTGCTAGGGGACCCTTATTCCGCTCATTGCAACGATCACAGGCAACATTTCTTACTAGCTCTGTTGATATGAATCTGTGCAAGAGGTGAAGTAGACTTGGCCTCTTCAAAAACATATCTGCGGACCCAGGCAAAGGTAATGATAAACTATCAAACTTATCATAGACTACAGTCGATTTGTGACCACATGTAGTGCACTGCAGCTGACTGGTAAGATATCCGTGAAATGGAGTGTAAAGCTGACGGTCAGTACTTCGAACACTAATGTAAGATTTTTGATCACCTTTGCCAAGCCCGTCTTTTATGTTGATACTGGAGCAACTGAAGTTTTTGGGAGCCATCTCAAGAGCTGACTTTCTTTGGAACTCCTCTGCGGAATGAGAGGTTAAATATTTAGCAAAAAAGATTTCAGATTTTCCGATGGATGTCCTCTTTTCAGACTCAGTAATATCGGAATGTACTTCTCTTGGAGCTATGAAAGCGTTCTTCGATTTCTGTTCAATATTGTCTAACTTAAACTGTAATTCGCTCCGTAGGAATTTTACGTACTCTTCTTCTCCTTGTTCATTATCTTCTTGATCACTTAAAGCATCAGATAAAGAGAGAACGTTTTGGTGAATTGGTTCCATTTCTTCCTCCAGGGTTGCCATAATAGCATTAAATAATTCATGGGCATCATTCTCACCCGGATCTATGACCCAACCTTGATAACGGAGAGCAATAACTACTTCTGATGGTGTGAAAGGATCTAACGATATTGTTGGGTGTTGATTGTTCACCACTAATAAAACTGAATAGAGGGATGTCGTCAGGGTGCTTGGGTCTTTTTCGTGTTGTGATAACCACTCCAGTACAACTTGGCATGATGCTAGAGCTTGAAGGATGGCGTTGAGGAAGCATGTGTTTCCGGTGTTCAAAAGTCCATTAATCCGAGGACGTCTGTGTCTGTGGTCAGAAGACGATGTATTCCAAAATATAACAGAGCCGATCACGATAGGTATAATTATACTAGCAACTAGACATAGTTTTTCAGCATCCATAAACAAATGTGTTAAGTACAACGTAAATATTCACACCCAGAAACAGCTAGTAATGTTACTGCAATAACAGCTAATCACCGCATGAGTTCTATTGGATACTGTTTAGTAGGCGATAATGTTTTATCTGTGCACACAACCATTTGGTTCAGTCGATGGTAACTTAACATGATCGGGGAATTATTGTTCCTTTTCTTCTAATTTCACTTCAACATTTTGATTTTGGTAGACTACGTGTAGAATAAATAGGAAGTAGTCTTACGCTGAAAATTTTCTTACGCACTACATATTTAACTGAAATAGATAATACTAATTACAACCAGAGGGTCATTAAAAGCTATTCACTCCTGTTCTATTACATCACGAGCAAAGCAGTTATTAAAGAAGTTTCACTTCCCAGATCATTTAGCTTTGATCACGATGTTGATAATGTTTTGGCCAAAGAGGTTGAAACAATGAAGCCGTGTAACCGTTGCCTACGTTATTATACAAGGCCAGGAGATGCCGGTGACACTGGAGTTCAGCATTCTACCGCTAGGATCGTGTTGTAGCACCCTCCATATGAGCGCACTAGATGAATTTATTATTGAGACGTTAGTTATTGGAGTTTCAAGGGGCGGAACAGTGAGGTCATGCAGTCCTATTTTAGAGACGAAAGGATGTCCTTACTCTTCTTATGCATTTCTTAGTCAATCTACTGTACAAGTCACCGGAAGACCATAAACAAGCATTACTCATTAGAACTTCCGTTGAGAGACTTATTGTGAATCAACAAAACTGCTTCGTTTCAGCTCATGGGATTAAAGGCTAGATTGTCTAGGAGCGGCGTTATGATTTTTTTAAAGAAGAATGGGAAATCCCAAGTCAATGCATTTGCTACACATAACTGTCTAATATAATTTGATGTTTATAAAATGCATTCATTCATTCACTTTTTTTTACAAATTGTACAATTACAAAAAATTACCGACAATAATATCAAACACACTTAATGAACATAAGTCGGGATTTGCGAACTAGGGTCTATAATAATTACATCGTTAGTATTTACTCGAATTTTCAATCTTGTCTTAAACACATCAATATGTTTGTGGAAAGGTTCTAAGACTGTGGCAGGTAATGAGTTCCAATTATCAATACCACGATTAAAGAAAGAAGATTCCCCATAATTTGTACGCTGCGGT
The DNA here is from genome assembly GCA_946902985.2 of Meconema thalassinum. Taxonomy (NCBI): domain Eukaryota; kingdom Metazoa; phylum Arthropoda; class Insecta; order Orthoptera; family Tettigoniidae; genus Meconema; species Meconema thalassinum. The sequence continues at coordinate 1,208,045,706 of OX336388.2, forward strand.
TGGCCCGTACCTTTATGTGGATGATCTGCCCTGCTCAGGTAGGTGGGATTTCCCAGACGTTTGCTTAGTTCTCCCCATGCTGGCCGATTAGTGTAAGTGTTAAACATAGCGTATAGTCTGGATTTCGTCCTGTCTTCCAGAGATTCCCACCTTAGTTTTTATATCATTCAAGTTATAAGTTACTACTTCTAGGATTAAAATAGTTGAGCACAAACCTAGGAGCTTTCCTTTGTACCATCTCCAGCACATTGATGAGCCCTACTTTATATGGGTATATTACTTGGGCATGTTTCTGCATGACACATCCTGGACGGGAGAGGGTATGAAGTCTTGCTCTAGAAACGTCACAAATAATAATGTTTCTGAGTAGCAAACCTAAAACCTCTACGATATAAGGGTGATAACAGGGCTTAATTAGTAGTAGTAGTAGTAGTAGTAGTAGTAGTAGTAGTTGTTGTTGTTGTTGTTTGTTTGTTGTTAATTAATGGCTTGCAGCATCGCGGTCATTAAGCCCCCTGTACAGGGCTATATGTATGATTTGTCTGATAACATGTGTCATTATGGTAACAGTAGTAGTGTGTGTATTTGTAATTTTGGGGAATAGGATTGGAAAGGAGGCGGCCGTGGCCTTAAGTTAGGAACTAACCCGGCATTTGCATGGAGTAGAATTTGAATTAGAATTAAAAATTCTTGACGGAGCCGGGCCTCGGGGAGGTGACAGCCAAGATTGCTAGCTACTACACCACGAGGTGATCTAGGAGCTTTCTTCTGCAAGAACAAAGACACCATATACAGTATATAAGATGGGGGAAGGAATTTCTGTACTTTTCTAGCGTTAAAATCAATTCGTTGGGATGCAATAGCGGATTACAACGAAACGTAATTAACCAGGAGTTTTACATAGGATACAAATTAACTTTCGTTACAAGAACATTCAACTGAGTGTTTAGCGCAATCGCCATATTGAACCTATAAAAAGCTAAAATCGATAACCTATAATATATAGTAGTTACAGTGATAATGACGCTTATCGCGGTGGTAAGCTCGTATGTGTTCAGTGTATTAGGCAATTCATCAATGTAATCTCACAATATGTGAATATTATTCGGTATGACTAGTAAAGTGTATTATGCGGCACGGCAGAAGGATTCTTGCTCTCCAATTAATATTATTATGTGGAATTTCGTCTGATAAACTGTGATGGCTGCATTAGGGTCTGTATTTGTAATTCAGGTGATGATTGTTAAGGAGACGGTCATAGCCTTAAGTTAGGAACAATCCTGGCATTTGCCTGGAGTGGAAGTGGGAAAGCACGGAAAACTACTTCCAGGATGGCTGGGATGGGAATCGAAGCCACCTCTTCCAAGTTCTGCCTCACGAGGCTGAGTGTACCCCGTTCCAGCCCTCAAATCAGATTTAATTTTCTTGACAGAGCCAAGAATCCAATCCACGGTCTTAAGATCAGGAGGCGGTCTCTACCACTGATCTACCGAAGATATGTTTATGCAAACATTACGGTCGGTGCACACTTTCCATGTCGATAATTAATATAGGCTAGGATAGAAGGATGGTGTGTTGCAAATTTCTGGACCTAGATTCCTAAATTTCTTGCATATTTCATAGTATTTTCTTGTTACCGCAAAGGTTCGTGTTGATTTTGTCTTTGTGCTTTGGATTGTAACTACAATCGTTGATCGGATATCCTTTACATTATCAACTTTCAAATCGTGTAATCCATGTCCAACATGTTGCATTCTTAGCACATGTGCGGAGCTATCCTTACCTAATTGGTCAATGAATGAAAATCTTCAGCTCTGATTGGTTGGAGAAACTGTATCATAATGAAAGGTAGTACTTTAATGACGCCCATTATAGTACATATGATATTTACATTTCGATATCGTCGAACATGAATATGGTTAAGATATTTGAAAACAATGAATAAAATTCTCCTTCTGAAAGGCTCCCCAGTGAAGCTAAATCTCAACCCTTTTGAGACTGTTAGCACCACCTTCTGCAATACCAAGCAACAAGCACAATTAAATAATAATAATAATAATAATAATAATAATAATAATAATAATAATAATAATTACAAGTAAATATATTTCGTTGACTTTTAAAGAAATGAAAGATTTTTCCTGTATTATAGTGAACCCTTTATCCTCTGATGGATAAATTATTCGATGTTTTATTTCTTCAATTAATTAATATTTCCACCAGCGTCATAAAATAGCCAGACGAAGATGAGGAAATTTCAAGCATTTGTTGGAGACAGTTGGGACATACCTGCAACAGTTTGACAAAAGGCTAGATACTTAAGGATTGTGAAAAGAAATAGCATAGCAATGATTCAGAAGGACAGGTGGTGGCCACTTCAAAATAAAAGGGACGCGTGGTGAGACACGCTTATGGCATGTGCATTGTACTATTCGCGCCTAGAAAAAATATAATGCAGTAACGTGAGTGGTTGATGGTACCACTGGACACTCCTACGAGGCCAAGGTCTGATAAAACCGCGAAGTTAACAGAAAATGTGGAACCAATGAGAGATGAATGCTTACGAGCGCGCCAAGTCTAGCTTGGGCACGCGATATCTAGCATTAACGCGGGAGATCGGCTAGACAACATCTCTACGATCGATTCTGGAATTAATGGGCATATTCTTGACCTGCGCAACTTTACGAGTTCAGTGATATTTGTTTCATTCCTGTACCACTATTATTTTGAGATTTTTTTAATATAATTTCCCCCCCCCATCGATACCTAGGGCCAGTTCATTTATAAGTGGCGTGAAGAGCAAAGACTACTACTCTTATACATTGTGTGTCGGAAGACACAGGTTATACTACATTTTGCGCATCCAAGGACGTAGGCACCTGTTCTTTGCGTGTCATGAGGACACAGATTTTTATTAATACTAAAGTGTGTTAAAATCAGTGTGATAGATAGTCACTGTACTATTTTTGTAGGGACAGTATCTTCGACAATTCGCCAACAGACTGTTTTCTGGGGAACTAAGTACCTAGAACGGCGAATTTAGTAGTCAGATATCGAGTGTATAATAATTTATAACTTTTTACATCAGCACGATGACATCACTGACCATGGAAGAAGTTTGGAACCGACAACACTCCGTCGAAATGTTTGAGACGAGCTAAGCAGCATTAAGTTGGGAAATGGCTGCAGATGTTCGTTGACGGTGATTGGCTGAGGATGAGTACTGAATAATATTCTTATTATCTGATAAATTAACTTATGGTATATGGGACAAATAGTTTTTGTAAATATCTTGCTTGTGTTGATTAACGTAGTGTATTTAGTTTTGGTCTGACACACCTTTTGCATGGAAACAGCTCGCACAATTTTGTTTAGTTAGAGTTTCTTGTTTTTTTTTATTAACTAACGTGACTATGTGGACGACCGTGTTCGCATATGTTTACGTAATGCATTTAAGAAACGTCTCTCGGAGATATGTTGTGTTTCAGAAGTAGGACTGAATTAGTATAATCATGCAGTAGATTGGAGGGTAAATTAATCTTTGTAATGTTTATTATTGATCAGATTCAGTGAAGTCATTGCCGTTGGAGCAATGTGATTTGTGGCGAGGAGCAGTCAGCTCTCTCGTAGGTTTTAATTTTTTTTTTTGAATAGTTTGTGAGCATCTTATTCAACCGACCTGTGTGAAAAATGTTATGTCATTCCCAGCAGTGTGTGTGTGTTTTTATTGGTCATTACAAGCGGGAATTTCAGCGTAGACTGATTTCTGTCAGCTTGATGCCAAGCCCATATCGTTACCTTGCGAGGACATATGTGGCTATTTCGATTAATGTCTTACCATATGTTTATGTGGTTGAGATTTGTTGCTGTTGATTCTACGAGATAACGGGACAGTTGGTCTGGTTATTTTTACACACTGGGCTGGACGATGACAGGTGTTGTGGTTGGGGGTAGCTGGTTTCACAAGGCGGGCTGAAAGGATTGTATCAAGGTCATTAGGGAGTGCTTTGGCTCCGTAAAGTTACTTGAAATAAAGAATAAGAACTGATCAATGGTAAAAATTGTTTAAGATAATGGGAGTTGCCTACGAATCACTATAATCTCCGAAGCGTTATCTTAACGTGCATGTTTGTTCATATAAGGTAATCTCAGCCGTTGAGGTTTTTGTTGTTGTTGGTTTAATTCCATATTTATGTTTCATATTTGTGACCCGTGTAGTCACGTGCGATGCTGTCTTTCCTTGTTTGTGTATTGAGCAATTGGCCGGGTTGGCAGCTCATTTGTCAGATGCGTCACCGCATTGAAAGGGGGTCTCGAGGGAGATTCCTGTAAATAGTAGATTTTAGATTGTGTGTCAGCATTAATTTTTAAGGGCTTTTATTAGTGTTGTGTCCCATATCCGTAAACGTTGATTTACGAGATGATTGATCGTAAGCATCGTGGCTGTTACCCGATGTAAACGAACAGTCATCCAAAGTACTCATTCCTCGTAGTTATTCATTACGCGTACATGAAATCCCAATGCAAGTTAGTGGAACTTGGATCAACATTTTTATAAGGGGGAGATCCGTCTGACTCCTCAACATTGATAGATATTTTTGTCATGGGAAGATTCAGGGAGGATTTTTTTATTGTTATTGTTTATATTCATTTCTTTTTGCACAAATAGTCATTAAATTATGTTATTATTTTACGTCTTGTCACTACTTTCTTGATTATAGTTTTAATCCTATGACCCTTACCTCAGTAGAGCATGTTGTTTGGCGAACGTAAACATCACACTATGAACTGAGCGCGACCCCTTGATTTTGATTCTTGTTTATAAACACTGCAATACTAAAGGGTTCATAGGAGGTAAACTGGCGCGGCCAAGCGTGGGGCGGTTCACTGTGGTGTAACGGCAAAGAAATTGCACATGTCAATGTAAGCGTAGTTGGGATTACAAACTGACGCAACAATGAAGGTGTATTTTTGTTGCAGGTTCGCTGCTGGAACACATTTAGTTGGCGTATTTGAGTAAAACTGACATGCCGCAAGTGCAGGCAGATATGACAGTATTTTAATCACCGGAAAGTGATATTTTATTAAAAGTAATTGAGGCGAAGAGGATACCGCCGACTGTGTGAAAGATAAATTAAAATCAGGAGTTTGCAATGTAAAATACGGTTCACGTTTTTGTCTATTGAATTAAAGTAAAAGGTAATATACGTGATATCGGGCGCCCAATGATTAAAGTTAAAACTAGATTTGTTTAGAAAGTCAAACTCATGAAAATGTTAGGGGGCTGGTAGCCTTAAATGACAATTAATACTTTGTTAATTAGTCAGTGTTAATATCAGATCAGGATAACAATTTAATGACTGAATATGTGTTTGGGTTTAAATTAAATTGAGTAAAATTAGAACCACTCAGAGATGCAATCGACTAGTGGGATTAAATGTAAATTATAAATGAACTGAGTAGGGTAAATAAATTAAATGTGCATGGGGATTGTATGTATGTGTCAGGGGACATTACTTTATGCCGTTTCCCTAATGTCTCATATAAAGTTTATAACATGGCAACAGTAGAACAGATTAAAGAAATCATTGAGAGTGCTGCTAGGAGAACACAGGAATTGTTGGACACTAAATTGGCAGAACAGAGCGAATCATTAAACGCGAAATTATCTGAACAAATAAATAGTAGTATGTTAGAACAAAGTGAAGCTATAAACAAATTGTCTCAGCAGAGTGAATCACTAAAAACTAAACTATCTGAACAAAGTGAATCATTGCGGACACAATTAAACGACAGTAGGATTGAACAAAATGAATATCAGGCGGAACAAGCTAGATTATTAAAAAGTGAAATTAATGACACTATAAATTCGCAGTTAGAGGCGCAGAATGTTAAAAACACGAACCAATTAGAGGGGTTAACCGCAGAGATGAAGGATCACACTAATCAACAGATGGTATTGCTGGCCCTAGATGTTAGTAAAAACAATGAAAAACAATTAAATCAGATTAAGAACATGGAAATTATATTTGATCAAAAACTTAGCATTCTGGATGAAACGGTGTTAGCCAAATTAGAGCAAATTGAACTAGCATGCACTATGAATACGAGCGAGGTCAAGATAGCTCAGGATAAGTTGGAAGGACGATTTAAGGAAATGGAAAAAAGCGGCAAGGTCATTCAGCAACAATTATCAGCGGTAGATGAAAATATATCCGGCATAATTAAAGATATGGACCGTCTCGAAATAAAATCAGCGGAGCAATGGAAAAGCCTAGAAGCGGATCAGGATCAATTAAAGAGTACCATCGACGAAAATAGCGCGAAATTGGAAGAAAGGCTGAGCCAGATAGAAAGTAATCAGGATGAAGCTAAAAGCCAGATTGAAGAAAAAGTAAGCACAATTAAGGAGCAAATAAGAAAAGATTGGCGAAAAATGAATATCGATTCTAAAGAGGAAATATCAACCATCCTTAAGACTGTAGGCGAAAATCATACTCGTATTCAAGCATTTGGAACAAGAAATTAAGAGTAAACTTAAAGAACAAACAGACAGGATCATTAAAGCTGAACTCAGGTCAATAGAACAGTCCTCGATATTTAAAACGGGAACCATGAAAGACAAGCAGGACGACTCAAATAGCCCGGACGGGACGAGCACAGCAGGGAGTCCGACTCAGACGGAGAGCCCATTATTGACAAACACGGAGGGGTTTCGCAAGAATATTGAAAGGAGTTCCACGCCACAGGACGGTCATCAGCCCACACAACTTATCCAAGTAATTCGCTCAAACGATTATAAACCGCAGAAGTACACGGAGAATTCAGTGGTGACGCCTAAAGCCTTTATTAAAGAAATTGAAGATCATTATAATGACACTGGGGTACCTGAAGCACGTAGGTTGAGAATGATGGAGAGGTTTTTGTCAGGAAATGTCCTTACATGGTTTTTAAGCTTCAAATATACCTTTGGAACTATGACGGATTTTAAAATCGCGTTTCTGCGCAAGTACTGGTCGCCGGCATTACAACAGAGTCTAAGAATGGAGCTTTACTCTAGGAAATATCAAACTACCCAGCAAACGAAATACTCAGATTTCTTTAACATGCAAATGCTAAAATTTCGCGACCTTGATTACCCTTTAAATGAAGCGGATCTGGTGATGACTATAGCGCGGCAATTACCAGTCAACGTGCAACAAGTATTAGTCGCAGCGAACGTTCGTACGGCCTTACATGCAGAGCAGATATTACGCCAGATAGATGAGACTACATCTCATAATCATTATAGAGGAGGAAGACAACTGGAGTTAGTAAATACGACAGAGGTCATAAAACCAAAACAGGCGAACACCAAAACGCAGGGTACAAATACAAGCACATCCACACCTAGGCGAAACCCGGAAGAGGTAGAAAACAGACCGTACCAGCGTAACGAAAATAATTACAACAATAGGTCATATCAAGGCAACAATAGATATCAACAGAGAGGATATCAACAATGGCGTGAAAATCGAAGAAATGAGAGGCCTTATGGAAGATACGGTAATTACAATGGGAATCAAAGATGGAAAGGAAGGAGAGATCAAAATCAAGAAGAGGCACGTAATTATCGAAATGACTGGGATGATAGGCACGCTCAATCGCAAAATTACCTAGAGGAATTACACGCTAGTCAAGGTGGAGAGCACGGGCGATGGGAGAAAGCCATTGGGAACATGAAGAATCCAGACACACATACTGAGGAAGCTGGAAGTCTGCTGAGACAAGAGGAATGTCAAGGGCGTGGGCGACAAAATGATGACGGGAGTCGCAACGGAGCTAAAAAAATGCTAAATTTGGATAAAGGAGATAGTCTACAAACGCAACAGTCGGAAGTTGAAGATGGATGGATAGTAGCGAACATACAAGAATGGATTGCTTTGCCAGAAGATTGTCTGAAGGAGACGGTGAAACCACGGAACGATGAAATTAGGCAGTTACCCATTATTTACGCGAGGATTGGTGGAATTAATATAAGATGTTTATTGGATACGGGGTCGCAGATCAGTCTGGTATCGGAGGCCTTGGTTCGAGAGTTGGGACGGAGTCAGAATATTCCTGTGATTCCCGTACCACAACTCAAAGTGAGGGGTGTTATTCCTGAACGCACCGTCACTTGTAAACGTCAGGCATACTTAGAACTGAACATATTGGAACACACTTTTGGGCAAACATTCATTATCATGGCAAAGATGAATTTTAATATAATTCTTGGTGCAAATTTCATTTGTGACTATCAAGCAGTGATAGATTTGCACAAGAATACAGTCAGTTTTTGGAGAGTATGATCAACTGAAAAACGTGGGATTGCATATGGATGAAATCACTACCGGAAGAGATGTAAATTCTTGGGCATTGGAAGCAATATCAGAAGAGACGGAAGAGGAGATACGAAAGGCAGAAGATAACATCATAGAAGGAGCTGTTGTGGAACTAGATGAGGAGAGTGAATCCCAGGAGATATGGTCTTTATTAACAGAAGGAGATGAAAGTGATGCACAATTTGAAGAGTTACTACAGGAGCGGCTCAATGACATTCAACTTGGTGGTGAACATAGAAAACAATTGGAAGATATATTAAGGAAGCACAACGCAGTATTCGATACAATACCTGGGAAAATATTAAATTTCAAATATTCAATGCAAGTCGAGGATTGGTTACCTTTCAAAAGTAGGTTGTACCCAATTCCGGAAAAATATCGTGGTCAAGTCAAGGTCATTATAGATGAGATGTTACAAGCTGGAGTGATAAGGAAGACACCTACACCTTATCTAAATGCGATTTTGGCAGTCACAAAACCAAATGGATCTATTAGACTTTGTTTAGATGCCAGAAATCTCAACATGAGACTCATTTTTCCTGAGTATGACAGAGCACCAATTATTAGAGACGTACTAAAAGGCTTTAAGAACAAGAGCATTTATTCATCAGTTGATTTGACGTCCAGTTTCCACCATATTGAATTGGATGAGAAGTCACAGCTTCTAACTGGCTTCTTATTCGATAACCAAACGTTTTGCTTCGTCCGAATGCCCTTCGGAGTCAAAACAGCGGGCTGTGCTTTAATCCGAGCCCTGGATCGAAATCTAACCGAGGAAGTTAAGGAGATGACGGTGCGCTACATTGATGACATTCTGCTGGCATCCGACAACATTGAAATTCGCATGGAAAATTTAGATAAAGTATTAGGCAACCTTAATGCATCAAATTTCAAAGTAAACCTGAAGAAATCGCATTTCTTCAAGAGCGAGATCTTATATTTGGGTCACATCATTGACAAGGAGGGAATGAAGCCAAATCCAGCTAAGATCGAAGCGATAAAGAATTTCCCTACACCAACGAGAGTCAAGCACATTCGGGCTTTCTTAGGCGTAACGGGATTCTTTAAAGAAAACTGTCCAGGTTACACGGAGACTGTAGCTCCAAAGCAGGAAATGGAAATGCTAAAAAAGAATAATAAATGGTTATGGAATGCGGAATGCGAGAAGGCGTTCCAAGCAACAAAACAGCTACTGGAAAACTGCATTAAGTTAGGATATCCAGATTTCAAGCACAAATTTATAATCCAAGCGGATGCTTCACTAATTGGTATAGGTGCCATGCTCTACCAAGAAGATCCAGCTAACCTGCAACGTAAAACATATTTGGCATTTGTCAGCCGAAAATTGCGTAAGCACGAGCGCAATTATACTGTAACGGAACTAGAGCTGTTGGCCATTCTTCATGCGCTTCAACAATGGAAACGAATAATTTATGGTTACCCCATTGTTGTCAGGACTGATCACAAAGCATTAACATTCTTGTTTAAGACGTCGATGGCAAGCGAACGTGTGACACGTTGGTCTATATATATTCAGCAATTTAGCATTGAGATTGAACATTGCCCAGGGAAGATGAACGTGATTCCGGATGCACTCAGCAGGAATCCAGAGCCTGATGTTGAAGAAACAGCGATGGTACAACACTTGGAGTTAACACCGAAGGACCGGGAATTCTTGGAGGAGTTACGTGAGATACAGCGAGAACAGGAAGCGGAACCATGGATGATGCTATTAATTCAATACTTCATAAAGCAGCTACCTACAGGAACACCTGCATTTCGAGAAGCGAAAGTAAAAGAAGGAAGATATGTTTATGTCAACAATTTGCTGCACAAATGGGTAGATAATGACCACACCAAGTTACGCATACTAGTACCTGCATCTTTACAGCGAGGATTGACATGGCATACTCACGAAAGTTACGGACACGTTGGGGTAGACAAGTGCGAAGCGACAATAGGAGAGACATTTACATGGCCACGTATGAGAACAACTATATGTGACGTCATTACGACTTGTGATCCGTGTCAGAGGGCAAAGCCAAATAACTATTTAATGAGGCAGTATCCTAGACCATTGCTACCTCAGAAACCCTGTGAGCTACTGGCCCTAGACTGTTTCGGCCCAATCCCGAAAGGAAGGCGAGGTTGCCGTCACTTGCTAGTGTGCATTGATGTGTTTTCTAAGTTTGTCGTATTATGCCCCATTCAGAAAACTACATCGAAAAAGTACTCAGTCGTATTCGAAATAGAGTTATTCCAAACCTTGCAAAACCAGAATTTATATTGTCAGATCATGGCAGCTATTTTACAAGCGCCGAATTCAAGAAAGGTATGGAGGACATGGGTATAAAACACGTTTTAAGCAGTATCCGACATGCCCAAGCTAATCCAAGTGAAAGAGCAATAAAATGTGTAACATCATACTTGAGAATCTTCATTCCCCAAGAACATCATAAGTGGGTGGATAAAATTAAGGATGTAGAGACATGCATGAATTCTACCAGGCACGAGTCAACAGGACAGATCCCTATGGTCCTACACAAAAACGAGTATCCAGTGAGAACGTGGAAAAGCATCATTAACTGCCCACAAGATCCCATGATAGCACCTGACCTGCGAATTGAGAGAACGAGAGCCTATATGAGAAAACAAGCAGATCGCAGATTACGGCGACTGAGAAATAAGAGATTTCACCGTGATCTAGAAATCAACCAGCTCGTTTTGGTGAAACGACCCGCTACATCTGATCCAGAGAAGAAAATCTTCAGCAAATTCTGTGAAAAGTTCATAGGACCCTATTCTATTGTAAGAAACCTAGGAAATAATGCATACAGAGTGAAAGAGTTAAGCACAGGAACAATGTCGGTCTACAATGCAGCCAACTTAAAAACTTATCGAAGAAGCGAACCATGGGAGCGCCGAAATAATGATGCAGTTTAAATATATGGACGTCCTATATCAACCAAATGGACGGGGGGCAGTTGAGTACGGCACGTGAAGAAGGAAGTGGAGTTGGTGTTGACAATAATTAACGAGACGGGCAGAGTGTTGCCTCAGGCGTCAGCGCGTCACTCAAGCAGACTGAGAGGGGAGGTCCAAGCAGGAAATAAAACGAGTAAATGCCATTCAAGACAGGAGCGGCTAGATCATGTAATAGAAATGGGTGATTCTGAAATAAAACGAATTGGCCTTCGGAAGTCGTTTAAAAATTGTCGACTTTATCCTAAGTTAGAAATGTTGTGAGTGGAGGAGTTGTGAACCCTTTATCCTCTGATGGATAAATGATTCGATGTTTTATTTCATCAATTAATTAATATTTCCACCAGCGTCATAAAATAGCCAGACGAAGATGAGGAAATTTCAAGCATTTGTTGGAGACAGTTGGGACATACCTGCAGCAGTTTGACAAAAGGCTAGATACTTAAGGATTGTGAAAAGAAATAGCATAGCAATGATTCAGAAGGACAGGTGGTGGCCACCTCAAAATAAAAGGGACGCGTGGTGAGACACGCTTATGGCATGTGCATTGTACTATTCGCGCCTAGAAAAAATATAATGCAGTAACGTGAGTGGTTGATGGTACCACTGGACACTCCTACGAGGCCAAGGTCTGATAAAACCGCGAAGTTAACAGAAAATGTGGAACCAATGAGAGATGAATGCTTACGAGCGCGCCAAGTCTAGCTTGGGCACGCGATATCTAGCATTAACGCGGGAGATCGGCTAGACAACATCTCTACGATCGATTCTGGAATTAATGGGCATATTCTTGACCTGCGCAACTTTACGAGTTCAGTGATATTTGTTTCATTCCTGTACCACTATTATTTTGAGAATTTTTTTATATAATTTCCCCCCCCCCATCGATACCTAGGGTCAGTTCATTTATAAGTGGCGTGAAGAGCAAAGACTACTACTCTTATACATTGTGTGTCGGAAGACACAGGTTATACTACATTTTGCGCGTCCAAGGACGTAGGCACCTGTTCTTTGCGTGTCATGAGGACACAGATTTTTATTAATACTAAAGTGTGTTAAAATCAGTGTGATAGATAGTCACTGTACTATTTTTGTAGGGACAGTATCTTCGACAATTCACCAACAGACTGTTTTCTGGGGAACTAAGTACCTAGAACGGCGAATTTAGTAGTCAGATATCGAGTGTATAATAATTTATAACTTTTTACATCAGCACGAGAGATGACATCACTAACCATGGAAGAAGTTTGGAACCGACAACACTCCGTCGAAATGTTTGAGACGAGCTAAGCAGCATTAAGTTGGGAAATGGCTGCAGATGTTCGTTGACGGTGATTGGCTGAGGATGAGTACTGAATAATATTCTTATTATCTGATAAATTAACTTATGGTATATGGGACAAATAGTTTTTGTAAATATCTTGCTTGTGTTGATTAACGTAGTGTATTTAGTTTTGGTCTGACACACCTTTTGCATGGAAACAGCTCGCACAATTTTGTTTAGTTAGAGTTTCTTGTTTTTTTATTAACTAACGTGACTATGTGGACGACCGTGTTCGCATATGTTTACGTAATGCATTTAAGAAACGTCTCTCGGAGATATGTTGTGTTTCAGAATTAGGACTGAATTAGTATAATCATGCAGTAGATTGGAGGGTAAATTAATCTTTGTAATGTTTATTATTGATCAGATTCAGTGAAGTTATTGCCGTTGGAGCAATGTGATTTGTGGCGAGGAGCAGTCAGCTCTCTCGTAGGTTTTTTTTTTTTTTTTTGAATAGTTTGTGAGCATCTTATTCAACCGACCTGTGTGAAAAGTGTTATGTCATTCCCAGCAGTGTGTGTGTGTTTTCATTGGTCATTACAAGCGGGAATTTCAGCGTAGACTGATTTCTGTCAGCTTGATGCCAAGCCCATAACGTTACCTTGCGAGGACATATGTGGCTATTTCGATTAATGTCTTACCATATGTTTATGTGGTTGAGATTTGTTGCTGTTGATTCTACGAGATAACGGGACAGTTGGTCTGGTTATTTTTACACACTGGGCTGGACGATGACAGGTGTTGTGGTAGGGGGTGGCTGGTTTCACAAGGCGGGCTGAAAGGATTGTATCAAGGTCATTAGGGAGTGCTTTGGCTCCGTAAAGTTACTTGAAATACAGAATACGAACTGATCAATGGTAAAAATTGTTTAAGATAATGGGAGTTGCCTACGAATCACTATAATCTCCGAAGCGTTAGCTTAACGTGCATGTTTGTTCATATAAGGTAATCTCAGCCGTTGAGGTTTTTGTTGTTGTTGGTTTAATTCCATATTTATGTTTCATATTTGTTACCCGTGTAGTCACGTGCGATGCTGTCTTTCTTTGTTTGTGTATTGAGCAATTGGCCGGGTTGGCAGCTCATTTGTCAGATGCGTCACCGCATTGAAAGGGGGTCTCGAGGGAGATTCCTGTAAATAGTAGATTTTAGATTGTGTGTCAGCATTAATTTTTAAGGGCTTTTATTAGTGTTGTGTCCCATATCCGTAAACGTTGATTTACGAGATGATTGATCGTAAGCATCGTGGCTGTCACCCGATGTAAACGAACAGTCATCCAAAGTACTCATTCCTCGTAGTTAGTCATAACGCGTACTGTACCCGATGCCTAGTTGAGGCTATCGGCTACGCCAGCAGACATTAAGCCGTAGTTGAGATTATGGGAAGAGTTATGAAAAGATAGCGCTCAAATCGAGTCAAGAGGAATGTCAAGATGACGTAGAAGGTCTAGGATTAAGAAGGCACTGACAGCAGTCAAGCAGATGGAATTATGGATGGAAATATGAAGCTTTATTAAGATCTATATGGAATATTGTATTTAAACATCTCAAAAGAGAAGATATAACAAGCATTATATATGGTAATAATTTGAAGGAAGTCAGATAACCCTTAAGTTATTGCATAACTTAATAGCCGAGATGATCGGGGTTCGAGATTATATTTGTGACGCAAGACCACAGAGGTGGGGAGAACGTCACGTGACTGCGCCAGGGAGGTGCAGGTCAATGCAGTCTAGAGACAGTCAGTTGAGCTCAGTGAGCAACGCAGTCGAGGTCTGTAAGCAGAGGAGTCGAGCTCAGTTAGCAAGAGAGTTAAGTACAGTTAGCAAGAGAGCGAGCTGAGTAGGACATATGCCGAGCTTATGGTAAAGTCGCGCAGCGAGCAGCATTTGTCACGGAAAGTGAAAGCGACAGTTTTAACTTCACCAAGCAGAGAACGGAAAGTAGGTCAGTGAGCCAGGCAGACACCCGCAGTAGGCAGCGTGAAGACCGGTTACGGAACCAGCTGTACGGGCCAAGCAAGCATGAGAAGGCCGGGGTTTAGAACAGCACTGTAAAACGAGTCGGGGAACTTTAATTTCGAGCTGCATTTTAACGCAGAACAGCATAGCAGAGCGGCATGGCGAGGCCAGCTGTAAGCGGAGATTATTCTAGAACATTGCAGTAGAGACGAGCGGGTTATTTCCAATTTTATACGCAAGCAATATGATAGAAGCTAAACTTCATTACAACATTGAGTTGGAACTTGTATTCAGTAATTGAATTGTGCAGGCAGATAGTTACGAGATATTGCAACTGTGAACTTCGAATGAACATAGTTATTCAATGACATTACGACTATACATTTCATAGCGGAACATGCAGAGCGACCATGGGGTCCAAGTAACATTAACGATTTTAGGCAAGCGGAATGTTACAAGCATATGCACTTATGAACATTGGCACGTGCATCAATGCAATTCTTTCTTATGAAGTGTTATAAAATACCGAGTACGAACACAGCTACAGGGTGTTTCATAAACTTATACACTCGTATAAATAAAATTTTATTTTCTACAAGTGAGAATTTACCGATGTGGAGATTGAACTTTCAACACTCAAACCGAACATTGTATGAGACAGTGGCGTAACGTAGAAGAGGAATATGGGGTACACTGTTTCTATGAACTTTTTCGTGAGGATTTGGACAGTATCCGCTATGGATAACCAGCAGTTTATCATGTCGGAGTAAACGAAGACAGAGACGCGATGGCACCACGGAGCGATGGATTCGATTCCTGAAGAGGAGGAGGTCCACCAGCTGATTCACTTGGGATTTGAAGGCAATCGTCAATGCGTGGGTGGAATGATATTCACGCCGATCTTTCGAGAAATCCATTACATAAGGATAATCGACGATCTTTGAAATTTAATAACAGCTGATTATGAGAAGGTACTGTAAGAGTTATAACTTCCTGATACGATTATTTTCATGAATTCTGGGCACACATGTATATTTTTCTAATAGGAGTGATACGATTATTTAGACATGGCTTTGACTTTATATGCTTCGAATTTTGCTAGAATATGGCGTTACCATATGATATGGCAGGCATCATTATACGAAATTCTCACCATTGGTTGGCTTTATTAAGCAGATGTTAGGTCTTTTAGACATTTTTCCAGCAAGGATAGTTTTCATGAATAGTTTTTTTTTTTTTGTGTGACGAGTATTTCGAACTCGTGATCTGCAATTGATTATCTAAATTACTTCGTCAGTTCATTGCATACTAGCGAGTGTGTATTATTCATCAGTAGGGATTTTTTTCCATTGGATTGTTTGGAGATATTAAGATGTTATTCACTTTAGTGAATGAATATCGCTTTTATATGACAACTAGAGACTTGTTGATTCCGATCTGGTACATTCACTCATTTAGTCTTCGAGATGGGGTCTTTCGTATTTATACGATTGTATGGTGGTTACTCATCTTACCCATCGTTCAGGGCACTATCATGTTAGACGACGGGGCAAGGTCTTTCGTATTTATACGATTGTATGGTGGTTACTCATCTTACTTGCCATTGAGGGACTCATTTTTATCATCCGAGTGTACTTGAGATTGTAAGAGAATCAAACAAGGAACTACTAGTCACATATCAGTCGAAATTTTGTTAAATAAATTAAGGATAAATGTCAGCAGGGTTACATTTGTAATTCTTGTTTGTCAATCCAATATTTTGTTGCTACACTCTTTTGAGAGTACTTTCAGTTTAACAGCTGGTACAGCTGATGCTTTTGATGATTTTTATGATTGTGTTTGATACCTTTGAGAAGGATTTAAAGTAATTGAATCTTGTAAGATGAATCATTAATGGTCAGATTTATTTTAAGGCAGATCAGTATTGCATATTATGATATGAGAGACTATAGCACATTGTTTTTTTTCTTCTGTGATGTGAATTATGAGAATTGTAAGAGAATTTATGCTATTTGAAAGCAGATCTTGAATTACTAAGGTAATATTTTTTTCTAATTGTTTAAGAAGTTGTCTAGATGTGATCAGAGTAATTACAGTTATTGGAGATTGTGTGCGTTGATAATTTGAAGCCAGTTATATATTTTTTGTAGATCATGCAACATGGTTAAGTGAAGTTTGTGATAGGCATTTTGTAGAAGTTGCCAAGTGATAGTTGCAATGTTGCTAATGTATTTTGAGGCAGACATGAGGTTGTCGAACCCAGTCTAGCGTAATTTTTGAGATTCATGCTGTATGCGCTGAATATTTATGGAGTTTTGTGGAATAATTGTGGTATTCAAATGTGATATTTGAAGAAGTGAGGATATATAATGTAATTTATGGAGTTTTGTGGAATAATTGTGGTATTCAAATGTGATATTTGAAGAAGTGAGGATATGTAATGTAATTGTGGATAGTCAGATCCAACGTGATGTCGTGAAGGCAATAATATTTTTTGGCATGATAATTAAATACGAGATATAACGTGGAAGTGATAAACTGTAAGACAACGTTCTATAACCCATATTAAACAATTTGTTAGGAAATTAAACAAATAAATAAAGTTGATAATACCAGATTTTTTGATAATAATAATTAATGAAATAATAATCTGAAATTTAAGCATATTAATGATCTGACCTAATGAAATAAAAATCAGAATGACTAGATGAAATAATGAAAATCTAAATAACCAGAAGAATAAAATTTAAATAAATTGATAAATTAAATTTTGGAATAAATCAATGAATTAAATAAATGGATGAATTAAAGATTGGATAAATAAATTGATTTAAATAAATTAATAGGTGATTGGATAGATGATGAATAACTGAATTAGAAGGTGATAATTAATTAAAGAAGCTGATGATTAATGAATTTATATGGATTAAAATAAATTTAATTGAGATATGACTTAAAGGAATTGCAACTAGAGTTGATGAATTAAACAATTTATATTGATGATTTAAGATGATTTAATCTGAAGGAGATGATAAAATAAGAGTGTGTGGATAATTAGAAAGAATAATGAAGTGATGATAATAATTTTCATTTAATTGATTTAATGGTGATGAGTTAATGATTCTGACAGGAATATGTTGAATTTTGAGATGAGAATTAATGTGAGAAATATTTAACTTTGATGATGATGAGTATGACCAATGAGCAGTGGATTTTCTGTAATTCACAAACAAGCAATTATTAATGACAATGTAAATAGTGTAAATTAATTATTCGATGTTTAGGAGCATTTTACTAACGTATTCAACATTTAAATTATGCCATGCAAGCCATAAATTACGTGATATTTAAAATATGTGATTATAATATGTGTGTTTAGACAGATTAATACTTTTTTCAAATCTACATTCATGATGTTAATTGAAAGAGAAATTAGGTCTCAGGTATCACGAATGTCAGTGACGAAATACATAGTGCTACGGTGATCCTGAGAACCCAAGAGAACTTTAGAGATTGTTCCTGTTTTATGTGGATTAAATACTTTTTGATTAGAAAAGAGATGGTTCGATTTTTGGACAATGACAATTTAACGTTGGCATTCGACCATGCTCTCAGGTAGGATGAATATTTAAAATGTCTGTCTGACTATCAAAGTGAAATAAATTTGTTTTTATCTTAGTTGTGATCTGATGATGGTGTGATTTTCCTTTTTCTTTCCTTGTCTTGATTAAGGCTTAACCGGAAAGGATGTGGTTTGCTAGGAGTTCAGTTGATGGCGCCCATTTATATTTGCATTTTTTAAAATTAAATTTAAGCCCGTAACGACCCTAGAGATACTTTGTCTCGTGTTACCCTCTGCTTTTTACGATATCTCAGCTGAATTTCCGACACATTCCTTATTTGACTAGAGGTTCATTTAACTCCGCTCTGTCCTGGAACTCCAGGAATGCGATGTAATAGCAGATGGGTCATCGCATCCCCAGGACGAACGGGTACAGTACATGAAATCCCAATGCAAGTTAGTGGAACTTGGATCCACATTTTTATGAGGGGGAGATCCGTCTGACTCCTCAACATTGATAGATATTTTTGTCATGGGAAGATTCAGGGAGGATTTTTTTATTGTTATTGTTTATATTAATGTCTTTTTGCACAAATAGTCATTAAATTATGTTATTATTTTACGTCTTGTCACTACTTTCTTGATTATAGTTTTAATCCTATGACCCTTACCTCAGTAGAGCATGTTGTTTGGCGAACGTAAACATCACACTATGAACTGAGCGCGACCCCTTGATTTTGATTCTTGTTTATAAACACTGCAATACTAAAGGGTTCAATAGAGACAATTTGAAGATTTTGGCATAAACCGTACCTTTTAACTCCGTCAGGTTTAAGAGCTGGTGTTTTGTGAAACATACATCTTGGCGTTTTATATATAAACTGTACTTATATATATATATACATATATATATATATATATATTGAACCCATAGGCCATAGGGTCCATGAAGGTCGAACCCATGTCCTTAAGAAAGAAATGAAAGAAACGTATAGTTTCCTAAAGGAACGGAGAGAGATTTTAAGCCAGGATATAGCTTAACATGGTGCAAGCGACTAGGGACAGATGTTCCTTAGATGAGATCACCCCACTCGACATTCAAGAGAGGGCTGGTCACGAGTATTAATAACTGAATGGAAATTTCCACCGTGATAGACAAGGAAGCCTGAATCGGAATTCAAGCTGACGTTGCTGGAAATTGACAACGTCGCTTATGCACCAGAAGAGGAATAATTAAAATTAACACGTTTACGAGCATAATAATGAGTAAACAAGCACAGTACAGTGAATCATTTTGAATGAGAGATTTTTCAGTAAAGAGAAACCATTTAATATTTGCACAGAAAAAAACTGCCGACGTAAGACGACGTCATTGGGGAATTACCTAAGCCTCTGTGGAGGGGAGAGAGCAAAAGGAATGCAACACCCACACAATTGAGGACGAGAAATTAATTAATATCTCCGAATTGCACGATCGATTCTTAGGTGCAATAAGATCATGTGACATTGAGAAGACGAGCTTTCGGAAGGTATAAGTTTTATATTTGTGGCACCATTATTTTAGAAGTTGACCACAGAAAAGGCTAGAGTCTTATTTTTTTGTAGTAAAACAGTATAAAGCTTCGGGCGTTTCCAAGCCAACCATGCAGTATTCAGACAGCCCGAGGGGGCGTCACTGTGTCGCATCGCATGCAGTTCCGATAGCCCGTGAGGGGCGTAAGGCTACATCACAGCACATGCAGTTCCGATAGCCCGTGAGGGGCGTAAGGCTACATCACAGCACATGCAGTTCCGATAGCCCGTGAGGGGCGTAAGGCTACATCACAGCACATGCTGTCATACGAGCACTCCGTGAGCGGAGGTGCTGCATCAAAGTCTTCAAACGTATGAACCTCAGGGGAGGTCATACTGTGCAACAAGTATAAGCACCGAATGCAGTTATTATCAGCCTGCGGGCATGACACTGTGTCACGATCATCATTGAATGCAGTCCTACGAGCATTCCGTGAGGGGAAGTGCTGCTCCACGACGTAGAAGTAGTCATTCCGACAGTCCGTGAGGGGACGTGATTCTGCGTTACATCGAAAACAGCTACCAGTACTCCTTAGCCACAGGCGTCATAGTATTAACGACTTGCTTGCCTCCATAGGAGTGGTCAAGACGAAATTTTAAAGTATCGCCGTAGTGAAATATTAGGAAAATCCTAATTCTAGGATTTAGGCCCGACTGTATACAAGTTAAAGTGAAAATTCGTAAGATATAGTCAGAGCAGGCCGCGAACATCGGACTTAAAGGCGATAGGTCGTTAAATGTACGAACGAATGGATCATAACGTACGGAAGTATCGTACCAGACAGATAAACTGTTATTTAAAATAAAGAAACCTAAAAGGGAAGAACAGAATAATAAAACAGTTCAAATAAAGACGATAGGAGAATATAAACATTATCTCCAGAAAGCAGGCGAACTATTCTAAAAATACTAGAATTGAGAAGTGTTAGCTGCTATAAACTAAATCTATAGGTCTTAGAGGAGACCTCGATCTGTATAGACTTTCGTTAGGATCGATAGACAGATCTACAAAGAAGCCGTTGAAGCTAGATAAATAGCCGGTTATCCAGGATAGAAGTAGCAGAATTGGACTCCAGGGAACAGTAGATGTTTCGAGACTTTCGCATTCTGCAGGATAGGAAGCCGACATCGAATAAATTTCACCCTTGGAAACGGGAATTTAAGAAGATCACGTGTGATAGGCTCAGAAATACGGCCTAGTGATCGAGAATTGTGAAGTGTAAAATAATCAAGAATGTGTGTTAAATTAATATTTTTAGTGTTCATTATGTGTTCCAAGGGAACACATCAGTATATAAAAATGTCGTCAATGTTAAGTGTTTTAAATGTATATCAAAAAGTGTTTTTAAGTAAGATGAATACCTTTAATATGGAGTAAAAAGGTCAAAGTGGGCCTAAAAAAATGCAGCACCGCACCAGATTAAAGATCATGGGATGATCTGGAAACATGTGAGTACTAAATTCATTCTATTTTGGTGTCAGAGATTAGTTGTGTACAAAACCACCGGAGTTTTTGAGGGAAAGGGATGTGTTTAAATAAATAAATACTGAATAATCAAGAACACGGTCTGAACAATAATAAAATAAATTGAGAAATTATAAATAATTATGTGAAGAATAAATCCCGTAGAGGAAATATGTGAATAAAGGGTTAATGTATTTAACAAATGTCATAAGAGCAAGCGAAATATCATTAATTATCATGAAAGATATTGAAATAAAGTAAAGTTGAAATATGAAAGAAATAGCTTTTGAGCTTGTATAAAGAATAAAGATAATAATAATAATTAAATATGGAAATGTTAAATAAAAATCAAATAAATTGATATGAACATAAGAACGTTAAGCCTTAACGTATGTGTAAGAGATGAGGTTCAATGGAATATTTTAAAACAGGGAGCGATTTATCGACAACGGAAAGATTAATATGTGAATTAAAATAATATGAATTGTTACTAAAGAGATTTATCAGTTCTTGGGAAGACATTTTCGGCTTAAAATAATGCATAGCGCATAATGAGCGCAAATATAATATTAAAGTGTCACGCTAGGAACGCGTAGTGGTTGAAATACTTGGTACATTACTTATGGAGGGTAGTTGATTGCAGTGAATTGATAATTGTATAAGTCCTCTATTTGTGACATGGTATCACGAGGCATTGTGTATGTATTTAAAAAGGGAGCTAATATATGGTATTATTGAGCGTATGTCATTGGGCCACGGCCGACTCTAAATCGCATTTTGTATAAGTCCTCTGTACGGGATTGGTTCCCGAGGCACCTGAAGAGATTCGAATGCAGGATCTTCTTATGATAAAAGCTCCTGTAATTCTCCGTCGTCGTATGTGTATTAATCTTCCCAATCAATGAGGACCCTCTCATAATTAATAAATGCCAAGGATACGAAAATGGTCTTTGAACCAAAGAATAGTTGTTTGAATGTTACGGTACAATAAAGCCCGGTCTCCCCAGAACTGGATATAATGGGAAGGTTTTTTTTTTAAAGCCTTGGAAATAGCTACTAACGTTGGGTCAGACATGCAGTCGCCGTCACCCTAACGTGTCATAAATCGCACCCCAAGTAGTAGAGTCTAGCTTTCTTAAAGCGAGAAGGAACAGAGACAGTCTCGTAAGCTGTTGTAAAAGAGAAATGAATACACCAGGAGTGTTTAAAGTTGTTAACGACCCGGGCGTTGAACCGAGGTCCTTAAAGATGGATATTTCGTTTGCCGGTTCAGATCGTAGTTTCTTATATGATAATGGTCTATTAAGACATAAGAGATAAATAACAATCCCTATTGTAATAATGTAAGGACGTGGGATTCCACGAGTTGATTGAAGGCAACTGAGTTCGGGAGTAACTATAGTTTTTTGACTGTGTCAAGTACCTTCACGCTCTGGAGTACACAATTGATTTTCTGATTACCTTAATATATTTGTGAAATAAAGAGAGATGATAACAACTGAAGGTGTGGACATGCCCAAAATATTGAGTTAGATGATTAACATAGATTTTAAATATAAGTATACATTTTTTTTGGAACCTTTATGAAAATAAAAAATAAATAATTAGGTGTATGTTGGTTTATGTGAACCCACATTTTTTAAATAACATTTGTGTTATCTTATGAACTCCGTGTTTATTTGGAACCGGAGTAGTTTTAATTTGTCTAGTGGCTTCAACGTGGGGCTACTAGCAAATCACACTATACTTTCTTTTTGGCGCCCAGTACGCAGGGCTGAGTTTTCCTAGGGAAAACCCGAGTTTTCTCGAAAAATCAAAATTTTCATTTAAAAAAAAAAAATGGTTTTTCGAAATTTTGAATTTTAAACACTTCCATAAAGGTTTATGAAATTGAATAAAAGTATCAAAAGGGTACGTTGTAAGTGAATACCCGTACCAAAGTAAAGTTTTGAAGAAATTGGGACACACGGATTCAGAGTATCATCTCTCAAATATGTACTAGTGTGGTGGCATTAGAGGCCCACTGTATTTTAATATGATGTTGTTAAGTGAAGAGAGGCGGAGGCTCTCTGAGAATGTAAGGGCCGAGAGCCCAGATAAAGGTAAAACTACAGGTGAGAAAGAGTACCCAACTAAAGAAATTATAAATGTTTCTGTAGAAAGCATGCGTGCACCTGGAGACATAGTTACACGAAGAGAAGGTAACATGTCTGCAGACAAAAGGGTAATAAATGTTGAGCCTTTAGAGCTCGGAAAGGAAAAGGAAATTTGTAAACCAATTCCAAGGGAAAATGTAATTGATAATGATAAGAATAAGGAAAATGCAAAGTCTCACGTAGTAACGCCGGTTCAGGTAGGCTCAGAAAACGAAGGGGAAAAGAACGATAGTACTGACGTTCAGGATCAGGAAAAGGTAGAAATGGCGAAATGGGATGAAATAAAAGAATTCTTGGATATAATTAATGGAATACGAGACGAGCATTATCAGATGAGGAGTGAACTTTGGAAATTTAGAGATGTAGACTCAAAGGAGAAAGAGAAAATTAAGGAGCAAAGGGAAGGTATCTCCGAGGAAATAAAGAAGATATCTGAGCTCCGTGAAAGGGCCTGTAAAAATTGGTATAAGATATCTAAACAGGAATTAGAGGAATTGTCCAAAGAAATCCCTAATGTGAAGGAGTCCTTAAGAGAAACGAAGAAGGAATTTGTCGAACGTATGGTGAAAGAAGGAAAAATAAAATTAGCTCCGTGGGAACAGATAGTTACATTTGTTGATGAAGTAAGTGAAATAGGGAATAAATTATGGGAAATAAGAGATGAATGGAATAAGGTTTGGTGGAAGATCAATTATAAAGAGCACGACCGGATGAAATATATTCAGGAACAAAGGGATTGTTTACAGGAAAAACATGATCAAATGCATTGCCTCAGAATGAGCCTATATGCCGAATCTGGAATAATAAGCATTCAGGAGTTAGCTGAGTTGAGGAAAGTCAAGATTCCAGAATATACAGAAATAGTAGAGGCTGTTCAGAAGGTATATGGTGAATACATATTAGCAGAGGACCTCAAAGCAAAAGAAATGGCTATCCCAGTCGTAAATGAAACAGCGGTCCAGACGGAAGTTGAAAAACAAGCTGAAATTGAAGAAGAAAAAGAAATCACGGTGCCAGAGGAGCCCAAAGTCGAGATTAAAGAAGAAAAACAAGAAGTAGAAATCATCATGACTCCAGTGGAAATTGAAGAAAACTTGGAGATCCCTCTAGAGAAACAAATGGAAATTCAGGAAGAGATCGTAACTCCAGAACAGGAGGATAGCCAAAATGAAAATGAGCTCCAAACTGAAGAGACTCATTTTTATGAAAAGGTCGAGCTGGAAGAGCAAGATATAATCTCGGAACAGGAGATACTAAAGGAATTGATAGTTGAAGAAACGGAAATAATAATTCCAGAAGAAACAGAGAAATTAAATGAAATAAATATAGAAAATATCAACGAAGCACCGATGAAAACAGAGGTTCAGGATTTCACGGAAAGGGAAAAGGAAAACTTCGAAGAAAAGAAGGACCAGGAAAATAAAAGGGCATTAAAGGAAGAAGAGGAAAAATTGAAAGCCCAGATCCTCGAATTAATGATTAAATGTCTAGATTGCCAAAGAAAGACTAGAGAAATGGGGGAAAGTGCTAATAAGAGCCAAGAGACCCTAAAAGAAAAAGATGAGATTGTTGGGAGCAATGAAAAAATGAGAGGAGACATCTCTGAAGAAGAGCCAAAAGGAAGAAAACCGCCATTGATAGTTGGTGTACCAGGAAATGGATACCCCATGGAAACAAGGAAAGCAGGTGAAATAACCAACGATGTCTTGGAGAAAGAGGATGCCCAGGCATATTTCAGCTGGAAGCATCGTAAGAAGAAAGGGAAGGATAAAAAGAAGAGAAAGAAAAGAGATTTGGAAAATCTAAAGAATTGGAAGAGTAGGAAAAAGAAATACTCTTTGAAAATGCCATCTCGATACGAGGTGAAGGAAAAGAATTATCCCATTGGAACAAACGGGTAAAGATATTTGCAACCGTCAAAGAATACGAGAAATAAGTATAATATTTGCTGAAATACCATCTCAAAGAGAGATAAGGAAGAGGGAAGAGAACCAGAAAGAGTCAGGTGAGGTCAGACTGAGCTCTTAAAAATTTTAAATAAAGTGTAACAGACTTGAAGTCTGTGAACGGTAATGAATTAAGTTACGGGTAAAGCTAATTGCACCCGCAAGATAATTAACATAAAGTCATTTAAGTTGAAGAAATATAATGAATAAAGAACCGACCGACTTGAATTCAGTCTTGAGAAAAGAAGAAAGGAAACCAACTGTTGACTCGAGTTTGGAGAAGCATGTGCCAGACGAGGGTAGAGAGTTGTAAACATCGAACGTGACAAGAGATTTATGGCCTGAGTGGAGTCGACCACTAGGGAATAAATGAATGAATGGGAACTCTTGAAGACCCAACCTAAACACAGACCAGAAAGGAGAGGAACTTTAAAGAAGTAATTGACTTTATTGAAAAGGAAAATTTTAATGTAATAAAGGAGAAAGAAAGGGTAAAGATAGAGTATACCCAACCTACATAATTAGGGGAAGGAACCTTAAAAAGAAGTAAAAACAACAGTAAATACGGATGACATTATGATGGATTCGACAATAAAGAAATACGAAATTAAATTGAAATAAATTTCCTCAAGAATTTTCGAAAATTTATTTACCTAAGGAGGGGAGAGATGAACCCATAGGCCATAGGGTCCATGAAGGTCGAACCCATGTCCTTAAGAAAGAAATGAAAGAAACGTATAGTTTCCTAAAGGAACGGAGAGAGATTTTAAGCCAGGATATAGCTTAACATGGTGCAAGCGACTAGGGACAGATGTTCCTTAGATGAGATCACCCCACTCGACATTCAAGAGAGGGCTGGTCACGAGTATTAATAACTGAATGGAAATTTCCACCGTGATAGACAAGGAAGCCTGAATCGGAATTCAAGCTGACGTTGCTGGAAATTGACAACGTCGCTTATGCACCAGAAGAGGAATAATTAAAATTAACACGTTTACGAGCATAATAATGAGTAAACAAGCACAGTACAGTGAATCATTTTGAATGAGAGATTTTTCAGTAAAGAGAAACCATTTAATATTTGCACAGAAAAAAACTGCCGACGTAAGACGACGTCATTGGGGAATTACCTAAGCCTCTGTGGAGGGGAGAGAGCAAAAGGAATGCAACACCCACACAATTGAGGACGAGAAATTAATTAATATCTCCGAATTGCACGATCGATTCTTAGGTGCAATAAGATCATGTGACATTGAGAAGACGAGCTTTCGGAAGGTATAAGTTTTATATTTGTGGCACCATTATTTTAGAAGTTGACCACAGAAAAGGCTAGAGTCTTATTTTTTTGTAGTAAAACAGTATAAAGCTTCGGGCGTTTCCAAGCCAACCATGCAGTATTCAGACAGCCCGAGGGGGCGTCACTGTGTCGCATCGCATGCAGTTCCGATAGCCCGTGAGGGGCGTAAGGCTACATCACAGCACATGCAGTTCCGATAGCCCGTGAGGGGCGTAAGGCTACATCACAGCACATGCAGTTCCGATAGCCCGTGAGGGGCGTAAGGCTACATCACAGCACATGCAGTCATACGAGCACTCCGTGAGCGGAGGTGCTGCATCAAAGTCTTCAAACGTATGAACCTCAGGGGAGGTCATACTGTGCAACAAGTATAAGCACCGAATGCAGTTATTATCAGCCTGCGGGCATGACACTGTGTCACGATCATCATTGAATGCAGTCCTACGAGCATTCCGTGAGGGGAAGTGCTGCTCCACGACGTAGAAGTAGTCATTCCGACAGTCCGTGAGGGGACGTGATTCTGCGTTACATCGAAAACAGCTACCAGTACTCCTTAGCCACAGGCGTCATAGTATTAACGACTTGCTTGCCTCCATAGGAGTGGTCAAGACGAAATTTTAAAGTATCGCCGTAGTGAAATATTAGGAAAATCCTAATTCTAGGATTTAGGCCCGACTGTATACAAGTTAAAGTGAAAATTCGTAAGATATAGTCAGAGCAGGCCGCGAACATCGGACTTAAAGGCGATAGGTCGTTAAATGTACGAACGAATGGATCATAACGTACGGAAGTATCGTACCAGACAGATAAACTGTTATTTAAAATAAAGAAACCTAAAAGGGAAGAACAGAATAATAAAACAGTTCAAATAAAGACGATAGGAGAATATAAACATTATCTCCAGAAAGCAGGCGAACTATTCTAAAAATACTAGAATTGAGAAGTGTTAGCTGCTATAAACTAAATCTATAGGTCTTAGAGGAGACCTCGATCTGTATAGACTTTCGTTAGGATCGATAGACAGATCTACAAAGAAGCCGTTGAAGCTAGATAAATAGCCGGTTATCCAGGATAGAAGTAGCAGAATTGGACTCCAGGGAACAGTAGATGTTTCGAGACTTTCGCATTCTGCAGGATAGGAAGCCGACATCGAATAAATTTCACCCTTGGAAACGGGAATTTAAGAAGATCACGTGTGATAGGCTCAGAAATACGGCCTAGTGATCGAGAATTGTGAAGTGTAAAATAATCAAGAATGTGTGTTAAATTAATATTTTTAGTGTTCATTATGTGTTCCAAGGGAACACATCAGTATATAAAAATGTCGTCAATGTTAAGTGTTTTAAATGTATATCAAAAAGTGTTTTTAAGTAAGATGAATACCTTTAATATGGAGTAAAAAGGTCAAAGTGGGCCTAAAAAAATGCAGCACCGCACCAGATTAAAGATCATGGGATGATCTGGAAACATGTGAGTACTAAATTCATTCTATTTTGGTGTCAGAGATTAGTTGTGTACAAAACCACCGGAGTTTTTGAGGGAAAGGGATGTGTTTAAATAAATAAATACTGAATAATCAAGAACACGGTCTGAACAATAATAAAATAAATTGAGAAATTATAAATAATTATGTGAAGAATAAATCCCGTAGAGGAAATATGTGAATAAAGGGTTAATGTATTTAACAAATGTCATAAGAGCAAGCGAAATATCATTAATTATCATGAAAGATATTGAAATAAAGTAAAGTTGAAATATGAAAGAAATAGCTTTTGAGCTTGTATAAAGAATAAAGATAATAATAATAATTAAATATGGAAATGTTAAATAAAAATCAAATAAATTGATATGAACATAAGAACGTTAAGCCTTAACGTATGTGTAAGAGATGAGGTTCAATGGAATATTTTAAAACAGGGAGCGATTTATCGACAACGGAAAGATTAATATGTGAATTAAAATAATATGAATTGTTACTAAAGAGATTTATCAGTTCTTGGGAAGACATTTTCGGCTTAAAATAATGCATAGCGCATAATGAGCGCAAATATAATATTAAAGTGTCACGCTAGGAACGCGTAGTGGTTGAAATACTTGGTACATTACTTATGGAGGGTAGTTGATTGCAGTGAATTGATAATTGTATAAGTCCTCTATTTGTGACATGGTATCACGAGGCATTGTGTATGTATTTAAAAAGGGAGCTAATATATGGTATTATTGAGCGTATGTCATTGGGCCACGGCCGACTCTAAATCGCATTTTGTATAAGTCCTCTGTACGGGATTGGTTCCCGAGGCACCTGAAGAGATTCGAATGCAGGATCTTCTTATGATAAAAGCTCCTGTAATTCTCCGTCGTCGTATGTGTATTAATCTTCCCAATCAATGAGGACCCTCTCATAATTAATAAATGCCAAGGATACGAAAATGGTCTTTGAACCAAAGAATAGTTGTTTGAATGTTACGGTACAATAAAGCCCGGTCTCCCCAGAACTGGATATAATGGGAAGGTTTTTTTTTTAAAGCCTTGGAAATAGCTACTAACGTTGGGTCAGACATGCAGTCGCCGTCACCCTAACGTGTCATAAATCGCACCCCAAGTAGTAGAGTCTAGCTTTCTTAAAGCGAGAAGGAACAGAGACAGTCTCGTAAGCTGTTGTAAAAGAGAAATGAATACACCAGGAGTGTTTAAAGTTGTTAACGACCCGGGCGTTGAACCGAGGTCCTTAAAGATGGATATTTCGTTTGCCGGTTCAGATCGTAGTTTCTTATATGATAATGGTCTATTAAGACATAAGAGATAAATAACAATCCCTATTGTAATAATGTAAGGACGTGGGATTCCACGAGTTGATTGAAGGCAACTGAGTTCGGGAGTAACTATAGTTTTTTGACTGTGTCAAGTACCTTCACGCTCTGGAGTACACAATTGATTTTCTGATTACCTTAATATATTTGTGAAATAAAGAGAGATGATAACAACTGAAGGTGTGGACATGCCCAAAATATTGAGTTAGATGATTAACATAGATTTTAAATATAATTATATATTTGTTTTTGAGAAATAAGAAATATAAAAGATAGTGTTTGGGGTGTACAAGAATGACACCATAATAATGTAAATGCATGGAGCCAAAGAGCTCGGAGTTATGTAAACTTAATGTTAGTGCTTTATGGAAGTGAGACTAAATAAGAATTGTTGGTTTATGTGGAAACCACAGGTTTTGAATACAATATTTGTGTATTTTATTTGTGATCCCTTGTTCATTTGGAACAAGCAGTTGATTATTGGGTCAGTAATTAAATTGTTAATATGTTTGTAGCGCCATTAATTTTATTAATTAAATATGTTTAAATAGGAGTTGATTTTGTTGTTATTTTTGCAAGTGTATCCTCTAATTAATCCAAAATATGTGAGTCACAGAGTGGGGGAACTTACCGCTGCCCCGAAATTCCGAATTGAGCTACGCTGGTATACTGTGATTGGCATATTTCTTGCTAAATGGGCACAATATTAATTTTAATTTATTTATTAATTAGACTACTATTGATGTCTCACGAATATGACGGCAAAACCAGCACAGATTATCTGTGAGACGTAATAATAATATATTAATTTATTAATAATATTATTATTATTAATAATAATAATAATAATAATAATAAGGGAACACGCATGAGCCTCTCTTCCCTTTTCCTATCTTTCTCTCCCTCTGAAGTGCTGAAATAGCTAGGGATTTACCACTCACCAGGCATGCTGCAAGTACTTGCATGGCTCATGCAAATACGATACATTTACGTGTGGACATTCGAGTTTAAACAGCATATTTCGTGTTGCTCATATAACAGGGATATCCAATTATTTTTACTGTAGATTAAAAAGTACCCATAAGAACCAAGGGTAAAGTTTATAAAACTGCCGTAAGACCGATCCTACTCTATGGTAGTGAAACATGGGCTACTACAAAGGCACATGAGCAAAAGGTACATACCACTGAAATGCATATGTTAGGTTCGGCGGGTGGAGTTACCCTCAAAGATAAAATCCGTGATGAACATGTGCGAGGCAGTTTCAAAGTAGCGCCTATAACTGAGAAACTTTTAGAAACCAGGCTAAGGTGGTATGGACATGTTATGCGGAGACCGGAGGCTCATGTAGTGAAGAAGTGTCTTTCCATGACTACGCTAAAGAGACGGAGCGGCAGACCTCAAACAACATGGACAACGAATGTCCAAAGAAACATGAGAGTATTGGGTCTATCTGTTGATGATGCTTTACAACGAAACGAGTGGCGCCTCAGGGTTTAGAAAGCCGACCCCGCGTATCGGGGAAGAAGAAGGCGAGGAAGAAGAAGATTAAAATATACTATTTCACAAAATTATAATATTTCGTGTAACAGAATTTGAACTGATGAATGGATCGTAGGGGAGCTTACGCTCGCGAGCACTTTGGCTCCTATGACGAGAGCACCAAATTTCATTTTAAGAGTACCGTGGTGTTCGCAACTACCAAGTTGAGAACGCCTGTAAAGCGGTTGAAAGGATGTCAGGGAGAGGTCAGTTTGTTTGACTTCAGTCTGTGTGGAAACAAGGGATAATGGAGGATAATTAGCGGAGCTGTGCACTCTACAGCTTATTCATGCTTTCTGCCTTGGAGGGATGCTAATCACATTTAAGTAAAAACCGCAGCGACCATACCAACTGAGGCCAGCTCCAGAACTCTAGCAACCTCCAACAAGGATAGCTGTCGGACGGCCGCTAACAACCATCAGGGAACTTGCACAGAACTGGTGACTGATAGGATGCGTCAATTATTACGTTTCGCAAGAAATGTGGTTGTTTCATTAGAGGGGCTTGGTCATCATGGTCATTAGCCCCATGTACTTGGGTGTGTATATCATTTGGCTGATAACCTGTCTTATTGTGGTGCCTGTAATAGAGAGTTTGTTAGTTAGTTATTGTTGTTTAAAGGGGAGCTGCCTACGAGCTTTAGTAGAGTGTATGTTTGTAATTAAGGCCGTGGCCTTAAGTTAGGAACCATCCCGGCATTTGCCTAAGTGGAAGTGGGAAACCAGGATGGCTTGGATTGGAATCGAATCCACCTCTTCTCAGTTTTACCTCACGAGGCTGAATGTACCCCGTTGATATATAGCTCACTCACTTTTCCTGTTAACGACCGGCTACTCTAACGTTAGACAGTAGCATCCGCCGACAATACCCATTGTTCACTGCTGACCAATAGCATGCTTGCTCTGAGACTCCACGTCGAATCAAGAGTCCGTTCCTGGCTACCGGCTCGCGTGTCAGGTGTCCAGTGTTGCACATTTGCGCTCAGTTCTGTCCAGTCTCACTGCTTGCTCTCAGTGGCTACGGTGGAGAGTGCCTCGATCTGGGAAAGCCTTAGCTCCCCGCAGACATGGAATGTAAACATATCCGCCCAGCTAGGTTTCAAAGGTGAGCTGCTCGTTAACGAGGAAATGGTGAGAACTTTCAACATCACTTTACACAACGGCTGCAATTGGAAGCTGAAACTTCAGTGTCGTGACGACAAAGTGAGACAGTCACCGCCTGTTATAGAAGTTTCTTAACACTTTACAACCACGTATTTCTTGGAAACGCAGTTCTTTCTAGGTATGCCAAATAATGAGAAATGATGTTTTCTATATGAAATAATGCCGAAATTAACCAACTCTTTAATACTAAAATTTAATAAACTTTCTACGCTATAATTGTCCGGCTTCATGACTCAGTTGATAGAGTGCTGTACTTAGGCCAGAGGTGCCCCGGGTTCGATTCTCGGCGTTGTCATAGGATTTTAACGTTACAGTGATTATTCTCCTGGTCTCGGTAACTGGATGCTTGTGACGTCTTCATCATTCATTTCATCCTCATCACAACTCCCAGGTCACCTAAGGGCATCGGACCCTGCACCAGACCTCTCGGGAAGCCACGCGCTATTATTACCTCATAATCACATTTCCAGTTAGAATGATTATTGAACTATCATTGTTGCAACAGTCAATCAGTTTATCTTTCTACTCACCACATTTTGAGGAGCATTTTTTAAAATTCATCAAACAACTACAGTATGTTTCATCTTCAAATCTTTCCTTGGCGGCTTCAGTGGCGTAGTTGATAGCATGCTGAGCTTCTATGCCCAAGGTCGCGGGTTCAAACCCCGCCGAAGTCGTCGGATTTTTTAAGAGCGTTAACAATTGGAGGGGAAGTAAAATAAAGCCGGCGGTCCCATGTCATAGATTTAAGGCTGAAGAAGAACCTTCCACTAATTACACTTGTGTGAAGCAAAAATTTGTAGCTTAGGTTTGATTAATGCTCTTAAGTTCCAACGTTCGTCACCGGGCGTTGGTTGCGATGGCATCTAGTAGTAGCGAAGTTCACAGCTAGGTGTCGTCGATGGTAGCATTTGGTGGCGAAAGTAGGAACTACTTGAAATTATCGTCAGCATTCCTTACTTGAATTAATAACAGATAACACACACTAATAGAGTCATCACAATTAACACCGGTTATCAGACAGATTCTACACACACCAAAGTACACGGGGCTACATGACCATGTTGTCGCAGCCCCTAAACTAAGGAACCAACCAACCAAATCTTTCCTTTAAATATACATTTTTGGGATTATTTTCTTCAGCCCCGTCAAGGGCCAGCTGACATGGTGTAGTCTGAGGGAAGATCTACTCGTACTTGTTGTAGAGAGAAGATAGAAGATGATTTTGGTATTGATCTGGGTTTGCGTGCCACAGGTTGGCAAGCGTGGGCAAGCTAATACCTGAGAGTGATCTACCCTCACTCCAGCCTCCCAGCCCAAGCGGCGCGGACATGTCGGGGGACCGGGTGGCGCACGTCCTCATGCTGCTTGCCACACTGCACGCGGGTGAGTGACGTGACCACTTTCTCTTATATTAGTCACACGGTAATTAGCTAAGGTTCGGATGTTAAGGAAAAGTCATATTTTTTTCTTGTGCTCATTTTACCCGAAATCTGAAAAATAAGTTTGAATGACGGGTCCCTGACCACGTATAAAGCAATTTGATGTTGCCTATAAATGCATATTTCGGCCATTTTTATTGTCTTGGTCATATTTTAGTGATATAAGGTCATATTTGGTTATAATTTCAGCATTTTTGTTTCAAATTGAGGCGTCGTTAACAAGGTACGTGTTATCTGCATCGAGATTCAAACACAGGATTTCCGAATAATGAATGTTGAAAATTTTAATGTATGCTACTGAAGCGCTCTGTCAGTTTGTATGATTAATTGTGTCTGGTTTATTATCGTTGATCACGTTCCCAAAAATTCATGTCATATTTCATAGTTTTTTAGGTCATATTTTATAGTTTTAGGGCATATTTAGCTATCTTTAGGGCATATTTAGCTAGTTTTTAGGACATATTTGCTTGCATATTTTGTACTTCGTTAGGTCTTAAATTTCCAAACCCTTGGCAATTACTCTAGTTATTTACCGTATTTGATTAATTTATATATTTATTAATTTTATTATATAATACGCTAAGGTGTATGTTTCACAAAACTCAA
Source organism: Meconema thalassinum (assembly GCA_946902985.2). Classification (NCBI taxonomy): domain Eukaryota; kingdom Metazoa; phylum Arthropoda; class Insecta; order Orthoptera; family Tettigoniidae; genus Meconema; species Meconema thalassinum. The sequence goes on from OX336388.2 coordinate 1,208,079,894, forward strand.
GCTCCTAAACTAGAGGGAGTTAGAAGGTGTGGTTTGTACCAAAATCTTCCAAATTGTCTCAATAGTACAGGAAAAATCTTGCATTTCTTGAAAAGTCAACGGAAATATATTTATTTGTTTATAAAGTGCTTTTAAACAAACAAGACGATAGCCCCTGGCAGAACTATGCAGCGTACAGCCCGCATAGCACTAAAACCAGGCGGGTAGTCTGTCTCACATGGGGCGCAAACAAGACAATGGCCCTGGCAGAAATGTGTCGCGTACAGCCAGCATAGCACTAGTGCCGGGCGGGTAGTCTGTACACATGGGGCGCACACAACCCATTATGCGAGAGTTCTCGCTCGGGTCCGCTAGTTCAAAGATATTTTGGTATACTCAGTCCCTGAGGACAAAACCTCGGGAATCCTGGACTGGCTGCGTGGTGCAGAGGTAACGTTCTCGCCTGCTGTGCCCAAGGTTGCAGGACGGAATCCTGCTGCATTAAGTTGGCATTTGAGGATGCGCAAATGCGTGAGAGACGTGTCAGTAGATTTATTGGCACGTTAAAGATCCCCTTCGGGGCGAAATTCTGGCACCCCAGCGTCTCTACTAAAAGTCGTAGTAAATAAAGGGACGTAAAACCAATAACATTACTATTATTCCGGGAATTCTGTAAAAAAAAAAGAAGAAGAAAAGGAAATGAATGATTAAAAAAAGTAGTCTTTAAACAGCTCATGCAACGGCATAATTATTTAAGATGCCGAATATGAGACTGTTGTTTCATTCGCACGCATAGAATTAGTATGATAACCTGTGTTATTGTGTTGGTTGCATTTGTGTGTGTATTTGTAATTCAGGTGAAGCGTGGTGGCGCAGCCGTCAAGCTGTTGGCCACTTACCAAGGTGGACCGGGTTCGATTCCCGGTCAATGCATGTGAGATTTTCGATGTGAAATGCCATGTCCTGTGGTTCGAATTCCACGTTAAAAGGAGGTCCCGTGGCTCATGATCTCAAGATTAACGGTCACGATAAACTACAAGCTTCCTTCCTTTGTAATTCAGGTGAGGATTGGGAAGGAGGCGGCCGTGGCTTTTAGACTGCTGGCCATCAGAAATGACCCAATTGCATTCATGTGTAACTATGTGGTGAAGGACAAGCTGATCCCTCTAGCCACAACAGGTTAAGAACAACCTCTTACACACCGATGCTCTTTTCATTGCCTCATTAAATTACAGTAACCTAGTCAGTTTTTCTAACAAAGTTAATTAAATCAACTTGTAGTGTTTATCATGGCTGTGAATTAAATTAGTAGCCTACTTTCTGAAGGACAATATTTGAAAAGCGTTTCATTTTATTTCGCTTTGAAGAATCCACTTGTTAGGCTATATTTTATGTTTTTATATTGTTCTTGTCTAATACCACATGTTAGAGCTGTTACGTTTAGGAGCGTGAGAATGGTGGTCATTAGCCCCCTACAGTTGGGTGTGAGTGTCTGTAACAAGGGCTAGGATTGACGGCTAAGGCCTTATGTTAGTTACCATCCAGGAATTTGCCTGGTGTAGAAGTGAAAACCGCGGTAACCCACTTCCAAGGTGGCTGATATGAGGGAGAAATCACCTCTTTTATAGTTGTTCTCTCAAGGCCAAGTGTACCACATTCCAGCCTTCGGACCACAAATAATTTCCTTGGAAGAGCCGAGAATTGAACCCTGGACCACAGAAGACACCTTCATGTTTTAGAAGGAAAGACATGTACGGTACATCATTGTAAGAGCTTGCAAAACGACTTTGTGAGACTTTCACATTAGATTTTATCGGTGATGATAATTGTTATTTTAAGGGGAAATTCAATTTTTATTTATTTAAAATGTTGATGAGCGCCTCGTGGTGTGGTGGTTGGCATTCTTGGTTGGCAATTTGGAGGCCTGGGTTCGGTTCCCAGCTCTGAAAAAGAAATTAATTCTTGTTTGAGTATAGCATCAGTATTGTTGACATCCAAGACACCCTCAATTTCAAAGACTAGGACCTGGCCAGCACAAGTTTACTTTACAATGAGCTGGAGATGGTACAACGGAAGGCTGCTAGTTTTGTGCTCAACGATTTTAATCATAGAAGTAGTGTAGCTCGATAGAAAAACTTGGGTGGGAATCTCTGGAAGATAGAAGGACGACATCCAGACGCTATTTTTAAAATTTACAGTAATCGGCCAGCATGGGGAAATGCTGGCAAATCCCACCTAACTGAGCAGGGTAGATCATCCACACAAAGTTACGGGCCAACCGCAGCGTATACATTGTGGGAAATATTGTTTCATTAATCGTGGAATTGATAATTTTATTTTATTAATGCAGCCAATGGCCATGCAATTTTCTTTCCAGGACGGGTCAGGGAAGGGATATTGGAAGGAAATCGGCCATGGACCTATTGAAAGGAACCGTCTCGGCATTGCCTGGTGGTGAAAATAGGAAACCATGAAAACCATTTTAGGACGGCCGAGGTGGGATTTGAACCCATGGTCTTCCGATGCCAGCGAGGTACGAGGTAGCGCGTTAGCGCTCTCATTACCTGCCGCAGTCTTAGAGCCTGTACCCAAACATATTGATGTGTTAAAGAGGAGACAGACATTTTGTGTAAATACCCCGATGTAATTACTGTAGTCCCCAAATCGCGACTTGTGTACATTACGTGTTGGTTGATATTATGATTGGTAATTTTCTGTAATAGTCCGTAGTGTAGCTGTCAGCATGGTTAGCTGCCGCCCCGGAGGTCCTGGGTTCGATTCCCGGCTCTGCCACGAAATTTGAAAAGTGGTATGAGGACTGGAACGGGGTCTACTCAGCCTCGGGTGGTCCAAATGAGTAGAGGGGTTTCGTTTCCCCCCCCCCCCTCAGCCATTCTCGAACTGGTTTTCCGTGGTTTCCCACTTCGTCTACGGGCAAATGGTACCTATTGTAAGGCCACGGCCGCCTCATTCCCTCTTCCTTGCCTATCCATCCCAATCTCCCTTTCCCTTCCCATCACTCATGAGGCCCATGTTCGGTTTGCAGGCGAGGACGCCTGGGCGAAGTGCTGCTCACACCTCCCCAGTTGTATCCAAACCGTCCAAGTGTTCCCAGCTCTAGGACACTACCTGGAAAGGCGGTAGTGGGGAGTTCCCTCGCTGAGTCCTTGGGTACCACCACCCTGGCGGGTAAAATGGACTAAATAAATCATACTAATATATAAAAATGAGATGGTATTTGTCTGTCTGTCGTCCTGTTACTCAATCACGCAAGAACCACTGGTGCAATTGAAATGAAATTTTGCATGAATGTAGCTGATTTACCAGGTTTACACATAGGCTATTTTTGATTTCGATATTTTGCACTATTTAAAAATGGCGACCATATTAGTGACGTCACTACACCCTTTGGTTTCAATATTTCATATTTCCATTTCAAATAAAAAGTGAAAGCTAAGAAATAGCAAACTTTTGATGGCACATATGAGCTTTAAAATGTAATTTCCAATCCGAAAGCTCGTTATCACTTTTCGTGTATTTCCAACGGCTAACGAGTAAAACCCACATTTGTGACGTCACTACACCCTTTGGTTTCAAAAATTCATATTTCCATTTCAAATAAAAAGAGAACGCTAAGAAATATCAAACTTTTAATGGCATATAGGCTACGATCTTTAACATTTAATTTTCTATCTGAAAGGTCCTTATCACTTTTCGTGTATCTCCAACGGTTATATAACAAAGGAGAAACTGTTCCACCTAGTCAATACATTTATTACAACAAGTTATAAACTTGCTATTATATGGTACATGTTTCGGGGCCTCTAGTACTGGTCCCTTCTTCAGCCCCGAAACATGTACCATATAATAGAAAGTTTATAACTTGTTGTAATAAATGTATTGACTAGGCGGAACAGTTTCTCCTTTGTTATATAGTGAATCTGTCAATACGGAAAATGAAATTCTTTCAGAGCACAATCTCCAACGGTTAGCGAGAAAAACCTAAATTTGTGCAATAAAACAGGTCAACACCGAGCGGTGCAGTCTATCTCCATGTACCCAGGTATATAAAAATGAGAGTTTGCTGTTTTTTTTTCGAATTTCTACGGAAATTTGAGTTAGGTTGGTTGGTTGGTTCTTTAGTTTAAGGGCTGCGACAACGCGGTCATGTAGCCCCGTGTACTTTGGGTGTGTGCAGAATCTGTCTGATAACCGGTGTTAATTGTGATGACTGTATTAGTGTGTGTTTTCTGTTTTTTAATTTAACTACTGCAACTTAGAATTTTTCAAGTAGTTCCTACTTTTGCCGCCAAGCGCCACCGTCAACGACTACTAGGCCAAGTTCAGAACTTAGCTACCTGACGTCACCGCAGTCGGCTCTAAGCAACGAACGTAGAAACCTACTAGAGCGTTGTTTACATTCTTAACCTATCCAATTTAGCTTCACAGAGGTGCAATTAGCGGAAGGTTCCTTAACATGGCATAAATCTATGACATGGGACCGCTAAATTGTCCCCGAAAACCTCATTTTAAGGCCCTAAAACCAACCTTTTTTGAGATATTCCCAGAAAACTAATTTCATTTAATAAACTAATGAACGAATATAAGCCGGTAACCATGGCAACAGATTCTCAGAGGTCCTATTGCTGTAGGACGCAATGCAATTCCATTAATTACATTTAGTGTGAAAGTTTGCAAACGGCTAGAAGGTTATCACGGAACCAAATTAAGCTGTAAAATTCATCAATACGTATAATGCGCTTAAGGGGGTCAAGGGGTACTCTAGATTTTTTTCACGCGATTTACACCTGCGGGTGTGGTATGGCAGGTCTATTATATTCCTATCCCTATATTATATAATTATTATTATATTATGGCGTGTAATGACGAGACAAAGCCCCTCGGTGCCAGAAACAAAACTCGGGGGCCCTAAAGGGTCCTCGAAAACTACATTATAAGGCTCTAAAACCAACAGTTTCTGAAATATTCCCAGAAAACTAATTTAATTTAACAAACTAATGAAGGAATGCAAATCGGTAACCATGACAACATTATCTCAAGGGGTGGCATCCAACTTTCCATCTATTTCTGTAAGAAGCAATGTCACTCCATTTATTACGTTTCTGTGAAAGTTTGCAAATGGCTCCTCCTCAGTCCCTCGGTCCACATATGTGGACCCAAGTTCTATATTTTTTTCTCACAAGTTATCGCGAGCTTGCGTAACTGAGATGCCTCAACCACACGTGTGAACCTTCTAGTTGCGCAATTTGCTGATGCAGCGCGAGTAACATCCACTCTATCAACTTGGCAGTGGGAGTTCTCACAGTGGGTGTTGCGATGGCTGACTCAACCAGACTGCGTCCAAGTAAGTGTACTGTTATTGTATCAAATGTTTGTTTTAGTGGTCATGGTATTTTTTTATGTGAAGTTAACATTATTTACAATACATGGGGGCAAGTTCTTATGCTTGCGCTGGTTGTATACGTCACCGGAGAGGCTTCAATTGTCGGTCCTCATATGTGGACCTCCGGTGTTTGTTGTGATGAAGTTTAAATTAAGGTCATGTTTGTTTTATAGGAATCAAACTCTTGAATGATGATGAAGTGCGGTATTTCCTTGATCACAGTGATGCAGAATTGTCAGATGAGGAGGACGAAGAGATTTTTATGGAAAATGAAGTTATGGTACATGGTGAGGACGAAGAATATATCGAAAATATGACCGAAAATAATGAAGTGCAGAATCGCCTGTCAGTCATCAGGATGAACTTGATGGTGTTCAGGAAGTTACGGAAACTGAACCAGTACGCCATTCAGCAGCAATTCATGCAAACAAGCGGGAAATGAAATGGAAAACTAAAACGTAAGTTGTGACATTAAGATTTTTAAATAGATAACTCTGGTCCTAAATTTTATAAATATGACACAATCATGCATGCCCATATTTAATAGTTATTTTCTCTCTTTTAGAATGGTTCAGCAAGGTCCCCCAACAGCAGAAACATATGAGGCAGTTAATGTTGAAGAAAGGGGCATATTTGAGTGCCTGTTGGAGTATCTACCTGTGGAGTTCTGGGAGCTACATTCAGAGCAAATAAATTTATATTCAGTTCAGACACGCAACCACAGATCCGTAAATACAACATCTGAAGAAATGGTACATCTGGCAGGAATTCAAGCTGTTATGGGGTGTTTGGTTTATCCTCAAGTAAAGATGTATTGGCAGCATGATACCAATACGGCACTGATTTCTAATTGCATGTCACGGGATAGATTCTTTGAACTGAGGAACTGCATGCATTTTACAGATAATAGCGCTCAGCGTGACGGCAACGAAAGACTATGGAAAACGAATCCCTTTCTGAAACCTATTAGAAAGAAGTGCTTAACACTTCCAAGATCCAAACACGTTTCCTTAGATGAACAGATGATACATTTTTCAGGAAAGTGTGGATTCCGCCAGTATGTTCCCTCAAAACCTAACCCTTTAGGACTTAAATCATTTGTCCTTGCAGCACCAGATGGCTTATTATTAGATTTTCAAATTTATGTTGGCAAAGGAACAGTTCCTGCTGATGACATGAAACAATTTGGACTTGGTTGTGCTGTTGTGAAACATTTGACAGCAAGTGTCCCTCAAGACAGCACCCATTGTGTCTACACTGACAGGTTTTTCACAAGTGTGAAATGTTTAGATTTTCTACTTGATAGGAACACCTACCAAACAGGCACAGTGATGAAGAATAAAGTGGGGTCTGTAATAGACGAGCTAAAACGTGACAAATTGAATGGGATGAAGAGATGAGGGAAAGATTGTTAAATGGAAAGATAACAAAAGTGTTCTATTACTTTCCTCATGCGTTGGAAGTGAACTTGTTTCAAAGGGCAAGAGATGGTCTAAAGATGAAGGCAAGAAAGTTGAAATCCCTCAGCCAAAGTTGGTACAATTGTACAATGAAAAGATGGGAGGTGTAGATTTGTTGGACAGGTTTTTATCCTATTACAGGTGCTATATTCGTACTGTGAAATGGACAGTCAGGATGTTCAATCACTTTGTAGACCTAGTCATTGTAAATTGCTGGGTCATGTATCTTAAATGGTGTGTAGGCAAAAACATCCCCAAGAATAAGAGATTGCTTTTGCTGAACTATGAGATGAATATGGGAAGAGCGATGATAAATTACAGGAAGACGGACTCTGTAGTCCGGTCTGAATGTAGATCGGTACAACGACGTACTGTAGGCCATGTGGCTATGGCGAATGTATATCGCATACAGTTTAGTTCAAGGTTTTGAGACCCCATTTAAGATATTCCTACAATAAATATTCTTCAATTTGTCGTTCTTTGGTGTGAAAATATTCATTTTATCATATTTGCTGAAAAAAATTACGATTTATTAAATCTTCATACTTTTGCTGTATTCTTATTTAATGTAAGCACTCGATGTACTGTCGGCCATGTAGCTATGTGAAATCTATATCGCATCAACAAACACTCGAAACAACGTAGGAATTCAGTATATTAACGCCGACTACTAACAATAATTGAAACTTCGTTGGTCTAAACATATCACTGGGAGAACACACACTTAATATACCTTCCGCACACCTAATTTTTAATCGCGCCTATACTTGGCAGTACTGATCGGCAAAACGAGGCCATTTTCATTAACATCGCTGCCATGGGACCACTAACTGGCCGGTATAGAGCGCAGCTCGCATCAAGTAGGTAGTGGATTGCTTCCGCCACGGCAAATAACAATTATGATTCATTACGGTCAGGATTTTGCACTGGAGTTTTACAAGTAGTTATTTCAATGACCAACAGAGTTCACTGTCAACAAGGGATTTGCGCTCCCGGGGCACACACAGCAGGATAACATGTCACATGTTACACATCATATGCGACTACTGTAAGGCTCGTATATATATATTTTTTTTGTCGACATACGGGTGCATCGTAAGGATGATTTTGTTTGATAATGTGTGGTAGATATTCTGTACCCATATGGCATTATATGTAGAACATGTATTCGTAACCCAACTGCTCACGGTCTTTCGGGGCATGTGACATCTTCCCACTGTACGAATACATGCTCAGGATTTGATAACTACAAGGTAACTACTCTACAGGAAAAACAAACATATTCCTAAAGTAACTGCATTTAATTCTAATTCATGGCATAATGAACAACAACAAAATAAAATCACTACATTTAAATTACTCCTAACAAATGCAAAACAAAATTTGGAGCACACAGATGATAGTTCTAAAGGGTCGCAAGTCCTAATTTTACTCATCTGTGCTCCGCAGCTCGGATCAAAATCTGATCTCCTCAGGCATGCTGCAACACTGTCTCTTGTGAGTTCCTGAGTCTAAGTGCGGTGTCTCAACACGCTAGTTTACACTTTCACTAAATATCTTTCACATTTAAAAAGCATTCATTTTCACTTCACGAACATTCATATTTCATGCACATCACCTACAACAATAATGATGATAATAATAATAATAATAATAATCAAAGCAAACATTACATAAGACTGTACACATATAGCACTTCTTATTCCTTAATGATACTCTACTTGATTCAATCTGGATGTCCGTATGCTCACGGTATATTTATCTCTACTTTACGACTCAACAATGCATTTACCATTTACGTTAGTTACTTGTATAATGGCTATGTTTACTTATTTGTTTGTGTAACAATCATCCTCCCTGTCTTTCCTTTAACATTGACTACAGTACCTTCATTACTATACATAAACAATGCTAGTTAATTAAATGCTACACTATACGTCCTCGTGTTGGTCAATGATAAGTCGATCTACTGTTAATATTGCGTCAACCTGTATTTTGGGCTACCCGTATGAAGATATTACCATTTTAAACTGGGTTTCAATGCCTCAAAGTGTGTCAGTGCATTTAGCGAAGTTAGATGTTATCAAACATTAACTTGGCTAAATCTTGTGCGATTTCAACAATTAAAAGAGGGATTCATATCCTCTGAAAGCCTATAATTGATTTCTGCAATCAAAACTATCAAATTCTCAATATTTTAAAATACCAGTTTCTACAGTTTAAATGCCCAGTACCTTTATTTCAAGGGTCGGTCGCCCCCAGGCACCCTACTGTGGACAATAGGTCTGGAGTAGCTCCACCTCTAAAGAAAGATGGCCGTCTGGGTAAGTCAACACTCCCCAGCTCTTCTCTCGCCAGCTGTGATTCATTTCCGTATCAACAAACTTTCAACTATTTTATATTTTCACTTTCACGGACAAGCGGATCACTGGGTCATCATTATGATTTGAATATCTAAATATTTGCTCCTATTACGTAGGGTAATGTTATTTGGCTCAATTAAGGCTCACAAAATTATTTATTAGCAAAGGGATGAATATCTCATAGCGACGAAGTCATGGGGATCAGGTACGGCTTAATATGTGTGCGATTGTGGTGTCCAAAGTTTTCCACGTACACATGCGAAGTATTGGCAAGGTGTCCTGGGACCCTTCCATTATTAATGATGTCACGCTACGACGGGCGGATCATTCCATAGAGCAGCTAATTAAGGTGACACAGTTATTCCTTAATTGCCCTCACGACGCTGGTATGGCAGACCAGATACCTTATCTGTCTCCATCCGCTGTCAACAATATACCTGTACGCCCTCGGCTGTACGTCAATTACACCTTCGAAGAATAGCGCATACTGTCCTGACATCGTGCTAGAGAATTTTCCTTGCATTGATTAAAGTAAAAATCTTGGCTTTGCTTTTAACGCTCGCATATTAGCGGCTCAACAACTAGATCTGTTAGAGTATTCTGACCATATGACACTCCAGTTTCCTTCCGTTTAGCTGTTCTCACTTTCTACTGGCATTTATTACTGATATGTTTAACTAACTTTATTTTACAACGCATACTGCGTGTCTCATGATACTCATTACATTTAGACATTTATAATAACATCCTGACATATATATTTTTCCACACTTTCATTTATATTTACCTTACAATTTCTTGGGATTGACGCAATTTAACGTTTCATTCATTACCATACTGAATATTAATTTCTCTTTCGACCTTGACCAATTTATTAAGATACTCATTAAATTTATTATTAAATTTAGCGTGCTCTTACGCATCTATATCGTAAGCAAACTCATTCTTATATGCAAACTCTTTACTGCAATTACGAGAGATGAAAACTTGTACAAATCATTATCTCAAGTTCCCTATTACACTTCATTAAGATGGACATATGGTGAGCTTAACTAATACATTATAACATAGGAATGGTACTCGCGTCCTTCTTTCTTGGTGGTCGGATCCAATAATACAGCGTATGACCCACCATTGTTGCATTTAATAATAATCCATGGTGATTACACTATACATTCCTTGTGGTTTCTTACCACTTATTAGCCTATTTTCAATTTTGAAAAAATAGGCTTATGAGATCACCTTTTGTCCATGTGTGTGTGCGTGTGTGTGTGTGAGGTGTGTGTGTCCCCCCTAATAACTTTTAAACGGCTGGAGCGATTTCAATGAAACTCGGTAAGTTCATAGCACTATTCCGGGCGACCCCGACCGTGCCCTTCAAATTTTGTTGCGTCTCACCAATCCAACATGGCGGCTGTGCGAAATATTTCACTAGCATTCAATATCTCCGAAACTATTCCCGATATCACCCTGGAATTTATTACGGTCATAAAGGAATCTACTAAAAGTTCATCTATGTGACTTTTGAAAAACTGGTAACTACAAAACCAACATGGCGGCCACGCGAATTTGCGACTTTTAAATAGACGTTTATCACGATTTAACCAACCAAACGCAATAAAACTTGGCACAGTATATGTTCATACACATTGTAATGCACCGACATCTAACTTCGTTCAATTGCTTACATAACCACAAGATGGTGGATGTGCGAAATATTTCACCGGCATCCTATATCTCTGAAACTATTAGCGGTATCACCCTGAAATTTTGTACGAAGATAAAGGGCACTACCAGAAATTCATCTATAAGACTTTCAAAAACCAGTTAACTACAAAACGAACATGGCGGCCAGGCGAATTTGATAATTTAAATAGAACTTTCTCGCTATTTAATGTTCCAAACGCTATGAAATCTGGTACAGGAAATGTTTATACACATTGTAATGCACTGGTATCTAATTTAGTTCAATTGTTTACATAACCTCAAGATGGCGGCTGTGCGAATTTTAAAATTAAGTTTTTTATTTCTTGTGTCGTAATCATGCGATGGAAGTGATAGTTTGAATAATGAACCTATGCAATAATTTTTTTTATCGTACATGACTCTATGGCCTATACATTTAACAATCCAACATGGCGACCATTCGAAATATTTAGACGGCCCTGAATATCTACGATTCTATTACAGTAATCAAACTGAAATTTTGTATGTTGATAGTGGCAGTTAATATAAGAAGGATATATGAAAATAGGCTGTATAGTTCTTTACGGAACTACTTGTTTTTACTTTGATGTTAACCATTTTAACACTTTCATTCATTTTTATACAATACTTTATAATATACTTTATGTTAACAACACTAAAACACATTGAATTCTGTATTACACACGCTCTATACAATGGTGCCTTCCTGGGCTTAAAATCTGCATGATTCCAGAGGTGCAGGCTGCGCGATTCCCAACATATCCTTCCTCCCAATGAAAGTCTCTCTCGTATGCGCGGATCTCCTGACTATTCGTCTTCTAAGGCTCCCAGTATCTCCGACTTCAGCTATCCGTGTATCTGCTATAGTGTGTACTTCTTGTCCCAGATCGCCTACCCTCAATGTAGTGTCTGTGACTTGACATTAATCACAATGCCTTTGATGCTCTTTCCACCCCATGATCCATCGTGTATATTTTAATCTGTATTATCACGATAATAACTAGATCATGACTTCGCGATTTTACTACTGTATTACACGTTAAACTTGCGTAATTAAATTGTACACTCAACATGCTCGTCACTTACTGTGCGGCTTTATATAGCTGTAAGCTTTACTTAGCTTCACTTTAAGTTTCATTGTACTTCAATTGCGGCTTTGTTTAACAATTTCCGGTGCGTAGGAGTAGCATCCTACCCGCGTGAGCTCTCAAATTGGACTTTTTATAATACTTGTAATTCACTTGCGCGTTTTTTTTTAACAATTTCTGGAGCGGAGGAGTAGCATCCTCCCCGCGTGAATTCTCAATTTGGACTGACTCTTCCAAGCTTCACTGCACTATATAAGGGATTTGTTCGAAAACATAGTTCCCTCCGATTTCCAGAGCGTCTTCTTCTCTGATAATGCACTTTCCGGCTTGGAATTGCATTTTTCTAGATCATTTTTGCATGGAGGTTACGGTTCTTGTCTCGTGCAAGGAATTCGATCGTCCAATTAATTAATATTAATTGGTTTACAGTTAGCGTACCCATGCTATGCTCTCAGGAAATCTCCTATAGCTGTCCGCTAACGACCTTCCTTCCGCACTCTGCGCGTGTTTTTCCCTCCGATGCTTTATCGGCTTCGATTTCCATATCTAAAATCTCTATAATCTCCTCGAGGTTTCATTCAACTGGGTGATACTCTCAAGTCTCTGGCTTTCTTGGTTTACGAGTAATCAATTAATTTCTCCTGGCTTCCCTCTCATTCCACTCTTTGGCCTTTGTGGTCCGGGGATTTCTTGGATCATTTCTGGCTGTCACCCACACCCATGATGCTCGAAAATAGGTCGCCGTGATGTATCGGGCACCTGTCTGTCACGCCCAGCCGTACGAGCTAATTTGTAAACTGTCACACAGCCTCCAGATTTGAGCTCTTGGCTCGAATTCTGTATGTTAAGGCATCAAGCATACAATTCTTTTCCATAAAATTACTTGTAATTCCTCACAGGTGACTGGAATCAAGCTGGGGTTACATCAGTAATCTTTATTTACTTGTGTATTGGGTTCCATGCGGTTGTTTCCCCCTCAGAGACTTTAGGTTCGATACCCTATAAATTCACAGGTATGATTTCTCCTCCTTAGAGTATCAGGTTCGATGTCAGTCAGCCCTACTACCCTCGGGTACAATACCCATATTTGGATATCTGGGTGATATGCTGTAGACAATAGAATTGTCTGTCTGTCATTCTGTGTATCTTTATGTACGCCTATAACTCGCGTTCGGATGCTTGGTGCATCGTAAAATTAGGTATGGTAACCATGAGAGTCAATACACCAATCATTTATAAAACTCTTCACCGTACTTTTCATACAGTAGAAGTGTGGATATAGGGAAAAACTCCTCAAAATACATGCTAAAATAGGCGAAATATAAAAATTATCCTAGAAGGACGACCAAAGCTTATGTTGCGCTTCTCAATGTGAGACGCAACATTCGGGAGTCTATAAGGGGTCTCCGAAAACCACATTTTAAGGCCCTTAAATAACAGTGTGTGTGATATTCCCAGAAATCTAACTTCGTTCTGATAAACTTATGAAGGAATGACAAACCGCTAACCATTGCAACAGTAGCTCAATTGATAATGTCTGGTGTTAACACCGAACACCGTTCGAGGAACGGCTACTTCTGCTAGTAAACAAATAAATAAATAAATAAATAAATAAATAAATCATTGTACAATTTGCCACCGGGGAATACCCCCATTAGCAAATAAAGAAAATGGATGAAATACAGTGAATAGTTTGAGTGCTACGACGATATCGGACAATTAGGTCGCATTTCCAACAGGTATATGAAGCAAGAAACAGATTTTACTGTTGTTGTCGTCTATTCATTTAGGGACTTTGCGACAACGTGTTCATGTAGCCTCGTGTAAATTGGGTGTGTGTGGATTGTCTGATAACCTGGGTCCACTGTGACGGATTTATTTGTGTGTGTATTTGTGATTGTGGCTAGGATTTTGTGACTTAACTGTTTAAGTACTGCACCCGTATCCACGTGGTCTTATCTGTTGAAATCCGATGGAACTGCTGGATCGTAGAATCTGGAAGCGCCCGGCTGAAATGCCCCTAAAATTCTACCAACTATGATCAACCATGGATAAGGATACCTCTCTTATAAAGAATGTGATAGGAAGATGCCAGTGGTCGATTAAATGAAAACGAAAAATAACTCAAAGTGAGCTAACGAGACTCTAAAAATGACTAAATTAATCTCGAGCGTGGCGCTAGGCTTCCTAAAAACTGACCCACTGGTCCTCGTAGCGCATCCTATTTCTAGTATAAATGACCAAGACATCCGAAGTATTTAAAATTGACCAACAGTTTATTAATCTAAAGACTGTTGCATGGTGGACTATCTCTCCACTAAACAAAATAATTCGCTTCTACTGAAGCGTAGAAATCTCATAATGACATTAGCATCGAAACATAATCGAAAATGCTATCAAAATACAGCATCCTAATCGCATGTAAAGACAGGTTCAAAAATATTTAAACATTATTATATACACTCGTTACATATTTAAATGATCCTCAAAGTTTATGATATTATTTACATTTATACATTATTGTACACGTTCAAATTCTTCATCAGTAATAAATTCGATAGCTAATTTATACTGGACAGAAAAATGACATAGATCATCCATTGATGTCTAATATCTCATTATAACAATCAAATTCGCAAACACACGTTGCTTCATTCATAGATAAGCTCTCCATAGCTTGTAAACATTTTTCCAAACATCATTAAGTTCAAATAAGCTTTTACATAAAAGTCATGAAATATCGTGCATCAAATTAACATAAGTTTAAGTATCATGGACAATTTTTATCAGAACTAAGGCAAATATAATATAATCAGCTGTTCAAATAACAGTGCTTGAGAATTTTCGAAATTATCATTTCATTTTGTAACGAAAATATTTTATACAATCTTTTTACAATAGTAATTTATTTCTCACTATAATCTCATGTTCATAACTATATCTTTCAAGAAATTGTGGATAGATCACTGTAAAAAGAACGATTCAGCTCTACTAGACAAAAACTCGACTGGAGATCCTCACCCAAAGAAACATGAAAGATCCTACACCATAGTAATGAGCCTGTCTTAAGAAGGGACACGAAAACTATTAGAATCCAACGCTTAACCAGGATGGAGTTCAACAAACGAATCATGAACAAAATAGAAACTGAACGATCTAATAGTGTTTAAGACAACTCCAAAAAGAAAAATCTCAAAAGCTCTAGATTGCCAAAATTAATCCATAAATCGCAAATATCTTCTCTATAAATCATTATGTTTCCATATTTATACTGCACTTGATGAAAAATAGACCCGCACGTCTATTAAAGAAACTCGCATGAAATGCATAAGTGTTCAAATTCAAAATTCGAAATTCGTAGAAATGTCTATTCCAATAATCTTCAAGTATACGTAGCGTATTGGTCATCTGCTTGCTAACTACTATTCTTGTCTTCTCCCTACTCTTCATATTAATCTTCTCAACAAGTTATATAATTCCATTAAATGCTCAAATTTAGAAAGAAAAAGAAGTGAATTAATGCATAAAAATAGCATTATAAAATATTAATGTTAACTACAAAAATAAAATACACTACAAGACAGAAGCGATAGAGAATCGGGTCTAGCCCTGGAATGCATTTTCTAACTACTAATAAAATTGGTGAAAAGGAACACTCTAGAGTATGTCTAATTCATACTGTCTACTATGAAAATGGGTGGTCAGCTACCTTGTACGTTGCCATCTGGTTGAAATATGAGTATGCGAGAAACACACTGTCCTCGTTCTGGAACTGAACCCTCGTTCATCAGGTCGCGTAGTCCTCGATATGACTGGATCTTGTAGAGAACCGAACCCGAGTCTGAACGTTTGAAAAGGAAAAACAGCTGTTCGCGAAACAAGTTCATCGCTCTCACACGTTCCCAAGATATAGCTGGAGCTTATTCGTAGTATGTCATTATATTTCATGCAGTTACAGTATGAATGTACAATAAACATCTCCAAAACGTCTTCCACCTCTTCTTAATGAGTTTTCTGCTGTTATAATAATCCATGTTTGGTGCTGGTGATCATCCTAAGTAGTCAATTCCACTATTGCACTGCATTCCTGCTTTCCATTTTAGCCCATAAGTGACATAGTCATGTCTTGGTGAAGTATCCGTTCAATCAACTTCTGTTCTGAAGTCATAATGATAATATGCTTGTACACTGTAAACTGTAATGTTGTAGAATAAAGTCTTGTACTGGCATAGAAAATATCACACAAGTCCTGGTGAATACAAAGTTCACTGCTCCTGATGATGAAGTTTAACACAGTCTTCAGCTATAATAAGCTAAGACACAAAAAAAATTGCGGTACGAACTGTCTAACTTTAAGTAAATACACGTCCGCGTTGCTTGCGCACGATATGAGTGTCGTACTTCCAGCGAAGTATGTTGCAATCTCGTGTCTCTGCCTGGACAGATCTTTGCTTACTGCTCTGCGAAACCCATAGTGCTGTTCGTTGAGGAACGATATTGACTATCGATATCGACACTGGATCATGTTCGATAATATTCTGATATTTTGTTATCTGCATTTATTTATGTGTGAAATACGCTCAAGTTTCCTCTTCTCTAAACATAATGCATTTATCAATTACTATTCTGTTTCATGGCTACTATATCAAAGTATATCATGTTGCATCAGATTGACGCTACTGCCGTCTCCATTTTGTAGACCTCTCTTGTACTAAAAAAAAGTCCTCTCGGCACGCCGGAAGGCGGAGGTAGATTTCACCGGACAAACTTGGAGATAGGCGAAAATAGGCAGAATATGCAGGTTTTCGTAGAAGGATCAGACCTCATTTATCGCGTGAAAGTATTTTATAATTGGAGATTAATTAACTTTGTTTTTCTTCATTTTAAACATATTTTAAACAATTTATTGTCTTACGGGGACGGTAACCTTCTTGTCATTTGGAGTCCATTTTTAGCCTATTTTCAATTTTGAAAAAATAGGCTTATGAGATCACCTTTTGTCCGTGTGTGTGTGTGTGTGTGTGTGAGAGAGGTGTGTGTGTGTGTCCCCTAATAAAATCTAAACGGCTGGAGCGATTTCAGTGAAACTCGGAAAGTTCATAGCACTATTCCCGGCGACGTCGACCGTGCCCATCGAATTTTGTTACGTCTCACCAATCCAACATGGCGGCTGTGCGAAATATTTCACTAGCATTCAGTATATCCGAAACTATAACGGATATCGCCCTGAAATTGTGTACGGTGATAAAGGGTACTACTAGAAGTTCACCTATGAAACTTTCAAAAACCTGGTTACTACATAACCAACATGGCGGCCAAGCGAAGTGGAGACTTTTAAATAGACTTTTCTCGCGATTTAACTATCCAAACGTAATGAAACTTGGTACAGCAAATATTTATACACATTGCAATGCACTGGAGTCTAATTTAGTTCAATTGTTTACATAACCTCAAAATGGCGGCTGTGCGAAATATTTCACTGACATTCTATATCCCCGAAACTATTACAGATATCACCCTGCAATTTTGTACGGTGATAAAGGGTACTGATACAAGTTTACCTATGTATAATTCATAAACCTGTAAAGTACAAAACGAACATGGCGACCAAGCGAATTTGAAATATTTTAATAGACTTTTCTCGTGAGTTAACTCTCTGAGCGCAGTGAAATGTGGTACAGTAAATGATTTTGCAGATTGTAATGTACTGCCATCTAATTTAATTCAATTGTTTACATAACCTCAAAATGGCGGCTGTGCGAAATTTTAAAATTAAGTTTTTATTTCTTGTGTCGTAATCATGCGATCGAAGTGAAAGTTTGAATAATGAACCTAGGCAATAAGTGACCTTGAATGGTACATAACTCTATGGCCTATACATATAACAATCCTAAATGGCAAGCTTCCGTAATATTTAGACGGTTCTCAATATATATGAATCTTTTACAGCAACCAAACTGAAATTTTTATGTTCATAGAGACTATGAACATATGTTCACCTTTAGGACTTTCAGTAACCTGGTGAGCACGAATCCAACATGGCGGCGACGCGAAGTATAAATATTTAAATGGACGTTTCTCGTGAATTAACTATCCGAGTGCCGTGAAACGTTGCACGTTTTAAATGGTTACACAAATGTTGATCCACTGGCATCTAATTTATTTCAATAGTTTGCATAATCACAAGATGGCTGCTGTGCGTAATTTTAAAATCTCGTTTTTACTTCTTGTGTTCTAATCATGCGATTGAAGTTTGAATACCACACTTACACAATAATCTTAATATAATAGTACAAAAATAAAAATCCAACCTGGCGACCATCTGAAATATTTAGACGGTTCTCAATATCTACGAATCTGATACAGCAATTAAACTGAAATTTTGTATGTTGATAGAGGCAATTAACATGAGCAGGATATATGAAAATAGGCTGTACAGTTCTTCACGGAACTACTTGTTATACACACATCAAAAAAAGTTTTGCATCACCTCGGTTCCAAGAGTTCCGGAACCGTTAAATACAAAGAGAATAGAGATCAACACAAACAACATTTCAGCTCGTTTTATTGCTCATGAGACCCACACATTGCATGTTGTACCATCATACAGCTAGACTTTCAGCATTTGTGGTCCAGATTGCAGTACACACCACTACCTCTAATACCCAGTAGCACGTCCTCTTGCATTGATGCATGCCTGTATTCGCCGTGGCATACTATCCACAAGTTCATCAAGACACTGTTGGTCCAAATTGTCCCACTCCTCAACGACAATTCGGCGTAAATCTCTCAGAGTGGTTGGTGGGTCAAGACGTCCATAAACAGCCCTTTTCAACATATCCCAGGCATGTTCGATAGGGTTCATGTCTGGCGAACATGCTGGCCACTGTAGTCGAGCGATGTCGTTATCTTGAAGGAACGCATTCACAAGATGTGCACGATGAGGTCGAGAATTGTCGTCCATGAAGACAAATGCCTCTCCAATATTCTGCCGATATGGTTGCACTATGGGTCGGAGGATGTCATTCAGGTATCGTAAAGCCGTTTCGGAGCCTTCCATGACCACCAGTGGCGTACGTCGGCCCCACATAATGCCACCCCAAAACATCAGGGAACCACCACCTTGCTGCACTCGCTGGACAGTGTGTCTAAGACGTTCAGCCTGACCAGGGTGCCTCCAAACACGTCTCCGACGATTGTCTGGTTGAAGGCATATGCGACACTCATCGGTGAAGAGAACGTGATGCCAATTCCGTGGGGTCCATTCAGCATGTTGTTGGGCCCATCTGTACCGCGCTGCATGGTGTCGGGGTTGCAAAGCTGGACCTCGCCATGGACGTCGGGAGTGAAGTTGCGCATCATGCAGCCTATTGCGCACAGTTTGAGTTGAAACACGACGTCCTGTGGCTGAACGAAACGCATTATTCAACATGGTGGCATTGCTGTCAGGGTTCCTCCGAGCGGCAATCCGTAAGTAGCGGTCATCCACTACAGTAGTAGCCCTTGGGCGGCCTGAGCGAGGCCTGTCATCGACAGTTCCTGTATCTCTGTACCTCCTCCATGTCCGAACAACATCGCTTTGGTTCACTCTGAGACGCCTGGAAACTTCCCTTGTTGAGAGCCCTTCTTGACACAAAGTAACAATGCGGACGCGATCGAACTGCGGTATTGACCTTCTAGGCATGGTAGAACTACAGACAACATGAGCAGCGTACCTTCGTCCTGGTGGAATGACTGGAACTGATCGGCTGTCGTACCCCCTCCGTCTAATAGGCCCTGCTCATGCATGGTTGTTTACATCTTTGAGCAGTTTTAGTGACATCTATGAACAGTCAAAGGGACTGTATCTTGGATACAATATACACAGTCAACGTCTATATGCCGGAGATCTGGGAACCGAGGTGATGCAAAACTTTTTTTGATGTGTGTACTTGTGGTCCCACTGTCCTTATGCAAGGTTTCGACACTGATGTGTAACTATGTAACGGTCTGTTACTTCTTCACGCAAAATTATGTCTCCCGCAGAGATGTTGGTTGGTTCCTCAGTTTAGGGGCTGCGACAACGCGGTCATATAACCCCGTGTACTTTGGGTGAGTGTAGAATCTGTCTGATAAACGGTGTGAATTGTGATGGCGGTATTAGTCTGTAATTCAGGTAAGGAATGCAGACGCTAAATTTCAAGCAGTAGTTCCTAATGTTGCTACCAGATACTAACGTCAACGCCACCCAGCTGTGAACTTGGCTACTAGATGCCACCTCAATCAGCAACTCGCAACGAACGTTGGAACTTCCCCTCCAAAGGAAAGCTTACTGATGGATTTTTTGCGCTCTTAGAAAATCCGACGACTTTGGCCGGCTTTGAACCCGCGACCTTGGGCATAGAAGTTCAGCATGCTACCAGTTACGTCACCGAAGCTGCTTCACACTTAGTCAGATGGAAATCTGAATCTGATCTCGCGCAAGTGCGTTGTCATGGCAACGGCTGATGGCTCATCCCTCATCAATTTAGTAGTGTTGCCATGTCAACCACTGATAGCTCTTGGCATTTTCTTATAATTCCGAAATAATTTTTCTCATCCCTTGGCGCAATGGTGGCTCATATCAAAAATTCTTTCAGACAAACGTTTTAGGTAATTATTAGGGGAATATTGTCCATTTTGTACGGTTTTGATATTGTGCCTATTAACAGAGATATGATTAATGTTTCCCGAAAAAACCACTTTTTCCCACCCCTTTGGTCAATGGTTGGTGCTGTCAAAAAAACGTTTCAAACATAAATTTCTGAGCTTTATCCGACACATAGTATGAACTTTGAACGGATTCGATATTTCACATATTAAGAGAGTTATAGCAATATTTCATTTTTTCGAAAAAAAAAGTCCCCCATTTTCATCCCCTTCGACCGATTTAACCCAGTAACGAACTCGTCCGAGATTTTATGGGTATACATATTCGGTAAAAAATTCAAAGTGATTGGTGCAAAATTACGGCAGTTATCATGTCCACAAGAAACTGATATACATATATATATATACATATATTACATAAATTATATATAAACTTTTGAACTGACGGTGGTTTTGGGGTCTGGGGGATGTGAAACGCGAAGATATGTCGAAATTTTCCGGAAATCGAAACATGGTACCCATTGCAATAGTTAGCTTTCTAATGAAATCTACCTAAAATACTGCCGTCAACGACACCTAGCTGTGAACTTGGCTACTAGATGCCACCTCAATCAGCAACTCTCAACGAACGTTGGAACTTCCCCACCGAAGGAAAGCAAACTCAGGTGTTTTAGCGCTCTTAGTAAATCCGACGACTTCAGCCGGGTTTGAACCCGCGACCTTGGGCATGGAAGTTCAGCATGCTACCAGTTCCGATACCGAAGTCGCTTCCCACTGACATATGAAAACTGAATGTGATCTCGTGCAGTGGCGTTGTCATAGCAACTGCTGATGGTCATCCCTTATCAATTAAAAGTAAAGTTGTCATGGTAACCTCTCTTGGCACTTGGCATTTTCTTATAATTTAAATCATTTTGTTCACCCCGTGGCGTAATGGTGGGTCATATCAAAAATTCTTTCAGACAAAAGTTTTAGGTAATTATTGGAGGAATATTGTCCATTTTGTGCGGTTTTGATATTGTGCCTATTAACAGAGATATGATTAATGTTTCCCGAAAAACCCACTTTTTCCCACCCCTTTGGTCAATGGTTGGTGCTGTCAAAAAAATGTTTCAAACATAAATTTCTGAGCTTTATCCGACACATAGTATGAACTTTGAACGGATTCGATATTTCACATATTAAGAGAGTTATAGCAATATTTCATTTTTTCGAAAAAAACAAGATGTTCAGTAAAGAACATATAGCCTACTTTCTCCTAAATGTATGAGTATAGTTATAACTCGTTGTTATTATCAAAGAGTATAATAGAACTATTCTTTGTTGAAGACCTTAGAAACGATTTACCTCTACCAAACGCCACAACCTAGATAAAAACTGCTACCATCATTGAAGAAAGAAAGAAAGATAAGAAGTATATGAAGAATGTTATGGATCTGGAGACATAATCGACCGGACTGGCGGCGTGGCTCAGCGGTAACGTTCTCGCTTGCTGGGCCCTAGGTTGCAGGTTCGTATCCTGGCGCAGTCAGCTGGCATTTGAGGGTGCACAAATGCGAGGGAGCCGTGTCAGTACATTTACTGGCACGTTAAAGATCCCCTTCGGGCCAAAATTCCGGCACCCCGGTGTCTCTAAAATCAGCAGTAGTTAAAAGGGATGTAAAACCAATAACATTATTATTATTATTATTATTACGACCTGCCATGGGCAACATCCAACTTTGAGTTGAGGCATGTCTTTACACGTCTGGTTGTGCATGGCTTTCACAACCCTAATTGAATTAACAAATCTTTCCATGACCCTACAGAGACGTGTGTATACAAACTATGTGGATATTTTCGATAATATAATCCTAACAGAGCGAGTGCATTCTAGCGGCCAGAAGAAGAAACTTTTCAATAAAATCTGGAAGTTACCTTTTTGGCAGCTAGATGTCTCGAGTAAATCTGCTGGCGAATTATGTTTTAATTAAATATATATTTTACACCATAATGTGCACAATATAACGCTTAATAACATTTTCAATTAACGCAAAATAGGCTGTTACAAACCCTTTAAAATAAAAAGTTAAAATGTGTCGTAGTATCATATTGTCATTCTTCAAATTCGATGCGCATAGAATGATAATGGTATAGTAATCAATGGATCCCCACGTAGACTAGTCGTGACATCTATTGGTGAAATATCGAACAATATAATCCTAACAGAGCGAGTGCATTCTAGCGGCCAGAAGAAGAAACTTTTCAATAAAATCTGGAAGTTACCTTTTTGGCAGCTAGATGTCCCGAGTAAATCTGCTGGCGAATTATGTTTTAATTAAATATATATTTTACACCATAATGTGCACAATATAACGCTTAATTTTAAAACATCTGAGTCATTACAAAACAATAAACATATAACATTTCAAGCAAAAAACCTAGCTCTGATCGGGTTTGAACCGTAGGCATTTGAGCGATAGGCTAACGCTCTACCACTGAGTTAATTGTGTCAACGAATATCGTTCTATTTAAAATGACTTACATAGAACTTGTTAGCAAATAATGATTTATACTAAACGATTTCATCACTGGAGTATATTATTTATATATAAAGCATTTCATACAAAGTTTATTTATTTTTTATCAGTACGCTATATTGCATGCAATACTCAAATTAGTGAAATATAAGTCCGGCACAAGATATCCGCTGCCATCTTGTCTTATTACTGAATCAGTTCAGCTTTTTAAAATCACGTCTGCACTATAGTATTACAAAATAAACTTTTAATTTCGAACGTGCCTCTTCCTTTAGAACAGTTAAAACGATTCTCGGCTCGATAATCGGAACTGGTGGGTCCCATGATATGGATTATAAAGTTTGCATAATTTGCACGGCCGCCATCCTGAAATGGTATGGCGGACGACCTTGTAATTTGGTCACAAGACGCATCCTATACGAAGGTATATTGTTACCAAATTTGGTAGAGATCGGATGATTTGGTTAGTCGTTATTTGATTTTACGTTTTGAACGTTTGAGTGGCCGCCATTCAGTTTTAGTAAAGATGGCGGCGATATAAAACATGACACTGAGGTGTCCTTTGCTAGTGCTACCTTTGTACCAAATTTCGTTCAATTTGCATTCACCGTGTTCGAATTGATAGGGGGGGACAGACATTCAGAGTACACACACTCACACACACACACACAGACACACACACACACACACACACACACACAGACTCACACACACACATACACACACACACACACAGACTCACACACACATACACACACACAGACAGACACACTTTTTTCGCCCTGTGTTGATCTCATAAGTCTACTTTCATTTTTTGCAAAAATCGAAAGTAGGCTAAAAAGTCCCCCATTTTCATCCCCTTCGACCGATTTAATCCTGTAACGAACTCGTCCGAGATTTTATGGGTATACATATTCGGTAAAAAATTCAAAGTGATTGGTGCAAAATTACGGCAGTTATCGTGTCCACAAGAAACTGATATACATATATATACATATATTACATAAATTATATATAAACTTTTGAACTGACGGTGGTTTTGGGGTCTGGGGGTTGTGAAACGCGAAGATATGTCGAAATTTTCCGGAAATCGAAACATGGTACCCATTGCAATAGTTAGCTTTCTAATGAAATCTACCTAAAATACTGCCGTCAACGACACCTAGCTGTGAACTTGGCTACTAGATGCCACCTCAATCAGCAACTCGCAACGAACGTTGGAACTTCCCCACCGAAGGAAAGCAAACTCAGGTTTTTTAGCGCTCTTAGTAAATCCGACGACTTCAGCCGGGTTTGAATCCGCGACCTTGGGCATGGAAGTTCAGCATGCTACCAGTTCCGATACCGAAGTCGCTTCCCACTGACATATGAAAACTGAATGTGATCTCGTGCAGTGGCGTTGTCATAGCAACTGCTGATGGTCATCCCTTATCAATTAAAAGTAAAGTTGTCATGGTAACCTCTCTTGGCACTTGGCATTTTCTTATAATTTAAATCATTTTGTTCACCCCGTGGCGTAATGGTGGGTCATATGAAAAATTCTTTCAGACAAAAGTTTTAGGTAATTATTGGAGGAATATTGTCCATTTTGTGCGGTTTTGATATTGTGCCTATTAACAGAGATATGATTAATGTTTCCCGAAAAAAACACTTTTTCCCACCCCTTTGGTCAATGGTTGGTGCTATCAAAAAACTTATTTGACATAATTTTGTGGCACTTATCCGACACATATTATGAACTTTGAAGGGATTCGATATTTCATGTATTAAGAGAGTTATAGCGATATTTCACTTTTTCGAAAAAAGCCCCCCATTTTTACCCCCTTTGACCGATTTTGCCCATTAACGAACTCGACCGAGATTTTATAGGGATACATATTATGTAAAAACTTCAAAGTGATTGGTGCAAAATTACGGCTGTTATCGTGGCCACAAGAAACTGATATATATATAGATAGATAGATACATATATACATAAATTATATATAAACTTTTGAACTGACGGTGGTTTTGGGGTCTGGGGGATGTGAAACGCGAAGATATGTCGAAATTTTCCGGAAGTCGAAACATGGGACCCATTGCAATAGTTAGCTTTCTAAAGAAATCTACCTAACAAAGCACGTGCTCAAGGATGTAGAGCGGGCTGCCTAGTTGCTCCTAACCTCGCCACAGAGCATCCTTGCGCTGTGTGCCGTGCAAATAGCGCCGCAGGAATGCACCTGAGTAAACACCTGTCCAACATAGATCCAACTCATTACAAAATACGGTCTCAGTACCATCCCAGCATTCGCAAGGAATACAAGTGGTAAAAGATGGAAAATCACTTCTAGGGTCGCTCAGGTAGGAATCAAACCCACCTCTTCTCAATTTAGCCTCACGAGGCTGAGTGTACCCCGTTCCAGCCCTCAGACCCGTATAAAATTTATTGGCAGAGCCACGAATTCAAATCCGGACCGCTACCGTGCAGGTGGCAGCCAAGAATGCTAGTCACTATGCCACGAGGTGTAAATTATGACGATATCTGCAGGCCTCTGTTAACATACGGTACATAATCTAGCTATTTGCTACAGTTCTCTCTGTATTGAAAATCCCCAGCCTGCTTCCAGTCAGCCGACCGGGTCAGTGAATTAAATGAATGAAGGCCCCATCTTGCGGCTAGGATATGAACTGTGCCGGCTGCCGAAGCCTGTCACACTCCCCTGGGGCAATGATTAAATGAATGGCAGATGAAATGAAATGATAGTGGAGAGTGTTGCTGGAATGAAATTGTGACAGGGAAAACCGGAGTACCCGGAGAAAAACCTGTCTGCCTCCGCTTTGTCCAGCACAAATCTCACATGGAGTGACCGGGATTTGAACCACGGACCCAGCGGTGAGAGCTCGGCGTGCTGTCGTCTAAGCGACAGAGGCTCCCTCTCTCTGTATTCTTACCTCTTATTAATCTACTTTGCATTAGGTCAAGGATGAGGTGAGAAGATATTGTATGTGGCTATAGGTTTTACAGACGGATACCCTTCTTGTCGCTAAACGCATAAGAGATGAAAGGAAGAAGGGAGAAGCCGGTCAAGGAGTTGGAAGAAAGCATCCTTAACCTAGCCTGTTAGAAGGTACCATACCGATTGAAAATGAAAGACCACACAAACCATTTCAAGAAGTGACTTCGATGGAATTCGAACCCACTCCAGGCCGGAGAATTAACACGCGTAGCTAATCCAGTCAGTTTCTCAAAACGTACAGTGGCAGGGGAAATTTTCTATTAGTGAATTTAAAGACATTATTCAATATTTAGTACCCCGTGGCGTAGCGTGTGCCAGGGCCGCGTGGGCAGCTGCAGCAAGTCCAGGGATCGTAGGTTCGAATCCCGGCGCCAACAGTGGCTATCCTGAGTGAGGTTATTCCGTGGGGTTTTCCACACTTCCTCCAGGCAAATGTCGCTATACAGTAGTACGTTACTTGATCCTGTCCCTGTCCTAGATAAAGTTACACACACTTAACTACATGGGGCTGATGAGCAAGATGTCCCAAGCCCCTTAAATAAACTAACAACAACGCATTATTTGATAAAATCTCTTCGGTAGATCAGTGGTAGTGACCGCCTCCTGATTTTAAGACCGTGGATTGGATTATCGGCTCTGCCAAGAAAATTAATTCTGAAATGAAGGCTGAGAGTCTCACCTCGTGAGGCAGAACTGGGAAGAGATGGGCTCGATTCTCACCTCAGCCATCCTAGAAGTGGTTTTCCGTGGTTTTCCCTACTTATATTTCAGGCAAATGCCGGGATGGTTCCTAACTACAGGCTACGGCCTCTTCCTTCCCAAACATCATCTGAATTACAAATACACTCGCTACTTCAGACACCGCAATAACACAAATTCGACACACACCTAAATGGCTAAATGGGCACGATGTTGATACCCTTCAAATGAAATAACAACTCGATTCTCGGCCTAAGAAATCAAAACAGTTGTGAAAAATCCTCAGCACTCCAAGTCGTAAGATGTCAGCTCGTAAAGACCTCTCGTGTCACATTTAGAGAGTACAGGATATCTCTACAGTATATATAACAAGTAGTTCCGTGAAGAACTCTACAGCCTATTTTCATATATCCTACCCGTGTTAATTTTCTCTATCAACATACAAAATTTCAGTTTGATTGTTGTGATAGATTCGTAGATATTGAAAACTGTCTAAATATTTCAGATGGTCGCCAGGTTGGATTTTTATTTATGTACTATTACACGAAGATTATTGTGTACGTGTGGTATTCAAACTTCAATCGCATGATTAGGACACAACAAGTAAAGAGGAGTGCATTACAATATATATAATCTTTTACTGTACCACATTTCACTGCGCTCAGATGGTTACATCACGAGAAAAGTCTATTAAAATGTTTCAACTTCGCTTGGCCGCCATGTTCGTTTTGTACTTTACAGGTGTTTGAATGTTACATAGACAAACTTGCAGCAGAGTCCTTTATCACCGTACAAAATTTCACGGTGATATCTGCAACAGTTCCGGAGATATAGAATGCCAGTGAAATATTTCGCACAGCCGCCATTTTGAGGTTATATAAACAAATGAACTAAATTAGAGGCCAGTGCATTACAATGTGCATAAACATTTGCCGTACCAAGTTTCATTACGTTTGGATCGTTAAATCGCGAGAAAAGTCTATTTAAAAGTCTCAACTTCGCTTGGCCGCCATGTTAGTTTTGTAGTTACCAGGGGTTTGAAAGTATCATAGGTGAACTTCTAGTATTGCCCTTTATCACCGTTCAAAATGTCAAGGTGACATCTGTATTAGTTTCGGAGATACTGAATGCTGGTGAAATATTTCGCACAGCCGCCATGTTGGATTGGTGAGACGCAATAAAATTTGAAGGGCACGGTCGGGCTCGGCCAGAATGGTGCAATGATTCTACCGAGTTTTATTGAAATCGCTCCAGCCGTTTAGAAGTTATTAGGGGACATACACACGAATCACACACGCACACACAGACAGACACACGGACAAAAGGTGATCACATAAGCCTATTTTTTTCATAAAATGAAAATAGGCTAAAAATGAATGTTACGTGATTGTTTGTATGTATGTATAATTGTATGTATTGTACCCTACGGGACTGGTGCTGATTGGCATCGAACCTGATACTCTATGAAGGAGAAATCATACCAATGAATTTATAGGGTATCGAACCTGAGGTCTCTGAGGACAGATAACTGCATGGAACCCAAGACCCTCATGAAATAAAATTACTGAGGTAATTTCAGCTTGATTCCGTTCATAATTAAGGAATTACAAGCAATTTTGTATTTAAAGAATTTAAGTATTTAAGTATTTAAAGAATGCATGGATACCATTGCAACATGCAGGATTTTAGCCAAGGAGAGAGAATTCGAGGCAAACGGACAGTTGATAGATTGGCCTGAACGAGTAGGCGGACCAGACTGTCTCTAGCGGACTATTTCTAAGCGTTGCTAGGGGGGCAGGACAGTTATTAATGACTAAAGGAATCCCCGAGACACAAGGAGAGGAAGATGGAAGGGGGACATCCACAAGAGAAATAAATTGATTGCGTGGAAAATACGTATCCAAGAGATTCGAGATGAACGCCCAGGTGTATGAAATCCAGAGAGGATAATTGTAGACCCAAGAAACATGCAAATTTATGCAGATAAAACATTGTAAGGACTGTGAACTCCGAACTGCGGAAGAAAGTCCATTGGCGGAATTCTACTGGGGAATCCCCTGAGCTAAGCGTGCCCAAGCCACTGGAGAAAACAATTAATTAATTGAGCGACCGAATCGCTGGCATGAGGCAATTGCTGTGACCTCCATGCAAGCAAGATCCAGATAAATGCAATTCCAAGCCGTGAAAGGCATTATCACAGAAGAAGACGCTCCAGAAATTGGAAGGGACTATGTTTTCAAAGAAACACCTTAAATAGTGCAGCGACACTGGGAAGAAGCAGTCATCTTGGAGAAGCGACGCGGGGATTGTGCTACTCCTCTGCTCAGAATTTGTCAACAAAGCCGCGCAAGTCATAGTGAACAAAGCCGCAAGTGTTGAGAACAAAGCAAGTGTAAAGTGAAGCTAAGTAAAGCTTATTATTATACACGCCGCGCGATAAGTGACGCGAATGTCAATTGAATAATATAATTACACTAATCTAACGTGTAGAACAGTTGAGATGTTTTGTAAAGTTGAACTTATTATCATCGTGATTATACACCATAGTCAATTCACGATAGTCATGGGAAGGAAAGAGCATCACAGGCATTGTGATTAAGTTCAAGCCATAAACACTAGATTGATGGTAGGAGATCTGGAACAAAGATCACGTACACCAGAACAGATACACTGAACCTTGAAGAAGCAGATGCTAGGAACTGCGGGAGACGTATCATTAGGAGATAGGCGCTAGGATCAGAGACTTACACTGGAAGGAGAGATGTCGGGAGAGAGCGCAGCCTGTACCTCCGTAATTACGCAGAAGTGAAGCCAGCAAGGCACCATTGTACAAAACGCGTGTTATAAAAAATTATCTGTTTTTAGTGTTAATTACTAGTGCTATGTGATGAAATGTTGTATAAAGATGTATGAGAGTGTACAAGCGAAAATGTGTAACATCAAAGGAAAAATCAGTGAAGTGATACAGCAAGAAATGTATGTTATAACCACTATGAGTCGTTGTTAAGTGACAACAATGGTGGGTTATGCGCTGCATTGTTGGATACGACCGCCAGAGAAGAAGGACGTGAGTACAATTCCAATGTAATAATGTATAATTGGAGCTCGCCTTATGTCGATCGGAATAAAAAGTGTAATAGGAAACTTGATTTAATGTTTTATACGAGTTTATCATTCCTCGTGATTGCAATAGAGAGTTTGCTTGTAAGAATGAAATTGCTTACGCCCGAGTGGCGTGAAAGTACAATTAATGTAATAATAAAGTTAATGGATAACTTCAGATATTGGTCAAAGTCGCAAGAGAAAATATTAATAAACATGATTATATGAATAGTTAAATAGCATCCATTCCGAGAAGATGTAAGGTAAAATAAAAACAAAGTGTGTAAAGATAAATGTTAGGATGTTGTCATACATGCCTAAATGTATTGGAGGTTATGAGTTACGCAGTAAATGTTGTAAATATAAAGTCAGTTAAACGTACCTGTAATGAATGCCAGTGAACAGCGAAAGGAGAGGGAATCGATGTGTAATCGATCTGAATATTCTAATAGACCTAATTATTGTGCCGCTATATGCGAGCGTATTAGAAGTAAAGCCAAGATTTACTTTGATAGATGCAAGGAACAAGTCGTTAGTACAATGTCAGGGCAATATGTGCTACTCTTCGAAGGGATAATCAATGTACAGCCGTGGGCGTACGTATATATTGTTGACAAGCGGATGGAGAAAGAGATGGTCTCTTGTCTACCTTACCGTGTCACGAGCGCAATTTAAGGAGTAACAGAGTCACATTAAATTAGCAGCTATTGGAATGATCCGCCGTGCAAGCGTGACTGAATTGATATTATAAGGGTCTCTGGAGGCCTTCATACTACTTCGCACGTGGAGATGGTATAGGGTAAGACCATTCTCACACGTATTATTAAGCCTTATTAGTCCCTCAAGACATTGTTACTATCCGATGTTCATTCCTGTGCTATAAACATTTGTGTGCCGTATTGAGCCCAGTAATATTGCTCTACGTGATAGGATTAAATGCTTAGATATTCAGACCGTGCTGATGACAGAAATATCCCTTGCCCATGAAAGTGAAAACATGTAAACATTGGAGAGTTGCAACAGCTGAAGAGAGGAGCTGGGGGGAAGGTACAGTAAATGACCAAGACCCTGTCGGCCATCTTGCTTGTAGGCAGACCCACCCCACACCCTATTGTCACGCCACAGGGAGCCTGGGAGGGGATCTGACCCTCGAACACAATAGGTACTGGACATTTAACTGAAAATGCTGATATGATTAAATATTGAGAAATTGTTTGTTTTGAGTGCATAAATGAATTGTAGGCCTTCATTGGACATGGATTCCAAATTTGAATGGTTAAAATAGCACGTAAATTACCCAAGTTAATGTTGTGACATGTAACTTGGATGAATATAAATAACACTCTTGAGATATGCACACCCAGCATATTATGGTAACTAATTTTCCAAACGGGTAGCATGAATTACGGATGGATGCAATATTAACAGTAAACGACTTTTATAATTGACCAAGAATCGACGACAGATGGCGTAGCGATCAAGTAATTAACTAGCTTTGTTTAGTTATAAGAATGGAAGTACTATAGTCCGCGTTAGAACGAAAGGACACACAAATTAAATGTTACACAAACTAAATGTTATACAAATTAAAAGTTGCACAAGTTAAAAGTTGAAAGTTAAATAAGTTGCACAACAATATAAACAAATGAATTGTCAAAATGTAAGGTAAATAATGTACTGATAAATACATGATTGCAGGTTGGACCAAGTAGAGGTCATTACAGAATGAAATATGAGTTATTGTGTACAGTTACGTAATGTTTTCTTTGATTATTATTATTATCATTGTTGTAGTGATGTGCATGATATGTGAACATTCGTCGATTGACAGTGAATGCTATATTTTAAAATGTGATAGATGTTTAGTGACAATGAGTTAGGGTGTTGAGACCGCACTATGGACTCAGGAATTCACAAGAGACAGTGGCAGCATGCCTGAGAAGATCAAAGTTAATTTAAGCTGCGGAGCACAGATGAGTTAGTGTAGGACTTGTGACCCTTTGAAATGTCATCTGTGTGTCCAAATTATATATTTGCATTGTAGGGAAGCAAGTGTAATGTAGGATTTCTATTTTGTGTTATTTTTATGCCATGGTTCAGAATTAAATCTTGTAATATTAGGAGGATGTTTGTTCTTATTGTAGAGTAGTTACCTTGTAGTTATCAGATCCTGAATATGTATTCGTACTGTGGGAGAATGTCACATGCCCCGAAAGACCGCTTACT
Organism: Meconema thalassinum; assembly: GCA_946902985.2. NCBI lineage: Eukaryota > Metazoa > Arthropoda > Insecta > Orthoptera > Tettigoniidae > Meconema > Meconema thalassinum. The sequence goes on from OX336388.2 coordinate 1,208,112,065, forward strand.
GTTGGGTTACGAGTACATGTTCCATATGTAATGCCAGATGGGTACAGTATGTATGTATGTCCCGTATGCGTTCATATACCATTCATCCGATTGCGATGAAACTTTGGTGAGTTGTTGTGTATAGCCTACTCCTGCGAAGGTTTCTGACTTAATACATCCATTTTACAATAGGTAGGGCACGAGTAGATTCAGCAAATGAGTAATGGCGCGCCAATCTTTTCAACAAAGTCCCGTATGCGTTCATATACTATTCATCCGATTGTGGTGGAACTTTGGTGACTTGTTGTGTACGCTCCCACGAATGTTTCTGAATTAATTAATTTATTCTACAATAGGTGGCGAGCGTGTCGTTTCATCAAACAAAATTACAACGCCAACACTTTCTTTGATTGGCATTGCAATGTATGCCGGGTACCACATGCCACCCAATAGAATTCATGTTTCTCTACCATGGCACTACAGACCATTCTTTAGTCCATGATTTATTTGTCTTTGCAGCCATTTTCTCAGATAAATGTTGGTTGTTGATTACTGATCTGAACTGGAGTCGATCTTGTATAATTTCCTCTGTGATACCAATTTCTTGAAGGTCTTTTTCTATTTCACTAAGCCAGTTATTCTTGACTTTCATTGAGAGAGTATGGTTGAAAATCCTTTTGGTGAGCCAGTCATTAATCATTCTGAGAATGTGGCCGTAAAATTCAATCGCATTTTCTTGAAGGTGCCAGTGATCCTTTCAACAAGCTGATAAAGCTCCTGGGACTTCCGTTTCATCCAGATTCATTCTGAGCTGACTGGGCCAGGGATTTTCCTCAATGTTTTTTTTTCCTTGTTTGTCTACGTATTTAATGAGAGATCTGCCTCTAATGATCAAGGTTGATGAGACGTATAGTGTTCAGGTTTGATTACTGTGGTACCTCCTCATTTATTATTATCATCATCATTTTCATTAGCATTACTTTTATTATTATGATTTATTACTATTATTTATTATTATCATTAATATTATCATTATTATTATTATTATTATTATAGTATATTATACAACGAGCCTATGTATGTATGTCTACCCGTTATTATTCCCGTTTTCCAACGGGGTCGGGGATGAGATGCGATGGAAGACTTTGAGGCGATGGTTTTTACGGCCGGATGCCCTTCCTGACGCCAACCCCACGAGAGGAGTTAATGAGAGATGAAATGAATGATGGTGAATGAAACTGGGCAAGGAAGTGGAAGGAAGCGGCCGTGGCCTGTCAGAAGGTTCCGTCCCTGCATTTGCCTGGTGTTGAAAATGGGAAACCTCGGAAAACCATTTCAAGGACGGCCGACGGTGGGGCTCGAACCCACGCGTCTACCGAGTCAGCAGAGAGTTAGGTCCCATGACCTAATGCTGCGCTTTAGCCAGCGTAGCCACTACTGTCGGTATTATGCAACGAGCCTATAAAGGCAATAATTAAGACACGAGTATGTTTATAAAAAGAGCGTATGCGAGTTTTATAATTTCCATACGAGTGTCTTAATTACCATTATAGGCGAGTTGCATACGACTGTTTATGTTCGACGGTAATTATTATGACTGTTTTATGTTCGAACATAAAATTCATAAATAGATCTGTAGAGATTTCGCCAGTTTTATGTACTGAACAGAGCGCATGAGACGCAGAGAATACCTTGTAATTGACCATGGCCTCCTCGATTACCCCACTATGACACTAGGCCACGCAGTGAAATTTAAATTAGAAGGCCTTGGAACTCAGCACAGGTGCGATGCTATCCTTACCTAATTAGTCAAACAACTGTTTCTTGAGCTATGATTGGTGGGAGAAACTGTCCCATAATGAAAACTTGTACTATAATGAGGCTCATTATATAAGAGTACAGTTTTCTGACATATTATATTTACATTTCGACATCGTCGAACATAAAATTTATTATATGTTTTTTCCCCCACACACATAATTATGTTTCACGACTGTTCTATTATAGAGTCTACTTGAGGGATGGAATGTTCATTTTCATCCCTCAGCCAGCCTGCTTCAAACTCTGTTGACAGACACAAAGACTATTTTTATTGCTCCACTGCGGTGGATCGTTATGGAGGAGCAATATGACGTCATCATTTCAAGATTGATTGTAGCCATTGTCAACAAGGAATTCTATAAAGAACTAAACTGGCTACTTTTCATTTTCCTTTCATTCTACGATATGTTTATAACCATGTGCTTATGTACAGTACCAACAAGGTGTGCGTAGCGGCATAGCCGTACGCGCAAATTCACGCACCACGACTGTGACGATGGGTTTCAGCAAGTTTGAAAATTGGTGGTTCGAATTCTGAAGCTGACTGTGGCCATCCTGAGTGTGTACTCCCCCGGATGTTTCCTCACTTCCTCCATGGAAATGCCGCCATGGTATCCTATTTCAAGACCCGGGGCACCTACTTCAATCCCCGGCTCTTTACGCACATAGCCTACTACTACAGTCACCATACAAACACGGGTTATCAGACAAATTCAATACACACCCAAATACACGGGAATTATGTCCAAGATCTCCCACGCTCAGCAGTAACTTGAATGACTACAGGTATTTTCATTAATTTCGAAACCTCCAATTAATGAATAGAAATCTTATAATAATTCGTCGTAAAAAGAAATGCAAATCTTTCACTCTAGAGACAAAATCTCAGAAATTAGCAATACTAAAACCTGACAAATTGTTTTTATAGTACTCTCGAAGCGAGGATGTACCCAGAAAGCAGTGTTCATTGGTTAAAACACACGCTGTGTTGAGAAACAGCTGATATTACATAACATAACGGAAGTCTCCTCGTCATTCTTTTCATGCGTTAGAATAAATGGCAGCAAGAATGTATTCTATGTTTAAATAAATAATAATTTGTGATTAGCTTACATCTGATTACAAAATAATCTTGGAGGCAGTGGGGAGCGCAAAGCCTTGGTCTACAAACGCATCCGGTGCCGACTGTAGTACCTTCGTGCCAAGTTAAATCAACAGTAAATTTACCCTTTACGAGCTATTACTAATAATTTAAGATTATCAGAATTGGAAGCTTTTGAAAGTGTTGAAATCAAGCGTGGGGAGTGAACACTTTCTTCATAAATTATATCAGCCGTTTTCGAGTTATTCAAGGTGACATAATATTTGTGGTTGTCAGCAATGAAAATACCCACCGGGTATCGGTTGTGTGAACTTCCTTCTTGTAAAATTCGGTAAACATTTCCGTGACCAATTGTTCAAGAGTTAAATGAGAGTGGCTGTAAAGTTGTACGATTGGTACCACTAAATTAGCAGAGGTGGGTGGTTCATACAAAAGTTGGATTAATTTGACCAGTTTAGGAATTATTCATGGGTCTTACTCTTCCTTATGTGAATGAAAAATTTGATATGCTCTTTGCGAGCAATTAAGGACTTTATTTATACGAAGTTTGATCAAGGATGAAATGATGATGCCTTCATATGAGGTAAACATACGAACAAATAACATACACTTACTCTTCCCTCAGATTAAGCTGACAAATCTTATTTCCTGTTTTTACAGAGAAAATTGATTGATGACAAGATGTTGAATGAAACTCATATAACATTTCACTTAATTTAAGCCCTACTTTGGTCCTATCATGCAATATAATTTTCGTCGAATTAGGGTGTCAGTTATTTGAGACATATAGGCTACATACAGCACAGTATCTACGCAATCATCGTACTTTTGGCAAAAGACTAATGATTGTTGGTGCGGTGCCTAATTAAACCTGCTATGTTTAGTTATTAATATTACATTTAAATTTATTGTAATATTATATTTTTAAAATGAAGGTAGGCAGTTTTATTAAGTCTGATAGTTTTGTTATCAGAGTTTTTCAACTAAAATTACGCAGTTATTACACGGTTATATCCTGAGTGACTAATTTTATATTGTTACTAGCAGGTACCCGCGGCTTTGCTCGCGATCAAGACAATGGGGACGATGCATTATTGCTGATAATTGGTTTATTCTATTACAGCAATCACGGCTACAGGTGGGTCGATTCTAATTCTGAATATTCTGATACATACAGTATATAGATATGAGCAGCAAAGTGGGAATTTTATAGAGTTGTGAACACATTTGAAAATTTTAGTTTTGGTTTTGCCATCATCTGCTGAGACACACTCGCCAGCACGCCACATACAGTTGTCCATGGGAAAAAATGGTTTTGTCTAAACGTACACCTGGAATGGCAAATCTATCAGAATATGGGGAATTAAAAGTATTTTTCCTTAAGCTATTCTGGGTATAATTTTGCCACACTTATTGATGATTTGAACGTCAATATGTCGCTATTAATAGACCTATAGTAAAATATCTCTCACCTTGGCCGCTGATGTACATTATGCAGTCTCTTCCAGTGTTACATCCCAGGGATTGAAATTCTCCAACAACCCTTTTGCCTCACATGCCTCTCTAAGTAATTAAAATTCCCGATTGTTGTTGTTTGAGTCTTCAGTTTTTTGACTGGTTTGATGCAGCCCTCCATGCCTCGCTCTCCTGAGCTAATCGTTTCATCACTACATAGCCCTACATCCGAGGCAATCTGTATAACCCTGGTCTACCCCTACAGTTCTTGTCCTTGACCCTCCCACTGATAACTAAGCTTGCTATTCCTGGGTGTCTTAATATGTGTCGTACCAACCTATCTCTTCTTTTCATTAGCAGTCGTCAGAAACATATCTCCTCTCCCACTCGTCTTAATAGCTCTTCATTTGTTACCCTATCTACCCATCTGATCTTCATCATTCTCCCGTAACACCACATTTCAAACACTTCAATTCTCCTCTTTTCTGCAGCACCATTAGTCCAAGTTTCGCTTCCTTATAGTGACACAAAAGCTTTCAAAAATGACATCCTAATACCTAAATGTATATTCGATGTCAACAGATTCCATTTCTGTAGAAATGCTTTCCTTGCCTGAGCCAACCAGCTTTTTATATCCTCTTTGCTTCGTCCATTACTGGTTATTTTGCTTCCTAAGTACCGGTAACAGAAGTATCCTACTTCCCGTAGCGTTTCAGCTGCCAATTTGATGTCCATAGAGGTTTCTGATTTATTTCGGCTGCATTCCAATAATTTTGTTTTACATTTATTGATTTTCATCATGAATTCATTCGTCAAGACGGAGTCCATACCATTCAAAAACTCATTCAAATCTTCTGGCGTATTGGCCAAGATGACGATGTCATCAGCAAATCTCAGAGATGAAATTATTTCTCCTTGAATCTTCACTCCGATTTAAATTGTTCTCCAATTTCCTGATTATTGTGTTTTTAGAGATCTTTGAAATGCGTTGCCCTCGCACATGGTGTAGATGCATTGTCAAAGGAAAACATTCCATGTTACGAACATGGGCCGCATAACCTGTACCGAAAGCCTATTCTGGACAGCAGTTCCTTGAACTCAGATTTGCCATCATTTTATTGTATCTTTCCATGTGGTATGTCTCTGTACCTCAACATTCAGAAGAGTGCTTTAAAAATCATGTCTTGTATAAATTTTGGAAAATGTAGTGAGTGTGGATTTTTTTCCGGAGTGGATACTCGCTAGTAGAAATTCTTTTCAGTAAAATAGACTGGTTCACAATTTGGTAAGTGCACATTGAGGTATATGACGGCGGGATGCCTTAAGTGTTAAGGAAACGGCAATAGCCGCCTCAGAGCTTCGTTGCTATTGAAATAATGACCAGACCGATATTTGTACTTAACTATACGGGATTTGTGAGCCCAGTGTTTATGAAATTGAACGAAGCTACATCACTACCTTTATTTAATAGCCGCTACTGTAGTGTTTAAAAATTAAAGGTGGTATTAGAAGGCGCTTCCCCTAATTTTTTTACCCCTGGCACTGCAGCCCATGAAGGGCCTAGGCCTATCATGCGACCGCTTCCCAGCCATTTGGCCTGCAGATATTGCGGTGACGCGTGGTCAGTGCATAGCGTCCCCTCAGCCGTTAATCTTGTTCTTCGTGACCGGCGTGCTGCCTCACAGCTGCTCAATTGTCCTCACGAATCTGAGTGCAGCCCGTTGCAGCCCTCACGTCAGTGTCTAAAATCTCTGACGGAGCCAGGAATCGAACCCGGGGCCTCCGGACGGGAGGCAGGCGCCCTACACTGTTCTTATTGTCTTTATATATATATCTTGAAGAAGATAATAAATGGATTGGCATTGCCTCCTAGAGGGATATATAGAAAATCGGATGTCATACCTTGAGGTAGTGTTGCCATGGAAACGGACTTGCGATTAGTTCATCAATCAGAGCGAAGATAGTTTTCTGCGAATATCTTTGAAACTGTTGGTTTTAGGGCCTTAAAATGTAGTTTTCGGTGTCCCATAGGGACATACCGAGTATTGTTTGTTGCATCGAGGGGAGTAAAATAAGCTTTGTCCGGTCTTTATGCGACAACTTCGATATTTTGTCCTGGTTGAGTATTTTTGGTGACTTTTCAGTTATGCTGCCCGTTCCACGGGAACAATGATTTATTTCTGGACGAAAGGCAGCCTATATGTTATCCCATGGTATAAGCTGTCTCCATTTCAAATTTCATCCAAATCCGTCCAGCCATTTTAGTGTCAAGAGGTAACAAACTAACACACACACGGACACACAGATTTTCACAATTATAATATATTTAGGGATTTTCCGTCCATACACCTGCTTGAATTGGTCCAGTACTTTATCTTGTGTCATGTGCGTATAAAATAGCTTGTGCAAGTCAACTACCTTGAAAAGGGATATTTGGTGTGGAGGTAAGACTCTAAGATTACTGCAGGTTAATTGTCAGAGTATAGGAAATAAATTAATTGAATTTTGGAATCTTGTAGAGGCATATTCTCCGGACATTGCCATTGCTACTGAATCTTGGTTAAAAGAGGATATCAATAGTAACGAAATAATTCAAGGGACCTACGAAATGTACAGAAGGGATCGGGGGAAGCGAGGTGGTGGGCTATTTATTTGTGTGCGCAAAAATATAGCTAGTTTCTTAAAGTGGGCTGATACGAATTATGAAATGTTATGTGTACAAATCTCGGATAAAGGAAATAAATTCCCTCTTCAGGTGATAGGGGCGTATAGAGCACCGAATGATAACTTTTCTCTCCTCGACACACTGTATGATAAAACTTGTACGGGTAACGCTATGAAAAAGAGCATAATAATTGCCGGAGATTTAAACCTCCCCAAAGTAGACTGGTCTGGTGAATCAACTAACTGTGGTCAAGCTCAGAGCGCTGCAAACAAATTCATAAGGGAGGGGGGATTTTCCCAAGTAGTTGACTTCCCAACTAGAGACAATAATACCTTAGATGTTTATCTCGTAAGGCCTGTAGAGCTGTATATTAACTGTCTGAAAGTACCGGGAATTAGTGACCATTCTGGGGTTGAATTAAATATTAGATACGGTGACATTACAAAATTAGACTCTGATATAGCAAACAAAATCATATTCTAGTATCGCAGGGCGGATCAGGGCAAATTTCAGGGGTATTTGAATGAACTATTTGTAGTATGGGCATCGGAAGGAAATCACATTAATATCCTGAGGACTAACTTTTTGAACATTTTAAATAGCGCTATTGATAAATTTGTCCCATTTAAATTACTGAAACAAAACCCAGATCTTGAGTATTACACACGAGAAATCATGAGTCTAAAACGGAAAATTAGGATACAATAAGAGATATGATAGTGACAAGTGTATGTTGAAATTTAAGTCCTTATCAAGAGAGCTCGTCTTAAAAAAGAGGGCTGTCATGACAATTATATGCAAGGTTTACTTGGTTCGGGAGGCGATGGGTGGAAAAAAATTACAGTTATGTTAGGAGAAGAAAGGGAAATCCAAATAATTTTTCGATGATAATGTCCGGTGACAGTAAATTAATTACTGAGAAACAGGCCATTGCTAATGAATTAAATGTCTTTTACGGTAGTGTGTTCAATAAATCCAATAGCTGTGTGTTGGACCTTAACGACGAATCAGGGGCTCCCCTGTTCCAAATAAACCAGTCAGCAATTGTAAAGCTAATACAAAAACTACGTTTCAATGTATCAAAGGGTCCTGATAATATTGTTAGTGAAGTACTTAAACTAGGAGGTAGGGCCGTGGCACGATACTTGGAGGTGATGTTTAATGTGTCCATAAACAATGCGAAAATCCCAGATGACTGGAAAAGAGCTACGGTAGTCCCAATATTTTAGGGAGGGAACAGACTTGAATTGGCCAACTACAGGCCGGTTAGCCTTACGTCCATCGTTTGTAAACAGATGGAGCATCTCATTTGCGACTACTTGAGGGAACAGTGGGAAGGATTATCATGGTTTAATGATAGGCAACATGGATTTCGGAAAGGATACTCAAGCGAGAGTCAGATGCTATCACTTTTTCAAGATATTAGCGAATCGTTAGACAATGGAGTTTCAGTCGACGTCGTAGTTATAGACTTTGCGAAGGCATTTGATGTCTTACCACACGACATGCTACTTCAAAAATTAGCTTCAACGAAGATTCATAGAAGAGTAATTTTATGGATCCAAGAATTTTTGACGGGTCGTTCCCAGAAAGTAAAAGTCGAAGGCCTATTCTCGGATGAAATTACCGTAACGTCGGGTATCCCTCAGGGCAGCGTAATCGGAACTTTGTTATTTTTGGCGTTTATAAATGACTTACCAAATGGAATTCGTAGTGATTGTCGATTGTTTGCGGAAGATTGTGTAATATATCGAAATATACATGACTCGCAAGACAATGCAGTACTTTAAGACGACCTGAACCTGGTCGATAAGTGGGCGATTGAAAATAAAATGAAAATAAACACAAGAAAATGTAGTCTCATGAAAATAGGGAAAGGGCGAAGGCAAGATTTTCAATATAATATTGGCTCGGGAACACTTGTAGAAGAAGATTCTTGCAAATATTTGGGCGTTCACGTAAGAAATGATATGAAATGGAGTACTCATATAGGATGTGTAGTTTCTAAAACTTACAAATCTCTGCACTTTGTAATGAGGGTATTAAAAGGAAGTAGTACCTCTGCTAAAGAATTAGGATATTTGTTACTTGTAAGGCCTATTCTAGAATACGCCTCGGCGGTTTGGGATCCATATCAAATAGGGCTCATCAAAGAGTTGGAAATGGTACAAAGAAAGGCCGCTAGATTTGTGCTCAGTGACTTTAATCCCAGGAGCAGTGTGAGCCGTATGTTAAAGAAACTTGGGTGGGAATCACTGGAGGCTAGGAGGATGAAATCTAGACTCTGCACTATGTACAACACGTATACAAATCAACCAGCATGGGGTGAGCTTGGCAAACGTATGGGAAAGCCCACTTACATGAGCAGGAGTGATCATCCTTTCAAAGTTAAGGGCCGACCACAGCGGACAAATTATGGTAAATATTCTTTCGTTAACCGGGCCATTGATAACTGGAACTCTCTACCTGCCGCAGTCTTGGAGCCTTTTCCCAAACATATAGGTGTGTTTAAGAAAAGACTGACGATTTGTGTAAATACTCCAGTTTAATTGTTAATTGTTATTGAAGTGTTATGTATAATTATGTATTTGTTATGTATACCCAATTTGCCACCGGGGGACACGCACCCAATTGCAAATAAATGAATGAATGAATGAATGAATGAATGAATGAATGAATGAATGAATGAATGAATGAATGAATGAATGAAAAGGTTTCAATCATAGTTCTGATATTGTGAATTATAATTATTCCAAGATTGTGGTTCCGTGCATTGTTCAATCTGATAATCTTGTGACTTGGACCAGGGAATTCTCTTATAGGATACTCTTATTATACAGAGTTTCGTAGTAGTTGTAGAATTACATCCTGAATTTTTGATTTTATTGTTTGATAGTACGCTCACGCACCATATTTAATTATGTGAGTTCATTGCCTTTGTACTTCACACAGTGAAAGCGTATCAAATTATTTTGACCAGCTCTATGTATTCTTTATGAGATAGCTTGTGTAATAAGTTTCGTTCTAAGTCTGCTATTGCATTCTAATCGATTTTAACGTTTGAATAGTACGCTCATCCACCATCTTAAATGCAAAGTGCTGTTAATCTAGCGCCGCGTGTAGAGAAAGCCTACTATGCGAGGTACCTACTTGCTATGGTTGGTCTTTTCAACTCTAATACACGGTGAGTTATCGATTTGAATAAAATTTATTTTCAACATGGCGACTGCATGCTATAATCGGTGTGATAGTCTTTAGCGAGGTAGGTTTATAATGGTACCAGATAACCACGTTTAATGCTGATTGGGCAAACATATCTTGATTAATTATTGGTTTTATGTAATAGAGACTGCCTCGTAGTCGCGACTAGTATTCTGGCCTGGCGTCCCGGATTTACTAAGTTAGAAACCTTCACGTAAGTGTACACAACAACTCATCAAAGTTTCATCGCAATCGATGAATGGTATATAAACTTATACGGGATTTTGTTGAAACATTTCACGCGTCGTCGCTCATTAGTTGAATCTACTCGTGCGCTACCTATAGTAAAATGAATTTACTAAGCCAGAAGCCTTCCCTGGAGTGTACACATCTCTCCCAAGTTTCATCGCTATCGGACGAATGGTATTTGAACTCATACGGGACCTTTTTGAAACGCTCGTCGTCGCTCATTTGTTGAATCTAGTCGTGCGCTATCGATTGTAAAATGGATTTACTAAGCCAAACACCTTCCCTGGAGTACACTCAACATCCCACCCAAGTTTCATCGCAATGGGATGAACGGTATATGAACGCATACATGACTTTGAAACGCTCCAACGTGCAGAGACAAACAGAATTCGACATCACTGCCACCTTTGGTATAAAACACAACTTTCCACCATGGGCGGAGTGTATGTTATTGCGGTAGTTGCACAGGTTGCGACCAGGTGGCTCTACGTGCCGAGACACACAGTCCAATAGGATCACTTTTCACTAAGGCTGTTTATGACTGTATATTGTGGTTCTAAATTTGTGTGTAAATTGTGGTTCTAAAATTCTAAAATTCCACCTATCAGGTCAAATTGTGAATCTAAACCATACATGGGCCCACCCTAACATTCATACAAAATTTCATCAAAATCGGCCCAGGCGTTTAGGAGGTGTTCCGTCACATACACACGTGTCGAAGAATTATATATATAAAGATAAATAAATCAATAAATTAAAAGCAGGCACCACCATAACACACGTTATCAGACAAATTTCTCTCTCGCGCACACACACACACACACACATCCAAGTACATAGGGTAGAAATGACTAAGTCCCTAATTGAAAAACTGTCACCTGTCATCTTGATTGCGTGGAATCGCTGATCTTTCGTCTTGCACAGAGAAAGCCACTTATACGTGTCTACGGTATTGCAGATGGTGGCTGTGCGTAATATTCAATCTGATAAAGTGTGGTCTTTGTACTAAACTCCCTGCAAACCGATTTCTGTGAGCATACGTTACGGATGATATGGTTTGAGCGCTTCACTATGTTGCCTTAATGAAATATTTATAAAGCAACCTTGCAACTTGCACCTCTAATACTTTATATAGGATTGTTAGTAATAGATAATACCAACCTTAAAATTTATCGTAAATAACTCGCAAGGAACTAACCCTATTTGGACTGAACTTTGTATTAACAAAGTACGCATGATTTATAAGTTGTTAAGCAGTTCCACTGGCTGTTGTTAATAGATGGTATAAATTTTATTGTTATCAATGTAAAACTCGCTAAGATCGAGAATTTAGTTCCATCCCAGTATAATCAGTAGTAAGCAATGGGCGGTGCGAACATAAGGTTGTCTTTGAATATTATTCGTTATAGACTTATCCAATAACAGTGAATTTTCGAAGGAGCAAAACAAACACCTACAACCCATAATGTATTACGTTTTAGCTGGACCCAGTGCTGCCACTCGTAAGTATTAATTGGTAACAAATTTACGAATAGCCTTGATAACTTCTTAAAGTTGTTGAAAGTAGGCTGTTTAGTTCCTAATGGAACATCTTGTTCTACAGTGTATTTAACAAAGTCAGATTACAGTTTCGTTAAATCTCTCACAGCGAGAGCTGCAGCAAGTCCAGAGATCGGAGGTTCGATTCTCGGCGCTGACTGGGGCTATCCTAAGTGAGGTTTTCCTTAGGTTTTTCGTCACTCTCTACGTGAAAATGCCAGAATGTTTCAAGCCCCGAGGCAACTACCCTATCCTCAATCTTATTACAACTACACACGCTACAGTCACTACAAAACTAAAGGTTATCAGACAAATTCAACACAAAAGTACACGGAACTGATGACCAAGATGTCCAATCCCTTCGTATGAATTAACACCCCGTTTGCGTGCAATTTAAGAACGAACTTCGATAATTTTTTGTACATTTTTTTACTAACCTCAGAGATGCTCACCACTCGCTTCGCGTAAGCTCCCGCCCCCTACTGATGGTATCATCATTACCTAGCCGTGAACTGTCCAGAACATAAACACTCACATGGATTGTAAAGTACCCTACTTGCTTTCATTGATGAATTATGTTTCTACAGGCAAAGCACCTGTTAAAATAAACAATGCCCGCAATGTGCTGACTGCTAAGTGTTTCACGAATCAGCAATGAAGATATGCTTACGAAACCATTTCCTGATGTGCTGCAGGTATTCGATTGTCATTTATTAATTTACTAGCAACCCGTCCCGGCTTCGCCCGGGAACACTTATGAATGCATTATGTTATAAGCGCTTTTATTTTCGATGTCAATGAACTACGACCTACAGTATATTATCCGTTTTACGTCTCGGCATGATGGGTTAAAATCACTGACTGCACTATTAATTATATTATCATGGAGATGCATGTGCAACGAATTCTAATTAGTTATTGTTGTTTTAGGGGGTGGAACTACGAGGTCATCTGCCCCTGCAACGAATTCTTGCCAGACGTAATTTAAGAAAGGCGAGGTGCAAGAAACACAAATCCGCCTTCGATCCAAACTTAACTTGACTGTGTATTTTGCGGAACGAACAGTTCACATGCGAAATGAAGAAAAGCCGAGTTGCACTTCCAGGGAAACTCCAAACACAACCACTCTTCTCTGAAGTCTTAAATCAACACGACTCGACAGTTTGCTGCTGGCTGTATCTGGGGAAATAGGTTCGCCCACTAGCTAGGCTGTAACTGGGGTGATAGGCTCACCCCTAGTTAAATCGTAAACTGTCGTCTCAGTGATTGAATGAGGAGTTGGAAGAAATGAAAACGTAAAAACACTTATTGTGGGCGATGTATTGAAGATAGAGATATGTTCTCCTGGACTTTTCTGTAGAACTTTTCAAGCTGATCAATTCTTACACTCATAGTTTATAGATATTTTTAACGGTTTGCCCAGCGTAAGCTTAAAAAGCGCACGGACGCAGGGTTCTTTTTCGACTTTTTCACTGAAATCGTTACTGCTTGGCTTCCTTTGAAATAAATGATTTTCTACAGAAACCTTTCTCAAGATATCCTTTACAGAATGATGAAAACCGCATCAAAATCCATCCAGTGGTTCTCGAGATTACCCATGACATCCGAGAATCGGGGACTTTTTTTTTATAGTAAGTCGAGATATACAGCAGAGCGTCGATAGTCTGGATTAATTATGACCGGACCCTGTACGGATTATCAAAATATCCCGATTTTCAAAAGGAACAAAATAAAAGGTCGTTTGAGTTCATATCAAAAATAAAACTTGCTAAAACCGTTAATAATTCACTTTAGTGGTTAACTAATTGGAGCAGATAAATGAAAACATTAATTAATATGAACTTATAATGTATTTTAATGAAAGACAGTGACAGTCACTACAGACCGAGCGACAAGTCAACACTACTGTGCGGCGACATCCTACTAAGTTAAGTAAACATTACAAATGGAGTTTTCTAGTGCATGCTAATTTTGTTAATTTTATTTATTTATTTATTTATTTATTTATTTATTTATTTATTTATTTATTTATTATTACATTGTGTTATTCTAAATTGTATACACGTGCATATACACCTTTACTCACGTAATTCATAAAACCTTTAAGCTAAAACAAACCTAACGTATAAAGAGATTCAAATTGCGAATCGTATTAATTTTTTTTTAGCGTATGGCTTTTAGTGCCGGGAGTGTCCGAGGACATGTTCGGCTCGCCAGTTTTGTAGCTGCTTCGAGACGGACACCCAATGGGTGAGCTACGAGTACCGTTGGGGAGGAAAGTTGGAATGTAAGGACGAGGAGTTGGAAGGTAGCGGCTGTGGCCTACAGTTTGGGAACAACCCCGGCATTTGCCTGGAAGGAGGATGGGAAACCATAGAAGACCATCTTCAAGGTTGCCGGCGGGGGTGATTCGAACCTCCTCGCCTCCCGGATGTGAGCGACTGCCAGCAGTCATGCCGTAACGACCACGGCTAACTCACCCGGTATCGTATTAATAAAGACAAGCTACTACAACATTAGAGTAATTATATTAGTGTAAATATTTACCTCAACACAGTGATCAGGATCTGGTGATGGCCACTTGAGGGTCGAAACGCGTAATCCTAAATTGCCCCATTAATAGTGATAATTAACTATTACATGTATTTTTTTCCAGTAGTGTATTTACATATTTATACTTTGCATCCCGCCCATTCATTGGGCATATTCGTGTTGACCGACTGAAGAGTTACAAAGGACAAATATGTATTCACTTCAACTTTTCTTTCACCTGAATTGAATCCGGATTATGGACGGTCCGCATTTTTGACGTCCGGATTTTCGACGCTCTACTGTAGAAGTAGTAGCTACAAAGGAATGAAGGAAACTTGTTGTTTTACTTCAACGTTAATCTTGCGATCATGAGCCATAGGACATCCTTCTCATACGTGGAATTCAAACCTCAGGTTAACATATTTAATTTAAAAAATCTCACAAGCATTAACCAGGAATCGAACCTGTTTTCGCGTTGGTGAGAAGTTAGCAGCTCCATCACTCCATCACGCCCCCTAGAAGCTATACATTTTTGAACATTACTTTATGGATAAAAAACTAATGGAATAACAACAACATACCACAAAAATTCAGCAATTGCAAATTAATAATAATAATAATAACAATGAAGCCTCCGTGGCTTAGGCGGCAGCACGCCAGCCTCTCACCGCTGGGTCCGTGGTTCAAATCCCGGTCACTCCATGTGAGATCTGTGCTGGACAAAACGGAGGCAGACAGGTTTTTCTCCGGGTTCTCCGGTTTTCCCTGTCACAATTTCATTCCAGCAACACTCTCCACTATCATTTCATTTCATATGTCATTCATTTAATCATTGCCCCAGAGGAGTGCGTCAGGCCTCGGCAGCCGGCACAGTTCATATCCTCGCCGCTAGATGGGGGCTTCATTCATTCCATTCCTGACCTGGTCGGAGACTGGAAGCAGGCTGTGGATTTTCATTTCAATAATAACAATAGGTAAAATACCTATTTAATCACATTTATTTTTAAAGTTTGAACAACTATAGAAGATACTGTAATTATTTATGTAAGGTTGATGAATAGAAGGTGTAGGTAGTATTGTTTTCTTTCAGATGTAATAAGAAGGAACTTTATTTTTATTACCTTCTTCCTGAAAATAAATTAAATGAAGAAAATAATGGAAATATGAAGTAGGGATCCAAATCAGATACACGTAAAAATAAAATTTATATATATTAAGCAAGACAAAACAAAAATCAGTAGTCAGCAGTTGAAAACGTGTTAGCACTCAAATACCAATGAAAAGTTTGAATTAAGATAAAGAAAACTGATCAGTAATGTTAAATGAACAACTACAGTATTTGTATTGTTTGAGCGGGAGCACGACACTCTTCATGTGACCACCGCACCGTGGCAAACAACTCACTGAGCCCAATTTTGTCCTCGGGTATCCTCAAGCGCAGAATAACCACTGAGCATGGGCATCGTCATGTTCATCGGAGTTGCTGGAATCAACTGTGTGGATTTCAACGTCTGGTTTTTCTTCGCTTCATGAGCTCACTTTTAATTTACTAGGTCGCAATTTCACTGTTCTTCCGTAATTTACATTCTTCATTCTTCGGAACCTTTGCTCCTTTCGTGGAGTAGCGTTTTCTCTTTTAACCCTGACCAAAATTTCCTTCAGTGTCTGACGGTAGGGGCTGTATGTTGCCAGTTCTGCTTTTCCACCCCTGCCTTCGCAGGTTCTCCGCTGGTTGAAGGCTGTTTGTTTTCTGTCCCCTGTAGTTAGTGCAGAGACATTGGATTAAATAAACGATTTTACAATGTGACACATAAGGATATGTTTCCAAACAAGAGACAGTGTCTCACGCTATCTCTTATTATGGAACCGCAATATCTGAAATTGTGTGGCTCCTTAGACTGAAATGACTTATCACTGATACTTTTAATTCAGCTTAGGCCTATAATATTTTCGTCCTATCGGCTAAACGATAAAATAAATAAACTTTGTATAGAAACTTTCCTTCACACCTAATTGAGCCTTAGATTAAGTCACAAAGTTGCACAAAACAAAATCAATTTCTCAGAAACGCGTCACCCTCGGTATTGGTACCATGCGAAGGAGGCCGCCTCCATGGCAAATAGGTTAGCAGGCTAGGCTTTGGTTGGAAGGGTCCCGAGTTCGATTCCCAGCCGGGCTGAGGGGATTTTATCTCCTGTGGTTAATTCTCCTGGCTCGGGAACTGGATGTCTATGACGTCTTCATAAGTGAAATACAGAAAACAATGTAAACAAAACACGAAGTACAACCTAACAAGTAAAGAAAAAACCTGATATAAAACAGGGCACATTTCTTTATGAACTCAAATAAGAAGTTCAGGCTATTTTCATAAAATCCTGGTGTAAATAACCTGGTATCTCTTATTAGGAGACAGCCTCTTATTTGGGTACTTAACTTAATGATAATAATATAATAATAATAATAATAATAATAATAATAATACAAGATTACCCAAGATAACTGGACTTTCGTATACGTGTTGATTGACATCAATTATAACACATAATCCAACAAGGAAACACTGAAAATAGGGTTTGAACTGTTCCACTTTTATTAATTAATTAATTAATTAATTAATGTATTCATTCATTACTTTATTTGCTAATGGGGGTAGGCTAATTCCCCGGTGGCAAATTCATAACTTACAGAAAATTACCAACAATAATATCAAAAACACTTATTGTACACAAGTCGCGATTTGGGAACTACATCGGAGTATTTACACAAATTGTCTGACTTCTTTTACAAGTCGGATGTTTGTTTTAGACGATTGCCCTTGACCTTGAAGCTTGCGGGTGAGCCTGTACACCAGTGGCGGCCGACAGACTCTTAGGCCGGGAGGGCGATCACAGTATTTTTCCCCGCACCTCTTCATAAATTGATAGAGGACAAAAAGAGTAAAATCGAGTTACTTTTATATGCAATGAAAATATCGCGTTTTTATCATTTAGTATTACAACTATGATTTCATATGGTAACAACACTGAGAACCTGATGTGAAAATTACATATAAACGAAAACGCAAAACGTGAATCCCAGGGAGCTTGTGTTTTGGGTCTTTTTCTTTATCATAGCATTATCCTTGTGAGCTCAAAACTTGACAAATCCCAGTTTGCATGAATACACGAATTAAACAGCGATTTATCCAGTACATAATAACATAGAATACCGTATACAATATTATTCTTTTAATAACTCCAAACTCAAGCCTAAAGCGTTGGCTGTTAAAATGTGGACATTGGATTATCACTTGAATTCGGCATAGAACAAGAGTTTTTTTCTTTTAATATTCAAATTTGGAAATATACTTTAATATGCAAATTTGGAAATATACATGTGCCAGTAACAATCAATGCCAGTGTTCGAGCTGACAGATGAATTTTAGGAAAATGTACCTCCCGAGTCACATTATGTTTCATTTTCATTCATTTCTAAACTGTTGAACTGCTTTTTACTCTGATAGATCACTTAACTTTCTAGCAGAGAGTGAATTTAACTGCAAATTAAAAACGGGAATAATAATAATAATAATAATAATAATAATAATAATAATAATAATAATAATAATAATAACGTGGCAGGAGTTTAAGCGTAACATTTATTACACATTGACAGAGTTTGAGAATTCTTGCCCAACTCTTTACTTTTACAGTTTTTAGTTTGAATACAGTTATGAATGCAATGACGTAAAACATACTGGTTATGTCAGGAAATAAAAGAAAATCTTGCAACAATGTTTTTCCATAGGATATATCATTGTTGGCAATACACAAACTATGAAAGATAAGAAAATTACCAGGACAGGAGAATGTTCAAGTAAATAGACCTACCTTAATTGACTCTCTTGAAGATGAAGTCCATTCGCCGCTCTTTTTGCTCAGCAAAGTGGTTTATTACAAGCTCATTGAAGTCATTTGTGACCAATAGGTTCTTCTCAATAGAGCACATAGCTAAAGCGCACAGACGGTCTTCTTTCATTGTATTCCTACT
The DNA here is from genome assembly GCA_946902985.2 of Meconema thalassinum. NCBI lineage: Eukaryota > Metazoa > Arthropoda > Insecta > Orthoptera > Tettigoniidae > Meconema > Meconema thalassinum. The sequence goes on from OX336388.2 coordinate 1,208,130,637, forward strand.
AAAAGTTTTTATTCTTTTCAAAGTTGAAAAGCACCTTTCACTCTCTGATGTTGTCATGGGAATTGTGCATATAATTCGCAAGAGTTTTACTGTCTCAGGTAACACTGTCGCAAGATTGTTTTCACAAATGCAGGAAAGAAGTGTTAAGGCACCAGATGCATTTTCAAACTCATTTCTGCTGTATAAAACTATTAATTCCTGCCTGAGTTCAAGTGGATTTAAAGTGAATAACTTAGCGACCATTTTACATTCAGAGTCAGGAAACGACACTCTAAATTTTGAAAATAAGCTGGGCTGGAATAGCTTCGCTGCTGATAAATGCTCATTAAAACCGAAACGATCGGCAATCCCAGTTAAAATTACGTCGCACACCTCTTTTGCCACGACCCATTTGCTGCTGTCAAATCGAGCACGCTTTTCACTAGTGCCCGGGTTTGAACAACACACGCTATGCTCTGCACCCCACTGATCGAGAGAATTTCTAATATTCTGAATCGAGGACTTGAAGGTAGACACGTTCTTCAGAGCCTTTACACTGTCAATTTCCCTGTGCTGAAGTTCATTGAATAAAATATCAGCATGTGGCATAATTTTACTAAAAAGTTCGAGCCAAAAGAGAAAGTCCTGATCTTTTAAAATGTTTCTCAAACCTGTTGCTTTTCTGGTTGTCGAATAGTCATTACTGTCATCGTCCACAATCTTCTCTAGACACTCAATAAGTTCATTTTTGTAAATGAAGACAGTTCGTACGCAACGTGCCCTAAAATTCCATCTAGTGGCGGCATTTTTCGGGATCCGTTTCTTGACGATTTCATCTAGTACGGCTGTCCGTTTGGAAGATTTGGAAAAAAATGAGGAAAATCCCTCTAAATTACTAAAAAATATTTTTACCTGCTTATTTTGGATTGCACAACGCTCGATGATCAAGTTCAATTGGTGAGCATAACAATGAACAAAGTGCGCATTTTTGTACACGACCTTCATTCTTGCCTGTACACCCGTGTGTTGCCCGCTCATAACACTCGAACCATCATAACTCTGAGCTATTACTTTTTCAGGGAACGTATTCACCTTCAATTTCTCTAGTTCGGCAAATAAAGCTTGACTAATTCCATCTGCAGTATGATCTCTGGGCAGCACGAAGCTAACGAACCTTTCGTTAATTTTGCCATCCAGTTCATATCGCACAATAAAAACAAGCTGAGACAATGTAGCACAGTCAGTGGTTTCGTCAGCCTCGATCGCTAAATATTCTGTCCGAGATATTTCGTCACTGATCAACTGAAGGCACACAGAATAGATTGAATCGAGAAGCTCGTTCTGTATGGTTTTAGAAAGTCCCAGAAAAACACGACTATTTGTTTTTTCTATGTGCTCTTTCAAGGTAGAGTCTAACTCGGCCATTAAACTAACCAACCCACGAAATATTCCAGGATTGTCGGATGAATCGGTTTCATCGTGTCCTCGCAGTGCGAGCTCAAATTTTCCACAAAACTTAATGCAGTCGATCAGTTTACTGAGTATGTAACGGTTTTTAGAGACGTCCTCATTGAACTGCTTAATTTTCAGTCTATACGCACTGTCTAACTGACATCTGATGTCTACCTTACCCAGCATCGCAAACTCAATGCTATTGTTTATATGCTTTTCACTAGATTTATGTTTCTTAACTTTATCATTCAAGTGTTTCAAGTCCGTAACACCAGCTGATGTCCACACAGGATCGCCAGAATTCATAGCCAAGCATGTGAAGCAAAAGAACGCGTTTCTTATCTCACATCCGCACAGCAAGTCTGCATGATTGTACAATGTGCGATTGAATTTTCTGGTATAACCAGCTTTGCTTTTGCAAGGGTTCTGAACCTGTGAAATGACTAAATCAGGTTTCGGAGGTCCTAACCTTTTTAGTTCTAATTTACTCTCAAAAGAAAGTTTTCCGCGATTTAAAATAGCGTCCACAGAATTCATTTTGAAATGAAGAAATACTTAATCACGCTGAGTTTCAACTCTAGAGCACAGCCGTAACAAGAATTAAAAATAATTACGGTGCCGTATTATTATTATTATTATTATTATTACGGTATTATTTTTTTTATTTTATTTTTATTATTAAGCACCGATAGAGAAATCACAGAGTATCACTTTCGCCACAAGCACTTCCAAACCACAGTCGCACCGGTAATTTTAAATAAAGACACTACGTACAAAGTATAATGACTTACCAACACCGAGATTGCAACTGCTGAATATTACCACCGCTTTAAGACTTTCCAGCACGAAAGCGAAATAGCTCACTGGTGCCAACCTTCACTAACCGCAGGATGCTAACGAGAGGTCCGTGTTGCTTCATCCTTGCAATTTGAATCGAGATCCCTGGTCTCAGATGCTGCAATTTAATATAATTATATTTTTTTTGTGTTCAAAGATAAAGATAATGATACTACATCATAGATTATTGTTATTTAATTTTAATTTTTATTATATTCAACCATGGAGATTTCTTTTATTCATCCATCTACTTTATTTGCTAATGGGGTAATTCCCCGGCTGGGCGCATGCAGTAGAGGGCTGTGAGAGGAAATGCTGCTGCTGTTCACTGTTGTCAAACCTGTGTCACAGCGGGTTGGGATCAGGCGACAGTGCTTGTCTAATGGAAGTTCAGCGTGCGGAAGCTGACAGCTGAATGATAATAATGACACATCTGACAACCCTGAACGACCTACTTCTTATTGGCTTCTGATGCTAGTCACAAGTTTTCTTACTAACCAATAGTAGTAGATACTGTTGCATGACGTCTAGAGTAGCGAGGGGAGATGACGTATTTACCGGTGCTACAGAGCTGTTAAGGACTCCGCCTGGCTTCAAGACAACTGCCTGCACACCGCGCCCACAGATTACCCCTCTGGCAGCCTGAAATCGCACCAGTCTCCATACTCCCGCACGTCTCAACCCCCCTCGCCCGAGCACAATCTTAGGGCGGAAGGCCAAGAGTCCGTAACTCCATACTGACCAGTGTGCTGTGGTGTGCTGCGCGCTGACAAAGCGTGATACCACCAACACAGTCTTCCTGATTGATAGAGCTACATGTAATTTTCTTAGCATTATTAGAATTCAATTTTTGACTTAAAATATCAAGAGAAAATGTAAATTCCTTTTCGTTCTCTAGGAAGGACACCGTCCTGGAGTCCTTATGGGCCAGCCGCTACTGCTGTACACAGTATATCTCTCGCCCTCTCGCTTCATAGTTGTCATCACCGGTCTGAATTAATGGAATTCCAGACTTGAGCACGTGACGACACCATCGTTCAGACCAGTACAGTCGACGTCGAAGTATTGTGTGACGCGGAAGTACACGTTACATACTGTCCGTCCACCAGCTTAAGGTCTGTGGCAGGAATGCAATGAGTCAGCTGGAGACAGCTGGCCTCTGCGCGAACGACAATAGTGCCAACCTACTACTGACCCGTACGATTTCACAATTGGAACTAAACGAAAGTAGCAGTGAGTAACCATAGCGTAACCTGCAGCGGCACGTCCACTCAATCAACGCAGCAGGAATGTCTCTCTTCTCCACTTCAGAGACAGTAGTTACGAACAGAACGCCATTATATTTGCCAATGACTGTACTTCAGCAGAAGCGTGAGATAGATATGTCAATCATCTGACCGCATGGGATAGGTGACAACAACACAGGTAGTAACTCGCCTCCAGGCTTCCATTATAATTTTTCAGTCTTCTAAAACAAACGTCTGGACTGTAAACACATCAATATGTTTGGAGAAAGGTTCTAAGACTGTGGCAGGTAATGAGTTCCAATTATCAATACCACGATTAATGACAGAATATTTCCCATAATTTGTACGCTGTGGTCAACCATTAACCTTGAATGTTGTTGTTGTTGACCATGAACTAGGGTGTGTGTTGAATTTGTCTGATAGCTGTTGTTATTGTTGCTTCATGTATGGGCTAGGGACATCTTGGTTATCCGTCCTGAAATCATTCTGTGATAACCGTAGCTGTATTATTAGCTTTAGGGGCGGGGTGGGTACCCCGGGACTTCAATTAATGTATTATTCCGGGATATTCCTGGAGGGAGTGTGTATAGCTGTATAGCTACTGTGAATGCCGGGAATCGAAGCTCTGATCTCCGAACATGCTTCAGCTCTCGTTGTGAGTGATTTAACACGTATGACTACGCCTCGGGGTGTCTCATCTATCACAAGAGACGTGGTCTGACTTCACGAGCAAAAGGGATGGAGATACTCTATAGGTCTATAGGGTACGGCTTAAAGGTGTTCAGCCACCTTACGTGGACTCCGGATACAAAGGTCACGGGTTCGATTCCTGACTTTGCCAGCCTCGCAAGGCAAAACTGCGAAGAGATGGGTTCGAATTCCACCTCTGCTGCCCTAGTTTTGGTTTTACGTGGTTTAATCAAGATAAATGCCGAGATTGTTCCTAATTTAAGGCCACGGCCGCCTTCTTTCAAAACCTAGTCTTGGTTACAAACATACACATTACTGGTGGTTGGTTCCTCAGTTTAGGGGCTGCGACAACGCGGTCATGCAGCCCCGTGTACTTTGGGAGTGTGTAAAATCTGTCTGATAACTGGTGTTAATTGCGATGGCTGTATTAGTGTGTGTTATCTGTAATTCAGGTAAGGACTGCAGACGATTAATTTCAAGTAGTTCCTTCTTTTGCTACCAAATGCTACCGTTAACGACACCTAGACGTGAACTTGGCTACTAGATGTCATCGCGACCGGCACCTTACGCTGAACGTTGGAACTAGTAGAGCGTTAATCAAATCTAACCTACACATTTTAGCTTCACACAATTGTAGTAATTGGAAGGTTCTTCTGAGTGCCATAAATCTATGGCATGGGCCCGCCGGCTTTACTTCCCCTCCGAAAGAAGGCATACTGAGGGATTTTTAACGCTCTTAAAGAATCCAACGACTTGGCCGGGTTTGAACCCGCAATCTTGGGCAATCAAGCCCAGAATGCTACCAAATACGCCACCGAAGCCGCCGATACACATTACTACAGCCATCACAATGACACCAGTTATCATACAGATCCTACATACAGACACCCAAGTACACGGGGTTACATGACCACGATGTCACAAGGCTCCTAAATGAATCAACATTCCCGGTCTTTTGACGACACAGTTGTGGGACATAATATGTAACAGGACATCTGATGGTGCGAATAATTTCTAGAAATTCTTGTGCTGAACGACCTAGAATTTGAACTTCTCCATTGTTTAAACTCCCCCTGTGCGGTACTCGTTCTTTGCCAATACCTCGGTGGTTGAAGGTATTTAATATTAGCTGTGTGATATCATGGCTAGAGACGGGAATTTGCCTATTTGCCTATTTTATTCCTGTGTTTAGAAACGTAGGCTTTCGAGATATAAATCCGTTTTAGGTTCTTTTAGGCTAGATTTCGTTGGTTTTATTGTGCCTATAAATGCCTATTTCAAGGGTTTGTGCCTAGATGGAGTATAATTGCCTTTTTGATGCCTTTTGACTGTTTTTATTAATGCAGCCAATGGCCATGCACTTTTCTTTTCAGGACGGGTCAGGGAAGGGATATTGGAAGGAAATCGGCCGTGGACCTATTGAAAGGAACCGTCCCGGCATTTTCCTGGTGGTGAAAATGGGAAACCACGAAAACCATTTTCAGGACGGCTGAGGTGGGATTCGAACCCACGCTCTCCCAATGCCAGCGAGGCACGAGGCACGAGGTAGCGCGTTAGCGCTCTCGGCCACCGCGGCCGGTCTTTTGACTGTATTTTAAAGTGCATTATATTGCAGCTGGTGTGCTCGACAGAATTATATTTTCATTTCTCAATATGTGTTTACCCCACGAACAAGAATGGGAATTCTCGGAATTCACCAGAAATAGCGCCTGGGTTCTCGATATTAAGCCTCCAAACTTAACAACCCTTCGTTTTGTATTTCGCTTCTCTTTTTATTGAAAATTTACCCGTTAGTAGTCTATGTTTGTGAATTAACATCATAAACTGTATGCTGATTGAATTACAAAAGAACTAACTTAGTGCCATGTTTTCGAGTTTTTTCAATCTCGATATTAAGCCTCCAAAGTTAAAAACTCTTCGTTTCAGGTATCGTCCCCTTCTAAAGCTGCGTTAGGTTGGCGCTGCAACCTAACTGTGAATTAATATACAGTATATCCTGTACGCGCCTGAGTGTTGAATGGGCAGGCAGTTAAAAGCAGCCAGGAGGGATGCGATTCAGCTGGCAGTTAAAATGCCGCGGCGATCACAGTGGGTTGGTGCTGTAACCTATCTTGTGTTGAATGGACAGGCAGTTTAAAGCAGCTTGGAGGGATGCGATCTAACTGGCAGCGGGTGTAGCATGGCCTCTTACCGAGATAGATGGAAACTTGGTGGTCCCGTCTTGAACTACTGTTGCCATGCAGCCAGGAGGGATGCGATCCAGCTGGCAGTGAAAATGCCGCGGCGATCAGAGTGCGTTGGTGCTGTAACCTATCTTGTGTTGAATGGACAGGCAGTTTAAAGCAGCTTGGAGGGATGCGATCTAACTGGCAGCGGGTGTAGCATGGCCTCTTACCGAGATAGATGGAAACTTGGTGGTCCCGTCTTGAACTACTGTTGCCATGCAGCCAGGAGGGATGTGATCCAGCTGGCAGTGAAAATGCCGCGGCGATCACAGTGCGTTGGTGCTGTAACCTATCTTGTGTTGAATGGACAGGCAGTTAAAGCAGCCAGGAGGGATGTGATCCAGCTGGCAGTGAAAATGCCACGGCGATCACAGTGCGTTGGTGCTGTAACCTATCTTGTGTTGAATGGACAGGCAGTTTAAAGCAGCCAGTAGGGATGCGATCCAGCTGGGAGTGAAAATGCAGCCGCGATCAGTGCGTTGGTGCTGTAACCTATCTTGTGTTGAATGGACAGGCAGTTTAAAGCAGCCAGGAGGGATGCGATCCAGCTGGGAGTGAAAATGCAGCGGCGATCAGTGCGTTGGTGCTGTAACCTATCTTGTGTTGACTGGACAGGCAGTTTAAAGCAGCCAGGAGGGATGCGATCCAGCTGGGAGTGAAAATGCAGTGGCGATCAGTGCGTTGGTGCTGTAACCTATATTGTGTTGAATGGACAGGCAGTTTAAAGCAGCTTGGAGGGATGCGATCTAGCTGGCAGTGGGTGTAGCATGGCCTCTTACCAAGATAGATGTAAACTTGGTGGTCCCGTCTCGAGCTACTGTTGCTGTGGAGATGGCCGGTCTTGCTATTACTTCATCAGTTTATTTTCTGCTTTTATTAGCCTTTGCTTGAGTGCAAAAAGGCCGAAATCAGAAGAATGAGAAAGACTATCGAAAATTCATGTAGCCAGCCGTTACTTCTGGGTCCTAAACTATGTGTATGCAAAATGTGGCTGGGATTGGTGGAACGGTGTAGATTTGTATACGGAACAAATCCACCCACCCACATACATACATACAGACTTTCACTTTTATATATAAGATAAGTATGTTATTAAATTATAAGTTGCTTTTTGTTAATTCTTTTTATAGTAATTAAATATGTTATTAAATTAAAAGATTTTTTCATGCCTATTTTGTTGCCTATTTTACACGTTAGTGCCTATTTACATGCCTATTTTGACTATTTTAAGAGCCTATATGCCTGCCTATTTTAACTGTTTTTAGTGCCTATAATTCTCGTCTCTAATCATGGCTATTAAACACCGGCTCCCGCGAGAAATCACAAGTTAGGCACCATTGGTCTTGGATAAATGACCGTTTCAGAAGGATGGGGAGGAAAGGAACTAAACACTCTGTGCACCGTGTGCGAGGCTTGATATCGTACTAGTGGCGCCACACTGCGCTGAGTTGCGAAACAAGGAAAAGGAGGCAGGGGGTAGTCAAAGCGGCGCCAGTCGTTTGAAGCCATGTGCGGAGTCAAATTTTAATTGTGCCTTTTTACTTGTTAGGTACCGACAGCAGTGGCTACGCTGGCTAAAGCGCAGTGTTTAGGGCATGGGGCCAAGCTCTCTGCTGACTTGGTAGACGCATGGGTTCGAGCCCCACCGTCGGCCGTCCTTGAAATGGTTTTCCGTGGTTTCCCATTTTCAACACCAGGCAAATGCTGGGACGGTACCTCATGATAGGCCACGGCCGCTTCCTTCCACATCCTTACCCAATTTCATTCATCTTCATCCATACCATCTCTCATCCCGACGCGCAGGTCGCCCACGGGCGTCGACTAGATAGACCTGCACTCGGTCTCTTAGGAGACCACACGACAAAAAAAAAAAAACTTGTTAGATACCCGGCTTGGGCGACTTAACTGTTGATAATGGTAGAAATCTCGACATAAGTGGGCATGCTTATAAAGTACGGGAACTGAAGCGAGAATATGAGTACTTTCTGAAGGCAAAGTAATTAGGCCAACGCCTGTTTCGCTTCCGCCTGACCTAGTATCATTAAACTAGGTGCTTCCATACATTTTTAATATTGTGATATTTTACAGGTTTATTAAATTACTTACATATTATATTTACTATTATATTTCACAGAAATACACTGATTGAGCGAAATCTTTTCGCTGCCCTTTGCTTGTACTTGCAAGCGTATTGCTGCGGTGATTAGCCTTAAGCTATATTATGCGTGAGAAATGCTTTCCAGACCTTAGAGATGGGGAATAGTCGGATTTTGAAAGGAATGTGTATATTAACAGTACCAAAGTGCTTCACATTTCCATTACAACTTAGGAAGAGGACGAGTCCCAAAACCGAAAATGTAAAATATCGGCGAGTAGCAAGGTTCATCGCATCGAAACCAGGAAGGAAAGCTTTCATAGTTTAGCTTCTTCTCTGATAACTGACTCTAACCTCGATGGCGTTGCAGTGCACGATGTTACACATGGAAAAGAAATGGAGGCTATAATTACCACATAACGCCATGTAAATTCGGAAGTCTGTACTGTGCCCAACTCTAGGAATGGGTATTCCAAGATTCAGAAGAAGAAGGAAGATTGTAGTTTTACGTGACCGTGAATCTTGTGATTATGAGCCACGGGACCTCCTTTTTACGTGGAATCCGAACCACAGGACATGGCATTTCACTTCGAAAATCTCACATGCATTGACCGGGAATCGAACCCGGACCGCCTTGGAGTTCCAAGATTCAGACACCTAGATATCAAGGGAAAGGCTGTAGCCGCTTTTGAAAGTTCAGATATTTGAATATCGCGCTACATTGCTTCGAGAAGGAATTGGAAGGAATTTACCGATACTTGGATGTCAAGTGACGTAGCGAGTAATAGCAGAGGTCAAGGCTATTTATTGATTAAATAGTTAACCATGGAGCAGAGACTTGAGACTGGGATCAGATTACTGGCATGGCCAAATGAAAGAGAATGCAATTAGTATCAAGTAAATCGGACCAGGGATACCAGAGATATGAGGATTTCTAGATTACAACGTGATGACGCGTGACCCTGGCAGTTTTGAATAAAAGCCGGCTGGAGCAAGCATCGATAGCTCATTTTCAACACAAGCCCTTGCCTAGCAAGGTGCATCTACGCTGAGCCAAGGCACATGGTTGCCGGATCTACGCAGAAGTTCTTTTCAAAGTCGTGATAGTCGCGAAAGTGCTGCGCTACGAGGTGGAACTTAGTAAGTTTACGGCGAGGAGAATCACTGAGGTGATTGATTTTTCTACAGACATTAGTGGAAATATTTTTATTTTCACATGGACATATGCTAGACTTTGTCTAGAATTAGTATTTTGTCACAGTCCAGTAATAACATAATACTTGGATGATTAAATCCATTTCAGTCAGTTTTCATTTTTGTAACTAGTTAACCACTTCGATCTGTCAGTACACTGAAGACTAGTCTATAACGGTGGCGTTCATTAGTCTACGCAAGGGAAACTACAAGTTGCTTAGCGCATGGTAGATGGTGATATAATAAACCATGCCCAGGGAACGATCTTCAGAACAGCCGTTGATTGGTTAGACTGTCAGTGTTTTTCTTGTACTGATAAGATTACCGTGAGTTATGTTACAACTGACATATCTAAGAATAGATCACTTAGATCTGACCCTATTTAAACAAACTGTTATGGCTTTGATAGAAGCCCATATTAAAATGAATCAACAGTTAATTCAAACGTCAAGAGATACTACCACTATGTCTTACTAGACGGATTGTGGGTATATAATGGCGGCCGATACAAGGATTGTACATGCTTGTCCAATAGGGCATGTCTATGGATAAATCTGGTACAGACCAGGTTTACTACGCTTCAAGACCATCAAGAAATGTAAGCCACATTTGAATTAAATTATGCCTAGCTAATTGGAACAAAATATTTTTCTGCAGATGACCAACACATTTTTTTCTTCGTATTTAAATCTTGCAATGATTTACGCAAGACTTGTTAGAGTTATTCTGAGTATTTTCAGCACTCAGAACAGTTTAGGATCGATGACCGAGCATTTCGAGCATTTATTTGAATATTTCATATTTTTGGGAAACCACGGAAAACAACCGATGTAACTGTAAAAGTTAAATTTATTTTTGTTGAGGAATGGATATTTTTTCCATATTCGAAGGTTCGAACATGTGGATTCTCACATAATGAGATGATAATTAAACATATTTAAAATAATATAACGAATAATAATAATAATAATCCACTAATAATAATAATAATAAATTTTATAATTTTCTAAATAATTCTTGGATATTATATTTTATAATAATCATATGTATTGAGAGAGAGCCTATGAAGTAGTTTAATCATTTCTAGTTTGGAACAGGAGATTTTCCGAAGGAAAGTGGTTAGCGCAAGCCCGCATTCAACCAACATTTCAGTTCTGGTTGAACAGTTGATATTTGCAATGAGCAAAGTATATTTTTCAGATAACACGGAGAGGCATGAAACGGGAAGCAATTGATATTTGTATCAAATAGGATATTTTTGTATTTATATAAAATCATGACGTAAATACACTCGAAAGTGAAATAAAGATTTTCATAAGTATGGTAAATTCACGGGTTGAACTGAATGGTAAAATGAAATAAACTTGTAAGTTTATTAATCTTCCAGTGTTGATAACAAGCAGAGGCTTGATTTATTGTATAAATTTTGGGAAGATAATTTATGTGTGGAGTAGTTCAAATGCCATTCCCAGGTGCGCATGTTTAAGTCGCAGGAATGAAGAGGTTTTTTCGAGCATCAATCAAATAGCAGGTTCGATGGCTCAGGTTTATAGGAGTATTGGAACTACACATTTCGTCGTATGAATGACCCGAAGGTTATTTCTTTAAAACCATCAGTTCTTATTTCAACCTTGTTTACGAATTCCATTTAGACTTTGATTTTGCTAGAACCCGGATTTGTCATGATAGTAGTTTAATCTTCTTCAGAGGAAGACCTTTGCCGTTGTTGTTGTAATATTGTGTTCTTACACAAATAATAGAATGGGCCACTGCCAATTAAAAATAATTCTTTAACCACGAATAATTTGAAGGATGTTTTCAATCCTAGTGCCATGAACTAAATGAATTCATTATGAAACTACAATTCTAATTTCCGCATTCTGTCGAAGAATTGCAAGTTGTGAAAGTTGCTAAAAATGGCCATGAATATAAATATTCCTATAATAATGATTCCAAGTGGAAAATTGAATAATTGAATGGTTCAACCATTTATTGATCAAGTTGATGATTCAGAAATCATATATTTTGTTAGGAACTTGAAGTTCATAATCGAGTCACTTCTCGAATGTTTAATGTCAGAAGAACAATTAATTGTTGTTGTGTTTCGCACAGTTCTTCGATGCTATGCTCAAGGTCAAATACTTTTCAGATGTTATTAATATATGTAAATAATTTGTGTTGCTTCAATGATGATAATTTTTTTCGACAATATGTATTTTTGAAACTGGAAAAATAAGTGAAAGTTAAAAATTCTATGAACATTTATTCTACGAGTGTTAATATTATGTAAAAATGCAAACAATGAACTACGACATTTCCAGTAGAGACAATTAAATTTGAACTGGAATTAATTATAAATAATTTTGGAACACAGTCTACAGGACTAACATTCAGACTTGTGTTACCAAAAAAAAAATTGTCAAATGTGTTTGGAAAATTTCTGTATATTGTGTAAATAGGAGTGTGGGTCGCCACACGTGAGTGATGCTACTTTGAGCATCTTTGCAGTCAATTTTAACTTCAAAATAAACTGAGATAATTTTACAGGATGTGTTACTCCCAATTGAATCTCCTTCTATCCTTATTGTTGCATTGAGCCAAGAATCAGCAAAGCATTTTTTTAATTTGATGTCGTTTTTGCGATTTGCTTTAACCCATCTGGCGCTCCGGGATATTTTGACTCTCGTGCTGACTGATTATTGGTAAAATGCATATGTGGTCGTGCGGACTCCGGTCTAAACGGGCACAGTACTTGTCAAACCAACTTAAAATCTCGACAATATTTTGTTTCAAAACATTAAATGGGCGTTAAAGCGAATAATGAAATATATATATCAACTTGGTTAGACTGATGCCGAGAGGGCCTTTCGTTAGCAAGAATCGGGCTGAGGCGCGTCCTCATAACCGAGCATACTAACTGGCCATCTTGTATCCAAGAGTCAGTCTTATTGTAACCAATAGTAGCTGCTCTATCTGAGACAATTACTGATGAATCGGGATTACTTCTTCAGTGTAATGTAAGGAACAGCCTACTGTTGCCGGTATTGGCTAAAGCACAAAAATACAATATCATTTCATAAGAAATAAGGCGATTTTCTAGGCATTATATTCATTTCTAGAGGACCCCAGAATCCTTTTACATGAATTCATGATTTGAACTAGAAGCTCAAAATTTCTAGCAACAACATTGTTGAGGTGTTAAAAACCTGTGATGTTTAAGCAAACAGAAAATACCTCTGCCGATGATTTCTCGCGGTGAGGTAACACCATTTCACCGACAAAACACTTCACATGAATCAGAGTGCATAAAAAATCTGATCTAGCGTCGAATGATCAACTGCCAGACGCTAGATACACAGCTATCCGCAATATTCGAGTGGTGTCTCTTACGACATCGAGATAAGCACGGGTGGACATCCCTGAATAGGAAGGGGTTTACAGTTTATGTCCAGTGCTATTATTTATTACTAGCGGATCTGTGCGAGAAATCTCGCATGTTCATAAAACACACTTTCCCCAATAGGTTTATAATGAGAGACTTAAGGAGAAAGTTTGTTATGTTTTTATTTTAACCAAATGATTATAGAACACTATTTACATTTCAGTTAGAATCCCAAGTTCTACGTTCCCTAACTTACGAAGGCAATGACTGAAAATTGGATCATGATAACACTCACCGGTTATTCGATATTTATGAAATTGTTCGATTTGAGTACTCATTCCTTTGATTTACTGTTTCTGAAATCCATGCAAAATGATAAGGAAATACCTCAGAATGTTAAAATGACATGAAACAGGCGTCACAGCGGCCAAAATGTGAAGTGGACAGCAATTATGGAGCGTATTTTCCGACAGCAACGGTATCTGCAAATCGCACACTTCGTGCATTCTTTTAAAACACATTTTTTTAAAGAAATTATAGATATTTATGAAATTAGAGTGCAATTCGTCACTGCTAATGTCTATTCTCTTTCATTTGAATGCTCATTTGTCACGATCGGTCACTTGTGAGCACCTCAGGAGGGATCTATACTACTGAAATAATATATATGATTATTATTAGTGTCATATGCATTGCTGGTACATCACAACATAACTATATTGGCTTCAGGGAACCAACGCATAGTTAATGAAACAGCCTGTCCTAAGCTGGAAAATCGAAATCGCTACCCATGAACTTCCAGACGATTCGGGTTGTTGAGAGAACTACTGCCTTCTGCATTAACTTGTACGATTGAGTATCCAGATCCAGTTCTTTAAGGCTTTGGAACAAGGTACTTGGGATCACGCCCGTACTTGAGACAATGATTGGTGCAGTCTTTACCCGTTCTACATGACATGCCCCTTGATAGGGTCGACCAATTCACTATATTTCTGATTATGATTATTAGTTTTACATCGTTATGCCCATCTGTGGACAGCGATAAAACGTATTAGCTAATGATATTTTTTCCCTCTCCGAAAAGCTCTTCATCTGGGCACTGAAAATCCTTCACCGTTCTTCAGTCCATGATTTCTTGGCCCTGGTAGTAATTTTCCCATAGATTCTTAAATAATGTTCTCAACTGGAGTCGATCTTGTGTAATTTCCTCTGTAATGCCAGTTTCATGAAGATCGTTTTCTATTTCTCTAAGCCGGTTGTTCTTGACTTCATTATTATTAATAATAATCTTACCTTCAAATGTGAGAGGTGTCTTAGATTGGCTTAGACCAGGGGTCTCCAAACTTTCCAGCCTTAGGGCCATACTGATTACTCCAGTAAGTTCCGAGGGCCAAAACCATATTATCATTGTTGCCGGTGGTAAAAAGTGAAATAGTCCACTGATGAAAAAAAAAAGTCCGAAAAAGTACGCAACGTTGAAAAAAGGCTGCAAATCGGACTAAAGTCCGCAAAACGGCGCATATTATTAATTTTCCTGTCATTATCTGTAATTTCTAGATTAGTCGTAGAGTACGAGCCATGAGGAGTAACGTGACACGACATCTGGTGGACACAAGCGGAAATAGGTAGTACCTTCTATCGCTAACAGATGGTGCTAATAGCACGTACAGAGTAATCTCGTTGGTTCGAGAGAGTTCTGGTGTCTTCCACTCACTTCTAGATGGCAGTAATTGGAATATATAAGAAGGCTAGTTGCGCAACCACAAGTCAGTTCCTATGTCACTGTTGTGAAATAAAATAGTTCGTACCTCCTTAAAACGTGTTTGTGCGTGTTTAAGTTTAAGACATCTTTGTAACAGTATTTTGATTTGAATTGTTGCTTTTGTGTGTGATTTAGTAGTATGGAAAAGAAGCGAAAAATTGATAGTGAATGCAGAAAATTCAAAGATGAGTGGAACAATCAGTATTTCGTAATTGAGTCCAGTAACAAGGCGCTATGTTTGATTTGCAATGAAAGCATAGCCGTTCTCAAGGAATATAACATTACACGTCATTATAAAACAAAACATTTTCAAAATTACCCAAAATATACAGGAAGTTTGCGGACAGAAAAATTCGAAGCTATGAAGCGCGGATTGAAATCGCAGCAATCTTCATTTACAAAACTCAAAACCGAACAAGAGGCTGCAACTCGTGCCAGCTTTCGTGTGGCTCTTGAAATTGCAAAGCGTGGAAAACCATTCACCGATGGAGAAATGATCAAAGAATGCATAATTGCAGCAGCCGAAGAAATGTGCCCTGAAAAGGTAAATTTATTAAAAACTGTCAGTATGTCAGCAAACACTGTGGCTCGAAGGGTAGAAAACATCGATGAAAATATATCCTCTCAACTGTTCGACAAAAATGGAGATGTTGAGTGGTTTTCTTTGGCCTTGGATGAGTCAACGGATGTGTCAGATACTGCTCAGGTCTTGATTTATATTCGAGGAGTAGATAAAAGCTATGAAGTGCATGAAGAACTTCTTGATATGTATAGTATTCATGGCACAACTACTGGTACAGATATTTTTAAAGGAGTTGAAATGGCCAATAATCAAAAGAACCTTCGATGGAAAAACTTGAAATGTATTACAACTGATGGAGGCAAAAACATGAGTGGGAAAGATAAAGGAGTGGTCGCTCTTGTGTCAAAGGCTGTAGAAAATGACGGTGGTTCAAAACCATTAGTCTTACATTGTATCATTCATCAACAGTCTTTGTGCGGAAAATGTTTGGATATGTCTGAAGTTCTGAAACCAGTCATATCAACTGTTAATTTTATGAGATCTTTTGGGCTGAATCACCGACAATTCCGACAATTTATTGAAGAGATTGGAGAAAATGACTTACCTTATCATACGGCCGTACGTTGGGTTAGTTGTGGGAAAGTCCTTCAGCGCTCTTTTGAACTTCGAGCAGTGATCGAAATTTTTTTGAATGAAAAGCATCGCCCTCTTACTGAATTACAAAACAACGCATGGCTGTGGAAGTTAGCATTCTATGTTGATTTGACAAAACATGTGAACGAACTGAATTTGAGATTGCAAGGAGAAAACCAGCATCTTCCTGATTTATACACTAATATCAAATCATTCCGGAAGAAATTGATACTGTTTCAATCACAACTACGAAGTAAATGTTTTTCACATTTTAAAACATGTGAAATATTCAGCCACACCACTGAGACTGAGTTTCCTATCGATTTTGCAATCGAAACTTTGAGTGCTTTGAAAATAAATTTTGATACTCGTTTCTCGGACTTCGATGCCTTTGCGAATCAAAAGATTTTTCAGGATCCTTTTGATACTGACATTGAAACCCTAGCCCCGGAACTTCAAATGGAAATGATTGAACTACAGTGCAGTGTTATAATTAAGAACAAATATCAAAACTCATCTTTGTTGGAATTTTATAAGAGTCTTCCACTGACACAATTTGATAATTTGCATAAATTTGCTCGTGGGCTGTTTTCTGTTTTTGGTACTACTTATTTGTGTGAGAAGACCTTCTCCAAAATGAAGTACACAAAAAATGTTTACAGATCTAAATTAAGTGATGAGCATCTTAAATCTCTTTTAATAATTGGTACAAGTAAAATTAGTCCACAACTACAAACTATTGTCAGTGGAAAATCTCAATTACATAAATCTCATTAGTATTTCATATGTCTGCATGTTATACATGTCTTTACTCATTACAATTCTGTGTTTCTTTATCTAACTTATCACAAAAACAATAACAATAAGCCTACAACAATGTTATGAGTAGTTAGCCCATGACCATATCAATGTAGATGTCATATTAATAATTATTCAACATAAAATTATAATACTTCAGTAAACTAAATTTAATTTGCTATAAAAAAAATATGTTCTCTAAAAGGAGTTTTCAAGTATGCTAGCTCTCCGAGGGCCGGATGTGGCCCTCGGGCCGTAGTTTGGAGACCCCTGGCTTAGACTAATCTTTAAACCCATAATCAATTTGGATGAGATGGCTTTATGTAAGCGTATTACCCCAGGGGGTCAACCCCCATCGTATCTAACAGTATGGTGCTAAGTGGTCATTCGGTCTCTGGGTGACCACATCGTAAAGTTAAGATATTGGGTAAAGGTTTGGGTGAGTCAGAGCATCCAGAGGATCACACATGCAAAATTAAATTCAAACATTTAAATTATATCGCAACGTTAAATATTCAGTCTCTGATGAAACTTGGAAAGCTTAAAACTATAACAAATTTTCTAGACAAAAAGAACATCATGATTACAGCATTGCAAGAAACTCGCTATGTGGATAATGAACCATTCGAATCAAATGGATATAGGATCTATAAGAGCAAATCAACTAGTAGGATATTAAAAGGAGCACCGATTTTTGGCAGTGGGTTCGTTGTATCGACTAAAATAATTGATTCAATAGTGAGTTTTGATCCAATTGATGAAAATACATCGTCCTTAACATTTAAGTCCACAAATAAAGCTTACGCTATTTTAAATGTTCATGCTCCTACGAATGATAAAAACCAAAAGAAAACTAGGCAGATTGTGGATAAATACTGGAAAAAAATAGATAACTACTTGAGCAAAATACCACCAAAACATACTATTATTTTATTGGGGGATTTTAAGGCTCAAATTGGAAAAGAAATATAAGAGAATAGTGGGATTGCATTCAGCTCATATGCATACTACTAAAATTGGGGAAAGATTGATCGAACGTTGTAATAATCACAACTTAGTTGTAAAATCCGCGTCCTTTGTGAGGAATCCCAAGAAATTAATGACATGGGTGTCACCGAATCCTTTGTGTGGTGAAAAACAACTTGACCACATAGCAATAAGTCGAAAGTCATCGAATGAAATAATGAATATCAGAGTTATAAAGTCTGAAAATATTGAATCTGATCATTATATTTCTGTTGTTAAATTTCGGATTACACCTAATGGACGAAAATATGCTCGACAAGTTAGAATCCCACAATATGATGTTAATAAATTAGATGGTAATAAATTAAAGGCAGAATTTCAAACCAAAGACGTTCATACTTAGGTTGATATAAAAAATGGCATATTAAATGCAGCTAAGACAACGGCACCATTAACTAAGCGGAAAAAACAGACTTGGTGGAATTAACAAAGTGATAAGCTTCTACAAGAAAGACAGAATGCTTGGGAAAAATGGAATGCAAATAAGAGTCGGGAGAATAGAGATAAGCTAGTAGAAAGGCGAAGAGAGGCTACTAAAAAGTTTAAAAAGGAAAGAAAGTTGTTTATTTTGAATGAACTACATCAAATTAATGTAGACATTCAGAAAAATAAGATGAGAAACTTCTGCCAATTATTTAAGAAACAATTGACCAAATGTACTCCTCCAACCTTACAACTAGTCAATCCAAGAATAAAGCAAATTGCTCACTCTAAGCAGGAAAATTGCAATATAATGGCAGTTTTTTTGAAGATTTACATAACAGTCATAACCCGGAATTAACATTTACATTTAGTAATGATTATATGCAAAAATGATGACTCTACAGCCCCAGATTTAAATGAAATTAAAGAAATTATATGCTCTTTGAAGAATAATAAAGCAGCAGGTGAAGATGGAATTAAAGCAGAATTGTGGAAAGTTCTCGATGGTGATATTATCAATAAACTTTAAGATATGTTAGATACAATCTAGGATAGTGAAGGAATTCCAGAAGATTGGAAGTCAGCCATCATACACCCTATACATAAGAAAGGTCCAAAAACTAATCGAAATAACTATAGGGGCATTTCACTTGTGCCGGTGACTTATAAAATACTCTCGAAAGCACTACTCAGCCGTTCATAACAACAATTAGATCCGCAAATAGGAGAATATCAAGGTGGTTTTCAGAAAAACAGATCATGCATTGACAGATCTGGAATCTCAAAACTATTCTACAAATGAAGCAACTGAGAAACAAGGCAACAACTATTACTTTTATTGACTTCAATAAATAGACAATCCCTCGTCAATGTTTTAAAAGAATTCGGCTTAGATTCAAAAACCACAAAGATTATACAAGATACATTAAAGTATACCTCATCTAAAGTTAGATTCAATGGAGAATTCTCTAGAACTTTTCAAATTAAGACAGGTGTTAGACAGGGAGATGGGTTGTCGCCTTTGCTTTTTAATTGTGCTCTGGAGAAGGTGATTAGAGAATGGAGAAAATCAGACACGAAAGCTATAAATTTGGGAGGTAAAAAAGATAATATCCATTTAGATTGCTTGGCTTTCGCGGATGACATTGCTCTGATCACGGACACACCAGAAAATGCAAAGATCCAAGTAGAAAACTTAATGGAGCAAGCAGAAAAAATAGGTTTACAAATCTCCTTCCCCAAGACAGAATTTAAAACGAATGTTCAAGATTGTCCTGATGTACTATTCATAAACCAAAACAAAATACACAAAGTTAACTCATTTAAGTATTTAGGTGAATGGATAACTATCAATAACAATGTAAAAAATAGCTTATAGGGGTCCGAGCAAAGAAAATGAACGTTGCATTTCAGATCACCAGAAATGTATACAAGAAGAAGGCATTATCATGGGACACTAAAATTAAACATTACAATTCTGTGATGAGACCTGAAGCATTCTTTGGAGATGAAACATTCAAGTTAATGTGGAAAGGTGTAATAAACAAAATCATGCTCATGGAAAGAAGATTGGTTCGATGCATCCTTGGCCCAAGGAAAACAGAAACAGACTATAACAGACCACGACCTAATACACCCAAGTGGAGAACATAATTCACGCCATGCGCAAACGACGGATGTAATTTTTGGGCATTTAAATAGAATGAATAATGATAGGCTAACAAAACAAATTTTTTAAAGTTCAACCAGCGTGGTTTACACAGACATTAAAGGATCTTAAGGAAGCTGACATTGACATTACAGATACATATAACAGGAATTTATTGCGGGACAAAATTCAAAAAGTGATCTTCAGGGAGGAACAAGAAAGACAACGAAAGCAGCCACGGCACATTGAACAGCTCCGAAAGCAGAGATCAGAGAGGATGAAGCGATTGTGGGCAGAGAAAAAAAAGACATGTGGAAAGATTTGAAGTATTGATTTTACGTGCTCTGTAATAGAGCTATTCGATTAAATAATAATAATAATAATAATAATAATAATAATAATAATAATAATAATAATAATAATATTTATGTTCGACGATGTCGAAATGTAAATATTATATGTCAGAAAACTGTATCATAATGAGGGTCAATATAACACTATTTTTAGCCTATTTTCAATTTTGAAAAAAAAAAAAAAAAAAAAGGCCTATGAGATCACCTTTTGTCCGTGTGTGTGTGTGTGTGTGTGTGTGTGCGCGCGTGTGTGTGTGTGTGTGTGTGAGGAGTGTGTGTGTATGTGTGTCCCCCTAATAACTTTTAAACGGCTGGAGCGATTTCAATGAAACTCGGTAAGTTCATAGCACTATTCCGGGTGACCTCGACCGTGCCCTTCAAATTTTGTTACGTCTCACCAATCCAACATGGCGGCTGTGCGAAATATGTCAGCAGCATTCAATATCTCTGAACTATTCCCGATATCACCCTGGGATTTATTACGGTGATAAAGGGAACTACTAGAAGTTCACCTATGTGACCTTTGAAAAACTGGTAACTACAAAACCGACATGGCGGCCACGTGAATTTGCGACTTTTAAATAGACGATACTCCCGATTCAACCAACCAAACGCATTAAAACTTGGTAGAGTATATGTTTATACACATTGTAATGCACCGACATCTAACTTCGTTCAATTGTTTACATAACCACAAGATGGCGGATGTGCGAAATATTTCACCGGCATTCTATATCTCTGAAACTATTAGCGGTATAATCCTGAAACTTTGTACGGAGATAAAGGGCACTACTGGAAGTTCATCTATAAGACTTTCAAAACCCGGTTAGCTACAAAACGAACATGGAGGCCAAACGAATTTGAATAATTTAAATAGACCTTTCTCGCGATTTAGTGTTCCAAACGCAATGAAATCTGGTAGAGGAAATGTTTATACACATTGTAATGCATTGGTATCTAATTTAGTTCAATTGTTTACATAACCTCCAGATGGCGGTTGTGCGAATTTTAAAATTAAGTTTTTATTTCTTGTGTCGTAATCATGCGATCGAAGTGGAAGTTAGAATAATGAACCTACGCAATAATTTTCCTTTAATGGTACATGACTCTATGGCCTATACATTTAACAATCCAACATGGCGACCATCCGAAATATTTAGATGGCTCTGAATATCTACGAATCTATTATAGCAAGCAAACGGAATTTTTTTATGTTCATAGGGGCTATGAACTTAAGTGCACCTATAGGACTTAAAATAACCTGGTGATCACAAAACCAACATGGCGGCGACGCGAACTATACATATTCACATGGATGTTTCTCGCAATATAACCATACAAGTGCAGTAAAACTTGGAACAGTAAATCCTTATACGAATGTTAATCCACTGGCATCTAATTTATTTCAATTGTTTCCATAACCACAAGATGGCAGCTGTGCGAAATTTTAAAATCTCCTTGTTACTTCTTGTGTCCTAATCATGCGATGGAAGTTTGAATGCTACACGTACACAATAATCTTCATGTAACAGTACATAACTCTAGGACCTACATATATACAATCCAACATGGCGACCATCCGAAATATTAAGTTGATTCTCAATATCTACGAATCTATTACAGCAATCAAACTGAAATTTTGTATGTTGATAGTGGCAGTTAACATAAGTAGGATAAATGAAAATAGGCTGTATAGTTCTTCACGGAACTACTTGTTCATTATGAAACAGTTTCTCCCACCAATCAGAGCTCAAGAAACAGTTGTGTTACCAATAAGGTAAGGATAGCATCGCATCTGCGCTGACTTCCAAGGCCTCCTATTTTATATTTCACTGCGTGGCTAGTGTCATAGTAGGGTATTTGAGGAGGCCATGGTCAAATGCTAGGTATTCTCTGCGTCCCATGCGCTCTGTTCAGTACATAAAACTGGCGAATCTCGACAGATAAGCTATTTATGAATTTTATGTTTGAACATAAAATGGTTATAATTATCGTCGAACATAAACAGTGGTATGCAACTCGCCTATAATGGTAATTAAGGCACTCTTATGCAAATTATAAAACTCGCTTTGCTTGTTTTACAAACACACTCGTGTCTTAATTATTGCCATTATAGGCCCGTTGTATAATGTACTATACTATTACTAGTATTATTGAATTATGTTTAACAGCACACATTAATTCAGTTACACCATAATGTAACGGAACCCATTATGTACAAAAAATAAGACTAATAGGTACTCAAGAAAGCCACGAAGATATAACAGTGTAACGACCATTTCAGCTACAACCGTGGATGGGCGTCCCAGTTCGTCCCGCTACACGAGATGTATTCACCGGTAAGAGATCTCCATAAAATACAATAGAACTACGAATAAACTGTGGATTATATCTTTCTGTGATGCCCAACACTGCTAATATGTGTATCTTCAGTGAGTTAAGGTGGCGCCTCTGCGTGGGTGGATGTGGGTGTGTGAGTTATTCTCAGCATTTAGTATCGACCTTACCAGCAACAATTCTGTGCACATTTAACCTGCATTTTCCATTTTCGTTTCCATCTACCACAGCGAAACAGATAACTGCAATAACTTAAGACTAGAGGCACATCCTGTTTACATGCATGTGTCCCAATCAAGCAGCCATACTTGCTACCTAAACACTTTCTCCTTCCAGGAGAAGGGATGATTTACTTGACAGATATTTTATGCTTATAACTGTTTCACTAAAACTCCAAGCGATGAAATTTCATCCCCGAGCCCCTTTGTCAGTCGTCCTCGAAATGATTTTCCAGGCAAATGCTGGGACGGTACCTTATAATTGGCCACAGTCACTTTCTTCCAACTCCTTACCCAGTTTTATTCATTTCATAACTCATTGACATTGGCGTCAGGACGGGACTCTGGCCGTGGAAATCAGCTTCTACATAGAAATTATTCGCATCGTATCCCTGATACGGCAATAGTAACAAACATATCAACTATATAGATACAGTATAAAGAGTAGAACTTAGACAATTACATGGCTCCGTTCTTGATTGTTAATGCCATTATACACATTAATTCTGGCTTTCAGTAGTTTTAATTAGTGTGCATTCGGTGTGTCTGTTTGTTTCTGTGAAACCTTTATTTTTATTTTTATAATATTGTTTCCGTTCAGATCGTGACACTGAACTAATTAACCCGCAACCCAACATACTGACAAGCAGTGCGGGCTGCATTACCGAGTACATTCAAGAGGCTAACAGTTTCGACGACTGAAGGATATACAGTAGCATGAAAGCTTGTTGCTTCATTTTGGGGGCTTGACATCGTGGGCATTTTAGCCCCAGATACTTTGGTTATGTATAGAACTTGTCTGATAACTCAAGTTTTGTGGTGTCTGTAGGAGTGTGTATATCTGTAATTGAGTCTGGAATTGAGAAGGTGGCGGCCGTGATCTCATCTAGGAACCATCCTGGCATTTGCCTGGAGAAGAAGTGGAAAACCTCTTCCAGGATGGGTGAGGTGGGAATCAAGTCCATCTCCTCACAGATTTTTCTCAAAAAGCGGTGTACCCCATTCCCATCCTAAAACCATAATAACATTTCTTGGCAGAACAGGGTATCAAATCCAGGACATTTGGGATCTTAGTCTCAATAAGTAATCACATATCAAAGAAAGCAGTACCGTGGAAACCATGCTGGGATGGTCCATGAGTGTATCAACCACTAGTCCAAGAATTGTTTTCTTATTTGTTCATGGTTCGTTTAACTATCTACAGTATTGTTCTCTGACCTTTATTAGAGTCTTAATCACCGATATTGAAAGCTATAATTTAGCACATAACTTATGATTTAGATTGTGGCTTTCACGGCCCGAAATACTGTTAAAATTATTCATGCATTTGGGATATTGCCGTGTGGAAATAAAAATAATAAAAAAGTATATTTTCACACGGCAATATCCCAAATGCATGAATAATTTTAATAACTTATTATTTATAAACTACTTATTTTAACGTAAAGTCAAATTTATTTAATTGAAACCCGTACCGGCTTCGGGCACATTGTGCCCTTCTTCAGCTGGTATATGATGAGCAGTGCTATATCTAAAGTTCACATAGTAATTTTTTTCAAAAAACAAGATCTGTTACCATTTTTTAAAAATTAGGCATATAATATTTTGTCTTAAAAGCAGCGGAGAAATGAGGAATGGGTATGCGAAAATATGTATCCTACTGTTTGTTGAAACAGTTAGGTTGTAAAAATTCTTTATGAGTATTCTATTAGCTAGGTATAGTAAAGAAAAACATTGGAATATGTTTTACAACACAAACTTTTTATGCTTAATTTACAAATTTACAAATTTTTATTTTATCTGGTGTTTAGGAAAATGTTACTATGTTAACTTTAGATATAGTACTACTCATCATATACCAGCTGAAGAAGGGCACAATGTCACCGAACCCGTACGGTTTTCAATTAAATATATATTGACAATGGACAAATATATAAGGTTATGTTCGCAATATGCACATCAATCCAGCAGTTACTAGTATAGCCTAAGCTGTTATGATTACCTGATTCATCGCATTCATACTCGCGATTAAATAGCGTACGCTTCTATGCGTCCGCCTTGAAGTAGCTGTCGATCCCCAACTTTTATATTACTTACAATTAATTTATATGTATGTTTTTATACTTGTTTTATTGTAGATAGATTATAATTTTGTATGGCCGAGTGCTGGGCGGCGGAAAATAACCTGACACCCTAAGGGAACCAACGGCTTTGGGCGGACGAGCTACCTTAGGAGGGTGGTGGCCCTTAGTGAAGGAAATGTCACTAAAATCCATCAAAGGAGATGGGTCAGCAACGTCTCCTGAAGGAGATACCAGGCGGAAGAACATAAGTCAACGATTGGTATCACCAACGCGGCAGGCAGAAGATCCTGTAAGTGTGGGACAATGGCTGGCGAAAATTATCCCGAGATGAGCTATTGCTGGTGAGGAAGGCAAGGGGAAACCACCTCACTTAATTTCCCAAGAAAATGTCATGAGATGTACATGTCAAAGATAACGGTAGCTGGCAACTCCGGAAATCGGCACCAACCGGTAGTCGGGCCCGGCAGGGGAGGATGCAAGACTTCCCAGGTCGTCATCAAGCGAAAACCTTGCATAAATATTGCCACGTGGAATGTTCGTACAATGCTTCGAGTAGGTAAATTAGAAAACATCAAATTGGAGGCAAAGGGTCACAGTATCAGTGTATTAGGATTGTGCGAAACAAGACTGCCTGATCAAGGGGAATTTCAAAGTGATGATTATAGAGTGGTGCACTCTGGAAGTCTCAAAGGCCAAGGAGGTGTCGTATTCCTGCTGGATAAAAAAGCTACTACTGCTTTGAAAGATGTCATGGTAATAAATCACAGGTTGATGGCAATACGACTCAAATCACTTCCTGTAGACACAGTCATTGTCCAGATCTATGCTCCTACGTCTAGTAGTGAAGATCAGGAAGTCGAGGATATGTATGATGAGCTTGAAGACTTTCTTCAGGATCACACGAGAGCTAGTGACAATGTCATCATCATGGGAGACTGGAACGCCATAGTCGGTGAAGGTTCTGAAAACCCATGTGTTGGACAATTTGGGTTAGGAAGAAGGAATGAAAGAGGCCAAAGGCTAATAGATTTCTGCAAACAAGAAGGATATGTAATAACGAACACCTTCTTTAAAGCCCCACCAAGACGCCTATATACGTGGAAGAGCCCAGGAGATCATTTTCGATGCCAAATTGATTTCATACTGGTGAAACATCGTTACAGAAATCAAACACAAAAGTCTATGACTCTACCTGGAGCTGATGCCAACACAGATCACAATATGTTAAGAATCAAACTGTGGTTAAGGTGGAAACTGTTGAGGAAGTCCAATAACAGACCGAAGTGGAACACCAGCTCTTTATGTGATGAACTTAAGCGTACAGAATTCAGGGAAGCTATAACTAGGAAGCTTGGAGAAGACGATGATTTGGAAACAGGCACATCGTCACAGAATATCGATACCAAATGGTTGACAATAAAGAACTCCATCACAGAGGCTGCAGAAGAAGTACTCGTAAATCCATCAGTCACCCCCAGACAACCGTGGATAACACAGGATATTCTTTTGAAGATCCAAGAAAGGAAGAGACTGAAACAGGTCAATACAAATGAAGGGAGAATAGCATACAGAAGGCTTCAAAATGAAATAGATCGAGAATGTAGAAATGCCAAAGAAAAATGGCTTCATCAAAAATGCGAAGAAATCGAAGAACTGGAAAAACATGGAAAGGGTAGCTTGGCACTAAAAACAGCAAGGAAAATATGCCACTTACCAAAAAGAACTCTAACCTCAGCATTGCGTGACAACCAAGGTTCAATTATCACTGATGAAACACAAATAAGGAACCACTGGAAAATGTACATTAAGACTCTGTACAATGAAGAATTTGAGTACGTACATTACAAGTTTAGTTGCAACTTTATCTGTGACTAAAAGTGAATTTGAGTTGGCAATGAGGTCATTACCAAATGAGAAAGCTCCAGGCATCGATAACATCCCTAGTGAACTAATCAAGTCTGCTTGTGATATAATTAATGAAAAACTCTATGACTTAACGCAAACAATCTACGAAAAGGGTATTTGGCCATCTGAATTTCGAAACTCCATCATGGTCCCTTTACCAAAGAAAGCAAGTGCGACCAACTGCAGTATGTACAGAACAATTAGTTTGGTTCCTCATGCATCCAAAATTATGATCCAAATCATAAAGAAAAGAGTAGAAGGGGCAGTCTATGGCTACATCCAAGAAACACAGTTTGGTTTCCGTCGAGGAGTTGGTACCCGAGATGCCATTGGCATTCTTAGAGTCCTCGGAGAACGTATGATGAGCAGGAGCCGAAATCTGTATATATGCTTCATTGACTATGGAAAGGCATTTGATAGAGTTTCCTGGCATAAACTATTCCCATTATTAAGGAACATAGGAGTCGAAGAACAACTCATTACACCCATATGGGACCTCTACAATGGTCAACATGCAATTGTACGTTTAAGAGAAGGTCTTACTAATCCAGTTCCTATCAGAAAAGGAGTAAGACAAGGATGTCCTCTCTCCCCAATTTTGTTTAATGCTTTTGGTGAGTTGATGATGGCGAAAGCTTTAGAAGACACAGGTTTAGGTGTGAAGATCAATGGAATTCCCATAAATGTAATTAAGTTCGCAGATGATCAGGCCATTCTAGCTGGTAGCCCATCTACTTTGCAGGCAATGTTGTCAAGAGTTGCATCAACGGTGCAGAAATACGGCATGAAAATAAACACCTCAAAGACCAAATGCATGACAGTCTCAAAACTCCCTAAACCTCTTCGAATAAAGATTATTAACTCAGACATACAACAAGTCAAATCCTTCACTTACCTAGGTCAAAAGATTACAGAGGACGGAAGGTGCACCACTGAAGTTAAATGCCGCATTGCTCAGGCAAAACTTGCTTTTATGCAAAAGAGGAGATTACTGTGTACCAGTCGGCTTAAGCTTTCCCTCCGAATGAGAATGCTACATGCTTTTGTATGGACAGTTGCGTTGTATGCCTGTGAAACGTGGACACTAAATAAAAATGAAAAGAACCGTCTTGAAGCCTTTGAGATGTGGTGCTATCGTAAGATGATAAATGTGACGTGGAGAGACAGGATATCGAACAAAAGGGCTCTCGACACCGTGAACCAACGGTGATCAATCCTACGCACAATCCGTAAACGTCGTCTCGCATGGTGGGGTCACACAATGCGCCACTCCAATTTAATGAGAACTGTGGCAGAAGGGTTCATTGACGGAAAAAATCCACGAGGAAGACCTAGAAATACCTTCCTTAAACAAATGCTAAACGACACCCAAGCACAGAATTATAATTCAATGAAGGAAGCGGCAAATGACAGGACGATCTGGACATGTTTTTATGGCAACTGACCAGTCTTATGACTGCAAACCAATGATGATGATATATTGACGATTATGATCGTGTGGCCTCCGGAGAGGCCGTGTGCAGGTCTTTCTAATTGACGCCCGTGGGCGAACTGCGCGTCGTAATGAGGATTAAGTGATGATGATGACGTCACATACACCCAGTCCCCGAGCCACGGGAATTAACTCCAGGAGATTAAAATCCCTGATGACTCGGCCGGGAATCGAACCCGGGGCACTTTAGGCCAAAGCCTAGCGCGCTAACCATTTAGCCACGGAGCCGGATGAAATAAATATTGACTTGACGTGAAAATAAATAGTTTATAATTAACACGTCAATAAGGTATCGGGCTATCATGGTCATTTTTATGTCATTCTATAACGTATTATTGTAATGGTATTCGTGTATACATACGTCGTGAATCAGTTAAGTTTAGTATATCCCAAGGAACATCCTTGTAATAGGCAGGAGAGTTTTAATGGAAAATATCAGTGGGATTCATGAAAATAGTTCTTCACGGAACTACTTGCTATGCATAGTTTTCCTGGTGTGACTCCTTCATTTTTAGCCTATTTTCAATTTTGAAAAAATAGGCTTATGAGATCACCTTTTGTCCGTGTGTGTGTGCGTGTGTGTGTGTGTGTGTGTGTGTGTGTGTGTGTGTGCGTGTGTGTGTGATTCGTGTGTGTGTCCCCCCCTAATAAAATCTAAACGGCAGGAGCGATTTCAATGAAACTCGGAAAGTTCATAGTACTATTCCCGGCGACCTCGACCGTGCCCTTCAAATTTTGTTACGACTCACCAATCCAACATGGCGGCTGTGCGAAATATTTCACCAGCATTCAATATCTCCGAAACTATTACCGATATTACCCTGACATTTTCTATGGTGATAGAGGGAACTACTATAAGTTCACTTATGTGACTTTTAAAAACCTGGTAACTACAAAACCAACATGGCGGCCAAGCGAATTTGCGATTTTTAAATAGACGTTTCTCGCGATTTGACCAACCAAACGCAATGAAACTTGGTACAGTATATGTTTATATACATTGTAAAGCACCGACATCTAACTTCGTTCAATTGTTTACATAATCACAAGATGGCGGATGTGCGAAATATTTCACCGGCATTCTATATCTCTGAAACTATTAGCGGTATCTCCCTAAAATTTTGTACGGAGATAAAGGGCACTACTGGAAGTCCATCTATAAGATTTTCAAAAACCGGTTAACTACAAAACGAACATGGCGGCCAAGCGAATTTGAACATTTTAAATAGACCTTTCTCGCGATTTAATGTTCCAAGCGCACTGAAACCTGGTACAGGAAATATTTATACACATTGTAATCCACTGGTATCTAATTTAGTTCAATTGTTTACATAACCTCAAGATGGCGGCAGTGCGAATTTTAAAATTAAGTTTTTATTTCTTGTGGTGTAGTCATGCGATCGAAGTGAAAGTTTGAATAATGAACCTACGCAATAATTTTCCTTTAATGGCACATGACTCTATGGCCTATACATTTAACAATCCAACATGGCGACCATCCGAAATATTTAGACGATACTGAATATCTACGAATCTATTTTAGCAATCAAACTAAATTTTTTAATGTTCATAGGGGCTATGAATTTAAGTTCACCTATAGGACTTTAAATAACCTGGTGATCACAAATCCAACATGGCGGTGACGCGAATTATAAATATTCACATGGACGTTTCTCGCAATTTAACCATCCGCGTGCAGTGAAACTTGGTACAGTAAATCTTTATCCGAATGTTAATCCACTGGCATCTAATTTATTTCAATTGTTTCCATAACCTCAAGATGGCAGCTGTGAAAATTTTTTAAATCTCCTTGTTTTTTTCTTGTGTCCTAATTATGCGATTGAAGTTTGAATACTACACGTTCACAATAATCTGCATGTAACAGTACATAACTCTAGGACCTACATATATAAAATCCAACATGGCGACCATCCGAAATATTTAGTCGGTTCTCAATATCTACGAATCTATTACAGCAATCAAACTGAAATTGTGTATGTTAATAATAATAATAATAATAATAATATCGTATGGCCTCGGGTGCCTGGTGAAAGCTTTGTTAATTGACACCCAGAAGGTAGCTTGCATGTCGAATTTCGTCGTTCCTTTGAACGCTATGAAAGTCAAGGAGGTTAGATATCTAAACTCCTTGACACTACAGCGCTTTCAAGTAGAGAATGGGGGAACTTTGTGTTGGCGGAAAATCCCGAGATTAATTTTGCCATTGAACACGGCCTACTGAATTCAAATGGGTTCTTTAACATGCCAACAACGTATGACATGAGTGTCGTGATTTTTGTCGCCTTCAAAAATCACTTACCATGGCCAGGGGCGAACCTGCAATCTTGGGGTTGGTAGTCCGACACTATAACCACTCACCCACCGTGTTGATAGTAGCAATTAACATAAGTAGGATATATGAAAATAGGCTGTATAGTTCTTCACGGAACTACTTGTTTCCTTTAAAATCCGATAATAATGACCACTGTTATTCTTTTAAAAATTTTCCTCAATACAATCCAGTTTCTTCTTATCGTATTTTCGTTCTTTGTTCTTTAAATTTCTCAAAAACCTTACGATTAGACCGCCATAT
The DNA here is from genome assembly GCA_946902985.2 of Meconema thalassinum. NCBI lineage: Eukaryota > Metazoa > Arthropoda > Insecta > Orthoptera > Tettigoniidae > Meconema > Meconema thalassinum. Next base: position 1,208,161,533 of record OX336388.2, read on the forward strand.
ATTACGAGCGTTGGATCTTTCTAGCAGCGCTTCCCCACTCTCGTAACCCCACCAGGGATGCTATTCTTCATTGCCAACAATATCATCTGTTCAGCTCCCTCCTGAATTTACGTAGCCATTTCTCCTCACTCGCTTAAAACCATGGATTCAAGCTCTTTCAGGTATTACTTCCTGATTTCTGGACTGCTCTTGAGATTATGAGCCCTGTTGACAGTGGCGTAGCCAGGTGGTGTTACTGGGGGTTAGAACCCCTCCCCTCTGGGAATTTTTTATATAAAGAAGCCAAGAACTGATAATAATTAATAAGCCAAATAAAAATGTCTTCAATTAAATATTGACATTTGCAGATGATTCCAAAACTCATGCTTTGTGGGAAATCGGTATGGTTGTGATTGCTGATGTAGGCCTACTATTGTCGCCTTTCGGTCCGGCTCACCGTTCAGGCCACACACGCAACGCATAACTCCATTCGCCTAGAGTTGCCAATGTAGCTTCTTCTCTGCTAAACAGAGCTATTTTCAAACTGAGTCTAGCCCCTGATAGTTTTGAATCTCACCTAGCGAGGCAATCAATTTTCTTTCTTTTCTTAGCAGGAGGGAAGTTGTATACAGTATAAATTAATCTAGTTTTGATTAAAAATGAAATGTTTTAAGAAGTACCTATTAGTACATTAACACTAATTTGGGGATCGTTGTTAACTTGTTGAGAGTTGCTTCATATTACCATGCCCTGCAATTCCCCAAATGACGGTAATCTCCCAGTTATTATAACCCCTCCCATGAGTTGATCTTACCTACGCTACTGCCTGTTTACCATCTTTGTGATTCTCAAACACAGATCGGTTCGCTTCCCAGTGGGATAGACTATCCAACCTTTCACTGTGTTGCACGGCCTACCCTTGTAGGTTATGGATTATTATTATTATTATTATTATTATTATTATTATTATTATTATTATTATTATTATTATTATTATTATTATTATTATTATTATTATTATTATTATTACTATCACATTTTAGTCAGCATTGTGTAATAATTGACATCTGGACTATATTACGACTAAAATTAAATTCGATCATTATTTTATTGCACGGAATAATAGAGTATCAATTCTGAAATATGCACAATATTGTCAAACATCTGACGAAGGAGAGATTGTTTCAATCAAAGCGAAGATGGCCATAGGTGAGATAGAGTCACTGAGTCACTTCTTCACTGAAGCATTCTCCCTGACAATCAGTGCAATTATGGTGATGTTGTGTATGTTGATGCCGACGCTGGTATAGAATATGACGCTGGTGTTGACAATGAGGCGGAAGAAAGCAATTCTTTCTTGGTGGTGGAATATAATACAGACAGATGAAGTCTGACCCACTTTCCCCTCTCATCAGCGCCAGTCTTCAAGAAACAAGAGACTGGCTGCTCCCTTCTTTGTGCTGTGTCAGCAAATCAGACGAAATGTGCTGACGACCCTGCTCCTCACGCGCCAAATCTCACTTAAAGTTGCGCTTCCTACAGCCAAGCAATAACACGAGCTAATTTGCATAATAATCAGATAACACGACAATAACAGTAATACTAATAATAATAGTACTGCAGCATTTCCTATAAATGAGGCTACGGGAACAATATCTCGCCAATATTCAATTTTTATAAGAAAATTGTCTAAATCATGTCAAATATCTACTGCTTATTTAGGGGTGTCTGCGTTCAGTGGCCTAGGGTTCTTTATTGCGAATTATCTATGTAATACAGTTAAACCTATCTTAAACGGACCCATTATTAAACGTTATCTTGTCTTAAACGGAAATATTTGACGGTCCTGTGAACTCAGGGTTAAACAGTGTTAAATTATTAAATTATTTACAGAAATCAAAGTAAAGAATGCATTTTAACGGAAAAGTTCTGGAATGCAGTGTTTAGAACATTTTCAGACACCCTGTGAAAGTCTACCTTTTCTGCTCTAACAGTTGATTCTGTAGCTAACAAGGAATGTTTATATAGGTCTTCCTTCTCTTGTTCTCCAACTTACACATGAATGTGTATGACTAATTACCTATTTCTTGTTCCCCAAGCCTTTCCCAATGCTTGCTTTAATGAGCTGTCTCGACCCTTGTCAATCAGCCTAGATTTTAGATTTCAACTGACCACTTCACATCTTACGTTACTGACATAGTCAGCAGTCATTATGGCATCCAAAGCAAGAGTTGTGTTCGATCTTAACACGAGATGAAAAGTGATACAGTACTGTACTAATTCGTGTCGCAGAGCAAGCTGTTTAGGGATTAGATCACCTATTTGTCTAGAACTATTATTATTAGGCCTATTATTCGTTTCAGCCTGCTGTGGACTATGTTATTTCGACCGTTTGCAGCCTTAAGGTTTAATCTTACCACCGTACTTCCGCATTTACTTTCTGTCAGCCTCCTTTGTTTCATCAGAGCACTTCTTGCAGCTTCCAGATTTGACTTTTCTTGGAATCACTGGCATGCTGGAAGTTTATTTTGGAGAGGAACACGTTCTTGGATGCCTTCGTGTGTGATTCCTACTTCTAGAAGGTCGTTTTCAACCTCGGTGAATCAGGGTCCCTTGGTTTCCTTGGTTTTAAAGTAGGAAAATATCCGGTTCCTAATTTATTATTGTTATTGTTATTGTTATTATTATTACAAAGATTGGAGTTTCACGATCGCATTGATCAAAGAGACGTTCTGCTATTAGGACGTGTGCTATACATTTTTTTAAATCCTATGGCTTTTAGTGCCGGGAGTGTCCGAGGACATGTTCGGCTCGTCAGTTTGTAGCTGCTTCTAGGCGGACACCCAATGGGTGAGCTACAAGTACCGTCGCGTGTGGAGCGTTGTCTGGGGAGGAAAGTTTGAATGTAAGGACGAGGAGTTGGAAGGTAGCGGCTGTGGCCTATAGTTAGGTACCAACCCCGGCATTTGCCTGGAAGGAAGATGGGAAACCACAAAAGACCATCTTCATGGTTGCCGGCGGGTGGATTTGAACCTCCTCGCCTCCCGGATGTGAGCGACTGTCAGCAGCCATGCCGTAACGACCACGGCTAACTCACCCGGTTGCTATACAATGAGCACAAGGTAGAGAATTAAAAATCGCGATGCATGCGCGACTCGAATCCTTTATTCTTTGTACAGCACATGACCTACAGTAGTAGCTGAAAGTCTCTTTAGTCATTATTATTATTATTAATATATTATTATTAGTAGTAGTAATAGCTAACTAACTGTCTGAGCTTTGCTGCATGATCGATATAAGATGGTAGAGAGGCAGGCCCCTAGCCTGTCGTAAAACGCAGTGAGGGGCTGTATATCTTCAGAGCTCATTAAGAAGGGACAGCGGGCGACGTCCAGTCTGTGACATATAAATCGCATGGCAACATCTGCAAGGGAAATGAAGCGCCGCTCTATGAAGATGTGTCACCACTGGCACTACCCACCATCATGCATGTACAACATTTAATGAAATGTTCAAATTAAGGGAAAATATATAATAAAGGAATTTTGAATTAAGTTAAGAATGATAGCCGTCCTTTCGACTCAAGCACAAATCCCTTTGTTGTGTAGCGATGCAATTTCGGTATAGATAGGATATTCAGCTTCAAGGATACGTGCGTAGGTCACCCATGGATGTCAAATTGCAAGATCTGCACCCGGCTTCTTTGCAGGCCACACAACAATATAGTAGAACGACTGTCACTGAGATTGCAAATGTTGGATGACATATTAACTCTGCAGTGGTCGCACGTTGAGAGAAATGATCACACTATGGTATGATTTGTTTACATAATACATAACAACTGATTTCATGCGCAATTGTGTTTGCAGGTTAAATGAACGGTAAGATAGATCCTATGTTTTATTTGTAGAAGCAGTGAAATTATTTGATCTGAACTCTATTTGGTTCTGCTCTGCTTTATTTGTGACACAAGTTATTGCAAAACTTTACATACATACTGTGCCCATTTAGCATGAAATATGCAAATCACAGTATGCCAGCAATGCTCAAATCGGGATTTTCGGGGTTATGGTATGTTCTCCCACTCTGTGACTTACACATTTTGGATTAAATAGAGGATACACTTCCAAAATAATCAACAAATCAACTCCTACTATAAAACATTTAATTACTCCAATAAATGGCGCTACAACAAATTAAACAAATAAAATACTGACCAATACTTCTAACTTGTTCAGAGTGAACAAGGAATACATAAATAAACAAAGGTTAAATCATAATAAATGGTTTCCTATAAACCAACAAACTTACATCACTTTTCACTTCCATAAAGTATCCCTTTAAAATTCCATAAAATCAAGAGCTCCAAATGGCTCGATACTTTTTATATACTCTGTGTTATTCTTTTACAACACCTCACTTCCTATTATATGAGTATCTTATAATTAAAACAATATATAATTCTCCTTAAAGTACTGTTATTAATTTACGTAAATTTTGGGCTTTCACATGTTCATGGGTTACCATCTCTCTCAGTCAACAATTCACTACTGTGATTGGGAAAACATCTGCGTACTCCCGAGCTTCAGAAGACTACTTGAACATGTCAAAAATTAAGATCACTCCCGAAATCTAATTGTCTTCACTGAACTCGTGAATTCCTACATTATATTACATTAGGGACTTATCGTTAATTGTCATAAAATACCATTATCTCATAATAAAGCAACGATCTGAACTTGCAAGCGGTAATCTTCAACTAAAGGAACCTCGGTTCGAAGACCGGGTCGTTAAAACAAACTCTACACTCTTGTATAATAACTTCAAAACAGACGGCTATTCAAACCTACCACAACATCAATGGCGAGGGGTCTGGCCTGGCCACTTAGCGTGATTTATTGCAGGGGAGGCAGACATTACGGTCCTCGCCCACACGGGACGAACGACTCTTAGCTTTACACAGCTGTTTCATTATGTAGTTCTTTGAACAAGCAAGGCTTTCATTATACTATTTTTATTGAGGTTCACAAGACCTTATTCTCTTAAACTCGGCATTTATTAATTATGAAGTATCCTCATTGGTGGGTAAGAATAATTCAATACAACAACAAATATTTAAGGCCTTCAATAATAAACGAACCAGGGTTCGATTCCTTTCAATGCCTCGGGAACCATATCCCATACTGGATGACTTACAACATTCGCGACTTAGGGCGACCTTTGTCTATAACTTGCGCTCATAATACAATAAATATTTCACACCCTTCTACAATATAACACACACATGGCCTCGTGATCAGAGGACTTACCATAGCTCAATTACCGCGACCAACTGCCCCTCATAATTAAATTTACAGAGTATTCAAACGCGTTCCTAGCGTGACAAATTTCTTTAATGCGCTTCACAGCGCTTACACGTTACTGAGCCAAATTGCCTTCAATGAACTGATAAATTCAAAAATCAACATTTGATTATATATCTCAATTCTATATTACTCCTCTCCCCTGACAATAATCGCGTTATCTCAAAACAATGTGTTCACCACAAGTATTAATTCTTTTAAAAGAGCTCACAAACTCTTATTTTCATATAATTCATTATAAACTTTATTCATTCATATAATTGTTATTATTATTATTACGCTTGCTTTCACATATTTAAATCAATTATCAACTACACTGATATTTTATTTCCCACATTACCCCAAAGGTATTTATTTATTTATTTATTTCACATAATTATTTTATACTATCTCATTTTTCTATCGTTCAGATCGTGCTATTATTCTATTCTTTGTTATTTAAAAACATCCCTATTCTTTTCGTTCTCAGGTGGTTTGTACGCAAATCCTCCCAACACATAACATAATGAAATGGTTACTCACATGATATGTCGGTCACCGACCGAACTTTCCAACGATGTTTCATTTTGCCCACTTGAATGTGTTTAAGCCATCTTCCCTAATTCCATTTTACACATTAACACTTCTTGATACACAAACATATTATTTACCTTCAACACTGGTAACATATTGAATACAATTTTGTATTCTTTTATCATACACAAATACATTCACTAAAAATTATAACACTTAAACGGATTTAACTATATTTACATTACACTGCTTTTAATCACTAAGGCTTTGCTTTTTGCCTTTACACACGTGATTCCTTCTTTCCCGTTTCCAAGGGTTGACCCTCTTAGACGTTGGCTTCCTATCTGGCAAAATGATGAAAGTCTCAATTAATCTACCCCTCCCTGGAACGGCTATTCCTCAAATCCGGTTTCCTGACGATCGGCTTCTATTTTTATTTGCTCGAAATCGCTTCTTTCTAGACACTATTTAGTTGGTCTAGCTACAGTCTGTTCTGTTACGGCCTTTCGAATATTTTATCGGTGACCTATGATTCCCTAGCACTTACGGCTATTCCTTTAATTCGTTTCGTAGCTTAATGCTTTTACTGTTCGTTTGTCTCCTGTTAGACAATGTCTTGGATTAAATTTTCCCTTCTTATTCTTCGGCGCTCTAGTTCCTATCTTTTGATACACTAGGCGTTACTATTTTAGTCCGACCCTGATCGGGTTCCTTAACTGTTATATAACTGTCTGTTTGTTTCTCTATCGTTGGTACTTCAAACGTTACGATACTTTCTGTCGTTTAACTGAACTGTTATTTGAAGACCTATCGCCTGTTCTTTAAGTTCGCAGCCTACTTTGACTGTAATACGGAACTTTCACTATAAAGACTGATACTGACTGAACTAAATCCTGTACTAGGATTTTCCTAAGTCTTCACACGGCGATACTATGATCATACATCTCGGCCACTCCCTACGGGTCCTCGTTGGTGATACAGAGTATCACGACCTCTCGAGGCCTAGTAAGTACTGCATGATTTGCCTGGCACGGCCAGGGCTTTTATACAAATCGGCGACAAAACGATCAAATCCTTGTCTTTTTCATAACCAACTTTTAAAGCAATGGTCGCACACTTTTAAAAAATATATCTCTGGAAAGCTTGTTTTCTAAACGTAAACTGATTTATTTGCACGTGAAAATCGATCGTACAATTCTGAGATATTAAATGAAATTTACTCTTAAGATACGTGGGTGTTGTAGTTGATTTTTAATCCCCACCACCGCGGGTCTCGGGGAACTTTTATTGACGTAATGCCACGTTTGCACTTCTTTCCGAGGCAATTATTACAACATCTCTCCCCACACAAAAATCTCTATTCCGAAATGATTCACAATGATGTATTACTTTTGTTAATTTTATACTCGCAAGTGGCTTAAATCTAATTATTCTTCTTCTTGCACAACTGCGAGGATGCCATTTTACTGCTGCGTAAGAGCAATTTCCGAAGCCTTCTCTCGCTCACTCCGACGGAAAGTTCCTCTCGTTCTAATTATAGCCATAATCGGCTCCTTATCGGTGCGTCACGCGTGATATCATTTCCTGGCCACCTGGGCTCATATACTTGCACAACGTATAACCAGTCCTCTTGTATAAAATCTTTCCAAGTCATTCTAAAGACTGTATATTTCCTTCCTTCTTTTTACCATAATACATGGATTCGACCCCTTGAACCAATGGTACATGGGTTCATCTCTCCCCTCCTTAGATAAATAAATTTTCGAAATTTTTGAGGAAATTTATTTCAATAATTTTCATAAAAATCTTATTTTTCTTTAGTGTTGAAGCCATCATAACATTTCTCAGTACCTTTTGTCTCTCTTCTCATGGAATCCCATGATAATTAGGGTTTTCCACCTTTTAAGTCATATCCAGTAATAGTGTAGGGTGAGTACGCCCTGTCCCTACCCATTCTTCATCTCTTACTTTTCTGGACTAAGAGTCTACAGAACATAATTCTTCGTTACGGGTGTGGTTTATCCCTACCCGTTTCTTTATTTCATCATTCTCTCTTCTTAAATTGTAATTTTCCTTTTCAACAAAATCAATTACTTCTCTTATCTCACAATACAGTTTCTCTAATTCGCATTCGCAATTGAATGGTTGAGCTCTGTTTCCTTGTTCTACCTTACTCTTGTTTTTATCAAAAGTGGATTCATCATCTCTAAATTGTTCCATAACCAGGGCATGTTCATTTGCTTCATCGAAGTCTTCGGGAGGGTAATATACTTTCAGGTTGGCTGAATTCATAGTCACTTCGTGATTCGTTTCACAGTGCCGAATTCTATAGGCATTATTGCTTAAATCTCTTATGATTTGATACGGTCCGTGGTACATTTTCTGGAACTTCTTGTACACGCGGTTCCCTGGATCCGAAATGGCTGGTCTTTTCACTAAAACCATTTCTCCTGCTACTAATGGTCGATGATACCTCTTATGCCTGTTTCTCCTTTGCCTTCTATCAGTTTGAGCTTTTAGATGCTCAAAAGCTCTTCGTATTCGTACATCTCTTCCAGGCTGAGCGTCGGTTGGCCTAGGAATGACCAGATTCCAAGGTCTCTCTGGTTGCTCATTCCGATGTAACGTTATTGGTATCTCTCCCGTAGATTCATGGATTGTATTATTTATACAAAATTCGATAATATCAAGGATATCTATCCATTTCCAATTTTCATCGGCACAGTATATCCTACAATACTTGGCTGTTTCCCTCATCACTCTTTCCACAGGATTTGCCTCAGGATGGCGAATACTAGACAGTATCTGACGTATTCCAAGTCTCTCTAATTCCTGTCTAAATTCTACACTTGTAAAACAACTACCGTGATCCGACAACAAATTCTTTGGTTTGCCCAGAATAGGTATCACTTTTTCTTTGAGTCGTTTTAACACCTGTTTGGTACTAGTCTTCTGTATGGGAGCAAGGAAAACCATTTTCGTGAACACATCCATAGCCACCATTATATGCCTATTTCCTCGCCTAGCCTTTGGCAAAGGTCCGAAATTATCAATAGAAATGATTTGACCTGGCCTCTCGGGCAACAATGGTATTGGCTTTTGTCTCATCAAAAACGCATTTGGCTTAATCCTTTGACATAGGTCACATGTCTTAAGCGTATCCCTTACAGTTTCTCTCATTCTCGGCCATAGAAATGCTTCTTTCAGCATCGAGACTGTTTTGTCGACTCCCATATGTCCAAACGATCTATGGGCTAACCATACCATTTTCCTCTGCAAAATCGCAGGCACAACGATCCTCAATCGTGTAGGGTCAGAGTCCGCAAACTTATACAATAGTCCATTAAAGAACGTGTAATCCTGAGCTATCTTATTAGCTTCAGTATACGCAGGTGTTCCTCTTATCAAACTCCCCTCCAAGAAAGATATGAGCATGTTCATCCATGGATCATCACGTTGTCGCTGACCAATGCTTCTTAGTTCATTTAAAGTGCGCTGATCCCTGTCTTCCAAATCAATAGCCATTACTTCCTCTTCTGTGGACTCTGGCTGTCTACTTAAATAATCTGGAACTACATTTTCTTTTCCCGGGCAATCTATTATATAAAACTAAGTGTCCTGACTGACTGACTGACTGACTCATCATCGCCCAGCCAAAACTATTAAAGTTAGAAACATGAAAGTTTGGGAATATATTCGTTGTAAGTCGAAAACGCCCACTAAGGAAGGGCTTTTGGATATTCAGGTTCTAAAGGGGTGTTAAGGGGGTACACCTGCATTTCATTGAATAACAATATCTCCGGATTGCTTTCATTGGGGGATTTGATACTCGGCATATAAACTCATCATTAAAAATAAGAAGACACGTGTCTGAGGGTTTTTCGATGTGGTGTATATTATGAGGTGAAAGGGGTGAAAAGTGGGGGTTGAAGGTTTCCTAACCGAGCGTGTATCTCTTAAACGACATAGGCGAGGAATTTGAAACTCAGCGGAAAAAAATCAGCTTAAAAATTAGTTGATATGTGTTTAAGCGTTTTTTCGTAAATCCAATTTAAGGGGCCCATGGGGAGGGGTGAAATTCTGGGGGGATAAAAACAGGAAAGAGAATGTCCTAACTGATTGACTGACTCACTCATCAAACTCAAGGGAGAAAAACTGCTTAAAAATAAGTAAATATGTGTTCGATAGTTTTTTTCATAAATCCAATTTAAGGGGTTCATGGGGAGGGGTGAAATTCTAAAAAAAAAAAACAATTTGGAAGAAAATGTCCAGACTAACTCACTCACTCATCATTGCCCAGCCATTTTGGGGATATGTTCATTGTATGTCAAAACCGTCCACTAAGGGAGGATTTTCGGATATTCAGGTTCTGAAGGGGTCTTAAGGGGGTTAAACCTGCATTTCATTGAATAACAATATCTCCCGATTGGTTTCATTGGGGGATGTGATACTCGGCATATAAACTCATCATTAAAAATAAGAAGACTCGTGTCTGAGGGTTTTTCGATGTGGTTTGTATTATGTGGTGAAAGGGGTGAAAAGTGGGGGTTGAAGGATTCCAAACGGAGCGTGTATCTCTTAAACGACATAGGCGAGAAGTTTGAAACTCACCGGAAAATATCAGCTTAAAAATAATTAAATAGGTGTTCGACCGTTTTTTTTTTCATAAATCCAATTTAAGGGGCGCATGGGGAGGGGTGAAATTCTATGGGGGGTGGAGGAACAGGAAACAAAGAGTCCTAACTGATTGAGTCACTCACTCTTCAAACTAAGGGGGGGAAACTGCTTAAAAATAAGTAAATAAATGTTCGTCAGTTTTTTATCATAAATAAAATTTAAGGGGTTCATAGAGAGGGGTGAAAATCTGGAAAAAAAATAAAGGAAATATCCTGGCTCACTCACTCATCATCGACCAGCCAAAATTATTGAAGTTAGAAACATAACATTTTGGGGATATGTTCGTTATATGTCAAAACCGTACACTAAGGGAGGATTTTCGGATATTCAGGTTCTAAAGGGGTCTTATTGAATAACAATATCTCAAGAGTGGTTTCATTTGGGGATGTGATACTCGGCATATAAACTTATAATTAAAAAGAAGCAGACATGTGTCTAAGGGTTTTTCGATGTGGTGCATATTATAAGGTGAAAGGAGTGAAAAGTGGGGATTGAAGGATTCCTAACGGAGCGTGTATCTCTTAAACGACATAGGCGAGAATTTTAAAATTCAGCCGAAAAAATCAGCTTTAAAAATAAGTAAATCGGGGTTCGATCGTTTTTTTATAAATTCAATTTAAGGGGCCAATGGGTTGGTGTGAGATTCTGGAGAAAAAAAAGGAGAGAAAGTGTCCTAACTGACTGACTAACTCACTCATCAAACTCAGGGGAAAGAGACAGCTTAAAAAATAAGTTAATAGGTGTTCGAGCGTTTTTTCATAAATCCAAGTTAAGGGGCCCATGGGAAGGGGTGAAATTCTGGTAAAAATAATTGAAAGAAAATGTCCTGACTGACTCACTCACTCATCACGCCCAGCGAAAACTATTAAAGTTGGAAACATGAAATTCTGGGAATATGTTCGCTGTATGCCGAAAACGTCAACTAAGGAAGGATTTTTGTTTATTCGAGTTCTAAAGAGGTTTCAAGGGGGGTAAACCTGCATTTCATTGAATCACGATATCTCATGAGTTGTTCCTTGGGGATGTGATCTTCGGCATATAATCTAATCATTAAAAATAAGCAGACATATCTAAGGGTTTATCGATGTGGTGTATATTATGAGGGGAAAGGGGTGATGGATTCTTAACGGAGCGTGTATCTCTTAAACGAAATAGGCGAGAAGTTTGAAATTCAGCGGAAAAAACAGCTTAAAATATAAGTAAATAGGTGTTCGACCGTTTTTTTTTTCATTAACCCAATTTAAGGGGCCCTTGGAGAGGGGTGAAATTCTGAAAAAAAAACAGGAAAGAAAGTGTTCTAACAGATTAATACACCCACTCATCAAACTCAGGGGGAAGAACAGCTTAAATATAATAAAAAGGTGTTGGACCGTTTTTTCATATATCCATGTAAGGGGCCCATGGGGAGGGGGTGAAATTCTGGGGGAAAGACAGGAAAAAAAAGTGTCCTAGCTGATTGACTCACTTACTCGCTCATCAAACTCAGGGGGAAAACAGCTTAAAAATAAGTAAATAGGTGTTCGAACGTTTTTTTTTTTCATAAATTCAATTTAAGGGGTTCATGGGAAGGGGTGAAATTCTCAAAAATAAATGGAAAAAAATGTCCTGACTGACTCACTCACTCATCATTGCCCAGCCATAATTATTGAAGTTAGCAACATGACATTTTAGGGATATGTTCGTTGTATGTCGAAAACGACCACTAAGGAAAGATTTTTGGATATTCAGGTTCTAAAGGGGTGTTAAGGGGGTAAACGTGCATTTTATTTAATAACAATATCTCACGAGTGGTTTCATTTGTGGATGTGATATTTGGCATATAAACTAATCATAAAAAATAAGCTGACACATGTTTTATGGTTTTTCGATGTGGTGTATTTTATGAGGTGAAAGGGATTGAAAGTGGTGGTTGAAAGTTTCCTAACGGAGCGTGTACTTCTTAAACGACATAGTGAGAAGTTTGAAACTCAGCGGAAAAAACAGCTTAAAAATAAATAAATGGGTGTTCGACCGATTTTTCATAAATCCAATTTAAGGGGCCCATGGGGAGGGGTGAAATTCTGGAAGAAAAAACGTCCACTAAGGAAGGATTTTTGGTTATTCACTCTCATCGACCAACCAAAACTAATAAAGTTAGAAGAATGATATTTTGGGGATATGTTTGTTGAGTGTCGAAAACGTCTGCTAAGGAGGGATTTTTGGATATTCATGTTCTAAAGGGGTGTAACGAGGGTAAACCTGCATTTCATTGAGTAACAATATGACCCGACTATGACGCGAGCGAAGCCGCGGGTACCTGCTAGTACTCTATATTTACATCGAACTGCTGTATGTATAAAGCCCAACGCATCAACCTTTGACTGGATAAATCCGTCTTCATCAAAAAGGTTAAGGCTTTATGATCAGTCCTTAATGTGACTTGAAACCCATATACAATCTTTCGCCAATATTGCAACGCGTGCAATATCGCTAACAGCTCAATCTCGCTTATTGTATAATTTTTCTCGTGTGGTTTCAGTCTCCTACTTGTGAAAGCTAGATAATTTTTCTTCTCAGGGTTATCCGGGTTTTCCTGATATAGCATTGCCCCTATTCCAAATCTGGGATGCATCCGTTTGTATTACAAATCTTTGATTAAAATCAGGATATCCTAACTTCACATAATTCAAAAGCATTTCCTTGGCCTCTATAAATGCTTTTTCTGTTTCCTCCGTCCATTTCCACTTGCCTCCCTTCTTCAGAAGGTCCTGTAATGGCGCAACAGTTTTGGTGTAGGACGGACAATGTCCTGAGAAAAATCCAATCAATCCCAAAAACTGACGAACGTTTTTCACCTTCAAAGGCCTGGGAAAATCTCTTATCGATTCTAATTTGCATGGATTTGGTTTGACACCATCCTTGTCAATTACATGCCCCAAAAACGTAACTTGTCTCTGACAAAAATTCGATTTCTTCAAATTAATCTTAAAGTTAGCCCTTCTTAAATCTTCCAATAATTTCTTTAACTTTTCCAAGTGTTTTTCAATGTTTTCCGAGGTAAGCAATATGTCATCCACAACACGGATAGTACAATCTTTTACTTCCTCTGACAGGTTGCGATCAAGCGCTCTTATTAAGGTGGATCCCGCGGTCTTCAATCCAAACGGACATCTCTTAAAGCAATATGTTTGTTGGTCGAACTGGAATCCAGTTAAGAGACTGGTTTTCTCTTCAAGTTCGAGATGATGATATGAAGAAGTCATGTCAATATTTGTGAAAATCTTCTTGCCTTTAAATTTCCTCAGTATTTCTTTTATGGGTGGTGCCGAATCATTTTCTGGTATAATTTTAGCGTTCAAATTCCTGGCATCCAAACACACCCTTACTGAGCCATCCGGTTTACTCACAATAACTAATGGACTAACATATGGTGTCGCCATCTTTTCTATAACACCTGCATCACTCATTTCATGCAGTGTTTTCTTTGTTTGTGTGTAATGTTTTTCTGCAACCGGGTATGGTTTTGTTTGAACGGTGCCCAATCATTTACTTGAAAAGCGTATTTAAAACTTTCTATCTTCCCTGGCTTGGAATCAAATACGTCCCTGTATTTTAATAGCAATTCCTTTAATTTTTCCTTGTTCTCGAGGTTAACTTTAGCTTCCTCTATTTTTCCTGACAGGTTGGTCTCGAACTCGGTTTCCAAACTATCTTCAAGTTCTATGTTTAGGACTTCAAATACTTTTCCTATGTCCTTACAACCTTCCTCGGTCACTTCTTCCACATGCCATACCTGTTCTTCTATTTTTGCATCCTGTTCCTGTAGATTAATGTTTTGTCCGTCCACATCCTCTCTCTGAATCCTAATGCAATTCTGCGCTAGGTCTATTATGACCTTGTTCTCACGGATAAAATCAATGCCTAATATGACATTATATGGCAATTGATTTACCAGCAAAAAGCATTGTGAAATTTCAGTGTTACCCATGATCAAATCAATGTATACCTGAAATTTACATGTCAAAGATTTTTCCGGAATAATTCCCTTAATCTTCACACTTGAGGTGGGAATTTTCAATATGCGGCCTCTTGTTTCCAATTAATTTAGGAGGGTTTGCGTTATTAAACTTATGGTTGATCCCGTATTAATGCCCTGACCAGTAATCCTTCTATCCTTAACATGATGATAGGTAATTCCCTTCTAATAGGTGGGATTCCTTCCACATCCTCTTTAATTAGCTCATCTGGTCTTGCTATCCAATTTACAATCTCTACCTCCTCCCAGCTCCTGGTATGTTTCCACTTTTGATGATTTAAATTTGGAGTTTTTTTATCCTGAGGGTTTCCTTTCCCCTCATTCTTCAATTGAGCTTGTAACTCCAAGCTTTGAGCTCCTTCTAGTCGGTCGGGTGATTTTCGGTTCTTTATTGCCTCACTCCAACGGACTCTTTGCATTTCAGGTTCGTCTGTTCGTTCATTCATGTAACGAAGACTTTCCTGATACCTCTCTTCTATTTCGGCCCGATATTTATCGTTTCTGTCTTCCGGCCTCACATTCCTTCTGGGATAATTTTCCCATCTCTTTCTGTTATCCTGCCTCTGATTATTATTGTTATAGGGTCGGTTCTCTTGTTGCCTATAACCCGTATTTCTAGGATTTCTTCCCCCGATATCCTCCTCTATGGTATGGCTGTATTCCCCTAGGCTCTTGATGTCCATATTCTCGACCCAATCCCTGAGTATCAGTACTAGTTGACTGATTTCTGGTCAATGGTTTCTCTCTATTTTCTTGACTGCTGGCCATATGTACTTGTTCAGTCTGTCTTTGATGCCTGGGAGTAACGTGTGAAGTCGTCATATCTAATTGACGTAATACACTCTCCACTTCCACAGCACTTCTGGCTTTAGATGAGATTAACAACCTCTGTATCTCATATGGAAGTTGTCTTGCAATGGCGGCACACAGGTCGTTCTCAGCTGGAGCAATGTCAAGTTCCCGGAATTTACACAGCTGAGCGGTGAAAAATTCTGAATATTTAGTGGGGGCATTTGTACTATACTTCCTAGAGTACAGATCTAGCCTCAGATTCTCTTGGACATCTGCTGCCCAATATCGTTTGAGAAAAGCTTGTCTAAAACCTTCCACCGTGTCAAATGTATACCTGAAACTCCTGAACCAGGTAAGACAATCACCTGCCAATAGCTTCTCAATTGCTCTCAGTCTCCGATCCTGAGGAATTTCATTTCATTCAAGTACTCTGCGACCTCCTTCAACCAGTATTTAGGAGTAATCGACATATTATTCCCTGTAAACTTCACCGGTCTGTCCTCATTTGACTTGATATTTATTATTTGACCATTTGTTTGGTTCATATAAGGGGTTGACATCGCCATTGGATATCCTGGGTTCTTATAAGGGCTCTCCCCTCCTAAGTCCATATCTTGATTAGTGCCTCGTTCATGGGGATCTACCCATCCTATCTTTTGGAATTCCTCCTGACTTTCAAATTCTAATTTCCTTTCTCTTCGGGCACTTTCCTCATTAGCCATGAGTTGAATTTCCATTTGACTGTTCTTGTGTTCAGTCCTTTCCAACCGGGATCCTAATTCATTCTGAATTCTTTCCTGATTCTTTTTACTGGTTTCCATGTCTTGTTTGAGTTGGAATTTCTCTTCCCTGAAACTATCCCTCATTTCAGCTAAGTGTGCTTCTACCTCTTTCTTAATGACCATGACCTGTTGTGCTATAATTTCTGGCTTAACGTCACCTTTGGCATCTACGTCCTCTCGGATCTCCTTTATCTTCTTCTCCATCTCCCTTTGTCCTTTGACCATATCTCCCTTAATTCCTTCAAGATTTTCCTCAGTTTTCCCTTGATTCTTATATAATCTCATCAATTCGTCTTGGACCTGGTTTACTTCAGTATTGGTTTTTCCTACCTGTCCCTTTAATGTTCCTATGGTTTCCTGAACCTCATTAATACCCTTACTTATTTCATCTATTTTCTGAGTATTCTCCTTATTTTCTTCATTTCGTCGGTCTCTTTCTCCCTCGATATGCTTTTCGTATATACCTAATCTCTTATTTACTTCCTCCTCGTACTTCTTCAAGTTCTCATCTACCTGCCCGGTAAAATGATTAATTTGATCTTTCATACTTATCACATCTTTTTGATTCAGCATTTTCATCTCATTTACATCGTCCTGAACTCCCTCGACTTTTCCCTCGAGTTTTTCTACTATTCCCTCAACCTTTTCGAATCTTTCTCCTAATTCCTTAAAACTTTCATTTATCTCACCCCGGGATTTTTCACAAATACTCCTGTTAGATTCTATCTGATCTATTAACTCTTTCCGCACCCCTTGGATCTGGGTTACAAGTTCATTTTTACATGCACCTACATTTTCTTCCATCTCACTTGATTTGGTTTCCACAGAACCAAATTTGTCCTCTAATATTTTAAAATTTTCTTGACATGCAGTTTGGGATTTTACCGTACTTTCATTCAAGATATTTATTTGGGCTTGCAATCCTGACTGAAGTGCCTCATTTTCCCTTTCAATTTTACTTGTGATTTCCCCTTTTAACTCAGTTAACTTATTCCCAAACTCAGTGTCAAAACCTTGACATTTGGTATTCATTGCCCCTTCTATACTCTCTCGGAGTTCATTTGACCCCTTTTTTATTCCCTCAATTTCAGCCTTCAGTTCACTGTTCATTCTTATACAGTCGGCCTCGATAGCTTCTAATTTATTCCCCATTCACTATTAATTTTGAGAGATCCTAAACTCTGATTTATGGATCCTAACTCTTTTTTATTTTCATCCTGTTGGAGGTCCAGTTTACTGTCTATAGTTTCAAATTTATTGTTCATGGCCTCCAACTTTTCCTTATTGTCGGC
Organism: Meconema thalassinum; assembly: GCA_946902985.2. Classification (NCBI taxonomy): domain Eukaryota; kingdom Metazoa; phylum Arthropoda; class Insecta; order Orthoptera; family Tettigoniidae; genus Meconema; species Meconema thalassinum. The sequence continues at coordinate 1,208,178,946 of OX336388.2, forward strand.
TTTTAAAGCGTCCAAAAGTCCCTGCCTCTCTTCCCTACTCTCTGCTTTCATAGCCGTCATCTTTTCATGGCTATCAGCCATTAAAACGTCCACAAGCCTCTGCATTTCCTCAATTAATGCCATCTTATAGAATACAGTGGGCTATCATGCCACATCGCCGGTTCATGCATGAGAGATGGTACTCCGAACTCTTGTGTCCCAATTTCCAAGATTTTACATTATTACGGGTGTTTCCTAAAACGTACCCTTTTGCTATACTCATTCATTGTCAAAACCTTTATGGAAGTGATTTAAAAAATTCAAAATTTCGAAAAAAACATTTTTTTAAGAAAATTTGAAAATTTTGATTTTTCAAGAAAACTCGGGTTTTCCATAGGAAAACTCATCCCTACGTACTGGGCGCCATGAAATATGTTTGCTAGGGGGTTAATTATATTTAGGGCTGCTCGGTGTGAGTTTCCAGGGTCCCATGCGGTCAGTTAACTTAATATTTTGTAGCTACTTCTATCATTACTTTATTTTTATTTACATAATATGACCGTCTTAAGTGTTCCTCTAATTATTAATCCAAGCACAGTACGTCTATGCCCCCCTGTGCCCATTTAGCATGAAATATGCAAATCACAGTATGTCAGCAATGCTCAAATCGGGATTTTCGGGGTTATGGTATGTTCTCCCACTCAGTGACTTACACATTTTGGATTAAATAGAGGATGCACTTCCAAAATAATCAACAAATCAACTCCTACTATAAAACATTTAATTACTCCAATAAATGGCGCTACAACAAATTAAACAAATAAAATACTGACCAATACTTCTAACTTGTTCAGAGTGAACAAGGAATACATAAATAAACAAAGGTTAAATCATAATAAATGGTTTCCTATAAACCAACAAACTTACATCTCTTTTCACTTCCATAAAGTATCCCTTTAAAATTCCATAAAATCAAGAGCTCCAAATGGCTCGATACTTTTTATATACTCTGTGTTATTCTTTAACAACACTTCACTTCCTATTATATGAGTATCTTATAATTAAAACAATATATAATTCTCCTTAAAGTACTGTTATTAATTTACGTAAATTTTGGGCTTTCACATGTTCATGGGTTACCATCTCTCTCAGTCAACAATTCACTACTGTGATTGGGAAAACATCTGCGTACTCCCGAGCTTCAGAAGACTACTTGAACATGTCAAAAATTAAGATCACTCCCGAAATCTAATTGTCTTCACTGAACTCGTGAATTCCTACATTATATTACATTAGGGACTTATCGTTATTTGTCATAAAATACCATTATCTCATAATAAAGCAACGATCTGAACTTGCAAGCGGTAATCTTCAACTAAAGGAACCTCGGTTCGAAGACCGGGTCGTTAAAACAAACTCTACACTCTTGTATAATAACTTCAAAACAGACGGCTATTCAAACCTACCACAACATCAATGGCGAGGGGTCTGGCCTGGCCACTTAGCGTGATTTATTGCAGGGGAGGCAGACATTATGGTCCTCGCCCACACGGGACGAACGACTCTTAGCTTTACACAGCTGTTTCATTATGTAGTTCTTTGAAGAAGCAAGGCTTTCATTATACTATTTTTATTGAGGTTCACAAGACCTTATTCTCTTTAACTCGGCATTTATTAATTATGAAGTATCCTCATTGGTGGGTAAGAATAATTCAATACAACAACAAATATTTAAGGGCTTTAATAATAAACGAATCAGAGTTCGATTCCTTTCAATGCCTCGGGAACCATATCCCATACTGGATGACTTACAACATTCGCGACTTAGGGTGACCTTTGTCTATAACCTGCGCTCATAATACAATAAATATTTCACACCCTTCTACAATATAACACACACATGGCCTCGTGATCAGAGGACTTACCATAGCTCAATTACCGCGACCAACTGCCCCTCATAATTAAATTTACAGAGTATTCAAACCCGTTCCTAGCGTGACAAATTTCTTTAATGCGCTTCACAGCGCTTACATGTTACTGAGCCAAATTGCCTTCAATGAACTGATAAATTCAAAAATCAACATTTGATTATATAGCTCAATTTTATATTACTCCTCTCCCCTGACAATAATCGCGTTATCTCAAAACAATGTGTTCACCACAAGTATTAATTCTTTTAAAAGAGCTCACAAACTCTTATTTTCATATAATTCATTATAAACTTTATTCATTCATATAATTGTTATTATTATTATTACGCTTGCTTTCACATATTTAAATCATTTATCAACTACACTGATATTTTATTTCCTACATTACCCCAAAGGTATTTATTTATTTCACATAATTATTTTATACTTTCTCATTTTTCTATCGTTCAGATCGTGCTATTATTCTATTCTTTGTTATTTAAAAACATCCCTATTCTTTTCGTTCTCAGGTGGTTTGTACGCAAATCCTCCCAACACATAACATAATGAAATGGTTACTCACATGATATGTCGGTCACCGACCGAACTTTCCAACGATGTTTCATTTTGCCCACTTGAATGTGTTTAAGCCATCTTCCCTAATTCCATTTTACACATTAACACTTCTTGATACACAAACATATTATTTACCTTCAACACTGGTATCATATTGAATACAATTTTGTATTCTTTTATTATACACAAATACATTCACTAAAAATTATAACACTTAAACGGATTTAACTATATTTACATTACACTGCTTTTAATCACTAAGGCTTTGCTTTTTGCCTTTACACACGTGAATCCTTCTTTCCCGTTTCCAAGGGTTGACACTCTTAGACGTTGGCTTCCTATCTGGCAAGATGATGAAAGTCTCAATCAATCTACACCTCCCTGGAACGGCTATTCCTCAAATCCGGTTTCCTGACGATCGGCTTCTATTTTTATTTGCTCGAAATCGCTTCTTTCTAGACACTATTTAGTTGGTCTAGCTACAGTCTGTTCTGTTACGGCCTTTCGAATATTTTATCGGTGACCTTTGATTCCCTAGCACTTATGGCTATTCCTTTAATTAGTTTCGTAGCTTAATGCTTTTACTGTTCGTTTGTCTCCTGTTAGACAATGTCTTGGATTAAATTTTCCCTTCTTATTCTTCGGCGCTCTAGTTCCTATCTTTTTGATACACTAGGCGTTACTATTTTTGTCCGACCCTGGTCGGGTTCCTTAACTGTTATATAACTGTTTGTGTCTCTATCGTTGGTACTTCAAACGTTACGATACTTTCTGTCGTTTAACTGAACTGTTATTTGAAGACCTATCGCCTGTTCTTTAAGTTCGCAGCCTACTTTGACTGTAATACGGAACTTTCACTATAAAGACTGATGCTGGCTGAACTAAATCCTGTACTAGGATTTTCCTAAGTCTTCACACGGCGATACTATGATCATACATCTCGGCCACTTCCTACGGGTGCTCGTTGGTGATACAGAATATCACGACCTCTCGAGGTCTAGTAAGTACTGCATGATTTGCCTGGCACGGCCAGGGCTTTTATAAAAATCGGCGACAAAACGATCAAATCCTTGTCTTTTTCATAACCAACTTTTAAAGCAATGGTCGCACACTTTTAAAAAATATATCTCTGGAAAGCTTGTTTTCTAAACGTAAACTGATTTCATTGCACGTGAAAATCGATCGTACAATTCTGAGATATTAAATGAAATTTACTCTTAAGATACGTGTGTGTTGTAGTTGATTTTTAATCCCCACCACCGCGGGTCTCAGGGAACTTTTATTGACATAATGCCACGTTTGCACTTCTTTCCTATGCAATTATTACAACATCTCTCCCCACACAAAAATCTCTATTCCGAAATGATTCACAATGATGTATTACTTTTGTTAATTTTATACTCGCAAGTGGCTTAAATCTAATTATTCTTCTTCTTGCACAACTGCGAGGATGCCATTTTACTGCTGCGTAAGAGCAATTTCCGAAGCCTTCTCTCGCTCACTCCGACGGAAAGTTCATCTCGTTCTAATTATAGCCATGATCGGCTCCTTATCGTTGCGTCACGCGTGATATCATTTCCTGGCCACCTGGGCTCATATTCTTGCACAACATATAACCAGTCCTCTTGTATAAAATCTTTCCAAGTCATTCTAAAGACTGTATATTTCCTTCCTTATTTTTACCATAATACATGGATTCGACCCCTTGAACCAATGGTACATGGGTTCAATACATACATTGTTATTTCTTGGCTCAAGGAACTCTCCAAAACCAAAGAATAAAGGGACGTTCCCGCCCCTGCCACCAGAGGCACAGTCAGGAGCGCAATAGATATCGCTCATAACGGAATGGAACATCCTCATAAAAATGTAACCTTTAGAACTAAGGTTCTTTGAGGTTATGTAAGCGGCAAGATGTTCATGCTCGCCTTGGGTAAAAAAATATACGAGCCTTACAGTAGTCGCATATGATGTGTAACGTCTGACATGTTACCCTACTATGAAATTGAGATGAAATATATGTGAAGTCAATTTATTCGTCACTTTATTGGTCGAATATATTCTAAGCATGGAAATATATGTAATTCTGGATATTTTTCTGTCTGGTACTACTCATTTGGCTTCATTAACATATTTATTATAGTTTGATATAGTCTGAACATTTAGACATGTTAAACAATTTGTGACGAGTGTCTGATAATGTAGAAGTTAGGCCCCTTAAAACAATCATCATGATCATTCATAACTGTAATACTGTATAAACTAACTGTGCAGGCCTGTTGAATTTATAACGTAAGTGTACTGGTGGTTCTTAGAGCAAGCCACAAAGGTTATCATCTGCATAAAATGATCGTGTTTGGAAATGTTCATTGATGATGGTTATAATTTGGTTAATGGATCCGATCGGGTGATTATCGGCCAACATTCTTGATTTATAAAGCATAACCAGCATAATAGAGGCATACATGTTACTAGTAGCCCTATGCTTTGTCGAGTTTATTACGGTTCAAAATTACACGTAAAATATTGTATTCACCGTCTTATAATTTCCTTACCGTGTACACACGTCACCATTTTATGCATTCCAACACTGATATGTCAACTCACCAAAATATCGCATATAGTGATGATACTTCACACTTTTCATCCAAAAAACAAGTCATCTCGGCACGCCGGAAGGCGGAGGTAGATTTCACCGGACAAACTTGGGGATAGGCGAAAATAGGCAGAATATGCAGGTTTTCGTAGAAGGATCAGACCTCATTTATTGCGAGAAAGTATTTTATAATTGGAGATTAATTATCTGTGTTTTTCGTCATTTTATGCATATATTAAGCATTTTATTGTCTTATGGGGACGGTAACCTTCTTGTCATTTGGAGTCCATTTTTATACTTGTGGTCACACTGTCCTTATGCAAGGTTTCGACACTGATGTGTAACTATGTAACGGTCTGTTACTTCTTCACGTAAAATTATATCTCCCGCAGAGATTTTGGTTGGTTCCTCAGTTTAGGGGCTGCGACAACGCGGGCATGTAACCCCGTGTACTTTGGGTGAGTGTAGAATCTGTCTGATAAACGGTGTGAATTGTGATGGCTGTATTAGTCTGTAATTCAGGTAAGGACTGCAGACGGTCAATTTCAAGCAGTAGTTCCTAATGTTGCTACCAGATACTACCGTCAACGACACCTAGCTGTGAACTGGGCTACTAGATGCCACCGCAACCAGCAACTCGCAACGAACGTTGGAACTTCCCCTCCAAAGGAAAGCATAGTGAGGGATTTTTAGCGCTATTAGAAAATCCGACGACTTTGGCCGGCTTTGAACCCGCGACCTTGGGCGTAGAAGTTCAGCATGCTACCAGTTACGTCACCGAAGCCGTTTCTCACTTAGTCAGATGGAAATTTGAATCTGATCTCGTGCAAGTGCTTTGTCATGGCAACGTCTTATGGCCCATCCCTCATCAATTTAGTAGTGTTGCCTTGGCAACCACTGATAGCTCTTGGCATTTTCTTATAATTCCGAAATCATTTTTCTCATCCCTTGGCGTAATGGTGGGTCATATCAAAAATTCTTTCAGACAAAAGTTTTAGGTAATTATTTGGGGAATATTGTCCATTTTGTACGGTTTTGATATTGTGCCTATTAAGAGAGATATGATTAATGTTTCCCGAAAAACCCACTTTTTCCCACCCCTTTGGTCAGTGGTTGGTGCTATAAAAAAAACTCTTCAAACATAAATTTTTGGGGGTTTATCCAACACATAGTATGAAGTTGTAACGGATTCGATATTTCACATATTAAGAGAGTTATAGCAATATTTCACTTTTTCGAAAAAAGCCCCCTATTTTAACCCCCTTCGACCGATTTAGCCCAGTTACGAACTCGACCGAGATTTTATAGGTATACATATTCGGTAAAAAATTCAAAGAGATTGGTGTAAAATTACGGCACATACCAGTGGAAGCGAAATTTGAAATAGAAGCTTGGGGTGAATCGCCAAACATCAAGAAGCATAATCATCTGATCAGGAAGATAAACAAAGAAAGACTTTACAATGCTGTAGTGGAAACATTAGGAGCACCCTATTGTCAGGAAGATGATGACTTAAATTTGGCTTTAGAGCGTATAGAGCAAATAATCATAACAGCAGCAGAACCGTACTGCCTATTCAAGAGACGCGCAAAACCTTGGTTTAATGTGGAGTGTTAAAAAGCACGGAAAGAAGCACTGAGAGCGTTGCATGAAGTAAGGCAAAACCAGTCAAAAGAGGCTTTACAAACATATGGAGAAAAAAGGAGAGTATATAAAATTATACCGACGGATGCACGAATATCATTCCATCAGAAGGAAGAAGCAAAACGACACCCCTACAAGGCTCTGAGTGAACGGCAATCACGATTTACCAGAGACCTTTCAATGGAGGATTGGGAAAAGCATTTTACGAGGGTGTTGCAATCAAATGACACAAGACCAGTTTACGATGGCCAATACCAGAGTAGTAGTGGAATTGTTCCCTTTACAAGTGGTGAGGTTGAATTAGCTGTGCAACAGTTGAAGAACCAAAAAGCATGTGGTCCTGATAGGATATTTAATGAACACATCAAAGGTAGTTTTGAAGAGATGAAAGAAGACTGGTTGGCCCTTCTCAATCAGTGCTTAATACAAGCGAATATACCGGACAAGTGGAGGCACTCCACAATTAAAGTTTTGTGTAAGGGAAAGGGAGATGCAGGTAGTCCAGATGCATACAGGGGCATAGCTCTGGAATGCTCAGGATTTAAATTGTTACAGAACTACTAACATTGAGACTGACAGATCTAACGGAACACCAAATTCCAGATGAACAATTCGGATTTAGAAGAGGCAGGTCAACTATACATGAAATTAAATGTCTTCAAGATGACATTGAGGAAGCCTTGCGACACGGAAGGGGCAAGTTGAATGTGGTATTATCGACTATTCGAAAGCGTTTGATTCGGTAAACAGGAAGAAGATGCTGGACAAGCTAGATTCACTGATAGGACACCAGCACTATATAACGAGACTGATAAGAAATATCTTAACGAGTAACCAAGTACGAATTGATGACAACAGAATGGAATTGCATTGCATTGAACAGACAATCGGTGCGCTGCAGAGGGACCCACTAAGTCCTCTCCTGTTCATTATTGCAACCATTGATGTGACCCAGATTATAGAGGATCAATATCTCCATCTACATGTATGGGGATGACATGGTGTTAACATCCACATCACTTGAAAGGTTACAGGAGACTTTCAACAGACTAGTAAATTGGGCGGACGAAAATGAATTTAAATTGAACGAAAACAAGGAAATGTTCATGGCCTTCAGAAAAGGAGTTAGACTGTTAATTAATCATCATTTGGAATATAAAGGCAAAAGATTACAATTAGTGAACAATTTTAAGTACTTAGGAGTAATATTCCAAATACAGGGAGTTGTATTTACAAAGCACATACACGACAAAGTTGACACAGCAATTGTAGCAATGAATGACATAAGACAACTTGGAAAATTGTCCCTTGATACAGGCATGGCGTTATTTAAGCTCAAAATTACTCCAATAGTTGCATATGCATTGGAAAAGAATGACCTGATGAAAATGGAAAGAGTGAAGGCAGTATATTTAAAAAAGTTACTCAATCATTCGAAGTACACATTCTCTCGCCTTGTGTATGTACAGTATTGGCCAAAGAGCAATTTTATATCGAAGATTTAAGAAATCAATGGATGCTGCCCGCTACTGGAGCTTATGATGCTTTACTGAGTGAACTTCGTGACAAGAGGAAATATATTTGGAGTGGCTTCTACTGTACAGATGCCATGACGACTTGTGAATGAATGAACTCAAATTATGAACTGCGTCATATGATGACACGAATGGCAGTGCACGGTTTTCACTATAAAGTTTGCACAGAAAAGAAGTATCAACAACCAAACTTAAACTGCGTGTGTATTTTATGTAAGAGATGATGTGAGAGATACCATGTATTAAAATACAGTGAACGTCAGATGTCTCGTACAAAATTTTGTACCGAATGAGTTTGTATGTTGTGTTTTAGTAGGCAAAGAAACATCGGAACACTTGAAGATCTTATCCAGGCCTACAAAAGCTGCTCTTCCTAGGGCAAGTCTTTGTCTTCTTGGCTGTCCAAGGAATACGCAGTATCCTTCTCCAACACCAGAGCTCAAAAGCATCAATATACTTCCTATCTTGTATCTTGATAAATGGGATCAACCATTAGTAGTAGTGGCTCAAGCAGTACATCATGAGGAAATCTGGATTGGATGAGTCACCTCATGGTTTTAAGATTGGTGGATTGAATATAAACAACTTGAGGTATGCAGATGACACCACTTTGGTTGCTGAAAGCAAGGAAGAGCTCGAGGATATCATTATGAAAGTTAAAGAACAGAGTGAAACCATGGGCTTGTACTTGAATATCAACAAGACAAAACTAATGACAACTACTAAAATTAGAATGGTTAAGGCACTAGTCTTTCTCATAGCTACATTTATTTATTGACAGAACAATTTATGGTCCTAAGCAGCTGCTTTCCACATGGCTAAACGTAGGAGTGTATTCAATAAGCCTATATATATATTGGAATGTGTATACTGGATATTTCAAAAACTCTGATGTATTCCCACCACTATGATATCCTGCTACCCTATTATGGAATGAACAATCTTAAACTCATGTATATGGATAGTGAATCGTTCATTTATTTGGTTAACACCCAAGATGTATACCAAGACAAGTTGGATTTCCTAGAACACCTGGACACATCAGATTATCCTACTAATCACATATGTTACTCTACATCAAACAAGAAAACGTTGGGGATATTTAAAGACGAGGCTTGTGGACAAATTATAAAAGCATTTGTTGGACTTACAGCTAAAATGTACGCTTTAGACATAAATGGTAAATAAATCAAAAAGATTAAAGGTATTAACAGAGGTGTTGTGTCAAAAATTGTATAAGCATTCAAGATTATAAGGATTGTGTCATGAAAAACAATGTAAAAAGAATACCCATGAACATTATCGCTTCTAAACAACATGACATATCATCTATAAGACTAAACAAAATTGCTTTGTGTCCTGGTGATGATAAAAGAGTGATTGATGCTGATGGTATAGGTAGGCTACACATGCCTATGGTCATTACTCAACCATTGTCAACAAGTCAACCATTGACCATGCTTAAAGGGTTAAGTTATGGATATCAAAATCCTGAAACAGGAGATATATTACTCTACCTGCATCTAGCAAATACAATAAACCAAAACAATTTAAGAAATAAATCAATAGCACTACAAAAATAAAAAATAAAAACAACGTCAATCAAGCAACAAGAAAAGAAAATATGGTATTCATACTCAGGAATAAAAATATAAAATAACAAAAAAAAACTGTACAATTAATAACAAAAAAATAAAGAAAAATGTAATATGTGTAAATATTGTAAATGTATTTAAATTAATAAACAATATTGTATGGACACTGCTTGCACATTTTAATTACTACCTACCTCCCACACCTAATCCATCTGTTAACCTCCAGTAATCTTAAAAAATTGCCCTTAGTTACCTAAAATAGGTAGTCAAAAGAATAGGATAACCCATTTATTACCTATATGCTTTGGGATAAGGTATCCAGCCTTGTGATATGTAATGGAAACCTGTAAAATGTTGAGGTAAAATAAACAGCGTAAAGAAAGTGGTTACCCAACTGCATGTAAACTTTGGCCTTGTACTTATAATTGGCAAACCTTTGGCGTAAGAATAATTCCTCTGTAAGTGTTTGTGTGTGTTAACTGTGTCTATACGGTTATGCCCTAGTGTTGGTGTTAAGCCTATGGAAAGAAAAAAATGACCACAAACTTTTACTTTTTAAAACTTAAATGACTTTGTAATCCTGAGCTGGTTGTGCGTAGCGAACATGTTGCACAGTAGCCACAGTGGTAGCTTTGCCTTACTCTCTATAAGACTAGCATAGAGATAGTTGCGTGTGCCCTTATATACTTTGTGTATTTACATTAGCCTTTGGCTTAGCTTTAAAGGTTAGGTTAGGTTAGGTGAGGTTAGGTTATGTTAGGTTTGTTAAGTTAGCTGAGGTTAGGTTAGGTGAGGTTAGGTTAGGTAGAGTTAGGTGAGGACATGTTTGGCTAGGTGATCTGAGGTTAGGTTAGGTGAGGTTAGGTTAGGTAGAGTTGGGTGAGGACATGTTTGGCTAGGTGAGCTGAGGTTAGGTGAAGTTAGGTTAGGTGAAGTTAGGTGAACTGAGGTCAGGTGAAGTTAGGTTAGATGAACTGAGGTTAGTTGATGTTAGTTTAGTTTTTTTTTTGTCGTGTAGCCTCCTGAGAGGCCGAGTGCAGGTCTTTCTAGTCGACGCCCGTGGGCGACCTGCGCGTCGGGATGAGAGATGGAATGGATGAAGATGAATGAAACTGGGCAAGGATGTGGAAGGAAGCGGCCGTGGCCTGTCAGAAGGTACCGTCCCAGCATTTTCCTGGTGTTGAAAATGGGAAACCACGGAAAACCATTTCAAGGACAGCAGAGGGTGTGGCTCGAACCCACGCGTCTACCGAGTCAGCAGAGAGCTTGGCCCCATGACCTAACGCTGCGCTTTAGACCGCGTAGCCACTACTGTCGGTTTAGGTTAGGCGAGATTAGGTTAGGTGAAGTTAGGTTAGGTGAAGTTAGGACATGTTTGGTTGGGTGAACATGTTATTGAGTGGTTGCGTGCAGTAACCATGTTATGCATTAGCCCTGTGCTTAAAATAATACATTAAATATTAAATAAATAAAAATTAATAAGTTAGAAAAACAAAATTAATAAGTTAAAAAAACAAAATTTAAAGATAAAGTTGTAGGTCTGTGACCTTGTAGTTTAGTCTTTTTCGCAAAATCTAAAATGTAAAAAATAAAATAAAAAAGATTGAAATATAAATATATACAAATGTAAAATGTAAAATTTAAATTCTAAAGATCTAAAATCTAAAAATCTAAAATCAACAAATCTAAAAATGAAAAATCTAAAAATTAAAAATTTAAAATGTAAAATTCAAAATATAAAAATATAAAATTGAAGAATTAAAAAATAAAATGTAAGAAGTAAAAATATAAAAATAAATGTTTAAAAATTATATACATAATACATTAAATAAAAGTAAATAATAAATAACTGGATAATGCAGCAAACAAAGGGAGGATCAGAAAGCTGGAATTACGGTAGCTTTTAAATTAGTACAGAATAGGTACAACGAAAGAACAATATCTTACGGAGCGAAGATAAGACAGTATACCACGGTTGTCAAGCCTGAGGCATTGTATAGTTCAGAATGTTTGATACTGAACAAGAAAGGTGAATTAGAGGAACTGGAGAAGAAAGAAAGAAAAATCTTGAGGAAGATCTTAGGACCCGAAAATAGAAATGATGGTACATGGCGGAAGAGGCGAAACAAAGATCTTTACGGACAAGCAGAAAAAATCACAGATACCATACGGAAGAGAAGATTGAAGTTCTATGGGCACCTTACGAGAATGAGCGATAGTCGACTAACGAAGAAGATCTTTAATTACATCACCAAGATAAAAGCGACTACAAAATGGGTAGATGAAATAAGAAAGGATATGGCGGAAGTTGGGGTCAGTCCAAATGAGATCTGGAATAGAGAGGTGTTTCGAGGTAGGATTGATGCATTCAAGGGGTTCCAGGAAAAGCAAGGGAGAAGAGCCAAGAACATCTGGTCGGAAGAAAGGAAGAGAATCCACAGTGAAGGATGAAGAGTTTCTGGGAGCAGAAAAAAGGACTAATCAGCAAGTCAATTGTTTCCCGTGGTCCAAAGTAGGCCAAAATCGAACAAAGAAGGGATAAGAAATAATAAATAATAAATAATGTATAGTTAATAAACATTGGGATATTTCTAAGCTTAAAGATGAGTCCACTCAAATACTCTATATGGATGAAACAAACAATAATATAAGAGACATTGAAGAACACTTGGCAGTAGAAGAGAAGTGGATCAAAATAAAGAAGAGCATTTTAGACTCAACAGAAACTGTTTTAGGAAAAAAAGAAAAAGAAAATAGGAAAGAGTGGATAAGTCAAGAAGTTGTGGATATGATAAAGGAAATAAGACAGTGTAAAAACTCAAATGATGATGTTGAAAAGCAAAAATTCAAGACCTTAAGAAACAAGATAATTAAGAGGGCAAAACAAGACAAGGAACAGCATTTAATGGGAATCTGTGCAGGCATAAATAACAACATGAAATCTGGACAAATAGATATGGCCTATAAAGATATTAAGAGGTTCTTTGAAACAAGGACGCCAAAAACAATGAGCATTGAGGACAAAGATGGGAAGTTAATATATGATGACGAAATGTTAGTGAAAAGATGGATAGAATATTTGGAACAACTATACAGTGGAAACTGTGTTAACTTGCCCATTGAGTAAGAAGATGAAATAACAGAGGAAGACTTGGGGGCACCTATTATGGAAGAAGAGTTTGAGAAGGCGTTGCAGGACCTCAAAGGAAAGAAAGCTCTTGGAGTTGATTACATACCAGGAGAACTATTGAAACAATCAGGTGACAAGTTAAAAAAAGGAACTGTACAACTTAATATGTACTATTTACAAAACTGGAGAATTGCCTGAAGACTTTGTGAAATGCATAATACACACATCAAAAAAAGTTTTGCATCACCTCGGTTCCCAGATCTCCGGCATATAGACGTTGACTGTGTATATTGTATCAAAGATACAGTCCCTTTGACTGTTCATAGATGTCACTAAAACTGCTCAAAGATGTAAACAACCATGCATGAGCAGGGCCTATTAGACGGAGGGGGTACGACAGCCGATCAGTTCCAGTCATTCCACCAGGACGAAGGTACGCTGCTCATGTTGTCTGTAGTTCTACCATGCCTAGAAGGTCAATACCGCAGTTCGATCGCGTCCGCATTGTTACTTTGTGTCAAGAAGGGCTCTCAACAAGGGAAGTTTCCAGGCGTCTCAGAGTGAACCAAAGCGATGTTGTTCGGACATGGAGGAGGTACAGAGATACAGGAACTGTCGATGACAGGCCTCGCTCAGGCCGCCCAAGGGCTACTACTGTAGTGGATGACCGCTACTTACGGATTGCCGCTCGGAGGAACCCTGACAGCAATGCCACCATGTTGAATAATGCGTTTCGTTCAGCCACAGGACGTCATGTTTCAACTCAAACTGTGCACAATAGGCTGCATGATGCGCAACTTCACTCCCGACGTCCATGGCGAGGTCCAGCTTTGCAACCCCGACACAATGCAGCGCGGTACAGATGGGCCCAACAACATGCTGAATGGACCCCACAGAATTGGCATCACGTTCTCTTCACCGATGAGTGTCGCATATGCCTTCAACCAGACAATCGTCGGAGACGTGTTTGGAGGCACCCTGGTCAGGCTGAACGTCTTAGACACACTGTCCAGCGAGTGCAGCAAGGTGGTGGTTCCCTGATGTTTTGGGGTGGCATTATGTGGGGCCGACGTACGCCACTGGTGGTCATGGAAGGCTCCGAAACGGCTTTACGATACCTGAATGACATCCTCCGACCCATAGTGCACCCATATCGGCAGAATATTGGAGAGGCATTTGTCTTCATGGACGACAATTCTCGACCTCATCGTGCACATCTTGTGAATGCGTTCCTTCAAGATAACGACATCGCTCGACTACAGTGGCCAGCATGTTCGCCAGACATGAACCCTATCGAACATGCCTGGGATATGTTGGAAAGGGCTGTTTATGGACGTCTTGACCCACCAACCACTCTGAGAGATTTACGCCGAATTGTCGTTGAGGAGTGGGACAATTTGGACCAACAGTGTCTTGATGAACTTGTGGATAGTATGCCACGACGAATACAGGCATGCATCAATGCAAGAGGACGTGCTACTGGGTATTAGAGGTAGTGGTGTGTACTGCAATCTGGACCACAAATGCTGAAAGTCTAGCTGTATGATGGTACAACATGCAATGTGTGGGTCTCATGAGCAATAAAACGAGCTGAAATGTTGTTTGTGTTGATCTCTATTCCCTTTGTATTTAAAGGTTCCGAAACTCTTGGAACCGAGGTGATGCAAAACTTTTTTTGATGTGTGTAGTACCTATACCTAAAAAATCAAATGCAAGGTCATGTAAACAATACAGAACATTGAGTCTGGTGTGTCATGCATCAAAAATAGTCACCAGAATTATTATGAAGAGAATAGGAAAACAAATCGATGAAAACCTATCTGATGATCAATTTGGTTTTAGGAAAGGAGTAGGAACAAGAGAAGCAATCTTAGCATTGAGGCAAGTGATAGAGAAGCAGATGAAGAAAGGCAAACCTACCTTCTTAGCGTTCGTCGACCTTGAAAAGGCGTTTGACAATGTGAACTGGAATGTTCTATTCAGCATTCTTCATCAAACAGGTATCAACTTTAGAGACAGAAGACTCATCTACAATATCTATAAGCAAGAAATTGGAATAGTTTGTTGTGGTAGCAAGGAAGAAACAGCACACATCAGAAAGGGTGTACGGCAGGGTTGTTCCCTTTCCCCATACCTATTCAATATATATGTACAAAAGACGATCGACCAAGTAAGAGAAGAATTTGCCACAGGAGTGAATATTCATGGAGAAAAAGTTGACATGATAAGGTTTGCTGATGACATAGCGGTAATTGCAGAAAGTGAAGAAGACTTACAAAAGATCCTGAGTAAGATGGACAAAACTATGGAGGAAGAATTTAATATGAGAATAAATACAAATAAAACAAAATTTTTTGTCTGCAGTAGACATGGCGAAAACCAGACATCAATAGAGTTAAGAAATGAAAAGATACAAGAAGTGAATGAGTTTAATTATCTGGGAAGTAAAATAACGAATGATGGAAGAAGCAGCAGAGAGATATTAAGTAGGATTGCCCAAGCTTTCTATAAAAAGAAGAACCTATTTACTGCAAGGAACATAAGTCTTGATGTGAGGAAACAAATGTTGAAGACCTATGTATGGAGCGTCGCGCTGTATGGCAGCGAATCTTGGACAATAGGGGAGAGAGAGAGAGGAAAAGACTACTAGCATTTGAAACCTGGTGCTATAGAAGGATTATGAAAATAAGTTGGAAAGAAATGGTCACAAATGAGGAAGTCTTTAGAAGAGTGGGAGAGAGAAGATGCTTCCTTAAATATTTAAAAAGTAGAAGGAATCACCTCGTGGGCCACATACTGCGACATAATGGACTGATTAAGCTTATAATCGAGGGAACAGTAGACGGCAAGAATTGTAGAGGAAGACCCAGACTGGAGTACATGAGTCAAATACTGAAAGATATGGGTTGTGGCTCATACTGTGAACTGAAGAGGAAGACTGAGAGACGGGAAGAATGGCGAGCTGCTGCCAACCAGCCTCACGGCTGTTAACCACACAGAGAGAGAGAGAGTTAATAACAAATACATAATAAATAAATAATGATTTCAAAAGCCGCCATTTAAGAGTGTGGTTGCGCAAGGCGGCCATCTTGCCCACTAGCCCCTGGCCCAGCTATGACTCTCCCTCTATAAGAATAACATAGGAGAGTTGCGCGCAGCGGCCATCTTGACCATTAGTCCCTGTCCCAGCTTCTGCCTACATTACCTACTTGAATGAAGTCATCAATCTAATGTTGAGGCAATAACGCACATTCTTCCTGCAGAGCAGCTTGCAAGTCTTGGAGAGTGGTTGGTGAATGCTGTTGTGATACAAATCGTCTCCCTAGTGCGTCCCAGACATGCTGTATGTCATTCAAATCGGGATAGCGAGCAGGCCACACCATGCGTGCCATATCTTCAACCACCTGTGCTCTATGAGGTCCGGCATTATCATCCATCAGTAAGAAGTCTGGGCCCACAGCACCTCGCAACAACCGAACATGAGGTACCAAGGTCTCGTCACGATACCTGAAAGCAGTTAAACCTTGCCGATTTACCCGTACAATTTCCGGAAGAGGTGGTCAAGTAGTCAACATAATCCCTGCCACACCATTAGGGATCCTCATCGATATCGGTCTCTTTCCACAATGTTTGGGTCCCGAAATCGTATTCCAGGTTCTCTTCAGATGTGAATCCGTCGAGAATCACTCTCCAGACCAAATGGGGACTCATCTGTGAAAAGAACATTGGCCAACTGTTCAACCGTCCAGTTGGCATGTTAACGACTCCACTCTAGACGTTCCCTTCTGTGCAGATGTGTCTGAGGTGCACATACACCAGGTCTCCGACAAAAGGGCCACTCTGCCGAAGCGTACTATACACTGTTTACCTCGATACAACTACGGTATTCCAGTGGATGCTGCGAGGTCAGATGCCAGTTGCCATGCAGTTCTACGGTGGTACCGTCGTGCCCTTACATCCAAATAATGGTCCTCTCGTTCTGATGTTACACGTAGTCGGCCCTGCCCTGATCTTAGGGATATATTTTCGGTCTCTACAAACTGTGGCCATATCCGAGAAACAACAGAACGATTCACATTTAGCCATCGGGCCACATCACTTTGCGACTGTCCTGCTTCCATTCTTCCTATGGCTCTCCATCGCAGTGGGTCTTCTAGGAGTATTCTCTGTGCCATACTGGACCTTATGTGCATGTGTACACAGCAAGTGTTGATGTAGAACTACCCAGTAAACCCAACTCCGTTTGACGTCATCGTTGGTATGGTTGTACTGGAATGCCATCTTCCATGCAGAACACGATTGTACGGACTTTTGTTGACAATTTGTCTGATTATATCGTGAATTAGCCACAGGACGGAGAAATAGCAGTTTGTTGCTTTTATTTTGAACACCAGTGTATATTTTCAAGGCAAAAATTAAATAATAAAAATCGAAGATTTAATTACACGGCCTTCTGAGTCATATTCTGTCCTCAGACCTCGCATTCAATTTGTTATGTGGAAAAATTTGATCCGTGAAAGCACTCTCTTGTTAAGATACATGCTCCATTCATTCGCTCTCGATAACAATCGACTGTAGCATCGACCATGAGCAAGTCGGGCTCAGTATGAACATTGAGTTTTCAGTTTGAAATTGATGCTCTGTAGTTTATCACAATGTTGGCCGTGTACCAAAAGCTACTTAGTACATCACACGGAAAGTCCTTTTAATAAGCGGGAGAGTTTGTATATGGAAAAGATCAGTGGGATATATGCAAATAGGCTATTTAATTCTTCACGCAATTACTTGTTTGGCTTATTTTACCTATTATTTTAAGTACCCTTGTAGCCTTTGATATTCAATGATATCTAATTTCAGCTTTTAGGCTCTTGCGGAAGGAGCGGAATCAGTGATAGGTGAATGCGGGCTTCTTATTAATATGTTGAGAGTCTATGTTTTGTACTCTAAAATATAATTTCAGAAAATGTTAACACGTAGAGCATTACTAAATTGATCTTGTTCGTTGAAATAAATAAGTCTTTTAAGAAAATCCCATAGAACATCACGCTCAGGATAACCACTGTTTGTGCCACGATTCAAACCTTCGAACTTCAGACTTGCAGGTACGTGACTTAACGCGTATGGATGCCCTTCGGTGATGTAATATTGAGATCTGAAAACCAGACCTCGGATTAGGTGTCGTAGTCCCATAGGTGGCTGTGCTTGGGCCTGATTCATTTCTGCTAGGGAAACAATAGCGCAAGCGGTAATTTAATTGACTCTCTATAGCTTCACGTGATACTCGGATCTCGTGGGATCTGTCGAGTGTCAAGGCTCCTCTCGCTTACACAGGAACGGAGATTTATCAGTCGGGATACATTTATCAGTTCCTGGCAGTCAGATACAGCAAATATTACACATTTTAGATTCAAACTGGAAACAGGAAGGCACACGTATAATAAAACACATTACCAATTCAACAGATATATTTGCCACATCTCATGGGATTAATAAGGGGTAGAAATACCAAACAAATGTTTGTCCAACTATACTGTAGGTGAATTCTCGAGCTTTCTAGAGGAATGGAATTACAAATACGAATCGAAATACAGCCATCACAATAACACAGGTTTTCAGACAAATTCCATAAACACCCAAATCCACGGGGCTATATGATCACAATTTGGCGAAGCCCCTAAACAAATCACCAACAGCAACTGTAGTCAGCATGCATTAATAAAATAAGCGTTTTAATTACAATGTACATTATTTCAAATATCGCCGCAAAGGTCTTGCTGACCACGTGATCGATATTTATCACAAGTATTGCGAGACTGTTTCAAGGTGTTTTTCTATGTACTGTAGAGACGTTTCTGTATTGAGCCCCACACTGTAATGATGTGGTTTTACCTTTATAAACGTAGTGCTGTGTTCACATCATTAGCTCTGTGTTTAATAATGCCAGGAGAGATATTTACTGGTTGCATGTCCAACAAATATTAAACCTCATAGCAGTCAACACACATACATTGAAGAAGATAGATACAGAGCTCGGCAGGATCAACCAGTAATATACAGAAGCTTCTACGGTGAATCAATGGTAATGTCCGACTCCTGAACTCAAGTTCACGGGTTCGATTCCTCGACGAAGAAGTCGAATTTTTGAAGGGCAGGAGTAATCCATATACGGAGTCAACTCGTAAACGACATCTCGTATCACAGTCAATGATGATGATGATGATCGTGTGGCCTCCTGAGAGGCCGAGTGCAGGTCTTTCTAGTTAACGCCCATACGGCACATACACCCAGTCCTGAAGCCACGGTAATTAACCCCATGAGATTAAAAACCCTGTTGGCTCGGCCGGGAATCGAACCCGGGATACGTCAGGCTAAAGCCTAGCGTGCTAACCATTTAGCCGCGGAGCAGAATATCACAGTTGATGACAAAACTTCAGTCACAAGTTGGTTGGTTGGTTGGTTGGTTGGTTGGTTCCTCAGTTTAGGGGCTGCGACAACGCGATCACGTAGCCCCGTTCACTTTTGGTGTGTGTAGAATCTGTCTGATAACCGGTGTTAATTGTGATGGCTGTATTAGTGTGTGTATCTGTTTTTTTAAATTCAAGTAAGGAATGCAGACATTCAATTTTCAAGCAGTTCCTACTTTTGCTACCAAACGGCACCGTCAACGACTACTAGTTCTGAACTTGGTTACTAGATGCCACCGCAGTCGGCTCCTGGCGACGAACGTTGGAACCGAAGAGCGTTAGTCAAATTTAACCTATAATTTAGCTTCACACAAGTGTAATTAGTGGAAGGTTCTTTTACATGCCATAAATGTATGACATGGGACCACCGGCTTAACTTCCCCTCCGAAGGAAGGCATATTGAAGGATTTTAACGCTCTTAAAAATCCGATGGCTTCGACCGGGTTTGAGCCCGCGACCTTGGGTGTAGAAGCTCAGCATGCTACCAACTACGCCACCGAAGCCACCCAATAGAGTTCCGATTTGGCTGCTGGGTGGAAGGCAAGGGGAACTTCTATATTGGATAGTAGATCCTTATTCGTTCTCATTGTAATATCATGGATATTCGGAATGAATGACTCCAGAAGCATGAAGTGCGTTTTGGCCTAGAGTTACGGTCTGCAGTCTCACTCCAGAGCGCGATGATTGATAAGCGAAACTTACTCAACCAGATTGCCTCTCGTGGTTTACTCGCCTGGAAAGGCTAAAACATTCAGGCCGGACTGACATTTGAATGTCTACGTCTCAATGGCGAAAATAGAGCAACATTGATAATATGAAATAGAACTACGGTAGTTTCCTTCAGACCTTGACAGGGATAGATTTAAGGAGAACATTAAAGAAGCTGTCAATGTTCATAATAGTCTTTTGAGTTTACGCCGTGTTGTAGATGGGCCGGTCATTCGTGGCCGGTCGTAAGCACGTGAAAATTCTTCTTAAAGCCCGAGTAGAACACTGAGACTACTGAATATACCTATACATATGCGCTACCGAGGACACACTGCGCACTTTATTTGCATTGATCACAAATGTATGAAGGTTCACTGTGCGCGGAGACACCACTGCGCATATAATACGTACCGGCCAAGAAGGAACGGCCAACTTATACTACTAACGTGAGGCTAGGAATCGTGTCTGATTTGTCAATATGTGGCAACGAGTGGCACACGCACTGTTTGATTGGCTAGAGGCTGCCGGTTCTTATTGTTTGTTGGTGTAATTCAAGTATACTAGCATTGCCCGTCGCGGCTTCGCCCGCGAATATTCTAGTTGTAAAGAGTACACTTAGCAAAATCTCAATCATGAATGCTATGACTGATTTATCCTTGGTATGAATGATCAGACTTTATCAATTCAGCTACTGGTGCAGAGGTTAGGGGTTTGTCATTCCTTCATAGGTATATCAGAGCGAAGTTAGATTTCTGGGAATATCACATACACTGTTAATTTAAGGGCCTTTAAATGTGGTTTTCGGAGACCCTGTATAGTCGGGTGAAAAAGGACATTTCGTACCACACTCACGCGTGAAAATTGCGTGAAAAAATTCTCGAGTGCCCCTTGACCCCCTTAAGCGCATTATACTGTATGTATTGATGAATTTTACAGCTTAATTTGGTTCAGTGATATCCTTATAGCCGTCTGGAAACTTTCACAGTAATGCAATAATTGGAATTGCATTGCGTCTACAGAAATAGATGGACCTGTGAGATTCTGTTACCGTGGTTACCGTGTTGCATTATTTCATTATTTCATTGTAAATATACATGTTTTAAGGTATCTATTTAATTGTGAGGCATTTAAAAAGTAAGTGAGTGCGTTTCGCTTACGCATTGGGTTATGCTGAACCTGTAGGTACCCCATATGTGTAGGTTGGTGTTAATGGGACCTTATTTTCGGTACAAAACTGGAATGGGACCTTAGCAGAATAATATAGGGAGGGATTATTTGGATATTAAGCTATTTGCTTGATTTAAATTCCTTAAATTACGCTACCCAGATTCCATAAATAACGGATCAATTCTCCAGTAGTGCACATAGAAAATACCTCACATTATTCTACTGACAACACAGGCACTGCTTCTAGCAAAACGACCAGCAAATTTAAATTAGTTTTAACTCGGCAAAAACCCAAAATATTATTAAGAATAGTGTTCCAATCTATGAAAGCCTCAATCTATGTATTAGAAACCACCAAGATTACGGAAATGATAATTAATGATAAAATCAATTATGCTATTTTCCTATATCGAATTGTAGGCCGTAGTAGGTAAATATTAAAATAGTAACTACACTCATTTACGCCCAGTCTTAGCTAATCTGATCCTTTGTGGCAACTAATATTATCTACAAAAGTTTGCTAAAGATGCTTGAAGAATGAAGAAATGTGAGAAAGGAACTTTCAAAAGGAAAAACATACAGTGATAAATCATAGCATTTGCCTCTATTTCTTCCAGACACAATAAGTTCAGTCAACAACAACAACAGAAGAATTAAAATACAGACAAAGCTTAAGTAGCCTACCTCTGACTATTTTTAAACTTGGTCACCACTGCAGTTGCCCTATCGCAACACTAGTTTGAGCTGCCACTGTTGTAGAATTCCGGTGGCAGAGCGCGAGCTGCCATCAGGAAGATGCACCAGGGAATTCTCCTGGGCAATGCGGCTCTCTCCCATGACAACTCCAGGCCTCATGTGATAAACAGGACCGCCGATCGACTGCAGTTATTATTGGAGGTTAAGTTATAGTCCAGTGATTACCACTTGTTCCTATGAAGCCAGAGGTTCATTTCCGACGACGCTCAGTGCGGCACATGCCTATTAAACGTGATAAAAACTGAACAGATGAATACCTCAAATTGTCGCGCCTAGTCTTGGCTACATGCAAGATGAGGTGCTCGAACAACAACAACAACAACAAGGACCGTGATGTCCCCTGACATGTTAAGACGGATGTACAGTAGCCTCGAACCGGGGTACGAAGTATCAGGTGGCGTGCATAGTGCTGCTACTGTTGCATTGGGGCTGCGGAAATGCAGAATGAAATTAACATGACTGGAACATCAAAAGTTGTGTAGCCGTACATTGCCACAACATTGTACGAGTAGATATACTCAAGATGTAGTCATACAGCGAGACATGTTAACTTTCAAATAATACAGTAGCCAGACGTCCATGTGTCGGGCACGGTTCAGTTGCCTTCCAAAAATTTCCCAGCGTTATTTTTGTGGTGATGCGTCGAGCATGAATTCGACTTTTTGAATGTAAAGGGAAGTTGTGCTAGTTTTCATAAAACTGTTATCTCATTAATTGTAATCTGCAGTGTTTCAGAATCACACAAGAACACTTTAGAAAGAAACGTGAATACATATCTTGCGGGGAACAGGGAGCAAGAACATTGAGAAACAAATTAGTTTTCTTTAGGAATACTATCGATTACTAACTAAATGCCCCAAATTCTCTGAAATTGGACTTGATCATCTTAGTTTGCATTTTGAATCACATTTTCTTCCCCCCGTTTATAATCACTGAATTAACATATGCTCTTGATTTCACTTTGGAAACTGCTTCTTCGTCTCTGAAGAAGCAACCAATAACTCAAATGAATTTTGAGCTTTATAAATATGTAAAATATGAATCAAAGTGAGCAGATGTCGCGTTGCATTAGACGAACTATTGCGAACTATTAATGTAGACGAAGAAATCTCTCAATCTAGCCTTCAGCAGCACACTACAAGTGTTGCCTTAATCTACTTCCATGACACATAATGTCAACAAGAAAGCGCCAGCAACGCCCACACCAGGTTTTCCTTGGTAGGTGCTCAGCATTATGTGGGCGAGTATCGACCTACCTGTGGCTGTTTGGTGGCGTCATTGGGCAAGTTCCCATGATGGCACAGTGTTGTTTTGTTCCAGTGTAGTTCCCTTAGTGTACATGTCAAGACATCAAAAGTGAATGTTCATATTCCATAACAGAATGATTCAACCACACCGAAATTTAATATAATCAATACCATAGCTGTCAGTCACTGTTTGGTCTTAACTCGACTCGACTCCCGCTTGTAAGCTAACGGGACCTCTTGTAGCTTCTCGGCTGTGCCAGGCCTATTGAGTAGAACTATCCGAGATCTCTCATTTGCCTAGCGGTTTATATAAACAGAACGATCCAGCAACAATGAACTTGCGTGACTGAGCTGCGGACACCAGAGATGTGCGGTCAGGGAACCTCTGCCACTGGGTGGATCTGTGAAAGATTTAAGACCTCTGTTAAGAATCAACCATCAATACCTAGAACCTAAACTTTTACCACAAGAATGGTGTTAGGATTTACATATCCTTGTACAGTCTTAGATAAATATCATAGTTTGGACTTGAATGTTTCACTCTTGATTCTTCAAGTTGAAGAGAAAAAAAACATTTTCACCTTTTTTATGGCTATAAAAGAATAAAAGAATTATGTTATTGAAAGCTAATCGGCCACATTCAAAGTGTGCAAGTATTACCACCATGATTTTTTGCTGAATATAATATTAGATGAGTCTCCTGGTACAAATTAATACCTAAAGAAACGCTCACAGTATTCTCTTTATTGCAATTGTACTCACGAGAACAACTTGTTGATCAAATATAAAACAATTTCAAAGCTAAACCCCGCATAAATGACTATATTGTATGCCTCCTCTAAAGGAGAAGTGGAACTAGGCGTGGGAAAAATACTGGAGACGTTGGCAAGCTCAGTACTCTCTTGGTTAATGCTCGAAAACAAGTCCCTTATTTGCACAGGTCTGAATAATCTATACTTAGAATAAAAGCATGATATAGCGTTGTTTATTGTTTTCTACATACCAGAAATTTGCCCCTTTAATACTACACCTACATGAAATGGTGGTGACAATACTTGCAGCTAATTGGAACATCCCCAAAAGTGATGAGCTTTTGTGTAGTACTACACGTAAAGGGACAACCCTATACAATCGTTATGGGATATTGAAGTCCTCAGAAAAAAGCAACACATAGATTTTGAGCATAACCTGAGATTCTAGGTGTTGTTGAATGATTTTCCACAGTATTCTTAACATTTTGAATGATATTTTAAGGCATAAAACTTCAAAAGAATACATCTAAATCCAAAATTGAACCCTACTAAAAATATCGACACAATTCGTCCATAATAAATCCAGTTGTTTAACATGTTTTCAGGTGAGACTATCCGCTGCTACGTGTGTAACTCGAACCAGGACGATCGCTGTGGAGATCCCTTTCTCAACTCGAGCTCTGGCATCAAGCCGATGGTATGTGGTTCGTCCGGCGATACACAGAGCATCGCCAACTTCATCGCGCGTCTGGGGGAGCAGGCAGTAGCTCCCGAGCCACCACGCCAGCCCGCAGCCTGCCAGAAGATAGCCATCAGGGGTGGGTCCGAAGATACCAACAAGATACTGTAGATACACCCCCAATTAAAAGTAGTGTTTTAATATTAAGTGATAAGAATTACTGAAAATATTTTCAGACTTCTCAGTGACTGATGAGTCCAGTGGTACCCTGGGGCGGAACGCTCGACTGCGTGAAGTTAATATAAATTTTCAGTAAGGGATTACTGTAACCAGGGAGGGAAGTGAGGCGGTATGCAATACCGGCACTGCTTTCAAAGGCCCAATGGCATACCGTCACTGCTTGCACCAGGCACCCGAGGCCATACGATATTATTATTATATTATGAGGGTAATTCCCCGGAGGCAAATTGTATAGTTACAGCAAATTACCAGCAATAATATCAAACACGCTTAATGTACACAAGTCGCGATTTGGGAGCTATAGTAACTACATCGTAGTATTTTCACAAAATGTCAGACTTCTTCTAAACACATCAATATGTTTGGGGAAAGGCTCTAACACTGTGGCAGGTAATGAGTTCCAATTATCAATACAACGATTAATGAAAGAATATTTCCCACAATTTGTACGCTGTGGTCGGACCTTAACTTTATGTGAATGATCTGCCCTGCTCAGGTCGGTGAGATTTCCCAGAAGTTACTAGTCCGGTTCAGTGCCAGAATGGTATCACATCACCTCCGTCCCATAAATAGCCACTGTTACATGTAAATACACGTAGTACAACCATCTTAAGAACACATTTTACTATACACATTTTTCAGAAACCCAAGTGACTAAATTATCGTAATCCCGTAAATTAAGCAACAACATACCATCATTAATACTTTGCTGTATTACTTGTGGAAGTGGAGTTCAGTAGCATGGGCTTGTAGAATGTGAGTTGATGACCTCAGATGGAGCCGCCCCGCCGAGTTCGATATTGCTTGTTTCCACTTAGGGGCTCCTTCATTTCGTATTTCCTGTCTGTCTCGTGGTGTAGCATTCTTGGCTGTCACTCCTGGGGCCCGGGTTCAATACCCGTTTCTTCCAAGAAATGTAATTCTTATTAAAGGATGGAACGGGGTACACTAAGCCTCGTGAGGCAAACCTGAAATTATGTCGGTTCGATTCCCACCTCAGCCATCCTAAAAGTAATTTTCCGTTGCTTCCCAATTTTACTCCAGACAAATGCCGGGATGGTTCCTGACTTACGCTACAGCCTACTCTATACCAATCCCCACCTGAATTACAAATACACACACTACTGCGGACACCACAATAACACAGATTAGCAGACAGACCCTCATTTTTTAGGGTTGGAATTCTTAATTTTCCTTTTCTGTAACGCAGTTATAGTTAAGAGTAGATGACCTCGAAGTTTTTTCCCGTAAAACAACTGTCACCAACTTCATCAACGACTCTTATCCATAAATTCCAAGTTATAACACCGAGAAAATATTTTGAATTTTATTCTGTCAAGTTGTAAAGGATGGAGTTAAAATACTGTTGTTGATTCTTTAGGAGCATTGTGACATTGCGGTCATGTAACCCCGTATATTTGTGTGTGTAGAATTTGTATGATAACCTGTGTAACTGTGATGTCTGTACGAGTATGTGTATTTGTAATTAAGGTAGGACTTGGGTAGGAGGTGGACGTGGCCTCAAGTTAGGTACCATCCTGGCATTTGCCTGAAGTAGAAGTGGAAAACCACTTCCAGGATGACTGAGGTAGGAATCGAGCCCACCTCTTCTCAATTTTTGCCTCACGAGGCTGAGTGTACCCTGTTCCAGCCCTCAGACCAGAATTACATTTCTTGGGTGGGCCGGGAATTGAACCGGGCCCCCGCGGTGATAGCCAAGAATGAAAATGAAAATCCACAGCCTGCTTCCAGTCTCCGACCGGGTCAGGAATGGAATGAATGAAGCCCCCATCTAGCGGCGAGGATATGAACTGTGCCGGCTGCCGAGGCCTGACGCACTCCTCTGGGGCAATGATTAAATGAATGACAGATGAAATGAAATGATAGTGGAGAGTGTTGTTGGAATGAAATTTTGACAGGGAAAACCGGAGTACCCGGAGAAAAACCTGTCTGCCTCCGTTCTGTCCAGCACAGATCTCACATGGAGTGACCGGGATTTGAACCACGGACCCAGCGGTGAGAGGCCGGCGTGCTGCCGCCTAAGCCACGGAGGCTTACAGCCAAGAATGCTGGAGTTAAAATACTGAATATGTAGTTTGTTAGCATATAATTCCACAATTTATCAGTTAAACATGAGTTTAATGCGACTGTAGTGGTTGTTATTCGATGATGCGACTACTGTATTTTGAGCGAAAGGCAGACCCACGAGAGATTTATTGATTGGAACTCCCGTATGGTTGCATAATGGTCACGGGGATAAGCATGTGCTTTGCAAACATGAGCGTCATTGTAGCGATGACAGGTGTTCGCTATTATGACACATTAGCACACAAGTAACGAAAATCCACAGCCTGTTTCCAGTCTCCGACCGGGTCAGGAATGGAATGAATGGAGCCCCCATCTAGCGGCGAGGATATGAACTGTGCCGGCTGCCGAGGCCTGACGCACTCCTCTGGGGCAATGATTAAATGAATGACAGATGAAATGAAATGATAGTGGAGAGTGTTGCTGGAATGAAATTTTGACAGGGAAAACCGGAGTACCCAGAGAAAAACCTGTCTGCCTCCGTTCTGTCCAGCACAGATCTCACATGGAGTGACCGGGATTTGAACCACGGACCCAGCGGTGAGAGGTCGGCGTGCTGCCGCCTAAGCCACGGAGGCTTTAGCACACAAGTACATGCTTCAAAATAAAACGGGTTATTGTGATTGTTTTAGTAACTCCAATGGCAGACAACGCAAGATAGTACATGGCTCTCATTGGAGCGGTCATATGTGTTTAGTTAGATTTTAAAATGTGACCGATGGTGGGATTCAAACCCGACACCCTAGTTTTCGTGTAGGTGCGTTTAGCCGCATGCACCAATGCGGACACGCTCCAACTGCGGCGGCTTTTGGAATGACAAGGAAAAATCTGTGATCTCCTAGACGAGACACACAAAGCCACCTGTGTACCAAAGTTTGGACCTGACTTTGAGGTTTTAAACAAAGAAACTAGTGGAGTACTTATCCAATTAAGTACCCCCGCCCCTCTTTTTGTAAATAAAAGCGTGCTCTCTCTCTTTCTCCAGCAGGTGATAAATCCCCATAATATCTTTACGACAGATTTTATTGTATGGAAACAGTCCATGGTCGAAGCAACAGATTTACCGAGTACACAATACAGATGCCTCACCATCGTACTTCTTAATACAATAAACCGTTTATACAGTATACAGTGCATCACGCATGTATAATTTGTATAATCTACCTGCGTATTAGAATTCACATAGTTCAGCACTCAGGAGACACTTGAACGATGTATTACTGGATGGATATTAATTATATTTTCAGATGGTTACAGAATCTTTGCAAACGCATCATGGGATTTAATACCTAGTAGGCGACAGCGTTGATGGCCCCTGGCCGCTCAGAGAGAAAGCGATCATACGAAATACGAGTTGCTTCATACGGGCAGAAGTTGCCGCCACAACATAAATAAAAAATCACGTGCGCTCGGGCAAAGATTTCGTAGTAGGGTAATTTTCAAGGAGCTAGGATGAAGAAATACAAATTCTAAATTTTTTGAAATAAAAAAAACACTTCTACGCTGACTGGTTCACGTTTTATGGCCAGTTAACGAACATGACGTTAGAAGAGAGAATACTCTCCCTATCCCTTGATCCGTCCCCTTGGCCGGGTTGAGATACTTATTTATATACCCTGCGGCGTAGCCGTGGTGTTAAATCGCACCACGGCTGCGATGGGGCACTGAGGTGAGTCCAGAGACTGGAGGTTCGAGTCCCGTGGCTATCCTGATTGTGGTTTCCCCGCACTCCTTCCAGGCAAATGCTGGAATAGTAATTTAGTTCAAGGCCAGGGGGGCATTCTGTCCTTAATACAGCTACACTACTACAACTATCACAGAAACTCAAATTATATCAGTCAAGTACACGGGGCTGATGACCTAGATGTCTCAAGCCCATAATATTAACAACAGAAATCATAACAGTTTACTTATTTCGCTGTGACATACTGTGTAGAGGTTATTGAAGTATGAAATGACAAGCATGATAAAGGTGCATTTATGGAATAATATGCCTTAGGTGAGCCGCACTTCTATGGCGATAAGGTTTTTGCAGCTATGAACGACTGAGTGCGACTGCCGCTGATTGGCTGAGACGTAACCGCGCTATTGCACATAGGAGGCCTACGGGCCATCAACGCTGTTGTCGAGCATATTAAAATTTAATGTAATGTATTCTAATGTTTATATGTGAGCTGTGTGGGAACGAATGTGGAAGGTACCATATCACGACATGCCCCAACAGAACGTTGTCAATAGCGGCTTATAGGAAGGACTAGAATTGAATTATAGTATCTAGTAAGTGCACATATCTGTAACATGTAATAAGGCCACCTGGCTGCAATAAAGACTATTATTCTAATGTTATTTAGTGTAATGTATTGTAATATTATTCAATGCAATTTATTGTAATATTATGTAATGTAAGGCTATTTAGGGTAAAAAAAAGAGTGGATTACATGCAGCAAATGAGGCTTCTTAGCGCTATGCATACACTCCTTAAATAAACAATCAATCAATCTAGTTATCAGTCATGTGGCTGTTTGGCAGCAGCTTTCCATTCTTCTCGCTTCTCTGCTTTACTTTTCAGTTTGTAGTAGGAATCACATCCCATGTCCTCTAATATTTGTGTCATGTAACTTAGTCTTGGTCGTCCTCTAGGGCAGGGAATCCTCAATAATTCATCATGTCTTACAATATTACATGATCCCGCCATCTTTCTATGTGTGTTATAAATATAATTGTAACTGGGCACAATTTGTGTTGACCGACTGGAAAGCCTTCCTTAATAGAAACGTAGACTGTCTCCTCGGAGCGTCTTGTCTGTTCATCATTCCGGAGGCGACCTCTCCATCTAAGACTTGATAATTTGCCACAGCTTGAACATCTTTGAATATCATGTCATGGCCCATCATCGAGGCGAGTTCTGCTATTTGACGTTTTTTTTTGTCCTGCGGCCTCCTGTGAGCCAGAGTGCAGGTCTCTCTAGTCGACGCCCGGGGGCCTTGCGCGCCGGGATGAGAGATGGAATAGATGAAGATGATTGAAACTGGGCTAGGATGTGGAAGGAAGCGGCTGTGGCCTGTTGAGTTTGAGCATCCTATTTACGGCAGTGTCGCCAAACTGATTTACGCATGCTGATAAATTCAATATTTAAATACATGTAACGTGCGTACTATCTATTGGACCACAACCAAATGTTGCATGTGCATTGTGTAGCTTAAGAGATGGAACTAAGGGTATATTTAGAGTCACCAGGTCTACCAACTGTTGATATATGCTCTCTATAATTCTAAGTAGGCTCTTTAGTTCGTCTCGGAACTACTTGTTTGAAAATGAATATGCGCATATGCAAATGCATATTTTTAGGGTTTATTGGATGTTTTGCATATTCTGTACATAACAGCATATTTTAGCATATAAAGTTGAAATTAAGTATAATTTAAAACATCATGAACAAAATGGTTTTCACCTGCGTGTTGGACATCCCTTGTAACCAACTTTCTGAGCAACAGATAACGAGATGACAGTACTCGAACTTTACCAAATGCTGCCTGGCTATTTGAAGAAGGGAATGGGGTGGGACATTCCTTTCACCATCTCGACAACCAGTAGCCTGGGGTTAGTTTTGTGAGGAGTTTCTTTCAGTTAATGTGTTACTTGATTCATACTCTGTATGTCCTTAACTCAAAATGCCTGAAGAGAACAGCAGTAGAAAGTATTTATTAAAACAGTGGGTGTCAGGTAATAGTGATTATTGAACTGATGGCTAGGGACCGGACATTTATGCACTAAAACTATTGGAATATACGTAATTTGCCTCCTGAAAACATTGAAGAACTTGCAATCATCTATTGTGATGCTTCTTTCTGCAGTGAATGACACATGTGAAGTGAGTGAATAAGATTGGCTTATTGTTAAGTGCATAAAAAAAATCCACAGCCTGCTTCCAGTCTCTGACCGGGTCAGGAATGGAATGAATGAAGCCCCCATCTAGCAGCGAGGATATGAACCGTGCCGGCTGCCGAGGCCTGACGCACTCCTCTGGGGCAATGATTAAATGAATGACAAATGAAATGAAATGATAGTGGAGAGTGTTGCTGGAATGAAATTGTGACAGGGAAAACCGGAGTACCCGGAGAAAAACCTGTCTGCCTCCGTTTTGTCCAGCACAGATCTCACATGGAGTGACCGGGATTTGAATCACGGATCCAGTGGTGAGAGGCCGGCGTGCTGCCGCCTAAGCCACGGAGGCTTCCGATGTAATTAAAAATCGTACATAAAAAACCCACACAGATCACTAAAAATATACACTGTAACACATTAAAAAGTTATTAAAACATTTTCTTATGTTAAGTTCATTAAAACCCTCAACCGGGCTTGAGAGTCTTTCTTGGTTTATTTCATGTCCAGTTTCTAATGTTAGCTTCAAAAGCCCAAGCAAGGGGTGACCACTCCCAACTGGAAAGAAAAGACAAGTGATTACATCACGAAACTTTAACAAATAGCACTGACGAGGCGGAACCAATTGGAGCCTTGTTCCTAATATAATTCAGTCAATACGGAAAAAATGTGCGACTCACAGAGTCAAAAAGATACATGCCCTATATTTCCAAATGCATATCGTAGATTCTCGGTGCTGTCTCCCGTTCGCGAGAACAAAATAGTTGCCATGACTTATGACTCGACCCTCGTATTATATATACTTGTGTGAGTATTGATTGACGTATAATTTAAACTTTTAATTCATCTATCAATACGGATATCCAAAAACACCCGTTGCCATCAATGGCAAATGTATTTGCATTCTAAGTCGACATGAAAAGTACGACAATTCGATAGTTCGACAAGTTTCCGTTTCTCAAAGCATGACAATTCGACAAATTGTCGGAAATCTGTTTCGTAAAGTTGTAAAGCTGACAGGAAGAAATCTGACAAATTGTTAAGTGCATATTTTTCAATATTTCTTAATGCATATTTTCTACATTTTAGTGCATAATTGCATGCATATTTTAATTGTTTTCAGTGCATAAATGTCCGGTCATTGTCTGCAACAGTCTCAGAGCCTTTCTCCAAACATATTGATGTGTTTAAGAGAAGATTGAAATTTTGTGTAAATACTACGATATAATTACTATAGTTCCCAAATCTCTACTTGTGGGTACATTAAGTGTGTTTCATATTTGATTTAAGTGTACAATTTGTCACCGGGGAATTACCTCCATTTGCAAATAAATTAAATGGTGAACGAATAAATGAATGCATGTAAAAGTGGAGATATCTAATTCTACGTAGAACCCAAACTTGAACTAAACTTTGTAACGGTTCTAAGACAGGTCTGTACTTATACTTCTTAGCAGTTTGGTTGGAGATAAGCACTTCTTCTCTTTTGGATGGTTATCAGTTCTTCGCTCTGGGATGTAGGTCTCTACACTACCGCATCATTGCTATGTATTAAGCAGAGCTGATGACTCATAAACTTTGTACTCTACAATAACTTTGTTCTCTGTGTTGGCAGTAATGGGCCGGACGGTGACGGGTCGAGGCTGCTCGCAGGCGGCCATGGAGCGGGTCCACCCCTGTGACTCTTTCAAACTGTTGGCCACAAACGACTTGGTACTGGAATATTGTGGTGTTTGTGAGACTGATGACTGCAATACGGCAGCGTCCTTAGGTGTTGCTACTCTACCACTGATGGTATTACTTTACGTCCTGTGATCTAGAGATTCCTGGGAAAATACTTTATATTTATACTTCGTGAAAGACAGACAGATATAGCACCGTAGTTTATGACTGAATTCATTATCATTCTTATGCTCGGAGTAGACATGGAATGATCATGCAGCAAAACTATGAAAATATAAATACAACAGTGACTGGTAAAACATGTCATTGAAATGCCATTACAGGATATAAAACAAACGACAGGTAAGAGGGAATAAAAGGAATAAGTCCACTTTGAATAGTATTTAAGGTGGAGGATTTTCAGCACACACAGAAATTGAGACATTTTTGTTAATTTTAATTCTTACTGCCTTAATTAAAATTGTTAAAAATACTTCATATAAAATCATGTTAGCATATTTTATGAGCAACATTCTTTTTATTTATTTGAATTTTATTGTCGGACTGATGTCCTTTATTTCCCATGGCTCATTACTTTTTTTTCGAATTTTTACAGTCTCAACTCCTTCTGATAAATGTATCACAAAAGCTTACCTTACGAAGTTTTGAGTGATATTTAAAAATGAGTTGAAATTGGGTATATCCCCCTTTATTCCCCCTCACTTCAAACACTAATACACTTGTAAAATGTTGTAATAAACTCAAAACTGTTTAAAGTAAATTAGTTTTCAGTTTTAATTCAAATTTTCTCTGAATTTGGGCTATGGTAAGCATCTGCGTCTTTTCAAAAAAACAAATCATAAAATGTCTTCTTTCATCCGTAGACCAAGCCGACACTTCCCGAGGTGACTCAGCGATTGGTGAGTCTAGTAACAAGCCATTCATCATTAATAAAAATGATGGTCTATTTTGACAAAGAACACGCTTTCATTCGTACGTATTGATTATGTATGGCATACACACAGTGACTAATATTTTGAAGAGGGGTGAAAGGGAAAGAAACTGGTGATGACATGTTCACTGGCAGTCACCCGAATGATTTCTCAGCAGGTGTAATAATACGTCTTCGTGTAATTGTAAAGTTGATCATTAATTTCGTTATTGGAACGAGACTTCCAGCAATGTTTCTGAGGCATTCACAAATTAATATTTGAGAATATGAAAGAATATGAAAGGATATCAATAAAAGACGGTGCTATATAAATATATTTCGCTTAGTATTCTTCAATCGCTTATATTTGGTGCGATAAACACAAGGTAAATATAAATTCGCAGCAATATAATATTATATAAAAAGAATTCCAGACTGGAATATTAATTATATTATTATTATTATCACCGTTGTTTCAGTGGTAAAATAGATGTATATATTTTATAATTATTTCAACGATATTCCTCAGTTTATTAACTACGGGATTATTGACAGTATTGAGATTTTTGTTCATTTGTTCTCATATTGTTAATAATCATTGCTGTCGTCTCTTCTGCTACTTCTGATTTTTATTTGGTTCAACTAAAATATTAATGGAGACCTTAAGAGTTTTGCATTTCAATTTTCTTACAGATAAGTGTTCAGTTGTTTGTTGTTATTTTATTTGAGGTGTTTGGAAAACGTGGTCATTTATCCCCATACACTTGGGTGTGTATCGAAACTTGTTTGATAACCTTTGTTATAGTGATGATTCTATTAGTGTGTGTACCTGTAATTCAGGCGAAGATTGTGAAGGAGGCGGCCGTGGCCTTAAGTTACGAACCAACCACGCATTTGCTTGAAGTAGAAGCGGGAAATCATGGAAAACCACTTCCATGATGAGTGAGGTGGGAGTCTAACCCACCTCTTCTCATTGTTTCCTCACAAGAGTGAGTGTACCCCTGAGATCAGAATGAAATGTCTTGGCAGACCCGGACTTCAGAGAAAACAGCCAAGAATGATATCCACTACACCACGAGTGTTCTAGTTTTAGTTTGCGAATTAAATGTGCCCTAACAGTGCACAGCAGCCTGGCTTCATTAAGCTATACTCAATGTGTATTGCGTGATGGTAAAACCAACAAAAAGACAAACACGAATATAATTTTTCTGTCATATGTCGGAAACGTATTAATTTTTTTAAATTGGCGTATGAAATCTAAAGTTTGGAGACACGTTCATGAATTATTCCCATACATTACACACGTAATCTGGGAGAAACAACCGAATAATAGTCAAATTTTGTAGACATGGAAAGACAATTTAATTTACATACATTATGAGGTTATCTCTGCAAAGGTTGTTACCTAATCGAACATTTCCAGCATTCACATAAATTGACCGAATAGAATCACAAAAAGGCAACGCCGCACAGTGTCTCGAATCCCATATCCAGGTGGAAAAAATTCACTGTCGCAAATGAAAGCGAAAACTGGCTCATTCGATAGTGAACAAACCAGTCTTCGGTCTTCCTTTTCGCTGTCTGGTGCGTAGGAGGGAGGTTATAGGTGATGAAACGTCTTCCTGGCAGTTATCAGGTCATTTGATAGGAGGTGTTGGAGTGAACCGAACGTTGTGATTCTAGTGAGTTCAACGAAGTGTTGTCTTCTGCGGCTCATGGAATAGTGAAAAGAGGTATGCGTTCTCACTTTTATGCGTAATACGAGCTTTCTGCATTAAATAAATTATTTACTTTATTAGTGCCCCATAGTGCCACTTTGCTTTAAACGTCATTCGATGGGAAATTTAATGTAGATTCAGGTTCTGTAGTGGTTTGATTGCGCACGAATGTGCATGATGGTTTATTTTCTTATTTTCAGTGACTATGTGGGCATTACTGCGGGAAGAATTTTTCAACGCGTGGCGGTCGTGTCGTAAAGAGGGGCGTACAGACGTCATATTTCAAAATTTTACGAATAAATTTGATCCTACAACTCTTACTGACACTCATGTGCAGGAGCTAAGAAACAAAATTAAGTTGATATCCCATAATATTGACAAAAATGGGAGAGTGCAGGAAGAACAATGCCACGTACATAGGTAATCTACCTATGGAAGCTATTGAGTTACTTAATGACCCCCAAGGAACTTTGGCATGAAATGATGAAGATCAGTATAACAATGACTACGATGCTCTGGACTCTACAGAAGAATCAGGGGACGAATGAACATTAGACATTTTGTTATTATTAAGGGGAGTGAGATTAATGAGAACATTACTTGACGAATGGACGTTTTGTTTTTATTTGCAATAGGAGAAATAGGCCTAATATTTAATATATGTTGTCTTTATTTCCATGCTTTTCTAGAGAAATAATATTGTTTTCGTGTGTGAAGTGTGTTAACTAAAACTACGTCATTAACAGGACTGTAAAATGACATTTTGTTATAAAGAAATTGTTTGTATGATTTTGACGAATATTTTTATTTTTAGAAAATAAGTGTTATTTTTTGTGCATATATCTGGTTGTTCTAAAAAGGAAGATTGTAGTTTTACGTGACCGTGAATCTGGTGATTATGAGCCACGGGACCTCCTTTTTACGTGGAATCCGAACCACAGGACATGGCATTTCACTTCGAAAATCTCACATGCATTGACCGGGAATCGAACCCGGACCGCCTTGGTGAGAGGCATACAGCTAGACCGCTGAGCCACCACGCCCCTAATCTGGTTGTTCTATGTTTAATAACAATATAATATACGTTTTTAATCTGGATGATTTTATAACTTACAGTGACTTCGTCTATTCCCTCAAATAAGGTGTAACAAGAATACTTGACTGAAAGTCTCATTGTTATTCATATTTTATCCAGTTTTAAATAGTATGTTTACCACTGTCATAAACTATCATATACACATCTAAATCGTGATTTTTACTACCAAAAATGGATGATTCTTGTGTTGCTTTCGGTCATTTTTTTACACCTCACCTTACCCCTCACCCCCATATATTTACACCCCGAAGATCGTACGCTTAAGACGATGCCAGAAATGAATTCAGAGACTTCGAAAACGGTATATTGCGAACATTTAATAGAATCCCAGCATTATTAACGAAGTTATTAATTTTTTCCACCTAGAATTGGGATTCGACACTCTGTGCGCCGTCTGCTGTGCACTTCTTGTAAAGTCCGTAAACACGAATGGTGCACATTTGGCAGGCACTCTTCACTGGCTGGGACAATCCAGTTAACATCAACTTTTATGTCATTTGGCAATCCACCGAACTGTCATTTTGTTGAAAGTTTTAAATTTGAACGGTTCCAATTTAAAATATACTGCAAGTTCCATTGCAACCCAGGCAATTTCAAGATACTGCGATGAGATAAGAACAGTTATTTTCATAAGATAGCTTTAGTTGCTGTTGCTTTGAATGTACGCCAGCATTTCGTTCCCTCTTTTTCAAACTTGCTTTGTTTTGTGTTGTGGGGTCAGTTAGGACATTGTGAGTGATAACTGTGTTATTGTTGTGGCCGTAGTCCCGTGTGTAACCGTAGTTATGAACGTCTAACAGTAAGTTGAATCTCACTGAAACCTTGTGGCTTTAATTAGTTGTTGTTGTTGTTGATTCGATATGGGCTTTGCAACATCGTGGTCGTGTATCCCCGTGTACTTGGGTGTGTGTAGAAATTGCCTACTAGCCTGTGTCACTGTGATGTGTGTAGGATTTGGCTAGGAGGCGGCCGTGAC
Source organism: Meconema thalassinum (assembly GCA_946902985.2). Taxonomy (NCBI): domain Eukaryota; kingdom Metazoa; phylum Arthropoda; class Insecta; order Orthoptera; family Tettigoniidae; genus Meconema; species Meconema thalassinum. Next base: position 1,208,216,274 of record OX336388.2, read on the forward strand.
CTTAAGTTAGGTACCACACCGGCATTTGCCTGAAGTAGAACTGGGATGGTTGAGGAAGGAATCGAACCCACCTCTACTCAGTGTTGTCTCACGAGGCTGAGTGTATCCCGTTCCAGCCCTCAGACCAGAATTAAATTTCTTGGCAGAGTCGTGAATCGAACTCGGCTAGCCACTTACCAACGAGGCGGACGATTTAATTAGTTTCCTACATATTGCACTCTGGAGTTATTTTGTTTTTGTATTTTGATTTTGCCCATATGGAAGATGAAATAATATAGTTCAATTATCAGATGTGTAAGTTATTGAAATCAACTTGTAGCTGCATATTTAACACACGCTTTAAAAAATTAAACATTAACATTTTTTATAAACATTGGAGATATGAGGCAAACGGCGAAGGGCAACACAAAGTAAGGGGCAAATTATGATAAGTGGATAAAGATACAGTAGAGCGTCGATAATCCGGATTACTGTAATTGTAACCGGACCCTGTCCGGATTATCAAAACGTGCGTATTTTCAAAAAGAACAAATAAAAGGTCGTTTGTATTTAAAACAAAAGTTTGGTGCTTTTCTGACCGGGCAGCGCTTAGTACGAATGGCTTTTTAGTCCACGCGTGGTGAAGACCTTTAATAGTTGTAGACCTTCCTGTATTCAATAACATGCATCTTATCTAGATTTGGCAACGTCACACAAATACACATTGCACATAGGACCAGAGGGGGGGGGGGGGGAGGAAAAACCAGTTTCGTCCAGTTAATACCCCGGTTCAGTCGACCTCAACTGGCGCAAGAGTGAACACGAAACTGCTCGAAACTCCAGCCTGGAAGACAACCAGATAAGTAGTAGCCTGTAATATTACAGTATAACCATAGTTGACTTTTTACAACCATATAGTCACCCCAAACAGACAAACTCCGGATTTATATCACCATTTTAGCATTTCACCTAACGTCAGATATACTACATTTAGCATACACTGACAGTTGCATTACCAATTCTGCAAACTAAATAATTGAACATATTGTAAATATTTTTCACATGTATTCTCAAACATAGATGTCATAGCCTAATTGTAATGGATCTGATGATGATCGCTTGACGATCGAAACTGGTCATCCTAGTGTATTTATTAATCTCATGTAATTTATTTCAGGATTGGGGCATAACCCAGCTCTTTTTGGGTGCATTCGTTTTGACCGACTGAAAAGCACCAAACTTTTGTTTACTTAGGCAACACTGAAAAATGGCTTCAAACCCCACAATGTCGTTTGTATTTATAACAAAAATAAAACTTGCTCAAACCGTTAATAATTCACTTTAGTGGTAATAATTGTAGCAGATAAATAAAACCATTAATTAATATGAACTTTCAATGCATTTTAATGAAAGAATATACATACATGTGTGTAATGTACAGTATGTACATATTTACAGAAAACTGTTTAGTTTATACATTGTCAGAGCTCTTAAAAATCTGTTATTGATTTTTGAACTGTTTCTTTGCGGCCAAGTCTTTGATTCGTAGCGGTAAGACGACCTCGCCCAGCCTGTCGCATCAACGCTTTTGTTTGACTAATATGTATGTCAAGTCAACCCCTGGTATTCACTTCAATTTCGTTTTCATCGGAATTGAATCCGGATTATCGACGGTCTGGATTATCGACGCCCTACTGTAGTAACGATTTGAATTTTGGAAATTTAGAACGTTTCTGACTACAAATATATTGGTATTTCCTTGAAAATATGTATATTCGTCGTATAAGATTAGTTAATAGTTAGTTATTGTTTTAAGGGGCAGAACTAAGAGGTCATCTGTCCCTGTTGTACAAGATTAGCGACAGGCACAGTCGTTAGTGCTTTGGCTCTTCAAGCTGTGTGTTTCCCCTTAAGACATTGGGCCATTGTTCTTTGTGCGAGTACCTATGTTATTGTGGTGATTGTAGTCGTGTGTGTAACAGTAGTTATGAAAGCCCAAGTTTTGGGATAGGTGTACTAGGACTTTAAATATTGTACCATCCTGGCATTTCCATGGAGGGAATGTGGAAAAACACATCGGCAAACCACACTTAGAATGGCCACTGTTACTTTCGGAGATTCGAACCCCAAACTGTGACTTATCACACTTGATTACGCTGCTTGGTTTTAATAAATGTGTTGCTTGACATTGTGGTCATTAGTCCCCGTGTAAATGAGAGCGTGTTATATTACTGTCTAAATTAGTATGTCCACTTGTGAATTGGGGAAGGGTTGGTCGTACGTTGGGTAGCGTGGCGTAGTCGGTAGCATGCTGAACTGCTATGCCCATGATCGCGGGTTCAAACCCGGCCGAAGTCGTCGGATTTTTATGAAAGTTAAAATCCTTCAGTATGCCTTCCTTCGGAGAGGAGGTAAAGCCCATGTCATAGATTTATGGCATGTAAAAGAACCTACCACTGCAATTAATAGTGTGTAGCCAAATTTGTAAGTTATATTTCGCTAAAAACTCTCAAGTTCCAACGTTCGCCACTATATGTTAATGACAGTAGCATCTGGTAACCAAAGTTGGAACTACTGTACTTGAAATTGAACTTGTTGGGAGCCCTCGGGCATCAATCAAATAAAACAGCTATGGCCGTTCGACTGTACGTACTTTGCTATTGATTACGATCCTCAAAAATAATAGATCATTAGTTAATTTTGCTTCGAAAAGTAACAATTAAAGATCGTGGTTCAAATGGAATTAAACTTTAACATTTACGTCTTTACTATGGGCACTGTTATTTGTGCTAGTGTCAACCTCGTTGCGTAATGGCTAGCAGTCTTGGCTGTCACCGCGAATGCCCTGGTTCGATTCCCGGTTCTACCAAGAAATTTAATTTTGGTCTGAGGGCTGGAACGGGTACACTCAGTCTGGTGCTGCAAAACTGAGAGAGGTGGGTTCTATTCCCACCTCAGCCATCCTGGAAGAGGTTTCTCGTGGTTTCTTACTTCTACGTAATGACATGAAATTTATCATGTTTGAAGGGTTTCTACTTCAGGCATATGCCGGGATGGTTCCTAACGTAAAGCCATGGCTATGGAAGACTGACAGGTAATATGAAAGAGAGGAGTCCAGCACAATGGCGTGGCCACAAACTCACTGGTTGTGAGTCCGTGTGGACCGAGTCTGTCTCATTTTAAATGAAAGGAAGGAAGCTAGTGGTTTAACGTGACTATTAATCTTGCGATCATGAGCCACGGGACCTCCTTTTTACGAGGAATCCGAACCACAGGACATGGCATTTCACTTCGAAAATCTCCCATGCATCGACCTGGCGTTTTAAATGGTTCTCCCTCCTATTGCGGTGTAAATATATAATTAGTGGCATAACCGTGTTCGTTCAATCGTGCACCACGGCCACGAAGGCAGCTGCAGCAAGTTCGGAGATCGCAGGTTCGAATCCCGGCAGTGATAGCGGCTATCCTGCGTGTGATTTTTCCACACTCCCTCTAGGCAAATGCCAGGATAATAGTTACTTCAACTCCCAGGGCGCGTATGCTATCCCTGTACTTAATACAGTTATACACACACTACTACAGTCATCACGTAAATACAGGTTAGCAGACGAGTTCAATACATGATACTGATGATCAAGGTGTCCCAATCCCCTGACATGAATCAACAACAAAATCTATTATTCAGTTCACTTAAACCTTGTCTATGATGTTTGAATGTAAACGGGAAATGTGAATAATAACTCGCTATTATTGTTCCTGTTGTTTTAATTACATTCACCTATTCCTCATGCTCCCGTAGGTTGTGACAGCCTGACTAATTAAATTGGGTCGCTGCTCGTTCAACTCCAGTCAAACATTCCTTATCGAATGTGTAAAACATTATTATTTTTAACTTACAGTATATTCCAGTCGCCTCCGTAGCGTAGCGGTCAGCATGGTTAGCTGCCGCCCCGGAGGTTCTGGGTTCAATTCTCGGCTCTGCCACGAAATTTGAAAAGTGGTATGAGGACTGGAACGGGGTCTACTGCCTCGGGTGGTCCAAATGAATAGAGGGGTTTCGATTCCCACCTCAGCCATCCTCGAAGTGGTATTCCGTGGTTTCCCACTTCGTCTTCGGGCAAATGCCAGGATGGTCCCTACTTTAAGGCCACGGCCGCCTCCTTCCCTCTTCCTTGCCTATCCATCCCAATCTTCCCTTCCCTTCCCATCCCTCATGAGGCCCCTGTACGCTTTGCAGGTGAGGCCGCCAGGGCGAAGTTCTGATCACACCTCCCCAGTTGTATTCAATCCGACCAAGTGTTCCCAGTTCTAGAATACTGCCTGGAAAGTCGGTAGTGGTGAGTTCCCTCGCTGAGTCCGTGGGAACCACGAACCTGGAGGGTAAATTTGACTTAAAAAACAAGTAGTTCATATATCCTACTAATATTAATTGCCTCTATCAACATACACATTGTCAGTTTGATTGCTGTATTAGATTCGTAGATATTGAGAACCGTCTAAATATTTTGGATGGTCACCATGTTGGATTTTTATATTATAGGCCTTAGATTTATGTACTATTACATGAAGATTGTTGTGTAGGCGTTTTATTCAAACTTCAATCGCATGATTAGGACACAAGAAACCAAAGCGGTATATATACATTTCGCTCAGCCGCCATCTTGTGGTTATGAAAATAATTTAAATGAATTAGATGCCAGTCGATTATAATTTATATAAGAATAAACCGTATCAAGTTTCACTGCGCTCGGATGGTTAAAACGCAAGAAACGTCCATTTGAATATTAAAACTTCGCGTCGCCGCCATGTTGTATTTGTGCACGCCAGGTTATTGAACGTCCCATAGGTGAACTTATGCTTATAGCCTTTATACACTTACAAAATTTCAGTTTGATTGCTGTGGTAGATTAATAGATATTGAGAACCGTCTAAATATTTCGGATGGTCGCCATGTTGGATTTTAATATATGTAGGCCATAGAGTTATGTACTATTAGATGATGATTATTGTGTACGTTCATTATGCAATTGTTGATTTCGATCACATGATTAGAACCCAACAAATAAAAACTTACTTTTCGAAATTTGCACAGCCGCCATCTTTTGGTTACGCAAACAATTGAACTAAATTAGATACCTGTGCATTAAAATGTGTATAAACATTTGCTGTACCAAGTTTCATTGCGTCTGGATCATTAAATCGCGAGAAAAGTCTATTTAAAACTTTCAACTTCGATTGGCCGCCATGTTCGTTTTGTAGTTAACCGGTTTTTGAAAGTCTCATAGATGATCTTCCAGTAGTGCCCTTTATCTCCGTACAAAATTTCATGGTGATACCGGTAATAGTTTCAGAGATATAGAATGCCGGTGAAATATTTCGCACAGCCGCCATCTTGAGGTTATGTAAACAATTCACGAAGTTAGATGTCGGTTAGATGTGTATAAACATTTACTGTACCATGTTTCATTGCGTTTGGTTGGTTAAATCGCGAGAAACGTCTATTTGAAAGTCGCAAATTCGCTTGGTCGCCATGTTGGTTTTGTAGTTACCAGATTTTCAAAAGTCACATAGGTGAACTTTTAGTAGTTTCCTCTATCACCGTACGAAATTCCAGGGTGATATCGGGAATAGTTTCGGAGATATTGAATGCTGGTGAAATATTTCGCACAGCCGCTATGTTGGATTGATAAGACGTAACAAAATTTGAAGGGCATAGTACTATGAACTTACCGAGTTTCATTGAAATCGCTCCAGTCGTTTAGAAGTTATTAGGGGGACAGACAAAAATTCTCACACACACACACACACACGGACAGACACACGGACAAAAGGTGATCTCATAAGCCTATTTTTTTTTCATAAATGAAAATATATATAAAAACTTATATTCTAAATGTTCTATAAATTATAAGGAATATGAGAATATTTTCTTATGGTGCAAGCCAACAGGGAAAGAGTGATAATTTTTAAAAGGAAAACAATACTATTGTATTCTATCACCTTGGCCTGTTTCCTCAGTGAAATAATCATAACAATTCTTAATATTTTGCTGAATTTTGGAGGAAGAGCGATAAGTTCCTCAGGAATGGCGTGAGTGATATAGGACTGGTGTAACTGTGTGACGTCAGCGGAAAGTTCTGGGCAACGGGGCAATGTATCAAGACAGCTCTTAATCCCGTACGTTACCAAACACGTGTCGATACTTTCTGGTAACAGCGGCATTTATTACCATAAGACACACACACATTCATTCGCTCGCGCTGTATTGTGATGCTGATTGTCTCAAGCGGGACACAAACTCAACTATATTATTCGAGTGACTCCGGTTTGTACCTTACAATACTATAGTTATTTATACGGTGTGACATGCACAATTCTGCTTAATGATTTATTGGGTGCAAAAGCACGTACAGTATGTTGAAGTATTAACCTTTCAAGATACGAGTGCCAGTGGCAGAGGTGGAAACTATTGTTTGTTTACTTGTGCTTGGTTGATACCCAGTCACGTGGGTGGGATATGACTTAGCTTCAGTAGCCTCAGTCATCGTTCTCCTCTACGTGGTGACATGAGCTTCTGTTACGTTTAACTGTGCAGTTGTTGCTTGACTTATACACAGACTGTGCTCCGCCATCGTTGTGTCCTCCTCGTCCCGCAAGGCTCCTGCTGCTATAAACAACAAACGCTGGCGCAGCCAAGTTCAGCGGCACTCGTATCTTAAAAGGCTAATAAGCATCTTCCAAGTGAAAATTATTACAGTCAAGACTATAAAAACAGCAATCTGCTCAGATATTATATGTGAACTAGTCTTATAAAAAGTGGAAGATCCTCCACGTCACGGAGGAACATCCAGGTCTAGATGATGGATACCTGCTAACCTTTCTAACAGGCGAGCACGTATTTACACCACTCGCAATTTGCATGAGGATTGGTCTGTAAACCAGTTTCTTTATAACGTTGTTCATAGAAAGTTAGCTATGTTTGGATTGAAGCTGCGGGGACAAGTACAAATCCAGAACAAGTAACGTCTCACACTATCAGCTGGCGACATGTTCACACTAAACAACTTACTCTACAACTGCGCAATAAATTATCCTGATTCTCGCCTGACAGAGGCAGCAATGAGATGCGGTTAGTAGATGCGCGTGCCCGCTTAGGGGCAAGGTGCGCGGTAAACCATCACACATTTTGGCTTAACCCCCAGCTCAAAAACATATCCATGTTAAAGGAGACGAGATATGCAAGAGTACAACCACCAACGTATAGGCTATACGTCTTGTTCTGTCGCAAGCTGTGAGATATGGTGCAACACATTTCAATCATGCCAACATGAGTTAAAGGGAGGCAAAAACCTTCAATCTCATTAGGACACGACAGCTGGACAGAAAATATAAATAAACCGTTCTACCGTCGGTGCTAGCCTGCTCAACAGTCTGTACGGGGACCAGGTGTATGGTCATAACAGTCATCAGGCGTTGGCAGTGAAATCTAATCTTCAAGGAGAGTGGGTGGTAGCTGGCATATTTTACTTCTGGAACAGCTCATCAAAGACGCATAGGAGATTCTTGTGAGTCACGGAATCAAATCCCGCTAGACCACATCATTCAGTGTATACCTACCAGGCTGTTCCAGCCGAGCAGCACGCCAGTGATTAACTGAGTACTCGCCGCCTTGCGCTAGTAAACCTGCAACATGCAATACAGCTCTGCTGTGGGTGCTGCCGTCACTGCGCGGTGGATACTGGCCGAGACCTGTGACGGAGAATACTGTTGAATGGGGTTGCATGACTGTGGACGTGGGAATGTAGGAGATATTCATAAGACACGTCCAAGATACAGAATACAATACGTTTACTGAGTATCAGATGGTACACAGTTCACTGCGGACACAAGTGCTGACATATCAGGAGTCAATGCATGTGCTGACATGATGCGTAGAGCATTCTTCAATGTCGGATCTCCGAGCATTGACCTGTCTTTGCATTTTATTCGGTTTATGGCCGAGAAAAGTTGCTCGCAACAGTATGTGGACCCAAACATACACATGATCTGTGCTGCGTTCTTGTGCAAGCTGGGAAAGGTTTATTGCTGGAGTGAACGATACCATCGTGACAGATCCAGAGTGTTGTAATATCTGTCTTTTAATAGGGAAGAATTTTGTAAGTCTATTATTTCCAGCTGCATTGATGGCGGGGAGTCATCAGGGGTAACTTAGAAATGAGTGCTGAATAACCTCATTTCCTTTTCACGAACATTAAGGTATTGGAGTCTCTTTTCAAAAGACTCGAGAAGCCTCATTATCTTCAATAGATACTTGTCCTAACAGGTCTCAGGAGGCATTTTTAAAGAGGTAAGACGAGTGAAAAACGTTAAATCTCTATTTCGAATCTGCCGCTCAAACAAACGGAGCTTTTCAGTAAACGCTCTGAGTTTATCGTACATATTTACGATTAATAGATATTTTCCCCGACTTAGTCAGCGAACAGTGCTGTGGTAGGATATATCTCCGTATGCCGTTTCGAGATCTTTTAAAAAGCCTTTGCACTGACGATGACGCCGGACAAAATTTACACACGTCACTACAACTTTCATGACAGATTCCAGTTCCACTGTTGCGGCACAAAGTGCTTCTTGGTGAATAAAACAGTGAATAGTCACCACGCCCTTCCCAAATTCACATTTCACTTTATTCTTTAACCGAGAGATGATGCCCTGCTCTTGCCCAACCATTTGTGGCGTGCCGTCTGAAGACACCGAATGGAGCATTTCCCATGGAATGCTGATGTTGTCCACAGATTCACAAACCGCCTTAAATATATCTTGACCAGCAGCAGTGTAATCCAGTGGAACCACATCTAAGAGTTCGTAACTTGCAGTCGCATGTCGCGCAAAAATATAGCTAGCTGACCGTAATCAACTACATCCGTACTTTCATCAAGTGCGAGCGAAAAGGCCACCATTTTTCGAATTCTAACACTTGAGCTGTCTCTCCAAATCCCCTCCCATGACGCGAATGCGACGAGACACTGTCTGTTTTGAGAGACAGACCGATTCAAATTTGTGCATCTCCCCTGGAGTTAAACATTCCGCAACGGCGAGCAAACACGATTTCACGATAGGCCCCATCGAGAACGGTTTCCCATTCATTGCAATAATGGGAGCGACTTTGTAACTTGCTTGAATTGCTGCCTCATTGGTAGTTTCTTCAATATTATTCACCTGGAAAAGTAAGTATGAATAAGTTTTCATTTTAATCTGTGACTGTTTATTTCAAACGAATCTACAGTGATATTTGTTTTTAGAAACGTACGTCTTTCTGTATGTCGTCTTTCAGTCTAGCTAGGAGCTGCTGGCGTGCTTCACCTTCCAGCCGTTCATACAGAGCTGAATGAAGAGTTGTGTATTGACGCGGTACGATCCATTTCCCCATTGAATGTAGCACTTTTTGAGACTCCAAACACTGCGGGAGTCCGTCCTTTTCGGTAAAGAGGAACTGTTCTTCCCACGAACTAGGCAACGGGCCTCCCCGGCTTGTCATAGTTATGTAGTGATGGGAAATAACACATCAAGACTGGCAGGAAGCGCATGGACTTGTGCTATGACCTTCGCCCAGTGACGTATTGGTTACCACACCTAGTCCCTCTCCTACCGTGCTTCGAGCATCACTGCTGAGTACTCGCGTGTACGCATACTCAAACTCGTGGATTTGGAACAGTCTGTAGGGACAATAGATGTTTGGCCTACTTCATGGTTGGGAGTGTTATGTTTTTGAATGGATGATATTTTAAAGGCATAAGTGGTAACATATGGATCAGTGACAAGGACTCTTTCAGCGGCAGATGATGACTCCTCCGGAGATGGGAGAGAAACGTATTACGGAAAATTCATGGTCCAATATACGACAATGGAGAATGGAGAGTAAGGAATAAGTTCTGAAGATTAAAAGCCTTAAGTCAATATTAATTTGCACCGGTTTCGGCCACAATGTGGCCTTCCTCAGCGCAAATAATAATATGAATAGAAATACAAGACCCTTTTACCATAAACAAAGGTTATTCTCAAAACTATTTCTAAAACAATAATTGTCTAACACATACAATGAAAATGAAAATCCACAGCCTGCTTCCAGTCTTCGACCGGGTCAGGAATGGAATGAATGAAGCCCCCATCTAGCGGCGAGGATATGAACTGTGCCGGCTGCCGAGGCCTGACGCACTCCTCTGGGGCAATGATGAAATGAATGACAGATGAAATGAAATGATAGTGGAGAGTGTTGCTGGAATGAAATTTTGACAGGGAAAACCGGAGTACCCGGAGAAAAACCTGTCTGCCTCCGTTTTGTCCAGCACAGATCTCACATGGAGTGACCGGGATTTGAACCACGGACACAGCGGTGAGAGGCCGGCATGCTGCCGCCTAAGCCACGGAGGCTTCGTCTAACACATACAATAAAAGTTAAAAATATACAGATCTATTACGAAAATGTGTTAAATACGAAAGAAATCTTGATATAAAACCAGCCTGAAGAAGGAACAGTGGTGTGGATGTTATATAGACATAACATTTTTTGGGTTAAGATTGAAGTTGCCAGTATGGGTAAGAACTTTTAAAATTGTGAAGAAACTGTAGAATGTAATCGTTGAAATGAACTATTCCAAGCTGTAGATAGGGTGATGCGCAGATTGTTTGGGGTAACAATAAAAAGTACAAATTAATATTGTCTTAAGGTTTTCAATCTTCAGAACTTATTATACAGAGTGATTCTTTTGCTGGAGCGGGACGGGCAACCGGCTGCCGGGCGCGTGCGCCTTCCGCCAGTCAATCTAGCTCGCACCGCGGATTGTGCGTAGGTGGAAACCGTAACAAAGTACATTAATTAATAGTAAATGCACCAGCAAATCATGACTAAAGAACTCACCTTTTCACAGAAGATGCTGAAAATGTTCTCCTTCAACTGACAGACAGGCGTTGTACCGTGTAAATAAATTAGCGTTTTGCACGTTGTAATTCCCTTCTGTTGTGAGGGATATCTGCTGCCGTATATTGTTCTCCAGCTCCACTAGAGTACGGGTAATTGATCTGTACACTTTGAATGTTAAATTAACCCACAATTGAACAACAAACGGGCTTAAGCCCGTGCTTTAATTAATTACAGTAAACACGCAGGGGGGTGCAGAAGTAGCTACATAGTGTAACGAGGTCTGTCTGTCAGCTGAAGGAGAACATTTTTAGTATCTTCTGTGAAAAGATAAGTTCTAACCTTTAACTGGTGACGTGAAGTCATCCATTCCCAAGAAATAAAAGAACATCTGTGCTTCTTTAATTAAATCTTGCAGCTGTTGTTTATGCTACCTTCTTATCTATGCGCTGACACTACACACCCTAGTTGATGAAAGTTTGGTGTTTTAAAGGACTTAAATGACCCTGGTAAGCTCGCCTCCGCCTCGCGCAACCCCGCGGCCCGAGATCGGTTGGCTGGCGGAAGGCACGCGCGGGCAGTCGGTCGCCGGTCCCGCTCCAGCAAAAGAATCTCACTGTACTTCGTCAATAAGGAACAGATCTAACATGATCATTTTCATGTCACATTATAAATAAGGAATAATGAAGAAACTAAGATCGTTTGGAAAACCAGGCATTGTTTCTGATATAAAAAGCAATAGACCTAGAAGGTCAGTACATGTGGAAAGAATCCCTGAAGACCTAGTGGTTAAGAAAGTATAACAGGGAAAGCCACGCGGAAGACGATTGAAAGGAAGACCAAGAAAAGGTGGCTAGATGATGTGGCGGAGGACCTCAGAAAGATGGCTGTTAGAAAATGGAGAAGCAAGACAATGGACCGAGGAGAGAAGGGGCTGAGTGTACCTCGTTCCAGCCATCAGACCAGTATTAAATTTCTTGGCAGGGCCGGGAATCAAACCCGAGTCTCCGCGGTAATAACCAAGAATGCTAGCCGCTACGCGGACAGTTTTATTTTAGAGGTACCTGCTACTGACTTATGTCGTGTATAAATACGATGACAAACCTCTTCTTTATTCACTATATATTTCTGTCAACAGAAGACAAAGGAATGTTTTCAATTGGAAAACCTCTCTCCATTACAATCTGGTGCAGAAAGAATAACCTACGAAGATCATTTTACAACAACCTTCAAAAGCTAGACTTTAAAAGTGAATATTAAGCAGGATATTTAAATAAGTCATTTTAATTTGCTTTACTAACGACAATAACACATTCAAGAACATTGTTACGGAAGCAGATATTATTTATTCGTTTTGAACACTTCAAGGTTTTAATTAGCAATATTTTATAAAGTTTTCTTAAGTTTCTCTAATTGTCCGATGTAACAAATCTGACTTGAAAACAAGTAGTTCCGTGCAGAACTAAATAGCCTATTTTCATATATCCTACTTATGTTAATTGCCTCTATCAACATACAAAATTTCAGTTTGATTGCTGTAATAGATTCGTAGATATTGTGAACCGTCTAAATATTTCAGATGGACGTCATGTTAGATTACTGCATAGGTGTATTATTCAAACTTCAATCGCATGATTAGGACAAAGAAAAAGAACGAGATTTTAAAATTTCGCGCAGCCGCCATCTTGTGCTTATGAAAACAATTGAAATTAATTAGATGCCAGTGGATTAAAGTTAGTATAGGCATTTACCGTACCAAGTTTCACTGCGCTCGGATGGTTAAATCGCGAGAAAAGTATATTTAAATGTTTCAACTTTGCTTGGCTGCCATGCAGGGTTTTGAATGTGAAATAGGTGAACTTCTAGTAGTGCCTTTTATCACCGTCCAAAATTTCACGGTGATATCGGTAATAGTTTCGGAGGTATAGAATGCCTGTGAAATATTTCGCACAGCCACCATGTTGGATCGGTGAGAAGAAATACAATTTGAAAGGCTTGATCGGGATTAATCGTAATAGTACTATAATCTCACCGTGTTTTATTGAAATCGCTCCAGCCGTTTGGATATTATTAGGGACACACACACATGTGCAAAAGGCGATCTCATAAGCCTTTTTTTTTTTTCAAAAATGAAAATAGGCTAAAAAATTACATCTTATTTTTACGACGATTATAAGCATCCTCCAAATAGTATCAAGGTAGACGATATTCATTGCTTGTTATTCTAACATTATTTTAAGCAGATTTCAGTTTATATTTGGAAGGATTTTCAACGGATACGGATTTTTTATAGTGCATGATTTTATTTTAGTACTTAATTTTTATTTATAGATTGGTAACGCTTAGCCTGTATGTGATTTAGTTTGATTGTTGATTTAGGTGGAATACAGCTATTTTACCTGTTCATATGACAATACGGATAACATGTATAGGGTATGAAGTACTACATAGCAATATTCATTCATAGAGATTCTACGTGAACAAATTATTTGCTCTGACTACAAGAAGGGTGCATGTAATTAATCACGTGCTGATTTTTCAAGTAGAATCTCACATTTTCCGCCTATTGCAATTAGTGTTCACCGACTGAAAGTTATCAGTCATTCCTATCATGAAATAAATTCATTTTCAGCAAATTGGATCATCCCTGTTTTTTTTTTTTTTAATTATCCCCTTCACTGCCCAAATAATCATTGCACTGCATTATGCTCAAGTATTGTGATATATTCTCAGGGACTTGAAACAAGATACCATCGAAGCATTTGTCTGGATTTGATTTGAAATCGGTAATCCGCGGAAGACCATTTCAAGGACGGCTGACGATAAGGTTCGTACTTACTCGTCTTGTGATTCTGAAGAACACTCCACGCGTTAACGTGCGTAGCTATCTGGCATCGCTCAATATCGCAGATCTGCAGACAAGTTCAGCTGCCAAACTCTAATGTCTTCAAACTTCTCGCAACCATTCCTGTAAATTACATTCTACATGCTTTTAAGACTTGGGCTGTTTACTTGGTAATCTTTATGTCTTCTACAAAGTTTTGGACGGCATAATGCGGTCTATGTCCGTCTTCTGCGATAAAGTTTGAAATCGTTTCTTTTAATGATATGTTGGAACAATAACATTAATGGATCCACTCAGTTCATGAAGGGCTCTGTCTTTACTGTTTACAACAAGTCGCCCAAGTTGTGTCAATTTCGAAGACTTGCACCAAGTCAGTTTGCTTCCGACTACAACGGTTATCAAAACATAGCAATGGTTTGCATCTCAAATTTCTTGAACCGCGGCCGTAGTGGGTGCTATTGACAAGCATCGATTACAGGAGATTTGGGCTGTTTTATTTTTCAGTCTTCTGAAAAGCCCTAAAGGTGTATGTATTCTCACCCTGGATAGTGCTACACCCTCAAGGACTCACAACTGGTGAGCTCGGGAGTTGGCGATCCCAGGGGATTTATGAACAGTAGAATAGCTGGAAGACTTCTGGGCCATTTTTGATCCAACACAAGACGCGAATGAGGATGGCGGCGGGGTTTCCTGGTCATGTGGTCTTGGGGAATCCCCGCCGCCATCTTGCCCATTCGCGTTTTGTGTTGGATCAAAAATGTCCCAGAAGCCTTCTAGCTATTTTACTCTGAACTGTATCCATTTTCCCCCTTTTTGCAGTGAAATTGACAGACCCACTCCCCTTTCCCTTTCCTTTCTGTCTTTCATGGCTCTACTTCTTTCTCTACTATCTTTTTTTTTTTTTGTTTTCGTGTGGTTTCCTCAGAGACCTAGTGCAGGTCTTTCTATTCGACGCCCGTGGGCGACCTGCGCGTCGGGATGAGAGATGGAATTGATTAAGGTGAATGAAATTGGAGAAGGATGTGGAAGGAAGCGGCCGTGGCCTGTCAGAAGGTACCGTCCCAGCATTTGCCAGGTGTTGAAAATGGGGAAACCACGGAAAACCATTTCAAGGACGGCCAACGGTGGGGCTCGAACCCACGCGTCTACCGATTCAGCAGAGAGCTTGGCCCCTTGACCTAACACTGCGCTTTAGTCAGCGTTTCTTTATTCTTGATCGTTTCTTTATTGTTTGCTTCATATTCTCCGTGTTCCTAAAGCAATGAATTGATTTGAGTTTAGATTGCTTCGATAATGGTTCTTTAGTAATGGAAAAAAGTTGTTGTTGATGATTCATTTAAGGTCTTTGCAACATTATGTTCATGTAACCCCGTGCACTTGGGTGTTTGTGTGGTATCTGTTTGATAACTTGTGACATTGTGATTGGTTATTGCTGTGTGCATTTGCAATTGTGTTCAAGATTTGGGTAGGAGGTAGCCGTGGCCTTAATTTAGGTACCACCCCAGCATTTTCCTGGAGTAGAAGTGGTGCTTCTAGGATGGCTGAGGTGGAAATAGAACTCGAGACCTCCGGGGTGACAGCCAAGAATGCTAGCTGCTATACCACAAGGTGGACTAAGTCCTACACAAATCTGGAGAGTAACTCAACGTAAACACAGGTTATCAGACAGACATACAACTACACGGGATGATGGCTAGGATATCCCAAGGCCCCAAATAAGGTAACAACACACACAACGTAACAAGTAGAGGTGTTTTATAGTCACAACGTCCAAAGCTATTGCGGTTTGCTAGCAGTGAATACATAAATATATAAACAAATAAACAAATAGCCCCTACTGTAGTAGCCATAGTGTTCGTCCAACTTACAACTTACAGTACGACAAGTAACTTAGAGCCACGATGGCACTGTAACTCACTCTGAGCGGAAATGAAAAGAACACAGTTGTAACCATCTTTGAGATATTTCCTCCTAGCATCAGCACCATAAATCAAAGTCTGGAAAGGGTACCATTGAACTGCTCCAAAGTGTAACACAGCTGAAGAATAAACGCGTGATTTATACAACGATTTCTTTCTCATGATTGTACAAGTGTGCGATATCTTTGTGTCAAATCACCGTTCCTTGCTAGTTTATTAACTTAGCACACAGGTCTTGAAAGTAAATAGAAACTTAGGAAAGTATTCGACATCTTGTTGGGCTGAAATACAAGTGAGTATAGCACAAGTATAATAAGACTACCGCTTCAATGCAAACGACGATCACAGGATAGTAGTCGTAGTCGTGCGTGTTAAATCACTCACCCCGTCCGATATGGAAGATCTGAGGTTCGAATTCCGACGCTGACAGTGTCTATCCTAAGTGTGATTTTCCCCGGGGTTTCCACAGCCCTTCAAGAAACTGCCCGGATACTACCTATTTCAAGTCCCAGGGCACCTACACTATACCCGATGCTAACAATTACTTTTACACACCACTACCGTCTTGGCAGAAACATAGGTTTAAAGACAAATTGAACACACGCCCAAGTTCATGGGGATGATGACCTAGATGACCCAATACAAATTAAGAACAACAAACTTGTAGATATGCCCCATGCTCCAAGCCAGGTCACGGAGAACTACGAGTGCAATACTTTGACGCTAGATCTATCCACTTTTGACTACTACTTGACAATTCCTTGAATAACGTCACAGAGCACGGGACATGCAAACCTGAAACAGAATGTGAAGAAGAATACGCAAATAAATTCATTTGGTAGGGATATAAGAATATACATATTTTGTGCAAGACGGGGAGTGAGGTAAGGAGAAGACTGAGCCAGTGATCATGTCAGGAAACTGCTCGAGTCAATTGAGCGCCCAATGAAGACAAATAGTGTGCTATCTGACATAGACAAAGTGCGTTAGACTAGTTAGTATCAACACTGCCGCAGAAAATAATGGTCACTTTTTCAACCCAAAAGTAACGTCGTTTTGTAAAAGGTGTTTAAAGACAAAGTTCAAGTACATCAGAAGTTTCATCACCGTAAAAACGAATGTGTGGATTTTTAAAATTACTTTTACTTGTTACATATTCACATTGGCGGTAGGATGCAGATTATGAAAGTACGCTCTTTGCTATTACGGCGTACAGCATAGTATTTATTCCCCCTATAATTCCCTTACAATAAGATTATTATTATTATTATTACTTTGGCGAGTTTTTCAGGCTTCATTGCCACTGTACGACTTTATTCTCATAGTACAAGACAAGGCTTTCGTCGACATGTAGCGACCATGGTGTAATCAGTTTTTCCCTTGTCCGGAATTCGGAGTATTTGGGATCGAGTTTCGACGCTGGTCTAATTTTCGTCTCTTACACGCCAAATTATTATAGCAAAATCGATTCATGGCGCAGTTATTTGGCATTAGAGGATGTGCAAAAGTGAGGGAGCATTGTCAGTGGATTTAATGGCACGTTAAAGATCCCATTTGGGGCAAACATTCGGTCCTCAAGCGTCTCTAAAAGCCTCAGTAGTTAAAAGGGACGTAAAACCAATTACATTATTATCATTATTATTATTTATTTATTTATTTATTTACATTGTTTAGACCCAAAGGATCACATTAAGCAAATTATGTTCTGGTGCTGTTCTTCATGTTCTTCCAGAACTCCTTCATCATCTCACTGTGTCGGACTCGACGTTCCTCCGTCCATCCTTTCCCTGGTCTACTTGGTCGATCTTCATGTGTGACTTCCCAACTGTGGATCTTATGTCGGAATGTCATTCGATCGTCTATGTCTATTGGTATGATGTTGGCACTTTCGAGATCAATTTGGACTTGAGTAAACCAGACTGTTGTCACTTTAAGCTTTCGTAAGTAAGTCAATATACTCTTTGTTAGCCGGTCGTCATTCAGTCTCATAATGTGGCCGTAGAATCTCAGTCGTCGCTTGCGGAAATCTGACTCGATGTTAGAGTATCTCTCTGTGACTGTGTGTGATTGCAGACGATATCCATCATCTGTGAGTTTAGGGCCCAATATTTTACGGATGATTTTTCTCTCAGCCTTCTTGATGTTCTCAAGATCCCCTTTGTAGTTGAGGTTTAGTGTCTCGCTGGCGTAAAGTGTCACAGGTTTGATGAGAGTCGTGCAGTGTTGAATTTTGGTGTTGATGCTCATGCATTTCTTGTTGTAAATATTTGCGATTTTTCCGTATGCTTTCCGCAATTTAAGTTCACGAGATTTTTGCGCCACTCTTTCCATACCTGTGGGTTCAATAATTTCACCCAAATACTTGAATTGATTAACCCTGTTTATCATACCGTACTCTGTGACTAAATGTTGTGCTTGAATGTGTTTTGTCGATATAAACTCGGTCTTTGTGAAGGAAATTTGTAGTCCGACCTTTTCAGCACACTCTTTTAAGACCTCAATCTGAAGAATTGCCGTTCGTTCATCTGCGGAGAGGATTGCAAGATCATCCGCGAAAGCGAAGCATGTCACGTCGATATTATCCGTTTGCCTTCCTAGCATGGCGGGCTTCCAGGTATTCCGACTCCTCAGTTCATTTCTCCATTCTTTCATGACCTTCTCTAGGACGATATTAAAGAGTAGAGGGGAGAGCCCATCACCCTGCCGTACACCTGTCCCGATGAGGAAAGGTTCATATACTTCACCAAGGAACTTGACTTTGGAAGTTGTTTCAGATAGGGTCTGTTGGATGAGGCGTCGTGTTTTCGGGTCGAGCGTGTATTCTTCGAGTATATTAAAGAGGGATAGGCGGTCGACAGAGTCATAAGCTTTCTGAAAATCGACGAATACGCGGATGGTTGGGAGATTTCGTTAGCTCGAAGTTTCAGTGTGGATTTGAGGTTGAAAATTTGTTCAGTACTTGATCTGTTTGGTCTGAACCCTGCCTGGTATTCACCAATGAGAGGCTCGAGCTGTTCTTGTGTGCGTTGTAGGAGGCAAGCAGAGAAGACTTTGTAAGGTACAGATAGGAGGGATATCCCTCTATAGTTATTCACATCAATCTGTCTCCTTTTTTGTAGAGTGAGTGAATGAGTGCGCATTTCCAATCATCTGGGAGTTTTTCACTTCGCCAGACTTCTTGGATGATCTGTGTAATTTCCTGCAGTGATCGTGGTCCAAGATTTTTCAGCAGTTCCGCGACAATTCCGTCTTCTCCTGCTGTCTTTCCATTCTTGAGTTTTTTATATGGCGAGTGATTTCTTCTTGTGTTGGTGGATCAGCGTCTGGCTTGACGTGTTCTGGGGTCGTATGCAAGAAACGTTCAGGTGGTTCGGGAGAGTTAAGGAGCCCAGAAAAGTAGCGTGCAAGTTCATCGCAATTTTCACGATTAGTAAGTGCCAGTTTTCCATCCTGTTTCCTAAAGGTTAAATTTGGCGGTGCATAACCCTTAATATTATTCGCGAAGGTCCTGTAGAAATTCCGACTATCAGAGTTTCTGAAATCATTCTCCATGGACTTAAGTTGCTCAGTGATATAATCACGCTTGACTTTCCTGATAGTCTTGTTTGTCTGTTTGCGGATGTCGAGGAAGTGTCCCAGGGTTCCTGGTGATCTACTGCTGTTGTATTTTTGGAATGCGATTCGGCGATTGGCAATGGCTTGATCACACTCAGAATTCCACCATGGATGTTTCGTCTTTCTTTTTAGCGGGATCAGTGCTTTAGCTAGTCCGATAATTATGCTACGAAAGTCGTTCCAGTTATTCGCCGGTTCCTTTTCCCATTCCTCTACAATATTTGTTTCTTGAATCATAGCTAAATCGAATTTCGGGATATGTGGTTTGCGACGGTGAACTCTCTTTGGGGTTAACTTTACTTTGATTCTTGTAAGGTAGTGATCCGAGTCGACATTCGCGTCTCGTCGGACTTGAACGTCGTGAATGGTTCTGTAGTGGGCGTAGGAAATGGCGACGTGATAAATCTGATACTCACCGAGATGTTGGATCGGAGATCGCCATGTTTTCTGTTTATGCGGTGATTTTCTAAAGTGCGTGGACATAATTTTAAGGTTGAATTGGTGACAGATGTCAAACAGACGCGTGTCGTTAGTGTTCGTGTTTTGGTGTGCGGAATATTTACCGACGATTTTTCGATAGATTTTCTCTTTGCCAAGTTGAGCATTGAAATCTCCCCTGAGGATTTTAACGTCGTCGCGGGAAATCTTGCTCATGATGTTCTCAAGTTTGTTCCAGAATTTTTCCACCGTTTCAGGGTTCTTCTTATTGTCAACATTGGTGGGGACATGCGCATTGATGAGTGTGAAATTTTTGTTAGCGCATTTGATGCGCATGGTCATGAGCCGACTATTGACGGGTGTAATTTCCCTGGCGGAGGTGATAATAGATCTGTGTACATGAAACGCCATACCGAAAATTGGTGCGCCCCTTGTGACTCTTTGTTGTGTTTGCTTTTAAAGATGCGGTAGTTTCCGTAGTCCATAGTGTCGTTGTCTGTCATTCGTGTTTCTTGAAGAGCAAGGATGAGAATTTTTTGTCGGTCAATTTCCTGCGTGAGGTCATGTAATTCACCTGTTTGGATCAATGTATTAATGTTTATTGTTCCAAGGAATGATTTCTGGTTGTAGGGAAGTTTACCAGAGATCTCCGATACTCTCTGTTGTGTACGTCTGAACTCCCCAGAATCTGAAAGTTCAGTGGCCGTCTGTTGACGGGTGGATTGTGTACCACCTGGGGTAAGATTGTATTTACTTGCACATTCCATATTTGCTTGTACTCAGTACTTGGCCTAGCAGATACCAGGAGCATATAAGACCAGAGGTTGTTGAGGCCTTTGGAACTTAGATTTTAAGCCGAGCTCACTGAGCTAACAGGCGATGACCACTCGCCGCTGGATACCAGTACAGACGCTCATGGATTTAAGTAAAGCTGACATCTAACCAAATACTAGTATAGATGCCTTTTATCCTATTAATCCCGGATACAAAGCCGCCTCGTCCGCCATTAACACTGTTCTATAGATCATCTATACCACCATCAATGCCGTTGAGGACTTCATCGTAACCCTGGCAAGGGACCCTTACAAGGTACTACCAGCCGGGTCAGCTGGACCTCGGTTTTTTAAAGAGGTGTTACTCCTCTATCACTCACTGCTTTGTCCTGGCTTGTGATAGGCAGAGCCTGGCTTCCCAAACATTGGGCCCAGGTTGGCGGGGTTATTATTATTATTATTATTATTATTATTATTATTGTTATTATTATTATTATTATTATAGATTTTACCAAATTCACACCAGTATATTACTCTTGTGGGCATGATTTGAGTAACCATTGGAATATTTTTTTAAAATTCGGATGTAAAGAAAAACTAGTTTAAAAAGCGCATAGAATTATTACAGCTTGAAGGTGAAAACGGAGTCCATTTTATGACTGAAAAGCTACAGGTGCCATCAGGAAATGCACACTGTGTTCAACAGGGTGAATTGATAGTGTCAGAGCAATTAGGAGATGCGAAGTAGGCCAATGAATCAGGATATATCCAGGGAAGGGTCTCTCCCTGCTGCATGTGTCTCTGCAAAACGCTGGGAGATATAATAGCCACTTAACGATCTTTGCATACATTGTACCGCTCCAAGTGCCTTACTGAAACAAGATGCCATGAAAGAGAAGCTATGTTTTGAAGTTCGTTTTCTGTTACACGATTTATGAATTTATTTTGTAATATGTGTCATACCTCCTACAGACTCCATATTTCAGACATATTTACACGAAACTTAACTCTGTAAGATATTAGTACTTGATCTTGGGATAATCTGTGTGAAGTTTAGGATGTGGATTACTTTAAAAACAACTAACACCAAACCAATATAAATTAAGTGTTGGTTGGTTGGTTCCTCAGTTTAGGGGCTGCGACAACGCGGTCATGTAGCCCTGTGTACTTTGGGTGTGGGTAGAGTCAGTATGACAACCGGTGTTAATTGTGATGGCTGTATTAGTGTGTGTATCTGTTTTTTAATTCAAGTAAGGATTGCAACTTTGAATTTTTCAAATAGTTCCAAATTTTGCCCCCAAACTCCACCGTCAACGACTACTAGACCTAGTTCAGAACTTAGCTACTAGACGCCACCGCAGTCGGCCCTTGGCAACGAACGTAGAAATCTAAGAGCGTTGTTTACATTCCTAACCTATACAATTTAGCTACACACAGGTGTAATTAGTGGAAGGTTCTTTAACATGCCATAAATCTATGACATGGGACCGCCGGCTTTACTTCCCCTCCGAAGGAAGGCATACTGAGGGATTTTTAACGCTCTTAAAATATCCGACGGCTTCGGCCGGGTTTGAACCCGCTATCTTGGGCATAGAAGCTCAGCATGCTACCGACTACGCCACCGAAGCCGCCAAAATTAAGTGTAATTGTATTATAAACAACAGGGGCGTATTCTTAGGGCTACCGGGGCTAGCCCAAGAAAATTACATTAAAAATAAATAACACTTTATTACAGTTTCAACAAAGCATTCAAACAATCGTGACTATCATGCACATTCTTCTTTATCGAAAGAAATAATGGTTAGTGTGTAGTCAACGCGGCAACGCAGCAGAAACCGACCAAGAAAGTGGCAGCCTTTCGGCGCTCTCCGCACCCACCCTTGTTCCGTGCAGGCACAGCGCTCATAGCGAGCGAGTTGCCGCTACAGCAAGCGGTTTCATTGAAGTTAAAAGCGTTTAAAGCAACAAATAGCCTACAATAAATATACATTATCGCGCGCGTAGATGTAAATATCTTTTAGAAGTTGTAGTATTTTCGATGCGTGATTTATTTAAGTGTGTGTTTGCTGAAGAATCGTTATGTAGTGTTTTGTTTTAACTGTGCCAGTTGTGATTTTGTAAGAAGATTATGGGACAGATACCTGCGGGGGCTTTAAAGAGTTTGTTAGAAGTTCTTTTCAGCTGTCGTCCATACAGTGAGAAAGTTCATATTACACATACTGTATGACAAGGCCTACACATGAACTGCAATTGTGTGCCAATGTATACACATCATTTCACATCATTTACATATGCTAGGTGGAATAGGTTATCTGGCAGATCTAAACTGTCTAAATTGTATTGCTGGCCGTGTTTGTTATTTAGTCGTGAAGTTAATGAGGCAAATGAAGGGGTTTCAAATATGAACTCTTTTCGCACGGCAGTTCAAAAGCATGTTTTGTGTAATATTAGCTCAGTGGTAGCCCAGATCTTCAGACCAGTATACGCCACTGATAAACAAGTACAGTATACGTATATTGTGCCGGGAATCAGGGTTCGTTCGCTAAATAAAACACAACTGGTAGCGTGTGTTACTAATTACTAAATTGTATCATTAGTTTACTGTATAACTATTTAACAGGTGGCAGGCAGCGGGCAGCCAAACCCAGGTCCACAGTTCAGTCTTCACTCGGTGACGTATCCAATGTAACTCCTGCCGAGTCTCACTCCTAGGGTCTCCAGCACAATCAGCTTCTACCCTTCCACCAACGTCCCCGTGGCACAAGCGCTATGTCTTCTCTTCTCCACTGCACATACCGGTACTTGCAACTGCTGATTCAATTGCAGTGAACTCTGAACTTGCTGCCGTCTCTGAAGCAAACTCTTCCAGTGGCTCATGATCGCATGATTAAAGGTCACGTAAAACTAAAAGCTTCTTTGAAGCAAACTCAAAATGACTCAACTCGACAGAGAACCCTCACAGGGCCGCCGCTCAGTGGTTCGTTTAGGGTATCTGGCCGCGCAAAATACCTTTGCATATAGAAATGGTCTATAAACCTTAAAATAACTGTTCAAAATTATGTAAAACAATTTCCTTATTCTCATTTATAAGAATTTAAGTTTGACTGTCGCCTCGGAGGTCCAGGTTCGATTCCCGGCTCTGCCAAGAAATTTTAATTCTGGTGTGAAGTCTGGTACGGGGTAAACTAAGCCACCTGAGGCAAAACTGAGAAGAGGAGGGTTCGATTCCCACCTCAACCATCCTGGAAGTGGTCCCGGAGGTCCGGGTTCGATTCCCGGTTCTGCCAAGAAATTTTACTTCTGGTGTGATGGCTGGTACGGGGTAAACTAAGCTTCCTGAGGCAAAACTGACAAGAGGAGGGTTCGAGTCCCATCCCAACCATCCTGGAAGTGGTTTACCGTGGATTCCCCCACTTCTATTCCCGGCAAATGCTGAGATGGTTCCTAACTTAGGGCCACGGCCACCTTCTTCCCAATCCTATCTCAAATGAACAAATAGTAGTACTGGCATCACAATAACACAGGGTTTCACACACATTACACAGACAAACCCAAAATACATGGGACTATACGACCATGATGTCGCAGCCCCTAAAATAAGCAACAAAAACAACAAGAATTGAGGTTAAACTTCTCTTATTAGCCTAATAATAATAACAAAAAAATATTTTTCAACTGGATTTGGATTTTCCTTAACGCCGCTAAAATGGCAGAAAATTCTGCATTTTTTTTTTTCAATAAGTTCAGTGGTGTCTCTCCTTCCTTCTAAGCGTATAACTTACTCACTTGACCGGCTAACGCTAACTCCTCCCTGCCGAGTTTTTGTATTAAAGGTCGCAATTTCCTTCGTTTCGAAAATTCACTCCACTCCACGAATGATTGAGAAGGACGACCCACTTTACCTGTATTCCCTCTCCATGTTCCCTTCCAGGCAATTCTTATTTCATGACAAACTTTCTTAAGATCCTGCGATTAGCAACCCACATTTTTAGCCTATTTTCAATTTAAAAAAAAAAAAAAAAAAAAAGGCTTATGAGATCACCTTTTGCCCGTGTGTGTGTGCGTGCGTGCGTGTGTGTGTGTGTGAGGTGTGTGTGTGTGTCCCTAATAAAATCTAAACGGCTGGAGCGATTTCAGTGAAACTCGGTAAGTTCATAGCACTATTCCCGGCGACGTCGACCGTGCCCTTCAAATTTTGTTACGTCTCACCAATCCAACATGGTGGCTGTGCGAAATATTTCACTAGCATTCAATATCTCCGAAACTGTTACCGATATCGCCCTGAAATTGTGTACGGTGATAAAGGGCACTACTAGAAGTTCACATATGAGACTTCCAAAAACCTGGTGACTACAAAACCAACATGGCGTCAAAGCGAAGTTGAGACTTTTAAATAGACTCTTCTCGCGATTTAAATATCCAAACGTAATGAAACTTGGTACAGCAAATATTTATACACATTGCAATGCACTGGAGTCTAATTTAGTTCAATTGTTTACATAACCTCAAAATGGCGGCTGTGCGAAATATTTCACTGACATTCTATATCTCCGAAACTGTTACAGATATCACCTTGCAATTTTGTGCGGTGATAAAGGGTACTGATACAAGTTTACCTATGTATATTTCATAAACCTGTAAAGTACAAAACGAACATGGCGACCAAGCGAATTTGAAATATTTTAATAGACTTTTCTCGTGAGTCAACTCTCTGAGCGCAGTGAAATGTGGTACAGTAAATGATTTTGCAGATTGTAATGCACTGTCATCTAATTTAATTCAATTGTTTACATAACCTCAAGATGGCGGCTGTGCGAAATTTTAAAATTAAGTTTTTATTTCTTGTGTCGTAATCATACGATCGAAGTGACAGTTTGAATAATGAACCTAGGCAATAATTGTCCTTGAATGGTACATAACTCTGAGGCCTATACATATAACAATCCTAATTGGCGAGGTTCTGAAATATTTAGACGGTTCTCAATATCTATGAATCTTTTACAGCAGCCAAACTGAATTTTTTTATGTTCATAGAGACTATGAACATATGTTCACCTATAGGACTTTCAGTAACCTGGTGAGCACAAATCCAACATGGCGGTGACGCGAAATATAAATATTTAAATGGACGTTTCTCGCGAATTAACTATCCGAGTGCCATGAAACGTTGCACGTTAAATGCTTATACAAATGATGATCCACAGGCATCTAATTTATTTCGATTGTTTGCATAATCACAAGATGGCTACTGTGCGTAATTTTAAAATCTCGTTTTGACTTCTTGTGTTCTAATCATGCGATTGAAGTTTGAATACCACACGTACACAATAATCTTAATGTAATAGTACAAAAATAAAAATCCAACCTGGCGACCATCTGAAATATTTAGACGGTTCTCAATATCTACGAATCTGTTACAGCAATTAAACTGAAATTTTGTATGTTGATAGAGGCAATTAACATGAGCAGGATATATGAAAATAGGCTGTATAGTTCTTCACTGAACTACTTGTTATAGAATGCAAACACATTTGCCATTGAAAACAAATGTTTTTAAATATCCGTATTGATGCTAGAATTAAACGTTTAAATTATACGCCAAATCAATACATAAACAAATCTATATTTTACACATTAGTACACGTTTCGACCCACAATGGGGTCATCCTCAGCCAAAAAACAAAATCAATTAAGAATTGAAAAAACTAAAATGGCATATGTGTCTTAAATCTAAATTAAAATGAAAAATTAATGATAATAATTGTAATAAATAAAATATAGTAATAAAAATGGATATCCTTACAAAGTAGTATTAATTAAATAAATATAAGATTGATCTTTTAACAATAATTTTAAAATATATTTAGAAAATAAGAACTATTAACGGTGAGTGTAAAAATGTTAACCTTTAAAAAATTTATCAAAGTATACACAAAATAATTTAGAAAATCATTAAAATAATTCAGTTCGTCGCTTGAGTTAAATAAGTTGAATCCTCTTCAATACGGAGATTATTAACGAATTTTGAAAAAGTGCCAACCAGTATTACGATGACATGAAATAACCTCGTTGTATGGGATGGAGAAATTCGGAAATTCACCTAGATTACTAATAATGACATGCCACCTATACTTCATTGATTTGATAAATACTTAATGTATGCAGTACATACGGTACTACGGGAGAATTTTCAACACGACGCACAGTGGTCCGGATCCGTAAAAAAGCGGTGAAAAATAGTTTTTACAACTTTACATTAGAAAGGCCAAACCAACTCCCAAGTGAAGTATGTTAATCAGTGTACTTTAATTTCCGTTTTTCTTTGGAAATTGCTTCTGTGTTTCTCAGATATCATACTTCAAGAGTGATACAACTCTTCGTTTCTGAATTCCACGCTCCATTAAGTAAACTTTGAAATATTATTCTAACTTCAAAACGAAACTCGGGGTCTATAATACTGTATCTCTATGTAGTTTGTGATCTGATATATTTGATTATAGCATGTTTTTCGATTTCAGATCACTTATAAGGACTGTTATACTTATTTTTATAGTGCTTTATTTTCTTCAAGAAAAATAAATTTTGCTTGACCTACAAAAAAATGTATACATATGTATACCATGAAACTTATTCAAGTATTAAAATAAAGACTGGAGAATATATCCTTAAAGGTTTCATCGCCAGAACCCGCCAGATGCGTGATTCAGAAGGGAGAGAACATTACTGCGCGCTCTGAGGATAAACACTCGCGCGAGATAAGGGCCTGTTGAGATATTTGTTTATGCTACGCAAGGGATATCTCGAGGCCATGAAACCAAAATAATCTTCAATCACGAGAAGTAATTGATTAGTAGTAGTTGTGTGTGTTGTGAAGAGTGAAAAATGAATTTTCGTTGTTAGTCGCAGTGATCTTATTAACAAGATTGGAGAGAACAAAAATCAGTCTCGCGCGCGTCAAGGAAAGTTTGTGATAACATATCTCTTTAACAAATTCCAATTAAATGTTGACGACAGTGTAGAGAAAACAATGTATAATAATATAAGAACCTTTTCTTTTTGCCGTATGTTAGCCGGTGGAGAAAGTGTAATTTCTTAGAACATGCTTTTTTTGAAGAAATATTCAGACTGGTTGAAAACAGAAATTGTGATATCAATTCCGAGCATTCCTGGCTCCGCAAAATCAGTAGATCAAGGTCGTCCTCCGAAAGAATTTCAAGAGCTAACGGAGAGAAACAAAATAAGGAAAATTAAAGACCTAAGGGAGAGTGCCACTTCATCAGAGCTTGCCTATGCGACCGTTATGAATTTAAGGGCAGAGGGAAACGATTCATCAGCCAAGCTAAGAAGAAGCTACCACGACTACACCAACAAGGGGCAAACGAATGGTGCGAAATTTTCAGAAATGAAAAATCTACTTAAGAGGCACAAAAGCTCGTCGACAATTTACAACTTGAGTTTGTAATTTCAGTTCCACACGCCCATTTTCGATTATTTTTTTTTGAATGTTTCCTGCATATTTCGTACCGCCTGGGTTTTAAAAAGTGGAAAGTGAGCGTGAAAGATGGTAATCGAGACTTATTAGAAAGAAAGAAAAAATTGTGCAAGACTCATTCAGAACGAGATTAGGTCTTCTAGTTGACATTCCGAAGCCTGGATATGGAACAACCAGTGATGGCAACACTGCCCGAAGGTGATTTGATCAACCTCAAGTAGCATCCGAAATAACAGGGGTAGACTGTGTGTTAATAACTCGTTTTGGAATATTTTTAAAAGCAATTTCCTCTGGTCATGAAATTAATAGTTCAGAGTTCAATTCCTACTGCTGCGAAAGAGCAAGCTTATATGTACGGCTATATCCGTGGTGTTACATGCCTCTAACACTCCATAAAATACTTATCCATGGATCTTTCATTATAGAAGCAGCTATTTTGCCGATTGGAGAACTTTCAGAAGAGGTCTTAGAGTCTAGAAACCAAGACGTAAGAAAATATAGAGAAGAAAATCCTCAAGAATTTCCAATAATTTTGACTTGTTCCATAGACTATTGCTAAGCTCTGATCCAGTAATCTCAAGCACGGGAAGTCTACCGAAGAAGAAATGAAGACAGTTGCTTCAGGAGGTGTGTAATTTATTGTCAATACCCGACGACGAGACGGAGCAGGAAGGGGAAGAAGAAGAAGTCGACTCATCCGGATCAGAGGATGAATAAGTAAGTAATTTTATGTACTAAGACAAATTTACCTAATAGTAACATCTAATTTAAAGTTTTATACAAAAGTAGTTCATTTCATTTAGCAGAAAATATTTTTGTCCGCTTTTTTTCAAATCCGGACCACTGTGCGACGGTTGCATTAAATCAGCATATACATAACCTAACACTGTTTGGAAAATTTAAAGTGGAACTTCTGATACCGTAATTCCATTTCAAGAATTCCGGTTTCTCTTCTAAACGTTTTGGACATTTATTAGAATTGCCACATATCCATATTGGGCATTTCAACTCAAATTCTTGTACGAATTTCCGAATTTCTCCATCCCATACAACGAGGTTATTTCATGTCATCGTAATACTGGTTGGCACTTTTTCAAAATTCGTTAGTAATCTCCGTATTGCAGAGGATTCAACTTATTTAACTCAACCGCCGAACTGAATTATTTTAATGATTTTCTAAATTATTTTGTGTATACTTTGATAAATTTTTTAAAGCTTAACATTTTTACTCTCACCGTTATTCTTATTTTCTAACTATTTTTTTAAATTATTGTTAAAAGACCAATCTTATATTTATTTAATTAATACTACATTTCTAAGGATATCCATTTTTATTACTATATTTTATTTATTACAATTATTATCATTAATTTTTCATTTTAATTTAGAATTAAGCCACATATGCCATTTTAGTTTTTTCAATTCTTAATTGATTTTCTTTTTAGGCTGAGGAGGACCCCATTGTGGGTCGAAACATGTACTAATATATAAAATATATATATTTGTTTATGTATCGATTTGGCGTATAGTTTAAACGTTTAATTAAACCCACGTTTTTCTTAACTGCGCGGAAAAATGAATAAGATTTTTTTCTAACATTATTTTAACGGACTGTCGAAGGGATTTCAGATCGCTGTTTTCTATTTGATAGGTTCAAATCCTTTCGCTTTTCCACCTGCATGGCGCCAAGCATAGGAAAGAGCGTTGCGCGAAAATCCTCCCGACAACACTAAAAGGAGAGCAAAAGCCAAAGTTGCAAAACGTTGCAGCTAATTTTTACACAGAAAACATAATAGGGTGTAGGCTATAGGCTAGTGGAAAGAAATTCACCAATGGTTGACAATTGTGAATTTCCTGGTCTGAAAACCCATAAAAGAATAATAATTTTATATCAAAAATTCACTATTTTCAAACGTTTATCACATAAACACAGCGATTTTTATAAGATATTGCAAATTTCGTAAAGATCATATCATAGTCTGTCATATCCAATTGCAAACGATGAAGATAGCTGAACCAACAAGTCTTTACAAGCACAAGATTCAAACACAAATAATCAGCTTTGCTTCCAGCTGTGGATGCGATAAGAAACGTCCTACTTCAGCGGTCTTTCACAATGCAGGGGGTGAACAAATAAGACATATAAGTACAGTTCTGAGGTACTCTGACATTGCTCATACTAAAAATGTCATACAACATGAAAATACAAGACATTTATTTTTTACATTTTTAGCGCCCAGATCGTGCAAATGGACCTATGTGCGCCGCCTCGCCTTATATGGAGTGAGGGGTCTACGAGAGGCTTCTACTGTATTCTCGTACCATCAAGGAAACTCCCTTCGCTCCGCCCACCAACCATTGTTCTTTGCGTCATTGGGTGATGTATGCACCCTGTTATATTGCTTTCTTTCCCAGGACGCTCGTCCGGTGTGCACGTCACAATACAGGGTGATTCTTATTAACGTTTAAAACTCTATGTAAGTAGGGGAGCAGTGGCGCTTCTAACCAGTGTCATGGCCGCCGCGTGAGTCCAAGCCAATATCTCGTGAACCCAAGGTCGAATGTTGACAAATGAGGAGTCGTTGAACTCTGGATGACGTCCTCTTTCCTATGGACCACGTATTATATTTTTCAAAAAAAAAAAAATGAAAAATTTTGTTTTTGAAAGTAGGCGATAGTTTGAAAACCAAACATGATAGAACGTTGTGCCATGGTGCAAAGGAGTGGTCTTTATGTCCTTTACTTTTCATAATAAAACTTTTTTTATTTTTTATGTTTTTTTTTTGAAAACAGTCCAACTTTAAAATTCCTATATTTTGGAAACTAGGAACTTAACAAAAAACATTGTTTGACATAAATGAATGGCCCTGACCCTCTCTACCCGAAAAATAAATTGCAAGCCTCTAGGACTAAAACTGTGCAGTAGTGTGGTAAGGGGGGTTCTACCTATAATCACGTGTGTGCTTGAATACGTATGGCTATGTTAGAAAAAGTTGGTGGTGGGGGAGGACTAGGGTCGAGTGAGGGGTCGTTTAGATGTTATGTTTTCCGCTCTATTTGATGGTGAGGTTATTTTTTACAATAGGTGGAATTTGGAAACGCAATTTGAGGTAAACGTGCGTTTTTGGCATTTTGGTGATATTTAATGAGCTTGTAAGGCTAGAACGATGTGTTGTTTAGGAACGGGGTGACGTTCTCTTGGCTAAGCATTTGTGATGATATTTAAAAAAAAAAATGAAAATGTTTGTTTCTTGGATTGGCGCTATTTTGGAAACGGCGAATCGGAAAAAAGTTTGTTTGAAGTTAATGTAAGGTGGGTATGCCCTCTAGGCGGACAGCAAGTTTCAATGGTGTAGGAGGAAAAAAAATGATAGCTTACTTTCTCGCGAACATTGGTGATCATAGGCGAACGGATGGTCGGATTTTAACAAATGAGGTGTCGTTGGACTCGAGCTGACGTTCTCTTTCCTATATCGCTCGTTATTTAAAAAAATTGAAAATTTTTGTTTTTAAAAGTAGGCGATAGTTTGAAAACCAAACATGATAGAACGTAGTTCAATAGTTCAAACCATTGGTCTCTATGACCTTTAATTTTTATAATAAAACTTTTTTATTTTTTGAGAATGTTTGAAAACACTTAAATTTTGAATTTTTACTATTTTGGAAACTAATACGTTGACAAATAAGTTTGTTTGACATAAATCAAAGGTCCCTACCCCCATTACCATGAAAATAAATGTCAAGTCTCGAGGACAAAAAAAACTGGGCATTTTTTTTAAATAAAAGCGTGTTTGTAGACAGAGAGCCGGTAGCGCTTGACGTATGTTACAACGAGGCAATGACTGAGCATGGTGAATACTGGAAATGGCTATTTCGACGGGGGCGATGTATGGCAAAACGAGGGGTTGCTTCTCGAAATTTTTTCCTATGACGAATGAATGAAGGCGAATATTCTGAAATCTGACAAGCATGCTAAGATTTTTTACCCCTGAAGGGGATCTTCAAAGTTTCAGTTAACGGTGATGAGCGAGATCGCCCTCTGACACAACAGACAGTTGTAGGATATGACCAAGTGATTCTTAGACGTTGGCGATCTCGGTGACCGTGCCCGGATGGCGGGGGCAGCTTATGACGGTTGGTTTTGTGACATTTCCTATGACGGATGGAGGCGAATATTTGAAAATGTGTTAAGTGTGCTAGATTTTTTTTTTACCCCTGAAGGGGATCTTTAACGTTTTAGTTAACGGTGATGAGCGAGATCGCTCTCTGACACAACAGACGGTTGTAGGATATGACCAAGTGATTCTTAGACGTTGTGATCTCGGTGACCGTGCCCGGAAGAAATGAAAAGGAAGGAAGGAAGATTGTAGTTTTACGTGACCGTAAAGAAGAAATGAATAGCTATTTTGGTGGGATGGCGGGGGTAGCTTATGACGGTTGGTTTTGTGACATTTCCTATGACGGTTAGAGGCGAATATTTGAAAATGTGTTAAGTGTGCTAGAATTTCTTTTTTACCCCTGAAGGGGATCTTTAACATGCTAGTAAACGGTGATAAGCGAGACTGCTGTCTGGCACAGTAAATGGTTTTAGAATATGGAAACCTAGTAGCTTATGACGGTTGGTTTTGTGACATTTCCTATGACGGATAGAGGCGAATATTTGAAAATGTGTTAAGTGTGCTAGAATTTTTTTCCCCCTGAAGGGGATCTTTAACATGCTAGTAAACGGTGATAAGCGAGACTGCTGTCTGGAACAGTAAATGGTTTTAGAATATGGAAACCTATACCATTTGCTCGACCAAGTCATGTGCATGTACGCAAAGAGCCAAAACGGTAAGGTCATAGGCCTGAAATGTAATAAACTAAATATTGAACTGGGTAAAGTCATGTGTTTTAGGATGAAAGTATGTGGTTAACATTATCATGTATTGAGGATGACTGCTTGCTAGTAATTATTATTAGAGTAAAATGTTTAATAATAATAATAATAATGATAATAATCATAATAATAATAATAACGGAAGAAGCAGCACAGTGACTTCATGAAGAGATTTTGGGAAGATAGGAAGGCGAATATCATCAAGCCGAAAATCAAGTTCAACCGCGCTCTAGAATGGGAAAAACGCAAAAAGAAGAACAATAATAATAAGACACACACATGTTTTGAATGCTAACACGCACACAGTCCAGCTCACTGGTGACTGAATATTGTACCTAGCCAGAGGACTCGTGAGAGCTGTTGCTGGCGCTGACGAGGCAGGAATGTCTACGTCAGCAGGAAGTGTGATATCAGCTTACTTGCCTCGTGGTGGCTAGCAGGTGTGCTGTTTAAGCAGAGACCGCCATTTTGGTTCTGAGACACTAGGACTACCGATGTATAAGAGGTAGCCATTTTGGTTCCTTATTGAAAACATGAAACTAGTATAAGGTACACGAATCTTATTCAGATTGAGGAAAGTGAAGAGGCGTGGGAACACGTGCGAGAGAGAGAGAGAGAACCATTCAAGGTCAAAATGCTGAGAAAATAAAACTTTTTATGTTGCTAGGCTAACTGATAACGTTTGCGTTAGTCATGCACTTGCCATTTTAGCACACGGACGTATACAGTAGAGCTGTGGAAGAAAAATCCTTTTATTTTTTGGTAAGTACATATGAATGATTATTTTAATAATGTCATGCTAATGAACCTTAAATTTGTAGTTATTGATTAGGTAATTATTGATTTTTTAATTTATTTGTTTGCAGATAACCGGTATACCTTACATGTCTGAGATACAAAAAACCAGTTTACATTTGAGCCCACTAGAAGGAAACAGCAACAAGCCACTGCAAGTGAAGGTGGGATTATTAGCCTACTTTCGATTATTGCAAAAAAATGAAAGTAGACTTATGAGATCACTACAGGGTGAAAAAAGTGTGTCTGTCTGTGTGTGTGTATGTGTGTGTTTGAGTCTGTCTGTGTGTGTGTGTGTGTGTGTGTGTGTGTGTGTGAGTGTGTGTACTCTGAATGTCTGTCCCCCCCTATCAATTCGAACATGGTGAGCGCAAATTGAACGAAATTTGGTACAAAGGTAGCACTAGCAAAGGACACCTCAGTGTCATGTTTCATATCGCCGCCATCTTGACGGAAACGTAATGGCGGCCACACAAATATTCAAAGCTTAAATCAAATTACGACTAACCTAATCATCCGATCTCTACCAAATTTTTCAACAACATACCTTTATGGGGGCAGCATCCTTTGACCAAACTAATAGGTCATCAGCCTAATAGTTTGCGGATGGCGGCCATCTTTGTGTGAAAATCGATTGCCCCTATTAATTCGAACACGGTGAAACCGAATGGAACGAAATTTGGTACAGAGGTAGTACTAGCAAAGGGCACCCCAGTGTCATGTTTTATATCGCCGCCGTCTTGACGGAAACGTAATGGCGGCCACACAAATGTTCAAAGCTTAAATCAAATAACGACTAACCTAATCATCCGATCTCTACCAAATTTTGCAACAACATACCTTTATGGAGGGAGCATCCTTTGACAAATCTAATAGGTCATTAGCCGAATAGTTTGCGGATGGTGGCCATCTTTGTGTCAAAATCGATTACCCCTACTAATTTGAACACGGTGAAACCGAATGGAATGAAATTTGGTACAGAGGTAGCACTAGCAAAGGGCAACCCAGTGTCATGTTTTATATTACCGCCATCTTGACGGAAACGTAATGGCGGCCACCCAAATGTTCAAAGCTTAAATCAAATTACGACTAACCTAATCATCCGATCTCTACCAAATTTTGCAACAACATACCTTTATGAAGGGAGCATCTTTTGACAAATCTAATAGGTCATTAGCCTAATAGTTTGCGGATGGCGGATATCTTTGTGTCAAAATAGATTACCCCTATTAATTCGAACACGGTGAAACCAAATGGAATGAAATTTGGTACAGAGGTAGCACTAGCAAAGGGCACCTCAGTGTCATGTTTTATATCGCCGCCATCTTGACGGAAACGTAAAGGCGGCCACACAAATATTCAAAGCTTAAATCAAATTACGGTTAACCTAATCTTCCGATCTCTACCAAATTTTGCATCAACATACCATTATGAAGGGAGCATCCTTTGACCAAACTAATAGGTCATTAGCCTAATATTTTGCGGATGGCGGCCATCTTTGTGTGAAAATCGATTCCCCCTATTAATTCGAACCCGGTGAAACCGAATGGAACGAAATTTGGTACAGAGGTAGCACTAGAAAAGGCCACCTCAGTGTCATGTTTTATATCACCGCCATCTTGACGGAAACGTAATCGTGGCCACCCAAATGTTAAAGGCTAAAATGTAATTACGACCAACCTAATAATCTAGTCTCTACCAAATTTTGCAACAACAAATCTTTATGTGGGAAGCATATTCTGACCAAACTGCTAGATCATCAGCCCAATAGTTTGCAGATGGTGGCCAAGTATGTGTGCAAATCGATTCCCCCTATCAATTCAAACACGGTGAAACCGAATTGAACGAAATTTGGTACAGAGGTAGCGCTAGCAAAAGGCAACTCAGTGTCATGTTTTATATCGCCGCCATCTTGACGGAAACGGACTGACTGCCACCCAAATGTTAAAAGCTTAAATCAAATTTCGACCATCCTAATAATTTGATCTCTACCGGATTTTGCAACAACATGCCTTTTTGTGGAAAGCACCTTATGACTGACTACAAGGTCATCAGCCCAATAGTTTGCAAATAGCGGCCATGTATGTGTGCAAATCCATTCCCCAGATCAATTCAAACACGGTGAAACCGAATTGAATGAATTTTTTACAGAGGTAGCACTAGCAAAGGGCACCTCATATTCATGTTTGATATCCCTATAGCACGTTGTATTTCAACTAGCTACTACAACCAACATTCAATTATACTCCTTGAAAAGGACAAAGAGTTATAACAATACCCATGCATTTAGGGGAAAGTAGGCTATATGTTCTTTATTGAACATCTTGTTTTTTTAAACTAACTTCTTTCATTTTTTTGTTTCATATTTTATTTTATGAAATGCATGTACTAACCTGAATTTAGGTATTTATAACGGTTTATTTTATTTATTTTTAGATACTTGGAAAGAAAAGCCTTACCGCCGTAGCAGTCGCTGAAAACCCGAGACGCAGTAAAGTGCAACCATTGTTTCCAGTCAGTGAACTATTTAAAACCCTGGTACCCCTAACATAAAATGTTATTCCATTTTACCACTACTGAAAACTCGTAGACAAAAAATTCATTACCTGTACATGACTAGGACGATGATTGCTTTCTTGATTAATGACTAAGTATTGGCAACCGCTGCAAGACCATAATGGTTGTTTACCGGGAAAGTACAAGGCCATATTGGATTTTGTAAAAAACAAAAATTTTAATTTAACTGACGTGTCGTTCCCTATAATAATAATAATAATAATAATAATAATAATAATAATAATAATAATAATGTAATATAAATAATAATATTAATATCGTATGTCCTCGGGTCCCGGCTGCAAGCTTTGTTATTTGACACACAGAGGGTAGAGAGTCGAATTTAGTTGTTCCTTGACTATGAAAGTCAAGGAGGTTAGATGTTAGATATCTAATCTCCTTAAACTCTATAGCGCATTCTAGTAGAAAAATGAGGAACTTTGTACCCTATGAACTCAACGAATATTCACAGGTTTGAACATGATAATCTAAACAAAATGACATGACATTATTATTTTTTGTTTATGTATTGGTTAAAGGGGAATGTAAATGACTGCAGCTTTATAAAAAGAAAATAAGTACATGGGTTACTGTTAGTGCCGACATACAGTTTATAATAATTTTTATGGTGTTTTGATATATTAATGCCAATTAACGTTAAAGTTTTATTTACAAGTATTGATTGATTGATTGTTTGTTTGATTGATTGATTGATTGAGTGATTTGATATTTTGTTTGATTTTAGGTGTCGTCATGCGCCATTAACGTAATGAACAGGCAGTGAACAAGCATACAGTGTGCTTTAAAGTACTTTGTGCAACTTTAATAACTTACAATAAGAAAAAGTTTTATTAAGACACATGGCGTTAGTACCAAATACAACAGGTGAGCAAGTTGGTTTACCACGTGGGTTAAAATTCAAATCAGAACGTGATCGTTGGTTAACATTTGAATCCTGGCCTTTAGGCTTTTTGTCGACAAATAAACTTGCAAAAGCCGTTTTTTTTTACTTGAACCGAGAAGATGTGGTGCGCTGTGTGTTTTGTCGTATTGAACTTTCACACTGGGAAGAAGGGGATGATCCCTTTAGAGACCATTTGCGATGGTCTCCTTGTTGTCCTTACATGCTTGGAAAACAAGTGGGTAACATACCCGTGTATTCATTATACCGAACCACAAGACCATTGGCCGCTACTTACGTTGCTGAATCACAAATAAATAATAATAATAATGATGTATTACCAGCCAACAACGGTAGTGTCGATATATGTGTGGTCCATATGCCATAGACAGTGATGAATTGGCATGTGCTTTTGAAAAATTGGGAGTTTGCAAGACTAAAGCACTAGCACACCCAGAGTACAGCTCTGTTGAAAAACGTTTAGAATCTTATAAAAATGTTTGGCCATTAATATTAAAACACCTTACCAAACAGCTAAGTGAAGCTGGATTTTTTTATACTGGTGAAGGGGTAAATCAATATGTTTTTATTGTGGATTTGCTTTAAAGGATTGGCAAATGACTGATGACCCTTTTGTGCATACGCTCGTTGGTTACCTAACTGTAAATACATGGTGTTGCTTAAAGGTCAGGAATTTGTGAACACTATTCGTAATGAAAACGTTATTGCAGCACAGGACATAAATGTGCCTTTAGAGTTTGAACATGCGGAGAAAATACATGAGGCTGAAAAAAAAAGACTTGTCTCACGAACAGATACAAAAGTGTGACCAACAATTATGTAAAATTTGTTATCAAGATGAACTAAGTGTTGTATTTTTGCCTTGTGGACACATGATAATCTGTGTCAAGTGTGCATTAGAATTCACACTTGTGCTATATGCAGAAAAGCTGTATCTGCTACAGTTAGGGCATTTCTTGCATAAATAGTAAAATTTATCAGCGATGCATAGTGCAAAATCCCTAATTGCACAATATTATTAAAGCTGTTTTAGAGTGTAATAGATATGCTTTTCTTTTGTTTATATACTACTAGAACGAGTGTTTTGAACGGTGTGGGTCATGCATATGGCTTAGAGACAAAGAAAATCAGCGAATTGCCAACGCAATTTCCATTCCGCATTATCATGATTCGGAAATTGAAAACAGCATATGGTGATCGTGTACTTTGTGTATGTGAAAACTTTGAGACATTTCTGCCTACACGGTTTAATGATATGTCGGAGAGTGTTTTTGATGAAGTCAATAATGCTGGAAAACCTGTACACTTAATTTATGAAGGTTTTTAAAAACAATAGGTGCATGGCTCGTTATAATTAAATAAAAAAACAAATGTCAAATAATAAAGGCAAATACTTGTATTAAGTGTGCTTTTTATTGTCATAATCATGTATACTCTGCAATGTTAAATATTCTGACGTCTATAGAAAATAAAACAACATTGTACCATTATTTTCATTTATTTACAAATTTTATATAATTTTTTTTGGTTTCATGATAATATTTTTTAAGACAATACTAAACACTAAAACATTATTATTCTATACACATATTTTTCTTTCAGTCCATTGGCATGACTTATATCTTCCATTATTATTTGACATTTGTTTTTTAATTTAATTAAAACGAACCATGCACCTATTGTTTTTAAAACCTTCATAAATTAAGTGTACAGGTTGTACAGCATTATTGACTTCATCAAAAACACTCTCCGACATATCATTAAACCGTGTAGGCAGAAATGTCTCAGAGTTTTCACATGCACAAAGAACACGATCACCATATGCTGTTTTCAATTTCCGAATCATGATAATGCGGAATGTAAATTGCGTTGGCAATTCGCTGAGCTTCTTTGTCTCTAAGCCACATACATGACCCACAGCATTCAAAACATTCATTGTAGTAATCTATAAACAAAAGAAAAGCGTATCTAATACACTCTAAAACAGCTTTAAGAATATTGTGCAATTAGGGATTTTGCACTATGCATGGCTGATACATTTTACTATTTATGCAAGAAATGCCCTAACTGTAGCAGGTACTGCTTTTCTGAATATAGCACAAGTGTTGAGTTCTAATGCACACTTGACACAGGCTATCATGTGTCCACAAGGCAAAAATACAACACTTAGTTCATCTTGATAACAAATTTTACATAATTGTTGGTCACACTTTTGTATCTGTTCGTGAGACAAGTCTTTTTTTTTCAGCCTCATGTATTTTCTCCGCATGTTCTAACTCTAAAGGCACTTTTATGTCTTGTGCTGCAATCACGTCTTCTTTACGAATAGTGTTCACAAATTCCTGACCTTTAAGCAACACCATGTATTTACAGTTAGGTAACCAACGAGCGTATGCACAAAAGGGTCATCAGTCATTTGCCAATCCTTTAAAGCAAACCCACAATAAAAACATATTGTTTTATCCCCTTCACCAGTAAAAAAAATCCAGCTTCACTTAGTTGTTTGGTAAGGTGTTTTAATATTAATGGCCAAACATTTTTATAAGATTCTAAACGTTTTTCAACAGAGCTGTACTCTGGGTGTGCTAGTGCTTTAGTCTTGCAAACTCCCAATTTTTCAAAAGCACATGCCAATTCAACACTGTCTATGGCATATGGACCACATATATCGACACTACCGTTGTTGGCTGGTAATACATCATTATTATTATTATTTATTTGTGATTCAGCAACGTAAGTAGCGGCCAATGGTCTTGTAGTTCGGTATAATGAATACACGGGTATGTTACCCACTTGTTTTCCAATCATGTAAGGACAACAAGGAGACCATCGCAAATGGTCTCTAAAGGGATCATCCCCTTCTTCCCAGTGTGAAAGTTCAATACGCCAAACACACAGCGCACCACATCTTCTCGGTTCAAGTAAAAAAAACTGCTTTTGCAAGTTTTTGTGTCGGCAAAAGCCTACAGGCCAGGATTCAAATGTTAACCAACGATCATGTTGTGATTTTAAATTTAACCCACGTGGTAAACCAACTTGTTCATTTGTTGTATTTGGTACCAACGCCATGTGTTATAATAACACTTTTTCTTATTGTAAGTTATTAACGTTGCACAGAGTACTTTAAAGCACAATGTATGCTTGTTCACTGTCTGTTCATTACGTTAATGGCGCATGACGACACCTAAAATCAAACAAAATAGCAAATCACTCAATCAATCAATCAAACAAACAATCAATCAATCAATACTTGTAAATAAAACTTTAACGTTAATTGGCATTAATATATCAAATCACCATAAAAATTATAATAAACTGTATGTCGGCACTAACAGTATCCCATGTACTTATTTTCATTTTATAAAGCTGCAGTCATTTACATTCCCCTTTAACCAATACATAAACAAAAAATAATAATGTCATTTTGTTCAGATTATCATGTTCAAACCTGTGAATATTCGTTGAGTTCATAGGGTACAAAGTTCCTCATTTTTCTACTAGAAAGCGCTATAGAGTTTAAGGAGATTAGATATCTAACATCTAACCTCCTTGACTTTCATAGTCAAGGAACAACTAAATTCGACATGCAAGCTACCCTCTGTGTGTCAAATAACAAAGCTTGCCGCCGGCATCCGAGGCCATACGATATTAATATTATTATTAATATTATTATTATTATTATTATTATTATTATTATTATTATTATTATTATTATTATTATTATTATTATAGGGAACGACACGTCAGTTAAATTAAAATATTTTGTTTTTTACAAAATCCAATATGGTCTTGTACTTTCCCGGTAAAGAACCAATATGGTCTTGTACCGTTTGCCAAAACATAGTCATTAATCAAGAAAGCAATCATCGTCCTAGTCATGTACAGGAAAAGAATTTTTTGTCTACGAGTTTTCAGTAGTGGTAAAATGGAATAGCATTTTATGTTAGGCGTACCTGAGTTTTGAATAGTTCACTGCCTGGAAACAATGGTTGCACTTTGCTGCGTCTCGGGTTTTCAGCGACTGCTACGGCGGTAAGGCTTTTCTTTCCATGTTTCTAAAAATAAATAAAATAAACCGTTATAAATACCTAAATTCAGGTTAGTACATGCATTTCATAAAATAAAATATGAAACAAAAAAATGAAACAAGTTAGTTTAAAAAAATAATCCCACCTTCACTTGCAGTGGCTTGTTGCTGTTTCCTTCTAGTGGGCTCAAAAGTAAACTGGTTTTTTGTATCTCAGACATGTAAGGTACACCGGTTATCTGCAAACAAATAAATTTAAAAAATCAATAATTACCTAATCAATAACTACAAATTTAAGGTTTATTAGCATGACATTATTAAAATAATCATTCATAGGTACTTACCAAAAAATAAAAGGATTTTTCTTCCTCAGCTCTACTGTATACGTCCGTGTGCTAAAATGGCAAGTGCATGACTAACGCAATCGTTATCAGTTAGCCTAGCAACAGAAAAAGTTGTATTTTCTCAGCATTTTGACTTTGAATGGTTCTCTCTCTCTCTCTCTCGCACGTGTTCCCACGCCTCTTCACTTTCCTCAATCTGAATAAGATTCGTGTACCTTATACTAGTTTCATGTTTTCAATAAGGAACCAAAATGGCTACCTCTTATACATCGGTAGTCCTAGTGTCTCAGAACCAAAATGGCGGTCTCTGCTTAAACAGCACACCTGCTAACCACCACGAGGCAAGTAAGCTGATATCACACTTCGTGCTGACGTAGACATTGCTGCCTCGTCAGCACCAGTAACAGCTCTCACGAATCCTCTGGCTAGGTACAATATTCAGTCACCAGTGAGCTGGACTGTGTGCGTGTTAGCATTCAAAACATGTGTGTCTTATTATTATTGTTCTACTTTTTGCGTTTTTCCCATTATAGAGCGCGCTTGAACTTGTTTTTCGGCTTGATGATATTCGCCTTCCTATCTTCCCAAAATCTCTTCATGAAGTCACTGTGCTGCATCTTCCGTTATTATTATTATTATTATTATTATTATTATTAAACATTTTACTGTAATAATAATTACTAGCAAGCGGTCATCCTCAATACAAGATCATGTTAACCACATACTTTCATCCTAAAACACATGACTTGACCCAGTTCAATATTTAGTTTATTACATTTCAGGCCTATGACCTTACCGTTTTGGCTCTTTGCGTACATGCACATGACTTGGTCGAGCAAATGTTATAGGTTTCCATATTCTAAAACCATTTACTGTGCCAGACAGCAGTCTCGCTTATCACCGTTTACTAGCATGTTAAAGATCCCCTTCAGGGGTAAAAAAAAATCTAGCACACTTAACACATTTTCAAATATTCGCCTCTATCCGTCATAGGAAATGTCACAAAACCAACCGTCATAAGCTGCCCCCGCCATCCCACCAAAATAGCTATTCATTTCTTCCGGGCACGGTCACCGAGATCGCCAACGTCTAAGAATCACTTGGTCATATCCTACAACCGTCTGTTGTGTCAGAGAGCGATCTCGCTCATCACCGTTAACTAATACGTTTAAGATCCCATTCAGGGGTAGAAAATCTTAGCATGCTTGTCAGATTTCGAAATATTCGCCTTCATTCATTCGTCATAGAAAAAAATATCGAAAAGCAACCCCTCGTTTTGCCAAACATCGCCCCCGTCGAAATAGCCATTTCCAGGATTCACCATGCTCAGTCATAGTCTCGTTGTAACATACGTCAAGCGCTACCGGCTCTCTGTCTACAAACACGCTTTTATAAAAAATAAAAAAAATAAAAATGCCCAGTCTTTTTGTCCTAGAGATTTGACATTTATTTTCCTGGTAGAGGGGGTAGGGACCTTTCATTTATGTCAAACAAACTTATTTGTCAACGTATTAGTTTCCAAAATAGTAAAAATTCAAAATTTAAGGGTTTTCAAAAAATCTCAAAAAATAGAAAAGTTTTATTATTAAAAATAAGGGTCATAGAGACCATTGGTTTAAACTATTGAACAACGTTCTATCATGTTTGGTTTTCAAACTATCGCCTATTTTTAAAAACAAACATTTTCATTTTTTTAAATAACGAGCGATCTATAGGAAAGAGGACGTCAGCTCGAGTCCAGCGACACCTCATTTGTTAAAATCCGACCATCCGTTCGCCAATGATCACCAATGTTCGCGAGAAAGTAGGCTATAATTATTTTTTTCCCTCCTACACCATTGAAACTTGCTGTCCGCCTAGAGGGCATACCCACCTTTCATTAACGTCAACCAAACTTTTTTCCAATTCACCGTTTCCAAAATAGCGCCAATCCAAATAACAAACATTTTCAATTTTTTTTTTTTAAATATCATCACAAATGCTTAGCAAAGAGAACGTCACCCCGTTCTTAAACAACACATCGTTCTAGCCTTACATGCTCATTAAATATCACCAAAATGTCAAAAACGCACGTTTACCTCAAATTGCGTTTCCAAATACCACCCATTGTAAAAAAAATAACCTCACCATCAAATAGAGCGGAAAAATTATCATCTAAACGACCCCTCACTCGACCCTAGTCCTTCCCCACCACCAACTTTTTCTAACATAGCCATACGTATTCAAGCACACACGTGATTATAGGTAGAACCCCCCTTACCACACTACTGCACAGGTTTAGTCCTAGAGGCTTGACATTTATTTTGCGGGTAGAGGGGGTCAGGGCCATTCATTTATGTCAAACAATTTTTTTTGTTAAGTTCGTAGTTTCCAAAATATAGGAATTTTAAAGTTGGACTGTTTTCAAAAAAACATAAAAAATAAAAAAAGTTTTATTATAAAAAATAAAGGACATAAAGACCACTCGTTTGAACCATGGCACAACGTTCTATCATGTTTGGTTTTCAAACTATCGCCTATTTAAAAAATATATATATATAATACGTGGTCCACATGAAAGAGGACGTCAGCCAGAGTCCAACGACACCTCATTTGTCAACATTCGACCTTGGGTTCACGAGATATTGGCTTGGACTCACGCGGTTGCCATGACACTGGTTAGAAGCGCCACTGCTCCCCTACTTATGTAGCGACGTAGATGGCATTGAGACAAGTAATTTGATACAGGACACTTAGGGTCGCAAGTGTCCAGTAATATCTTAAAAGTGAACCACAACTGTTAAACAAATGACGCCATCAGGTGACGGCTCGAGTGGTTAGGCCCGTGCACTCTGACGCACACCAAAGCATCCAAAGCAAACTGTGAATATCATATCATTCTAGCTCCGTGTCTGAGAGTGCGACTTGGGCGCGTGTGGTTCGAGGTTCGAATCCGGGGTCTATCCATCATCTTATTTTGTTCTCTCTTCTCCTTTCAAGTGGAAGCTGATTGTTAGTTGACATTAAGAACGCTTTGTATTACGAATGTGATCGGAAGCGTTCGGGAATTTTACTCTGGATTCGATAGGATGGGTCAAAATTCGTATTTACTGAGAGTTTAAATTATACGCCAATCAATACTCACACAAATATATATGTATTATATATCGTACAGGTTTCGACCTGACATTGTGGTCTCCTTCAGTACAAATTAAATGAAATCAATTAAGAATTAAAATCAAATAATATAGACGTGCTTAAGTCCAATTTGTTTGAAGTGAAATGTTTATGATAAAAATTGTAATAAAATGAAATAAAGTAATA
Source organism: Meconema thalassinum (assembly GCA_946902985.2). Taxonomy (NCBI): domain Eukaryota; kingdom Metazoa; phylum Arthropoda; class Insecta; order Orthoptera; family Tettigoniidae; genus Meconema; species Meconema thalassinum. The sequence continues at coordinate 1,208,261,076 of OX336388.2, forward strand.
AAATGGATATCCTTACAATGTAGTATTAATTTAATATTGGGCTTTACAATAATTTTTCAAAATGCAGGTAGAAAAATAAGATTTTTTTAAATAGTGAGAGTAAATAAATATTGGGCTTTATATTAAAAATTCAAAATATAGACAAAATAAATAATTTAGAAAATCAAGTGCCGAATACCAACAAATACTTCAACTCTGCGCTTGAAATGAGTAAGATAAATCTTCTTCCAAATACGGAGCTTGGATTTTGATCAGGTGCCAACCAGTTAGTGCGTCGTATGAATTAACCGTGTTGTGTAGATGGAAAACTCAGTACATGGATAGGTGGCTCCGTAGCGTAGCGGTCAGCATGGTTAGCCGGAGGTCCTGGGTTCGATTCCCGGCTCTGCCACGAAATTTGAAAAGTGGCATGAGGACTGGAACGGGGTCTACTCAGCCTCGGGTGTTCCGAATGAGTAGAGGGGGTTCGATTCCCACCTCAGCCATCCTCGAGTGGTTTTCCGTGGTTTCCCACTTCGTCTTCGGGCAAATGCCGGAATGGTACCTTCTTCAAGGCCACGGCCGCCTCTTTCCCTCTTCCTTGCCTATCCATCCTGACCATCCATTACCTTCCCTCATGAGGCCCCTGTTCGCTTTGCAGGTGAGGCCACCTGGGCGAGGTGCCAATCACACCTCACCAGTTGTATCCACTCCGATTAGATGTTCCCAGCTCTAGGACACTGCCCGTAGAGGCGGTAGTGGTGAGTTCCCTCGCTGAGTCCGTGGGTTCCACCAACCTGGAGGGTAAACGACTAAGAAGAAGAAGAAGAAGAAGAAGAATGAATAGGTGGCAATTCTAAATTCATCCAAGTGTTTTGAATAATGAATCGGGACCCTTGAGGTAGAATTTTGGCATCAATAGCTCCTCGTCCGTATCAAATAGTATACGGTTATGCATGTATCTTCTTTACTGTAACTTATATAAATTCTTCTTGTAGTACATAATGCTGTGAAAGGTTCAACTCATAGGGTTAGGACTACTGTTCTGACTCAGTGAGGAAAGCAATGGCAAACTACCTCACTCCTCTTCTTGCCTAGAACGCCTCAAAATAGTGCTGCCTTGGGTTTTTGTGGGTATCTACTCACATAACGTAACGGCGGTACTTCTTGAGGATCCAACCAGCCTTCGGGCTGACTACCTAACAGAGAGAGAGTACATAATGTTTGTTTAAAAACTATTTCTTGCCATTTGTGTTCAGATCAATGAAGTTCAATTTCTTTTTTAACGGGACTATATTAATTTCACCCACTACAACTAAGAATCAAGTGAGAAGTTCAGTGATGTGCTTATTTTGCAAATAATACAATGAGTACTTTTTGAGATACAGTATTAAAGGTTTCCATATGTGTCGGCATTAGACAGAAAGCGATGCGCCAGCCGCTGGAACGTGGAGTGCATGATTCTCTTGCGTGACCCACTCCTTGTTGACAAACTCCCATACCGAAATTATTCCATTCATAGCATACTGTAATTTGTACATTTTCTAAATCCAGTCTCTTAAGTGCGTGTTCCTTTCTCCCTCTCCGCCTCGTCCTGAATTCTAGGGGAAATATCAGAAAACACTTCAGTGAAGAGGAAATAATAAGTAAGGAATTTTTGTAGTAGTGACGGACCTGCGATAGTGACTTGAGGTATCCAGTACACATTAAAATCAGAAATACAACAAAACTCACCCATTTAGTTCATTGTGACGTTCGAGTAATGCTCATTCTTACTACAAGTAGTACCTCGCAGCCATCGGGAGATTAACCTGAAAACAGTTTTCGTGGTTTCCCATTTTCACCTCCAGGCAAATTCCGGGATGGTTCCTTTCAATTGGTCCACGGCCAATTTTCTGCAATTATCCCTTCCCTGACGCGTCCTGAAAAGAAAATATGTGCCATTGGCTGCATTAATAAAATTATTAGCAAGCGTAAGTTTTTCCCTCCCCTGTGAATACAATATATTTTGTGTTCTGTTAAATTCAGTACGTGTTTTGGGCTTAAATTGAGCCCTTCTTCAGCTGGTTGTACATTGCTTTTTATATGTACACATACCGTCTTAAAATGAACGAATCACGGTTTTTATAAAATCCACTTAGGCCTATACGCTATAGGAAAATGAATGACAGCCTCGGCCCGGGACACCCCAATACCACTTGGGTGACAAGACAACTGTAGTTGACCGAGGCAGGTCGAGAGGAACTATGAAAGAGGAAGGAATCTCGCGATCAAAAGCCACTGTTCCACCAATTGAAGGGCGGCTTCGGTGGCGTAGTTGGTAGCATGCTGAGCTTCTATGCCCAAGATCGCGGGTTCAAACCCGGTCGAAGCCATCGGATTTTAAGAGCGTTAAAAATCCCTCAGTATGTCTTCCTTTGGAGGGGAAGTAAAGCCGGCTGTCCCATGTCATAGATTTATGGCATGCCAAAGAACCTGTGTGAAGCTAAATTATATATAGGTTAAACATTCGTCAAACGCTCTTAAATTCCAAAGTTCATCACCAGGAGCCGACTGCGGTGGCATCTGGTAATCAAGTTCTGAACTACTAGTCGTTGACGGTGGCGTTCGGCGGCAAAAGTAGGAACTAGTTGAAAAAAAATTCAAAGTCTGCAGTCCTTACTTGAATTAAAATAAAAGTCCTCTCGGCACGCCGGAAGGCGGAGGTAGATTTCACCGGACAAACTTGGGGATAGGCGAAAATAGGCAGAATATGCAGGTTTTCGTAGAAGGATCAGACCACATTTATTGCGAGAAAGTATTTTATAATTGGAGATTAATTAACTTAGTTTTTCGTCATTTTATGCATATTTTAAACATTCTATTGTCTTATGATGACGGTAACCTTCTTGTCATTTGGAGTCCATTTTTATACTTGTGGTCACACTGTCCTTATGCAAGGTTTCGACACTGATGTGTAACTATGTAACGGTCTGTTACTTCTTCACGCAAAATTATATCTCCCGCAGAGATGTTGGTTGGTTCCTCAGTCTAGGGGCTGCGACAACGTGGCCATGTAACCCCGTGTACTTTGGGTGAGTGTAGAATCTGTCTGATAAACGGTGTGAATTGTGATGGCTGTATTAGTCTGTAATTCAGGTAAGGAATGCAGACGCTCAATTTCAGGCAGTAGTTCCTAATGTTGCTACCAGATACTACCGTCAACGACACCTGGCTGTGAACTTTGCTACTAGATGCAACCGCAATCAGCAACTCGCAACGAACGTTGGAACTTCCCTTCCAAAGGAAAGCATACTGAGGGATTTTTAGCGCTCTTAGAAAATCCGACGACTTTGGCCGGGTTTGAACCCGCGACCTTGGGCATAGAAGTTCAGCATGCTACCAGTTACGTCACCGAAGCCGCTTCACACTTAGTCAGATGGAAATCTGAATCTGATCTCGCGCAAGTGCGTTGTCATGGCAACGTCTGATGGCTCATCCCCCATCAATTTAGTAGTGTTGCCATGGCAACCACTGATAGCTCTTGGCATTTTCTTATAATTCCGAAATCATTTTTCTCATCCCTTGGCGTAATGGTGGCTCATATCAAAAATTCTTTCAGACAAAAGTTTTAGGTAATTATTAGGGGAATATTGTCCATTTTGTACGGTTTTGATATTGTGCCTATTAACAGAGATATGATTAATGTTCCCCGAAAAAATCAATTTTTCCCACCCCTTTGGTCAATGGTTGGTAATATCAAAAAACGTTTCAAACATACATTTTTGAGCTTTATCCGACACATAGTATGAACTTTGAATGGATTCAATATTTCAGATATTAAGAGAGTTATAGCGATATTTCACTCTTTCGAAAAAAGCCTCCCATTTTCATCCCCTACGACCGATTTTGCCCATTAACGAACTCGACCGAGATTTTATAGGTATACATATTCGGTAAAAAATTCAAAGTGATTGGTGCAAAATTACGGCAGTTATCGTGTCCACAAGAAACTGATATCCATATATATATATATACATATTGTACCCGATACCTATTTTAGGCTATCGGCTACGAGAGCAGACATTAAGCTGTAGTTGAGGTTTTGGAAAGGATTAAGAAAAGATAGCGCACCGATCGCGTCAAGAAGAATGCCAAGATGACGTAGGAGGTCAAGAATCAAGGAGGCATTGAAATCTGTGAGAAGATAGAATTATGAATGGAGATGTGAAGCTTTATTGAAACATATATGGAATTATAGCAATTTAAACAACTTAGAAGAGGATATATAACATGCATTATATGTGGAAATAATTTTATGGAAGTAAGTTATTTTATAACAGAACAGCCGAGAGGATTCGGGTTCGAGACTATGTTCATGACGTAAGAGAGCAGTGGTGGGGGAACAAGCCACGTGCCGCGCGGAGCACATAAGCCAGAACACAGCGCTAGCAAGCCAGTTGAGCCCAGGAAGACGGGCAGTTCAGAGCAGCTCTATAGCACAGCGAGACGGACATTGAAGGTCACGCAACGTACGGAAACCGTCACGGCATAAGTGTAGGCGACATTTCTCGCATCGCCGAGCAGCCAAGGCCGAGGGGGTCGTTGATCCAGGCGGGCTGGCCGAGGAGACAATTGTAGACAGCCGGGGTATTTCAAAACCACACTGCTCGTATTTGAAGACTTTATTTCAAGCTTCATTTCGACGCTGTTCGAGCACAGGCTTTTACGAATAACCTTATAACCATGCTGTTATATAACACATTCAAAGCGACTTTTACTATTCCAAGTAAACTGAATGTTTAGCATAGGCTCTGATGAACATTATATCGTGCATTTATAAGATTTATATCTTATACAATTTTCATGAGTTACCTATTACGAACAGATACAGGGTGTATCGTAATCTTGAACACTATCAAGTAAAATTTTATTTTACTCAAGTGGGACTTTGCAGTAAGTTGAGATTGGACTTGCAATACTCAAACTCAACATTTAAAGGAACAGTGGCGTATATTAGAAGAGGAGTAAGGGGGTCCGCTGTTTCCATGAACTTTTCGAGAAGGAGTTGGACAATATCCGCTATGGGTAATCCGAGGTTCAACATGACCGAGTAAACGTGAATAGAGACAAGATGGCACCACAGAGCGATGGATTCGATTCCTGACGAGAGGAGTCCAACAGCTGATTCGCTTGGGATTTCGAAGGAAATCGTCATTTCATGGATGAAATGATATTCACGCCGATCTTACGAGAAATTCTTATGTAGGGAAAATCGACGATCTTGGAAATTATATTGCAACTGATAATGAAAGGTATTGTAAGAGTTCTAACTACCTGATACGATTATTTTCATGAATACTGGGCACACATGTATATTTTTCTAACAGGAGTGATTTGATTATTAAGACATGGTTTGAATTTATACACTTCGAATTTGCTAGAATATGGAGTGACCATATGATATGGCAGGCATCATTATACGATATTCTCACCATTGATTGACTTTATTAAGCAGATGTTTGGTCTTTTAGATTTTTCCAGCTAGGATATTTTTGTTGTGGTGTTTGAAGCCATATTTTCAGTGTTGCCTTAGTAAACAAGAGTTTAGTGCTTTTCAGTCGGTCAACAAGAATGTACCCAAAAGAGATGGGTTATGCCCTAATCCTGAAATAAATTACATGAGATTAATAAAACACTAGGATGACCAGTTTCGATCGTCAAGCGATCATCATCAGATCCAATACACTTAGGCTATAAAATCTATGTTTGAAATACAGGTGAAAATATTTACAATATGTACAATTATTTAGTTGCAGTATTGATACTGCAACTGTCAGTGTATGCTAAATGCAGTATATATGTTAGGTGAAATGCTAAATGGTGATGGCTATCCGGAGATTGTACTTTAGAGAGATTATATGGTTGTAAACTATGGTTAAACTATAAAATTTTAGGCTAACTACTTATCTGATTGTCTTCCGTACTACAGCTATTCGCAGTTTCCGTGCTCCCTTTAACTCGCTGTGCGGTCGACTGCGGTGGTTATCTTAACGACTGGTTTTCCCCTGCCTTCCCCCCCTGTCCCTACGTGCTGTGGGGAGTGATCGCGATGTGTTTATGTGAGGTGTTGCCAACCTAGATAAGATGTATGTTATTGAATGAGGTGGATCTACAACTATTAAAGACCGTGGATTAGTCCTCGCCACGCGTGGAGCATAACCCATTCGAACTAAGCGTTGACGGTCTTATGAGGATGTCCCGGCACCTTTAATACTGCCTCTAATATGGGCCTTGGTTTATTGCAGAAGAAAAGTACATCGTACACCTGATCCAGGTAACATTTACCTATTAAAAACCCCCTAATTTCCCCCCTTTTTTTATCTAGCTTGGCTGTGTCGCTAAATTGTGTTTTGTTTCCGACAGGGTGTGTTTTTTTAGTAGCGTGAAGAGGGGTGAGCTCTCCATGAACGTGTGTTCATTTAGATTGTTGGGATTGTTTCGTTTGGCTAGGTGTATCTCGATTGCTTCCTTTATGCGAACATATGTGTGACGCAGGGCATAGCTTTACCAACATAGAGTCGGACCTTAAAATAATCCATCACGAATCGAAAGGCAGAGCTCTTGACATAAAGGAAGCAATCGAGATACACCTAGCCAAACGAAACAATCCCAACAATCTAAATGAACACACGTTCATGGAGAGCTCACCCCTCTTCACGCTACTAAAAAACACACCCTGTCGGAAACAAAACACAATCTAGCGACACAGCCAAGCTAGATAAAAAGGGGGGGAAATTAGGGGGTTTTTAATAGGTAAATGTTATCTGGATCAGGTGTACGATGTACTTTTCTTCTGCAATAAACCAAGGCCCATATTAGAGGCAGTATTAAAGGTGCCGGGACGTCCTCATAAGACCGTCAACGCTTAGTTCGAATGGGTTATGCTCCACGCGTGGCGAGGACTAATCCACGGTCTTTAATAATTGTAGATCCACCTCATTCAATAACATACATCTTATCTAGGTTGGCAACACCTCACATAAACACATCGCGATCACTCCCCACAGCACGTAGGGACAGGGGGGGAAGGCAGGGGAAAACCAGTCGTTAAGATAACCACCGCAGTCGACCGCACAGCGAGTTAAAGGGAGCACGGAAACTGCGAATAGCTGTAGTACGGAAGACAATCAGATAAGTAGTTAGCCTAAAATTTTATAGTTTAACCATAGTTTACAACCATATAATCTCTCTAAAGTACAATCTCCGGATAGCCATCACCATTTAGCATTTCACCTAACATATATACTGCATTTAGCATACACTGACAGTTGCAGTATCAATACTGCAACTAAATAATTGTACATATTGTAAATATTTTCACCTGTATTTCAAACATAGATTTTATAGCCTAAGTGTATTGGATCTGATGATGATCGCTTGACGATCGAAACTGGTCATCCTAGTGTTTTATTAATCTCATGTAATTTATTTCAGGATTAGGGCATAACCCATCTCTTTTGGGTACATTCGTGTTGACCGACTGAAAAGCACTAAACTCTTGCTAGGATATTTTTCATGAATAGTTTTTTTTTGAGTAACGAGTATTTCGAACTCGTGATCTGCAATTGATTATCTTAAATTACTTCGTCAGTTCATTGCATACTAGCGAGTGTGTATTATTCATCAGTAGGGATTTTTTTCCATTGGATTGTTTGGAGATATTAAGAAGTTATTCACTTTAGTGAATGAACATCGCTTTTATATGACAACTAGAAACTTGTTGATTCCTATCTGGTACATTCATTCATACAGCCTACGAGATGGGGTCCTTCGTATTTATACGATTGTATGGTGGTACTCACCTTACCCATCGTTTAGGGAACTATCATCCAAGTCGACGGGGCGAGGTCTTTCGTATTTATACGACTGTACGGTGGTTACACATCTTACTTGCCATTGAGGGACTCATTTTTATCATCCGAATGTACACGAGATGTAAGTGAATTAAACAAGGAACTACTAGTCACATATCAGTCGAAATTTTGTTAAATAAAGTAACGATAAATGTCAACAGGATTGCATTTAGTAATTCTTGTTTGCCAATCCAATATTTTGTTGCTATACTCTTTTGAGAGTGATTTCAGTTTAACAGCTATTACAGCTGATGCTTTGATGATTTTTATAATTGTGTTTGATACCTTTGAGAAGGATTTAAAGTAATTGAATCTTGTAAGATTAATCATTAATGGTCATAATTATTTGAAGGCAGATCAGTATTGCAGATTTTGATATGAGAGATTATAACACATTGGTGTTTTTCTGCGATGTGAATTTATGAAGATTGTAAAAGAGAATTTATGCTATTTGAAAGCAGATCTTAAATTACTGAAGTAATATTTTTCCAATTGTTTAAGAAGTTGTCTAGATGTGATCAGAGTAATTACAGTTATTGGAGATTGTGTGCGTTGATAATTTGAAGCCAGTTATATATTTTTTGTAGATCATGCAACATGGTTAAGTGGAGTTTATGATAGGCATTTTGTGGAATTTGCCATGTGATAGTTGCAACGTTGATAATGTATTTTGAAGCAGACATGAGGTCGTCGTACCCAGTCTAGCGTATTTGTTGAGATTCATGCTGTATGTGCTGAATATTTATGGAGTTTTGTGGAGTAATTCTTATATTCAAATGTGATATTTGAAGTATTGAAGAAATGTAATGTCGTTGTGGATAGTTAGATCCAACGTGATGTCGTGGAGACAATAATATTTTTTGGCATGATAAATTAAATACGAGATATAACTTGGAAGTAATAAAACTGTAAGACAACGTTCTATAAACCATATTAAACAATTTGTTAGGAAATTAAACAAATAAATGAAGTTAATAATACAAGATTTTCTGAAAATAATAATTAACGAAATAATAATCTGAGATTTAAGCATATTAACGATCTGACCTAATGAAATAAAAATCAGAATGACTAGATGAAATAATGAAATTAAATAACCAGATGATTGAAATTCAAATAAGTTGATAAATTAAATTTTTGAATAAATCAATGAATTAAATAGATGGATGGATTAAAGATTGAATAAAATTAAACTGATTGAAATGAATTATTAGACGATTGTAATGATGGTGAATAACTGAATTAGAAGGTGATCATTAATTAAAGAAGCTGATGATTAATGAATTTATATGAAATTAAATAAATTTAATTGAGAGATAATGTGAAGGAATTGCAACTTGAATTGAGAATTTAAATGATGTAATGGTGATGAATTAACGATTCTGACAGGAATATTTGGAATTTTGAAGTGAGAATTAATGTGAGAAATATTTAATTTTGATAATAACGATGATGATGACCAATGATAATTTGAATTTTCAGTAATTCACAGATAAGTGATTGAATGACGATGTAAATAGTGTAAATTAATTATTCAATGTTTAGGAACATTTGATTAACATGTTCTATGTTCAAATTATACCATGCAAACCATAATTTATGTGATATTTAATATGAGTGATTATTATATGTGTATGTTTAGGCAGATTAATTACTTAATTAAATCCACATTGATGTTAAATTAAAGAGAATTAGGTCTCAGGTTTCACAAATGTCAGTGACGAAAGACATAGTGCTACAGTGATCCTGAGAATCCAAGAGAACTTTATAAATTTTTCTTGTTATGTGGATAAAAATAATTTTGGATTAGAAAAGAGATGGTTCGATTTTTGGACAATGACAATTTAACTTTGCATTCGACCATACTCTTAGGTAGGAATTATATTTAAAATGTCTGTCTGACTTTCAAAGTAAAATAAATTGGTTTTTATCTTAGTTGTGATCTGATGATGGTGTGATGTTCCTTTTTCTTTCCTTGTCTTGAGTAAGGCTTATCCGGAAAGGAAGTGGTTTGCTAGGAATTCAGTTGATGGCGCCCATTTATATTTGCATTATTTCTATTAAACTTAAGCCCGTAACGACCCTAGAGATACTTTGTCTCGTGAAACCCACTGCTTTTTCGATAACTCAGCTGAATTTCCGACACATTCCTTATTTGACTAGAGGTTCATTTAACTCCGCTCTGTCCCGGAACTCCAGGAATGCGATGCTATAGCAGATGGGTCATCGCATCCCCAGGACGAACGGGTACAGAGAGAGAGGGAGAATTGGCTTTATCCAACTAGTGGGGCTTTTCGATTTTGTTTATTCTATGGAATCACATCAGATTTAGATTACTGAGAGATTGATCTCAAGTTCATTTAAGTGTGTTACAAAATTTATTAAACTTAGTCAGACAATGTACTTGTGTGCCCAATCCAGTGTTCATGTTAATCGTATTAATAATATCATGTTAGTTATAAGACATTTTTTCCCTATACCCAAGTGAATGCAGGAATTGAGACATTGTGATGTGTTGTTGTCTAACGTCTCTATATAATTCTATATTGAAAATATAATTATGTTGCCGGAAGATTTAGCGAAGGTGTTAGGAGAGTTACAGACGGGTATGTCTGGTATTGCAGAAACTATTTCTAAGATGGAAACGGAAGTTAAAGAACAAATTAATAATTCAGAAGCTAGATTAGAAGCTAAATGTAAAGAGAATGTACAAGCATTGCAGATTAGTACTGAAGATAATTTAAAATCATTAGAGACTAGGTTACAGTCAACTAGTGAAGCTAACTTTAAAGACAATTTTAAGTCATTAGAAGAAAAACTACAGTCAAATAGCAAAGATGAGTTGATGTTATTAGAGACTAGACTACAGTCAACTAGTGAAAATAATTTGAAGTCATTAGAAACTAGATTAAAGACTAGTACTGAAATTCATTTAAAAGCTAGTGAAGCTAACTTGAAAGATAACTTCAAATCATTGGAAGAGAAATTACAGTCTCGTAGTGAAGAAACTAACACTGAATTAGAAAATAAGTTAACTAGATTAGAGAGTAGTTTAACTTTAAAGAATAATGAGATGCTGAAGACTTTACAATTAGACATAATTGCAGTAAACATGAAAGGAGAGGAAAATGTTCAAATATTAAGAAAAAATATTATTGAATTAGAGAGTAAAGGGGAAGAAAATATTTTTACTTTAAGAACAGACGTTATGACCATACAGAAAGACATTAAGTCAGATGTATCGAAGTTGAGATTCGACATCGATGGTTTAGTGGCAGATGTAGGAAAAATTCAAGATTGGTCTACCGAAGTATCTTTCGAGACTAAGATTAAGGGTCTAGAAACGAATCTAGGTAACGAAATAAAAGATTTAAAGACAGTAATTGGGACCATTAAAGAGGAAGTCTTGGGAGAGGTCAATTCTAATTTAAAGTCGTTAGAAAATCAATTGCAGAAGGATATTAGGAAGATAGACGACGATATAGAGCAAAAGGTTTACGAAAACTTAGCTTTATTTAAAAATAGAGTCGGAGCAATTGTGGAAGAACGGTATAGTGAGGTCGATGCCGAAGCAAAAGAGAAACGTGAAGGGTTAGATGAAAAATTAATCGCAGGTATGGCAAACTTAGAAGCTAGGTTTACGGAAAGCAAGGAAGCGATGAAAATAGATTCAACTTTATTTAGAACAGATGTTGATCTGTTGAAAGAACAAGTCGCGTTAGTAAAGAACACGTGCGAAGAAAAAATCGACAAGTTAAGGAACGATCTAGACGAGAGTGACAAGACGCAGGATGTTACATCGTTAGATGAGTTGAAGACTCAGGTCAAGAGATTAGCGGAAGACAGGATGACTAAACTAGAATCCATAGTTAACAGTTTCACCAGTCAGAATGTAACATCAGGGGAAACATTGATAAATCAAACAGCGATAGACCGCAGTATGACGAATCAAGAACCGAGCATGGTAGAAGACCGTCAAATGCAACCGAATGTGACATTCGAAAGGGCTAGTTCAACCCCTCAGGATAATCCAAGTTCGAATAGGAGTACGTTGGGTCCAAGCGAACGATACTCAGGTCCAGTCACTATTATAAGGAATCTGGATGACAAACCGAGAAAGTTTTCGGGAAATACAGGAGTTACACCAGTAGAATTTCTGCGAGATATTCGAGACTACATGGCGGAACACAGGGTAGCCAAAGAAAGAGAGCTAAGGATAGTAGAACACGCCTTAGATGGATCTGCACTTACGTGGTTTAGAGCGTTCAGAAGCAATTTTGCGAACATGGAGCAATTTGCCATGGCTTTCTTGAGGATATTCTGGAGTGCCGAGGATCAACTCAACGTAAGAGCGGAGATGTACTCCAAACGCTATTCTACGTCACATCCGACGCATTACGCCAACTATTTCACGTCACAGCTGGCTAAATTACGGTTCCTTATTCCTCCATTGCCAGAAGAAGAGCTTTTGCAAGCTATAGCGCGACAGTTACCGATAGAGGTACAGCGATCTCTGATAGCATCAGGAGCCAATACGCTGGAACATTATGACGATATTTTGCGGCGATTGGATTATACAAGCGCACAGGTCACGCCTAGAAGTAATAGAAACGACAACAGAAACACGCAAGAAGTGAATGCGGTAGTCGTGGACAATGCAGCTCAAACGGACAGAAGGGATTCCTGGGAAAACCGACGGAACGAAGGGAATCGAGGAAACATCCGTAACGAAAGAGGAAATGATCGATATAGAGGACCATATGAAAGGCCATACGATCAAGAAGCGAGAGATAGCCGGTATAGGAATTATAACCAAAATTCCAGGTATCAGGACAGGAATCGGTATAATAACAGATATCGGGGAAGGAATAACTGGAACCAAGGTCAACAATATAATGGAAACGACTGACAGGATGGCCGAAGAAACGATCCTAACGACAGACGGGACAATCGTGGACATGAGAGGTCGAGACAAGAGGATAGACAGCCTAGTGCACCACTCGAAGAGACAGTGAGAGATGTCAATCGAGCAAGCACGAGTGAAGAAAGAAGAAATAAACGTCAGAATAACACGGAATCAAGATGCTAATCATTGGAAGTCATCATTATTGAGAGTCAGAAATACCATCATGCTGAGTAAGGGAATTGTAGAGCTATCGTGTACATGTATTATATATTGAATGCCTGAGAGTGTATTTTTTTTCTCTATCCTGATAAAAAAAGGAGATGTAGGGAGAGATGTACCCGATACCTATTTTAGGCTATCGGCTACGCCAGCAGACATTAAGCTGTAGTTGAGGTTTTGGAAAGGATTAAGAAAAGATAGCGCACCGATCGCGTCAAGAAGAATGCCAAGATGACGTAGGAGGTCAAGAATCAAGGAGGCATTGAAATCTGTGAGAAGATAGAATTATGAATGGAGATGTGAAGCTTTATTGAAACATATATGGAATTATAGCAATTTAAACAACTTAGAAGAGGATATATAACATGCATTATATGTGGAAATAATTTTATGGAAGTAAGTTATTTTATAACAGAACAGCCGAGAGGATTCGGGTTCGAGACTATGTTCATGACGTAAGAGAGCAGTGGTGGGGGAACAAGCCACGTGCCGCGCGGAGCACATAAGCCAGAACACAGCGCTAGCAAGCCAGTTGAGCCCAGGAAGACGGGCAGTTCAGAGCAGCTCTATAGCACAGCGAGACGGACATTGAAGGTCACGCAACGTACGGAAACCGTCACGGCATAAGTGTAGGCGACATTTCTCGCATCGCCGAGCAGCCAAGGCCGAGGGGGTCGTTGATCCAGGCGGGCTGGCCGAGGAGACAATTGTAGACAGCCGGGGTATTTCAAAACCACACTGCTCGTATTTGAAGACTTTATTTCAAGCTTCATTTCGACGCTGTTCGAGCACAGGCTTTTACGAATAACCTTATAACCATGCTGTTATATAACACATTCAAAGCGACTTTTACTATTCCAAGTAAACTGAATGTTTAGCATAGGCTCTGATGAACATTATATCGTGCATTTATAAGATTTATATCTTATACAATTTTCATGAGTTACCTATTACGAACAGATACAGGGTGTATCGTAATCTTGAACACTATCAAGTAAAATTTTATTTTACTCAAGTGGGACTTTGCAGTAAGTTGAGATTGGACTTGCAATACTCAAACTCAACATTTAAAGGAACAGTGGCGTATATTAGAAGAGGAGTAAGGGGGTCCGCTGTTTCCATGAACTTTTCGAGAAGGAGTTGGACAATATCCGCTATGGGTAATCCGAGGTTCAACATGACCGAGTAAACGTGAATAGAGACAAGATGGCACCACAGAGCGTTGGATTCGATTCCTGACGAGAGGAGTCCAACAGCTGATTCGCTTGGGATTTCGAAGGAAATCGTCATTTCATGGATGAAATGATATTCACGCCGATCTTACGAGAAATTCTTATGTAGGGAAAATCGACGATCTTGGAAATTATATTGCAACTGATAATGAAAGGTATTGTAAGAGTTCTAACTACCTGATACGATTATTTTCATGAATACTGGGCACACATGTATATTTTTCTAACAGGAGTGATTTGATTATTAAGACATGGTTTGAATTTATATACGTCGAATTTGCTAGAATATGGAGTGACCATATGATATGGCAGGCATCATTATACGATATTCTCACCATTGATTGACTTTATTAAGCAGATGTTTGGTCTTTTAGATTTTTCCAGCTAGGATATTTTTCATGAATAGTTTTTTTTTGAGTAACGAGTATTTCGAACTCGTGATCTGCAATTGATTATCTAAAATTACTTCGTCAGTTCATTGCATACTAGCGAGTGTGTATTATTCATCAGTAGGGATTTTTTTCCATTGGATTGTTTGGAGATATTAAGAAGTTATTCACTTTAGTGAATGAACATCGCTTTTATATGACAACTAGAAACTTGTTGATTCCTATCTGGTACATTCATTCATACAGCCTACGAGATGGGGTCCTTCGTATTTATACGATTGTATGGTGGTACTCACCTTACCCATCGTTTAGGGAACTATCATCCAAGTCGACGGGGCGAGGTCTTTCGTATTTATACGACTGTACGGTGGTTACACATCTTACTTGCCATTGAGGGACTCATTTTTATCATCCGAATGTACACGAGATGTAAGTGAATTAAACAAGGAACTACTAGTCACATATCAGTCGAAATTTTGTTAAATAAAGTAACGATAAATGTCAACAGGATTGCATTTAGTAATTCTTGTTTGCCAATCCAATATTTTGTTGCTATACTCTTTTGAGAGTGATTTCAGTTTAACAGCTATTACAGCTGATGCTTTGATGATTTTTATAATTGTGTTTGATACCTTTGAGAAGGATTTAAAGTAATTGAATCTTGTAAGATTAATCATTAATGGTCATAATTATTTGAAGGCAGATCAGTATTGCAGATTTTGATATGAGAGATTATAACACATTGGTGTTTTTCTGCGATGTGAATTTATGAAGATTGTAAAAGAGAATTTATGCTATTTGAAAGCAGATCTTAAATTACTGAAGTAATATTTTTCCAATTGTTTAAGAAGTTGTCTAGATGTGATCAGAGTAATTACAGTTATTGGAGATTGTGTGCGTTGATAATTTGAAGCCAGTTATATATTTTTTGTAGATCATGCAACATGGTTAAGTGGAGTTTATGATAGGCATTTTGTGGAATTTGCCATGTGATAGTTGCAACGTTGATAATGTATTTTGAAGCAGACATGAGGTCGTCGTACCCAGTCTAGCGTATTTGTTGAGATTCATGCTGTATGTGCTGAATATTTATGGAGTTTTGTGGAGTAATTCTTATATTCAAATGTGATATTTGAAGTATTGAAGAAATGTAATGTCGTTGTGGATAGTTAGATCCAACGTGATGTCGTGGAGACAATAATATTTTTTGGCATGATAAATTAAATACGAGATATAACTTGGAAGTAATAAAACTGTAAGACAACGTTCTATAAACCATATTAAACAATTTGTTAGGAAATTAAACAAATAAATGAAGTTAATAATACAAGATTTTCTGAAAATAATAATTAACGAAATAATAATCTGAGATTTAAGCATATTAACGATCTGACCTAATGAAATAAAAATCAGAATGACTAGATGAAATAATGAAATTAAATAACCAGATGATTGAAATTCAAATAAGTTGATAAATTAAATTTTTGAATAAATCAATGAATTAAATAGATGGATGGATTAAAGATTGAATAAAATTAAACTGATTGAAATGAATTATTAGACGATTGTAATGATGGTGAATAACTGAATTAGAAGGTGATCATTAATTAAAGAAGCTGATGATTAATGAATTTATATGAAATTAAATAAATTTAATTGAGAGATAATGTGAAGGAATTGCAACTTGAATTGAGAATTTAAATGATGTAATGGTGATGAATTAACGATTCTGACAGGAATATTTGGAATTTTGAAGTGAGAATTAATGTGAGAAATATTTAATTTTGATAATAACGATGATGATGACCAATGATAATTTGAATTTTCAGTAATTCACAGATAAGTGATTGAATGACGATGTAAATAGTGTAAATTAATTATTCAATGTTTAGGAACATTTGATTAACATGTTCTATGTTCAAATTATACCATGCAAACCATAATTTATGTGATATTTAATATGAGTGATTATTATATGTGTATGTTTAGGCAGATTAATTACTTAATTAAATCCACATTGATGTTAAATTAAAGAGAATTAGGTCTCAGGTTTCACAAATGTCAGTGACGAAAGACATAGTGCTACAGTGATCCTGAGAATCCAAGAGAACTTTATAAATTTTTCTTGTTATGTGGATAAAAATAATTTTGGATTAGAAAAGAGATGGTTCGATTTTTGGACAATGACAATTTAACTTTGCATTCGACCATACTCTTAGGTAGGAATTATATTTAAAATGTCTGTCTGACTTTCAAAGTAAAATAAATTGGTTTTTATCTTAGTTGTGATCTGATGATGGTGTGATGTTCCTTTTTCTTTCCTTGTCTTGAGTAAGGCTTATCCGGAAAGGAAGTGGTTTGCTAGGAATTCAGTTGATGGCGCCCATTTATATTTGCATTATTTCTATTAAACTTAAGCCCGTAACGACCCTAGAGATACTTTGTCTCGTGAAACCCACTGCTTTTTCGATAACTCAGCTGAATTTCCGACACATTCCTTATTTGACTAGAGGTTCATTTAACTCCGCTCTGTCCCGGAACTCCAGGAATGCGATGCTATAGCAGATGGGTCATCGCATCCCCAGGATGAACGGGTACAGAGAGAGAGGGAGAATTGGCTTTATCCAACTAGTGGGGCTTTTCGATTTTGTTTATTCTATGGAATCACATCAGATTTAGATTACTGAGAGATTGATCTCAAGTTCATTTAAGTGTGTTACAAAATTTATTAAACTTAGTCAGACAATGTACTTGTGTGCCCAATCCAGTGTTCATGTTAATCGTATTAATAATATCATGTTAGTTATAAGACATTTTTTCCCTATACCCAAGTGAATGCAGGAATTGAGACATTGTGATGTGTTGTTGTCTAACGTCTCTATATAATTCTATATTGAAAATATAATTATGTTGCCGGAAGATTTAGCGAAGGTGTTAGGAGAGTTACAGACGGGTATGTCTGGTATTGCAGAAACTATTTCTAAGATGGAAACGGAAGTTAAAGAACAAATTAATAATTCAGAAGCTAGATTAGAAGCTAAATGTAAAGAGAATGTACAAGCATTGCAGATTAGTACTGAAGATAATTTAAAATCATTAGAGACTAGGTTACAGTCAACTAGTGAAGCTAACTTTAAAGACAATTTTAAGTCATTAGAAGAAAAACTACAGTCAAATAGCAAAGATGAGTTGATGTTATTAGAGACTAGACTACAGTCAACTAGTGAAAATAATTTGAAGTCATTAGAAACTAGATTAAAGACTAGTACTGAAATTCATTTAAAAGCTAGTGAAGCTAACTTGAAAGATAACTTCAAATCATTGGAAGAGAAATTACAGTCTCGTAGTGAAGAAACTAACACTGAATTAGAAAATAAGTTAACTAGATTAGAGAGTAGTTTAACTTTAAAGAATAATGAGATGCTGAAGACTTTACAATTAGACATAATTGCAGTAAACATGAAAGGAGAGGAAAATGTTCAAATATTAAGAAAAAATATTATTGAATTAGAGAGTAAAGGGGAAGAAAATATTTTTACTTTAAGAACAGACGTTATGACCATACAGAAAGACATTAAGTCAGATGTATCGAAGTTGAGATTCGACATCGATGGTTTAGTGGCAGATGTAGGAAAAATTCAAGATTGGTCTACCGAAGTATCTTTCGAGACTAAGATTAAGGGTCTAGAAACGAATCTAGGTAACGAAATAAAAGATTTAAAGACAGTAATTGGGACCATTAAAGAGGAAGTCTTGGGAGAGGTCAATTCTAATTTAAAGTCGTTAGAAAATCAATTGCAGAAGGATATTAGGAAGATAGACGACGATATAGAGCAAAAGGTTTACGAAAACTTAGCTTTATTTAAAAATAGAGTCGGAGCAATTGTGGAAGAACGGTATAGTGAGGTCGATGCCGAAGCAAAAGAGAAACGTGAAGGGTTAGATGAAAAATTAATCGCAGGTATGGCAAACTTAGAAGCTAGGTTTACGGAAAGCAAGGAAGCGATGAAAATAGATTCAACTTTATTTAGAACAGATGTTGATCTGTTGAAAGAACAAGTCGCGTTAGTAAAGAACACGTGCGAAGAAAAAATCGACAAGTTAAGGAACGATCTAGACGAGAGTGACAAGACGCAGGATGTTACATCGTTAGATGAGTTGAAGACTCAGGTCAAGAGATTAGCGGAAGACAGGATGACTAAACTAGAATCCATAGTTAACAGTTTCACCAGTCAGAATGTAACATCAGGGGAAACATTGATAAATCAAACAGCGATAGACCGCAGTATGACGAATCAAGAACCGAGCATGGTAGAAGACCGTCAAATGCAACCGAATGTGACATTCGAAAGGGCTAGTTCAACCCCTCAGGATAATCCAAGTTCGAATAGGAGTACGTTGGGTCCAAGCGAACGATACTCAGGTCCAGTCACTATTATAAGGAATCTGGATGACAAACCGAGAAAGTTTTCGGGAAATACAGGAGTTACACCAGTAGAATTTCTGCGAGATATTCGAGACTACATGGCGGAACACAGGGTAGCCAAAGAAAGAGAGCTAAGGATAGTAGAACACGCCTTAGATGGATCTGCACTTACGTGGTTTAGAGCGTTCAGAAGCAATTTTGCGAACATGGAGCAATTTGCCATGGCTTTCTTGAGGATATTCTGGAGTGCCGAGGATCAACTCAACGTAAGAGCGGAGATGTACTCCAAACGCTATTCTACGTCACATCCGACGCATTACGCCAACTATTTCACGTCACAGCTGGCTAAATTACGGTTCCTTATTCCTCCATTGCCAGAAGAAGAGCTTTTGCAAGCTATAGCGCGACAGTTACCGATAGAGGTACAGCGATCTCTGATAGCATCAGGAGCCAATACGCTGGAACATTATGACGATATTTTGCGGCGATTGGATTATACAAGCGCACAGGTCACGCCTAGAAGTAATAGAAACGACAACAGAAACACGCAAGAAGTGAATGCGGTAGTCGTGGACAATGCAGCTCAAACGGACAGAAGGGATTCCTGGGAAAACCGACGGAACGAAGGGAATCGAGGAAACATCCGTAACGAAAGAGGAAATGATCGATATAGAGGACCATATGAAAGGCCATACGATCAAGAAGCGAGAGATAGCCGGTATAGGAATTATAACCAAAATTCCAGGTATCAGGACAGGAATCGGTATAATAACAGATATCGGGGAAGGAATAACTGGAACCAAGGTCAACAATATAATGGAAACGACTGACAGGATGGCCGAAGAAACGATCCTAACGACAGACGGGACAATCGTGGACATGAGAGGTCGAGACAAGAGGATAGACAGCCTAGTGCACCACTCGAAGAGACAGTGAGAGATGTCAATCGAGCAAGCACGAGTGAAGAAAGAAGAAATAAACGTCAGAATAACACGGAATCAAGATGCTAATCATTGGAAGTCATCATTATTGAGAGTCAGAAATACCATCATGCTGAGTAAGGGAATTGTAGAGCTATCGTGTACATGTATTATATATTGAATGCCTGAGAGTGTATTTTTTTTCTCTATCCTGATAAAAAAAGGAGATGTAGGGAGAGATGTACCCGATACCTATTTTAGGCTATCGGCTACGCCAGCAGACATTAAGCTGTAGTTGAGGTTTTGGAAAGGATTAAGAAAAGATAGCGCACCGATCGCGTCAAGAAGAATGCCAAGATGACGTAGGAGGTCAAGAATCAAGGAGGCATTGAAATCTGTGAGAAGATAGAATTATGAATGGAGATGTGAAGCTTTATTGAAACATATATGGAATTATAGCAATTTAAACAACTTAGAAGAGGATATATAACATGCATTATATGTGGAAATAATTTTATGGAAGTAAGTTATTTTATAACAGAACAGCCGAGAGGATTCGGGTTCGAGACTATGTTCATGACGTAAGAGAGCAGTGGTGGGGGAACAAGCCACGTGCCGCGCGGAGCACATAAGCCAGAACACAGCGCTAGCAAGCCAGTTGAGCCCAGGAAGACGGGCAGTTCAGAGCAGCTCTATAGCACAGCGAGACGGACATTGAAGGTCACGCAACGTACGGAAACCGTCACGGCATAAGTGTAGGCGACATTTCTCGCATCGCCGAGCAGCCAAGGCCGAGGGGGTCGTTGATCCAGGCGGGCTGGCCGAGGAGACAATTGTAGACAGCCGGGGTATTTCAAAACCACACTGCTCGTATTTGAAGACTTTATTTCAAGCTTCATTTCGACGCTGTTCGAGCACAGGCTTTTACGAATAACCTTATAACCATGCTGTTATATAACACATTCAAAGCGACTTTTACTATTCCAAGTAAACTGAATGTTTAGCATAGGCTCTGATGAACATTATATCGTGCATTTATAAGATTTATATCTTATACAATTTTCATGAGTTACCTATTACGAACAGATACAGGGTGTATCGTAATCTTGAACACTATCAAGTAAAATTTTATTTTACTCAAGTGGGACTTTGCAGTAAGTTGAGATTGGACTTGCAATACTCAAACTCAACATTTAAAGGAACAGTGGCGTATATTAGAAGAGGAGTAAGGGGGTCCGCTGTTTCCATGAACTTTTCGAGAAGGAGTTGGACAATATCCGCTATGGGTAATCCGAGGTTCAACATGACCGAGTAAACGTGAATAGAGACAAGATGGCACCACAGAGCGTTGGATTCGATTCCTGACGAGAGGAGTCCAACAGCTGATTCGCTTGGGATTTCGAAGGAAATCGTCATTTCATGGATGAAATGATATTCACGCCGATCTTACGAGAAATTCTTATGTAGGGAAAATCGACGATCTTGGAAATTATATTGCAACTGATAATGAAAGGTATTGTAAGAGTTCTAACTACCTGATACGATTATTTTCATGAATACTGGGCACACATGTATATTTTTCTAACAGGAGTGATTTGATTATTAAGACATGGTTTGAATTTATATACGTCGAATTTGCTAGAATATGGAGTGACCATATGATATGGCAGGCATCATTATACGATATTCTCACCATTGATTGACTTTATTAAGCAGATGTTTGGTCTTTTAGATTTTTCCAGCTAGGATATTTTTCATGAATAGTTTTTTTTTGAGTAACGAGTATTTCGAACTCGTGATCTGCAATTGATTATCTAAAATTACTTCGTCAGTTCATTGCATACTAGCGAGTGTGTATTATTCATCAGTAGGGATTTTTTTTCCATTGGATTGTTTGGAGATATTAAGAAGTTATTCACTTTAGTGAATGAACATCGCTTTTATATGACAACTAGAAACTTGTTGATTCCTATCTGGTACATTCATTCATACAGCCTACGAGATGGGGTCCTTCGTATTTATACGATTGTATGGTGGTACTCACCTTACCCATCGTTTAGGGAACTATCATCCAAGTCGACGGGGCGAGGTCTTTCGTATTTATACGACTGTACGGTGGTTACACATCTTACTTGCCATTGAGGGACTCATTTTTATCATCCGAATGTACACGAGATGTAAGTGAATTAAACAAGGAACTACTAGTCACATATCAGTCGAAATTTTGTTAAATAAAGTAACGA
Source organism: Meconema thalassinum (assembly GCA_946902985.2). Lineage (NCBI taxonomy): Eukaryota > Metazoa > Arthropoda > Insecta > Orthoptera > Tettigoniidae > Meconema > Meconema thalassinum. Next base: position 1,208,283,285 of record OX336388.2, read on the forward strand.
TAAATGTCAACAGGATTGCATTTAGTAATTCTTGTTTGCCAATCCAATATTTTGTTGCTATACTCTTTTGAGAGTGATTTCAGTTTAACAGCTATTACAGCTGATGCTTTGATGATTTTTATAATTGTGTTTGATACCTTTGAGAAGGATTTAAAGTAATTGAATCTTGTAAGATTAATCATTAATGGTCATAATTATTTGAAGGCAGATCAGTATTGCAGATTTTGATATGAGAGATTATAACACATTGGTGTTTTTCTGCGATGTGAATTTATGAAGATTGTAAAAGAGAATTTATGCTATTTGAAAGCAGATCTTAAATTACTGAAGTAATATTTTTCCAATTGTTTAAGAAGTTGTCTAGATGTGATCAGAGTAATTACAGTTATTGGAGATTGTGTGCGTTGATAATTTGAAGCCAGTTATATATTTTTTGTAGATCATGCAACATGGTTAAGTGGAGTTTATGATAGGCATTTTGTAGAATTTGCCATGTGATAGTTGCAACGTTGATAATGTATTTTGAAGCAGACATGAGGTCGTCGTACCCAGTCTAGCGTATTTGTTGAGATTCATGCTGTATGTGCTGAATATTTATGGAGTTTTGTGGAGTAATTCTTATATTCAAATGTGATATTTGAAGTATTGAAGAAATGTAATGTCGTTGTGGATGGTTAGATCCAACGTGATGTCGTGGAGACAATAATATTTTTTGGCATGATAAATTAAATACGAGATATAACTTGGAAGTAATAAAACTGTAAGACAACGTTCTATAAACCATATTAAACAATTTGTTAGGAAATTAAACAAATAAATGAAGTTAATAATACAAGATTTTCTGAAAATAATAATTAACGAAATAATAATCTGAGATTTAAGCATATTAACGATCTGACCTAATGAAATAAAAATCAGAATGACTAGATGAAATAATGAAATTAAATAACCAGATGATTGAAATTCAAATAAGTTGATAAATTAAATTTTTGAATAAATCAATGAATTAAATAGATGGATGGATTAAAGATTGAATAAAATTAAACTGATTGAAATGAATTATTAGACGATTGTAATGATGGTGAATAACTGAATTAGAAGGTGATCATTAATTAAAGAAGCTGATGATTAATGAATTTATATGAAATTAAATAAATTTAATTGAGAGATAATGTGAAGGAATTGCAACTTGAATTGAGAATTTAAATGATGTAATGGTGATGAATTAACGATTCTGACAGGAATATTTGGAATTTTGAAGTGAGAATTAATGTGAGAAATATTTAATTTTGATAATAACGATGATGATGACCAATGATAATTTGGATTTTCAGTAATTCACAGATAAGTGATTGAATGACGATGTAAATAGTGTAAATTAATTATTCAATGTTTAGGAACATTTGATTAACATGTTCTATGTTCAAATTATACCATGCAAACCATAATTTATGTGATATTTAATATGAGTGATTATTTTATGTGTATGTTTAGGCAGATTAATTACTTAATTAAATCCACATTGATGTTAAATTAAAGAGAATTAGGTCTCAGGTTTCACAAATGTCAGTGACGAAAGACATAGTGCTACAGTGATCCTGAGAATCCAAGAGAACTTTATAAATTTTTCTTGTTATGTGGATAAAAATAATTTTGGATTAGAAAAGAGATGGTTCGATTTTTGGACAATGACAATTTAACTTTGCATTCGACCATACTCTTAGGTAGGAATTATATTTAAAATGTCTGTCTGACTTTCAAAGTAAAATAAATTTGTTTTTATCTGATGATGGTGTGATGTTCCTTTTTCTTTCCTTGTCTTGAGTAAGGCTTATCCGGAAAGGAAGTGGTTTGCTAGGAATTCAGTTGATGGCGCCCATTTATATTTGCATTATTTCTATTAAACTTAAGCCCGTAACGACCCTAGAGATACTTTGTCTCGTGAAACCCACTGCTTTTTCGATAACTCAGCTGAATTTCCGACACATCCCTTATTTGACTAGAGGTTCATTTAACTCCACTCTGTCCCGGAACTCCAGGAATGCGATGCTATAGCAGATGGGTCATCGCATCCCCAGGACGAACGGGTACAATATATATATATATATATACATACATACATAAATTATATATAAACTTTTGAACTGACGGTGGTTTTGGGGTCTGGGGGATGTGAAACGCGAAGATATGTCGAAATTTTCCGGAAGTCGAAACATGGAACCCATTGCAATAGATAGCTTTCTAATGAAATCTACCTAAAACGGATAAACGGATAACACACACTAATACAGTCATCACAACTAACACCGGTTATCAGATTCTACACACACCCAAAGTACACGGGGCTACATGACCGCGTTGTCGCAGCCCCTAAACTGAGGAACCAACCAACCTCTAATTGTACTTTCTTAGGTACTACATAATTCATGAATATGGCTCTTTTAAGTGTGATTCGGAAAAGTATTAAAGCGTTTTTGTATTTAGAAATAAGGAAAATAATACTGTACCGTAGGTAAACACCTAAGAATCCGGTCCCTAGTTATAACAAAATAACAAGGCCAGCGAGTGAGCAAACAAACCAATACACACTAAATCACTTACGTTTCACAGCTAAATAATAGTCGACTACATTATGCTACGAGCCTATAATGGTAATTAAGACACGAGTATGCTTATAAAACAAGCGTAGCGAGTTTTATAATTTCCATACGAGTGTCTTAATTACCATTATAGGCGAGTTGCATACGACTGTTTATGTTCGACGATAATTATATTTTTATTACATGTTTTAACATAAATATCCATAAATATGTGTGGGATTCAGAAACTTCAGTTAGTGAACAGAGCGCGCTGGGTGGTTTGCTGACTGAACAGAGCGCATGCGTGGGTCAAAGCACTTCGAAGGCAGAGACCATTTACTTTGCTTGGCAATGCTATTGTTTACAGCCTGCATGATGACTAGTGCCGTCCAGCTCTAGCATTCACTAATTTTGTCACCGAAGTCGTTTGAAAGTAATGCGCTGTGAAGAAATTGGATTTGGAGATATTAAGGTACAGTGCTTTTTCTTGTCTCATATTCGCCAGTTTGTTTATGCAAACGTTATGGACGGTGAACACTTTTCATGTTGGTAATGGCTAGAAGGATGGTGTTGCAAATTTCTGGACGTAGATTACCTAAATTTCTTGCATATTTCATAGTATTTTCCTGTTACCGTAAAGGTTCGTTCTGATTTTGCCTTTGTGTTTGGCATTGTAACTACAATGGTTGATCCAATATAGGCTATCAATTTTCATATCATGTAATTCATGTCCGACATGTTGGATTTTGAGCGCATGCGCGAAGGTACCCTTACCTAATTGGTCAATGAATGAGCTCTGATTGACTAGAGAAACTGTCTCATAATGGAAAGAAGTACTATAATGACCATCATTATGAGACAGTTTTCTTACGTATAATATTTACATTTCGACATCGTCGAACATAAAATTATAAGTGGGCACTTAAGCCTTTGCGGCAGTGAATTAGCAAGAGTAGTTTGAAAAAGCGTGTTCTAAAGGACCGCAATGTATTGCGAGAAGACTGGCGACTATTTGGCTTTCATTCCGCCTCCACTTGTGTGACGTCAGAATTGGTCCAATGAATTATTGTGGTTAGGACGCACATTCCTCCCCATCTCATGAGACAAATAACGCCCACCACCCAAAGAGAAATGACAATATCCAAGGCTATTAAACTCCTTCCTTCAGCTTTTCGTTTTTCTCTCAAATTACTTCGCAAGAACAGTTCTAGCGCCTAACGGACAGAAATGCAGCGCCTCCTATTCGCTCGAAAATACAGTGCCATAAAACTGTAGATTTGATTAAACCATGAGAATTTATTTCCAGTATGAATATCTCCGAATAATACAGCCTTGGCCTCCAAGATGAGCCAGAATACCGCAATGAGACCAACAAGCCAGAAGAAATACGAAATGTCTGTGTGATCCATAAGCATTGCCTCTTAGGAAAAGGGCAGATGATGAAAAGTTATCACCTATTATTCTGTTCCATAGGCAACCGATAACAACGTAGCGTAATAATAAATACATGTGGCAATGCTAACGACGTGATGCATCATCTGTGGGATTTAATTTTAACCTTTTTAACCTTCTGTAAATTTTAAAATGTATTCTTTTTAATCAATGCAATTCAAATTATTCTGTCTTTCAACTCACATAGGCTATGTTGCAAACAAAAACAAGTAGTTCCGCGAAGAACTACTGTATATAGCCTATTTTCATATATCCTACTTACGATAATTGCCTCTATCTTTATAAAAAAACAGTTTGATTGCTGCAATACATTCGTAGATATTGAGAACCATCTAAATATTTCGGATGGTCGCCATGTTGTATTTATATCTTTTTAGGCCTTAGAATTATGTACTATTACATGAAGCTTATTGTGTAGGTGCATTATTCAAAATTCAATCACATGATTAGGACACAAGAAATAACAAGTAGTTCCGTGAAGAACTATACAGCCTATTTTCATATAACCTACTCATGTTAATTGCCTCTATCAACATACAAAATTTCAGTTGGATTGCTGTAATACATTCGTAGGTATTGAGAACCGACTAAATATTGCGGATGACCGCCATGTTGGATTTTATATATGTAGGTCTTAGAGCTATGTACCGTTACATCAAGATTGTGTACGTGTAGTATTCAAACTTCAATCGCATGATTATGACACAAGGAGTAAAAACAAGATTTTTAAATTTCGCACAGCTGCCATCTTGTGGTTATGGAAACAATTGAAAAAAATTAGATGCCAGTGGATGAACATTTGTATAAGGATTTACTGTACCAAGTTTCACTGCACTCGGATGGTTAAATTGCGAGAAACGACCAAGTGCATTTTTATACTTCGCGTCGCCGCCATGTTGGATTTGTGATCACCAGGTTATTGAAAGTCCTATAGGTGAACTTATGTTCATAGCCCCTATGAACATAAAAAGATTCAATTTGATTGCTGTAATACAGGCTGTTCCAAATCTACGAGTTTGAGTATGCGTACACGCGAGTACTCAGCAGTAATGCTCGGAGCACGGTTGGAGAGGGACTGGGGGTGATAGCCAATACGTCACTGGGAGGAGGTCATAGTACAAGTCCATGCGCTTCCTGCCAGTCTTGATGTATCCACCGCTTAGTAACGGCAGCCCGTACAACAGAGATGTATTGCATATTGCAGGTTTACTCACACAAGGCGGCGAGTACTCAGCTGCTCCCTGGCGAGCAGCTCGGCTGGAACAGCCTGCTGTAATATATTCGTAGATATTGAGATCCATCTAAATATTTCGGATGGTCGCCATGTTGGATTGTTATATGTAGTCTATAGGCCATAGAGTCATGTACCATTAAAGGAAAATGATTGCGTAGGTGGGAGAACTAATTTATTTATCAAAACATCTAGGTAACCGTTTACCAATTGGAGATGCCTACTAATTAACTACTAATACTGAAGCTGAAGCTGCTGCTGCTGGCTATCACATCTTGATTTACAACACCTTGTCCTACAGTAGATGGGCGGTCTATGCTGAGGGACAGTGGCGTAGCTAGACCTGAAGGGGCCTCGGGGCAAGAAGTTGAAATGGGGCCCCCTCACTATCATTTGAAAACCTAACCTCACTGCCGGCCTTTATTATTAATAATGTTTGAAGATAAGAACGTATCAAAGTGACTTTATGCACTTTTTGAAATCCTCCCCCCTTGACACTTCCCTTTTTCTAGAAATATTTAATTTATACTTTGGCTATTGGCTCCTAAAATGCCCTAAATAATTATGATAAATAATAGCTATAGCTTTTCAATTTGTGAAATTGTGATATCGTAATAAGAAAACTACGTCTACACAAATATCCATTAGAAAGAGAACAAAACTGCATGTAAATATATATTATAAGTACACAATAATGAAGCTAGAGTAGAAAACCAAGGGGAACAGATAGGATCGTCTATGAAGTAATAGACTTTAAAAATAAAATACACACCTGGTCGAAAGCTCAAAATTATAAATGTATTATACAAATAACTTGAAATAAAATAAATCTACAAATTCTTACTAATTGTTTATTAAAAAATGTTGAGTTATTATTATTATACAAACTATTTAAAACAAATAAACTTATCAACTAACCTAATTTACACAAAACATTTTTTCCTACTCTTTGCATCTGCAAACATGTTAATTATATGTGAGAAGTTAAGTTTTCGAGCTCTTTCATTTTCAATCGATAAAAGGGCCAACCCACTTAAACGTTCTTGGTTCATTGTGCTTGTCAGGTAGGACTTGATAATTTTCAGCTTGGAAGAAGATCTTTCTGCTTAGCCACTGTGATAGGTACATTCAAGAATATAAAACAAGCAGTACACACGTCAGGATAGCTTGCAACCAGAATGTGATTTTCAATGTAGAGGAGGTCTATCAGTTGCTTAACAGTCGACATTTTCTTAATTTTAGAGGAAAAAGATGCACGCACGCTGGAAATTTGCGCAGGAAATATTGGCGACACATCATCAGAAAAAGTCTCGGCGATACCTTTTGCATCTTTAATCAGTTCGTCATATGGAGCATTGTGCAAGAAATAAGGCTGAACAACTTTGTAGGCATTAATAACTGACTTCATGTCTTTAAATCCGCTGTTTAACTGAGCCATAATTGTATCAATCATGGGGTAAAACACAGATAACCGAAATCTAGTTTCAGGATTGAGAAATCAGTGTTTTATTTGTAGAAACAGATTCAACTAACTGTTGAAATAAGCCAACTAACTGATTATTGGTTGGTTAACGGGACAAAATGACTGTGTCACCAATGATAGTCGTCCGTTCAAACGATGCTTACTGTATACCCGATACAGGGTGATTTTTAATGTGTAGTGAAAAATAAACAAATGTGCTCAGTCCAAGTGAAGTGAATCAACCGTCGCAATTCGCAAACCGCTTCATTGTTTTTTTTTGTATCACACGTGCTATGCTTTTTATAATATTAACGTAATATGATATTAGTTTGTTATGAAATATTACGTCCTGCCAAAATTGTTAATGGAACTCTTAATAACAATAATTTTACTTTGCTTAACAACTTATAACACTTTTACAATATAGTTAAATTTGGTTTCTTCTTACCTTCGTTATTTTCATTTTCTTCGTTTTGATCTTGTTTCTGCACCGAATCGTACTCTAAACCTGATTGAGTTTGAGGGTGCAACCTTGCAGTTAACGATTTAGTACAAGCACGAACCGTTTCCTCGTATTTTCTCTTGACCTTCCTTTTTTTAGCTCCACTTTCAGAAGTACGTTTCATAGCGTCGTTAAAAAATAGCACAATGCAAGCCACAACTTAAGTTCAGCCACTTAACCGGGAACCGCTGTGGCGACGTACCAACTGCACTACTGCTACTACTCTGCTACTGTGCATTGCTGTGGTGTGATGTCGCAGTGGAGGGGGAAGGGGTGGAACGATGAGTCCTCGTGATGCGCTGAATGGGGAACAATGCATTGTTTGTCCGGCGCCTGGGTCAGACGCCCGGTTGTCAAAAAATACTCATAGAATACCACACAAATGGATGGATATATCTTACATACACATTGCAGAGAACGTGACTAGTTTCTAAACACAAGTTTAGACACGTAGTTCCGTACACTTAGGGCCCCCTAGGCTAAATTGATTTCTCAAATATGTTTTCTTGTACAAATTTTATTTATTTACTATTATTCATTTATTTATAATTTTCTTTTAGGGTTTGGGGCCCCACTAACCTCGGGGGCCCCGGGGCGGTGCCCCGCTTGCCCCATTGTAGCTACGCCACTGCTGAGGGAAAACCCATGGTGGCGAATGCGCTGGGAGATAATCTAATTCATCTATATTAACTAAAACACAAAATCAAATTCAAACAAACTTTGCACTCACTGCTGATCTACCTTATCAGTAAGGTGCAAACTCTTATATTAAAAAACAAAAGTTAATTTAAGAGTTCATACCAAAAACAAAAACACAATAAATAACGGGGCATAAGGAGCTCACTGAGAGCACCATTCCCACATTTCATAGGCAGTTCATAATATGCCTTCAGCTTGATTATCTCAACATACAATGTCAATCAACTCAATAAAAACAGCAACTAAGGTCTATTCGTCGACACGATACCCAGAAAAACTTGAGAGGAAGCGTAGAACCAAATTATAAAAGGTATTTTAAGTTACTAAACGATACATTCGAAGTTCAGTAAGGGAATTATAAACGAGGCCAACAACATCAATTTATATTTTCTTTGCTTGTTTGTTTGTTTGTTTGTTTGTTTGTTTGTCTGTTTGTTTCTTTCTTTGTTTCTTTCTTTCTTTATCTCTTTCTTTCTTTCTTTCTTTCTTTCTTTCTTTCTTTCTTAATTTTAATTATTGGGGAGAAAAGTTTTAAGTTACAGCTTCCTGTAGATACGCAGTAATATGTTCAGAAGGAACTAAATCAAACATAGCCTCTTTAAGTTTATGATGGGTGGAATTCAAAGACAAAAATATTTAATCATTCAAAATGTCATATCAAAGGACTTTGAGTCTTGATATTTTCAAAGTTGTATTGTTAAAATTAATAAATAGTTCTCCTATTGTTTGGGGAAGAGGAGGTAAGGTCTATTTTTAGCCTATTTTCCTTTATGAAAAAAATAGGCTTATGAGATCACCTTTTGTCCGTGTGTCTGTGTGTGTGTGATTCGTGTGTATGTGTGTCTCCCCTAATAATTTCTAAACGGCTGGAGCGATATCAATGGAACTCGGTAAGGTCATAGCACTATGTCGGCCGACCCCGACCGTGCCCTTAAAATTTTATTACGTCTCACCAATCCAACATGGCGACTGTGCGAAATATTTCAACAGCATTCAATATCTACGAAACTATCACCGATATCACCCTAAAATTTTGTACGGTGATAAAGGGCACTACTAGAAGTTCACCAATGAGATATTCAAAAACCTGGTGACTAAAAAGCCAACATGGCAGCCAAGCGAAGTTGAGACTTTTAAATAGACTTTTCTCCCGATTTAAGCATCCAAACGTAATGAAACTTGGTACAGCAAATGTTCATACACATTGAAATGCACTACCGTCTAATTTAGTTCAATTGTTTATAACCTCAAAATGGCGGCTGTGCGAAATATATCACTGGCATTCTATATCTCCGAAACTATTACTGATACCAACCTGAAATTTTTTACGGTGATAAGTTTATCTATGTAACTTTCAAAAGCCTGTAAAGTACAAAACGAACATAGCGGCCAAGCGAATTTGAATCATTTTAATAGACTTTTCTCGCGTTTTAACCATCTGAGCGCAGTGAAATGTGGTACAGCAAATAATTATACATATTGTAATGCACTGGCATCTAATTTAGTTCAATTGTTTATATAACCTCCAGATGGCGGCTGTGCGAAATTTTAAAATTAAATTTCCTTTTCCTCTATGGCCTTTACAAATAAAAATCCAAAATGGCGACCATCCGAAATATTTAGACGGTTCTCAATATCTACGAATCTTTTGCTGCAATCAAACTGATTTTTTTTATGTTCATAGAGGCTATAAACATAAGTTCACCTATAGGACTTTCAATAACCTGGTGAGCACATATCCACATGGCGGCGACGCGAAGTATAAATACTTAAATGGACGTTTCTCGCGTATTAACCATCCGAGTGCAGTGAACCTTGGTAAGGTAAATGCTTATACAAAAGTTAATCCACTGGCATCTATTTTTTTCAATTGTTTCCATAACCACAAGATGGCAGCTGTGCGAAATTTTAAAATCTCGTTTTTCTTCTTGTGTCCTAATCATGCGATTGAAGTTTGAATACCACACGTACACAATAATCTTCATGTAGTAGTACATAAATAAAAATCCAACATTGCGACCATCTGAAATATTTAGACGGTTTTCAATATCTATGAATCTATTACAACAATCAAACTAAAATTTTGTATGTTGATAGAGGCAATTAACATTAGTAGGATATATGAAAATAGGCTGTATAGTTCTCACGGAACTACTTGTTTTTTATAGTAAGTTATTTTTCCACTGTTGTAACATCCACATTTCTTATCTAAGTGTCCGCCTCGTTGTGTACTGGCTAGCAATCTTGGCTGTCGCCGCGGAAGCCCGAGTTCGATTCCCGGTTCTGCCAAGAAAACTATTTCTGGTCTGAGGGCTGGAACGGGGTACACTCAGTATCGTGAGGCAAAACTGAGAAGAGGCAGGTGTGATTCCTGCCTCAGCCATTCTGGAGGTGTTTTCCCACTTCTAGTCCAATGGTAGCTAACTTAAGGCCACGGCCGCTTCCTACCCAAATTCTACCTCAATTATATCTGCATACACTAGTACAGACATCGCAGTGACACAGATTATCAGACAAATTCTACACACACCCAAGTACACGGAGCAACGTGACCACGATGTCACAAACCCCGTAAAAGAATCAACAATCAACTACGCCGTTTAACAGAAGAAGCGATGCACCCACAAGGATTGTATTTGACCGGGACACATTTGGAGCATTGAAAATGAAAATCCACAGCCTGCTTCCAGTCTCCGACCGGGTCAGGAATGGAATGAATGAAGCCCCCATCTAGCGGCGAGGATATGAACTGTGCCGGCTGCCGAGGCCTGACGCACTCCTCTGGGGCAATGATTAAATGAATGACAGATGAAATGAAATTATAGTGGAGAGTGTTGCTGGAATGAAATGTTGACAGGGAAAACCGGAGTACCCGGAGAAAACCCTGTCTGCCTCCGTTTTGTCCAGCACAGATCTCACATGGAGTGACCGGGATTTGAACCACGGATCCAGCGGTGAGAGGCCGGCGTGCTGCCGCCTTAGCCACGGAGGCTTACATTTGGAGCATTAATTTATATAAATACGGGGGCATGACTCTACATCTCCATGGTGTACATAAGAATTCTTCGTTTCTTTTTCGATTCTGTTAATTAGTTATAAGGATCAAAGTAATGTGTGTATGTTGGGACAGAGAAGCCTTCTAATAATTTTTAACTACGGTAGCCTAATTTACTCGTGAAATAGACTACGTTAGAGAAAAGTTTTTTTAGAATTCGAATTATCAAATTATTTCTTCTTGAGTTTTGCAATTTTATTTCTGTGTATAATACTCGGATCGTTCACACGTCCGTGACATTGTTGACATTATTATTTTGGAAAGAAGAGTTATTAGTTGAAGAGATTGAGGGAATGGATGGTTTGAATAACGCGCGGAGGAGACTCAAGAGTGCTGAGGGAAGCATGCATCGCAGGGGAGAGTGACGTGAGATTATGACGTGGAGCCCGCATACGTCACGAGAAAAAAAAATCTGGAATTATCTTTAGGAGAAGAGATGGACGCTAGGAAATTAGCACACTTTACTGGCAATTACAAGAGAAGGAATTTGAGCTATCAAGCGTTAAAATCGGTCCAGTAGAAGCCGAGATACGAGATGGAAGGTTCTGGAACAATTTCTCGCTGGACTATATAAAGGCCACGATTCTTAACATAGTCACATCATTACCACGGAGCATTTGCTCATGTGCGGAACTACGTAACGTGAAGTGACAGTATACACGCCGAGATTCTGACGGTCGGAGGACTTAGTCGCCGTACCAGTGGTCAGCACGACTTAGTTTTTGTTCGAGTGAACAAACTTAACTTTTGGCAGCGAATGGACTTAGAATATTCACTGACTTTCAGGTCACATATTCTACAGTCAGGTGATGGTAGTGTCGAAACCATTCACAGAAGTTAACCTACAGAACGGTGTATTTCTTGTGGTGACTATACATCAGGCACTTCGAATTTCATCAGGAGAAGTTTTATTTCATCAGTTCGTTTGTGCAGCTAATAGGTGTTCCTATCTTAGCGTGCAAACGAAACCGCATTATTTGAATATGATATTTATTCTCAAATCTACAAGAGTACTGTACCAGTCTATGACTGAGCAACTTTTCGTCATGTTACACGGTACTGGTGATAGCGGGAGTTATTTCGAACGACTGACTGCGAATATCAACATGCGCCGCTAAAACTACTCGTAGGATTGGTAGGACATGGAGACGAACGAGGTATATGGATACGGCAGATGGCCATGGGAAGACACTGTTGGAATAGTGTCCACCGCAGGACACGCCCTTCCTCTACATCAAGAATGAAGTAAGACAACTATTCATGTACCAGTAGTATTAGAGAATTCCATATTTTTGAACAGTCACGATCAGAAATCAACACACATTTTTCACCGTAGCTAGATTTTCGATTGTATTTGTCCGCATGACAAATGGAACTGCTGTCTGTCAATTTATTTTTCGATCTACGATTTTTGTCAGGACAGGCATTAGTTCATGTTTCGACATGAAATATTTCGATTATTCCAAGGGATAGAAGTATTTTTCTTTAATTCTTATTATGAGAGCAGAAGTAATTGCGGCTTGGATTATTTAAATAATTTGATTTACATATTCATAATAATAATAATCAAGTGTGAAGTGAATAAGTTAATAATATTATAAATAATAACGATGCTATTGAAAGTTATAAATAATTAGGGAGTGATAATACCGAACATTAGGAACTAAATTAAATTAATTGTTAATTGTTTATTGTGATTACATAATTAATGCATTAAATAAAAATAGTAGGAGATGTTAATAATACTCATTTACGGATGAGATTTAAATATTTATTTATTAAAGGAATAGGGCGATAATAATCATTTATGACATTGATGAAAATGAAAATGAAAATCCACAGCCTGCTTCCAGTCTCCGACCGGGTCAGGAATGGAATGAATGAAGCCCCCATCTAGCGGCGAGGATATGAACTGTGCCGGCTGCCGAGGCCTGACGCACACCTCTGGGGCAATGATTAAATGAATGACAGTTGAAATGAAATGATAGTGGATAGTGTTGCTGGAATGAAATTTTGACAGGGAAAACCGGAGTACCCGGAGAAAAACCTGTCTGCTTCCGTTTTGTCCAGCACAGATCTCACATGGAGTGACCGGGATTTGAACCACGGACCCAGCGGTGAGAGGCCGGCGTGCTGCCGCCTAAGCCACGGAGGCTTATATGACATTAATGATGCCTACATATTTTTTTTTGTAATAATAATAATAATAATTTGTGGATGAATTTAATTAGTTGGAAGGACTTAAATTAAATAACTGTTTATTTTTGAATAAAAGTTTGGAAGTTTAAATAAATTTAAATGAGTTTATGGATGAATAGAATGAAGTAGTAAGATTTTTTGAGCTCAGTTTTTTTTCCAAAAGCACTTAAAAAAATATATTCAGATGAAAAGAAAGGAACGGCAGGTATTTAATGTATCAAGTTAGGGAGAATTTATGTAAATGGGATGCAAGGAGATATTGACCACAATTTATTTAATTGGTAAAATAACACTGAAGAACACAGTCTAGTAATTGACAGAATATTACAAGGAAAAAAAAATGAAAAAAATGATGTTGTGTGCAGAATATTTTGGTGATGATTTTAGTGTGCGTTTGGCGACACTTAAAGTTGTGGAGACCTTGGGGGTCATCCAAGTGGGTTTTGTTCCCGTAGTTGTGGGCACACAAGGATGTGCGTATGTTTGAAAGAGCCTATGGGCTAAATTTGTAAAGGAAGGGTTAGGCAATGTGGACCCCCATATTCTTGTCAGATTTCACTATTCTGTTAATCCAAATATTAAATAATATTTTTATTTCTGGATCAACTCGAAGTTCCGATGGTATGCCTAAATAAATAATTGAAGAACATGAATTTAGATTTGTTGAACCTGACCGAGAAAAAAAAATAAGATGAAAAGTGCAAATGAATTAAAATAAATAATTAATGATTTTTTATTTTTGGAATAATAATAATAACAGTGGAAATGAGCAAATAAAATATTCATCATGTGAGAGGTTGAGAAAACTTGTTATAAATAAAGTGAAGGGAAATTTTGAAATTAATTAATTAATTAATATTAATAATATTTTTATTAATTTTTTTTGTGAGATTATATGAAAATTTTGGTGATAGAAAAATTTTGATAACAAAATTTTGGTGAAGAGTAAATGATTTAATCCGCTGGTGGTGGATAGCAATAATTTATATTGTTTACAACAATTTTTGTGTAATGTGAATAACATATGAAAATAATTTAAAATTTTTGTGACATTTAAACAAATGAAAGTGAGGAAAGAAGAAAGTTAAATTTTCAAAATATTATGAAAAGTTTTTGAACAAATTTCGTTTTTTTGGAAATTGAAAATCTTTATGAGCAATTATTAACATTCGACTTTATGTCAGTCGAGTATTGATATTGTTATGAAACAACGAATCAGTGATATGATAATTTTTCCAAATAAGTCTAATTTTGGAAAAACACCGAATGAATCAAGTGACTATTCTTTTTGAGATTTTTTTTGCTACGAATATTTGAAAAATCAATTGCAATCTTTCGAAAAGTGAACTACGAACATGTAAATATTAGGAATCACTCAGAACTCTTTATTGAACAGTGGTTACCAGTGTAAATATTCTTTTAGAAATTTTTTTTTTTTTTGGATATCAGAATGGACTAATTAATTTTCTGATTATCATATCTGCGTCATTCTAGTAATATTTTAGGGACTGTTGATTTCTCATGTGTGATTTGTTTTATCTTTGTTGAGTTTTTTGCCATTCAAAGCATATTTTTATCTATAAATAAATTGAGATTTTTAAGGAATGTGCTAATTCAAAATAATTTCTACCCTTACCTTACTTGTGAATTGCCGAGATCAGGGATGCCAGATTAGACCCAAGTATTCACCTAGATAGACCCTGAGATATATTTTCTCGTGCTAATCTGATGTCGGTATTTTACAAAATGTGGTCGTTGGATCTCGGTCCAAACGGGCACAGTATGTTTAAAATAACTCGCTGTTTCACCCCTTAAAACCTCAATCACTAATTAATTAACTAACTAAGTTATAACAACAATACCGGGTGAGTTAGCCGTGGTCGTGGTCGTTACGGCGTGACTGCAGGCAGTGCTCACATCCGGGAAGCGAGGAGGTTTGAATACCTCCACCGGCAACCTTGAAGATGCTCTTCTGTGGTTTCCCATCTTCCTTCCAGGCAAATGCCAGGGTTGGTCCCTAACTATAGGCCACAGCCACTACCTTCCAATTCCTCGTCGTTACATTCACCCTTTCCTCCCCAGACAACACCCCACACGCTTCGGTACTTGTAGCTCACCCCATGGGTGTCCGCATAGCAGCAGCTACAAACTATGGTGAGCCGAACATGTCTTCGGACACTCTCGGCACTGAAAGTCGTACGCTAAAAGCAAAAAAAGTGCAACAATGTTTTCTATTGTTACAAAACAGTACGTTTAAAGGGAACTACAACTACTCCCAAGCAATGACAGGTGAAACGGCTTTTTCAATATGAATAACATCGTAAAATATACACTGCTTCAAATACAATGTACGCTTTGTCCGATTCAGGTCTCTTTGACCGAGTAAAATATTATGCACGCCCAGGGCAAAATGATCTAGTTATTGTGTAGAGTCACAAACAATGAGGTTGTTGAAGAGATTAGTTAATTATGTAGCATTAATAGGACTGTAGTAATAATCCCACAGTAATTAGTGTTGGCAACATTATGATATTGCGGTGATTGGCATTTCACAGCAATAGAACTTAGCATATTAACTAGCTATCGTTGACTGTGTGCACTATTTTACGAAGTACTGTAGACTCATTGACATAGCGTACCAGATTGCGGTAAGTCAAATAATAAAGAGCTGCAAGTCCGGAGATCCGAATTTGAATCCCGACGTTCAAAGCAACCATCCTGAGTCAAATGTTTCCGTTTCTTTTAATAATCACTCCAGGGAGTGAGGAGTGAGGGATGCTGCGTTATTTGAATTCCTGGGCCACCTACTCCAACTCTTAACAGAATGATAAAATTTAAGCACATTACTGCAGTCACCTAGTGCACGTGGCTGATGGCCAAGTCTGCCAGGACATTAAATGAAGCAAAGACAAAGTACCCCTGTTTTAATAGTTCGAGTTGCCCCTATGATATTTGAGTTGTCCCCATGCAGGCCGGATCTGGCACGAAGACGTTAAATCGTGTTACAGTGTGAGTTTCGGTCTCAAAGTCAGTGTGGTACAGTGTGAGGTGAATGTGCGCCTCAGTGGGTGCTCGCAAAAACGGGCTAAAGCTGAGAAAATAGGACATTTGCGTTTGGGTAAAAAAAAAAAACACCGGCATTCTATATCTCCGAAACGATTACTGATATCACCCTGAAATTTTGTACGGTGATAAAGGGCATTACTAGAGGTTCACCTATGTGACTTTCAAAACACTGTTACGTACAAAATGAACATGGCGGTCAAGTGAAGTTGAAACTTTCAAAATAGCATAAACTTCAAAGTCATGTATTTCGTTAAATACGCCTCTCTGATGTTAGCCCGTTTCAGAGAAGATAGTTCACACTTTTCTCCATAGATTGCACAACATAACTCAATTTCTGAAAAAATGATGGTTAGCCCGTTTTTGCGAGCACCCACTCTTATTGATCGTGAAGAACAGAACTGTAGTCCATAGAGGAATTTGAATATGTCTGACTCGGGGCGTAATGATTTGCATTCTTCGCTATAAGCCCCGAGGTCCGGGTTCGATTTCCAGCGCTACCAAGTAATTTCATTCTGACCTGAGCACTAGAACGCTCAGCCTCGTAAGGCATAATTGAGAAGAGACGGGTTCGATTCCCACCTCTATTTATTTATTTATTTATTTATTTATTTATTTATTTATTTATTTATTTATCGTATGGCTTTTATGCCGGGAGTGTCCGAGGACATGTTCGGCTCGCCAGAGGCTGTAGCTGCTTCAAGCGGACACCCATGGGGTGAGCTACAAGTTCCGTTCAATTTCAAGTAGTTCCAACTTTCGCTACGAGATGTCACTGACACCTAGTGGTGAACGATGGAACTTTGATATAGCGTTACAGCGAAATCTAACCTATAAATTTTGCTTCACACAAGTTTAGTTAGTGGAAGGATCTTTTACATGCCATAAATCTATGACATGGGACCGCTGGCTTTACTTCCCCTCCGAAGGAAGACATACTGAAATATTTTAACGCTCTTAAAAAATCCGACGATTTCAGCCGGGTTTCAACCCGCGATCTTGGGCACAGCAGTTCAGTATGCTACCAACTACACCACCGAAGCCGCGTATTTAGCATAGAAGTGATTTTCTGTGGTTTACCACTTCTGCTCCAGGTAAATGCAGGGGTAGTTCCTACATTAGGGGCACGACCGGCTCCTACCAAATTCTACCTCCAATCAGACAATTATTATTATTATTATTATTATTATTATTATTATATGTACCCAAGTGAGCGAGGCTAAATGACCACGATGGCCGAGACCCTCAAATGAAACATCAACAACAACAACAACAAGAACGGATATTACACTGGTGCGCGAGCCGTCATTGTAGGATCGCCTGTCGCAGCTACAGTAGTTGCCCAGAGACCTGCCAGCATTTTTACGTGAATAGGTTCATTAAATGGCCTGTTCGCCATCTCTTGATGAATGCAGTACATTTGCATTTGTCAGTTGGCACAGGCTAGAGTAAAAGGTGGCTTTTCACCGATGTCTCAGTCTCACTCATGGCTGTGATCATATGGAAGTTACTGAGGTATGGGTGTTGCCTAGTAATGGCATTCGGGGCACAGTCAGTGCCTGTGGATGCTGTGAAAGTTTCAACTCATAGGGTTAGGACTACTGTTCTGACTCAGTGAGGAAAGCAATGGCAAACTACCTCACTCCTCTTCTTGCCTAGAACGCCTCAAAATAGTACTGCCTTGGGTTTTTGTGGGTATCTACTCACATAACGTAAGGGCGGTACTTTTTGAGGATCCAACTAAATTGTATAGGTTAAGAATGTAAACAACGCTCTTAGGTTCCTACGTTCGTTGCCAAGAGCCGACTGCGGTGGCGTCTAGTAGCTAAGTTCTGAACTAGGCCTAGTAGTCGTTGACGGTGGCGTTTGGTGGCAAAAGTAGGAACTATTTGATAAATTCAAAGTTGCATTCCTTCCTTGAATTAAACAAGATGTTCAGTAAAGAACATATAGCCTACTTTCTCCTAAATGTATGAGTATAGTTATAACTCGTTGTTATTATCAAAGAGTATAATAGAACTATTCTTTGTTGAAGACCTTAGAAACGATTTACCTCTACCAAACGCCACAAACTAGATAAAAACTGCTACCATCATTGAAGAAAGAAAGATAAGAAGTATATCAAGAATGTTATGGATCTGGAGACATAATCGACCGGACTGGCTGCGTGGCTCAGCGGTAACGTTCTCGCTTGCTGGGCCCTAGGTTGCAGGTTCGTATCCTGGCGCAGTCAGCTGGCATTTGAGGGTGCACAAATGCGAGGGAGCCGTGTCAGTACATTTACTGGCACGTTAAAGATCCCCTTCGGGCCAAAATTCCGGCACCCCGGTGTCTCTAAAAGCAGCAGTAGTTAAAAGGGATGTAAAACCAATAACATTATTATTATATATATATAATTCGTTGAGGCCATCTAGGACCACGTTAAGTCTTGCTACACTTGGCAATTTGTTTCGCCTTCCTCTGAGCCCAGAATTCCCTCATTCTCTGTGAGTGGGCCATCTTGCGCTCCGCTGTCCAAGTGGTACCTTGTCTTCTTTTCGGGTTCGATGTCTCGTCTCGGGTTAGCCCATTAGTCAGTATATTTTTGCGGAAGAGATCTCTATTGAAGGCGTCGTCGGGTTTTAGATGCAGCATTTTGAGGTCGTCTTTGGTATTCATAAACCAGGGCATTGTGGTTTTGGGTTTGGAGTCAAAGAAATGAAAAATCTGTTTAGTCAGCCTGTTTCCGTCCATTCGTTTGAGATGACCGTAATACCGTGCCCGCCTTTTTCGGATCGATTCTGAAATTTTCTCTATTTCACTGTAGACTTCTTTGTTGGATTTTTTATAGTGGATACCATTCTTGTAATTTGATCCCATTATACCTCTGACGATTTTGCGCTCTTTTTTCTCCAGTTCTTCAAGGAGTCCTTTATTAGCATTTAGGGATAGGGTTTTGGCTGCATACATAACTACTGGTTTCAGAACAGTTTCATAATGACGTAGTTTAGTATTTTTGGACAGGCATTTTTTGTTGTATATTGAGCGCGATGTTTGATAGGCTATTTCGAGTTTGCGTACTCGTTCCTTGAGTGCTTCTTTGTCCAGTCCACTTTTCATGATGATCTCTCCCAAGTACTTAAATTTTTCCACTCTGTTGATCTTCCCGTATTTTGTCTGCAGTTTTGCTGGGGCGTCTTTGATGTTGGTCATTACTTCTGTTTTTTCGAATGATATCTGCAAGCCAGTTTGTTCAGCGATTTCTTTTAAAAGGTCGATTTGCATCTTAGCAGTTTCTACGTCGTTCGACAGAATGGCGATGTCATCAGCGAATGCTAAACAGTCGACTATGATCCCCTTGGATTTTGCTCCCATTCTCAGAGGGCTATACTCAGTTTCTAATAATTTTGTTCGCCAGGTCCGAATGACTTTTTCGGGGACGCAGTTGAAAAGCATTGGAGAGAGCCCGTCACCTTGTCTGACTCCCGTTTTGACCTCAAAGGAATCCGACAGACATCCCAGGAACTTTACTTTGGATTTTGTTTCAGTTAGGGTGGCTCTAATTAATGCCAGCAGTTTCAGGTCAACCCCGAATTCGTTGAGGATGTTCCACAGAACTTCGCGGTCTATCGAATCGTAAGCCTTCTTAAAGTCCACAAAGACTGATACGTACGATTTGGACCTGAGATTGCAATATCTAATGATTGTTTTGAGGTTGTGGATCTGTTCGGCAGTTGAACGACCCTTTCTGAATCCCCCTTGGTATTCTCCTATTTGATGCTCGACTTCGGCTTCTAATCGCTCCAGGATAGCAAGTGAGAGAATTTTGTATGTTACCGGTAGGAGGGATATTCCTCTGTAGTTGTTGTCGTTTTTCATGCTGCCTTTCTTGTGTAACGGATGGATCAAGGCCGTTTTCCAATCTTCTGGTAGAATTTCATTTTTCCAAATTTGTTCTATTTGCTTCTGCAAGATTTCAACTGCTTCTTCGGGAGCATATTTCCAAAGTTCTGCAACTACAGAGTCTTCCCCGGGCGCTTTGTTGTTCTTTAGTCGAGCAATGTGACGCTTGATTTCCTCTTTGTTGGGTGGTCTTGATTCTGGGCATCTGCGAATGGGTTCCTCGGTCTTGATGGGATTTTTGGGTTGGTTGCAATTTAGTAAATTCTTAAAGTAATCAGCTAGGATGGTACAATTTTCTTCATTTGAGGTCGCCAGTGTACCGTCCTTTCGCTGAAAGCATAACGACGGAGGTTTATAACCCGTAAGTTTCCTTTTGAACGTTCCGTAGTACTCTCTGGTGTTGTTTCTTTTAAAGTCTTGGTCGATCTTCTCAATAAGTGACTTTTCATATTTACGTTTCTCAGCTCGGATCACTTTAGCTGTCTGGGCTCGTTGGGCTTTGTAGGTTTCCCAATCAGTTTGCGATTTTGTTGAGTAATATTGTTTCCATGCATCGAGCCTTTTCTTGAGAACTGAAACACATGTATCATTCCACCAGGCATGTTTCTTGCTTCTTTTAATTTCAGCAATTTCCTTGGCAGCCTCGATCAGGCGGTTTTTTGTGTTGTTAAAGTCACAGTCGATTGGTCGAGCCTTTTCCTGGAACTCGGTTACATTCTGTTTGAGTTTATCAGTGTCGAAGCGAATAATTTGTTTGGGCGTCTTGTTGGTGTTTGAAGGGACCGGTTTGAATTTAATTATGGACATATAGTGGTCTGAAGCCACGTTTATGCCTTTTTTAACCTTAACATTCATAATCTCAGGGCTGTTTTTCCTAGAGATTGCGACGTGATCTATTTGAAACTCTCCGATGGCGTCGACAGGAGATCGCCATGTTGTCTGCTTTCTGGGAAGATGGCGAAAGTGTGTCGACATGATCTGCAAGTTATGGTTTTCGCAAATGGAGACCAATCTCTCACCATTTTGATTGGTTCTTTTGTGGGCAGGATAGTTTCCAATGATTTTCCTATACTTGTGTTCTCGACCAAGTTGAGCATTGAAGTCCCCCATAAGAAGTTTAACGTGGTGTTTAGGAATTTTGGCGAGCTTTTCATCCAGTAGGTCCCAAAAGTTATCCACTTCGTCCGGGTCAGATCTGTTCTTGTCATTTGTGGGGGCATGTGCGTTAACTAGGCTGTAGGTTTTGTTGGCGCATTTGATTGTTAATATGGATAATCGGTCATTAACTGGCTCAAAATTTGCGACCGACTTAAGGATTCTGGTTCTCACAGCAAACGCTGTTCCAAGCATCACAGATCCATTGAGGACCCTCTTTTGAGCTCTGCTCTTGAAAAAGCGGTAACCTTCAGATTCGAAAGTCTCTTCGTCTGGGTAACGTGTTTCTTGTAGGGCAATGATACATATCTGATTTTCATGTAGTGCGTCGGTGAGAGTTTTCAGTTTGCCAATATGTGTAAGGGTGTTAATGTTGAACGTTGCTAGAAAGGTTTTTGATTTGGTTCTGAGTTTCTGACTGGTTGGGATACACCGAGACGCTCCGACTCGTCTCTCGCATGATGTCGAGTCTCCCCCAGAATCCGAATGAGACTCGTGCGTCGTAGGTTTCACGACGAGGGATTTATCCGAAGACTTACCCCCTGGGGTAAAAGAAATGTTGAAATGTTTTGCCATCATGCTCACTTGACTTGAGTTTGTTTTGGACGCATACGCATCCATGTTGCAACTAAGGTTGTTAGCCCTACAGGTTGCCTCAAGGTGTTTTCTGGCTTCTCTATACTACCAAGGCTTCAAGCCTGGGAGTCCCCCAGCACTGATCGGTTCGTCGACCCAGCTTCCCGCTGGGATTGGTTACCCAACCTTCCACTGGGTTGCTCGACTTAACAGGGGCACCTCGTGTAGGTTACGTGCTGGAGTTGGAGTGAAAGAGGCTAAGTTGGATTCTCTTGCTGAATCCAATAGGTTAATGTTGCAGATGTTAGCTACGACGCATTTCACTCCCATTTGCCAGAGTCACAATGACTCCTCCCAGGTTTATTCCTGGGACCCATTATTATTATTATTATTATTATTATTATTATTATTATTATTATTATTATTATTATTACATATACGACCTGCCGTGGGCAACATCCAACTTTGAGTTGAGGCATGTCTTTACACGTCTGGTTGTGCATGGCTTTCACAACCCTAATTGAATTAACAAATCTTTCCATGACCCTACAGAGACGTGTGTATACAAACTATGTGGATATTTTCGATTGCTATTTGCCTGAAATAAAAGTAGTAATTAATAACCTGAACTAACACCAATGAATTCAGTTACTATGTGAAATCGTTTTGTTCTTTACTTCAAATAACATTTTCAAGTAACGCAAAATAGGCTGTTACAAACCCTTTAAAATAAAAAGTAAAAATGTATCGTAGTATCATCTTGTCATTCTTCAAATTCGATGCACATAGAATGCCAATGGTATAGTAATCAATGGAGCCCCACGTAGACTAGTCGTGACATCTAGTTGTGAAATATCGAACAATATAATCCTAACAGAGCGAGTGCATTCTAGCGGCCAGAAGAAGAAACTTTTCAATAAAATCTGGAAGTTAGTTAATAAGTAGCGTGCAGTTACCTTTTTGGCAGCTAGATGTCTCGAGTAAATCTGCTGGCGAATTATGTTTTAATTAAATATATATTTTACACCATAATATGCACAATATAACGCTTAATTTTAAAACATCTGAGTCATTACAAAGCAATAAACATATAACATTTCAAGCAAAAAACCTAGCTCTGATCGGGTTTGAACCATAGGCATTTGAGCGATAGGCTAACGCTCTACCACTGAGCTAATTGTGTCAACGAATATTGTTCTATATAAAATGACTTACATAGAACTTGTTAGCAAATAATGATTTATACTAAACGATTTCATCACTGGAGTATATTATTTATATATAAAGCATTTCATACAAAGTTTATTTATTTTGTATCAGTACGCTATATTGCATGCAATACTCAAATTAGTGAAATATAAGTCAGGCACAAGATATCCGCTGCCATCTTGTCTTATTACTGAATCAGCTCAGCTTTTTAAAATCACGTCTGCACTATAGTATTACAAAATAAACTTTTAATTTCGAACGTGCCTCTTCCTTTAGAACAGTTAAAACGATTCTCGGCTCGATAATCGGAACTGGTGGGTCCCATGATATGGATTATAAAGTTTGCATAATTCGCACGGCCGCCATCCTGAAATGGTATGGCGGACGACCTTGTAGTTTGGTCACAAGACGCATCCTATACGAAGGTATGTTGTTACCAAATTTCGTAGAGATCGGATGATTTGGTTAGTCGTTATTTGATTTTACGTTTTGAACGTTTGAGTGGCCGCCATTCAGTTTTAGTAAAGATGGCGGCGATATAAGACATGACACTGAGGTGTCCTTTGCTAGTGCTACCTTTGTACCAAATTTCGTTCAATTCGCATTCACCGTGTTTGAATTGATAGGGGGGGACAGACATTCAGAGTACACACACTCACACACACACAGACACACACACACACACACACACACAGACTCACACACACACACACACACACACACACATACACACACACACACACAGACTCACACACCCACATACACACACACAGACAGACACACATTTTTCGCCCTGTGTTGATCTCATAAGTCTACTTTCATTTTTTGCAAAAATCGAAAGTAGGCTAAAAACAGATATACACACTAATACAGCCATCACAATTAACACCGGTTATCAGACATATTCTACACACACCCAAAGTACACGGGGCTACATGGCCGCGTTGTCGAAGCCCCTAAACTGAGGAACCAACCAACCAACCAAGCTGTGTTGGGGAGGGGGTGGGCGCGCTATATAATGTAAAACTCCTAACCACGGTATTTATACTGAAATGAGCTCTAGTAATTCTGCCATCATACACGACAAGGTAGAGTGGCAATATGTGGCAACCTGCACCTTTTATTACCAACATAATGTACGCTATGCGTTCGGGAGCTTGTGCAACACGGTGCTCTTTAACTAAAAGTTGGTGCTCTCGTCATATAAGCTAAAAAGTGCTCATGAGCACAAGCTCCCCTGAGATCTATTCTTCAATTCAAATGCTGTTGCACGTAACGGAATAATAGAGTTTTCATTACAAGTTTTCAAAGTCAGAAATGTTATCATTTTGTGAAAAGCACTATTTGTTTACGTTTAAATCTACAGTAAAATTAAATGGACATCCCTGTTTTATGAGTAACACGAGGGATGCTGATTTGACTCGACTGTCCATAAGTAAATGTATCTTATCTGCATGAGTCAAGCAAGCAGTTACAGCATGACTGGCGAGCGAGGAATTCCTAGATATTTCAACACTTCAGAGGGAGAGAGATATAGGAAAAGGGAAGAGAGGCGCATGCTTGTAGCATTATTATTATTATTATTATTATTATCGATCTAATGATGCTCGGGTACTGCGTGTGGCATAAAGATGGTGCTCACAGTATTAAAAAGGTTCAGAAAGTCTGTTATACATTATGAATGGTGAAGCAGTGTACAGTTTGTTTTGACACGAATGTTCGTATTTAAAAAGAAATGTAGTATACTTCAACGAACTGCATAACAACCACATCAGTGATATGTATTGAGTATAGACGGCAAATAAAAATTATAATAATAATAATAATAATAATAATAATAATAATAATAAATAAGAAGAACAAGTAGTCATGATTGCTTCCATGGTCTAATAGGCCTGTAACGATAATAATAATAATAATAATAATAATAATAATAATAATAATAATAATAATAATGCATTTCATGGAAGTTCATTCTCTGAAATATCTAAAGGAGGGGAACTTTTTGGTAAGTGACGGAAAGAAACTCTGAAGTTATAATACGTATCTCTTATCAAAAGTATGTGTGGGAGCAAATGGCAATTTACCAGTTTCGCGGAAACTGGTAAATAGTTAAATATTATTATAATGCAAATTTGCAACAATATTTTAATTCAAAACTACACACAGTCTGAATAAGGAGCTTACTCTCGAGCGTAAATACACACAATTAATAATAATAACAGTAATACTGTTATTGTACGTCCCTTTAACTACTGAGGCGTTTAGAGATGTACGGGTGCCGTAATTGTGCCCCGAAGGGGACCTTTAACGTGCCAGGAAATCAACTGACGTGCCTCGCTCACATTTGCGTACCCTGACTGCGCTAGAATTCAATCCTTCTATCTTGGGGACAGCAGGCGAGAACGCTACCACTGCATCACACACCCAGTCATAAAATTAGAATATTTAAGATGAATATTCTCGCGCATTCTCTAAGTTTTAAGTTAATTTTTCTTGAAGACAAATAACCCTCAAAACTAAAAAGAATCCTCTTACTGTACGTACAGGTGTATGCAACACAGAGAGAGTGCTTTCTCAATAACCGTCTACTGGATCATTTTCATATGCAAGTACAGTACAACTATGCTCAAGTCCTTCTCTTAGCCGTGACCATTCCACTCACACCAGCAGACACCAAACGAACGAGCTCATACCAGTTCACGGAGGCTATGAATGTCTGTTCTGTGCCGCAGTTGGCAACAATTTGTGGATTAATATAGTGGCGTATAGGGTAATGTACTGTATTTAGTGACAAAAATTCATAATAGTCTATGTATATTCACTCAACGTAGTCTCTCTGAGACTATTATATGTTTCCAGGGGAAAGAAAAAGCACATTTTGGAAAGTAAGTTTTCATCAAAAAGAAGACAGTTTTGAAGCCATTTTTTCAGCGTTGTATCGTTGCCATATTGTCAATTAATATTGCAGCTTTTCAGTCGGTCAATACAATATATTTCCAATTACTAAAACATGCTAAAGAGGAACCTGAAAAATACATGTGATTAATATAAATGTATATATATATATATTATGGACTACAGAAGAGGGCAAAACCTGAGTGATGACAAGTTTCGTTCGTCAAGTGAGCATCATCAGATCCAAATATACAAGACAAAATAGCTCTTCAAAACACTACCACACCTACAATGGCACCATCAAATGGTCTCTGCCCTACAAAAAAAAAGCCCTTCAAAAACTTAGTGTGGCAACTATTACTGATAAATACTACAGCATTAAGCATCCGAAGAAAGAATTATTTATATACTCCACCTACTATGTTGCAAGACTCCTGCAACAAATATTCCCCCTCCACCAACTAATCTATGAAGGTGATATACACTTAACTACTGTAGAATTGTAAACTAATAGCCAGAAATACTGCCTCGTATTTCCGGCAAGCAGTTATACGACATATCACCAAACTTTTGAACCCTCCCAGTATCAACGAGCGCGCGGCTTGAAACCACAATTCTGATGAGTTGATAGATCGACATTTCATTCGAAGGAAAGACCAAATACAGCCGAGAGCTGATTCCCATTGACCAAGTCAGAGTTACAAAGGCGAATGATTGATCGCAGGGAGAGCAATCTGTGAAGTGTGGTGGGCCTCATCCATCACGAGAGTCAACATTGCGCATGCCCCAAAGTCCATCTCACAGAATCTAGAGCACTGAGGTGAAATTAAGTTTCTTTGTGTTGATTCAATGATCCGGTCAGGTCATGTATGAACGTGAGTTAGATTTTTAAAACATTCAAATGGCTTACTCAACAGATAGGCCTGTTCTAAGGAGGGCTAAGCTCTAAAGTATGTAGGGAAAATGGTAATGGTGGAAAATTGGGTCAAGTACTGTAGTTCTAAGGGAAAAGGGTTTGGGGAAAATAATGTTTGGAAAAGATGGCATATTGGCTTTCACGGCCAGTGAATTAAATCTCAGCAATTCCTCTAAGTTTGTGCCGTGTCTTGTGAGGGGTTTCGTCTAGGACACCAAGCTGGCGGGGACACCGAGAGCCCGCTGATGAGCCAGCTTGGTGTCCTGGAAGAAACCCCATATAAGATACGGCACAGACCTAGGAAAATTGCTGAGTATTAATGCTTGGAAAGTTTGTTTCTAGGGATAACTTGCTAGGAAGAAAGACCACGAATCATTAATTGCTGCAAGTTAAAAACAAATCCATCAAAAATGAGTACAGACAAGGCGCCGCGTCGCGTATGTCTGAAGGTTATGACTCATGACGACCAGTAAACTCCTTGCAATATTCAGGTTAACGTGGGAAACTGAAAATCATTGCCACACTTGGTAGGCTACTATTTTACTGTATCCCATTATCGACGGTATGTAAATAGCACACTATATTTCATAGTCAATAAATTGTGGCGCCATGTCCCCAAGCTGCAATCGGGTCGTCAGTCCGTCACCAAACACATTTATAACTACCGTATGTCCCTTTGCTGGAGATAAACATTTCAACAACTCCCAAGCCACTGTCGAAAGTGTGATATTTCGCCTACTTTCTAAAGTAGTAGACCTATCTCTTTCGTCCGTCTGGGCTTATGGTCCTAAGAGTGTTGGTTGCCATTGCAAACACGGAGCGTCATCGCTGCTGTTGCGTGCCTAGCTGTCAGGTATCGAGTGTACACAATTTCTGGTCAGTATACCTCAGCATCGCCGGGCCGGCCCCGTGGTAGCGCGCCTGCCTCTCACCCGGAGGCCCCGGGTTCGATTCCCGGCTTCGTCAGGGTTTTTAGAAACTGACGTGAGGGCTGGAACGGGGTGCACTCAGCCTAGTGAGAACAATTGAGTAGCTGTCTGTCAGTGAGGCAGCGCCCCGATCACGAAAACCAAGATTAACGGCCGAGGGACCCGATGCGCGGATCACGTGCCTATCCAATATCTGCAGACCAATTGGCTGGGCAGTGGTCGCTTGGTAGGCCTAGGCCCTTCATGGGCTGTAGTGCCAGGGGTTATTATATACATCGGCATCAGTATTACATAGTTGAGCTAGGTTTTAAACGTTCTCCTTCATAGAAAATTGTCTGGTGTGTACTTACAACCTAGTTCACTTATAAAGTGAACTAGAAGATTTAACATATATTTTCGAACGCTATCTCTTTCTTGCATTCAGTCTCCGTTTAGTTTTGAGCCAGAAGAATACAAACAATAATAATAATATGGCCTCATCTACCTGATATACTGCAGTTGTTATGAGTTGGAGTGATATACAGTAAGTGTTTCCCAATTATAACGCTCCGTTTAGCGCTGTCATGTGGCCACGAAATCGTAACTGAATTTCTCTTTCATTCTTTCATCAGAAAACATTTTTAGCCTAATTTTCTCATTTTCTTATGAGATCGATCCGGGAAAATGTGTGTCTGTCTGTCCTTCTGTCTGTCTGTCTGTGTGTGTCCCCATCTCATCTCCTAAACGGCTGCAGCTATCAAAACCAAATTTGGTATGAGTGAAGATCTATAGCTGAATATCTCACGGCCATATTTGTAAATGACGTCAGCGCTACCAACTGCCGAAAAATCGCAATTAAATTTCCAGCTCCATGTTGGATAGCTCGGAAGGTATGCATGGAAGCTATTCCAAAATTGGCACACATACAGATAATAATATATCAGTTTAATTTCTTGGAGGGCATACATGACAGTGTTGCCAACATGATTCTACTGCTGCTAATAGGTCATATCGTTATATGCATGTAACTTCCATACTATCAATTCGATTTCAACCAAATTTCGTATGCCCTGGGCGGATATCCGCAACACTTTTCAGCATGCGGATATAGTTTGCACAGCTATGCGGATAGCAGATAAGCTGCGGATAATGTTTGGAGTAAATTTTCGGATAGTTTTTAGAATGCAATCCGAAGTTGCTGAAAATCATTACTAGGACTATGTTCATGACATATCACATTTTTTCCGTTATGTTTTTTCCATGACAAAATATGTAAAATGATTTAAGGTAATCTCATTCAAATTATAGCACTCTGAATTGAACAGGGTTGTATAATATTCATTGATTTTAAACATAACACATGGCACACACAGCTTAGGGGAACGACTTTGTCCTCAAATGTCTAAATGTGTTGCTTTAATGCTTTATGCTTTATCTTATATTTTGTTTTTATGTCAGTAGATTCGGATAACAAGCGTGCGGATGCGGATAACGTTTTGTTTATCCGCGCAGGGCTCTAACTATGTGTACCATAACAGATATGAGTATGCGTATTCTTATGATCAACCAGGGCTGCCAACTGTCAATAAATGTTCACTTTATTTTTAATACCAACATGTCAGAAAGTATGCAAGCCAACAGCTTGAAACTTTGTACACTTATAGTAATTGACCTTCTACATTAATTTCGAGTAACTAATATACGCCAGTGCTGCCAAGATGATTCTAAGCCTGCTGATAAGTCAATTTTTTTAAATGTATGTAACTTCTATACTAAGAAATCGATTTCAACCAGATCATGTGTACCATAACTGATGATGGGGGATGGCAGTTGCTCACGTACGCAGGTTAAACCTTCTAATTGCCCTGCATGTGCGCCCTAGCAACAAGAATACTGGCTACCAGACAATCCTCGAGATCTCCTGGTAAGAACAGAACATGAACAAGTCGAAAAATGGTCCTTCTGAGGACTATCCCTCCAGAAAGCTAGAACAGTGTGTAAGAATTTGTCAGTTGAATATTGAAGGCATAAGTAGAGCGAAATGTCAAGTGCTACATAAGATCTTAGAGGACAACAAAATTGACTGAGTTGCAATGCAGGAAACCCACGCTGCAAATGAAACTCAACTTAATTCAAGAGGAAAAATACCTGGATATGACTTACTTGATTGCCACTTTTGATATTGCCTATGGTGTGGCAACATATGTCAGACAAGATGTAGAAAATGCACATCTAATTTCTGTAAGCTATATCGATGGTATCCAAGAAGTTGCTACAAGGATTGGTGAAATGACGATTGTTAATGTTTACAAGCCTCCCGGCATCAATTGGCCTTCTAAAGTGCTTAATACTCACACTCATCCTACAACATATCTGGGCGACTACAACAGCCATCATGAGATGTGGAAATGCAGGCACAGCAATGAAAATGGAAAAGTTTTGGTGGATTGGGCCGAAGACCATGACATACATCTCATCTCTGATACTAAGGATCGGAGCACTTTTAGATCCGGTGC
The DNA here is from genome assembly GCA_946902985.2 of Meconema thalassinum. Taxonomy (NCBI): domain Eukaryota; kingdom Metazoa; phylum Arthropoda; class Insecta; order Orthoptera; family Tettigoniidae; genus Meconema; species Meconema thalassinum. The sequence continues at coordinate 1,208,313,587 of OX336388.2, forward strand.
CTGGAAAACAGACCATAATCCCGTTCTTTATTTTGTCTCGTCTGATTGTAAAAGTCAACCAATTTCAGAACTAAGAAATATCCTTGGGGACTTTCCACACAGTTAACACCGTCCAATTTATCTTGAATTTGGGATTAGTATTCCTTTAATAAAAGCACTTGCTAGGCCCAGGTGGAATTTTCAAAAGGCTGATTGGGTCACATTCTCAGATGACCTGGATAAATGTGTATGATGGATCCCACCAACAAGCTCAAACTATCAGTGGTTTGTTGAAGCTATAATTGGTACAGCAAAGAAGTGTATTCCAAGAGGTTTCCGTAAGGAATATATTCTAGGCTGGACAGAAGAATGCGAAAAGCTATACAAAGAATTCTGTAAAAGTAACGATCGTGAAATAGCAGATGAGTTGCTGAGTAACATCGACACAGCTAGACGTTTAAAATGGAGACCGTTGAATCCCTGGTCTTTTGTACATCAAGTAGGAAAGCTTGGTCATTGCTCAGGAAACTAGGTGGTGCTACCCCACGAGATCGTACATATGACGCTGTTACCCCAAACCAAGTTGCAGCCAACATCGTGTCAACTTCCAGAACTCCTCAAGTCCGAGCACACACTATTGCGGCTAAGAAGAAACTTGTCACTCAAACCAGCTTGCAAAGCAGAAACTGAATATTCCCTACCATTGAGCATTGAAGAAGTAACGACTGCCATAAAAGAAATGAAATCAGGGAAAACCCCGGGATTTGATGGTATTCATGCAGAATTCCTTCGGCACTGTGGCAAGTATGTGAAAAAGTGGCTTGCTATGTTCTACACAGACATTCTGCAAACGGGCAACATACCACATAAAATGAAACAAGCTAAAGCAATAGCCTTACTGAAAGCAGGTAAGACAAATGACAAGCCAGAAAGCTACCGACCCATAGCTTTACTTAGCATGCATGCTATATAAGCTTCTCGAAAGAATGGTGTACAATAGAATATGTCTCAAGGTCTTTGTTGTGTTGAAACATTCTCTCTGGTAGCTATTAAAGGGAATTTCTCACTTACTTATGTAGTTTAATATCTTAAAACTAACTAGATCATATATGTAACAAGGGAGGACATATACAATAATATAAGACAAAGAGCTCATGAAGTCAAAGATATGGCATTACACGGAATGCGCAAGATGCCTGACCGTGCTACGGGCGCTGCCGTGCGTGGGCACTGGGAAAACTACCGTTAATATAGGGAGCAGCACCGAACATGCCGCCCACCTAATTTGTCAAACAAATTACAAAAATGGTAGCAATTCATAGACGCACTTCTCCAACACAAGTATCTAGCAACTCACAACAGAAACTGTACAAATACAAATATAAGAAACAAAGATGAAACACAGTACAGTGGTAGTTCTTGAAATGAGCTCGTCAGGAAAAAGACTGATCCTTGTCACTGGTCTTTTATATGACCCTTTGCTTGTCCGCACAGTTACTACACGCACCAGACCATCAATCCCGGGATGAAGCTCTTCAATTATTCCGGTTGGCCATATGAGGGGGGGGGGGGGGGAGTATTGTCTTCTTTCAGAAGTACCAGCTTTCCTGCTTTGAGGTTGGGTTGATTCTGAAGCCACTTGGAACGCTGCTGGAGCTGGCCCAAGTAATCAGTTGACCAGCGTTTCCAGATGAGTCGTCGGCACCGCTGGACCAATTGCCATCTTGACAGCCGTGATGATGGTGCTAGGAGACAATCAGGTTCAGGGAAAGAGACAAACGGCTCACCAGTCAAGAAATGACCAGGGGTGAGGAAAGCATATTCATCAGGACTGTTGGGTATTGCGACGATTGATCTCGAATTTAAGCATGCTTCAATTTGTGTGAGCAGTGTGATTATTTCCTCAAAGGTTAGCACAGTATTACCGGCAACCTTCTTCAGGTGGGTCTTCACTGATTTTATACCTGCTTCCCACAGTCCGCCGAAGTGAGGGGAGTAAGGAGGTATGTGATGCCAACGAATTCCTTCTTCTGCTGTGAAGTTCAATACGTTCGTTTGATGATCTACTGTCCGGATGAAGCGTGATAATTCATCTAATTTCCTTCTTGCTCCGGTAAAGCGCGTGCCATTGTCACTGTACATGTGACTGCAACGTCCACGTCTTGAAATGAATCTTCTTAAGGCGGCAATAAAGGCCTCCGTGGATAGATTACTGACGGCCTCAATGTGTACTGCCTTGGTCGCCATGCACACAAACAATGCTATGTAGCATTTCTTCTGAGTTTTACTTCGTGGATTTCCATATTTCACATGCAGCTGACCTCCATAGTCCACAACACAATGAGAGAATGGCTTGCTAGGCGTCACTCGAGACTTAGGCAATTGTCCCATGAGTTTACTGGTGTCATTGGTCTTCGCTCGGAAGCATGTTACACAACTGCGGATCACCTGCCTGATAGCAGAGCGGCCATTGGTTATCCACCACCGTTGCCGCAACGAAGCTAAGATAAGTTGGCTTCCTGCGTGCAGAAGTCGTATGTGTTTATTTCAAATAGGCAATTTCGTGACATGATGCTTAGGTGGCAGTATCAAAGGATGTTTTTGTTCAAATGATGCTTCAGCATTCTTTAGCCTGCCGCCCACCCTCAATAGATTGTCACTATCTAGGAAAGGGTGCAGAGTGAGAAGTTTGCTCTGAAATGTCTCTGCGTTTTATATGTAAATCATTTATCTCCTGACTGTACGAGCAATGCTGAACAATGCGAATGATTGCTGTCAGGCTATCGCGAAGATCGACAGTAGTCAAAGGCCCATGCTGTCTTGCTGCTGCATCCTGCTTTAGATTGTGGAAAAAACCTGAGAATGTAAGCAACTACTCTGTGTAGTTTAGTCCAGCTGGAAAAACGGATGAAAATGTTATCTGCATTGTGATTACTCGCCACGAAACACGATCTTACTCCTCGTTGTTCAGGTATTTCGGTTGGTCTAACAGTGGTAAGTTCAGGCCAGGTTGAAGGCCCCGCCCACCATAATCGATTGCTTTGAAGTCGATGTGGCTCCGTTCCCCTGGAGATAACATCTGATGGATTGTCCTGTGATGAGGCATGGTTCCAATCTTGCTGAGAAGTCAGTTGTTGATTCTGAGAACTGCGCCACAAGATTCTCTGGATGTCTCGATCTGCTTCATGAATCTGGATCTGTCGGTACATATTCTCGATATCTGCTGTTAGCGCATAATTGTGTGTACGGAAACGAAGAACGATCGAGAACAGATCCTGCTGAACAGTTGGCCCAACCAACATCACGTCAGTCAGGGGGATAGACGAAGTAGTTTTAGCCGACGCATTGTAAACAACTCTGACCTTGGTAGTGCTGCTCGTATCCTTGATTACCGCGTGATGAGGCATGTAATAAGCAGGTTTCTGCTGGTCACTAGGATCGACAAGCTCCATGTGTCCTAGTTGTAAATAATCGTTCATGAATTTGATATACTCATTCTTCAGGTCAGGTTGTCGATGTAATTTCCTCTCTTTAAAGCCAAAGATCCTCCTGGCATTGTGAAAGGAGTCACCAAGTTTTCTTACTCCTTGCCGAAGTGGTAGTCTCACTATGAACCTGCCCGACTCATCGCGCGTGAAGGATTTCTGAAAATGTTCTTCGCATTGGAATGGCTACGAGTCGTAAGCTCTTCCTGTTCCCAAAAGCATTCCATCTGTGTGTGCAAGGTTTCAGCCGTGGACAACAATGATGTTGTTCCATTCTTACGTTGTTGAACTGAGTGAGAGGGGATACATCCAGATAACACCCAACAAAGTTATGTATTTTGAGGAGTAGGGTAACCATCCCTAGATTGTTGTTCAGATCTTAAGAGTGAATATAGTAGCACCTAACAGTAGATCTATCTCTTTGGGTTGGTTGAAATTAGGGTCAGCTAATGGAATTTTGACGGGCAGTTGCCAGTCCTCGTAATCTATTCTAGTTGAAGGCAGTGGACCAGTAATCTGACGCAGGACAGAACATACTATATGCCAACTATAAGTACTAACTCGCGACTCTATCTGAAGTTGACAGAAGTAAGAGGATTGAGTCGCTTGCGTGTTGCTGATACCATTTATAGGTATCGAATGACGATTCAGTTTGATACACAAACGGTCCACTAAGTCTCGACACACGAAGTTCATCTGTGATGCACTGTCTAATAGTGCTCGACATTGATGCATTTGACCTTTGCTATCCCTAATGTTAACATTGGCAGTTGATAGCAATACTTCATTGTGTGGACATGCGCTACTGACAGAACAATATGCTTGTTGCTGAGATGCACTGAGTACCAGGGTAGCAGTACTGTTCATATTCTGGTGTATATGTAACAATGTGTGATGACGCTTATTGCATGTTCTGCAGTTACCTGAGTTGCAATTATTGGCTACATGGTCACTTCTCAAGCAATTGAAACAAAGATTATGTTCCCTCACAAAACCTACGCGGCTATTTACGTCCATGTACTTGAACTTGGGGCATTTATGAAGACTGTTAGATGTCTTACATAGCTCGCAATAAGGTGACGTGGGGAAAAATGTTCGGTGTGGTCCCCTTGAACTTGTACCATGCTTGACCTCATCTTGGGTTACAGCAGCTGACTTGTTGGGCGTGACTATTTCTAAAGTTTGGCAATTGTTTTCCAAGAATTGAATTAAGTCCTTCAAGTTTTCGTGCGTTTCATTTGACGTACCGTTCTCCCATTGATTCCTGAGATTGAGACTGATTCCTTCCAAAACTAAGTGCGAAAGAATGAGGTCATGTAAGGGCGTTTCAATTTTTAAAGCTTCTATGGCATTTAAGTTGCTACAAAGTTGATTTATTAGCAAACGCAGCTCTTTAGGAGAATAATGCTTTGCGTTCGGGAGAGACAATAGTTCCCTGATGTGAAGGTCTGATATAAGTTTGGGATTGTGGTACCGATTACGAATCAAGTGCCAGGCGACCTTAAAGTTATCCTGTGAAATGGGTAAGTTCTCAATGAGGTGATGGGGTTCACCAGACAAGCATGATAAGCGGTAATAATATCTTTGAATGTCTGTGATTGTTTCATTATTGATTATCAACGCTACAAATGTGTCATAGAAATGCATGAAATCTTGTAGAGCGCCACTGAACTTGGTTAGTGCGCCACTGAACTTTGGTAGTGAAATAGTTGGAAGTTTTAGTGCGCAACTATTGCTCATGTTATCACTATTTACAGGCGGAGGTGGGTGTGTATATTCGGGGCACAATAGCGTTTCCAGTTTTGACTTAATGCCCAAGCATAAATCATCAAAGGATGCTCTATCTAGATTATGTGATTCGTTTTCAGGATCATCGATTTCCAATTGTATATGAGTGTCATTATACTCATCCATTAAACTCGCCAACGATTGCTTCCTAACGTTTATGTCGTTAAGATTACCACCTGCAAATTCATTCACGAATGTACTTAAGCGAGTCGCGCGAGATTTGCTGACTGTTCGTTTCTTTGTCAATACACGTTTTTGATTGGCATCCATAATGACTCAAGACACAAGAAATGACAAATGGGCTGAACCAGATCGTACTTACTGGTGCAGTTCTGTGCTGTCTAACTCAACCAAGTTAGCTATTTTCATAAATGTTTTCGTAGTTCACTTATATCCGGCAATCGGAAGGACCAAAAAATGTTGTGTTCAAACATTCTATCTGGTAGCTATTAAAAGGAATTTCACACTTACTTATGTAGTTTAATATCTTAAAACTAACTAGATCATAATTGTAACAAGGGAGGACAAATGCAATAATATAAAACAAAGAGCTCATGAAGTCAAAGATATGTCATTACACGGAATGCGCAAGATTCCCGACCGTGCTACGGGCGCTGCCGTACATGGGCACTGGGTGAACTACCGTTAATATAGGGAGCCGCACCAAACAGTCTTTGAACATGTACTGGTTGAACAGGTAGGTTTCAGACCTAACCGAAGTTACACAGACCAAGTCCTATCCCTAACAAGCTTCATGGAAGCTGGCTTCCAGGATCAAGAAAAGTCATCAATTGCATTCATTGACCTCACAGCTGCATATGATAGCCTACTGTCTGGAGACAGGTTGTCATATTGAAACTTCTACAAGTCATTCAATGCCTAAAAATCGGCAATCTCATCAATGAAATGCTCAATAACCGATGTTTCCGAGTGCTAATGGGCAACAAGATGAGTTCACAAATGAAGCTAAATAATGGACTACCCCAAGGATCTGTTCTCGCACCTCTGCTGTTCAGCTTATACATATCAGATACGCATGAAACCACATCAAGAAAGTTTGGTTATGCTGACGACTCGGCACTCGCAGTGAGGCATAGAGATCTTGAAGTTACAGAGTCCATATTGACCCATGATTTATCAATTATTGGTGCATATTTCCACAAATAGAGTTTGCTGCCATGCATCACTAAGACAGAAGTCCCATCGTTTCACCTAAACAACAAGTTGGCCAACAAAGAGCTCAAGGTCTACTTTGAAGGAAGGCTACTCAGTCATTACAGAAACCCGACATATCTATGGGTAACGCTTGACAGAACGCTCAGCTATAAACAGCATCTATTAAAAACGGCTGAAAAAATAAAAACTCGAAATAACATTCTGCAGAAACTATGTGGCACATCATGGGGCTCCTCAGCATCGACTCTTCGTACTTCAGCTCTGGGATTGGTCTATCCTGTTGCGGAATATTGCTCTGAATAGTACTTACGCAAGACTTATTGACAGATCAACCATACCATGCGCCTTATCTCTGGTTCAATCAGACCTACACCTACTTTCTGGCTACCCATACTTAGCCATATACCACATCCATCTCTGCGGCGGGAAAGTGCACTTATCCATGAATACAGTAAATTACAGAAAAATCCTAACCTCCCTGTTCATGAAGATATCCCAATCATTAAAAGAGGAAGGCTTCGTTCTCGTCACCCACCCCTGGAAACTGCAAGGATGTTGATCAGCGAAGGTTATAATACCAATGAATGGTGGAAGCATAGATGGCAGATTAACGCTACAACAGAACATCTGAAGATGCCATGCATAACGATCAAGCCACCTGGCTTTGAATTACCGCGGAAGATCTGGTCAGCTCTTAACCGTATACACTGGCAGTGGAAGATAAAATATTCTCCAAGTTGTGAATGCGGCGCTGAAAAGCAGACTATTCGGCATGTGGTTCTGGAATGTCCCCTCAGAGCCTTCCCTGGCGATCCAACAGAGTTCCTGGTGATGACGGAGGGATCAATAGACTATATTCGTGGCCTGGACTTTAATTTGTAATTTTGCATCTTTGCAAACGTATAGTACCTAACATTTTAAATTAATTTAGAGTGAGTAATATCCGTCAGTGCCGACAACATGATTTAAGCCTGGTGATAGGTCCTATTTTTAAATGAATGTAACTTCTATACTAACAAATGGATTTAATCCAAAATCGGCACTTTAATAGATCATGATACACTGCCGGGAAAGAAAAAAATAGGTCACCCTTTTAGAGGATACCGATTCACTCAAGATTTATTGTGGCAACAGTGCATATGGAGTACATGAAATGATTAAATATACAGACCAATAGGTCAAGCGGTTCAGAGATTCCAGGTATCGACCCATGCTGAAACACCCATATTAGTACGAGGTGTAGCCTCCACGGGCGGCAATGCAGGCACTGTCCCTTGCATCCAGTCGATCATACAGATGGCGAATACTGTCTTGGGATAGGTTATTCCACGCCTGCTCGACCTGTTCTCACAGTTCTGTAAGAGTTGTGGGTGGACGAGTCGCACGAGTCCCTTGTCGGCCTACCATGCTCGATTGGCGACAAGTCCGGAGATCGTGCTGACCAGGGAAGTTGCTGCACGTCTTGTAGTGCACGTTGAGTGGCACTGGCAGTGTGTGGGTGAGCATTATCCTGTTGGAACAACACATCCCCTTCCTGTTGCAAGAACGGCAAAAGAACGGGTCTAACAACATCCTGCACGTACCGAGCGCTGGTTAGCGTTCCCTCCACAAACACCAAAGGTGAACGAGAGTTGTAGCTTATCGAACCCCAGACCGTAAGGCCTGGGGTGGGGCCGGTGTGTCTTGGACGAATGCACTTTACGAGACAGCGCTCACCAGGTCTACGTCGAACGCCCCAACGGCCATCACTTGCGTGCAGACAGAATCTGCTTTCATCGCTGAAGACCACGGTGCGTCATTCCATCTTCCAAGTGATCTTCTGACGGCACCAGTCCAGCCGTGCACGTCGATGCTGTGGCGTGACTGAACAGGCTAGAGGTGTGCGTGCCCGTAGTCCCACTGCTAGTAACCGGTTCGCAACAGTTCGTGTTGACACTTCTGGGCTCACAGACCTTCGTATCTGTGCTGTGGTAGCTGTACGATTTGCCACTGCTGCCCTTACAGTTCGACGATCCTGGCGAACGTCTGTGCTGCGTGGATGTCCAGAACCTCGTCTACGGGTGTGAGAATGTTCACGTGACCACTGATACCAGCGTCGTTGCACAACGGACACAGCACGTCCAACTTGTGTGGCAATTCTCCGAAAGTACCATCCCGCCACTCGAAAGGCCACAATTTGACCCCTTTCAAACTAGCTCAGTTAGCTGTAGGAAGCACGAGTGCGTCTCCGTGGCATTGTATCTGCTGGCTTCACACGTTGGCTGTGAGCTTTCCCTATTAAATTGTAGACACAGATGGCGCTCTGGTAGCTATTACACTACGCTATCTGTTGGCGGACGACGTTGTTACCCTTATCAGTACATCTACTCTCCCCCAGGTGGCATCTGCCGTCATCGGATCAAAATCGACGTCGTATTTTCAGGTGACCTAATTTTTTTTTCCAGCAGTGTATTTCAGAATGATCCTAAGCAAAACATACATGACACATGATTTTACGCGCGCTGATAGATCCAATGCCTAACTGCATGTAGCGTCCGTATTATCCATTGGACTTCAACCAAATATTGTATGTGCAATCTGTACCTTGATAGATAGATAGATAGATAGATAGATAGATTTATTTTGTCTGGCAAGATTAGGGTCATTGGGCTCTCTTTTTCATCTAACCATATTATACAATTGATACATAATTATCAATACAAATACAACTTAAGTCTAACAATATTACAATGTTGATACAATATAAAATACATATAAACTGGATTAGCTTGGTGGTGTAGGCTGTAAATTGTTGTATTGCTAGGGAGATACTTAGAAGTAAGTTTAAAATTATAGTAAGGGAAGGAGATACTGATAAAATGTAGACTAATGATGATGATGATGATGATGACGATTAGTCGTTACTGAGGAAGATTATTTAGATGTCGAAATAGAGAGTATGTGAAAGTGAGAATTGGAAAGTTTGAATATTTGTAATACGACATAAGAATATAAGCATAAGAGTTGAGTTCAACTTTCATTTACTTAGTGATTATGTACTGCTGGCAACGCTGCTTGAAGCTGGACGGGGTTGCTCCTCTGACAGAGCGAGGCAGATTGTTCCACAGTCGTGCAGTAGTGACAACGAAGGAGTTGGTACAGCGTACTGTGCGGTGTATGGGTATCAGCAAGAGAGTGTCGTTTTTTGACCGTGTTCCAAGACTATGCTCGTACGAGAGGCGGTGAAAGTGAGAATGCAGGTAAGCTGGAGTGGAAGTTGAGAGTATTTGTTGAAGAAGGTATAAGGATTGGAGGTCGCGGCGTTGATTTAGACGTAACCAGTTAAGTTGCTCATATGCGGGGTGACATGATCATAATACCGTAAATTAAATATGTAGCGTACACATGCATTTTGTGCATGTTGGAATTTGTTTTTAAGGGTAACAGTGAGATCTTTGTATACCACATCGCAGTAATCAAAATGAGGCAATATTAGGGAGGAAACAAGTCGTTCCTTTAATACACGAGAGAAAATATTCCAGAATCTTCTAAGTGAATTCAATGCGGAAAATACTTTTCTGGAAACATTGCAGACGTGCTGCGTCCAGGAAAGATGTTCATCAATAATAATGCCTAGATGAGCAATGGATCTAAGAATATATTCAGTCACAAGGGCTGCCAACTGTAGTGCTCTATTAGGCTACTCTATTTATGGTATACTTCAAACTACTTAGAAATGTCAGTATTACCAACTTAATTTCGTCATTATTCTAGACCAAATCAGTGGCATGAATCTTAAATTTTAAGAAAAGTATGCTCTTTAGTTCGTCACGGAACTACTTGTCCAGTGTTGCCTAGGTAACCTATTATTAGAAGTGTACCCAATTAGATTAGGCAGGGAGTAACAATTAATTTCCTACTGCCTGAATTGTTTATACACTTAATGAAACACTTCTCACATGTTTTATTAAGATTTTTCTTTCAGTCACCAATGTGATATAAGATGAATATATTTAATGATTTTTAGATTCCAGTTTTAATATATCCTGAACTAGAAGCCAGAAACTGATTCATTTTCATTGGTACATACGTGCTCAGGCTAGGATTACAATGGATCCTTTTAGCATTAGTGAGGTAGGCCTATTCAAATGAATATAAGTACGCTATGATCAACCCCCTGCACTATCTAATTCAAACTAGTCTTTTCCATGATGTAACTTCAATACTTCGTTGAAAATGCCATCGAGAGTGTCGCAGTCATTTTCACGCTATGATTTGATTTGTCCTCAGCACGCACGATCAGTATCTCTCTCACTACTTAGCTTCTTGATAAAGTACGTGATGATTGTTATACTGGAAGCCGACGTAACACTTTCAGATTATAAAAGGACTAGGGCCTCGTATTTACATTTGGAATGAGGCATCTATTGCACAGCGTTCTCCATGATACATATAGCGCATTATTTGTTGAGTTGAACCACCGTAAAGTAGAAAATACAATAGTTTGTATTACCCGTTTAACATTTGATGACCGCTGCGCCAGTGTTTGTTGTTGATTGTAGCAGCTGCCCCGCGGGACGAAGCGGGGAACACAGCGATGACTAGAGTTCATTCTGCACATAAGACAAGCAGCATTGTGCGTCACAGGAGCTCATGTCACCACGGGCAGTCAAACGATAACTGAGGCTATTGGAATTGAGTCATATCCTACTCGCGCAACTGTACCTGTCAATGAAGGAGGCTGACGTAAGACGTATGACACAAGTAAACAAGGAATAGTTCCCATCTCGACCACCGGCAATCAATTCGTGAAAGGGTATATGTCGCAGTGATTTACTGGTTCAATGGACGTGGCTTCACTGTACAAGTAGATAGGCAACATGTTTCAGAACAGTGATGTCCTGGTCCTTTTTATGTAAACCCACGCGTATTGTCGCAAATACGGGAATAAAACTAAACACGGCCGCAGATCACCGTGCACAGAAGAGGCACGTTATGGGGAAACGCACGAATAGCAATGCAAGGTGGAAGGAGGTTGACGACAGCGAAGAGGAATTAGTGATGACAATATGAAGGATGTGCTCGGTCTGAAACACAAGTGTGACGGCCGCAACAGAGTCCAGCTGATTTGCTGGCGACACACGAGCGTATTTCTGAAGTAACCGGTGGCAGCCACAGCGTTTCCGTTTGCACGTCAGAAATATATATCTTTTCTTAAAAAAAAAACGGTGAACTCTACAGACACGTACCAAAGTATTCGTGAATCACCGTGGCAAGATATAAATATTCATGTGTTTCTTCTTAGGCAGTTGGTACCTTCCACCCTCTATGGGAGTCATGTACGATTGAATACGATAAAGTAAACCTGTCGGCCACGATTATGCTGCCAACTTAGACTGTGATAAATTCACTTTGCAATACCGCAAATGTGATATTCCCGGTTAGAGATGATTGCCGATGAGCAAGGCTATGCTGCAATTTGTCACTTCAAGAACATTCAAGTGCAGTTAGAAGAAAGTGCGTTTCCATTAAAGAAACATGTTTGGTTCAATTAATCCGTATATACGATAGTAACTAGCAGTATGATTCGCCGCCTCATATACTATTGTTTAGTGTAAACAATATATCGATATCTTCAGCCATTAAGGAATATTGGGAGTGTCCAGTTAGTTGTGCCACCCTAAATACACCATATATTTACCCTATGAATATGTTTTCTTGTCAGAAGGTGATAACAAAGACTCTACTTTAAAGTTACAAGTGGATGCGTGTTCCGTGAGTAAGACATCGCAATCAGTTGTAAACAAAACCCAGATAAAACTCGTTCACGAGAGAGGTTGGCAACAACTTGAGAATAAATCAAAGCGCCCTAGTTCAAAACTTCCTCCTTGTCTGCCACAAGATAAAATGTATCGCGTGTGTGTCTTCTGACTTTTCGGCCCTAGCACCCCCATCAAGAAAACAAGTATCGTTTCTACTATTTTGATTTAACTTTGCCTACTTTACATGAAATGAAAATCCACAGCCTGCTTCCAGCCTCCGACCGGGTCAGGAATGGAATGAATCAAGCCCCCATCTAGCGGCGAGGATATGAACTGTGCCGGCTGCCGAGGCCTGACGCACTCCTCTGGGGCAATGATGAAATGAATGACAGATGAAATGAAATGATAGTGGAGAGTGTTTCTGGAATGAAATTTTTGACAGGGAAAACCGGAGTACCCGGAGAAAAGCCCGTCTGCCTCCATTTTGTCCAGCACAGATCTCACATGGAGTGACCGGGATTTGAACCACGGACCCAATGGTGAGAGGCCGGCGTGTTGCCGCCTAAGCCACGGAGGCGTTGCCTACTTTACATACATTCTAGTTGTATTGCTCCTGTTGTTGTTGCTCATGGGTTCAGGGACTTATTGTAAGGCATTCATCAATCCGACCTAGCCTACTTGCTCCTTGTGCTAAATATGTGCTACTGAATTGAGGGCTTTGACGCCACTTTCCAGTCGGCCAACACAGTAATATAATCCCAATTACAGGGATATGGCAAAAATAACCTGAAAAAAAACCCATCGGGGTCAAGTCAGGGTATATTAAGAGCCTGCTGATGAGCCCAACTCGCTATATCTAGGACAAACTTGACACCCGACACGCGAAACGATTATTATATGTCACAGTAGTTCATCCTCAAATTTATTTGAGCCCTCTCTAGAGAGAGAGAGAGCAATCCTTCCCGTTAGATGAGGGTTGGTTCTCATATCGTCTCCAACCAATCACATTACTCCATCCAGTCCCTGTAAAAGAAACGTTACCAGCAGGCAGTCATCTCTAATACGGTACTTGGAAGTCCCTCAACAGATTGAGAACAGGAGTGACAAGGTGCAAGATAAATCTGAAGAAGTGGGGAATCAGTGATGATGGAATTTGTGAATGTGGGGCAAGGCAAGATTCGGAACACTTGTTGGTTTGCAGTAATCTGAGCGAACCTTGTGACATAGAAGACTTGTTTGCAGCAAATGACCGTGCTGTTCTGACTTCTGGACATTGGCTTCAAAAAGTGTGAAGTCCTTTTAATTATTGATAGATTGTTATTTTAGGATTGTATTTTAGTGTTTTATTTTGACTCGGATAAATAAATAAACCAGTCACTCACTGGCCAATCTATGGTGACAGTGCATACAATACAGGTGGTTCGGTCGGAAAGGATCTGAGAACTTGGCGCGCGTATTCATATGGGCTAATCAGAATCTTAATTCTCTGAATATCAAAGTGAATTTGGCGGCATAACACCATCGTAGAAGTTTTCATTGTGACATACAGAGAGATCGGGAGACCACGTCACTCTCCCCACTGAGATCCTGCTTGCCGGCATTGCTAAGACATTTTCTTCCTTTCTTTATCGTTGCTTTCTCTTCTCCCAATAGTCGCTCATTTTCTGACTATGGGTCAGTCTTCTTTCTTCTGTCCACTTAGCTCCTGTAGTCTTCTTACTTGTAAGGGACGTTGGGAAAACGGAACATCAGACGGTGACGAGTTTGTTCCAGTGGGATATCTAGTTGTTCCATATCTGACTTAACTGACGCAATCCATACATTATTAGGCTTATATTGTATATGAACCAGCGGACCCATACGAGAACTCCCGCATAATGGGTTGTGTGCGACCCATGTGTACAGACTACCCACCTGGCTTTGGTGCTATGCGGGCTGTACGCGAAACAGTTCTGACAGGAGCTATCGTCTTGTTTATTTGTTTAAAAGCGCTTAGTACACAAATAAATATATTTCCGTTGACTTTTCTACAAAAAAGGAATCTGCTGACATCGAATATAGATTTAGGTATTAGGAAGTCATTTTTGAAAGCCTTTGTCTGGAGCGTGGCGCTCTATGGAAGTGAAACTTGGACTATTGGTGCAGCAGAAAAGAGGAGAATTGAAGCATTTGAAATGTGGTGTTACAGGAGAATGATGAAGATCAGATGGGTAGATAGGGTTACAAACAAAGAGGTATTAAGACGAGTGGGAGAGGAGAGATGTTTCTGGCGACTGCTAATGAAGAGAAGAGATAGGTTAGTAGGACACATACTAAGACACCCAGGAATAGCAAGCTTAGTTATGGAAGGAAGGGTCGAGGACAAAAACTGTAGGGGTAGACCAAGGTTAGAATATGTTAAACAGATTGCCTCCGATGTAGGGTGTCGGAGCTATGTAGAGATGAAACGATTAGCTCAGGACAGGGAGGCATGGAGAGCTGCATCAAACCAGTCAAAAGACTGAAGACTCAAACAACAACAACGACTTTTCAAGAAATGCAAGATTTATCCTGCACTATTGAGACGATTTGTAAGATTTTGGTACAAACCACACCTTCTAACTCCCTCTGGTTTAGAAGCTAGAGTTTTGTGAAACATACACCTTAGCGTATTATATTGCCAATAGCCATAGCTGGGTATTTTAGATTGAACGCCCGAGGGCTCCCAACAAGTTCAATTACAAGTAGTTCCAACTTTGGCTACCAGATGCTATTGTCACTAATGTCTAGCGGCGAACGTTCGAACTTGATAGAGCGTTTCTAAATAGCCAAATATAACCCACAAATTTTGCTACACACTACCAATTGCAGTGGTAGGTTCTTTTACATGCCATAAATCTATAACATGGGCCCACCAGCTTTACTTCCCCTCCGAAGGAAGGCATACTGATGGATTTTAACGCTCTTAAAAATCCAACGACTTCGGCCGGGTTTGAACCCGCGATGTTGGGCATAGCTAAGACATTGAATTCTGGCGAGGATTGGAACGAGGTACACTCAGCCTCGTAAAGTAAAAGTGAGAACAGGTGGGTTCGATTCCCACCTCCACCATCCTAGAAGTGATTTTCCGTGGCTTCCTACTTCTACACTAAGCAAATTCCGGGATGGCTCCTAACTCATGGCCACAGTCACCTTCTTCCTCATTCTAGCCTCAATTACAAATACACACGCAACTATAGACACCACAGTGACACAGGTTATCAGACAGATCCTTTTCACAACCAATATCATGTGGTGTCCGAGCTCCTGAATGAAACAACAATCAGATCAGGAGATCCATGTTCGAACACGACGGCTTGACTCGATATTTCAAGATAAGTGGTGCATGAGCAATGGAGGCTATGGCGTGTTTGAGGAGACTTCTCAGAGACTGAATGCTACAAGATACGAGGGGCACTCAAGAACTAAGTTTTATATGTTCGATAAACTTTTATTGAGTGACACAGTTACAGAGTTTGAGAAGTCACAGTCTGTGCTGAACGTACCACCAATTCTCTGACGATAGTTATCTGCTCCTTGGTTCTGGAGTTATCGTAGAGCCGCTCATGCTTGTTCATCGTAGGGAAATATTTTCCACTCAGACGTTTCTTCAGCCTGTGTACATAACACAACATAATCCTGAGGTACGGGTTTGATTCCCAGCTCTTCCCCCTTGGCGTTCACTAAGCCTTGTGATGCAAAACTGAGAAGAGGTGGGTTCGTTCGTATTCCCACTTCAGATACTTGGGAAGAGGTTGTCCGTGGTTTCCCATTATACTTCAGGAAAATGCCTAATTTAAGGGCACAGCCGCCTCCTTCCCAATGCTCACCTGAATTCAAAATCCAGAAAATAACACAGCCATCACAATAACACAGGTTATCGGACAAAGTTCCCCACATGCCCAAGTACACGGGGTTGAATGATGAGTGTGGAGTAGGCTATCTTGTGCGTCAAGTAAATTGACGTGAATGCTCCGCTATTGCTGTTGTGCGATAGCCAACATGTCTCCCCGAGCGAGACAGGCTACAGAATAACATGATGTCGCTGTGACTGACAGTATTGACATTCTTATGCGAGGACCTGTTGTAACAATACACTTGTCACAGTCTGCTTACCTTCATCTTATCCAAGGGGCCGATAACCTAGTTGTTAGGCCCCTTAAAACAACAATTATCATCATCATTTTATCCAAGCCTTCAAATCAGTTGAAAATGAAAATCCACAGCCTGATTCCAGTCGACCAACCGGGTCAGGGATAGAATGAATGAAGCCCCCATCTAGTGGCGAGGATGTGAACTGTGCCGGCTGCCGAAGCCTGTCGCACTCCTCTAGGGCAATGATTAAATGAATAACAGATGAAATGAAATGATAGTGGGGAGTGGTGCTGGAATGAAATTTTTCACAGGGAAGACTGGAGTACCCGGATAAAAACCTGTCTTCCCCCGCTTTGTCCAGCACAAATCTCACATGGAGTGTCCGGGATTTGAACCACGGACCCAGCGGTGAGAGGCCGGCGTGCTGCAGCCTAAGCCACGGAGGCTCCCTTCAAAACAGTTCATGTTGTTCATTCGGTTTTAGGAGCTTGTGGCACCGCGGTCATCAGGCCCGCGAGTTTCTGTGGTAACTGTCATGATGCCCGGGACTTCAAATAAGGTACGATCCCGGCATTTTCCTGCCGCGATACTAACCTACGACCACCAGACTTTCTGCAACTGCCTTCGTGGCCGTGGTGCACGGCTACGTCACGGAGCCACGTTAAAACAACAATAGGAATACACTCCAACTCAGCACTTAGTACAGTACAAGAAACAACAACAACATCTGCTTTACAACCACAGGCCGACTCTTACAAGTAGCAATATTACAGTTCATGTGGAGTATTGACTTTCACGGCAGAGTGATTGACCTTCAGCAAACCTTCTACATCTCTTACGATGATGTTCATATCTCAGAGGAATTGTGATCGCACTGAGGCCCACACGGGGTGTACCAAGCATCTGCTAATGAGCCCAGCTTGGTACACCTGCCTGGAACCCCGCAACAGACCCAAATTAAAGCTAGAAAATGTCCTGCATAGGGTCACTCAGTAAGAGCTTTGACCGACCCTACTATTCTTAAAATGATTGGATGTGACGTTGTGCAGTATTGCCGAATCTCTTATGTTTGGTGCACTAGTTGTGAAGCCCTGGGGTGTTACATAGCGCCCGCGCCCCGCCCCGCCCTGCCGCGTGTGTTGACTTGTCTCATGTCTGCCCCACGTGTTGTGCTTGGCGCCACGTGCTCCGCTATTCACAAAAGACGTAGACTCGATCAATATTCTAGAGCTACGACTTCCCTCACAGGAACGAGTGTGCACTGTTATTTCATTAAGGGGCTCACACATCGCGATCTTGGGTCTGATACGCTGTGTTATTTTTAGCCTACTTCCGATTTTTATGAAAAAAAAAAAAAAATAGAACTAGACTCGTGGGATCTACACAGGGCCAAAAAAAAAGTGTGTGTGTCTGTCTGTGTGTGTGGGATTTGGTATGTTTGCCCCCCAACCAACCCCCCCCCCCCTTTTCCCCTATCAATTCAGTGAAACCGAATTGAACTAAATTTGGTACAGAGGTAGCACTAGCAAAGGGCACCTCTGTGTCATGTTTTATATCACCACCATCTTGACCGAAACGTAATGGCGGACACCCAAATGTTTAAAGCTTATATTAAATTACGATTAACCTGATCATCTGATCTCTACCAAATTTTGCAACAACATTCCCTCGTGTGGGAATCGTCTTTTGACCAAATTACTAGGTCATCAGCCCAATAGTTTAAAGATGGCGGCCGTGAACTGTATGTGTGCAAATCGATCCCCCTATCAATTCAAACACAACGAAACCAAATCGAACCACATTTGGTACAGAGGTAATACTAGCAAGGGACAACTCTGTGTCATGTTGTATATCGCCGCCATCATAACAAAAATGAAAGAGCGCCCACCCAAATGTTCTGAGCTTAAATCAAATTACGACTAACTTAATCATCCGAGTTCTACCAAAAGTTTGCAACAATATATCTTAATGTGGGAAGCATCTTTTGCCCAAACTACAAGGTCATCAGCAAAATTGTTTCAAGATGGTGGATGTATGAATCATGCAAGTATAATATTATAGCCAAACCGTAACTTACGATTCAACAAGGCCTGGCCCTACCAAATACGCTGATCGTACGTAGGGAGGTTTAAACTGTCCTCAAGGAGGTGATCGTTAGGATGTTAGCTTCTTAAAATAGAATATTATTCCGCAGTAGTGGCTATTAGTTTAGGCTGATCGTGCCGTATCGTGCTTGTCCGTGCCGTCCCGTTGTCAAAATGGCGTCATTGTTTTGCTCGTAAATCCATATATCCGTAACTTCGTCAGTTTATATCCTTATAGGAATGTACTGAACAAATTAATACATATTTAGTATGAAATGGTTTATAAAAACGGCAGAAAACGCTAATGAAATCGTTCATTGCAAGACAAAATATGCTAGGCAGTTGTAATAAAGCTATTATTAACGCAATGTTAGCATTGAGCGTGTTTAGCGTAAAGGTAGCATCTCTGACTCGTAGCTTGGAGGTTCCTGATTCACATTCCAACAGTTTTATTTTTTTTACTTCGTTTGTTTTTGTGTTTATTGATTTATAACTACTTACACTTTATAATGTTAAGCATTTATATAGTGTGTATTTGCAATTGAAAATATTATATATGTAATTATAACACCACATATTTCAATAATCGACTACAATGACTAAAATGCATTGCCCTTGATTCGCGGTAGAGTCTATTGTTGTTAATGTTTTTGTTGTTGATTCTTTAGGGGTTTTTCGGCATCATGGTCTTGTAGCCCCGTGTACTTGGGTGTCTGTAGAAGTTGTCTGATAACCTGTGTCACTGTGATGTCTGTAGGCTAACTAGTGTGTGTACTTTTATACGAGGAAGGATTGGGGTAGGAGTCTGTTGTTGTTGTTGTTTCAACGAAGAAGTTAGGCCCCTTAAAACAACAATTATCATCATCATCATCATCATTTGAGATGCATGAACATCATGGTCATTTAGCCCCGTGTACTTGGGCGAGTGTTGAATTTTTTATAACCTGTGTTATTGTGATGGCCGTATTAGTGTGTGTGTATATAATTCAGGTGAGGATTCAATCAATCAACGTATAATATCCGTATAGCACGTCGTATTTCAACAAGCTACTGCAACCAACATTCAATTATACTCCTTGAAAAGGACAAAGAGTTATAACTATACCCATGCATTTAGGAGAAAGTAGGCTATATGTTCTTTACTGAACAACTTGTTTTTTGTAACTGCAGCTAGGATTGGGGAGGAGGCAGCCGTGACGTTTTTGATATCTCCCCTGCATTTGCCTGGAGTAGAAGTAGGAATAACACTTCTAGTATGTCTGAAGTGAGAATCTTCCTTTCTCATCCCATGGCGTAGCCATGCGCGTTAAATCACTCACCACGCCTCTGATGGGGTGCTGCAGCAAGCACGGAGATCAGAGGTTCAAATCCCAGCGGTGACAGAGTGTGCTATTTCCTCGAGTATTTCCACACTTCCTCCAGGCAAATGCCGGGATAGTACCTTACTTCAAGTCCCTGGGCACCTACTCTATCCCCGACGTTAATAACTGCAATTGCACACACTTCTACAGTCACCAGAGAAACACAGGTTATCAAACAAATTGAACACACACACACAAGTACACGGAGCTGAATGACCACGATGTCCAAGCACCTCGAATGAAACAAAAACAACAACAACAACAACAACAACAACAACGATATTCTAAAGGAACTCTAATGCTATTTCCGCCTATTACCGTACTTATGGTTGGAACATTTGAGTATCAGATGCATGTTTCTGGTGTAAACTTTGTTCCTTGAAAATTTGTAGATTATAGGGGTACATCCTTTTTTTTTTCGAGTTATTCAAAGTATCCTTTCAGTTGGTGCCTCACATTACTAAAGATTGGTAACCCTGGCACCACCAAAAACTAAATAAATCGACCGTTGGTGATGCATAAGTTGCGCGTACAAACTTTGACCAAATAGGGCTAATCATTCGCAACATATTTAAGGATTACTGTGTAGTAGGTATGGTATGTTCTGTTACTAATGTTTGGCAGAACTGGTGCCACCTAAAACCTTCTAAATTGTAGATTGGTGGTGCGTACTATTGTTCGTATAATTACGTCAAAATCGGGTTATATTTGCGAGTTTTTCAAAAGTAACTGTAGCTTTAATATCTCCTATTATCAACAGTTAGCAACACTGGAACTGCCTAATATTACAACTCGTGCGTTGGTGGTGCGTTATGTGATCGTACAAAGTTTTCTAGAAACTGGGTTAGACGTCAAAGAGTTTTCCATTGCTAACTGTAAAATTGGTGCCACCAATTACTAACAATTCGCACCAGTTATTTTAACTAAAACAGAAGAAACGAATGCCGGGAGACAATGTTTGTGTTTGGATCACCCGTTCAGAAGATAATAGGAGGGAGCTGATAGAGAGACAGGCACTTTATTTCACAATCCTACTTTCAATTCTTTTTCATGAGAAAAGTGACAAAAGTGTCCAATATGATTGAAGAAGTACCTATTAATTTTGTTTTATTTAGAGTAAATTGGTTGATAGGCTATTGTTACAAGCACGCTGCTCAGTTGTTCCGTGACATTTAGTACATTACGAAGTACAACAGCGATGGGAATAATCGGGGTTTACCAAACGCACGGAAAAGCTCGGCTCTGGTTGATAGGGATGGTTTGAACTTTGATAATTAGCTGCAACATCAATGGAAATGTCAGGCTGATTACTCAAAGGTCAGAGTACACAGGGAAATACCCCACACAAGCTGAGG
The DNA here is from genome assembly GCA_946902985.2 of Meconema thalassinum. Lineage (NCBI taxonomy): Eukaryota > Metazoa > Arthropoda > Insecta > Orthoptera > Tettigoniidae > Meconema > Meconema thalassinum. Next base: position 1,208,334,669 of record OX336388.2, read on the forward strand.
CAATTGGGTTAGCATTCAACTAGCGTTGAACAATATAATGAATTCTAATCTAGTCTGGTTATAATTAGAATTCACATTTATCCTCTGCGTAAGGAACGAGATGAAGCAGTGGGCAAGTTTTCACCAATTTGGACCAGATTCGATTCATGGTTCATGCATGTGAATTTTAGTGTGTGTTATCTGCAATCCAGGTAAGGACCGCAGACGATCAATTTCTAGTAGCTCCTACTTTTGCTACCAAATGTTACTTTCAACGACACCTAGCTGTGAACTTGGCTACTGGATGTCACCGCAACCGGCACCTGGTGGCGAACGATGGAACTGAATAGAGCGTTAATCAAATCTAACCTACACATTTAGCTTCACACAATTTTAGATAATAGAAGGTTCTTTTACATGCCATAAATCTATGACATGGGCCCGCCGGCTTTAGATCACGGGGGGGCGTGGTGGCTCAGCGGTCTAGCTGTATGCCTCTCACCAAGGCGGTCCAGGTTCGATTCCCGGTCAATGCATGTGAGATTTTCGAAGTGAAATGCCATGTCCTGTGGTTCGGATTCCACGTAAAAAGGAGGTCCCGTGGCTCATAATCACAAGATTCACGGTCACGTAAAACTACAATCTTCCTTCCTTTCCTTTTAGATCACGGGAGTAAGAACTATGTAAGGCTATAAACGTGCATTTTCTTTCTTCTGTCCCGAATACTAATATAATGTATTATGGTTTTGTTGTTGTTTATGTGTGGTCTTCACTGTACTTGTGTGTCTATTGTATTTGTTGTTATTAGTTCATTTATAAGCTTGGGCGTCAGGGTTATTTCTTCCACGTGTGCTTGGGTGTGTGTAGAATTTGTCTGATAACCTGTGATGCCTGTGGTAGGAGGTGGTGAGGAGGTGATCGGAGCCGTAAGTCAGGAACAATCCCAACATTGTTCTGTAGCAGAAATGGGAAATCACGGAAAACTACTTCTAGGGTGACTAAGGTCAGTCTCGAACCCACCTCTTCTCAATTTTTCCTCAAGAAGTTGAATGAATCCCGTTCCGATCCTCAAACCTGAATTACATTTCTTGACAGAGCCAGGATTCGAAACCGAACCTCTGGAGTGACAACCAAGTATGTTAGCAACTAATCCACACAAGGTGCTATTATTGTATTCTCATAAACTGTGTAATTTTGATGACTGTATTAGTGTGTTCAACTCTTGTTAGTCTATTTGGTTCTAGAGACAAACTTGGTGTCCCAAGACTTTAAATAAGGTACCATATTGGCATTCGCCTTGAGGGAGAATAGAAAAACTCTCCGGATAGAACTACACTGGGGTTTGAAGCTCCAAACTCCGGGCTTGCTGTAAAGGTGACTACACACGTAACTGCAAGCTTGACAAGCATGCATGATCAATCTTGTTGTGCAAGCAGGCTTTAGCGTCTGTAGGATAATTCTGCGCAAGCATTTTAATTAAACAAGCAGCTTGAAGATGGATTGAATTGAATTCATGCAAGCTTGTACAACCTGCGTTTGCTCAAGTAAAATGGAGCTTGTGCGCCAAGGATGTGCCAGCTTGTGCAAGCAAACGTCGGTCGTGAGTGAGCTCTCAGGTGGTGACATCATTTGGACTATGTCTAATGATCTGAAGGTCAACCGTGAATAACCATTGTTTGCTACTGACCAATAGCTGACGGTTCTTAACCAATAACATACTTCCTCTATCACTCCACGTGAACTCCAATGTCCCGCCCTGGCGACCAGCTCGTGGGTCACGCAGGTGTCAAGTGTCCAGTGTTGAACAGTTACAAGTAGTTCTGTCCAGTCTCGCTGCTTGCTCTCAGTGGCTACGGTGTAGAGTTTTCAACACTGTGCCTCGTGCTGGGAAAGCCTTAGCATCCCGCAGACATGGAATTTAAACATATCCGCCCGGGATCGTTTGAAAATCCACATCCTGCTTCCAGTCTCCGACCGGGTCAGGAATGGAATGAATGAAGCCCCTATCTAGCGGCGAGGATATGAACTGTGCCGGCTGCCGAGGCCTGACACACTCCTCTGGGGCAATGATTAAATGAATGACAGATGAAATGAAATGATAGTGGAGAGTGTTGCTGGAATGAAATTTTGACAGGGAAAACCGGAGTACCCGGAGAAAAACCTGTCTGCCTCCGTTTTGTCCAGCACAGATCTCACATGGAGTGACCGGGATTTGAACCACGGACCCAGCGGTGAGAGGCCGGCGTGCTGCCGCCTAAGCCACGGAGGCTTCCCGGGATCGTTTCTTATTTTTAATTAAAGGTGTTACGAATGGCAACAGGTTCAGTTAAGTTCCTTTATTCAATCTGATATAATTATGCCAATCACGCGGATATATCTTCAATCCACTTCATAAATTAACATGGGAATAGGTATTTCTCTTCAATAACCACTCTTTGCTCCATATACCACGCTTCTTCTTTCGCGTTTTCCTCCTGTGGACAAGGCAATCAGCAGCTAAAGCGAGTGGATCGTCTGGCGCTTGTTCAAGCATACTTGTACCGTGTGGTGTCGTAGGGAAATTTTGCATTCCTGTAGAACAATGTACCTTAATGTAAGCTGCTTGAGCCGGTTCATACGCTATTAATGATAGGTAAAATACAATCTCTACCTTACAGCCAAACTGAGAAAAGGTGCAGCTGACAGTTTGATATTCACAATTGGGGATTGGCTGAACCTCGTCCGAATTGTCAAGCTCTCATCCTACTTAGTTTCCTTAAGCACAATGAATGAACTGGAAGTGGCCCCATAACGTGAAACCGACTGTATGTATGTCTACCCCTTATTATTCCCGTTTTCGAACGGGGTCGGGGATGAGATGCGATGGAAATCTTTGTGGCGATGGTTTTTACGGCCGGATGCCCTTCCTGACGCCAACCTCATGAGAGGAGTTAATGAGAGATGAAATGAATGATGGTGAATGAAACTGGGTAAGGATGAGGAAGGAAGCGGCCGTGGCCTGTCAGAAGGTACCGTCCCAGCATTTGCCTGGTGTTGAAAATGGGAAACCACGGAAAACCATTTCAAGGACGGCCGACGGTGGGGCTTGAACCCACGCGTCTACCGAGTCAGCAGAGAGCTTGGCCCCATGACCTAATGCTGTGCTTTAGCCAGCGTAGCCACTACTGTCGGTATAACGTGAAACCGACTAATTCAGTTAATATCACATGTTGTTGATGATTAATTTAGGGGCTTGACGACATCGAGGCCTGTAGCTCCGAGAGCTTGGTTGTTTGTGGAATCTGTCTGATAACTAGTGCTACTAAAGAGCCTACTTTTATTGAAATTAAGATTCATGCCAATGATTAATCTACAGTATATGAACCTATCTAGAATAATGACGAAATTAAGTTGGTAATATCGAAATGTCTAATTAGTTCGAAACATACCTGGTATAATGAAGCCCAATAGAGCACTAGAGTTGGCAGCCCTGATGACTGAATATATTCTTAGTTCCATCCCTTAAGGTACAGAATACAAAATTTGGTTGAAGTCCAATGGACGTTACATGCAGTTAGACATTGGATCTATCAGCACGCGTAAAAGCATGTTGGCAACAATGTCATGCGTGTGCTGGACAGAAATAATCTGAAATATTATGATATCTCGTTGTGCCAATTTTGGATGAAATCCATTTGTTAGTATAGAAGTTACATGTGTATTAAAATTGGACCTATCATGTTGGCAGCACTGACTTATATTAGTTACTCCAAATTAATCTAGACTGTCAGGTGCCATACGTGTGCAAAGTATAGAGCTGTTGGCTTGCATACTTTCTGATATATTGATATTAGGGTAAAAAATATAGACAGTATTCATTAACAGTTGGCAGCCCAGATTGTTCTTAAGAATACTTATAGTCATATATGTTGTGTTACATATAGCACATGCGAAATTCGGTTGAAATCCAACTGATAGTATAAAAGTTACATGCATTTAAAAATTGGTCCTATAAGCAGGCTTAGAATCATGTTGGTAGAACTGACGTATATAAGTTACTCCAAATTAATCTAAAATGTCAGGTACTATACGAGTGCATAGTTTAAAGCTGTCGGTTTGCATACTTTCTGATATATTGGTATTTGGATTTTTAAAAATAGAGAGAGCAATTATTAACAGTTGGCAGCCCTGGTGGCTCTTAAGAATACGCTCAGTCATATCTGTTTATGTACACATACTACATACAAAATTTGGATGAAATCCAATTGATAGTGTAGAAGTTATATGCATTTAAAAATTGGACCTATCAGAAGGCTTAAAATTATTTTGGCAACACTGTCATGTATGGCCTCCTGGAAATTAAGCTGAAATGGTATTATCTACATGTGTGCCAATTGTGGAACAGCTTCCATGCATACCTTCCAAGATATCCAACATGGATCTCAAATTTCTAGTGCGTTTTTTCAGCAGTTGGTAGCACTGACATTATTTTCAAATATGGGCGTGACATATTCCGGTATACATCTTTACTCATACTAAATTGTGTTTCGATTGCGGCAGCCGTTTAGGAGTTAATAGGGGGACACACACACACAGCCAGCCAGACAGACAGACAGAAGGACAGACAGACAGACAGACAGACAGACATTTTCTCGGATCGATCTCATAAGTCTACTTTTTCCTCATTTTTGCAAAATGTGAAAAGTAGGCTAACAAGTGTAAAACTGTCTTACTTTAATGTGGTTATTAATATTTTTTTAGAAAAAATTGCAGCCATTAGAAGAAAATTGCTTTTGAGTGATCTAGGTTGTGATCTTTACTGTCCGTCCACCAGCTTAAGGTCCGTGGCAGGAATGCAACGAGTCAGCTGGTGGAAGCTGGCCTCTGCGCGAACGACAATAGTGCCAACCTACTACTGACCAGTACGATTTCACAATTGAAACTAAACGAAAGTAGCAGTGAGTAACCATAGCGTGAATAACATCGGTGCTGAGTTGGCAATACCTGCAGCGGCACGTACACTCAATGAACGCAGCTGGAATGTGTCTCCTCTCCCCTTCAGTCCCCTAAGACCACGAGCTGGTGGACGGACAGTAGGTGTGTGCATTATTAGAGAGAAATTTAAGCTGTCACATATTTTCTGCAATAATAATCACTAGTTTACTCAGTAATGTCTTTGTCACCTATTACTTGTCCTTTAGGTCTGGGCACTTCGAGAATTGGGTATTCCGAGGGATACTTGAGCTGAGTCCATTTGCTCTGTTTGCATTGAATTGGGAGTGACCCTGTGAATCAGGCGTCATGAACTCAATGGCCCACGAATGTTTCAGCAGGTTAAGGAAGAGAGTTTAAAACTGCTAACCCTAAATACTCACACAATATAGAATTAATCCTTCAAAATTACTGATGTAACATTGTGGAGATTCTGAAAACCATAATTTTCCTATCAATTCATTAATAGAAATGGATCAAAAGCTCTGGGTAAAACCGTTGTACAACCTACGCGTTGAGCCCAATAATTTGCACTCTATGTAGAAGTAACCTAGATGTCGTATGGGTTCCACTTGTGCGGGAACAAGTCGGGCAAATAATTGTGAATACCATTACAGTATGGGTCCACTTGCATGACGTCACTAACACGTGACAGTTGGCCATGCAGCATTAAATTCAAGGAAAGGTAGCTTTCAGTCGGTCAACATTCCATTTACTGGAATACGTGAAAAATAACCCGAAATAAATTACATATCATTAATATTTATATATACTAGCACTACCCGTCACGGCTTCGCCCGCGAATATTCTAGTTGTAAAGAGTTCACTTAGGAAAATCTCAACCATGAATGCTATGACTGATTTATCCTTGGTATGAATAATCAGACTTTATCAATTCAGCTACTGGTGCAGTGGTTAAGGGATTGTCATTCCTTCATAGGTATATTAGAGCGAAGTTAGTTTTCTGGGAATATCACAGACACTGTTAATTTAAGGGCCTTTAAATATGGTTTTCGGAGACCCTTTATAGTCGGGTGAAACATACCTTTCGTACCACACTCACACGTGAAAATTGCGTGAAAAAATTCTCGAGTGCCCCTTGACCCCCTTAAGTGCATTATACTGTATGTATTGATGAATTGTACAGCTTAATTTGGTTCAGTTATAACCGTATAACCATCTGGAAACTTTCACAGTAATGTAATAATTGGAATTGCATTGCGTCTTACAGAAATAGATGGACCTGTGAGATTCTGTTACCATGGTTACCGTGTTGCATTCTTTCATTATTTCATTGTAAATATACATGTTTCAAGGTATTTATTTTATTGTGAGGCATTTAAAGAGTAAGTGAGGGCGTTTCGCTTACGCATTGGGATATGCTGACCTGTAGGTACCCCATATGTGTAGGTTGGTGTTAATGGGACATTATTTTCGGTAGAAAACTGGAATGGGACCTTTGCAGAATAGTATAGGGAGGGATTGTTATGGACTATTGACGAAGAAGGTTATTTTTCACTTATTCCAGTAATTGGAATTATTTTTGTATTGACCAAATGAAAGCTATAATATTAATTGTTAATATGGCAACACCGAAGAATGGCTTCAAAGCTACCTTTAAAGGTAGAAGAGTAAACCACATTCACCATGGAGTCTGTGAAACTGGATTCAACTATTCGATGTGGACTTGTGCTAGTCTCCTCCCTCGTTCCTCGTTTCTCGTATACACTGGTCCACCAGTCTCTTAAAAGGTAACTTTTGCAATCTGGGAATTATAGACAGCCAACAAACATGGCAGCAAGAGTCAGTAGCTTAATGCAATGAGTGAGCAAAAGATCGACATGCGAGGAGCACGTATGCTACACTTGGAAGCATATATGGAGGATTGGAACTGGCCGTGCAGAGTCTCCGATCATTGTCGCAGCCATCGATGTTGAGCTATAATATTAATGATGATGATGATAATTGTTGTTTTAAGGGGCCTAACATCGAGGTTATCGGCCCCATAATATTAATGATAATTTGCACCCTTATGTAATCTGTAATTCAAATAACATTATTATTTGTACACTTCTGTAATCTGTAATTCAAATGCGATTATTATTTGCACACTTTTATGATCTGTAATTCAAATGCGATTATTATTTGCACACTTCTATAATCCGTAATTCAAATGTCATTATTATTTGCAAACATATGTAATCTGTAATTCAAATGTGATTATTATTTGCACATTTCTATAATCCGTAATTCAAACGTCATTATTATTTGCACACTTCTGTAATCTGTAATTCAAATGTGATTATTATTATTAGCACCCTTATGTAATCTGTAATTCAAATGTCATTATTATTTGCAAACTTATGTAATCTGTAATTCAAATGTGATTATTATTAGCACCCTTATGTAATCTGTAATTCAAATGTCATTATTATTTGCACACTTTTATGATCTGTAATTCAAATGCGATTATTATTTGCACACTTCTATAATCCGTAATTCAAATGTCATTATTATTTGCAAACTTATGTAATCTGTAATTCAAATGTGATTATTATTTGCACATTTCTATAATCCGTAATTCAAATGTCATTATTATTTGCACACTTCTGTAATCTGTAATTCAAATGTGATTATTATTAGCACCCTTATGTAATCTGTAATTCAAATGTCATTATTATTTGCAAACTTATGTAATCTGTAATTCAAATGTGATTATTATTAGCACCCTTATGTAATCTGTAATTCAAATGTCATTATTATTTGCACACTTCTGTAATCTGTAATTCAAATGTCATTATTATTTGCAAACTTCTGTAATCTGTAATTCAAATGTGATTATTATTAGCACCCTTATGTAATCTGTAATTCAAATATGATTATTATTTGCACACTTCTATAATCCGTAATTCAAATGTCATTATTATTTGCACACTTCTGTAATCTGTAATTCAAATGTCATTATTATTTGCAAACTTCTATAATCCGTAATTCAAATGTCATTATTATTTGCACACTTCTGTAATCTGTAATTCAAATGTGATTATTATTAGCACCCTTATGTAATCTGTAATTCAAATGTGATTATTATTTGCACACTTCTATAATCCGTAATTCAAATGCCATTATTATTTGCACACTTCTGTAATCTGTAATTCAAATGTGATTATTATTAGCACCCTTATGTAATCTGTAATTCAAATGTCATTATTATTTGCACACTTCTGTAATCTGTAATTCAAATGTCATAATTATTTGCAAACTTCTGTAATCTGTAATTCAAATGTCATTATTATTTGCACCCTTATGTAATCTGTAATTCAAATGTGATTATTATTTGCACACTTTCTTGATCAGTAATTAAAATGTGATTATTATTTGCACACTTCTATAATCCGTAATTCAAATGTCATTATTATTTGCACACTTCTGTAATCTGTAATTCAAATGTGATTATTATTAGCACCCTTACGTAATCTGTAATTCAAATATCATTATTATTTGCACACTTCTGTTATCTGTAATTCAAATGTGATTATTATTTGCACACTTCTGTAATCTGTAATTCAAATGTGATTATTATTAGCACCCTTATGTAATCTGTAATTCAAATATGATTATTATTTGCACACTTCTGTAATCTGGAATTCAATTGTGTTTATTATTAGCACCCTTATTGAACCCTTTATCCACAGGCTGTATAAAGGATTCTAATAAATTATTCATCATCTTTTTATACATTTCTACAGACAGCAGATATGAGAGCCAGACGGTGTTGGGAAATATTGAGAAATCAGTGGCCGAGAGGACACAATGGTTTAAGCTCCTGTGGTATTTTAGGAAGTAGCATAATATTCATGACACATAGAACAGGTGCAACTTTTAGCGCGGAGACGGCTTGGGTACGCACAATATGGCCTGTTGCTATGAGTGTTGGCGCCAAGAAGAAAATCGAATGTTACGAAGTAATTGGTCAATCTTCATGTTAACCACTCCCTGTGGCAGAAATACAAGTAAAAGCGCGCAAAGATCTACAAGAGTCTGATCCAATAATATCAAGACGCCCTGTTTTAGCGGCAACTCGTCTTGGTAACGCACCCTGGTAAATTACCGCGGGAGTTATCTACGGATTAATTCCACGATCGATTCGAGCCAGCTACAGCATAATCGTAACCTCCACACTGCTACGAACTCATTGATACCGATCGCATGCTAGTCTGATAATTATTATGGAATATTTTTCCATAAATCCCCTTCCACACCTACCCTAGTCAGTTTCATTTATAATGATCCAGAAAGCTTCGAGAGAACACACTTTCATTCGTGCGTCTGAGGACGTAAGGTTGATTTTTATTTGAGCATTTGAGGACGTAAGGTGTCCGAGGACACGAGGCATACTCTGCATAATTTTTCATGTATTTGAACATGGAACATTTCGTCAAGTTATAAGTGTAACTTCAGTGATTTATTTGTAGTCCCAGTACTACCAGATAGGACCAGTTCATCGAATATAATTCACCAATAGACTGTCAAGGATTTTAGTACTTGATCGGTGAATTTAATAGGAAATATATCGTGAGTGTATCTGACAAAACTTTATTTAATTCAGCACGAGATGACGTCTAGGAACGAGACCGGATCTTGGAACCAGCAGGATATTTGCCAGAAGATGTCGGTGATGAGCTAAGCATCTTAAAGGAGGGATGGCTGCAGTTGTTTTCCTAGACGCTGTTTTAAAGGATTGAGTACAAATTAATTTATTTATTAAATCAGCTATGGTATTATGGGACATATTTTTGTAGATATTTGTTTGCTTGTTTGGTAATGTAGATTCTTAGTTCTTGTTTACTGACACATTAAATATGAGACAAGCCGAGCGTTGTGTAATTTGTAAATATTGTGATTTGTGTTTGGTCCAACTATACGGGACGACGCGCAGCTCGTGCTCGCATTCGCTTGCGTAAATCGCGGTCAAGCATTGTAATTCGGAAGTCTGCCTTATAACAAAAATGGAACTGAATTAATTTTGAGATTAAAAATAGAATTTGGAGGGTAAAGATTATTTTAAGCAGAATTTTATGACGGATCAGGATTATTTTGATAGTTGATTTTTCAGCAGATCTGAACGGGATGGCACTTTGCACCCGAGTTTTTGTTGCGTATTTTTTTTAAGTGTCAATGGACGCAATATTGGTTGATCTGTTTTGAGCCGACCCAGTGGTATGTTTATGAGTGAGTCAGTCCAAGCTTTATGGTGCGTAGTGTGATTTTATGATGTGTTAGCGAGAATATATCATTGTGTTTATTCTGACTTGCTCCACATCAGCCCAGTTCATGACCTCGCGAGGCTGGACTCGTGGTTTATTTTGTGTTTTCTTGCCACCCAAGCGGATGAGTGAGATATGTTTGCGTTCCAGGTGGAACTTGCACCTAGCTTGAGGGACTTAGAGAGATAGTTGACGCAGCGATGATTCATACAAGAGGGGCGCGCTCAAATCAGATAACGCGACTTGTCATTTGTAACAGGCCTGGGTCCTGTACTTCAATTTAAGACGTTGTTTTAAAATTCACAAAACCTGATCGGTTATAATGTGTATTTGATTGATTAAATGGGTGTTGTCCATAGTGTAAGGTAGCTCCCGAAACTCCTGTTTGTCTTGCGTTTTATAAAAATGTAAACATAGTTTCAGCCGTTAGGCTTGTATTTTGTTACTGTTGCTTTAATTTCTTGTGTGTTTATTATACGCGTTCAATGACCCCGTGTGGCATTAGGTGTGCGAGGCTGTGTTCCCATTTTGTGATGCGAGCGTTTTTTGGCCTATTTCTGGCATGTTTTTTTTTTATTTTCGTGTGCTCTGGCACCAGTAGAATCTCAGGGAGATTCGTCATATTTTGTATTATTAGATCTTGCATGTGTCAGTAGTAATTATAGTGTATTAATTAAGGGTGGGTCCCATAGCCGTAGTGTGATTTAAAAGATGCAACTCCGTGAGCAACATGACTGTTTCAGTTGTAAACGGACTCGCATCAGTACTCATTTTCTTAGTAACGAGCAGTACACCACGCATTATATAACTTCTTGACCAGGAAAAATGGACTTGCATCCATATGTTGTGACGATCGAGTTCTTACCGCTCAATTTTATGCTATGATTTATCATTTTGAGTGAAGCTGTATTCACATTGTTTTGTTGTGTGGAGCGAGTCTTACCACTCAGTAATATATTTATTTCTTAAGGGGGTGGAAGTCGGGGAGGATTTCTTTTTTATTTATTATTATTATGCACATAATTTTCAGTCATTGAATATCTTTTATTCTACTTGTTATTAATTTTATTTCTAGTATAGCCTCTGTCATGGACCTTTCTATGCATTAGAGCATGTTGTTTTTAAGCGAACTCGACTGTGTAACGCAGTCAGGACTGAACACGACCCCGTAGATGAATCTTGAGAAAGCCATGCTTTATTGAAGGGTGCAATCTGTAATTCAAATGTCATTATTATTTGCACGCTTCTGTAATTCAAATGTGATTATCATTTGCACACTTATGTAATTTGTAATTGAAATGTGACTATTATTTGCACACTTCTGTAATCTGTAATTCAAATGTGATTATTATTAGCACACTTCTGTAATCTGTAATTCAAATGTGATTATTATTAGCACCCTTATGTAATCTGTAATTCAAATGTCATTATTATTTGCACACTTCTTTAATCTGTAATTCAAATGTGTTTATTATTAGCACCCTTGTGTAATCTGTAATTCAAATGTGATTATTATTAGCACCCTTGTGTAATCTGTAATTCAAATGCCATTATTATTTGCTCACTTCTTTAATCTGTAATTCAAATGTGATTATTATTTGCACGCTTCTGTAATTCAAATGTGACTATCATTTGCACACTCCTGTAATCTGTAATTCAAATGTGATTATTATTTGCACACTCCTGTAATCTGTAATTCAAATGTCATTATTATTTGCACACTCCTGTAATCTGTAATTCAAATGTGTTTATTATTAGCACCCTTGTGTAATCTGTAATTCAAATGTGATTATTATTAGCACCCTTGTGTAATCTGTAATTCAAATGCCATTATTATTTGCTCACTTCTTTAATCTGTAATTCAAATGTGATTATTATTTGCACGCTTCTGTAATTCAAATGTGACTATTATTTGCACACTCCTGTAATCTGTAATTCAAATGTGATTATTATTTGCACACTCCTGTAATCTGTAATTCAAATGTGATTATTATTTTCACACTCCTGTAATCTGTAATTTAGAATTGATTATTACTGACACAGTTTTTAATCTTTAATTTAAAAGTGACTATGTCTTAGTCGCTTCCTAACTTCTATTCCTTACCATTGCTACTACACTCCATTATTATTTGCTCGAAAGAAAATTTAGTCTTGTACCACCATGTGACTGTAGATTTCTGTCAGCGCTGGAATAAAGAGTACTTACTCCAGCTGAAAAATGAAGTTAGGACACCACGAGATAATTATCTCCCACCAAGCATCAATGGTATCGTCCTACTCCAGAAAGGCAGAAGGCACGCATAATAGAATTGCGCAAGAGGGGGACTGTTTAAGTAGAATATGGTCGTGAGGATCGATTAAAGTGTACGGCTACATCGCAGGATGATGATTTTAAGGGACTGAAGGTTTAATAATATGCTGAGGGATAGAGGTATTACAAAATGTAAATACTGTCACCGTCTTATGTCTATAATATTGTATTATACAGCCCAACTAACGCGTGTTGTCAGGAAGGTCGATGTTTCTCTGCTTGCATTCCGTATGGTACTAATGCACTGCAAGCATATCACGCAAACGATACTGAACTCTATTATTTTTCCCTCTTAACAGTTTGCAGTCACATCGAGGGAAAATAATAGTGTTCAGTATCGTTAGCAGGATTTACTTTCAGAGCATTAGTACAATACGGGATGTAAGCAGAGAAATACCGACCTTCCTGATAACAATGCTAGTTGGGCTGCATAAAACAATATTATTAGGGGCAGCTGATTCACCCGGTAAAATCTAAGAATTATTATAGAAATCTACAGTACGCATTTGCCTCAACGATACGATCTCCGAGCATAGACTCATTTCAATGGTAGTCTCAATATTCTGACAATGTTTCTTTATTCCTGGAGTTGAAAGTACTCGATCTTTAACAAGCCATGTTTCAGAGACATTTAGGAAGGATTCGTGTGTCCCGTATTCCACCTCTGTGATTCTAAACTACGAGGTACGTCCAGAAAGTAAGTTCCGTTTGGTAATAACATTAAATTGTGTACAGATACAGAAAAATTATTTATTGCACAAAATTCTACAACCCTTAAACTACTTTTACACATAACTGCCGAAATGTTGCAGGCATTTGTCGTACCGTGGCACGAGTTTTTGTATACCTTCATCATAGACGTGTGCCGCCTGTTTCTTCAACTAGTTGTACGTTCCGCTGCAGCGGTTACAGAAGAACTGGTTCACGCGATTGACGACAAGATCCGGGAAAACCGCAGGTTTACAATTAGTGCTCTCGCTATGGAATTTCCCCAAATCTCACGATCACTAATTCATGAAATTGTTACCGAAAAACTGAACTTTCGTAAACTTTGCCGACGTTGGGTACCAAAGATTCTTATGGAGCAACACAAAACAAAACGGATGGGTAGTGCACTTCAGTTTTTGACCCGTTACAATGAAGGCGGCGAAGAATTTCTGACACAGATAGTCACAGGAGATGAAACTTGGGTTTCTTATGACACCCCTGAAAGCAAGCGGCATTCAATGGAATGGAGGCACACTTCATCCCCAGCAAAGGTTAAGCCGAAACAAATCTTGACACCTCGGAAAAGGATGTTTCCAACTGGTTGAAGACACAGGCAGCAAACTTCTATGAAGAAGGTATCCAAGAACTTGTGCCACGCTATGACAAATGCCTGCAAAAGTTCGGCAGTTATGTGGAAAAGTAGTTTAAGAGGTGTAGAATGTTGTGCAATAAATAATTTTCTGTATCTGTACACAATTGAATTTTATTACCAAACGGAACTTACTTTCTGGACGTGCCTCGTATAAGTACAGCTACCTATGGCTCCGCGCGCCTGTCTGGACGCTTCACAGAGACTGACCGACGCGACGCCCACACACAGCTTTAATCATCCCATCCCAACAAACAAACTTCCCATTCAGCCATACAACTTCCGGATAACGACTTTCTGTCCGGAGATAACAGGCGAAGGCGAGGCTATTGGTTCCCGCTCGTAAGTTACCCTCAACATCTATCAAGTATTCGAGATGAGCATAGAAAATGGCTATAAAAGCCAGTACACTGTACTTTTCCAAAACTTGAGATATTTGCGTTTTGTAGGAAAATAAAATGTGTTACTCCTCTGCATTATATAATTTCAGTGGATAGGGTGTCGGTCTACCAACCCCAAGATTGCAGGTTCACACCTGGCCGTGGTAAATGATTTTTGAAAGGCGGAAAAAATACGGCACGCATGTCATACGATGTTGGCATGTCAAATAACCCATTTGAATTCAGTAGGCCGTGTTCATAATGGCAAAATTAATCTCGGGAGTTTCCGCCAACACAAAGTTCCTCATTTCTCTACTAGAAAGCGCTATAGTATTCAAGGAGCTTAGATATCTAACCTCCTTGACTTTCATAGTGATTCAAGGAACAACGAAATTCGACATGCAAGCTACCCTCTGGGTGTCAAATTACAGAAGATTGCACCCGGCACCCGAGGCCATACGATATTATTATTAGTAACAAATTGATACAGTACACTGAGTTTTAGTTACTATTTACAAAACATATTATATAATGGCAGATCCAGGTGGGTAGACATAATTCCCTGCAAGGATTCATAATATAATACCCAGTCATCAGGTTAGAACACCATCTAGTCGAAATTTAATGTTTTTCAACCGCCAGTCAACACGATTGTACCGGGAGGTTCCCTAATCCCGAGAGGCATGGTGGTGCAGCGGTCAAGCTGTTGGTCTCTCACCAAGGTGGACTGGGTTCGATTCCCGGTCAATGCACGTGATATTTTCGAAGTGAAATGCCATGTTCTGTAGTTGGATTCCACTTATATAAAAAGGAGGTCCCGTGGCTCATAATCACAAGATTCACGGTCATGTAAAACTAAAAGATTCCTGCATCCTTCCTAATCCAGAAAAAAAATTGAGAATAATAATGATCGAAACTAGTCGTCCTAGTGTATTTATTAATCTCATGTAAAAAGCAAAATCAGAATTAGGGAACCACTCATTACAATTGGGTACAATCGTGTTGACCGATTGATAAACATTCAATTTCGATTACTAAGGCAACTTTGAAAAATTGCCACAAACACCATAACACCTACTAGGCCATCCTGAAGAAGTGAACACCGTTGAAGGAGGAGAGTTACAATCCAATGGTACGTTTCTCCAAAAAAAAAGTAATATTACTGTACTTTGTTGAGGTTGAGGTAATAGGGCTAATTCTCGGAGCACGTGTTGCTGTATCTAGATATGGATAAGGTTCATTTTACCAACGGACAGGATTACAGACATCGTAATATTCGTGGTTCAGTGGGAATAATAATAATAATAATATATAACAAGTAAAACTTATGAACATATTTTCTAATCTCCAGTAGCTCCTGTTACCTTAAATTACAGCTTTATAGCTTTCACACTTTTCCTTTCTTCATTGTCCATTGTTATCGGTCTGTGTATAAAGGAAACACTGGTGAAAATGTGCCTGGTGATCCACCAGGTATACAATTTTAATGACCTCAGCAGTCGATATGAGACTTGACACAGAAAAGTAAATAGAAGAAAAGTGGCAAATGCCACGGCCACCTCCTTCCATACAAATACACACACAACGATATGGGGTAACGGATAGATAACACACACCCAAATTCACGGGGCTACATGAAAATAAATCCTATTTCTACATAGTATGTGCAACCAATCTGGTCCTAAATTACAGTCCATGGGGATGCTCTGAAGTAGACATCGCAATTAAGTGCTCAACAATTCGTCATAATACGATTGCTCTTAAAAATGTTGTAGGTAAACTTACATCTGAGCTTTTATGGCATAAATTGTGAATACATTATTGATATCAATGTGGATATTATTAATTGTGTAAAATGCTTAGCTCCATACCCTTTGAATGCTATTCTAATTCCATAGCCGCGCGTATGTAACCAATTTTAGTCACGATCGAAAGAGTACATGTGATTGTTGCTTTTAGGGGCAGAAAAATGAGGTCATCGGCCTTGTAAAAGTACTCAAGACACTACTTCGACAACTCTTCGAACACGCTGGCTTTCAGTATCCATAATGAGCGTGTTTTCCCCGCACTCACGTTTTCATAGTCCGGAGGAGCCTACCTCTACCCTAGAGTCCATTAATGACACCTTCTAGATGATGACCAAAGGTGTATCTAGTTGTAATGACAACTTAATATAATTACAATCATTGGTTCTGCATTGAAGTGTGAGAGCATTAAGAAATACATTTTTAGCCTATTTTCAATTTTGAAAAAATAGGCTTATGAGATCACCTTTTGTCCGTGTGTGTGTGTGTGTGTGTGTGTGTGAGGTGTGTCTGTGTGTGTGTCCCTAATAAATTCTAAACGGCAGGAGCGATTTCAATGAAACTCGGTAAGTTCATAGCACTATTCCGGGCGATCCCGACCGTGCCCTTCAAATTTTGTTACGTCTCACCAATCCAACATGGCGGCTGTGCGAAATATTTCACCAGTATTCAATATCTCTGAAACTATTAGCGGTATCACCCTGAAATTTATTACGGTGATAAAGGAAACTACTAAAAGTTCACCTTTGTGACTTTAGAAAAACTGGTAACTACAAAACCAACATGGTGGCCACGCGAATTTGCGACTTTTAAATAGACGTTTCTCGCGATTTAACCAACCAAATGCAATGAAACTTGGCACAGTATATGTTTATACACATTGTAATGCACCGACATCTAACTTCGTTCAATTGTTTACATAACCACAAGATGGCGAATGTGCGAAATATTTCACCGGCATTCTATATCTCTGAAACTATTAGCGGTATCACCCTGAAATTTTGTCCGGAGATAAAGGGCTCTACTGGAAGTTCATCTATAAGACTTTCAAAAACCGGTTAACTACAAAACGAACATGGCGGCCAAGCGAATTTGATAATTTTAAATAGAACTTTCTCGTGATTTAATGTTCCAAACACAATGAAATCTGGTACAGGAAATGTTAATACACATTGCAATGCACTGGTATCTAATTTAGTTCAATTGTTTATATAACCTCAAGATGGCGGCTGTGCGAATTTTAAAATTAAGTTTTTATTTCTTGTGTCGTAATCATGCGATCGAAGTGAAAGTTTGAATAATGAACCTACGCAATATCTTTCCTTTAATGGTACATGACTCTATGGCCTATACATTTAACAATCCAACATGGCGACTAAATTAAATATTTAGACGATACTGAATATCTAAGATTCTATTATAGCAATCAAACTGTTTTTTTTAATGTTCATTGGGGCAATGAACTTAAGTGCACCTATATCACTTTAAATAACCTGGTGATCACAAATCCAACATGGCGGTGACGCGAAGTATAAATATTCACATGGACGTTTCGCGCAATTTAACCATCTGAGTGCAGTGAAACTTAGTACAGTAAATCCTTACCCGAATGTTAATCCACTGGCATCTAATTTATTCCAATTGTTTCCATAACCACAAGATGGCAGCTGTGCGAAATTTTAAAATCTCCTAATCATGCAATTGAAGTTTGAATGCTACACGCACACAATAATCTTCATGTAACAGTACATAACTCTAGGACCTACACATATAAATTCCAACATGGCGACCATCCGAAATATTTAGTCGGTTCTCAATATCTACGAATCTATTACAGCAATCAAACTGAAATCGTGTATGTTGATAGTGGCAGGTAATATAAGTAGGATATATGAAAATAGGCTGTATAGTTCTTTACTGAACATCTTGTTTAAATACTTATCACTCGTCACGTGCTTTTGACGAAATTTCTTCAGCCTTTGAAAAAGGTAAATATTGCCCTAATTGCAATGTGTATGAATTAAAACTTGACGCAGGGTGGCATGTAACCATATACATATAATCTTCATACGCACGCTGGTATTTATAGTACTGATGGATATTAATCTGTACCGTGCCACATCATCCCCCGACAGTCATTGCTGTTGAATACTTAGGTTATATCGATATTCAGAACTGGCTGATCAACGCGAGTTTTGAGTATTCTGATGGCCAGTATCTTCGGGCTATTTATCATTATTCTCCTCTAAGAAAGAATTTTGCCATTAGAATGTCATTTCTAATCATTGTTTGCCTGAATAAAACACACATACATTATTCAAATAACATGCTGCCAGAGAAGTTCCTTGTTCAGTGTTTGGATGATCCATCCGGTTACACGGGATGGAAATTTGCGATTGCGTATGTGGGTAGCAGCGTGATATCACCGCACACCACGGGTGTCGCAGAAGCTGCCTACTCTACGGCGCTTTGCGTTAGGTAAGGATCTCAGTGAAGTTTTATTAATTCTGGGGAGGGCAGGAAAAAGAATAAAGGTAAACCAATATAGAAACCAAGATATAGCCTACTTTCTCATTAATGCATGGGTATAGTTATAACTCTTAGTCCTTTTCAAGGAGTATAATTGAATGTTGGTTGTAGTAGCTTGTTGAAATACAACGTGCAATACGGATATTATACGTTGATGATTGATCCACTAATACAGCCATCACAATAACACAGATTATCAAACGAAATTCGACACTCACCTAAGTACACAGGTTAAATGACCATGATGTCCATCCATCTCAAATGAAACAACAACAGCTTCCTAACCAAATCCTTTCTCGTATAAAAGTACACACACTAGTAAGCCTACAAACATCACAGTGACACAGGTCATCAGACAACTTCTAAACACACCCAAGCACCCGGGGCTACAAGACTATGATGCCACAAAGCCCCTAAAGAATCAACAACAACAACAACAACAACAACAACAACAACAAGAATAGACTCTACCGCGGATCAACGACAACGAATTTTAATCGCTATAGTCGAGTGTTGAAATATGTGGTGTTATCTCTCTGTATATAAAAATGAAAGTTTGCCTGTTTTTTCTGAATTTCTACGGAAATTTGCGTTATTTACGCGTTTCAGACTGTTTTATGACGGATGCGCGCGAAAATAAAATTTTTGTCTGTTTGTCTGTGGACAAAGTTGTTCCCTTATAACTCGAGAACAGCTGGGTGGATCAACGTACAATTTGGTACAGATATCCTTCAGAGGTACAACACAAATCATTGATGTAACTCTTCTCTGTACCTCTCATATAAGGGGGCCTACCCCCTTAAGATACTTGCTGAAATAGTCGTAGAAGGGCGAGACAAAGCTCATTTTCAGCCCCTCAATGTGAGAAACGAAACTCGGGGGCCCTGGCTCCCGAAAACCACATTTTAAGGCCCTAAAACCAACAGGTTTTTGAGATATTTCCAGAAAACTAATTTCATTTAATACAATAACGAAAGAATGCAAGCCGATAACCATGGCAACGGAATCTCACAGGTCCATCTATTGCTGTAAGACGCAATACAATTCCATTCATTACATTACTGAAATAGTTTGCAAACGGCTATGAGGTTATAACGGAACCAAATGAAGCTGTGCAATTCATCAATGTCATATAATGCACTTAAGGGGGTCAAGGGGTACTCTAGATTTTTTAACGCGATTTACACGTGCGGGTGTGGTACAGAAGGTCTATTATATCCCTATCCCTATATTGTTATATTATTATAATTTTTAGCCTACTTTTCACATTTTGCAAAAATGAGGAAAAAGTAGTCTTATGAGATCGATCCGGGAAAATGTGTGTCTGTCTGTCTGTCCTTCTGTCTGTCTGTCTGTCTGTCTGTCTGGCTGGCTGTGTGTGTGTCCCCCCCCCCCTATCAACTCCTAAACGGCTGGAGCAATCGAAATAAAATTTGGTAGGAGTAAAGATCTATACCTGAATATCTCACGGCCATATTTGAAAATGATGTCAGTGCTACCAACTGCTGAAAAATCGCAATTGAAATTTGAGCTCCATGTTGGATATCTTGGAAGGTATGAATGGGTGCTATTTCAAAATCGGCACACATATAGATAATAATATTGCAGTTTGATTTCCAGAAGGCCATACATGGCAGTGTTGCCAAAATGATTATAAGCCTACTGATAGGTCCAATATTTAAATGCATATAACTTCTACTCTATCAATTCGAATTCAACCAAATTTCGTATGTTGTATGTGTACATAACCAGATATGACTGAACGTATTCTTATGAACCACCAGTGCTGCCAACTGTTAAAAAATGCTCTTATTTTTTTAAATCCAAATACCAATATACAGTGTGGTCCACCCGCCCCTTATTATTTAGTTTTATGAAACCCAACTAACATAGCATTTCTCCCGATGGTCGATATTGCTCTGCGCTCTGACTGTGTGACAGCAATGTAATTGAGTCATGGGTCTAGCAAAGAAAAACCGACCTTAAACTTTTCCCCGCCAAATACTACGGCCCATTCTACTTACATATGACTTTCTGCTCCTTGAAATAACACACATACACGTAATACAATTTATCCATACGATAAATAAAAAAATCGAATTAATAGCTTACGCCACGTGATCTGTAATAGTAGAAAGTAGAAATAAAATTTGGTAGGAGTAAAGATCTATACCTGAATATCTCACGGCCATATTTGAAAATGATGTCAGTGCTACCAACTGCTGAAAAATCGCAATTGAAATTTGAGCTCCATGTTGGATATCTTACAAACCGTGATTGAAGACTTTGAGATGGACTTAAACGTTTGAGGTGGGACGGCTACAGTAACTAAAGCACGTTTAGCGTGCGGCATTTGCCATGTCTTGGTGGCTGTGAGGTTTAATGCCTGACCGTACTTGATGGTCGCGAGCGGGTAGAATGTTGCTTCGAATCTAGTAGTAGGCTTACTTTTTTTGAACGAAAGCCCACATTCCATTTTAGTCGGGATGTACCTACATTGCCACATTTATTGCCTTACGACGAATTTTTGTGAAGAGTTCGTTGAATTTTGATGATTTATAAAGAGAACACGATCGAATTTGTACGTTATGCCACGTGACCTGTTATGGCAAAAAAATTAAAAACTGGCATGAATATTAACATAACATCTCGAAGTGTTGCTCCGGAAGTCCGGGTTCGATTCCCAGCTCTGCCAAGAAATGTAATACTTGTCTGAGGGCTGAAATTGGGTACACATAGCCTCGTGGAGCAAATATGAGAAGAAGTGGGTTCGATTCCCACCTCAGCCACCCTGGAAATGGTTTTCCGTGGTTTCCAAATTCCGGGACGGATTCTATCTTAAGGCCACGGCCGCCTCCTTCCCAATCCTTAATTGCAAATACACACATCATTACAAGTCCGCAATAACTCAGGTTATCAGACAAATTCTACACACACACACACCCAAGTAAACATGGCTAAATGTTCTAGACCCTCAAATGAAACAAAACAACAACATATCGGAGGATATTCTGATCGCCAGTCCTTGCATCGAAGTATACGTATTCCGTAGAAATTCCCATTGTATTATTAGCAAAAAATCGTGTGTCTGTCTGTGTGTGTGTGACGTTGTGTGTGTGAGAGTGTGTGTGTGTGTGAGTGTGTGTACTCTGAATGTCTGCCCCTCCCCCCCCCCCTATCAATTCGAACACGGTGAAACCGAATTGAACGAAATTTGGTACAGAGGTAGAACTAGCAAAGGGCACCTCAGAGTCATGTTTTATATCGCAGCCATCTTGACGGAAACGTAATGGCGGTCACCCAAATGTTCAAAGCTTAAATCAAATTACGAATAACCTAATCATCCGATCTCTACCAAATTTTGCAGCAACATATATTTATATGGCGAGCGTCTTTTGACTACACTATAAGGTAATCAGACCAATAGTTTGCAGATGGCGGCCATGTATCTGCGCAAATTGATTCCCCCTATCAATTCAAACACGGTGATACCGAATTGAACGATATTTGGTACAGAGGTAGCAGTAGTAAAGGACACCTCAGTGTAATGTTTTATATCGCCGCCATCTTGACGTTAACGTAATGGCGGCCATCCAATTGTTAAGAGCTTGAATCACATTACGACCAACCTAATAATCTGATCTCTACCAAATCTTGCAACAACATACCTTTATGTGGGAAGCATATTTTGACCAAACTACAAGATCATCAGCCCAACAGTTTGCATATGGCGGCCAGGTATGTATGCAAATCGATTCCCCCTATCAATTCAAACACGGTGAAACCGAATTGAACGAAATTTGGTACAGAGGCAGCACTAGCGTAGACCACCTCAGTGTCATGTTTTATATCGCCACCATCTTGACGGAAACGTAATGGTGGCCACCCAAATGTTCAAAGCTTAAATCAAATCACGACTAACTTAATCATCCTATCTCTACCAAATTTTGCAACAACGTATACTTGTATGGCGAGCATCGTTTGACTGAACTACAAGGTCATCAGCCCATTAGTTTGCAGATGGCGGTCATGTATGTGTGCAAATTGATTCCCCCTATCAATTAAACACGGTGTAACCGAATTGAACGAAATTTGGTACAGAGGTAGCACTAGCAAAGAGCACTCCAGTGTCATGTTTTATATCGCCGCCATATTGACGAAAACGTAATGGCGGCCATCCTAATGTTAAGAGCTTGAATCAAAGTATGACCAACCTAATAATCTGATCCCTACCAAATTTTGCAACGACATACCTTTATGTATAGAGAATTTGTTGACCACACTACAAGGTCATCAGACCAATAATGTGCAGATAGCGGCCATGTTTGTGTGCAAATCGATTCCCCCTATCAATTCAAACACGGTGAAACCGAATTGAATGATTTTTTTTTTACAGAGGTAGCACTAGGAAAGGGCACATCATATTCATGTATAATAACCGTAAAGCACGTTGTATTTCAAGAAGCTACTACAACCAACATTCAATTATACTCCTTGAAAAGGACAAAGGGTTATAACCATACCCATGTATTTGGGAGAAAGTAGGCTATACGTTCTTTACCGAACATCTTGTTTTGTTAATAAATTTTAACAAAAAGTCTTAGCATATCTTTAGGCCCGTATCACACGACACTCGCTGGCAAGGAAGCTGGTGTGATCGCTGGTACAAAATCCTGTATAATTCTGTTCTCTTCGTCAGTACACCTGCTTGTATGACCGAAGTGTATCACACGCTAGCATTTTGGACGCTAAGTTGTATGAAATAAAACCGAAGGGCTGTCGTTTGAGGGCATTAGTTGCTGTTCTTTCGCCTTATTAACGCAAAGCGGTCGCGAAAATTGCTTTAAGTAAATTAGAAAACAGGTACTGAACGAATGCATTCCAATCAATATTTAAGATCTAACTGTAATAATTGAATATTTTACCATATGCGTTAATAAGAAGCACAACAAAAACCTCCAGAGTGTGTTGGAAATGTGTGCAAGTGTTATTGCGCCCGCTCGCTCTTTCGAAGATCCCGGGTTCAAGACCATCCAACGGCAGATTTTTTAATTCTTTCTTTTTTTAGTCGTTTACCCTCCAGGTTGGTGGAA
This sequence comes from Meconema thalassinum, assembly GCA_946902985.2. Lineage (NCBI taxonomy): Eukaryota > Metazoa > Arthropoda > Insecta > Orthoptera > Tettigoniidae > Meconema > Meconema thalassinum. The sequence goes on from OX336388.2 coordinate 1,208,358,361, forward strand.
CCCACGGACTCAGCGAGGGAACTCACCACTACCGCCTCTACGGGCAGTGTCCTAGAGCTGGGAACATCGAATCGGAAGGGATACAACTGGTGAGGTGGGATTGGCACCTCGCCCAGGCGGCCTCACCTGCAAAGCGAACAGGGGCCCCATGAGGGAAGGTAAGGGATGGTTAGGATGGATAGACAAGGAAGAGGGAAGGAGGCGGCCGTGGCCTTGAAGAAGGTACCATCCCGGCATTTGCCCGAAGACGAAGTGGGACACCACGGAAAACCACTTCGAGGATGGCTGAGGGGGAATCGAACCCCCTCTACTCATTTGGGCCACCCGAGGCTGAGTAGACCCCGTTCCAGTCCTCGTACCACTTTTCAAATTTTGCGGCAGAGCCGAGAATCGAACCCAGGACCCCCGGGGCGGCAGCTAACCTTGCTGACCGCTACACTACGGAGGCGACTAAATTCTTTTTAACTATTTTATTATACCCTCCCTACCTCGTACAGCAAGATTTCAACTTGGTTTTGTTCACATTATCTACGAAGACGATAGGGAAAGTTATTTTCTTGTCTCATTTGGGGCCGATAGCCTAGATGTTAGGCCCCTTAAAACAACAATTATCATCATCATCATCATCATCATCTTGTCTCATTTAAATGGTTATTTTCCCTAAATACTGTTCTAAACCATGTCGCCTCCGTAGCATAGCGGTCAGCATGGTTAGCTGCCGCCCCGGAGGTCCTGGGTTCGATTCCCGGCTCTGCCACGAAATTTGAAAAGTGGTATGAGGACTGGAACGGGGTCTACTCAGCCTCGGGTGGCCCAAATGAGTAGAGGGGGTTCGATTCCCACCTCAGCCATCCTCGAAGTGGTTTTCCGTGGTTTCCCACTTCGTCTTCGGGCAATTGCCGGGATGATACCTACTGTAAGGCCACGGCCACCTCCTTCCCTCTTCCTAGCCTGTCCATCCCAATCTTCCATCCCTTCCCATCCCACATGAGGCCCCTGTTCGCTTTGCAGGTGAGGCCGCCTGGGCGAAGTGCTGATCACACCTCCCCAGTTGTATCCATCCCGACCAGATGTTCCAAGCTCCAGGACACTGCCCATCGAGGCGGTAGTGGTGAGTTCCCTCGCTGAGTCCGTGGGAACCACCAACCTAGAGGGTAAATTGACTAAATAAAATTTAAAAAAACTGTTCTAAACCATGGATGGATACTATTCGTTATAATTAATATTTTTTTAGTCGATTTTACCCTCCAGGTTAGGTTTTCCCACGGACTCAGCGAGGGATCCCATCATTACCGCCTCTACGGGCAGTGACCTGGAGCTTGAAACATCTCGTCTGGGGATACAACTGGGGAGGTGGGATCAGCACCTCGCCCAGGTGGCCTCACCTGCAAAGCGAACAGGGACATCTTGAGGGATGGGAAAGGTGGGGAGGATAGGGAGGGATAGGCAAGGAAGAGGTAATGAGGCGGCCGTGGCCGTACGGTAGGTAACATCCCGGCATTTGCCCAAAGGCGAAGTGGGAAACCACGGAAAACCACTTTGAGGATGGCTGAGGTGGGAATCGAACCCTCTCTATTTATTTGGACCTCCCGAGACTGAGTAGACCCCGTCCCAGTCCTCATACCACTTTTCAAATTTCATGGCATAGCTGGGAATCGAACCCAGGATGTCCGGGGTGGCAGCTAATCACGCTGACTACTACGCAACGGAGGCGACTCTATTCGTGATAATTAGAATTTTAATAGTTCAATATTTATAATAATATGACACGTTCTGTAATTACTGGCTTGCTGCGAGGCTCAGCGGTAACGTTCTCGCTTGCTGTGCCTAAGGTTGCAGGTTCGTATCCTGGCGCAGTCAGCTGGCGTTTGAGGGTGCGCAAATGCGAGGGAGCCGTGTCAGTAGATTTACTGGCACGTTGAAGATCCCCTTCCGAGCAATATTCCAGCACCCCGGCGTATCTAAAAGCCAGAGCAGTTAAAAGGGACGTAAAACCTATAATGTCATAATTATCTGTATTTACTGTAGGTTTGGGGCAGATTACCTCGTAGTTCCGCCCCTTAAAACCTCACTAACTAACTAACTAACTATTACTGTAAGTGTATAGCAAGCGCTTTTCGCACAGACGCCGTTGAAAGAAATTATAGTTTCGGTCTGATGTATTTATTTATTTGTTATGTGGGTCGTCTGAGAGAGTCGGAGTTTTCCTTTAAACAAAGGTGGTCAAAATTTCGAACACTTGCTACCTTGAATATACAGGATACCTTGCTTTCGTTCTTCTTCTTCTTCTTCTTAGTCGTTTACCCTCCAGGTTGGAGGAACCCACGGACTCAGCGAGGGAACTCACCACTACCGCCTCTACGGGCAGTGTCCTAGAGCTGGGAACCACCTCGCCCAGGCGGCCTCACCTGCAACGCGAACAGGGGCCCCATGAGGGAAGGTAAGGGATGGTTAGGATGGATAGACAAGGAAGAGGGAAGGAGGCGGCCGTGGCCTTAAAGAAGGTACCATCCCGGCATTTGCCCGAAGACGAAATGGGAAACCACGGAAAACCACTTCGAGGATGGCTGAGGGGGAATCGAACTCCCTCTACTCATTTGGGCCACCCGAGGCTGAGTAGACCCCGTTCCAGTCCTCGTACCACTTTTCAAATTTCGTGGCAGAGCCGGGAATCGAACCCAGGACCTCCGGGACGGCAGCTAACCATGCTGACCGCTACGCTACAGAGGCGACTTGCGTTCGTTCTACAGATCATTATGTCGTCGTCCAATCTGGCTGCGTACCATCGGATAAGTACGGTCCTTTTGAGGACCAAATAAAAAATCACTCGTTGGAACAGATAGATATGCGTCCATAATACATCCACAATAAACGACATTAAGCAAAAAAAGTACTAGTTGAAGATTCGAAGCTACTACAATGCGACTTCGTTGACGCTACTCTTGATTTAGCCACCATAGCTACCGAGAACCATGAATCTATTCGTGGACACTTCCTGTCAAAACGTAAGCATGTGTTATTCGGAGCTCTAATCGTTTCAATCATGCATTATATTTGAGGTCATTGAAAGAAAACTGCCACTATTAATTTCTACTATATTCGCGAGGATGTACTCAACGGTAAAGTTGTACAATGGACGTAAGTAGGATATATAGGCCGAAGCTGGCACAGGGGCTAATGGGCAAGATGGCCGCCGCGCGCAATCACTCTATGTTATTCTTATGGAGGGGTCATTCAGAGCTGGCACAGTGGCTAATGGGCAAAATGGCCGCCACGCCCTGAGACCGTGAATGACGTCACAGAGAGAGGTCGGCCGTGTACTTGCTAAATGGAATATTTATTATTAATATTATTATTATTATTAGGTAATTATTAATTGATCATGTGCAATTCAGACCAGCCTTATATTGTCCACTTTTGGTGTAGTTGCTAGCATTTTAGCTGTTTCCCTAGAGGTGTGGGTTTCATTCCCGCCTCAACCAAGAAATTTTATTCTGGGCTGAGAGCTGGAATGGGGTACACTCAGCCTCATGAGGTGAAAGTAAGAAAACGTGGGGTTTCATTCATACCCCAGCCATTCCGCCTAATCCAACTTTACCTAACCTACCCTAACCTAACTTAACCTAACCTAACTTCGCCTAACCTAACCTAACCTAACCTAACAAACATTATTTAACCTAACCTAACCTAGCCAAACTTCAAAGTGAGAGCAAATATGAGAGCAAATGTGAGAGCACACATAATAAACTAAGTTATAACCTAACCTAACCTAACTTCACCTAACCTAACCTAACTTCAAAGTGAGTGCAAAAGTGAGTGCAAAAGTGAGTGCAAGAGTGGGTGCAAAAGTGGGGTGCAAAAGTGAGTACAAAAGTGAGTGCAAGAGTGGGTGCAAAAGTGGGTGCAAAAGTGAGTGCAAGAGTGGGTGCAAAAGTGGGTGCAAAAGTGGGTGCAAGAGTGGGTGCAAAAGTGGGTGCAAAAGTGAGTGCAAGAGTGAGTGCAAAAGTGAGTGCAAAAGAGGGAGCAAAAAAGTAGGAGCAAAAAAGTGGGAGCAAAGAGTGGGAGCAAAAATTGGGAGCAAAAAGTGGGAGCAAATAAGTAAGAGCAAATGGGAGAAACCTCAGAAACCTCATTTAAATATTTTAGATTCAACATTTTAACATTTTACATTTTAACATTTTAGATTTTTGATTTTTCATTTTAATTTTTTTTTAGATTTTACTTTTTACATTTTTGATTTTTTGTATTTTAGATTTTAGTTTTTTTAGATGTTACATTTTCAATTTAAGATTTTTTGATTTTAGATTTTACATTTTACATTTTCCGAAAAGAGTAAACTACAAGGTCACATACCTAACCTCACCAAACCTAACTTAAGCTAATTCAAAGGCTAATGCACATACACAAAGTATATAAGGGCACATGCAACTAGCCTTATGCTAGTCTTATAGGCTACTGTACAACATGATCACTACCCCAACCGGGGTATTTTTTTTTTCATTTTGTTGTTTTCTCATTTGTCAATTTTCCAATTTCCCATTTTCAGTTTTTTTTATGTCAGTTTTAAGTTTTTCAATTTCATAATATGGAGACATGGATTTTGCATTTCGTTGTTTACACATTTGCCAATTTTCCAATTTCCCATTTTCGTTTTTTGTTAATGTCAGTTTTAAGTTTTTCAATTTCATAATATGGAAACATGGATTTTGCATTTTGTTGTTTACACATTTATTAATTTCACAATTTCCCATGTACAGTTTTTTAAAATGTCAGTTTAAAGTTTTTCAATATCATGATATAGAACCATGGATTTTCCAATTTGTTGTTATACATTATTTGTCAATTTACCAAATTCCCATTTACAGTTTTTAAAATTTCAGTTTAATGTTTTTTCTATTTTGTCAATATGGAAACATGGATTTTCCAATTTGTGTTTTACATGTTCATTTTGCATTAGGAGTGGAGAGAGGTGGGTAGTAATTAAAAATGTACAAGCAGTGTCCATACAATATTTTTTATTTTAAATACATGTACACTATTTTTATTTTTGTAGTGTTATTGTTTTATTTCCTAAATTGTTTTATGTATTCGCTAGTTGCAGGCAGAAGATTTTGATATTCATAACTTAACTGTTTAAGCATGGTCAATGATTGAGTAATGACCATAGGCATGTGTACCTATACCATCAGCATCAATCACTCTTTTATCATCACCAGGACACAAAGCAATTTTGTTTAGTCTTAAAGATGTTATGTCATGTTGTTTAGAAGCGAAAATGTTCATTGGTATTCTTTTTACATTGTTTTTCATGACACAATCCTTATAATCTTGAAAGCTTATACAATTTTTGACAACCCCTTTGCTAATACCTCTAATCTTTTTGATTTCTTTACCATTTATGTCTAAAGCGTACATTTTAGCTCTAAGTCCAACAAATGCTTTTATAATTTGTCCACAAGCCTCGTCTTTAAATTTCCCCAACGTTTTCTTATTTGATGTAGAGTAACATATGTGATTAGTAGGATAATCTGATGTGTCCAGGTGTTCTAGGAAATCCAACTTGTCTTGATATACATTTGGGGTGTTAACCAAATAAATGAACGAGTCGGTGTCCATATACATGAGTTTAAGATTGTTCATTCCATAATAGGGTAGCAGGACATCATAGTGGTGGGAATACATTAGAGTTTTTGAAATATCCAGTATACACATTCCAATATATATAGGCTTATTGAATACAATGTTACGTTTAGCCATGTGGAAAGCAGCTAGGTTGGGACCATAAATTGTTCTGTCGATGAATGTTGGTTTAGCTATTAGCTTTTCTGCCTTTTTGCTGTCAGTCACAAGACGTATGTCTATTCTTTTACGGATATTTTCCATTGTTTTCCCAAAAATGGCATTGTTGAATAATTTATACAGATTTTTCTCAAAATCATTTCTGGCTTGTTTTCGAAGGTTGTTATTAAAATCAACGTATGCCTTTAACCAAGGTCTTTGTTTAAACTTTAACACACGATGAATTTTTATCAATTTTATTCCACGATCTAAAGCCTGTTTTAATGCCATGTAGTGAACAACATATCGCCTTCGATTTCCAAGATGAGGAATTAGTTTTTTCAGAGACGAATCCTTAGGTTGTGTACACTCTGGTAGGAAAGGTAAATCGTTGTGTAGATCATGAAGGTCAGATGGGTAATCAACATCAACGTCTAGAATGTATCCCACAGGATCGTCGTTCTTTAGTTTTTCTAGATCAACAGTATCTGGAGAAACCCACTGAAATCCACCATAAGGAAGGGAGTGGCACATAGCCCACCCGTATTGGTTGTTGGCATCATCATAGGTAATAAACTGCGATGGTTTCTCAGAATCATAGGTTTCCATGTATTTATTGTTAGCTTCAGCATACCGATGAGACACCTGGCATATGCCTCCACGTATTCCAGACTCGATTAAAAGAATCTGATCGTAATCCTGTAGCAATTCCAGTTCAATGCCTGTGTAAAGGAGCATTGCCTCGAAACTTAAACCAGGCGAAGTAAAGAAGTGTGCAGCATCCACTCGGTGTGTTTCTAGTGTTTTGTTTCTAAACGTTTCAAAGCTGTCTGCAAGAAGGAGTACATCTGATGTTAGGTAGAGGTCACTATATTCCCCTAGAGTTTTAATGTTGAACTGTTTCCAGACATTTTTGGCATGTTCATAGTCTTCTTGACTAACATCTTCTTGACTTAATTTGTTAAAGAATGCCTCTTTTGGAGGTAAACACGTTTCACTTAACTTTTCCCATGAGTCAATGTAGTCATAACAAAATACCCCTTTACGAGTCATGAGCATTGCATTTTCTTTTCCAAAGTACTTGTCTGTTTCAGGGTATGATGTTAAGTTGGAAACTAAGTTTTCCAAACTACTCGGCATTAACCGAAACGTGTCCACAAATCTAAGCTTAACATTTCCTACATATTTGGTGAAGGAAATGTATTTTTCCTTGGAGTTAGCGATAACATCCACTCTCTCAGTAGTACATCCTAATTGCTTTACAATGAAATTTGCGTCGTAGCCACTCATATTATGTAGAAATACAGGAACGGGGTTACGTGTTTTACACCTCAAATTACAGTTATTGTGAGCACTTCCACGGTATTCCCCTGTAATATGGTAATGGTCTCGAACTTTCCAATCCTCTTTGGTATACGGTTTTTGACACAAATAACAGGTTTCAGAACATTGGAACTCTGCTTCTTGATCCTCAGTTAAAGCCTTTGGAACATTTAAGCTGTAAAGGCGATCAATTTCATTAGCTATTGAAATCAAACAGACCATAAACTTTTCTGCAGCGTCAGGTCCACGATAAATAAGAGGTTGGCTTGGAAGGTTTGTCTTTATGTGTTCCACAGCAGGTGAGGGTTTAACGTATATACCAAAGCTCATAGGAACATGACTCTGGTATGGCACTGTATAACTTGCTTCAGGATTGGGTAGACATGTTTGATAGGGTAACAGTATACTTTCAAAATCAGCATAGATAACGTAAGGTATTCTCAGCATTTTTTCCACGTTTAAAAATTTGACAATGGGGTTTTTAATAGGCATTTCAACCCTAGCAATGTCATGCTGGACGCACAAAGCTCTATGTTCTTTCAATTTTTCTATTCCTTGTTGACCATATCGATTATCGAAGTGAGTAAAACACCGTTTACACGTATATATCTTATGTCCATGGTGAGTAATCTGATGTCCTACTAGTTTATCAAAATCTTTGATAAAGACGTAGTGGTTCTGGCCGGATGATGAACTTAGCAGAAGGAGGTCACGATGGTCTTGCATCTCTTGATCCACAACCTTTAGAGGGAACAGTTTATTGTTTTGTTCCAATCCAAATACATTAATGGATATATCGTTGGCTTTTTCAAATTTGGGAATGTCAACTAGCGATGTAGGAAACGATATTACAGAAAAATCATACTTGTTGTCCAGGTCCTTGTATTTACTAATGCGATGAGCATTCTTTTTAACCAGTTTTGCTAAAATGGCATACATAAAACACTTTTCATCATTCAAATTTTCAGGATTAATGCAGGCTTTTCTTGCTTGTATAGCTGCTGGTAATGGAATATATGTGCTTCCACGCAAGGGATTGTACTTATTTATTTTCAATCGTACTCCTTCCACTGCTAACAAAGCCCAATTACTGCCTTTTAGCTCAGATTCTTCCATTTCCGTAGTTAACTTTGTAAATTGTGTTTCCAAGAAACTACTTAAGTCCGTTTCCAAAAATAGGGCCTGATTTCGTGTTTTAAATGCACGATCTGTAATTTCATTGGTAGATGTATGAATGAATCTACATTCAGCCACAAGATTAACTTTTATCGACTTGTGCATTGCTAGTTCTTTCTGCATAGCTTGTATTATTTGCTGTTTGGACTCTTTAAGGTATGAATTTAAATCCTTGCACGTATCGCAACGAATGAAATAGGATTTAAGTCGACCTTCAAAAGATGTCTCATATTCAATAAGTCCATTTTTTGTCAGGGACCAATGACAGTAGGTAATGTTTTGTAGGCTCTGCTTTTTGTCTTTTAGCTGCCGACACAACATTACAACATTCTTCATGACGACGTCCATTGTAGGCATTGTTGAATGTACTACCACAGGTCTTGCACTCATGAAATTCACCACACGATACTTCATGTCGCTTCCTATGATAGTCTCGAAGAAAAGTCTTTCCACACTCTTTACACATATAGCTAGGAATGGCTTCTTCCATTATGAATGTTGATTTCTGCAAACAGCTGCTTACTGCGTATCACAGGGCTAGAGGTTGGTCAGTGAGACGGTCTTTCACGATGTGAACACCGTGAGAGGTAGTAGTCAACTAGTGATATTCTTGTGAAGGGTCCACTAATATACCCCTAGTCTAGACCAACAGCTCTTTACAGCGTATGACAAGGCTGTATACTGGACAGTGAGACGGTCTTTCACGATGTGAACACTGTAACAAGTAGTAGTCAACTGATTATATACTTGCTAAGGGTTCTCTAATATACAATAGTCAAGACCCACAGCTACTTACTGAGTAGTACAAGGCTGTACAATAGTTGTTTTGACAGTCTTTCACGATGTGGTCACTGTGGATGGTAGTAGTCAACTGATGATATTCTTGATAAGGGTCCTCTAATGTACCCCTGGTTAAGGGTAACAGCTGTTCACTGCTTATGACAAGGCTAAAGACTGGTTGCTTCAACGGTCTTTCACAATGTAAACACTGTGACAGGTAGTAGTCAACTGAAAATATTCTTATGGCCTACTCAAAGGTTATCAGGTACTTACTGCATATCAAAAGGCTGTACACTCATGTGTGTTAGGCACTCTTTCTTGCTAAGGACCCCAATATTCCCTACACAAGGCTATACATGTTAGTTCTAAACACTTAGTGGTTAATTGTATATTCAATTTTTGTACAAAGCATATACGAGCACGTTTTTATGAGGTAAAACTTTGTTAAATACCTGCATGCGACACGCAAAGTATGTTGCCGCTATCTAGCGGTGACTATGAGAACTACTTGAACGACCAGCATGCTACCTAGCGCTCCATTTCAACACTCGCTCACTGAACGACCAGCATGCTATCTAACGGTCGATAGCAATACTCCTCAACTACCAGCCTGCTACCTATCGGTCAATATAACAACTCACTCAACTACCAGCATGCTACATGGCTTTTTTTGGTCAGTTTTTTGTTGGCTTTTTTTGGTCAGTTTCTGTTGGCTTATGTTGGCTTTTGTTGGCTTTTGTTGGCTTTTGTTGGCTTTTTGTTGGCTTTTGTTGGCTTTTGTATTAGCTCTTTTATATTTGCTCTTGCTTGTGGGGGCTTATTTGGTCTTGGAAAGTATGTCCAGTCCTTTTTTTATGGCTGTAAAATGCTTACAGCCATGTTTGTAAGCAGCAACAACAACAACAACAACACACAAAATTTATTTAAAAAAAACAAAGTACTCGAAGGTTTATCAATGACTCTCAACTCTTACACTTACCTCTATCCCATGCCTAGTCAAAAGAAATAGTGTATTTTTCAAATTTTTCAAAAAATATTTGGAAACTAGGCTATATCATTAAACTAAAAATCCTGAAAAGACATATGTTAACTCCAACACCTACTTCTATACCACTCTCAGTCCAAAAATAGTGTATTTTTCAAATTTTCCAAAACATATTTCCAAAATGGGTTATATTTCCAAAATTAAAAAGTTTACAAAAACATTTTTTTGACATAAACGAATGGCCTTTGTCCCCTCTACCGTCGTACCAAGTTCCAGGTCTGTATGACAAAAATGAAAAAAGTTCAACTGGGAAAGTAGGCGATTTTTCATAAAACTAAACATTCTAAAAAGTGTTCTATGGGCTTAAAAGAATGGCCTCTGTGTCTTTTATTTTTTATAATAAAACTTTTTTACTTTTTACATTTTTTTGAAAAAAGTTCAATTTTGAAATTTTTATATTTTGGAAACTAAAGAGTTTACAAAAAAAATTGTTTGACGTAAATGACTGGCCCTGACTCCATCTACCACCAAAATAAATTTCAAGTCGCTAGGACAAAAAATAACAGTAGTGGAGTAGTGCCGATTCTAACGCACTCCAGAACCCTCCTCGACCCACTACTAAGCACTACTGAGCAGAATTTGAAAAATACACTATTTCTTTTGACTAGGCATGGGATAGAGGTAAGTGTAAGAGTTGAGAGTCATTGATAAACCTTCGAGTACTTTGTTTTTTTTAAATAAATTTTGTGTGTTGTTGTTGTTGTTGTTGCTGCTTACAAACATGGCTGTAAGCATTTTACAGCCATAAAAAAAGGACTGGACATACTTTCCAAGACCAAATAAGCCCCCACAAGCAAGAGCAAATATAAAAGAGCTAATACAAAAGCCAACAAAAGCCAACAAAAAGCCAACAAAAGCCAACAAAAGCCAACATAAGCCAACAGAAACTGACCAAAAAAAGCCAACAAAAAACTGACCAAAAAAAGCCATGTAGCATGCTGGTAGTTGAGTGAGTTGTTATATTGACCGATAGGTAGCAGGCTGGTAGTTGAGGAGTATTGCTATCGACTGTTAGATAGCATGCTGGTCGTTCAGTGAGCGAGTGTTGAAATGGAGCGCTAGGTAGCATGCTGGTCGTTCAAGTAGTTCTCATAGTCACCGCTAGATAGCGGCAACATACTTTGCGTGTCGCATGCAGGTATTTAACAAAGTTTTACCTCATAAAAACGTGCTCGTATATGCTTTGTACAAAAATTGAATATACAATTAACCACTAAGTGTTTAGAACTAACATGTATAGCCTTGTGTAGGGAATATTGGGGTCCTTAGCAAGAAAGAGTGCCTAACACACATGAGTGTACAGCCTTTTGATATGCAGTAAGTACCTGATAACCTTTGAGTAGGCCATAAGAATATTTTCAGTTGACTACTACCTGTCACAGTGTTTACATTGTGAAAGACCGTTGAAGCAACCAGTCTTTAGCCTTGTCATAAGCAGTGAACAGCTGTTACCCTTAACCAGGGGTACATTAGAGGACCCTTATCAAGAATATCATCAGTTGACTACTACCATCCACAGTGACCACATCGTGAAAGACTGTCAAAACAACTATTGTACAGCCTTGTACTACTCAGTAAGTAGCTGTGGGTCTTGACTATTGTATATTAGAGAACCCTTAGCAAGTATATAATCAGTTGACTACTACTTGTTACAGTGTTCACATCGTGAAAGACCGTCTCACTGTCCAGTATACAGCCTTGTCATACGCTGTAAAGAGCTGTTGGTCTAGACTAGGGGTATATTAGTGGACCCTTCACAAGAATATCACTAGTTGACTACTACCTCTCACGGTGTTCACATCGTGAAAGACCGTCTCACTGACCAACCTCTAGCCCTGTGATACGCAGTAAGCAGCTGTTTGCAGAAATCAACATTCATAATGGAAGAAGCCATTCCTAGCTATATGTGTAAAGAGTGTGGAAAGACTTTTCTTCGAGACTATCATAGGAAGCGACATGAAGTATCGTGTGGTGAATTTCATGAGTGCAAGACCTGTGGTAGTACATTCAACAATGCCTACAATGGACGTCGTCATGAAGAATGTTGTAATGTTGTGTCGGCAGCTAAAAGACAAAAAGCAGAGCCTACAAAACATTACCTACTGTCATTGGTCCCTGACAAAAATGGACTTATTGAATATGAGACATCTTTTGAAGGTCGACTTAAATCCTATTTCATTCGTTGCGATACGTGCAAGGATTTAAATTCATACCTTAAAGAGTCCAAACAGCAAATAATACAAGCTATGCAGAAAGAACTAGCAATGCACAAGTCGATAAAAGTTAATCTTGTGGCTGAATGTAGATTCATTCATACATCTACCAATGAAATTACAGATCGTGCATTTAAAACACGAAATCAGGCCCTATTTTTGGAAACGGACTTAAGTAGTTTCTTGGAAACACAATTTACAAAGTTAACTACGGAAATGGAAGAATCTGAGCTAAAAGGCAGTAATTGGGCTTTGTTAGCAGTGGAAGGAGTACGATTGAAAATAAATAAGTACAATCCCTTGCGTGGAAGCACATATATTCCATTACCAGCAGCTATACAAGCAAGAAAAGCCTGCATTAATCCTGAAAATTTGAATGATGAAAAGTGTTTTATGTATGCCATTTTAGCAAAACTGGTTAAAAAGAATGCTCATCGCATTAGTAAATACAAGGACCTGGACAACAAGTATGATTTTTCTGTAATATCGTTTCCTACATCGCTAGTTGACATTCCCAAATTTGAAAAAGCCAACGATATATCCATTAATGTATTTGGATTGGAACAAAACAATAAACTGTTCCCTCTAAAGGTTGTGGATCAAGAGATGCAAGACCATCGTGACCTCCTTCTGCTAAGTTCATCATCCGGCCAGAACCACTACGTCTTTATCAAAGATTTTGATAAACTAGTAGGACATCAGATTACTCACCATGGACATAAGATATATACGTGTAAACGGTGTTTTACTCACTTCGATAATCGATATGGTCAACAAGGAATAGAAAAATTGAAAGAACATAGAGCTTTGTGCGTCCAGCATGACATTGCTAGGGTTCAAATGCCTATTAAAAACCCCATTGTCAAATTTTTAAACGTGGAAAAAATGCTGAGAATACCTTACGTTATCTATGCTGATTTTGAAAGTATACTGTTACCCTATCAAACATGTCTACCCAATCCTGAAGCAAGTTATACAGTGCCATACCAGAGTCATGTTCCTATGAGCTTTGGTATATACGTTAAACCCTCACCTGCTGTGAAACACATAAAGACAAACCTTCCAAGCCAACCTCTTATTTATCGTGGACCTGACGCTGCAGAAAAGTTTATGGTCTGTTTGATTTCAATAGCTAATGAAATTGATCGCCTTTACAGCTTAAATGTTCCAAAAGCTTTAACTGAGGATCAAGAAGCAGAGTTCCAATGTTCTGAAAACTTGTTATTTGTGTCAAAAACCGTATACCAAAGAGGATTGGAAAGTTCGAGACCATTACCATATTACAGGGGAATACCGTGGAAGTGCTCACAATAACTGTAATTTGAGGTGTAAAACACGTAACCCCGTTCCTGTATTTCTACATAATATGAGTGGCTACGACGCAAATTTCATTGTAAAGCAATTAGGATGTACTACTGAGAGAGTGGATGTTATCGCTAACTCCAAGGAAAAATACATTTCCTTCACCAAATATGTAGGAAATGTTAAGCTTAGATTTGTGGACACGTTTCGGTTAATGCCGAGTAGTTTGGAAAACTTAGTTTCCAACTTAACATCATACCCTGAAACAGACAAGTACTTTGGAAAAGAAAATGCAATGCTCATGACTCGTAAAGGGGTATTTTGTTATGACTACATTGACTCATGGGAAAGGTTAAGTGAAACGTGTTTACCTCCAAAAGAGGCATTCTTTAACAAATTAAGTCAAGAAGATGTTAGTCAAGAAGACTATGAACATGCCAAAAATGTCTGGAAACAGTTCAACATTAAAACTCTAGGGGAATATAGTGACCTCTACCTAACATCAGATGTACTCCTTCTTGCAGACAGCTTTGAAACGTTTAGAAACAAAACACTAGAAACACACCGAGTGGATGCTGCACACTTCTTTACTTCGCCTGGTTTAAGTTTCGAGGCAATGCTCCTTTACACAGGCATTGAACTGGAATTGCTACAGGATTACGATCAGATTCTTTTAATCGAGTCTGGAATACGTGGAGGCATATGCCAGGTGTCTCATCGGTATGCTGAAGCTAACAATAAATACATGGAAACCTATGATTCTGAGAAACCATCGCAGTTTATTACCTATGATGATGCCAACAACCAATACGGGTGGGCTATGTGCCACTCCCTTCCTTATGGTGGATTTCAGTGGGTTTCTCCAGATACTGTTGATCTAGAAAAACTAAAGAACGACGATCCTGTGGGATACATTCTAGACGTTGATGTTGATTACCCATCTGACCTTCATGATCTACACAACGATTTACCTTTCCTACCAGAGTGTACACAACCTAAGGATTCGTCTCTGAAAAAACTAATTCCTCATCTTGGAAATCGAAGGCGATATGTTGTTCACTACATGGCATTAAAACAGGCTTTAGATCGTGGAATAAAATTGATAAAAATTCATCGTGTGTTAAAGTTTAAACAAAGACCTTGGTTAAAGGCATACGTTGATTTTAATAACAACCTTCGAAAACAAGCCAGAAATGATTTTGAGAAAAATCTGTATAAATTATTCAACAATGCCATTTTTGGGAAAACAATGGAAAATATCCGTAAAAGAATAGACATACGTCTTGTGACTGACAGCAAAAAGGCAGAAAAGCTAATAGCTAAACCAACATTCATCGACAGAACAATTTATGGTCCCAACCTAGCTGCTTTCCACATGGCTAAACGTAACATTGTATTCAATAAGCCTATATATATTGGAATGTGTATACTGGATATTTCAAAAACTCTAATGTATTCCCACCACTATGATGTCCTGCTACCCTATTATGGAATGAACAATCTTAAACTCATGTATATGGATACCGACTCGTTCATTTATTTGGTTAACACCCCAAATGTATATCAAGACAAGTTGGATTTCCTAGAACACCTGGACACATCAGATTATCCTACTAATCACATATGTTACTCTACATCAAATAAGAAAACGTTGGGGAAATTTAAAGACGAGGCTTGTGGACAAATTATAAAAGCATTTGTTGGACTTAGAGCTAAAATGTACGCTTTAGACATAAATGGTAAAGAAATCAAAAAGATTAAAGGTATTAGCAAAGGGGTTGTCAAAAATTGTATAAGCTTTCAAGATTATAAGGATTGTGTCATGAAAAACAATGTAAAAAGAATACCAATGAACATTTTCGCTTCTAAACAACATGACATAACATCTTTAAGACTAAACAAAATTGCTTTGTGTCCTGGTGATGATAAAAGAGTGATTGATGCTGATGGTATAGGTACACATGCCTATGGTCATTACTCAATCATTGACCATGCTTAAACAGTTAAGTTATGAATATCAAAATCTTCTGCCTGCAACTAGCGAATACATAAAACAATTTAGGAAATAAAACAATAACACTACAAAAATAAAAATAGTGTACATGTATTTAAAATAAAAAATATTGTATGGACACTGCTTGTACATTTTTAATTACTACCCACCTCTCTCCACTCCTAATGCAAAATGAACATGTAAAACACAAATTGGAAAATCCATGTTTCCATATTGACAAAATAGAAAAAACATTAAACTGAAATTTTAAAAACTGTAAATGGGAATTTCGTAAATTGACAAATGTATAACAACAAATTGGAAATTCCATGTTCCTATATCATGATATTGAAAAACTTTAAACTGACATTTTAAAAACTGTAAATGGGAAATTGTGAAATTAATAAATGTGTAAACAACAAAATGCAAAATCCACGTTTCCATATTATGAAATTAAAAAATCTAAAACTGTCATTAAAAAAAACGAAAATGGGAAATTGGAAAATTGGCAAATGTGTAAACAACGAAATGCAAAATCCATGTCTCCATATTAAGAAATTGAAAAACTTAAAACTGACATTAAAAAAACTGAAAATGGGAAATTGGAAAATTGACAAATGAGTAAACAACAAAATGATATAAAAATACCCCGGTTGGGGTAGTGATCATGTTGTACAGTAGCCTATAAGACTAGCATAAGGCTAGTTGCATGTGCCCTTATATACTTTGTGTATGTGCATTAGCCTTTGAATTAGCTTAAGTTAGGTTTGGTAAAGTTAGGTTTGGTGAGGTTAGGTATGTGACCTTGTAGTTTACTCTTTTCGAAAAATGTAAAATGTAAAATCTAAAATCATAAAATCTTAAATTGAAAATGTAACATCTAAAAAAACTAAAATCTAAAATACAAAAAATCAAAAATGTAAAATGTAAAATCTAAAAAAAATGTAAAATGAAAAATGAAAAATCAAAAATCTAAAATGTTAAAATGTAAAATGTTAAAATGTTGAATCTAAAATATTTAAATGAGGTTTCTGAGGTTTCTCCCATTTGCTCTTACTTATTTGCTCCCACTTTTTGCTCCCACTTTTTGCCCCCACGTTTTTGCTCTCACTTTTTTGCTCCCACTTTTTTGCTCTCACTTTTGCACTCACTTTTGCACTCACTTTTGCACGCACTTTTGCACCCACTTTTGCACCCACTCTTGCACACACTTTTGCACTCACTTTTGCACCCACTCTTGCACCCACTTTTGCACTCACTTTGAAGTTAGGTTATGTTAGGTTAGGTTAGGTTAGGTAAAGTTAGGTTAGGTTAGGTTAGGTTATAACTTAGTTTATTATGTGTGCTCTCACATTTGCTCTCATATTTGCTCTCACTTTGAAGTTAGGCTAGGTTAGGTTAGGTTAAATAATGTTTGTTAGGTTAGGTTAGGTTAGGTTAGGCGAAGTTAGGCGAAGTTAGGTTAGGTTAGGGTAGGTTAGGTAACGTTGGATTAGGCGGAATGGCTGGGGTATGAATGAAACCCCACGTTTTCTTACTTTCACCTCATGAGGCTGAGTGTACCCCATTCCAGCTCTCAGCCCAGAATAAAATTTCTTGGTTGAGGCAGGAATGAAACCCACACCTCTAGGGAAACAGCTAAAATGCTAGCAACTACACCAAAAGTGGACAATATAAGGCTGGTCTGAATTGCACATGATCAATTAATAATTACCTAATAATAATAATAATATTAATAATAAATATTCCATTTAGCAAGTACATGGCCGACGTCTCTCTGTGACGTCATTCACGGTCTCAGGGCGTGGCGGCCATTTTGCCCATTAGCCACTGTGCCAGCTCTGAATGACCCCTCCATAAGAATAACATAGAGTGATTGCGCGCGGCGGCCATCTTGCCCATTAGCCCCTGTGCCAGCTTCGGCCTATATTACCTACTGACGTAAGGGAACAGGTACTAATGTTTTTAGGATGACTGTGATATACGCGTTAGTTGGGGTGCCTTCCTCCAAAAAAAATAAGGGGCTGGCGGACCACACTGTATATGAGAAAGTATGCAAGCCGACAGCTTTAAACTATGCACACGTATAGTACATGACATTCTATATTAATTTGGAGTAACTTATATACGTCAGTGCTACCAACATGATTCTAAGCCTGCTGAGAGGTCCAACTTTAAATACATGTAACTTCCATACTATCATTTGGATTTCAACCAAATTTCGTATGTGCTATGTGTACCATAAAAGCTATGACTATGCGTATTTTTAAGAGCAACCAGGGCTGCCAACTGTTAATAAATGCTGTCTCTATTTTTGTTACCCTAATATCAATATATCAGAAAGAATGCAAGCCAATAGCTCTAAACTTTGCACACGTATAGTACCTGGCATTCTAGATTACTTTGGAGTAACTAATATACGTCAGTGCTGCCAACATGATTCTAAGCCTGCTGATAGGTCGAATTTCAAAATGCATGTAACTTCTATACTAACTAATGGATTTCATTCAAAATTGGCACAACAATAGATCATATTATTTCGGAATATTTCTGACCAATACATGCATGGCATTGTTGCCAACATGATTTTACGCGCGCTTTTAGATCCAATGTTTAACTGCATGTAACGTCCATGCTATTCATTGGACTCCAACCAATTTTTTTATTCTCTACCTTAAAAGATGGAACTAAGAATATATTCAGTCACCAGGGCTGCCAACTGTAGTGCTCTATTAGGCTACATTATGCCAGGTATACAGTATTTCGAACTAATTAGAAATTTCGTTATTACCAACTTAATTTCGTCATTATTCTAGATAGATCCATATCGATTAATCATTGGCATGAATCTTAAATTTTAAGAAAAGTAGGCTCTTTAGTTCGTCACGGAACTTCTTGTTATTATTATACTACGGCCTACAACGACGAGACAAAGCTTATTTTCAGCCCCTTGGTGTCAGAAACAAAACTCGGTGCCCCTAAATAGCCGTAAAGGGTCCCCGAAAACTACATTTTAAGGCTCTAAAACCAACAGTTTCTGAGATATTCCCAGTAAACTAATTTCATTTAATAAACTAATGAGTGAATGCAAGCCAGTAATCATGTCAACAGTATCTCAAAAGGTGACATCCAACTTTCCATCTATTTCTGCAAGAAGTAAAGCCACTCCATTTATTAAATTTCTGTGAATGTTTGCAAATGGCTATAAGGTTATTACGGAATCAACTAAAACTGTAAAATTCATCAATGCGCTTAAGGGGGTCAAGGGTTACCCTAGATTTTTTTCACCGACTTAAATGTGCGATATGTCTCGTACAGAAGGTCTATTATATCTCCAAACAGAAACATTATTTTCAAAAATTCCTGAATTGAAATAGGTTTTTTTTTTTTTTTGCTTTTTCTTTTTCTTTTAGGAATTTGGGCCACTGGAGGCTAAAAAAAAACTGAATTTCCATGCACCACAAACCTTTATAATTTATTTTAGGGATCTTCCTCTGGATGGGGATTTGACACAACAGTGAAGGTCAGTTTTATTTGACGTGTATTGCGTTTCGTCTACGAGGTTTTCAATTTTATTTTCACGTCAGGAAGTACACGTTAGGTAAATTTAGTTTCAGAGCATATTTTAACTAATCATTTTTCTTTGTCGACAAACAGGTTTCAAGCCTCTAACCATTGCAACAGTAGCTCAATTGATTACGTCAGGTTATTAATACCGAAGACCGTTCGAAGAATGTGTACTTCTGCTATTAAGTATATATATACAGTGAATAATATTTTCGATTGCAAATACACACTATATATGCTTAACATAAAAACGCGTGAGTAGTTATAATTCAAACAATACAAAACGAATCAAGTAAAAGATTGAACCTGCTTGGATTTGATCCACGAACCTCTAGACTATGATTCCAGGACGCTACCACTACGCTACATACGCACAGTACTAACACTAGGTTAACAACTGGTTTAGTATAACTGCATACCATATTTTGTCTTGGAATGAACGATTTCATTACCGGTTTCTGCCGTTTTTATAAACCATTGGATACTAAATATGTATTATTTTCTTCAGTACATTCCTAAAAGGATATAAACTTACGAAGCTACTGAAATATGCGAGCAAACAATAGCCTCCATTTGGACCCAACGGGACGACACGGCCCAGCACGATATGGCACGGTCAGCCTGAACTGTTAGTCACAGCTACGATTACACATTCTATTATGAAATGCTATTATCCTACTGGTCTCCTCCTTGAGGACAGTTTAAACCACCCTATGTACGATGAGCGGATTTAGTGAGACCAGGCCTTGTTGAAGCGTACGTTACGGTTAGACTTGCATGATTCATACATGCGCCATCTTGAAACTATTCTGTTGATGACCTTGTAGTTTGGGCAAGAGACGCATCCCGGATTAAGGAATATTAGCGGACCCATGCGAGAAATCTCGCATGTTCATAAAGCACACTTTCCTCAATAGGTTTATAATGAGACACTTAAAGAGAAAGGTTATGTTTTCATTTCAACCAAATGATTATAGAAAACTATTTACATTTCAGGATAAAGGAAAAACCTCAGAATGTGAATATGACATGAAACAGGCGTCACAGCGGCCCGTGGACAGCAATTATGGAGCGTATTTTCCTACATCAACGGTGTTTGCAAATCGCACACTTCGTACAACTTTTTAAAGTAATTTTTTAAAGAAATTATTGATATTTATGAAATTATAGTGCAATAAGTCACTGCTAATGTCTATTCTATTTCATTTGAATGCTAATTTTTCACGATCAGTTTCTTGTGAGCGCCGCAGGAGGGATGCATACTACTGAAATAATATATATGGTGATGATTGTTGCAAGATATGGTAGAGATCGGATGATTACGTTAGTCGTAATTTGATTTAAGCTCAGAACATTTGGGTGGGCGCCATTTTTTTAATGATGGCGGCAATATAGAACATAACACTGAGTTGTCCCTTGCTAGTGCTATCTCTGTACCAAATGTGGTTCAATTGGTTTCGTTGTGTTTAAATTGATTGGGGGGAGCGATTTGCACACGTACACGGTCGCCATCTTCAAACTATTCGGCTGATGACCTTGTACTTTGGTCAAAAGACGCTTCCCACATAAAGGTATATTGTTGTAAAATTTCGTAGAGATCAAATGATTAAGTTGGTCGTAATTTTATTTAAGCTTTGAACATTTGGGTGGCTGCCATTACGTTTCCGTCAAGATGGCGGCGATATAAAACAAGACACTGAGGGGTCCTTTGCTAGTGCTACCTCTGTACCAAATTGCATTCAATTTGGATTCGTCGTGTTTGAATTGATGGGAAGGGGGGCGAGGGAGGGGGGGGGGGTCAGATATATCTACACTCTCTCTCTCTCTCTCTCTCTCTCTCTCTCTCTCTCTCACACACACACACACACACACACACTGACTGACAACTTACTTTTGGTCCGGGTAGATCTCATAAGTCTACTTTCATTTTTTACAAAATTCGAAAGTAAGCTAAGAATTATGTTTTATGATTTTTGAAATACATGCAGTGGTTCTTGAGTAATTGGTCCACCTCATTGCGTAGTGGCAGCATTCTTGGCTGGCAACGCGGAGGTTCGGCTTCGATCTCGGCTCTGTCAAGAAATGTGATTGTCTGAGGGCTAGAACGGGGTCCACTCAGCCTCATGAGGTAAAGCTGAGAAGAGATGGGTTCGATTCAAACCTCGGCTTTCTTATACATGGATTCTTCTGGTGCTTCCCTCTTCTACTCTAGGCAAATACCGAGGCAAGTGACACGCTCAAATACACACACTAGTACAGCCATCACTACACTCACACCCAAGTACATGGGCTACATTACCTCGATGTCACAAACCCCGTAATGAATCAACAACAACTATGTCTTGAACAGGTTCATTAACGGGAACTAAACAGGAAGAGTTCACATTCCGTTCAGAAGCAAGACAAGAGGGGTAGATCACTGCTTGTAGTTCCATCTGAGAGGCTTGGATATCGAGGTCATTTAACGCCGTGTACTTGCGTGTTTGAGGAATTTGTCTGATAACCTGTGTTATTGTGAAGTCTGTAGTAGTAGTAGTAGTAGTAGTAGTAGTAGTAGTAGTAGTAGTAGTAGTAGTAGTGTGTGTATTTGCAATACAGGTGAGGATCGGAAAGGAGGCGGTCATGGCCTTGAGCTACGAACCATCCCAGCATTCACCTGAAGTAGAAGTGGGAAACCACAGAAAACCACTTCAAGGATGGCTGAGGTGAAAAACGAATCCACATCTTTTCAGCTTTGTAACACGACGCTGACTGTACCCCGTTGCTGTAGATCATTTCTACTGCAGGTTTTGTAGTTTTGTGATGATCGTCGACAACTCCCACTGTTCCTGGAAGTAATTTATAGTACTTCTTGCAACAACAAAACAACACATTTCTTGTAAGAATGGCAAAATCTCCAACTGAATCGTCTCTAAATTTATCCTTCTTCATAATGGTGGGTCCAAGACACCATCTCAATGGATTGTTTCAGAGGTTAGGATCTGTTTTACCCTGAGGCGAGAGGCATGGTGATAAACTGGAGATAAGACTTGTCCCGCGTAAAATATTTCATAGGAGCAGGGAAGTGAAACGTTAAATATTTATAACAGCGTTACTCTCCGAAGACTTGGCTGCATTTAAATTGCTAATGAAATCTTAAACTTAGTGTAGCGTATCGGCTCACAGTGAATTAGGAGCGTGATATTTGGGTCACATCGAAGTCTATATTATTGCCAGGAAGTCCTTTCCATGAGCAGCAATACCCCAGATATTCTTGATATTCATTATTATAATTAATGTTATTGAAGCTTACAGACGCAATCCGTAAAACACGGGCACAATTTTATGGCCTTCTCAGACGAATGGACGGCAACATGATAATTCTCAATAATATTACGCTAATCAATACAAATTAAGAAACAGTTGATCAATTGTTGAATATCCATTGAAATGTCCAATTGTTGTTAATGTATCGACTTGATAGATAATTGCTAATAATACTACGTCAATCAATACAAATTAAGAAACATTTATTCAATTGTTGAATAACATTCAATTGTTCAATAGTTGTAAATGTATCGACTAGATAGATAATCTCTACTTAGTATAAAACTAAGTCCCCAATTCTTGGATGTTACGGGTAAACTCGATAACCACTGGATGGATTTTGATCGGGTTTTCACCATTCTGTAAAGGATATATCGGGGATGATTTCTGTTGAAAATATTTTTTTTATAATCAAAGGAAGCCGAGCAGTAACGATTTCAGTGGAAAAGTCGAAAAAAAAACTGGCGTCCGAGCGATTTGTAAGCTTACGCTCGACAAACCGTTAAAAATATCTAAATACTATGAGTGTAAGAATTGTTCAGCATAAAAAGTTCTACAAAAAAGTCCGTGAGAGCATATGTCTATCTTCAATACATCGCCCACTCTAAGTGTATTTACGTTTTAATTTCTCCCAACAATGTCCATTCAACTACTGAGGCGACAGTTTACGAGCTAGCTAAGTGCGAGTCTATCATCCCTGTTACAGTCTAGCTAGCGGGTGAACCTATTGCCCCAGATACAGCCTGCAGCAAACCGTTGAGTCGTTTTGAGTTAAGACTTCAGAGAAGGGTGGTTGTGTTTGGAGTTTCCCTGGAAGTGCAACTCGGGTTTTCATTATTTCGCCTGTGAAACACAGTCAATTTAAGATTGGACGGAAGGGGGATTTGAGTTTCATTCACCTCGCATTCCCTGGAAGTGCAACTCTCATTTCGTCTGTGAACTTTTCGTTCCGCAAAATTCACAGTCAATTTAAGATTGGACGGAAGGGGGATTATATTATATTAAATTATACTGATTGGCGTAAAATCTCTACTTAGTATGAAACAAAGTCCCCGATTCTTGGATGTCACGGGTAATCTCGAGAGCCACTGTATGGATTTTTATGTGGTTTTCACCATTTTGTAAAGGACACCTCGAGGATGGTTTCTGTAGAAAACAATTTATGTATGATCAAAGGAAGCCAAGCAGTAACGATTTCAGAGAAAAAGTCGAAAAAATTCCTGGCGTCCGTGCGCTTTTTAAGCTTACGCTGGGCAAACCGTTAAAAATATCAATATACAATGAGTGTAAGAATTGTTCAGCATGAAAAGTTCTACAAAAAAGTCCCAGAGAGCATATCTCTATCTTCAATACATCGCCCACTATAAGTGTTTTTAGATTGGACGTAAGGGGGATTTGTGTTTCATGCACCTCGCCATTCTTAAATTACGTCTGGAAGCAGGCTGTGGATTTTCAAGGCTTCATTGCCAAGCCGAAACATGTACAACAGTTGAATAGTTGTTTCTTAGTTTGCAGTGATTGGCGGAGAATTATTAAGAATTATCTATTAATCAATATGCTAAATATCATACATTCCCCTAGCATGGTAAACGTTATTGCTTTTTACGTCAACAGGTTGACAAAGAAGATCTATCACCTTTTTGACTCCAAACACAAAACCACGATCCCCTGATTTAGAAACACCATAGAAGATCTACAAATGCTCCAAATCAATCCCGACGATGCATTGGACAGGGATCTCTTCTACCAAAAGATAGCGACAAACGAGCTCAACCGAGTCTTGCCTCCAAAAAGAAGATAAGGTGCCCCTTGGACAGAGAAACGCAAGCAGGCACATTCACAAACGATGAGGGAATTCTGGAAGAAAATAAAGCCAAATGTGACAAGACAGGAATTAAGAAATCTGCTACGGACGGAATAATAAGCATTTTGGATCATCATGAACATAAACGATCTTCAATCTCACGGATGCATATTCAAAAGGACTCAGTTCGGTGTTACCGGATTTACATAAGTTATGCTCTCTAGTGAAGTGTGGCCGCAGTTGCAGCATCCTGTGGTAAGCAGCCACACACGCTACAAATGTCGTTAAAGTTGTCTGTCCCCAAGGCGTTTCAAAGTAAAGAAAAGAAACCCTAGCAAAGTAATTTACTACATTACGGATTCCTACATATTTCATTCCTCGCATGTAGGATACATGTCGTTGAAATTTAATTGTGTTTTTGATATCTGATGTGCAATAAGGCGAGTCTTACTGTGCATACATTTCCATACGTTAGCGATAAAAGCTGATTTCGTTTATAATCATACATTATTGGCATACTTTACTATATTAGCAGGACATGTGAAATATAATTGCAATGAAAAGGAACCTTAATTATATTCTGCTGTATTATAACATTTGTTGTATATGTTATGTAGCTAACATTAAAACTAAACCCTTGATAGCCTCTAGAGCACGCAACACGAGAGAGCCTTAATAGCTGCGGGTGTACTTACTCTCATTGACGCTAATCCTTGGCAGCGCTCTGAAATTTTAAAATGTTTGATACCAGTAGGGAAAATAACTTGAATCTGAAGCAACTACGAGCTTTATTGTTATTGTTTTTATCTTCACTTATTCCATAACTAAACCGGGTGATTCAGCAGCCCCTAATAATATCGTTTTATGCAGCCCAACTAACACGTGTTGTCAGGATGGTCGATTGCCCCCCCCCCTTTGATACAAATGCACTGCAAGCATATCTCACAAATGATACTGTACACTACTATCACATCGAGGGAAAAATAAGAGAGTTCAGTATAGATTATAGGATAAGCTTGCAGTGCAATAGTTCCATACGGGTTTCTCAATCTCAATCTCATTCTTGGTCCTAGTTCGATTTCGAACATCGTGACCCTTCACTCAATTCTGTTAATAATACCCCGCCATTCACCGCGGACTACTGCCGTATGCATTAATTTCTCAAGTGGTACATTAGTCAGACTCTTTATCTGGTCAAGGTACCGGTTCGGGACACTTTCCTTTAACCGCTTTCCGTCAACTTTACCATGAATGATACACTTCTCAATGCCGCCTCGCCGGATGACATGTCCGAAAAACTTCAACATTTGCCTTTGGGTGTTTAGGAGTAAGCGTGTTTAGGAGCAATCCTTAGCTCCTTCCAAATAGATACATTTGTTCTTCTTGCTACCCACGATATTCGTAGCATTCTTCGATAACATGGCATATCGAAGGCTTCGATTCTCAAACGGCATGGAGCATTTATGGTCCAGGACTCAGAGCCTTACGTGACGATAGGAAATACCAAAGCTTGAACGAGTCGCTTCTTTGTTTCCTTTCGATATTTGTTAGAATAGACAGTGCTTTCTTAGCCATACCTCTTCTTCTTTTTAATTTCTCCTTCACAGGTTCCCTTAGTGGAAATGCGAACTCGTAGATAAACTATTTCTTCCTTGAGATCAATATCTCGTATTAGCTGGAAGGGACGAGTTAATGCACGCTGTCTGTCCACTACCATCAAGTAACACTCGGATCGGTATAGTGTAAGGCCTGCTTCTTCACTGAATCTCTCAGTGCGTTGTAAAAATTCTGCCAGTTCTTCCTCCGAACTAGACAACAGCATAGGAGCATCTGCGTAGCGGAGGTTGGAGATTGTCTTGCCGCCTATTTGAACCCCACCTTTCCAATCCTCGGTGGCTATTCTGATTATCCATTCCCCATACATGTTGACAAAACACATCCCTGTCTGACGCCTTTTCCGACCTTAAAGGACTCTGATAATTTCCCATCGATTCAAACGTATGCCTTGTTGTTGGTATATAATGATTTCATCAATTGTATAAGATGACTTGGTACTGCCATTTCCTCAAGCACTTGACAAAGAAAGTTCCAGTTAACATTATCGAAAGCTTTAGTGTAATCAAGGAAACAGAATATTGCAGGCACATAGAATTTCTCTATCATTTGCCGCACGTTTATTATCTGTTCTCC
Organism: Meconema thalassinum; assembly: GCA_946902985.2. Taxonomy (NCBI): domain Eukaryota; kingdom Metazoa; phylum Arthropoda; class Insecta; order Orthoptera; family Tettigoniidae; genus Meconema; species Meconema thalassinum. Next base: position 1,208,384,838 of record OX336388.2, read on the forward strand.
TGTTCATTTTCCTGGAACGAAGCCATACGGGATGCAGGCAGAGAAATATCAACCTTCCTGACAACAACGCGAGATGGGCTGTATAAATCAATATTATTAGGGGCAGCTGATTCACTCGGTATAAGGTTGGTTGGTTCCTTAGTTTAGGGGCGGCGACAACGCGGTCATGTAGTCCCGTGTACTTTGGGTGTGTGTAGAATCTGTCTGATAACCGGTGTTAATTGTGATGACTGTATTAGTGTGTTATCTGTTTTTAATTCAAGTAAGGACTGGAGACGATAATTTCAAGTAGTTCCTACTTCCGCTACCAAATGCTACCGTCCACGACACCTAGCTGTGAACTTGGCTACTACTAGATGCCATCGCAACCAGCGCCTGATGACGAACGTTGGAACAAAGAGCATTAATCAAACCTAACCTACAAATTTTCCTCACACAAGTTTAGTTAGTGGAAGGTTCTTTTACATGCCATAAATCTATGACATGGACCCGCTGGCTTTACTTCCCCTCCGAAGGAAGGCATACTGAGGGATTTATAATGCTCTTTAAATATCCGACGACTTCGGCCGGGTTTGAACCCGTGACCTTGAGCATAGAAGCTCAGCATGCTACCAAATACGCCACCGAAGCCGCCTATATCAGGATCAATTTTCGTGTGGAACGAAAAGCGTCGTAACACTCCTCCCCCCCACCCCCCCCCCCTCCCTGCCCCACCCCAGCCCCCACGCCACCCCTCCCCCTCGCATACGCTCGTTTTATAAACATACTCGTGTCTTAATTATTGCCATTATAGGCTCGTTGCATTATGTACTATTATATTCAATTCAGCAATTCATTTACATTCTTGTTTTGCATATTATATTATCCATCGCACTTGTCATTTCCATTCACAACGCAATACTGTAACTTATTGTATTTTATAATTATATCTTTAGGGATTCCGTTTTAATTGCATATTTTATGAATGAATGGTTACCCCGAATAAAGATCTAACCCACAAATAGAAAATTATTGCGAAACGAAATAAAACGTTTATTAGCCTATTTTCAATTTTGAAAAAAAATAGGCTTATGAGATCACTTTTTGTCCGTGTGTGTGTGCGTGCGAGTGTGTGTGTGTGTGTGTGTGTGTGAGGAGTGTGTGTGTCCCCCTAATAACTTTTAAACGGCTAGAGCGATTTCAATGAAACTCGGTAAGTTCATAGCAATATTCCGGGAGACCCCGACCGTGCCCTTCAAATTTTATTACGTCTCACCAATCCAACATGGCGGCTGTGCGAAATATTTCACCAGCATCCAATATCTCCGAAACTATTCCCGATATCACCCTGGGATTTATTACGGTGATAAAGGGAACTACTAGAAGTCCACCTATGTGACTTTTGAAAAACTGGTAACTACAAAACCAACATGGCGGCCACGCGAATTCGCGAATTTTAATAGACATTTCTCGCGATTTAACCAACCAAACTCAATAAAACTTGGTACAGTATATGTTTATACACATTGTAATGCACCGACAACTAACATGGTTCAATTGTTTACATAACCACAAGATGGCGGCTGTGCGAATTATTTCACCGGCATTCTATATCTCTGAAACTATTAGCGGTATCATCCTGAAATTTTATATGTAGATAAAGGGCACTACTGGAAGTTCATCTATAAGACTTGCATAAACCGGTTAGCTACAAAACGAACATGGCGGCCAAGCGAATTTGAATATTTTAAATTGACCTTTCTCGCGATTTAATGTTCCAAACGCAATGAAATCGGGTACAGGAAATGTTTATACACATTGTAATGCACAGGTATCTAATTTAGTACAATTGTTTACATAACCTCAAGATGGCGGCTGTGCGAATTTTAAAATTAAGTTTTTATTTCTTGTGTCGTAATCATGCGATCGAAGTGAAAGTTTGAATAATGAAACTATGCAATAATTTTCCTTTAATGGTACATGACTCTATTGGCTTATACATTTAACAATCCAACATGGCAACCATCCGAAATATTTAGACGGCTCTAAATATCTACGAATCTATTATAGCAATCAAACTGAATTTCTTTATGTTCATAGGGGCTTTGAACTTAAGTTCACCTATAGGATTTAAAATAACCTGGTGATCACAAATCCAACATGGCGGCGACGCGAATTATAAATATTCACATGGGCGTTTCTCGCAATTTAACCATCCGAGTGCAGTGAAACTTGGTACAGTAAATCCTTATACAGATGTTAATCTACTGGCATCTAATTTATTTCAATTGTTTCCATAACCACAAGATGGCAGCTGTGCGAAATTTTAAAATCTCCTTGTTACTTCTTGTGTCGTAATCATGCGATGGAAGTTTGAGTACTATACGTACACAATAATCTTCATGTAACAGTACATAACTCTAGGACCTACATATATAAAATCCAACATGGCGACCATCCGAAATATTTAGTCGATTCTCAATATCTATGAATCTATTACAGCAATCAAACTGAAATTTTGTATGTTGATAGTGGCAGTTAACATAAGTAGGATATATGAAAATAGGCTATATAGTTCTTCACGGAACTACTTGTTTTTATTTTGAGTTCAATCTTGTCAGTAAATCATTCACTTTTCAATTGTCTATGTAATATAAAAATACATGTAGTCTTTGTCACACGTTAGGAAAAATAAGACAGTTTTCATAGATACAAACATAAGAATGCAAAATTTAGTGGAAAAGAGATCTATCTGTAAACAGAGGATAAGTGATCTAAGCTATAATCTTATACCTAAAGTGAAAGTCTGTATGTATGTGGGTGGGTGGGCGGATGGGTGGGTGGGTTGGTTCCGTATACAAATCTACACCGTTCCACCAATCTCAACCAAATTTTGCATACACATAGTTTAGGACTCAGAAGGAACCGCTGGCTACATGAATTTTCGATAGTCTTTCTCATTCTTCTTATTTCGGCCCTTTTGCGCTCAAGCACAGGCTAATCAAATCATAAAATATACTCATGAAGGAATGGCAAGGCAGATAGTTTCCATGGCAACATAGCTCAAGTCGAGACACGGCCGACTGGATGCCATTTGCGCTCTGCACTACCGGTATAGAAAATGAGGAGCTTTACTTGAAATCCCGTTAGTTACTCAACTGCTCACACAGCACTGTCAACCGAGTATAGCATAACAAAGACTTGACATTATCTACTAGATATTTGTCAAATACCACTCACTCACTCACTCTCTCAGTCATCCATTCATCACGAAATCTCAGAAACCACACAACGGATTGAAATGAAATTTGGTATGCAGCGTCCTCAAGGACCGTAAACGCCCACAAAGAGAGGATTTTTGGATATTCAGGTTGCAAAGAGGTGTTAAGGGGGTAGACATGCATTTCATTGAATAGCAATATCTCCCGATTGGTTTCATTGGGGGATGTGATACTCGGCATATAAACTCATCATTAAAAGTAAGGAGACTCGTGTCTGAGGGTTTTTCGATGTGGTGTATATTATGAGGTGAAAGGGGTGAAAAGTGGGGGTTGAAAGATTCCTAACGGAGCCTGTATCTCTTAAACGACATAGCCGAGGAGTTTGAAACTCAGCGGGAAAAACAGCTTAAAATATAAATAAATAGATGTTCGACCGTTTTTTTTTTCATAAATCCAATTTAAGGGGCCTTGGAGAGGGGTGAAATTCTGTGGGAAAACAGGAAAGAAAGTGTCCTAACTCACTCACTCATCAAACTCAAGGGGGAAGAACAGCTCAAAAATAAGTAAATAGGTGTTCGACCAATTTAAGAATTTAAGGGGTTCATGAGAGGGGTGAAATTCTGAAAAATAAATGAAAGAAAATGTCCTGACTTATCACTCACTCATCATCGCCCAGCCAAAATTATTAAAGTTAGAAACATGACATTTTGGGGCTATGTTCGTTGTATGTCGAAAACGTCCACTAAGGAAGGAATTTTGGATATTCAGGTTCTAAAGGGGTGTTAAGGGGGTGGACTTGCATTTAACTGAATAACAATATCTCCCGATTGTTTTCCTTTGGGATGGGATACTCGGCATATAAACAAATCATTAAGAATAAGAAGACACATGTCTGAGGGTTTTTCGATTTGGTGTATATTATGAGGTGTATGTGTGAAAAGTGAGTGTTGAAGGATTCTTAACGGACCAAGTATCTCTTAAAAGACAGAGGCAAAAAGTATGAATCTTATTGAGAAAAATCAGCTTGGAAAAGTAGTAAATAGGTGTTCGATCGTTTTTTCATAAATCTAATTTAAGGGGCTCATGGGGGGGGGGGGGAATTCTGGGGAAAGAAGTCCATTAAGGAAGGATTTTTGGATATTCACTCATCATTCCCCATCAAACCTATTGCAGTTAGAAACTTGAAATTTTGGGGATATGTTCGTTGTATGTCGTATGTTGTATGTCGAAAAAGTCCACTAAGGATGGATTTTTGGATATTCATGTTCTGAAGGGGTGTTAAGGGGGTTAAACTTGCATTTCATTGAATAACAATATCTCACGAGTTGTTTCATTTGGGGATATGATATTCGGTATATAAACTAATCATTCAAAATAAGCAGACATATGTCTAAGGGTTTATCGATATGGTGTATATTATGAGGTGAAAGGGGAGAAAATTGGGGGTTGAGTGATTCTTAACGGAGCATGTACTGTATCTCATATTCAACATAGGCGATCAGTTTGAAATTCAGCGGAAAAAGCAGCTTAAAAAATAAGTAAATAGGTGTTCGACCATTTCTTCTTATATCCAAATTAAGGGGCCCATGGGGAGGGGTGAAATTCGGGGGGAAAAAAAAACAGGAAAGAAAGTGTCCTAACTGATTGACTCACTTACTCACTCATCAAACTCAGGGGGGGGGGGGGAAACAGCTTTAAATAAGTAAATAGGTGTTCGACCGTTTTTTTTCATAAATCCAATTTAAGGGGTTCATGGGGAGGGGTGAAATTCTCAAAAATAAATGAAAGAATATGTTCTGGCTGACTCACTCATCATCGCCCAGCCAAAACTATTGAAGTTAGAAACATGAAATTTTGGGGATATGTTCGTTGTATGTCGAAAACGTCCACTAAGGAAAGACTTTTGGATATTCAGGTTCTAAAGGGGTGTTAACGGGGTTAAACCTGCATTTCATTGAATAACAATATGACACGACTATGACGCGAGCGAAGCGAGGCTAAAAATGAGATCGTGTGTGTCTGTGTATTACTCAATCACGCAAGAACCACTGGTCCGATTTACATGAATTTTACATGGAAGTAGCTGATTTACCTGGTTAACATATAGGCTACTTTTGATTTCAATACTTTGCACTATTTAAAGATGACGACCATTTTAGTGACGTCACTACACCCTTTGATTTCAAACTTTCATATTTCCATTTCAAATAAAAAGTGAACGCTAAGAAATAGCAAACTTTTGATGGCATATACGAGGTTTAAAATTACATTTTCTATCCGAAAAGTATCTCCAACGATTAGCGAGTAAAACCTAAATTTGTGCTATACAACACGGTCAACGCCGAACGGTGTAGTTGGACAAAATGTTCCATCCTTAATCTCCCTCTGCACAGCACCTCGCCTATCCCCTGTTTTAACTGTCACTTTCACATTTTAATTTATTTATGACGCGTAGCGAAGCACGGGTACTTCAGCTAGTTACAATATAAATGCTACAATGAAGGGAAAACTACAATATAAATGCAACAATGAAGTGAAAACTGAAATAAAAATGCAACAATGAATGAAAAATACATATTGCACATTGCTTTAAATATAAACAAGTTGTTATGTCACTCTGGGTGATACTGAGCTCCGCTAATGAGTTCTCTCCACGGGGGTCAATTAGGAAAATCCTAACAGGGGAAGTTGCCTGAGGCGTGTTGTACTGCCCCCCACTCCAAACTGGACGTGAAGGTAGTAATATTAACGGAATGTGTCAACCTGCGATGATCTTCACTATCTACTCTTGTTATCTCCAACACGTAGTTCATACCACTCATTAGAAATTTTAGGCGTACTATACAAATCAATATGCACATTTTAATTTGTATGTTGTAGCTTTGTAAAAATGTTATCATATGAAAGTTATACCCAGCAGTATGAGCATTACAACGATATTCTGCTACAAGGTACAAAACTGCAGACAAAAGCTTTACTTCCACTGACAGTTCGTTAAAACTTTGACGGTATGAAAATAATTCATCTTCTTAGTATTTTCATTCAATCAAGACGAAGTACTGGTATAAGAACAAAATTGAATGTAGAAATTTTATGACGCATCGTTTAAGTCTTAAGAGAATAAAATAACCTTTACCACAAGGTGATTTCTTAAAGTTTGCAAATGTGTAAATTGGGGGATCAAAGTGAAACGATCATGGTGGGGGGATTGTGTTTAAATGTACCTCCTGTATTAGTCCAATAACTAACCAAAATACTCATTCTACTAATATTTCATAAAACAACAGCTATTTTTTTTTTGGTGGGGTGTGAAATTTGTCACCGCACTGGTAGCCCCACTAAACTACATTTAACTTAGTGGCAATGTACCTAAACGAAACCTTGTTATTGTCAAATTGCATTACATTTCATTTGCATATTCCTTGTTGGTGCACACTGTTTCTTGAAGATACTTAGTTGAGTTTATTCTCGACTTATCCATATATTTTGGCCCATCAATGTCCAAGTATTTCATTCAACCTATAAATATACTTGGCAAATTGAATTATGATATGAAATAAATCACCCGTTTGGACAGCTAGTTCTACAGAGCTAACCTAGAAGTAGGATCCTCTGGTTTTATTCGAGGTTAGTTAGTTAGTTAGTTAGAAGGTTCTATCATTTATAACACATATTTACGGTGTTCGACCATCTGGAAACAACATATCGTAACCACAAATATATTTCAGCAGGACCCTTTATAAGGTTAGATGACTTCAAAACTCTTACGCATTGTTCCATATCATTATGCCTGGCTGGAAACAACATCCCATAGCATCCATCAGCGACATCCGTTTCAATATATAATAATAATAATAATAATAATAATAATAATAATATAATTTGGCCTCGGGTGCCGGGTGCAAGCTTTGTTATTTGACACCCAGAGGATAGCTTGCATGTCGAATTTTGTTCCTTGAAGCAGTATGAAAGTCAAGGAGGTTAGATATCTAAGCTCCTTGACACTATAGCGCTTTCTAGTAGAGAAATGAGGAACTTTGTGTTGGCGGAAAATCACGAGATTAATTTTGTCATTATAAACACGGCCTACTGAATTCAAATGGGTTCTTTGACATGCCAACATCGTATGACATGTCGTAATTTTTGCCGCTTTCCAAAAATCACTTACCCCGGCCAGGAGCGAACCTGCAAGCTTGGGGGTTAGTAATCCGACACTATAACCACTCACCCACCGTGGCAAGCAATATATTATTATTGAGCCGAATTGAAGAAATCTAGTCTAATATAGGCCTAATATAGAACGTTTGGGTTCAACTAGAACGAATTTCAAGGTTAGAGGACTTTATGAGTCAAAAATTGTTAAGCATTTCACCAATTCTTTAAACGTGGAAACAACATCTTTTTGCAATCAACAGGAGATCCGATTCATTATATTGAACCATAATGAAGAAGTATAATGTAGACAATCTATTAAGGTAGATTTATATTAACTTTAGTCTTGTTTCGTTTATGTATTTTTCTTGTTTTTGTGACCTTTCATTTTATTTAAATTTTAATATGTACTTTGTAAAGATATCCATTTTCACTTTGGCATTAGTTAACATAGTTTTTAAGATTGTTTTATTATTTCATTCTACGCTGACGATTATCATTGTATACCGAAACACGTACGTATTAATTTAAATATTAAACGTCTTTTAAGTGTTTGGCAAGGCGGCTATTATAATTTGAGATTAATATAATGAAAACCAAAATGTTAATGTATAGTCTATATCATTTTAAAGCTTATAAAACAGGTTACAACGTTAATACTGAGAGCTCTCCGTTATTTTTTGACGGAGGTACATGTTTTATTCCCGGCTCTGCCAAGAAATTTAATTCTGGTCTATGGGTTGGAACGGGGTACACTCAGCCTCGTGAGGAAACACTGAGAAGAGATGGGTTCAATTCCCACCTCAGCCATCCAGGAAGTGGTTTTCTGTGGTTTCCCCACTTCTACTCCAGGCAAATGCTGGAAGGTTCCTAACTTAAGGTCACGGCCTCCTCCTTCCCAATCCTCCAGTCTAGTCTGCAAGCCTCTGTTTGTGAACAAGTCACCCCCATGATCCCCTGTTAGCAGTTAGCACTGCGGCCTCCTCTGCTTCTACACCTCTACTGTACATTGAAATCGTTCAACACTGAACCTAACCATCGCCTCCTAGGTCTACCTCTACTACTCTTACGCTCTAAAGCCGAACTCATTAACCTCTTAGGTAATCTCTCCTCCCCCTTTCTCTTCACATGACCCCACCATCTGAGTCGGCTCATACGAACATCTGGCGTTTTTATTTCTAACTTATCCTGTTTCTCTTCATTTACATACAACAATACTTAAATGTTCCGTCTATAAAAATAGTTTCTCTTTTACACAAGTATTTCAAATTTGATGCAGTAGAAAACATAATAATGTTATTCTCTCTGTCTTTTACCAGAAGCATATTTCCTTTAGTCGGCCCCGTGGTGTTGGGATAGCGCGTCTGCCTCTCACCCAGAGGCCCCGGGTTCGATTCCCGGCTCCGTCAGGGATTTTAGAATCTGACGTTAGGGCTGGAACGGGGTTCACACAGCCAATATTAACTGCCGAGGGGATCCGATGCGCTGATCACGCGTCACCCTAATATCTGCAGGCCAAATGGCAGGCCAGCGATCTCTTGGTAAGCCTAGGCCCTTCACGCACGGACTGTAGTGCCAGGGGTTATTATTATATTTTCTTCTAAGTTGATCGAATGTCCATAATGGCTAGAGTATCATGACCTTCTTGCTTATTTTGAGGCAGAGGTGGTAAGTTTCTCAGTCGCAATATTATTTTAAATCCTCTCTATGCTATTTGATAGTAAATAATCAGACAAGTACTTAGGGGCAGCAAGTATGTCCTTTCTCATCAACTTCGATGGTTGTTCACATATATTGTCACGTACATTTCTTTTTACACTGTTCGAAATAAAATCTTGATTAATCGTCGTACATGGTTCGTGATTGTGAGACCCACATAACAGAAAGTTACCACCATTTGTAAATAAATGGGCAGAACATTCCTTGACACCTCCACTGTTGGCCCCATTTTGACAACTGATACTTATGAAATGTATAGTTTCCTATAATTCTCAATTCTCCAACTCTTTGACTGTACATGGAAAACATGTTCGCTGCACTGATTATATCTACAGAAACCCCAGGGGGTCCAGGTGTATGTAGCTGTCAGTCAACTCATGACTTACAAACATTTCAGGAGAGGTTGCCTACCCCCACTCTCTTCCCAAACCCATTAGCGTGAGCTGACAGGACTGTTTGGGTTTAACCTAATCAGCGGAGTTCGACCATCCCGGTCACTCTCACTCCGTTTCTTTCACATTCTGATAGAACTCGCGGTATTGGACTGAGACGAACTTGCACATACAATCCTTCTTCTTTGCTTTCTTTTTAGCAATACCTTCATTATACAGTTGACATAGATCTGAAGGAAGTGGTTGTAATTGGTAGCTTCTTCTGTAGGTTAGAAGTATCACGTAAGTGAACCTAAAAATAATATTTTTAAATTACTTTGATATATCAAATCATCCTTCTTGTGAACTGAATACAACTTTAATTAAATATGCTTTTCTGAAGTACGTCACTTAACATTGCTAATGATTATGAACTATGTAAACAACTTACAGTACACTTTAAGGTTAGATCACTGTTCCACTCACCTGTTGTGATAAGCATTTTCCTTGTAGGAATAGTCCTTTCCTGCTCTTGTAGGGCTCTCCAACATGCCTCAATGCTTTATTTCTATTATCCTTCCATTCAGATGTATTAATTCTGCGTTTTCTGCCCTTGTATAGTATTTTTCAGTACTGCTGCTAAGAACTTTGTGCTCATCCGCCATTTTCTTAAAGATAGATCAGTATTCGCCGGGATGCCAACATTGAAAAATAAATAACTCTGCTTTCAAAGACATTTATGTTGTTTTCCGTTCACGAAACCGTCAGTGTATTCAGATAGAGTATGATTCCACTGAAAGCTCAACTTGTGATTTTTTGTGGGTGATAAAATTATTCGGGGTAACCATTCGAATAGTAATAGAGTTTGTCATAGGGTCTGTAGTGAAAATCCAGGCATTACAATTGTGTGTCCTTGTAGCATTGAATAACAAAGAGATGTTAGTCTATATCGGTCTTGTCATTGTAAAATGGTATAGACACACTGTGCCCAACTCTAGGAATGGGTATTCCAAGATTCAGACACCTAGATATCAAGGGAAAGGCTACAGCCGCTTTTGAAAGTTGAGATATTTGAATATCGCGCTCCATTACTTCTAGAATGGAATGGAAACTTTGTGCAGCCAAGAGAATGTTAAGTGACGTAGCGAGTAGTAGCAGAGGTCGAGACTATTTGTTGATTAAATAGTTAGCCATGGAGTAGAGACTTGAGACTTGGATCAGATTACTGGCTCGGCCAAATGAAAGAGAATGCACTTAGTCTCAAGTGAATCGGACCAGAGACACCGGAGATATGAGGATTTCCAGATTTCAGCGTGATCCAGCGTGGACCCGACCGTTTTGAATAAAAGCCGACCGGCCCAAGCATCATTAGCTCACTTCGAACCAAGCTCTTGCATGACAAGGTGCTGCTGCTACGTTGAGCCAAGGCACATGGTTGCCGGATCTACGCAGAAGATATCTTTAAATTGTGATAGTCACAAAAGTGCTACGATACATGTGGAACATAGTAAGTTTCCGGCAGAGGGAATCACTAAGGTGATTGTTATTTTTCTACGGACACTGGTGAAATACTTTATTTCTATATGGACACATAATAGACTTTGTCTAGAAAGTACTTTGTCACAGTCCAGTAATAATAATTCAATACTTGGATATTTTAATCCAATTAGTCAGTTTCATAAATTGTAACTTGATAACCACTCCGATCTTTCAGTATATTGAAGGCCAGTCTATCACGGTGTTGTTCATTAGCCGACAAAGGGAAACTATAAGTTGCTTCGCGCATGATAGATGGTGATAAACCATGCCCAGGGAACGATCTTCAGAACAGCCATTGATTGATTTAGACTGTCAGTGTTTTCTTGTACTGAAAAGATTACCGTGAGTTATGTTACAACTGACGTATTTGAGAATAGATTATTTGGATCTGACCCCATTTAAGCAAACTGCTATGGATTTAATTGAAGCCAATATTAAAATGGATCAGCAGTTACTTCAAACTTCAAGAAATATTTCCACTATGTCGTGTTAGACAGATTGTGGGTATATAATGGCGGCCGATACAAGGATTAGACGTGCGTGTCCAATAGGGCATGTATCTGGATAAATCTGGTACAGACCAGGTTCACTACGCTTCAAGACCAACGATAAATGTAAGCCACATTTGACTTTTATATTATGCCTAGCTAATTGGAACAAACTCATTTTCGGCAGATGACCAACACATTTGTTTTTCTTCGTATTTAAATCTTGCAATGATTTACGCAAGACATATTAGAGTTATTCTGAGTATTTTCAGCACTCAGAACAGTTTAGGATCGATGACCGAGCATAACGAGCATTTATTTGAATGTTTCATATTTTTTTGATAATCACGGTAATCAGCCGAGGTAACTGTAAAAGTTAATAATTATTTTTGTTGAGAAATGGATATTTTATCCATATTCGAAGAATCGAACATGTGGATTCTCACATAATGAAATAATAATTAAACACATTTACAATAATATAACTAATAATAATAATAATAATCCACTAATAATAATAATAATAATGATTTTCATAACTTTTCTAAATAATTCTTGGATCTTATATTTTCTAATAATCACATTCATTGATAGAGAGCTTATGAAGTAGTTTAATCATTTCTAGTTTGGAACAGGTGATTTTCCGAAGGAGAGTGGTTAGCGCAAGCCCGCATTCAACCAACATTACAGTTCTGGTTGAACAGTTAATATTTTCAATGAGCAAAGTATATTTTTCAGATAACACGGAGAGGCATGAAACGGGAAGCAAATGATATTTGTATCTATTAGGATATTTTTGTATTTATATAAAATCATGACGTAGATACACATTCGAAAGTGAAATAGAGAGTATCATAAGTGTGGTAACTTCACGATTTGAACTGAATGGTAAAATAAAATAAACTTGTAAGTTTATATATCTTCCAGTGTTGATAATAAGCAGAGGCTTGATTTATTGTATAAATTTTGAGAAGAAAATTTATGTGTGTGGAGTAGTTGAAATGCCATTCCCAGGTGCGCATGTTTAAGTCGCAGGAATGAGGAGGTTTTTATTTGAGCATCAATCAAATAGCAGGTTCGATGACTCAGTGTTAAAGAAGGAGTATTGGAACTACACATTGCGTCGTATGAATGACCCAAAGGTTATTTCTTAAAAACCATCAGTTCTTATTTCAACCTTGTTTACGGATTCCATTAAGACTTTGATTTTGCTAGAACCCGGATTTGTCATGATAGTATTTTATTCTTCTTCAGAGGAAGACCTTTGCCGTTATTGTTGGAATATTGTGTTCTTATAAAAATAATAGAATGGGCCACTGCCAATTAAAAATAATTCTATAACCACGAATAATTTGAAGGATGTTTTCAATCCTAGTGTCATGAACTAAATGAATTTATTATGAAGCTACAATTCTTATTTCCGCATTCTGTTCAAGAATTGCAAGTTGTGAAAGTTACTAAAATGGCCACAAATATAAATATTTTTCTTAATAATGATTCCAAGTGGAAAATCGAATAGTTGAATGGTCCAACGATTTATTGATCAAGTTGATGATTCAGAAATCATATATTTTTTAGGAACTTGAAGTTCATAATCGAATCACTTCTCGAAACGTTTAATGTCAGAAGAACAATTAATTTTGATGTGCTTCGCACAGTTCTTCGATGCTATGCTCAAGGGTCAGATACTTTTCAGATGTTGTTATTAATATGTGTACATAATTTGTGTTAATTCAGAGATAATAATATTTTTTGACAATATTTTTTGAAACTGGAAAAATAAGTGAAAGTTAAAAATTATATGAACAATTATTCTACGAGTGTTAATATTATGTAAAAATTCAACCAGTGAACTACAGTATTTCCAGTAAAGACAATTAAATTTGAACTGGATTTAATCATAAATAATGGATATAATTTTGGAACACAGTCTACAGGACTGATAATCAGACTTGTGTCTCCAAAGATAATTGTCCAATGTGTTGGAAAATTTCTGTACATTGTGTAAATAGTAATGTGGGTCGCCACACATGAATGATGCTGCTTTGAGCATTTTATTTTGCAGTCAATTTTAAATTCAGAATAAAATGAGATAATTTTACTTGATGTGTTATGCCCAGTTGAATCTCCTTCTATCCTTATTGTTGCATTGAGCCAAAAATCAGTAAAGCATTTTTTTCATTTGATGTCGTTTTTGCGATTAGCTTTAACCCATCTGGCGCCATAGGATATTTTGACTCTCGTGCTGACTGATTCTTGGTAAAATGCATATGTGGTCGTGCGGACTCCGGTCTTAACGGGCACATAAAATAAGATAGAGAGAGAAATGGCTTCGAACGTGGGGCTCGAGTTAGACACGGTCAATCGCATGCCGATTTAAATTGTGATAATTTTATATAGATATTTTGGGAATTGAGAGATGTCTGGTTTGGATGAATAAATTAGTAGGAAACCCAATTAGTGGGGAAAATTAAAAAAAATTAACTGGGTTAATAATTAGAATGGGTTTGATTTTTTTGGATAATGGCTTAACCATTAGGTCGTCAAGTAAATTCAGTAGTAAACGTTCGATGACTGGACATACGCATTATTAGAATCCAGGTGGAGGATATTTGAGAACTTGCATATTTTTCTTGTGATATTGTGGTAAATGTAATTCGTAAAAGTAGAGAATTTTGTTTTTCCATCACGTCGACATTAGGACAAATCTCATTTTATTAGAGTGTTCCAATTAGCTATTCATATTTCTTGTTCTAATTATATTCTTGTGTCTGCCAACATGTATACCCCTAAGTTTTGAATAATAATTGAAAATTATGGAAGAGATGATGAGGATGATGAGGAGTTTGGAAGAGAGTTCCAAAGAAGCTGGACTGCGTGTAGCAGCCATTATGAAAGAAAATACAGAGGCTTTGGAAAAGAAACTTAAAGAAAATTCTGATTCTTTAGAAAATAAACTTAAAGAAAGTTTAAATGATAAACTTAAAGAAAATTCTGATTCTTTAAAAGATAACTTGAAAGAAAGTTTAGATGATAAACTCAAGGAAAATTCCGATTTGTTAGAAAGCAGGTTAAAAGATAACTTGAAAGGAAATTTAAATAGTAAATTTAATTCTATGGAAAATAAATTTAAAGAGAATTCCGAAATCTTGAAAATGTCACTTGAGAGTAAAATGACTAAATTATGCGAAAAAACACATGAGCTCGAAACTTCATTAGCCACTAACGCAAGTTTAATGGACGATAAATTTCGCGATGCCGATCTAAGATCCCAAAGCTTAGCTGATAGGATAGAACATGGTCTTAGGAAAGTTGGTGAAGACATGATCAACCTAGAAGTCAGAGTGAAGAAAGAGAGCAATGAGATGGCAACTCTAGTTGTTCAACGTTTGACAGAACAATTCAAAGAACTCATAGTGGGAGAAATAAGAGAAAGTGTGATTAATGGATTACAAACTGAAATTAAAACCACAGTTATCGATGAGATTAAAGACACACTCAAGCTGGAGAACCAAGTGGGAGTCAAGGAAATTAGGGAATCTTTGTCATCCCATATTCAAGTAATTTCCAAAGATATTCAAGCAACTCAGAAGGACATATCAGATGTGACAGGGTCGTTGAAAAGTCACGAGGCTGTTATGAACCAGATATCCACTGATGTCAAGGAGAACTGTAAGGAAACCGAAGAAATTAGGAAAATGGCAGAAGAAAACCATAAGGAAATTGAGGCTATGAAAACCCAAATCAAGGACGAGAAACAGTCTGACCATCTGTTGAAAATGCCAAGTATAAGGGGAGAAGAACAGATACAGATAAACCAAGGAGCAGCTAGAGAAACTGATAGTCAAAGACAGGATGAGGTCAGGACAGTATTTCAATCCAACCCCATAACTGTATTCAAGAATGTATAGGATAAGCCTTCTAAATTTTCAGGGCGAGATTCTGTGACACCCGTAGAATTCTTGAGAGAAGCAGGTGATTACCTAAAAGATTCCAAAATCCCTAAGGAAAGACAGATCCGAGTGATAGGGAAATTTTTGGAAGGTCCCGCACTTCTTTGGTTTAGAGCTTTTAGGTCCACTCTCACCAATTTTGAGGAGTTTTCCCGTGGGTTATTAAAAAGGTTTTGGTCCCCGGAAACCCAACAGCAAGTCAGAGCAGAATTATATTCAAAGAGATTCTCGACGTCACAACCTACTCGATACTCTACGTACTTTTCTGGACATCTTTCTAAACTACAACATTTAGATCCGCCGATGCCAGATAATGAATTAATTACCGCATTAATACGTCAGTTTCCAGCAGACGTCCAAAGAACTTTGATCGCTGCTGACATTTATAATATGGAGCAATTTGACGAGGTATTGCAGAAACTTGATCACACGAACGCTCAATTCTTCCATCAGAAGGGAGGAAAGAATAACAACGCTGTGTACGCTGTTATGGCCGACAGTTATTCCCAAACACCTCGAGAGATTCGAGAGGGGCGAGAAGAGAAAACGCCGAGGGAAGAGCCCGATAAAAGAGGATGGAATCAGAACAATAACAGATACAGTTACAAGCCTTATGCGAGACCGGATGGTGGATATCGATATAATACTCGATGGAGAAGGCCAAGGGATAATCAAGGAAGGTACCAGGAAAGAAGGTACTATGGTAGAAACAATAACTACAATCACAGAGGGAATGTGAACACTCGTCAGTCCAATGAAAGTTCAATAAGGAGACGAGGAAGAACTTGGAAGAAAGACACCAAGAAAACTTGCAGTTCATGGAACAGAAGCCCAATGAACCAGGTCCATCGGGAACACAACAATCCCGGGGGAATTGAAAAGAAAAAAAAACTTCGAATTCACAGTAGAAGATAGAATTTTAAACACTTTCACTTCCAGGATTATTAAATGGCAAGCAGAGGATGATGACTTAATTCAACATAATGACGAACGGAAAGAAATGGGTACAAGAATTATAATGCCAATCATATCATGCGAAGTATTCGGTATGCCTGTCGATACTTTAATTGATACTGGGGCTATGCTTTGTCTTGTAAGCGAGAAGCTTTATATTCTGTGGAAGCTCAAAGAGAATTTAGAGGAGATTCCGGTATCAGGAATTAAAATCCAAGGAATTATACCCAACAAAATATCTCTGTGTAAAACACAATTATACTTATGTGTTACTATTGGAGGACGTGATTTCCGACATGTGTTTGTAGTAATGAAGGACATGGCTTTTGACATGATATTGGGAGCGAATTTCATTCAGAAATATCAAGCAGTGATAGACATGAAGACAGAGACGATCAGATTTAAGAATACCGAAGAGATAAACTTCGAGGGAAAAGGAGAGGAAGACATCGAGGGAGATGCTCAATGGTCTCTGATTTTTCATGAAGCTGATGGAAGAGAAGTCTACACTGAGAAGGAGTCCCCAGAGCTAGGAAAAATTTTGGAAGAGTACCACGATATTTTTGATATTAAACCTGGTGAAATTAAAGATTTTGAATATCGTATTCGTGTAAATGATGATGCACCTTTCTATGCTAAATTGTATCCGGTAGCGGAAAAGCATCGAGAAATGGTAAAAGTGCTTATCAAAGAGATGGAAAGTAACAATGTGATTGAAAAGTACACTACCTCTTATGTCAATCCATTAGCAGTAGTGTCTAAGCCAGATGGAAGTCTGAGACTATGTTTAGACGCGCGAAATTTGAATTCAAGATTGCTGCCAGAGTATGACAGACCACCAATCATTAGGGAACTGTTAAGGAAATTCCAAGGCAAGGTCTGGTTCTCTAACATTGATCTCACTTCGTCCTACCACCACATTAGGCTTAGTGAAGATTCCAAAACGTTTACAGGGTTTATGTATGACCAGCAGACATATGTATTCCGCCGTCTACCATTTGGGGTCAAAACATCTGGATCTGTTTTGATCAGAGCACTGGAACAAAACTTGAGTCCTGAAGTAAAAGAGATAGCAATTCGTTACATAGATGATATCCTAATTGCATCTGAGACTAAGGAGGAACATTTGTTACATCTTCAGATGTTATTCGCAGATTTGAGAAAAGCGAACTTTAAAGTAAACCTTCGAAAATGTCAGTTCTTTCGGAAGGAAATAAAATTTTTGGGCCACATTTTGGATGGTGAAGGATACCATCCCAATGAGAAAAAGATACAGGTGATTGCAAATTTCCCTAGACCTACTAGAGTGAAGAATGTCCGAAGTTTTCTCGGGACATGCCAATTCTTTGCAGGGCATTGTCCAAGCTTCACCAAGACGGTTGCTCCATTGCAGGAATTATTAAAAAAGGGAAACAAATGGGAATGGAATGAAGATTGTGAACAATCATTTCAAGATGCCAAGAGGTTATTGGTAAACAGCGTGAAATCAGAGTATCCTGACTTTACCAAGAATTTCATCATAGAATCCGATGCATCCACCGTAGGGATTGGAGCTATTCTTCTTCAAGAAGATGACGATCACAAGAGACGTTACCTGGCGTTCATAAGCCGGAAACTTAGTCCATCAGAAAGGAATTATTACACCACAGAGTTAGAAGCCCTTGCTGTAATCTTCGCGTTGGAGTCGTGGAAGAAAATGTTAATTGGACATTCAGTAATTGTGAGGACTGATCACCATGCATTGGAGTTTATCTTGATAACAAACTTTGCCAGTGATAGGATAACTAGATGGTCACTTTTTATCCAACAATTCAACCTAGTTATTGAACACACTCCTGGAAAATTGAACGTTGGGGCCGATTTATTGAGTAGAGCAGTGGAGTCTACATCTTAGGTTTTTCAAGTTAACCTGACGCAGGAGGATGAGGATACCTTGAGAATGTTAAGATTGTTGCATTTATCCCAGAGGAGAGACCGACGTTTTAGAAACATTTTTCGTTTTCTACAGGGAGACATGGATCCAAATGATGATGATTTAGTGGAAACTGAAAGAATTTCAAGAGATTTTATGATGTTAGATGGTTTAGTCTACAAGTTTGCAGATCCCGACCATACGAAGCTGAGAGTAGTGATACCTCCACGAATGCAAAATCCCATTATCTGGATGGCACATCGAATTGCAGGTCATGCTGGAGTAGATAAGACAGTCAACTTGATACAAGAAAAATTTTCGTGGGAGCGAATGCGACAAACTGTCAGGAACACTATTCGAGAATGCGACTTATGCCAAAGGAGTAAACATAATTCTAGATTATTGAGAGAATTACCAAGGCCTATTATTCCTTCTAAGCCTTGTGAAATCTTCGCGACTGATCTATATGGTCCTCTCCCAAAGTCTAAAAGAGGTAACCGATATATTCTGGTAACCAGGGATGTTTTCAGCAAATACACTATGTTACACCCAATTCAGAAGGCAAATGCAAAATATTGTGCGAAGAGAATTAGAGACAACGTAATTCCGGAAGCAGGCGAACCGGAATTCCTTTTATCAGATCGTGGACCCCAATTTACATCTTTAGAATTTAGAACCGTCATGAATAATCTTGGGATTAGACAATTGTTTTGTTCTATCAGACATCCTGAAAGCAATCCTGCAGAACGCGTGATGGCTGAAATAGCAAAATTTTGCCGCCTCTATTGTCCAAATGAGCATTGGAAATGGATGGATGTTCTCTCATTAGCATCCGAATCCATCAACTCTACAATTCATGAGAGTACTGGACAGATTCCCATGTTGCTTCATCATGGAATTAAACCAACAAGATTATGGGATCGAATCATCTCTATTCCACCTGAGATTGAACCAAGTCGTCAGATGAGGGAAACTCTAGCTTTAGACAAGTTGAGGAGCCAAGCTGAGAAAAGAGAGCGCAGAGTGAGAGGAAAGCGTTTTCGCAGACCCTTGCGCGTAGGAACTCGTGTTTTAGTGAAAAGACCTACACCCTCTGACGTGCAAAATCGAGTGTACTCGAAGTTTGCAAGCCTTTACGCTGGACCATATCGTATTGTGGAAGTAAACAACAATGGAAGCTTTGAAATCGCCAATACACGAACTGGTAACATCGTGGGAACTTATAATGCAGCGAATTTGAAGATTTATTATTCAAGAACCAGATGATTTAATGTGTAGATAGGTGTGGGGTGGATGTGCCCAACTCTAGGAATGGGTATTCCAAGATTCAGACACCTAGATATCAAGGGAAAGGCTACAGCCGCTTTTGAAAGTTGAGATATTTGAATATCGCGCTCCATTACTTCTAGAATGGAATGGAAACTTTGTGCAGCCAAGAGCATGTTAAGTGACGTAGCGAGTTGTAGCAGAGGTCGAGACTATTTGTTGATTAAATAGTTAGCCATGGAGTAGAGACTTGAGACTTGGATCAGATTACTGGCACGGCCAAATGAAAGAGAATGCACTTAGTCTCAAGTGAATCGGACCAGAGACACCGGAGATATGAGGATTTCCAGATTTCAGCGTGATCCAGCGTGGACCCGACGGTTTTGAATAAAAGCCGACCGGCCCAAGCATCATTAGCTCACTTCGAACCAAGCTCTTGCATGACAAGGTGCTGCTGCTACGTTGAGCCAAGGCACATGGTTGCCGGATCTACGCAGAAGATATCTTTAAATTGTGATAGTCACAAAAGTGCTACGATACATGTGGAACATAGAAAGTTTCCGGCAGAGGGAATCACTAAGGTGATTGTTATTTTTCTACGGACACTGGTCAAATACTTTATTTCTATATGGACACATGCTAGACTTTGTCTAGAAAGTACTTTGTCACAGTCCAGTAATAATAATTCAATACTTGGATATTTTAATCCAATTAGTCAGTTTCATAAATTGTAACTTGATAACCACTCCGATCTTTCAGTATATTTAAGGCCAGTCTATCACGGTGTTGTTCATTAGCCGACAAAGGGAAACTATAAGTTGCTTCGCGCATGATAGATGGTGATAAACCATGCCCAGGGAACGATCTTCAGAACAGCCGTTGATTGATTTAGACTGTCAGTGTTTTCTTGTACTGAAAAGATTACCGTGAGTTATGTTACAACTGACGTATTTGAGAATAGATCATTTGGATCTGACCCCATTTAAGCAAACTGCTGTGGATTTAATTGAAGCCAATATTAAAATGGATCAGCAGTTACTTCAAACTTCAAGAAATATTTCCACTATGTCGTGTTAGACAGATTGTGGGTATATAATGGCGGCCGATACAAGGATTAGACGTGCATAGGGCATGTATCTGGATAAATCTGGTACAGACCAGTTTCACTACGCTTCAAGACCAACGAGAAATGTAAGCCACATTTGACTTTTATATTATGCCTAGCTAATTGGAACAATAATTACCGAGGGATATCATTAATAAGCAGCGCATATAAAGTATTCTCAAGAATAATCTACAACAGACTAGCATGTTATACAGAAGAAATTCTTGGAGATCACCAAGCAGGATTTAGAAGCCAAAGATCTACAACAGACCAAATTTTTGTCTTAAAGCAAGTAATCTCCAAATATTGGGAGTTTAACAAAACAGCCCATCTTCTTTTTGTAGATTTCAACAAGGCATACGATAGTGTCAATAGGAAACAAATGTGGAAATACATGCAGCGGAATGGAATACCAGAAAAACTTATCACTATGGCAAAACTGTGCACAGAAGGGTCCAAATGAAAAATTAGAATCAATAATGAATATACCGAAGAATTTAATGTCAACACTGGAGTAAGACAGGGAGATGGACTCTCGCCTTTATTATTCAATTTAGCTTTAGAAGAAACATTGAAACGAGAAAACCAGCTCCACCCAGGCCTTGAAGTGGGAACCAAGATAAACATATTAGCTTATGCTGATGACATAACACTCATGGCAGAAAGCGAATACGATCTAAAAATACTCACAGAAACCCTTATTGAAGAAGCCAAGGAGGTAGGTCTAATGATAAATGAACAAAAAACAAAATATCTAGTTGTAGGAAGGAATGCAGCACAAGTACAAAACCCCTTAACAGTTGCTTCATACGCTTTTCACAGATGTACTGAGTTCAGATATCTGGGAATTATCATAGACCAGAATAATATGGAAGGAACAGAAATAAAATCAAGAATTCTCAGTGGCAACAAAAGCTACTGGTCTCTGCAAAATCTCTTAAAGAGTAAAATTATATCTAGAAAAACTAAAGTGAGAATTTATAAAAGCATTATACTTCCTGTTGTCACGTATGGCTCAGAAACCTGGGTATTGTCCAAGCAAACTGAAAGGAAATTAGTAACTTTTGAAAATAGAATACTACGACGCATTTTCGGACCGATAGTAGAAAATGGCCAGTGGAGAATTAGAACAAATAAGGAATTGCGGGATCTCTACAAAGAACCGGATATCGTCGCCCGTGCCAAAAGCCAAAGACTACGCTGGGCTGGTCATGTACATAGAAGAAGTAGAGAATTGAATTTAAGGGCAGTTTTGGAAGGTGTACCCAGAGGAAGGCGACCATTGGGACGACCGAGACTTCGCTGGTGGGACCAAGTTCAAAAAGATATGAGAAAAATCGGAGTCACGGAGGACATAATGGATGACCGAGAAAGATGGCGCCGTGCTGTTGGCGAGGCCAAAAACCTGCTTAGGTTTGAGTGGCCATCTAGGTAAGGTAAGGTAATTGGAACAAACTCATTTTCTGCAGATGACCAACACATTTGTTTTTCTTCGTATTTAAATCTTGCAATGATTTACGCAAGACATATTAGAGTTATTCTGAGTATTTTCAGCACTCAGAACAGTTTAGGATCGATGACCGAGCATAACGAGCATTTATTTGAATGTTTCATATTTTTTTGATAATCACGGTAATCAGCCGAGGTAACTGTAAAAGTTAATAATTATTTTTGTTGAGAAATGGATATTTTATCCATATTCGAAGAATCGAACATGTGGATTCTCACATAATGAAATAATAATTAAACACATTTACAATAATATAACTAATAATAATAATAATAATAATAATCCACTAATAATAATAATAATGATTTTCATAACTTTTCTAAATAATTCTTGGATCTTATATTTTCTAATAATCACATTCATTGAGAGAGAGCTTATGAAGTAGTTTAATCTTTTATAGTTTGGAACAGGTGATTTTCCGAAGGAGAGTGGTTAGCGCAAGCCCGCATTCAACCAACATTACAGTTCTGGTTGAACAGTTAATATTTGCAATGAGCAAAGTATATTTTTCAGATAACACGGAGAGGCATGAAACGGGAAGCAAATGATATTTGTATCAGTTAGGATATTTTTGTATTTATATAAAATCATGACGAAGATACATATTCGAAAGTGAAATAGAGATTATCATAAGTGTGGTAACTTCACGATTTGAACTGAATGGTAAAATAAAATAAACTTGTAAGTTTATAAATCTTCCAGTGTTGATAATAAGCAGAGGCTTGATTTATTGTATAAATTTTGGGAAGAAAATTTATGTGTGTGGAGTAGTT
This sequence comes from Meconema thalassinum, assembly GCA_946902985.2. Classification (NCBI taxonomy): domain Eukaryota; kingdom Metazoa; phylum Arthropoda; class Insecta; order Orthoptera; family Tettigoniidae; genus Meconema; species Meconema thalassinum. The sequence goes on from OX336388.2 coordinate 1,208,407,780, forward strand.
GAAATGCCATTCCCAGGTGCGCATGTTTAAATCGCAGGAATGAGGAGGTTTTTATTTGAGCATCAATCAAATAGCAGGTTCGATGACTCAGTGTTAAAGAAGGAGTATTGGAACTACACATTGCGTCGTATGAATGACCCAAAGGTTATTTCTTAAAAACCATCAGTTCTTATTTCAACCTTGTTTACGGATTCCATTAAGACTTTGATTTTGCTAGAACCCGGATTTGTCATGATAGTATTTTATTCTTTTTCAGAGGAAGACCTTTGCCGTTATTGTTGGAATATTGTGTTCTTATAAAAATAATAGAATGGGCCACTGCCAATTAAAAATAATTCTATAACCACGAATAATTTGAAGGATGTTTTCAATCCTAGTGTCATGAACTAAATGAATTTATTATGAAGCTACAATTCTTATTTCCGCATTCTGTTCAAGAATTGCAAGTTGTGAAAGTTACTAAAATGGCCACAAATATAAATATTTTTCATAATAATGATTCCAAGTGGAAAATCGAATAGTTGAATGGTCCAACGATGTATTGATCAAGTTGATGATTCAGAAATCATATATTTTTTTAGGAACTTGAAGTTCATAATCGAGTCACTTCTCGAAACGTTTAATGTCAGAAGAACAATTAATTTTGTTGTGCTTCGCACAGTTCTTCGATGCTATGCTCAAGGGTCAGATACTTTTCAGATGTTGTTATTGATATGTGTACATAATTTGTGTTGATTCAGAGATAATAATATTTTTTGACAATATTTTTTGAAACTGGAAAAATAAGTGAAAGTTAAAAATTCTATGAACAATTATTCTACGAGTGTTAATATTATGTAAAAATTCAACCAGTGAACTACAGTATTTCCAGGAAAGACAATTAAATTTGAACTGGATTTAATCATAAATAATGGATATAATTTTGGAACACAGTCTACAGGACTGATAATCAGACTTGTGTCTCCAAAGATAATTGTCCAATGTGTTGGAAAATTTCTGTACATTGTGTAAATAGTAATGTGGGTCGCCACACATGAATGATGCTGCTTTGAGCATTTTATTTTGCAGTCAATTTTAAATTCAGAATAAAATGAGATAATTTTACTTGATGTGTTATGCCCAGTTGAATCTCCTTCTATCCTTATTGTTGCATTGAGCCAAAAATCAGTAAAGCATTTTTTTCATTTGATGTCGTTTTTGCGATTAGCTTTAACCCATCTGGCGCCCCGGGATATTTTGACTCTCGTGCTGACTGATTCTTGGTAAAATGCATATGTGGTCGTGCGGACTCCGGTCTAAACGGGCACAACACTTGTCTCAACGAATTTTAGTAATGTACAGTAGGCTATGTATCTGCCTCTGGCCATTCCTTCTCCTCAATTTGCGAACCCACGGGGTGAAAAATGCTTCGATGTGTATGTTGGACATCAAATGTGACTATTTGATGAGCTTCGCTAGAAGACTCAATCAGTTCCCATTCTGAAGCCAGCCGATAGTAGTCTACAGTCCGCTATTAATCTGTCAGTCGACAAATGCAGGTATCTGGCCTTAATTTAGGAACCATCCCGGCATTCGCCTGGAGTAGAAGTAAGAAACCACGGATAACCACTTCCAGGATGGCTGAGGTGGGAATGGAACCCGTTTCTTCTCAGTTTTGCCTCTCTAGGCTGGGTGTACCCCGTTCCAGAATTAAATTTCTTGCCAGAGCTGGGAATCAAACCCGGGCCTCTGTGGTGTCAGCCAAGAGTACTAGCCACTACGCAAAGAGGCGGACGACTGAAAATGGCAAGGAATCTTGTCAGGAGGAATAAAGACTGGCGAGCAACTGCGTGCCAAGTCGCCTGTCACAGTAGAAATACATAGTGCTCAACGAGAATTGAGTTTTGAAAGTCAATTTACTCGAGGAGTAACATATTGCCATGTGAGGCGTGTGAGGGAGTTATTGATTCACTCGCCATTTGCAGTTCGGAGCAGGGAAGCTTTCACTCCTCAGAGCTCCTTATACACATATTGGCTACCCCTGATTACAGCCATCTTTACGGGATCAGAGATGAGGTGAGGTGAAGTTCCTATGTGATGGATGGTTATTTAGGCTGGATTCCAACCACATCGGAGGAGAGATTAAATGAATGAAGAGGAATTAAACAGGGCAAGGGGATGGAAGGAAGAGGCATTTGTATGGAGCTGCAATGTAAGAAGTATTGAAAATTCAAGGACTATAGACGATGGGATTCTAACTAGAGCCCTGCACGGATAAACAAAACGTTATCATCATCCGCACGTTTATGTGAATCTACTGGCATTACAATAATATTTTAATTAAATAAAGCATAAAGTATTAAACCGACACATTTGAGGAGAAAGTCGTTCACCTAGGCAATGTATGACATGTGCTATGTTTAAAATTAATGTTATACAGTCTAAACTGCAACCCTTTTCAGTTCGGAGTGTTAATTGTGCTTAATGCGGCTTCAGTGGCGTAGTCGGTAGCATGCTGAACTGCTGTGCCCAAGATACCGGGTTCAAACCAGGCCGAAGTCGTCGGACTTTTTAAGAGCGTTAAAAATCCTTCAGTATGCCTACCTTCGGAGGGGAAGTAAAGCCGGCGGTCCCGTGTCATAGATTTATGGCATGTAAAGGATCCTCCACAGACTATACTTGTGTGAAGCTAAATTTCAAGGTGAGATTTCGGTGGAACGCTCTATCAAAGTTCCAACTTTCACCACTAGGTATAATTGACATCTGGTAGCGTAAGCTGGAACTACTTGAAATTGAACGGAAGCAGCTACAGACTCTGGCAAGCCGAATATGTCCTCGGACACTCCCGGCACTAAAAGCCATACGATAGATAGATAGATAGATAGATAGATAGATAGATAGATAGATAGATTGATAGATAGATAGATAGATTGTGCTTAATGACATAATTTGAATGAGTAGGTCAAATCATCATCTTACATTTGTCATGGAAGAAACATAACGGAACAATAAGATAGCCTATGTCATAAACATCCGGGTCCTGGTAACGATGTTCAACAAGTTCTGCTTGTATTCTAAAACTATCCGCAAATTTACTCCAAACGCTATCCTCAGATTATCCGCTGTCCGCACAGCCAAGCAAACCCGCATCCACACAGGGCTTTTCGAACACATTTGTCTTCAGGGTCCTGAGAACATAGCCCTATGGCTCTGTGTTGGCCTATTATCGCTTGTAGCTAACGCAGTTGACGTTAACAGGCTAATAATAATAATAATAATAATAATCATAATAATAATAATAATAATAATAATAATAATGACAAATTATCATTAACTTATCAAATAATAACAATATAAATAATCGGGTTTCTTCTCCGATATCTTTCATACAGCTACATCTTTTTTGCACATTTTTTCGAAATTATTTGTTTCGAAGGCAGTCATGGTGAAAAACAGTCCTGTAGCTTACTGCATAAACCATCCACTTATTTTTGGAACATCGCGAGCACCAAAACAGTTGAACTTAAGAGCCATATTTGAATATCTCCGTGATAGAAGCTGTACAACAACATCACCCAAATAACCAGCAAAATTATTTAATGCACTTTGAAATTACCAAACATCAACCCAACCATTATCACACTAAACAAGTAAACTTAAACTAACATCATCCCAACAAAATTACATAATACTTACCAATCCTGAGAACTAACGCATGTTTATATTATACTAAAATACTGTAGATTGTATATTTTGTAAATATCTTCACACACACACTTGTAGATATAGATTTAACGGCCTAAGTGTAAAGAATCTGATGTTGATCGCTTGACGATCGAAATTAGTCATCCAAGTGAAATTATGAATCTCATGTAATTTCTTTAAGGTTTAGGGAACAACACTCAATACAATTGGGTACAATATTGTGTTGACCGACTGAAAAACATTTGCATTTCATATACTGTATCAACAGGTTTAGGTTCACACTTGAATTTTAATTCACAGTTATCATAGTGTTTATAAGTATTACATTTCGGCGACAGATCACCTAGTAGTCTTCTGGTTTTCACTGCCAGATAGCAGTGTTAAACAGAACGTGCAAATTAGAGAGTAGATCCCCTTCAATGGCACCAACAAAAATTATCTACGACAGGGTAACTAAGGCCATGCGATAATAATAATAATAATAATAATTATTATTATTATAACCATATTGAAAGCCAATTTCAGTGTTAGCTTAGTAAACACTTTTTTTACTTTTCAGTCGATCAACACGATTGTACAAAATCATACTGGATGTATGCCGTAACCCTGAGAAAATTATATGAGATTTACTAATAGGCCTAATTGATAATTACGTGGGATTATTAATCTCATGTATTTCTTTTAGGGTTAGGGCATACATCCAGTATGATTTTGTACAATCGTGTTGACCGACAAAAAAGCACAAATTTCGATTATTATTATTATTATTATTATTATTATTATTATTACTATCGGTTTATGCAGTACATATAACACATTTCTGGTATATTACAACATAACTATACGGGCTTCAGTGAACCAAAGTATAGCTACGGAAACAGCAACTTCTAAGCTGGAATTTCGCTACCCATGAACTTCCGAACGATTCTGGTTGTTGATAGAACCACTGCCTTCTGCATTAGTTTGTACAGCCGAGTATCCAGATCCAGTTGTTTAAGGCCTTGGAGCAAGGTACTTGGGATCACGCCCGTACTCGAGTCAATGATAGGTATGGTCTTTACTCGCTCTACATGCCATTGTCTTTTGATAGGGTCGACCAACTCGCTGTATTTGCTGATCTTTTCAATGTGTTTTTACTTGAGATTCTTGTTGTTAGGAATCGCAACATCAATCAATGTAGTTTGCTTGGGTTTGTTGTTTACAACCACCAGATCCGGCCTGTTGTGTGATACCGATTGATCAGTCAAAATAGTTCGGTCCCAATACAGCTTGTATTCATTGTTTTCAAGAACACACTCTGGCTGATATTGATGGTACGGAACTTTCTTTCCTTTCAGAAGCTGAAACTTATCAGCCAACTCCTGATGCAAGATTTTAGCAACTGCATCATGCCTTTGTTTGTGCTCCGTTGCCAGAAAATATCTACATGCAGATGTAATATGCTGTATTGTTTCTGACTGTTGACATCCGTAGCGGCACTTATCATCTGGTACAGTGGGATCTTTTACAATGAACTTGAGGTATTTCCTTGTAGGGATGACTTGGTCTTGAATTGCTAGCATAAAACCTTCAGTTTCTGGAAAGATCTGTCCTGAAGTGAGCCAGTAGTTTGACGCAGTTATATCAACAATTGCTTGACTCACCTCATTTGGATGTCTTCCGTGCAAAGGTTTTGCTTTCCATGCTTCCATCTTCTGAAGGTCATTATGTAGGAAGTGTTGAATCCCTTGCTGACACAAGACCACTGGCGTTGATCTGTCCGCCTCACTGATGGCTCTGTGAAGTACAGATGACCTCGCTTCTGCGTAGAAGTACTCCCTAAGGCTGACTATCTGTCGTTTCATCTGATTATCATTGTCAACGAACCCACGTCCACCTAGGCTTCTTGGTAGAGTCAATCGCTCTATTGAAGATCGTGGGTGGTGTTTCCTTCCTTTTGTGAGCATCGTTCTCTTTTTTCGCTCAAGTCCTTCGATGTCCATTTTACACCATTTGATTATGCCAAAGGAGTAGCTCAGCACAGGTACAGCATACGTGTTAACAGCTTTAACTAGGTTTTTGCTGTTCAAGTGCGTTTTTATGAATCTTTTGACAAATTCACAGGACAGATCTTTCTTTATTGACACATGGTCAATATGCTTAGCTTGTTTTACTCCTAAGTATTTGTAGGTGCCTTCTGCCAACATAGACTTAATATGCTGTCCATCTTCCAGCTCATACCCGGACTTCTGTACTTTTCCTCTCACCACCTTTAGTGTCCGACACTTGTCCAAACCAAATCCCATTTGTATGTCGTGAGAATGCTTCAACTATTCTCAACAAGTTTTCCAGATGCGACTCTGTTTCGGCATGGAGTTTAAGGTCGTCCATGTATAGCAGATGATTTAGCCGAGTACCAACTCTCTTTCCAATCTTGATAGAAAAGCCATAGTGAGTAGAGTTAAGCTGGGTAGATAAAGGATTCATTGCCAGGACAAACCATAAGGGGCTAGGGAGTCTCCTTGAAAGATGCCTCTCCGAATCGATATCTCATCTGTTCGTATATCTCCGCGTGGCGTACTGAGACACAGTATAGTTTGCATGCTGACATAACCCTTTCCATGAAACTGACAAATACCTCATTGATCCTATACAATCGCAGCACTGCTACTAGCCAGTCACGGGGCACAGAATCAAAGGCCTTCTTATAATCTATGTACGCCATATGAAGGTTTCGGTGATTTAAGTGTGCCTGGCCACACACAACTGAGTCAATTATCAGTTGTTCTTTGCAACCTTTTGAACCCCTTTTACAACCTTTCTGTTGCACGGCAATTATATTGTTTCTTTCACAGTGTGCATGTATCCTGTTAGCCAAGCAGGATGTAATGATCTTATACAACGTGGGTAGACATGTGATGGGACGATATTTTGTAGGATCCCACGTATTCTGAAGATCTTTTGGAAGCAAATAATGTGATGCCACGTGTGATGAATTCGGGCAAACTATCAGGATGAAGGATGGCATCATTAATGAACTCACCTAGTCGATTGTGGATATCATTTGTGGTGAATTATTATTATTATTATTAGTAGTAGTAGTAATATTAAGATCTCACTGTGACAAAAAATGTACCAACAATAGAATATACGCTTGCTAACGCACAGTGCTAGGCCATGAGGCCAAGCTATCTGCGAACTGTGCAGTCAGCGCCGGAATTCGAACCTTTGATATCCGGACAGGCAGCTCACCCTTACAATCGTGTTGCGCAGGGTATGGGCAAGAGAAACTGTCCTTGGATCACATTGTAGACAAGCTCCAAATAGCAGAGATTATAATTTCAACCCCTGTTCGTTTATTCATTCAATATGTCAAAACCAAGTTGTGCGCTCTCGGAATACATTAAAGGGTTGGTAAAGTTCCAGAAATAATCCAGCTTACGGAAGGATCACAACTGACTACTCGTAAGATTCCTAAGGCCCTGTATGGTATAGTCGGTAAAATATTAAGTTACAATCCTCATCCTTGAGTATTAAATATTATATTTAGAACCATTCGATATTTCCTGGACAACTTGCCTCAGCCACCCGCAACGCTGGAACAACTGAAACACGAGCAGCGCAGAAAGTATGAAGGAGGGGTGCTGCGATTGAGCATACAGGACGAGTGTTTGGCTGTGATAAGATGATACCACTTTCAGGTCCCTCTGATCTCAAGTGAGAAATAAATTCAATACAGAATGTACCAGAAGCATGGAATCAATAAGGCCCTAGATCACTCGCAATTCGTTCTCTGCATATGCTGGCTGAACTAGATGATCATCAGTACCATACTGTAGCCTCTGAGATACTTTAAAATGCTTTTTATGTGGATGATTTCCTCCACTCCTTTTCAAATTCAACAGATGCTTATCTTATTTCTGAAGATCTTAAATCTTTGTAGCTTGGAGGTGATTTTCTGCTCCACAAGTGGAACTCAAATTCAACTGATTTTTTGTCAAAATTTTCATCTCACTCATTAACCACTGAGTTAATTGAGCTGCCTACTGAAGAAGCTACCGTGAAGGTCCTAGGTATTCTTTGGTCCCCTTCTTCTGATTATTTTTCATATAAGGTTCAGTTGTCGAATTTGAATCCTCAAACTAAAAGGGAAGTCTTATCAGAAATAGCCAAGATCTTCGATCCCCTTCAGTGCCTAGCCCCTGTTGTAATTATTACAAAAATATTTATGCAACGGCTCTGGTTATTGAAATCAGGATGGAATGACTTAGTAGCCACACCCTTTCTGAAGGAATAGTTGGAATATCGAAACAGCTCATCTGATCTTTCTAAAATTCTAATCCCCGCCTTTTAATTTCAGACCCCATGTGTCAATCCTTTGAATTGCACATTTTTGCGGACAGTTCCGAGAGAGCCTATGGTTGTTGTGCTTATATAGTAGGACGTCCTACCACCTCTTCTAGTGGATTTTCAAATTTGATTTGTGCTAAATCCAAAGTAGCTCCGCTTAAGTCAATCTCCTTGCCGAGACTTGAATTGCGTGCCGCCTTAATGGTCGCTGAATTATCAGTCAAACTAAACAAAAGTCTGAACGTACAATTTTTCCGTACGTGTTTTTGGAGTGACTCCTCGGTTGTTTTGGCTTAGCTTTCAAAACCCTCCTCTCATTGGAATACTTTCGTTTCTAATCGTGTTTCCAAAATTCAGAAAGTATCCCACTCAGAGCAGTGGTGTCATGTTCCTTGTAAGGAGAATCCCGCGGATATCATATCACCTGGCTGTTCATCCACAAAATTGGCTTCTTTTGATTTATATTGGCATGGATTTTGCAAAATTTCGCTTTCTGGCCTCGTCTTTCATGTAATATGTCGACAGAAGTACCAGAAACTCACATTGTTCTCGCTTCCTCTTATGTTGCTTCGGCTACGATTAGTCTTTTTCAGCGCTATTACTCATTCTCTAAATTAATTCGAGTAGTAGCATACCTCTTTCGCTGGTAATATTTTGTAATTAATCAGCCTATCAAGCCTCAAAGATTTCTCACTACAGTAGAGCTGGAATTCGCAACGCGAAGAATTCTACTGCTAACCCAACAGGAGGTATTTTCTTCCGAAAGGCAAATGCTTTCAATTGGTCAAGATTTACCCAAGTCTAGTCGACTTTCAGCCCTTACTCCCTTCCTTGATAAGGATGGTTTGATAAGAGTAGGAGGTAGATTGTTATTTTCGAACTATTCTGATGAAATAAAAACATCCTATAATTCTTCCGTCAAAACATCATGTGACCACTCTCATAATACGGAAGTTTCATTACCAGCATTTACATGCGGGAACTCGTACTTTGTTGTATTTTATTCGGGAACACTATTGGCTCATCAATGGAGCTCATGAAGTGTCATCTGTAGTTCGCTAGTGTATACCTTGTTTTAAGGCCAAACCGCGTCCTATCACTCAGATTATGGGTCATCTCCCTTCTTTTCGTTCTGAGCCTAACAAACCCTTTGCATTTACCGGTATTGATTATTCCGGTCCTTTTACCTATCAAGTAAATTCTCCTACGTCTAAACGCAAGGTGTTCAGCAAGTTATACATAGCTTTATTCGTTTGCATGATCACAGGAGCCATTCATCTCGAATTGGTAACCAATGCTTCCACTTCATATTTTTTGGCCACCTTCTCTAGGTTTACCGCTAGACGAGGTGTTCCTTCTGAAGTATTTTCAGATAATGCGAAAACTTTTACTAGTGCTTCTGATCTTCTAAGAAAGGCACTTACCTCTCCTTACTCGAAAGCATTCGAATTGTTCCTGCATTTAGGGCTTCCAGTGTCATTTCACAACCCTCCCCCCCCCCCCCTAACCCCCCCCCCCCTCCGCCTTTACGCTCCTAACTACGGTGGTCGTTGGGAATCGTGCGTGAATCTCACCAAGAGGCAATTACGGAAAACTCTTGGTCCTTCTGTACTTTCCTGTGAAGAATTTAATTCCCTCATCATTCAGATTGAAGGAATTGTTAATTCTAGACCGCTTACTCCCTTATCCTATGATCCTAATAATCTTATTTCTTTAACGCCTAGTCATTTTTTTAATTGGTTGCGCTTTAGCCTCCACTCCGCTCTTGTTGATTCGGCTCATTGATATCAATCTGCCTATTTATTGGAGAAAGATAGAATCTTTCCGTAATTCCTTTTGGCGTCGTTGGAAGCTGGAGTATCTCAGTTTACTTCAGCGGCGGGAGAAGTGGCGCCTTTCTCATCCCAATGTACGTGTGGGTGACATGGTGCTCCTTCGGGACCCCACTCCCCTCCTCGTATGAAATCTCGACAGAGAGACCCAGTGCCATTCTGGTCGCGATAATCATGTTCGAGTGGTAGATATTCTTACCAGTAAAGGTCATTATACCAGACCTATTTGTATGATATCTCCTCTACCACTTGATTCTTAGTGTTTTGTTTCTTCGTTGTTGCTGTTTTCTTGTTTGTTTGGTGGTTTTCGGAGCATGGTCACTTTCATGACATTATACGCTTTTCTGTGTGTATGTTTTCTTTCTTTGTGACAGCCCTTTTTTACTGTCCGTTTATTATTCACTCCCGAAAACCTCCAAACGAGAGATAATTACTTCATTGTATTATAATTAATCAAATTATATAAGCTCCTCTGTACGTCTTTTCTAAGTCCTTACCTTCAGTGTTGCAGCTTCTTCACTCTCGGCACATATTTCAACTACTGACGTGAGTCAGCTCCTTGCAGCTTGCCAGTGGCGAGTGGCGTCACCGCCACCTTCTTACGACCAATTGGAGGCCTTTCATCTGGTCATGCGGTCTTGAGCTTCTAGAGAATTCTTGGCCACTATATAAGATGGTGCTTGCTGTTGTTCCGCATCGCACTTTCTGATCATCACTCTCTACACGCCACTGCAACTCATGGCACTATTGCTGCCACTCTTCTCAGTGCTACATCGCTGGCCACTACGCTACCGCACAGTTACACCATGAATTCTTCACTCTGACGCATCGCTCCACATGGCAGGAATAATTGCCGGCTCTCTTACTCAACAAACCACATCTTAGATGGTGTCTATTTTGGTTCATCCTTCAAGGCAGTAGCAGTCTTCCCGACTGCCAGCCAACTTCAAATTTCTTCTAAATCAGCGCCTGTACACTACAAGTGTCATACCTTCAAGAGAGAAGAAAGAAGAATTGGACTTATCTATCTACAACATACATATCTCGAGGCCATGGGCGCCTCCTTCCGAAGGAACTGTGAAGACTTCTTAACACCATTTATTGCTAGCTGGAACTTTTAAGGAGCTGGCTCTACAAGGATATCTCTTCAACTTTCTTTTGAGAAGATAAGTTCATTTTATGTAATATTCAAATTTTACTAATGTCATACATTTCTTCATTCCGTTTTATTGTTCTTTTATTCAAGCGTAATTTATATTTTAAGCTCAACTTCTCTCCAGTCAGAGGCAAGCATTTTCATTGGTTTCTCTTTAATTAGGGTTTCTGTAATCAGACCCTTACAATTTGTTATATTCAAAACTATTCATTTATGCTTTCAGCACTTATTAGCCTACTTTCGATTTTTGCAAAAAATGAAAGTAGACTTATGAGATCAACACAGGGCGAAAAAAGTGTGTCTGTCTGTGTGTGTGTATGTGTGTGTGTGAGTCTGTCTGTGTGTGTGTGTGTGTCTGTGTGTGTGTGAGTGTGTGTACTCTGAATGTCTGTCCCCCCCCCCCCCCTATCAATTCGAACACGGTGAATGCGAATTGAACGAAATTTGGTACAAAGGTAGCACTAGCAAAGGACACCTCAGTGTCATGTTTTATATCGCCGCCATCTTGACGGAAACGTAATGGCGGCCACACAAATGTTCAAAGCTTAAATCAAATTACGACTAACCTAATCATCCGATCTCTACCACACTTTGCAACAACATACCTTTCTGGGTGGAGCATCCTTTGACAAAACTAATAGGTCATCAGCCTAATAGTTTGCGGATGGCGGCCATCTTTGTGTGAAAATCGATTCCCCCTAATAATTCGAACACAGTAAAACCGAATGGAACGAAATTTGGTACAGAGGTAGTACTAAAAAAAGGCACCTCAGTGTCATGTTCTTTATCGCCGCCATCTTGACGGAAACGTAATGGCGGCCACACAAATGTTCAAAGCTTAAATCAAATTACGACTAACGTAATCATCCGATCTCTACCAAATTTTGCAACAACATACCTTTATGGGGGGGAGCATCCTTTGACCAAACTAATAGGTCATCAGCGTAACAGTTTGCGGATGGCGGCCATCTTTGTGTGAAAATCGATTCCCCCTATTAATTCGAACACGGTGCAACCGAATGGAACGAAATTTGGTACAGAGGTAGAACTAACAAAAGGCACCTCAGTGTCATGTTTTATATCGCCGCCATCTTGACGGAAACGTAATGGCGGCCACACAAATGTTCAAAGCTTAAATCAAATTACGATTAACCTAATCATCCGATCTCTACTAAATTTTGCAACAACATACCTTTGTAGAGAGTAGGGGGGTAGTGGTGCTTCTAAATAGTGTCATGGCCGCCGCGTGAGTCCAAGCCAATATTTCGCGAACCCATGGTCGGATGTTGACAAATGACGTGTCGTTGGACTCGGGCTGACGCCCTCTTTACAACGGACTACTCATTTCAACCCCTAAATAAAACCTACCCCTACTAGGGGTGAAATTGTAATTTTTAGTGAAAGTCTCTTTTCAAATGCGACATGTATAAGGTGCGCTGCTACAATGAACTTAAACGTTGTTGCTCATATCGCGCATGCGTTTTACGAGATGTCGCTATGGATGAACATTTTTGTTTTTGTTTTGTACGCATGCGCACTTGGGATTTTTGTAAGAGGGCGAGCTCTTTGAAAAAAATGATTGATAAGAAGGGGTTTTGGTGGTGAGGAGAGAACCAGATAGTCGCCTACTTTCCTACGACGTTTGCCGATATCTCTCGAACGCAAGGTCGGATTTGGACGTGTGACGTGTCAAATCGCTTGTCTCAAAGCCCTATATATGTTATTAATAGGTTAAAGTTTTGAGAATGAGGGAAACAGGCGTTTTGGGGTAAAATTATGATTTTAGACTTTTTCTGATATTTTACGAATGCCTGGTCGGATTTGGTCCTATGACGTGTCAAATGGCTTGTCTCGAAACCCTCTTTATTTTGGTAATAGGTTAAAGTTTTTGAGAATGAGGGAAACAGAATTTTTTGTTGTAAAACCGTGATTTTAGACTTTTTGTTATATCTCACAAACCAATAACGCCAGAGACGTATACGAGGGGTCGTAGGACTCGGGGTGACGCCCCTCCCCTATCTCCCTTTCGAATATAGTATTTATGTTTAAAAAAATGCGAAAGAGCCTAACGACACTTATGTTGAAAACATTTCAGTTTTTAAAACTTTTCTTAAATTTGTCTAAAATGTTCATGACGAGTGGTTGTAGATAGAAAGAGACGATACCACTGGACACGTGTTTCAACGAAGCTATTACTGGCCACGGTGGTGATATACCAATACAGTATTCGCTATTTCGATGAGACGGCGGGTCGAGGGTTCGTTTTCTGATTTTTCCTATGATGGAATTCCTAATTCCTAAACCCCCTGAAGGGGGTCTTTAACGTGTAAACGATTATGAGTGACATGACAAATGATAATTCCTTGATTCGATGAAGTTGGCTTTAGATAGAACAAACAGAACTTGGTTATATGTTGCTTGAAGTGAGTATAGAAAACAAACTTGCTGGGGCAGACTGACAGGATGTGAATGTTATTTGATCTTATTGGAATGCATTGACTTGACAGGGCAATGAAAAAAAGCACAGAGATGCTGAGGACACTTGAAGGTCAAACGATATGGCAACCATGGTGGGAGGGGGAAGCTAGGATGATGTCGCCGATCATGTTCAATGGATGAATTTATATTTTGCGAAGCATTGTTCGGAGAGGGTCATGGGACGACTTGTTTTAAGGGTATTTATTTTTTCGATGTTTCCTATGGTGGACTCATTGATTGAAATAATCCAAAACTGCTAGGGCATGGCCTTGAGATTTTATAAACCGATAATGGGATTTTGACATACAAGATCCACTCAGAACTTGACATGATGTCATTCTTTTTATGGCTTATGAATTTCCCCAAAAAAGACCCAAAACAACAAGATCATGGACTTTTGCTTTTCTTAATATATTGCAAACCCATAATGTAAGATGTTTACTGTGAGTGACGAAATCTAGCTAGGTAACGAAAGAATTATTGTAGGATATATGTATGGTGACTGACACGTCTTTGACCATTGGAACTTGTTTTCAGATCTGACTGTAGTACATAGGGAGTATAGGTTGTAGGCATGGATTGACAAACGGTGCACACAAAATTCAATTTATCGATTCAAGAATTAAGAGTAGACTATCATTAATTAATTGGTTAAAGAGTGTAGCTAAAAATAAAAAAATGGTGACTACATTAAACTAAACTGAACCAAGTCGAATCAAACCCAACCGAACCAAACCAAGCCTAAAGCAAACCAAACCTAATCAAGAACAAGCCAAGGGCTTAAGTGTAAAACTTGTGGGGGAATGCAGTCATTGGCAATGTCCAAAGGAAGGGATAACGCTCTACCTCTAGAGGGTAAGGTAAAGCTAGCGCATGGTGCTAATGCATATTCCCAAGTACATGAACCACACACACACACAACTATCCTATGCTGTTTTTATGAGTTAACTGTTAAAACTTACTCAGTGGTTACTGAGCAAGATGGTCGCTACACACAACAAGCTTTAAATACTTGAGGCTAATAATCTATACACACACACACACGCTTGTTCTAAACTAAACTGTCTTGCTGGCAGTGCTCACACAGTAGGCAAATGACAGAAATGCTTGGCTAACAGAAATACAATCATTTTCGTTTGTCTAATGTTACCAGCTAACCATTACATGCTATAGTGGTGAGCACATGTGCCTCTTGCACTGGAGATCGTAACTCGATTTCTAGCTCTAAGGCCTAGAATGAATCAAACTAAGAAAGAAGGGTATAGTGACGCAGTGGTTAAACTGTTAGCCTTTCACTAAGGTAGACTAGGGTTTGATTTTAGGTTAATATACATGTCATAAACAAACAAACAAACAAACAAACAAAAAAAGCAGAGATAATGTTTAAAACTGATTACACTTGTCACTTTTCAAATTATTACTTAGATTGCAAATACAAAGGTGGACTGGGTTTGATATTCAGTTAATGCTGCCTATCGCATACTAGCCTGTAAGAAAGCCAAACAAGCAAAAGGCGTAGGTAGAGCAGTGGTAAAATCGCTATGTGTAGAGAACTACCTAACGGTTTTATGAACTGGCAATGGTATGTCGCATAAACAGTGCAGGATACAATCCAGCAACCATAATTTGTATCTTGTGGAGCAGAGAAAACATATATATAGAGAAAGATATAGAAAGCTAGTGTATGTATGGGTAGCATTGATAATTTGACCAGAGAAAATACGATGAGGTAGGGTGGGGAGAGGGAGAATTAACACTTATATATGAATGAATGGTAAATAGTATTTTAGTTTTTTTTCCCCAATAGTTTTGTTTTTTAAATGCAGTGGTAGATAGTCGTTATTTTGTAAAACATTCTTACTTGCAGTAGTAATAAGACTCTATGGTTTCGCTAACACATAGATAGACTGTATTATTGCCATGGTCAAGCACTCACATTAAGATCATTTACAAAATCATAAAATGAAAAATAAAAAATCTTGTTTTGGAAATATCGTTTTTCAACATACACAAAATAAATATATAAAAAATTTGTAAACAGCAAAATGGAAAATCCATGGTCAAGCACTCACATTAAGATCATTTACAAAATCATAAAATGAAAAATAAAAATCTTGTTTTGGAAATATCGATTTTTTTCAACATACACAAAATAAATATATAAAAAATTTGTAAACAGCAAAATGGAAAATCCATGTTTCCATATAGACAAAATTTAAAAACCTTAAACGGACATTTAAGAAAATATATATAAATGGGAAATTGACAAATGTGTAAATATGAAAATGGAAAAATCCATGTTTCCATATCATGAAATTGAAAAACATCAAACTGTCATTTTAAAAAATGCAAATGGAAAATTGACAAATTGCAATGTGTGAAATGTGAAATTGAACAAATGGCTATCATTATTTAAAAAAAAAAAGAACATGGTGCTCTATGGTTGAGGTGTGAATCAAACCCTTTCTACTTATTTGGACCACCCGAGACTGAGTAGACTAGTTTAAGTTGTCATACCACTTTTAAAAGTTTGTGTTAAATCTAGGAATTGAACCCAAGAGCTTGTAGGGGAGATCAAAGGTTATAATATGTTAAACAGATAGCCTTGAATGAAGGGTGTGGTAGCTATATAGAGATGAGACGTTTCGCTCGGGGCAGGGAGGCATGGAGATCTGCATCAAACCAGTCAAAGGACTAAAGACTCAAACAACAACATGTACGTTCACCAAAATAATGTTGTGTAACGGTAAATGTTAGTCAACGAACAGTAATGCATTACTAAAACCCATGACACGATACCTAAGAGCTTTTCTAAAATGATTTTAAAATGCCTTTAACCCTATATTGAACACCCAGTTCACAAGACTCATAACTGCAATGTTATGGTAAAACAAAACAAAATCTATATTTCAAAACAAACAAGTGGTTTAGTCAATGTATACTGGAAAAAGTTTTGTAAACACTCAAGTCCTCAAGACCAATTAAATTAGTAACTGTCAGGTTGGCCGAGTGGTTAAGGTGTTTGACTTAAGATCAAATTTCTGTATAAGGAAGCAAGGGTTCGAATCCCTTACCTGACATAACTATTGCCTTAACATGGCTTGGCCACACTGTATTATTATGATACTCAGTACACAAACCATAGATATAGTGTATTGTTTAAGGCCACTCTCTTTCTGAACATAGTCAGAGACTGTTGATGGTTAACAATTGTATTAATAGTGGGACATGGGGATAGCAATTAAGAAAAAACAGCCAATACCCATACAATATTTTTATTCATTTTAGTTTTTTTTTACAATAGTTACACACTGAATACAACTTTTTATCTCTTTTCCATTGTTTGATATAGATTTTAAACACAACGCTTGTTGTAGATCCTTTTACAACTTTCTCTAGGTACTCTTGTTCTTAAAAACTGGGGAAGCCGCAATGGTTTTATAGACATTAAACCCTCATTCTCTTCTTTTTCATCATTATCATCATCATTATTATAAATATTATCTTTATAATTATTATAGTCATTGTCACCATCATTATCATCATCATCATCATCCTCAGCATCACTAGAACTATCCAATTCCATTTTTTCCTTTTCAAAAGGGATCTCTTGAAGAGTCTGTGTTGCTTTTGATAGTGTTACGGGTTTATTGAACGTTGACAACTGTCCTAACATGACTTTTTGAGGAGATAAATGTTTTTTCATAAGGAAGTCACTATGTTGAGTAACACTATGTTTTTGTCGGACTTGCTTTTTCTTGTTCTTTTGATCATGTTTTGTTAACACTAACGGTGTTTCATTTGGTATACCACATTGATGAGTACCCACACTTAAGACCTCACCATGTTTACTTTTTAGATGACCTAGACATTTTGTTGTTCTTTGTTTTGAGCACTGCCAAAATATGATGCCATTCGCATTTTCTCGCTTATAGTTATAAGAGTACCCATGATACAGGGCACGTGGTTTACCTTTATTGGTTATAGTATATTCCATAGTAGTCACTGACTTGTATAGTCGATCCGCCTACTACAAAGGTCTGAACACTTGTGGTGAAAGAATGATGTTGTGTTGACGTTTTATGCAGGATAATGTTGGTGGCATATGTGGGTGGCTTATGTTGATGACATGTGTTGTTGGCTGATTTTGGTGGCTTATGTTGATGGTTTATGGTGGTGGCTTATGTTGATGGCTTATGTTGGTGGCTTATGTTGATGACATATGTTGGTGACTTATGTTGATAGCTTATGTTGGTGGCTAATGTTGATGACATATGTTGTTGGCTTATGGTGGTGGCTTATGTTGATGGTATATGTTGCTGGCCTATGTTGATGGTTTATGTTAATGGCTTAGGTTAATATCTTAGGTTGATGGCATAAGTTGATGGCTTATGTTGGTGACTTATGGTGGTGGCTTATGCTGGTGGCTTATGCTAGTGGCTTATGGTGGTGGTTTATGGTGGTGGCTTATGTTGATGACATATGTTGGTGGCTTAAGTTGGTGGCTTATGTTGGTGGCTTATGGTGGTGGCTTATGGTGGTGGGTTATGGTGGTGGATTATGGTGGCTTATAGTGGTGGCTTATGGTGGTGGTTTATGGTGGTGGCTTATGTTGATGACATATGTTGGTGGCTTATGGTGGCTTATGGTGGTGATTTATAGTGGTGGCCTATGTTGGTGGCTTATTTTTGGTGGTTTACGTTAATACCTTATTTGTAATGGCTTATTTGACAAGTTATTGTTGTCAATGTATTTAGAGGATTTTTCTCTTGGTTTTGGAAAGTATTTCAACTCTTTTTTATGGTAGCATAATGCTTACCGCCATGTTTGTAAGCAACAACAACACACTAAAATTCCAAGAATCCAAAGTACTCTAAGGTTAATGATTGTCTCTCAACTCCATTCAACGTCTAGTCAAAAAACATTATATATTTTTCACATTTTACAAAAAAGGTAAATTGGGAAAGTAAGCTATATGTTTAAACTAAAAATCATATCAAATCATATGCTAACTCCAACACCTACGTCTACCCCAATCTCAGTCAAAAAAATATAATATTCTTCAAATTTTTCCAAAACAGTATTTGGAAAGTAGGCCATATTTTGAAAACTAATCATCCTATAAAGTCATATATATATATATACTGAAACCAATGGCTTTTATATCCTTAATCTTAAGAACAAAATATGGAATTTTTGACATTTTTTCCAAAAATGTTCATTTTAAAACGGGGCTATATTTTGGAAACTAGGAATTTTACAAGAAAGTTTGTTTAACGTAAATGGCAGGTATTTACCCCCACTACCCGCAAACCAAGTCCCAGGTCTCTGGGAAAAAATCCAAAAAAAGTTCAATTTGGAAAGTAGGCAATATTTTGAAAACTAATCATCCTAAAAAGTCATATATAGACTCAAACCAATGGCTTTTATGTCCTTAATTGGTAGAACAAAACTTAACATTTTTTCAGTTTTTCCAAAAAAGTCCAATTTTCAAAAATTGTCTATATTTTGGGAACTAAGAATTTTACAAAAAGTTTGTTTAACGAAAATGAAAGGTCTTTACCCCCCTCTACCCAAAACATAAATTTCAGGTCCCTAGGACAAAAACTGTGCAGTATATATATATATATTTTTTTGGGGGGGAGGGGGTCTATATTCACTTTACCTCCCCACTTCACAAGATGGCGGCCATAGCTTAACTTAACCTAGCCTAACCTAACCTGACCTACGAGGTGTGATCAAAAAGTTCCAAAAATGTGGCTGCAACTTAACCAAACCTAGCCTAGCCTAACCTAACCTCCCTGTTGACTAGCCCCCTTTGGACGGGTCCTTTTTGAAGGGAGTCATTTTTTTTACGTGTCCCGGAGGACGGGTCCTTGTTGACGGGTCCCAGTGGCGGGTCCCCTTTGACATAATTTGGATAAAATGCAGGGCCAGTCCATAGGGATCGGTCCAAAGGACCCGCCACAGGGACCCGTCAACAAGGACCCGTCCTCCGGGACACGTAAAAAAATGACTCCCTTCAAAAAGGACCCGTCCAAAGGGGGCTAGTCAACAGGGAGGTTAGGTTAGGCTAGGCTAGGTTTGGTTAAGTTGCAGCCACATTTTTGGAACTTTTTGATCACACCTCGTAGGTCAGGTTAGGTTAGGCTAGGTTAAGTTAAGCTATGGCCGCCATCTTGTGAAGTGGGGAGGTAAAGTGAATATAGACCCCCTCCCCAAAAAATATATATATATATATATATACTGCACAGTTTTTGTCCTAGGGACCTGAAATTTATGTTTTGGGTAGAGGGGGGTAAAGACCTTTCATTTTCGTTAAACAAACTTTTTGTAAAATTCTTAGTTCCCAAAATAAAGACAATTTTTGAAAATTGGACTTTTTTGGAAAAACTGAAAAAATGTTAAGTTTTGTTCTACCAATTAAGGACATAAAAGCCATTGGTTTGAGTCTATATATGACTTTTTAGGATGATTAGTTTTCAAAATATTGCCTACTTTCCAAATTGAACTTTTTTTGGATTTTTCCCCAGAGACCTGGGACTTGGTTTGCGGGTAGTGGGGGTAAATACCTGCCATTTACGTTAAACAAACTTTCTTGTAAAATTCCTAGTTTCCAAAATATAGCCCCGTTTTAAAATGAACATTTTTGGAAAAAATGTCAAAAATTCCATATTTTGTTCTTAAGATTAAGAATATAAAAGCCATTGGTTTCAGTATATATATATATATGACTTTATAGGATGATTAGTTTTCAAAATATGGCCTACTTTCCAAATACTGTTTTGGAAAAATTTGAAGAATATTATATTTTTTTGACTGAGATTGGGGTAGACGTAGGTGTTGGAGTTAGCATATGATTTGATATGATTTTTAGTTTAAACATATAGCTTACTTTCCCAATTTACCTTTTTTGTAAAATGTGAAAAATATATAATGTTTTTTGACTAGACGTTGAATGGAGTTGAGAGACAATCATTAACCTTAGAGTACTTTGGATTCTTGGAATTTTAGTGTGTTGTTGTTGCTTACAAACATGGCGGTAAGCATTATGCTACCATAAAAAAGAGTTGAAATACTTTCCAAAACCAAGAGAAAAATCCTCTAAATACATTGACAACAATAACTTGTCAAATAAGCCATTACAAATAAGGTATTAACGTAAACCACCAAAAATAAGCCACCAACATAGGCCACCACTATAAATCACCACCATAAGCCACCATAAGCCACCAACATATGTCATCAACATAAGCCACCACCATAAACCACCACCATAAGCCACCACTATAAGCCACCATAATCCACCACCATAACCCACCACCATAAGCCACCACCATAAGCCACCAACATAAGCCACCAACTTAAGCCACCAACATATGTCATCAACATAAGCCACCACCATAAACCACCACCATAAGCCACTAGCATAAGCCACCAGCATAAGCCACCACCATAAGTCACCAACATAAGCCATCAACTTATGCCATCAACCTAAGATATTAACCTAAGCCATTAACATAAACCATCAACATAGGCCAGCAACATATACCATCAACATAAGCCACCACCATAAGCCAACAACATATGTCATCAACATTAGCCACCAACATAAGCTATCAACATAAGTCACCAACATATGTCATCAACATAAGCCACCAACATAAGCCATCAACATAAGCCACCACCATAAACCATCAACATAAGCCACCAAAATCAGCCAACAACACATGTCATCAACATAAGCCACCCACATATGCCACCAACATTATCCTGCATAAAACGTCAACACAACATCATTCTTTCACCACAAGTGTTCAGACCTTTGTAGTAGGCGGATCGACTATACAAGTCAGTGACTACTATGGAATATACTATAACCAATAAAGGTAAACCACGTGCCCTGTATCATGGGTACTCTTATAACTATAAGCGAGAAAATGCGAATGGCATCATATTTTGGCAGTGCTCAAAACAAAGAACAACAAAATGTCTAGGTCATCTAAAAAGTAAACATGGTGAGGTCTTAAGTGTGGGTACTCATCAATGTGGTATACCAAATGAAACACCGTTAGTGTTAACAAAACATGATCAAAAGAACAAGAAAAAGCAAGTCCGACAAAAACATAGTGTTACTCAACATAGTGACTTCCTTATGAAAAAACATTTATCTCCTCAAAAAGTCATGTTAGGACAGTTGTCAACGTTCAATAAACCCGTAACACTATCAAAAGCAACACAGACTCTTCAAGAGATCCCTTTTGAAAAGGAAAAAATGGAATTGGATAGTTCTAGTGATGTTGAGGATGATGATGATGATGATAATGATGGTGACAATGACTATAATAATTATAAAGATAATATTTATAATAATGATGATGATAATGATGAAAAAGAAGAGAATGAGGGTTTAATGTCTATAAAACCATTGCGGCTTCCCCAGTTTTTAAGAACAAGAGTTCCTAGAGAAAGTTGTAAAAGGATCTACAACAAGCGTTGTGTTTAAAATCTATATCAAACAATGGTAAAGAGATAAAAAGTTGTATTCAGTGTGTAACTATTGTAAAAAAAAACTAAAATGAATAAAAATATTGTATGGGTATTGGCTGTTTTTTCTTAATTGCTATCCCCATGTCCCACTATTAATACAATTGTTAACCATCAACAGTCTCTGACTATGTTCAGAAAGAGAGTGGCCTTAAACAATACACTATATCTATGGTTTGTGTACTGAGTATCATAATAATACAGTGTGGCCAAGCCATGTTAAGGCAATAGTTATGTCAGGTAAGGGATTCGAACCCTTGCTTCCTTATACAGAAATTTGATCTTAAGTCAAACACCTTAACCACTCGGCCAACCTGACAGTTACTAATTTAATTGGTCTTGAGGACTTGAGTGTTTACAAAACTTTTTCCAGTATACATTGACTAAACCACTTGTTTGTTTTGAAATATAGATTTTGTTTTGTTTTACCATAACATTGCAGTTATGAGTCTTGTGAACTGGGTGTTCAATATAGGGTTAAAGGCATTTTAAAATCATTTTAGAAAAGCTCTTAGGTATCGTGTCATGGGTTTTAGTAATGCATTACTGTTCGTTGACTAACATTTACCGTTACACAACATTATTTTGGTGAACGTACATGTTGTTGTTTGAGTCTTTAGTCCTTTGACTGGTTTGATGCAGATCTCCATGCCTCCCTGCCCCGAGCGAAACGTCTCATCTCTATATAGCTACCACACCCTTCATTCAAGGCTATCTGTTTAACATATTATAACCTTTGATCTCCCCTACAAGCTCTTGGGTTCAATTCCTAGATTTAACACAAACTTTTAAAAGTGGTATGACAACTTAAACTAGTCTACTCAGTCTCGGGTGGTCCAAATAAGTAGAAAGGGTTTGATTCACACCTCAACCATAGAGCACCATGTTCTTTTTTTTTTAAATAATGATAGCCATTTGTTCAATTTCACATTTCACACATTGCAATTTGTCAATTTTCCATTTGCATTTTTTAAAATGACAGTTTGATGTTTTTCAATTTCATGATATGGAAACATGGATTTTTCCATTTTCATATTTACACATTTGTCAATTTCCCATTTATATATATTTTCTTAAATGTCCGTTTAAGGTTTTTAAATTTTGTCTATATGGAAACATGGATTTTCCATTTTGCTGTTTACAAATTTTTTATATATTTATTTTGTGTATGTTGAAAAAAATCGATATTTCCAAAACAAGATTTTTATTTTTCATTTTATGATTTTGTAAATGATCTTAATGTGAGTGCTTGACCATGGATTTTCCATTTTGCTGTTTACAAATTTTTTATATATTTATTTTGTGTATGTTGAAAAACGATATTTCCAAAACAAGATTTTTTATTTTTCATTTTATGATTTTGTAAATGATCTTAATGTGAGTGCTTGACCATGGCAATAATACAGTCTATCTATGTGTTAGCGAAACCATAGAGTCTTATTACTACTGCAAGTAAGAATGTTTTACAAAATAACGACTATCTACCACTGCATTTAAAAAACAAAACTATTGGGAAAAAAAAACTAAAATACTATTTACCATTCATTCATATATAAGTGTTAATTCTCCCTCTCCCCACCCTACCTCATCGTATTTTCTCTGGTCAAATTATCAATGCTACCCATACATACACTAGCTTTCTATATCTTTCTCTATATATATGTTTTCTCTGCTCCACAAGATACAAATTATGGTTGCTGGATTGTATCCTGCACTGTTTATGCGACATACCATTGCCAGTTCATAAAACCGTTAGGTAGTTCTCTACACATAGCGATTTTACCACTGCTCTACCTACGCCTTTTGCTTGTTTGGCTTTCTTACAGGCTAGTATGCGATAGGCAGCATTAACTGAATATCAAACCCAGTCCACCTTTGTATTTGCAATCTAAGTAATAATTTGAAAAGAGACAAGTGTAATCAGTTTTAAACATTATCTCTGCTTTTTTTGTTTGTTTGTTTGTTTGTTTGTTTATGACATGTATATTAACCTAAAATCAAACCCTAGTCTACCTTAGTGAAAGGCTAACAGTTTAACCACTGCGTCACTATACCCTTCTTTCTTAGTTTGATTCATTCTAGGCCTTAGAGCTAGAAATCGAGTTACGATCTCCAGTGCAAGAGGCACATGTGCTCACCACTATAGCATGTAATGGTTAGCTGGTAACATTAGACAAACGAAAATGATTGTATTTCTGTTAGCCAAGCATTTCTGTCATTTGCCTACTGTGTGAGCACTGCCAGCAAGACAGTTTAGTTTAGAACAAGCGTGTGTGTGTGTGTATAGATTATTAGCCTCAAGTATTTAAAGCTTGTTGTGTGTAGCGACCATCTTGCTCAGTAACCACTGAGTAAGTTTTAACAGTTAACTCATAAAAACAGCATAGGATAGTTGTGTGTGTGTGTGGTTCATGTACTTGGGAATATGCATTAGCACCATGCGCTAGCTTTACCTTACCCTCTAGAGGTAGAGCGTTATCCCTTCCTTTGGACATTGCCAATGACTGCATTCCCCCACAAGTTTTACACTTAAGCCCTTGGCTTGTTCTTGATTAGGTTTGGTTTGCTTTAGGCTTGGTTTGGTTCGGTTGGGTTTGATTCGACTTGGTTCAGTTTAGTTTAATGTAGTCACCATTTTTTTATTTTTAGCTACACTCTTTAACCAATTAATTAATGATAGTCTACTCTTAATTCTTGAATCGATAAATTGAATTTTGTGTGCACCGTTTGTCAATCCATGCCTACAACCTATACTCCCTATGTACTACAGTCAGATCTGAAAACAAGTTCCAATGGTCAAAGACGTGTCAGTCACCATACATATATCCTACAATAATTCTTTCGTTACCTAGCTAGATTTCGTCACTCACAGTAAACATCTTACATTATGGGTTTGCAATATATTAAGAAAAGCAAAAGTCCATGATCTTGTTGTTTTGGGTCTTTTTTGGGGAAATTCATAAGCCATAAAAAGAATGACATCATGTCAAGTTCTGAGTGGATCTTGTATGTCAAAATCCCATTATCGGTTTATAAAATCTCAAGGCCATGCCCTAGCAGTTTTGGATTATTTCAATCAATGAGTCCACCATAGGAAACATCGAAAAAATAAATACCCTTAAAACAAGTCGTCCCATGACCCTCTCCGAACAATGCTTCGCAAAATATAAATTCATCCATTGAACATGATCGGCGACATCATCCTAGCTTCCCCCTCCCACCATGGTTGCCATATCGTTTGACCTTCAAGTGTCCTCAGCATCTCTGTGCTTTTTTTCATTGCCCTGTCAAGTCAATGCATTCCAATAAGATCAAATAACATTCACATCCTGTCAGTCTGCCCCAGCAAGTTTGTTTTCTATACTCACTTCAAGCAACATATAACCAAGTTCTGTTTGTTCTATCTAAAGCCAACTTCATCGAATCAAGGAATTATCATTTGTCATGTCACTCATAATCGTTTACACGTTAAAGACCCCCTTCAGGGGGTTTAGGAATTAGGAATTCCATCATAGGAAAAATCAGAAAACGAACCCTCGACCCGCCGTCTCATCGAAATAGCGAATACTGTATTGGTATATCACCACCGTGGCCAGTAATAGCTTCGTTGAAACACGTGTCCAGTGGTATCGTCTCTTTCTATCTACAACCACTCGTCATGAACATTTTAGACAAATTTAAGAAAAGTTTTAAAAACTGAAATGTTTTCAACATAAGTGTCGTTAGGCTCTTTCGCATTTTTTTAAACATAAATACTATATTCGAAAGGGAGATAGGGGAGGGGCGTCACCCCGAGTCCTACGACCCCTCGTATACGTCTCTGGCATTATTGGTTTGTGAGATATAACAAAAAGTCTAAAATCACGGTTTTACAACAAAAAATTCTGTTTCCCTCATTCTCAAAAACTTTAACCTATTACCAAAATAAAGAGGGTTTCGAGACAAGCCATTTGACACGTCATAGGACCAAATCCGACCAGGCATTCGTAAAATATCAGAAAAAGTCTAAAATCATAATTTTACCCCAAAACGCCTGTTTCCCTCATTCTCAAAACTTTAACCTATTAATAACATATATAGGGCTTTGAGACAAGCGATTTGACACGTCACACGTCCAAATCCGACCTTGCGTTCGAGAGATATCGGCAAACGTCGTAGGAAAGTAGGCGACTATCTGGTTCTCTCCTCACCACCAAAACCCCTTCTTATCAATCATTTTTTTCAAAGAGCTCGCCCTCTTACAAAAATCCCAAGTGCGCATGCGTACAAAACAAAAACAAAAATGTTCATCCATAGCGACATCTCGTAAAACGCATGCGCGATATGAGCAACAACGTTTAAGTTCATTGTAGCAGCGCACCTTATACATGTCGCATTTGAAAAGAGACTTTCACTAAAAATTACAATTTCACCCCTAGTAGGGGTAGGTTTTATTTAGGGGTTGAAATGAGTAGTCCGTTGTAAAGAGGGCGTCAGCCCGAGTCCAACGACACGTCATTTGTCAAAATCGGACCATGGGTTCGCGAAATATTGGCTTGGACTCACGCGGCGGCCATGACACTATTTAGAAGCACCACTACCCCCCTACTGTAGAGGAAGCATCCTTTGACCAAATGAATAGGTCATTAGCCTAATAGTTTGCGGATGGCGGCCATCTTTGTGTGAAAATCAATTCCCCCTATTAATTCAAACACGGTGAAACCGAATGGAACGACATTTGGTACAGAGGTAGCACTAGCAAAGGGCATCACAGTGTCATGTTTTATATCGCCGCCATATTGACAGAAACGTAATGGCGGCCACGCAAATGTTCAAAGCTTAAGTTAAATTACGACTAACATAACCATCCGATCTCTACCAAACTTTGCAACAACATTCCTTTATGGAGAGAGCATCCTTTGACCAATCTAATAGCTTATTAGCCTAATAGTTTGCGGATGGCGGCCATCTTTATGTCAAAATTGATTCCCCCTATTAATTCGAACACGGTGGAACCGAATGGAACGAAATTTGGTACAGAGGTAGAACAAGCAAAGGGCACCTCAGTGTCATGTTTTATATCGCCGCCATCTTTACTAAAACTGAATGGCGGCCACTCAAACGTTCAAAACGTAAAATCAAATAACGACTAACCAAATCATCCGATCTCTACCAAATTTGGTAACAACATACCTTCGTATAGGATGCGTCTTGTGACCAAACTACAAGGTCGTCCGCCATACCATTTCAGGATGGCGGCCGTGCGAATTATGCAAACTTTATAATCCATATCATGGGACCCACCAGTTCCGATTATCGAGCCGAGAATCGTTTTAACTGTTCTAAAGGAAGAGGCACGTTCGAAATTAAAAGTTTATTTTGTAATACTATAGTGCAGACGTGATTTTAAAAAGCTGAGCCGATTCAGTAATAAGACAAGATGGCAGCGGATATCTTGTGCCTGACTTATATTTCACTAATTTGAGTATTGCATGCAATATAGCGTACTGATACAAAATAAATAAACTTTGTATGAAATGATTTATATATAAATAATATACTCCAGTGATGAAATCGTTTAGTATAAATCATTATTTGCTAACAAGTTCTATGTAAGTCAATTTATATAGAACGATATTCGTTGACACAATTAGCTCAGTGGTAGAGCGTTAGCCTATCGCTCAAATGCCTATGGTTCAAACCCGATCAGAGCTAGTTTTTTTGCTTGAAATGTTATATGTTTATTGTTTTGTAATGACTCAGACGTTTTAAAATTAAGCGTTATATTGTGCATATTATGGTGTAAAATATATATTTAATTAAAACATAATTCGCCAGCAGATTTACTCGAGACATCTAGCTGCCAAAAAGGTAACTGCACGCCGACCTACTTATTAACTTCCAGATTTTATTGAAAAGTTTCTTCTTCTGGCCGCTAGAATGCACTCGCTCTGTTAGGATTATATTGTTCGATATTTCACCACTAGATGTAACGACTAGTCTACGTGGGGCTCCATTGATTACTATACCATTGGCATTCTATGCGCATCGAATTTGAAGAATGACAAGATGATACTACGATACATTTTTACTTTTTATTTTAAAGGGTTTGTAACAGCCTATTTTGCGTTACTTGAAAATGTTATTTGAAGTAAAGAACAAAACGATTTCACATAGTAACTGAATTCAAGCCGTTGGTGTTAGTTCAGGTTATTAATTACTACTTTTATTTCAGGCAAATAGCAATCGAAAATATCCACATAGTTTGTATACACACGTCTCTGTAGGGTCATGGAAAGATTTGTTAATTCAATTAAGGTTGTGAAAGCCATGCACAACCAGACGTGTAAAGACATGCCTCAACTCAAAGTTGGATGTTGCCCACAGCAGGTCGTATATGTAATAATAATAATAATAATAATAATAATAATAATAATAATAATAATAATAATAATAATAATAATAATAATGTTATTGGTTTTACATCCCTTTTAACTACTGCTGCTTTTAGAGACACCGGGGTGCCGGAATTTTGGCCCGAAGGGGATCTTTAACGTGCCAGTAAATGTACTGACACGGCTCCCTCGCATTTGTGCACCCTCAAATGCCAGCTGACTGCGCCAGGATACGAACCTGCAACCTAGGGTCCAGCAAGCGAGAACGTTACCGCTGAGCCACGCAGCCAGTCCGGTCGATTATGTCACCAGATCCATAACATTCTTGATATACTTCTTATCTTTCTTTCTTTCTTTCTTTCTTTCTTTCTTTCTTTCTTTCTTTCTTCAATGATGGTAGCAGTTTTTATCTAGGTTGTGGACTTTGGTAGAGGTAAATCGTTTCTAAGGTCTTCAACAAAGAATAGTTCTATTATACTCTTTGATAATAACAACGAGTTATAACTATACTCATACATTTAGGAGAAAGTAGGCTATATGTTCTTTACTGAACATCTTGTTTTGTTTATTGTGTTATGAATTTGCAATTCATCAATAAATATTGTTAACTAACCTATTGGTTTTCTGGTGTGAACTCAATGCCCACTACCCCACACCGGTTCAGTTTAATAGTTCTTTCACAGTAGTTATTTTGACCAGGCTCATGCCTGATGCGTTCTACCTTATGGGAAAGATTTAGGGCAGATCTTTTCTCCAGCCTCCTAATAGCCCTGACCTAACTCCTCCAGATTTATTTGTATGGGGCTACGTCAACTCGACAGTGTACGCCCAAAGACCACAGCATCTGGCTGACCTACGGAGGGAGATTACAGCGGCCTTTCAGCAAATCACTCCAGAAATGCTGCGTGCCACGTGGCGCAACATGGATTCGAAGTATCATTTGTGCCGCGTGCGCGATGGTGGACATGTTGAGTGCTAAAACTCCTGACTCTCCTTAACAAGTATGTACCGTTAACAAGCAATAAATGTGCATAGTTTCTTGTGTATAGCGTTTTACTTTTCTGACATCCCAAATGGATGGTTGGCTCAGGCAAGGAAAGAAACTATTGACATCAAATATAGATTTAGGTATTAGAAAATCATTGTCTGGAGCGTGGTGCTCTATAGGAGTGAAACTTGGACTGCTGGCCCAGCGGAAAAGAGGAGAATAGAAGCGTTTGAAATGTGGTGTTACAGGAGAATGATGAAGATCAGATGGGTAGATAGAGTAACAAATGAGGAAGTATTAAGACGAACGGGCGAGGAGAGATGTTTGTGGCGACTGCTAATGAAGAGAAGATGTAGCTTGGTAGGACACATACTAAGACACCCAGTATTATCAAACTTAGTTATGGAACGAAGGGTCGAGGATAAGAACTGTAGGGGTAGACCAAGGTTAGAATATGTTAAACAGATTGCCTTGGATGTAAGGTGTAGATATGAAGAGATTAGCTCTGGACAGGGAGGTATGGAGATCTGCAGCAAACCACTCAAAAGACTGAAGACGCAATCAACAACAAAAACAAGTTATGAGGTTCATCACCTTTATTACGATTTTTTTTATTTGATACCTTTCCCTCCCGGAATTATTTCAATAAATTCCTTCACAGACCTCATTTAAAAAAACGTTTACACAAAAAGCAGTTATTTATTTTATTTACTGTATGGCTTTTAGTGCCGGGAGTTTCCGAGGACATGTTCGGCTCGCCAGAGGCTGTAACTGCTTCAATGCGGACACCCACGGGGTGAGCTACAATTCCATTCAATCTCAAGTAGTTCCAACTTTCGCTACCAGATGTCACTGACACCTAGTGGTGAACGTTGGAACTTTGATAGAGCGTCAACGAAATCTAACCTGCAAATTTAGCTTCACACAAGTTTAATTCGTGGAAGGTTATTTTACATGCCATAAATCTATGACATGGGACCGCTGGCTTTATTTCAGCTCCGAAGGAAGGCATACTGAAGGATTGTAATGCTCTTAAAAAATCCGACGACTTCGGCCGGGTTTGAACCCGCAATCTCGGGCATAGAAACTCAGCTTGCTACCGACTACGCCACCGACGCCGCACAAAAATCAGTCAGAATACAGAAACCAACCATGAGGTCAAATCGTGTGTTTGTTCTTGTCTTTAAACAGTAGGAATTCACCTCTACTGCACTACGTACAATTTATTTTGTATTCCTTCCTGAAAGTTTATAATTTCGGAGGGGGGCTATTAAAAAAGCATCGTTCATATTTGAAGTTCCATTAACTGACATAAATATGCTGCTGCAATTGATTGCCACGTCTCCGTGTCTGATTTCCCTTCTCTATGTTTTAACTTATCCCTGCGTACATAAAAGAACAGGATTTGAGATCCCAGCATATCTTAAACAGTCTCACGTGCACCGTATTGAAGATACGGCTGTCAGGAGCACTTGTTTTCCAATAACGCACGCGCTCTACAGTTTCTCTGCTCAAGCGTGAAGAGAAGATGACAGTGGGTACAGTCTCTGCTGCAAACTGGTTGTTGTCTCCCTTTATGGTGTAGCCCTTGTTTCAGACATTCAGTAAAGTCCCAGCCTTTCTCTAAGGGATGATAATAATAATAATAATAATAATGTTAATGGTGTTACGTCCGTTTTAACAACTGTTGCTTCTAGAGACGTGGATGCTGGAATTTTGCACCTAAAGGGACCTTTAACGTGCCAGTATATCTACTGACACGGCTCCCTCGCGTTTGCGACCCCTCAAATGACAACCGGCTACGCCAGGATTCAATCCTGAAATCTTGGGAACAGCAGGCAAGAACGTGACCGCTGAGCTACGCAGGGATGAAGTACTTATGTTGTTGTTGTTGTTGCATATTTTAGGGGGTGCGACATTGTGGTCATAGCCCCGTCTATTTGTGTGTGTGGGGAATTTGAGTGATAAGCTGTGTTATTGTGATGGCTGTGCTAGTGTGTGCATTTTTAGCCTATTTTCATTTTATGAAAAAATAGGCCTGTGAGATCACCTTTTGTCCGTGTGTGTGTGTGTGTGTGTGTGTATGCGTGTGTGTCTGTGTGTGTGGACATGTGTGTGAGTCCCCCGCCCCTAATAACTTCTAAACAGTTGGAGCGATTTCAATGAAATTCGGTAAGGTCATAGCACCATTTTGGCCGACCCCGACACGTCTCACTAATCCAACATGGCGGCTGTGCGAAATATTTCACCGGTATTCCATATCTACGGAACTATTACAGATATCACTCTGAAATTGTGTACGGTGATAAAGGGCTCTACCAAAAGTTCACATATGGGAATTCCAAAAAACCTGTTAACTACAAAACAAATATGGCCAAACGAAGTTGAAACTCTTAAATAGACTTTTCTCGCGGTTAACCATCCAAAGGCAATGAAACTTGGTAAAGCAAATGTCTATACACTGGCATCTAATTTAGTTCAATTGTCTACATTACCTCAAGATGGCGGCTTTCCATACCTCCGAAACTATTAGTGATATCACCCTGAAATTCAAAATCTCACTTTTATTTCTTGTGTCTTAATCATGCGATTGAAGTTTAAATAATACACCTACCCAATAATCTTCAGGTAATAGTACATAACTCTAAGGACTATAAATACAGTATATAATTCCAACATGGCGACCATCTGAAATATTAGACCGTTCTCAATATCTACGAATCTATTACAGCAATCAAACTGAAATTTTGTATGTTGGTAGAGGGAATTAACGTAAGTAGGATATATGAAAATAGGCTATATAGTTCTTCACGGAACTACTTGTTGTATTGGTGATATGATTGCAAAGGTGGCGTACGTGGCTTTAAGTTAGGAACTATCCCAGCATTTGCCAGGAGTAGAAGTGAGGAAACCACGGAATACCACTTCCAGGATGGCTGAGGTGATAGTAGGGGGGAACCCACGGAATACCAGGATGGCTGAGGTGGAAACCAACCCTCCTCTTCTCAGTTTTGCCTCATGAGGCTGTGTGTACCCCGTTCTAGCTTTCAGACGGGAATTAAATTTCTTGGGAGAGCCGGGAATCGAACCCCGGACTCTGAGGCAACGGCCAAGAATGCTAACCGCTATACAATGTGGCGGCCACAGTTTTGTAACAGCCTTTATAGCAGACAATAGAAGACAAAGCCCTAAGTGACTGAAACATACCACTTCTACTCACTGTAATGGTATTTGTTGGTTCCTTAGTTTAGGGGCTGCGACAACGCGGTCATGTAGCCCCGTGTACTTTGTGTGTGTAGAAACTGTCTGATAGCCGTTGTTAATTGTGATTACTGTATTAGTGTGTGTTGTCTGTTTTTAATTCAAGTAAGACTGCAGACGATAATTTCAAGTAGTTCCTTCTTTCGCTACCAAATGCTACCGTCCACGACACCTAGCTGTGAACTTGGCTACTACTAGATGCCATCGTAACCAGTGCCTGGTGACAAACGTTGGAACTTAAGAGCATTAATCAAACCTAACCTACAAATGTTGCTTCACACAAGATTAGTTAGTGGGAGGCTCTTTTTCATGCCATAAATCTATGACATGGGCCCGCCGGCTTTACTTCCCCTCCGAAGAAAGAAATACTGAGGGATGTTTAACGCTCTTAAAGCATCCGACGACTTTGGCCGGGCTTGAACCCGAGACCTTGGGCATAGAAGCTCAGCATGCTACCTTCTACGCCACCGAAGCCGCTACTGTAATGGTAAATTAGGTTAATGGGACATACATTTTGTTAGTATTGCTATTGCTTTTACCCCACCAGGATCGTACCATTTAATTTTGGAAAGTTCACTGTGGTTCAGGTCAAGACATGTAATAATGTTAAGAAGGCTGCGGGATGCACTCAGCCTCGGGAGGTAAAGCTGAGAAGATGTGGGTTAGATTTCCACCTCAGCCATCCTAACCCTCTTAGTGCCAGAGTCGCTGTGAGCGATCCTCATAAAATGAACGAAACTTGCCAGCGTCGCTCTGAGAGACGCTTCGTTCTTGTATTCTTAGAGGGGCTTATAGACCGAAAATGGCGTCTAAACTTGACGTGACCATTAAAGAGAGTTCTAGCAACCATTTCCTGGCAAACATCTTTTGCTTTCTGTCTATCGATATACTCGAGCTATATTTGAAATTCCTTGACTTGTTTACGCGCGACTCGTAAAAGCATGGCGTCCAAGGGAAGGAATCATTGTTTGAGAGAGGAAGAAATTGAAGAATTAATGATTGATGAGTCAAGTGGTGAACTCTTTGACTTCGTGGACAGTGATTGCGATCTTGTGTGTGATGAATCAAGTGCCGATTCCGCTTCGTACAATGAATTACCTGCGCTGAATGCGATCGTACATAACCAAACAAGTGATAGTGATGGTAATGATGTTGATAGTAATAGTGACTGGGAAGAAAGGAATGTTGACCAGGACAATCCTCCACAGGCTACACAACCACAAATGTGAAAGATAAAAACACAGGGTGCCCTTCTGTGTATTTATTTTCCCTATAATTATTTTTATTTTATTTATATCAACAATGCCATTGTTGGTGTACGGTATTTTATGAATATGCTAGATTTTAGAATTTCGGATTTTTGACACCCTTGCTGATATTTTTTAAACTAAAAATCTGCATTCCCTGGTTCTTTTGTTATGTATGTGTGCTCTCCAGTGTTCATTTTTATTCCATTTATAAGCGTGTGGTAATAGGAATAATCAAACTTTCTAATTTTCAATTTACAGAAGAAATTATTTTAATTAAATAATTAATAAAGAAAGAAAAAAGATTCATAATGATTTAGAAATTTCCCTGAATTTAGATAGCTATGTTTTGCACTCCCTGACTAAATTTCGCTTTCGTATCTTTCAAAACAGAGGATATAAATATTTTTTTCTGAAAGCCTACATTTTCCATTAAAACAGCCTGGCACTTTTAGACTTCACCTTTACCTTTTCGCCTGGCACTAAGAGGGTTGTACTTATACGTGGTTTAACCGCTTCTACTTCGGGCAAATGCGGCTATGGTTCCTTACTTAAAGCCACGGATATCTCCTTCGAAGTCTTAGCCTTGATTTAAAAATACACACACACTACTACACACGACGCAACTTAGTTATTAGAAAATAACTCGCACCCAAATACATGGTGCGGATGATGTCCAAGTCCCTAAATGAAACAATTTTTATTTTGGCTGTTTCATTGGCGCCCCGCGGCTTGGCCGTTCGCTTTAACTCACGATGACCGCGTTGGGAGGTTCGAGTTCGAATCCAGGCGATGACAGCGACTCTTCTGAGTATGGTTTTTACACACTCTCTCTAGTCAAATGCTGGGATAGCACCTTATTTCAAGTCCCGTGGCACCTACCCATTCTCGGCGCTAATGATTACACATCTTAAATAAATAAATAAATAAATAAACAAATAAATAAATACACATTATGTAAATAAATAAATAAATAAATGAATAAAGATACAATATAACTGAAATTAATAAATAATTAATAAATTAATAAATACAGGGGAACTTGGATAATTCGAAGCAGAAGGTACCAACAAAATATTCGAATTATCCAAACTTTCGAATTAGAGAAGTTACATATTTTTGCTTTGGTTGAATGGCTGAAGTGGTCAGTCTTTCAATAAGTAAATATTTATGGAGAAATGTTATGTGTAATAGAAATATACACGATGTTTAAACAAATTTATTACAGATTGCATTAAAATAGGTAGCAGATCATATTGCAATTACTGTCGAGTGCAGAATGTTCATTATGTAAAATGAAAGTTCCACGAAGAATTGTGAAATGTCTGATTGTTTTGCGGAATTTAGCTGTATCAAGTGACAACTAAGTGGGAAATCCTGGGGTGGGGGAGCAGTAAGTAAAATTTCCAGCAATGACTCACGTTTTAGACAATGGCGATGTTTACCCGGGGACAGTAACACAGTGATGACTCTATACAATAAGGGTAAGAGGGGTTAAATGTCACTCAATGAATAGCGCGGGAACTTAGGCACTAACGTTTTACTTATACTTTTGTACTCGTGTACCAAAACTTCGAATTAAGGAAGGTAAACTTAAAATTATCCACGATTTTTTCCATTAAATAAAAATAAAAATATAAAGTAACATAACTAAATAAAAGCTTGCCACGGTGGGTGAGTTGTTATCGTGTCGGACTACCAACCCCCCCCCCCCCCAGCTTGCAGGTTCGCTCCTGGCCGTGGTAAGTGATTTTTGAAAGGTGGCAAAAATCTCGGCACGCATGTCATATGTTGTTGGCATGTTAAAAAACGCATTTAAATTCAGTAGGCCGTATTCATAATGGCAAAATTAATCTCGGGATTTTCCGCCAACACATAGTTCCTCCTTTCTCCACTAGAAAGCTCTATAGTGTCAAGGAGCTTAGATATCTAACCTCCTGGACTTTCATAGTGCTCTAAGAAACAACAAAATTCAACATGCACGCTGCCCTCTGGGCGTCAAATAACAAACCCGGCACCCGAAGCCATACGATATTAATTATTATTACTAAATAAAAATAAATAAAATGAACAAATATAAGTAATAAAATAACTGAATAAAGTAAATGAATTCAATATATAATATAAACAAAAATTAATTAATTTAAAACAATATAAATAATTCAAATAAAATAAACATGAAGTACGAATACATTAAAAACAATATTTTATCAATATAAATACACCAAATAAGCAAAGTAAATAAATAAATAAATAAATAAATAAATTATAAAAAGTTCACAAAAATAATACAAAATAAATAAATAAGTAAATAAATAGTACAAAAGTTAATAAAAATAGTACACTACTATAGTCACCAGAGAATCACAGGTTATCAGACAAATTTAACACACCCTCAATAACACGGGCCTGATGACCAAGGTGCTCCAAGCAACTAATACGAAGTAACAATAACAACAACAACAAAACCTATGGGCTATAAATAATTATGGTAGACAAATGGAGTATAATCCCACATCGTAACGCTGGAGTGATGCACAGGATTGTCGAGAAAGTGGACATCAATTCTGAGAGCGTTACCACAGCTTAATGAAGAACCGTGTAGGTCTACCATAAAAGTTGCGTTATGATACGATATAAAGATGTTGGTGTTCATTCGGTTATTACTGTAATTAGGTGACCCAAATCCACTGTAGTGTAACCGGAGTAAACTTTCACTTGAGAATATCGCTTTGTGTTTCCCAGAGACGTTCAGCATAAGACTGAGGGTACTTGAGTTCAAACCTCACTCTCAGCCATCCTTGAAAAGGTCTTCGCTCGCTCAACTTCAACACCAGGTGAATGCTGGGATGGTATCCCTTTCAAAGCCTCCGTAAACTTCCCCAATTGATTTTAGATTTAGAACATTTCAAATAACTCCGTTCCGAATCTCGGATAGCCGGAGATTGGGGAGAGTGTGTTGTTAATACAACCATCCCCTGATACATGTGATTATTAGTTACAGCGATTCCTTAATAGCCTTGATCAAAATGTTTCCGTTTGAGGGCGTTGCTGCACCGTATAAGCAACGTAGTGCAACTCCGATGTGGATATATAAGCACGGACACGTAGGCAAGGGATAATTAGTGTGACAGTCGCGTCTTGTCGAGGTGAGTGAGTTCCTGGAGAGCATTGCTGCATACGACGAAACCTGGTGCCACCACTGGGAACCGGAATCAAAAGCGTCGACGATGCAGTGGTGGCCCCTCGTCCCCAGAAGTTCAAGAGCCAACCATCCGCTGGAAAGGTGATGGTCACCCTGTTCTTTGATTATCGGGGCTCATTCCTTATTGACTTCAAGGAACCAGGTGGATCCATCACTGGGGAACGGTACTGAGCAACACTAGAGAAATTACGGCATGCAATTAAGGTG
The DNA here is from genome assembly GCA_946902985.2 of Meconema thalassinum. NCBI lineage: Eukaryota > Metazoa > Arthropoda > Insecta > Orthoptera > Tettigoniidae > Meconema > Meconema thalassinum. Next base: position 1,208,445,088 of record OX336388.2, read on the forward strand.
AAACATCCGGGAAAATTGCGACAATGGTTGCTCCTGCTTCATGATAATGCACGTCCCCATACCACAAAGATCATTACACAGAAGGTGCGTCAACTCAAATGGGAGACACTCGATTACACGCCCTATAGTCCTGATCTCTCCACATGCAATTATCACGCCTTTGATCCCTTAAAAAAAGGCATTGAAGAGTCGACGATTACTGTCGAACGAGGATATGCAGCAGACGATTACGGACTTCTTCACGCAACAGATACGGTGTATTACCACACGGGGATCTTCAACCTGATGCGTCAGTGGGCGATTATGCCTGATTGGCATTTTTACAGATATTTTTAAGAACAATGACGTGAAATAATTAACTAAGATCATTGACGTACCTTTAAAAACAGTACGGCAGTATGGTTTCATTTTAAAATTGAAATCTGGAAAAAATTAAGAAAGTTGACGGTTAAAATTTGAAAAAATAGATGAAAGTTTGAAAACTTTGTTATTGTTTTATTTTACCTTTTCAATGGCTGTCTTGTGCTTGGTGGATTTCAGTTAAAGCTTGAATATCCGGCTTTATGTCCGTCAAGTTTGCAAGTCTCCTTTGAGGGAAATGTCCAACTTATTTCTTTGCTTTGTGAGGAACTAGATCCTTTTCAACTAAATATGTTGACGAATGGGCACTTTTGAAGAATGAAATAACAAAATCCGCAGAAGAAAACATTGGTAGAAAAGAAAGAATAGGTAGAAAACCGTGGATCACTCAGGATATACTAGAATTGATGGATGAAAGGTGGAAACACAAAAATGTAAGAGATGAAAAGGGGAAAGCAGAATACAGACGTCTGAGAAATGAGGTTAACAAGAAGTGCAAGGAAGCGAAAGAAGAATGGTTGAAAGAGAAATGTGCAGGTATAGAAAATTGTCTGAAATTAGGAAAAGTAGACACAGCTTATCGAAGGATTAAGAATACATTTGGGGAAAAGAAGACTAAGTGCTGTAATATTAAGGACACAAATGGAAAGCCTGTAACAGATAGGGAAGAAAAGGTTGAGAGATGGAAAGCTTACATAGAGTGTTTGTATAAGGGAAAGGAGATTGAGAATCGTGTAATGGAAAGGGAGGAGGAAATTGATGAGGATGCAAAAGGAGATTTAATATTGAGATAAGAATTTGACAGAGCATTGGAAGACTTAATCAGGAACAAAGCACCAGGCATAGATGATATACCGATTGAGTTGCTACGCTGCATAGGAGATGAAGGTTTGATCAGGTTATTTCACTTAGTGTGCAGGATTTATGAGACAGGTGAGGTACCCCCTGATTTCAGGAAGAAAGTTATCATCCCTATACCAAAGAAAGTAGGAGCTGACAGATGTGAGGATTACCGTACAATCAGCTTAATTACTCATGCTTCAAAGATCCTGTCTAGAATAATTTACAAGAGGATTGAAAGCCAGATAGAATCGGAGTTGGGTGAAAACCAGTTTGGTTTCAGGAGAAATGTAGGAACAAGGGAAGCTGTACTAAGTCTTAGGATGATTTTGAAAGGTAGAATAAGGAAAGATAAGAGAACGTTCATGGCATTTGTAGACTTAGAAGAGGCTTTTGATAACGTTGATTGGACTAAATTGTTTGACATTTTGAAATCTATTGGAATAAAGTACAGGGATAGGAGGGTGATATACAATCTATACAGAAACCAGACGGCAGTCATTCGAGCTGAAGGACATGAGAGAAAAGCTGGTATTCAGAAAGGAGTAAGGCAAGGCTGCAACTTATCACCCATACTTTTCAATCTTTACATTGAACAATCAATGAAGGAAATTGGAGAAAAAATCAAAGTGGGAGTGAAGATTCGAGGAGAAATAATTTCAACTCTGAGATTTGCTGATGACATCGTCATCTTGGCCGACAAGCCTGAGGATTTGAATGAGTTTTTGACTGGTATGGACTCCGTCTTACGGAAAGAATTCATGATGAAAATTAATAAATATAAAACAAAAATACTGGAATGCAGCCGAAATAAATCAGAAACCTCTATGGAGATCAAATTGGCAGGTGAAAAGCTGAAGGAAGTAGGAGACTGCTGTTACTTAGGAAGCAGAATAACCAGTGATGGACGAAGCAAAGAGGATATAAAAAGTAGGTTGGCTCAGTCAAGGAAAGTATTTCTACAAAAAAGGAATCTGTTGACATCGAATATAGATTTAGGTATTAGGAAGTCGTTTTTTAAAGCCTTTGTCTGGAGCGTGGCGCTATATGGAAGTGAAACCTGGACTGTTGGTGCAGCAGAAAAGAGGAGAATTGAAGCTTTTGAAATGTGGTGTTACAGGAGAATTATGAAGATCAGATGGGTAGATAGGGTTACAAACGAAGAGGTATTAAGACGAGTGGGAGAGGAGAGTTGTTTCTGGAGACTGCTAATGAAGAGAAGAGATAGGTTAGTAGGACACATACTAAGACACCCAGGAATAGCAAGCTTAGTTATGGAAGGAAGGGTCGAGGACAAGAATTGTAGGGGTAGACCAAGGTTAGGATATGTTAAACAGATTGCCTACGATGTAGGGTGTGGTAGCTATGTAGGGATGAAGCGATTATCTCAGGACAGGGAGGCATGGAGGGCTGCATCAAACCAGTCAAAAGACTGAAGACTCAATCATCATCATGTTGACGGGAACGATATGAGAAGTGGTTCAGTTTTTCCCACAGTAAGTGTCCATAAGCTTCACCCAAGCTAACTCGTAACCGCTCGGCTTGAAAATGATTTTCGGCTCACATTCATACTTCCGATGTAGAAATTCCGTCTACAAAGAGTTATCAAGCTTATCCACAGCTTCAAACGAGAATGGATCTAGAATCCAATCCAGAATGTGTAACTCGGTCAAAAATTGATTTCATATCAGTTTTTAACTGGTCAAGGTGATCAGTAAAAATTAGAATTTTGTCTTCTGGGAGTTCAGGAGTCTCGTTATCTGACACAACACTTTTAAGGGTCGGAAACTTAATCAGCTCCTTACGGCCAGTATTTATCTCGTGAATATTAAACTTGGCGATAAATGATGAACGAGCGAACGGGAGGCCCTCCGGTCACATTTTTTTCGTATACTACCCGGCAACTTCTACTGTATAGTAATATTTTAATTTTTCCCCCTATTAATACTCACCGCCCCCAAATCGCCCCCCGCTTATTTATTGCCCCCCTGATAACCCAAATCGCCCCCAGGTTGGGAACCACTGATCTAGACCATGCTCTTTCATTTATTCGTTCTGCATGTCAAAGCTAGTCAACCTTTCATCCTCTTGTATTAGCAGTCCACGCGACCTTGCGACTTAGCTGTCCCAATCTGCAAGTCAGCACCTAGCATGTACGATCCCCACTCGCGCGCTGACCGTGCAGGCACTCCCGCCATGACTTACACTTCTCGCTACCCTCTGATGAGGTAGGCGCGGCATTTTCGTCTGGGAAACGTCCCCACATAACACCCCCAAGCGAGTGCCCCACTTATTGGAAGGAAGGAAGATTGACCGTTAATCTCGAGATCATGAGCCACAGGACCTCCTTTTTACGTGGAATACGAATCACATGACATGGCATTTCACTTTGAAAATCTCACATGCATTGATCGGGAATCGAACCCGGTCCCCGTGGTGAGAAGCCAACAGCTTGACCGCTGTGCCACCACGCCCCTCCCACTTATTGGGAAACGCCCGCCAAAACACTATGTACTACCTCAACCTTATTCTAATTGATACAGAGAGGCTATCGTCGACTTGAATGTAAATGAAGTTTGCTGTACCCTCATATTTGTTTCACAGGTCTCTTCATAATTATTACAGGACAGATTACACACCCACAAGCACGATATTCCAAGCTAGCTGAACAAAACTCACCTTCTGAGGTCATGAATTACGTATAGAGGTATCTGTCACAAAGGTCTTGGGTTCAATTCCCAGCTCTGCCAAGACATTTAATTTCGGTCTGAGGTCTGAAACGGGGTAATTTAAGCCCCATAAGGTAGCACTGAGATGAGTTGGGTTCGATTCCTATCTCAGGTATCCTAGAAGTGATTTCCCTTTGTTTACCACTTCTATTGAAATATTAGAAGCCATTTTCCAGAGCTGCCTAAGTAATCTGTTCTTAGAAGTTCTTCGGTCGGTGAACATGAGTGTACCCAAATTATATTGGACGGGGAGTTACAATTGATTTCCTAGATGACAAGAGTTATTTATACACTTAATAAAACACTTCTCACACAAAAGGGGGAGGGGGATAAGTAGGATGACTAGTTTCGATCGCCAAGCAAGCATTTTCAGATCTTGCACACTTGCGCTAAATTTAGGTTCAGTGGATATGCACACTTATAATTCTAATTTACAGTATTCTTTACAATTATTAAGCTACAGAAGTGTTAAATTTCACTTTGTAACGAGTCGGATTTTCTTAAACCAATTATTATTTTTATTCCGTTAGTCTATTACACTTCTATAGTGTTCGTCTTTATCTACTGCTCTTTATGTGTTTAATTGTGAAACACTTTCGAGTCGTTGTGAAGTGGTTGTGTTATTAACCGTTACTTTACAGATTGCTTATTTCCTTGGTGTGCTTTAGGCTGTACACTTTAGCACATACTTAAATCTAACTGAACTAGCAACCCGCCCGGGAACAGTTATGAATGCATTACGTTATAAGCGCTTTCTTTCGATGACAATGAACTACGACCTATATCCGTTTTACGTCTCGGCATGATGAGTTCAACTCACTGACTGGACTATTAATTATATTATCATGGAGATGCATGTGCAACGAATTCCTGTTAGACGTAATTTAAGAGTGGCGAGGTGCATGAAACACAAATCCCCCTTCCGTCCAATATTAACTTGATTGTGTATTTTGCGGAACGAAATTTTCACAGGTGAAATGATGAAAAGCCGTGTTGCACATCCAGGGAAACTCCAAAAACAACCACTCTGAAGTCTTAACTCAACTCGACAGTTTGCTGCTGGCCGTATCTGGGGTAATAGGCTTTCCCGCTAGCTAGGCTGTAACTGGGGTGATAGGCTTGTCCCTAGCTAGCTCGTAAACTGTCGCCTCCGTAACTGAATGGCGATTGCTGGAAGAAATGAAAACGTAAAAACACTTATAGTGGGCGATGTATTGAAAATAGAGATATGTTCTCACGAACTTTTTGTAGAATTTTTCATGCTGAACAATTCTTACACTCATAGTATATAGATATTTTTAACGGTTTGCCCAGCGTATGCTTAAAAAGCGCACGGGTGCCAGGTTTTTCTTTCGACCTCTCCACTGAAATCGTTACTGCTTGGCTTCCTTTGATCATAAATAAATTATTTCCTACAGAAACCTTCCTCGAGATTTCCTTTACAGAATGGTGAAAACCACATCAAAATCCATCCAGTGGTTCTCGAGATTACCCGTGACATCCAAGAATCGGGCACTTTGTTTTAAACTAACAATAAGTAGAGATAGATATACTCGATAATCACCGCTTTGCAGACCTTCCAAGCACTATCACCAACAAAATCTGGTCAGAAGATCGTAAGAGAAACCACAACGAGAAGATAAAGCGATTTTGGGAAAAGAGAAATGCAATGCCATCAGCTAAATAAGTTCAATCACGCTCATTAGTCGGGCACGACGAAGAAAGAGGAAGAGATAGTTCATATGGTTATTTAGACAGCTGATTTGCGGCTGTGTCCACTACACCTCACACCCGTTTGATAGCTTAATAATTGTATTACTATTTATTTTGTATGGCTTTTTAGTGCAGGGAGTGTCCGAGGACATGTTCGGCTCGCCAGTTTTGTAGCTGCTTCGAGGCGGACACCCAATGGGTGAGCTACACGTACCGTCGCGAGTGGAGTGTTGTCTGGGAAGGAAAGTTTTGAATGTAACGACGAGGTGTTGGAAGGTAGCGGCTGTGGCCTATAGTTAAGGACCAACTCCAGCATTTGCCTGGAAGGAAGATGGGAAACCACAGAAGACCATCTTCAAGGTTGCCGACGGGGGGATTTGAACCTCCTCGCCTCCCGAATATGAGCGACTGCCAGCAGTCATGCCGTAACGCTCACGGCTAACTCACCCGGTTTAATAATTGTAAATACTGTTGTACGAAAGTGTTATATACATAGGCCTATCCACCTAAATTAAGCCTAAGTGACCAGGATCCGATAATGTTCGCGTGAAGAACGAAACAAGTAATCCAATGTATTCCCCACCCCCCTAATTAAGTCAGAAGTATTTCATTAAGTGTATAAATAATTCACATAAATTATTTCAGGCACTAGGAAATTTATTGAAATTCCCCGCACAATATAATTGTATTTACTTGTATAAATTCAGACTTTCACGACCGGCGTTGAAATAGGAATCTCTGTTTCGCGGGCTTCTGTTTACTTGTTTTACCTCGCTTAATGTAACCTGTGAACATGCTGAACGCAGTCTTCAGCGAAACGTCAGGACGACAAAATGTCCTTAGAACACGGCCTATAAGCCCGCGAAACAGACATTCCTATTCACTTGTGTTGACCGACTGAAATGCTTCCAATAATAGATTCCTCACTTCTATTCCAGGCAAATGCTTGTATGGTTCCGAGTTTAAGGACACAACCGCCTTCTTACCAATCCTAGTCTCAGTTACAATATGCTGAGTCCGTGGTTGCAGGATCAAATCCTTGCGAAGCCAGTTGTCTTTTGAGAGTGCGCAAATGCGAGCGAGCCGTGTCAGTAGATTTACTGGTGCGTTAAGGATCCCATTCGGGGCAAATTTCCGGCGCCCCGGTGTCCCTAAAAGCCGCAGTAGTTAAAAGGGTCATAAAGCCAATAACATTATTATTATTATTTTCGTTTCGGTCGTCTAGGGACCACGATCAATTTCAATGTTTTGTCCTTTGCCGATAACCTCGATGTTAGGCCCCTTAAAACAACAAATATCATCATCATCATGTTCCTTCTTCTTCCTCCAATATTCCTTCATCATCTCACTATGTTTCCTCTTCCTTTCCTCGGACCATTTCAAGCCGATTTTCTTTCCCTTCCTCCCTTGGAAGCCTTCCATTTTTATTATCCTATTTTCGATTTTTGTAAAAAAAAATGAAATTAGACTTATGAGATCTTCACCGTGCCATAAATTGTATGTCTGTCTCTGTGTCTGTGAGAGTGTATGTTTGTGTGTGTACTCTGCATGTCCCCAACCCCTATCAATTCAGATACGGTGAAACCGAATTGAACGAAAATTGGTACAGAGGTAGCACTAGCAAATGGCACCTCAGTGTCATGTTTTTATCGCCGCCATCTCGACGGAAACGTAATGGCGGCCACCCAAATATTCAAATCTTAAATCAAATTACGACTAACTTAATCATCTGATCTCTACCAAATTTTGCAACAACATGCTTTTATGTGGGAAGCGTCTTTTAATCAAACTACAAGGTCATCAGCCCAATAATTTGCAGATGGTGGCCGTGTATGTGTGCAAATAGATTCCCCCTATCAATTCAAACACAACGAAATCAAATCGAACCACCGTTGGTACAGAGGTTGCACTAGCAAGGAACCACTCAGTGTCATGTTGTATATCGCTGCCATCATAACAGAAAAGGAATGGTGCCCACCCATATGTTCTGAGCTTAAATGAAATTACGATTAACCTAGCCAACCAATCTCTACCAAATTTTGCAAGAATCTACCTTAATGTGATGAGCGTCTTTTGCCCAAACTACAAGGTCATCAGCCAAATAGTTTCAAGATGGCGGAAGAATGGATTATGCAAGTATTATAGCCAAACCGTAACTTACGGTTCAACAAGGCCTGGCCTTACCAAATACAATATTGTACATAGGGAGGTTCAAACTGTCCTCAAGGAGGTGACCGGTAGGATATTAGCATTTTAAAAAAGAATATGTAACGCAGTAGTGACTAATAGTTCAGACTGATCGTGCCGTATCGTGCTTGTCCGTGCCGTCCCGTTGTCAAAATGGCGTCATGGTTTTGCTCTTAAATCCATATATCCATAACTTGGTCAGTTTATATCCTTTTAGGAATGTACTGAAGAAAATAATACATATTTAGTATCAAATGTTTTATAGAAATGGCAGAAAACGCTAATAAAATCGTTTATTGCAAGACAAAATATTGTGGAGTTTTACTAAACCAGTTGTAAACCATTAATGTTTGACATCTGTGGCGTACTGGTAGCGACCTGGACTCATAGTATAGAGGTTCGTGGATCTAATCCTAGCAGGTTCAAATTCTTTTACTTTTTTGTATTTATTGATTTATGACTGCCCACACGTTATAATGTTAAGCATATACACTGTGTATTTGCAATCGAAAATAATATATATACTTATAACACCACATAATTCAACACTCGACTACGGCGATTAAAATTCGTTGTCATTGATCCACGGTAGTCTATTGTTGTTGCTGTTGTTTTTGTTGTCGATTCTTTAGGGGTTTTGCGGCATCATACTCTTGTATCCCCGTGTACTTGGGTGTGTGTAGAAGTTGTCTGATAGCCTGTGTCACTGTGATGTATGTAGGCTTACTAGTGTGCGTACTTATATACGAGGTTGTGGTTGTTTCATTTGAGATGCATAGACATAACGGTCATTTAGCCCCGTGTACTTGGATGAGTGCTGAATTTTGTCTGATAACCTGTGCTATTGTGATGGCTGTATTAGTTTGTGTATATACTGTACTCATGTGAGGATTCAATCAATCAAAGTATAATATCCGTATAGCACGTTGTATTTCAACAAGCTACTACAACCAACATTCAATTATACTCCTTGAAAAGGACAAAGAGATAACTATACCCATGCATTTAGGAGAAATTAGGCTATATGTTCTTTACTGAACATCTTGTTTAGCATTATTATTATACTCGTAGTAATGGAAGCAAGCCTGTGGTTTGATGCGGTAATCATAAGTCCCGAGATGTCTATTTTACGTCGAAACTGAACCAATAGATGTGAAGTTTCACTTTAAAAATTTCACATGCATTAACCAGGTATCGAACTTGGACTGCCTTGGTGAGAGATAAGCAGCTATACTCATCCTTCCCCTGGTCCTGAACAGTCACCACTTGAAGACAGACTAACTCAAGGTATAGCAACTAGTATCCTTAGCTGTCTCTCCAGAGGTCCGGGTCCGATTCCCGACTCTGCCAAGAAATTTAATTATGATTTCAGTGCTGGAACGGGGTACACTCAACCTGAGAAGCGGTGGGTTCCATTCCTACATCAGATCAGCCATCATGGAAGTGGTTTTCGTGGTTTCCCACTTCTACTCCAGGGATGGTACCTAACGTAAGGCTCGGCTGTTCCTACCTCGATTACAATTACATACATTAGGACATACATCACTGTGACACAGGTTATCAGCTTTCTACATACACGCAAATTGACGGGGCTACATGACCAGGAAGTCACAAGGCCCCTAAGGAATCAACAGCAACAACAACGTTCTGCATCAAGCTGTTTCTTCAACATCTCTTCTCTGCAGCTCACCGCATCACTTCAGGCTGCGATTGAAGCACTGGGTCACTTGTCACCAAACTGGCCTTATAAAATGTAACCAACAAAGTCAATAACCAAGACCTTTAAGGAGAAGAGCAATTGGGTCAATGATGGCGGCCACTCAGGAAATGGGCTTACTGTGTATATAAAGTGGTGTATGCACTACCTGTAACTCCTACATGCTGCCGATGACTTACCGCTACCCACGAGAAGTCCCAACGTCCCAAGTAGCTGTTGCACAGCGGCTGCTAATCAAGGATCAGGGAGAGTATACCATCATGGAACATAAGCGACATGGGTCATCCTTTGCACATAAAAGTTCTCACCAGATAGTAGGGAAAAAGGAAGGAAGCTTGTAGTTTTACGTGGCTGTTAATCTCGTGATCATGAACCACGGGGCAGATAATAGAGGGATTATTACTATGGTAGTAAGCTATGGCTACGACGTTCTCGCGTTTTTTGGTTATGCAATACATAAAGGTAGCGCGACTCCTTTCTAGAGCTACCCCTGCACCTACGTCATCACAGAGGATGTATTTTTACAGTCAGCAAAATATTTTCCGTCAATTTCTGATAATTTCGGAGTAGATGACGTCACTGTTCCGCCCCTTAAAACGACAATAACTAATCTGATAACTTCGTGAATAGGCCACAAGTCGTTATAACTATTTACTAGGGCATTCCATAAGTAACGGCAACACTGCTGTCAATCAGCGATCCTAGTGGTGACCGTCGTAATCTTGTAGTATATTGTTGAGCAGTTTTTGTTGTATAAATCAGTAATATTGAAAGTCTCGAAATGGCTGATATTTGTGAATAGATTAACTATTACTTACATTCAGTAAGTAATACTGAGAAGCCTCCGTGGCTTAGGCGGCAGCACGCCGGCCTCTCACCGCTGGGTCCGTGGTTCAAATCCCGGTCACTCCATGTGAGATCTGTGCTGGACAAAACGGAGGCAGACAGGTTTTTCTCCGGGTACTCCGGTTTTCCCTGTCACAATTTAATTCCAGCAACACTCTCCACTATCATTTCATTTCATCTGTCATTCATTTAATCATTGCCGCAGAGGAGTGCGTCAGGCCTCGGCAGCCGGCACAGTTCATATCCTCGCCGCTAGATGGGGGCTTCATTCATTCCATTCCTGACCCGGTCGGGGACTGGAAGCAGGCTGTGGATTTTCATTTCATTTTTTCAGTAAGTAATACTGCTCTAAAATGATGTTCGGTAGATATGTGAACAAAAGTGCTTCATAAAAATCCGAGTTGTTAGAGGAAAAAGTGCAACTTGGTGCTTTAGAGCATTGCAAGAAGCTTGTGGGAGAGAAGTTCTACCTTATCGAACTATTGCGAGATGGATGGAGGCCTTCCGTCAAGGAAGAGAGGAATGTCAACACAGTATATCTCATCTCCATCAAGAACACTGTGCAATCCCTATTGAAGAGCTTCCTTCCGTGAACCAGGGGTACGTACCTTGGATCGACTCTGCCGTAGTTGTTTCATTTGTGAGGCTTGGACATCATGGTCATTTAGCCCCTTGTACTTAGGTGAGTGTGGAATTTTGTCTGATAATCTGTGTCGCTGTGATGGCTGTATCAGTAATTCAATAATTGTCATTAAGGTGAGGATTCGGAAGGAGATGGCCGTGGCCTTAAGTTAGGCACCATCCCAGCATTTGCCTGGAATAGAAGTGGGGAGACCTTGGATAACCACTTCAAGGATGGCTGGGGTGAGAATCGAACCCACCTCTTCTCAGTTTTTCCTCCCGAGGCTGAGTGTACCCCGTTCCAGCCCTCAGACCAGAATAAATGTCTTGGCAGAGCCGATAGTCAAACCCGGACCTCCAGAATGCAAGCCGCTGTACTACGATGTTGTCGGAAATTATTCTGACATGAGGGCTGGATCGGAGTTTCTTTAGCCTCTAAAGGACACCAACCCCACCCATACTAGAAGTGATCTCCCGTTGTTTCCCACTGATATTCAAGGCTATATCTGGTTGCTACCCAAATTTAGGCTACGTCCGACTCCTACCCAATCAAAGTCGAAAGTAGTCTATTAATACATTAGTGCATACATCGCAATAACACAGGTTATCAACATATTTAACTCACCCAAGAGCAAGAAGTCGAAATCCTCTAACTGAAAAAAATACGGTAGTAACTTTACTTGGCCAGTAGGTTGCGACACCTTTGTCATCTCATGATGAACAGCAGACAGATAAGTAATATAAACTCCCCCCTTACTGCTCCTCATATCTGCTACCCTTCATACTTCCGTGTAGTGTCGGTAACGAACAGTTCTATGACGCATGTTGCCTCTCCTACGCATTGTGTTGTCCATTTTTTGTTGGCGATGATGACGTGTGTTCATTTATTTCGTCGTAGTGAGGTGGCGGTCACAAATAGCTGTGTATATAGCTTTACAGTCGACCACGTTGCTCGCATTCTACTTGACTTCTCGATTATTGCAAGTTGTTCTTGTTGGGCATCGTGGATTATGGTCCCATTTGATTTTATTTATGTATCAATTTATTTATTTATTTTTAGTGCTTCCAACCTAATTGTGAGAAATTATCAAATTATGAGAATAATATACAGGGTAGAGTCAAGTTACTCCGTGATATCAAGTAACACCGTGATAAAGCGAATTTCCACTATCACGACGTAGGTTCAATTCCGAAAGTTCTGCGTTTTTACCAACAGACGGCAGTAGAAACCGGAATTCCAGGAAGCCCTTGCGCTATAGCTTTGGCCAACTCAAGAAGTTTAAAAAAATATTCACAGATAGATGACATTCCAAGAAATGATGCGCATCCAGTGAAATAAGAAGTGAAGATTTTAATTTCTTATAAAGAGGTGTTGCATTGTACAAGTGTCATTTTAACACCAGTCAGAGGTAAGATACAAGCCATTCGCATATAAAACTACAGGCATGTGGTGTTACGCATGGAAGGTGTGTGAGCTTAGCAATTAGTTCGTTTTTCTTAGGTTTGACGCTGAGATAGCGCCAAAACAGAATAACGAGGCTCACTCCTACACAGCTGAACCACTAAAATAAGCATTTCGGTTGGGGAAGGAAGAAGTATAGGCAGTATACAATTCCATTAGACGTTTTAGTATCCCGTGGAGTACAATAAAGCATTATTGCACAACATTTTTAAATGTCCAGGCAGTGCAACCCTTGAAAAAATCGGAAAGCCATTCGTTATGCCACCTGAACTTGAAGTGAAGATAGTGTGTCAAGATAGACACAATAGATCGGTCTAGGCCTAATTCCAGATCCCTGAAAAATTACGATGAAGGTTGTGATGTTAAGGTGGCTCCCCTTGTGGATGTCACCAAGATGAAGAATGGGGCCGAATGGATTGAGTGCCAGTTTTGTCGTGTCTTGTACCATAAAGTGGTGCCAGAAAGTGTTGGACAATCTCTATTTTATGTGTGATGAGTGCGAGGAATCGGAGAGTGACTAAGAACAATAGTAGACTTAAAATATGTTTAATTGATTAATTGTACTGGACTATCTTTTCTGAAAATGAAAATGAAAATCCACAGCCTGCTTCCAGTCTCCGACCGGGTCAGGAATGGAATGAATGAAGCCCCCATCTAGCGGCGAGGATATGAACTGTGCCGGCTGCCGACGCCTGACGCATTCCTCTGGGGCAATGATTAAATGAATGACAGATGAAACGAAATGATAGTGGAGAGAGTTGCTGGAATGAAATTGTGACAGGGAAAACCGGAGTACCCGGAGAAAATCCTGTCTGCCTCCGTTTTGTCCAGCACAGATCTCACATGGAGTGACCGGGATTTGAACCACGGACCCAGCGGTGAGAGGCCGGCGTGCTGCCGCCTAAGCCACGGAGGCTTACTATCTTTTCTAATAAGAAAAAATGTCTAGCGAAACATTTCAAGATGGGGTAATAGACATATATACGATTTGAACACTCTCATTACATTTTCACGATTAAAAAGTACACTGAATGGTGAACACCATGCCATCACGGAGTAACTTAAATACTATCATGGAGTAACTTGAATATCACGGCGTTACCTACTTCTACTACCGAAATTTGTTAGTTATTACCTTGAAAGAACTTATGGATATTTGTAAGATATATGACAGAAATGTTTCGTAGGGTATGCCTCTTTAACATGAAATAAATCGAAAAAACTGCAATCTAAAATTTCTGAAATAGTAACAAAACAAAGCTTACTATCACGGAGTTATTTAACTTTACTAAAATAATAATAATAATAAGAAGAAGAAAATGACAATAATACAATAATGTTCACAGTACTTTAACTAAATATTACTGTAGTAGTAATAACACCTACTGTTATTGGTTTCACGTCCCTACTGTGGCTTTTAGAAACGCCGGAATGCCAGAAATTCGCCCTGAAGGGGATCTTCAACGTGCCAGTAAATCCACTGACACGGCTCCCTCGCATTTGCGCACCCTCAAATGCCAACTGACTGCACTAGGATTCGACCCTGCAGCCTTGAGCACAGCAAGCGAGAAGTTGACCGCTGAGCTACGTAGCCAGTCTATTGTATTAGTACAAAGTATCCTACAAAAGAGAGTACGGTACCGTAATCATAATTATCTTACAAAATCACTGCTAAGGACAGCTTGATATTCATTGATTTCTGTGCATGAAGGTACAAGTTGAAATGTGTGCATAATACTCCGATGTAATTACTAACGTTTCCAACCCACGATTTGCTTACATTAACTGTGTTTGGTATTGATGTTGGTAATTCTCTGTAAGTGTAAACATTCGCCAGCGGGGAATTATCCCCATTTGCATATAAATTAAATGAATTAATGAAAAAATTCAACACACACCCCAGTGTGACGGGGCTGATGACCAAAGATGTCCAAATTCCCTTTACGAATTAACAACAATAACGCTATCCAGGACGGGTTTATCCACATCTTCGAATGATTGCTTGTTCCACCTCACAATTATCTTACTGTAGATTATTTTAACTAGGTTGTAATTTTAGAATATTGGGAATAGTTGCTAAGAAATGTGTCAGCCCATCAGCGTAGTCAACTGCGTTAAACATTCTGGACTGACTGCGTGACTCAGTGGTAACATTCTCGCCTTCTATGCCCAAGGTTTCAGGATCGAATCTTGTTCGCAAATGCGAGGGAGCCGTGTTAGTATATTTACTGGCACGTTAAAGATCCCCCTCGGGAAAAAATTCCAACACCCCGGCGTCTCTAAAAGTCGCAGTAGTTATTATTATTAAGCACGCTGCAAAGTGTGTACTTCAGAGATGCGAGGTTCAAGTCCCAGCGCTGACAGCGGCTATTCTGAGTATGATTTCTACCCATGTGAATGTCTGGATGGCAGCTTATTAAACCCTAACGAGTACAACAGCTCGAGGTTGGCAGGCCTGGCGCTGCAGTCTGCCGGCGCGACGCGACGCGGCGTAACGCGAGAGAAGACTCGTTGCTCCACCCTGCCCGGCTCAGTCACTCTCGTAAGCTGTGATCTTCAACAACTGTGTGTGACGTCATGGCTCGCGTCCTCTTGCTGCTCGCCCTGTTGGCTGTCGCCAGCAAGCAAGGTAAATCCTGTCTTCACAACATTAGTTCACGCTTTTTGCTTACAGTTGTGTAGGTTGTCACCTCCCATTTACATATTTTGAAATTACCGTTTTAACATGTCGTTCAATTACGTATTAACTAGCAGCGCATATCTGCCGTTGGCAAGCATATTTTATATTATGTTAACATCCATCATCCTTGAGGTGTTATGACGGGAAGAACTCACCTTCCTTTGGCCTCGTATAACGCGTACTGGGAGATTGCATCTTTAACAAAAAAAACTCTTAATTTATCTCTTATGTTATGCTCAAATCTCCATTGTGTTATCTGTTGGGGCCACCTGGTCTATGAAAGTAGTCTAGGCTAGTACATTTCTTAGAACAAGGGATTAATTACCCTGGTAGCCGCCGGCAGCTCTTACAGAGGCTGAAGCTTATTACGTCATTCCAGTTGTCATGGCAACGGGAGGTCAGGTGTACCCCATTACAAGTTACTCACTTCCACTAATTTTCATCTCTCAGCGCACCAGTTAATAATGTCTGCCAGCTCCGACCTTGTAAAATACCAACTTACACAATATGAACTCTTTGCATTTCAGTCGGTCAACACGATTGTACCCAAATGAGATGGGTTATTCCCTAATCCTGAAAAAAAAAATGCATGAGATTAATAAATACACTTGAATGACCAGTTTCGATCGTCAAGCGATCATCATCAGATCCTTTACACTTAGGCTATAAAAATTTATGTCTGAAAGTATGGGTGAAAATATTTACAATATGTACCATTATTTAGTTGCAGCATTAGTTGAGATAATTCAACTCGTCAATATTTGTTAGTTATAGTCTATGTGATGTTTTGTTGAATTGACCATTGAACTACAATCACATATTCACTCTAAAGAAGGAAATTTGACGAGTTGAATTATCTCAACTAATACTGCAAATAAATAAGTGTACATATTGTAAATATTGACACCCATACTTCCAGGCATAAATTTTGATGATCACTTGACGGTCGAAACTGGTCATCCACATGTATTTATTAATCTCTTTTTTTTTTTTTTTTGATGTGTAACATCTTTCCACTCGATTGCTGGATATTTTTGTGGGACTGATTTTGAAAAATGGGACGGAAGTGGATCGGACGGAAGTGTGTAAGACGCACTACCAGTTGGATTGCATAGCAGCCAGAAGGGATGTGATCCAGCTGGCAGTGGTACCATGTGGAATGCTTATCACATACGGATTACTTTGTAACAGCAGTGTATCAAGAAGGCAGTCTTTATCTATCTATCTATCTATCGTATGGCTTTTAATGCCGGGAGTGTCCGAGGACATGTTCGGCTCGCCTGAGTCTGTAGCTGCTTCCAGCGGACACTCTAAAGGGTGAGCTACAAGTTCCGTTCAATTTCAAGTAGTTCCAACTTTCGCCACCAGATATCAATGATACCTAGTGGTGAACGTTGGAACTTTGATAGAGCGTTCTGACGAAATCTAACCTAACAATTTTGCTTTACACAAGTTTAGTCTGTGAAAGGATCTTTTACATGCCATAAATCTATGACATGGGACCGCCGGCTTTACTTCCCCTCCGAAGGAAGGCATACTGAAGGATTTTTAACGCTCTTAAAAATACGACGACTTCGGCCGGGTTTGAACCCGCTATCTTGGGCATAGCAGTTCAGCATGCTACCGACTACGCCACCGAAGCCCTAAGAAGGCAGTGCGAGAGTAGAAAAATCAAGTAGGCAGTGAAGGAAAAAATGTCAGTCTCTGTTAACGTAACTTAGTTACTGGCAGGAGAGTCGAGGAGAGTGATGTAACAGCAGAGTATCAAGAAGGCAGTGCGAGAGGAGAAATATCAAGTAGGCAGTGAAGAAAAGAGTATTGGAATTGTTATTTATTAAGAGAGTATAAAAATTAAAAATATTTTTTGTGTGTTGATGACTGTCAAGGATAATAAAAACGGTAACAACTTCAAGGTACAGGCCGGACGTTTGTTTTAGACGATTGCCCTTGACCTTGAAGCCTGTGGGTGAGCCTACACACGCTCACTCTCTCACCCTATCGCTTCACACTTGTCACCACCGATCTGATGTAATGGAATTCCAGACTTGAGCAGACAGTACAGTCCACATCTAAGTATTGTGTGTCGCGGAAGTACACGTTACGTACTTACGAACAGAATGTCATTATATTTGCCAATGACTGTACTCCTAGCAGTAGTGTGAAACGGCTTAGTCAATCATCGGACCGCTTGGGGCAGCTGATAACAACACAGGTACTGTAGTAACTCGCCTCCAGGCTTCCATTAAGAATTTTCACTCGTCTAAAACAAACGTCCGGCCTGTAGCGTAGCGGTCAGCATGGTTAGCTACCACCCTGGAGGTCCTGGGTTCGATTCCCGGCTCTGCCACGAAATTTGAAAAGTGGTACGAGGACTGGAACGGGGTCTACTCAGCCTCGGGTGGCCCAAATGAGTAGAGGGGTTTCGATCCCCCCTCAGCCATCCTCGAAGTGGTTTTCCGTGGTTTCCCACTTCGTCTTCGGGCAAATGTCGGGATGGTACCTTCTTCAAGGCCACGGCCGCCTCCTTCCCTCTTCCTTGCCTATCCATCCTCACCATCCCTTACCTTCCCTCATGAGGCCCCTGTTCGCTTTGCAGGTGAGGCCGCCTGGGTGAGGTGCCAATCCCACCTCACCAGTTGTATCCCTTCCGATTCGATGTTCCCAGTTCTAGGACACTGCCCGTAGAGGCGGTAGTGGTGAGTTCCCTCGCTGAGTCCGTGGGTTCCACCAACCTGGAGGGTAAACGACTAAAAAAAAAAACTTCAAGGTAGGATAACAAGCCAGATGTTACACATCATATGCGACTACTGTAAGGCTCGTATCTTATTTCAGAATTAGGGAATAACCCACCTCATTTGGGTACGATCGTGTTGACCGACTGAAAAGCATCAAACTTTCGTTCACTAAGGCAACACTGAAAATGTCTTCAAACACCATAATTTAACACCAAATAAAGAAACAGCATTTAAGATCTACGAACTGGTAGAGAACTACAGTTGTGTTACCTTGTACTTTCATGCACGCATATTTCGTTGCATGCTTTGGTAAACAATTATTAAATGTTTTTTAGGCGGTCAACACGAGTGTACCCAATTAGATTGGATGGGGAATTACAATTAATTTCCTAGTAATTAAATCATTAATTACATGAATATTTATACACTTCGTAAAACACTTCTCACATAAATGTGGGACCAAATTGGATAATTTCGTGGCTCAGTGGCTAGCATTCTTGGTTGTCACCCCTGAGGTGCAGGTTCGATTTCTGGCTCTGGCAAAAAAAATTACCTCTGGGCTCAGGGCTGAAACGGGGTACATTCAGCCCCGTGAGGCAAAACTGGCCACACTGAAAGTGATTTTCTGTGGTTTCCTCACTTCTGCTCCAGGCAAATGCTGGGATCGTTCCTAACTTAAGGCCATGGCCCGTGCCCTTCCAAATCCACCCTGAATCAAATACGCCTAGTATAAGGTGCGTTAAAAAGTAACGAGCCGGAGGCTGGAATGCGCAAACCGGTGACGACATCGGCTAATCGGGGCGTGTGTAACGAGCTGTGGTTCCGACCAGAGCGTGGAAGGTCATGGCCCGTCGCTAAAGGGCATGCGTGCACGTCACGTGACGATACAAAGCCAGCAGCAGCATGCATCAATCGTCCAACCAAGACCAAGAGAGTAGGTCATTCGACATGCTTCCTGGTGTGGTTGAAGACTGTGGGGCACCCATTGGGCACACACTTTCCGCAAGTACAGTCGTTCCTTCATGATGGTGTGCACACTTCCGACGCTCAATCCGACCACGGCGGCTATGGCGTTCACTGTCACTGGCGGTCCTGGGTAATTAGTGCATCAACCAGCAGGACGTTGTCATCGGTAATGCAGGGGGGTGCCCCAGACCGGGCATCATCGGCTAACGACACCCGTCCTTCCCTGAAGCGCTTGTGCCACGCCTTGGCCCTTGCAAGGTACATGGAGTTTTCGCCGTACACTTGTGACATTCGGCGATGAATGTCTATTCCCCCTACTCCTTTCGCTGTCATAAACCGAACAACACCTCTTTGCTCTTCGTTTGACGCCTCCATGTCACTATTTGCAATGCGACTGGCAGCTTTGGACGAATGATGCATGCTGCTGCTCGTTTTGCATCGTCACGTGACGTGCACGCGTGCCGTCTAGCGACGGGCTGTGACCTTCCACGCTCTGGTCGGAACCACACCTCGTTACACACGCCACGATTAGCCCATGTCGTCACCAGTTTGCGCATTACAGCCCCCGGCTCGTTACTTTTTGAACGCACCTTATAATACAGCCATCACAATAACACAGGTTATTAGACAAAAATTACACACACACACACACACACACACCCAAGTACGCGGGATTATATGACCACGATGTCTAAATCCTCAAATAAAACAACAAAAACAACAACAATACCTATATCACTGCAGTGCATTTTGTAGTTCAGTTTAAAACTTTTTGATTGTTGCGAAAAATATTCCGATTTTGTTGATATTAGTTCATTTTTCGTGGCTTGGGACATATTGGTCATCAGCCCCGTGTAGTTGGGTGTGTTGGGTGTGTGTTGAATCTGTCTGATAACCTGTATTTATGTGATGGCCGTAGTAGTGTGTGTAACTGTATTAGGTGCTCCGGGACTTGAAGTAAGGTACCTGGCGCAGTCAGCTGGCATTTGAGGGTGCGCAAATGCGAGGGAGCCGTGTCAGTACATTTACTGGCACGTTAAAGATCCCCTTCGGGGCAAAATTCCGGCACCCCGGCGTCTCTAAAAGCCAGGGTAGTTAAAAGGGGCGTAAAACCAATAACATTATTATTGAAGTAAGGTACTATCATGGCATTTGCCTGGAGGGAATTTGGAAAAACCACACTCGGGATAGCCACTATCAGAAGTTCCGAGATTCGAACCTAGGATATCCTGACTTGCTACAGCTGCACTCGCGGCCATGGTGCACGATTTAACCAGCACGGCTACGCCACG
Organism: Meconema thalassinum; assembly: GCA_946902985.2. Taxonomy (NCBI): domain Eukaryota; kingdom Metazoa; phylum Arthropoda; class Insecta; order Orthoptera; family Tettigoniidae; genus Meconema; species Meconema thalassinum. Next base: position 1,208,465,236 of record OX336388.2, read on the forward strand.
GGATGTAAAGTATTTCAATCCCACAGTCAGTATTTCAGCGCATTCACGCCATAGTCTATATAGTCGATAGTTCATTTTAAGAACCGACATGTGCGGGTGATAATATTGTTTTAAAGATTGGAAGTCATCTGCCCAGCAGTGTAGCGATGTCGCTATTTAGCGAACGAAACTCGATTTGTCGTGATATATCGATTTGAATGGCTGCCTGTGATTGGCTAGTTAAGGCTCGGTCAAACAGGAAGCGGGCTGTCCGCGCGAAGCAGTCCGCCCGACCGCTGCGAACTCTGTATCGTGTAATATTGCATCATCCTGGTCAAACAGAAGGCGGTCTACCGCGGCGGGCAAGTGAGCAGTTGTGATTTTCCACAAAGACCGCGCGAGCTGGAAGCATGGCCGACGAAACGGAGATTTATTGACCTTGTGCGCGAGTGCGTTGTACAGTTATTCGAAAATATACGAAAATAAGGTCTGGAAATGACCTCAACTCACAGCATAATTTGTGATACTCGCCCAACTCCTGTCATTATTCATTAGTAGTCCATCATGGACCCATTTTCTTTTTCATCTCGCTTGACTCAAAGGGTACAGAAGAAGCAATTCTTCGTCCGAGGAATTGCTGGACATGTTGAATTAACACCACGAACAGAAAACATCGCGATTGCTTTTACACTGGTTCGCCCTGACTTGTCCGTATTCTGTTTGACCGCCACAGTCCGCGACGGGCTGCGGTCGTTCCGTTGTTGCGGGCAGCCCGCGTCCTGTTTGACCGAGCCTTTAAGTGACATCACTTCTGACCGCTAGATAGGCTAGTTCCAGCACAGCACTGAAACGTCAAGTGGAAGTTACGATGGCTTTACTATATATTAGAAAATATTTACGGACTGAAGATCTCGGATTTTCATCCCTTAAAACAATTACAACAACCACTTTCAGTATCGGTTAATTATGACTCCTCCTCTCTAACGAGTCACAGGAGTCAAATATACGGCTTTTGTTGTTGTTGTTGTTGTTGTTGTTGTTTTTTTAGTCTTCAGTCTTTTGACTGGTTTGATGCATCTATCCATGACCTGAGCAAATCGTTTTATCTCTACCTAGCTACCACAGCTAGGCTTGCCAGATTTCAAGAATGGAAAAGCGGATCACACGCCCCAAAACATTGTTTTTCTTAATGAAGGTTGTTAAATGGTGTAATATATGTATTAAATAAGCATTACATAATCAAATATACAAAATTAAAACTAGATATTGCTGACATATCAGATAGGCCTATGACACCAGCAACTTATAAATGGTTTTCATTTGAACGACTCTTTGCAAGGATTTTTTATTTGTATGCACCTTCTCATAAAATTCAGTACAATTTTCGTCGTAATTGTAATATGTGAAAATTCTCGTTTTATCAAACTAATGGAGTTTCTGTTTCTATCATCTCTCCATTTGATATTCATGACAGAAAAAGCTCTCTCCGTAAAAGCATCCGAGGGGAAAATGCTGAGTATTAACTTCACAAGGACTAAGATATTGCTTAATTTTGTTGCCCCTAATAAATCTATAACATGTACCCATCTATCTGACACAGACATAGAAATCATTTTCTCTTTCAAACTTGCGCCTGTACCAACGGAAAACAAGCTAGATATTACAATCAATTCTGAAGCGGGACATTTGAAAATTGGTGCGAAATTCAATATATTTTCAAATTAACCAAAAAACTAAATATTTGGCGTTCCGTTAAGCTGGGTTTTCCTAGGCGCGGAAGCGGAGAGCGGAGTCGGCTCTTCTCTGGTCATATGTAATTTTAATGGTACTGTATTCCTAGAAGCGGAGCGGACCGCGCACCGCTTGACGAGCGGAACTCTCTCCTCCGCGTTCCTCTGCTCCGAGAGCAGACGAGTCCACTATCGGCTGGCGGATTGGCTGGACGTCTGTACAAGTTGTGTGTAGTTTTATTCAATTGTGTCCCTTGTGTGTTTAGTATAAAGTTTGTGCACCATGAGTGTGTGTCGGTTTACTGCTTTCTGTAATAAACCTGCGATTTCAGTTCTTCTACATCTTTTATTTCTTGGTAGTCTATAGATCATAGAACTCGTTTTTTGGGCAATCGAAAGTACTGTTTGAATCTAATTTCGTCATCAATTAAATGGTTGTTTATAAGAATTTTAAACAGTCCCTCATTTTCACGCATTTTAAATATGTCACTTGCACATTTTCGATCCTTCACTAAATGCAGTAGTAACTCTTCCTCCTCCTCCTCTTCCACGTTTAATAAAATAAAAAGTCTATATTCCACGTCCATATCGACCTCACCTTATCACTCCTAGTATATAAATGAGCAACCGTTCCGCTCTCCGTCAGAGGACAAGTCCGCGCCTAGGAACACACAATTCAGCTAGCTGATGACTCACGAGCGGAGAGCCGCTTCCGCGCCTAGGAAAACCCAGCTTTAAAGATTGAAACGGAACGTCTGCCAACCACAGCTCACACCCGTGGCAATATGTTTAACATATTCTAACCTTGGTCTACCCCTACAGTTCTTGTCCTACCCAGCCTTGCGCGTTAAATCGTTCGCCACGACCGCAGCAAGTCCTAGGATCGGTGGTTCGAATCCCGCATTGACCGTGGTTTTCCACACTCCCTCCAACCAAATTCTGGGATACTGCCTTAATTCAAGTCATGGGCACCTACTCCTTTCCTCGACCTAAATAATTATATCTACACACTTTACTTTAGTCAACACAGAAACTCAGGTTATCAGGCCAATACAGCACACAACCAACCTAGTAGACGGGGGCTGATGATCAAAGATGTCCCAAGACCTTAATCGAAATTAACAACAACAACAACAAAAGTTTTCAGGATTCTGCGAGAGCATTCTTTCAAGTAAATCATCACTGCTATTCTATTTTGGAAAGATGCGGCAGTATAATGACTAGTCTGGCGGGCTTCCTGCCGAGAGAACTCGTGATTATCTCGACAACAATGAAATACATGAGAACACGCACCTTAGTGGTGGTGATTCAACCAACCAATTCCATATCAAGGTTACTTTGTCTTGTGGGAACATGTTGCGGCATCAAGCTCCAGTGACCATGGGGCTGGCCAGCCTGCCTGCAGTTCCTTTCCTCGTGCATACACCAAAAGCACAGTTCAAAATAAACCTGCTAGTTGTACTGTATATAATAAACTATGCATTTTGTTTCGATTTAATATTAGTTTGATTGTGCAGTACAATAATAATTAGGGCTCGGATCTTTAGGTAAATAAACATTTAAATACGTATTTTAAGTATTTTTACTATAAATACATAAATTCCTGCATTTTACTTATTAGCTCATTAAAAGACATAATATTTACATTTTTTTAAATCAGTATGCTATATCTTTCAGTTTATTACATTTTAATTGTTTTACTTCGACGGGGAAGAACCTGTGAGCTATATAATCTTCATGTAGAGCGTATGTCAGCTTGCAACTGTGTTATTCTTAACTTGTCGCCCCGTGCCACTCACTGTGGAAGTCGGGGATTTCCTTGTCCATAGCCATATTGCACCACGTGCTAGACCCCCCCCCCCCCCCCCAGCTACCTGGAACCAGTGTCACTCACATGCAGTTCTTTCCTGGCATTGTGAAGTGTAAGGCAGTTCTACGATGCCTAAAATAAAAACAACTACAAGTTATCGCCTGTTGCAGAATTTTCTGATAATTTAACTTCTGATGGGGGCGTTCTTTTCTGCCAACCATGTGTGAAAGCAATCAAGGCTGAAGAGCGATCTCAAGTTACACAACACCTCAATCGCGAGAAACATATTGCCGCAGTTTCGCGCCTTCAGAATAAGTGTTTCGCGATAATCGTCGGTAATTTGTGATGGACAACCTGAAGATGTGTCTCGTTGTGTATTGTAATGCTTCAGCAGGCAGTGAGACATAGCATAAATTGCATTCGTGAGTACTGCATATTGTTTATATTCACATTATTAATCTAAATGATAATTAAATATTTTTAATTTTGTGTCACATATTTCAGATATTTTTCTTCTTTATTTGTTTCACCCAACTTTGGGGTACATGAAATCAATCTCTTTGTATTGCTTTGAGCTTTCCTTTTGGCCCAGTATTTGAGATCGTGCTTCCCTTTCTTCGGCAGAGATGTGGATGTACGCTTTTGTTTGAGTTTCACTTGGAACCATTGTTTCTTATCCTTGGTGACGGTTTTGGCTGTTTTGTCCATGAGCAAGGTGTCTGTAATTTGGAGTTCCACGAGGTTTTCTTAAACCAAAGAGTTTTTTTTTTATTACGAAAGTGGTCGAAGATCTGTTTGGTTAGTCTATTTGAATTCATTCGGAGGATGTGCCCATAAAAATCAATTCTTCGTGTTCTTATTGTGTCCGAGAGTTTTTCAGTCTTTTGGTAACGAGTTTCGTTCCTAACATGGATTAATTTGTTGTTATGAAATTTGGGGCCTAAGATTTTGCGTATTATCTTTCTTTCCTTGACCTCCAGCCTTTCAAGCGGTCCCTGGATGGTGAGAGACAATGTTTCGGCTGCATATAATATTTTTAATACATAAAAAATAAATATTTTCCCGATTTTTAGAACCTAAATATCTGATCCCTAATAATAATAATCTATACATTGAACAAGCAATGAAGGAAAATAGAGATTTTTTTTAAGTAGGAGTAAAGGTTCAAGGAGAAATAATTTTACCTCTGAGATTTGCTGATGACCTTGTCATCTTAACCGATTCACCAGAGGATTTGAATGAGTTTTAAATGGTATGGATTATATCTTGAGGAAGGAATTCATGATGAAAATCAATAAATGTAAAACAAATATAATGGAATGCAGCCGGAATAAACCAGAAACCCCAATTGTCGTCAAATTGGCAGTGAATAGCTTCAGTACTACAGTGCTACTTAGGAAGCAAAATAACTAGTGATAGACGAAGCAAAGAGGGTATAAAAAGCCGGTTGGCTCGGGCAAGGAAAGCATTTCTTTAGAAAAGAAATATGTTGACATCAAAAAGAGATTTAGGTATTCGAAAGTCATTTTTGAAATCCTTCGTCTGGAAGTAAAACCTTGGACTGTTGGCGCAGCAGAAGAGAGGAGAATAGAAGCGTTTTAGTTAGGAAGGGTTGAGGACAAGAACTGTAAGGGTAGACCAAGGTTAGAATATGTTAAACATATTGCCTCACAAGGGGACCCTACGGCAATCGGATTTTTGTAATTTTTCCCGCTTCGGGTCCGTAAAGTTCAGACCACGAACAATAATTTCCTAAAGCTGTTCGATGTCATATTCATAAATTCTCGATAATATCGACTTCGAAGTTTTCCGAGCGCTTCATATCCAGTAATGATGTTACCGAGTTCGTGCAGGACGCGTGGCACACCCGGCAACGTTCGGGCCCAGTAATCGCATGGACGATAGTTCGAGTCTCTCTTCGGTGCTATTTCTTTTTCTTTCATTTCATATACTACTAATGAGATTAAAATATAAAAATCATCATCCACGCCCGACATTATCTTCTTTATCGTATGTTAGAAGAAATCACCCACCACTATCTGCTTCTCTGGAAACCAACGGTCGAATGCTACTTCGAACAGGCATCCCTTGCGAATGGCGTGGTATGTATCCCTTCCACCCGTCCTGGAATACCCACAAATCCTTTGTGCTTGACCAGCTGTGTGGGAGATAATTAGAAATGTGACGTGCGTTTTTTTTTCAATGGAAATTATAATTACATATTTGCGAATTACTACAGACTTGATGATTTTTATATTTCAAACAGATTAGTAGTATATGAATTGAAAGAAAAAATAACACTCGAAGTGAGATTCGAACTAGCGTCCCGAGGATTAATGAGCCCGAACGTTACCGGTTGAGCCACGCGTCCTTCACGAACACGGTAACATCTTTACTGCATATGATGTGCTCGGGAAACTTCGAAGTCGATTTTCTCGTGAATTTATGAATATGGCATCGAACGGCTTTGGGAAATTATTGTTCGAGGACTGAACTTTACGTACCCGAAGCTGGAAAAGTTACAAAAATTCGATTGCCGTACGGTCCCCTTGTCAGATGTCAGCTGTGGTAGCTACAGTATGTAGAGATGAAATATTAGCTCAGGACAGGGAAGCATGGAGATCTGCATCAAACCAGTCAAAAGACTGAAGACACAAACAACAACAGCAACCACAACAATAATAATAACAAGAAGAAAAGAAGAAGAAGACCTAGTGCACATTTTTGATGAAATGATCGTGGGTTAACCCTCCAAAGTAACACATGGAATGGTGACGCCATTAACCCCCAGTATTCTTGATGTTAAATTAATTACACATTTTCTCACCCTAACGTCTAAAAACCCCTTCGATTCGTAGTCTCAATTGTGCTTAAATACAGTACAGGTTACCATTCAGAATCCATCAACCACCAAGTACATGTGTCCAATGACCATGAAGTCCTAGGGCCCAACTTTCAACACAACTATTGTCGTGCTGCGTGGCTCAGCGGTAACGTTCTCGCCCGCTGTGTGCAAGGTTTCAGTCAGCTCACATTTGAGGGTGCGCAAATATTATTCTAATATAGTGGTCTTAATTGAATAGTCCCGTAGTGGTTAGCACTAGCACTCTTGGCTGTCAGTGTTGCGGCCCGGATTCGATTTCCGGCTCTCTCAAGAGCTGGTCTGAGGGCTGGGACGGGGTACACTCAGCCTCATGAAGCAAAGCTAAGAATAGGGGGGTTCGATTCCCACTTCGGCCATCCTGGAAGTAGTTTTTCGTGGTTTCCCACTTTTACTTCAGGTGAATGCCGGCATGGTTCCTAATTTAAGGCCACGATCGCCTCCTCTAAATCCTCATCTAATTTACAACTATGCACACCGATACAGTCATCACAGTAACACAGGTTATCAGACAAATTAAACATATACCCAATCACATGGGGCTGCATGACCACGATGTCGCAAAGCCTCTCAATGAATCAACAACAACTTTTATGTTGCAACAACCTTCTTGAATAGTCCATAAATAGAGTGATATAAACACGGCCATCAACCTTACACCGAGATAAACTTTGCATTTTAAGAACAATATGTCGTAAGTCTGCACTCTTTTACGCTATTGACAAATTTCTTGATCGTAAAGGTTTGTGATCGGCAGTGAAACGCAAGGTCATCAGCTCCTCATTCTACTTAATGTTTAATGTAGTTAATTGATAAAAACTAGCGTATTAGGACATTGTTCTTGAGAACCTGATGGATAAATAGAAACAAGATCAGTGATCTAATAAGCCATCAGTCAGTCTCGGCCTTCTTTGCGCATATCAGAGAAGGAAAGCTTTCGCAGATATTCTAAGTCAAACACCGAATTTCATTAACCAAGGTACGAGAGCAGTGGCTACGCTCGCTAATGCGCAGCGTTAGGTCATGGGGCCACGCTCTCTGCTGACTCGGTAAACGCATGGGTTCGAGCTCCACCGTCGGCCGTCTTGAAATGGTTTTCCGTGGTTTCCCATTTTCAACAACAGGCTAATGCTGGGACGGTACCTTTGACAGGACACGGCCGCTTCCTTCCACATCATTCATCTTCATCCATTCCATCTCTCATCCCGACGCGCAGGTCACACACTGGCGTCAAATAGAAAGACCTGCACTCAGCCTCTGAGGAGGCCACACGACAACAACGAAAAATAAATAACCAAGGTAGGCCTATTAGTCTTTCAAGATACGAGTGCCGCTGAACGTGGCTGCGCCAGCGTTTGTTGTTTATAGCAGCAGAAGTCTTGCGGGACGAGCAGAGGGACACAGCGATGGCGGAGCGTAGTCTCCACACAAGTCAAGCAGCATTGCACGCGGTACTTGTGTTAGACAGAAGTTTTACTGTGAATTGTGAACGGAAAATTAATAATAATGGGTGGATTAAGAATGGTGTTTTTTCTAACATTGTTTAGTTTAGGAATTAGGGAAATCTCGTCACAGGAGCTCAAGTCACCACGGACAGTTGAACGATGACTGAGGCTACTGGAGCTGACTCATATCCTACTCGCGCAATTCTACCTGTCAAGCAAGCAGGCTGACAGCGTGACACAAGTAAACAAAGGATAGTTCCCATCTCGACCGCGGGCACGCGTACAAAGAAAATCTCGGGAAAGAACATCGAATCGAACCCACTTCTTCTGCCGACTATGCGGGTAGTCTCCTTCAGGAGCGAACATACTAAACAACACGGCGTGCGTATACCCACGGGTCTTGAAGTACGACTGGCAATTAGTTTCTCACGACAAGGCCGAACGTCATCGTACGTCTAACGAGCGTTGACTATGAAACACAAACAAATCTTCCAAGCAGTGCTTATCCTTGAAGCAAAGATGGAACGAGTGTGTGTTATCTGTGATTCAGGTAAAGGCTGCAGAAGATCAATTTCAAGTAGTTCCTATTTTTGCTTCCAAATGCTACCGTCAACGACACCTAGCTGTGAACTTAGTTACTAGATGCCACTGCAACCGGCACCTTGCGGGAACGTTGGAAATCATAGAGCGTTAATCAAATCTAACCTACAAATTTAGCTTAACATAATTGTAGTTAGTGGAATGTTCTTTTACATGCCATACATTTATTACGTGAAACCGCCGGCTTTAATTCCCCCTCCGAAGGAAGGCATCCTGAGGGATTTTTAATGCTCTTAAAAATCCGACGATTTTGGCCGGGTTTGAACCCGCGAGCTTGGACATAGAAGCTCAGCACGCTACCCACTACGCCACCCAAGCCGCTCAAATGATTGGATTTTGTAAGTTTGTACCTACTAATTTGAAAGCATTGATTTCGCTTGTGTAAAATTGTTATCGTTATTACCCTAATTTAACACTTACTAAAATAGTCAGCTGTTCAGTTAGCCAGAGAGGTGGCACTGAGAGGGGTGTTGCTCTATGTTCTCTCATTCCTTTCCAAAAAAATACTGTAATCTTTCAATTCTAGCCACAAGATGGCTTCACCCAGAGAAGCCATTTGTAACTTTGAAGATACAAAAATTAAATAAAAATGAATATTCTGCCTCATAAATGGCCTTTCTTTAAAATTTAAACAAACTGACATAATTAGTACTGTAATTGAACAAATCCACCTTATCGAAACTCTTCTCATCTCCGGGCGTGTGCAGATATTCTGAAAGGACTGGCTCGTACATAGGCCTTACCAAAACCTCCTATAAATTAATAAAGATGAAGGAAGGTTTACATGCATCTAACTAAAAAGAAACTATCCAATTTAAATTTACTTTATATTCTGAAGCTGCATCATGCAAGAAATTGATTAATATAAGAAAAAGAGTGACACACAAGAAATGCAATTAAAACTATATAATATAATAATATAATAATAATAATATTTAGGCCTTTAAAGATTTATTATTTGTTTTTCACATTACCGGTAATGCCGTCGTCTGCCCAATATGTCCATTTCATCACCACTTTGAAGCTGGTCAGCCATGCCATTATGGTTTACCGCCATGAAGGTCTTCTTCAACTTAGCACAGTTATCTTGATGGGTATTAGCCCTACTATGATTGTGGCATTACAGCCAGAACCCAATCACGTGGTACCCTCCATACTAAAACAATTCGGAGGTACCGTACGGTCTTCAAGCTTTCCGTAGAAACACCAAGCGCTCAGCTCAAGAGAGACACCCTACACCACCTGACATCTCCAAGTCCAGCGAGACAAGCTCCTAAGCAGTGCAGTCAGTCTGAATGCCCCAGCCCGTCCTCCGAGCCACACCTCATCCCAGGGAGTTCTCAGAATCCTTATTGTCTGTCCAAGCCACTCCAAGCAAGGCCCCCTGGCTGCTTCCTCATCACCCTCCCCGGGGTAAGCGAGCATACCTGCTCGAGACAATAGCGTCCATAAATGCTGCCTCCTGTACGTGTGACCAAAACATGAACCTGACTCCTGGTTCAGTGGTCCGAACAATATTAATAAACTTTCTTAGACAACATATGATTAGAGCTAGCTTCAGAATCTTGTCAAAAGTGACCTAAAATACATTGAATAATTAATAATAAAAAGCATTCGTATATGATAATAGTAATAATAATAATAATGACACTGCGTCTACTGCAGACGTGTCCAATGCAATTGAACACGTTGCCAACACGATAACATGATATAAAGAAATAAACCCACTAGCCTACATTAAACTGTCATGGGGGACTCATAAAATATAGGTTACAGAACGCCCCCTTGCTTTTCATTCATTTGGTCCTATACCATAGAATAAAAAGCAATCCTTTTAGGCATGACTTCCCTTCCAAAATCCTAACTCCTTCCTCCCACAAATATATACACAATCAACAGGGCTACTAGGATATGTACATCCTCAGATTGGAAATATTGTAAATCCCTAGCACCCTGCCGTCCTTTGTAAGGAGCTCGTACGCACAGGCCCCTAATTTCCGTGCAATTTCATACGGTCCTTCATACAAATGAAAAAATTTACTCACCAATTTCTGGTCTGCGGACGAGACATGAGGCACCCTCAAAAGCACAAGGTCACCTACATCTAACTTATCTCCTGCCCGCTTCCCTTGCTGCTTCTGCCGTTTCTTACTGGCCTTACATAAATATTCCCCAGCTAACCTGATACTTAAATCTCTGGGTACGGCCTCCCCTGTCCTCAAACCCAAAATCATGGCAAGTTCGCTGACAGGCTTCCTGCCCAGCTGGACTTCTATGGGAGTGCGACCCGTGCTCTCGTGTTTAGTTACATTGAGCCAACGCTCAACGTCCTCAAGCATCGAAAACCAGGCATTATGTCGCTCACTCACATAAGTCCTAAACATGCGCCCTAGTTCTCTCATTACTCTCTCAGACATGTTTCCTTGGGGAAACCTAATAGAGGAATACGTACACTGTATTCCCAGTTCACTCAACTTGGTCCTCCATATCTTCGAGGTGAACTGAGAACCGTGGTCTGAGAGTATTCGGAGTGGCTTACCAAACTCCGGAACATATTTCCCCAGTATGCAATTTACACAACCCCTCCCCGTGGCCTGTCTTAGAGGATAGAGCTTAACATACTTGGAAAAGGCATCAACAACGACAAACACATATTGGTAGCCATACTGAGACTTCACCAACGGCCCATAGAGGTCAACACACACCAACTCACCTGGTTTCTGAGTTAAAACAGCCTGCCTTGGCCCTTCTAAATACCTTGTGGGGTGCTTGCACTTCTGACACAACTCACATGTTGCTAGGGTTTTTCTGACTTCCCTGCCCATGTTTTTCCAGAAGAAGTTCTCCTGAATAGCACCCAACACCTTCTCTGCACCATAGTGGCCTAACTCCTTATGATAAAACCAGATAATATCATACCTCAAAGACTTAGGAACCCACACGCACCATCTCTCGCCAAAGCATTTCCTAGTTAGCAAGTCGTTAAAAAGCCTGAATTCCTTATTACCCCTCTTAGCAATGCTCATATGTTCCATTTCCTCGAGTTCCCGATAAATGTCCAGAATCTCCTCGTCCTTGCATTGTTCCTCTCTCATTTTACCCAACTGTAACCTCTCCCCGTCCCTATCTGAAATCCTAGTTACACAGACCAAAATTCCTTCCTCTCTCCTAGCTTCAACTCCCTCCCCAGCAATTTCCGGGTGGCGACTCACAAAATCCGCGAATTCGTTTTCTGACCCTTTTACATGAAATATATCAAAATCGTACTCTTGGATCGCCAATATCCACCTAGAAAGCCGGTTCGAGGTTATCCTACATGTCCTAAGAAACGTAAGTGCGTTATGGTCTGTACAGATTAGGAATTTCCGGCCAAGCACATAGGTCCGGAACTTGCCCAGCGAATACACAATGGCTAGCAATTCCTTCTCACTAGTAGTGTATCTTCTCTCCGCGGAATTTAGACCTCTACTAGCGAGTGACACGATGCCTAGATTACCATCCCCATCCTTTTGACAAAGCACCCCTGCTAAACCTAAGTCGCTAGCATCTGTCATCACTATATACTGACTATCCTGCCCGGGGTACCTAAGTGTGACAGCATCCCTAAAACCCTCTTTAAGTTTGATGAATGCCTCATCGTGTTCCTTTTCCCAAACCCACTTAGAATTTTGTTTAAGTAACCCGCTAAATGGCCCGCACAGCTGCGAATACCGCAGTACAAACCTCCTGAAATAATTACATACCCCCAGAAAAGAGCGAAGTTGTTTGACGTTACGTGGTGTCCGAGTGTTGATTATGTTGTCTAATTTCGACCCTTCTGGCGTAACCCCCTGTGGTGTAATAGTGTGGCCTAGAAACGTGATCTGTTGTGCACAAAAGGTCGCCTTCTTAAGTTTCACTGTGAACCCGGCCCGATGCAACTTCCCCAAAACAATTCTAAGGTGTTCCATGTGTTCCCCAAACGTACGTGATGCGATGACTAAGTCATCAATGTAACTGGCTGTGAAATCCCCTGTGTCGTGTCCCAGAGCGATGTTAAGTGCGCGAATGAGCCCAGCTGACGATGTTTTCATACCAAAAGGAATCCGTGTAAATTGTAACAGCTGGTTTTTGTAACAAAAAGCCGTGAATTGCCTATCCTCCTTCCGTAGGGGTACCTGCCAAAAACTAGCACTCAAATCTAATGTAGACAGCCATTCTTTGCCCCCAAATCTCTGAACTAAATCCTCAGTAGTTTCCGGTCGCTGATGATCCGGCGCAATGCGTTTATTAGCTTGTCTTGCATCCAAACATAGCCTAACTGACCCATCCTTCTTAATCACAACCACCAACGGATTGACATACTGGCTCCTACTGAACTCGATCACCTCATCGTCTAGCATCTGCGAAATGACAGCATCTACTGCTTTGACATGGGCGTGTGGTATCGGGTATCTAACACCATTAAAACTAGACCTATCGGTGATCTCGAAACTATGCTCGTAAACATGTGTCCTACCAGGTTTGTCAGAGAACACCTCACTGTGCTCTCTCAAGACCTCTAACAACTGAGCCTTCTGCTCTACCTCCAACATGGTATCTTCCACAACACTTGAAAATTCGCCTTCACGCTCCTCTTCCACTACCATACTACAACTTTGAATATCCTCTGATACCATGTCGCTACTAACCTCACTGACTTCTTCCTCTTCATTTAAAACCTGGACACACACTGATATACTCACAAAAGTTCCCGAGTCCACCTGATAACTCAGACTAATCGTATCAAAATTCTCACCCCACTTGAATCTCACCTTAGATTCGCCGTAATCAAGCTTACACATCTGACTGCTTAGCCAATCCGCACCCAATATGACTGGATACACTAAATTCGCGACCACTAGAAAACTCTGACGACCACATTTCTCATCAATGTACATAGGTGCGACAACCTGTCTACGCACTCTCTGTGACTTAGTCCCAACAGCAGACAATATAAATATATTGGACACAGGAATCTCCTCTATGGCTTCTCCTTTACTCTTAACCTCATCATAAAAGCCTGCCTTAATGCAAGAACACATGCTCCCTGAGTCCAATAAGGCATCGACGACTTGACCCCATATCTTCACCTTAATCACAGGACTGATCAACGTAGGCTCACATCTCTCCTGCATAACCTCAACCTGGTCATCTAACAATTCCTTTCTAACATCAAGGTCGTATTCTATCTTCTTCAACACATGAACTGGAATACTGGGATGGGACCCTCTATCTGACCGTCTTAAAGAGCCCTGTTCCCGTTTAAATTACTCGGCTGAGCTGGCTGTCTCTCTTCTTCACGCCCCCTATTCTCTAACTGCCTTTGTTCCTCAGGTCCCCGATTTTCTGCCTGCCTCTGTTCTCCGCGCCCCCTATTCCGAAAATTCCCTTGGTCACCCCTATCCCTATTTACAAAATTTCCTCTATCATTCCTCACAGAGTTACCTGGCCTATCAATATTCCTACGCTCATAATGCCTATTCCCTTCCTCCTGATACCCCTGATCGTAATTTCCTTCCCTTCCCTGTTCTTGCCGTTTGCCTCCCATTCTACCCAAAGTATCAAACCTTTCTAACACACGTTCCATGTCCTTAATCGTATTTACATCCTGCATGACTACGGCCATCTTCACCTCATCAGAAAAATGACGGGCCATACGCCTAACAATATCACCTTCAGAAGAACTAGTGTCTAAATTCTGACTGATAAGGACATGTGTGAGGAAATACTCCGTCATGCTCACCCCCTGATTCGACTGATACCTCCCAAAAGAAATCTTGTCTCTTTCTCTTCCTTTAGTCTGTTCGTTCCAGAACTTTCCCTCAAACTTCTGCCTAAAATCTTCTAACCCCTGAAAACCTCCCCTAAAAACTTGATACCAAAATTTAGCCTCCCCCACAAAAGCTAATGATATGATTTCCTCAACAATATCCCAGTCTAAAGTCCCATCTTCTAACCCTTTCGAAAACCTCTTCTGAACAACTTTAACAAACTCCATAGGGTTAAACTGCCTTCCACTAAATTTAGGTAAGTCAGATTCCCTATAGAAGTTACCATGTCCTACAGAGTGATTACAATTTTCCTTATTTGACTTGGCCTGATTCAGCTCTCTTCTTAATTTCAAATTTTCGCTCTCATTAAAGGATTTCAGTTCACTAATCTCTTTTTTTACACTCTTATCTACCATCGTTACTCTGGCTGAAGACACCGCTAGCTCCTGTTCCAAAAACACCTGCTTATTTCTAATCTCAGTTATATCCTTCATCCCTTCCTCTACAACTATCAACCTCTCACTAACTTCTTTCTTGAAAATGGCTACCTCATTACTCACCTCGCCTATCTGCTTACCAACAGTATCCATAATGCCTTGGCTCTGTAAGCTCATCTTCTCCTCAACTTGCTCGAATCTTTTATCTACCATCTCAATTCTACTAGCAATTTCCTGACGAATTTCCTTATAGCCTTTACTCATACTCTCTACAATCTTATTAATTTTTCTCTCTAAATCCGTACTTTGAATGTCTATCTTAGTACTAAATTCACTGCTTTGATTATTAATTTGAGTACCTAAATCACTACTCTGAGTATCCATTTTATTACTTAAATCACTTAGTTCGCTACTGAATTTAGACATCATCTGCTCCATTAACTTGATCATCAGTGAGTTTTCCCCCAGCCCTATATTTTCCTCCTCACTATTCTCTCCCATTTCTAACTCCTTGCTAGTTGCAACATCATCTTTCTCGGCCCCCTCACGCCCCTCCAACGTACCAGAAATCACATCCTTATCTGCCATTTTACTAAGAACTACTCTCGAATTTGTGGAATCTGACCGTTTATTGGTCTGCCTGTTTGACTGACTCCTGCCTCTTCTAGAATGACCAAGAGTGCTTCTGTAAACACTTCTAGATCTCAACTTTAATAAATCAGGCTCACTCTTATTATTTAGCATACCCTCCAAAATCACTGAACATATATACCCTTCCTAAAATACCCGATCAGATTTCACAAATTACCTGTGCGTACTGCCATACTATGCACCAGCCAGCCTTATTCACACTCCATAGTTGGGCGCCATTTGTAATCTTTCAATTCTAGCCACAAGATGGCTTCACCCAGAGAAGCCATTTGTAACTTTGAAGATACAAAAATTAAATAAAAATGAATATTCTGCCTCATAAATGGCCTTTCTTTAAAATTTAAACAAACTGACATAATTAGTACTGTAATTGAACAAATCCACCTTATCGAAACTCTTCTCATCTCCGGGCGTGTGCAGATATTCTGAAAGGACTGGCTCGTACATAGGCCTTACCAAAACCTCCTATAAATTAATAAAGATGAAGGAAGGTTTACATGCATCTAACTAAAAAGAAACTATCCAATTTAAATTTACTTTATATTCTGAAGCTGCATCATGCAAGAAATTGATTAATATAAGAAAAAGAGTGACACACAAGAAATGCAATTAAAACTATATAATATAATAATATAATAATAATAATATTTAGGCCTTTAAAGATTTATTATTTGTTTTTCACATTACCGGTAATGCCGTCGTCTGCCCAATATGTCCATTTCATCACCACTTTGAAGCTGGTCAGCCATGCCATTATGGTTTACCGCCATGAAGGTCTTCTTCAACTTAGCACAGTTATCTTGATGGGTATTAGCCCTACTATGATTGTGGCATTACAGCCAGAACCCAATCACGTGGTACCCTCCATACTAAAACAATTCGGAGGTACCGTACGGTCTTCAAGCTTTCCGTAGAAACACCAAGCGCTCAGCTCAAGAGAGACACCCTACACCACCTGACATCTCCAAGTCCAGCGAGACAAGCTCCTAAGCAGTGCAGTCAGTCTGAATGCCCCAGCCCGTCCTCCGAGCCACACCTCATCCCAGGGAGTTCTCAGAATCCTTATTGTCTGTCCAAGCCACTCCAAGCAAGGCCCCCTGGCTGCTTCCTCATCACCCTCCCCGGGGTAAGCGAGCATACCTGCTCGAGACAATAGCGTCCATAAATGCTGCCTCCTGTACGTGTGACCAAAACATGAACCTGACTCCTGGTTCAGTGGTCCGAACAATATTAATAAACTTTCTTAGACAACATATGATTAGAGCTAGCTTCAGAATCTTGTCAAAAGTGACCTAAAATACATTGAATAATTAATAATAAAAAGCATTCGTATATGATAATAGTAATAATAATAATAATGACACTGCGTCTACTGCAGACGTGTCCAATGCAATTGAACACGTTGCCAACACGATAACATGATATAAAGAAATAAACCCACTAGCCTACATTAAACTGTCATGGGGGACTCATAAAATATAGGTTACAATACACTACGTGTTAGTTACCATTCTGTTAGTATGCGAGTGTGAGTGTAGTTTTGGAAGGTGAAGAGTGTTACTGTTTTAAGTTAAACTTTAGTTCGAAACTGTGCTTTTTTCAATATTTATACACTGTCGGGGAACAGAACGCCCAGATGATTTCGCGAAGAAAACTGGACTTTCAATATCCACAAAAAAAAATATTTGCGCATTGATAGCTGCAAATACAACGTAAGCGGCTTCGGTGGCGTAGTTGGTAGCATGCTGAGCTTCTATGCCCAAGATCGTGGGTTCAAACCCGGCCGAAGCCGTCGGATTTTATTAAAAGCGTTAAAAATCCCTCAGTATGCCTTCCTTCGGAGGGGAAGTAAAGCCGGCGGTCCCATGTCATAGATTTATGGCATGTTAAAGAACCTTCCACTAATTACACCTGTGTGAAGCTAAATTGGATAGGTTAAGAATGTAAACAACGCTCTTAGGTTTCTACGTGGCGTCTAGTAGCTAAGTGCTGAACTTGGCCTAGTAGCCGTTGACGATGGCACTTGGCGGCAATAGTAGGAACTATTTGATAAATTCTAAGTTGCAGTACTTAAATAAAAAAAACAGATAACACACACTAATACAGTCATCAAAATTAACACCGGTTATCAGACATATTCTACACACACCCAAAATACACGGGGTTACATGACCGCGTTGTCGCAGCCCCTAAACTTAAGAACCAACCAACCAACCAACCAAAAACAGATAACACAAACTAATACAGCCATCACAATTAACACCAGTTATCAGACAAATTCTACACACACCCAAAGTACAGGGGGCTACATGACCGCGTTGTCGCAGCCCCTAAACTGAGGAACTAACCAAACCAAAAATACAACGTATCAAACCTTAATGAAATCAAACCCAAACAAGAAGTTCCGTGACGAACTAAAGAGCCTACTCTTCTCGAAATGTAAGATTCATGCCAATGATTAATCTATATGGACCTAATTAGAATAATGACGAAATTGAGTTGGTAATATCGACATTTCTAATTAGTTCGAAATATAACTGGCATACTGTACCCTAATGGAGCACTAGAGTTGGCAGCCCTGGTGACTGAATATATTCTTACTGTAGTTCCATCTCTTAAGGTACAGAATACAAAATTTGGTTGAAGTCCAATGAATAGCATGGACGTCATGTAGTTAGACAATGGACCTGACCTGACCTGACCCATGCATTCGAAGCCGGCTCTGGAGACTATTTTAGCCTATCGGCCCGAAGGCCTTGAGTGCGCGCGTAAAATCATGTTGGCAACAATGTCATGCATCTGTTGGTCAGAAATAATCTGAACTATAATGATCTATTGTTGTGCCAATTTTGGGTGAAATCCATTTATTTGTATAGACGTTACATGTATTTTAAAATTAGACCAATCAGCAGTCTTAGAATCATGTTGGAAGCACTGACGTATATTAGTTACTCCAAATTAATCTAGAATGTAAGGTACTATACGTCTGCAAAGTTTAGAGCTGTTGCCTTGAATACTTTCTGATATATTGATATTAGGGTAAAAAATAGAGACAGCATTTATTAACAGTCGGCAGCCCTGGTTGCTCTTAAGAATACGCATAGTCATATCTGTTATAATACACATAGCACATACGGAATTTGGTAGAAATCCAATTGATGGTACATAAGTTACATGTATTTACAATTGGTCCTATCATCAGGCTTAGAATCATGTTGGTAGTACTGACGTCTATTAGTTACTCCAAATTAATCTAGAATGTCAGGTACTATAATTGTGCATAGTTTAAAGCTGTCGGCTTGCATACTTCCTGATATATTGGTATTTGGATAAAAACAATAGAGAGTGCATTTATTAACAGTTGGCAGCCCTGGTGACTCTTAAGATTACTCTTAGTCATATCTGTCTATGTACACATAGTACATACGAAATTTGGTTGAAATCCAATTGATAGTGTAGAAGTTATATGAATTTAAAAATTGGACCTATCAGCAGGCTTAGAATCATTTTGGCAACACTGTCATGTATGGCCTCCTGGAAATTAAACTGAAATTTTATTATCTATATGTGTGCCAATTTCGGTATAGCTCCCATGCATACCTTCCAAGATGTACAACATGGAGCTGAAATTTCAATTGCGATTTTTTAGCAGTTGGTAGCACTGACATCATTTTCAAATACGGCATTGAGATATTCAGATAGAGATCTTTATTCATATCAAATTTGGTTTCGATTGCTACAGCCGTTTAGGAGTTGATAGGGGGGACCCACACACAGACAGACAGACAGAAGGACAGACAGGCAAACAGACACACATTTTCCCGGATCGATCTCATAAGTCTACTCTTTTTCGTCATTTTTACAAAATGCGAAAAGTAGGCTAAAAATTATAGATGGGAGGTTTTCTAACTTTGGGATCTACAGTATATTTGCTTTCATTATACCAAGTCATCGTTATGCCACTGACAACCCACGAACTTTGGATCTATAGTTGCAATAGCTGCGCACAAAAGACCATAGACCTTCAACTTGAGTAACTCAGTAGTGGAAGAACCATGCGATGTAGTGTAACTTACACTAGTGGACTATGAAATGATTACATTGGAGGAAATGGAATAGAGGAAAACCCCAGTAAACAGAAACTGTTTTGAAATTTGGCGAGAAGAACAATATTTTGACACAGTTTTCAGGGCCGTGGAGGTTCAGATCGAGCTCTGGGGTATGTAATTATTCGTTGCCAATGGTTTGCAGACCGTATTGTTACGGGAGGCTGAAACTCCTCTGACGCAACACACTAATCGATAGCGCGGGTAATTAGTAAACCCAGCTACTCACACGAAGATACAAAACAAAGTTACTGGAAGTCATTTTCAGGGAGAAAAAGACTGATAGTCAGTCTGTAAGTCTAGATTTTATATCCTTTTAAATGCTACAAATGCTACAAATGCTGCGTGAACTCAAAGTCCGTTAGCAAGTGCAAACCACGGTCAAAGGAGGTAGCTGGCTGGATGACGTCACGCTCACCAAAGCGCGCGGGGAAAGGAGGAAGCTCACGCAGTACTATGACGTCACACACCTCAGTGCATTCTCGGTACATTTCGTCCCATCACATAACGTAACGCCAGACCCCAGCGTAACGACGAAGTAACAAGATCATTTACTCCTGCATTTTCAGACCACACTCAGAAACATTTCTCAACTGAATGCTTGGAATCCATCAATGCAATAGATGGAAACTTCAGTAAATGGACCGGAATACGTTGATTCCATGCCCTGTGGATTGGTTTCAGAATACAGGCGCCAAAGTTGCCATTTCTAATGTTGGGATATGATTCAGCAACTGGAATTTAGGTACATTAGCGAATAATCGTTATTTTGTCGATTTTGTAGCGTTTTAAACTTGTTTAGCTAAAGGAAGTAGGAGACGTTTGCTATTTAGGAAGCAAAATAACCAGTGATGGACGAAGCAAAGAGGATATAAAAAGTAGGTTGGCGCAGGCAAGGAAAGCATTTCTACAGAAATGAAATCTGTTTACGTCAAATATAGATTTAGGTACCGTATTAGAAAGTCATTTTAAAATCCCTCGTCTGGAGCGTGGTGCTCTGTGGAAGTGAAACTTGGACTGTTGGCGCAGCAGAAAAGAGAGGGATAGAATAATTTGAAATGTGGTGTTACAGGAGAATGATGGAGATCAGATGGGTAAATAGAGTAACAAATGAAGACTTATTAAGATGAGTGGGAGAGGAGAGATGTTTGTGGCGACTGCTAATGAAGAGAAGAGATAGGTTGGTAAGACACATAAGTTACTAAGACCCAGGAATAGCAAACTTACAATTAGTCATGGAAGGAACGGTCCGAGATAAGAACTGTAGGGGTAGACTAGTAAATGTTAAACAGAATGCCTCGGATGTGAGATGTGGTAGTTATGAAGAGATGAAACGATTAGCTCAGGAAAAGGTGGCATGGAAAGCTGCATCAAACCAGTGAAAAGACTCAAGACTCAAAAAGCAACAACGGGTAGTAAACTAATCAATACTAGATACAGTGGATATAAAATGTATTCATACACTACATTTTGCCGGCCTCGTGGTGTTGGGGTAGCGCGCCTGCCTCTCACCCGGAGGCCCCGGGTTCGATCCCCGGCTCCGCCAGGGATTTTAGAAATTGACGTGAGGGCTGGAACGGGGTGCACTCAGCTTCGTGAGGACATTTGAGTAGCTGTTTGACAGTGAGGCAGCGCCCCGGTCACGAAAACCAAGATTAACGGCCGAGGGGACCCAACGTGCTGACCACGTGTCACCCCAATATGCTGGGCAGCGGTCGCTTGGTAGACCTAGGCCCTTCATGGGCTGTAGTGTCACGGGGTTGGTTTTGGTTATTCACTATATTTTACACTGTTGGTGTCTATAATTTGTCTTGCAGCATTATGGTATTCCATAGGAGTGTATAAGGACCTTATGGCAGTATATTGCACACACACATATTCTCGTAACGCGAACACATTAGTTAATAACGGAACAAAATGTATATTCGTAGGCAAAGAAAGTATTCATACGCGTTCAATGTTCGTAACCATTGGACTGTTACACGCCCTTCCCTCGTATTAGGGCGTAACGAGATGCGAAGGTCGACACACCGTAGTGTTCTTAGATGAGACTGTTACTTTATGTCTGACAGTGGTACAAAATGGGTCGGGAATCGCAAGAGTTGAGTGCCGCCTGCAAAGACCACATAGATTCATTATTTAAACAAGGATTCAGCTATCGGAAGATTGGGAAGCTGGTGAAACAATCTCATGAGACTGCCCAGTATATAATTAACAAGTTCAAGACGGGATAATGCAAAGTGAGAAGGACGACCAAGTGCCATTTCGTAATGTGAATCTGGCCAATTGGTTTGTGAAGCCTTAGAGAACCGTAGAATTAGTGCAGCTGAACTAGAGAAACATCTTGCTTCACGTTCCGGGAAGAATGTTACACCTCAAACTATCCGGAATTGGCTCCATGAAGCAGGCATTAACGGCATAGCAGCGCGAAAGAAACCTTTTATAAGCGAGATAAACCGAGGGAAGAGGTTGGCATTCACTAAGGAATATATAAATATGGGACAAGACTTCTGGAAGACTATTTTATTTTCGGACGTAAGTAAATTTAACATGTTTGGTTCTGATGGTCGACAGTTAGTTCGGAGAAGTCCATATACAGAACTGGAAAGCAAAAATGTACTACCAACAGTGAAGTATGAAGGAGGCCACGTCTTGGTAAGGGGCTGCAGGAGTTGGTGAACTGGACGTAATTGAAGGTAACATGAATGATCAGGGCTACATCAAAGTGCTGCGGGGTAATTTGCTATGAGTGTTCTGAAACTAGGCATACAAGAAACCTATTTATTTGAACATGACAACGACCCAAAGCATACAGCAAGAATAACGCGAGAGTGGCTGTTGTACAACGCTAGAAAAGTATTTCCCACGACTCTGTTATCTTCGGACGTTAACCCCATTGAAAATTTATGGGCCCATTTCGAAAACAAAATCCGAAAATTAAAGTGGTCCTCCAAAACGCGCAACTAGTAGACAGTTTGTGAAAATGTTGGTCTGAAATTACACCAGACTTCACGAACAAGCTTGTTAAATCATGCAAAAGGTTGGCATACCAAATGTTAATCGTGTTTGTATACTGTAGAAAATCTCATTTGTGGTATGTATGAATACTTTTTTTGGCACCCCAAGAATGGTTTTAGTTTCATATTGTAATACGTATTGTGTTTGAAAGGGTTTCGTTTTACGATAATGAATAATTGGTGCTTTTCGATCTACATAATACAAGCATCACCTTCTCTGGCCATACATTAAACCAACATTCAAAAACAGCATGGTGTATGAATACCTGTTTTTACCTATTGTAAGTTCCCTCGCAGCTTTTCAACTCACGATTTCTCGTTTCGTTGACCATGGTGATTTTCGTGGATGTAATGAATATCACAGTCGGGCAGCAGTGAATGAACTGCAACTTGGGACGTTCAGTACAAACTACTACATGGTAATTACGTGTTACGAGCCAGTGTGAGTAAATACGGGACTAATTTATTTCGTATGTCGGAGCACGATGTTACCGGTACAGTACTATGGGTTGGCCACGCTACTGGAGGAGAAGCGGAAGTGTAGCCAACCGCTACCCGACCTGCGACAGGTCAATATAACGTACGGACAGTTCGTTATGGAACGTCCACTTTTTTCTCTCTCTTGCTGGGTGACGCACTCTTTCACTTGTTTGTGAATTACGAGCTTCCGGTTTAGTAGTCAGGCAATGGAAACAAGGGGAACTGTGAACTACAGTTTTCCTTGCCTACAACTGAGCAATTTGTTGTTTCTAGGAAAAATAACAGCAATAAAGTGCACTAAGAATTGTATAATCTTCACTTGTGTACAATGAGAAAACTCTACTGGTGGTCAGTGGCGGCCGGCAATAAGCTTGCAGTATTGCACACCGTCCAGATTAATTCAAGAAAAACAATTAATACCGTACCGTAATAATATTTTTAGTAAAAGAAAAAAAAACGAGCCTTACAGTAGTCGTATATGATGTGCAACATGTGACATGTTATCCTACTATGTGTCTGCCGGGAGCGAATATCCCTTGTTACCAATGAACTCTGTTGGTAATTGAAATAACTACTTGTAAAATCCCATTGCCAATGATTTATTGTAGGATTATCTTTAATGGGGCCTCCAAACATTGAAGTAAACCGTATGTGATATACATTCCACACAGGGCTGTATGTTGGCCGACAGTACCTCGAATGCTTACATTAAATAAGAATACAGCAAAAGTATCAAGATTTAATAAATCATAATTGTTTTCAGCAAATATGATATAATTAATATCTTCGCACCAAAGAACGACAACTTGAAGATGTTGTATTGTAGGAATATCTTTAATGGGGCCTCCAAACCTTGAAGTAAACCGTATGCGATATAAATTCCACATAGCCACATGGCCGACAGTACGTCGTGTAACCAATCTCCGCCACCGCGTGCGCTCATTGTAACCGTCCCTTTTCCAAAATCACTCACACAAAAAATATCCAGCTACCGAGTGGAAAGATGTTACACATCAAAAAGCTGTACGTTTCCTATTATATGTATAGGAATTCATAATTCTGTTCTTTAATAGTTCAGGAAATCTTATAGTAAGTTACTGTGAACTGTCTGATAAAGCGAAGCGCGCCAACTGTCTAGGAGCCCTCGCTCGTGTGGTCGTTGCCAGCCCCAAGCACCGACCAGATCTCAATAGTGAAGGTATGGCAGACATGCTAGACCGAGTAAGTCCTATCCCAACAAATAACTCGGCTGGGCGTTGCCCGCTGATTGCAACAAGGGAGCCGAGGCGCGGACGGAGACATCCGTGATGCTCCGTCAACTGCCGATACTGCCGATGTCTTGCAATGTAATTTGCGCGTTCATTCTCGCCCTCGTATATACAACTTACGTTGTTTTGTTCTTGTGAAGGTTTTCATGTAGACTAACTTATAATCCATTGAATCCGATGGCAATGTGATGTTCTCTGAAATGCGACATATGAATGCCGTCCGTTTTAACACGCTATTGAGTACAGTACTCCCTCTGTAATCCAGCATCTCAGCTCTCCGGCACTACCAGTAATCCGGCGTTTTGTATTCGAGTACGAGCTCAACACTTGATTTGATAATGCGTCCCCAATACTGTACAATGTTTCCCACGCAGCGACAAAACTAGTGTCTGAGTAAACAATGCATTGGCGCCAAGAGCGATGACTCACGCACGCCCCCCTCAGGTGCTTAGTGTAGGACAGTTGTACTGTAGTAGGGTTATGAAGATGACGAAAACAACCAGTTTATGACAGAAGATGACATCATAGAGGAAGTGGCAAGAGAGGAAGAGGACGAGGAACAGGTCGAAGGAGAAGTGAAAGCGGCTATACATTCAATCTCTCACGATGCGGCCATCGCCTCGTTTGCCACGTCAATTGCATGGGCGGAGGAAAATGGCGTCTCTGCTAACGATGTCTTAGTTTTAAGGTCACAGGAACAAGTTCTCAAAGTGTCTCTCAACCATAAAAAGCAAAAGACAATTGATGCATATTTCCAGCCGTCTACTTCCAAGGAATAACGTGAGTTAAATGATGTATTTTCGTACTTTTTTAATTTATATAGTACAATGTAATTAAAACGGATTTTCAAATGATATCTGCGTTTTTTTTCTTCGATATTTGCCAGTAATCCGACGTTCGGTAATCCGGCAATGCTCTGGTCCGATATCTGCCGGATTACCGAGAGAGCACTGTAGTTTTCTCTGATATCAAGCTTTCTTTTACCCTAACCCACATCCCCCTTTAATGAAAATAGTTGAACACCCAGAACAATGATCCACCAGCCGCCACTGCTAGAGGTTATCAATTAAATGTATTAATGTTGCGCTGCAATACAACACTCGTTATATCTAAAAGTTGCATATTTTCCCGCTATTATAGACTACTTAAAATTCTGTTTGAAAGTTATCTAAGATAGTGAGGTGCTTCCACATGCTTGCTTTCCTGGGCCGCGCGGTTTCCCTACGACTGACTGTCCCGATGGAAACCCTTGGCGGCGGCGATCACCGCAGTCCTTGCTCAGGTGGCCTCTCTTACGGCAGGTCCAGCAGGTCGGTAGTCCTCTTCCGGGCCGCCTCTCTGGATGTCCTTCGGCTAGGTTTTTTGTTGGTGGTACTGCGATTCTTGAAGAAACGGCTTAGCGCCTCCATCAATTCGTCGGCCAGGGGCTTGGTCTCGTTGGTTTTTGCTGGTTCGTCGACGTCCACTTGACGCACCCGCGCGTGCATTCTGGATGCCTGTTTTGCCGTCTCGAATTCAAGTGCGTGGCTCAGCGCATCTGCCAGGGTCTTATTGCGTGCGAGTCGCAGCGCCTGTTGAGTGTCCGAGTCCCGTAGCCCGTCGGTGAAAGTCTGCGTCGCTATCTGCTCCAGAAAGTCGGCCGGCGCTGTTGGGTAGGCGAGCCTTACGAGGCGTGCGATGTCCATCTCGAACTCCTGTAGGGTTTCCGCGTTCTTCTGTATCCGGGTCCGGAGCTGCATCTGATATGCCTGCTGAAGATGGCTATCTCCATATCGGGACTCCATATGGGCGATCAGGGAAGCGTAGTCCTGGGATCCAGTCGGGATGGCCTGAAGGACGTTAAGGGCGTCACCTCTTAGCGCTACAATGAGAGCTGTAGCCTTTTCTGTGTTGTTCCAGTTATTTATGGAACAGGCCGCCTCGAACTGACGTAAGTAGGTGCTCCACGGGACCTTTCCGTCGAAGGTTGGGGGCGTCACTCTGCTATGTCCCGTTCCTGATATTCCCGGTGTAACGGTGGGCGGGCGTTGGCGCAGCTCGGCAACTTCCTCTCGTAGAGCGTTGAATTTCTCTTCCACCCCCATCAGTGGGCGTTGGCGCAGCTCGGCAACTTCCACTTGTAAGGCGTTGAATTTCTCCTCCACCCCCATCAGCGGTCGTTGGCACAGCTCGGCAACTTCCACTTGCAAGGCGTTGAACTTCTCCTCCACCCCCATCAGCGGGCGTTGACGCAGCTCGGCAACTTCCACTTGTAAGGCGTCGAACTTCTTTTCCACTGCTGTGACTTCCTCACGTAGGCCCTGTTCTAATTTCCTTTGGCTCTCCTCTAATTTCGTCAGCAGACACTCTTCCAGATTTTTCTGGCCATCCAGAAATTTGGCGGTTAGGTCCTCTGCTAACTTATTCTGGCCGTCCTTCAGGTCCTCTGCTAAACTTTTCTGGCTGTCTTCCATCTTCTTCTGGCCGTCTTCTAATTTGGCAGTTAGGTCCTTGGTTAAATTCTTCTGGCCGTCTTCTATGCCATTTAACTTTTCTAGCAATGCTGCCAATTGCGCCTCCATTTTAGTTGTTTGCCTTGTAAATGGCATGCACTCACAGGAAAATTAGAGAAAATGACCTGCTCGGGTTTTGAAACCAGGACCGTCAGGTGTTGTGCTTGAGTTCGTAATCCGGCTTCCGACACCAGTTGTTACGTGCCACCCCCCTAGTGGCACTTTTGTTAACTGGATTACGGTGGGGTACAAAGCACAACACCAATTACTGCTTAAAGAAATAATTAACTTTATTGTGGCCAGAAAATTACACGAATCAGCAAATACAAGCAATTAGGAGCCTTACTCCAGTTTCGTCAAGTCTCTTCCTTGAGCGCTCTTGGCCCTTCCACTTGTCAACAAACCACAGAAGTTAATCCTGCCGCTAATGAGCCTAGTGGCCTTGACAGAACTACATGCAACTTCTTTCTAATGTGCGCCTACTACAGTACTTACGAACACCTGCTGCGCGCTGTTCACCAGCTGGGAGAAACAATGTCACTTAATTTCGACACCACAATATCTGACACTCAGTGAAAGCACACTTACTCAGAACACGGCAGTCCCCTGTATGTTCCTCACTTCGCCGCTACACTAGGGGTTTCGCAAGTCACCACACTTCTGTCGCTCAGAATAAACGCTCACACTAGCTCGTAAAACACAACAACAACAACTGCTTCACGGGTCACTCTTATATAGCAGGCCGGTGACTCAATAAATGGTTCTAGATCCATCCAGGGTCCACGGCTTCTCGAGGCTTCCATCGCTGGTCCAGTCACGAATCTTCTGGACTATCTCTTTGTCTTAGTAGCCCTGTTGCATAAGGCACACGCAATACAGGAGGCATGCCACAGCCCAGCCCCTGGGGCAGTTGTGACTCAAGCGGCGAGCGATGACACAAACTCACAGCCGTAACAGTATTAAACTGCCCCACAATTAATGCAAAATGAGGTTCGTTTGTTTAATTGAGGTCATACGGGATTCGTTTACGTAGACTAGGGTGAAGATGTAAATTACACTTTTTTTTCTCCAGGTGCTTGGCCTAGTAACTTAAAAGTTTCCATGTTTTCCATGCTGAAAACTAGGCAGTTTGGATTTTGAGAAGGAACCGCATTCTTGCAATACGATAAATATTGAAGTATTAGAAGCCATTACTCGGTTTTGCATAGTTCGATTAAAGAAAGTTTTCCAGTCAGTCCACACAAATTGTGAATTAACGCAACAATTATAGTTAGTTATTTAGTTTTTAAATGGCGGAATAGCGAGGTCATCTTTCCATCAACAATTATAGTTAGTTAATTAATTAGGTTTTAAAGGGCAGAATAGCGAGGTCATCTTTCCATCAACAATAATTATAGTTAGTTAATTAATTAGGTTTTAAAGGGCAGAATAGCGAGGTCGTCTTTCCCTCAACAATAATTATAGTAGGTTTAATTAATTAGGTTTTAAAGAGTGAAATAGCGAAGTCATCTTTCCATCAACAATTATAGTTAGTTAATTAATTAGGTTTTAAATGGCGGAATAGCGAGGTTATCTATCCATCAACAATTAGTATAGTTAGTTAATTAATTAATTAGGTTTTAAAGGGCGGAATAGCGAGGTTATCTATCCATCAACAATAATTATAGTTAGCTAATTAATTAGGTTTTAAAGGGCAGAATAGCGAGGTCATCTTTCCCTCAACAATAATTAGTCTATAGTTAGTTTAATTAATTAGGTTTTAAAGAGTGAAATAGCGAGGTCATCTTTCCATCAACAATTATAGTTAGTTAATTAATTAGGTTTTAAATGGCGGAATAGCGAGGTTATCTAATCAACAATTATTATAGTTAGTTAATTAATTAGGTTTTAAAGGGTGGAATAGCGAGGTCATCTTTCCATCAACAATAATTATAGTCAGTTAATTAATTAGGTTTTAAAGGGCAGAATAGCGAGGTCATCTTTCCCTCAACAATAATTATAGTTAGTTTAATTAATTAGGTTTTAAAGAGTGAAATAGCGAGGTCATCTTTCCATCAACAATTAAAGTTAGTTAATAAATTGGGTTTAAAAAGGCGGAATAGCGATGTTATCTATCCATCAACAATTATTATAGTTAGTTAATTAATTAGATTTTAAAGGGCGGAATACCGAGGTTATCTATCCATCAACAATTATTATAGTTAGTTAATTAATTAGATTTTAAAGAGCGGAATACCGAGGTCATCATTCCATCAACAATTATTATAGTTAGTTAATAAATTAGGTTTAAAAAGGCGGAATATCTAGGTCATCTTTCCATCAACAATTATAGTTAGTTAATTAATTAGGTTTTAAATGGCGGAATATAGAGGTTATCTATCCATCAACAATTATTATAGTTAGTTAATTAATTAGGTTTTAAAGGGTGGAATAGCGAGGTCATCTTTCCATCAACAATTATAGTTACGGTAGTTAATTAATTAGGGTTTAAATGGAGGAATAGCGAGGTTATCTATCCATCAACAATTATTATAGTTAGTTAATTAATTAGGTTTTAAAAGGCGGAATAGCGAGGTTATCTATCCATCAACAATAATTGTAGTTAGTTAATTAATTAGGTGTTAAAGGGCAGAATAGCGAGGTCATCTCTCCCTCAACAATAATTAGTCTATAGTTAGTTAATTAATTAGGTTTTAAAAGGCGGAATAGCGAGGTTATCTATCCATCAACAATAATTGTAGTTAGTTAATTAATTAGGTTTTAAAGGGCAGAATAGCGAGGTCATCTTTCCCTCAACGATAATTATAGTAGGTTTAATTAATTAGGTTTTTAAGAGTGAAATAGCGAGGTCATCTTTCCATCAACAATTATAGTTAGTTAATTAATTAGGTTTTAAATGGCGGAATAACGAGGTTATCTATCCATCAACAATTATTATAGTTAGCTAATTAATTAGGTTTTAAAGGGCGGAATATCTAGGTCATCTTTCCATCAACAATAATTATAGTTAGTTAATTAATTAGGGTTTAAAGAGCAGAATAGCGAGGTCATCTATCCATCAACAATTAAAGTTAGTTAATAAATTAGGTTTAAAATGGCGGAATAGCGAGGTTGTCTATCCATCAACAATTATTATAGTTAGTTAATTAATTAGGTTTTAAAGGGCGGAATACCGAGGTCATCATTTCATCAACAATTATTATAGTTAGTTAATTAATTTGGTTTTAAAGGGCAGAATAGCGTGGTCATCTTTTCCTCAACAACTATAGATAGTTATCCAGGTTTTAAGGGGCGGACGGTCGAGGTCATCTGCCCCTCACCAGCTATAGTTACCTAGTTATTGAGGTTTTAAGGGGTGGAACAGCGAGGTCATCTGCCCCTCAACAATTATAGTTAGTTATTGAGATTTTAAGGGGCGGACGGGCGAGGTCATCTTTCCATCAACAACTATAGAATCGCTCCAAACAAACGGAGTAATGATATCTGTAAATAAGATTAACACGTTGCACAAGTTCTTACAAACTTTTGTTATCTATAAAGATTGTATTCATATTTGTGCATAAGTATAATACATAAATATCTTACATTATCTTAGCCTAATTGTGCAGGATCGGATGATGATCGTTTGACGATCGAAACATGTTCTTCAATTAAGTACCCCCTCCCCCTCTTTATTTCGTATATAAAAGCGTGTTATTTTGTGAACAATATCTCATGTAATATTTCGTGTAGGGTGTTAACGTACTTGTTTCCCGTCTAATTAAATTGTGCACAATTCGTGTTAACCGACTGGGTAGCTTTCTTACGATAATAGGTATATAACATAATTATTAGTTGTTATGAATATTGAAGAAGGACAGTTGAGTTATTTTTAGATATCATCGTTTACTTATTAGATTATTTTTAAATGATAAACTAACTGTAGCCTTTCTCCACGATCATATTTTGGTATTTAAATGGGTCAGGTTAATACATACCGATGTAATTACTAGATAGGTTGGTTGGTTCCTCAGTTTAGGGGCTGCGACAACGCGGTCATGTAGCCCCGTGTACTTTGGGTGTGTGTAGAATCTGTCTGATAACCGGTGTTAATTGTGATGGCTGTATTAGTGTGTGTATCAGTTTTAATTCAAGCAAGGACTGCAGACATTGCATTTTTTTCTTCAAGTAGTTCCTACTTTTGCCGCCAAACGCCACCGTCAACGACCAACTATTTCAGAACTTAGTTACCAGATGCCACCGCAGTCGGCTCTTGACGGCGAACGTAGAAACCTAAGAACGTTAGTCAAATGTTTAACCTATATAATATAGCTTCACACGGGTGTAATTAGAGGAAAGTTAGCGTAGCGGTCAGCTTGATTAGCTGCCGCCCCGGAGGTCCTGGGTTCGATTCCCGGCTCTGTCACGAAATTTGAAAAGTGGTATGAGGACCGGAATGGGGTCTACTCAGCCTCGGGTGGCCCAAATGCGTAGAGGGGATTCGATTCCCACCTCAGCCATCCTCGAAGTGGTTTTCCGTGGTTTCCCACTCCGTCTTCGGGCAAATGCCGGGATGGTACCTACTGTAAGGCCACGGCGGCGTCCTTCCTCTTCCTAGCCTATCCATCCCAATTGTCCATCCCTTCCCATCCCTCATGAGGCCCCTGTTCGCTTTGCAGGTGAGGCCGCCTGCGCGAAGTGTTGATCACACCTCCCCAGTTGTATCCCCCCGACCAGATGTTCCAAGCTCCAGGACACTGCCCATAGAGGCGGTAGTGTTGAGTTCCCTCGCTGAGTCCGTGGGAACCACCAACCTA
This sequence comes from Meconema thalassinum, assembly GCA_946902985.2. Lineage (NCBI taxonomy): Eukaryota > Metazoa > Arthropoda > Insecta > Orthoptera > Tettigoniidae > Meconema > Meconema thalassinum. The sequence goes on from OX336388.2 coordinate 1,208,496,720, forward strand.
GAGGGTAAATTGACTAAATAAAAATATAAAAATAATAACATGCCATAAATCTATGACATGGGACCGCCGGCTTTACTTCCCCTCCGAAGGAAGGCATACGGAGAGATTTTTAACGTTCTTAAAAAATCTGACGAATTCGGCCGGGTTTGAACCCGCGTTCTTGGGCATAGAAGCTCAGCATGCTACCAACTACGCCACCGAAGCCGCTAATTATTACCAGATAGTACCTGCTTATAATATTCTCGTACATACAACATAACTAATTAACACCATTATGGTCCAAGAGATGAAACAAGATTGACTTTTATCATTTCAAATGATCTTGTCGACTTCGTCGTTATGCTTGAGTCTAAAGTTATGCGGGACGGAGACGCTTGCGTTACGGAGACGGAAGTGACGTCATACAGCCGCGCGGGAAGCCTAAGTTAATGGGTAAAGGACGGCGAGTGCGTGACGTCATGCAGCCACGCGGGAAGCCGAAGTTAATGGTTAATGGAGTCTGTTGAAAGAGTCCTGAGGCGTCGAGCGACCTGGGACTTTGAGCGAAGCAAAAAGAATACAGGGTGACTCCTAAAGAGGTGTACAAGATGCCAGATAAGAATACAAGTTGACTCTTAGAGGTGTACAAGATGGCAGAGAAGAATACAGAGTGACTCCTAAAGAGGTGTACAAGATGTCACACAAGAATACAGGGTGACTTCTAAAGAGATATACAAGATGCCAGATAAGAATACAGGGTGCCTCCTAAAGAGGTGTGCAGGATGTCAGAGCAAATTACAGGGTGACACTTAAGGAGGTGTACAGTATGTTAGATTCAATTCAAATACAGGGTGACCCTTAAAAAGGTTTGCAAGATATCAGATTCAAATAATGGGTGACTCTTAAAGAGTTGTAAAAGATGTCAGACTTAAATACAGGGTGGCCCTTAAAGAGGTGCCCGCGCGGGAAGCCTAAGTTAATGTGTAATGTAGTCTGCTGAAAGAGTCCTGGGGCTTCGAGCGAAGCGAGAAGTACTCCTGAGCCTTTCTAACATGTGTAGCATTTGTAGCATGCGTCGTTTTGAAATGATATAACGTCTAGTCTTTCAGACTGACTGTAATTTTTTTTATCTATGGAAATGGCACACTTTGTAGGCATTCTATTGTTGGGATCATTTATGTTGCGTGGTTAGCATTTTGGCTGTCACCGTGGAGGCATGGGTTCGATTCCCGGCTCTGCCAAGAAATTTAATTCTGGCCTGAGGGCTGGAACGTGGTACACTCAGCCTCATGAGGTAAAACTGAGGAGAGGTAGGTTCGATTCCTACCTCAGTCATCCTGGAAATGGTTTTCCATGGTTTCCCCACTTCTACTCCAGGACAATACTTGGATTGTACCTAGCTTAAGGCCATGGCCCCTTCCTAATCAAATACGACCTTGATTACAAGTGCACACACTAATACAAACATGAGAGTTACACAGGTTATCAGACAACTTCTACACACACCCAAGTACACTGGACTACATGACCACGATGTCGCAAAGCCTCTAAAGAATCAACAACAACTCTTGTGTTGCGAAGTTGTAACAAACCATTCCTTTAAAAGGAATTTGTATTTTGGATAATTATCCAAGAAAGGTCAACCCTCTATTCCTTATTTTATAGGTTGAACACCTAAAAACAAAATCACAAACCGAAACAATAAAGAAAATATAACGGACGATTCATTGCCAATGAAACGCAAATGGAGATCGTAGACTGGAAGTTCAATATGCAAAAGAGTCGGTGCCATTCCCATTCGTAGAAGCTCTATACCGGGCGTGCTGGTGCTGGCACGCTGGCGTGCTTCTTTCGCTGACGGTCTTGCAGCGAGTGTGGGGGAAGACTATAAGATCTGTCTCTCTCGCTCGCTTTCCCGTCTCACTCCCTCCCGTACTGTCTTCGTTATGTTGAACGTCAAAATGTCGGGGTGCGGTGTCCTTTATCTTGCTAGCTATAGTGTCATTTGAGATTATTTGATCGTGAGGATAAGTAACGTAACGTTTGACTATGGGTGTTTGTTTCGTTTTCTTTTCTAGCAGATTTCAAGAACATGCAAAACTACGATCGGCTTTTGATTTATTGGCCAATCTAATTACAATGTAGCACTCAACTTAAGGATATGTTTAACTCTGTGAAAAATCTGCCTGATTTGTATTCAAAATTACCCCAGTAAGAATATCCGAAAATGAACAGGCAGGCCACACAAGTGTTATCAACGTTTGGAGCAACGTATGTCTGCGAAACTTTTTCTCTGCATTGAAACGCACAATATCACGGCATCGCGCTCTGATGTATGACGATAACCATCGAAACATCGTCCGGTTGATTGTTTCTCAAACAATTGTACCGAACATTGATCATATTGTAAATATGAAAACAAGTTGAAAACAAGAAAAAGAAAAATGTGACCGAAATTGCAACGTCTTAAATGACTCGCATGCTACCTTATCAATAGTTCTAACCGTTTTAATGTCCAGCATATTATCTTCAAGTTCCGGTACGCAGAGAAACGCAATGTACATGTGTTGGACAACCAACGCATTGGACGAACAGTTGTTTACTTTACGTCCGGTGCGAAGGCGATCTCAACTTGACTCGGTCAGGCAGTCAGGGCAGGCAGCCCAGCCAAGAGAGGCATAAGGCGGCGTGCAGCATAGATGGCACACTGGACCCCTGCTCTATACAGTGTCCTATTCGACCTGCCTTCGGAGCACGGAATATGTATGCGTAGAGGGTGCGATGAACGTAGCTGAAAGCAACAAGGACAAGTGCCTGAAGCCACGTTGCATAAGTCCCTGTTACGGAACGGCGTCGAACAACATGAAGCGTATAATTAGGCATGTGATTTTATTGTGTGTCTGCAATGCCAATGTGATGATACCAAACACTTATCAAGCTGCCCAGACTACTAGTGCAATCAGAGCTCTCGTTACCACACACATGCCCGTTCCACTTTTGGAAGTAGATCTACGATACATCGGCCCCCTCACAGGTGTGTGATCCTGACACGTACTGAACGCCTGGAACTTCTTCAATAATGCCTAGGGGAGTCGGTATTCTATCTTGGATAAAATGACGGCCATTTTCATGTGCATGCGGGTGAGCGGGAAGAGTTTTCTCATCCACCATTCAGAGTCCACACTTAGGAAAGGGGAGCACCCTGACCAAGGAACATACAGAGAGTCTAGTTTGTATGTATCGGAGACCCTCGCTAGCGCGCTCGTCCACGGCGCGAGCCTGTCTCCCGCCACGCACTTTACCGTTATGCGGCGCCCGCACGGCACTGAGTCATTGAGTATAGGAATGTGTACTTACCTAGTTCACAGATGGTGCTGAAAATGTTCGCCATTCACTGCTACACATCGCTGGCACCTTTTTTTTATGAAACTGGCATTTACTCTCTGAAGTTCCTCAGCACCGATTGCCTGTATTTCAGCTTTAATATAGTCTTTAAGCTCATTTATAGTGTGAGGGTTTCTCGCATAGACTCTATTTTTAAGCGCCCCCCACAAATAAAAGTTACATGGTGATAAGTCTGGGCTTCGCGGGGGCCACACGTTCCGACTTATAATCCTAGTACCAAAAATGCAACGCAATTCTGTCCTGGATGCTTCGTCATTGTGAGCAGTGGCAGAATCTTGTTGAAAATAAGTTGACACTCGCTCTCCGTAAGTCAATTCGTCAAAAAAATTGGTCAAGGATCACATTGAAGTACAAATTCCTATACCCAATGACTCAATGCCACGCGAGCGCCGCATAACGGCAAAGTGCCTGGCGGGAGACAGACTCGCGCCACGGGCGAGCGGGCTAGCGAGCGTCTCCGATACATACAAACTAGACTCTCTGTATAATAACAGAATAGAGACTCTTTACGAAGATAGGAGATTCTTAGATAGCACCCACAGCACCGTGATGACGTAATGTTTGGGTACGAATACCGCACACATGGAGAATTCCAACGCCACCTTGATGCAGCAACTGACTGTGCTGTACATGGAAGCAACGAATAGGCTATAAGTGACCGAATGATCTAGGGGGTTTCTCTCGACTACAAGTGCCAACATATGCAATGAAAGTGAACTAATAGACGTGATTCAAAACAAACATAGATCATTATTGATTGTAATAAATAGCGGATATTAACAGAATCTGTAATGTATATAGTCATTGCGCTTGCAGAATAAGATCTGTTCACTAGTTTTGTTCCACAATGTTGGTAACATTGCCAATTTAGATGGATCAGTCGCGGTTTTATTTGCCCATTTTTAAGTTATAGAGAGAGTGCGAGTATAGGAGAATTGTTCATCGTAATGTCTCAACTTTCTTTAACAATAAAATGTGAATTATTGCAGCTATTCCTAACATTGTGGTACCATAACCTCTCTCCCCCTCCAATAACGTCCGAAGAGCTGAAGGGCTTGTTTATTGTTTTGCATTGCTTGGTGACAGTATCATGTTCAACTCCCTTCTGAGGTTTAATGAACCGTAAATACGTCATCAGAGTATCAATTTAATCCATAGCATGGACATATGACATGTTCATTGCATTCACCAGAATAGCATTCTGATTCAATATGAACAATGCAATCAAATATCATAATTATAAACCCTCAACTAGCTCCACACACAAATGCAATTATATACCTCATTGGAATAATAATAATAATGTTATTGGGAACAGAACTATGACCACGTTGTTCAAAATGCTTCTCTAGTTATTGTCCACTGTACATAAAACTGCATCTATCATGTTGAGTTTATTTCTCCAAGGACCGACGAAATAAACGGGACGCCCGTAAAATTTAGTGACTATATAAGGTTAGCAACAATAATCCCTAACTTCGTACCCTAACAGAAAACCTCGCTAAATAACAGTCGCCACGTGCTCGTTTGACAGTATTACGCCTGACTCTGACTGTCTCTCATAATGACATGTGCTCCCTACATCCACTATTCAGAGCCCGCACTTAGGAAAGGGGAGCACTCGGACTGTCTCTGGTAATGACAGGTGCTGCCTACATCCACCATTCTGCCTCTGACCTAACCTGGATTCTTCATGGTAGACAATTAGCCAGGAAAATTAGGTGTTTCTTCGTGCCACAAAATTAACACAACGTGCTCTACTTGACCTTCTAGGTCTCCAGATCTGAGTCTCATCGATCATGATGGGGTGGGTCTCAATCTTGAACTTAATTTTGGCCCCGGCAATGGCCATCACCCAGCCACACTAAGATGTACAGTACATCGACCATAGAACATCGTACTTCAGACAGGTTACACGCCATGTGACCCTTCAGGGTGGTTACACTCGTTATTACATGATTTTCGGCAGGTCGACACGATTGTACCTAATTATAATGGGTGTTTCCCTATACCAGAAAAGCAATCACATGATTAATTAATAAATTCACTTCGTTGACTAAGTTCGATCGTCAAACGATCACCATCAGATCCTTTACACTTTGGCCGTTAAATCTATGCCTGCAAGTAACTTATGTGGGTGATGGTATTTACAATATGCTCATTTATATACGAGGGTGTTCAAATGAAAAGGTACGAAACGATACTGGGGGGACAATTTATTTGTTATTCAAAAGTAATCACCACAGGCCTGTGCACAGGTGTACCATTGTTTCACTAGCCGCAGGATTCCCTGTTCCCAGAAGTCTTGTGGTTGTGACAGGAGCCAATCCTGTGCGGTGTCCTTTAGTTTGTCGTCAGATTGAAAACGTTTTCCCTTGAGATGTACTTTTAACGGACCAAACAGATGGAAGTCGCAGGATGACAAGACCTGGCTGTAGGGTGGATGCTCAAGTTGCTCCCACTGAAACGTGGCCAATACACCTTGTGTGATGTTAGAGACGTGTGGACGAGCGTTATCATGGAGCAGAATAACTCCCTTCGTGAGCAGTCCAGGCCGTTTGTGCTTGATGGACTTCTCGTAGGCTACGGAGTGTCGCACAATACTCGTCACTGTTAATGGTTCGTCTCAAGGGAAAACATTTCTAATCGGACGATGAACTAAAGGACACAGTACAGGATTGGCTCCTGTCACCACCACAAGACTTCTGGGAACAGGGAATACTGTGGCTAGTGAAGCAATGGGACACCTGTGCACAGGCGTGTGTGGTGATTACTTTTGAATAACGAATAAATTGTACCCACATTATCGTTTCGTACCTTTTCATTTGGACACCCCTCATAGTTACAGCAGTTGTATAAACTTGCGCAATTTGTCGAGATTTGTTAGTTCATGTGATATTATTAATGGTTTATGACCTTCTAGTTCGCTTGTCTAATGTGATATCTGTGATTGTTAGTGAATGACCGGGTTAGAATTGAATATGAACTTAGCTTATCGTTTGAGAGATGTGAGATCCATTCTTGTGCAACTACTACCACTTCCACTGTCTATACTGTTTCAGGTTTAGAGAAACACGCATTGCAATTGGATATAATCGTTTTGATCGACTGAAAGATATTAATTTCGATTACTAAAGCAACACTTAACAAGTAGTTCCTTGAAGAACTATACAGCCGTATTTTCATATATCCTACTTATCTTAATTGCCTCTATCGTCATACAAAATTTCAGTTTGATTGGTGTAATAGATTCGTAGATATTGAGAACCGTCTAAATATTTCGGATGGTCGCCATGTTGGATTTTTATACATGTAGGTCTTAGAGTTATGTACTATTACATGAGGATTATTGTGTAGGTGTAATATTCAAACATCAATCGCATGCAGGCGCGGATCTAGAGTTTGGCTTTGCGGGGGGGGTCACAGAATCGAAATTGTTAATGGTATCACTAACAACGCAATCACAAAATAACCAAACGTACGAAACCAGACCAATTTTTTTGCAAGCAACATGGATATAAATTTGATGCGTTTAGCGCACCAAATATATTCGTACAAATTGCAACGGTGTGTTTTGCGACTTTTACATCGAGCTTCGAGAAAAGTATCAAGGTACGTTACAGTTTCGGCAGGTCGAGTTGGTACCGACAAAGGGAGAAAGTCACAGCTCAAATTGCCAACCAAGCTTGCAGTTTGGACGTCGGCAAAATGTTTTGGTGCACATTCTTCGTGACATCACTATAGACATCGATTCGGTAATCACAAGGTTTGCTAAACATAATAGACGAGTTAATTTTGTTACATAAATAATCGTTTTTATAGAACAGGTATGAAGTTATAAATATGTACAGTTGTAACAGAACATAATAATTGCAATAAAGATGCTTTCAGTATTGAATAAAATGAAAAAAAAAAACCTTTTTTCAGTTAAAATTCGTTAAGTTTTATTTGTCTGGTTATTGTGTTTTCGTTTTTTGAGTTTGCAAATAAAAAATTGACTCCGTTTCGGGGGGGCATGGGCCTCGTGACCCCCCCCCCCTTGAATCCGCGCCTGATCGCATGATTAGGACACAAGAAATGAAAAACAGATCTTCATAATGTCGTACAAATGCCATCTTGTGGTTATGAAAACAATTGAAATAAATTAGATTTCAGTGGATTAAAATTTGTATAAGCATTTACCGTACCAAGCTATACTGCGCTCGGATGGCTAAATCTCGAGAAACGTCCATTTAATATTTATATTTCGCATCGCCGCCATGTTGGATTTGTGATCACCAGGTTATTGAAAGTCCCATTGGTGAACTTATGTTTATAGCCTTCATCAACGTACAAAATTTCAGTTTGTTTTCTATCATAGATAATAGATATTGAGAACCGTGAAATATTTCGGATGGTCACCATGTTGGATTTTTATTTATGTAGGCCATAGAGTTATGTACTATTATATGACGATTTTTGCGTAGGTTCATTATTCAAACTTTAACTGCGATCACATGATTAATACACAAGAAATTAAAACTTAATTTTAGAATTGTGCACAGCCACTATCTTGAGGTTATGTAAGCAATTGAACTAAATTAGATGCCAGTGCATTACAATGTGTATAAACATTTGCTGTATCAAGTTTCATTGCGTTTCGATGGTTAAATCGCGAGAAATGTCTATTTAAATGTTTCAACTTCGCTTGGCCACCATGTTCGTTTGTATTTCACAATTTTTTGGAAGTCTCAAAGCTGAACTTCTGGTAGTAACTTTTATCACCGTTCTAAATTTCAGGGGGATATCAGTAATAGTTTCGGAGATATAGAATGCCGGTGAAATATTTCGCACAGCCGCCATCTTGAGGTTATGTATACAATTGAACTAAATTAGATGCCTGTGCACTACAATGTGTATAAACATTTGCTGAGCCAATTTTCATCGAGTTTGGATGGTGAAATCGCGAGAAAATTCTGTTTAATAGTTTCAACTTCACTTGGCCGCCATGTTTGTTTTGTAGTTAACAGGTTTTTGAAAGTCTCATAGGTGAACTTGTACCACCGTACAAAATTTGAGGGAGATATTCGTAATAGTTTTGGAAATATAGAATGCCGATGAAATATTTCGCACAGCCGCCATGTGTGATTGGTTAGACGTAATAAAATTTGAAGGGCATAGTCGGGGTCGTCCAAAAGAGTAGTATGACTTTACTGAATTTGAAATCGCTCCAGCTGTTTAGAAGTTATTAGGAACACACACACACACGGACGCACACACATACACACACGGACAAAAGGTGATCTCATAAGCCTATTTCTTTTCATAAATGAAAATAGGCTAAAAATAGCCTCCAACACGATAACAATATAATAATAATACTCGTTATTAAAGTGTCTACTGTATGTGTGTCTTTCCGCTCCCACGTTTTGAGCATTACCACATACCAACCAACACCTCCTTGTATACCAGCATCAAAACAGATGCCTGGGGGGGGGGGGGAGGATCAGCGGTCAAGCTGTTTGCCTCTCACCAAGGCGGACTGGGTTCGATTCCTGGTCAATGCATGTGATATTTTCGAAGTGAAATGCTTGTTCTGTGATTCGGATTCCACGTAAAAAGGAGGTCCCGTGGCTCATGATCGCGGGATTAACGGCCAGGTTAAACTACAGGCACCCTACTTTCAAAACAGAATTCCCCTGCCGGAAGTTCTTCAATTCGTTTCCAGCAGTAACATGCCTATTTTAAGTCCCATGAATATTCTAAGGAAATCGCACATCTCTTCCTATGACTTCACCTCCAGAATATGTGCCAACAGCTGCTACTCCCACCGGCACACTGCTTGCTTGTTTTTATTCCTCTTCCACAATTAACTTCCCACGGCACATTCTCCCTTGCAGCTCGTACAGTACAATTTACGCCACGGTTTTTGACCCGTGGCCTAGATAGTTCGCGCATTGAAGCGAATTTAGTAGTTGCAGGTGACAGGAGATGCTGACAGCACAGAGCACGTGCTCCTCTGGTAGTCTTCGAGTCATGGAGGCTTCGGTGGCGTAGTTGGTAGCATGCTGAGCTTCTCTGCCCAAGGTCACGGGTTCAATCCCGGCTGAAGTCGCCGGATTTATTAAGAGCGTTAAAATACGTCTTGTCAGTATGCCTTCCTTCGAAGGGGAAGTAAAGCCGGCGGTCCCATTTCATAGATGAATGGCAAGAAAAAGAACCTTCCACTAACTACACGTGTGTAAAGCCAAAATTTGTAGGTTACATTGATAACGCTATATTAGTTCCAACGTTCGCCACCAGGTGCTGGCTGCGATGACATCTAGTAGCCAACCTAACATTACCTCAAGATGGCGACTATGCAAAATATTAAAATTAAGTTATTATTACTTGTTTCCTAATCATGCGATCAAAGTCAACGTTTGAATAATGAACGTACGAAATAATCGGCATCTAATAGAGCATAACTCTATGGCCTACATCTACACACATCAAAAAAAGTTTTGCATCACCTCGGTTCCCAGATCTCCGGCATATAGACGTTGACTGTGTATATTGTATCAAAGATACAGTCCCTTTGACTGTTCATAGATGTCACTAAAACTGCTCAAAGATGTAAACAACCATGCATGAGCAGGGCCTATTAGACGGAGGGGGTACGACAGCCGATCAGTTCCAGTCATTCCACCAGGACGAAGGTACGCTGCTCATGTTGTCTGTAGTTCTACCATGCCTAGAAGGTCAATACCGCAGTTCGATCGCGTCCGCATTGTTACTTTGTGTCAAGAAGGGCTCTCAACAAGGGAAGTTTCCAGGCGTCTCAGAGTGAACCAAAGCGATGTTGTTCGGACATGGAGGAGGTACAGAGATACAGGAACTGTCGATGACAGGCCTCGCTCAGGCCGCCCAAGGGCTACTACTGTAGTGGATGACCGCTACTTACGGATTGCCGCTCGGAGGAACACTGACAGCAATGCCACCATGTTAAATAATGCGTTTCGTTCAGCCACAGGACGTCGTGTTTCAACTCAAACTGTGCGCAATAGGCTGCATGATGCGCAACTTCACTCCCGACGTCCATGGCGAGGTCCAGCTTTGCAACCCCGACACCATGCAGCGCGGTACAGATGGGCCCAACAACATGCTGAATGGACCCCACAGAATTGGCATCACGTTCTCTTCACCGATGAGTGTCGCATATGCCTTCAACCAGACAATCGTCGGAGACGTGTTTGGAGGCACCCTGGTCAGGCTGAACGTCTTAGACACACTGTCCAGCGAGTGCAGCAAGGTGGTGGTTCCCTGATGTTTTGGGGTGGCATTATGTGGGGCCGACGTACGCCACTGGTGGTCATGGAAGGCTCCGAAACGGCTTTACGATACCTGAATGACATCCTCCGACCCATAGTGCACCCATATCGGCAGAATATTGGAGAGGCATTTGTCTTCATGGACGACAATTCTCGACCTCATCGTGCACATCTTGTGAATGCGTTCCTTCAAGATAACGACATCGCTCGACTACAGTGGCCAGCATGTTCGCCAGACATGAACCCTATCGAACATGCCTGGGATATGTTGAAAAGGGCTGTTTATGGACGTCTTGACCCACCAACCACTCTGAGAGATTTACGCCGAATTGTCGTTGAGGAGTGGGACAATTTGGACCAACAGTGTCTTGATGAACTTGTGGATAGTATGCCACGACGAATACAGGCATGCATCAATGCAAGAGGACGTGCTACTGGGTATTAGAGGTAGTGGTGTGTACTGCAATCTGGACCACAAATGCTGAAAGTCTAGCTGTATGATGGTACAACATGCAATGTGTGGGTCTCATGAGCAATAAAACGAGCTGAAATGTTGTTTGTGTTGATCTCTATTCCCTTTGTATTTAAAGGTTCCCGAACTCTTGGAACCGAGGTGATGCAAAACTTTTTTTGATGTGTGTATATAAATCCAACATGGCGATCCGAAATATTTAGACGGTACTCAATATCTACTAATCTATGAAAGCAATCAAACTGAAATTTTGTATGATGATAAAGGCTACGGATATGAGTTCACCAATGATGAGCAAAAAAAAAAACATGGTGGCAACACGAAATTCAGATATTCAAATATACGTTTCTCGCTATTTAACCATCTGAGCGCAGTGAAACTTGTTTCTGTAAATGCTTATACAAATTGTAATCCACTGACATCTAATTTATTTCAATTGTTTTTATAACCACAAGATGGTGGCTGTGCGAATTTCTTTTTAATTTCTAATTATATCTTGTGTCCTTATCATGCGATTGAAGTTCGAATAATACACCCACGCAATAATCTTCATGTAATAGTCAATAGTACATAACTCTATGGCCTACAGATATAAAAATCCGACATGGTGACCATATGAAATATTTAACTGTTCTCAATATCTACGTATTTATTACAGCAATCAATCTGAAATTTTTTATGTAGATAAATGCATTTAACATAAGTAGGATATATGAAACTAGGCTGTTTGGTTCTTCACGGAACTACTTGTTTAGCCTATTTTCTTTTATGAAAATAAATAGGTTTATGAGATCACCTTTCGTCCGTGTGTGTGTGTGTGTGTGTGTGCGTGCGTGTGTGTGTGTGTGTGTGCGTGTGTGTGTGTGCGTGCGTCTCTCTCTCTCTCTCTCTCTCTCTCTCCCAAATAAAATCTAAACGGAAGGAGAGATTTCAAATGAAACTCTGTTAGGACATGGTACTATTTCGTCCAACCCCGACCGTGCCCTTCAAATTTTACTACGTCTCTCCAATCCTTAAGTACAAAACGAACATAGCGGCCAAGCAAGTTGAAACATTTAAATCGACTTTTCTCGCGACTTAACCACTGGGGCGCAGCGAAACGTGATACAGCAAATGTTTATACACATTGTAATGCACTGACATCCAATTTAGTTCAATTGTTTACATAATCTCAATATGGGGGCTGTGCGAAATTTTAAAATTAAGTTTTTATTTCTTGTGTCTTAATCATGCGATCGAAGTCAATACTTGAATAATAAACCTACTCAATAATCGTCGTCTAATAGTTCATACCTCTATGGCCAACATAAATAAAAATCCAACATGGTGATCATCCGAAATATTTAGACGGTTCTCAATATCTACTAATCTATGACAGAAATCAATCTGAAATGTTGTATGTTGATAAAGGCTATGTTCAGAAGTTCACCTTTCAATAACCTGGTGAGCACAAATCCAGCATGGAGACGACGCAAAATGTTAGTATTTAAATGGACGTTTCTCGCGATTTAACTATCCGAGCGCAGTGGAACTTGGTACGTGAAATGCTTATACAAATTGCAATCCACTGACATCTAATTTATTTCAATTGTTTTCATAACCCCAACATGGCGGTTGTGCGAAATTTTAAAATCTCATTTTTATTTCTTGTGTTCTAATCATGCGATCTAAGTCAACGTTTGAATAATGAACCCACGCAATAATCGTCATCTAAATGTACATAACTCTATGGCCTACTTATATAATAATCCAACATGGCGTCCATCCGAAATATTTAGACGGTTCTTAATATCTACTTATCTATCCAGCAATCAAACTGAAATTTTGTATTTTGTTAGAGGTAATTAACATAAGTAGGATGTATGAAAATAGGCTATTTAGTTCTTCACGGAAGTACTTGTTTTACTTGAACCCCATATCGTGTAATATACGTCATGAACTTGAGTTGCCTCTTAGAAACTGAATGCTGTCTAATTGTTAAGAGCAGTTTGGGAACAGTTAGCACATTTATCAAAATCATCTATATTAGTGATGACATTGGGTACACGATGGACATTACCTGGGTATGTCAGCCCTATTCCTCACACTTAATTGCTTGTTAACACCCGCATGCAGTAAGGTTGGTTTAAATATAAACAATTGCTTGCTTCTTTAAGAGAAATTTTCAGCGGCTGTGATTTTAAAAAATTTGAGTCATGCTTTAATGTTGCTTCAAACGAACGCAGAATACAATCGTGAGGTTTCGCAAATCTTAACATTATCAGTAACTTTTGGTTCTGTGCGAATTTTCTTATCAACTCAATTATTATTATTATTATTATTATTATTATTATTATTATTATTATTATTATTATCGAGTCGCCTCTGTAGCGTAGCGGTCAGCATGGTTAGCTACCGCCCCGGAGGTCGTGGGTTCGATTCCCGGCTCTGCCACGAAATTTGAAAAGTGGTATGAGGACTGGAACGGGGTCTACTCAGCCTCGGGTGGTCCAAATGAGTAGAGAGAGTTCGATTCCAACCTCAGCCATACTCAAAGTGATTTTCCGTGGTTTCCCACTTCATCTCCGGACAAATACAGGGATGGTACTGTACCCGTAAAAATCGGGAAGCTAATTGTTGATCATTCAAAGCGAAGCTGGATTGTAGAATAATGAATGTTTCCGGCTAAATGAACAATCAATATCACGCCAACAAGCTCTTCGGGATTATACACAGTAGTCTACGATCGTGTTATGGATTAAACAAACTAGCTTTAATTGGTAGAGTGAAACTTACCTTAATCTCGGGGCTATGTAGGATAAATAAGGACATCCTACCTATTTTAGGCTGTTCCATAACACGTATCTGCTTATAGTATAAAATGAGGCACAAGAAACAAGACATAGAAACATATAAATTTATTAATAAAACTAATTAACAATAAATAAAAAATAACACCCAAATATCCTTTCTCATTTACGCTATATATATGAAATGAAAATCCACAGCCTGCTTCCAGTCTCCGACCGGGTCAGGAATGGAATGAATGAAGCCCCCCATCTAGCGGCGAGGATACGAACTGTGCCGGCTGCCGAGGCCTGACGCACTCCTCTGGGGCAACGATTAAATGAATGACAGATGAAATGAAATGATAGTGGAGAGTGTTGCCGGAATGAAATTTTGACAGGGAAAACCGGAGTACCCGGAGAAAAACCTGTCTGCCTCCGTTTTGTCCAGCACAGATCTCACATGGAGTGACCGGGATTTGAACCACGGATCCAGCGGTGAGAGGCCGCCGTGCTGCCGCCTAAGCCACGGAGGCTTTTTATTTACGCTATATATACTCTATTTATTTTTATTTCAATCACATATTTCAACAGAACAATCAGTATATCTCCATAGATTATGCTAACTATATGTTCGTTCTTTTTTCTACTGTTTTTATTACTGACAGCTACCTATATCATGTCCACAGCTACCTATATCATATCTCCTGCACCTACACCACTCCCCCACCAGTAACAGGAGTTACGTTTGTTCAAGCAGGAGTAAAACTAACAAATCGTCGATCTGGCAAGTTATATTCGTTATGATTACGACGTCAAGTCAAGTACATATCAACATTCTTTGTATAGAATGAAGGTACATTCGGTCGTTGACAAACCTATATTGAGTTGAAGGAAGACTGTGCCCTTCATGAAATGTAAATTATATGAGACATATCTTCTTGAAGGATAATTCATCCGACATTAGGGAAAGTTAGATAGAATCTCATCCAGTCTAGATTGATACTTATTGGACACTGAAATAACACACGTTGTTATTTATACACAAATGTAACACTACGTTAATTGTCAATGTAGTATTGCAGCCGTGTAAATTTGTACTAATGATCAGTATGGAGAAACAAGTATTTATATTTTTATTAAATGTATAGAGACTTGGCATTGTTAACAAAGTAACAACGTTTAGTAAACCTCTAAGGTCTTTCATCATAATCGTTTTAATAACGATAAGTGTGTCATTAGAACAGATATTGCTGTTAACATGTGAGCAGTTGATTGGAACAACGATAAAATAAATGCTAGAAGGAAGTGATGCAAGTACTATTGAACAATTGTTGGGAACAATTGAGGTGATGTTATTGAAGTTGTGTATTGGATATACGAGGGATTCATGCCGCATATAGATGATTGTGTAGTCTGCGAGTACAGACTGTAAGTAGAAATACGAGGGTATTGCCGTATTAATGTATTGAAGTACTGCAGTAAGAAGAAGTCAAAGCATTGGTGTGTATTAGTAGAGTTGTTGAGAACTCCTGAGTGTGAATAGATCTACGACATAAAAGTCAGAAGTAGGCGGAAAGATTTTGGGAAACGTTATTTAATCCTTGTTCACTAAACTATTATTAAACTATATTAAACCTGGAACTATAATAATAATATGAACTCATCTTTGTTGATCGGTCATATCCAACCGGAGATGACAACTAGCCCAATTTTGACTTTGATTGTATAGCATTGAAAATATTTAAAAGTATAGAAGAGGGAAGCGTTAAACCAGAGATAGTGTATATAAACTTTTCATAACTGTTTAATTAAGTTTTTAAATTATTTTTAATAATTATTATTTACTGCATGTTTTTAATATTGGATACAATTTCCTTTCTCTAAAGTCGAACACTTGTTCGCTATAGACTGATATTGCCTTCTCTCAACTTCACCTAGATTGGTAAGCGAGGGTTTCACTATATGCTAACCGTGATCGGCGCTGTCCCTCGAGTCGGATCTGACCGTACTCGGCTGAAGTCTACGGGAATGAACTCTCCCGGATAACACGTCTTGACTCTTCGAAGTCTCCCAGAATAAGAACGCTTCTTCAAGTCGTCCTCAATCCAACTTGTTTAAAAGTCGACGCCATTGTAGGTCCCACGCAGTTAATGGTGCGCACTTGTAATAATGCTTTTTACATTGACTTTCTTCCCTTTCGAGACATTTGAAGTATTACTAATATCTTCTCTTAATTTTCTTAATAATTTCACTGGAATAAAATTGTTACATAGGGCTTAAATGGAATAGTTAATCACATTAACTAGATAAAATCCTTAACTGCTTCCATAAACCCTCCTCTCATTGGCTATGGGCATATATCCAATGATATATTTTATAACAATTAATGGTAATATTTCGCGGCATTGCCTTGTTGCTAGGCACTTTTCAATGTTCTAGTATATTCTGGAGCGTCTCAAATCACGTGACTGGTTTCTCCCATTGCCTGAGTTCGCTAACAAAGCTCGCCTGAGCCATGTCCAGGATTTATATTTCAATGTTAAACTGTATCACGGGGCTCGAAAAACATCATTTTCATCATGTAGCATTCAAATTTCGGGCGCAGTACCTCCTGTAAGGCCACGGCCGCCTCCTTCCCACTTCCTTGCCTATCCATCCTTGCCCTCCAATCCCTTCCCTCATGAGGCCCCTATTCACTTTGCAGGTGAGGCCGCCCGGGCGTGGTGCTAATCCCACCTCACCAGTTGTATCCACTCCGATTAGATGTTCCCAGCTTTAGGACACTGCCTGGAAAGGCGGTAGGGGTGAGTTCCCTCGCTGAGTCCGTGGGAGACACCCCGAGTGAAAACTCGATAGTATATACTCGTATATATATATATATATATATCTTATTATATAATACGCTAAGGCTAAGGTGTATGTATCACAAAACTCAAGCTCCTAAACCAGAAGGAGTTAGAAGGTGTGGTTTGTACCAGAATCTTCCAAATTGTCTCAATAGAAGAGGAAAAATCTTGCATTTCTTGAAAAGTCAACGGAAATATATGTATTTGTTTATAAAGTGCCTTTAAACAAATAAACACGACGATAGCCCCTGCGAGAACTCTGTCGCCTACAGCCCGCATAGCACTAGCGCCGCGCGGGTAGTCTGTACACATGGGGCGCGCACAACTCATTATGCGAGAGATCTCGCACGGGTCCGCTAGTATACAGTGTGGTCCACCCGCCCCTTATTATTTAGTTTTATGAAACCCAACTAACATTGCATTTCTCCCGATGGTCGATATTGCTCTGCGCTCTGACTGTGTGACAGCAATGTAATTGGGTCATGGGTCTAGCAAAGAAAAACCGACCTTAAACTTTCCCCCGCCAAATACTATGGCCCATTCTACTAACATAGACTTACTGCTCCTTGAAATAACACACATACACGTAATACGATCGAATTAATAGCTTACGCCACGCGATCTGTAATGGTAGAAAGTTAAATCAACACCATAAACCGTGATTGAAGACTTTGAGATGGACTTAAACGTTTGAGGTGGGACGGCTACAGTAACTACAGCACGTTTAGCGTGTCTCCCATGTCTTGTTGGGTTAAAGCCTGACCATACGTGGTGGGCGCGACCGGGTAGAATGCTGCTTCGAATCCAGTAGTAGGCATACTTTTTTGAACGAAAGCCCACATTCCATTTTAGTCGGGAAGTAACTACATTGCCACATTTATTGCCTCAACGACGTATTTTTGTGAAGGGTACGTTGAATTTTGATGATTTATAAAGTGAAGACGATCGAATTGGTACGTTATGCCACGTGACCTGTAATGGCAGAAAATTAAAAACTTGGCATGAATATTAACATAACACATCGAAGTGTTGCTCCGGAGGTCCGGGTTCGATTCCCAGCTCTGCCAAGAAATGAACTTGTCTGAGGGCTGAAATTGGGTACACGTAGCCTCGTGAAGCAAATATGAGAAGAAGTGGGTTCGATTCCCACCTCAGCCACCCTGGAAATGGTTTTCCGTGGTTTCCCACTTCTACTCCGGCCAAATTCAGGATTCTATCTTAAGGCCACGGCCGCCTCCTTCCCAATCCTTAATTGCAAATACACACATCATTACAAGCCCGCAATAACTCAGGTTATCAGACAAATTCTACACACACACACACACAAGTAAACGGGGCTAAATGACCGCGATGTTCTAGCCCCTCGAATGAAACAACATATCGAAGGATATTCTGATCGCCAGTGCTTGCATCGAAGTATACGTATTACCATGGTATTATTAGCATAGTTTCGATTTTTGCAAGAAATGAAAGTAGACTTATGAGATCTACACAGGGCCAAAAATTGTGTGTCTATCTGTGTGTGAGTGTGTGTACTCTGAATGTCTGCCCCCTCCCTCTCCCCTTCCTCTCCCCCACCCCTATCAATTCGAACTCGGTGAAACCGAATTGAACGAAATTTGGTACAGAGATAGAACTAGCAAAGGGCACCTCAGTGTCATGTTTTATATCGCCACCATCTTGACGGAAACGTAATGGCGGCCACCCAAATGTTCAAAGCTTAAATCAAATTACGAATAACCTAATCATCCGATCTCTACCAAATTTTGCAATAACATATATTTATATGGCGAGCGTGTTTTGAATAAACTACAAGGTAATCAGCCCAATAGTTTGCAGATAGCGGCCATGTATGTGTGCAAATCGATTCCCCCTATCAATTCAAACACGGTGAAACCGAATTGAACGATATTTGGTACAGAGGTAGCACTAGCGTAGAACACCTCAGTGTCATGTTTTATATCGCCACCATCTTGACGGAAACGTAATGGTGGCCATCCAAATGTTCAAAGCTTAAATCAAATTACGACTAACTTAATCATCCGATCTCGACCAAATTTTGCAACAACACATACTTGTATGGCGAGCGTCGTTTGACTGAACTACAAGGTCATCAGCCCATTAGTTTGCAGATGGCGGCCATGTATGTGTGCAAATTGATTCCCCCTATCAATTCAAACACGGTGAAACCGAATTGAATGAAAGTTTTACAGAGGTAGCACTAGCAAAGGGCACATCATATTCATGTATAATATCCGCATAGCACGTTGTATTTCAAGAAGCTACTACAACCAATATTCAATTATACTCCTTGAAAAAGAAAAAGAGTTATAACAATACCCATGCATTTAGGAGAAAGTAGGCTATACTTTCTTTACCGAACATCTTGTGTTGTTATTAAATTTTAACAAAAAGTCTTAGCATATCTTTAGGCCCTATCACACGACACTCGTTGGCAAGGAAGCTGCTGTGATCGCTGGTACAAAATCCTGTGTGATTTTGTTCCCTTCGTCAGTACACCTGCTTGTATGACCGAAGTGTATCACACGCTAGCATTGTGTACGCTAAATTGTATGAAATAAAACCGAAGGGCTGTCGTTTGAGGGCATTATTTGCAATTCTTTCGCCTTATTAACGCAAAGCGGTCTCGAAACGTGCTTTAAGTAAATTAGAAAACATGCCAGGTACTGAATGAATGCATTCCAATCAATATTTAAGATCTAACTGTAATAATTCAATATTTTACCATACGCGTTAATTAGAAGCGCAACATAAACTTCCAGAGTGTGTTGGAGAAGTGTGCAAGTGTTATTGCGCCCGCTCGCTCTTTCGAAGATCCCGGGTTCAAGAGTATCCATCGGCAGATTTTTTAAATTCTTTTTAACTATTTTATTATACCCACCCTACCTCGTACAGCAAGATTTCAACTTGGTTTTGTTCACATTATCTACGAAGACGATAGTAAAAGTTATTTTCTTGTCTCATTTTAATGGTTATTTTCCCTATTTTTTTTTATTTATTTATTTAGTCAATTTACCCTCTAGGTTGGTGGTTCCCACGGACTCAGCGAGGGAACTCACCCCTACCGCCTCTAAGGGCAGTGTCCTGGAGCTTGGAACATCTGGACGGATGGATACAACTGGGGAGGTGTGATCAGCACTTCGCCCAGGTGGCCTCACCTGCAAAGCGAACAGGAGGGATGGGAAGGGATGGAAGATTGGGATGGATAGGCTAGGACGAGGGAAGGAGGTGGCCGTGGCCTTATAGTAGGTACCATCCCGGCATTTGCCCGAAGACGAAGTGGTAAACCACGGAAAACCACTTCGAGGATGGCTGAGGTGGGAATCGAACCCCCTCTACTCATTTGGACCACCCGAGGCTGAGTAGACCCCGTTCCAGTCCTCATACCACTTTTCAAATTTCGTGGCAGAGCCGGGAATCGAACCCAGGACCTCCGGGGCGGCAGCTAACCATGCTGACGGCTACGCTACGGAGGCGACCTAGTTTCCCTAAATACTGTTCAAAATCATGGATGGATACCATTCGTTATAATTTTTTTTAAGTCGTATTTACCCTCCAGGTTAGGTTTTCCCACAGACTCAGCGAGGGTTCCCATCATTACCGCCTCTACGGGCAGTGTCCTGGAGCTTGAAACATCTCGTCTGGGGGATACAACTGGGGAGATGGGATCAGCACCTCGCCCATGTGGCCTCGCCTGCAAAGCGAACAGGGTCCTCTTGAGGGATAGGAAGGGAGGGGAAGATCGGGAGGGATAGGCAAGGATGAGGGAAGGAGGCGGCCGCGGCCGTACGGTAGGTAACATCCCGGCATTTGACCGAAGGCGAAGTGGGAAACCACGGAAAACCACTTTGAGGATGGCTGAGGTGGGAATCGAACCCCCTATGCTCATTTGGACCATCCGAGGCGGAGTAGACCCCGTCCCAGTACTCATACCACTTTTCAAATTTTGTGGCAGAGCCGGGAATCGAACCCAAGACGTCCGGGGTGGCAGCTAATCACGCTGACTACTACGCAACGGAGGCAACTCTATTCGTGATAATTGGAATTTTAATAGTTCAATATTTATAATAATATGACACGTTCTGTAATTACTGCCTTGCTGCGAGGCTCAGCGGTAACGTTCTCGCTTGCTGTGCCCAAGGTTGCTGGTTCGTATCCTGGCGCAGTCAGCTGGCATTTGAGGCTGCGCAAATGCGAGGGAGCCGTGTCAGTAGATTTACTGGCACGTTGAAGATCCCCTTCGGAGCAAAATTCCGGCACCCCGGCGTATCTAAAAGCCAGAGCAGTTAAAAGGGACGTAAAACCAATAATGTTGTAATTATCTGTATTTACTGTATGTTTGGAGCAGATGATCGCGTAGTTCCGCCCCTTAAAACCTCAATAACTAACTATTACTGTAAGTGTATAGCAAGCGCTTTTCGCACAGACGCTGTTGAAAGAAATTATAGTTTCGGTCTGATGTATTTATTCGTGAGCCTACCCATGGTGTAACTACAATGGTGAGGCGGATCGCTCCCTCTCTCTCGTGCGGATGACGTCACAACGGGAGCTGCCGTGACTTGTGGCTAAAGGCGGGAGTCAAGCGCGTGAATCCACAGTCGATTGAAATAATTATGTTAATGTTGACAGGTGTGTACGTTGCTAGTGAAAGTATTGAATTTCAATCTCTGTCAACGGCATAATAGGGAATGTGTCTTCAAGCATCCAAGCGACGGTTCCTTAAAGGTGTTTGTGTTTGCAAACATTCCTCATTTATTGAAACTTGTGAGAAATCATTTGTTAGATTTGTCCGTAATTAGATCAGGGATGTGTACTGCTCAATGGGAAAAAGGTGACCAAGGAATGTTTTGGAACTACTAATTTCTATGTCTTCTTCTGAACTCACTATTGCGCACAAAATTAGCCGATATCACGTAAACTTAAAGGGATCAGAGAGACAAAAATTTCGGCCTGCAGCTCAAGTAGACTACTTTCAAACCAGGTATCAAAGGCTCTTGAATGGTGTGGAGAGAAAGGTTTGATTAAAAACATTGACTGAGAAGAAGCTGCTAGATGTATAAAATTAATAAATGACTGGTTTGGTTTACTTAATGTTAAAAACAAATTTGGGAGTCATTCTGAAAGCCCCCAGGTGATCACAACTTGTGGGACGTGGGCTGGTGACCACGGGACCCCATCTGTCCGGCATTGCTTCCACTTACTTGTGCCGGGCTCCTCTCCATCTTCTTTCCTGTCGACCTCTCTTGGTCAACTCTTGTTCTCTTCCAACCCCGACGGTTTTCCGAGGCCTAGGAAGTATCTTCCTTTTCCGCCTTAATTGGCCCTTGTCTCATCTTTTCTGATAACCTCCTTCTGCGAGGGGTCAGCCTTATTTTTCTTTTCATGTTATCTCCTGCCTTCTGGTCAAGGCCCTTAAGGAGGAAGGATGTGTGTAGCCCCACCACTTCTGGTGCACCCTGGATTGTGCTACACCCTCAGGGACTTACGGCTGGTGAGTTCGGGAGTTGGCGATCCCGAGGGATTCCTGAGCTGGGTCCGTTTTGTCCCCTTTTGCCACTGACTTGGGATGGGCCCTCTCCTCTTTCCTATCCGCCTTTCATGGCTCTCCTTCCTTCCAAGTCCGTCAATCCTCATTATTCGAGGGTTGAGGGCATTTATTTTCTTCCTGTCCTTTATTTGCCTTATCCTTTGTTTGTTTACCATTTCTTCGTTTAGTATGTAAGTCTAGTTTGTATTACTTATAGTTTTCATTCTCATCTCATCTTTCACTATCACCCAAAATATTAGGGGCCGATAACCTAGATGTTAGGCCCCTTAAAACAACAATTATTATTAGACAAGCAAATCAGAGTGCTAAATAATGTCAATGAGTTGATAACGTCCATGAAAGTTGACCGACATAAAGCCTTACTCCCATTTCGAAAATGAATTCTACTCAGCAACACGTATCTAGTTAACCTTTTTAGATGCTTGAAGCCCATGTACCAAATCGAGTACATTATAACTTATCGTCTAAATCAAGATATTTTGGAGAACCTTCTCACATATATTAGAGGAATGGGAGGCTCCAATGATCACGAATATCCTCTGGATATTAAATAAACTGTAGATTGAGATGGTACATTTTGGACAAGCCCTCTGCTTCAGTTTTTACTTTAAATATAAACACAGGGGAGGATATTGACGAATAGTGTATGATTAAACCAATGGAAACAGAAACCGATACCTGTTTCTCGCAGGCTGCGTTAGTGAATGTTGCCAAACCTATTCCTGATATCGTGGATGCTCCTGACTAAGAAAAACTAGTTTCCAGTTTATTTATTGAATCAAATTACGAAACTGTGGAAATGAATATGAGTATGTTTAAAATGACCGATCATCAGAATGAATTGTTGGATGAATTTGAGGTCTCAGATTTTAAAGATGAAATGAACCATGAAGGTTTAAAATACAGTACAGGATATGTAGCACATAAATTCAGGGATAAGTACAAAAATTTGCGAACATTATCTCAAGAACATTGGTTGGTTCCTCAATTTAGGGGCTGCGACAACGCGGTCATGTAGTTCCGTGTTCTTTGTATCTCAAGAACATTAACCCAGTAATGAAGGCCCAGATTGGCTCCAGTTTATTTCAAGGGGAAATCGTTTGTATTCCTTTAATGAACATATGGAAGTTGAAACAACAATGGACGCTGAGTTTCATAAATTTCCTGACATTTCGCAATCAAATGATATGTTTATATTCAACGAATTAACCAGCAGGACCTTGTAAAAATTGCCTCATATTAATATTGCATATGAGGTTATTCACTGTTTAGCTCGAACCCGAACATATATTAGGTTGCTTGGTTTAAACAGAAAAATAAGTTTCGGCAATTCACAGAGAAAATTGAATCGCAAAATGTGTAAATTCATCAATTTAAGAAAATAGTTGATTTCGTTATTGGACTATTAATATTATTTAGAGGTACGGCGCATTCATAATTACCAACATTATTATCAGAGTTTACAATACAAAGTATGTTGAGTGCCATAATGCATTTTATTTATTAATTATGCCTTCAACTTACGACCAGAGCCGTGTCAAATACATGTACTTCGTGCTGTGTCACAGAACGCAATGCCCCCGTTGTGACGTCATCCGCACAAGAGAGAGGGAGCGATCCGCCTCACCATTGTAGTTACACCATGAGCCTACCCACATAACAAATCTATTTGTTATGTGGGTCGTCTGAGTGAGACGGAGTTTTTCCTTTAAACAAAGGTGGTCAAAATTTCGAACACTTGCTACCTTGAATATACAGGATACCTTGCTTTCGTTCGTCGTCCAATCTGGCTGCGTACCATCGGATAATTACGGTCCTTTTGAGGACCAAATAAAAATCACTCGTTGGAACAGATAGATATGCGTCCATAATACATCCACAATAAACAACATTAGGCAAAAAAAAAGTCCTCTCGGCACGCCGGAAGGCGGAGGTAGATTTCCCCGGACAAACTTGGGGATAGGCGAAAATAGGCAGAATATGCAGGTTTTTGTAGAAGGATCTGGCCTCATTTATTGCGTGGAAGTATTTTATAATTGGAGAGTAATTAACTTTGTTTTTCGTCATTTTATGCATATTTTAAACATTCTATTGTCTTATGATGACGGTAACCTTCTTGTCATTTGGAGTCCATTTTTAGCCTACTTTTCACATTTTGCAAAAATGAGGAAAAAGTAGACTTATGAGATCGGGCAAATGTGTGTCTGTCTGTCTGTCTGTCTGTCTGTCTGTCGGTCCTTCTGTCTGTCTGTCTGTCTGTCTGTCTGTCTGGCTGGCTGTGTGTGTGTCCCCCCCTATCAACTCCTAAACGGCTGCAGCAATCGAAACAAAATTTGGTAGGAGTAAAGATCTATACCTGAATATCTCACGGCCATATTTGAAAATGATGTCAGTGCTACCAACTGCTAAAAAATCGCAATTGAAATTTGAGCTCCATGTTGGATATCTTGGAAAGTATGAATGGGAGCTATTTCAAAATTGGCACACGTACAGATCATAATATTTCAGTTTAATTTCCAGGAGGCTAAACATGGCAGTGTTGCCAAAATGATTATAAGCCTCCTGATAGGTCCAATTTTTAAATGCATATAACTTCTATACTATCAATTAGAATTCAACCAAATTTCGTATGTTGTATGTGTACATAACCAGATATGACTGAGCGTATTCTTCAGACCTACCAGGGCTGCCAACTGTTAATAAATGCTCCTAATTTATTTTATCCAAATACCAATATATCAGAAAGTATGCAAGCCGACTGCTTTAAACTATGCACACGTATAGTCCCTGACATTCTATATTAATTTGGAGTAACTTATATACGTCAGTGCCACCAACATGATTCTAAGCCTGCTGACAGGTCCAACTTTAAATACATGTAACTTCCATACTATCATTTGGATTTCAACCAAATTTCGTATGTGCTATGTGTACCATAACAGATATGACTATGCGTATTCTAAGGAGCAACCAGTGCTGCCAACTGTTAATATGTGCTGTCCCTATTTTTGTTACCCTAATATCAATATATCAGAAAGTATGCAAGCCAATAGCTCTAAACTTTGCACACGTATAGTACCTGGCATTCTAGACGAATTTGGAGTAACTAATATACGTCAGTGCTGCCAACATGATTCTAAGCCTGCTGATAGGTCCAATTTTAAAATGCATGTAACTTCTATACTAACTAATGGATTTCATTCAAAATTGGCACAACAATAGATCATATTATTTCAGATTATTTCTGACCAATACATGCATGGCATTGTTGCCAACATGATTTTACGCGCGCTGTTAGATCCAATGTTTAACTGCATGTAACGTCCATGCTATTCATTGGACTTCAACCAAATTTTGTATTCTGTACCTTAAGAGACGGAACTAAGAATATATTCAGTCATCAGGGCTGCCAACTGTAGTGCTCTATTAGGATACATTATGCCAGGTATACAGTATTTCGAACTAATTGGAAATTTCGATATTAGCAACTTAATTTCGTCATTATTCTAGATAGGTTCATATTCTGTAGAATAATCATTGGCATGAAAAGTAGGCTGTATAGTTCTTCACGGAACTTCTTGTTATACTTGTGGTCACACTGTCCTTATGCAAGGTTTCGACACTGAGTTGTAACTATGTAACGGTCTGTTACTTCTTCACGCAAAATTATATCTCCCGCAGAGATGTTGGTTGGTTCCTCAGTTTAGGGGCTGCGACAACGCGGTCATGTAACCCCGTGTACTTTGGGTGAGTGTAGAATCTGTCTGATAAACGGTGTGAATTGTGATGGCTGTATTAGTCTGTAATTCAGGTAAGGAATGCAGACGCTCAATTTCAAGCAGTAGTTCCTAATGTTGCTACCAGATACTACCGTCAACGACACCTAGCTGTGAACTTGGCTACTAGATGCCACCGCAATCAGCAACTCGCAAAGAACGTTGGAACTTCCCTTCCAAAGGAAAGCATACTGAGGGATTTTAGCGCTCTTAGAAAATCTGACGACTTTGGCCGGCTTTGAACCCGCGACCTTGGGCATAGAAGTTCAGCAAGCTACCAGTTACGTCACCGAAGCCGCTTCACACTTAGTCAGATGGAAATCTGAATCTGATCTCGCGCAAGTGCGTTGTCATGGCAACGTCTGATGGCTCATCCCTCATCAATTTAGTAGTGTTGCCATGGCAACCACTGATAGCTCTTTGCATTTTCTTATAATTCCGAAATCATTTTTCTCATCCCTTGGCGTAATGGTGGCTCATATCAAAAATTCTTTCATACAAAAGTTTTAGGTAATTATTAGGGGAATATTGCTCATTTTGTACGGTTTTGATATTGTGCCTATTAACAGAGATATGATATTTTATGGGTATACATATTCGGTAAAAAATTCAAAGTGATTGGTGCAAAATTACGGCAGTTATCGTGTCCACAAGAAACTGATATACATATATATATATTGCTTCCTGGAACATTGGGACATTGACAGGTCGCAGTCGCGAATTGGCAGTAATCCTAAAATCTCGTTGCGTAGATCTGGCTTGTCTACAAGAGACACGGTGGAAAGGGCAGAAATCTAGAGATATTGGAGAAGGGTATAAGTTGATCTATCATGGTACGACTAATAGCCAGGGAGTCGCTATTGTAGTGAATGAAAAACTTCGCAACCAAGTATCAGCTGTACATCGCTACTCCGATCGTCTCATGTCAGCAGTTATCGACACCCCAACTCGCCGTATACATATATTTTCAGCGTATGCCCCACAGACAGGCTGTGATGAGACAGCTAAAGACACATTCTGGAACGAACTTCAAGATGCCGTTACAACATGCAATGAAGAAGACCTATTTCTACTTTGTGGAGATCTTAATGGACATGTTGGCAGTACCAGCGAGGGGTATGTATGCCATGGAAATTTTGGCTATGATCTCAGAAATGAAGACGGGAACAGGATCCTTGAATTTGCTGAAGCAAATGATCTAATTATCACTAACACCTTCTTTAAGAAACGCAAATCACACTTGATCACCTACACTAGCGGAGGGCGGAGATTGACTATGTACTACTTCGTAGGAGAGATTTCCCAATTGTCATAGACACTAAGGTCATACCATCTGAATGTTTAGCCCCTCAACATAAACTGCTAGTTACCGATCTTAGAATGAAAGGTTACATAAGAAAACCCTATGTGAAATGTCATGCCAAAATCAAATGGTGGAAGCTACAAGACCATAAAGTGGCATTCAGTGAGAATATTGTGTTCCCTCCAGTTGATTCTGTAAATACGGATTATACTTGGGCATCATTCAACAACTGCTTAACTAGTATAGCTCAATCTGAGCTTGGTGTAACACAGCCCGGCACACATAGAATTGATAAATAGACGTGGTTGTGGACAGACAAGGTACAGGAAATGGTGCATGAAAAAAAACGCTTTTAAACAGTTGCGAACATCACCGACTGAGGAGAATCTTCTGAAATACAAAGCCACCAAGAAGGAGGCAAAAAGAGCAGTTGCTGAGGCTAAAGTATATCACTACAAACATTTATATGATCAACTGACAACTAAAGACGGAGACAAAATTATCTACCGACTAGCCCGAGCACGCTGTAGAGCAGGTCAGGATATAGAACACTATATGTGTGTGAAGGATAAGAATGGTCGACGACTTCACGATAGCAAGATGATTCTGCACCGTTGGCGAGAGTATTTTAGTGAAGTATTCAACACTGAATTCCCTCACCCACAAATACCAGACATCCATGTTACAGCAGGACCACAGTACCTTGTATCACTGAAGATGAAGTCAAAGTTGCCATTCGTTGCATGAAAAATGGAAAGGCCCCAGGGCTAGATGACCTTCCTGCAGACATCTGGAAAATTGAGGAACTTACTGACAACGCGACCACCTGGCTGACAGAGTTCTTCAATTCAATTATTCTCTGTGGTCAAATACCTACAGATTGGTCAACTAGTATCACAGTACCTATCTTTAAGGGTAAGGGTGACCCAGCTGAATGTACCAATTACCGTCCAATTAGGCTTCTCTCCAACACTATGAAAATATTCGAACGTATCCTAGACAATAGGCTGAGGAACATCGTACAGCTCTCAGCAAATCAATGTGGGTTTGTCAAGGGATGTGGCACGATAGACACAATCTTTGCTGTGCGCCAGCTGATGGAGAAATTCCGAGAGAAGAGGAGGCCACTACATCTTGCTTTCCTTGACCTCGAGAAGGCATTTGATCGAGTACCACACCAGATGATTTGGTACGCTCTCCAAGATCATCAAGTTCCAGAAATGTATATAAACTGGATAAAAATGCTGTACAACAACACCAAAAGCCACGTGCGATGCCCTGCAGGACTCACTGACAGCTTCCCTGTGACAGTTGGGGTTCATCAAGGCTCAGCTCTGTCTCCCCTGCTCTTTGTTATCGTCATGAATTCCATAACGCGAGACCTGCAGAAGTGTGTCCCATGGACATTGCTATACGCTGATGATGTGATGCTTGCGGCAGACTCCAGGAAGGATCTTGAAACCCAAGTGCAGACATGGCAAAATCGTCTGCAAGGATTTGGTCTTCGTTTGAACATCCACAAGACTGAATACCTCGAAACGATTCCATCCCCTGGAACTATAGGTATTAATGGAGCTCCTCTTACCAAGGTAAATACATTCCGATACCTAGGCTCACGATTGAATGGCGACAACTCTGTGAATGAAGATGTGTAAGCACGAATCAATGCGACTTGGATGCGATTCAGAGATGTCACCGGTGTTCTTTGTGATAAGAAGATGCCTATCCGCCTAAAATCAAAGATATACCGCACAATGGTGAGACCAGTTGCATTATATGGTACCGAGTGTTGGCCAGCACCTAGAAGTGCTGAGCACTCGCTTCATGTCATGGAAATGCGGATGCTGCGAAGATCATTAGACATTTCTCTGCTCGACCATATCCCCAACACAACGATTCGACATACAGCTGGCGTGGCTCCAATCAATGAGAAAATGCAGGAATGGAGACTCCGTTGGTATGGGCACGTTGTCCGTTCACCACAAAGTTCAGTCATCGGCTCGGCATACCATCTAACGGTCGACGGCCAGAGACAGCGTGGGAGACCAAAATTGCGGTGGCTCGACACCATTAACGCCGATTTACGATCAAGAAACTTGAAATCACGCGAAGCATTAGATCGCAAGAAATGGCGTGCATTGATCCAAAAAGCGGACCCCGTTCCTACGGGATGACGCTAAGAAGAAGAAGATACACACACACACTACATATATATACATATAAAAACTTTTGAACTGACGGTGGTTTTTGGGTCTGGGGGATGTGAAACGCGAAGATATGTCGAAATTTTCCGGAAATCGAAACATGGTACCCATTGCAATAGTCAGCTTTCTAATGAAATCTACCTAAAATATTACCATCAACGACACCTAGCTGTGAACTTGGCTACTAGATGCCACCGGAACCATCAACTCGCAACGAACGTTGGAACTTCCCCTCCGAAGGAAAGCAAACTCAGGTTTTTTAGCGCTCTTAGTAAATCCGACGACTTCAGCCGGGTTTGAACTCGCGACCTTGGGCATAGAAGTTCAGCATGCTACCAGTTCCGATACCGAAGTCGCTTCCCACAGACAGATGGAAAACTGAATGTTATCTCGTGCAGTGGCGTTGTCATAGCAACTGCTGATGACTCATCCCTTATCAATTAAAAGTAAAGTTGTCATGGCAACCTCTCTTGGCACTTGGCATTTTCTTATAATTTAAATCATTGTGCTCACCCCGTGGCGTAATGGTCGGTCATATCAAAAATTCTTTCAGACAAAAGTTTTAGGTAATTATTGGAGGAATATTGTCCATTTTGTACGGTTTTGATATTGTGCCTATTAACAGAGATACGATTAATGTTTCCCGAAAAACCCACTTTTTCCCACCCCTTTAGTCAATGGTTGGTGCTATCAAAAAACTTTTCAAACATAAATTTTAGGGCCTTGTCCGACACATAGTATTAACTTTGAATGGATTCAATATTTCATATATTAAGAGAGTTATAGCAATATTTCACTTTTTCGAAAAAGGCCCCCCATTTTCACCCCCTTTGACCGATTTTGCCCATTAACGAACTCGACCGAGATTTTAAGGGGATACATATTATGTAAAAAATTCAAAGTGATTGGTGCAAAATTACGGCAGTTATCGTGTCCACAAGAAACTGATATACATATATATATATATATATATATATATATATACAGTGTGGTCCGCCAGCCCCTTATTTTTTTTGGAGGAAGGCAACCCAACTAACGCGTATATCACAGTCATCCTAAAAACATTAGTACCTGTTCCTTTACGTCCATTGTACAACTTTACCGTTGAGTACATCCTCGCGAATATAGTAGAAATTAATAGTGGTAGTTTTCTTTCAATGACCTCTAATATAATGCATGATTGAAACGATTAGAGCTCCGAATAACACATGCTTACGTTTTGACAGGAAGTGTCTACGAATAGATTCAATGCGTGCCAGCAATGTACCATGGTTCTCGGTAGCTATGGTGGCTAAATCAAGAGTAGCGTCAACGAAGGTGCATTGTAGTAGGTTCGAATCTTGAACTAGTACTTTTTATTTGCTTAATGTCGTTTATTGTGGATGTATTATGGTCGCATATCTATCTGTTCCAACGAGTGATTTTTTATTTGGTCCTCAAAAGGACCGTACTTATCCGATGGTACGCAGCCAGATTGGACGATGACATAATGATCTTTAGAACGAAAGCAAGGTATCATGTATATTCAAGGTAGCAAGTGTTCGAAATTTTGACCACCTTTGTTTAAAGGAAAACTCCGACTCACTCAGACGACCCACATAACAAATAAATAAATACATCAGACCTAAACTATAATTTCTTTCAACGGCGTCTGTGCGAAAAGCGCTTGCTATACACTTACAGTAATAGTTAGTTAGTTAGTGAGGTTTTAAGGGGCGGAACTACGAGGTAATCTGCCCCAAACCTACAGTAAATACAGATAATTATGACATTATTGGTTTTACGTCCCTTTTAACTGCTCTGGCTTTCAGATACGCCGGGGTGCTGGAATTTTGCTCGGAAGGGGATCTTCAACGTGCCAGTAAATCTACTGACACGGCTCCCTCGCATTTGCGCAGCCTCAAATGCCAGCTGACTGCGCCAGGATACGAACCTGCAACCTTAGGCACAGCAAGCGAGAACGTTACCATTGAGCCTCGCAGCAAGCCAGTAATTACAGAACGTGTCATATTATTATAAATATTGAACTATTAAAATTCTAATTATCACGAATAGAGTCGCCTCCGTTGCGTAGTAGTCAGCGTGATTATCTGCCACCCCGGACGTCCTGGGTTCGATTCCCGGCTTTGCCATGAAATTTGAAAAGTGGTATGAGGACTGGGACGGGGTCTACTCAGTCTCGGGTGGTCCAAATAAATAGAGGGGTTTCGATTCCCACCTCAGCCATCCTCAAAGTGGTTTTCCGTGGTTTCCCACTTCGCCTTCGGGCAAATGCCGGGATGTTACCTACCGTACGGCCACGGCCGCCTCATTACCTCTTCCTTGCCTATCCCTCCCTATCCTCCCCACCTTTCCCATCCCTCAAGATGTCCCTGTTCGCTTTGCAGGTGAGGCCACCTGGGCGAGGTGCTGATCCCACCTCCCCAGTTGTATCCCCAGACGAGATGTTTAAAGCTCCAGGTCACTGCCCGTAGAGGCGGTAATGATGGGATCCCTCGCTGAGTCCGTGGGAAAACCTAACCTGGAGGGTAAAATCGACTAAAAAAATATTAATTATAACGAATAGTATCCATCCATGGTTTAGAACAGTTTTTTTTTTAAATTTTATTTAGTCAATTCACCCTCTAGGTTGGTGGTTCCCACGGACTCAGCGAGGGAACTCACCACTACCGCCTCGATGGGCAGTGTCCTGGAGCTTGGAACATCTGGTCGGGAGGGATACAACTGGGGAGGTGTGATCAGCACTTCGCCCAGGCGGCCTCACCTGCAAAGCGAACAAGGGCCTCATAAGGGATGGGAAGGGATGGAAAATTGGGATGGATAGGCTAGGAAGAGGGAAGGAGGTGGCCGTGGCCTTACAGTAGGTACTGTACCCTTTTACCTACCAATACCTGTTGAATCCCTGGATAGCAGCTGGATCGTAGAACCTGAAAATGCCCCGGCTCTAAAGACCCCCCAAGTTCTACCAACAGACACAGGGATAATAGGGCCACTCGAATACCTAACAGGATGTATTAAGACTGACCAAGGCTCAGAAAAAGAAAAAAAACTAGCTCAAAACACGAGAATTCTTCAAAAGGAAGAAAGAATCTCAAAGGTGTGGTAAACACTAAAATACCTAGCGATGGCCCCCTTAATACACCCTTCCATCACCTCTATAAAGCATCACGCAATAATTAAAACCAAGTAGTAAAGTGATTTATTGTAAGAATAAACAAGACAGAAGAATATCAATTTCGTCGATACCACGACCAATCAAAAAAAAAAAAAAACAATCTCATTGATTATATTGGATTATCTTCCAGAAAAAAAATATATATATTATCCATTATCACAACTAACTTTTAGCTGATTAAAATATAAGGCATATTAATAATAATGATGATCAATCCCATAGGGTAAGCATTTACAAAAAGAGAAATATTATAAGACTTGAATACATAAAATTAATTTCGGTTCCTTAACGGAAATAACATCTTATACAAAAATATCCTGGTTATAATTACTAATCCTACACGACATCTTCAGTAACTTTATATGTTCTTGTTATTGAATGAAGAAATTCATATGGCCTATTTACAGAATATAATTTACACAAAATTCCAGAATAATTTCAATTATTCTCTTCCTACTGACTTGAAGTCACGACATTCCTTTCTGTTTAATATTATTTCAATTCTTGTTTTAGGGAAATTCTGCCGAACAGTTAAGCTAAGCAAAAATTAATTGTAAAGTCAGTCTTAAATAGTTATCGGTTTCCTTTTTAAACATACATCTTATGACAAAATTGTTATATTAGTTTTACTGGAAATATTTAACCGAATATCCACTCAAGATTCCCAACAATACTGCTCGGAAAAATATTAATCTTCACACAGGCATTTTCACGATAACAGCGGTAAAGTTCACAATGACCAATTATTAACCATACTAGGTTAAAACAACACCTCTCTGGGTTAAAACCCCAATCAATCTAATCCTGATTGGCACACCTAGCTCAATCCTCAACAAGAAAAATATGCTTTATAAAGCATTGCATCAATATATTTAAACACAAAGACATTACTCATAGTACATGCCTCTCTAAAGACCAATATGCACCTATAATAGGAGCCTTACTGTTATAAATCCACAATTATGCAAATCAGCAGTTTATGGTAAAAATCCTGAACTCGAAAAATATGATCCCGTAACAGATTGCCAACAAAGCCCAGTGGATTTCAGAAATATTCCACCTAACTTTAAAAACTTGCCTTACATTGATTCATTACAAAATCCATAGTTCTTAAACGTATGACTTATAGTAAGTTGTCCCTGGGATTATCCTCGCAATTTTGGATGTCGTTCAAATACCCTCTTAATAGAAAAAACTATTGCACTAAAGGCAATGATATCAATTTAATCCAGTGTTAACTTCAAAAAAAAAAATATATATATAAACTGTATATAACGCTGCCCAACCACACAAACTGAGGTTGTAAAGAGGTCTATAAAAATATAAATTCAATCTCAAAATAAGATCCTCCCTGAATTTCCCGAACGCGAAAATGTCGATGGATTAGACCTACAGCATGGATCTAGGTTAGCAACAAAGGCTAAGCGACTAATGACCCATTAGGCAATCCATTTCGAAAATCACGCTCAGAAAACACAAGTTAAATCTGTTATCAAAAAAAAACTGAAGAAAATATAGTCCAAGGACTCGAAGTAACATTTAGAATAACTGGGTCCGAAAACTTCCTAATATCTTAATAAGAATACGAAAAGGAAAATTCCCCTCTAAAGAATACGATAATCCAAGCGAAAGTGCTTAAAGAACAATGCACTAGAATATGAAAACTCAACCAACGTTCTTAAAAGAAAGTTGTGTTACTAAAAATGTTCTTACACAAGAAAAACTGTAAATCTTCTTCCTACATTTGCTTCTCGACAAATAAGAATGAGCATATTAGTTTAAATACTGTAAAATACTACTGAAATTATTAATTTATTCATCAAAATTACACAAAGGATGCACTCATTTTTATGAGTCAAAATCCTGGCATCATAGAAGGTCAGTTTCGAAATGAACATCGAACCTGCACTTTCTACTGAACCATTTAAACTACAAAATCAAATATGGCAAAGTGGTATTTCTAAATGTCCACGCTACACTACTGTAACAAGTTGAAGTGATCAGTACCTTTGGCGAATCTAGATGAGGAAAAAAGGATATCGTTGGCCATAATCAGCTCCGGACCAACAGAAAGTATGCTGGACTTCAACTGGGTTTCCGTAGAACGAACCAAAGTCCTCCCAGGCTCGAACAACACCCGGTCGGTCGAAATAGTTCCAACATATCCTGGCGATATCTTCCCATACATATTCGAACACCAACGGAAGGACCGCACACAGTTTATCAACTCGTCACGACGCGAAAGTGAACTCGAACCGTCACTAACAAGTTCCAATGTGAGAACGCGCGTGTGAACAAGTTCACGAGGGTCGACGCGGCCCCTCTTGACACGAGAGTCGCGTGCACACTTCATGCTAAAAGAAAGTTGCCTTCGACAAGTCCCCGCTGTACCCTGCTAATGCAGTATTCTTAAATCAATTTAGCCTACCATCGTAGTGGATATAAGCTTCATATTGTCCCTTCCCCTTGACACCTTGCTTGAGAATGTACTCTTTTCAAAAAGTATAATCACAGTGAAGAGTGAATCAAATCTAGGCTGCATTTCCACGACGGTTTATATGCAGAGTTTCGTGACACATCACGGCTGAGCTCGCGGTCGTGGTTATAAAAGTATCCATCCGCATGGCCCGTTAATTGCTGTAGACACACAGTCGCAGAGGTAAATTATTACATGTTTAAGACCATGTCTGAGCCCTATTAAACACGTTTCTACTTCACGTAGAATGCTCAACGAACTAGAATACACTTCAGCACGGTCACACGTTTTTACAACTCCCGTTAGCTGGCGATTTTACTTTCACTGATTTCCAGCTCAACCCTCTGCGCTGTCAAGTTCTATATACATTCAGCTCTGCACGAGGTCGCCTGAGTCTCACATCTGCTTCCCCCACCACCACACACACGTCATGACTCGATACGAAATATATCGCAGTCGAAACGTGATCAGCAGTGAGTTAACATATCATCTTCTGTTCTTCATACTTTCTTAATAATGGCTTTCTTAATAATAGCTTTTTGCCATGGAAATATACATATAGACACATGTATCTGCTTACATAAAGCGCTAAATATGCATTAATTTGTATTAATCACTCTCAGGTGAATCGATCGATATGGTGTTAGACACAGTCAACATGGTTATTATCGATGAGCTTCGGATTTCTCGTCGGAGACACGAGCTCTGCCGATCTCTTTCATGATAGCATGGCTTTTTCTTGCTGCAAACCAGCTGTTATGATCGACTTCAGAGGCAAGTTAGGAAGTTACAGGGTGTTCCCAAAATACTGTAACCATGTCTGTACTTAAGCCCTTTTATGAATAATGGTGCATTTTCCCTTTGATACCTTAAATAAAAGTCTCCTCAACTTTTATTTACACCATTCCAGGTAATCTCGGCATATGTAGCATTATTCAGTCAACACTCAGTCTATCTTCTTCACATATCTTTTCAGGTTCTTTGCATTGAAACGACCTATCATTTCTCTTCCATTTAGGCTTACAACCTCATAACAATTATTTCCGAACGACCTAGCAATCTTATAGGGTCCGTGGAAGACATAGGAAAACTTGGTGAATTGCTTCTTAGCCACATCTGCTTTCGTCGGTTTCTTGACGAGAATCATCTCGCCTACTCTCATCGGTGGCCGATATCTTTTATTTCTGATTCGTTTATGCCGCTTCTCGGCTGCATCCATCAAGCTTTCTCTAGCTGAATTAATTCTTTCTTGGACTGTAGGCTCCCTGTCCTTAGGTAGAAATCTCACGATCTCTGTCCAGGCTCTTTCTGGCCTCTTATTATGGTGAACAACCATAGGTATATCTGATAAGCTCTCATGGAATGTGGAATTCATGCATCTTTCCATGAGTGGGATGAACTTCACCCAGCTCGCATGATCCTCAGGACAGTAAATTCTCGCGAACTTGCTAATTTCTGCCATAACACGTGATCTAGGATTTCCATTCTAGGGATATCTCTATTAATTTCGTTTCCATCCATTTCCTCCATCACTACATCCTCTATACTTTCTTCCTTGAATCTTATTATTCCTTTGTCCATGTCGATGATTGCTCTAGCTTGAGTAATAAAATCGATGCCTAGTATGACGTCAAAATTAATATTCTTAACGACTATAAAAATATGTTCATAACTTCTCTCATTGATCCAGAATTTCATTAGAATCTGCACTTTGCATTTCATAGTTTTATCCTTAAATATCCCACGAATTTTTGTTGGAGATGCTGGAAGAATGGTAAATTGATTTTCTGGTTTCAATCTTTCAAAACAGTCCTCGTCAACTATTGAGATCATAGCACCTGTGTCCATCAAGGCTTTACAATGTTGTAGACCAATTAGTATATCAATAACGGGAAGTTCAACTATCCTTCCTCTCGGTTTCGTTTCTGGTTCAAATAGAAGGTCTTCGTCAGTAGCTTCAAATATTTCAAAAATCGTGATATCAGAGGAATGCGTGGCAACGTCAGTTATTAATTTCGCCCGGAAATTGGCGTTTTTTTTTTCTCGATCCGGAGCTCTTTCTGAACTCCGACCTTCCCTGCTAGTACTGGGTTGTGACTTATCTAGATTTTCATCCTTTCTTTCCTTCGATTTTCTTCGTCCAACCTCCGTGGACTTATCTCGCCCTCTCTTGAGCCTCTCCTGTTGCACTTTTTTATCGGACGCCTCCGTTCGATAATTGTTGTATCTCGAGTACCCTTGATTTTGTCTGTTATCTCTATTGTCTCGGGTATCTCTATCATTCCTATTATATCTGTTATCTCTATTGTCTCGGGTATCTCTATCATTCCTATTGTATCTGTTATCTCGATTATTTTGATCATATCTGTAATTCCTATCATAAGGCGTTTCTCGATGATCATTCCGGTCTCGATCATTATCTCTTCGATAAAAATTTCTCTCCTCGTAGCGACGTTGCCAAGGCCTCTCCTGGGCGTCCCTACGTTGGTTTTCCCATCTCCTCTCTTCCTGATGGGTATTTCTAATAGGACCTATTCTATCATCTCTTCTTTGTTCGAAACGATCCGTCTGCTGTGTACGGTTCATCATTACCGCGTTTACAACTTTCGATTCCTGCCTGGCATTTTTGACTATAGTAGGTTGCGTCATCATACTCATGTGATCTAATCGACGTAACAGGTCATCTAACGACGTTAAAGACGATACTCCGGAGGAAATAATTGATTTCCTTACTTCCGCAGGCAATTGACGTGAGATAGCTTCAAGGAGTTCTTCCTGTGTTAACGGCGGCTGAAGAAAACGGAGTTTTGCTAACTGACACGCAAAGTATTCAGCGTAGCTGGTTGGTCCTGTACTGGAGTACTTGCGTGAATAGACTTCTGATCTCACATTCTGTTGGACCTCGATCGACCAAAATCTTTGTATGAAGGCTTCCGAAAACTGCTCAAAGTTGTCAAATGTGTAACGAAAAGCCCTGAACCATTGTAACGGAGCATCGGTGAGAAACCTTTCCACCATACGTAGCTCACGCTCACGTGGCACATGTGACTCCAAAAAGTAATCTCTTAATGTCCTGACAAATTCGATTGGTGTCATTCCATCCAAATTGCTAAACTTCCTAGGTTTGTCATCAAAATTTCGTATTATGGTTACATTCGGTGTCCTTTCCGATGATTTCGAAGTATAGTCACCCACGCCTACGTTGGGGTTCGGAGAACTAAAAGTTTCCCTGCTTGTTCGAATGGGACTCGAATGTTCCATTTGACTGAGCCGAACGTTGGGTTCGTTGTTGGAAGATTCCTGTATCATCCTTTCCCTACCATCAGGTACTATCACTTCAGGTTGTTCAACTAGAACTCGAAAATCGGACTGTAAGAGTGATCGCAATTGATCTTTTAGAGTATCTAAACTGATATGCCCCTCTAGATTAATTTGCTCGAGACCCTTTCTAATTTCATTAATCTCGGAAGTTTTCTTCTCCCTGACCTCATTTAACTCTATCTTACTTTGGTCGACTTTAGTTTCAACACTGTTAATACGCTTCTCTAAATCGGATATGTTATTAACCTGAGTATTTTGAATTCCATCCATT
Organism: Meconema thalassinum; assembly: GCA_946902985.2. Classification (NCBI taxonomy): domain Eukaryota; kingdom Metazoa; phylum Arthropoda; class Insecta; order Orthoptera; family Tettigoniidae; genus Meconema; species Meconema thalassinum. Next base: position 1,208,535,574 of record OX336388.2, read on the forward strand.
CTTTTGCTTAGATCTTCCCTAACATTTATTATGTCTTTGCTATTAGTTGCAAGACCAGTGGCAAGTTTAGATTCTAACTTAGATTTCTCAACTTTAAAACATTCCTCATTAATTTTCATAATATCTTGACGAAATGTTACAATATTATCACTTATGATCCCTTTCAAATCGATGTCAAAATCATCCCTGAGAAGTTTCGTATGATCAGTGACTTGAGCTCGGAGTGTCCCCATTTCACATTTCAACTGTTCCAGGCTATTCTGGGTCTGATTAGTGTCATGGGAAAACTGCAGCTGAAGTGTTTCTAAATTTTTTTTACTGAGCTTCACACTCTTTTCAAAGTCTAGTCTAATCTCAACTTGAAATTCTTTATTAGATTTTTCTAGCTCCATTAACTTAACCTCCGTCTGATTTTGACTAGATTCGATTTTTCGGACCTCTAGCTCCATTTTATTTTGACTGGATTCTATTAATCCCACATCTGTTCTTAAATCATTGATTTGGGATTGCATAATCCTTACATTAGAGTTTACATCCTTTACAGTTTCCTCAATTCCCCTTTGACTAGTCTGAATATTGTTAAGATCTGTTTGGATTGATGTTTGACTAGTTTGCATATTGTTAAGATCTGTTTGGATTGATTTTTGACTAGTTTGCATTGATGTCTGACTAGTTTGCATATTGTTAAGATCTGTTTGGATTGATGTTTGACTAGTTTGCATTGATGTCTGACTATTTTGGATTCTTTCTTGGGCAACCTGTACCAATCCAACATTAGCCCGTAATGTACTGATATCTAGTTGAGTTTTTCTATTATCATCCTGGATATCTTCGATATTAGATTCTACACTGGTAACCTTCTTTTCTACCCTTTTAGAACTGTCATTGATAGCCTTCAATGAGGATTGCATAGTATCAATTTCCCCCCTGATACCTTCAGCAACTGCACCCTGCACAGTTTCAGACATATGGTCTAATGCAGATCTAGTTTGGACCTTAATATTTTCAATGTCCTGATTCAAATTGTCCATTTTATGTTGAAGAATTTCAAACATCTTCTTAACGTCACCAACAGTCACCATATTACCTTCAGACATGCTTCACTACTCTTCACAAGAAATAAGAATACCACACCAACAAAGCACAGCGAGAACATCTACAAACAACCACCATTTACCATATATGCTCATTCTTATTGTCTGGCGTTACCTTAAAATAAACTTATGTCTAAACACAAAGTGCCCCATTTCATTTGGGATCGACCATATACAAGTGCGTGTTGGTTTATATCGGTGAAGGTCTATGATTCTACCATTACTTAAATTTTAAATTTACTACAAATACTTCTATTTTTAATGATGTCAGCAATGATCATCAGCCGGAAACAAGTAGAACAAATTATTAACAAAGCGTGTGGCACCACTCCAATACATAAAATAAAATAAAAATTAATAATGGTTGCAATACCACTTGTGGGTCAAGTAGCTCGAGTATCCTCGTAATTGCTTTGTTCCATAGGAATTCCAATAGTTCGTGCCAAAATATTGGTTCACCATTATTTTATCGCCTTGATTCATAGTCACACAAGAAACACGGTGTTCCAATTCGCGATCTGTGTTACATGATCATAAAACTAATTTCCACTTTGTACTTTCAGTTTCAATTTTGGCAGAATTATGGCATTCAACTCCCTGGTATTCGCTCTGGTATTCCAGTTTTTCGAAGCCCCTGAGCTGGGCGCCACCTAATGTACCCTTTTACCTACCAATACCTGTTGAATCCCTGGATAGCAGCTGGATCGTAGAACCTGAAAATGCCCCGGCTCTAAAGACCCCCCAAGTTCTACCAACAGACACAGGGATAATAGGGCCACTCGAATACCTAACAGGATGTATTAAGACTGACCAAGGCTCAGAAAAAGAAAAAAAACTAGCTCAAAACACGAGAATTCTTCAAAAGGAAGAAAGAATCTCAAAGGTGTGGTAAACACTAAAATACCTAGCGATGGCCCCCTTAATACACCCTTCCATCACCTCTATAAAGCATCACGCAATAATTAAAACCAAGTAGTAAAGTGATTTATTGTAAGAATAAACAAGACAGAAGAATATCAATTTCGTCGATACCACGACCAATCAAAAAAAAAAAAAACAATCTCATTGATTATATTGGATTATCTTCCAGAAAAAAAATATATATATTATCCATTATCACAACTAACTTTTAGCTGATTAAAATATAAGGCATATTAATAATAATGATGATCAATCCCATAGGGTAAGCATTTACAAAAAGAGAAATATTATAAGACTTGAATACATAAAATTAATTTCGGTTCCTTAACGGAAATAACATCTTATACAAAAATATCCTGGTTATAATTACTAATCCTACACGACATCTTCAGTAACTTTATATGTTCTTGTTATTGAATGAAGAAATTCATATGGCCTATTTACAGAATATAATTTACACAAAATTCCAGAATAATTTCAATTATTCTCTTCCTACTGACTTGAAGTCACGACATTCCTTTCTGTTTAATATTATTTCAATTCTTGTTTTAGGGAAATTCTGCCGAACAGTTAAGCTAAGCAAAAATTAATTGTAAAGTCAGTCTTAAATAGTTATCGGTTTCCTTTTTAAACATACATCTTATGACAAAATTGTTATATTAGTTTTACTGGAAATATTTAACCGAATATCCACTCAAGATTCCCAACAATACTGCTCGGAAAAATATTAATCTTCACACAGGCATTTTCACGATAACAGCGGTAAAGTTCACAATGACCAATTATTAACCATACTAGGTTAAAACAACACCTCTCTGGGTTAAAACCCCAATCAATCTAATCCTGATTGGCACACCTAGCTCAATCCTCAACAAGAAAAATATGCTTTATAAAGCATTGCATCAATATATTTAAACACAAAGACATTACTCATAGTACATGCCTCTCTAAAGACCAATATGCACCTATAATATGAGCCTTACTGTTATAAATCCACAATTATGCAAATCAGCAGTTTATGGTAAAAATCCTGAACTCGAAAAATATGATCCCGTAACAGATTGCCAACAAAGCCCAGTGGATTTCAGAAATATTCCACCTAACTTTAAAAACTTGCCTTACATTGATTCATTACAAAATCCATAGTTCTTAAACGTATGACTTATAGTAAGTTGTCCCTGGGATTATCCTCGCAATTTTGGATGTCGTTCAAATACCCTCTTAATAGAAAAAACTATTGCACTAAAGGCAATGATATCAATTTAATCCAGTGTTAACTTCAAAAAAATATATATATATATATAAACTGTATATAACGCTGCCCAACCACACAAACTGAGGTTGTAAAGAGGTCTATAAAAATATAAATTCAATCTCAAAATAAGATCCTCCCTGAATTTCCCGAACGCGAAAATGTCGATGGATTAGACCTACAGCATGGATCTAGGTTAGCAACAAAGGCTAAGCGACTAATGACCCATTAGGCAATCCATTTCGAAAATCACGCTCAGAAAACACAAGTTAAATCTGTTATCAAAAAAAACCTGAAGAAAATATAGTCCAAGGACTCGAAGTAACATTTAGAATAACTGGGTCCGAAAACTTCCTAATATCTTAATAAGAATACGAAAAGGAAAATTCCCCTCTAAAGAATACGATAATCCAAGCGAAAGTGCTTAAAGAACAATGCACTAGAATATGAAAACTCAACCAACGTTCTCAAAAGAAAGTTGTGTTACTAAAAATGTTCTTACACAAGAAAAACTGTAAATCTTCTTCCTACATTTGCTTCTCGACAAATAAGAATGAGCATATTAGTTTAAATACTGTAAAATACTACTGAAATTATTAATTTATTCATCAAAATTACACAAAGGATGCACTCATTTTTATGAGTCAAAATCCTGGCATCATAGAAGGTCAGTTTCGAAATGAACATCGAACCTGCACTTTCTACTGAACCATTTAAACTACAAAATCAAATATGGCAAAGTGGTATTTCTAAATGTCCACGCTACACTACTGTAACAAGTTGAAGTGATCAGTACCTTTGGCGAATCTAGATGAGGAAAAAAGGATATCGTTGGCCATAATCAGCTCCGGACCAACAGAAAGTATGCTGGACTTCAACTGGGTTTCCGTAGAACGAACCAAAGTCCTCCCAGGCTCGAACAACACCCGGTCGGTCGAAATAGTTCCAACATATCCTGGCGATATCTTCCCATACATATTCGAACACCAACGGAAGGACCGCACACAGTTTATCAACTCGTCACGACGCGAAAGTGAACTCGAACCGTCACTAACAAGTTCCAATGTGAGAACGCGCGTGTGAACAAGTTCACGAGGGTCGACGCGGCCCCTCTTGACACGAGAGTCGCGTGCACACTTCATGCTAAAAGAAAGTTGCCTTCGACAAGTCCCCGCTGTACCCTGCTAATGCAGTATTCTTAAATCAATTTAGCCTACCATCGTAGTGGATATAAGCTTCATATTGTCCCTTCCCCTTGACACCTTGCTTGAGAATGTACTCTTTTCAAAAAGTATAATCACAGTGAAGAGTGAATCAAATCTAGGCTGCATTTCCACGACGGTTTATATGCAGAGTTTCGTGACACATCACGGCTGAGCTCGCGGTCGTGGTTATAAAAGTATCCATCCGCATGGCCCGTTAATTGCTGTAGACACACAGTCGCAGAGGTAAATTATTACATGTTTAAGACCATGTCTGAGCCCTATTAAACACGTTTCTACTTCACGTAGAATGCTCAACGAACTAGAATACACTTCAGCACGGTCACACGTTTTTACAACTCCCGTTAGCTGGCGATTTTACTTTCACTGATTTCCAGCTCAACCCTCTGCGCTGTCAAGTTCTATATACATTCAGCTCTGCACGAGGTCGCCTGAGTCTCACATCTGCTTCCCCCACCACCACACACACGTCATGACTCGATACGAAATATATCGCAGTCGAAACGTGATCAGCAGTGAGTTAACATATCATCTTCTGTTCTTCATACTTTCTTAATAATGGCTTTCTTAATAATAGCTTTTTGCCATGGAAATATACATATAGACACATGTATCTGCTTACATAAAGCGCTAAATATGCATTAATTTGTATTAATCACTCTCAGGTGAATCGATCGATATGGTGTTAGACACAGTCAACATGGTTATTATCGATGAGCTTCGGATTTCTCGTCGGAGACACGAGCTCTGCCGATCTCTTTCATGATAGCATGGCTTTTTCTTGCTGCAAACCAGCTGTTATGATCGACTTCAGAGGCAAGTTAGGAAGTTACAGGGTGTTCCCAAAATACTGTAACCATGTCTGTACTTAAGCCCTTTTATGAATAATGGTGCAGTACCATCCCGGCAATTGCCCGAAGACGAAGTGGGAAACCACGGAAAACCACTTCGAGTATGGCTGAGGTGGGAACCGAACCCCCTCTACTCATTTGGGCCACCCGAGGGTGAGTAGACCCCGTTCCAGTCCTCATACCACTTTTCAATTTTCGTGGCCGAGCCGGGAATCGAACCCAGGACCTCCGGGGCGGCAGCTAACCATGCTGACCGCTACGCTACGGAGGCGACATGGTTTAGAACAGTATTTAGGGAAAATAACCATTTAAATGAGACAAGAAAATAACTTTCCCTATCGTCTTCGTAGATAATGTGAACAAAACCAAGTTGAAATCTTGCTGTACGAGGTAGGGAGGTTATAATAAAATAGTTAAAAAGAATTTAAAAAATCTGCCGTTGGATGGTCTTGAACCCGGGATCTTCGAAAGAGCGAGCGGGCGCAATAACACTTGCACACATTTCCAACACACTCTGGAGGTTTTTGTTGCGCTTTTTTATTAACGCGTATGGTAAAATATTCAATTATTACAGTTAGATCTTAAATATTGATTGGAATGCATTCGTTCAGTACCTGGCAGGTTTTCTAATTTACTTAAAGCAATTTTCGCGACCGCTTTGCGTTAATAAGGCGAAAGAACAGCAACTAATGCCCTCAAACGACAGCCCTTCGGTTTTATTTCATACAACTTAGCGTCCAAAATGCTAGCGTGTGATACACTTCGGTCATTCAAGCAGGTGTACTGACGAAGAGAACAGAAATATACAGGATTTTGTACCAGCGATCACACCAGCTTCCTTGCCAGCGAGTGTCGTGTGATACGGGCCTAAAGATATGCTAAGACTTTTTGTTAAAATGTAATAACAAAACGAGATGTTCGGTAAAGAACGTATAGCCTACTTTCTCCTAAATACATGGGTATGGTTATAACCCTTTGTCCTTTTCAAGGAGTATAATTGAATGTTGGTTGTAGTAGCTTCTTGAAATACAACGTGCTTTACGGATATTATACATGAATATTATGTGCCCTTTGCTAGTGCTACCTCTGTAAAAAAAAACATTCAATTCGGTTTCACCGTGTTTGAATTGATAGGGGGAATCGATTTACACAAACATGGCCGCTATCTGCACATTATTGGTCTGATGGCCTTGTAGTGTGGTCAACAGATTCTCTATACATAAAGGTATGTCGTTGCAAAATTTGGTAGGGATCAGATTATTAGGTTTATCATAATTTGATTCAAGCTCTTAACATTAGGATGGCCGCCATTACGTTTTCGTCAAGATGGCGGCGATATAAAACATTACACTGAGGTGTCCTTTACTAGTGCTACCTCTGTACCAAATATCGTCCAATTCGGTATCACCGTGTTTGAATTGATAGGGGGAATCGATTTGCACACATACATGGCCGCCATCTGCAAACTATTGGTCTGACTACCTTGTAGTGTAGTCAAAAGACGCTCGCCATATAAATATATGTTGTTGCAAAATTTGGTAGAGATCGGATGATTAGGTTATTCGTAATTTGATTTAAGCTTTGAACATTTGGGTGGCCGCCATTACGTTTCCGTCAAGATGGCTGTGATATAAAACATGACACTGAGGTGCCCTTTCCTAGTTCTACCTCTGTACCAAATTTCGTTCAATTCGGTTTCACCGTGTTCGAATTGATAGGGCGGGGGGGAGGGAGGGGCAGACATTCAGAGTACACACACTCACACACACACACACTCACACACACACACAGACAGACACACGATTTTTTGCTAATAATACAACGGGAATTTCTACGGAATACGTATACTTCGATGCAAGCACTGGCGATCAGAATATCCTTCGATATGTTGTTGTTTTGTTTCATTTGAGGGCCTAGAACATTTAGCCATGTTTACTTGGGTGTGTGTGTGTGTAGAATTTGTCTGATAACCTGAGTTATTGCGGGCTTGTAATGATGTGTGTATTTGCAATTAAGGATTGGGAAGGAGGCGGCCGTGGCCTTAAGATAGAATCCGTCCCGGAATTTGGAAACCACGGAAAACCATTTCCAGGGTGGCTGAGGTGGGAATCGAACCCACGTCTTCTCATATTTGCTCCACGAGGCTATGTGTACCCAATTTCAGCCCTCAGACAAGTATTACATTTCTTGGCAGAGCTGGGAATCGAACCCGGACTTCCGGAGCAACACTTCGAGATGTTATGTTAATATTCATGCCAGTTTTTAAATTTTCTGCCATAACAGGTCATGTGGCATAACGTACCAATTCGATCGTGTTCTCTTTATAAATCATCAAAATTCAACGAACTCTTCACAAAAATTCGTCGTAAGGCAATAAATGTGGCAATGTAGTTACATCCCGACTAAAATGGAATGTGCGCTTTCGTTCAAAAAAAAAAATATGACTACTATATTGGATTCGAAGCAGCATTCTACCCGCTCGCGCCCACTAAGTACGGTCAGGCATTAAACCTCGCAGCCACCAAGACATGGTAAATATCGCACGCTAAACGTGCTTTACTTACTGTAGCCGTTCCACCTCAAACGTTTAAGTCCATTTCAAAGTCTTCAATCACGGTTTGTGGTGTTGATTTAACTTTCTACTATTACAGATCACGTGGCGTAAGCTATTAATTCGATCGTATTACGTGTATGTGTGTTATTTCAAGGAGCAGAAAGTCATATGTTAGTAGAATGGGCCGTAGTATTTGGCGGGGAAAAGTTTAAGGTCGGTTTTTCTTTGCTAGACCCATGACCCAATTACATTGCTGTCACACAGTCAGAGCGCAGAGCAATATCGACCATCGGGAGAAATGCTATGTTAGTTGGGTTTCATAAAACTAAATAATAAGGGGCGGGTGGACCACACTGCAGTATATATACATACATAAATTATGTATAAACTTTTGAACTGACGGTGGTTTTGGGGTCCGGGGGATGTGAAACGCGAAGATATGTCGAAATTTTCCGGAAGTCGAAACATGTGACCCATTGCAATAGTTAGCTTTCTAATGAAATCTACCTAAAAGTGTACTAGTTCAAGGTTCGAACCTACTACAATGCGACTTCGTTGACGCTACTCTGGAAATTCTTGATTTAGCCACCATAGCTACCCAGAACCATGGTGTATTGCTGGCACGCATTGAATCTATTCGTTGACACTTCCTGTCCAAACGTAAGAAGGTGTTATTCGGAGCTCTGATCGTTTCAATCATGCATTATATTTGAGGTCATTGAAAGAACACGGCCACTATTGATTTCTACTAAATTCGCGAGGATGTACTCAACGGTAAAGTTGTACAATGGACGTAAAGGAACAGGTACTAATGTTTTTAGGATGACTGTGATATACGCGTTAGTTGGGTTGCCTTCCTCCAAAAAAAATAAGGGGCTGGTGGACCACACTGTATTATATATATTATCAATGTTATAACTTGTACAAGATATTTAGGTTGATAATTTGAAGATTACAAAGTTCAGACCACATTTTGGAAGACAAATCGATAACCTTGTTAAAACTACCAGCCATTAAAAAGTCGGTTGGTTGGTTGGTTGGTTGGTTGGTTGGTTCTTAAGTTTAGGGGCTGTGACAACGCGATCATGTAGCCCCGTGTACTTTGGGTGTGTGTAGAATCTGTCTGATAACCGGTGTTAAATGTGATGACTGTATTAGTGTGTGTATCTGTTTTAATTCAAGTAGGGTCTGCAGACGATAAATTTTCAAGTAGTTCCTACTTTTGCCTCCAAACGCCACCGTCAACGACTCTAGTTCAGAACTTAGCTACCAGACGTCACCGCAGTCGGCTCTTGGCAACGAACGTAGGAACCTGAGAGCGTTGTTTACATTCTTAACCTATACAATTTAGCTTCACACAGGTGTAATTAGTGGAAGGTTCTTTAACATGCCATAAATCTATGACGTGGGACCGCCGGCTTTACTTCCCCTCCGAAGGAAGGCATACTGAGGGATTTTTAACGCTCTTAATAAATCCAACGACTTCGGCCGGATTTGAACTCGCGATCTTGGGCATAGAAGCTCAGCATGCTACCAACTACGCCACCGAAGCCGCTCATTAAAAAGTCACTGACAACAAGACGCATTATTTCTAATATCATACAGTAGCTAGCATACTTGGCTGTCACCCTTGAGGTCTGGGTTCGATTCCCGGCTCTGCTATGAACTTTAACTCTGGTCTGAGGGTTGGAACGGGGTAGTCAGCTTCTTGAGGCAAAAATTAGAAGAGGCGGGTTTGATTCCCACCTCAGCTAACCTGGAAGTGTTTTTTTTCCACTTCTACTCCAAGCGAATGCAGGGATGGTCACGGCCCAATCCTCATTTGAATTACACTAGACACACTAATGCAGTCATCACAATAACACAGGTTATCATACAAATTCCACAGACGCACACCAATGTACACGTGGCTAAATGGCCACGATGTCGTAAAGCCCCTAAATCAATCACCAACACGCTAGTATAGACACCACAATAACATAGGTTATCACGATGTCGCAAAGCCCCCACTGGCATCTGGCAGTGAACACCATTACTCGTGTGGTTGAGTTTTAGTTAACGTTGTCTTGCTAACGTCAAATGTGACACGAGTACCGACATCGCGCGACTCTGAGTGTCGTGGATATTCTCCACTCTCCAATAATCCCGACTTGTTTGACCAAGAATCGAACCCACTATCTTAGGTTCAAGAGGCAGACACACACTTCCACTGACCCACCGAGGAAGCTAATACTTTGTTAACCCTTATAGTGCCATGGGGCATATATATTGGCCCAGGGCGCTTCTGCTAAAAATGTCACCGGGCGATCTATCGGACCTGTTTCTGTAAATATTTTGTGTTATTTCCAGCTACGCAACGCCAACGCAGTTGTAACCTAGACAACGCGAGAATAATTCCCTCTCATATCGATGTGGCGGCTTCGGTGGCGTAGTTGGTAGCATGCTGAGCTTCTATGCACAAGGTCGCGGGTTCAAACCTGGTCGAAGTCGTTGGATTTTTAAGAGCGTTAAAAATCCCTCAGTATGCCTTCCTTCGGAGGGAAAGTAAAGCCGGCGGTCCCATGTCATAGATTTATGCCATGATAAAGAACCTTCTACTAATTACACCTGTGTGAACCTAAATTATAGGTCATCTTTGAATAACGCTCTTAGGTTCCAACGTTCGCTACCAGGAGCCGACTGCGGTGGCATCTAGTAACAAAGTTAAGAACTTCTCAAGAGGCTTATCAGTCACAGCAAAGAAATAAGATGATCATCTGTTCCTAAGAGGATGTGGTATTGGGTGTTCTCAAATATAATTCTTAATGGTAAAATGTAAACTCTACCATTATGATAAGGTTGTACCAGTACGTTCCGCATTATGTGGTCTCGGGGATCGCATTGAGACTGTGGATCCAATGGTCTTAGGTTTGATTCCTGACTCTACCAAGAAATTTAATTCTGGTCTGAGGGTTGGAACGGGGCGCACCTGGGTGGCCTCGTGAGGCAAAACTGAGAAGAGACGGTTTGAGTCCCACCTCAGCTGTCCTTGAAGTGGTTTTGCGTGTTTTCTAACCTCTACTCCAGGAAAATGCCGAGATGGGCAGATGACCTCGCTGTTTCTCTCCTTAAAGCAATAACTAACTAACAAATGTCCAGATGGTCCCTACCTTAAAACTACGGCCACCTTCTTCAAAATCCTAGCTTCAATTACAAATATACACACTACTCACTACTACAGCCATTACAATGACACAGGTTATCATACAGAGTCCACACACACACACCTAAGTACAAGGGACAACATGAACACGATGTCGCAAAGGCCTTAAATGGATCAAAATCCATGCAATAGTCTATGGCGTATGACAGTCATCAATGGAACTCCTTATGATCTCCAGAAATGGAGGATTTGTGTCATTTGAGCCGTAGATTGGACTGACATACACATTGCGAAGAAATTTAATTCTAGGGTGAGGGCTGGAAAGGGGTGCACTCAGCCTCATGAGGCAACTGAGTAGAGGAGGGATCGATGCCCGCCTCAGCCATCCTGGAAGTGGTTTTATGTGGTTTCCCACCTCTACTGCAGGCAAATGCTGGGATGATACCTAATGTGACAATACGGCTGCTCTCTATTCAAATTCTGGAGGTGGTTTTCCGTGGTTTCCCAAATTCTACTCCAGGCAAATGCCAGAATGGTTCCTAACTCAGGCCATTGCCTTCTCCTTCCTAATCCAATCCCCAATTTTCAAGCACACTAGTTCAGCCAAAACAATAACACAGGTTATCACACAAATTCCACACACAAATACATGGGGCTATAAGACCACGAAGTCGTAGCCCCTAATATAAGCAACAACAACAATGTCTATTTGCATTCTTGTAGCTCCTTTTAGAAGTATTTGCATTTTTTAAATATTTGTCTTATCTTTGCTTTATTTGTGTCTGTCCCCCAAGGGGCTCACATCTAGTGGGACGTGAGTTGGCGACCACGGGACCCCAGCTGAGTCCGGCATTGCTTCCACTTACTTGTGCTGGGATCCTCTCTGTCTTCTTTCCTTTCGACCTCTCTTCGTCAACTCTTGTTCTCTTCCGAACCCGATGGTATTAGGGTATCCGAGGCCTAGGGAGTCTTTCACTTTACCGCCTGAATTGGCCCTTGTCTCATCTTTCCTGATACCAGTACCCTCAATCTTCGAGGGGTTAACCTTTTTCTTTTCATGTTATCTCCTGCCTTCTGCACAAGGCCCTCACGGAGACAGGGTGTATGTAGCCCCACCACGTCTGGTGTATCCTGAATAGTGCTATACCCTCAAGGGCTCACGGCTCTTGAGTTTGGGAGTGTGCTACCCCGAGGGATTCCTGAGCTGGGTCCGTTTTGTCCTCTTTTCACTCTGACTTTTGGGCGGGCACTCCCTCCTTTTCCTTTCCTATCTGCATTTCATGGCTCTCCTTCCTTCCAAGTCCCTCAATCCTCATTCTTCAAGGGTTGAGAGTATTTCTTTTCTTCCTGTTGTCATTGTTCATTTTCTTTGGCTATTTTAGGTGGACCATTGCATTTCAGGCCTTAGCGCCTGAGCTATAGGGATTCCTTGTAATGGTCCAGCAGTAAGGTAGGAGGGGGCCATGTTCATTTGAGTGACATATCTGTTTATATTTTTTATGTTATTTTGTTCTTCTTGCTTTGTTAGATATGAAGGTTGTTATGTGAGAGATTATAGAAGTACTGTAGGTACTGAATGTAAGAATTGAGAAGATTAGAAGATCTTGTTGCAAATAGAAATATTAGGTTATGAAATGTGTTTCCTTGTGGTATTTAATACTCCCGCGACATGCATGGAAGACAATTAACAGGATTCGGACAGGCCATGACATCTGCGCAGAGAGTCTTCACCGCTGGGGAAAGGTCCCATCTCCCCAATGTGATTGTGGCAGTGAACAACAGACCATCCAACACATTATATCAAGTTGCAGCCTTCGAGCGTACCCTGGAAATCTTAACGATTTCTATGAAGTGACAGAGGCAGGCCTTCAATGAATAGAGAATTTAGATATTAAATTATAAATTTAATGACTTACGGTAGTTAAATTAATTTTGTATATTTATTATGTTGTAATTCAGTTTTGTTATTGCCATACGCTAAATAAATAAATAACGGTAGCGCTACAGAGCGGGAGAACAAAGGTATAAAACAATTTAGGTAATGAAATTTGCCAAAGTACCTTTAGTAATGGTATCCGGAGCTGTTAAAAAAATAATAGATGTTGACTCGTCCGCTGCCATAAACCCACCCAGCCATCCCAAATAGATACACGACTTATATAGCAGAAATGAAGTCTTTTGGAGCCATCTTGCTTACTAAGTCAGGAATGCCAACCCCACGCATTTGGTACTATTTCACATCGGGTATAGAACGAGTGAACAAAAGAGCGTCGATAAAGTAATGTAATGAAGAATTGCGCCAATTGTCAGTGTTTATTTATGTATTTATAATGTTTTACATACAAAAACAGACCTAACCTGGGGCTTACGCCCCAGACCCCCTTCCTTGTGGTACTAGCAGTAATTTTCGACCAGGCAGTACCTAACCTAGTCTGTCTGTTAGGTAGTCAGCCCGAAGGCTGGTTGGATCCCAGTAGTGGACATAAATTATATCTTATTAATGTTTTACATACAAAACTAGCAGTAATTTTCCGCAAGACAGTGCTTAACTTAGTGGAAATTTGTAACAATTTCAAACTTTACGTGTAATATGGTGAATTTTGTATTGGACATGTTGGTAACGTACTCAGATGTTCGTTTTTCGGGTGTCACATGACGTATGACGTAGTGTCCAAGATGGCGTCCATAGTGAAATGAAGACAATGCTAAAAGAATTATTTTCGTAAATAATCAATTAAAAGGATTTATTCCGGTGCAGCAGTGGCAATTGAGAAAGTAAAACGACTCCCAACATCTCCGAGAAAGATTTGTCAATCATAAATACTATATTTTCAGTAATATACCTTGTTGAAAGTTACGACGGCTTGGTCTCCTGTTCTGTAGTTTTAATTAAATAACCACCACCCCCGAATAAATAGAATTGAAAGATTACAAATGTCGTACCAACGTGGAGATCGAAAAATTAAATAAATTAAATATGATCAGTAGGCTAGAGTGTAAGTACAGTGCAATGAAGTTATGAAAAGTGTGGTTAAATTTGTTGTGATAGTAGTAGATGATGTTAAGATTAAAGATGATTATGAATTGTTGGTAGAAGTAACAAAAAGGGAATGAAGAAATATGAGTAACGACGTGAGTACAGTGCAGGTAGAGAAAGGAATGGAGGGGGAATTGAACTTAAGTATGTTCCAAATGCTAATGAGCAAAATTACATAGCTGAAGGGATTTACTAATGCATGTTCTCCGCAGTGGCTACGTGCAGCTACGAGTGGTAGCGTCATCAGTTTAGTTGGCAGCACAGTGTCCTTGATAGGTTGAGGGGCACATGTGTGGGCTGTGGGCTGTCGAAATCGCCAGTGCGTATAGTTAGATTATTGGAAGAGTGCAACAGTATGTTATGAATGGCTGTGGTGACTGCAAGGTTAACTGTTTGTTTGTTTGTTTGTTTGTTTTCATACAAGTGACAGCCGTGCTGCCAACCTAACTGGTGACGCTATCTCTTGCAGCTGCATGTAGGCGCCTCTCCAGCGTATAGATATTGATGTGATGAGAGCGGTTTATCCTATCCGCACAGGCAATCCGCTAGCCAGAACAAATTACCCCGTGGAGTTAATGCGGGTCAAGGTATTATGTCACCTACAGGGCGAGGCTTGTAGTGCTGACGCTGTAATCATACGACGAATCTCTAGGGACAGCGATTGCGTGAGACTTGACGTGACCTAGTTGACATACAGTACCGAGATTAGTAGTGGCTTATCAACGTGAACAGGGGTAGAAGAGGAGAGAAAAGTCTTAAGGATGGCACTTAACAAGTGGAGTATGTGGGTTGGGCTAAAGATGCACGTACCCTAATAATTCACGCCTCTGACCGGCATCAGTGCTTCAGAATTCAGTTTTCCACTACGCTATTTTTATTATTTATTTATATTGACTATATAGGCCTACAGTAATTCGCTAGGGCCATCTAGAATCACGTTATGTCTTGTCACATTTGGCTTTCTTTTGCATCCAGAATTCCCTGCTTGCGTTCCTCTGTCCAAGGGGGCACCGTGTCTTCTTTTTCGAGGTAAGACTCGGTTGAGACCGTTCGTCACTATCTTTTTGCGGAAGAGATGCCGTACCTGTCCAATGCGTCGTCGGAATTGATTTGGAGCATTTTCAGGGCTTCTTTGGTGTTTCTGAACCAGGACTTCGTGGTTTTGTGATTGGAATAAGAAAAGTGAAAGATCTTCTTTGTCAACCTGTTGCCGTCCATTCGTTTGAAGCGGCCATGAAATCGTGCCCGTCATTTGTGTCCGTAAGCTTCTCTATTTTACTATAGACTTCCTCGTTGGATCTATTTTGGTGGATACCATTCTTGTAATTGGATCTCATGATTCCTCTATTGATTCTGCGCTCTTTTTTCTCCAGTTCTTCGAGGAGCCCTTTACCGGCTTTTAGGGATAGGATTTCGGCTGCATACATAACTACTGGCTTCATAACCGTTTCGGGACTTAGTGTTTTTGGAAAGACACTTTTTGTTATACATCGTGCATGATGTTTATTATTATTATTATTAAAATATGTGTTGTTTCATTTGAGGGGTTTGGGCATCGTCGTCATTTAGCCCCGTGTATTTGTGTGTGTGTGTATAGGCCTATATAACTATATTTTGTATCATAACCTGTGTTATTGTGATGTGTGTATTTGTAATTCAGGTGAAGATTGGGAGGGAGATGGCCATGGTGTTAAGTTAGGAACCATCCCGGCATTTGTCTGGAATAGAAGTGAGGGGAACCCAGGAAAACCACTTCTAGGATGAGTGTGTGGGAATCGAACCCGCCTCTTTTCACGAGGCACAGTGTAGGCCTACCCCGTCCAGGCACTCAGACCAGAATTAAATTCCTTGGCAGAGTCGGGAATCGAACCCAGATCTCCTGGGAGACAGCCAAGAATGCTAACACCTACTCCACGGGGGAGTTAGTCTAAGAAAACAACCATTTCTCGTGTTTTCGGTGTGTGTAATAGGTAGCTGACTGAGAGGTTCAAAATGACCAAAATCAATTTGGTTGATAAAAATAATAATAATGATAACTCCACCTGCAGTACCTACTGGGTGGATTGAGTAGCTCAGTAGTGTCTGTTGGCGGTCATAAGCCCGGGGAAAAGAGGAGGGTTGTTCGGCATCCGTCAGCCAGTGGTCAGCGTCTGTTCCTCTAGTTGAGGCGGCTGTACTTAAATCTTCTCGAACTCAAAAAAACGAGTCATATACTTGTGGTCTCAATTGAGACCACCACAAACACTCAAAACGCAACTTGAGCGCATGATGGAAGAGACGACCATAGAATCGCTACCCCATTCACAAGTCGATGGACTGGACCCACCTGATCATCGGATTCTGGGGTATCAGGGACACCATGCGGAGAAGAATTGGAGTTTCTCAAGAACTCTTCATACTCTCAAGACCAGACGTAAACATTTTGCTGGCAAGCTTAACGTGAGCACCCTCACTAAGATGGGTAAGCTAAAGCAACTTCTCAACACCTTGGAGACACGTTTCACGGACGAAGAACACTTCAACACAGAGAATTGCCGAATCTACAAGGGAAAACCTGCCATCAAAATTTATGACAACTTACCTCTCCTGGGAACAAGATTCGCCGTACACAATTCGACTTCACTTCTCCAAACGAAAGAGTCTCTTTACTATCAGTAAAAGCAGCTAATAAAGCTAACACGCTAATCAACGTGCACGCCCCCACAATTCAACACAATAAAACCGACCCTGGAACCGTGGACAATTTCTGGGAACTTTGGAAGAAACAACCAATAACATACCAAGACACCATGTGAACATTTTATTAGGTGATTTTAACGCACAGTTAGGTAAAGAAAAGAAATTCAGGGATAGCACAGGCCCTCATACTAAACACAAACGTACCAACAAAAATGGGGAAAGATTAATTGACTTCTGTAGAAACTTGGGACTTAAAATCATGAGCACCCTATTTCAAAAACCTGCACATAAATTGACCACATGTAGATCACGTAGTCTTAAACAGGGTGAGTACCAAATTGACCACGTCGCAATCTCAAAGAAAAACATAAAAAGTTTTGAACGTCAGGGCTCGTAAAGGCGTCTTTGAATCAGATCATTATCTTCTACAATTGAGGACAAAATTCCAACCAAATAGAAGACAAAAATGCCCACCCAATAATTTCAGACCAGATCTGGAATACCTGAAACTCCACAAGGAAGAAATAATTTTGCAAATCAATCAGGAGAAATCAACAGACTGCGGGATACTAACGGGAAGAATTCAGGAAGCCATGAAGCTAGGACAACCAGAAAACATCGCTGGTGGAATACAATTTGCGATCAAACAGTTGACAATCACATAATGGCTTGGAACAAATTTCACAGTAGCTTAACAAAGAAAAACTGGGAGAACTTTCCTACCACTAAAAAACGGGCCTCAAAAATAATTAGGAAGGAGAAACGAAGATATGACAACAGACTCCATGAAATCCGGCAGGATAAAACCAATAATAATACTATAAATTTCTACAAGACAATTAGAGAAAATCTACGGGGATACCAAGCACCCAGCCAGTGCTTCAAGAGACACGACGGCTCGTTGGAAACTAACTCCAAAAATAATTGCAAACTATTAGCCCAATATTTCAACTCTCTTCTTAACTGTGAACCACCTCTAGTAAAACTTGACTTCTCTCCTCCGGTATTCATACACTTGGACTCGCAAGCCCCCGACATTGAAGAAATTACGGAGATAATCCGACAACTCAAAAACAACAAAGCACCAAGGGAAGATGGGATTGTTGTTGAACTCTGGAAACTGAATGATCCCACATTGATTCGGAAACTCCATTCCATAATTTCAGATATTTGGACAAAGGAGCAATTACCAGAAGACTGGAAATGCGCTCTGATTCACCCGTTGCACAAAAAGGGCGACAAGACGGACATCAACAATTATAGGGGAATCTCCCTGCTCCCGATTGCTTATAAAATCCTTTTCAGAGCACTTTTGAACAGGTTATAACCCCAAATGGATCCACTCATTGGTGACTACCAGGCTGTGTTCAGAAAAGGGCGATCGTGTGCTGAACAGATCTGGTGCCTAAAGACGATCTTACAAATGAGGAAATGTAGAAATACCGTGATTGCAATCATAGACTTCAGAAAAGCATACGACTCTAATGACCGCGACACCCTCTTTAAAATCATGGAAGAATTTGTGATCGGTCGTAAGTCACGCAAAATCATAGAACAATCATTTACAGGAACTATATCGAAAGTGAAATTCATGGGCGAAATATCAGAGCCCTTCGAAATCAAGACTGGAGTTCGACAGGGGGATGGACTATCCCCAATCCTCTTCAATATTGTTCTGGGGAGGATAATTAGGGAATGGGAACCTCTTGTAAAGGGCATTAAAATTGGTATTAAAAAGGAGAACCGAACTGAAGTCAAATGTCTCGCTTTCGCGGACGATATTGCAATTGTCGCAGACAACAGATCGGAAGCGACTTACGCAGTGGGAAAGCTTCAAAATGTTGCACAAAAGACCGGATTATGTATCTCTTGCGACAAGACCAAATATAGGGAGAGAAGGCCAGAAAATAAATCCCCTTTTAAATACCTTGGAGAAATTATACAGCCCTAAGATCTTAATGAAGACAGAATCACTAAGCTCCGGAAGGCCTACAGGCTAATGTGGGCCCATTACAACAAGAAATGCATTTCGACGAACGCCAAATTATGACATTATAAAACAGTTATTCTTCCAGAAGCAACATATGCCACTGAGACAATAGTAGGCCTAATCGAGGGTCATTCCAAGATTAGGGAACTGGAAAAGCAGGAGTGAAAAATTCTCCGGAAGATGTACGGAGCAATCAACAGAAACGGCATTTGGATGAAGAGACCTAGTACAGAACTCTATAAGACCAATACGATAACAGACGAAATTAGAAAACGCAGAGCCAAACTTTACACTCACATCCACAGGATGGCCACCTCCAGATTGCCAAAGAAACTACTTGGTATCATAACACAGAGTAAATGCGGCACAGAATGGCTTCAAGAGGTACAGAGGGACTTACAAGTTATCAGCATAGAACATTTCGAAGACCGAACTGAGTGCCAGACGAAAATCGCGAATGTAAAGTTTGAACCATGATCATTACGACAACCTGAGAAAAATTGGACGGATGAGAGGAAGAGGGAGCATCCCGCGAGAATAAAGAGATTTTGGAAGGAGCGGAGGAGCGGAGGAGACACACCTCCAAATGACATCATGTTATCAAGTTTAATCGCTCTTCTGTTGGGGAATTTTCGCTTAAATAAAATAATAAATAATAATAAATAATAATAAATACATCTTGTGTGTGTGCGAAGGGATACCTGTTCTTGGCTTCTAATTTAGAAAGTATTACGGTTTAAACTGGACACTGACAAATCTTTAAATGAATTTATCTTGGATATTATATTCCTCTAACTCAAAAACTAAACACAGATTGAATTAGTCAAGTGCTAACATACAACATTAAGTATTCAAGTTATTATGTTTAGCATAATCTCCTAGTTCTGGGTAGAGTTACCAACAGTACGGCTTTTGACAGACTTATCCTAATTTTTGTGGGGCATGTACAGTATTTCTAGCATTCCGGCATTTGAGGACATCTAAGTTGGGTGGAGTAGGCTAACACCAGGCAGCCGGTAACATGTGATTCCCTGGTCGGGATCTGAATGGCATCAGAAACGTATTGCAAAATGTCCGTGTGTGTGTGGGGGGGGGGGGGAGATGACCTCGCTGTTCCGCCCCCTTAAAACAACAATATCATCATTTAGAGATGTCAAGCAGACTAACCGTATGCATATGCTCAATTACTCTGTGTTGTGCAGTGAATGTCTACACCTGCGATCGGGGATGGTGTGAGATGAAAGTCTATAAGGCGGGTGATTTTACGGCTGGATGCCCTTCCTGACGCCAACCTCATAAGAGGAGTAAATGAGAGATTAAATGAATCAAGCAAAACAAACCACGTTGCATCACAGTCCATGAAGGGTCTAGCCCTACCAAGCTACCGCTGCCCAGCCATTTGACCTGCAGATTATGTGGTCAGCGCGTCGGGTCCTCTCGGCCGTTTAATTAGTCTCCGTGATCAGGACGCTGCCTCACTGTCAGACAGCTACTCAATTGTGTTCACGAGGCTGAAAATCCCTGACGGAGCCAGGAATCGAAGCCGGGGCCTCCAAGTGCGAGGTAGGTGCGCTACCCCAACACCACGATGAAATGAATCAAGAGGAATGAAACTGGGCATGGAGATGGAAGGAAGCGCCGGTGGCCTATTAGAAAGTACCGTCACTGCATTTGCCTGTAGTTGAAAATCAGGAAACCGCGGAAAACGTTTTCAAGGACGGCCACGGAGGGGTTTGAACCCGCGTCTACTGAGTCCACAGATAGCTTGGCCCCATGGCCTAGCGCTGCGCGTTATCGAGCGTAGCTACCGCTGCCAGTTATGTTGTGCAGTATAACATTTTAAGACAAGATGTTCAGTACAGAACATATAGCCTACTTTCTCCTAAATGCATGGGTATTGTTATAACCCTTTGTCCTTTTCAAGGAGTATAATTGAATGTTTGTAGTAGTAGCTTGTTGAAATACAACGTGCTATACGGATATTAAACATGAATATGAGGTGCCCTTTGCTAGTGCTACTCTGTAAAACATTTCATTCAATTAGGTTTCACCTTGTTTGAATTGATATGGGGAATCGATTTGCACACATACATGGCCGCTATCTGCAAACTATTGAGCTGATGACCTTGTAGTTCAGTCAAAATATGCCTCCCACAAAAAGGTATGTTGTTGCAAAATTTGGTATAGATCAAACGATTAGGTTGGTCGTAATTTGATTTAAGCTTTTAACATTTGGGTGGCCGCCATTCCTTTTCTGTCAAGATGGCGGCGATATAAAACATGACACTGAGGTGCCCTCTGCTAGTACTACATCTGTACCAAATTTCGTTCAATTCGGTTTCACCGTGTTTAAAAAGATAGGGGGAATCGATTTGCACACATTCATGGCCACCATCTGCAAATTATTGGGCTGATGGCTTGGTCAAACGATTCTTTATACATAAAGGTATAATTTTGCAAAATTTGGTAGAGTACAGATCATTAGGTTGGTCGTAATTTGATTTAAGCTTTTGATATTTGGGTGGCCGCCATTACGTTTTCGTCAAGATGGCGGCGATATAAAACATGACACTGGAGTGTCTTTTGATAGTGCTACCTCTGTACCAAATTTCGTTCATTTCGGTTTCACCGTGTTGGAATTGATAGGAGGAATCGATTTGCACACTTACATGGCCGCCATCTGCAAACTATTGGTATGATGGTCTTGTAGTTTAGTGAGAAGACGCTCGCCATATGAATATATGTCGTTGCAAAATTTGGTAGAGATCGGATGATTAGGTTGGTCGTTATTTGATTTAAGCTTTGAACATTTGGGTGGCTGCCATTACGTTTCCGTCAATATGGCCGCATGACACTGAGGTCCCCTTTGATGGTGCTAACTCTTGTAAAAAAATGTCATTCAATTCGGTTTCACCGTGTGTGAGTTGATAGGGGGAATCGTTTTTCACACATACATGGCCGCCATCCGCAATGTATTAGGCTGATGAACTTGTAGTTTGATCAAAAGATTCTTCATACATAAAGGTACAATGTTGCAAAATTTGGTAGAAGTCAAATGATTAGGGTGGTCGTAACTTGATTTAAGATTTTTTACATTCGTGTGGCCGCCATTATGTTTTCGTCAACATGGTGGCGATATAAATCATGACATTGAGGTGTCCTTTGCTAGTGCTACCTCTGTACCAACTTTCGTTCAATTCGGTTTCACCGTGTTCGAATTGATACGGGGGAGGGGGGAGAGACATTCAGAGTACACACACAGACAGACACACAATTTTTGGCCCTGTGTAGATCTCATAAGTCTACTTTCATTTTTTGCAAAAATCGAAAGTAGGCTAAAATTACCACCTCTTGGTGTAGTGGCTAGCACTCTTGGCTGTCACCCCTAGAGGTCTGGCTTGATTCCCGGCTCTGCCAAGCACTTTAATTCTGGTCTGAGGGCTGGAACAGGCAAAAGTAAGAAGAGGTGGGTTCGATTCCCACCTCAACCATCTTGGAAGTGGTTTTCCGTGGTTTCCTAATTCTACTCCAGGCAAATGCCGGGATAGTACCTAACTTTAGGACACGGACGCTTCCTACCCTAATCCTTTCTCAATTGCAAATACACACACTGGCACAGACATCACAGTGACATTGGTTATCAGCCAAATTCCACACACACACAAGTATACTGGACTGCATGACTACCATATGTCAAAGCCCCTAAAGAATCAAAGTAACTACTGTTTGTCTCTCTCCTCCTTTATTCATTCCCAAAAGGCGAAACCGAATTTAATCAAATTTGGTACTGTGGTAATACTAGTAAAGGGCACCTCAGTGTCATGGTTTATATCACCGCCATAATAACGAAAACAAAATGACGGCCACCCGATTGATCAAAACTTAAACAAATTACGGCTAAACTAACAATCTCTATGAACTGTTGTAAAACAAACACGCCTTCATGTAGCAAGTGTCTGAGGCCTAAACTACAAGGTCATCGCTGAACGATTTCAAGATGGCGGCCGTGCGAATCATGAAAGCAATCTATTCCATGACCCAATGAATCAATGGCCACAGTACTCTGCATTCAGATAGTTTTATATATGGACCCTCTGTTACCAACGAGATGACTGCGTGTAGGTTTGTTTATACCATCAAAATAAATAAGTTTAATGTAAAGAAAAGTTGTGGTGTTGCAGAATCAAAACAATATTAGTCTATCCGTATTATAAGTACCGTCTTTGATTTGGCACGAGTGGGAACTAAGTGCACTTGCACTTGTTGCCATGGTAACTAGATATCGAAACTTTGTCGACGTGAAACTGTCTCAAAAATCCCAAATAGGCCCGCAATCCAAATACACATCCATGTTAAAACGGGGGGGGGGGGGGGGGAAGCGCATGTGTGGAAAGCTATAAACTATACTGTGCTGTTACTTGTCATGAAAATAACACGTGTTAATGTTCTTGAAATAAAATAATAACAATAATAACACTAATCATCATCATATCGTTTGTCTATCAGCCCGCAGGCAGGCTGGATCCTCAAAGAGTACCACCATAGGCTACCGGTATATGAGTAAATAATGATAATAATAATAATAATAATAATAATAATAATAATAGCTTGCCACGGTGGGTGTGTGGTTATAGTGTCGGACTACCAACCCCAAGATTGCAGGTTCGTTCCTGGCCATGGTAAGTGATTTTTGAAAGGCGACAAAAATCACGATACTCATGTCATACGTTGTTGGCATGTTAAAAGAACCCATTTGAATTCAGTAGTCCGTGTTCATAATGGCAAAATTAATCTCGGGATTTTCCGCCAACACAAAGTTCCTAATTTCTCTACTAGAAAGCGGTATAGCATCAAGGAGCTTAGATATCTAACCTCCTTGACATTCATAGCGCTCCAAGGAGCATTAAATTCGACACGCAAGTTGCCCTCTGGGTGTCAATTATCAAAGCTTGCACCTGGCACCTGAGGCCAAACGATATTATTATATAATAATAATAATAACAATAACAATTTACCCTTCTTCTTCTTCTTCTGGCTAGCTGCATGGCCAGCTGTAACGTTCTCGCCTGCTGTCCCCAAGGTTGCAGGATCGAATCCTGGAGCAGCCAGTTGGCATTTGAGGGTGCAAATGCGAGGGAGCCGTGTCAGTAGATTTATTGCTATGGAGAAAAATTTCCGGCATTCCGGCGTCTCTAAAATCATTATTATTATTATTCTCACCCCCATGCAAACCCCTCTTGGGGCAAAGGTCTCCCCATAGCGTACATTATCCACCAGCCTCGTGTCTTCGTCCCAACTGCTCAGACATCGGACCACCTGGTTGTTGGGCGTCCTCTCCTCAGCTGTCAGTCTCACGAGTACCACTCTGGCACCACCTTTTCATTGTTGGCCTCCATGAGTTATGTACAGGTTTTATGCTAATGGTAATTTGCTTGTTTACAGGCGAAGGCATTAAATGCTACATGTGCAACTCGCTGTTCAACGAGCACTGCGCTGATCCCTTGGATACCAGCAAATTGACCACCACTGAATGCACGACCACCAATGCCAAGGAGTTCATCAGCAAGCTGGGATCCTCAGTCAGTGACCTCGCGCACAACCTGGGCGTGGGCGACATGTTCCCTGCCGGCGCGGTCTCTATGGACATGGCCTGCCAGAAGATGAAGAACACTGGTAACTGACTACAAGCAGATTTATTGCGATGTGACGTAAGAGAATAGCACATGCTGTTAAATGGAGATAATTACTGTGTCCGTGCTTCAGTGTAACATGACGTAAGAGTTAGGCAATGCCAAGATATTTACGTTTCTTGGTCACGTAGGCCAGTCAACTTGAACCTATCAATGCAGTGCTAATATCTCGCAGTATTGAACAAAACACCTAGCGGTTATGTAAGATGAGACACTGCCATCGTTATGTAAGTTATAATGTATGTTTCTGACACGATTAAATAAATAAGTGGATGAGACCTAGCTTCATCACAAATACGGGAATTATCATTAGGGCTTATCTATAAAATGCTATCTTATTTTCACAAAACTAAAACTGCTAAACCAGGCAACGTTAGGAGGTGAATTTTGCGACAAAATCTTTTAAATAGTCTGGATAGTTGGTAGGTCAAGTCTAGGCTTAAACACTATCGGAGGGAAGATGATATGAAGAAGGAAAGGGCTTGGGAATAGAAACGAACTCTGGGCAGAAAGGAACGAATCCAAGCAAAGAAAGAAATAATGTAGTTAAGCTAATGAAAAAAAAATAGTAGGGTTTTGATTAAGGCTCGTGGGTGCAAGGCGAGAAAGCAAATACTAGCCTCGAAAGTTTGAGTTATTAATTGGGCATTTTTTAAAGATTGATTAATTGTCAAAAAACTGACAAAAACTTGAAGAATGAAACTGATAAAGAAAACACAGTCTTGCTTACGTATAGAGCGACCAAGAGTGTGTGTAACAAAGTACTTATAAGCAAGTATAATGGTGCGAGCAACGCTAGCTGAGTTTGCTGGCAGGCAGGCGCTAAGTGTACCGTCCCTCCCAAACGGAAAATAGGGTATTATGTAGGTTATGTAGGTACACAGTTCGCTGGCGAGGAAATTCAAACAAGGGAAAGTTGAATTATGTATTTTCCTTTCTAAAGGGAAATGTTTTAGGGAGTATTTCAATATACTGTGCCCGTTTAGACCGAAGTCCGGACGACCACATATTTATGCATTTTCACCAAAAATCAATCAGCACGAGAATCTAAACATCCCAGGGCACCATAAGGGTTAAAGTGACTACAATAGCACAAAAAAATGCTTTACTGATTTTCGGCTCGACGCAACAATAAGGATAGAAGGAGATTTTCTGAAAATAACACAATTCGTAAAATTATCTCATTTTATTAAAATGTTTAGAAAGTTGACTGAAGTAATGCTAAAAATAGCATTATGGATGCATGACGGATCATACATTTATATACACAAATTTACAGATTCGCCAACACATGAACACTAGGTATTTGAAACGAAAGTTAGATTGGTAGTCCTGTTGACTTCGTTCAAATGAATTATTTACAATCGTAGGGTTTTCAGTGCAAATTGAATTGTCCATCCTGATTCCTAACTTTTAAGTATTCACACGTTGAAATGAAATATTATCACTCGATGAAAAAAATCACTGTTTTTGTTTTTCAAAATAGTAGCAGAAAATTAACTAACACTTTTCCAGGAACCAGTATCTCAAAAACTGGTTCAAATATAAAGTTATAACAATGAATATAACACAATATTAATTACATGGACATTCGAGCATGGATTCGAAGAACTTCGATAAACAGAAAAATATTTATTGTATCATCTGTTCTCGATCCAAAATTTATTCTGAGCTCTTGACTCAAATAGCTATATTATGGTCAAAAATGTATTATTAACAAAACATAAATTCTATTTAACTATGGATTTAACCATTCAATTATCTAAATATCTCTTGGAAATATTATTTCGAAAATTATCACAACAAGAATATTATTTGTTATTATAAAAATTACAACTCTTTGACAGAATGTCAAAAATTTTAATCATCTCATTAATTTACATAATGTTTATATTTTTAACAGGATCACAAATATCCTCTAAATTGTAGAGGTTGTTTAAGAAATAACGGTTTTAAATCATTTACAGCATCGGCCCATTCGATTTAAATGTGTCAGAAATCACATGATCATAATTAGCATTTAGACAACGGTAAAGTTTTCCCATAATGAAAGGTGAATGTTAATAACAAAATTCCGGGTCAACAATTACTAGGAAATATTGAGAACACGCGGGTAAACTGTGAATTGACATGATGGTTCCATAAAATAACCCTTGGTTATAAATTCGACGAAAGTGTGGCTTGCAACAATATTTCAACTCCCAACATTATTTTAAAGTCATCCAACCTACAATATGGTTGATGCTCCATTATAACAACCTCATTCCTGCGACTTAAATTGCACAATCAGAATGGCATATTTAAATATTTCCACACACACAAAAATGTCTTCCCAAATTATACATAATAATTAAGCCTTTGCTTGTTACTCAAACTGGAAGATTTATAAGCTAGTAAGCTCCTCAATGAGTTTACAGTAATTTTACAATCAGTTTAAACATTAATAATTCCACACCGTGTCTATTTCTGGCCAAACGTTCTATCACAAGACGTTGCTCAATAATGATTTTATATTTATACAAACTCTATTAAAACCCTATTTTATACATTCTATTTGCTTCCCGTATCATTACTTTCCGTGTCTTCTAAAAGATTTAACTGCATAATGCAAGTGTAAAATGTTCCCATAGAATTATTCTGTTAGTTGAATGTGGGCAAGCGTTAACCACTAGCCTTCAGAAAAACAAGTATCCGATCTAGCAAACTGTTTTAAATATCAACTTTATACATTCACTACATGATTATTAGAGAATATAAATCAGAATTATCTCAGAAAAATATTGAAAATAATAATTATTATTAAATCAGCATTATTATTATTTCCACAAATGGAATTAACGTTGCTAAACTGTTCGGGAAATATCATCCTCGACTTCTTAAATATGGATAAACAAGATGTTCAGTAAAGAACATATAGCCTACTTTCTCCTAAATGCATTGGTATTGTTATAACTCTTTGTCCTTTTCAAGGAGTATAATTGAATGTTGGTTGTAGTAGCTTGTTGAAATACAACGTGCTATAGGGATATTAAACATGAATATGAGGTGCCCTTTGCTACTGCTACCTCTGTAAAAAAAAATCATTCAATTCGGTTTCACCGTGTTTGAATTGATAGGGGGAATCGATTTGCACACATACTTGGCCACCATCTGCAAACTATTGGACTGATGATCTTGCAGTTTGGTCAGAATATGCTTCGCACATAAAGATTTGTTGTTGCAAAATTTGGTAGAGACTAGATTATTAGGTTGGTCGTAATTACATTTTAGCCTTTAACATTTGGGTGGCCGCGATTATGTTTCCGTCAAGATGGCGGTGATATAAAACATGACACTGAGGTGGCCTTTTCTAGTGCTACCTCTGTACCAAATTTCGTTCCATTCGGTTTCACCGTGTTCGAATTAATAGGGGTAATTGATGTGGATTTGCACACATACATGGCCGCTATTTGCAAACTATTGGGCTGATGACCTTGTAGTCAGTCATAAGATGCTTTCCACAAAAAGGCATGTTGTTGCAAAATTCGGTAGAGATCAAATTATTAGGATGGTCGAAATTTGATTTAAGCTTTTAACATTTGGGTGGCCGTCATTCCGTTTCCGTCAAGATGGCGGCGATATAAAACATGACACTGAGGTGCCTTTTGCTAGTGCTACCTCTGTACCAAATTTCGTTCAATTCGGTTTCACCGTGTTTGAATTGATAGGGGGAATCGATTTGCACACATACTTGGCCACCATCTGCAAACTATTGGACTGATGATCTTGCAGTTTGGTCAGAATATGCTTCGCACATAAAGATTTGTTGTTGCAAAATTTGGTAGAGACTAGATTATTAGGTTGGTCGTAATTACATTTTAGCCTTTAACATTTGGGTGGCCGCGATTATGTTTCCGTCAAGATGGCGGTGATATAAAACATGACACTGAGGTGGCCTTTTCTAGTGCTACCTCTGTACCAAATTTCGTTCCATTCGGTTTCACCGTGTTCGAATTAATAGGGGTAATCGATTTTGACACAAAGATGGCCGCCATCCGCAAACTATTAGTCTAATGACCTATTAGATTTGTCAAAGGATGCTTCCTCCATAAAGGTATGTTGTTGCAAAATTTGGTAGAGATCGGATGATTAGGTTAGTCGTAATTTGATTTAAGCTTTGAACATTTGGGTGACCGCCATTACGTTTCCGTCAAGATGGTGGCGATATAAAACATGGCACTGGGGTGCCCTTTGCTAGTGCTACCTCTGTACCAAATTTCATTCCATTCGGTTTCACCGTGTTCGAATTAATAGGGGTAATCGATTTTGACACAAAGATGGCCGCCATCCGCAAACTATTAGGCTAATGATCTATTAGATTTGTCAAAGGATGCTCCCTTCATAAAGGTATGTTGTTGCAAAATTTGGTAGAGATCGGATGATTAGGTTAGTCGTAATTTGATTTAAGCTTTGAACATTTGGGTGGCCGCCATTACGTTTCCGTCATGATGACGGCGATATAAAACATGACACTGAGGTGGCCTTTTCTAGTGCTACCTCTGTACCAAATTTCGTTCCATTCGGTTTCACCGTGTTCGAATTAATAGGGGTAATCGATTTTGACACAAAGATGGCCGCCATCCGCAAACTATTAGTCTAATGACCTATTAGATTTGTCAAAGGATGCTTCCTCCATAAAGGTATGTTGTTGCAAAATTTGGTAGAGATCGGATGATTAGGTTAGTCGTAATTTGATTTAAGCTTTGAACATTTGGGTGACCGCCATTACGTTTCCGTCAAGATGGTGGCGATATAAAACATGACACTGGGGTGCCCTTTGCTAGTGCTACCTCTGTACCAAATTTCATTCCATTCGGTTTCACCGTGTTCGAATTAATAGGGGTAATCGATTTTGACACAAAGATGGCCGCCATCCGCAAACTATTAGGCTAATGATCTATTAGATTTGTCAAAGGATGCTCCCTTCATAAAGGTATGTTGTTGCAAAATTTGGTAGAGATCGGATGATTAGGTTAGTCGTAATTTGATTTAAGCTTTGAACATTTGGGTGGCCGCCATTACGTTTCCGTCATGATGACGGCGATATAAAACATGACACTGGGGTGCCCTTTGCTAGTGCTACCTCTGTAACAAATTTCATTCCATTCGGTTTCACCGTGTTCGATATCTTGATATAAAACATGACACTGGGGTGCCCTTTGCTAGTACTACCTCTGTACCAAATTTCGTTCCATTCGGTTTCACCGTGTTCGAATTAATAGGGGCAATCGATTTTCACACAAAGATGGCCGCCATCCGCAAACTATTAGGCTGATGACCTATTAGTTTGGTCAAAGGATGCTGCCCCCCATAAAGGTATGTTGTTGCAAAATTTGGTAGAGATCGGATGATTAGGTTAGTCGTAATTTGATTTAAGCTTTGAACATTTGTGTGGCCGCCATTACGTTTCCGTCAAGATGGCGGCGATATAAAACATGACACTGAGGTGTCCTCTGCTAGTGCTACCTTTGTACCAAATTTCGTTCAATTTGCGCTCACCGTGTTCGAATTGATAGGGGGGACAGACACTCAGAGTACACACACTCACACACACACACACAGACTCACACACATACACACACACAGACAGACACACTTTTTTTCGCCCTGTAGTGATCTCATAAGTCTACTTTCATTTTTTGCAAAAATCGAAAGTAGGCTAAAAATCCATTCCTCAACTTAAATTTAGAAGAAAACATATAGAAGAAAACCTCATAATCGCGAAAGCAAACAACTTCACGATAATAGGCACTTATGTACGCCCCAACACTGATACCGAGGAAATAATGGAACTCCTCACGCTCTCCCTACGGAAAGTTGCAAACCCAGAAGAAACCATAATACTAGCAGGAGATATGAATTGTAGACTAGACAAACCCGATACGAAATGTAAAACTGTCCTTACATTCCTTGCAGAAGAAAATTTCAAAATAGTAAATGACCCAAGAAGCAAAACTTACTTTGCCCATAATGGCAGTAGCACAATTGACCTCGTGTTCCACAAAGGAAACGATATTGAAATTTTAGAACAAAAGAGTCTATGGACTTCACCAGTAACCCCACTAAGAAAACACATCCCAATACAGACCAAATTCTTACTCAAAACTCCAAAGAAAGTTGTTCCGAATTGCATCAAGACCATCATATCCAGACACCTTAACATGGCAGCACTACAGCGACAACTAGGAAAAGTACCTGAAGCAGAAAAGACAATCAAGGAAAACGACCTAAATTCAGCCCTAACAAGAATTAACAAGATACTAGGAGCAAGTATAACCCACAAACAGATTACAAGGAAAGCTCAACCGTGGTTTGATAAGGAATGTTATGCAGAAAGACAAACTACACTAAAGGCGCTACATATAGCTAGGATCACGTCAACACCAGAGGACCTAAGAGTATATGGGGAAACACGGAGATATTACAAGAATCTCCTAAAACGTAAACGCTTTCAATACATAGAAAGAGAAGGTGAGAGGATCGCCAAAGAAGCAATGAATGATCCATACATAGCCATCAGACCAAGAAGATCGTCAAGATCTAGCAACGTAGAAATAGGAATATGGGAATCGCACTTCACTCTCATCCTTAACGGTACAGGTCAACAAGCGGCATATGAAATTGAATGTAGAGATCAACACGAAGAAATACTCCCCATCACTAAAACAGAGGTATTGGACATAATCAATGCTACGAAATGTAACAAGGCCGCAGGACCAGACGGGTTTTTCAACGAACATCTAAAGGAATCGGCACAACACCTATCAGAACTATGGTCCAAGCTCTTTACCAAATGCCTAGAAACAGGAAATATTCCCGATGAATGGAGAAAATCGACCATTAAAACTCTCTATAAAGGAAAAGGTGAAACCAACGACCCCAACTCGTACAGAGGAATTGCACTGGAAAGCAACACCTTCAAGTTACTGACAAGAATTCTAACCAACAGGATAGTATACGAAGTCGACTCCAAGATACCGGAGGAACAATTCGGCTTTAGACGAGGAAGAGGAACCTTGCACGCAATTCAAAATCTGTTAAATGACATAGAGGAAGCAAAACGACTCCAAAAGGGAAAGTTTTATGCAGTCTTTATAGACTATACAAAGGCCTTCGACCTAATTGACAGAAGAAAGCTCACATCGAAACTTCAAAATATCATCGGAAATCACAATCCTTTAACAATCTTAGTAAAAAATATCCTGGCATACAACCAGATCACCATAGATGACGCAGTATGCAAAACTAAGGAAATCACCCAAACTAATGGAGTGTTGCAAGGTGACCCCCTCAGTCCCATACTGTTCAATATTGCCACAGCCGATGTAACAACAGCAATCCGAGAGAAATCAAAGGACGCAGTGATCTACATATATGCGGATGACATGGTCCTAGGGTCACCAAATAAGGAAGAACTCCAACACGCCTTCTCAGCACTGGTAGAATGGGCAGGAAATAACAGTCTGAAAATAAACTGGACAAAAACCCAACAGATGGTTTTTCGGAAAGGTGGGCGTGTAGCAGCAAACGACAACTTGCAATATGAAGAGGTCAAAGTGGAAATAGTAAATGCAGTTAAATACCTTGGGATTACTTTACAGACTACCGGGACATTCAGATTACACATCCAAGACAGAGCAGTGGCTTGCTTGAAAGCCATGTACGACGTTATCAATCTCCAGCAGCTATCCTTAAAAACAGCTATGCATCTGTTTGACGCAAAGATCCTACCAATTCTCACGTACGGGATCCACTTGATATGGGACCGACTAACGAAGAGAGATCTGGCCACCATCGAAAGAGTTAAAGCCCAATTCCTGAAAACCTTAATGGGCATCTCAAAATACACGCGCTCACGCCTAACATATGAATTAGCACGGGAACCCTTCCTCGTCGAAGAAATAAGAACAAAATTACAGCTTCCATCAACAAAGAATGCTGAAGCGCACCTAGCAGAGAGAAGAGATAAGAGAGAAGACATTCCGCTAGAATTTTACAGCACGGATGCCATGATCAACCGGAACTGGACCAGCGCCAATCAGAAACTAAGACATGTGGTGATAAAGTTAGCAGTGCATGGGTACCACCATAAAATATGTAAAAACATGTCCTACCACGCCCCAAATGAACTCTGCGTGTGCTCGTTATGTGACCAGTTCTGTGACACATATCACATCACACGATGTAAAAATAACCAGAAATCACTCTGTGATTATAGCAAGGACTAACATTTAAAATGAACAAAGCATCATACAGTGTTGCTCTATTTCACAAATAACATTCAATTCACAATATAATGACTGGTCATGAATAAATGCTTTAATGCACACATTCCTGATTGATTACTGGATCATGATGTTTTTCACATTAATTAACTCTTTTGTAACATGTTTGTTTCACTAATGTAAATCTATGTTATGCACATTCGTGCGCTTTTCTGTTAATAATAATTTACAGTTACAACGGCTGATGACTGCAATTAGAAAAACAATATCAAAAATCAAATAAATGCTCGTTTTGCTCGTCCATTAATTCAAATCATTGACTTCTCATGTCTGAGTGTAAAAACTGCTCAGATCAAAGCTTCCCTTGCCTTGCCAAAAAAAAAAAAAAAAAAAAAAATTGCAACAGCAAAATACCGAAGAAAAAATATGTGTTGGCAAGACTGTAGAAAAATTGAGAATTCCAGCTAACTAGTCATAAAAATAATGCAAAATGTAGCTTACATTCTTGTAGATCTTGATGTAGGTAATCTGGTCAGAACCAGACTATTCCAGTCTTATGTCCCCGTTTGGACACGTACTTAAATTCTCGTATCGGCCTCCATTATACAGTATACCCGCAATATGTCTAACCAGACATAGCGGTAATCATACTCGTTGCCTGATAATCTTGATGAAAACTGTTTGTAATATAAGCTGCTTCAACAGCTGAAGTAATATTCTTGACTGGGGTAAGATCGAAATGATCCATGATGCAAAATACCAGATTGTAACGTGATCCAACTGTGATGCATTCAGTACTATCAATATTCTGACAATCGTATTCAGCACCGGTCCAAGTTCTGATGTTCAAGTCCCTGGGCAGAGTTTCTGACTCTCCAGACAATGCTAGGCATGCAGGTTTCCCTCTGTCGGCTAAATGAACTGAACCGTGCAAGAATGGTATGTGAAAAGTACTGACTTATCTTGATTGGTCAAATATTTACCAAGACAAAAGCTTGTTCTGGTCATTGGATAAAAATAATCCATTTTAAATATTAGTGGAAAGAAAATATAGACAAAGTCTATCATATGTCCGTGTAGCAGTAATAATTACCAATGTTCTGCCACAAAGTCTATCACCTCAGTGATAACTTATGAAGAATTCTAAGTTCACTAAAACTTCCAACACTTTTCAAAGTCCAGTAACCATGTACTGTCGTAGAATTTCACTAAGTCATAGCAACCATGTGCTAGTAAAAACGTAGAGTATTGCAACCATGTGCACGAAGATATTTTCGAAGTATAACGATGCCCTTAGCGTCATAGCGCTTACGAAGTAACGTGATGTATCAGCAACTGAGTGCTGTGGCGAAGTAACATATTGAGCTATGGCTCCCAGACATTTTGTACTCTGCGGGCGGACTCCTTGACGTCACTGCTTGAGATCTGTTCAAACTAAAACATCTCATATCTCAGCTTCCGCTCGATCAATTTTCTTGAAATATAGCACGTTCTTCTTCCCTTGTCCTTGCCAATAATTTGTGTTGAAATATGTGACCATGGTTTGCGTTAGTCACACTGTTAATTATAAACCTGGTCCATAGATATATGTTTCTCTTTTGTTTTATGGTAATGGTGTGTATAAAAAGAATGTTGTATCACCTTGTTCGTTCAGTTCTGTTGTAGTAAATGTCAAGTA
The DNA here is from genome assembly GCA_946902985.2 of Meconema thalassinum. Classification (NCBI taxonomy): domain Eukaryota; kingdom Metazoa; phylum Arthropoda; class Insecta; order Orthoptera; family Tettigoniidae; genus Meconema; species Meconema thalassinum. Next base: position 1,208,569,949 of record OX336388.2, read on the forward strand.
CATTAAACGTGTGTTCCATTTCAATTGCCTGTGTGCCTCGTAATCCTACAGGTTATGGGCCCAGCCACGAATCCACCGTGCGAATATAAAGTGCGTATGATAGACTGATTGTTTTATGAACTGTGAATTCGGCTACGTAGCGAAATTCAACATGTCTGCAACCAGCACCTCGTTACCGGCTATAGATAAGCTGCGAGGTAGTCTAAATTACGTGGATTGGCGATTCGAGATGGAAAACGTCCTAAGACTCGAAGATCTGTGGAGCTGTATAGTTGGCGACCCGGATGGAGATACTACAACATCTGCGAAGAAAGCAAAAGACGAAAGTCGGGCTAGGGCCAGACTTAACCTCATGGTGGATAAATCAATTTTTCCAATCGTCATGCCTTGTAAGACCGCGAAGGAAGTCTGGGAAGCTCTTGAAAAGGCCTACTCAGATAAAGGAGTGAATCGGCGGATCGTCATCTTGAAGAAATTGTGCAAAGTTAAATTAAAGCACTACAAGACGATGGAAGAGTATGTTAGTGAGGTTATGGGACTTGCTCAGCAACTTGCGTCTATGAATAAGGCACTGGACGACGAGTTTGTGGCAGCTCTTATGCTGAAAGGTCTACCAGATGAGTTTCAGCCTATGATTATGGCTCTGGAAAGTTCCGGAACAGACCTTACTGCAGACACAGTTCGAACCAAGTTGCTACAAGATACTACTTGGAGTGGGAAAAGTACTTCCAAGCCATCCAAGGATTCTGTTCTGTTTTCACGAGAAGACAAGACGAAGAAGAAGCCCTTCTGCTGGAAATGCAAGAAGCCAGGACACTGGAAGCGGGATTGCAGGAAAGAGGAGATGCAGAGCTCAACTCAACAGAAGTCGAAGAAAGACAAGATGATGCTGGCGACCGATGGACAGGCATTAAGTGCAACGGCCTCTACAGGGGCCTGGTTCGTTGACTCTGGTGCTACTAAGCATATGAGTTCAAGCAAGACTGCGATGGTGAACTTCACTGCTGGTCCTAATCTGGAGATCAGTACAGCAAACAATCAAAAATTGTATGGCCAAGAATCTGGTAATGTAACTGTTCAATTAGAAAATGGTATTTCACAAACCTTGTCCAATGTAGAATATGTTCCTGGTCTCACTGCTAATCTTTTATCTGTGTCTGCTGCTACTCAAAAGGGTTATGCTGTGGTATTCACCGACAATACTTGTGAAGTTTATGATAGTGAAAACTTTGTTGCTACAGGTAATGTAGCACTGACTGCGAGTAATGTGGGGGGTGTTTACCAAGTCAATGCTCTCAGTGGTCAAGCTAATATTTGTTCAGAGGACTCAGAATATTTATGGCATAAACGACTAGGCCATCTTAACAACCACAGTATGAAGTTGTTAAGAGATAGTCTCACTCATGGAATTAATTTCTCAGATAATGGTTTTAAAAACTGTTTTTCATGTGCTGAAGGTAAACAAGCTAGACAACCATTTAAGTCAAGTAAGAGTAAAACTGTATGTAAAAACAAGATGTTCAGTAAAGAACATATAGCCTACTTTCTCCTAAATGTATGAGTATAGTTATAACTCGTTGTTATTATCAAAGAGTATAATAGAACTATTCTTTGTTGAAGACCTTAGAAACGATTTACCTCTACCAAACGCCACGACCTAGATAAAAACTGCTACCATCATTGAAGAAAGAAAGAAAGAAAGATAAGAAGTATATCAAGAATGTTATGGATCTGGAGACATAATCGACCGGACTGGCGGCGTGGCTCAGCGGTAACGTTCTCGCTTGCTGGGCCCTAGGTTGCAGGTTCGTATCCTGGCGCAGTCAGCTGGCATTTGAGGGTGCACAAATGCGAGGGAGCCGTGTCAGTACATTTACTGGCACGTTAAAGATCCCCTTCGGGCCAAAATTCCGGCACCCCGGTGTCTCTAAAAGCAGCAGTAGTTAAAAGGGATGTAAAACCAATAACATTATTATTATTACGACCTGCCGTGGGCAACATCCAACTTTGAGTTGAGGCATGTCTTTACACGTCTGGTTGTGCATGGCTTTCACAACCCTAATTGAATTAACAAATCTTTCCATGACCCTACAGAGACGTGTGTATACAAACTATGTGGATATTTTCGATAATATAATCCTAACAGAGCGAGTGCATTCTAGCGGCCAGAATAAGAAACTTTTCAATAAAATCTGGAAGTTACCTTTTTGGCAGCTAGATGTCTCGAGTAAATCTGCTGGCGAATTATGTTTTAATTAAATATATATTTTACACCATAATGTGGACAATATAACGCTTAATAACATTTTCAAGTAACGCAAAATAGGCTGTTACAAACCCTTTAAAATAAAAAGTTAAAATGTATCGTAGTATCAACTTGTCATTCTTCAAATTCGATGCGCATAGAATGATAATGGTATAGTAATCAATGGATCCCCACGTAGACTAGTCGGGACATCTAGTGGTGAAATATCGAACAATATAATCCTAACAGAGCGAGTGCATTCTAGCGGCCGGAAGAAGAAACTTTTCAATAAAATCTGGAAGTTACCTTTTTGGCAGCTAGATGTCTCGAGTAAATCTGCTGGCGAATTATGTTTTAATTAAATATATATTTTACACCATAATGTGGACAATATAACGCTTAATAACATTTTCAAGTAACGCAAAATAGGCTGTTACAAACCCTTTAAAATAAAAAGTTAAAATGTATCGTAGTATCAACTTGTCATTCTTCAAATTCGATGCGCATAGAATGATAATGGTATAGTAAACAATGGATCCCCACGTAGACTAGTCGGGACATCTAGTGGTGAAATATCGAACAATATAATCCTAACAGAGCGAGTGCATTCTAGCGGCCAGAAGAAGAAACTTTTCAATAAAATCTGGAAGTTACCTTTTTGGCAGCTAGATGTCTCGAGTAAATCTGCTGGCGAATTATGTTTTAATTAAATATATATTTTACACCATAATTTGCACAATATAACGCTTAATTTTAAAACATCTGAGTCATTACAAAACAATAAACATATAACATTTCAAGCAAAAAACCTAGTTCTGCTCGGGTTTGAACCATAGGCATCTGAGCGACAGGCTATCGCTCTACCACTGAGCTAATTGTGTCAACGAATATCGTTCTATTTAAAATGACTTACATAGAACTTGTTAGCAAATAATGATTTATACTAAACGATTTCATCACTGGAGTATATTATTTATATATAAAGCATTTCATACAAAGTTTATTTATTTTTTATCAGTACGCTATATTGCATTCAATACTCAAATTAGTGAAATATAAGTCAGGCACAAGATATCCGCTGCCATCTTGTCTTATTACTGAATCAGTTCAGCTTTTTAAAATCACGTCTGCACTATAGTATTACAAAATAAACTTTTAATTTCGAACGTGCCTCTTCCTTTAGAACAGTTAAAACGATTCTCGGCTCGATAATCGGAACTGGTGGGTCCCATGATATGGATTATAAAGTTTGCATAATTCGCACGGCCGCCATCCTGAAATGGCATGGCGGACGACCTTGTAGTTTGGTCACAAGACGCATCCTATACGAAGGTATGTTGTTACCAAATTTGGTAGAGATCGGATGATTTGGTTAGTCGTTATTTGATTTTACGTTTTGAACGTTTGAGTGGCCGCCATTCAGTTTTAGTAAAGATGGCGGCGATATAAAACATGACACTGAGGTGTCCTTTGCTAGTGCTACCTTTGTACCAAATTTCGTTCAATTCGCATTCACCGTGTTCGAATTGATAGGGGGGGACAGACATTCAGAGTACACACACTCACACACACACAGACACACACACACAGACTCACACACACACATACACACACACACACAGACTCACACACACACATACACACACACAGACAGACACACTTTTTTCGCCCTGTGTTGATCTCATAAGTCTACTTTCATTTTTTGCAAAAATCGAAAGTAGGCTAATAAGCTAGATCTTATTCATTCAGACTTATGTGGTCCTATGCCAGTTCCATCTTGGAGCAATGCTCGCTATTTCTTGACCTTCATTGATGATCATTCTAGAAAGGTTTTTGTGTATTTCCTTGCTAAGAAAAGTGATGTTTTGGATTGCTTTATTGATTTCAAGGCACAGGTTGAGAATCAGTGTGAAAGATCTATTAAGGTCCTACGCACTGATAATGGTGGTGAATTTTGTAGCAAGGCTTTTGAGAGGCTACTTAAATCAGAAGGTATTCAGCATCAAACTACAACTATCTATTCTCCACAGCAGAATGGTGTAGCTGAACGCATGAATAGAACATTGCTTAATAAATGTAGAGCCATGATGAGCGAGTCTAAAGTAGATAAACGCATGTGGGCTGAAGCAATAAATACAGCAGCCTATCTTGTAAACAGGTCCCCAACCAGAAAAATTCCAGGTAAAGTTCCAGAGGAGATCTGGACTGGTAACAAGGTCAATATGGAGCATCTAAGAATTTTTGGTTGTGTAGCACAAGTTCATGTCCCTGATCAAAGGAGAAACAAGTTGGATCCTAAAAGTGAAAAACACATTTTCTGTGGTTATTGTGAGGACAGTAAAGCCTATAGATTCATGCATCCTGTTACTCATCAACTTGTTAAGTCCAGGGATGCACAGTTCTTTGAAGATGTGTTCCAGGAGGTGTCTGATGTGTCTCCAGGTAATGTTGGTCCATCCTTGCAGATTAATGAACCTGCAATGTTGCAGATCTCAGTTCCCACTGACAGTGAGGCAGAACCCGACAACTCAGGGGATGGGGCAGAGTGCATTTCGGAACTTGAAAGCGTATCGCCCATTAGCAGTGCTGGTGTGGCTGAGACTGTTGACTCAGCTGATTTAAGCTATGTCCCTAGTGGAACAGATTCAGACTGCAGTGATTCTGTGGGCTCTGCCACCATCGTCAATGAGCCAATGGAGGGGGATGCCGAAGGTAATCAAAGGTATCCTAGGCACCAACAAAAGCCTGTAGACATGTCAGACTATGTGACATACTTGACTCTCACTGATGACTCTGAACCTAGTACAGTTAAGGAGGCACTGTCCATGCCTGATAGGGTTAAGTGGGAGCAGGCTATGAAAAGAGAAATGGAGATACTTCAGTTAAATGACACATGGGATCTAGTTGATAAACCCCAGGGCAAGAATGTTGTCAGTAGTAAGTGGGTTTTCAAAGTAAAAAGAGACTCTAATGGTAACATTCAAAGGTATAAAGCCAGACTTGTGGCCAGGGGCTTCACCCAAAGGTACGGAGTAGATTTTACAGAAACTTTCTCTCCTGTTGTTCGACACAGCACGTTAAGGATGCTGCTTGCCTTGGCTGTCCAAACAGATCTGAAGGTGGTACATTGGGATGCTGAATCTGCTTTTCTCAATTGAAAGTTAGATGACGAGATCTACATGTATCAGCCAGAAAGTTTTGTCAAGAGAGGTTCAGAGCATAAAGTTTGCAAGTTAAAAAAATCTATTTATGGCTTAAAACAATCTTCTCGTTTGTGGAATGAGCGAGCTCACTCTGTTCTTGTCAAATTGGGTTACAAAAATTGTGCTGATGAACCCTGTGTGTACTTTAAGAAACAAGCCCAAGGTATGGTAATTATTGCATTATATGTGGATGATTTCATTGTGGCTTATAATGATGAGTCTGAGATCAAGTCATTGAAGACCTGTATTGATAAAGAATTTAAGGTACGAGATCTTGGGCCAATTTCTTATATTTTAGGTATTAAAGTAAGGCAAGATAAGAAGAATGGTACAATGTATCTTAGCCAAGAGCAGTACATCAGTGAGATTGCAAAGAAATATGGTATGCACGATGCATGTCCCATTGGTACTCCCTTGGAAACCAAACCAAATCTTGGTGTTTCTGATACAGAAACTAGTGATCTTCCTTATAGAGAACTCATAGGTTCGCTCATGTATTTAAGTGTTTGCACGCGTCCAGATATAAGCTATGCGATATCATATCTCAGTCAATTTAATCATTGTTACAATGAATCTCACTGGTCTGCTGCAAAGCGAGTGCTGCGTTATTTAAATTGCACAAAAGACTTGTCACTTAATTATGTCAGGAATGGAGGTCAATTCATGGGATTTGTTGATGCTGACTGGGCTAATGATAGCATCATCATCATCATCTTGCACAGTTTCCAGCCACTGGCCGGGTCTGTTTGGAACACAAGCCTCTCCAACGTCTTCTGTCTTCCCACCATCTCTCAGCCTCCACCCTTGTCCAGTCTTCTCCTCTCTTCTTCACGCTTTCTTCCACCCCCTTCAGCCACCTGTCTCTCGGTCTTCCCCTCGGTCTCTTTCCTTCCCACTTCGTCTCATGTACTCTCCTGGGTATCCTCTTCTCCTCCATTCGTTTTACATGTCCATACCATCTAAGTCTAGATTTCTCTATACCATCCTGTAATGGTTCCTCCTTCATTAATTCTCTGGTCCTCTCATTTCTTATTCTGTCCATCTTTGTAGCTCCAATACTGCTTCTCAAGAACCTCATCTCACTGGCCTGTATTTTGCTCTTCTCCCTTCCTTTCATAACCCAGGTCTCCGAGGCATACGTCAGGATAGGGACATAGTACGTCCGATATATGATCTTTTTGCTGTTCTGAGGGACATCCTTGCTCCATAACATGCTTCTCACACTCCTCCGAAATGCTTCTGCCTGCCTCCCCCGCTCATTTATTTCTCTATCGTTTCTTCCATTATCTTGTATCAGGCTTCCCAGATACTTGAAACTCTCCACTTTCTTCAGCTGTTCCCCACCAATTGTTATTCCCGTTGTGGTTCTTTCCTTCTTCCTTGTTGTGATCACCATCTCACTCTTATTTATGCTAAATTTCATCCCATATCCTTGTATTATTCCTTCCCACACGTCCAACTGTTCCTGTACCTCCTCCTCCTTGTTTCCCCAAATCATCAAATCATCTGCAAACACCATTGCTTTCATCTTTCCGTCCCCAATTACTTGTGCCACTCGGGTCATTATGTCATCCATCACCACAATGAAAAGTAACGGTGACAGTGCACTTCCTTGTTTCAGGCCGTTTCTTTGTTCCAACCAGTCAGATCTCTCTCCTCCCACTTTCACACAGCTCACGCTTCCCTTGTACATCTCCTTTATCCTCTTTATAGTCCATTTCTCTACTCCTCTATCCTCCAGGGACTTCCATACTTTGTTTCTGCATACACTGTCATATGCTTTCTCAATGTCCAGGAAGGCCATCAGTAGATCTGTTCCATACTCATAGTGCTGTTCTTGTAACTGCCTTACAGCAAAAATCAAATCCACTGTGGACCTTCCTGCTCTGAAGCCATGTTGTTCTTCCCTCATCCCTCCTTCTATCCTTGTCCTAATTCTCTTTTCCAAAACTTTCTCGAAGATCTTTGCACAATGACTCATCAGTGTTATTCCCCGATAGTTTCTGCAATCTGTTCTACTACCTTTCTTGAAGATCGGGACAATGATTCCTTTTTTCCAGTCCTCTGGGGTCTTCCTTTCCTTCCATGCTGTCCTCATCACTCGGTACAGCCACTGTATCCCCACCTCTCCTGCTGCTCTCACCATCTCCACACTCAACTCATCCACACCCGGTGCCTTCCCTCCTTTCATCTTGTTCACTGCATCTTCCACTTCTTTCCATGTTAAATCCTTTTCTGTTTGCAGTTCATCTTCCTCTTCCCCGATTTCTTCCTCCTCACCATCTTTTCCATTTGGGTTCAGAAGTTCTTCAAAATATTCTTTCCACATTTTCTTCAGTTCTTCCCTATTTTCTATCTCTTGTCCCCTTTTGTTCACCATTCTAACATAATCCGTAGGATCCTTCCGCCTCTTATTTTTTACCATCCCATACAGGACCTTTTTTGTACCTTCACTATCCTCCTCCATCATCTTTGTCCACTCTTCCATCCACTTCCTTCTCTCCTCAGCCACCACTCTCTTCGCCTCCTTCTTTCTTTCCTGGTACTCTTCCCTTGTCTCTACCGTCCTATTTTGATACCACCTCCTAAAGGCTCTATTCTTTTCCCTTACTATATCTTTTGTCTTCTCATTCCACCATGGTGTTTCCTTCCACCTCTTCTTACTACTTGTCCTCCCACATACTGCTTCTGCTGCACCTACTAGTGTCTTCTTAAATCTAGCCCATTCCTCTTCCACCCCTCTTTCTTCATCTGTTGGAATTCCTTCCTTTACCATTTTGAGGTACTCGACCCTTCTATCCCCTTCTTTCAGTTTCCATATCCTTATACGTCTTTCCTGGTTCTCAGTCCCTTTCTTCTCCTTACTCCCTCTCAGGTTCATTACCAGTAATCGATGGTCGCTATCCAGGTTCTCCGATGGTATAACCTTGATGTCCGTGATGTTCTTATTTAGTTCTTTCTCATACAGTATATAGTCGACCACCGACTTCCTGGTCAAGTCATCACTGTACCATGTGATTGTGTGGCTCTCTCTTTTCTTAAACCAGGAGTTCCCAACTAGCAGGCTGTTCCTCTGGCAGAAGTCCAACAGTCTCTTTCCTTCCTCATTTCTTCCACCCCAACCCTCTGGTCCTAGAACACTCTCATAACCTTGTCTTTCTGTTCCTACATGGGCATTGAGGTCCCCCATAACAATCATATTTCTTCCTACCAGCTGCTTCTGCAATTCCTCTTCAAACTCCTCCTTCTCTTCAGAAGCGCAGCCTACTTGTGGAGCATAAACTTGCACTATTTCTACGGTCTCTCCCCTCAGTGCTACTTTCACTTTCATCATCCTATCACTTATTCTCCTCACTTCTTCTTTTAAACCATCTCGTACTACTACTCCCACTCCATTCCTCTTTCCCTCTTCGTTCCCACTCCAGTACAGTCTATAGCCTTTTCTCAGTACTCTCCTTCCTTCCCCTTTCCACTTTGTTTCTGCCAATCCCAATAAATCCAACTTCCTTCTTTCCATCATATCCACTATCTCCTCCACCTTCCCCGTCAGCGTTCTTAGGTTTAAAGTTCCAAATCTTAGTCCGTGTGTACAGCCGTGTCGTCGTCTATTAAATCCATCCTGTCCGAGGCTCGTTCCATTTTTGAAAGCATTTGGTTTTATCCACTACTGGCTTGCTGGGCCTATCGTAGCTTCACCAGAGCCCCGTTAGCCGTCACTTTTCAGGGTTCCTGTAGGACCTTCACAGCTACCGTAACGGTCCCGGGGCACACGAAGTCCCCACTGTACTTCGCCCCTACAGGCAATCCCCTACTTTGTGCCGTTGCCCGTCTCCCACGACGTGGACGAGGGGTTGGACTTATGATAGCAATGACCGAAAATCATACAGTGGTTTTGTGTTCAAAATGGCAGGTGGTGCTGTATCATGGGGGGCTCAAAAGCAAAAATGCATTTCCTTATCATCTACTGAAGCAGAATATGTTGCACTGAGTGAAGGTGTAAGAGAAGCTGTTTGGTTGAAATGTGTTTTGTCTAACTTTATAGATCTCAAGTCACCCATCATATTATTGAGTGATAGTCAATCAGCTCAAAAACTGGCAAAATATCCAGTCCACCATAATAGGACCAAACATATTGACACTAAATATCACTATGTTAGAGATGCTTTGGATTCTAAAGCCATATGCATCAAATATGAGGAGACTTCAAAAATGTGTGCAGACATCCTAACAAAGCCTCTTCCTAAGCCTAAGCATATTTATTTTTGTAAAGACTTGGGTCTTAAATCATGTCCTCTACTCCCACAGGTTTAAGGAGGTGTGTTGAAATATGTGACCATGGTTTGCGTTGGTCACACTGTTAATTATAAACCTGGTCCATAGAGATATGTTTCTCTTTTGTTTTATGGTAATGGTGTGTATAAAAAGAATGTTGTATCACCTTGTTCGTTCAGTTCTGTTGTAGTAAATGTCAAGTACATTAAACGTGTGTTCCATTTCAATTGCCTGTGTGCCTCGTAATCTTACAATTTGGTGTTAGTCCCATGTTTCTACTCAATCGGAAAATATTTTATACAAATATAGCCTCGACTCTGACCAACTTGCTACGTCATTTAGCGATCTGTTGGCTGCATAAAGCTTCGAAATGCTTCTAAGAACAATGGGAGCGCGCTATTCAAAATCTCAGCTCTGGACTTAGCATCTGGGCCTGTGCTCTCAAATCTGGACAACTGGATTTGGGCACAATACTCAGGATATTGAAATTGACAGGAATAATTTTATTCCCCACCAAGGATGGATCCCTAAGTGAGAAACCAAAGCCCCCAGAGTGGACAGAGATAAGGCGCTTTCAGAGCCTTTAGTAAGATTATTGTTATTAGTAGAAATTACTAGAAAGAAACAATTGCTGCGTTTAAAGCAGGCTAAACTTTTATCCAGCCGAGTGCCGACTAAAAGTTTAGAACGGGGTAAGAAACCCAAACCTAACTTAGACAAAACTGATTCAAAGTAGTAAATCGCAGGACAAAGCAGGAATCGCTTCAAGTAGGAAGCTGGCAGAGCAAGCTATAGCCTACTTGCCTTTAATGATTTACAAGAAATAGCTGAAGTAAGCTTTATGAGCAATGTTAGCAGAAGTTTTGCCATAAATGCAACAAATGATTGAATTTGTATTAAACTTAGCATTCAGTACTCATGATACCGGGTGAGTTAGCCGTGGTCGTCACGGCGTGGCTGCAGGCAGTCGCTCACATCCGGGAGGCGAGGAGGTTCGAATCCCCCCGCCGGCAACCTTGAAGATGGTCTTCTGTGGTTTCCTATCTTCCTTCCAAGCAAATGCCGGGGTTGGTCCCTAACTATAGGCCACAGCCGCTACCTTCCAACTCCAGTCCTTACACTCAAACTTTCCTCCCCAGACAACACTCCATACGCAGCGGTACATGTAGCTCACCCTGCATGGGTGTCCGTGTAGAAGAAGCTACAAAATCTAGCGAGCTGAACATGTCCTCGGACACTCCCGGCACTAAAAGACATACGCTACGCTACAAAAGTACTCATGATTATTTCTTTGAATACAGAAGGCAATTCGAGAAAAAAAATGGGGAAGGGAAGGCTATACCTAACAGCTCTTCGAGCAATAGAAGTAGAGAAACCAATAATAACAAGATTTATGCAATTAAGTGAAGCATTTAAAGAACAAGAATTCAGGTCTCAGACCTATTTCTTTGTTTAAAGAAAGAACTTTTTGACTCGAGTGGTAAGTATAAAAAGTAACAAGATTAACAAGAAACTTTACAAAATGTCTAGATATTTTGTTAGATTGGTTAAGTAGAGTACCAATTCTTAATTAGAATGCCTTTATAGTAAAGCGAAAGGAGCTTTAAACAAATTATTTTAAATTCCTGGGCACAGAAGGAGAAGAAAAAAAAGATTAAAAGGTGGATATATAACCACTTAAATTATTGAAGCAGTAATTACGATGTGTTAAATACAAATTGGAGAGGTCACGTTAGTGAAGCCTTGAATTCATAAGGAAAGATACAAACGTTTTAATAACTGGGAAATAACGAATTCAACATTCCTGAACGCAGCAGGAAAATGAAAGGGCGGATTAAAATGTGGATTTATAACCACATAGAGTATGTATACAGTAATTACGAGATGTAATACATGAAAAAATGGGAGGGAGCCTATTTATAGGCAAAGCCTCATAGTAGATAACAAGAAAAATATTTAAGCTACACAAAATTATTAGTAATAGGAAAATGGGAATATAGGAAATGGTGAATTAAAGTCTGGCCGATTTTACTGTTTCGAACGGAACGCGGCGCGGAAGATAGCCACACAAACACCTTTCGTAGCACTGACAGTTTGGTTGAACATGAGTGAAATTTCACTATTGCAGTTTATAGTTCAATTTGAGTTGAAAGTTAGCAGCAATTTGACGTTTTTCACTGTTTAGAGTCTATTGCAAATGGAAGTTTCTAGAGTTGTAATTATAGTTGAATAGGGCGAGTAGAAATCCCACGAAGGAAGCAAAGTTATGTTTTCAGACAGCTATGAGTTGAGCCGAATTCCCTCGGTAGAGAGAAGGTATCCCCCTTATTTCGGACAAGTACTAGGTTTGCATGACTTTCAATGGCAAGCTTAGTTAGCTTAAGAAGGACAAAGACATTTCCCACATAGGGCAGTTAGGAGATTGCACAATAATGTGAAAATTTTAATACTGCTGAAAGTACTCATTAAAAGCCTGTAGACTAGTTTTAAACCCTTAAAATGTGGTTTAAAAACACTTTAGATGGTTACTTATCTTCTCATTGCAACGTAGATGATGTTTCCGGCCAGCCGTCTATTTAAAAGTTCAACACATGGTTGAAAAGTAAGCTTCTCCCGTAGTAGGAATGAACGAGATATTCAAACACTCGGGTAGCCAAAGCGGTGAGGGGAAGGGAGGAAGAAACAAAGGAACAGATACATAGTAGGGAACATAAGAAAAACAAATTGTACAGGATAAGCATTAAATAAAAGAACTTGAAGTCTTCATGGAGATTGTAGAGTTTGACGACGATGCCATCTGCTTGCATGGAATGAATCAGTTCTTGGAACTACTGGATCCAAGGCTTCAAAAGGCTACCACGTGGAGAGCTGTAGGGAAATCTTACAACGGAGTTGCACATCTGAAACAAACTTTCAAAGGGACAAGCATATGTACATAGAAACTGAAATACATGGAAGGTCCCTGTTGGTGTCTACGAGAAGGGAAATAAAAGAACGTGAATGAAAACGAAGAAAAGCACAGAGCAGTGACTGCTAACTCTAACAAGACGTATATTCCATAGAATATACCAATAGTTCAGAAAAAGTCATAAAATGCTTAAAAATTAGAGGACTGTGGACATGGCGGGTCATTTAATTATGAAATTACCCTGTCAGAACTGATTCCTGGCCTGCAAAGCGGTCTGACCTGCATCAGGCTTGATGAAATGGAAATCTGTATATTCAAATTGCTAAGCCTTTCAAATAGTCTAAGTGTAACGGCCATTTGTGATGTGTTTCATTATTCTTACGACAATCGAATACGTTTGTAGATAATTCCTTGAGTGACAGTCTAGGGCCTTTTTACTTTATTTTTATAAACATTTAAAGCCTTTTAATAAAAGAACACCCTAGCAGGCCGATTATAATGATTCTTTTGATTATTATTAAGCATAAGGCTAAGTACACAAAATGTATAACATAATACAAGTAATAGCCTACACATCTTAAAAACAATCAACTGGGCACCTGCTAAATTTAAAGTTTTAAATCTAAATATTCCAGCCATTCTATATAGCCTTTGTAGAGGCTTGTACAAAGTCTTCCAGCGGTCCCAAGTATACCCTGTTACAACACTTTGTAACAATATAACGGATGGACTGTCTAGGCGCACCAGTCACAGTTGGGTGACGTTTACATGCCCCACTTATGCAGCAACGAGCCACACCGCCCATTTTTGGTTCGTACCCTGTTAAGGGTAACCCACGTTTTTAACCCACGTTTTACGTGGAGATCAAAACCTGCTGGTGGATGTAGGGTACAAAGTAGTGACTGCCATTCCTTCGGAGCTGCGTTGTTCCACTATTGTTGCCATTCAGCTGCACCGTTAAACCCTCTCCTAGCCAACTCTTGGGTTTTTAACACAGATGGAGAACTTGATTTCAAACGACCAAAATTATGAAGCACGTCTTTATGAATTAGGAGAGCTACGTTTACTGATATTTTGTGAACTCACGGATCAGATGGTTGTATCCCCTTAGTCTTGGTGGTTCGATATGGCTCAGCGTATTGTCTCATTCAGGACAGTGTCGATCTTCGTAACACGTAGGCTGTTCAACCACACTGAAGAACAGCACTCAGCTGTTGAATATGCCAGTCCCATCGCAGATGATCGAAGAACGGACGCATAAGCTCCCCATGTAGAGCCAGCAAGTCTCATGATAATAATTCTTGCGATGAATGAATACTTCAGTCGTCTACTTTTGCAAATACCGTAATTCCTGAAGTACACGTTCGTTCATCGTTAGTCATTATTATCACCAACAAGTTTCCCATTGCTGTATTTTATTTCAAGGACAGGGCTTTCTCTCGACCACCAGCATATCTGTATGCTCTGATCTGAATTACTAAGTGTAGGCTACAATAAAACTTCACGAATATCAGTGAAGTAGGATTGTACTTGTACACAAGTTTAGCGGGTAGATAATTGGGGATTAAACATATGGTCTAAATACACATATTATGGCCCTTCTGCGCCGCACTTTCTAAGTATAAGTGTCCCGCACGCACAAATGCTGAACGAACGACCAGTGCGAATGACGCGCCCAGCGTGTGACGCTAGTTTGCAAGCTGGTGCATAGAACTCGCCTAACACGTCACGGTATAAGAGTTAGAATGCATCTTCTCGCACGGTAAGAAATACAGTGCTTCAACTGCCAGCGCCTGCACCACGACGCCGCGAATTGCAGTCATGATACCCGCTGCAACAGGTGTGGTGGTAATCATCACCACTCTGTACGGTACCTAAAGACAGCACCACGTGTGTAAACTGTGGGAGCAACCACGCGACGTCTTACTCAGGGTGCAAGTTCATTAAAGATGCCATAAAACAAAGGCAGAAAGCATTCACCAGGCATCGAACTCGTCCCAACATCCCGTCACTACTCACACTGCAAACAGCCCCACCCGCCACTGCACTCACACAGCTACTCCAACTACCGGTACTCACCCAACTCTCTGCCATCACATTAACATAACCTCGATCGAACACAAGACCCCGAGTTCGTTGGGTGCCTGCCTGGAGATTTGGGCTTTGGCCTGATCGCCTGGGGTGGCATTTGACCGGCCGGGGAGAACATTAAAAGCCCATAGATACCACAAACATAACATATCATAGTCCAAAACATTAAATTACAGTACGGTAAAATAAACCATTTTTCAGGCAACATGAACAACTAACAGTAACTTCGATAATACAAATAGCATTTAAACTACAGGCTTCCCAAAAACCAATCACAGGGCTCCATTGGCCCTCTACACCAATCACAGCACATCTACATTAAAATCACATATCCAACTCATTACAATTCATTTTCATCTCCTTTTACCCCAAATGTTCAGCGAGGCATATAAAAATTAACTTATTATTTTAACCGAATACCTACTACAAAATACTACAAAAATCAATCCACTAGAGGTCTTTCTTCCTTCCTTAAGTTTACTAATTTAACAACTAAACACTTTTCAATTTTTATTATTATAATTACCAAGCTGAAGTAGTTGCCAATACAGGCCATGGCGTGCACTACATTTCAAAGCCATACCACCAGGCTAACAGAGCTCGTGCTGCTATTACAACAGTTTATTCCCCGAAACCAAGCAATTAATTAAATCTTTTCCAGTCTTAAACGTATTCCATAATGGCAATTTATATACGCAACCGCCGAAGCGATGGAAAACTTTATTATTATATTAACAAAATAATATTATATTTACAATAAAACACAATTTATCCCCCTTAAAATTATTTACAGCAGGCAGAGTAGCGCATTGTCGCAACGGTACCTTGTCCCCTAACGCCGCTGGCCTGCTCGCTTCGTTCGCAGCCAGTGGCTTTTAAAACAGATAAGGAGGGTAAGAAAGGCTCTTCTCGTCATCTAACACACCGTGTAAGTCCATTCTACAAGCTGGTTCGTCCATAGCCAGATTTGCGCATGTGCATTCGGTTTCCCGCGTATTTACTTGCCTCGATTTTCGTCATACGTTATAATTCTTTTTTGGTATCTCTGGACAACGATACAACTACCATACTATGCGAGGTAAGACGCAGCATTTTCTGTTTATTATTATAATTTCAGTAGAATTACGAGCGAGTTCGCTTTTGTACTAGGGCAGATTGGAAAGTAGCGCACAATCATTTTATCGCCAAAATGTGTAATAAGTAACAAAACCAAATAAATCACAAATGAACTTACATCTTTGACCTACTTTTCTACATAGTCACCAATTTTCTCAACACATTTCTGCAACCGTGGTGCCAGTTTCAATAGGCCCTGTTCGTAGAAGTCCGTTTGGTAGTAGTATAGCCATCTGCGGACTGCAGGTTTTACTTTTGCATCTGTCGCCAAGTGTTGGCCGGACAGGAATTTCTTCATGGAACCAAACAGATGAAAGTCTGAAGGTACCAAGTCCGGTGGACGCTGGAGCACCTCCCACCCAATTTGGGCGATTTTCTCACGAACAGGAGCAGCAACATGGGGGCAAGCATTGTCATGAAGAAGTTTGACACCGTCAGCAGTACAGTAATGTTGCGGAGTTTGTAACGAAGGACAACTTAAGCAAAGTTTTAATGTAGCCTGCAGTATTCACAGTGGTCCCATATTCAGCAAAGTACACCAACAACACACCACACATATCCCAGAACACTATCACAAGCACTTTCCTAGCAGATTGAATCACTTTCATTTTTTTTCGTACTGGGGAACCAGCATGTTTCGACTCCATAGATGCCTGCCTGGTTTTGGGCGTGTAGTGGTACGCCCACGACTCATTACCAGTGACGATTCCTGGAGACATTGCTACGGTCCATACAGTCGTCCCCATACACACCACGCATGTCCCCGTGAATTTCACTCGGTTTATGCCCTTTAGCCCACAAATATCGAATTACACTTCGCTACTCTTCACAAGTTGAAGACAGTAAAATGCGTGCCATGTTTGTTTCGTATGGTAGTTCAGGCTTTTCTCGCTAGAGTTGTACATGAAAACAAAATATCCTATATAGTGCAAACTTCAAACTATATTGTTGTGAAATTTCAACATTCGAGCTGCAATAGCAGGAAAGAAAAAATGATTGTGCGTTACTTTCCGATCTGCCCTCCTAAAAAGAAATTTCATAAAAAGGACTAAACTTGTGATTGACACAATATTCATGAGTTGGGCCCGGATTTTGAAGAAAAGTCATCTTTTTTCTGAGTACAGGGAGATTATGCTTAGTGGTAATTAAGTGTATTCTACAATAAATATGTTAGATATATGGGGTTTTTAAAAGTCATCAAAATGCATTTTTCTACATTTTGCAGAATTAAGTCATTTTCTAACATTTAGGGGCATTTTAGGTCATTTTTCATGTGTTATACGTTTATAGGTAATTTTTTTTATTGAATATGGTTAAATGCTCATTTTAAAGTTATGTTTTTAGTATCTGTATTTCTAAACATGTCAGCGTTAAAATTCTTGGATTAACCCATATACTGTAGTTCTGCAGTGCTCATCTGTTTTCATTACCCGTTTCTTACCTACACAGCTGATTTAATTTTTCTCGACGATGCATTTGTGTGTACAGTTTGCGTCACTGATTTCTTCACGTGCACGTGAGTATTGCGTCAGTCTGAGAAAAGAAACGGGGTAATCCCCTCAGCGCCATGTGGTTTGTGTCGAGTTTATCTGTATTAGAAGTGATGACAGCTCTGACGGTAGCTCTGGCCGGCTCTGGCGTCTGATCGTTCACTCAGTTACCCGCCAACTATAGGACTTTTAAAGTGTGTTTGTGTTGTAGGTGTGTGACGTTTTGTTGTGCAGTGCAATTGAAATGCCAAAACAAAAGCAGTCAACTGCAAGCCGTTTAAAACAGTATGTGTCAGATTTCGGTGAAAACATATTCTCAACTGATGGAACTATTTTGTTCTGTAAAGTGTGCGAAATCAAAGTCGCTGCGGATAAACGGTTCACCGTACAACAACACGTCGGGCGCAATAAACGTTTGCGAGGTCTTGAAAATGTGGAAAAAAGGAAAGTGTCTCAATTCCTGTTAAAAGAAACTGCTTCGACATCAAATAACAAGTCATCTTCCTTTTATAAAGAATTATGTGAAGTGTTTGTTAGTGCTAATATTCCATTCGGAAAACTAAGCAATCCTAAATTTAAGTGATTTCCTTGAACGCCACTATTCCAGACGAATCAACATTGCGTAAAAACTACCTATCAAAATGATACGAAGACATGTTAAACCGAATACGTGAATGTGTGAATGGGAAAAAAATTTACGTATCAATTGACGAGACTACAGATTCAGAGGGACGTTATGTAGGAAATGTAGTGATAGGGACCCTATAAAACAAACAGTCCCGGGCAAACTTTTCTGCAGACCTCAGAGGTTTTAGAAGCGGTTAATCACACTCAGATATGCAAACTGTTCGATAAATCCATGTGTTTAATATGGCCTTTGGGAATACAACATGAGAATGTGCTCCTCTTCCTAACAGATGCAGCACCTTACACGGTAAAGGCAACAAAATCTATCAACGCATTTTACAATAAGATGGTGCATGTTACTTGTCTGGCCCATGCTTTTCATCGAATTGCAGAAGAGGTCCGATTAAAATTTTTAGAAGTAGATAGACTAGTTTCAACAGTAAAGAAAGTCTTTGTCAAAGCACCATCCCGCACTAAATATTTCAAAGACAAGGCCCCTGATGTAGCTTTGCCCCCCGCACCAGTTTTTAACACACTGGGGTACCTGGTTGACTGCATGCATATACTATTGAGACAATTTTCAGATAGTGTGAGAAGTAGTGAATGGCTTTGATAGGACAGATGCTAAGGCTATTTGGGAGTGCACAGGACCTATTTTCTGATCCTCAAATGGAAGGTAAATTGGCTTGCATAAAATCAAATTTTCATTTTTGCCAGAAACCATAACCTGCCCAGAAGAAAGTGGCATGGTATTGGCTAAGTCAATAGAGTTAGTCAGGAATGCTGTAGGTTGTATAAAACATGTAAAAGGTGAGATTGGGGACACAGTCAGACAAAAAATAAAATTTTTATTGGACAAGAATAAAGGGTATCAGACTTTGTCAAATAGCCATTATTTTGTCAGGACAACGACTTCAGAATTGATATTTTTGAAGAGGATTTAACAGCCAGTGACATAGTGTTTTTTCAAATATGCTCCTATTACATCAGTGGAAGTGGAGAGAAGTTTCTCGAAATATAAAACAGTATTAGCTGACAACCGCCGTTCCTTCACCTTTGATAACTCGAGGATGACGATGGTGGTGTATTGCAACGCTAACTAAGGTACGTTTAGTAAGCAATATATTTTTTCACTTTATAGTAGAAATGAAAATGACGTATTATTAATCTATTGATTAATAGTTTACACTAATTATACTAAGAATGTTTGTTATTCGAACCATTATTTGTACAAGACAGTCATGAAAATGATCATTTTTAGGTAATTTTTTAATGACAATATTTATGTCATTTTTTTAAATGAGGTCATTTTAAGAGAATTTTAGGGGCATTTTATAGGTCATTTTTCGATAATTTTAAGGTCATCAACATCCGGGCCCTGTTCATGAGTAACATGAAAAAAGGAAGCTTTTAGTTTTATGTGACCGTTAATCATGCCAACATGAGCCAGGGGACCTCCTTTTTACGTGGAATCCAAACCACAGGATATGGCATTTCACTTCAAAAATCTCACATGTATTGACCGCGAATCGAACCCGGTCCACCATGGTGAGAGGCCAAAAGTTTCACCGCTGTGCCACCGCACTCCTTTGAGTAACATGAAATAACGTGTAGTAATCACTTTTGGCTGCATCATGACGCCTATGTTATCATTTTATTTATATTTTGTGTTCAGATGGCCGACAATGCAGTTCCTTCAACATCATGAGGCCCCAAATGAAAACGTTTTGAACACTCTAAGGAGGAAATGTTTCAAACTTGCAGAGAAGTACCCTGAAGATTTGAACACAGAAGTTCAAAGAAAAATAGAATTCCATCCCTGCTTTCCCGCTACTATTTTACCATATCCTGGCTGAATTTCATCTACCCATGCCACTTTGAGACATTGTAGTTCATTTACCACTACTTCCTCAACTGTGATCCTGTTCCCATCCTCATTCTCCTCCAGAGACTCTAAATGCCTCAGTAGTTAAAAGGGATATAAAACCGAACATTATTATAATGAGGATAGTGTTCCATTTCTTGTATGAATATAGTATGTTTTATTGCAACATGGTGATCGCTATTTTTCTATTTGAATGATACGTTCTGATAAATTAAGTGACTACTATCCAATAATGACGGCTGTCTTTAAATATATATATATTTTTTATGATTAATTTTAGGTTTTTAAATCAATAATATTTAAAAGAAAAATAATGAAAAGATCAACTTCAAGAAACTCAAAGATATTTTGTTATATTTATCTTGTTTGGGGTTAGAGGCATACAGTAACTTGATCATCACTTTCAAACTACTTTTAACAAATCCAGTGTCTGTGGCATCTTGTGATGTCGCAAAGCCCTCAAACGAATCAACAACATCTTGGATAGCTAAATTTCCAAGTTCACTTGAACAAAAAAGGCCAGGAAAGGGAGGGAGGGAAGGAAGGAAAAAAGGGAAGTAGAGGAGCGAGGGAAGGAAAAGAAGGAGGGACGAAGAAAAAAGGGAGGGAGGGGAGGGAAGGAAAGGAGCAAAGGAAGGAAAAAAGGGAAAGAATGGGAGCGAAGGAAGGAAAGGAAGGGAGGGAAGGAACAAGAAAAGGAAGGAGGGGAGGGAAGGAAAGGAAGGGAGAGAAGGAAAGAAGGGAGCAAGGGAAGGAAAGGAGGGAAGGCAGGAAAGGAAGAGAGGGAAGGAAAAGAAGGAAAAAAGGGAGGAAGGTAAGGAATAGAAGGGAAGTGAAGAACAGGATGGGAAGGAAGGACAGAGGGAAGGAAAGAAGGGAGCGAAGGAAGGAAAGGAGAGAAGGAAGGACAGGAAGGCTGGCTGAATTTACAAAATGATTATACAGTTGTGTATCCCTGAGAATTTTTGAAATCCACACATATTCTCGTAAATATTGGAGGAACACTTCTCCCCACCAACTAGATCACAATTGCAACACCTTGTGACTGTTTAGCTTTCCCTTAGGTCTGGTCTAAATGGAGATTCTTTTCTGTGCAGATTCCAGTGGCAAGCAGGTGGTGGTTCGTGCTTGCATCCTCGCAGGCAGCAACGGTGTTTGTTCAGAAGTCAGTACCAAAGAAGGCTTCTTCTGCGAGGAATGTAAATCTGATGGCTGCAATGGAGCTGGCCAATTAGGTGCCATCCCACTTTTCTTCTACCTTCTTGTACCTTGCATTGTAGCTTTAGTAACACTAAGATCTTAAAAGAAACCTAAGGGCTATAGGTTTAACTTGAAGCACACAGATATTCATATCAGTCTTGTAATACCGTTACAGTGACTGAAGAATTATTAAGCATGCTATTTGTATAATTTATAGGTGTAATCCCTTAACCCTACAGTTGGTGCACCTTTATTGACTCACTTATTAGTGTATAGAATGTGAAATGACTAAATATCTATTTCAGTGGCTGTATGAACCCAGTGGAAACCATGCAGTAAAGAGGATCATTTTCAGACATCTTGATAACTTAAGAATAAAGGTACTTAAATAGATGATATAATCTTTTAGTATGATACTTTCGAAAGCATATATTTTACCATTTCTTTAAAATTATAGCGAATGATGTGTGCATGTAACAACACAATGATCTCCGACGAAGTGTACAGTTCTCTCCCACTACCGTATTAATCAGTGACTCCATATTAACAATTCCAACACATGTTGAATCTTCCTAATTCAAGGTATCTCACCAAGTTGAATTTTCACACAGTTGGTAGTTATATACACCAAGTTAACATTTATTCCAGAAGAAATTCATAGCACCACCTTTTTCAAAAAAATGTATAAAGATTTTGAAACCATTACCCACGTAATAAGATACCACACATCTGGGCTAAATGCAATCAACTACAGATGCTATATTACATTTGATTACAAAAGGATGGCATCACAATTTCTAGCTTCTTCAACAGCAACTCTGTTCACAATGGTTTCATTTCTTAAAAGTACTGTGATCTTTAAATGCTGAGATCATCTGGACTCTATGAAATCCTTAAGTAAATTAATTATTATTCAGGCTACATGATATAACCATAAAAACTCAAAAATCATATTTCCTTTACCAACAATTTGACATTGAAATTTGCACTGAAGAACAAAAGCATAATAATAACTGAAAGAGTAATGTTAATATGAAAATCCCCAGAAAATTTCATGTGTAACGAATGTAAAGTGGTGTTGCAGGAAACAAGGAATTGTTCATCTTGAAAATAATATTCATAACGGGTTTATCCTGAACGTCTGAATAAGGCACTTTTGTTCTTGCAATCATGTAAATAATCACCTTTTCCTTTTTCTGAAAATACCATTTCATAGTTTAATCATTACATTAAAACATAATATCACCAAAAATGTGAACACAATATTGGTCTTGCGGGCCACATATTTAACACCTCCACAAAACTAGCTTTGCTCGAGTCACATAATAAAATGGAATATCCTTAGAAAGTTTAGCCTACTGAGGAAGGGGCTAATTGTAGAAGTTTATTAAAAAAGTCTTGCAAGTATACATTATAAAATAGCATGCACGACTGACGCAGGGTTAAATCCGCCCAGAACAAAGTTTGTAATATTATGGCAAGGAGAATGCTTCTAAAGAGTTTTAGTTTTTGTAGGTGTCATACATTATATTCTCTCGATATTGCAGAGTACTTTTCCTGACTAGCATTTAAAAGTGCGGAACACATTAGTTCATGAGGAGTCATTGGGCAAAACTTTGCAAATCCACCGGCTCACAATATCCTGTAAAAGTGTGCCAATAATCAGCTAATTATCATAGTTACCGTTCTCCCATAATGACAAGCACTAGTTTTGTGAAGGGTATACTGTAAGGGTGATCTTGAAACTAGAGGGTTGCTTTGTTGAGCTGGCCAGTGAGCAATTGGCTTTCGGTACAATGTTTGAACTCTTGCCAGTCGCTCCACTTGCTCTGCGGTTTAAAAGGAATAAAAAGTGTATGAGCTTGTGCTTATTTCAAGAGCCACATAACAATTGAACATTTTATGAAATAGTAACCAATCTTACAGGAAACAACCAAAAGGAGAGATATTATCATTTCATATGATCTTGTCGACTTCATCGTTATGCTTAGGTCTACCCTTATGCGTCACGGTTACGGCGTGTATGACGTCATCATGTTGTTCAGTGCATATGCACCGAGTCTGAGTTTACTCCTGGGGTCTGGCGTTATGCGAACGGAGACGGTGAGTGCGTGACATCATGCAGCCCCTGCGCGGGAAGCCTAAGTTAAAGGGTAATGGAGTCTGTTGAGTCCGAGTTTACTCCTGGGGTCTGGCGTTATGCGATACGGAGACGGCGAGTGCGTGACGTCATGCAGCAGAGTGCAAAGAGTCCTGGGGTCTCTCAGACTGATTTTATCTTTTTTTTCACACAGCATGTTTTATATATGAAGTGACAAGCTCTTGAGGGGCTGTTCCACATCAAACTTTTCTGCCCCCCATGTAAAAGAGAAATAAGCCATTTGCCATCCTAATTTCATACTTTTCATCTGTGTCAGCTGTTAACATTATTGGTTTTCTCTTTCTGGTGTGCATGTGGCGTTTTGCAGAGCGACTTCTCAAAACATAATAATAGCCTAATAAAAACAGGTTAGTTAGAATAGCACAGAAAGAGCCTGTCTGTGTTGGTAGTGTCGTAGTATAGCACAACTTTTGTGTGAAAAGAACGGGAACACAATGGAAATTCGAGCTTTTTATGAAGGAAAAATATGCCATATTACTTTTGGCAAATCAGGTACCAGCAACACGTTAGTATAGGTTTCATGATAATTGACATACTATATATATATATTCAGTATATATATATATTTTCAGAACAGAATTTTTTATTAAAAATATTGCCAAGGAATCTTCTATAGGCTTTATAAATTTTCTATCGAATTAAATTTGAATTATTTCAATTATTAAATCAAGAGAAGAGCAAAGTTAATTTGTTTCAGTATATACCACTGTATCAAGTTTGTAGAATAACGTAGGTTTGATATATTTAAAACTGTTCACTAAATTGTATTTTTACCTCTCATATTCCCGTCAGGATGAGGTAAACTGAATATCTATATGGAGAATGAATTCTTGACGCAAACCTGTTAAGAAGAGTTAATGGATGATGAAGATATGGGTAGTGTTAAATTTCAGTCGAATTATAAAGAGTCATTACTAGACTTAACGGTACTACAATGCGATGTCTGCCTGTGTCAAGTTTTACCTCTTCTGTCCCAGTGGTTTCTCCTGAGAGTTGGCTTAATGACGCTTTGTAATATTACTATGTATTTCCCATAGCAAAAGAAAAGATTTTTGAAATGTTTCAGTACCTAGTGCTTTATTAAAGTGTGGCATTAAAAATTATACAAGCAACTACTGTAACAATAGGCCTACTGTCTTTCCGTAACTGTGAAGCGCAATCTTCAATTGATTGCCTGGTTATATTCTTGCACATCATTTAAAACAAAAAGGGAACAATAAACTAATTTTTCAAAATGTCTTAGGTTCTATTTGTTCCAGTTTTTATTGATCCAAGTAGCCATTCAGTTGAGTTCTTGGTGGAATGGAATGGGGTACCAAGTTTAGACCTCTATAAATAAGATACCATAATCAATCAATTAATGTTTAAACTGTGGGGAAATAAATGCTGCCTCTTTATGTTACAAATGAACCAGTACACAACAATACAGCAGTGTCCTTTTGGAAAATATTTAAGTACTTCACCGTACCCCACCAAAAACACTGAGATTAAATTTAAAAATACCAACAAAAGAAGTATTCAGAAATGATTTATCTTATCGATATGATTGAAGTCCCAGCCATTTCTGGGCATACATCTCAAGATGTATAATGGCTTAATGTTTGATAGTTAAGAATCCATCTTTGCCAAAAAAACTTGAAGATTTTGTAAAAGAATGATATTACTACCACTGATGAGATGCAGATACTTAATGCATTTCAGAAGACTTCATAAAAAATATATTTATACTTGCTACTAGAAGCTTAGCTATCAAACAGCTTACTTCTGTGTTACTGTATTTCTCAGCACATAGATAGTACATAAGAGAACATGTCGGCATTTGATACACCATTGTAACGTAATGAAATATTTATAAATTGTATATTTATTTTTAAGAAACAAAATTGAAACAGCATTTACATTTGATACTACGTATACTGCATTGTTATATTTTTGCTATTCCAAATACAATGCCACACAATTTCTGTTATAATACAGCAGAGTAAATTTGGAAATGTATTACTATTCATGTACTGTATATAATATAACAGCTATTGTATTTATGTTATTAAACAAACAGAATACAACTTAACAGATATTGTTCAATTATTCCCACAAGTTTGTTATTGTTGTTTTAAAGTGGCAGAACTGCAAGGTCACCTGCTCCTATTCCTACGAGTGTAGCTCCATAACGAGTTGTGCGGATGTCGCTTCACACTGTGCTACATGCCGGTCATATACCTGGTCCAGCTAGCATGGATTCCATAGCCAGCCAATGGCTTAAGATAAGATGTTTCAACAGCGGGCCGTATGTAAACAAACAATAGCTCCCAACTTCGCATTAATGTAGCATTTTGGTATAATTTTCGCATTTTGTCGCTTTCTCAAAACTCATTAAAATGTGATTTACAGGTCGTAAAAAGTGGAAATACAAGAGTACAGCCAACGGCCTGGCCATGTTGAAACACCGGATCCCATGAGAACTCCGCAGTTAACCAGCATTGGGCGTGGTCAGAACTTGGATGGCATGCCGGTTCTAGGTACTGCGTGCTGTTGGCAAACATAAGGAGGAGTTGAAATGCCCTGGCCACCCTACCGCATGTAAACTCCGGCTAAGGATAGCCTCTTCGGAGTCTCGGACCTGCCTTCAGGCAGAATGCCAATTACCTTACAAGAGTACAAGCCGTTATGAGCATTTCGGGCTTTGTCGCATTTGCGAAAAAACACCACCCCTAGAAATAGCTAATGTTGTACGAAATATGGGCAGACCTCAGAATATAACTTGATTATACTGTGTCCAAAATTTTAAATATTATTGATTTAAAAACCTAAAATTAATCATAAAAAAATATATATATTTAAAGACAGCCGTCATTATTGGATAGTAGTCACTTAATTTATCAGAACGTATCATTCAAATAGAAAAATAGCGATCACCATGTTGCAATAAAACATACTATATTCATACAAGAAATGGAACACTATCCTCATTATAATAATGTTCGGTTTTATATCCCTTTTAACTACTGAGGCATTTAGAGTCTCTGGAGGAGAATGAGGATGGGAACAGGATCACAGTTGAGGAAGTAGTGGTAAATGAACTACAATGTCTCAAAGTGGCATGGGTAGATGAAATTCAGCCAGGATATGGTAAAATAGTAGCGGGAAAGCAGGGATGAAATTGTTGCTTAGAATAATCGAATTGGCATGAGATTTTGGAAAGGTACCCTCGATCTGGACAAAAGCAATAATTGCCCCAATTTATAAGCAAAGTAAAAGGAAAGATTACGACAGGGATATTTCTTCGAAAAGTGTACTTGGGCATTGTAGAAGGCAAAGTTTGATCATTGACTGGAGTAGATGGATGAAAACCAGTGTGGCTTTAGGCCAGGCATTCTCAACCCATTTGTGACTGTGAGCACCACTCTCATACCATACCATTACCTGAAGCAGGTCTTTCGAGCTATAATGCATATTTAAACACGTACATTATTAATACACTCACCAGGTTAATGAAAACCTTGAACTTGAATGTTGCTAAGAATGTCCAGGAAGAATTCGCTCATAGCGGCACGCAAACAGTCCTGGAGATGTGAATCAATTAATCGTGATTGTGCTTTATTCTTGAGGTGTTCCGTAACTAGATTCTTGCACACATAGGTAGTCCAGAAAAGCGGTCCCCAACCATTTTGACTCATGAACCCTTTCTACAACGATCCGAGTTGGGTGAACCACTGATTTAAATATACAATGTAAAGTACATTGTAACTGTTCCTTGGTGGGGTTGCGGTACTGTTGTTAGTACAGTATTGTTAGAACACAAAGAAGCTGTCAGATTAAATTTCCAATGTAATGGAATCAAATGCATTCCTAACGTTGTTACACAACTTAAAATCAGGCATTCGCCAGTAAATTAAATTTATTCTGGAAATATGTGATAAATTGTTGATGTTACACATATATAACAAGGGACATTACAGAGTTAATTTAATTTTAAAATAATAATAATAATAATAATAATAATGACAATGCCACAGAATAGGTTATGAACATTCCCAAATGGGAATATGAAGTTATTTTCGTTTGATCAGATAAATTATCAATTAATGTGATAAAATTGGTCCGGCCAGATCAAACATAAAATGCCAGCGTTTCGCCCCTGTGTGCCGTAGGGCTCGTCAGTTGGTACAGGCACACCTCACCAATATGCATGGCTAGCACCTACTGAGAAGGCCATCGCAAGACACAAAACACAAGTAGTATTGACGTCACGAGCGATGCCAATGTGCTACGGAAGTCAAGCTCCCTTCCATAAAACAAAAACCTTACCTTGGCAATCCAAATAGGTTATGAACATTCCCAAATGGGAATATGAAGTTATTTTCGTTTGATCAGATAAATTATCAATTAATGTGATAAAATTGGTCCGGCCAGATCAAACATAAAATGCCAGCGTTTCGCCCCAGTGTGCCGTTGGGCTCGTCAGTTGGTACAGACACACCTCACCAATACGCATGGCTAGCACATACTGAGAAGGCCATCGTAAGACACAAAACACAGGTAGTATTGACGTCCCATTTGGGACAAAAATTAAAGAAACAGTAATAGGCCTAACCTCGAAACCCGCCATTATAATAATTTAATAATGCAGCCAATGGCCATGTACTTTTCTTTTCAGGAGGGGTCTAGGAACTGATATTGGAAGGAAAGTGGCCGTGGACCTATTGAAAGAACCGTCCCGGCATTTGCCTGGTGGTGAAAACCATTTTCAGGACGGCTGAGGTGGGATTCGAACCCATGCTCTCCCTATGCCAGCGAGGCACGAGGCAGTGTGTTAGCGCTCTTGGCCAACGCGGCCGGTGAAATCCGCCATTATGGAAAAGTGTTTGGTGAACCCCTTAAAATATTTTGCAAACCACCTGGGGGTGCGCGAGCCACAGGTTGGGTAACGATGGTCTAGAACATAGCCGAACATGTGGGAGGAACACTTCGCAGCATTTGATACGTTTTGGTGCCTTTTGATCCCCAAAAAGCCTGTGTATTTATTTCTTTTGAACAAATATTTCAGTGCTAACGAGGAATGGAGATCTGAATTGAAAGGAGTTATGTGCCATGTTAAACAATGAAAATCCACAGCCTGCTTCCAGTCTCCGACCGGGTCAGGAATGGAATGAATGAAGCCCCCATCTGGCGGCGAGGATATGAACTGTGCCAGCTGCCGAGGCCTGACGCACTCCTCTGGGGCAATGATTAAATGAATGACAGATGAGATGAAATGATAGTGGAGAGTGTTGCTGGAATGAAATGTTGACAGGGAAAACCGGAGTACCTGGAGAAAAACCTGTCTGCCTCCGTTTTGTCCAGCACAGATCTCACATGGAGTGACCGGGATTTGAACCACGGACTCAGCGGTGAGAGGCCGGCGTGCTGCCGCCTAAGCCACGGAGGCTTCTGCCATTGTAAACAAGCGTTCATATTTTTCCAAAATACGAAAATGTCATCAAATTCGTTCATAAAATGCTGAATTGCCATCTGGGCAATTTCAGGACAGCCAGACTGGGCTCAGCTAAGACTCAAGAGTGTGTGCGAAAGTTCTGGGAAATGATGCAGTTTTAGCTTTAACCAAAGTTAAAATATGATTTCTTTCATATCACAAATTGTATTTTGTTGACCTTGAAGTTCTTTATTGAGCTCGTTCAGACAGAAAAAGCCTGCTACAAAAGCGAGATTAATCTTAAAATCATCCTCAAATAATTCAGGAAACTGAAGAAATATATGCCTATAGACAGGGCTAGATTTGTGACGGTACGCACCAGTACGCTGTACCGAAACCTCTGATCAGGGGAAAAGTCGAATATATAACATAATTTTTAGAACTGTGGAACGTTAGTTGTAAGGCAAGGTCAACTTGGTCTTTGACTGGACTGTACTTCAAAATACGTGGAATCTTGGCTGCTTCGGGGACGACACTAAGATACTAACAGCAAGGTGAGAGAGAAAGAGAGGAGGCACATACAATGAAAACTTTTCTAAACTTCGGACAATTTTATAAACTGTGAGGTAAAACATGTTTAAGTATAGTAAGTTACCTTTTATAATAAAAAATTATTTCAGAAAACTCTAAAGACAAAATTATAAAACAAGAAATAAAAGATTGTTGGTGAACATGTGTACTTTCAAACCAAATGTATTTAATTTTTTAAATTACGTTTAAAAAAAATGTTCATTGTTAGAATGGTAGCCTAGTTGGCCTACATTAAAATTTAATATAGACCAATGGCTATGGTAAGAAAAATGTTGCTAGAGCAGTCTCAATTTAATTTAAAATTGCAATCAAAATTAGATTCTTATTGTCATTTTTTGAACTCTATATTTCAATATTCCATAAAGACCCTCCCCCCACCCCTCTCCCACCACCAACCGGTAGCCCCAAAAGTATCCTTAATCCTTCGATAAGCTGTGTCTACTTTTCCTAATTGCAGACAATTTGCTGTACCTGCTCATTTCTCTTTTATGTTGAAAGGAGTATTGTTTCTTCTTCCTTTTTGACGATGAAGATACCAGTTTTCAAACCTTCCCCGCTGCATTTACGTACAATAAATCTGTCCATGCTGTATATTTAAATTTGTAGCGCATCTAATAAGCTCTGACAACACTACTCACATTATATGTTGTGTATCGTATGTCTTTAATGCAAGTTAACTGACCACACTATTATTCACATTACCAATTACAAACTTGACCGAGCTTTCAAATTAATACTATTGAACTGGACGTAAAAAAATAACGTGTTTTTTAGATGTGTTTAATAAGCATTCAAAGCCAAGCCAATCAGACTGGCACACAATATATAACGAGTTCCAACTCGTCTTAATGTGTTTTTTCAACTTACGTTTTAATGCTCTTTTAGATACGTATTCTAAGTGTTTTTCTTGTAATGTGCATGCAATTTTTGAAGAAAATGTTTTTTGATAGATGTATAATGTTCTATCACATATGGCTGAAGAAGGGTAACCATTACCCAAAACATGTCCCATTAATAATAAACTTCTAGTCTTTATAACAGAAAGTATTGATTGGGCGGAGATCCCCTATTCCCATTAAACAGATTTGTACACGTCAATACGGACCTTAAAGTATGGAAAACCATCCAGATAATCTTGAACGTAACAAGTAACAAGAAGATACAGGGTGAGGAATAAAAAGGTCAGGAAAATAGTGAAAGAGAAGCCCTTGCAAGGTAGGATTGAGACATCAAGAGTGAGGTGGTATGGACACTTAAAGAGAATGGAAGAGAAGAAGATTCCCAAAAGGATACATGAGATGCAGATGCATAAGAAACGACCAAGGGGAAGACCAAGAGATAGATGGCTGAAAGGAGTGGAGGAATGTGTCAAGAAGAGAGGCGAGGACTGGACCAGAGTGACAATGGAGAGGTGGTGGGAAGAAAGGACTAAGTGGTGAGGCTTATGTTCCAAACAGACCCAGCCTGGGGCTGGAAACTGTACAAGATGATGATGATGATGATCTGAACGTGAGAGCAAAAACTGATGGCATCACTTATGATGCAACAAGCATCCGGCTCTTCTTTCCTATTCCAGTCCCTCTCTCCCTCAGAACTGCTGAAATAGCTAGGGTTTCACTCCTCACCCCGCATGCTGCAACTGCTTGCATGACTCGTGCAGATGAGATACATATAGGTGTGGACAGTTCAGTCGAATCAACATCCTTCCTGTTACTCATAAAACCCTGTTACTCATAAAACAAGGATGTCCAATTTTTTTTTATTGTAGAATAAAAAGTACTATTTCACAAAATGATAAAATTTCTGACTTTCAAAACTTGTAATGAAAACATTATTTCCGCTCGTACAATAGAATTTGAATTGAAGTAAGGATGTCTGAGCAAAGGGTCCGATATGGAATACTGATAAGGATACCACTAAATGAAACAACAAAAAATGAGATTAGTATGAAGACATGAAAAAGACCATGTCTGCCCAAAATCCTTATTGACAAAGTTTAATGAAATAGGAAAATAATACCTTAAGTCAATAAATTATAAGGTACAATGTAACCGAACCGGTACACTGTACTCATTAGAAATATTATTCATTCTAGGTTCCATATTGACAGTAATTATGAAGAATGAGAATTTTTCAGCTGTTTTCATTTGACATTGGTAAGTTATCCCTTCAAACCAAGTGAGTAGTACTTTACAAACTTTTCTACTAAGTGTTTTCCAAGCAGTGGCGCCGAATCTTTTTTTTTTCAGGTCTAGCAGACACCCACCCCTCTCGTTCTGTGGGACCCCCCTTGTTAAACCGGACCCCTACCCCAATAATTACGTTTTTACAGCTTATTTCGCACAGTTCTTCTCTTCTCTTCTCTCTCCCTTCTTCCCTTTCCTCTTTTCCTTCTACTTCCCTTTCCTCCTCTATCCGTAACCCCCCAACGGAACCCAGGACCGAGAGACCCACCCCCTCGTCAGGTCTAGCGGTCGCTAGACCTCGACCATGGATTCGGCGCCCCTGTTTCCAAGTATCAAGCATTATCCTCAATCCACCGTTTTTCTCCTTCAGGATACAGAGTAACATTTTCCACAATGATATGAGAACCAGATGCCAAGTTCAAAACTTTGTTTCTGTAAGTTTTTCATATCCGTTTTTTAAATTTTGGTTAATTCCGTAGTTATTTTTATTTCTTTATCATCCGTTAAACCCAGTGCTAAATATATTCAATCATTTCAGGTACCGTGCGACAGAAGATTTTTCAATCTTTCAAAGACAGGTTGCCAAATGCCACATGAAACATTAGAATATGGTCAAAATATTCATCAATCGCCTTCTAACTTTGTCTTCAACCATATCAGTTAAAGAAATGGTTTAAGAATTTTTCAATTTAATACACGACATGCTACAAAAGGAGTTCAACAAAATAACAATCACAGACACTGAACTGTCAACTCATGTTTCTGTCGTCAGGAGTGTCAAATGACATTCCTCATCATAAAATAAGACAGTACAAGTGTAATATGTGTACCTGAAAGTTTGTGTATCATTGCATGTTATTTTATTGGTTTTTAGACAAGGTTTTAGTGTTTTTAACTATTTATTGTGTATAGTGTATTTTCCATGCCATCGACGAGATTTTCGATCTTGTTTATTTTGGATGTTTCTAAATATACTGTAAGATTGTGGGCTGAGGAAGGATCCAAAAGCAGGACTCGAAACATGTACCCCTGAAATGTGTCAAATTAAAGTATTGAATAGGTGGAAAAATTCTCATTCTTCACACTGTACTCAAGAATTACAATTTATTGACTTACGGTATTATTTTCCTTATTTCAACCGAGCTCCATACCCGATGCCACAATACTAACGATCCTTTTCTTAATCGAATCAGTTTGTGGAAACTATTAAGTATGCAACCTTGCTACATCCCACTTATGTAACATTCAAACCTCCATATCCCTGTGACCTGTCCAGTATGTCTGATGGCGCCGCAGCCATGCGTGCTATTGCGAGGCTTGGCATGCGCTGAGCTGCTGCAAGCCTATACAGTACCTGTTCCTGATCTATATGAGCACCTCCTGTTGTAACATGTGTTCTCAGCTCATTTTACTAAATAATGGAACTCATGATTCCTCCTGTCTTCTCGTTATAATACCCTGGATTAGAGAGAGGGACTGATGTTTTTCAGAATTGTAATATACATGAGGTTGCATAAAAATAGTACACAAGGGGTGGATCAACCACCCAGTATACTGTTCATGTAGTCGTCACAATTTTTACTCTCGAAAACCTCAGAAGGAATAGTCTGTATTCAAGTTGCTTGACGTTACATTAAATTCATTGGCTTGTCCTGGGTTGGTTTAAAATATCGACATGTGGTTCTGGATTAATGAAGATGTTTTAAAATATTAGTTCATACAAATGCCTCTAAAAGATGTAGTAGTTATTAGGGTATCATCACCCAACTATGTTAGTGACATCAGAGTGTTGTCACACAGCTTGGCCAGTTATGGCAGAATGCTGTGACGTTCCCGGATCACAGCATTCTTTGTGGGCAGTGGGCAGATAGGGTTGTTACATAGTAGGCTTTGTTCACCAGATGCAGTTCATTAAAATGCCAGAAAAAAAAAGTAGTCAGTATATTTTCTTGATTTTATTTCATCATTTGAGATGGTTTTGCCTTCCAGCATCCAATCTAGTCTGCAAATCTCTGTTTGTGAACAATTCACCTACATGCTCCCCTATTAGTAGTTTGGCACTGTGGCATAATGCAAGGAAAAATTAACTCGCAGTTAGCGTGACTCATTAAATATTTTAAAACGTTTAGTTCTGTGAACAACTAAAGCCTACTTTTCTTCCAATTTAAGATGTAAATAGGGGCAGATGACCTTGCTGTTCCACTTATTAAAACAACAACTAACTTGAGATTCAAACCAAAGAATCACTTATTTGGACATACAGTAGAGTCTCGATTATCCAACCTAAACTGGACCTGGAGTACGTTGGATCACAGAAAATGTCGGATAATACAGAATGACTTTGAAAAATGAACGGAATGTTCCCATCCGCCGCCAAACATTACCGGTTTCTCCTTATGAAGTTTCCGGTTACTCTGGTTGATTTAGCTTCAGTAAGGAAATAACGACAAGCCTCCGTGGCTTAGGCGGCAGCCCGCCGGCCTCTCACCGCTGGGTCCGTGGTTCAAATCCCGGTCACTCCATATGAGATCTGTGCTGGAAAAAACGGAGGCAGACAGGTTTTTCTCTGGGTACTCCGGTTTTCCCTGTCAAAATTTCATTCCAGCAACACTCTCCACTATCATTTCATCTGTCATTCATTTAATCGTTGCCCCAGAGGAGTGCGTCAGGCCTTGGCAGCTGGCACAGGTCATATGCTCGCCGCTAGATGGGGGCTTCATTCATTCCATTCCTGACCCGGTCGGAGACTGGAAGCAGGCTGTGGATTTTCATTTTCAAGGAAATAACGATATTTACGTCTATTTTTATTGTTTACTGAACCTGTACATATGAATCTCTTAGCCAGTTGTCTTATTGTCCGATTTATAGGAATGGGTCCCTCTGGAAATCTCACTCGAAACTTTTGTCTTGTTCTAGTGCATGATTTCCTGCACTTCATGTACGTATTGTGCAGATATACACGTTCACGTAACGAATATTTTACATAAGGCATTACAGCACTACACACTATCACAATAAAACACTACACAATACGATATATAGTACCAGTACACAGTAGCTTTATAAAACACTTGCCCATCTTCAAGACCCAACTTCCAACACAAAGAGAGATAAACTACTGGAACTCAAGGGTAAATGCCAGACGCAGATAAGGCAGATTAAAAATACTCGGTGGCAACAGAAGGCTCAGGAACTGCAGAGACTATCGGATGCTCGAGACTTGAGGAACTACTATGCCGTACTCAAGGAAATATATGGACCATCTCGCTCATCATCAGGTACACTGAAAAGCGCACCTTTACTGATAGTCAAGAAATCTTGGAACGCTGGAAGGAGCACTTCTCCAATCTCCTAAATCGTCCATCAGAAGCTGCTGAAGACTTCCTCTGTGATGTGCCGCAACAACCTGAACAACTGTGGTTGGCAGTACCTCCTACTTATCATGAATTCAGTGCAGCTCTCACCCAATTGAAACCCAGAAAAGCACCTGGCCCAGATAACATCCCTCTGGAACTAATTCAAGCCGGAGGTCATTCCCTCAAAACAAGAATTTTCATCCTTATCCTCAGAATATGGGAATCAAGAAAGGTACCTGGAGACCTAAAGAATGCCACTATCGTCACTATCTTTAAAAAGGGTGATCGCAGTGTTTGTGGCAACTACCGTGGTATATCACTGCTATGGACCTATCACTGGACCTTTGCAATGCGCAATATGTGAAAAAATTGGCCGAAAAAATCAATTATATATTCAGTGCAGTAATTGTAACATGTCGAGTCACAGGACGTGTGCTAAAATCAGTACCTCTGAGTTCCGGTGCATTAAAAAAGGCACGCGAACGTGGACATGTTGGCAATGTGCTATGCCGCCGTTTACTGACTCGTTGTGCAACAATACCAGTGATATTCCCAGTGACTCTGTAAATAGTGTAAATAACCTGAATAGTTCACTTGTAAATAAACACTTATCACTGTTCGCCTTCAATGCCCGCAGCATCACGGAAACAAAACATTCATGCTACAGTGACCGCCCTAGATCCAAGTATTGTGTGTTGCAGTGAAACGTGGCTCTCTGGGGTGGTAGGAGATCGGGAGGTGTTACCAGACACATACCAGCTGTTCCGGAAGGACCGACCACGGACTTCAGGGGGCGGGGTTCTCATTGCTGTGAAACCTGAGTACAATGCAACTCGCGTCTATCAGCTGGAAACTGACGCTGAGGCCGTGTGGGTTGAGGTTCAATGCAGTAACGGTAAATATCTGATCGGATCAGTCTATCGCTCTCCGAAATCGTCCCAGCTGATGAATGATGAGTTGATTCTCTCCCTCAAACGGGTGCAAAACCTTCAACAAAATTATGACGCTGTCTACATTGTTGGTGATTTCAACCTACAAATCACATGGAATAGAAATGCCGCTCCTATCCCAAATAATCCTATATCCAACAACTTCCTTACAGCATTCTATGATCTATTCCTCCATCAACTCATATTTGAAGCTACCCGTATCACTGAGACCTCCCGTTCAACCCTCGATCTCTTCCTAACAAACTCTCCATCCTCAATTCAGTCTCTACAAGTCATCCCTGGATTTTGTGATCACCAAGCCCTCCTAGCTATATTTACCCACAAAAAGAACAGTCCAAAATTACAAACCAGAACAGTTTACAATTACTCCCATACCAACTGGAAACTCCTTTCTGACATCTTACTTGACAGATTACCGGTCATTACACCTTCAGTCACCAACAGCGTAGATATAGATGGTACCTGGCATACTTGGAAGGAAATCTTTTTTCAGTGCATCGATGAAGTGATCCCTAAGGTTACAATTAAAAATAAGAAAAAAACAAAGGACATAATATCCAAAATAAGAAAGAGAAATCAGCTCTATAACAAGTGGAAACAGTGCCCAAGTGACAGCAGGTGGGAAAAGTATAGGCTGGCTAGAAATAGTACCAAATCTGCAATTCGTGAAGCCTACAGTACGTATATGGACAAATTAAGCTTTAATCCCAAGGCAATGTGGACATTCATTCGGAGCAAAAGTGGCAACACCGCACCACAGAGCTTTAAACATAACGGACTTTCTATTTTCAACCCACTAGACATAGCCAACTCATTCAACTGTAAATTCCAAAGTAACTTCTCTCCACCTGACACCAGTGAAGGAATGTTCCTACCAAGGAAATCATCCCCTCTCTTTCCCCTAGCCAGTCTATATTTCACACAACAGGAAGTTCGAGACAGCTTACGGAGAACTA
The DNA here is from genome assembly GCA_946902985.2 of Meconema thalassinum. Classification (NCBI taxonomy): domain Eukaryota; kingdom Metazoa; phylum Arthropoda; class Insecta; order Orthoptera; family Tettigoniidae; genus Meconema; species Meconema thalassinum. The sequence continues at coordinate 1,208,606,599 of OX336388.2, forward strand.
GACCCCATGCCGCGACAGGACCAGACTTAATCCCTGCTCGGATCCTTCATTACTGTGCAGATGCCCTAGCACCCTCATTGTGCGCACTTTTCAACCAGTCCATTAACACCGGGACTCTACCACAAGAGTGGAAACATGCTAACGTGGTCCCTGTGTTCAAAGATGGTGACAAGGAAGACATGGACAACTACCGCCCGATTTCTCTGACGTCTGGTATCTGGTTGCTAAGAACATACTGGAATTCCTGAGTGAGCGAGGCCTTTTAAATCCAAGCCAACATGGCTTCGTTCCGGGGAGATCTTGTACAACTCTTTTGACAAAAGTGATTGATGACTGGCAGAACTCTTTGGATCAGACTAACGCCTCCCAAGTGGACTGTGTGGCCCTGGACTTATGCAAAGCTTTTGATCAGGTGCCTCATCAAAGACTCTTGTTAAAGCTTGGCAAATATGGCATCGGAGGCAAACTGATTACATGGTTGACATCATTCCTGGTAGGTCGAACGCAGTGTGTTGTGTTTGGCGGGGCCAAGTCACCGAACATAGTGGTAACTTCGGGAGTATCACAGGGGTCGGTGATTGGGCCTTTGTTGTACATGGTTTTTACCCTCGACCTTCCAAGCTGTGTGACGTCCACGATGGCGCAGTATGCAGACGACTCAATAATTTACAGAGCCATAAAAAATAATGACGACGTCAAAGCACTACAGGAAGATCTGGACAGTGTGGCACTGTGGTGTGATGTAAATAAGATGACCTTGAATGTAAACAAGTGTAAATATATTCGGCTAAGTAGGGCCAGGCAGCCTATTGCACATAGCCTTTCACTGAGCGGCAAAGTTCTTCCCATGTGCAATTCACTGCGAATGCTGGGAATACACATTTCCAGCAATTCGAAGTGGAATGTACACGTTGAAGAATCTAGGTGTAAGGCATTTAGAATTCTAGGATTTGCAAGACGTAATCTTCTGGGATTCAGAAGCCGTGCACTCCGAGCAGTGTATCTCTCCACGATACGGCCCATTCTTCTGTACGGACTTCCTGCCTGGCATCCCACTACCGAAGAAAACATGAGGAAGTTAAGTGCAGTCCAACGTCGAGCAGAGCGACTCATTTACAATCAGGGTAACAAAGTTTTGACAAAACCATTAACATCCATCAATGACATATGTAGCCAAATAGATCTCACCTTTCTCCGAAAATCTCTAGCTGGCACCATTATACTGTACCAATTTCACCGCCTTCAGCTGTCATATAGTTCAGTCCGTAGAGCACAGGGTGTCACACTTGTTCCTCCATTCGCTAGGACAACAGATTATCAATCTGGATTCTACAATCGCTCTGCTCGACTTTGGAATGACCTGCCTCGTGAAATAAAAGATCTTCCTCCATGACAATTTTGCCGCAAAGTGAAGGCTCTAAAGGGACTAAAACCCCATGTAAATTGAATTATATTTCTGTATAATGTAACTTTGTGAGTGATTGGGAGTGGGTGCGTGCGTATATATATGTATGTATGCATGTGTGAGCGTGTATATGTGTGTGTGTGCATGCCTGTGTCTTCCCTTTTATTTATGAATTGTATGATATAGACGTCATGTACAGCAGATTATGTGTATATAGCAAATGTAAAGGTGTAAATTGTATAATGTAAGATTTGAGATTTGTTTAGATTTAATGAACGGAGATGGAGACACTGATGTGTATATGGGGCTTGCCCTTTCTCTATCTACCATCCATAAATTGTAGGCACAATTTTTGGTAAATAAATAATAATAATAATAATATCAATTGTGGGGAAGATTCTTGCAAGAATTCTACTTAACCGCCTCAAGGTTATCTCTGAGAGGATCCTCCCAGAGTCACAATGTGGATTTAGAACTTCCAGAGGCACAATTGACTTGATTTTCTGTGTGAGACAGCTACAAGAAAAATGTAGGGAACAACAGAATCCACTCTTCTTAGTCTTTTATGACTTGGAAAAGGCATTTGATTCGGTTCCAAGACCAGCCATGTGGGCAGTGCTGAAGCGGTTTGGTTGCCCTCAGCGTTTTGTAGATCTAATCAAGGCTCTCCATGATGGCATGACAGATCAGGTTTGCCATCAGAATAAGATGTCCGATGAATTTCCCATTACCCATGGACTGAAACAAGGATGTGTACTGACTCCAACGCTTTTTGCGCTGTACTTGGCAGCAATGCTTTATGATTCACCCACAAACATCCCAGGTGTGGAGGTCAAGTATCGTTTTGATGGAGGGCTTTTCAACCTAACTCGTCTCCGCTCCTTGAGGAAAACTCAGGTTACTAAGGTTACTAACATGTTGTATGCAGATGATGCTGCGTCACCAACTCTCACACCAGAAGAGCTGCAAGAGTCAGTTAACTGTTACAAAAGTGCATGTGATAGCTTTGGTCTTACCATAAATGTCAATAAGACTAAAGTCTTGGCACAACCTTCACCAGGCATACCTCTTCCTCAGTTCAATATCTCCATCTCAAATTTGCCATTAGAACAGGTTGACCACTTCTCGTACCTGGGCAGTACCATTTCTGTGAGCTGTACCTGTGAGCAGGATGTGGATAAGAGAATTGGCGCAGCCCATGCAGCATATGGACGATTAGCGCACCGGGTCTTCATGAATAAAGATCTGTCCATGAGTACAAAGCTTATGGTGTACAAAGCAGTAGTCATTTCTACATTGTTGTATGGCTGTGAAACGTGGACCCTTTACCGACATGATCTTAGGAAGCTTGAGCATTTCCACCTACAAAAACTTCGATCAATCCTGAGGATTAAATGGGAAGACCGCATTACCAATATTGCTGTTCTGGAAAAGGCTCAAATCAACAGCATAGAATCATCCATAATAGGTCATCAATTTAGATGGATTGGTCATGTCCATCGGATGGATGATGTGAGATTACCTCGTCAAATGCTATATGGTGAGTTATGCTATGGGACCAGACCTCATGGTGGTCCTAAGAGGCGCTACAAGGACCAATTTAAGCAGACCCTGAAATTGACAGGTCTTGATTCACAAACCTGGGACATGCTGGCTGAAGACCGCTCAACTTGGCGCCGTACCATCTCGGATACTGTAAAGACGTTTGAAAGGGATCGACGCATACATGAAGAGGCCAAGCGTCAAGCTAGGAAACTTCGAGCAGCCCAACCACGTCCTCCTCCAGCAATACTATGTGATTTGTGTGGTCGCTTGTTCCATGCCAGGATTGGACTCTTTAGTCACCGTAAACACATCCACAAACTGGACTGACGGAAGAAGATTTATACTCGGATTCGAGTTAAAGCCGATGATGATGATAAAACACTGAAAGACTGAAACACCCAATTTGCTCAGAGCTCGAACTCTACAAAAGAGCGAGTGAATACGGCTGCTGAACACGCGCCAACCTGGCCAAGGTCGAGCGAAGGTTTGCACAATAGCCTACGTGCCGCTCATAACGTGCGCCTAAACAAGACAAACATTTCGAATGACATTTCCATGGAGAGCCATTCCTATAAATCGGACAATAAATCAACTGTCTAAGAGATTCAAATATAGATTCAGTAAACAATAAAAATAGACGTAAATGTCGCTATTTCCTTACTGAAGCTAAATTAACCAGAGTAACCGGAAACTTCATAACGAGATGCCGGTAATGTTTTGCAGCGGATGGGGAACATTTTCAGCATCTACTGTAAGCATGGTGAGTAAAAATGCATGATACTGATTTTCAGCACCGTATTCTGCCATCGATACGCGCGCGCGGCAGCCGGGAACTGAGCTGTCACTGGCGGAGCGCGTGAGCGAGAATGTCCTTGCCAAGCAAAAATAAAGACCCTGTAGGTGGGTTATACTGTACTACTAAAACAATGGCAAGTTTTACGGTACACTATTTACTGAATTACCAATTCAATCGTGCATGCAGTTGTTGTTTGAGTCTTCAGTCTTTTGACTGGTTTGATGCAGCTATCCATGCAGTATTGAAAAAAACGCTCCAAATGCCTTAAGGAAATAAACTTGTCAACAATGTCTGCTTGCCTGCTGATTCACGTTTTCTTGCTGCAAGATCTTACCATCGACGAAAAATCAACACTTCCGTTGCGATAGCCTCCGGCTGTTGCTCAATGTACGTTATTGCCATATTCAATGTACTCAATCCTTCACTGTGAAACCTTGTTTAAGGACAGACGGTAGGTTATCACTATTAATTTGCAGCCTATTTTGGGAAAAATTCAAACTAATACAGCTGGGCACCTATTCATTAAAGGGTGATGAAATTTTTGCTTGTAGAGTGTTGCTGACTGTGATAGTACTTTTCAAAAATCGAAAAGCCAAAAAAATAATATTGCCCATGCATGCTCATCTTTAAGTACACTTTTCTCATCAAGATACAAAGCTATATGCACTAAACTTGTAGAGAGGATATAACATAAGAAATGTGATCTGCTGAATTAAATACTATTTTTAAAATCAGCTGTTACTTAGCAAAATAATTTTTCAAAATAAATGATTTATTTTGCAATAAAATTTGATTAATATTAATTTATATAACTGAAATATGTTCACTTTAATTGGTATACAACTTAATTCACCATTCGAATGGTGGTCCCAAGAGATAACATAGAAAATCTCAGAATCCTATCTCAAACAGTTCCTGAGAAAACTGTACCTAAAGGTCAGCTTGTTTGGATTTTCGTAAAATATATATTGTAGGTGAACTAATTGCATAAGGATTTTTAAAATGTACATCAGTCAGCAACACTCTTCAAGTATATGGCAAAATTTTCATCAACCTTTTATGAATAGGTGCCCAGCTGTATTAGTTTGAATTTTGCCCAAAATGGGCTGCAAATTAATAGCTATAACCTACCTTATGTTCTTAATCCTCTTGTTCTTCTTTACCTCGTTCTTCATCTTCTTCTTCTTCACCATCATCATTTTTGTCAGTGCTTGCCCCCACGGCTGCAACATCCACACCGGGTGTCCCAGAATTTAGTGTACACCGAACGTTCAAATTAAGTCTACCAGTGTCGGGCAACACAGAATGTCAGATAAGCGAAGGTAGGTTGAGTGGGACTCTACTGTATTTAAAATACCATTATTGTCAGGTAAGTATTGGAGTACCCACTTACCAGCAATGTCAACATAACCTCATTCAATTCTATATGGGCAGTACTTTCAGTATTAACCTAACTAACCTGATTATAATAGACCACCAGTTCAATAGAAACAGACATTAGCAAAATGGTATTGACAACATTCATATCTGAAGCTCGCAATAGTAATAAGTTAACAAATCACAAGTGTTGACATACTTAACCACATAACACAACACTTATAGACACGCTATAGACCAACTGAGTAATAATATCTTGTAAATAAGATCGACATGTTACAAGTTATATATAACAATGTTTACAATCATTAAATTATAAGTCTAAACATATCTGCTGAACCTAATCTGAGCCTAGGTGAACAAGATCTGATGATGATCGCTCGACGATTGAAACATGTCATCCAATTAATTACCCTCGCCCTTGTTTGTGTGTTAATTAACTGATAAATAATTCATGTAACTTAATATTTCTTTGCGGTTAGAGTGATGAAATATTTGTTACTCCCCGCCCAATCTAATTGGACATAATTATGTTGACCGATTGAAAAGCATTATAGTATACCACAATTATCACCTGGTGGCACATGCGTATGGAAAGTTTTGTATGAAGGCGAGTCCATGTGCTGCAGAGTGAGTGAGAGGGGAGGAACGTTCACTTCGCTCTTTGCTACTGAAATGTTCATATCGGCTCTTACTGTAACTGTATTGCACGTTAGTGTGTCTCCCAGAAGCACAGCAGCAGTGACCCCCTCCACTATCTTCCTTCTCCTCCTCGCCCTCGGATTTTCACCATCAGGTGTTAATTGCAGTCTAATTAATAGTTTACTTGGCAACAATGAAAAATAGCTTCTAATACTTGAATGCTTAGTGAGCTGCTGCAATGAACATCTTGCAAGAAAGGATGGGTTCAGTCCAGTGATACAGGCCGGACGTTTGTTTTAGATGAGTGAAAAATCATAATGGAAGCCTGGAGGCGAGTTACTACAGTACCTGTAATGGAATTACTGTTTACCAAAGGATACAGAAAATCTATTTCTCTGAATGAGCCTAATAACACATATCAAATTTCATAGAAATTTGAAAATTTGATCTGGTTAGCTCAATTAATTTGCCCCGGTGTACCATTGGGCTCGTAAGTTGGTATGGTACACCTCACCAAGACACTTGGCTAGTACATACTGTGAAGGCCACTGCAAAGCTCAAATGATGCCACGAGCAGGGAGCTAGCCTCTCATAGTACATCGGCACTGCTCGTGGCATCATTTGAGCTTTGCAGTGGCCTTCATAGTATGTACTAGTCAATTGTCTTGGTGAGGTGTACCATACCAACTGACGAGCCCAAGGAAATGGTACACCGGGGCGAAACACTGGCAAATGAATTGAGCTAACCGGATCAATTTTTCGAATTTCTTTGAAATTTGATAAAGTACATTACCTGTGTTGTTGTCACCTGCCCTATGTGATCAGATGATGGACAAAACAATCTCACGCTGCTGTTGAAGTACAGTCATTGACAAATATAATGGCGTTCTGTTCGAAACTATGTAACGTGTACTTCCGCGTCAATCAATACTTAGACGTGGACAGTCCTGTTCTGCACGGTGGTGTCATCACTTGCTCAAATCTAGAATTCTATTACATCAGACTGGTAGAGTGACTGTGTACAGGCTCACCCGCAAGCTTCAATGTCAAGGGAAATCGTCTAAAACAAACGTCTGGCTTGTACAACATAGACAAGGGAGGCGGGTGGTAAATTAGGTCATGTTGCATATTTTTATTATGCACAGAATACTAGGGCATTCGATAAGTAATGGCAACACTGTTGCCAATCAGGGATCCGAGTGGTGACCGTTGTAATCTTGTAGTATATTGTTGAGCAGTCTTTGTTTAAATAGCTGATATTTGTGAATACATTTACTGTTTCTTACATTTAGTAAGTAATACCACCCTAAAAAGATGTTCAGTAGATATGAACAAAGGTGCTTCATAAAAATCCAAGTTGCAAGAGGAGAAAGTGCAAGTCAGTGCTTCAGAGCATTGCAAGAAGCTTGCAGGAGAGAATATACCAGTTCTCGTCAGATCACCGCAGTTAAGCAACATTGGGTCTCATCGATACTTGGATGGGTAACCCACTTGTTTAATTTTGACATAACTAACTTCATTTATAGTCTCCTGCCATGTCAACAATACGTTGCCAACTAGTAGAGGTTCTCTGATCTTTGAGAATAAGGGCTAATGTCAGGTGAATATGGTGAATGTTCCAGTACTTCCCAGTTCCACCTTGTACACAAATTCCTCACTGTTGCGGCTACATGGCAACAAGCATTATCATGTAACACAATAGGACTCCCAATGGCCTGAGGTCGTTTACGATGCTGTGCTGGGCGCAAATGATGTTCCAAGTAATGCAAGTAATCCAAGATTATGCCTTCATAATCATAACACACAATAATTATCAGTTTCAAAGGATCCTGCAATCTCGATGTCTTTTTGGGAGTGGTGATTGTGTATTAGGAATAATCAACTCCATTATGGTCCGTATTGACTGTATGTCACCATTCGGTTGAATGCCGTTTCAGCTCAGGTGTATATGAACGTACCCATGTCTCATTCACTGTGATAACGTGACGAAGAAAGGCCGCACCTTTATGTTCATATCGCTTCAAATGCATTCTTGCTGTCTCCATTCGTTGCCTCTTTCCAATTTCGGTTAGTGTACGGAACCCAGTGGGCACAAACTTTTCGTATCTCAGCTTTCTTCTTAAAATGTGATGGTCAGATGATGCTGCATTACCAAGTCCTTGGAAATCTCCATACATGTCCAGCGCCTGCCTTTTTCCAATAATGCTCTTACAGCGTGAACTTGGAGATTGTCAGTTGCAGCAACGGGTCTACCAGAACGTGCTCTGTGTTAACATTCCTCTCTTCCTTGACAGAAGGCTTCCACCCATCTTACAATAGTTTGATAAGGTAGGACTTCTCTCCCGCAAGCTTCTTGCAATGCTCTAAAGGACTGAGTTGCACTTTTTCCTCTTGGAACTTGGATTCTTATGAATTGCCTTTGTTCATATCTACTGAACACCTTATTTGGATGGTGACAACGGTGTTGCCATTACTTAACGAATGCCCTAGTATAAAGTAATAATTTGTTATTTCTCTGATGTGGTGTTATCGTTTACAATCTTGTGGTGTTTATAATGCTACATTGTTAGTGCTTGTTGGGTAGTCGGCCAGGAGGCTGGTTGACTCCTCAAAAAGTACCACCGTAGGTTATGTGGGTAGAAACCCACAAAAAACAAAGAGAGCGCTACTCAAGTGAGGTGTACTAGGCAAGATGAGGAGTGAGATAGTTTGCTATTACTTTCCTCACTGAGCCAGCACAGCAGTACTAACCCTATGAGAAAAACCTTTCACAATATCCACAGGCACTAGCTGTGCCCTAAAAGCCATTACTCGGCACCACCCACACCTCAGTAGCTTCCATATAAACACAGTCTTGTATGAGTCTGAGACATTAGGTGAGCTGTTACAGTTCTTCTTCACTATAAGAAACAAAAAAATTCTCAATGCTCTGATGGAGAAAAAAAAAATTAAATTAGCCCACTACCAGATGTAAATAATGTTCAGAACAATTGGACACCAAAAACACTAACATTAAACAAACAAGCCAGTTTTTTCTGTTTTTACTTTATTGTTTTACTCAAATGAAGGATCCAGTGGCGGTTTCTGGGTATTCTCCCTGGAGCCAGTGCACACCCATTCTTGAAAAATTGCCGTTCACATTTGAATTTTACGAATATAAACATTAATATAAGATTTTATGGTAGTAAAAAGCGTCAACAAATGTCCAGGATACCGCTTTTTTACATTTAAAAGTACCGCGTTCGTTGCGCCTCACTGTACAATGCTCGTGTACTGGTTCGGGTATCATCAAATATCGCCGTTCGCCACCTGCAGCTTTGTAGCCAGCGTTAGGCTTGACGGCATGAGAGGGGACGGCAAGAGGGGAGAGAGGATGTGTGTTTACTATAACAGAATTGGAGCCAAATCCTTGCCTGGCGAATTGTACTGCGCATGCTCCGTTTATTTTCCATCTCCTGTCGCATCTGATTGACAGACGAAGAAGCGATGACCGCTAGCGTGCAGGAGCTACCTCACTATCTGTTGGTGAATTGTTGTACCAAGTAGAGTTTCATGCGCAGTTTGAAATGGTTTGAAAGGTTGTATCTTTACGCAGCTTGTATAATAGCGCCACTGCCATTTGATTTTCAATGTGCATTTAAAAACCACAATCATACAGCCAACTGTATGATATTATATAGTCTATAGTTGTAACAGTGAATTCAGTTTCATTACATTACTTTATAATTTACAGATTTTTAAGGTCCAGTAATTTGGAGGATTAACGCAGCCTATTATCTTGTTGATCTTGGACGTGGCAAGTATTTGTCACAAGTGTGTTTCTAAAGTGTGGAATATTTGAGTGCGTGTGCATTAATACGTATTTGATAGCTTATCCTCCCAGCTTGGCTTCACCCACTGACATAGCTAGGATGATTCCTCTACCGTCGGAAGGATGGTGTCTGGGAGGCAAACACACTTTTTCAGCAAATGCAACTGGGGATGGTGACAGGTGACCGCAAACTTGGGTCTAATTCAGGGTCAAAGAAGAGATTTTGACCGTTGGCCTGAAAGGAACCGTCCCGGTATTTGCCTAGTGATAAAAATGGAAAACCACGAAAATCATTTTCAGGACGGCCGAGGTGGGATTCGGGATTATTATGGCTACTGTTCAGGATTTAAAAACTATTACATCGTCTCAACTTACTTACTCTGCAAGAAAAGGTGGCCATATAATAAGAAATGGGAAGACCAATTCCAAACCTGAATTTAATTCAAACATCCCTGTGCAAAGCGAAGGTTAGGAATCGCTTATTCCATGATGAAGTTATAGCAAGTTAGTATGAGTGGGCTTGTGGCTGTGAACTAACCAACTGGATGTATTGTTTTCCGTGCTTAAAGTCGTGCTACGTGCACAAAAAAAGAAAATCCCTCTCTGCACGCTGGAAGCGGAGGTAGATTTCACCGGGCAAAGAAAAATGCTTCGAATTCACTAAATTTGCCAATTGTTGTACAGTATACCTAAGAAAGTTACACATGTTTAGCATACAGCATCTTCTTATAATACCTGAAACATTTTGCTCATCCCTTGGTGCAAGGGTGGGTCATATCAAATATTCTTTCAGGCAAAAAATGTTGTTACATTTTAGAGGGGTATTGGCCATTTTAAACTGTTTTGATATTGTGCCTATTAAGGGAGGTATGATTTCTTTTCTCTAAAAACTCCATTTTCCCCACCCCTTTGGTAAAACTTACGAAGATAAGCACTTGGCCCTTATTCCAAAAATAGTACGAACTTTGAATGGATTCAGTTTTTAACATACTATGAAAGTTATAGCAATATTTCACTTTCCCCCCATTTCCAACCCCTTGGTCCGATTTTGCCCATTAGCGAACTCGGCCGAGATATTGAATGGTTATATTTTATGTAGGCCTATACATATACATTATATATTAACTTTTGAACTGACGGTGGTTTTTGGATCTGGGGGATGTAAAAAGCGAAGATATGTCAATTTTTTTCCGGATGTCGAAATGGTACCCTTGGCAATAGGTAGCTTTCTAATGAAATCTAACTAAAATCGACAAATTGAACAATCAAAAGCCTACATGAATGCAGAATTGGAATTACAAGTACTAGGAAAGTAACAAATCAGACAACATCTTCATTGTGCATTCAGGAGGGAACATAGAACAGCAAAATATCGAGATGTCAAAAAACCAACTCCAAGTGCCACTAGATGCATATCTAAGCATACAAAATAGAGTAACATTGTGAGGAGACAGTTATTTTGTATGCTTAGATATGCATCAAATTTAGATGTTTTTTTTTTTAAGAGTGCACACCCACAATTTTTCTTCACCAGCCGCTACTGATATGAACGTACCCATGTCTCATTCACTGTGATAACGTGACGAAGAAAGGCCGCACCTTTATGTTCATATCGCTTCAAATGCATTCTTGCTGTCTCCATTCGTTGCCTCTTTCCAATTTCGGTTAGTGTACGGAACCCAGTGGGCACAAACTTTTCGTATCTCAGCTTTCTTCTTAAAATGTGATGGTCAGATGATGCTGCTTTACCAAGTCCTTGGAAATCTCCATACATGTCCAGCGCCTGTCTTTTTCCAATAATGCTCTTACAGCGTGAACTTGGAGATCGTCAGTTGCAGCAACGGGCCTACCAGAACGTGTTCTGTGTTAACATTCCTCTCTTCCTTGACAGAAGGCTTCCACCCACCTTACAATAGTTTGATAAGGTAGGACTTCTCTCCCACAAGCTTCTTGCAATGCTCTAAAGCACTGAGTTGCACTTTTTCCTCTTGGAACTTGGATTCTTATGAATTACCTTTGTTCATATCTACTGAACACCTTATTTGGATGGTGACAACGGTGTTGCCATTACTTAACGAATGCCCTAGTATAAAGTAATAATTTGTTATTTCTCTGATGTGGTGTTATCGTTTACAATCTTGTGGTGTTTATAATGCTAAATTGTTAGTCTGTTTGTTGGGTAGTCGGCCGGGAGGCTGGTTGACTCCTCAAAAAGTACCACCGTAGGTTATGTGGGTAGAAACCCACAAAAACCAAAGAGAGCGCTACTCAAGTGAGGTGTACTAGGCAAGATGAGAAGTGAGATAGTTTGCTATTACTTTCCTCACTGAGCCAGCACAGCAGTACTAACCTTATGAGAAAAACCTTTCACAATATCCACAGGCACTAGCTGTGCCCTAAAAGCCATTACTCGGCACCACCCACACCTCAGTAGCTTCCATATAAACACAGTCTTGTATGAGTCTGAGACATTAGGTGAGCTGTTACAGTTCTTCTTCATTATAAGAAACAAAAAAATTCTCAATGCTCTGATGGAGAAAAAAAACCTTTAATTAGCCCACTACCAGATGTAAATAATGTTCAGAACAATTGGACACCAAAAACACTAACATTAAACAAACAAGCCAGTTTTTTCTGTTTTTACTTTATTGTTTTACTCAAATGAAGGATCATGTATTAAACCTTAAAATGAAATAAAAGTAGGCCTAGCCTATAAATGGTATTTGGCATGCCGTTTCTTACATTATGTTTAAATTTAATTCTTCTGAAACTTGTGGCTCAATACATAAGTGCTACCAGAGCTATGATGATCAATCCCTTTACAAATATTTAATCAGCTGTTTTTCTTCACCAGTTCATATACTATAAGAAACAAACAATGCCAAGGGCAATAGGACGATGAGAAGACACTACCAGTTATCAAAAAGATCAGTAAGTAACAAACTATTTCTTAGGAACAAGATTGAAGTTTACTTCTTAAGAACAGAATTAGATGATAAACAAGTTAAAAAAATAAAATAAAAGTAGGCCTATATGGAAATTAACTTGCTGTTCCTTGATTCATGATTATGAGAAATACAGTACATGGAAATTAACTTGCTGTTCCTTTCTTTACGTTTACACTTACATGAGAAATACAAGTAGCCTACAGTCGACCCTCGATAATTTGACACTCGTTAATTTGAATCTCTTGATAATTTGAAGTTTTTTTCCTGTCCATGAAAAATACTTGATAAATTGGAAGTTGTAGGAATGGCATCTTGCTTGCCGACATTCTATAATTTGAGTATCAAAATGAGTCCAAGAAAGAACAAATGTCTTTCCATAAGTGAAAAAAGGCATGTGATTCAAACTGTGGAGGATGGACAATTAAAAAGGATGTCACCAAACAAATGAGCATTTTACCATCGACATTGTCGATGATTTTGAAAAACAAAAGAAAATTACAGATTTTTTTTTTTTTTTTTCAAAATGATCATTTGTGTATAATTGTACAAATGTTGTGAAATAAAAATCAGTAAGTAAGTAAGTCTCTTCTTCTTCTTCTCCCGGTTCCAGTGACCTGGGTCGGGGCGTGAATCAAGGACCTCCATCCGAGGCCTCGACTCACACACTGTCATATTTAGGCTATTTGTACAATGGGTTCGCCACACCCAAAGGTAAGTAAGTGGTAATAAAATCACAACAATCACTCTCTTGTTTATTTCAATTTTTCTCTCCCTCCCTATTATTTTGAACTCTCGGTAAATTGAACTCTCTCTCTGGTCCCTTGAGTTCAAATTATCGAGAGCCGACTGTACATGGAAATTAACATGCTGCTCCTTTCATCACGTTTTCACTTAGGCCTACATGAGAAATATAAGTGTATATAATAATTAACTTGCTATTCCTTGCATCAAGTTAACACTTACATGGGAAATAAAATAATATACTGTATTCCGTTTCTTGCAACAAGTTTACACACTTGCAAAGGAAGTATTAACTTGGGCATTTAAATCTTTCCTGATGTTTCGCTTGTGGCTAGATAAATATATTAGAAGGCCATATAAATATATATATAATAATATCTACTTATAACTTTTTTATACTTGCTTGAAGATGTTGTAATGGGGATCATGAAGGGCTGCCGTTCTGATGCAGCGAGTCTTCAGCTTACAGTATATTGGGAGTTTGATTCTTATAATACAGTATTAGTATCAAGACATATGGTACTGTATAATTGAGAAGTATATGCAACCTACTTATGCCAGGAGTTTATTAATAAACAGTTTACAGTTAATATAATTCACCAGATTAAAGAAGATCTTGAGAAGAGAGGAGAAACATGGGATGCCCTAGAGAGAGAGAGATGAATCATACCAAGACTGTAATAAATGGAGGAAGGAATTCCTGATGATGATGATGATGATGATGATGATGACAATTCACCACTTATTGTTAATTTTATAACGTAGGTATGACACTCTAGTTTTTTATTGGCTGAAGACCCACCACGCCAAGATGGCTACTCCACTATTTGTTCCTTGTAGCCTATATGATTCATGGGGCCAATACATTTCTGTTTTAATAAACTTGCAGTTTGCATGAGCAGCTCATGCTTATCTAGGCATGAGTGAAATTTCAGGAGAGGTTGTGACAGTACCAGGTTAATATCTCCCTTGTTAATACTTCTGTAACTTCTAGCTTAATACTTGAGTGCTATTAGAGCTATGATACATGACACAATGAGATAGAAAGCCAGAGACAGAGGTCCAAGGTGGCGTGCTCCATTGCAGGCATCATGATTACAGGTTCCACAGAATTCAACCCTCAATTGGTTCTTTGTCAACAAATGCACCTTTCCACAAAAATCTACAGCTTTAGGAAAACAGGTACGGAATGCTGCTTTTTCAGAACCATCTGAAAACACACAAAAATCAGTACAGAAAACAGAGTTCATCAAACTAAATTAAAATACAATGCCCATTAAACTTCTAAATCTTTGAGAAATTCTCATTATGTGATTGCTTAATAGATATATCCAGAGTTGGGCAAAATACTCCCAAAATGTATTTTTGATACAAGTCTGTACTCACAAAAAAGTATTCGATAAAAAATACACATATCCTGATCATACAATCAATACGGAACCATGATGAACTTGCAAAGTTACATAAAAAATGCAAAATAGTCTTATAAAATACAATTCGAAATACAAAATACTTCCAATCATAATTCAATTTAAATTATTATAAATATTATTGATCGGGCTGGATAGATATGCACGTTAGCATAGCATACAAGATCAAAGGGCTTGAACCCCACCATCAACCTCCTTGAATTGGTTTTCTGGGATGGTGCTTCTGATAGACCTCAGCCGCTTTCTTATAACCCCTTGCCCTATTGTCATATCACTTCTCAGCAAGCCCTGTGTTGAGGATGGCATCAGGAGGGGCATCCAGCCGTGAAAACCACTGCTATATAAAACTTACCTCGCCTTGTCTCTGGCCCCATAAAATGGGAAATAATGTTAAAAAATTATTTATTTATTTAAGTTATTTAGAACCATAGGATCACATAAAACTATGATCTGCTGTTATTTTTCTTGATCTTCTGAAAGTCCTTCTTCCTTTTTCCCTGTATCAAACTCGACGTTCCTCCGTTCATCCTTTCCCTGATCTCCTTGGTTGATCTTCATGTGTAGCTTCCCAACTGTGAATCTTATGTCTGAATGTCATTCGAACCTCGATGTCATATTAGTGTGATACTGGCACTTCTGAGATAAATTTGGACCTGAGGAATGTGGGGTTAGATGAAGAAGAAACAGGAATCAAAATAGCTGGGATAAATATAAACAACCTGAGATATGCAGATGATATAATCCTGATGGCTGAAACTGAAGAAGATTTAAAAAATCTCTTACTGAAAGTGAAAGAGGAAAGTGCAAAGGCTGGACTAATGTTGAATGTCAAGAAAACAAAAATTATGACAACTACAACTGTCAATTCATGGCAAGTAGGAGGAGATAAAATGGAGATAGTCTCTGTTTTTAACTATCTTGGTTCACAGATTTCTGCCGATGGTGACTGCAGTCATGAGATCAAAAGACGATTGCTACTTGGTAGATAGGTATTTTCAAATCTGAACAATATCTTAAGGAGTAGAGACCTAACCTTAACAACAAAGATCCGTAGAGTGGATCGGGGGAAGATGCCTAACTTATTTGAGGATCCGAATGCAAGTGAAAATTTAGAATTTTGGTTTGATACTGAACTAGTATTCTCTGTCATGTGTTTTCTATATAACGGCTAGTTATCATTACCATACCATTAGTAATTTTATATTTGTCTACTTTTTTATGAAAATTTGAATTTAGGCATCTCACCCCGACCATCGGGGTGAGATGGCAATTTCTCTGGAAGGAGATTCAAGTGCCAATTTTGTGTATCCATGGTAAAAATTAGCTAAACTTAATTCACAAAGCAAATTTATTATGATTTTAATACAATAAAAGTATAAAAAGTACATTACAATCACATAAAATCAGCCGTAAGCGTGGCTCTTGCATCAGAGAAATCTGTAGCGTCCTTATGTAGGTGACCAACTGATTCTCGTTCTCTTCACCAAGGGAGCCTGTAAATAAAATAAGATATAGTAATAATAATAATAATAATAATAATAATAATAAGCCTAAAATAATTATAATAATGATGATGATAGTAATAATATAAACTGCAATACGTGGATAAATTTGTATGTGAATAATTATTTTTTATTTAAAATGTTACGGTAAACAACCAGTCTCATTTTGCTCCACAATCAAAGAAAACATTAAAATTAATAAGAAATTACTTACTTTGTGGGCCCAGGGCATGCTTCTTGTCATCATTCTTCGGCAGAGTCGTTTCAGAGTACAGTATGGGATGCCATAATTTTTGGAAGCTGCAAAACAATTCATCCCACCGGTCCTTAGGTGTTCCATGGCAATTTGTAGACTTTCTTCAGACCACTGACCCCTGTTTGATGTCCTAATGTACGTTCTAGGCATTTTCCTATTAAAAGAAAATTGTATGCGTGAGGATTCAAATTCGGCATCTTACCCCGCACAAAATGTGACATCTCTCCCGTGGGTCGGGGTAAGATGCCACTTTCCGTGACACGTGCAACATGGCAGTTGCGGAGAAAGTGCCGGTGGCAACCTACACTGCAAAGTATTCAGCATGCTCCACATACAATAATATTTGTCTGTTCTACTTTTTTCACAAGCTCGTAGGCACTTGAAAACAATTGTGATTTATTAACAAGACGCTAATTTTTGTTCTTACCTTGTATTATGTTGATCCTGAAGCAGAGCAACAGTTCATCACAGCGTAATACGCATTGGAATTCTCGGCCGCCTGATGCGGGCGCGCGGTCGGTTTTTGTCGTGATCTGTTGGTAGCCGAAGGAACTACAAAGCTATAGGCACCTCCCCCCAATGGGCATCTCCCCCCGATCCAGTCTATAGTAAAGGCTATGGTTTTTCCAGTTGTGATGTACGGATGTGAGACCTGGACCATAAGAAAAGCTGAATGCCGTAGAATAGATTCCTTCGAATTAAGTGTTGGAGAAAAGTTCTTAAGAGTTCCATGGACTGCGAAGAGAACCAATAAGTCAGCAAATTAAACCAGTGTGTTCCTTGGAGGGCTTAATCCTGAAACAAAAACTGGGCTATTTTGGACACATCATGAGAAGACATAATTCATTAGAGAAGACCTTAATGCTGGGGAAGATAGAAGGCACAAGAAGAAGAGGGAGGCAAAGAATGAGATGGATGGATGGCATCACAGAAGCACTAAATTCCAGCTTGGAAAATCTTCGAGAGGCAGTGCAGGACAGAAGAAATTGGCGTAGTTTAGTACATGGGGTCACGGAGAGTCGGAATCGTCTAAACGAATAGAGAGAGAGAGAGAATCCAGACTGTTGCCCCTTTAAGCTTCCTTAAGTATGTCAGAATTCTCTTTGTTAATCAGTCGTCATTCAGTCTCAGTCATTATTTGCGGAAATCTGTCTCGATGTTGGAGTATCTCTCTGTGATTGTCATTGTAGATGATATCCGTCATTATCCTTTAAGATCCAAAATTTTCCGGATGCTTTTTCTTTCCGCTTTCTTGATGTTCTCGAGATCCCCTTTGTAGTTGAGATTTAAAGACGCGGGCACAGAGTGTCTCGGGCTTGATGACAGTTGTGTAGAGTCGAATTTCTCTATCGATGCTCATGCATCTATTATTGTAGATGATCGCAATTTTCCTGTATGCTTTCCATATTTACCGTTCAAGTGTTTTTTGTGCTACTCTTTCCACACCTGAGGGGTTCGATGATTTCACCAAAGTAGGCTACTTGAAGTGTGTCTCATGCCGTATTTTGTAATTAAATTCTGTGTTGGAATGTGTTCTGTGGACAAAAATTCGGTCTTTGTGAAGGATAATTGCAGTCCGACCCTTTTGACACATTCCATAAAGACCTCGATTTGATACATTGCCGTTCGTTCAAATGCGGAGATGATTGCGAGATCGTCCGTGAAGACCAAGAATGTGACATCAATGTTATCCCATTATTATTATCGTCGTCGTATGGCCTAAGCTACCTAAAGAAATATGGACCGAATTATATCAGGTCCAAATACACTATGGTGCATGTGGAGATCATCTCTCAGACTCTCATTTTAAATGGAGGAAAGCTTTTTCTGCCATGACTGTAGCGCTGAAAGACAAACAGAACTACACTCTGATATCCTACAGTGGTGATGCAAGAGATCTGTTGCAAGGGACATGGTCATGATAATTGTTGCTTTAGAGGCCTAACAACTACTGTAGACCAAAATATTATGTGCACTCGAGTTTGAAGGTTGTTTGTGAAGTAACCAATAGACCTACATAAAATCCAATAACATCATCATTTTTGTCGTTCTATTGTACGTTAATTCATGTAGCCTACGTTTGGAATTTTTAATTTATATTTTAATATTTTTTATAGCAGTTGGAACACAAAAAGTGCCCATTTTTAAGCGTGTTTCAACCATGCATCACATTCAAGAATTATTATCTCAAAAACCCATCATCAGATCGAATCCAAATTTTAACACAATATACATTGGAATGTTTTATAACTGGTTTATTAATTTCAAAATTTTGTGTTTCAAGTAAACATAGTTGCTATCATTTTTGAAAGATTACTTTTTCTCGGCTCGGGGTGGTTGGAAAATGTAGTTCTTGGTCGCGTTGTAATCCTTATACATCGAAAGGTTATGCTGTACGACTGTGAAATACGTAAATTAATTCACTTATTTTATATCGGTTTGTATTTGTACGGGAAAATAAGACATGGTTCCGCAGCTAGCCGATACGGCGAAAGCTGTACAGCGTTGCCAACATGGAGCCCATCACTTCCGAGTGAGGCGCGCCATGACGCGTGATGGGCTCCATCCCAGCAAAAGTATTTTCGAAACAGATACAATTTACATGTTCCAAAATGTATTTTAGATACAAAATAACTTACAAGTTACCCACCAATTGTATAAATAAAATGGGCCAGTACAAATTGGAACACGTCAAACCAGAGAAGATTTGTCTTGGAAAATCAACTTTTCACAATGAATGGACATACTACAGATGTGTAACAACAAGCCCCCATTAATATAATTACCCGACTCATTTCAATCAAGATTTTCTTTTTATAACGTCCCCCATTTTTAACATTAAAGAAAATCTGCACAGTGCATAATGTTCAGCAAAGCCATTCATAGCCACCTGTAGTACTGTTGTTTAGTGTTTTTTTTTAATAATTTATATGTTTTTTAATGTACCAACTATTTCTGTATATAGGTATGCAAATGATAGCATATTTTTGACAGGGTTTAGCAAGTAGAATATATTATATACAAATGTGTGTTTTCTTTCCTTCATGTTTTTATCGATTCTCTTAATGGTGTAAAAATGTTATTTTTAAGTCACTCAGCAGACTGAGGAAGGCACTTCTTAATGTCCCGAAACATGTATCTTCTATAAACCAAGATTTTAACTGTATTGAAAGGGCGGATAAAAATAAACTAAACTTTACTGAGTTACAAATGTATCGAAAATACGAATTTTAAATACATATGTTTTCGATACTGTCTAACTCTGGATGTATCTTAGGGCTGTTTCACAATGAGTGCTGAAGCTCAGTTTAATTTTCGGATTTGCCTGAAGAAGATCTTTGAAGGAAGGTTAGGTTCCACACAAAATGGCAGGTAAGCTGAGCTTCTGTCTGATTTACAGTGGCAGAGCATCCAGAAAGATGAAGAAGGGATGCGGTTTTCTTGTTTGATACATTGGCACAGTCGTCCAGCATAATGGTGAATTGGTTAGCGTGCTAGGCTTTGGTCCGAAGTGTTCCGGGTTTGATTTCTGGTCGGGTCATCAGGGATTTTAATCTCCTGGGGTTAATTCCTGTGGCTCGGGGTCTGGGTGTGTGTGACGTTTTCATCATCAATTCATCCTCATTACTGCACACCGGTCGCCCACGGGTGTCAACTAGAAAGACATGCACCCTGCCTCTCCGGAGGCCACATGGTCATTATTATATACAGTCGAGAGGAGGGCACCCCCATCCTAGCAAGCTCCAAGGTATTTCAATATCTTTTTTTAATTTATTTTTTATTTTTATGAAATTACTGAGAAAAATATCAGGAGCCCCTGGTTATTGTTGTTTTAAGGGTAGGAACAGCGAGGTCATCTGCCCCTCTTAACACAGATAAAATAATATAAATTTAGATTGATTTAAGGGGTGTTGCGAGAAACATAAAGCAATTGACTACAATGAATTTGAAGAGTCAATACACACAAGAAAGTGGATTCGTGAATCCTGTAGTGCAAACTGCACAGCTTCACAGATGGCAACAAGCTCCGCAGTAAAAACTTTACAGGTGTTTGGCATAGAGATCTTGCTATTCGCACCATTGATGACATAAGCACTCCCCCACTTTCTTGTCCACCTTCGAACCATCCATGTAGTCAGTGTCCAGAAACTGGTGAACTAAGCTGTAGAATTACATCCATTTGCCTCCGGTAAACTGAGGCATCTGCGTTCACCTTAGGACCTCGGTGTAGATATAACCGAATTTGCCGACGTAGGATTTACCACAACTCTAGGTGTCCGGATCATACAGGGACCCACAGCCACTCTTAATTAATTACACGAGCTATCGAGTCTAATACCAACCGGCCAGGTGGCGCGAGATTAGTCGGGGTACCTCTAGTGGTGTTGGCTACTGAAGAGAGCTTGATAGCTCGGATGATGCGGCATTTAAAATCACATTGACCCCACATGCTGGCATCTATAACTAAGCGGTAGAACATCTGATTCGGGAAGTAGGCTGGGAATTGGGCCGGTCCGGAAGGCACCAGTCACTAGCCAACAGCCACATGGTGGATATTGTCTGGCATTTTCAAAGTTGCTGGCCTTGCTGAACGGTATGCCGCACAATCATGGTCAAGCCGAGACAGGACAAGGGCTTGGTAAAACCATAGCAGCACCACATGGTCAGCCTCCCACTTATTACCACTAAGAATCTTGTGCATGTTCAGTTTCCTGATACATCCTGTTTTTAGTTGCCGTTTATGGTGCTGCCACGTTAACTTGGTGTCAAAATGGAGCCTCAGGAAGCAGTAAGTGTCACCACTGGCAATTCAGCATCCTGGAGGTGTAGATCAGGGTGTAAATGTAGCCTAGTAGCCAACAAAAGTGGAAGATTTTGTTGCTGAAAAACGAAAACCTCTGTGATGAGCCCAGGAAGTGTGTGCAATAGGTGTTGCTCCACAATGCAGAGTGTAGACTGTTGAGGACTTGGCATGTAGCGTACACAATTCCACGCTCAGTGGTTAAGAAGATATATTTACTGAAATGATACCTTTTCAAGATAAATTTAAAATATTTCCATCAGAGCACCATGGTATGGCAGTGTTAGCAGTGCCATCTACAGGCACTTACGGTTACAAAATTGCACTTGCTTTGCATTTAATATTTATTTGGACACATGCTCGTCTTGATGGTCTATATGTAATTTGTTCTGTTGATCTTTTCAGTGGCGAATGTTAATTTATGAGCATTTTCTTTTTCCTCAACAGAATTAATTTGGTTAGTAAGCAATTAAATAGGGCAACATTTCAGACCATGTTACATGTCAAAAAAGGACAAGAATTGTCTCCTAGAAATGATTCTGCAGGCACCTGTGGCTGTAGATTTTGAGGACACTATCCCAACATTTACCTCAATTAGGTTGGTCACTATCTATTTACAAGAAGAGTTAATACCATCTAAAGTCAAAACTAATAGTAGGTCATGTGACTAGAGGTGATAAAAAACACATTACTTTTAGTGTTAACAATATTGGTCTATGTAGACAATTGGCAACATTAAAATATAAGTTTACATCGTGAAATAACACAAAATTTATGATTAGAATTAGAATAAATCTATAATATTAATTACATACGTGTCAGGGTTGCTTTAGCACAGACAATTTCCATTTCACTGGTAAGGAAATTTGAGAAATGACTCAGGCCCCAATCTTTCAAAATACTGCCAGAAGCTGCAATGATGCCCTTGGTAAAATCACTGGTACACTCCTCAGGAGACACCCTGCTCATATCCAGACAATTGTTGCTTTCATCAGGAGTGCATGAATAGCATCGAATGCAGGCACCTGGTAACAGAAAAGGAATGTTTAATTTAATTTTAAAAATTTCACATGAATTCCTAGTGTCCAGTTTGACTTACAATTTATTTCTAAAAATAAATTTCTAATTTATTATTTGGCTTTGTCAATACAACTTAAAAAAAGAATGTTCATGTAGGCTATGGTATATTGGATTTCACGGCCAGTGAATTAAAACTCAGCATTTTTTCTAGGTTTATGCAGTGTCTAATGTGGGGTTTTGCCTGGGAACACCCAGCTGGCTCATCAGCGGGCTCTTGGTGTCCATGCCCGGACCCCCTCACGAGTAGCAAACTATGCGCTACCTCCCTTTTTATGAAGCGCATCTGCACCTCTTTACTGCGAGAGCTAAGAGTTCAAGCAGCCTTAACTTCCCATCTTTTTGTAAGCTTTCATAGGGACACAAAAGTAGACAGCTATCGAGGAATCTTGTTGCTGGAGATTGGTTATAAAATCTTTACTTCTCTGTTACTTGGAGGTTTGAAACCAATTTTACAAGAGATCATAGGATCATACCAGTGTGGGTTTATGGCAGGATGTTCAACCATTGATCACATCTTTACTATAAGACAGCTAATGGAAAAGTACTATGAATTTGATAGATATCTACACTTCATATTTATTGATTTCAGACAGGCTTATGACAGCATAAATCGGATTTCACTGTGGGGAGTAATGCGAGAGTTGAGTATCAAATGGAAATATATCAAATTTGTGGAAGCATGCTATGCAGATTAAAGTTGTCAAGTACAGTTCGCAAACAAGGTATCAGCTCCTTTCACGGTTCGGAATTGTTTGAGACAAGGAGATCCTCTGTCACCAATGTTGTTTAATATCGCATTGGTACGATGTGTAATGGGTTATGACAGAGAAATGGACATGATTGGTACTGTACCCGAAATTCGCATAGCCCCTATCTACATCCGAGGATGGGAAGGATCGCTAGGACTGCTGATACCCAGCCAGATAAATCAACATATCCCGCTAGACAGACAGCTAGGAACTTCTCGGAACATTGACGTCAAACATGGTCGTAAGTTACTACTAACTAGATACAATCAAAACAACTCCTACAATAAAGTATGGTAGGACGAAACTCTCGGATCACGAGGGTGCACGGTTAAAACTTATGTGGGCGCCTGTATCTCGCCAGCAGTACTACCACCTTCGATCGTTAAATGAGGAAACGTATTTCTATAAAAAGGGAACAGGCATACAAATAGTGCCTGCTAACGTTTATTCATAAAAACATAACAAAGTTAACATAATAAACGTTCACTTCAAATTAATCAAACACTTGCGAATTTCGGCACATCTAAGGACTGTTCTGCGTCCTGACATAAACAAAAATGACAATTACTCTAACTAGACCTCTGGTCTAAAATGTTTAACTGGATCACCTACTAGATCCCTTTATGGATCTGAGTATCTACTCCGCTCAGATCTATTCATCGCTTACATTTCATAAACCCTACATAATACATTAAAGATCCATCAAATCCTTGTGAATATTAATTCACCTCAAAAATATTTAAACTGACTTGAATATAGTTTCTATTTAAAAATTTATATACAATATATATGTCGCAGTCAGATAGTGAAATCCGTCATTTCATGAAGATCCTAGGCACTTCATGAAAAGCCGGCATATGATGTAAAAAGAGATAGTTACACCATCTGACGCGTTTCTTCATGAAGTGACGGACCGATTTAGGCAGATGGTGTAAGAAATGATTTTACATTATCAGCCGAGGCACTTCATGAAGATCCGGTGTTTGTTGATTCGGCACTTCATGAAATGACTGACACAATGAAGCCGTACATTAATTCATTTAATTGTTCTATTCCAAGAAATAAATTAATGCTTGTTTATTATGGTTTTCGAAATTAATTTTCACATAAAAACCTAAATCTAATCGTGAAATACTCTTTACTCTCTATCTCTTTCTAGAAGTTTGTATTTTTATTTTTATATATTTTATTTCTACAGAATTTTTTTCTAATCTGCAATGTTTACTTTCATAATTACATTTGTAGTTTTTCTTTTTGTTCTTCATTTGTGTATCTTTTTTCTCTCTTTCCTTCACTGATGCAATTTGTATTTTTAGCCTATTTTCATTTATGAAAAAATAGGCTTATGAGGTCACCTTTTGTCCGTGTGTCTGTCTGTGTGTGTGTGTGTGTTTGTCCCCCCTAATAACTTCTAAACGGCTGGAGCGATTTCAATGAAACTCGGGAAGTTCATAGCACTATTTTGGGCGACCCCGACCGTGCCCTTCAAATTTTGTTACGTCTGACCAATCCAACATGGCGGCTGTGCGAAATATTTCACCAGCATTCAATATCTCCGAAACTACTACCGATATCACCCTGGAATTTTGTACGGTGATAAAGGGAACTACTAGAAGTTTACCGATGTGACTTTTTGAAAACCTGGTAACTACAAAACCAACATGGCGCCCAAGCGAAGTTGCGACGTTTAAATAGGCGTTTCTCGCGATTTAACTAACCAAACGCAATGAAACTTGGTACAGTATATGTTTATACACATTGTATTGCACCGACATCTAACTTCGTTCAATTGTCCGCCCACCCTTACAGTCATCATATAAATATAATTTCAATTCACACCCAATCACACGGGACTGATGATTGAGGTGACCCAAGACCTCCAAATGAATTAACAACAAAATTGGAACGATAACTTACAGGTAAGATACACACAATGAAGAAAAATGCAGAATCATTCTTTCAAATATTTCTGTCTATAATAAATAGGCTGAAATTCGAGATTTTCTCGAAGGTGAACCCTCCACTAAATCAACCAAATGTAAAGCTTTTGTGTATTCAGCCCTGTGTACTTGGGAGTGTGTAGAATCTGTCTGATAATCACTATTTTAATGGTATTTGTAGTATTGTGTGTATTTGTAGTTCAGGTTAAGATTGAGAAGGAGGCGGCCAAGGTTAAGTTAGGAACCAACCCGGCATTTGCCTAGAGGAGAAGGGGGAACCACGGAAAACCAATTCCAGGATGGCTAAGGTAGGAATGGAACTCTTCTCAGTTTTTCCTCCCGACGTCGACCATAATTATGTTCCTATCCGTGGTTACCATAGTTGATTTCATAAGTCTACTTAACGAGTAGGCCAATATGCTGGTTCGAATCCCGTCGCTGACTGTGGCGTTTTCCCCCAGGTCTTTTCACACACCCTCTCGGCAAATGCCGGGATGGTACTTCATTTCAAGTCTCGAGACACCTTCCCAAATTCTTTACCCTCACACTCATTCATTCATTCATTCATTTATTTGCAATGGGGGGAGTGTCCCCCGGTGGCAAATTGGATACACATAACAAATAAATAATTATACATAACAATTCAATAACAATTATACAACAATTAAACTGGAGTATTTACACAAATAGTCAGTCTTTTCTTAAACACACCTATATGTTTGGGAAAAGGCTCTAAGACTGCGGCAGGTAGAGAGTTCCAGTTATCAATGGCACGGTTTACAAAAGAATATTTACCATAATTTGTTCGCTGTGGTCGGCCCTTAACTTTGAAAGGATGATCGCTCCTACCCATGTAAGTGGGCTTTCCCAATCGTTTGCTAAGCTCACCCCATGCTGGTTGATTTGTATACGTGTTGTACATAGCGCAGAGTCTAGATTTCATCCTCCTAGCCTCCAGTGATTCCCACCCAAGTTTCTTTAACATACGGCTCACACAGCTCCTGGGATTAAAGTCACTGAGCACAAATCTAGCGGCCTTTCTTTGTACCATTTCCAACTCATTGATGAGCCCTACTTGATATGGATCCCAAACCGCAGAGGCATATTCCAGAATAGGTCTTATAAGTGACAAATAGCCTAATTCTTTAGCAGAGGTACTACTTCCTTTTAATACCCTCATTACAAAGTGCAGGGATTTGTAAGCTTTTGAAACTACACATCCTACATGACTACTCCATTTCATATCATTCCTTACGTGAACGCCCAAATATTTGCAAGAATCTTCTTCTACAAGTATTTCCGAGCCACACTACTTCTATCATCACGCAAACGCAGTTTATCAGAAAACAACCACCCAAATACAATGGGCTGATGATCAAGATGTCCCTAGCCCTTAAAATAAATATACAAGAAAACAACTATAAAACAAGGCAACAACTGAACTAGATTAAAATGTTAGTTGGCAAAAAAGTATCCTTCAGTGGGGTTTGAACTCACCACGTAGTGATCCGGAAGCTAACACCATACCACGAGACCACAAGTTCACTAATAATGTTGGCTGCTAAGAGCTGTACAAGACCTGTGTATTACGCGCCCGTAACTGAGTTTGTTCTTGTTGTTTTAAAGGGTGGAACAGCGAAATAAAGTCATATTATACTATCGGTTATCTATCTCTCATGTTTTAAAAACAAAATGGATCTGAACGACGTTCTTCTTCCGTTCACAGTACGGCAGCATAATATTCCTTCTGGGCGCAAGGCCAAGCAAGATGATGGGGAGGGAATTAGGGGATAAATGAAGTCCAGACCATTAGACATTTGTACCATATGTCACAGTGTTCATTTTCTGAGGAAATAACAGCCCTTTAGTGTCCACATTTTTATCTGATTTATTCTTGGAAGTCTCACTTCCCTCACACGTGATCACCGCTGCCGCTACGGTACTTCATGAAGTGACGGGCTGGATTTCCCGTCAGATGATGTACAATGTGAATTACACTATGTGACGGCGATATTTAGTCATTTCATGAAACCACGCGTCAGATAGTGTAACTGTACCTTTTTACATCATATGCCGGCTCTTCATGAAGTGCCTAGGATTTTCATGAAATGACGGATTTCACTATCTGACTACGACATATACACTCATCACGACCTGCATGATGTTACTCGATCAAACATTACTAGATCTTCTCTCAAACTTCACTCTTTCCTTAATGTGCAGAATCATCACTATATCGTTACTTTCAAGTATATTTCATGTCCAGTGAACATATGTCACGACCAACTAAGGTGATAACTGTTCTGCTTGTCAAAATCATTCATAATTACAATAACTGATGCAGTGACATGCCAGATAATCTCAATGGTTACTGATACTGTTACTCCTGTGGTTTCCTGGGTCCCTCAACAATTATGCACCTGTTGCAATAACTCTGTTGTTCTTAAACAACATAACTGTTACTCATTTTACATCGTATAATATCGCTTATACACATAGATACACATAATTATCGCTGCAATGAACAAGGTCTTCCAATAATAGAGTCTTACCTCTTGCACGAATGTCCATAATTCTGACGTTACCTTAAACCTTCATTTCTGCACGGAATTACAACAATCTCTAATAAAAATATCCCATTTCATACATCACCAAAGATGCGTGAAAATCTGTAATCCTACTCGTTATCCAAATGCTATGGCATAAGTTTCAAGTTACAATACTAATACCACTATCCTTATACAACGTCGTCGTGCTTCACAAGTTCCCTTCTTGTTCCATTGCTATACAACGTTTCGTTGAAATACTTATTTAATCAATCATTTACTTTTCATAGCGATTCAACTTGCGATAACTCTTTCTCTATTATTTACCATTTTAATTAAACCACGTTACTTCTTTGAACCATTTACATCGTATTTAATAAGAATATTCCGTAACCTCACGTTCGTGTTTACCTCAACTATACATGCTTTACTACACTCCATTACTATACCTGAGTGTATTCATTACCTTTCCATATTTAAATTACATTTTTATTCCATCAATATATTTTCCTTGTACTTTGTCTGTGCCTACAAAATCTTACATAATAATTCTGGATTTACATCTCACTACAGCATCGAATGTCTTGCTGGTGGATCTCATTAAATCATTAAGTTATTGGGGAACAAGTTAGATCTGAACCTTCCGATGCGCATGTGCGTTCAGTTGCATTACGTCATCCCCCTGCCTGGATTCTTTGTCAACCAGTGAGCACAAACTTCATCACGCGCTGGTTAGATGTTGCCAAGTAGTCATTATTCCCAACACCTTGGCACGGTACAGATGCTGTCAAGGCAAGCGAAGCACGACTGAGCAGCTCTGTTCTATGACAAGTACGGCAACAAGCTTGCTGTCAGGAGTGTGTGAAGTGGGCTGGCTCTCAGTTCATTACCACCAATACCAATGCTATGTCACTGAGAATGCTCCTATTCGATACTTTAGGCTTGCATAATATAACCACGACGAGCAGCGAGCAGCCCCAAACAGTTGTTGCACCAAAGAGGGGAAATCGCATTTGCGCCTAGTGATCCCACTACTTCCCCTCCTAGACGAGACTCCGCCATGATAGGCCAGGTCTAACTTGCCACGCTATACATATGTGTTTCCTTGAAACATTCTAAGAATCGATACAGTGTTCTATAACACCTCCAATAAAAAAGGTACATGCTCTCTACCGCATCTTATTGCATTACAAAATCTTTCAGTAACATTGCTCTTATTATTTATAGTTATACAATTGTAATGTTTTACTTCTAATACTGATCCGGGAAATTCGTTTACGCATATTGGAAATTCGCTATTATTAAAAAAACAGACTTAGAATCATCTAAAATAAATGTTAAAACACGTCAAAACGACACACGGTGATGTGGACAATTTACTACTAACTTAAACTTGTCAAAATGACATCTAAACATGACTAAAACAATGAATAAAATACTGAAGATTAACCTGGTCTAGAGGTTGGTCACACAAGATACACATAAACTGGCTACATGTACCACATGAATCGTAAACACTCAAATACCTTACTGCCCGAATACATCTCTTGCCTCTGCAGTAGCAGTGAACAGCTGATAACTGGATTCTTCGGTGTGGCGAGCTTGGGATACCAGGCCGCATTCTTGCGCGTCGACCTTGCCCGCGATCGAACCAGTGGGGCCAGCCTTGCCAGCGCTCCTCCCCAACTGACCGGAGTTGAACCTGCATGGCGCTGCGATCTCGTGCCTCGTTCATGGTCTGCCACCTCGTGCGCTTCTGAATCCTTTGATTCTGATGAATATCGCTTCAAACGTCTGCTCTCTAGAAGTTCCTTGGCGTTTATATATGGTATTACGATGATGTTGCGATGATTCCATGATAGTATTCGAATCTCGCTTAGTAGTGTAGCATTCTGTGACTTATCTGAACTACTGTTGGAAATGGTGTAGTTCTTCATATTTCCTTCCTGTCTGCTAAGTCACACCCGATATCTCAAACATCAGTAGTAGATTATTTCCCCATCATGTGCTTAGTGGCTCATGACTTCTACTGTAAATTTCATATCGGTTTCTGCCTTCATAATATGTTTGGTCGACATCGTAAGTATTTCTTAAGTATCATTGAAGAATTGTCAAATATACTGTTTCCTTTGAGATGTTAGGTGAATCTCAAGAAATTATCGACTAGTATTCATAAGTAGTCTGCTTCTGTAATTGTATCAACTTTCGTAGAAATGTGATAATGTTTCTCTGCTTCTAATAGTGCGTTATTTCAATTCTTCTATTAAGCGGGGCTCCTCCTGTAGCTTAACCGAAGGAAGTCTCTTCCTGGCCGGTACCTCAATTTTCCTTGCCGACTTGAAATTTTCAATAAGTTGGAGCTTTAACTTTTTACGACTAAACAGTTCAATCGTTGGAAGAGGAATGCCTCTGGTCTCGAAGCAAACCTCGTTTCATTAGCATAAAAAATGGCATCTTAGCGCGCAAATGGCTTCTGTCTATTTCTTATCTACATATCTCCTTATTAAAGCATAAACTCAAAAATGTTTTTAATTCATCGTCGCTAATATCTAATTAGCTTTATATTTCTATGATCCAATTGTATATAACAATTGCAATAAATATTTCTAATTATTTTCGCGCTAATGCTTATAATCATTTTGATTGGCTGGGGTGCTATCATTTGCCTCCATTATATAAATTGGCGCGTGCTTGCTCCCGCCACGCGATGCTGCTTGGTCGCGTGTGCGACTCGACGTTGCTAGAAGACTCTGTCCATCTCACTCACTCATACGTCACAAACAGGTTCTAGCCCGCCGTGTCTTGCCAAGGCTTCAATAAAGTGTCGCCTTCCAGCTCTTGCTAGCAATCATTTATCCAATGTTAAAATAATATGCAAATGAAAAATCCTAGCATATTTTCCGTTCTTTTTGCTAAATCAAAGCTTATGATAATTCTACCTCTTCTCAACTGCATTAGTAACATGTCTGTACTGCGTAATTTATTTCCACACCCTTCCTACTATGTTGGCGACTTCCTCGTACCTCAGGTTCTATTCCTGACTGCATCATTTCTTGCGTCTCAATAAATTCGGGCTCAGTACTAACACAATCTTGGCATTTGCTGATGATGTGGTAATTATGGGAGAATCATTAGAGCAGATAAGATCCGACACCACAAAGTACATGAAAAAAGCAAGCAAGATGGGATTAGTTGTCAATAGTTTGACCAGTTGAAACTTTCCGTCAAATCAATACAAAACTAGTATTAGTTGTCAATGATGAGAAAACAAAATATATGATAATTTCACACCTGCACTTTGAATAACTCGATTCATTCCCTATATTTCAGCCATGTAAGAATGCATCGTCTTCTCAGCCGTTTTTGTTACCGTACATTGAACATCCGCTTCATGACCTTGAGTGTGTTCCCTGCTGAATTCTTTAAGGAAGGTGGCCTAGTCCTCGCTGAGCATTACATAAACTCATTGTCACTCGATTCATTCCCTATATTTCAGCCATATAAGAATGCATCGTCTTCTCAGCCGTTTTTGTTACCGTACATTGAACATCCGCTTCATGACCTTGAGTGTGTTCCCTGCTGAATTCTTTAAGGAAGGTGGCCTAGTCCTCGCTGAGCATTACATAAACTCATTGTCAAAATCTGGAACTCGGAAACCATGCCTGCGGACCTCAGAGATGCACTAATAGTGACCATATTTAAAAAAGGGGATAGAACCCAATGTGGTAATTACCGTGGAATATCCTTGCGCTCTGTTGCTGGCAAAATTCTTGCCAGAATTCTATCCAGTCGTCTAGCACCACTTGCAGAAGAGTTTTTACCCGAGACACAATGTGGTTTTAGGCCCAATCGTGGTACTGTCGATATGATCTTCTGTGCGAGGCAAATGCAGGAGAAATCTAGGGAACAAAATCGCCACCTATACATGGCTTTCATAGATCTTGTCAAGGCCTTTGACTCGGTTAATAGAGATGCTCTCTGGAAAATATTAGCGTTAATTGGCTGTCCTACAAAATTCATTAAGATCCTTCGACTCATACACGACAACATGTATGGCACCATCCTTACGAATAATGGACCTGGGGAACCATTCGAGATCACTACTGGTGTAAAGCAAGGATGTGTAATTGCACCTACACTATTCTCAATTTTTGTTGGAACCATACTTCACCTTGTTAAGGCTGAACTACCACAGGGCATAGAAATAGAGCACAGATTTGAAGGTGGTTTATTCAACCTTAGCAGACTGCGTGCCAAGACCAAGATCTTGACTGCCTGGATTATGGAACTCCAGTATGCAGATGACAATGTTGTTCTGGCCAGTTCACCAGAAGATCTAAATGCTTTTACAAAAGCATACAAGAGCATCGGTCTAAGTCTCAACATCCAAACGACTCAGATATTGCATCAGTCCGCACCAAAAACCAATGCTACTGCTCCTGCCATCACAGTTCACGATGAGATCTTGCAGAACATCCAAAATTTTGCTTACCTTGGTAGTCACCTATCAGCAAATGCCAATATAGATGCTG
The DNA here is from genome assembly GCA_946902985.2 of Meconema thalassinum. Taxonomy (NCBI): domain Eukaryota; kingdom Metazoa; phylum Arthropoda; class Insecta; order Orthoptera; family Tettigoniidae; genus Meconema; species Meconema thalassinum. The sequence continues at coordinate 1,208,638,700 of OX336388.2, forward strand.
AAATTAAATATCGCCTGAACTGTGCTAGTGCAGCATATGGTCGTCTACGACAAAGGGTCTTTGATAACCACAACATCAATGCTCAGACAAAACTTCATGTGTACCAGGCTGTTGTGATACCAACACTCCTTTACGGATGTGAAACTTGGACCACTTACAGGAGACACATATAGTGCCTGGAGAAATATCATCAGCGCTGTCTGAGAAGGATCCATAGGATTAAATGGCAAGATCACAGAACTAACATCAGTATCTTGGAAGAAGCATGTACCATCAGCAATGAGGCTATGGTCATGAAACATCGACTTCGTTGGACAGGTCATGTCGTTCGTATGCCTGATTTTCGCCTTCCAAAGCAAATTATGTACGCTCAACTGAAGGATGGCCGTCGGCACCAGGGTGGACAACAAAAAAGGTTCAGGGACATCCTAAGTTAGACATGAAGAATTGCCACATCAACACAACTGGGAAACAAAAGCAGCTAACCGCCTGGTATGGCATCGTATTACCCACGAAGGTCCTAAGAACTTTGAACAACAACGTCGGAGATTTGAAACTGAAAGGCGGATTGCTCGGAAAGAGCGGGCGTTCCTCAGGATGAATAACCCACAACAACTGGATTTCAACACTGGCAATGTTTGTCAGCACTGTGGAAGAATTTGTGGCTCGAGGATTGGCCTGCATAGTCATATAAGAACACATAGACTCACAAATAACATCTGAGGAAGACAATCTTACTCGTCAGCGAGTGATTGCCTATCACTGTAGGATATGTCAATGTAGCCTACACATAGCCTCTTGAGACAAGCACTGGATAACTTGGGTGTATGATTAGGATTACAAGTGGTGAATTTCATTAGCCTATATGTGCCACTGCCAGTACCGCCCTGATTTTTTCTGCAATTCAATTTCTACGGCCTTAAGTACAGAATTATGTGAGTTGTGATTTCCTTGTACATATTTTAAAAAATCTGTATCTGCAGTATGCGCCAAAAAATACAGTGCTCTTTTTCACGCAGCGCGCATGCCTGAGCGTCTGCGTGTTGTTGCATTACCATGATGTATTATTAGTTATATAACGAACGTTGTGCTATGTAGTTGAAAGTGAAAATGGGTCTCGCGACGGAGGAAAAAGTGTTCTTAGTGGAGTATTATTTTCGCTCGTACGGAAATGGTTATCAAGGCAGGCCGAGTTTTAAGTTACTGGCAGAATAATTATCATGATCACTATAATAAGCCGGCACCAAGCAACACAGTTATGCTGTCTATTGTTACAAAATTTTGTCGTACAGGTAGTGTATTGGGTCAACGGAAGGGAAGGTCTGGTAGGCCAGTAACTGTGTCCACAAATGAAAATCATGGACGTGTCCTCATTCAAGTGTTGCAGTCACCAAAGCGAAGTCTTCGGTGAACAGCCCTGAAATCTAACATCAGCTATACGTCACTTCGCCGATTGTTTAAAGACCTAGGTGGATTTCCGTACCGAATACAAGTTGGACAACGATTGACTGAGCAAGATAAGCATCTCAAGTTTGAATATTGTGCACGATTTTTGTCCATGTTGTACGAAGGTCCGGATTTCTTGCTCAACGTGTGGTTCTCCAACGAAAGTCACATTCACTAGGACGGTTTTATCAATCGCCAAACAACTCGCTTTCTTGGTTTCGAGAGGCCAGACGTTATAGTCCAGAAACCACTACATAGTGTGTGTGTGACGATTTGGTGTGCAGTGTTAGGAAACGGTGTGCTAGGTTCGTATTTCATTGAGGATGATAATGGTGCACCTCTTACTGTTAACCAGGAACGTTATAGGAACATCGTGGTCAGGCCATTTATTTAGGATCTAAGAAGGGATTTTCGTGCCAGGAAAATTCAGATGAATAGACAGTGGTTACAACAACCTGCCACACTCGACAGCCTATGGCTATGGACAAATCATTTCCCATGGGGCTGACTTCTCCTACCCATCACATTCCCCTGATCTGACACCACCTGATGCTTACATGTGGGGAATGTAAAAGGAGAAAGTTTTCAGCTGTCCAGATCCACCCAAAACTGTGCCTGCATTTCGTAAGAAGATCGTCTCGTTTTTCAGGACTCTGAAGCCACCTACAGTATGTTACAGAATATGTTTGAAAATCTGCAAGATCGTTGTATTGGCTGCTTATTGTATTTAATGTACTATACAATAATTCCAAAGGATGTGTCCTACACATGTACCGGTATGTATTCTCATTTCCATGTCAAAAGAAAATCAAATCACTCTTGGTTCATGATGATTTTTTTTCCTTTGTAAAACTCAGCCTACGTCCAAAAAATTCTGAATGCGTATTACCTCATCTTAACATTTTGATTTACAGTAGTTAAATTTCCATTTTTACTTCCCATTTTAGGCATTGGTAGGTTATTTTTATTGTCATTATCGATTTTTCCCCTTTGGGAGAGCGTGCGAACTTGAGCCAATCACAGCTTCACTTCCCTTTCCTCTTCTCTTTTCCCAAAACCTCTTCACTAATTCACAGTGTTTTTTCTTCCTTTCCTCTGTCCATTTTTCCCTATTGCTTCTTTTCCTGAGACTTGGTCAAATTTCTTGTTTCTGATTTTATATCTGAATTGATTTCTGCCCTTAATATCGTCTCCAGAGATTTTGAATCGGTCCAGGTCTTCCTGTGTTTCTCTCATCCAACTAATCTTCAATTTAATTGCATTAATGATGTTAAAAATGTTCTTAGTGAGTCTGTTTTCATCCATCCTCCACGGGTGTCCATAAAAATGTAGGCGTCTTTTCCTAAATTTCTCTGTGATGGTGTCTGTGTTTCCGTCGAGTTCCTTTGTAGGTTATTTTTATATATACTTATAGAACAGTAATCTGATACTTTACTGTCCTTACTTGTATTTTTCATTATAAATTCCTTTAGCAGAAATGTACAGTGACTCCTTAGGTATGCTTCAGCATCACCTAATTTTATTTATTTTATTTTATGTTTTCAAATTACTGACTTTGGTCCATAAAAATTAAATCGAAATAATGAATAAAAAGTTTCCGCCCAATCAATCGAAATAATGAATAAAAAGTTTCCGCCCAATCAATACCTTTCATCCAAGGTATTGATTGGGCGGAAACTTTTTATTCATTATTTCGATTTGTAAGCGTCAATACGGACTTAAAAAAATGGAAAACACTCCAGTTAATCTTCCATAAAAATTAAACTAAACTAATAATGCAACATTTCATGAATTGATAAGAAAGAAAGCCACAAGAATTACTTTTGCTGCTTGTTTCCTTACTTTCTAAATCTGCTTGCCCTGAAGCTGAGATGACAAGTTATGTGTAATTTAAGAACAATCTGTATAAAATAAAATAGAATATAGTCTAATATCTTATTATATAACACGCTAAGGTGTATGTTTCACAAATCTCAAGCTCCTAAACCAGAGGGAGTTAGAAGGTGTGGTTTTTACCAAAATCTTCCAAATCGTCTCAATAGTACAGGAAGAATCTTGCATTTCTTGAAAAGTCAATGGAAATATATTTATTTGTTTAAAAACAGTGTTTAAACAAATAAACAAGACAATAGCCCCTGGCAGAACTGTGTCACGTCCATCGTGCATAACACTAGAGCCGGGTGGGTAGTCTGTACTCATGGGGGGCACACAACCCCTTGTGCATCGAAAAGAATATTAAAACGGAATTGCCCACAACAGTTTCAAATTTCACTCCAATTTCATAAATATCAACTATATTTAAAAAATAGTGTGTTAAACAAATAAACATATTTATAGATGCCTGCATAACAGTAAAGCCGGGCGGGTGGTTAATGAACATACGAGATTTCTCGCACAGATCCCCTAGTATAATATATTTTTGTGCTGTGTATGACCTTGTTTTCATCTTGATGTTTTAATATTATTCCTACACACAGCCTGAAAAGTGAAGTTTTTAGTTTTACGTGACGGTTAATCTCACGATCATGAGCCACGAGACCTCCTTTTTACGTGGAATCGAACCACATGACATGGCATTTCACTTGAAAATCTCACATGCATTGACCGGGAATCGAACCCGGTCTACCATGGGGAGAGGCCAACAGCTTGACCGCTGTGCCACCACACCCCATATCCAGCCTTATGTCTTCAGTTCCTTTACCATATTGTACTTCATTGAATGCGGGATTAATATTTCTCTGTGTGCTGATATTGTGTTGACAATAGTAATGTTTCAATGTCATTTTTTATTTCTTTGTGTTGTGATCATTAATTCTGCAGATGACGCCATCCTCCCTTTTCATCACTTTTAACAAGATAGATTATTGAAAATATATCATTTATGATTAAAATACCTTTCTGGGAGTCCTAGTGAATTCATTTGTTTGAATTCCAACTGCCTACATTGGAAATATAATTGCTTTTTACAAAAAGCAAGCATTTTTGGCCGTGTTCATTTGAACATCGTCCACCATTTTACATCGACATCGGACACTACGTCATACCCACATGACACGTTGCCAACATGAATAACGAAAGGCAAAACCATTGGCCTGGATAAAGATTATTGATGCGTGACAAAAACCAGAGGTGTTATGTGTTAGCTAACGTGGCCCGCAGGGCGGCGCTACCCAACCACCATTGGTCTGGACGAAAATATTGGTCTAGACAAAACCATTGGTCTGTCGGATGCGATATAGTACCGAATGCATGGGGTTGGCATTATGGACTCATTCACAAAGATGGCTGTCAGAGCACCAATATCAACTATATAAGTCGTGCTACTATTAGGGTGGGTTGGTGGGTCTATGACAGCAGAGGAGTGAACATCTAATACTAATCCTTCTCCAGATATTCTCCCGACTATTAATTCAGGTAATTTCAGTTTTTTTTTAACTTTTATATAATGGATGGCATCATCTGCAACACCACTGTGCACTCTTCTAAATTATTACCTATTACAGCAGATTATTTAAATGAGGCGCTTACTTGCATACCAGTACTTTATACACTGAGGACCCTCCCTATTGATTGGAGATTCACGGTGGCTGTGTGGTGGCTGGGGCACTGTGGCTAGCTGCGTGTCAAGCAAGATGCTAGCAGCAGCGTAGCGCCCAACTACTTTAACACATTTACACTTTCTAACGTATTCAATAATCATGGGATACGAGACAACCTATGATGCATCACCACAAGTCTTAATTATCTCAACTAAGGTATCTTGTCAGCTCCGTAATGCAATGCCAGCATTCGGAGCTTACCATCCTGCTCTTGTGTTATCGCTCAATGCTAATCAAGAGGCGGTGACTGATCATTCTCCGCCCACCCCACGGGCAAGCAAAGCTCCGTTCTATAGGGAAGGCCTTCACTGTATAACTTAAACCACATTGAAAGGGAGAATAGCAATTCTATTGTAGGAAACCCATAATAATTTCGGGACACAAGAGGGATAAAGGTGCAAGGGGGCGAGATCCGAGGAAGGCGGGGGGGGGACCAACCGCAGATTACGGTTCAAATTACCCGCGCGTAAATTTTAGTTCTTATCACGGCCTTAAGAAGAGCTACTGTGCAGGACGCGGCGCAGAGGCGGTGGTCGTTATTGGAATTGAATTTAAAGCCGGTGTAACCGTTCTTACCCACACATTCTTTGTTTTAATGTCGTCGGTTTGCATTACTAGAAGCCAAGTTAGAATTTGCTTCAAAACCCACCCGATCCGAATAGAGTGACTTGCATAAACCGAATTAGTTTGGACAAATATTGCACGGCTATAATCCCTGTTATATTTATCAAGATGCACTCGAAAGAGCAATCCCTGTTATCCCCATGGTAAATAATGCTTCTACTCTATTTGGGTATTGCACAATAGTCGGCTTCTCAGATTACGGTATCTTAGGCCAAAATAATTAAAAATTCCACAGTAATACAGTACTGCTACTATTTTGTCAAATTAAAAAAGGAATAGATCCAAGTGCGTTAGGAATCCCTTACAAGGTACAGTTCAGTATGAAAACGAACGAATAAAAAAACATCAGTTTGAAGGTCAATACTAGGCTACCTGTACCGGTAATTTACTTGTTCTTAAACGCTGAATCATTTTGTAAATAACTTAGCTATTATCAAATAAGAATGTGGCTTACCTTCCCTCGCGACAATAGCCAGAACTGCAAGCAAGAAGAATATCCGTCCCATGATATCGTTTACTAGACGCCAGTTCACGCGTAAACAACAGGCAAGCCAGGAAGCAAGGAAGCAACTGACTCACTGCCAAGCTTAGGCGCCGTGAAGACCTTGAAGTTCGCAGTGTATGTGCTTGAAGGAAGGGTTATCCCCTAAAAGCCGTGCTACCAATCGTATAGCAGCATTCCTGTAGGCAGGGAATTTAAAAGAACTCGAAGGTGGGTGTCTGGCATCAAAATGTATGGGATAAAGGGATAATTAGAACCACTGGCAGAGAGAAAGTCAGTAATCACGGATACTCGATTTTGCGCAAGGAGTTTCTTCCCGCCAAGTTGTCCTCAGTAACCACCATTTTCATCTACTGCAAATACAATAGAATGCGTCATTTAAGAAAGGGCTCAATGACAAGAAGTCAAAACTTACAGAAGAGCGAAAAAAACCTCTTTTCTCTATGTAATTACCTCTCAGTTTACTTTTTCTCTAAAGTTTTGTACTGGAGGGGTTTAATATTTCTGATGTGTAACCTTCCATCATGGAGTTGAGCACTTTCTGAACATACTAAACTGAAATGTAATATTATACAGTAGGTACATGGTTTTGGTAGGTGTTACAATTTTATTAAATAAGAATACATAAAAATTAGTTCCAAACATCCAACAAAATAATTTTATCATTGTACTAACTTCAATTTCACACTTCCAATGTCGATTGTTTAATGCCCCACCTCCCCCCCCCCCCACCCCCCCTCTCCCCACCCCCATGTAAATTGTTCAATGGGTTCATCCATGAGACTCCACACTGCATGCAGGCCAGGTTTAAATTTCTTCACAGAAGTTTCTTTGCTCTTCTGGGATAGGCCCATAGCCAGGGCCGTGGAGAGTGAGTACGCGCCCTAGGGCTATCACTTACGGCCCCCCTCCGTATTTGTCGTCCCATGACATCGTGTAAATATCAAATTAGCTTTTTTTATTTTTTTAAACCCCTAAAAAAACGTTGTGCATTTTTAATTTACTTATTTTGGAACTACTAATTTTGTTGAATGTAAATTTGCAATGTCGTTTCTGTGGTATCTGACCGAAAAATTTTACTCTCTCTCATCAGAAGAAAAAGTTCAACGCCTTTCACAATATTATGCACTAAAATTCGAACTTTCAAAGGTACATTAATGTAGTTTAGCAGCAATTAGGTCGAGTTGAAATGTTATTTAAAAGCTATCCTCCCTATAAACACTGGCCGCGAAAATATGACTATAATGGTTATTTACATGTTCTCTTGATAGTAATTTGTAGTATATTCAATTGATTCAGATGCACTGAATATCATAAAATCTCAAATTTGTTGGCAAATACGTAAACATTTCTAATCTGGGTTTTACTACTATCGCGGGCCCCTCAGCAGGATTGGGCCCTAAGGCTACAGCCCCGTTTGCCCCTCCCTCTCGTCGGGCCTGCATATAGCTAGAGCCCTGCGCTGATAAACAAAACGTTATGCGTATCCGCCCCACATCCACACAAATTTTATCCGCCCCGCATCCGCACGACTTTTATCCGCATCCGCACGTTTTATCCGAATCCGACTGTGTATGAATCGAGGGACAATGTTGACTGAGTTGTCCCTCCGAGTAACGGCATGTGAAACAGCGGGTGGCTAATTATAACACTTAGTCGAAGAATATAGGCTACCCTCGCAGGCAAGCGCAGATGTAAAGGATTTTCTTTGGCATCGTCGTCGTCGGACAATACTCGTATCTGAGTGTATGTTTCTTTCCTGCATTACTAATTTGTATTCACTCGATGGTGATGTCGCTGGCGACTCAACAGACCAATTCTGGCATAGAACATACGGCCGCACACAGTGCAGATGATGGAAGGTGGAGGACATGGCAATATCTGGCACAGCTTTCTCCTCTGACGAGTTTCCATTTCCTGCCTTCGGCGTTCTTCTTCAAAATGTGAAACCGCAGCTGAGGTGGCTGCACGCCAACGTGCGCGATCTTCAGCATGTGTATGGCAATTATCAAGATCAATTACACTCCTCAAGGTTTGTTTAAGCCAGTAGCGTAGCCAGGATCGACCAATGGGGGGGTTATAGGTACTCAAGCCAAATTCTACAAGCATTTCGTCCCGGGGCGTAGCTGCGCTCGTCAAACGTGCACCATGGTTGCGAGGGCAGTTGTGATAAGTACGGATATCGTAGGTTCGAATCCCGGTGCTGACAGCGGTTATCTTGAGTGTGTTTCTTCCCCGGGTTTCGCCACACTTCCTAAAGGAAATTGCCGGGATAGTGCCATGCTCAAATCCCGGAGCGTCTACTCCATGCCTGTCCCAGATACATTTACACACACAACTACAATCATCACAGCAATACAGTGTAACTAGCTCAAATATATATTTAAAAAAAAATAGAACACGATATTCCTAAATTACGGGGGTTGGGGCAATTCTGCATTAATCGACATCATATTCAAGTTGGGAACATACTGCATGAATAATCATCTCCATCAATATCCAGATTCATCACTTTACTCAGCGTTTCCGATTCAGCATCCATTTCTCCACTTTTATCGTCATCTGAAGAACCATCATCATCTTCGTCCTCCCCTTTCTCATCCTGCCTCTCCTCCTGCGCCGTCGTTTGCAACTTTTGCATCTCCTCCGCCTTCCATCTCGTCTTTTTCTTCATTCGCCATGTCAATCCGTGCCTTGTACTCCTCATCTTCCATCTCCACCGTTCCTGTCTCCTTTCCTTCCTCATTTTCTTCTTCTTCTGATCCTTCACTGTCTTATCTTCCTTTACCTGACATTTCATCTTCTTCCTAATCATTCTCTTTGCTTTCCAACTCATCTTTTTATCTATCATCCTGGTCCTCTTTGTCTTCATTCTCAACCACTTCTCTCTTCTTCCTTTCCACATTTTCCACCTCTTCCTCGTCTGTCTTGTCTTACTCAACAGTTCATTTCTCTTCTTCCACTTTGTTCTCCACTGTTTCTTATTCACCTGATTTTCTTCTAGTATGTTGTCTTCTCCTTGACCTTCTCTTGCACTTTTACCCTCATCTTTAGCCTCTTTTTCTTGACTGCTACTGTCCTCCTCATGACCAATCTCATCTGCTAATAGTTTCTCTTCTTCAGTTTTTTTTATCTCACCTCCTCCGTTATCCATCTCTCCTTTTTTCTACTATGCCCTCTATCTCATCTTCTTTCTTGTCCTCAGTTTATCCTCCTCCACCATTTGACCTTGTTCTTCTTCACCTTGTTCTCTCTCTTGTCCGTCTTTCATTTCTTCTTCGTTATCTCTTTCTTCTTTCCCTTCTACCTTGCCCTCTATCTCATCTTCTTCCTTGTCCTCAGTGTTATCCTCCTCCATTTCACCTTGTTCTCTCTCTTGTCCGTCTTTCATTTCTTCTTCGCGCGGCCACCTTGTTGATACTTTTCTTGCTTCTTGTTCCCTTCTTCATTTAGTTTTCTATCATTTCCTTCTATTTCAGCAACTGCAGCATCACATATTTCACATATTTTCTTCATTTGTACTTTCATTGAGTCTCTCCGCTCACATATCCGTTCACTCCCCTTATCAATGATGTCACTCCTCTTGGTCAACTGCTCCATGATCATTTGGAAATCACTAATGTTCATCTCCCCCATTCGTGCTCCTCGTTGGTGCGTCATAATATAACTTTACTTCTTCTTTCCTTATCGGGGTTGTGGTTGATTATACTCACAAGGGATGTTTTATTTTAACAACAGGGCAAACAGTCAGTACATATACCTGATATATGTGATGGACATTACTCTATTAACCGTTCATTACTCAGATCACCATCAATTAAAACATAAAGGAACCTGCACCTCACCATAGGAACACAGGTATTCATTTAATTCATTAATAATCATCACTATATATCTTTTCCTGTATCTATAAGCAATCCACTTTTATAATCCATACCTAAATGCACAAGCACCAATTATCTCCATAGATATTATCAACAGATACTCATTCATCAAAAAGAACATCAAAGAATAAAGAAAAACATACCACATCATTAAAAAGATATTATGTACACAGATGTGCAACTATATCCCATGGCCTCCTTCCTCACCAAAGAATAGTGATTCAAATAACATTGTAACCACATGTTACAACAGGTTGCCAGACAGCTTCAACACACTCCCAACTACACGGGGCCCAACTACACGGGGCTGATGACCAAGGTGTCTCAAGCCCCTCAAATTAATTAACAACAACTCTACAAGTATTTCCATTTCTCTATGAGATATTATTACACAAGAAAAGTTTCATGTATTTTGATTCCGAATTTTTCGAGTAATACACAATGTTCAAAAGACAAAAACAAATCAGTTCTTTAAAAAATTAAGTTAATTTTTGACTAAAATGTCTCACCTCAATGGTAAATTTTGAATATACCTGTTCCCCTGACAGGAACATAATAAACTCAAATACGGAATATCTGGGCTACCAACATGTAGACTACGTATCTCTCAACCAGAGAAAATATTTACAGAGGTCTCGGCAAAAGTGGGCATGTCCTCTCATGATGTATCATGTTGATTTATGAGTAATTCAATACCGGTACTAATTTTTATGTTTATTCAGTTTTTCCAACAAGATCCTGTGCTTTATATTGAAATTAGCCCTGAATGCCTAAAGTATCATTTTCGAAGATTTTTGTCACCTACCAACGTCCTTCTTACCTTACAAATGCTACCTGCAGCCGGAAAAAGGTTTAATTGCTTACACTACTCAAGCGACAAATTTCACTCATTCGTAACTGGGAGATAACCGTAATTCGGGGAATTGCTGGACACATATTTACGTAATATGAATCAACTCGGCTGACGGTTATCTCATGTTCAAGGTGTTAATAATGATTCCAAAATTAGTGTTAATGTACCCATAGAATTTTCTAAGTCTTTATTAAAGCGCGTTATTTTTAATAAAAACTAGATTAATTTACATATAACTTCCCTCCCGCCAAGAAAAGAAAAAAATTCCTCTCTGCACGCCGGAAGGCGGAGGTAGATTTCACCGGGCAAACTAGGGGTTAGGCTATAATAGGCAAAATATGCAGGTTTTCAAAGGAGGATCAGACCTCATTTATTGCTAGAAAGTATTTTACAATTGGAGGTTAATTAACTTTTTTTTTCGTTTTTGTATGCATATTTTTATCACTTTATTGTCTTATGGGGATGGTAACCTTCTTGTCATTTGGGGTTCATTTTAGCCTATTTTCAATTTTGAAAAAATAGGCTTATGAGATCACCTTTTGTCCGTGTGTGTGTGCGTGTGTGTGTGTGTGTGTGAGAGAGAGGAGTGTGTGTGTGTTTCCCCCTAATAACTTCTAAAAGGCTGGAGTGATTTCAATGAAACTCGGTAAGTTCATAGCACTATTCCGGGCGACCCCGACCGTGCCCTTCAAATTTTCTTACGTCTCACCAATCCAACATGGCGGCTGTGCGAAATATTTCAACAGCATTCAATATCTCCGAAACTATTCCCGATATCACCCTGGAATTTTTTACTGTGATAAAGGAAACTACTAGATGTTCACCTACTGTATGTGACTTTTGAAAAAACTGGTAACTTCCAAACCAACATGGTGGCCACACGAATTTGCGTTTTAACCAACCAAACGCAATAAAACTTGGTACAGTTTATGTTTATACACATTGTAATGTACCGACATCTAACTTTGTTCAATTGTTTACATAACCTCAAGATGGCGGCTGTACGAAATATTTCACCGGTATTCTATATCTCTGAAACTATTAGCGGTAGCACCCTGAAATTTTGTACGGAGATAAAGGGCTCTACTGGAAGTTCATCTATAAGACTTTCAAAAACAGGTTAACTACAAATCGAATATGGCGGCCAAGCGAATTTGAACATTTTTAATTGATCTTTCTCGCGATTTAATGATCCAAACGCAATGAACCTTGGTAAATGAAATGTTTATACACATTGTAATGCACTAGTGGCTAATTTAGTTCAATTGTTTACATAACCTCAAGATGGTGGCTGTGCGAATTTTAAAATTAAGTTTTTATTTCTTGTGTCGTAATCATGCGATCGAAGCGAAAATTTGAGTAATGAACCTACGCAACAATTTTCCTTTAATGGTACATGACTCTATGGCCTATACATATAACAACCCAACATGGCGACCATCCGAAATTCTTAGATGGATCTCAATATCTACGAATCTATTGCAGCAATCAAACTGATTTTTTTAATTTTCATAGGAGCTATGAATATAAGTTCACCTATAGGACTTTCAATAACCTGGTGATCACAAATCCAACATGGCGGCGACGCGAAATATAAATATTCACATAGACGTTTCTCTCAATATAACCATCCGAGAGCAGTGAAACTTGGTACAGTAAATCCTTATCCGAATGTAAGTCCACTGGCATCTAATTTATTTCAATTGTTTCCATAAACACAAGTTGGCAGCTGTGCGAAATTTTAAAATCTCCTTGTTACTTCTTGTGTCCTAATCATGCGATTGAAGTTTGAATGCCACACGTACACAATAATCTTCATGTAACAGTACATAACTCTCGGACCTACATATATAAAATCCAACATGGCGACCAACCGAAATATTTAGTCGGTTCTCAATATCTACGAATCTATTACAGCAATCAAACTGAAATTTTGTATGTAGATAAAGGCAATTAACATAAGTAGGATATATGAAAATAGGCTATATAGTTCTTAACAGTCTGTTACTTCTTCACGCAAAATTTTATCTCCCGCAGAGATGTTGGTTCCTCAGTTTAGGGACTGTGACAACGTGGTCATGTAACCCCGTGTGCATTGGGTGTGTGTAGAATCTGTCTGATAAACGGTGTTAATTGTGATGACTGTATTAGTCTGTGATGCAGGTAAGGTCTGCAGACGGTCAATTTTAAGTAGTAGTTCTCAATTTTGTACCGTATACTAACGTCAACGACACCTAGCTGTAAACTTGGCTACTAGATGCCACCGCATCCATCAACTTGCAACGAACGTTGGAACTTCCCCTCCACAAGAAAGCATGCTGAGGGATTTTTAGCGCTCTTAGAAAATCCGACGACTTTGGCCGGCTTTGAACCAGCGACCTTAGGCATAGAAGTTCAGCATGCTACCAGTTAGCCGCTTCCCACAGTTCCGATACCGAAGTCGCTTCCCACAGACAGATGGAAAAACTGAATTTGATCTCGTGCAGTGGCGTTGTCATAGCAACTGCTGATGGCTCATCCCTTATCAATTTAGTAAAAGTCCTCTCGGCACGCCGGAAGGCGGAGGTATATTTCACCGGGCAAACTTGGGGATAGGCGAAAATAGGCAGAATATGCAGGTTTTCGTAGAAGGATCAGACATTGATTGCGAGAAAGTTTTTTATAATTGGAGCTTAATATTAACTTTGTTTTTCGTCATTTTATGCATATTTTAAACATTTTATTGTCTTATGGGGACGGTAACCTTCTTGTCATTTGGGGTCCATTTTTTATGCTTGTGGTCACACTGTCCTTATGCAAGGTTTCGACACTGATGTGTAACTATCTAACGGTCTGTTACGCCTTCACGCAAAATTTTATCTCCCGCAGAGATTTTGGTTGGTTCCTCAGTTTAGGGGATGCGACAACGTGGTCGTGTAACCCCGTGTACTTCGGGTGAGTGTAGAATCTGTCTGATAAACGGTGTGAATTGTGATGGCTGTATTAGTCTGTAATTCAGGTAAGGACTGCAGACGGTCAATTTCAAGCAGTAGTTCCTAATGTTGCTACCAGATACTACCGTCAACGACACCTAGCTGTGAACTTGGCTACTAGATGCCACCGCAACCAGCAACTCGCAACGAACGTTGGAACTTCCCCTCCAAAGGAAAGCATACTGAGGGATTTTTAGCGCTCTTAGAAAATCCGATGATTTCGGCCGGTTTTGAACCCGCGACCTTGGGCATAGAAGTTCAGCATGCTACCAGTTACGTCACCGAAGCCACTTCACACTTAGTCTGATGGAAATCTGAATCTGATCTCGTGCAAGTGCGTTGTCATGGCAATGTCTGATGGCTCATCCCTCATCAATTTAGTAGTGTTGCCATGACAACCTCTGATAGCTCATGGCATTTTCTTATAATTCCGAAATCAATTTTATCATCCCTTGGCGTAATGGTGGGTCATATCAAAAATTATTTCAGACAAAAGTTTTATGTAATTATTAGGGGAATATTGTCCATTCTGTACGGTTTTGATATTGTGCCTATTAAGAGAGATATGATTAATGTTTCCCGAAAAACCCACTTTTCCCCACCCCTTTGGTCAATGGTTGGTGCTATAAAAAACTCTTCAAACATAAATTTTTGGGCTTTATCCGACACATAGTATGAACTTTGAACGGATTCGATATTTCACATATTAAGAGAGTTATAGCAATATTTCACTTTTTCGAAAAAGCCCCCCATTTTCACCCCCTTCATCCGATTTAGCCCAGTAACAAACTCGACCGAGATTTTATAGGTATACATATTCGGTAAAAAATTCAAAGTGATTGGTGTAAAATTACGGCTGTTATCGTGTCCACAAGAAACTGATATATATATATACATAAATTATGTATAAACTTTTGAACTGACAGTGGTTTTGGGGTCTGGGGGATGTGAAACGCGAAGATATGTCGAAATTTTCCGGAAGTCGAAACATGGTACCCATTGCAATTTCTAATGAAATCTACCTAAAAAGCTAATATTGCCCCGCTGTGTGGGGTTCAAAATTATTTGGCGCTAGCCTCAGTTTGAAATAAGCTAAAAGTTAATTCGCGGGGGAAAAGTTAGATTGGCAACTCTGGGAGGGCGGAGTTGTATTACCAGAGTCTAAAATACACAGTTGCGAAGCTCGCTGCGTTACGAAATTGCATCCTCTTTGTAGGTGAAGTGACACTAGCGCTGGCGGCGGCCAGCAAGCTGGCAACTGCCTTGAGCACGATATTCGCGGAACAGATGATTTCACTTTTGCAAGGGTTTTTTAAATTTTAACTCACCTGAGTGATTATTTCCATTGTAAACATAACTCACGTTAAATCACCAACTACTACAGAAAAAAGCCACAATGTTGATATACTATACACTTTTAATTCATAGAAACATAAAAAGAATGCTGTGTTTTTATTAGTTCAGTCCTCTATAAGTATCCCTAAGTACAGTTGTATGACATATTTAATGAGTCTTACGTAGAATGCATAGTCCATACTAGTTATAAATTCATGTATTTTTAATGATAGTCGCTGGCATCTCTGCATTAAACCAAGTCAACGATTCCTGGATGTAACGGGTAATCTTTAAATCCATTGAATGGATTTTGATGCGGTTTTCACCATTCAGTAAAGAATTTCTCGAGGAAGGTTTCTGTAGGAAAACATTCATTTATGACCAAAGGAAGCCGAGCAGTAACGATTTCAGTGAATCGTGTCGAAGGAAAACCTGCCGTCCGTGCGCCCTTTAAGCTTACGCTGGGTAAACCATTAAAGATATCCATATACTATGAGTGTAAGAATTGGTCAGCATTAAAAGTTCTACAAAGAAGTCTGCGACAGCATATCTTTATCTTTAATACATCGCCAACTATAAGTGCAACTATAAGTGATTTAACGTTTTAATTTCTTCCAACAATCTCCATTCAGTGGAAATTTAAATTACTAGCTTCGGAGCGAGTTTACGAGCTAGCGAGCGAGCCCATCACTCCAGCTTCGACCAGCACTAACTGTCGAGTCGTGTCGAGTTAAGACTTCAGAGAAGAGTAGGTTGTAAGTGTTTGGAGTTTCGCTGTTCACCTCGACTTTTCTGAATTGTGTCTGAGACCTACCGTCCGTGCGCCTTTTAAGCTTACGCTGAGTAACCCCTTTAAGATACCAGGGTTAAGATACCCATTATATGGTTTATAATATAATTTCAAATTCTTAACCATTTATTCCGTAAAATTGAGTAACATTATAGTTAATTAGTAAAAATATCAGTGTGATTTGTGAAACGAAAAGTATAAAAAGATCTTAAGGTCTTAAATGGCTCAATTGTAGGTACTGTGTATCTTTTCTGTGGGTTTGAAACCTTTCATTCCTGAATTTGACAAAATAATACAATGACAATTTTACAAAATATCGGCAATAACAATTGTGTACCGTACCTTCACAACAGTCATGTGGGAGACCAGGTATATCATAAGAGAATCAACAAACAGTTTACCACATCTAAGTTTGTGAGCATTATCCTGACGATATAAATTGGCTTGCTCCCAAAGGATTCGAGAATAAGTTTATGTTATTGTACAAAATCTTTATTCATTAAATCAGCTCTATGACTAATAAAAAGCCATTTTCTACATCTGAAAATTAAAATGTCGGCACGCGTTTGAGATGACATCTTTTACTTTTACTTAGCCTACCGTATGCCTCAATTTTCAAAATGCATAGATATTTATATTTGATTTGCAGCCAATGGCCAATGGCAGGGCATTTCACATGAACGCCCGTAGGTTCCCCAATTTCAATGTCGAGTAGTTCCAACTTAATCTACCAGACGCTACTGCCACTGAAACCCAACGGCGAACGTTTGAACTTGATAGAGCGTGTTTAACCCAATAGCCTACACATTTTGGTGACACACTACCAATTGTAGTTGTAAGTTCTTTTACGTACCATAAATCTATGACATGGGTCCGACGACTTCGACTGGGTTTGAACCCACAAACTTGGGCATAGCAGTTCAGCATGCTACCGACCACGCCATCAAAGCCATGCATAGATATCCTACCGAGACAATCTTCTGATTTATAACCGACTGGCTCCGTGGCTCAGCGGAAACGTTCTCGCCTGCTGTGCCCAAGGTTGCAGGATCTAATCCTGGCGCAGTCAGCTGGCATTTAAGGGTGCATAAATGCGAGGAAACCGAGTCTGTAGATTTATTTGCACGTTAATGATCCCCTTCAGGGCAAACTTTTGACACCCCGATATCTCTAAATGCCACAGTAGTTAAAAGGGACCTTAAACCAATAACATTATTTATGTTCGACCCTGACTATTATGTATCTGAAAACTGTATCATAATGAGACTCATTATAACATTATTTTTCATTATGATACAGTATCTCCCGCCAATAAGAGCTCAAGAAACAGTCGTTTGACCAATTAGATAATTAGATGCGCTGAGTACCACGGCCTTCTAATGCAAATCACACTGCCTTGCCTAGTGTAATAGTAGAGTAATCGAGGTGGCCATGGTCAAATACAAGGCATTCCCTGGGTCTCATGCGCTCTGTTCAGTACATAAAACTGGCCAAATCTCGACAGATATTTATGAATATTTATCTTCGAAAATAAAATTGTTATAATAATTATAGTCGAACATAAACAGTCGTATGCAAC
Organism: Meconema thalassinum; assembly: GCA_946902985.2. Classification (NCBI taxonomy): domain Eukaryota; kingdom Metazoa; phylum Arthropoda; class Insecta; order Orthoptera; family Tettigoniidae; genus Meconema; species Meconema thalassinum. The sequence continues at coordinate 1,208,656,284 of OX336388.2, forward strand.
TCGCCTATAATGGTAATTAAGACACTCGTATGGAAATTATAAAACTCGCATACGCTCGTTTTATAAAAAATACTCGTGTCTTAATTATAGCCATTATAGGCTCGTTGCATAATGTACTATATTGATTTATAACCAGTTAAATACCTAGTGCTGTTGTTTGATTGAAAAGCTTTATAATACTTTCTACTGCGTATCCCAATTAACCTTTAAGTAGTTAGGTGGTTTAAAATTTCATAAGTGGTTAGGTGGGGTGCTGAGATCACCCCAAAGTATTGCTGAGATATCTCGGACATACATTTTTCAGAAAATTTCTTACTTATTTTGCATACTTGTCACATCCTTTTAAGCCAGTTTTAATTACCTTACAACAATAAATTAATTCACTAAATAAATTAAAGCCTTTGGAAGATATACCTATATTTTTTCGTTGCTTTATTTTACATGTTGCTATTTCAAGCATTTTGCGTTGGCTCATTTCTTAGAAAAGTTCAGTTAATAATCTAAACATAACACAAATCAATGAAACAACACATAATTAATGATATTCTGTTTTACAATGAGAAATTTTGAAAGTGAAGGAGACTGATAATCATTAATAACAATTGGAAAGTTTCTGTCTTTAGTACCAAAGTTCATGTAAAAATCACTCACTAATGTAAAGATTACATTGTATTTTTAATACACTCATGTCACAAAACCATTACTGAAATCTTAACAGTCATTAGTGTCATCAGAGGAAGAATCATTGCAGCACGTGCGGCATATACTCTCCATATGATTCAGGCACATGAACTGTTGACATCTGTAGCAGAAGTGTATGGTTTTCTTGTCTGACTTCCTAGGACAAACAGTGCATCTTCCTTTTCTACGGTTCTCATTTGCGGGAGCTGGTGGTGCCAAGCATGCGTCGGATACTTCGGTTGCCTTCAGACGAATGTACCTTGGAACTGAGGTTGACAGTGCTCTCTTCGCAACTTGAGGTTTCACAAGTTCTTGGCCTAACAGACGAAGGAAATGTCGCCTTTGAGTGTATAATCAGGATTATTAGCCATAAGAATCACTTGCGCATTGATGCACCCTAGGTCGATCATACGGAAAAATACAGCCATTGGCCATCTCTGTGTTTTCCTTCCTGTAGTGTAAGTAGCTGACATCTCGTCCACCGTATCTACTCCGCCCTTTGTGATGTTGTAAAATGTGGTTTAAAATTTCATAAGTGGTTAGGTGGGGTGCTGAGATCACCACAAAGTTTTGCTGAGATATCTCGGACATACATTTTTCAGAAAATTTCTTCTGGTTTCCTGTAGATGGGTCAATGTCTGACGAATGAAGGTGCATGGTTGATATCATCACAACATTCTTGCCTTTCTTGAGAACGTATGATAAGCATGTGATATCGTTACAGTGTGCAAATTCAGTGCTGTAAATTTCTCTTCCCTGACATCAGTCAATATCTTTGGCAACTGAGGTTTATTTTTTTTCATGGTGCCCACAAGCGTTAGTCTTTTCTTTAGGAGTTCTTCTGCTAGTGGTATGCTGGTAAACCAGTTATCAGCCGTGATATTCCTGCCAGTACCATAGATATGCTCTGTGAGCCTGAGGACGACATCTTTTGCTGAATTAGACACGCTGAAAGGACCATCGGGCTGTTTTCCGCAGTAAATTTCCATGACTGATGTATACCAAGTTCTCGCATCACATAGTGTTAGTATCTTTATGCCATATTTGGCTGGTATGCTCGGTAGGTATTGCCGGAAGGGACATTTCCCCCTAAATGTTACAAGCTGTTCGTCAATACATGTGTATTCTCCTAGGCAGTAAAACTTTTGACATTTCTCGGTAAACACTGTAAACAATTCCCTGATCGGAGCTAATTTGTCCAGTTCTCTTCGCTGTGCACGATCACTTATGTCGTCAAACCTTACACACCTCAAAATAAATAAAATTCTTGTCAGTGACATAGTAGTGTGGAATATTTCTACTCCTAGGCCATTTGTAGAAAATAAATCCTTCAAATTTAATCCCATAAATGATCTAATTTCCATTTCATCTGATTTGCGACAAGCACTCTGGTTTGTAACGTAACTATATCGAATGTTTTCAATGTATATATTTGTACATTGAGTGATTGCTATGATTATAACATCGTTCATGAGCACACTGAAACAATCGAGTGGTGTTTTAGCAACTTTAGCTAGCAATCTAGTACCTGGTAACCTAGTTATGATATTCTGTGACCTGGTGCGTACGTTATTGTTCATTCTAATATTTCGTAACCACATACTTTTTCTGTCCTTTCCAAGCATAAATTTTGTCACTCCTGTTACAACCGGGTTTGAAGAAGGAAGAGAACCAATAACGGGAGATGAACTCGTTTCATCATCATCAGCCGCACTTTCATTCGATTGCTCACTTTCAGTCAAATGCTCACTAAGTTCACAATCATCCCCCTCACCATCATCTGACTCCTGAAAATCTGAATCGCCACACGAATCTCCAGTTTCTTCTTCAAGCATTCTCCTTATACGCTGTTGTTCCTTATCGGAAGACATGGTAAGGCAAACAAAGCTTCTACACAGATCCAGGTGTAGCCTATAATCTAAAAATGACTTAGTCAACAAACATACTACGCAAGTTGTTAGGTGGGGTGTGTACAGCACCCCAGTGTCAATAAACGTTTATAGCATTCAAACAGTCTGTTACTTATGGCCAACAATGAGTTTATTTCAAATGACAATGTTCGGTGAGAAGCTACTGAGCCCGCCACCAGCATAGCCAACTTAGTAACTTTACAACATAACAAATAATAATGCTGGGGTGTTGTGAGCACCCCACATAACCACTGTAGGGTTAATTGGGGGTCGCCGGAGCCAATCAGGCTCATTTTGGTTTTGGCCGTGGATTTAAGGCCGGATGTTCTTCCTGACGCCACGTAATTTTTCGGATGAAAATTCCACCCCACTGTCACCGGGATTGGAACTTCGGCTGCCCGGGTGATTGACGAGCAGCTAAGCCACTGCACCATCACGCTTCCCTTGAAAAGCCTAAAATCCATAGCTCAAATCTTACCTTTTAGGGTCCTTTGGAGACTCGGGTGTCGTCTTGCTATTTGAACAGTCTGACTTCCCAGTCGGTCAACACGAATACACCCAATTAGATTGGTCGAGGAGGAACAATTAATATATCTGTGTAATTCATAATACAATAATTATTTATACATTTAATAAAACGCTTCTCATACGACCCCCCCCCCCCCTTAATGTGAGAAGTGTTTTATTAAGTGTGTAAACAATTCATGTATTTTTATTTCAGGCATTAGGAGATAAATTGTCACTGCCCACCAAATCTAATTGGGTACAGTACACTCGTGTTGACCGACTGAAAACCTATCATATAGGTTACTTATAAACACTGAAATATTGCGCCTAATATTAGATCTGTTTGTTGCACTGCACATCTCCTCTTGTAAAGCACATGCTAATTTTACACAATGCTCACATACAGTAAATCCAGCAACAATAACATACACCAACATAGCGCAGTCGGCACATTCTTGCTGGCTGCTTGAGAGCGTTATTGTCTCGCGATAGAAAAATATGAGCCACGCTTCGCGATCTGTAGGTACTGTGAATATACTGAACCCTTGCAAAGAAGCATATGAGACTCAGTTTCGGGGAGTGTAACGGTTCATATCGTAAGTTGTTGTCAAGGCGCTTCATTAACTTGCAGGGTAACATATAACAAAATAACATGCAGGAAAGAGTGAAGCCAGGGTTAAAACAAATGAATTTAATAACAAATCACCATATTTACACTTAACAAATAAACAACAAAAACTCCCATCTTACTCCCACTTAATAAAAATGCCAAAAAACTAGGCGAAAATCTCTGGAGAGATTAATTACCTGGACCAAGTGTCCCTAAGATAAAATACAAAAGTGACCATTTATGTGCGTATGCCGTTCTACATGCATCACGATGTGTACAATGAATGCGTGATTCGTCATCATCCAGAATGATCCTTCAGACAACGAATCCACATTTCTTAGAGCTAGACCGACACGGGGAACACAACTACAATACTTAAAATTAAACCGACACTTCCTAAATCTAATATAAACAAACACAAAATTTCCGTGTGAAATTGGAATCAAATTGCCATAGCAACATTTACTGCCTAAAAACTTAGGACTTCTCACACAAATCAACACAAGTACATTAACACGTGACCAAATAAAAAAAATACACAAAATGACCGCTGTCAAAATTTACAAATACTCTACCACTACACCGCACGGGTGTGACACACAAAATATTACATGAATCGAGTCATAAACAAAGCAATAGGCACACAGCCAACATTTACATTATTAATACAATATTTTACCCATACAACGTACAACAAGCCGTTACACACATGGCGAACTCCCCAATTAATTATGGCTTAAAAATCACCATCACAATGAACAGGTTTGCTACATGAAAGCTTACAGGGGTCAGTCGGACACATAGGACTGCCTATCAAAAATAAGTCACAGGCAAAACGGGCGGTTTGTGGAACTCTGCATGTCTGTCAACCCACGTGTCAAATATCTCGACCTCCCAGGACATGGGGTCGAATCTCGAAGAAGTGTGCCCCAAAGCACAATAATGCGTGTGTGTGTGTCAGAAACAAATATGGACAAGAAACAGCAGTCTCCCTAGAGCACCCTGTCTTTCCATCAAAAATACAACAGCAGCAAAAATATGAGAGCGGTAGGACATCTACCCCCTCCTCACGTAGAATCAACACACACTTGACACATTAACACACACAATCACACGTATGGGTTTTGACAGACCCTGAAATAAAAAGACACAAATAATTTCCACATGCTGGCGCCACCGTTCTATGCCGTGACTAGTCAACCTGAAAAGGACTCAAAAAATCTATAAAAATTAGAACGAAAGTGTTCTACAAATTACTTTTAAGTTGGTGCGCTTGGCGACCCTAATATGAATAATAACCAGTTCAGCAAATATCTTACAGTAATTTCCTCCCATTCCTATTTCAAGTATTAACGTTAATAAAGCACCATTTATCGAATGTAACGGGTTCCGCATTTGCAAGGATAAAAATCACGCACGCACGCCGCGCGCATTACATATGACTCAAGGAAAAACAAATATCTAACAAACACTTTGGCCACGCGCCAACGGACATTTAAAACATTGAGTGTCGGTGCAAGAAAAACTCTAAACAACAAGAAAAGAAACATGACTATTTACAAAGTTCCCCGGCCAAATCTAACTACATAATTGAAATAATTCAATTTTAGTACATCACCGTTCTGCTTGTAGAACTAAGGACATCCTCCTCAACCCATTGCCCCTATGGACAAATTAGCACTCCATAGTAGTTGTCTGCGTTGATCTGTTGAAGTTCATCCCAACTCCAAACCACGTGCTGATCATCTTGGTATCGACTCCTTGGCAGAAAAGTTCAATGTTAATTATTTTACCTATCTATAATCGCTTGTAGGCTACTCAGTTCACCCACAATTGTCCTAATGCGATTAATAGCGAAGACTGGCCCTAAATATCTCGCACACACGCACAATAAAACACATATAAAATACACTGCAATATGTACATAAATATACACCTCGAGACCACGTCACTGGCTCGTTAACAAGTTTAAGATCTTGGCTGCACTAGCAGTTGCTATCTTGCTCGGTATTTCCGTCCTGTACTGTGGACCTTTGCTCCGGTGAGCGCTAATTAGGGTGTTACAATACTTGCCCCTTAGAGCTGAAATCGTCGTCCTTAAGTAACTGTTACCAGTTATCACGCACTGGCGTGAAATATTTAGCTCACAAAATAAAGTTGATTCCAGAATTTAAAAATGTATTCGAGCTTTAAAATTCGATAATGCAATCGCCGTGACTTTAGCTCCTCAGAGCTCCCAAATAAAATGACTTAACCAAATTCAGAGCGTTAAAATCACAATACAAACTGGCGTGAAGTAAGCCCCTCACGGCTCCACAAAGATTGACTTAGAGTGGCGTCAGGCCAAACTATTTATTAGAAAACTGACAGGGCGGAGGAGTGGGGTGGAGTCGGATAAAAACTTCCAGAGTTTTTGTCTCACAAAGATGGGACTAGTGGCATTCTTCTTCAAATAAATCAAACGTCTCAATTTACTCGTGCGGAAATTAATCCGTTCGGCGGTTCTCTAGATATCCATTTCCGCGGGCTTTTTACTACTGACGCTGTCCACCGCGTGGTCATGGCTTGGTCTCTTGTGATTGGCTGATTCAATCGTATGTTCGTTGCAAGTGCCTCGTGCTCCTTCCTTTATGCTTCCAATTTTGGTACAGTAGTTGCTCAATTTGGCCTTGAACCCGACTAATTCTAGCCGTCCCCCAAGAATAGCTACCAGCTCAGCTCCTGTTGCAATATTACGAAATGCTAGCCTCCCTTATATCCATGTCGACTTCCTCAAGTACTGCCTGGGCGGTAGTAATAATAATAATAAATATGAATACTTATTTATCGAAGATCAATAAGGGTTCAATACGTTGTCATGAAGACGTTGTGTAGCCACAAATGGGACCCGGGTCGAAAGGCGTCAAGAGTACATCACCACAGACACAAATCACAACCTGCCGATTTTCCGATGCCCCCCCCCCCCCCCCCTAACCCCCCCCCCCCCCCTTGGCTACGCCACTGGTTTAAGCTGATCTTTGTAACTCTTCCGAGGTGCTCCTAGAGGTCTCTTGCCCATGCTGAGCTCGCTGTACAGGATTTTCCGTGGGAGTCTGTCGTCATTCATGCGTTGGACATGACTGATCCATCTAAGCCGGTGACTAATGATGATGGCCTCTATGCTCTTCATCTCTGCTCTCTCGAGAACCGCAGCATTCGTTATATAGTCATAATATGTCAACACTAATTGAACTGTATTTCCATGACTGGCTTCTCTCACGTAACTTATCTATTATTATCATAAAATCCAAGCGAAGGCAAATAGGGAAATAGTAAGAAACGTGAAAGACGCAGATCTTTGCAAAAACTAAAATTATTTTAAAAACATCCAGTCCAACAATGTATTCTATAAACTATCCGCAAATTTACTCTAAACATTATCCGTAGCTTATCAGCTATCCGCACAGCCAAGCAAACTATATCCGCATGGCGAAAATATTGCGGATATCCACCGGTTTATCCGCGGATATCCGCATCCTCGCAGGGCTTTACCTATAGCATATAAGTCGCTTCAAAACTTCAATCTCTTTGAAAATTAAGTTTAGTTAAGAAACGTCTCCACTCTCCACTCCAAGAATTGAGCGGTTTCAAAAATGAACGTTATAAGAGTTCCCTTAATTCTCCAGTACAATATTGCGGAATTTAGCTAGCCCATTTTATAGTGAATAGATGGGTCTGCCATACATACGTGAAGAACTCAATTTGTGGGGAAAAAAACAATGGACCAGCCCTTTCTTAAACGAATGATTCAATTAATGGTTAGAAACGACACAACTATGTTTCTTTATAAGGTGACACTGGTGCCGTACGGTACCACACGAATAATCATTACAATGTGTGTTATTTAGCTATTACGAACTATACGGTATTGTTCTCCTTTTCATAACTTTCCAACGTTGCCAAACCCAGTGGCGGCCGACCTTAATGTGCTGCAGTGCTGTTTGTGTTTCTGAGAGCCCTCAGCTGGTTGTGCTACGGTCACAGATTATTATAGGCTACCCTACTACTAGTAGGGCTACGGTAATGAGTAATGACTCAACTATCACGTCACGGTATGAAACTGATAATGCAGATTGCTTCCTTTTTCCTCATGCACTGCTGGTATCGTGACGCATGAGCAGAAACTTCAAACTCGTCATTTTTGTGTTGTTTGCAGCCTACATCCAGGGGTCAAAATCAAATAATTTGGGATGTGTTTCAACAAAAGTCACATTTAATATGACGTCAGGGTGGAGTAGTTGGTAGCATGCTGAGCTTCTATGCCCAAGGTCGGGTTCAAACCCAGCCGAAGTCGTCGGATTTTTTAAGACCGTAAAATCCCTCAGTATGCCTTCCTTCGGAGGGGAAGTAAAGCCGGCGGTCCCTTGTCATAGATTTATGGCATGTTAAAGAACCTTCCACTAATTACACTAGTGGGAAGCTAAATTATAGGTTTAAAATTTTTACTAACGCTCTTAGGTCCTACGTTCCTCGCCAGGAGCAGACTGCGGTGGCGTCTAGTAACCAAGTTCTGTACTAGTAGTCGTTGACGGTGGCGTTTGGTGGCAAAAGTTGGAACTACTTGAAAATTCAATGTATGCAGTCTTTACTTGAATTAAGAACAGATAACACACACTAATACAGTCATCACAATTAATACCGGTTATCAGACAAATTCGGCACACACCCAAAGTACACGGGGCTACAAGACCGCGTTGTCGCAGCCCCTAAACTAAGGAACCAGCCAACTATGACGTCAGGATTGATCAAAACCGAAGCCTTAAGTAGACTTAACGAAGAAGCTTTTCACGACAATTTCGATTTATTTCTCCGAGTATGGTGTGTCCTCCCTGATTGGAAAAGAGGTGTCCATACAGCACGCCGGCGTGGCGCCCGGCTGCATAGCGGCGTGCTTTTGGCGCGGACGACTGTGCAGCGATGGTTGGGGGAGACTATATGTCTGTCCCTCTCGCTCACTTTCCCGTCTCACTCCCTCCCGTACTTCCTTCGCTGTGTTGTGATTGTGATCGCTTGAACGTCAAATGCTCGTGGTGCGGTGATCCCATTGATCTCTATTATATAGCTTACAGGATGTCGCACTGGTCACATTGGCTTCACCGTAAAGTGTAAATATTCATGATGTACAATCCGCTTTGTCAATACTATAATAGGCCTATGTAGTTTATTATTAACTAGCAACCGGAACCGGCTTCGCCCGGGAACAGTTATGAATGCATAACGTGATAAGCGCTTTTTTTTCTATGTCAATGAACAACGACCAATATCCGTTTCACGTCTCAGCATGATGGGTAAAAATCACTGACTGGACTATTAATTATATTATCATGGAGATGCATGTGCAACAAATTCTTGTCAGACGTAATTTAAGAATGGCGAGGTGCATGAAACACAAATCCCCCTTCCGTCCAATCTTAACTTGACTGTGAATTTTGAGGAACGAAACGTTCACAGGCGAAATGAAGAAAAGCCGAGTTGCACTTCCAGGGAAACACCAAATACCTCTTCTCTAAAGTTTTTAACTCAACACGACTCGACAGTTTGTTGCTGGCTGTATCTGGGGCAATAAGCTCGTCTGCTAGCTAAGCTGTAACTGGGGTGATAGACTCGCCCCTAGCTAGCTAGTAAACTGTCGCCTCAGTAACTGAATGGAGATTGTTGAAAGAAATTAAAACGTAAAAACACTTACTTTAGGAGATGTATTGAAGATTGAGATATGCTCGCCCGGGCTTTTTTGTGGAACTTTTCACGCTGAACAATTCTTACACTCATAGTATCTAGATATTTTAACGGTTTGCCAGCGTAAGCTTAAAAAGCGCACGGACGCCAGTTTTTTCGTCCTTTTCACTGAAATCGTTAGTGCTTAACTTCCTTTGGTCATAAATAAATTATTTTCTACAGAAACCTTCCTCGAGATATCCTTTACAGAATGGTGAAAACCGCATCAAAATCCAATCAGTGGTTCTCGAGATTACCCGTGACATCCAAGAATCAGGGACTTTGTTTTATACCAAGTAGAGATTATACGCCAATCAGTATAATGTTATATAATATAATCCCCCTTCCGTCCAATCTTAAATTGACTGTGAATTTTGCGGAACGAAAAGTTCACAGGCGAAATGAGAGGTGCACTTCCAGGGAATGGCGAGATGAATGAAACTCAAATCCCCCTTCCATCCATCTTAACTTGACTGTGTTTCACAGGCGAAATGAAGAAAACCCGAGTTGCACTTCCAGGGAAACTCCAAACACAACCACCCTTTTCGGAAGTCTTAACTCAACACGACTCAACGGTTTGGTGCTGGCTGTATCTGGGGCAATAGGTTCACGCGCTAGCTAGGCTGTGACAGAGATAATAGACTCGCCCTTATCTAGCTCGTAAACTGTCGCCTCAGTAGTTGAATGGACATGGTTGGAAGAAATTAAAACGTAAAAACACTTATAGTGGGCGATGTATTGAAGATAGACATATGCTCTCGCGGACTTTTTTGTAGAACTTTTCATGCTGAACAATTCTTACACTCACAGTATTTAGATATTTTTAACGGTTTGCCCAGCGTATGCTTACAAAGCGCTCGGACGCCAGTTTTTTTTTTCGACTTTTCCACTAGAATCGTTACTGCTCGGCTTCCTTGGATCATAAATAAATTATTTGCTACAGAAATCATCCTCGAGATATCCTTTACAGAATGGTGAAAACCGCATCAAAATCCATCCAGTGGTTCTCGAGTTTACCCGTAACATCCAAGAATCGGGGACTTTGTTCTATACTATGTAGAGATTAAACGAACATGTTTCGATATACAATAATATCTTCTTCGGCGTTCAAGTTAAAAGCGTTTAACATTAATAAAATAACAAGTGAAGACCTAAAGAGCCTATTTTCATATATCCTTACTTATGCTAATTGCCTCTATCAACATACAAAATTTCAGTTTGATTACTGTAATGGATTCGCAGCTATTAAAAACCGTCTTAGGGCTTGGTTTCTCAGAACCGACGCATGCGAGGTGCGAGGCCTCGCACATATCCCGACTACACGAGCTTATGTCAGTGGTTTCTCACGCTGCGCGGTGCGCAGTCTGCGCAACTTCGCAGTGAGACCTTGCAACGTCACCCCGCACTGATTCGTCCCGCCAGATTTGTGCGAGGCGACAGCAAGGCGAGGCGTAGGCGACATTGTTTCTGTTCTTATATTACCACTGTCGTAAGCAACACGCTGAACTTTACGGGCGAAATGGGTGAGAAACTGATTGAAGAAGTTCGAATCCACCCAGTGTTGTATAATTTGCAACACAAGATCTACAAAAACAACGTTACGAAAGACTCCGTATGGAAAAATGATCGCACTGAAGTTGGAAGTTTAAAGACATCGCTGCCTTCTCCGCCAAAACAACGCAGGATAATTTCCTCTTCATCATCCGCTTCCTCTTCCAAGACTAGCACACAGGCTGCGAGATCCATTGGACAAGCCATGTGCTCGGCAACCGTGTTCTGCCTCGCAGCGTGAGAAACCACGAGCCTCGTCATTGTGACAAAAGTACGCAACGTCGGCCTCGCAACTCGCATGCGTCGGTTCTGAGAAACCAAGCCTTAAATATTTCGGATGGTAATCATGTTCAGGGCTCTAGTTGGAAAATTATAACTTCCGGTACTCACCTATTCCTTCAAAATTTTCCATTCAGGCTCAAATGGATGTTGATCTGCAGCCCTTTACTCGTACGACAGAGAGTTCCTCTGCTGATCGCCTCCCAGTTGCCAGCCAGGATTTCACATAAGGCAGTGGGTCGAATTCAGAAAGAGGAGGTTCAGTTAAATTGATGACCATCAAGTCCGACACATGAACCACCAAACGGGCATTTCTTAAAGGGGTTACAATCTCATTCATGGAGCTAAATGAACGTTCACAAAGCCTTTCAGAAACCTGTTAACTACAAAACGAACATAGAGGCCAAGCGAAGTTGAAACTTTTAAATAGACGTTTCTCGCGATTTAACCATCCAAACGCAATGAAACTTGGTACAGAAAATGCTTATACACATTGTAATGCACCGGCATCTAATTTTGTTCAATTGTTTACATAACCTCAACATGTCGGCTGTGCGAAATATATCAATGGCATTCCATATCTCCGAAACTTTTACTGATATCACCCTGAAAGTTTGTACGGTGATAAAGGTTACGGTACTACTAGAAGTTCAGCTACGAGACTTCCGAAAAACTGTAAAATACAAAACGAACATGGCGGCCATGCGAAGGTGAAACACTTTAATGAACGTTTCTCGTGATTTAACCATCTGAGCACAGTGAAATATGGTACAGTAAATGTTCTTTTTATACGGGGGGCGTGGTGGCACAGCGGTCAAGCTGTATGCCTCTCACCAAGGCGGACTGGGTTCGATTCCCAGTCAGTGCATGTGAGATTTTCGATGTGAAATGCCATGTCCTGTGGTTCGGATTCCACGTAAAAAGGAGGTCCCGTGGCTCATGAATCCGAGATTAACGGTCACGTTAAACTACAAGCTTCCTTTTTTTTCTTTTTATACGTATATTTTTTGTCGATTTTACCCTTCAGGTCGGACTCAGCGAGGGATCCCACCACTACCGCCTCTACGGGCAGTGTGCTGGAGCTTGCACATCTGGTCGGGGTGGGATACAACTGGGGAGATGAGATCAGCACCTCGCCCAGGCGGCCTCACCTGCAAAGCGAACAGGGGCCTCATGGGGGATCGGAACGTAGGGGAAGTTTGGGAGGGATAGGCAAGAGAGGGGGAAGGAGGCGGCCATGGCCTTACAGGAGGTGCTGCACCCGAAATTTGAATGCTTCATGATGAAAATGATGATATTTTTCGAGCCCCATGATACAGTTTAACATTGCAATATAAATCCTGAAAATTGGCTCAAGCGAGCTTTGTTAGCGAACGCAGACAGTGGGAGAAACCAGTCACGTGATCAGAGACGCTCCAGAATATTCTAGACAATTGGAAAGTGCCTAGCAACAAGGCATTACCGCGAATTATTACCAGTTAATTGTTATAAAATATATCATTGGATATATGCCTACAGCCAATGAGAGGAGGGTTTTTGGAAGCAGATATGGATTTTTACCTAATTAATGTGATTAACTATTCCATTTAAGCCCTATGTAACAATTTTATTCCATTGAAATCATTAAGAAAATTAAGAGAATATCAAGGTAATGAGGAACAAGTACAAACTAGGGGAGCAGGACTGCTTCATCGAAGATGATATGACAAGGAAGGAAAGAGAAGTCCAGAGTGCAATAAGGAAACGGGCAAAAGAGGAAAGAAAGAAAGGAAACACAGTGCAGGTTGGCTACCAAAAGATCCAAATAAATGGGAAATGGGAATATTGCCATAATGACCTCACAAAGAAACTTCCAAACTACGGTGAGCGAAACCCTTTGAGCATACCACTGGATTCAGACGTGGAAACCACGGATGACCACATCACATGCAAGGCAAGGAACTCACCAGCAAAGGAACACGAACTACTTATAGGAACTCTAAATGTACGCACCCTCAGAACTGAAGAAAGAACAATCGAGCTAGATCTAGCTTTAGAACAATGTCCAGTAGATATTCTTGGCATAAGCGAAGTGAGGAAACTTGGAGAGGCAATAATTGAGAGAAACGACGGAAGTATATTCGCATACATTGGACAAACGAAAGGGCAAAAAGGAGTAGGTTTCATTATAAGCCAACGTCTGAAAGCAAGCATCAAAGAAATAGTGGGGAAATCTGAGAGGGTCATCGTACTATCTCTAGAAGTAAGGAATAGGAACGTTACTATCATGCAGGTGTATGCTCCGACGGATGCTGTCACAGACGACGAAGTAGATGAATTCTACAAGGATCTAGAGGGCGCACTGGACTTGTATAGAGGGGATGTAAACTTTGTAATAGGAGACTTCAACAGCAAAATTGGAGTAAAGGAGAATGAACGGGAAGAGCCAGTAGGAGCTTTCGGAGTAGGAACAAGAAACAGAAGAGGAGAGAGGCTAATACATTTTGCCCAAAGTCATAGACTTGCGATATCAAACTCATTCTTCAAGAAAAATCAAGGAAATATGTGGACTTGGCGTTCCCCAGATGGAAGAACGAAAAACGAGGTCGACTTCATCCTCACAGACAAAATAGAGTATGTGAAAGACGTACAGGTTATCAGCAGCTTGAAATTCGACTCGGATCACAGGATGGTTCGTTCGAAGGTAGGCATTGAGAAAAGGAGTAGGAATAAATGCAAAACCCAGCGTCAGAGAATCGGTCATTTAAGTGTTACATCCTACAAAGAAGAACTACGTAAGAGACTCACGGAGAGACCGGAATGAGTGTGTACGGAGATGCAAGAAGTGTATGATACTTTGGAAAATTCAATTAAGGAAGCAGCCACGGCATCAGTTCCTCACGACAGAACGTCTACAAGGAGAAGTAAACTGTGTGAAAACACTATAAGACTCTTGGATGAAAGAGCGAAACTGTTGCAATCAAGGGACAAATCCCGTCTGAAGTGAATGCAATATGCAGAGTTCAATAAATTAACTAAAAGATAAATCAGAAATGATCTGAGGCGCTACAAGCGGAAACTTATAGAGGACAATATCGACTCTACAGAATCAGTGAAAAGAGCTAGAAACGAACTGTGTGAAGGGAGAAATTGGATACCAAGTATGCAAAATAAGAGAGGAGAAAAAGTGAAAAAAGAGATGATTTGGTGGAATATGCAACTGATTTCTACAGATCCTTATATTCCATGCCAACAAAAGAGTTACAAGAACTTGCAGAAAGTCATCTGAATCACACGGATGCCGAAACAGACGAAATGTTGCCCATTCTTCCGAGCGAAGTGAGAGCTGCGATCTCGGACTTGAAACTTGGAAAGAGCCCTGGAGATGATGGTATTTACAACGAACTCTTGAAAATAGGAATAGGGGAACTTATTTCACCAGTAACCGAAATATTTAATAACATTTTATCCAGGGAAGAAATCCCAAAGCAGTGGACAGCGAACACCGTCATCTTATTACATAAGAAAGGCAACAGAGATAGCCTAGACAACTACAGACCGGTGAGTCTTATGTCCAATCTATACAATCTATTCTCAAAAATAATACTTAGGCGAATTACGAGAACTCTGGATGAAAACCAACCCACAGAGCAAGCTGGATTCAGAGCAGGACACTCGACAGCAGATCACCTGCAAACCATGACGCAAATAATAGAGAAGGCCGAAGAGTATAATCTCAAGTTGTACATCGCATTCGTAGATTATGCGAAAGCCTTCGACTCGGTGGACCAACCAAGCGTCGTGAAAGCACTACACAACCAAGGAATCCCCACGAAGTACTTGCGGGTGCTTTCAAAACTGTATTTAAACAGCTGAGCTAAAGTCCGAATGGAAAAAGAAGGCGATAAATTCTATCTACAGCTAGGTGTAAGACAAGGCGATCCATTGTCACCTAAACTCTTCACGAGCGTTTTAGAGGACATATTTCGGAAGTTAAAATGGGGGCACAAATACGGAATCACAATCAATGGAAATAGGCTGACGAACTTACGATTCGTCGATGATGTGATTCTGTTTGCAAAATCGAGTTCGAGGCTGGAGGAAATGTTAAAAGATCTGCATGAGGAGAGCAACAAAGTGGGATTGAGCCTCAATCCCAGTAAGACAAAAGTTATGACAAATCATGAAGCAAACAAACTCATGGTGAAAGGAAAAGAAGTAGAATATGTTGGGCCAGTCACTATCTTTTCAGAAAAATATGGATAAGGAAATCAACAGGCGGATATCGTCTGAATGGCAAAAATTCTGGAGCCTGTCCTTCATATTGAACAGCAGAGAGCATTACCTCAAGACAAAAAGGTGAATGATGGACTCGTGTGTACTTCCCGTTCTCCTCTATGGAGCACAAACATGGTCAATAACTAAGAAGCAAGCTTCGAAGTTAGAAGTGTGCCAGAGGAAAATGGAGAGAAAACTTCTAAACATTACATTAAGGAACAGAATTAATAACGAGGAAATCAGGAAGAGGACAGGACTAGAGGATGTCATCACGAGGGTCAAGAAACTGAAATGGACAAAAAAAGGAAGCTTGGTTTAACGTGACCGTTAATCTCGCGATCATGAGCCACGGGAGAAATGGACATGGGCAGGCCATGTACTGAGAATGGATCACGCAAGGTGGGCCTACTCAACTACAGTGTGGGAGCCCTGAGATGGAAGAAGAAACCCCGGCCGGCCGAAGACCAGATGGTCAGACGAGTTCCAGTCGACGATGGGGAAGCAGTGGATGAGAGCGGCAGGTCAACGGAATTCGTGGAGAACTGTCGTCGAAACAGTTTGTTTGAAACATCCCTAGACTCATCGTCAGCTTAGATAAATCTTCAGGATAATATGAACCAGGCCCAAGTTTTACGAGTGAAAATGTTTAACATAGTACGATCATTTTTAGGAAGATGTATAAGAGTGTAAATAGTAAGGACAATTAGTTTTAAGTTACTATTAAGGGAAATGTTCATCAGCCTAGCTCATCTGATGAAATATCTCAGAGCTGCCCTGCTAGCAGGAGGCCTTTGCCCTTTATGGGATTTACCAATGGCTAATAATAATAATAATTAGTACTACTTTAAATGTCGCAAAAGGGAAGAGATTCACTGTAATAAGCTTTATTACAAGTGCGCGCCAATAACTGCGTGGGACCAACAATGGCGTCGAGTGGGGACGGCTTGTAACTTATCTCGACTGACTTTGAAGGCACAAGACGTGTTACCCGGGGAAGTTCATTCCCGTAGACACTATACCGAGTGTGGTCCTACGCTACTCGAGAGACAGCCTCGCTGAAACTAGGTGAAGTTTAACGAAGGAATACAAGTAAATAGCGAACAAATGTTCGACTTTTATGAAAGAAACTGAATACATTATATACATTTAGTTACAAGGCTACAGTATAAGAAGATTTTGAGTGGATTAATTGAGAAATTAGACAGTTATAGGACAATTTGTGTTGTCAGAGAAAATTGCTTATCTCAACGCAGAGAGAATCATTTTAGTGCAGCGAGACTACAGCATAATCAAGTCCACGTTGCATAAATAAGGGAGTAAAATGATATTGTATGAACATTGAGACTTTGTTTTATTTGAACACTATGATGGCTACAAACATTTATAATTCGGAATTGGTTTATAACACTTTGATTATGAGTGAGATGATGGATTAAGACTATTACGCGAGTGGGATATGTCGATGCAGAGAAGTGAATAGCATCATGGAACAACGTTAATTAACAACGAGAATATGTATGACATCTAGAATGTTATAGTGCCGAGACAACATGATACATTTTGTACACTTCCATCCAGTACATTTAATGTACTTTCATGTACGTTAATTCTCGACTATGAGCAAATATAATCTTTCATTGACCAACCAAATGAACATTAGCATCTACGATAGTGATTCGATGTACAACTTACAAATTTATTTGTAACGATGATACTATTACTAATATATTGCTCGATAATGATGGAGAACTTTCGAGAGATGTCGGCGATTGAAGAATCATCAACGGGAAGACAGAAGATAGAAGATACTAGGCCCAATGATTGTTCGAGATGGAATCCATGTTCGAGGAACGAGGTTCGACGTCCGGAGGAGAAGAATTCGCTGGGAAGGAAATATTTCTGTTCCCGAGGTCGCTGTTCTTGTCCACTGGCGTGGAGCGGATTTGGTTTCAACAAGTCATACATGTGAGATGATCCAGCTAGGTATTTTCGAATACCTGATAATGAACTTCAATTGTCTACAAGACAAAGGTAGAAATGTTTTACATTATTTAGTAGTTTGATTATTTATAACGGCATTTGTGAACAACAATTCTCCGTATTTAATTCATGTATTATCACTTCGACGTTTATTAAGTTTCATTCTACAAGATCGAATAGGATGATGGTCTGAAGTCATCTATACTTGGAAATTTTAATGATTCAGTTTGTGAACTGAAGTCAGTTTGTTTGAGAAATTTATTTTCCATTGGGAAAATCTCTAAAGAAGTTATTATTCCACGGTTTTCGATTCAAGATTTCAGACAGTTAGTCTTCAATATTTTAGTAAATTCATTTTGATTAAAATGAATTGGGCACTCTTTTTGCAAGAAGAATTCATAGTTAGGAGAAGAGATCTACGCGTGATATACTGTGAAATATCACCAAATACTATAAACATTTCGTCGATCTGGCATGTTATATTCGTTATGAATACGACGTGAAGTCAAACATTTATGAACATTCTTTGTGTAGAATGAAGTTACATTCAGTCGATGACAAACCTAATTTGAGTTGAAGGAAGGCTTTGCTCTTCATTAAATGTAAATTATATGAGACATATCTTTTGAAAGATAATTCATCCGACTATAGGAAAGTTAGATAAAATCTCATCCAGTCGTGATTGATCCTTATTGAACGCTGAAATAACACGAGTTGTTATTAATACACAAATGTAACACTACGTTATTTGTCAATGTAGTATTGCAGCCGTGTATAATTGTAGATATGACCAGTATGGAGAAACATGTGTATTTATTTTTATTAAATGTATAGAGACATGGTATTTTATATCGGAGTAATCTCGATTAGTAAACCTCAAAGATCTTTCAATGTAATCGTTTGAGAACGATAAGTGTATTAGTAGTGTACCCATGTGAGTAATCTCGATGGTAAATATGCAGCTGCCTCCAGCTAGCTTCAGGTCTCAGGCGCGTGCCGTTCCCCCAAATGAGCAGTGCATATTTTGGATTTGAGGCTATAAGGTAACAACTCTACAATAACAAGGCACAACTCTATTCTAAAACTTTAATTCAGTAAATGAAAATCATGGCTTCAAACACAAAAACAATCCCAAAACCAATCAAAGCAAAGCAAACAAAAATTTACTTCCACAATCCACAAATAAACAAAAATGAACTCATAATAAAATCATATTAAACCATAAAGCTGTACCCTTACGTGAACTACATAAAGATATTAGTGCGCTGATGCACCTACGACTTCAAAACAAACTGTACCTTAACATAACAGTCATACAATGTGACTTCTTTAATATCACACATTACTTATTCCTTAAACCTCTTGGTTTTAACAATTATGTGTGCCGTGCGTGTTCTGATTTTTCTCTTCTCACCAAACAAATGCTTTCATGCATTACCTATTCGGACGTTGCACCGCAATCAACGTGCAACTCCATAATTATGTAAGCTACCCCTCCACTTCCTCTATTTATATGGTTCCATTGCATGCTGTATGTGATTCCTACATAAAACGTTACGTTATAGCTGGTGTCGGATGGTACAATAGATTACCTCGCTCTCGTGGCGATTGGCATCTGGTAACTAACTTCAAAACTTGGTTTCAGTGACAGTACAAATACATCATCTAACTATTCGTCAGATAGCTAAAATAATGAACCATCAGGATATTCTATAATTATCCATGTGTTCCTAAACCACATGGCTACATTACTCAACATAACAATCTTTCATTATATGTCATTTACCAGGGTCGAAAATCTGTCCCTTTCAACTCGCCTTGACGGTTCGAGTTTAGACTGCAGACCCTCGGCTAGGGGAGTCCGCACACAATAGAAAGTGGGATGGGTGTTCCACCAATTACCTCGACCCTCCTTAAAGGTTTTGAATGCTTTCCTCTCTAAGCAGTAAAGATTTACAAGACAAATACTGTTGTCTGACCGACACATATATCCCAAAGGATCTTACTTGACTATTATGCAAGCAGGTATTGAATGAGCTTTTTAATTACTCCTACACATAGGATATAACAATAATTACTGGCCTCACACGGGTCCATTCAACATGAAGGTTCGGGGTTCGTAATGCATTAGTCTGACGGGTGACCGATGTCTCAAGTAAAATATAGGCGCTCACTGCAGCTGCCGCCATGAGTTTCGCTACCACGAGCGGAAATAACTCATTAATAAGTTCTCGGGAGACCATAGAGTTTCGAGGTGTCCTCGTTCTCCTCGTCTCTATCACAGGATCCCAACCCGGAACACTTTCATATCCTTCCTCAGAGCTAGGGTACACACTACAACTCTGGCATAAAATTATATCTCCACTTATGCCCATGACATAGGAGATTTCATACGTAGAATAGACCATCTGGCCCCTACTCAATGCCACGACCTCCGACCTATATTATTAAGAGAAATCTAACAATTACTCTAAAAGCTTCTCATATAAGCTGCAAATTCAATTCACTAAAAGCTCTTTCATTACTGGCATTATTATTGAATATATGCAATATTCTGATATAAAACTTCTTTCCTTAATTACTGTAATGTAATCTTACTGTATCATCTTACTGCTTAGATTGATAAGTCTTGCAATTAGCGTAAATCTCTCGCTTATAACATTTATTTGTTTCCTGATGTGTTCATTCCTACTTTTAATATTCATTATTATTATTACCATCAATCTCACTGACATAAATGACCGAAATCATTACTTTCTTATTATTCTTATTAATCTCTCTGACATAAATGACCAAAATCATTACTTTATTATTCTTCTTAATCTCACTGACATAAATGACCAAAATCATTCTTTATTATTATTCTCACATAACTTAACCAAAAATCCGACATAGCTAAACGTCTTAAAATCCGAACAATCGCGTTCGTCACATTTACATAACTGATTGCCATTCTTAATTCATAGTGGGAATAATTACTCCACTCAATGATGCAAATTAACATCTCAACTCTATAAAAATCAACACTATAATGATTAAACATGGAGGATCTGCCTCCTAAACTGATTTTTACTGGTATCTTTAAGGAATTAACAACATGCAATGGCCCATATTTCTACATAATCATAACTTGTGGGGTACTTACATTTCTATAGGCGTCTATGGTGGCTCCAACCAATCATATTTCTCCATGTCGCCCGCCATTAGCAGGTTTAACGCGACATATTTATCTTGAAGACACACATTTTATAACATATAATTTTCATCAACAACACGACACGTTGCATAACTCTCAGGAAGCTATTGCTCCCAAACATGTGAAACACTTATCTAATCACTATTTTAAAGGATATTT
Source organism: Meconema thalassinum (assembly GCA_946902985.2). Classification (NCBI taxonomy): domain Eukaryota; kingdom Metazoa; phylum Arthropoda; class Insecta; order Orthoptera; family Tettigoniidae; genus Meconema; species Meconema thalassinum. The sequence goes on from OX336388.2 coordinate 1,208,677,168, forward strand.
TACATATGCTGTACACTTAACACACGTCACTTTATACACTTTTCAATGCTGAAATCCCCTAGCAAAGATCGAAATTGCAGGCGTCGACGGCATCTCCCGCTCCTATCAACTCCTGATTGAAAGTCTGGTTTACCTGCTCTCGGGATTCACCAACAGTTTTTTTTATATTTCCTACTCCTACGGTAAGCGTCCTGCGCTGCATAAATATGCTAGATCCCGTCCTGAGTTTTATCATCTGGTACTCTCATGACATTACCAAACACGTCATAGAGCTTCATTTAGCGCATACCATCGTAATTACACATATACGATCATTCAATACCATACACATTGCGCTCAACACTGTCCAATACTTTACACAAATACTTATTTACAAGAGTTCTGCCGTTAGTCTACACGGTGCTTCGTAACTGAACACGGCATAGTTCGTACTGCTGATTATGCCTATAGCACGACTATTATTCATACAAGCTTAGTAAATGCTTCATTTACACGTACCAGTCTTTGTCCGGCGTCTATTATGATTAGAACCGCCATGCGTTCTGCCTTGACGAACTTGCTTCACAGTGGCTGTACCTGACTGAAGATTCACTTGAAGACTGCTCGTACCTTACTTGAAGACTGCTGTATACTGCTTACATACTGTCTCGTACTGCTGCGTACTTGCTGCATACTGATTGCAACTTACTGCAACTGTGCTGCAACTGGGTAACTTCTAACGTCGTGAAGACTGCATAAGACTGCAACTGGGTGCAAACTGCACGTGAACTGCGCGTAGACTGAGCTTCAACTGAGTGAGACTGGGTTTCGACTGAGTGTAACTGAGTGTCCCTCCAAGGGTCTACTCCCTTATATCAGATTCCCACTGAAAGTAGGGCGAAATCTTCCCGCGAAATCTTGGCTCCTCTCACAGCGTGAATCTGGTCTCCAAACCATGATCATTGGGTTCCTCTTTCTTCACAGATTCCAAAACTATCTGCGTGCAAAGGAATCGCTCGTCCAATTAATTAATATTAATTCCTTTCTCCATAGCGTGGGACGCTATCTTACGGGTATTCCCCGGCAACATCCTCAAATCTATCCGCGCACAATGGTAGTTTTACAGTCCTTCCGCACTTCGTTAAATATGCCCCAATTTCGCAGGTAAAAGGCTCTAAAATTAGCCTCCTGCCAAAAGATTCATCTGTGAGCAACTCTCAACTCAATTCGTTGCTCCAATCACGAGTAATCAATGATTTTCCTGGGCATCTCTCCTCCCACTACTCAAATCTATTCTCCGTCGGGGAATAACTGGGTCATTATTCAGGCCTCCACCCTGCTGCAGACGACAGAATGGGGTCACAGAGATGGACATGGCTCCACTGGGCCCCACCCACAATTCTGGGCTAATTTGTAAAATGTCAACTCTGTCCTCTCCGTGCTTCAAGCCTCGTATAGCCTACACCAAGTAGTCTAATAATGCTGTAATCTGCTCATTATTCCCTGCATTATTTTAATAAATAATGTCATTGCACCAAAATCACACCAGTGATTAAATATACACTTCTTTCGAGGGGTTTTTACCATGAAACTGCCTCTACAGATCTCTGGTTCGTTCCCTGGTGGAACCTTTATACTGAGATCACAGTCTCTGAGAACCACGTTCGATTCCAGTCAGCATAACCTCCTCGGGTTCATATTCCCCTTGCGAAACTTATAAAAGTCAATTGCAAGTGGCTTTCTATAAGTAACCAGCTGACTGTCTACCACTGTCTATGTTTACATCTGGGGTCCTTCACCTCGTCTGGCTGCGAGTAGGTTAGTACTGTTCCCCCTTCCACACTCGGCCTTCTTCCTAAGCTGTTCATTCTCCATGCGGAGGGTCGCGTTTATGGCCTCAACCTCTCTCGCCACTCTGACCATTTCTTCATAGAATTCTCGCAGACACTGGCATTCTTTCTTCTCTTCGCTTACACTGGGGAAACTGTCTGCTTCTCGTCCCGTCTTGCCGTTCCAACTTTCAGGTCTGACTGCTTGACTGACTTCGCTCGCCACGTTGATTTGGGTGTGCGTTACCAATACTTCTTCTTGTTCGTCGAATTCTTCTGGCGAGTAATAAACTTTTAAGTTGGCTACGTTCATAACGACCTCGTTTCCATTTTCTAGGTGCCTCAACCTGTATGCATTGTTCTGGAGGTCTCTTATCACCTCGAACGGGCCGTGGTAAGAAAAATTAAACTTTTTATATTTGCGTGCCTCTGGATCTGAACTGGCGGGTTTCTTTATTAAAACTTTCTCTCCCACGAGAAGCGGTCTATGATACCTCTTCGCACGATTTCTTCTCTGACGTCTCTCCGCCTGTGCTTTGAGATATTCAAAGGTTCGTTGGATCCTCAATTCTCTACCTGGCTGTGCATCTACTGGCAATGGAATAACACCAGTCCACGGTCTCTCTGGTCTTTGATCCAGATGTAGAGTCACGGGAACCTGACCTGTCGCCTCATGTACAGTATTATTTATACAGTATTCAATGACTTCTAGAAATTCTATCCAACGCCAATTCTCCTCAGAGCAGTAGATCTTCATGTATTTCTGGATCTCTCTCATTACTCTTTCAACTGGACTTGCCTCAGGATGGCGAATGGTAGATAAAATCTGCCTAATTCCTAGAGTTTCCAGTTCTCGACGAAATTCTGCACTTGTAAAGCAACTTCCGTGGTCCGAGAGAATGTTATCCGGCTTCCCAAGAATCGGAATAACTCTCTCTTTCAGGCGTTTCAAGACCTGTTTTGAACTTGTCTTTTGTATGGGGCATAACACCACCATTTTCGAAAATACATCCATGGCTACAAAAATGTGTCTATTGCCTCTACGTGCTCTAGGCAATGGTCCAAAGTTGTCTATACTCACTAGCTGCCTTGGCTTCTCCGGTAACAACGGGATAGGTCGTTGCCTCATTAAAAAGGGATTTGGCTTAACCCTTTGGCAAAGATCACATGTCCTAATAGTATTTCTCACCGTTTCTCTCAATTTTGGCCAAGTAAATGCTTCCTTCAACAGAGCACAGAGTTTATCTATCCCCGGATGTCCAAATGATCTGTGGGCTAGCCATACCAATCTTCTCTGCAAAGATGCAGGAATTACAATCCTTTGACGTGTATGATCTACATCGTCCCACTTGTGTAATATCTGATTATACCATACATATTCTGTTGCCAATGCCTCCGCCTCTCTGTATACCGCAGTTCCCCTTGCTAAGCGTCCCTCAAAGTAATCGATCATCATCTTCAACCATGGGTCTTCGCGTTGTAGGTTGGTAAGATTCCTTAAGTCATCCAACGTCTTCTGATCTCGATTCTCAATCTGGACCGCTAGCGCTTCCTCTTCTCTAGGGTAACGACTTAATATGTCCGGTATTACATTCTCTTTCCCTGGACAGTATTCAATTTCCACATTAAATTGCTGGATATACAGGGACCATCTTGTCAATCTCTGGCTAGACAAATCTGTCTTTAACAAAAATGTTAAAGCTTTATGGTCTGTTCTGAGGACTATTCGGAAGCCATACACGAGTTTGTGCCAAGATTGCAACGCGTACAAAATTGCGAGCAACTCTATCTCTGTGATCGTGTAGTTTTTCTCATGGGCTTTCAGTCTCCTGCTTATAAAGGCGATAAAAACTTTCTTCTCAGGCTGGTCAACATTTTCCTGGAATAGCATCGCTCCAATCCCAATAAGTGATGCCTCCGTCTGTATGATGAACTTCTGGGTATAATCCGGGTATCCCAGCTTCACATATTCCAAAAGCATTTGTTTCGACCTCACGAATGCTTCCTGACATTGCTCCGTCCAATTCCATCTGCCGCCTTTCTTCAATAGGTCCTGCAGGGGTGCTACTGTCGCAGTATAGTTTGGGCAGTGGTTCGAAAAGAATCCAATTACTCCCAAATACTGTCGGACGTGCTTAACTTTCGTGGGTCGAGGGAAATTTCGAATTACTTCCAATTTATCTGGGTTAGGCTTCACTCCATTTGCATCAATAACATGCCCTAGGAATTTGACTTCCCTCTGACAGAAGTGCGATTTCTTGATATTGACCTTAAAGTTAGCTTCTCGAAGGTCATCTAGCAACTTCTTCAGGTCTCTCATGTGCTCCTCCAGAGATTCTGATGTGAGTAGAATGTCGTCTACATATCTGATGGTACTCTCTTTAACCTCATCTGATAGATTGCGATCTAACGCTCTTATCAGGGCTGAACCAGCTGTTTTCAACCCAAAAGGTAGCCTTAAAAATGTGAATGTATGTTGATCAAACATAAATCCTGTCAACAGACTAGTTTTCTTCTCTAATTCAAGATGGTGGAAACTGGATGTGATATCTAAGTTTGTGAATATGGTTTTCCCTTTAAACTTCCTGAGGATCTCTTTAATAGGTGGCACTTGGTCAAATTCCGGAATAACTCGCAAATTTAAGCGTCTCAGGTCCAGGCAAACTCTGACAGATCCGTCTGTCTTTGGTACAATTACCAATGGACTTACATAAGGCGTAGGTGTCTTCTCAATAACACCGGCCTCCAACATCTCCTGAATTGCCTCCTTCACTTTAGCATAATGCTTTTCAGCTATAGGGTAGGGTTTCTGCCTAAATGGTGTCCAATCACTGACTTGAAAAGCATAAGTGAAGTTCTTTATCCGACCAGGTCTCGAATCAAAGACTTCCTTCTGTTCCAGTAATAACTGCTTTAAATTTTCCTTCTCTTTCAGCCCAATTTTCGCTTCTTCTAGCTTTTCCGAAATATATTCTTCCAATTTGGGTTCCAGATCTTTTTCCAAGTCTGTGGCTAGTGTTTTAAGCTCCTCTTCTAACTGCTCAATAGCTAACACTCCTTCTTCAGCCACATCTCTGTATGTATGCCATACTTGTTCACTTGATCCTGGTTCAATCTCATTGAGTGCGACCTCTAAGCCTTCAGCTTCTTCATTCACATGGAACATAACCCTGTCCTGTGCTAGGTCGATTATCACTCTGTATTCCCTTATAAACTCTGCCCCAATAAGTAGGTTATAAGGCAATTTGTTTACTAACAGAAAACTCTGTGAGAAAATAGAGCCTCCTATCTGTAAATCTAGGAATACCTGGTATTTACATATCATTGTTCGGTCTGGAATTACCCCTTTAATCTTGACACTAGAGATCGGTATTTTCAAAATGTTCTCTCTCCGGGCTATTTCATTATATAGAGCTTGTGTCATCAGGCTCACTGTTGATCCTGTGTCTAGCAGACTTCTGACTTTTAATCCTGCCACTCTTACAATTATAATAGGCAATTCTCTCTTGACCATGACCTGTGGTCCTCCTGTATCCTCAATCAGTTCTTCTGGTTTGGCTATCCAATTGATGATGTTAATAGACTTCCATCCATCAGTCTCAAACTCTTCTAATTTTGGCGTTTTTTTTCTTCAGCGCCCGCCCCCTTGGAGTTTCTTCTCTCCTGTTCGCTGCGCTGTAGTTCCAAACTCTTAGCTCCATCTCCATATCTGTCTGGCGATGTCCTGTTCTGCATGACTTCTTGCCATCGAACTTGTTGTTTCTGGGGCTCATCTCCCCTCTCTTCGAGGTATCGCAAAGAAGCGTGATATCGTTCTTCTACCTCGTCATCGAAGTTACTTCTTCTTTCTTGGGGTCTCCAATTTCTATTATTGCCTTCTTGGCCATTATTACCTCCATTGTTATGGTACGGTTTACCCCTGTTATTCTGCTTACTCCACGAACTTCGACCTCTTCCTCCTCTATTAGCATTTCCTTTGAATTTTGACTGCCATCTTCTGGGTTCCTGTTCCCATTGCCGTCCATAGGAATCTAAGGTTTCTGTGCTCGTAGCTTTGTTGTTCCTTGGAGCTTGCTGTTGGTCAGTCTGTGTGTTGGTCACGTGGACTTGTTCCACGGTTCGACTCTGACGCATTGTATTTGCTGTGGTGAGGTCCAGTTGCCTTAGAACTGTCTCCATTTCCATAGCAGTTTTCGCATTAGCCGAGATTAGTAGCCTTTGGATCTCGTATGGAAGCTGTTTGGCGATAGCAATACATAGCTCCAGTTCGCTCGGTTTTTGATCCAGCTCTTTAAAGCGACACATCTGCGATATGAAAAATTCAGCGTACTTTGTTGGATTATTAGTACTGTATTTCTTTGCATATAAATCCAACCGTAAATTCTGTTGAGTCGCGGCGTCCCAATATCTCTTCAAGAATGCCTCACGGAACTCCTCAACAGTATCAAAAGTGTAACGGAAGCTGCGAAACCATAATGCGCACTCCCCTTCTGTTAATTTCTCTATAGCACGTAGCCTACGCTCCTGCGGTATTCGTGCATCATTTAGATATTCAGTCACTTCCTTTAACCAATATTTTGGTGTCATACTACAGTGGCTACCTGAAAATTTCCTTGGCTTTTCTTCGCTTGCCCTAATGACGTTTATCACCTGGGTGTGCATAGCATTTTCATGTGGCGTCGATGCCGCAATGGGTACACCTGGCGTCATATAAGGACTTTCCCCTGGGCCTGTAGCATTCCTGCTTATAGGTTGGGTTTCCAAGTCTGCCCACCTTGTTTTCCTCATATCCTCCATGCTGCCTTCACTTGACTTAGGACCTTTCAGAAGCGTTTCCTCCTGTGCTATTATCCTAGTCTCCATTTGATTGTGGCGCATCTCTGCTCTTTCTAGGCGAGTAATGACTTCTTTCTCTATTCTTGTAAGCCTATCTCGGTTTTCCTCGGCTACTTGAAATATTTTCACCTTGTCTTCTTTCAGACTTTGTTTGATATGGGATATTTCATCCTCTACATCTTCTTTAATTTGAGCAAGGGTCTTGTCGCTTGCCTCTGTTTTCTGGCCTTCTCTTATTTCGAGTTCTTCTCTTAACCCTTTAATTTCAACTTGAATGTGTCCATTGACTTTAGACAATTCGTTCCGGACCTTGGTGATCTCACCTCTATTCTCCTCTTGCCTTTTGTTAACTATGACAATGTCAGTTTGAACTTGGTCCAGTTCTTGATGAACTTTGCCCATCTGACTTTTCACGTTGCTTACCAGCTCCTGACTTTCATGAGCGATAGCCTTAATTTCGCCTATTTCCTGGCATTGACCTAATATATTCTGGTCCTGTTTCTTGAGGTCACCGTTAATTGCTCTAGCATAGCTTTTCAATTTCTGGTCCCATTTGGAGTCGTTCTCCTCTAATCTCTGGTCTACCGTTCTTGTAAACTCTGCGAACTGTTTCGCTTGGCGTTCGAGATTCGCCTAATTTTGGATTTGAATATCCTTAATGTCGTTAGACAACGCATCTAATCTACTGTTGGTTTCCTCCTGAGCATGCTTACACGCTTGTAAATTACCCTCAAGTTTGGCTTCGATAGCCTCGAAACGTTTATCAGTTTTAACCTGCATTTCCGATACAATGCTTACAACAGTCTCTGTTACTTCGGTCTTAATTACCTCTTGCATTTGACCTAACTTATTGTTTAATTCAATCTGGTTATTATCTAACCGATTACTCAACTCAGCTTTATTTGCATCTAAACGGTTGTTTATTTCAACCTGAGTTGCATTAATTGCCTCCTGATTGGCATCTAACCGATTGTTTATTTCAGTTTGGTTATTATTCATTGCAACCTGATGTGCATTAATTGCCTCCTGATTGGCATCTAAACGAGTGTTTATGCTATCCTGGAAAGCCTTGGCTTCCAGTTTATTCTGCTCGTTAACAGCATCAAAATGCTGTTTCAATCCTGCAATAACCTGCAAGATTTCCTCCGTACCTGACATTTTACAATAACACACTTAAATATGCAGGCAGGCTTCCTGGAAAAATATGTGGATACGTTTCGAAGAGAAACATCAAACACTGCACACATATTGTGAAGTCGTACAAAACCTGATAATATTATGGTAGATTGTGGATCTGGTATGTAGCGCTCATACCCTTGGGCAATTCTCTTCTCAATAGAGAGATTCTGCGTTACATAAAAAGCCTACTGAATTCAAAAATCACTCAAACACAGTTTGAGGCAAAACAATTACTATGGTTTTCCCCATGAAATACCATAAAAAATCTATGGGTTTTCCCTAAATCCCATAAGCTCCACGTACCTGGGCGCCATGATAAATAAATGGAGTTTATGTACAAATAGGAGTTATCATTCATGCCATGATAAATTAAGAGTAAATACTTACAAAGGAGTAGAACTGTACTTATACATCTATCAAAATTTATATGTACGTATCGGAACTTATCTAGGATAGGAGCGGTCATTCCCTACTTCGTTAATTCTTACTTTAATAGAGTTGTGTGCACTAGATCTGACCGACTTTAGTTGTACCGATAGCTCAAATCACAGTATAGGACATCAAATCCCATGTACCCATGTGAGTAATCTCGATGGTAAATATGCAGCTGCCTCCAGCTAGCTTCAGGTCTCAGGCGCGTGCCGTTCCCCCAAATGAGCAGTGCATATTTTGGATTTGAGGCTATAAGGTAACAACTCTACAATAACAAGGCACAACTCTATTCTAAAACTTTAATTCAGTAAATGAAAATCATGGCTTCAAACACAAAAACAATCCCAAAACCAATCAAAACAAAGCAAACAAAAATGTACTTCCACAATCCACAAATAAACAAAAATGAACTCATAATAAAATCATATTAAACCATAAAGCTGTACCCTTACGTGAACTACATAAAGATATTAGTGCGCTGATGCACCTACGACTTCAAAACAAACTGTACCTTAACATAACAGTCATACAATGTGACTTCTTTAATATCACACATTACTTATTCCTTAAACCTCTTGGTTTTAACAATTATGTGTGCCGTGCGTGTTTTGATTTTTCTCTTCTCACCAAACAAATGCTTTCATGCATTACCTATTCGGACGTTGCACCGCAATCAACGTGCAACTCCATAATTATGTAAGCTACCCCTCCACTTCCTCTATTTATATGGTTCCATTGCATGCTGTATGTGATTCCTACATAAAACGTTACGTTATAGCTGGTGTCGGATGGTACAATAGATTACCTCGCTCTCGTGGCGATTGGCATCTGGTAACTAACTTCAAAACTTGGTTTCAGTGACAGTACAAATACATCATCTAACTATTCGTCAGATAGCTAAAATAATGAACCATCAGGATATTCTATAATTATCCATGTGTTCCTAAACCACATGGCTACATTACTCAACATAACAATCTTTCATTATATGTCATTTACCAGGGTCGAAAATCTGTCCCTTTCAACTCGCCTTGACGGTTCGAGTTTAGACTGCAGACCCTCGGCTAGGGGAGTCCGCACACAATAGAAAGTGGGATGGGTGTTCCACCAATTACCTCGACCCTCCTTAAAGGTTTTGAATGCTTTCCTCTCTAAGCAGTAAAGATTTACAAGACAAATACTGTTGTCTGACCGACACATATATCCCAAAGGATCTTACTTGACTATTATGCAAGCAGGTATTGAATGAGCTTTTTAATTACTCCTACACATAGGATATAACAATAATTACTGGCCTCACACGGGTCCATTCAACATGAAGGTTCGGGGTTCGTAATGCATTAGTCTGACGGGTGACCGATGTCTCAAGCAAAATATAGGCGCTCACTGCAGCTGCCGCCATGAGTTTCGCTACCACGAGCGGAAATAACTCATTAATAAGTTCTCGGGAGACCATAGAGTTTCGAGGTGTCCTCGTTCTCCTCGTCTCTATCACAGGATCCCAACCCGGAACACTTTCATATCCTTCCTCAGAGCTAGGGTACACACTACAACTCTGGCATAAAATTATATCTCCACTTATGCCCATGACATAGGAGATTTCATACGTAGAATAGACCATCTGGCCCCTACTCAATGCCACGACCTCCGACCTATATTATTAAGAGAAATCTAACAATTACTCTAAAAGCTTCTCATATAAGCTGCAAATTCAATTCACTAAAAGCTCTTTCATTACTGGCATTATTATTGAATATATGCAATATTCTGATATAAAACTTCTTTCCTTAATTACTGTAATGTAATCTTACTGTATCATCTTACTGCTTAGATTGATAAGTCTTGCAATTAGCGTAAATCTCTCGCTTATAACATTTATTTGTTTCCTGATGTGTTCATTCCTACTTTTAATATTCATTATTATTATTACCATCAATCTCACTGACATAAATGACCGAAATCATTACTTTCTTATTATTCTTATTAATCTCTCTGACATAAATGACCAAAATCATTACTTTATTATTCTTCTTAATCTCACTGACATAAATGACCAAAATCATTCTTTATTATTATTCTCACATAACTTAACCAAAAATCCGACATAGCTAAACGTCTTAAAATCCGAACAATCGCGTTCGTCACATTTACATAACTGATTGCCATTCTTAATTCATAGTGGGAATAATTACTCCACTCAATGATGCAAATTAACATCTCAACTCTATAAAAATCAACACTATAATGATTAAACATGGAGGATCTGCCTCCTAAACTGATTTTTACTGGCATCTTTAAGGAATTCACAACATGCAATGGCCCATATTTCTACATAATCATAACTTGTGGGGTACTTACATTTCTATAGGCGTCTATGGTGGCTCCAAGCAATCATATTTCTCCATGTCGCCCGCCATTAGCAGGTTTAACGCGACATATTTATCTTGAAGACACACATTTTATAACATATAATTTTCATCAACAACACGACACGTTGCATAACTCTCAGGAAGCTATTGCTCCCAAACATGTGAAACACTTATCTAATCACTATTTTAAAGGATATTTTACATATGCTGTACACTTAACACACGTCACTTTATACACTTTTCAATGCTGAAATCCCCTAGCAAAGATCGAAATTGCAGGCGTCGACGGCATCTCCCGCTCCTATCAACTCCTGATTGAAAGTCTGGTTTACCTGCTCTCGGGATTCACCAACAGTTTTTTTATATTTCCTACTCCTACGGTAAGCGTCCTGCGCTGCATAAATATGCTAGATCCCGTCCTGAGTTTTATCATCTGGTACTCTCATGACATTACCAAACACGTCATAGAGCTTCATTTAGCGCATACCATCGTAATTACACATATACGATCATTCAATACCATACACATTGCGCTCAACACTGTCCAATACTTTACACAAATACTTATTTACAAGAGTTCTGCCGTTAGTCTACACGGTGCTTCGTAACTGAACACGGCATAGTTCGTACTGCTGATTATGCCTATAGCACGACTATTATTCATACAAGCTTAGTAAATGCTTCATTTACACGTACCAGTCTTTGTCCGGCGTCTATTATGATTAGAACCGCCATGCGTTCTGCCTTGACGAACTTGCTTCACAGTGGCTGTACCTGACTGAAGATTCACTTGAAGACTGCTCGTACCTTACTTGAAGACTGCTGTATACTGCTTACATACTGTCTCGTACTGCTGCGTACTTGCTGCATACTGATTGCAACTTACTGCAACTGTGCTGCAACTGGGTAACTTCTAACGTCGTGAAGACTGCATAAGACTGCAACTGGGTGCAAACTGCACGTGAACTGCGCGTAGACTGAGCTTCAACTGAGTGAGACTGGGTTTCGACTGAGTGTAACTGAGTGTCCCTCCAAGGGTCTACTCCCTTATATCAGATTCCCACTGAAAGTAGGGCGAAATCTTCCCGCGAAATCTTGGCTCCTCTCACAGCGTGAATCTGGTCTCCAAACCATGATCATTGGGTTCCTCTTTCTTCACAGATTCCAAAACTATCTGCGTGCAAAGGAATCGCTCGTCCAATTAATTAATATTAATTCCTTTCTCCATAGCGTGGGACGCTATCTTACGGGTATTCCCCGGCAACATCCTCAAATCTATCCGCGCACAATGGTAGTTTTACAGTCCTTCCGCACTTCGTTAAATATGCCCCAATTTCGCAGGTAAAAGGCTCTAAAATTAGCCTCCTGCCAAAAGATTCATCTGTGAGCAACTCTCAACTCAATTCGTTGCTCCAATCACGAGTAATCAATGATTTTCCTGGGCATCTCTCCTCCCACTACTCAAATCTATTCTCCGTCGGGGAATAACTGGGTCATTATTCAGGCCTCCACCCTGCTGCAGACGACAGAATGGGGTCACAGAGATGGACATGGCTCCACTGGGCCCCACCCACAATTCTGGGCTAATTTGTAAAATGTCAACTCTGTCCTCTCCGTGCTTCAAGCCTCGTATAGCCTACACCAAGTAGTCTAATAATGCTGTAATCTGCTCATTATTCCCTGCATTATTTTAATAAATAATGTCATTGCACCAAAATCACACCAGTGATTAAATATACACTTCTTTCGAGGGGTTTTTACCATGAAACTGCCTCTACAGATCTCTGGTTCGTTCCCTGGTGGAACCTTTATACTGAGATCACAGTCTCTGAGAACCACGTTCGATTCCAGTCAGCATAACCTCCTCGGGTTCAGTAGAACAGATATTGTTGTTCACTTGTAAGCAGTGGATTGTAAAAATGATAAAATCAATGCTAGAAGGAAGTTATGCAAGTACTATGGAACAATTGTTGGGAACAATTGAGATGATGTTATTTAAGTTATGTATTGGAGATATACGAGAGTTTCTTGCCGTATACAGATGTTTGTGAAATACGAGGGTAGTTCCGTATTAATTGTAATGAAGTACTGCTGTATGAGTAGTGAAAGCATTGTTGTATATTAGTAGAGTTATGGAAGACTCCTAAATGTGATTAGATCTGCGACATGAAAGTCGTGGGAAGGCGGAATTTCGTTGGGAAAAGTTATATTATCCTTGTCCACTATACTACTGTATTATCAATTTATATTAAACCGGGAATTGTAACAATAATATGAACTAATCTTTGCTGATCGGTCATATTTAAACCGATGATGACTAGTAACATGATTTTGACATTAATTGGTATAGCATTTGTACATGGAAAAGTATAGCAGTTAGTAAGAATGTTTTGAAGTATGGATGTGTTTAAATGAGAACTATACTGAAGAAAGAGTTAATAATTACATTAACGATGTCATATCGTGAAAGAATGATACTTTGAAACGATAGACACGTGTAAATAGTGTATATAAATATTTCCATTTGTTTAAATTGAGGGTTTTCATTATTTATAATAATTAATATTTCTAAATGTTTTTGATATTGGTAGTAGTTAGGAAGAGCGAATGTTTTAATGTGAGTGTTTGATGTTAGCTATGATTGTTGTGTGTATGGAGGCTTCGTCGGTCATGAACGACGGAAACGAATGTTAGTAAGAATGTTTTGAAGTATGGATGTGTTTAAATGAGAAATGACTTTAATAGAGACAGTTTTGTGAATGTTATTGTATGAAAATACGACATGCTTCATCACGTTTCATTTTACGTATTTATGTGCTAAGAGCGGAGACAACGGCAGGTGGCAAGCGAGCACTTCCCGTTATAAGCAAGGTCAATGAATAAATGAGCAGAGTTATTGCAGCTGTGTATGTGTGGAAGGGTCTGACGACCGAGTCACAGCTATTATATAATAACCAGTTCAGATATGCAAGAGGCACGCGCCAAAGAATGTAAACAACTGTAAACGGAATGCCTGCCTCAATGAAGTGCCAGTAAAATGTTTTGATTGTTTTATAGTTTTGTAGATGACAGAATCTTTTCATTTTTAACCAGTTATGTTAGAGTGTGTGTAAGAAGTTTTGGCAGCTTCAATGGCGTGAATGAATAACTATATTAGGGTGTTATTTTGTGAATGATTGTTATTTAGTTTTTATTAATACATTTATATTTTTACACGTCTTGTTTCGTATACCTTAATTATTCTATAAATGGAGACGTGTTATGGAACAGCCTAAAATAGATAGGATGTATATTTCTTTCCAACAAAACCCCGAGAGATGAAGGTAAGTTTTGCACTCTACCGTATAAAGCTAGTTTGTTTTAATCCATAACATGTTCCAAGCCTACTGTGTATAATCCCGAAGAACTCGTTGGAGTGATTGTGATAGTTCATGAAGCCGGGACTTTCACTATTTTATAATCCAGCTGTGCTTTGGATGACCAACGAGTACCTTCTCGATTTTTACGGGTACAATACTATCCCGGCATTTGCCCGAAGACGAAATGGGAAACCACGGAAAACCACGTCGAGGATGGCTGAGGTGGGAATCGAACCCCCTGTATTCATTTGGACCACCCGAGGCTGAGTTGACCCCGTTCCAGTCCTCATACTACTTTACAAATTTCGTGGCAGAGCCGGGAATCAAACCCAGGACCTCCGGGACGGCAGTTTTAATCCCGCTGACCACTACGCAACGGGGGCGACTACAGTATAAATGTTTATACACATGGTAATGCCCTGGCATCTAATTTAGTTCAATTGTTCACATTGTTTAAAATTGTTCAATTTTAAAATTATTTTTTTATTTTTTGTGTATTAATCATGCGATCGAAGTGAACGTTTGAATATTGAACCTATGGAACTCCTGGTTTGGATGTTGATGGCAGGGATGATATTTATGCGCATGCAATATAGCCTACGGCTTACGGACGACTTGCTAATGTTCATCTGCAGGAGCGGACCTAGGGGAGGGCGAGAAGGGCGACTGCCCAGGGCCCCACGGTCCGAGCATGGATTTTTTAAAATTTAATTAATTGTACTTTTCAAACTAATTTATAATTCAAATTCCTTTTTTCAGTGCAGCTATGACCTCCCGTGATCGTTTAGCAAGTTTAGGTTTCAGGTAGAAGACTTCAGCCGGGAATAAAATCGCAAAGTAATGTTTTAATATTTCATAGTTTACCTAATCTTCTTCAAGGGGACTTAAAGGTTTCTTTCATATTATTTAAAAAATATACTGTAGTGAATTCAAAATATTGTAACTATTCTTTATTTTATTAGTCTACTAGCAGAAGTACCCGCTCTTCAAACGGTCTTCGGTATTAATAACCAGATGTTATCAATTGAGATACTGTTCCAATGGTTAGGGGCTTGTCATTCCTTCATAAGTTTATCAGAACGAAGTTAGTTTTCTGGGTATATCGCAGGCACTGTTAATTTAAGGGCCGTAAAATGTGGATTTCGGAGACCCTTTATAGACTCCCTAGTTTTGTATCACACATTGAGAAGCGCAACATATGCTTTTGTCGTCCTTCTAGGAGAATTTTTATTTTTCGCCTATTTTAGCATGTATTTTGAAAAGTTGTTCCTTATACCCACCCTTCTATGAGAAGTACGTTGAAGAGTTTTCTAAATGATTGGTGTATTGACTCATGGTTACAATACCTAATTTTACAATGCTCAAAGCACCCGAACATGAATTATAGGCGTACAAAAACATAAATATATATCAACCACACAGTATCAAACAAAATCATCTTTACGATGAACCCGTTTGTCGACAAATATATGATTACTTAAAATGTGCTCTCAAACTAAATTCACCTAACTTGTACTTCCTGACGTGAAAATAATATTGAAAACCTCGTAGACAAAAGGCAATATATGTCAAATTAAAACTGGCCCTCACCGTTGTGGAAAGTCCCCATCCCCAGGAATACCCCTTTAATAAATTATAAAAGCTCGTGGTGCATTACATTCGGGATTTTTAGCCTCCAATGGCCCAAATTCCCAAAAGCTGCAAAAAACACTATTCCAATTCAGGAATTTTTGAAAATAATGTTGCTGTTTGGAGATATAATAGACCTTCTGTACAACATATCGCATATCGCACGGGTAAGTCACGTGTAAAAATTCTAGGGTACCCCTTGACCCCCTTAATCGCATTGTTGAATTTTACAGTCTATGTTTGATTCGACGATAACCTTATAGCCATTTGCAAACTTTAGCAGAAATTTAATAAATTTAGTGGCATTGCTTCTTACAGAAATAGATGGAAAGTTGGATGTCACCTCTTGTGACACTGTTGTCATGGTTACCGGCTTGCATTACTTCATTAGTTTCTTCTAGTTCTTCTTCTTCTTTCGGATGGGCCAGCTAAGGACCACGACGTTCAACTTTTCAGCTTGGCGAGGGACTTGATGTTTGCCCAATATTCGCGCATTTTCTGGCTATGTTTCTCCTTCCTCTCTCTTGTCCAGAAGATGCCGGTTTTCTTACAGGGTGGTCTGTCCTGAAAACTCTTCTGTTTAAGTATCTTTCTGAGATGTGATCGGCTTCTAATATCACTTTTCATTATCTTCAGTTCTTGGATATCCTTGTTAACTACTGTTAGCGACGGTGTCACACTCTTTCTCTTCCCCCAGTTGTTGAAAAGCCGGTTGGTTAGTCTTGTTGGGTTCATCCATGAGACATGTCCATAGAAAGCCAGACGTCTCTTCCTGGCCACATCTGTGATTTTCTCAGTATATCTATATAGCCCCTGATTTGGCCATCTTCTGTACTCGTCATCTATTTATTAGTTTATAAAATAAAAGAGTGCCATATCCCCTCCAGGGACGTAGGCAACCTGAATAAGAGCCCTTGACTAAGTCAAGGGATTACTAACCAGGCATCCCGAGCCGGCGTTTGCGTGTGGTAGGCTGGCCAGTTCCTTTCCACTCCTCCTCCTACCATTGCATCCGGCAAGTTCCCATTTTGCATCACGAGGCTGGGAGACCCCGTATCAGACCATACCAAGACTTTTAAATTCTTGGCAGAGCTGGGGATCGAACCTGGTACCTCGGGGGGTGACAGCCAACAATGCTAGCCACTGCGCCACGAGGTGGTCTTTATTAGTTTATTAAATGAAATTAGTTTTCTGGGAATATCTCAGAAACGTGGTTTTAGAGCCTTAAAACCTAGTAGCCTCCAAGCCACTGAGGGGCTGAAAATGAGTTTTGCTCGTCCTTGTACGCCATAAAACAATAATAATAATAATAATAATAATATTAATAATAATAATAATAATAATAATAATAATAATAATTTAATAATATAGGGATAGGGATATAATAGTTCTTTAGCACCCCTTGACCCCCTTCAGCGCATTATATACGTATTGATGAATTTTACAGCTTAAGTTGGTTCCGTGATAACCGTATAACCGTTTGCGAACGTTCACAGTAATGTAATAAATGGAATGGCATTGCGTCTTACAGAAATAAATGGACTTCTGAGATCGTGTTGCCATGGTTACCGGCCTGCATTCTTTTAATCATACTAATATATAACAAGATGTTCAGTAAAGAACATATAGCCTACTTTCTCCTAAATGCATGGGTATTGTTATAACTCTTTGTCCTTTTCAAGGAGTATGATCGAATGTTGGTTGTAGTAGCTTGTTGAAATACAACGTGCTATAGGGATATTAAACATGAATATGAGGTGCCCTTTGATAGTGCTACCTCTGTACCAAATTTCGTTCAATTAGGTTTCACCGTGTTTGAATTGATAGGGGGAATCGATCTGCACACATACTTGGCCACCATCTGCAAACTATTGGGCTGATGTTCTTGCAGTTTGGTCTGAATATGTTTCCCACATAAAGATATGGTGTTGCAAAATTTGGTAGAGACTAGATTATTAGGTTGGTCGTAATTACATTTTAGCTTTTAACATTTTGGTGGCCACGATTACGTTTCCGTCAAGATAGCGGTGATATAAAATATGACACTGAGGTGCCCTTTGCTAGTGCTACCTCTGTACCAAATGCCGTTCCATTCGCTTTCACCGTGTTCGAATTGATAAGGGGAATCGATTTTCACACAAAGATGGCCGCCATCCGCAAAATATCACGCTGATGACCTATTAGTTTGGTCAAAGGATGCTCCCTCCATAAAGGTATGTTGTTGCTAAATTTGCTAGAGATCGGATGATTAGGCTAATCGTAATTTGATTTAAGCTTTGAACATTTGTGTGGCCGCCATTACGTTTCCGTCAAGATGGCGGCGATATAAAACATGACACTGAGGTGCCCTTTGCTAGTGCTACCTCTGTACCAAATTTCGTTCATTCGGTTCCAACGTGTTCGAATTAATAGGGGGAATCGATTTTGACACAAAGATGGCCTCCATCCGCAAACTATTAGGCGAATGACCTATTAGATTGGTCAAAGGATGCTCCCTCCATAAAGGTATGTAGTTGCAAAATTTGGTAGAGATCGGATGATTAGGTTAACCGTAATTTGATTTAAGCTTTGAACATTCGTGTGGCCACCATTACGTTTCAGTCAAGATGGCGGCGATATAATACATGACACTGAGGTGCCCTTTGCTAGTGCTACCTCTGTACCAAATTTCGTTCCATTCGGTTCCACCGTGTTCGAATTAATAGGGGGAATCAATTTTGACATAAAGATGGCCGCCAGCCGCAAACTATTAGGCTAATAACCTATTAGATTGGTCAAAGCATGCTCCCTCCATAAAGGAATGTTGTTGCAAAGTTTGGTAGAGATCGGATGGTTATGTTAGTCGTAATTTAACTTAAACTTTGAACATTTGTGTGGCCGCCATTACGTTTCTGTCAATATGGCGGTGATATGAAACATGACACTGAGATGCCCTTTGCTAGTGCTACCTCTGTACCAAATTTCGTTCCATTCGGTTTCACCGTGTTTGAATTAATAGGGGGAATTGATTTTCACACAAAGATGGCCGCCATCCGCAAACTATTAGGCTAATGACCTAGTCATTTGGTCAAAGGATGCTTCCTCTATAAAGGTATGTTTTTGCTAAATTTGGTAGAGATCGGATGATTAGGTTAATCGTAATTTGATTTAAGCTTTGATCATTTATGTGGCCGCCATTACGTTTCCGTCAAGATGGCGGCGATATAAAACATGACACTGAGGTGCCTTTTGTTAGTACTACCTCTGTACCAAATTTCGTTCCATTCGGTTGCACCGTGTTCGAATTAATAGGGGTAATCGATTTTCACACAAAGATGGCCGCCATCCGCAAACTATTACACTTATGGCCTATTGGTTTGGTCAAAGGATGCTCCCCCCATAAAGGTATGTTGTTGCAAAATTTGGTAGAGATCGGATGATTAGGTTAGTCGTAATTTGATTTAAGCTTTGAACATTTGTGTGGCCGCCATTACGTTTCCGTCAAGATGGCGGCGATATAAAATATGACACTGAGGTGTCCTTTGCTAGTGCTACCTTTGTACCAAATTTCGTTCAATTCGCATTCACCGTGTTCGAATTGATAGGGGGGGACAGACATTCAGAGTACACACACTCACACACACACAGACACACACACACAGACACACACACAGACTCACACACACACATACACACACACAGACAGACACACTTTTTTTCGCCCTGTGTTGATCTCATAAGTCTACTTTCATTTTTTGCAAAAATCGAAAGTAGGCTAAAAATGAGATGGTGTGTGTCTTTCTGTCTGTCTGTCTGTGTGTTACTTAATAACGCAAGAACCACTGGTCCGATTTAAATGAAATTTTGCATGGATGTAGCTGATTTACCAGGTTTACATATTGGATACTTTTGATTTCGAAATTTTTCACTATTAAAAATGGCGACCATTTTAGTGACGTCACTACACCCTTTGGTTTCAAAATTTCATATTTCCATATCAAATAAAAAGAGAACGGTAGGAAATAGCAAACTTTTGATGGGACATATGAGCTTTGAAATTTAATTTCCTATCCAAAAGGTCCTTATCACTTTTCGTGTATCTCCAACGGTTAGCGAGTAAAACTGACATTTGTGACGTCACTACACCCTTTGGTTTCAAAATTTCATATTTCCATTTCAAATAAAAAGAGAACGCTAAGAAATAGCAAACTTTTGATGGCATACATGAGCTTTAACATTTAATTTTCTATCCGAAAGGTCCTTATCACTTTTCGTATATCTCCAATGGTTAGCGAGTGAAACCTAATTTGTTCAATAAAACACGGTCAACACCGAGCGGTGCAGTATATCTCTCTATATATAAAAATGAAAGTTTGTCTGTTTTTCTCTGAATTTCTACGGAAAATTGAGTTGTTTACGCGTTTCAGACTGTTTTTGATGGATGCGCGCGAAAATATTTTTTTTGTCTGTCTGTTTGTTTGTTCGTCTGTGGACAACTTTGTTCCCTTATAACTCGAGAACGGCTGGGTGTATCAACGTAAAATTTGGTACAGATATCCATCAGAGGCACGACACTTATCATTGATATAACTCTTCTCCATACCACTCATAAAAGGGGGGCCTACCCCCTTAAAATACATGCTGAAATAGGCGTAGAAGGACGAGACAAAGCTCATTTTCAGCCCCTCAATGTGAGAGACAAAACTCGGGTACCCGAAAACCACATTTTAAGGCCCTAAGACCAACCGTTTTTGAGATATTCCCAGAAAACTAATTTCATTTAATAAACTAATGAACGAATGCAAGCCAGTAACCATGGCAACAGATTCTCAGAAGTCATCTATTGCTGTAAGACGCAATGCAATTCCATTAATTACATTAGTGTGAAAGTTTGCAAACGGCTAGAAGGTTATCATGGAACCAAATTAAGCCGTAAAATTCATCAATACGTATAACACGCTTAAGGGGATCAAGGGGTACTCTAGAATTTTTTCACGCGATTTACACCTGCGGGTGTGGTACGGCAGGTCTATTATATTCCTATCCCCATCTTATTCATTCATTCATTTCGTATAGGCCATCTATGGACCGCGTCATTCCAACTGTCTCCTACTGGCTTTGCTGTTTGCCCAGTACGCCCGCATTCGTTCTCGGTGACTTCCTTCCGTTCCTGGGTCAAAATCTTTCCCGTTTTCAGCTTCGGTTTTTCTTGGAAACCTTTGCAAGCTTGAAGTTTCCTTTTGAGTGGGGCGCGTTCCTGAATGTCTATTGGTGTAATCCCCACTTCTTTCAGATCTTTATCCAGTTCTATGAACCATGCCCTTTTTGTTTTCCTCTCCTGAAAGTAATTTATGTTGCGGTTGGTCAGTCTCGCTGGGCTCATTTGTTTCACATGCCCAAAAAATGGTATCCTTCTCTTCCGGATGACGTTAATTATCTTCTCCAAATGAGTTCATGGTTATGCCGTCTTCTGTATTCCCCATTGTCTTTGATGGAACCCAATATCTTTCTCAAAATTTGTCTTTCTTTGGCCTCCAGTTTCTCGACCAAGTCTTTTTTGTTCATCGTGAGGCATTCAGAAGCGTGCAAGACCTCCGGACGGATGACACTGCAGTAATGTTTTAGTTTTGCGTTGAAGGATATTGACCTTTTCTTATAGATGTCCTTAGTTAAATGGTAGGCCATTTCCATTTTGCTCATGCGTCATTGAATGCTTCTTTCTCTGATAATATCCCTTCCCTGACCCGTGCTGAAAAGAAAAGTACATGGCCATTGGCTGCATTAATAATTTAAAAAATAGGTGTTATAATTTCTCTCTATATTATATTATTATTAGTATTATATTATGGCGTACAACGACGAGACAAATCCCCTCGGTGCCAGAAACAAAACTCGGGGGCCCTAAAGGGTCCTCGAAAACTACATTATAAGGCTCTAAATCCAACAGTTTCTGAAATATTCCCAGAAAACTAATTTAATTTAATTTAACAAACTAATGAAGGAATGTAAATCGGTACCATGAGAACATTATATCAAGGGGTGGCTTACAACTTTCCCTCTATTTCTGTAAGAAGCAATGTCACTCCATTTATTACATTTCTGTGAAAGTTTGCAAATGGCTATAAGGTTATCACGGAACTAACGTAGACTGTACAATTCATCAATGCAATTAAGGGGGTCAAGGGGTAACCTAGAATTTTTTCATGCAATTTTCACGTTCGACATATAGTACAGAAGGTCTATTATATCTTTAAACAGCAACATTATTTTCAAAAATTCTTGAATTAAACCAGCATGTTTTTGCGGCTTTTAGGAATTTGGGCAATTTGAGGCTAAAGAACCTGAATTTTCATGCACCACAAGCCTTTATAACTTATGAAAGGGGTCTTCCTGTGTATGGGCACCTAGCACAACGTAGAGGGTCAGTTTTTATGTGACGTGCATTGCGTTTCGTCTACAAGGCTTTCAATTCTATTTCACGTCAGGAAGTACAGGTTAGGTGAATTTAGTCTGAGAGCACTTTTTGTTGTTGTCGACAAACGGGTTCATCGTAAGGATGATTTTGTTTGATACTGTGTGGTAGATATATCCATATTTGGATATCTGGCTAATATGTTGTAGACAATAGAATTGTCTGTCTGTCTTTCTTTGTATCTTTATGTAGCATACGCCTATAACTCGTGTTCGGATGCTTGGTGCATCGAAAAAATTAGGTACGGTAACCATGAGAGTCAATACACCAATCATTTATAAAACTCTTCACCGTACTTTTCATACAGTAGAAGTGTGGATATAGAGAAAAACTTCTCAATACATGCTAAAATAGGCGAAATATAAAAATTATCCTAGAAGGACGACCGAAGCATATGTTGCGCTTCTCAATGTGAGACACAATATCGGGAATCTATAAAGGGTCTCCGAAAACTACATTTTAAGGGCCTTAAATTAACCGTGTGTGTGATATTCCCAGAAAACTAACTTAGTTCTGACAAACTTGAAGGAATGACAAACCGCTAACCATTGCAACAGTAGCTCAATTGATAATGTCTGGTGTTAACAACGAACACCGTTCGAAGAACGGGTACTTCTGCTAGTAGCTTAATAAATGAAATCAGTTTTCTGGGTATATCTCAAAAACTGTTGGTTTTAGGACCTTAAAATGTAGTTTTCGGGGCCGTAGGGCTCCCGAATTTTGTTTCTCACATTGAGACGCTGAAAATGAGCTTTGTCACGTTTTTCTACGCCCATTTCAGCATGCATTTTAAGGGGTAAGGCCCTCATTTATGAGAGGTACGGAGAAGAGTTACATCAATGATTACTTTCGTGCCTCTGATGGACTTCTGTACCAAATTTTACGTTGATCCACTCAGCCGTTCTCGAGTAATGCGCGTGCAAAATTGTACACAGACAAACAGACAGACAGACAAAAATTTTGTTTTTGCGCGCAACAGTCATAAACCAGTCTGAAACGCGTTAATAACTCAAAATTCCGTGGAAATTCCGAAAAAAACAGACAAACTTTCACTTTTGTATATATTGAGATTATTACCAAACTATTTACCATTTGATTTGATATTTTTTATTTCCTATTGTTGTTGAACCCACCTTATCATTTCGCCCAGGGCCCTGCAAGGCCTGGATCCGCCACTGGTCGTCCCTTTGGAAATTTGAGCCACAGGTGTCTACCGGAAACTGTAATTTTCCATCTTTCTCATTAATTTATATTTGGACTTCATCCATTTACGTCCTACGCATTATAGAAATCAGGAGTCGCCACTGCTATATGGTCGTGGAAATGGTCATAGCAGAATGCCCATTCTGACGCTTACCTCAGCTGATAAGAGGAGGACACGGATATGGAATGGCCTGGATTTGTCCGGAAACCACAGAATATTATTTGTTTTACATCCTAAGATAGGTTTACTACACAATTATCTTCTGTGTCTGGATACCAGACTGCATAGACTTATACATTATCGATACTTGCATGGTAACTAGACTCGTAAGTTGTTTGGATTAGAGGAAATTCCCGTTTTAAATAGTTTATTCACCATAAAGTGTTCGTTGTCTCCTAACAAAATTGCTCCAGCTGAATTGATGTGCGATATTTATTAAGGAAATATTATCTTCCCGGCAGATTTCTTGAATTTCTGTTGACCGACTGGAAAGCTTTCTTTAATAGAACTAGGCAACACTGAAAAATGGTTTCTATCAGATCAATGTTTCTTGAACTCCACTCTTGTTGAACATTACTGTTGTTGTTGTTCTTTAAACATTTGACTGGATTGACGCCACTCGCAATGCCGCCCTACTCTGCGCTAATAGTTTCATCTCTACAATGTAATCCTATTATGAAACATAAACCCAGACACGGTAGTTTTCTGGTTCTCCACACTGGTTAAGCATGATTGTGCATAATTGAACAAAGAACAATTATCGGATTTTTTAAATTATTGATATCCTAGTTTAGGCCAACAAACTAACAGAGCTATTGAAAAATGTGTTATACCAATATTTATATTGTTTAATTTTGCGTTAGACTATTATGAGCCAATTATTCACAAAGTTAAAATATGTCTCATTTTTTGTGTTTGTATGAGACATTGTCCGGGATTTTGGAGTATTTTCTGGGAACTGCTCATTTAAAACTGCATACTTGGGAAACTACTGTAGCCTACTGTACTTGTCTGAGGGCAATGACATTTTTATATGTTATAGGTACAAATATTGGTAGTGTAAAACTCAACTTTGAATGGTATATTGGCTTTTACGGCCAGTGAATTAAAACTCAGCCATTATTCTAGGTTTGTGCCGTGTCTTGTGTGGGGTTTCGCCTAGGACACCAAGCTGGCTCATCAGCGGACTCTTGGTGTCACCGCCTGGACCCCTACAGGAGTAGCGAACTGCGCACTACCTCTCTTTTTATGAAGAGCCCCTGCGCCCCTTTACTGCTTGAGATCATGGCTCCGGTTGTTAAATAAACAATAAATAAAAGCACACATTTACTGATTTAACACATATGTATATCGGGTTCAGTCAGTGCAGAAGTGAACAAGGTTAGAAGTTACAATTGATAATGTTCCCCAAAAAGATGAAATGAGGTATGAAAATAATACATTGTCGAAACGAAAGCGAAAAATGAAAAAAGTTTTAACGTCGTGCACAATTAATAGTAGGCGTTCCCATGTTATCGGTACGGTAGGTACGGTACCATATAGGCAGGGGCCGACCTAGGGGAGGCGAGGAGGGCGACCGCCCAGGGCTCGCGCCATGGATTGTTTTAAATGTAATTGATTAATTAATTATACTTTTCAAACTTTTCAAACTAATTTATCATTCATATTCTCTTTTCAGTGCAGCTATGACCTCCCGTGACCGTTTAGCAAGTTTAGATTTCAGTGAAATGATGGAAGACTTCAGCCGGGAAAAAAGTCGCAAAGTAATATTTTAATATTTTACAGTTTACATAATCCTCTTCAAGGAGACTTAAAGGTTTCTTATATATTATTAAAAATGTACTGTAGTGTATTCAAAATATTGTAACTATTCTTTATTTTATTATTATTACAAAACTATTTTCCATTTGATTTGATTTTTTTAAATTATTACATTGTCATATAGCCTAGGGCCCCGCAAGGCCTGGATCCGCCACTGTTCATCTCTTGTGCAATTGCTGTTGTGCTAGTGTGTGGGTCATTGCGTGCTGCGTCCATAACTGCCTCCTCATTCTCACCAGACTTGATGGTCCTCTGTCGGACAGGTGTTACCGCCCCAAGTTCCCCTGTTGTTCGTAAAAGTCTTTCAATATTGCGTACAGTAGGCTATGTCGCATGTCAGGGTATCTTTCCCGATACAGGCGTAGTGCCTGCAAGGAATATCATCTTGCCTCCACGTAAACTAGAAACATGTCAACGTATTCGTCCGTGGAGTACACGACGAATGAATGAGGTGACTTCAATCCCACTGTATAGCTGCGCAGAGTGGGTAGCCAGCAGACCACAGACACTGTAACAACGGCAATAGACTGCATATTGTGGCACACAATGACATTTGAATGTAGCATTGAAGCCTTATAACGTTGCAAAACGTTGTAAAAATAATTCGCCAATGGGGCATTCGAACCTCTGCTACTCCAATCCATCAGTTGAAGATCCAGTGATTTTCTACTTGAGCTACACCTCATGTATTAAGAGTCTCACTCCTCCAGTTTGCTGTTTCAAACGCTCTCCACGTCATTATATCACAGTTTTAAGCGTTAATTTCATGATTTGCGATATCCAGCCACTTGGCACGCACGATATCTTAACGCAGATGATATGTTGCACTGCAATAATTGACTGCAGGCACATCATATTATTCGAACGGTATGTAGCCACATTGGGTGGGGGAATAATAAGGTTCATTATAGTTTGCACAAGACTGCAAAATGAGGACAACCTCAATAATAAGACTGGCATTAGCAATTCCCGACTACACAATCCTCCTTATTTACCTTAATACAGCCGAAATGAAACCATTTCTCACTTAGTGCAATTTTGCATACGTCCCCCTTAAATTGCATTTTGTGACAATTTTGAATCTAAATTACATTTTGTAAGTATTTTCTATCTAAATTGCATTTTGTAAATATTGTCAATTCAAATAAAAGTACAGTAAGTATGTAGTTAGTTTTAGTTGTAAGTAGGTAGTTAGTTTTTCTATTAGATATACGTCATTGTTCTATTAGACTGTGGTGTGTGAGTGTGTCTGGTAGCAGTTGCATTGTTTATTAGTTATAGTTCATTGTTTCAGTAGACTGTGATGTGTGAGGGTGCATGTGAGTGTGCCTGTTGACAGACTGTTTTAGTGGTAGTATTTGTTGGTGGTGGAACTTAAGTTTTTTGTTAGTAGAGTTTTGGTATTTAATTGTTAGTACGGTAGAAGGTTAGTATTTTTGTTAGTAGAATTGCTCTTTACTTATTCTGAAAGGAAGTAGCAGCCTTTCAGAATAAATCAATTCTTTACTAGTCTTATAGACGGTTAAGATATTGATAATATAAGCCAATAATGGCTACACTGGGTCCTGCTGCACGGCTGAAAGCAACGGGAAACTATAGCCGTATGCTATTCCCGAGGATATGCACCTCTCTATGCATAATTACATGTGATGATGGCCTCCTCCCTTGTAAAATTTCAATCCGGAGGTAAACTAGTCCCCCGTTCGGATCACCGGGTGGGGACTACTCGAGAGGGGGTTAACATCACAGAAGTGACAAAGAGAAAATCTGACATTCTTCGGATCGGAGCGTGGAATGTTGGAAGTCTGCTAGGAAGTGGAAGGTTAGAAAACTTAGAAAGGGAAATGGATAGGTTGAGGTTGGATTTGGTTGGGATTGGTGAAATGCGCTGGCAGGAAGAACAGGACTTTTGGTCAGGAGACTATAGGGTCATTAGCACTAAATCAAACAATGGCCAAGCAGGGGTTGGCCTCATATTGAGTAGGAAACTTGGACAGCGGGTGGAATATTATGAGCAATATAGTGAACGGATTATTGTAGCAAAAATAAATACAAAACCTACCTGCACTACAGTGGTACAAGTCTATATGCCTACCAGTCAAGCTGATGATGAGGATGTTGAAAAGGTCTACGAAGAAATAGACGAAATTCTGAGGTATATCAAGGGTGATGAAAATGTTATAGTAATGGGAGATTGGAATGCTGTGGTAGGAAAAGGGAGAGAAGGGAAGATAGTAGGAGATTTCGGATTAGGTGAAAGGAATGATCGAGGAAGCAGGCTGGTAGAATTCTGCACCGAGCATGAATTGGTCATAGCTAACACCTTATTCAATAACCACAATAGAAGAATATACACATGGATGAGACCAGGAGATACAGGGCGTTACCAAATCGACTTCATTATGGTCAAGCAGAGGTTTCGAAACCAGATTTTGGATTGTAAAACATATCCTGGTGCTGACATAAACTCTGATCACAATCTGGTTGTAATGAAATGCAGATTAAAGTTGAAGAAACTGAAGAAATTGTGGGCAATAGACAGACTGAAAGGGAAGGATGTAAACGAAAGATTCAAGAAGAGTATAAAGGAAGGACTAATGAAAAACCCTAAACAAACTTCAATTGCAGACGAATGGGCACTTTTGAAGAATGAAATAACAAAATCCGCAAAAGAAAACATTGGTAGAAAAGAAAGAATAGGTAGAAAACCGTGGATCACTCAGGATATACTAGAATTGATGGATGAAAGGCGGAAACACAAGAATCTAAGAGATGAAAAGGGGAAAGCGAATACAGACGTCTGAGAAATGAGGTTAACAAGAAGTGCAAGGAAGCGAAAGAAGAATGGTTGAAAGAGAAATGTGCAGGTATAGAAAATTGTCTGAAATTAGGAAAAGTAGACACAGCTTATCGAAGGATTAAGAATACTTTTGGGGAAAAAAAGACTAAGTGCTGTAATATTAAGGACACAAATGGAAAGCCTCTAACAGATAGGGAAGAAAAGGTTGAGAGATGGAAAGCTTACATAGAGAGTTTGTATAAAGGAAAGGAGATTGAGAATCATGTAATGGAAAGGGAGGAGGAAATTGATGAGGATGCGAAAGGAGATTTAATATTGAGATCAGAATTTGATAGAGCTTTGGAAGACTTAAGCAGGAACAAAGCACCAGGCATAGATGATATACCGATTGAGTTGCTACGCTGCATAGGAGATGAAGGTCTGATCAGGTTATTTAACTTGGTGTGTAGGATTTATGAGACAGGTGAGGTACCCCCTGATTTCAAGAAGAATGTAATCATCCCTACACCAAAGAAAGTGGGAGCTGACAGATGTGAAGATTACCGTACAATCAGCTTGATTACTCATGCTTCAAAGGTCCTGTCTAGAATAATTTACAAGAGGATTGAAAGCCAGATAGAAACGGAGTTGGGTGAAGACCAGTTTGGTTTCAGGAGAAATGTAGGAACAAGGGAAGCTGTACTAAGTCTTAGGCTGATTTTAGAAGGTAGAATAAGGAAAGATAAGAGAACGTTCATGGCTTTTGTAGACTTAGAAAAGGCTTTTGATAACGTTGATTGGACTAAATTGTTTGACATTTTGAAATCAATTGGAATAAAGTACAGGGATAGGAGGGTGATATACAATCTGTACAGAAACCAGACAGCAGTCATTCGAGTTGAAGGACATGAGAGAGAAGCTGGTATTCAGAAAGGTGTAAGGCAAGGCTGCAACTTATCACCCATACTTTTCAATCTTTACATTGAACAAGCAATGAAAGAAATTAGAGAAAAATTTAAAGTGGGAGTGAAGATTCAAGGAGAAATAATTTCAACTCTGAGATTTGCTGATGACATCGTCATCTTGGGCGACAAGCCTGAGGATTTGAATGAGTTTTTGAATGGTATGGACTCCGTCTTACGGAAAGAATTCATGATGAAAATAAATAAATGTAAAACAAAAATACTGGAATGCAGCCGAAATAAATCAGAAACCTCTATGGAGATCAAATTGGCAGGTGAAAAGCTGAAGGAAGTAGGAGACTTCTGTTACTTAGGAAGCAGAATAGCCAGTGATGGACGAAGCAAAGAGGATATTAAAAGTAGGTTGGCTCAGGCAAAGAAAGCATTTCTACAAAAAAGGAATCTGCTGACATCGAATATAGCTTTAGGTATTAGGAAGTCATTTTTGAAAGCCTTTGTCTGGAGCGTGGCGCTCTATGGAAGTGAAACTTGGACTATTGGTGCAGCAGAAAAGAGGAGAATTGAAGCATTTGAAATGTGGTGTTACAGGAGAATGATGAAGATCAGATGGGTAGATAGGATTACAAACAAAGAGGTATTAAGACGAGTGGGAGAGGAGAGATGTTTCTGGCGACTGTTAATGAAGAGAAGAGATAGGTTGGTAGGACACATACTAAGACACCCAGGAATAGCAAGCTTAGTTATGGAAGGAAGGGTCGAGGACAAAAACTGTAGGGGTAGACCAAGGTTAGAATATGTTAAACAGATTGCCTCCGATGTAGGGTGTCGGAGCTATGTAGAGATGAAACGATCAGCTCAGGACAGGGAGGCATGGAGAGCTGCATCAAACCAGTCAAAAGACTGAAGACTCAAACAATAACATAGTTTGCGAGTTGCCTCCTTTGCGTAGTGGTCAGCATGATTAACTGCCACTCCGGAGGTCCTGGGTTCGATTCCCGGCTCTGCCATGAAATTTGAAAATTGGTAAGAAGACTGGAACGGGCGCTACTCAGCCTCGGGTGGTCCAAATGAGTAGAGGGGGTTCAATTCCCATCTCAGCCATCCTCGAAGTGGTTTTCCGTGGTTTCCCACTTCGTCTTCGGGCAAATGCCGAGAAGGTACCTAATTTAAGGCGACGGCCGCCTCCTTCCCTCCTCCTTGGATATCCCTCCCAATCTTCCCCTCCCTTCCCATCGCTGATGAGGCCCCTGTTCGCTTTGCAGGTGAGGCCGCCTGGTCGAGGTGCTGATCTCACCTCCCCAGTTGTATCTCACGAACAGATGTTCCTAGCTCCAAGACACTGCCCGTAAAGGCGGTAATGGTGGGATCCCTCGCTGAGTCCGTGGGAATAACCATTCGGGGTGGGGGTTAACATCGACTAAAAACAAGTAGTTCCGTGAAGAACTACACAGCCTATTTTCATACATCCTACTCATGTTAATTGCCTCTATCAACGTATAAAATTTCAGTTTGATTGTTGTGATGGATTCGTAGATATTGAGAACCTTCTAAATATTTCAGATGGTCGCCAGGTTGGATTTTTATTTATGTACTATTACATGAAGATTATTGTATAAATGTGGTATTCAGACTTCAATCGCATGATTAGAACACAAGAAGTAAAAAAGAGATTTTATAATTTCGCACAGCTGCCATCTTGTGGTTATGAAAACAATTGAAATAAATTAGATGCCAGTGGATTAACCTTTGTATAAGCATTTAACGTACATAGCCTCTATTAACATTTAAAAAAATCAGTTTGATTGCTGTAAAAGATTCGTAGATATTGAGAACCGTCACAATATTTCGGATGCTCGCCATTTTGGATTGTTATATGTATAGGCCATAGAGTTATGTACCATTAAAGGAAAATTATTGCGTAGCTTCATTATTCAAAATTTCACTTCGATCGCATGATTACGACACAAGAAACAAGAACTTAATTTTAAAATTTTGCACAGGCGCCATTTTGAGGTTATGTAAACAATTGAACTAAATTAGATGCCAGTGCGTTACAATATGTATAATCATTTACTTTACCACATTTCACTGCGCTCAGATGGTTAAATCAAAAAAAAATCTATTAAGATGTTTCAATTTCGCTTGGCCGCCATGTTCGTTTTGTACTTTACAGGTTTTTGAAGGTAAGAAGGATAAACTTGTAGCTGTGCCCTTTATCACCGTACAAAATTTCAGGGTGATATCATAAACAGTTTCGGAGATAGTGAATGCCAGTGGAATATTTCGCGCAGCCGCCATTTTGAGGTTATGTAAACAATTGAACTAAAGTAGACGCCAGTGCGTTACAATGTGTATAGACATTTGCTGTACCATGTTTAATTACGTTTGGATGGTTAAATCGCGAGAAAAGTCCATTTAAAAGTCTCAAATTCGCTTGGCCGGCATGTTGGTTTTGTAATTACCGGGTTTTTGAAAGTCTCATAGGTGAACTTCTAGTATCGCCCTTTATCACCGTACAAAATTTAAGGGTGATATCGGTAATAGTTTCGGAGATACTGAATGCTGGTGAAATATTTCGCACAGCCACCATGTTGGACTGGTGAGACACAATAAAATTTGAAGGGCACGGTCGGGGTCGGCCAGAATGGTGCTATGATCTTACCGAGTTCCATTGAAATCGCTCCAGCCGTTTAGAATTCATTAGGGGTGGGGGGAACACACACACCATCACACACACACCCACGCACACACAGACACACGGACAAAAGGTGATCTCATAAGCCTATTTTTTCATAAAATGGAAATAGGCTAAAAATCGTTTGCGAGGTAGACCTATGCTTTCAGAGCATTAGTACCGTACGGGATGCAAGCAGAGAAATATCGACCTTCATGATAATCCACGTTAGTTGGGCTGCATAAAAGCAATATTATAAGGGGCGGCTGACTCATCTGGTATAAAAATCCAATATGCCGACCATCCGAAATATTTAGACGGTTCTCAATATCTACGAATCTGTTACTGCAATCAAACTGAAATTTTGTTTGTTGATAGAAGCAATTAACATAAGTAGGATATACGAAAATGGGCTGTATAGTTCTTCACGGAACTACTTGTTGTTTTTCTTATCGTGTATCGACCTTGGCTTAACCACGGACTCTGCGATGGATCATTCCTCTACCGTCGCAAGGACGGTGTCTAGGAGCTGAACACACTTTGTCAGCAGATACAACTGGGCATAGTGACAGGCCGAACGCCTAGGCAACCGCTAACTTGGGTCTAATTAAGGAAGGGTCACGGAAGGGATTTTGGGAGGAAGTCAGTCGTGGACCTGTTGAAAGGAACCGTCCCAGCATTTGGCTGGTGGTGAAAATGGGAAACCACGGAAACCATTTTCAGGACGGCTGAGGTGGGATTCGAATCCACGCTCTCCCGAGGCACTAGCTTACGCGTTAGCGCTCTAGGCTACAGTGGCCGGTATGCTGATTTTTACTGGAAGAAATGAACAGTCGCACAGATCGGAGAGACAGCACTGTGGAACAGTGTTTTTGCAATTGCGCGCGACTAGTAATGTGACGCAATATTTGCACTCCCAGTATCAAAGATTGCAGGATCGATATCCAGCACAGTTGGTATATTCCTGTGTCTGATTATGGCAACATTCCTTTAACTTTCGGCACGAACTTTTGTAATTATATATATTCCTACACAGAAATAACAAAGAAGAAATATACAGTAGGCTACGATTTAGAATGGTCACAGTCAACCAGTCTATTATGCTATAGGCTAATAATAATAATAGATAATAGTAGACGAGCTCTGTATTGTGCTACGTAAGACCATGTGTTCGGAATTTGCAGTGAAAATTACAGTATTACATTGATTTTTTTTATTATTAATCGTATGGCATTTACACATCACTTTTGGAACACAAAGAAAAATATATACAAGATTTACAAATTTACAGATAAATTACTTACATAGTCAATCGTATTTGCTGCAGCATGCAAAAAGTCCAATTGGTTACCTCAAAATAAGAAATTGTGTTCTATGACGCCAAGTATTAATTTGATTGTGAGTGAATAACAGTGCAAGTCTGTACCGAGTGCACAGTACGATTGGCGAGGTATTGGTAGGCTGTGTGTAAAGGCGACCAAGCGGTCAATAGTGAATAATTCATATAAATCAGTGAAAAGTATAGAGAGGATAAGAGAGAGTGAAAATCAACGTGAGTGCACGGCAGAATTGTGATAAAAGTTCATATATGTTAAAGTGATTATACCAGTGAACGCATGATGCTATTCAACGAGATGAATCAAATCATTAGCCTATTTCTATTTATAAAAAAAAAGGCTTATGAGATCACCTTTTGTCCGTGTGTATGTGTGTGGGTGTTCCCCCCTCCCCCCCTAATAACTTCTAAAGAGCTGGAGCAATTTCAATGAAACTCTGTAAGGTCATGGTACTATTTCGGCCGACCCCGACCGTGCTCTTCAAATTTTATTACGTCTCACCAATCCAACATGGGGGCTGTGCGAAATACTTCACCGGCATTCTATATCTCCGAAACTATTACTGATATCACCCTAAATTTTGTACGGTGATAAAGGGCACTATTAGAAGTTCACCTATGAGACTTTAAGAAACCTGTTAACTACAAAAAGAATATGGCGACCAAGCGAAGTTGAAACTTTCAAATAGACTTTTCTCGCGATTTAACCATCCAAACGCATTCAAACTTGGTACAGCAAATGTTTATACACATTGAAATGCACTAGCATCTAATTCAGTTTAATTGTTTGCATAACCTCAAGATGGTGGCTGTGCGAAATATTTCACCAGCATTCTAGTATATCTCCGAAGCTATTACTGATATCACCCTGATATTTTGTACGGTGATAAAGGGCACTACTAAACGTTAACCTATGAGACTTTCAAAAACTGTTAACTACAAAACTAATATGGCGGCCAAGCGAAGTTGAATCTTTTAAATAGACTTTGCTCGCGATTTAACCATCCAAACGCAATGGAACTTGGTACAGCAAATGTTTATACACATTGAAATGCACTAGC
This sequence comes from Meconema thalassinum, assembly GCA_946902985.2. Classification (NCBI taxonomy): domain Eukaryota; kingdom Metazoa; phylum Arthropoda; class Insecta; order Orthoptera; family Tettigoniidae; genus Meconema; species Meconema thalassinum. Next base: position 1,208,711,029 of record OX336388.2, read on the forward strand.
ATCTAATTCAGTTCAATCGTTTACATAACCTCAAGAGGGTGGCTGTGCGAAATATTTCACTTGCATTCTATATCTCCGAAACTTTTACTGATGTCACCCTGAAATTTAGTCCGGTGATAAAGGGTACTACTGGAAGTTCAGCTATGAGACTTCCAAACACATGTAAAATACAAAACAAACATGGCGGCCAATAGAAGATGAAACATTTTAATACATTTTACTCGCGATTTAACCATCGGAGCACAGTGAAGCATGGTACAGCAAATGTCTATACATATTTTAATGCACTTGCATCTAATTTAGTTCAATTGTTTACATCTCATGATGGTGGCCGTGAGGAATTTTAAAATTAAGTTTTTATTTCTGGTGTATTAAGCATGCGATCGAAGTTAACGTTTGAATAATGAACCTACACAAAAATCGTCATCTAATAGTACATAACTCGATGGCGTACATATATATGAATATCCAACATGGCGACCATCTGAAATATTTAGTCGGTTCTCAATATCTATTAAACTATGATAGCAATCAAACTGAAATGTTGTATGTTGCTAGAGGCTATGAACATAAGTTCACCTATTTTCAATAACCTGGTGAGCACAGATCCAACATGGCGACGACGCGAATTATAAATATTTAAATGGACGTTTCTCGTGATTTAACCATCCAAGCGCAGTAAAACTTGGTACGGTAAATGCTTAACTTATACAAATTTTAATCCACTGGTATCTAATTTATTTCAATTGTTTTCATAACCACAAGATGGCAGCTGTGCGAAATTTTAAAATCTGGTTTTCATTTCTTGTGTCCTAATCATGTGATTGAACTTTGAATACTATACCTACACAATAATCATGTACATAACTCTAAGACCTACATACATAAAAATCCTACACGGCGACCATGTACTATTAGATACAGGGCTATGTGGTCCGTGATAAAGAAAGAAACTGGAAAATCTGCTAAAATACAAAGGAACATTACACTGACCAGCAATAGTAAAGTGATTAATAATCCAGAGGAAATATCCAACACTTTTAATGACTATTTTCTGGAAATTCCACAAAAAATATTAAATAAATCACAGGTAAATACATTAATTCTAATAATAAAATAAATATATGCAGTGATTCTTTATTTATAAATCATGTCACAAGTGAAGAGGTAAGAATAGTCATAAAAGGGCTAAAAATAAATTCTGTGCTGGCATTGATGGCATCCCTGTGGCAATTTTAAAGAAATGTGCAGAAAATATAATAAATCCACTTACGCACTTAATAAACAGTTCAATTCTCTCAGGAACCTATCAAAAGTAATTCGAGTGCACAAAAACGGTTCAAAATATGAATTAGATAACTATCGTCCTATTACCTTACCAACTGGTATTGGAAAAAATGTGGAAAAAATCATGTATAAGAGACTGATAAGTTTAATAGAAAACAAGAAGTTCCGTGACGAACTAAAGAGCCTACTTTTCTTAAATATAAGATTCATGCCAATGATTAATCTATATGGACCTATCTATAATAATGACGAAATTAAGTTGGTAATATCGACATTTTCAATTAGTTCGAAATATACCTGGCATAATGTAGCCTAATAGAGCATTACAGTTGGCAGCCCTGCTGACAGAATATATTCTTAGTTCCATCTCTTAAGGTACAGAATACAAAATTTGGTTGAAGTCCAATGGATATCATAGACGTTACATTCAGTTAGATATTGGATCTATCAGCGCACGTAAAGTCATGTTGGCAGCAATGTCATGCATGTGTTGGTCAGAAATAATCTGAAATATTATGATCTATTGTTGTGCCAATTTTGGATGAAATCCATTTGTTAGTATAGAAGTTACTGGTATTTTAAAAGTGGACCTATCAACAGGCTAGAATCATGTTGGCAGCACTGACGTATATCCGTTACTCCAAATTAATCTAGAATGTCAGGTACTATACGCGCGCAAAGTTTAGAGCTGTTGGATTGCATACTTTCTGCTATATTGATATTAGGGTAAAAATATAAACAGCATTTCTTAACAGTTGGCAGCTCTGATTGCTCTTAAGAATACGCATAGTCATATCTGTTATGGTACACATAGCACATGCGAAATTTGGTTGAAATCCAATTGATAGTATAGACGTTACATGTATTTAAAAATTGGTCCTATCAGCAGGCTTAGAATCATGTTGGTAGCACTGACATACATTAGTTACTCCAAATTAATGTAGAATGTCAGGCACTATACGTGTGCAAGGTTTAATGCTGTTGGCTTGCATAATTTCTGATATATTGGTATTTGGATAAAAAATAGAGAAAGCATTTATTGACAGTTGACAGCCCTGGTGGCTCTTAATAATACGCTCAGTCATATCTGTTTATGTACACATAGTACATACGAAATTTGGTTGAAATCCAATTGATAGTGTAGAAGTTATATGAATTTAAAAATTGGACTTATCAGTAGGCTTAGAATCATTTTGGCAACACTGTCATGTATGGCCTCCTGAAAATTAAACTGAGGTATTATTATCTCTATGTGTGCCAATTTTGGAATAGTTCCCATGCATACATTCCAAGGTATCCAACATGAAGCTGCGATTTTTCAGCAGTTGGTAGCACTGACATCATTTTCAAGTGTGATATTGAGATATCCCGGTATAGATCTTTACTCATACCAAATTTGGTTTCGATTGCTGCAGTCGTTTAGGAGTTGATAGGGGGACACACACACACACACACACACACAGACATTTTCCCGGATCGATCTCATAAGTCTACTTTTTCCTCATTTTTGCAAAATGTGAAAAGTAGGCTAACAAATGAAATACTATCAAACTCACAACATGGATTCAGAACGGAAAGATCTACACAGACAGCAATTTATGAATGTAGCAATAGTATACTGAAATTAATTGACAATAAGGACTTGTAACTGGCCTATTCTTGGATTTATCGAAAGCATTTGATGTTGTTGACCATAAAATCCTCCTTAGAAAACTAAATCAATATGGTATTAGAGGTCTAGCTAATAAATGGATAGAGTCTTACTTAACAAGGCGTGAGCAAATAGTAAGCTTGAGACACGAGGATGATGGAATCAAATTACTTAATGAAACATTGTCCATTGAGGGAATTATTAAATTTGGAGAATCCCAGGGATCAGTTTTGGGCCCACTACTCAATGATATAGCACAGAACGTTTGTTCTCATAAGGAAATTTTGTTTGCGGACGATACAACACTCGTAATAAAAGGTGAAACTAAGCAGGTCTTACAGCAGTCTGCTGACTCCTTTACAGAAGAGTTAACTAAATGGTCACTAGATAATCGCCTCATAATAAACTATAAATAAAACAGTATCTCTAAATTTCCACACTATACAGAATAGGAATCCTGCGAAGCCCAATATAACATTAAATGGTCATCAAATTGAAAATAAATCAGAAACAAAGTTTTCAGGACTATGGATACAACATGACTTGAAATGGAATAAACATATACAAAATCTGAACACTAAACAGAACTCGTTGTGCTTTGCGTTACGTATTTTGAAAACTTGCACAAGCATGCACACATTAAGAAATACTTATTTTGCTTATTTCCATTCAGACTTAAGATATGGGGTCATATTTTGGGGTATGTCACCAGATGTACTAAGCACGTTTAGGATACAAAAGAGGGCGATTAGAATTATGGCAAATGTAAACACTAGAGAATCATGCAGACCTCTGTTTAAATAGTTAAACATTCCCCCACTGCCCTGCATTCATACCTTTGAAAGTATTATGTTTTTTTAAGAATGTAATGAATAAAGAGGTTTTTCTTAAAACAAACAATGATGTTCATAGGCATAACACAAGACAAAATGAAAACATTCATATTTCACACACACTCACAAGCATATATCAAAAAGGAACACAGGAGTTAAATTATACAATAAACTACCCCAGTATATAAAATTTTCCCCAAAAATAAAAACCTTTGAAAGAATGTTGAAAGCTTATCTGCAGTGCCAATGTTTTTATTCTGTACTTGAATATCTTAGTGTTTAGAAACGATGAAATCTATAATTGAATCGGTCATTTGGAAAAGGGAACATGTCCACAAAAGTAAATTTTACAGGAGAGACAAAAAAGTGAATAAATCGTGAATGAGTGGAACTACCAAAGCTGCATTTTGGCAATGCATATAACATGTCAAGGGCCTTTTATTCCCATAATATGGATTTCAGATTCCATCCTTAACGGACAAAAATTCAAATTTTGCTTCCTGGATATGTGCCCTTTTCCAAGGGAATGGAATGTTCTTAGAAATTAAACACAAATTTTTCATCCCTGTCTCTTTAAATTTGTTTTAAATTACATTTTATCATTACAATGCATCTTTTTAATGAACCTGTAGCACTTAGAAATCGGAGAATTACAAACATATTCCAAACAATGAACATAAATCGTTTTGTTAAACAAAACCAGTATTATCGTTCATTACATCTTATAAGGTAATATATTTTTCACTCCATTTTATATTAGCTCTTTGAGAAATAACCTTATAGTCTTTGAAATGAATAGATTATTGTCACTGACTGTACACTAACAATAAAAGCTAGAACTTCAAATTGCTTCTCTCTTAGGAGATCAGAATGCTTGTTCTTGCAGTGCTTCTTGCTCAGTAGTTGGCCAGTTGTTTACAATGTCATGGTAGAAACTAATATGTTCTTCACCGATATACTGTAGGCCTACCAATTTTCTTATGTCGTTGACCTTCTTAATATTAATGGGAAGTTTTCCATTATAGGCTTGATAGTCGAGTAGTGTCGGTAAAGCGGGACGAAGCCCAGTCGGCTTGGACAAAGCAAATGCTTCTGACAGTTCTGGGAGACTGGAGATCCACTTAGACACTGTTAGAACTCCGGGTGCTGCACAGTCATATTTAAATTCATTGTACCCAGAATTCTGGAAATATATTTTCTCCTTTCTAGGTATGTTTTTTTTTTTTCAAAAGAAGCAGTTGATAACACTGATCTTTTATAATATGTAGGCCATCATGTTTTGAAATTGATAATATCTGAAGTGCCCGCACGTTTCACAGAAAATTTATTGGTACTTGACGATTGCACAATCATGCTAATGTACTGTTCTGGGGTGTAAATCCTATCTTCCTTACGTAGCTTACGTTTTACTACTGCAAAATTTCTATCACAGTCATTGAAGGAATGTCCTCTAAAGGGAAAGTAATGATATATTTGTTTAAATCGTCCACTTGATGCCAAAGCTAGTAGAAAACTTACCACTGTGTTATTCTTATTTTGTCCCAGACATCCGTCCGAGAAAATATGAAGCTCAGTAACAGTTTCTGCGACACATTCATTGACGTAGTCATTAAGAAATGAACATACTTCGTTTGGCCCTTTAAGTGCCTCACCTTCATGATATGAATAAAACCTGGCTTTGTTTGTTTTTAAATTGTGAATGCAAAATACGAATACCCATAGTTGCCTGTAATAGAAAACCTCCTGCACGGAAATATGAGGTAAGGGAAGATTTTGCATGTAATCTATTACGATTCCTGCTACATGATCATTCTTCAGAGACTGAGTCTTTATTTCCTTGATTTTGTTGTAGTACTTGCTGGCTCGTCGTTTATGCACTATATATTCAGCTGTGGCAACGCGTTTTGCAGTATCATTTAAATGTGCACTGCGCATTTTCTGTTTATATTCCTCGCAAAAAAGAGCAGACATCTATCTGCGGCCTACCGAAAGGTAATGCGTAATTCTCCTTGAAGTATTTAAGGAAGAACTAATATTTCACTGTTCCTTTCATGTTCGGAAACTTATTAACATACAAGTCATACATTGCTCTCTCATTCAGGTTAGCAGGCAGGTACTTTTTTGTAGTATTGTAGGAATAATGCACCTCTTTTACATCAAATGATTCTATGAACTGACTAATACTCATACAAGTTTCTCCAGTAATTACGTTGTGTCGAGACCCTATAGATGTCCCTCGTTTGTCTTTTGGCGACTCATTAGCAGCCAGTAACAAGCATAAACGTCAAGTTTTCTTAGAACTTACACCATGTAAACTGATGAAAGCTTGTTTGCATACTGGTGCTCGTCGACTGTTCAGGCAAATATAATATGTAAAACTGTGTATTTTAGGTTTTGAAACAGAGGCCCCTGGATTCTTCCGTTCTCTTGAAATCTCCTTAAACTCGATAAGACTTTGTAAATATGTGTCCTGTGCATCCTTAGTGTCAAAGTCATTAACATAGCTAAAAATAGTAATTTTATCTTCTTCCGTCAATCCGTTAAAACACACTCTGGGACATCTAAAACGCAAAGGAAAATATTTTGTATCACCTAAATATAATGTGTGTCATTCCTATAATAATAATAATAATAATAATAATAATAATATGGACATACCTGCAGCTTGATCCAGTTTTCCTAGCGTCAATAAATTTACCAACGAGGTTAATATGGGACAATCCTTTAATCTTAGCTGTTTTAATTAGAAATGGCTGATAATTCGTGCGGTTAATTACTCCTTTCTTTCTTCTCTTGCATACTGTAGCACTATCAGAATCTAAACTGTCACTACAATCACTTGAACTTGCCATGTTTACAACTACAACATACAAGCAACACCTCGGAAACAGCTCGGAAACAGCTGGAAGGCGGCAGATGTTCCTATTGGCGGGAACTGACTCAGCGCGCTGCCAGCGCTCGCTGCGATCCATTGGAAAAGGACATGCTGTTGGATATGTGACCTTCTCGAATGGAATGACAAAATTCTCAGGTCCCGTGCTCCATACGTACAAGACTTAGAAGTGTCTTTTTCGCATGGATCAATGCGTCTACATTTAAACTACAGGAATATGAGAAAACATGCATTTGGAGAAAAAGTGGACATGTGCCCTTTTCCAAATGACCGATTCAATTATATTTTACTTTTCTATTTTAATTGTAATACCTAGCTGTAAGTTGTTGTATTTATAGAATTAAGTTTTCATATTGTAATAATAGAGTAAGGTGTAAATAGTTGTTCAATAAGATTGTATCTCTTAAGATCTGTTAGTTTAATAAGTTATAAATAGCTATTGTATTAGTAATATATACTGTAAGTTCTTTTATTTTATAGATGTAATTACTGACGTGTCCTATAACAAAATATATTTTATACATGTAATTGATCAAATGGATTAATAAAAATCTAATCTAATCTAATCTAATCCGAAATATTTAGAGGTTCTTAATATCTACGAATCTATTACAGCAATCAAACTGACATTTTGTATGTTGATAGATGCAATTGACGTAAGTAGGATATATGAAAATAGGCTGTATAGTTCTTCACGGAACTACTTGTTAAATCCCACTATTCAGATGTCATCATGAAGGAGTAAATTTATCATGAGGAGGATGGAAGTTCTCAGAGTTTGTTCATGTGGACAACGTAATACAGGAGGGAACAGCGATGGAGCTAAGTCAATCGAACCGAGAACCCCAGAACAACATCGCACCATGAGAAGGTTGTGTTGGAGTATTAGAAACCACTTTCCAGTGTTGCCTAGTTCGATTATAGAAAGTTCTTCACTCGGTCAAAACAAATTGTGCCTGATTACATTAGGCGGCAAAACAAGTAGCCTATTTAAACGCCCTAACCCGAAATAACACAAAATAACACGCTTTTATGTACAAATTGGATGACATGTTTCGATCGTCACACGATCATCATCAGACCCTGCTCACTTGAAGTCAGACTTTCCAAAGGTTATTTAGGCATTTTACCCGATATAAAGACTTGAACATTTCGGAAACTGCTATTTTCCAGACTGTGAAGATATGTGTGGTTTTGAAGCCATTTGTTTAGTGTTACCGGAGAACTTGAACGAACACTTTTTTTAGAATGATCCCCCCTATTCGTGTTACTAAACGTAGTAAGCTCACAATCATAACGATTAGGGGCAGATGACCTCGTAGTTCCGCCCATTAAAACAACAATAACTAACTAATCATAACGATTAGACGAGGCGATAAATGCTTATGGGAAATAATAATTAGGGAAATGTTATTTGAGGAGGATGAATCATGTACCCATTCTCAACAACCCAAGGCCTCAGGCAGGCAGTGTTGTAGGGTCCTATACCACTTTTAAGACTGGATACAGGCATGGACTTTTCGCTATCATTGTGTTAAGTGCCTACAATAGTAATGAGAAAGTTTCAGAATCGATAACATTGCAAAGCCATTCCAGCCCCAGAATATCGTCAACATTATCGTCTTTTATGAGTAGATACAAATTTCTTCAACGGAGGCCGGTTATCACATGCAGGTCTGGACTATAAGACGTGCTCATTATTCAGGTGCTAGCTAGTCAAGTGTTAACACCTATGCTTGAATAGGATACTCTAACGGTTAAGTACTCAAAATATTAAGTAGGAATCAGTATGCATGCTCTAATGTTATTATATTGTTGTGTAGCTTAACTATTTACACGTGCATAATATTCATTAGTAGATCGCAAACACATCATACAACATCATTGACTAACCTGCGAATCATAAATACTAACCGTAACTAGACAAGCTATACAAAGCATAGAAAAATATGTTTCTAAATATTTGTATAATTTTAACTTCAACCCTAGAGATAAGGATCTGTTGAGACTGCTAAGTTCTGAACTTGGCCTAGTAGTCGTTGACGGTGGCGCTTGGTGGCAAAAGTAGGAGCTATTTGAAAAATTCTAAGTTGCAGTACTTAAATTAAAAAACAGATAACACACACTAATACAGTCATCACAATTAACACCGGTTATCAGACAGATTCTACACACACCCAAAGTGCACGGGGCTACATGACCGCGTTGTCGCAGCCCCTAATTTTAAGAACCAACCAACCAGACTGCGTGACGGTCAAAACGCGTAACCTAAAATTCCCCCTTTATCAGTGAATACTATTAATACATGCAATTCTTTTCAGGAAAGTGTTTATACATGTAGTTACCTAAATGGGGAAAAGCGTGTTGACCGCCTGAAAAGTATAAATAGATAGACTGTGAAGAGATAAACATAATAGTTATTTCCGACTTACACTAGGCTATATGTTCTCGAATACTATACCTTAAATATAGACTTATCAGAAATGTGTTTGTGAATTGATTTGAGTGAATTTGTGGAATCTGGACTTTTCTACCTCTGCAGGCTCTCAGGGCTACAGCCCCGTTTGCCCCTCCCTATCTCGCCTGAATTGAATCTGGCTGCATGGCCAAAAGAGCAAATACAGTAAATATGGTATTAAACGTTTTTGATATGTAACATCTTTCCGCTCGGTTGCTGGATAGTTTTGTGGGAGTGATTTTGAAAATTGGGGATGGAAGTGTATCGGGCGGAAGTGGATCGGACGGAAGTGAAGACGCACTGCCAGAAAAATGGGACGGAAGTGGATCGAACGGAAGTGGATCGGACGGAAGTGGATCGGACGGAAGTGAAGACGGACTGCCAGCTGGATGTACAATTGAAAATGTGTGTATTGGAAACGAGGCAGTGTGTGCTCTGTAGCGCGAGAATGTTATGGCAATACAGTAGGCAGTGCATTTAGCAGGCACTGGTTTGACGAGCACAGTGGCAAATGTTTCACCGACTTTCATTTGTCATTGAGCAGTTTATAAAGCTTCACGTTCAAGGATGAATATCACATGGGGTAGGACAAAGACGACAAATTACATTTAAGTAAGCGGCATTATTGTCAAGCTGTGGGTGAGTAGTCAAATATTAAATGCATAACAGAATGTTGTTATATGAATGGAATAAAAGCTGTATTTTCATCATATGTGAGACTAGGTCATTTCATGATTGTAGGAAGCCATGTTTTGATTGTTTACGACGAACTGTATGAGAGCCTTGAGAATAATGAATGTTATAGTTACTGAGGAATGTGCTCACAGTATTTGAGAGTACTGTCGACGTTGTGTGTCACTTTGTTATTACGAATTATTAATGTAAAAGGAAGGAAGGAAGCATGTAGTTTTGCGTGTCCGTTAATCTCACGATCATGATCCACGGTACCTCCCTTTTACGTGGAATGCGAACCACTGGACATGGCATTTCAATTCGAAAACCTCACATGTATTGACAGGGAATCAAACCCGCTCTACCTTAGTGAGAGACTGACAGCTTGACCGCTGCGCCACGAATGTGACAGTAGCATATCTCCAATTCAATCTATACATTCATCATAGTACCAGTATGAAAATGGAGTGTAAATTAACATTTTAAGAATGTCCAAGCTGTGTAGTATACGAGTAGGATAACATGTCAGATGTTACACATCATATGCGACTACTGTAAAACTCGTATCTTTTTTTAAATGTTCATGATGCCTTCTCTTAAAAACTATTTATTGTTGTCAAACCAACTGTTCTTATTTTTTCAGCACGTAATCCTATGAAGAACAATGCACATGGTTGAAATTATGATATCATACAGGTACTGACCAAATAAGGTCCGACAAGCTAACCCTTGTGACCGGTCTCCCGAGCGCTATAATTACCGCTAAAGCAGAAATTGTTCGTGGGAGGGTATGGCAAGCTACAGTAGTCTCTATAAAATATAGTTGTTTTCTGTTTGGCTAAACCTTGAATTTACTTCGGAAGAGGTGTAATGACAAAATATACCGTCAGTTCTTTTTTCTCTTCGTCTGATTGTCGTTTGTTTTGGGTTGTCATCAAAGTTACTGGGATGCATGACATGAACATCCGTATTTCAGTAGGAGGCACTAGGCTGCAAATTATAGGGAGAGGGGGTTAAAATGTTGGTAGTAAGTCAATTGTGCAATATGTATCGATCAATTGAAATGATAAGGACCGAGTGACAATATCGCGAAGTTAGAAGGATAACTTCCTGACGCAAATATGTCAAAACACAGGTGTAAAACATATGTCGCGATCAAGCATATAAGACGAATACACTTTGCACGGACCGTGGAGTGAGTCCGTACGCATTGGCCAGGCGTAGGGATGATAGATTCTTTTCAGTACTATTGTAACATTAATTAATGCCCCATGTTGGTAGCGACAAGTGTAACAGTTTCGCTAGCCCACAAGTTGAGCGACAAGTGTATAGGTTTCACTGCCCCTAACTGTTGGGCGATAAATGTAACTGTTTTCCTTTGCCTAAGCTATGTTGTTTTAATGGGCGCCAAGACCTCAACGCAATGTTGAGATCTAAATTTGTATTTAACAACGTCTAGCTCTGGTAGAACATCTTCAAGAATCTATTCACTCAGATCGTGGTATGATTTGATCATTAACCCAACAAACAATTGTATCAGGAGAAGGAATTGGTCTATATCTAATGCTACCTACTGAAAGCAAAGATTGCATTGTAAAAGAAATGAATTTATTATATAAAACAAGTATTGCATAATTAATAATAATAAGTTTAAAATTTAAATTGGAGCGTTGCGATTTTAATATTACCGATAGAAAATTACGTGAAAACGGGGTCTGATAAATTATTGATTTTACTCTTATTCCCAAGCTATGAAGTTACTGAAATATTGAAATATAAATCAAAGAGAAACGAGAGATTGCGTACTTCTGTGTCATTTGCGCTTACCACTGGAAATTGCCAAAGCATTTCCCTCGTACTGGATGATGCTGTGTGCTTCCCACAGTCTCCTGGACGTCGTCATCTCCGTCGATATTTGATGATATACTTGTAGATTTGGTGACTTTATGGTCCTAATATCGGAGCCATACCCTCGTACAACCACACTGGTTAAGTTTTAAACAAATAGTTCTCCACTCCACGGAACATCGGAGCGACACACACTTGCAACCGAACTAGTCAAGTCTTTCACAGATTGTCCTCGCTCCACGGCGCGTCGAACGATATATGCCCCTGTCGGCTCCCCACCTCGGTACCGACTTCCAGCTTACGTTGTCTCCACTGATTGGCTGCTCCCCACGCTGTACTTCCCCTTCTCTGGCTCATTACACACGGCGCGCGGATGATGAAGTCGATTTCCGTTCCAACTATCCGCCTTTTCTTGACGCTGCGACCCACGCTTGCGTAATACTTCTTGACAAGAATCAGCCTGTACCTGAATTTCCAGTGAGTCATGTCTCTCATAATATCCTAACTGACGAAACTCCGTAAAATTCCGTAATCACATAATTTTCTATGATATTGTCGTTCGTAATAATTTGCTTGATAGTGTTTTCTAAGACATAGAAAACCTATCTGTATGCTTATAATTTTTATAAAATGCTCCGAAAATTCCTTAATAATTATTATAATAAATTAATAATAATAAATTAACATGAAAAATTCTCTTGGCTGAACAATTTGCCGCGTAAATAAATATAGAATGGCTTCCTACTGACTTATGCCAGTTGCATAAAAACCCCTCGAAAAACACGTTACACTATTTTAAGATTTATTGCTGTTTCGTCCAAACTCCACTGGTCACTTCTTGAAAAACTATGTACTATTAACCTTTCAAGATATGATTGCCGCTGAACTTGGCTGCGCTTGCGTTTGTTGATAATACACAACTGGAGCAGGGGGATACAGAGATGATGGACTGCAGACTGCTCATAAGTCAAGCAGCATTGCACTCGCTACTTGCCTTAGACAGAAGTTATATTGTGAATTGAGAACAACAAAATTGATAATATTCTACAGGAATGGGAGAATTAAGAACGGTGCGTTTCAACAGCACAGCTAAGCTCAATACGAGCTCGTTTCACCACGGAGAGTAAAGCAATGAAAGGCTACTGAACGTGAGTTACAGGATTATGTTTATGTATCAGCACCATCGTGCGCGGGGATTTTCCACTTGACTGTCCTCCGTGCATTGACCGACCGTGGCTGATGTAATTCCCCTTGTTATCTCTATGCACACTCGTCTTGTCAGATGCATCTGTCACCTCGCGGCAATTACATCAGCTGCGGTCAGCCGATGCATGGGCAACAGCCGAGTGGAAAATCCCCGCGCGTGACGGTGCTGATATATAAATATACTGTAACCATGGGCGCCCGCAAGATATTTTCCAGAGGGAGGCCAAGTTAGAATTTTCATTTCAGTCCCTCCACCCAATTTTCGTTTCATTCCTTACTTGCTTCGTGAAATTCATTATTTGATTGGTCTGAAACCGTTGGCTGCTTTATGGCAAGATTGGGAGGAAAGTTTTGTTTTTAGTTCACAGTTTTTGCCCATGGAAGTTCGCGTTTCTTCTTTTGTGATTCATTGTGATAATGTTCAGTTCTTAAAAACAGGTAAACGATAGTGGTATCACCATGTATCGACAATAATATAAAAATCAAGCAGTTCATTAAAATGCTAATGTAAATCCACTTCGCCTATTTTCTAAATACGGTAACTGGAGGACATATTTTCAGATATTTCCAAATTACTGAGTTAAATTAAACTATGGAAATAGCCCTACATGTGAATCTGCCTAATAATTCAAATAGCACCGTTTCCAAATATCTAGTTTGTACTGGCCGTTACAGCGGATCCATCACGTTTTTCATCTTCTTAACAAGCTATCAGGAATACTTTGCATTGCTCTCCTTAGCATAATGAATTTTGTGCGAAGTGATAAATTCGTATTGTACGTTACTCGTAATTGTGACGCCCATGGTTTTAGCAAATTATCGTTTTAGAGGGGAAATATTTTATTTGATTACAAACTGTGCCCGGCATGCGTTGCAATACCAATCAAAGAAAGTGTTGGCCTTTTTAATTTTGTTTCTTGGAGTGCTTTGGGATAAACATTTTTTTTTTCAATTTCCGTTAACTCTCTCTAAACTAAGGTAAACTGGATTAACTAATTTAGAAACATTCGTGGGAGCGTGCACAACAACGCACCAAAGTTCCATTGCAATGGGCTGAATGGCATATGAACGCATGCTGAATTTTGTTTTAACGATTCCCTCGCCGTCACTCATTTGTTGAATCTACTCGTACGATTATTGTATGATGGATTTACTAAGCCTGAAACCATCCCTGGCGTGTACTCAACGATTCACCAAGTTTCATCGCAATCGGATGAATGGTATATGAACGCATACGGGACTTTTTTGAAACGATTCGCGTGCCGTCGCTCATTTGTTAAATTTACTCGTCCGCTACTTATTGTAAAATGCATACACAAAGAAAGAAACGTTTCCTGGAGTGTACACAACAATTCACCAAATTTTCATCGCAATCGGATGAATGGTATATGAACGCATACGGGACTTTGTTGAAACGCTTCGCGCATCGTCGCTCGTTTTTTGAATCTACTCGTGCGCTACATATTGTAAAGTGGATTTACTAAGCCAGAAACCTTCCCTGAAGTTTACACAACATCCCACCCAAGTTTCATCGCAATGGGACGAGTGGTATATGAACGCATGTGGGATTTTGTTGAACCGAATCGCACGCCATTTTGCCGAAGCTACTCGCGCGCCATCTATTGTAAATTGGATTTACTATGCTTATAACTTTCCATGGAGTATGCACAACAACTCACCAAAATTTGACCGCAATCGGATGAATTGTATATGAACGCATTTCCAACACACATTTGTTCAAACTACTCGCGCGCTATATATTGTAAACTGGATTGACTATGCCTGTAACCATCCCGGAAGTGTGCACAACAACTCTCCAAAATTTGATCGCAATCGGATGAATGGTTTATGAACGCATAAAAGACAAACAGACAGATATTCTTTTTAGCCTACTTTTCACATTTTGCAAAAATGAGGAAAAAGTAGACTTATGAGATCGGGCAAGTGTGTGTCTGTCTGTCCTTCTGTCTGTCTGTCCTTCTGTCTGTGTGCCCCCCCCCCCCCTATCAACTCCTAAACGGCTGCAGCAATCGAAACAAAATTTGGTAGGAGTAAAGATCTATACCTGAATATCTCACGGCCATATTTGAAAATGATGTCAGTACTACCAACTGCTGAAAAATCGCAATTGAAATTTGAGCTCCATGTTGGATATCTTGGAAGGTATGAATGGGAGCTATTTCAAAACAGGCATACGTATTGCACCCTTCAATAAAGCATGGTTTTCTCAAGATTCATCTACGGGGTCATGTTCAGTCCTGACTGCGTTATACAGCAAAGTTCGCTTAAAAACAACATTCTCTAATGAATAGAAAGGTCCATGACAGAGGCTATACTAGAAATAAAAGAATAACAAGTAGAATAAAAGAAATTTAATGACTGAAAATTATGTGCATAATAATAATAATAATAATAAATAAAAGAAATCCTCCCTGACTTTCACCCCCTTAAGAAATAAATATAACACTGAGCGGAAAGACTCACTCCACCAACAAAACAATGTGAATACAGCTTCACACAAAATGATAAATCATAACATAAACATTTGAGCTGTAAGAACTCGCTCGTCACAACATATGGATACAAGTCCATTTTTCCTGGTCAAGAAGTTATATGATGTGTGGTGTACTGCTCGTTAATAAGAAACTGAGTACTGATGCGAGTCCGTTTACAGCTGAAACAGTCATGTTGCTCACGGAGTAGCATCTTTTAAATCACACTACGGCTATGGGACCCACCCTTAATTAATACACTATAATTACTACTGACACATGCAAGATCTAATAATATAAAAAGATGAAGAATCTCCCTGAGATTCTAGCTGGTGCCAGAGCACATAAATGAACAAAAAGAGCATGCCAGAAATAGGCCAAAACGCTCTCATCACAACTTGGGAACATAGCCTCGCGCACCCTAATGCCACACGGGTCATTGAACGCGTAAAATAAACACACAAGAATTAAAGCAAAAGCAACAAAATACAAGCCTAACGGCTGAAAAACTATGTTTACATTTATATAAAACGCCAGACAAACAGGAGTTTCGGAAGCTACCTTACAACTATGGACAGCACCCATTTAATCAATCAATACTCATTATAACCGATCAGGTTTTGTGAATTTAAAACAACGTCTAAAATTGAAGTACAGGATCCTGGCCTGATACTAATGACAAGTCGCGTTATCTGATTTGAGCGCGCCCCTCTTGTATGAGTCATCGCTGCCTCATTTATCTCTCTCAGTCTCTCAAGCTAGATGCAACTTCCATCTGGAAACGCCAACAATCTCACTCATCCCCTTGGATGGCAAGAAAACACAAATATATACCACAAGTCCAGCCTCGCGAGGTCATGAACTGGGCTGACGTGGAGCAAGTCAGAATAATCACCATGATATATTCTCGCTAGCACATCATAAAAAAATCACACAACGCACCAAAAGCTTGGACTGACTCTCATAAACATACCACTAGGTCGGCTCAAAACAGATCAACAATATTGCGTTCATTGACACATTAAAAAAAATACACAACAAAAACTCGGGTGCAAAGTGCCATCCCATTCAGCTCTGCTGGAAAGGCAACTATCAAAATAATCCTGATCCGTCATAAAATTCTACTCACAAATAATCTTTATCCTCCAAATTCTATTTTTAATCTCAAAATTAATTCAGTTCCATTTTTGTTATAAGGCATACTTCCGAATAATAATGCTTGACCGCGATATACGCAAGCGAATGCGAGCACAAGCTGCGCGTCGCCACTTATAGTTGAACAAAACACAAATCACAATATTTACAAATTACATAACGCTCGGCTTGTCCCATCTTAATGTGTCAGTAAAACAAGAAATAAGAATCTACATTACCAAACAAGCAAACAAATATCTACAAAATATGTCCCATAATACCATAGCTGATTTAATAAATAAATACATTCATTTGTACTCATTCCTTTAAAACAGCGTCAAGGAAACATCTGCAGCCATCTCCTTTAAGATGTTAATCTCGTCATCGACATCTTCTGGCAAATGTCCTGCTGGTTCCAAGATCCGGTCTCGTTCCTAGACGTCATCTCGTGCTGAATTAAATAAAGTTTTGTCAGATACAGACACGATATATTTCCTACTACATTCACCTATCAAGTACTAAATTCCTTGACAGTCTAATTTGTGAATTATTTCGATGAACTGGTCCTACTGGTAGTGCTGGGACTACAAATAAATCACTGAAGTTACACTTATAGCTTGACGAAACTGTTCCATGTTCAAATACATGAAATATTGCAGAGTATGCCTCGTGTCCTCGGACACCTTACGTCCTCAAATGCTCAAATAAAATCAACTTTGCGTCCTCAGACGCACAAATGAACGTGTACGTTACGTCCTCAGACGCACAAAAATAAGTATTCTCTCGAAGCATTCTGGATCCTTATAAATGAAACTGACTAGGGTAGGTGTGGAAGGGGATTTATGAAAAAATATTCCATAATAATTATCAGACTAGCATGCGATCGGTATCATTGAGTTCGTAGCAGTGTGGAGATTACGATTATGCTGTAGCTGGCTCGAATCGATCGTGGAATTAATCCGTAGATAAATCTCGCGTTAATTTACCAGGGTGCGTTACCAAGCCGAGTTGCCGCTAAAACAAGGCGTCTTGATATTATTGTCCCAGACTCTTGTATGTCTTTGCACGCTTTTACACGTATTTCTGCAGTAGGGAGTGGTTAACATGATGATTGACCAATTGCCTCGTAGCATTCGATTTTCTTCTTGGCGCCAACACTCATAGCAACAGGCCATAATGTGCGCGCCCAAGCCATCTCCGCCCTAAAAGTTGCACCTGTCCTATGTGTCAAGAATATTTATGCTACCTCCTAAAATACCACAGGAGCTTAAACCATTGTGTCCTCTCGGCCACTGATTTCTCAATATTTCCCAACACCGTCTGGCTCTCATATCTGCTGTCTGTAGAAATGTATCAAAAGATGATGAATAATTTATTAGAATCCTTTATACAGCCTGTGGATAAAGGGTTCACAATCCTCCTGCATGGAAAAAATCGAACATAGCATATAGTCGATTTTTTAAAAAAGACTTAACATCTGTAATCCATTTCTGCCAATCCTAGAGAAATCTCTCTCTCATCAGTCTCGTCTAGCCGCCACTGTCGTTGGAATGTCGACACGCACTCGTGTTTACTTCCAGCTCCCTCATTCATTCAGACATTCCCAAGCCTGCCTGCTTGTCTGATCGCGTAAGGCTAGTACCTCTCCTTTCCAGTGTCCTTATCTCTCTCGCTCGATCGCTCGCTGTGTTATGATCGTCAGAGCTCATTAGTGTTTGACCACGGCAGGCTACTCCCAACTTCCTCGTTCAACTGACGTACTCACTGACCCACGTATAGTTGGATGTGCAAAAGTACTTCCATATATTCAAATTGCAGCATTATTTCTGCGTTCCCAAGGTTCGCTAGTAAAATACAATTTTAAATTCGCCGCATTGTAGACAGACATTGTACCTGTACTCAATTCTTTCACTCTGTATGCGTTGTTACCAAGATTACGTACAAAACAGAAGGGTCCGATAAATTTTGGACTGAACTTGTTAAATACCTTCTTCTCAGGATCAGATGTCGCTGGCTTCCGTACTAATACAAGCTCGTTGACTAATAGTTCTCTGTGATACCTCTTATTTCTGACACGACGTAACCTGCGATCCGCCTGGTTTCTCATATGGACTCTCGTTCTCTCAATTCTCAACTCATGACCAACCATGGGATCTTGTGGGCAATTGATGATGTTGCTCCACGATCTTACTGGATATTCGTTCATGTGCAAGACCATGGGAATCTGGCCAGTCGACTCATGTCTAGTTGTATTCATACAGGTCTCTACGTCTTTGATCCTGTCTAACCAATTGTGATGTTCATTGGGAATGAAGATCCTTAAGTATTTAGCAACGCATTTTATTGCGCGTTCGCTAGGATTAGCTTGAGGGTGACGAACGCTACTAAACATGTGTTTTACATCCAAGTCCTCCATACCTTTCTTGAATTTGGCGCTCGTAAAGTAGCTTCCATGGTCCGACAATATAAACTCTGGTTTTCCAAGGATTGGAATAACTCTATTCCGAATACGACTGAGTACTTGCTTCGATGTAGTTTTCTGAATGGGTCACAATACGACAAACTTAGAAAACAAATCAATACACACTAGCAAGTGACGGCAACCTCGCCTACCTTTCGGGATTGGACCGAAACAGTCCAGGGCCACAAGCTCGCAGGGTTTCTGAGGTAGCAATGGTCTAGGATACTGCCTCATTAAGTAATTATTCGGCTTCGTCCTCTGACAAGAATCGCAAGTCGTTTTTACGTCACAAATGGTAGTCCTCATTCGCGGCCATGTAAACGTTTCTCCTATGGCCGCCTGTGCCTTGTCTAATCCCACGTGACCGAAGCTTTCATGTATGTGCCAAGTAAGTCCTCTTTGTAATGATGCAGGTACCATGATACGTAATTTGGTGTGTTCTTCATCTATCCATTTATGCAGTAAATTGTTGAGGTAAACATATCTTCCTTCCCTGGCTTTTGCTTCTCTGTAGGCTGGGGTTCCTGCTGGTAATTCCTTCTTAAAGTACTGGATCATTTGGTACATCCACGGTTCTGCTTCCTGCTCTCGTCGTATCTCCCGTAATTCCTCCAAGAATGCATGGTCCTTTGCTGTTATTTCAATGTGCTGTACTATCGCTGTTTCTTCGGTATCAGGCTCGGGGTTTCTGCTTAATACATCCGGAATTACATACATTTTTCCCGGGCAGTGTTCAATTTCGATGTTAAATTGTTGTATGTAGATGGACCAACGTGTCACACGCTCGCTAGCCATAGATATCTTGAACAAGAACGTTAGTGCTTTGTGGTCTGTTCTAATAACAATGGGGTAACCATATACAATTCGTTTCCATTGTTGTAAAGCATGAATTATTTCCAACAATTCGAGTTCCGTGACCGTATAGTTGCGCTCGTGTTTACGCAATCTGCGGCTCACAAATGCTAAATAATCGCGATGTTGAAGGTTAGCTGGATCTTCTTGGTATAACATCGCTCCTATACCAATCATGGAAGCATCCGCTTGGATAATACATTTCCGTTGAAAGTCTGGATAACCTAGTTTGACACAATTTTCCAGTAATAATTTAGTCTCTTGAAATGATATCTCACACTCAGCGTTCCAAAGCCATTTGTTGTTCTTCTTCAGCATTTCCTGCATAGGTGCTACGGTTTCAGTATATCCTGGGCAGTTTTCCTTAAAGAAGACCGTCACGCCAAGGAACGCTCTGATATGTTTCACTCTCGTTGGTGTAGGGAAATTCTTTATTGCCTCTATCTTCGCAGGGTTTGGTCTCACTCCCTCCTGGTCAATGATGTGCCCCAAGTATAAAATCTCCTTCTTGATAAAATGGAATTTCTTCAAGTTGACTTTAAAGTTTGCAGTTCTAAGGTTTTCCAAAAGCTTATCGAAATTTTCCATATGTGTCTCAATGTTATCTGAAGCCAAGAGTATATCGTCAATATATCGTACCGTCATTTCCTCCACTTCTTCAGTCAGGTTCCGATCCAAGGCTCGAATTAATGCGCATCCAGCTGTTTTAACGCCGAAGGGCATGCGGACGAAGCAATATGTCTGATTATCGAACAAGAAGCCAGTAAGAAGCTGTGACTTCCCATCCAGTTCGATATGGTGAAACGAACTCGTCAGATCTACAGATGAATAGATACTCTTGTTCTTAAATCCTTTTAAGACGTCTCTGATGATTGGCGCTCTGTCATATTCGGGAAAAATAAGGCGCATGTTTAGATTTCTGGCGTCTAGACAAAGTCTAATGGATCCATTTGGTTTTGTTACTGCCAAAATCGCATTTAAATAAGGTGTAGGAGTCTTCTTAATCACTCCCGCTTGCAACATATCATCAATAATCCTTTTGACCTGCTCCCGATGCTTTTCTGGTATAGGGTAAAATTTGCTTCGAAATGGGGACCAATCCTCAACCTGCATAGAATACTGAAAGTTTATTATCTTCCCTGGAACTGTGTCAAACACTGCCTTGTGTCTTCTTAAGATCTCCTCAAGTTTCTTCCTATGTTCAACCCCTAGTTGGATGTCACTGAGCCACTCCTGTAATAGTTCTTCAAACTGAGTATCGCCGTCTTCTCCTTCTGCTAGTAAAGCCCATATCTCCTGAGAGTCACTCTCTTCATTTAATTCCGCAACAGCCACATCTATAAGGTCATCTTCCGCCTTTCGTATCTCCTTTTCTGTCTCCTCTGCTATTGCCTCCAATGCCCATGAACTCACGTCTTTCCCTGTAGTGATTTCATCCATGTGTAAGCCCACATCCTTCAGTTTATCAAACTCCTTAAAACTGACTGTATTATTGTGCAAATCTATGACTGCCTGGTAGTCACAAATGAAATTTGCACCCAGAATAATGTTAAAATTCATTTTAGCCATTATGATGAAGGTCTGTCCAAATATATGGTCTAATATATCCAATTCTATAAATGCCTGACGTTTGCAAGTGACGGTGCGTTCGGGAATAACGCCCCTCACCTTGAGTTGCGGTACGGTACTGGAATCACAGGAATATTCTGACTCCGTCCCAACTCTCGAACTAAAGCCTCCGATACAAGACTGATTTGTGACCCCGTGTCAACTAAGCATCTCACGTTAATTCCACCAATCTTGGCATAAATAATAGGTAGTTGTTTGATATTATCGTTCCGTGGTTTTACAATCTCCTCCAGGCAATCTTCCGGCAAAGCTATCCACTCTTGTATGTGTGCCACGACCCATCCTTCTTCACGATCCGGCTGTTGCTCTCTCAGGGTGAGTCCTTTTTCAATTATTGGGATTTATATTTACAACCCCGCGACGACCATCATCCTTCTGTCGCGTATTTCCTTGACGTTCTTCCTGCTTCAATAAACTCTCAGTCCCCTCAATGTGAGTGTCTGTATTTGACCTCCTATTAATTGCGTGTTCCCAATGTTTTTGTTCGTCCCCTCCATTAGCGTGTAATTCTTCCAGGTAACGCTGCGATTCGGCGTGCCTGTCGTTCCATTCATTCCTATAATTTTGATAGTCCCCCTGGTTCTGATATCTTCTTTCACGCCACTGTCGATTCTCATTATTGTTATTTTCGTAACGTATGCAGGGTCCCTCATTTCTCCTATTATTTCTCCATTGTTGGTATCCTCGCTGCTGATACCTATTGTTGCCCTGGTTCTGCATATCATTATTATTTTCATGTCGCTGGTATGACCTATTTTCGTCACCCTCCTGACCTCGTCTTGGTGTTGTTGACACACTTGTATTTGTGGCCTGCGACCTGGTGTGTACTTGAGTGGGTTTAACCACCTCCGTTGTGTTTACAAGTTCCAGCTGTCGTCCCCCTCTTTGCTGCAAGTGAGATGTTGTCTCGTCAATCTGACGTAAGATCTGTTCGGCTCGAACCGCTGTGTCCACGTTTGCTGCTACTAACACCTGCTGAACATTGACTGGCAACTGCCGTGCAATCGTCATAACCAGGTCCGATTCTTCTAAAGGGTGATCAAGATCCCGGAATTTCAACAATTGTAGCGAAAATAAATCTGAGTATTTCGTCTGCTGAGTTGACTGATATTTTTTCGAATAAAGTTCCATTCTAAGGCTTTGTTGTAGAGAAGCCGACCAATACTTTCTAAGGAACGCGTCATTGAACTCGTCCATCCCTCCGAAAGTATACTTGAAGCTCAAGAACCACGTAAGTACATTTCCCGAAAGAAATCGTTCCATCAGTCTTAAACGACGCGCGGGCGGTATATTATTATCATTAAAATAGTCATCCGTCTCTTTAAGATACGCCTTCGGTGTGACACCAGAATTTTCTGTGAATTTATTAGGTTTAAATTCATTTGATCGAATTACTTGTACGACTTGAGGGTGCTGATAGCCATGTTGAGGAGTAGAGGTTCCACCAACGTTGTTGTGAAATCCCTCTGTGTTAGTCGTTAATGGGCTGCCTGTCAGTCCGTGGCTACTCGCCGCGCTAATTGCCCCCTGGCTTGTTGAGTCAACTTCCTTATCTTTAGCGTGCTCTGTCTGAAATAACGTGTTCTGTCCTAGTGAACGCAACTCTGCTTTTATGATTCTGTCCGACTGTTCTTTCAATTTACTCTTGATTTCTTCCTCAAGTGCTTTAATGCGTGTATGGTTATAACCTACGGTCTTTATGATTGTTAACCGTTCTTCTTTAGAGTCGCTGCTCATCTTACGCCAATCCTTTCTGATGCTATCTTTAATTGCTCCCAGTTTTTCTTCCATCTGCTGTTTCGTGTCCTCCTGATTCGATTCTATCTTCTCAAGCCTGTCTTCTAGACGTAGATTATTCTCATCTATCGTACTCTTCAAATTATCCTGGTCCGATTCTATGTTTCGCCATCGCTCTGCTGATTGTATTTCTAATTTATCCATGTCCTTTATCAGGCCCGTAATACTTTCATTTACTGCTGACAATTGTCCCTGGATAAACGTAGAATCCTCCTCCATTTTATCAAATCGCTTTTCAAGACCATCGTGTGCCGTTTTAACCTCACTGTTATTTACCGTGCATGCTAATTCTATCTGAGCTAGTTTTTCTAATACAGTTTCGTCCAAATCATTTAATTTACGGTTGAAGGTGTCCTCTAATTTTTGTATCTGACCTAGCTGTTTGTCGTTATTCTTACTTATATCAAGCGCGAATTGAACCATCTGTCGTGTAGTGTACTCTTTCATCTCTGCAGATAATGTGGCTAACTCACTCGTGTTTCTACTTTCTTGCGCTTCTAATTGTTTGTTTATATTTTCATTTAATTGCGCTTGTAATGAATTACCCTGTTCAATTAATTTAATTTCTAATGACTCACTCTGTTCAGATATCTTAGCGTCTAATTTTTCACTCTGTTCGGCTAATTGTTTAGTTATAGTGTCATACATTTGAGTCTGGAATGACTCATTCTGTTCATATAATTGTGTTTTTATAGTGTCATTCATTTGAGTCTGGAATGACTCATCTTGTTCCACTAATTTAATGTCTAAATTTTCACTTTGTTCCTTTAATAGTTTCTGGGTTCGTGCCGTGGCACTTTCAATGATCGCCTGGATCTCCGCTACCGTTGCCATTATCACACACAAAAATATATATCACTGAGAAAACAGGAGGATGGCATGCAAATGTCTCCCTGACACACACATATATAAATCTTGACATACATTTACTTCATTTGACCACTTTCAGTTCATTTAAACTTATTCCCTTTACTCCCGCAAATCAATCATCACTGAATGGTTCTAATTTTACTTAATAAATTTTTAACCCCGCACATATTCAGTCATAAAATTACTATCCAGATCTGATGTTAACACCGACTAATTAACAAAGTATTAATTGTCATTTAAGGCTACCAGCCTCCTAACATATTCATGAGTTTGACTTTCTAAACAAATCTAATTTTACATTTAATCAATGGGCGCCCGATTTCACGTACATTACTTTACTAATTACATCAATAAACAAAACGTGAATCGTATTTTAACTTGCAAACTCGTGATTCTACTGTATATTCCAATTTTCTTGGCGGTATTTCTCTTCGCCGTATTTACGTTAACAAAATATCACTTCCGGTGATTTCAAACAGTCAAATACAGCGAAACACCACATGTAGGGTAACAGCTTGTCTATTATCCGCTAGAAAAGCCCAAAACAGCGAAACTCCCCACGTTGGGCGCCAGCTTGTCTATGCACCCTTCAATAAAGCATAGTTTTCTCAAGATTCATCTACGGAGTCGTGTTCAGTTCTGACTGCGATATACAGCAAAGTTCGCTTAAAAAGAACATGCTCTAATGAATAGAAAGGTCCATGACAGAGGCTATACTAGAAATAAAAGAATAACAAGTAGAATAAAAGAAATTTAATGACTGAAAATTATGTGCATAATAATAATAATAAATAAAAGAAATCCTCCCTGACTTTTACCCCCTTAAGAAATAAATATAACACTGAGCGGAAAGACTCACTCCACCAACAAAACAATGCGAATACAGCTTCACACAAAATGATAAATCATAACATAAACATTGGAGCTGTAAGAAAAAAGGAAGATTGTAGTTTTACGTGACCGTGAATCTTGCGATTATGAGCCACGGGACCTCCTTTTTACGTGGAATCCGAACCACAGGACATGGCATTTCACTTCGAAAATCTCACATGCATTGACCGGGAATCGAACCCGGGCCGCCTTGGTGAGAGTGGAGCTGTAAGAACTCGCTCGTCACAACATATGGATACAAGTCCATTTTTCCTGGTCAAGAAGTTATATAATGTGTGGTGTGGTGTACTGCTCGTTAATAAGAAACTGAGTACTGATGCGAGTCCG
The DNA here is from genome assembly GCA_946902985.2 of Meconema thalassinum. Taxonomy (NCBI): domain Eukaryota; kingdom Metazoa; phylum Arthropoda; class Insecta; order Orthoptera; family Tettigoniidae; genus Meconema; species Meconema thalassinum. The sequence continues at coordinate 1,208,736,330 of OX336388.2, forward strand.
TTTACAACTGAAACAGTCATGTTGCTCACGGAGTTGCATCTTTTAAATCACACTACGGCTATGGGACCCACCCTTAAATAATACACCATAATTACTACTGACACATTCAAGATCTAATAATATAAAAAGATGAAGAATCTCCCTGAGATTCTAGCTGGTGCCAGAGCACATAAATGAACAAAAAGAGCATGCCAGAAATAGGCCAAAACGCTCTCATCACAACTTGGGAACATAGCCTCGCGCACCCTAATGCCACACGGGTCATTGAACGCGCAAAACAAACACACAAGAAATAAAGCAAAAGCAACAAAATACAAGCCTAACGGCTGAAAAACTATGTTTACATTTATATAAAACGCCAGACAAACAGGAGTTTCGGAAGCTACCTTACAACTATGGACAGCACCCATTTAATCAATCAATACTCATTATAACCGATCAGGTTTTGTGAATTTAAAACAACGTCTATAATTGAAGTACAGGATCCTGGCCTGATACTAATGACAAGTCGCGTTATCTGATTTGAGCGCGCCCCTCTTGTATGAGTCATCGCTGCCTCAATTATCTCTCTCAGTCTCTCAAACTAGGTGCAACTTCCATCTGGAAACGCCAACAATCTCGCTCATCCCCTTGGATGGCAAGAAAACACAAATATATACCACAAGTCCAGCCTCGCGAAGTCATGAACTGGGCTGACGTGGAGCAAGTCAAAATAATCACCATGATATATTCTCGCTAGCACATCATAAAAAAATCACACAACGCACCAAAAGCTTGGACTGACTCTCATAAACATACCACTGGGTCGGCTCAAAACAGATCAACAATATTGCGTCCATTGACACATTAAAAAAATACACAACAAAAACTCGGGTGCAAAGTGCCATCCCATTCAGCTCTGCTGGAAAGGCAACTATCAAAATAATCCTGATCCGTCATAAAATTCTACTCACAAATAATCTTTACCCTCCAAATTCTATTTTTAATCTCAAAATTAATTCAGTTCCATTTTTGTTATAAGGCATACTTCCGAATAATAATGCTTGACCGCGATTTACGCAAGCGAATGCGAGCACAAGCTGCGCGTCGCTACTTATAGTTGAACAAAACACAAATCAAAATATTTACAAATTACATAACGCTCGGCTTGTCCCATCTTAATTTGTCAGTAAAACAAGAACTAAGAATCTACATTACCAAACAAGCAAACAATTATCTTCAAAATATGTCCCATAATACCATAGCTGATTTAATAAATAAATAAATTCATTTGTACTCATTCCTTTAAAACAGCGTCAAGGAAACATCTGCAGCCATCTCCTTTAAGATGTTAATCTCGTCATCGACATCTTCTGGCAAATGTCCTGCTGGTTCCAAGATCCGGTCTCGTTCCTAGACGTCATCTCGTGCTGAATTAAATAAAGTTTTGTCAGATACAGACACGATATATTTCCTACTACATTCACCTATCAAGTACTAAATTCCTTGACAGTCTAATTGGTGAATTATTTCGATGAACTGGTCCTACTGGTAGTGCTGGGACTACAAATAAATCACTGAAGTTACACTTATAGCTTGACGAAACTGTTCCATGTTCAAATACATGAAATATTGCAGAGTATGCCTCGTGTCCTCGGACACCTTACGTCCTCAAATGCTCAAATAAAATCAACTTTGCGTCCTCAGACGCACAAATGAAAGTGTACGTTACGTCCTCAGACGCACAAAAATAAGTATTCTCTCGAAGCATTCTGGATCCTTATAAATGAAACTGATTAGGGTAGGTGTGGAAGGGGATTTATGAAAATATATTCCATAATAATTATCAGACTAGCATGCGATCGGTATCATTGAGTTCGTAGCAGTGTGGAGAATTCGATTATGCTGTAGCTGGCTCGAATCGATCGTGGAATTAAACCGTAGATATATCTCGCGTTAATTTACCAGGGTGCGTTATCAAGCCGAGTTGCCACTAAAACAAGGCGTCTTGATATTATTGGCCCAGACTCTTGTATGTCTTTGCGCGCTTTTACATGTATTTCTGCAGTAGGGAGTGGTTAACATGATGATTGACCAATTGCCTCGTAGCATTCGATTTTCTTCTTGGCGCCAACACTCATAGCAACAGGCCATAATGTGCGCGCCCAAGCCATCTCCGCCCTAAAAGTTGCACCTGTCCTATGTGTCAAGAATATTTATGCTACCTCCTAAAATACCACAGGAGCTTAAACCATTGTGTCCTCTCGGCCACTGATTTCTCAATATTTCCCAACACCGTCTGGCTCTCATATCTGCTGTCTGTAGAAATGTATCAAAAGATGATGAATAATTTATTAGAATCCTTTATACAGCCTGTGGATAAAGGGTTCAGTATAGATAATAATATTGCAGTTTAATTTACAGGAGGCCATACATGGCAGTGTTGCCAAAATGATTATAAGCCTGATGATAGGTCCAAATTTTAAATGCATATAATTTCTACACTATCAATTGGATTTCAACCAAATTTCGTATTGTGCTATGTGTACATAAACAGATAGGACTTGAGTGTATTCTTAAGAGCGACCGGTGCTGCCAACTGTTAATAAATGCTCTCAATTTTTTTAATCCAAATACCCATATATCAGAAAGTATGCAAGCCGACAGCTTTAAACTATGCACACGTATAGTACCTGACATTCTATATTAATTTGGAGTAACTTATATACGTCAGTGCTACCAACATGATTCTACGCCTGCTGAGGTCCAACTTTAAATACATGTAACGTCTATACTATCATTTGGATTTCAACCAAATTTCGTGTGTGCTATGTGTACCATAACAGATATGACTATGCCGATTCTTAATAGTAACCAGGGCTGCCAACTGTTAATAAATACGGTCTCTATTTTTGTTACCCTAATATCAATATATCAGAAAGTATGCAAGCCAATAGCTCTAAACTTTGCACACGTATAGTACCTGGCATTCTCGTTTAATTTGGAGTAACTAATATAGGCCTACGCCAGTGCTGCCAACATGAGTCTAAGCCCGCTGATAGGTCCAATTTTAAAATGCATGTAACTTCTATACTAACTAATGGATTTCATTCAAAATTGACACAACAATAGATCGTATTATTTCAGATTATGTCTGACCAATACATGTATGCCATTGTTGCCAACATGATTTTACGAGCGCTGTTAGATCTAATGTTTAACTGCATGTAACGTCCATGCTATCCATTGGACTTCAACCAAATTTTTGTATTCTGTACCTTAAGAGATGGAACTAAGGATATATTCAGTCACCAGGGCTGCCAACTGTAGTTCTCTATTAGGCTACATTATGCCAGGTATACAGTATTTCGAACTAATTAGAAATTTCGATATTACCAACTTAATTTCGTCATTATTCTAGATAGATCCATATAGATTAATTATTGGCATGAATCTTAAATTTTAAGAAAAGTAGGCTCTTTAGTTCGTCACAGAACTTCTTGTTTATATATAAGAACTAGCAGGTACCGCGGCTTCGCTCGCGTCATAGTCGTGTCATATTGTTATTCAATGAAATGCAGGTTTGACCCCGTTAACACCCCTTTAGAACCTGAATATCCAAAAAGCCCTCCTTAGTAGACGCTTTCGACACACAACAAACATATCCCCAAAATATCATTCTTCTAACTTTAATAGTTTTGGTAGGTCGATGAAAGTGAACATCCAAAAATCCTTTCTTAGTGGACGTTTTTCTTCCAGAATTTCACCCCTCCCCATAGGCCCCTTAAATTGGATTTATGAAAATACGGTCGAACACCTATTTATTGTATTTATTTATTTATTTATTTATTTATTTATTTATTTTTAAGCTGATTGATTTCTCCGAGTTTCAAACTCCTTGCCTATGTCGTTTAAGAGATGCACGCTCCGTTAGGAATCTTTCAACCCCCACTTTCATAATATACACCACATCGAAAAACGATTAGACATGCGTCAGCTTATTTTTAATGATTAGTATATATGCCAAGTATCACATCCCCAAATGAAACCACTCGTGAGATATTGTTATTCAGTGAAATGCACGTTTACCCCCTTAACACCTCTTTAGAACCTGAATATCCAAAACTCTTTCCTTAGTGGACGTTTTCGACATACAACGAACAAATGCCCTAAATTTCATGTTTCTAACTTCAATAACATTGGCTGGGCGATGATGAGTGAGTGAGTCAGTCAGTACATTTTCTTTCATTTATTTTTAGCCTACTTTCGATTTTTGCAAAAAATGAAAGTAGACTTATGAGATCAACACATGGCGAAAAATTGAGTGTATGTGAGTGAGTGTGTGTGTGTGTGTGTGTGAGTGTGTGTACTCTGAATGTTTGTCCCCCCCCTATCAATTCGAACACGGTGAAACCGAATTGAACGAAATTTGGTACAGAGGTAGCACTAACAAAGGGCACCTCAGTGTCATTACTTATATTGCCGCCATCTTGATGGAAACGTAATGGCGGCCACCCAAATGTTCAAAGCTTAAATCAAATTACGATTAACCTAATCTTCCGATCTCTACCAAATTTTGCAACAACACACCTTTATGTGGGGAGCATCCTTTGACCCAACTACAAGGTCATCACCGCAATAGTTTGTGGATGGCCACCATGTTTGTGTGCAAATCGATTCCCCCTATTAATTCAAACATGGTGATACCGAACGGAACGAAATTTGGTACAGAGGTAGCACTAGCAAAGGGCACTTCAGTGTCAGCTTTTATATCGCGGCCATCTTGACGAAAACGTAATGGCGGCCAGCCAAATGTTAAAAGCTTAAATGAAATTACGACCAACCTAATCATCTGATCTCAACCGGTTATTGCAATATTATTCCTAGAATCGTTTGACCAAACTAAAATGTAATCAGCCCAATAATTTGCGGATGTCGGCCATGTATGTGTGGAAATCAATTTCCCCTATCTATTCATACTCGGTGAAACCAAATAGAACGAAATTTGGTATAGATGTAACACTAGCAAAGGGCACCTCATTGTCCTGTTTTATATGGCCGCCATCTTGACGGAAACGTAATGGTGGCCACTAAATGTTAATAGCTTAAATCAAATTAAGACCAACCTTATCATCTGATCTCTACCAAATTTTGCAATAACATACCTTTATGTGAAAAGCGTTCTTTGACCAAGCTACAATGTCGTCAGTCGAATAGTTTGCATATGGCGGCCATATATGTATGCAAATCAATTCCCCCTATTAATTCAAACACGGTAAAACCGAATTGAACGAAATTTGGTACGTAGGTAGCACTAGCAAAGGGCACTTCAGGGTCATGTTTTATATTGCCGCCATCTTGACGAAAACGGAATGGCGGCCACCCAAATGTTAAAAACTTATATCAAATTACGACCAACCTAATTATTTGATCTCTACCAAATTTTGCAACATACTTTTTCGTGGGAAGCATCTTTTGACTGAACTACAAGGTCATTAGCCCAATAGTTTGCAGATAGCGGCCATGTATGTGTGCAAATCGATTCAACATATCAATTAAAACATGGTGAAACCGAAGAGAATGAAATTTTGTACAGATGTAGCACTACCGAAGGGCACCTCATATTCATTTTTAATATCCTTATAACACGTTGTATTTCTACAAGCTACTACAACCAACATTCAATTATAATCCTTGAAAAGGACAAAGAACTTATAACAATACCCTTGGATTTAGGAGAAAGTAGGCTATATGTGCTGTACTGAACATCTTGTTGTGAATTTCACCCCTCCCCATGAACCCCTTAAATTGGATTTATGAAAAAAAACGGTCGAACACCTATTTAGTTATTTTAAGCTGCTTTTCCCCCTGAGTTTGATGAGTGAGTAAGTGAGTCAACCAGTTAGGACACTTTTCTTTCCTGTTCCCCCCCCCCCCAGAATTTCACCCCTCCCCATGGGCCCCTTAAATTGGATTTATGAAGAAACGGTCGAACACCTACTTACTTATTTTTAAGCTGCTTTTTCCGTTGAATTTCAAACGTATCGCCTAGGTCGAATAAGAGATACATGCTCCGTTAATATTCCTTCAACCCCCAATTTTCACCCCTTTCACCTCACAATATACACCATATCGATAAACCCTTAGACATATGTCTGCTTATTTTTAATGATTAGTTGATATGCCGAATATCACATCCCCAAATGAAACAACTCGTGAGATATTGTTATTCAGAACATTAATATCCAAAAATCCATCCTTAGTGGACTTATCGACATACAACGAACATATCCCCAAAATTTCAAGTTTCTAACTGCAATAGATTTTCTGGGGGATGATGAGTGAATATCCAAAAATCCTTCCTTAGTGGACTTCTTTCCCAAGAATATCACCCCTCTCCATGGGCCCCCTGAAATAGATTTTTGAAAAAAAAAAACGATCGAACACCTATTGACAACTTTTTCAAGCTGATTTTTCTCCCTGAGATTCATACTTTTGCCTCTGTCTTTTAAGAGATACTTGCTCCGTTAGGAATCCTTCAACCTCCACTTTTCACGCATACACCTCATAATATACACCACATCGAAAAACCCTCGGACTTGTGTCTTCTTATTCTTAATGACGAGTTTATATGCCGAGTATCCCATCCCCAAGGAAACCAATCTGGAGATATTGTTATTCAATTAAATGCAAGTCTACCCCCTTAACACCCCTTTAGAACCTGAATATCCAAAAATCCTCCCTTAGTGGACGTTTTCGACATATAAAGAACATAACCCCAAAATTTCATGTTTCTAACTTCAATAATTTTGGCCGGGCGGTGATGAGTGAATAAGTCAGGACATTTTCTTTCATTTATTTTTCAGAATTTCACCCCTCTCATGAACCCCTTAAATTGGATTTATGAAAAAAAAAACGGTCGAACACCTATTTACTTATTTTTGAGCTGTTCTTCCGCCCTGAGTTTGATGAGTGAGTGAGTTAGAACATTTTCTTTCCTTTTCCCCCCAATAATTTCACCCCTCTCCAAGGGCCCCTTAAATTGGATTTATGATAAAACGGTCTAACACCTATTTACTTATATTTTAAGCTGTTTTTTCCCGCTGAATTTCAAACTTCTCGCCTATGTCGGTTAAGAGGTACACGCTCCGTTAAGAATCCCTCAACCCCCAATTTTCACCACTTTCACCTCATAATATACACCACTTTGATAAACCCTTAGACATATGTCTTATTATTTTTAATTATATATACCGAATATCACATCCCCAAAGAAACAACTCATGATATATTGTAACCGTGTGAAAGAGCGTCGGTTGCTGGTTATGGAGATGTTGTTTTTTGACGCGGCTATATTTTGAATTTGAAGCGAGCGCCTGACTGAGTTGAGTTTCACTGCCGTTGGTTGCAGGCTGGATGAGATGCGCGGACGACGATGCGCGTATGTATGTTATCACCTGACACTCTGCAGGGTGGAGCAGACAGCTGTTAGGACTGGGACAGTCGTGTTTGTGCAGTTCATCCGTGCATAAGCGGGCGGCTTAATCAATCTCAAGTTACTAGTACCTGACCTGGAAGCCAAAATTAGCCTACAAACGAGGCATTGTTCAAATGTGCTCAGGATAGTTTTACTAGATGGGACTAGCTTTTGTAAATGCAAGGTTGTGTTGGGTATGGCCCGAGATCACAGCATATTAAGGCATATGGGCTTGAAATAACTCCTTACTTGAGTTATGTCAATATAATACCTCATACCAGGGTAGATTTCTGGCTAGTAATTGACTTGGAATTAAGGCTAAACAGGTGTGTAAGCGTACTGTGATAACTACAGAAGGATTACATCAAGTAACCGGGAATATTACTGTAACTATTCGGAGTATTTCGGGACGTTAAAACACCGGGTGATTGTCGTAAAATCAGTGACAGTATTAGACACGTGCTTTTTCATAGCAGAAGCTATGGTGTTAAGACAATCCGATCAGGACGTCATGGTAGCGAGACGCCGGTATGAACTTTTGAAATCTACCATGAATCGAGCCAGTATTATGGTGCGTTAAATATGAATGGGGAGTACGATGGATGCTGACGTCTGGATACTTGGGACTTGAACCAGTGGAGCCATGAAGTCGAGCCGTACACATTTCCGTGTGCGGAGGATCGCGTGGAATTTTATGCTCCGACTAAGGGCATCCCGCAGGAACTTGGACCTTCTTCAAGAACATCTGAAATGGACGTGAGCCCCTTATTCTATTCTCAATATCTAGTACCGGTGAATATCAGACCTTAGACTATACCATTCAACCATGTAGGAATCGTTTTACACGCCATAGATCTTTATTTTCTGCATTATATTGGGACATAAGCATGGATCTTTTTGATGTTGTCCACTCTTCGAATTTTATTTTATTTCTTTTGAGATAGCATATCCACGGTGGGCATATCGTAGAATGAGTATATTTTCGGAAGGCATCCGGCTGTTCTAATTAGACAGGAGTTTCATCCTGATTTTTGTTGTACAGTTCCGTGCATATTTTTATGGCACATTGTTATTTTAGCGATCGTTTTGAGATAGTTTTTTTGGTAATTTGTTTATTTAAATGTAGTTCTTGATCATTTTGATGCAATTCATCTTGGATGAGTTCTGATTGTCATTTATCGTAAAATGATTCGATTTTTCTGGTGGTTAAGGATTTTCTTTAAAATGACAATGCGGAATGATCATGTATGAGAATTTGCATGGGGAATTAAGGAGGCATATTCATAACAATTTAATGGATCTTATGAAAAATAGAACATGGTAATTATCCATGAGAATTTCATATTAATAATAATAATAAATGAATGAGTTTGGATTATTTGGGTGATGTTTCTTTAAAGCAAATATGAGAAATTAACATGAATTAATGCACATTGGATTGATAAAGCAATCGTAACGTAGTTTTGTTATTAGAGCAAGGTGTATCAATTAGGAGGATTTTTGTTATGGTGACAAGCGGATAATTGAACAGGTTAATTAGAGACAGTTACTTATAACATTCATATGATAAATCTGTTTGGGTGATGAGTTGAATTGGGAATGCGCGTAGGCATTTTTCCCATTAATAATTATGATAATCCATTAAATACAGTAAATATGACTGGATGGAATTTAATATGTGAAAATAATATGTAAAAGAATTATAGTTGTTGAATATAATGAAATGTTGTAATTTGGAGGATGTTGCCTCATATTACTCAAAAGAAGGGCGGTGCCGCTGTTGCAGCCCCACGCCACTATCTAGATATTGTCACCAATGGAATTCTAGATTCTACTTCAATTTGCTCTAACCATAATTACATATTTTCTGGTTGAATTATATAAACCTGCAGATAGATAAAATGCCTAATAGTTTTGCCATATTGTGATATCAAGGAATAAACTAAATTGATAAAGTGCATAAAGAAATGGGGCATTTAAAATGCGGCCTCATGTTCCGATGAAAATCTTGAAATAGCTACGAATCATCCATAAGTGTTCGAATTTGGTTGGAATAATAAGGTTGAGTTGCAATTAATATCACTTAATAATTAATCCCATAATTTATTTTATTATCGAGGATAAATCACAGATCCATAATTTATAATTTCTAATATGAATATTCCTTGTGTGGGAATAATGAAATATAAATGGTATTACGTTTCTAATGGGTCCGTCTTTGTTCGACTTGGTCTGACTTGCATCAAGTTGTATAATAAACAATTCTAGTATGTTTGGAATTATTCTCGTTTCATGGAAGAGAATATCCCATAGGATTATCCATGATTTTGGAAATATGGAAATGTGTAGAACTTCAGAAATAACATTTTATTCAATTGTAATAGGACGATCAGTGATCTACACAACTTGAATACTGTAGATATCGTTTATAATGTAATAGAATACCATGATGGACTATTAATTTCATGGGTATTCTAACACAATGAAATGTTTAAAAGTTGACGTTTTCGTTGCATATATATATTTTTGGAACGTTATTCTACACCTGCGATTAAATAATATAGAATCCCAGGGGGAGCGCAGGATGTTATTTTTTCCAGGTGGTGTTTTAGTTTTCTCCCTGAGGATGCCCGTGTAAAGATTAGGATGGTTGAATGGATCAATTAAATTGATGCAAATTTTATCTTAACTGATACTGTGGTCATTCATGATTCTTGAAATATGCCTTCTATCCTTGCTGTTAAGTGCATCTGGGGAACAGCAGAGCTTTTCTTTTTCTTTATTCTACACCTTTGTAGAATGCTCACTGTTAACCCCGAGATGTTTTTCAGTCTTTGTGCTCGACTGTTGTTCGGATGCGCACTTGTGTGGTCGTAGGACGTTCGTCAAACGGTCACAATATCGTTATTCAATGAAATGCACGTTTAACCCCCTTAACACCTCTTTAAAACCCGAATAAACAAAAATCCTTCCTTAGTTGACGATTTCGACTTACAGCGAACATATTCCCAAAATTTCATGTTTCCAACTTAAATAGTTTTCACTGGGCGTGATGAGTGAGTGAGTCAGTCAGGATATTTTCTTTCAATTATTTTTACCAGAATTTCACCCCTCCCCATGGGCCCCTTAAATTGGATTTATGAAGAAACACTTGAACACCCATTAACTTATTTTTTAAGCTGTATTGTTCCCCTGAGTTTGATGAGTGAGTGAGTTAGTCAGTCAGTTAGGACACTTTCTCTCCCTTCCCCCCAGAATTTCACCCCACCCCATTGGCCCCTTAAATTGAATTTATGAAAAAACTTTCGAACACCGATTTACTTATTTTTAAGCTGATTTTTTTTTCGCTGAGTTTCAAATTTCTCGCCTATGTCGTTGAAGAGATGCACACTCCGTTAGGAATCCTTCAGCCCCCACCTTTCACCCCTCTCACCTCATAATATACACCACATCGAAAAACCCTCAGACACGTATCTTCTTATTTTTTAATGATGAGTTTATATGCCGTGTGTCACATGCCCCAATGAAACCAATCGGGAGATATTGTTATTCAATGAAATGCAGGTTTAACCCCCTTAAGATCCCTTTAAACCTGAATATCCGAAAATCCTCCCTTAGTAGACGGTTTTGACATTCAATGAACATATCTCCAAACTGTCATGTTTCTAACTTCAATAATTTTGGCTGAGCGATGATGAGTGAGTGAGTGAGTGAGTCAGGACATTTTCTTTCAATTTTCTTTTTTCAGAATTTCACCCCTCCCCATGGGCCCCTTAAATTTGATTTATGAAAAAAAAAGCTGTCGAACAGCTATTTACTTATTTTCAAGCAGTTTTTCCCCCCTGAGTTTGATGAGTGAGTCAGTCAGTAAATCAGTTAGGACACTCTTTCCAGTCCCCCCCCCAGAATTTCACCCCTCCCCATGGGCCCCTTAAATTGATTTATGAAAAAACGGTCAAACCCCTATTTACTTATTTTTTATGCTGATTTATTTCCGCTGAGTTTCAAATTCCTCGTCTATGTCGTTTAAGAGATACACGCTCCGTTAGGAATCCTTCAACCCCCACTTTTCACCCCTTTCACCTCATAATATACACCACATTGAAAAACCCTCAGCCACATGTCTTCTTATTTTTAATGATGAGTTTATATGCCGAGTATAACATCCCCCAATGAAACCAATCGGGAGATATGGTTATTCAATGAAATGCAGGTCTACCCCCCCCCCCTGAACACCTCTTTAGAACCTGAATATCCAAAAATCCTTTCTTAGAGGGCGTTTGCGGCCCTTAAGGAAGCTGAATACCAAATTTCATTCCAATCCGTTCGGTGGTTTCTGAGATTTCGTGATGAATGAAAGAGTGAGTGGTATTTGACAAATACATATAGTTAGGCTTGCCATATTCTTGGTGAGTGGAACCGGGACACATTAATAGGGGATGGCCTTACCGGGGGGTCTGGGGCGGTCCGGGGGTCCCCCCCCCGGGAATTTCTTTAAAAATTGGAAGAAAAATTGTGAGTTTTAATCCTTTTTTTTAAGCCTCGCAAGTGACCGGAGGGGGGAATCTGGCAGCCTAAATTGTTAATTCTACACACCTTTTAGAAATAAAAAAGGAATTTTTGCTACATAAAAATATATAATTTTTCCTTTTTAATGATATTTTTTTCTGGTCTACCATCTAGAAAGAAGTGTTAATAAAATACAATTTAAAATACTAAAATTGTTTAATTTAACAATTACTAAGTTTTACTATTTTTTGAAAAACTACAACTTGTTGTCTAACTACAAAAACAATCAATTAATGAGTTAACAATATTAATCCTTGTTTTCAAACCACTCATATTGTTGACTTGAATGTACTTTTTTCAAAATGTCTTACTTAAGGTAGATCTTTTCATAAAAATCATAGCAAAAAAGGCCAAAGTTGGTTTTACAAACAATCAATGTTCTTACAGTGGACTCTTTCATTAATGCTCAGGCATTGTTCATTAGAGAAAACACCCTTTCCCTTTTTACATCTTACAGCCGTTTTCCGGGACATTGATAAAACCGGGCGGGACACCGGAATAAGGGCAAAATACCGGGACTGTCCCGGTCAAACCGGGACGTATGGCAAGCCTACATATAGCAGATAAGATATAAGATTGTTGACCGTTTAGTAAAATATACAAAATTCACTAAATCATGTACTTCTTACATAGTCGCTTTGATAGCTACAAACATCGCAGGATCATTTAACTATTATACAGTCGTAGTTGAGAATGTCACATAAATGTTCCTTAAGAGCCTGCCAATGTCTTTTCTGTAATTTTCTTGTTTCAGAAGCACATCATTATCAATCTCCCCTTGAACTTTGACTTTATCACCTAATTGACCTGTATTGAATTGTAACTTTCAGTCGGTCAATACGACTATGAGCCCGATTAAGTTGGGATTAAATTACCTTCTCCGCTCATATAAGTAGGCTTCATGTTGCGCATCGAAAATTGCCTTCCAAGAAGATTCCATTGGAATCAGCCTACAACATTACGAAGTCTTATCAGTATTGAATTCACCATTTTGTCTCAACTGATCTACCATCTACATTCGATTGAGAGTGCGAATCTCAGTCGCTTTGATAACGGCACAAAAACACCGCAGAACTATTTAACTATTAGCCTGTAAATTGCTTCGATCGTAGAAGATTTAACACTACAGGCTAAGAATCTACAACAATGGTAGATTGCTGTTCATTTGTAACAATAATTGCTCTGTTCTCAAGAAATGGACCTATGGCACACCTTGAATAAAAATATACTGCATTTTGCAGATCGAATAACGATCGCAGTAAGGCAGAACGACGCAAAATTAGACGAGTGTACAACACAGTCAGGCCCGTATTACGGGCTCCTGAAGCCCCTGGGCAAATAAAAAAAGAAAAAGAAGAAAAATAAAGATCTTTGCTACCCCCTACTTAAAATATGTAGATATATTTAAGTTTCCTTAACATATGGGGCTGTTTCTTTACTGAGGCCGTATTTAACTTTGAGTGGCCAACACTATAAATATGTGTTTACTACAATTACAAATTGAAAAAAAAAACTTAGTCTAATACAAAGAACTTACATTTACATTTCAAATGATATCATACACAACCAAATGCAAAAAACCAGGTGAGTTAGCCGTGGTCATTACGGCGTGGCTGCAGGCAGTCGCTCACATTCGGGAGGCGAGAAGGTTCGAGTCCCCCCACCGGCAACCTTGAAATGGTCTTCTGTGGTTTCCCATCTTTCTTCCAGGCAAATGCCGGGGTTGGTCCCTAACTATAGGCCACAGCCACCATCCAATTCCTCGTCCTTACATTCACAATATCCTCTCCAGACAGCACTCCTCACGTGACGGTACTTGTAGTTCACCCCATGGGTGTCCGCATAGAAGCAGCTACAAATTCTAGCGTGCCGAACATGTCCTCGGACACTCCCGGCACTAAAAGCCATACGTAAAAGAAATAAAAATAAATAAAAGCACCAATGACTTAAATAACAAGGAAATTCCTTCCTGTCTTGTCATTTGCAAACAAGATTAGTATCTCATTAGTCCAATTTCACTTTCAAGTCAGATTCAAAAGCAAGAACACCAAGATGACAATCCCGTTTTGTGTGTCCTTAAATAATCAACATTGCAAATGTGCGACAATGAATAATTCTCTTGTGAATGTGTGGAGGGGGTTATACTTTAATAACTTGGCGTTTAATGCCCAAGCAGTTTTGCACAGTTTTCCAGTTTTTTTTTCCGCCCCTAAAACCTGCCGCCCTGGGCAGCTGCCCTGTTTCCCCCCCCCCCCCCCGTAATTATGGGCCTGAATACAGTAAATGACCCTACATTGTAAGCGTGACCTTAAGGGACCAGTGTTTTACTAGTCAACAAAGAACACCTCGTTTTAGGGACTGGAATCCGCTATCGGTGTTGCAATGTTTTAAGATATCTCCAGAACGTGCTTTCATATCGTCACTGCCAAAGTTTGGTGGCGAAAGTAGTAGCCAGCCTAACCACTTTTGATAGTGTTGGGTAAACATACTGTATTTACACTAGGCATAGCTATATTGAACAAGAAGTTCCGTAACGAACTTAAGAGCTTACTTTTCTTGAAATTTAAGATTCATGCCGATGATTAATCTATATGGACCTATCTAAAATAATGACGAAATTAAGTTGGTACAGCTCTAAACTTTGCGCACGTATAGTACCTGACATTCTAGATTAAGTTGGAGTAACTAATATACGTCAGTGCTGCCAACATGCTTCTAAGCCTGCTGATAGGTCCAATTTTAAAATACCAGTAACTTCTACACTAACAGACGGATTTCATCCAATATTGGCACAACAATAGATCATAATATTTCAAATTATTTGTGATCAACACATGCATGACATTGTTGCCAACATGAATTTACGCGCGCTGATAGATCCAATGCCTAACTGCATTTAACGTTCATTCTATCCATTGGACTTCAAACAAATTTTGTATTCTGTACCTTAAGAGATGGAACTAAGAATATATTCAGTCACGAGGGCTGCCAACTGTAGTGCTCTATTAGGCTACATTATACCAGGTATATTTCGAACTAATTAGAAATTTTGATATTAACAACTTAATTTCGTCCTTATTCTAGATAGGTTGATGTAGATTAATAATTGGCATGAATCTTAAATTTTAAGAAAAGTAGGCTCTTTAGTTCGTCGCGGAACTTCTTGTTGAATATAAATACATAATATGTCAGCAACATTAAAGAAGTTTTCTATTGTAACATTTGTCAGTTGATTATCAGAAATTTCAATTTATGAAATAAAGGTCGAACATAAATTCCCCTCCATTTTCCGTAATTCCACTCGGTCCTCCAAGGGACCCAAAAATGAGTTCCTCAACTCCGCTCAGGCTTTGGCAAGGGTTTGGCATAGGGGTTATCCCCAATGACGTAAGCAAATGTCATAACCCTCCTGCTCACATACCAAGGGGGGTCAAACACCTTCTGCAGCGCATGAGCGAATTCTTGAATGCAGTTGATTTTTCCGTTCTAGGCTGGAAAACAGTATTTTCAGTATCCGCAGCTGATATCGAAAGTATTTTTAGGTACAAATTATACACCTATTATTACCTAAATTTAATGTTATGATGTCTGACTAGGTTGAAAGACATACAAACATAAAAACATTTAATTATGCACATGTTAAAAACAATGCATAAAATTTGCAGGAAAAAAAATTATTTCAGAGAGCTTGACCGATGGCGTGGTGGTTTTCGCAAGACATTGTTGTGCCTTTGGTCAACCGCTCAGATGTCAAGTCCGCTCATTCGTTAAATCTGGTATAAAGTGTTTGGCACATTATAACTTACTGCTCGGTTCCAAGCTCTGTGAACTTGCGGATGAAGAGCAGAAGCAGGGTAGGAGCAGGCGAGAATTGAGAAGCCTATCGACAGCCCACCGTGTTACCTGACATTCTCGTCTATTCCAATACTGCTAACGTGGGTCTTTTCTGAAACCAGTGTGGCGTTGTGAATGAGTGACTGAGTCACCGACTAATGTATTTGCTTCTGTTACTACGGAAGGACCGAGAAACCGCATCACTCGTCACTACCGCTACTGATAGTCTGCGATGCACATACCTCTCAGGTCCACGCAGCTTAGACTCGAGCAGTATATGGCAGAAAATACAAGTGATTTAAAATTTATCATAATATTCTTTTAAATAAGTCTGCAAGTTTTCTATTTTTCTACAAATGTTATGCATTGCGACATTTGTTTACGTCATTGGGGATAACCCCTTTGCCGACCCCTTGCCAAAGCCTGAGCGGAGTTGAAGAACTCATTTTTGGATCCCTTGGAGGACCGAGTGGAATCAAGGAAAATCGAGGGGAATTTATGTTCGACCGAGTGGAATTGATTCTCGCCCGAAATAAACTGGTGACAATGTCCAATCGAATATCAACATTCTTGGAATTCTAAGAAGGGGGGGGGGGGGGGGGGGCACGGCCCCATCTTGCCCCTCCCTACGGGCGCCCATGACTGTATATCCTTCCCGCGCAACTGTACCTGTCAAGTAAGCAAGCTGACAGCATGACACAAATAAACAAAGAATAGTTCCCACCACGGCCACTGGCACAAGTATCTTAAAAGGCAGTGGCGAATCCAGGCCTTGCGGGCCCTGGGCGAAATGGTAAGGTGGGGCCCACAACAATAGGAAATAAAAAAATCAAATGGAAAATAGTTTTGTAATAATAATAAAATAAAGAATAGTAACAATATTTTGAATACACTACAGTGCATTTTTTTAATAGTCTAATTTGAAAGAAACCTTTAAGTTCCCTTGAAGAAGATTATGTAAACTATGAAATATTAAAATATTACTTTGCGACTTTTTTCCCGGCTGAAGTCTTCCATCATTTCACTGAAATATAAATTTGCTCAACGGTCACGGGAGGTCATAGCTGCACTGAAAAAAGAATATGATTTATAAATTAGTTCGAAAAGTATAATGAATTAAATTTAAAACACTCCATGGCGCAGGGTCCCCGGACCGCGGGGCCCTGAGCGGTCGCCCTCTTCGCCCTCCCCTAGATCCGCCCCTTTAAAAGGTTATTGCCACTCATTTTGTTGATATGGATTGCAACGTTCGAAGCTGTTTATTCTCAGAAGAGAACACAGATCATGACTCAGCCGGTCATCAGCATACCAGCTAACATAGGAAGATAAGATAAGATAAGATAAGATAAGTGTGTTATGCAAGTACATGATTGTGTTCTAATCAAGCTAGGGTTTCTTTGCCGGCTGGTGGGCGCGGAACAACGATAAGGCATTGCTCTAGCAACTGATCTCAAGCTCCTCTGCTGATGGATGTGTGTGTTGTGTTCAATCTTCTGTCTTCTCTATTATATAAAAATCAATGTTACGTGATAGTTTGTCTGTCTGTCTGTCTGGGTATGTCTTCTATGCGTTCAAATACCATTGGGGCAGATGACCTCACTGTTCCTCCCCCTTAAAACAATAACAACAAATACCATTCATCCGATTGCGATGAAACTTGGGCAGGCGCGGATTCAAGGGGGGGGGGGGTTAAGGGGGGGTTCATGACGCCCCCCCCCCCCAAACGGAGACCAAATTTTTTTTCAGACTCAGAAAACGAAAACACAATCACCAGACAAATAAAACTTATCGAATTTTAACTGAAAAACAGTTTTTTTTTTCATTTTATTCAATACTGAATTATCTTTATTGGAATTATTATGTTCTGTTACAACTGAACATATTTACAACTTCAAACCTCTTGTATAAATACTATTAGTTATACAACAAAATCAACTTGTCTATTTTGTTTAGCAAACCTTGTGATTACCGAATCGATGTTTATAGTGATGTCACGATGAATGTGCAGCAATGCACGGATAGGAAACTGGGGCTTTTTTCGCACCAAAAATTTTTGCCGACGTCCAAACTGCAAGCTTGGTTGGCAATTTAAGCTGTGACTTTCTCCCTTTGTCGGTACCATTTCGACTTGCCGAAACTGTGACGTACCTTGATCCTTTTCTCGAAGCTCGATGTAAAAGTCGCAAAACACGCCGTTGCAATTTGTACGAATATTTTTGGTGCGCTAAACGCATCAAATTTCTATCCATGAAGCTTGCAAAAAAATTGGTCTGGTTTTGTACGTTTGATTATTTTGTGATTGCGTTTTTAGTGATACCATTTTTCTTAACAATTTCGATATTCTGACCCCCCCCCCCCATTCCAAAGCCAAACTCTAGATCGATTAAAATTCAGCAATTCTTCTAGGTTTGTGCCGTGTCTTGTGTGGGGTTTCGCCTAGGACACCAAGCTAGGCTCATCGGCGGGCTCTTGGTGTCCCTGCCCGGACCCCCACAGGAGTGACGAACTGCGCGCCACCTCCCTTTATATAAGGTGCAACTGCACCACTTGACTACGAGAACTAAAAGTTCAAGTAGCCTTAACCTCCCTATGAAGGCTTCCAAAAAGATGGTATATTGGCTTTCACGGCCGGTGAATTAAAATTCAGCAATTCTTCTAGGTTTGTGCCGTGTCTTGTGTGGGGTTTCGCCTAGGACACCAAGCTAGGCTCATCGGCGGACACGGCACAAACCTAGAAGAATTGCTGAATATTAATTCACCGGCCGTGAAAGCCAATATACCATCTTTTTGGAAGCCTTCATAGGGAGGTTAAGGCTACTTGAGCTTTTAGTTCTCGTAGTCAAGTGGTGCAGTTGCACCTTATATAAAGGGAGGTGGCGCGCAGTTCGTCACTCCTGTGGGGGTCCGGGCAGGGACACCAAGAGCCCGCCGATGAGCCTAGCTTGGTGTCCTAGGCGAAACCCCACACAAGACACGGCACAAACCTAGAAGAATTGCTGAATTTTAATTCACCGGCCGTGAAAGCCAATATACCATCTTTCTAGATCGATTCTCTGACCCCCGCCAAAACCAAACTCTAGATCCGCGCCTGACTTGGGTGAGTTGTTGTGTGCACTCTAGGGAAGGTTTTTGGATTCGTAAATCCATTTTACAACAGGTAGCCCACGAGTAGATTCAACAAATGGGTGACGGCGCGCGGATCGTTTCAAGTCCCTTATGCGTTCGTATACCATTCATCCATTTGCGATGAAACTTGGGTGAGTTGCTGAGTACACTCCAAGGAAAGTTTCTGGCTTGTATATCCATTTCATAATAGGTAACACACAAGTAGATTCAACAAATGAGTGACGGCACGCGAATCGTTTCAACAAAGTCCTATGCCATTCATCCGATTGCGATGAAATTTAGGCGAGCGGTTGTGCACACTGCCACAAAGGTTTCTGAATTAGAAAAATCATTTGATAGCAGGTAGCATACGACAAGTTTCAACAAATGAGTGTTGGTCAGTGAATCGTTTCAGGAGAGTCCCGTAAGCGTTCATATAGCCTACAATTCCGCCAATTACGAAGCAACTTTGGTGAGTTGTTGTGCACACTCCCACAAATGTTTCTGCAAAAGTGTATCCATTTTACATTAGATGGCGCACGAGTAGTTTCAACAAATGAGTGATGAGCGCGAATCATTTCAAGAAATTAACTTTGGTGAGCTGTTGTGCGCACGCCCACGAAGTCTTCCGAATTAGAAAATCCATTTTACAATAATTAGCGTGCGAGCAGTTTCAACAAATTAACTTCGGTGAACATTTATGAATTAGTAAATTGATTTTGTTGAGTCGCTTCAACAAATGAGTGTATTTTATACATTTTTGCGTCAGCGCATGTGATTTCTTTGTATGAGTGCGAATGCTTGACAGCATTGAATTGAATCATTCACAGCGACATTTCAGTTCGTGTGTGACATAATATGCTTCATTCGTTACTTAGACTAATAATTGTCCATATATTCCTCTAACCGGGGCAGATGACCTCGCGGTACTAATTTGGGAGTATCTCAATATTTGAGCCATTCAATATTTTACCAGTTACATCTGTATAATTCCACCAACATGTGCATTTCTAAATATACACACATCAAAAAAAGTTTTGCATCACCTCGGTTCCCAGATCTCCGGCATATAGACGTTGACTGTGTATATTGTATCCAAGATACAGTCCCTTTGACTGTTCATAGATGTCACTAAAACTGCTCAAAGATGTAAACAACCATGCATGAGCAGGGCCTATTAGACGGAGGGGGTACGACAGCCGATCAGTTCCAGTCATTCCACCAGGACGAAGGTACGCTGCTCATGTTGTCTGTAGTTCTACCATGCCTAGAAGGTCAATACCGCAGTTCGATCGCGTCCGCATTGTTACTTTGTGTCAAGAAGGGCTCTCAACAAGGGAAGTTTCCAGGCGTCTCAGAGTGAACCAAAGCGATGTTGTTCGGACATGGAGGAGGTACAGAGATACAGGAACTGTCGATGACAGGCCTCGCTCAGGCCGCCCAAGGGCTACTACTGTAGTGGATGACCGCTACTTACGGATTGCCGCTCGGAGGAACCCTGACAGCAATGCCACCATGTTGAATAATGCGTTTCGTTCAGCCACAGGACGTCGTGTTTCAACTCAAACTGTGCGCAATAGGCTGCATGATGCGCAACTTCACTCCCGACGTCCATGGCGAGGTCCAGCTTTGCAACCCCGACACCATGCAGCGCGGTACAGATGGGCCCAACAACATGCTGAATGGACCCCACGGAATTGGCATCACGTTCTCTTCACCGATGAGTGTCGCATATGCCTTCAACCAGACAATCGTCGGAGACGTGTTTGGAGGCACCCTGGTCAGGCTGAACGTCTTAGACACACTGTCCAGCGAGTGCAGCAAGGTGGTGGTTCCCTGATGTTTTGGGGTGGCATTATGTGGGGCCGACGTACGCCACTGGTGGTCATGGAAGGCTCCGAAACGGCTTTACGATACCTGAATGACATCCTCCGACCCATAGTGCAACCATATCGGCAGAATATTGGAGAGGCATTTGTCTTCATGGACGACAATTCTCGACCTCATCGTGCACATCTTGTGAATGCGTTCCTTCAAGATAACGACATCGCTCGACTACAGTGGCCAGCATGTTCGCCAGACATGAACCCTATCGAACATGCCTGGGATATGTTGAAAAGGGCTGTTTATGGACGTCTTGACCCACCAACCACTCTGAGAGATTTACGCCGAATTGTCGTTGAGGAGTGGGACAATTTGGACCAACAGTGTCTTGATGAACTTGTGGATAGTATGCCACGGCGAATACAGGCATGCATCAATGCAAGAGGACGTGCTACTGGGTATTAGAGGTAGTGGTGTGTACTGCAATCTGGACCACAAATGCTGAAAGTCTAGCTGTATGATGGTACAACATGCAATGTGTGGGTCTCATGAGCAATAAAACGAGCTGAAATGGTGTTTGTGTTGATCTCTATTCCCTTTGTATTTAACGGTTCCGGAACTCTTGGAACCGAGGTGATGCAAAACTTTTTTTGATGTGTGTAGATATTTGGTGTCACAACTGCTCAAGTCCAAGCTCTGTGAACTTGCGTGGCAGGCGACAAGTGAAGGGCCTGTCACCAGCCCGCCGAGTTGTCTGGTATTCCTGTCTATTCCAATACTGCTAACATAGGGCCGTTGCCTAAACCACTGTGGTGTTGCGAATGAGTGAGTGAGTCACCGACCAATGTATTTGGTCTGTTACTACGCAAGGACCGGGAACCCCACACGTCTGTAATAATAGGCTATATCGTCTTCCCTGCGGTCCCCATTCCTCTCAGATTCACCGAGCTGGGTCTCGTGCAGTACGCCAACGGCTTATTCTCTAGGTCATGGGTTCTCAAAGGGGGGGGGGGGGCGCAGAGAGTGATAAAGGGGGGGGGGGCGCCGGCATTGATTGAAATATTTATATTTCATATTCAGTACCAAATATTACTATCCGCATATACATGAACCTATCATAGGCAGGTAGCTCCCAAAGACCATTCAAGAATAATAAACTCGTACCTTTGTTGTCTTATTTCCGAAGAGCTAACCAGTAGATCCTGCCAGAAGGTGGCGATTAACATTTCCCACACAGCTCCCAGTGGCATCTCCTTACCAAACACTTAATGACAATACGCCATTTGACAATGTGACCGCCACTTCCTTTCAAGAAAGGATTCCAAGAATGGATTCTTCTATTTCTGCCGTTGCCGATTCGAATTCAGCTAGGCCTTTCCAGTCAGTTCAAAGACAGAGAGTGAACAGGTGAATTCTAGTGCGTGTTTAGCCAACTTTACAATAAACTGATACGAGTGACGCCATTACCAATGGATAAGTGGCTTATTAGAAGTGGTAAAAAGAGACCCCATGAAAGTGATAGTGCTTGCCCTCCTTCGGAAATAGAACGAGGTTCGAATTTAAACAAAGTCCATTGTTCTTCCGCATCTACTTCTGCTCCCATCAGGATTATTAATTCTACACACAAAGTGAAAATGCGTAAATATCAAGACGATTATCTGACATTAGTCTTTACCAGCATTCTTTCGAATAATAATCAGGAACAACCTCAATGCGTTCTTTGTTTGGATATTTTAGCAAACGACAGTTTGAAGCCTGTGAAACTTTAGAGACACTTACAGACTAAACATCCAGAGTGTGTAAGTAAACCTTTAGCATTTTTTAAGCGCCACGAGCAACAACTAAAACGAAATGTTAGATTCCTAGAAAAGCACGCAACAGTTCCTAAGAAAGCGCTAAGAGCATCCTTGGAGGTATCCTATTTAATTGCAAAATCCAAATCACCACATATTATTGGTGAGAAATTACTTCTTCCTGCAGCCGTGAAAATGTGCGCGATTATGCATGGAGAAAAGTTTGGCGAGTGTTTGAAGTCGATACCGCTCTCAAATGATACAGTAACTCGTCGTATTGATGTTATAGCCTCTGACATAAAAAACATCAATTGCTACCACATCTTTATGATAGCCCAAAATTTTCCCTGCAACTTGATGACAGTACTGATATCGTAAACAGTGCCCAGCTTCTTGTTTTTGTACGCTACTGTCATGCAAATGAAATGCACGAGGATTTTCTATTTTGTAAAGCTCTGGAAGGGCGGACTATAGGCGAAGATATTTTTTCTCTTGTGAATTCCTTTTTTATTGACACCAATCACTCATGGACAATTTGTGTTGGTATATGTACTGATGGGGCGTCAGCATTTACTAGAACTAAAAAGGGTTTCAGAGCAAGAGTGAGTGCTGTTACTAATTCTATAAAATTCACACATTGTATGATACACAGGGAGGCGTTGGCTTTAAAAAATACTACAACCGGAAGTCAATAAAGTGCTGAACGATGTATTTAGTGTTGTAAATTTTGTGAATAAAGAGCTTTAAACAGTCGGCTATTTTCGATTCTTTGCGAGGAGATGAGATCTACACATGATTCGCTTCTATTGCACACGGAGGTATGTTGGTTGTCTCGTGGTCGAGTCCTTCGTCGCGTTGTGGAGTTGAAGAATGAACTTCGTATTTTCCTATAGGACAGCAGTCCTACAATCGCAATCCGGTTTCTGGATGAGAAAGGGCTTCTAATACTGTGCTACTTGGCTGACGTATTTGAAAAACTGAATGAACTTAACGAGTCACTTCAAGGACGAAATAGTAATATTTTCATTCCAAGCGACAAAGTGTTTTTAAGAGAAAACTTGAACTTAGGAAAGCCCAGATGGACAAAGGTAACTGTGAGATGTTTCATTGTCTGAATGAATTCCTGGAAGAAAATGAGTTAGATATTTGTCAAATTAGTGGAATTGGCGTAGAACACCTCCAAAACCTTCGTGAAAAATTCGATGGTAGATTTCCACAACCTTCAACTGAGATTGACTGGATTCTCAGTCCCACCTGTCAACGGCAGAACAGGAGGATCTAATAGAACTGTCAAGTGACAGAATACTTCGAAATGAATTTAAGTCGAAGTCTATTGAAAATTTTTGGGTGCAGATTCGGAATGAATATCCCATTTTATCGAGAAAAGCAGTGAACCTTTATTACCCTTCGCTTCAACTAACTTGCGTGAGTCAACATCTTCCGCAATGGCATCCGTCAAGACGAAGCATCGGTCTCGGCTGCAACGGGAAGGGGATCTGCGGGTTGCTGTTTCAAACATCCAACCAAGACTGGATTTTCTTTCATCTCAAATTCAAGCTCACATATCACACCAACTCCGTAAGTGTCTTAGAATTACCGAATTTTGATTCATGTACACTTTTATTCTCCTGTTTTACGTTTTCATGAGTGAAGAGTTTTAAAATAACATTTTTCATATTCACAGTGAAATGTTGAAAATTGTATATATTATTTCTATTGTCATTTATAAGTCACGAGCTTTCAAATATGAAAAGCATTACTGATCACAGGTGTCACAGCTAAAGAGCTAATTAGTGAAACAAACAAAATTTGCTCAATTCCAATAACTGCACGTGCAGCAGTTGTTTTTATTTTTATAAGCAAAAGTAATACATATGCATGACATTTTTTTTTACAAAACGTTGTTGTACTTTGATGTGCTCTAAGAATATTGAATTGTGTGTTATTATTATTAATAATAATGTAACTGGTAGTTGAAATCCTAATTAGGCAGTAGCATACACAGTAGATCTTGTGTGATCTTTTTTTTTTTGTGTGGGAAGTAGCCTATGAGAAGTGCAAAGAAAGGAAATGAGATTATGAGGGGGGAGGGAGCGACATTTGAGAACCCCTGCTCTAGATGCAACGAGTATCGGCCTAAGCCAGCAAATAAGGTGAGACTAGGAGGATATCGAAGGTAGTAATCTGAATTACCTATATCAGTTTTAAAATTTCACCATGTTCGTTTAGTAATCGTTTCCTTTTTCATTTGCCTATTATTATCATTAAGGGCAAATGACCTAGATGTTACTTCCATTATACTACTTATCACCACCACATTAAGTCTTCCTCGACTGTGATTTTTAAAGTATTTCTTTCTATTACGGTAGTTTATAAGTGTGACGTGTCAATTCAATAGTAGATTTCATTATCCTTATCATAAAGGCAAATGACCTAGATGTTACGCCCATTATACCACTAATCACCACCACATAAAGTAGCCTGCTCCTCGACTGTGGTTTTTAAAACATTGTTTATCCAAAGGCACTTTAGTAAACGAAATTACAATTCAAACACATTTTTTATTCTTTCTTTCTTTCTTTCTTTCTTTCTTGGGCTGGCTGCGTGGCTCAGCGGTAGCGTTCTCGCCTGCTGTGACGAGGGTTGTAGGATCGAATCCTGGCGCAGAAAGTTGACATTTGAGAGTGCACAAATGTGAGGAGGCCGTGTCAGTAGATTTACTGTCACGTTAAAGATCCCCTTCGGGCCAAAATTCCGCCACCCTGGAGTCTCTAAAAGCCGTAGTTGTTAAAAGGTATGTAAAACCAATCACATTGTTATTATCTTCCTTTCTGTTTTTGATTGGCATTGCAACGCATGCTGAGTATAGCTAGTGGTAAATAAATTTCATTTCTAAGCCAAAATGTCTATGTATCAATCATTTCAGTTCATCGCAACATGTCAATGAGGTATGAGACATGCCGTTACATCCTGTCTGCATAATTCGCATATGGACCTTGGATATCATTCATCTTGCATGGCTGCTATTTAACACATCAAGTTTCTCCGGCCACAAAAAATTGTGATCGATTGTCTGTTGTTGTTATTACTATAACCTACCTAACAAAACAATTTGAGATACCCTTACCGTGGAATCGTTTGTACGCTGACGATGTGGCACTAATATCTGACAGTATTTATGACCTACAGGAGAGTTGAGACCAATGGAGGAGAGCTCTAGAGTCTAATGGACTGCGCATTAGTAGAACCAAGACTGAATATATGGTATGCGACTGTCATATAAAAAAAAAACAGTATGACAAGTATTGAACTTAAACTATATGGTGAAACCTTACCAAGGGTAACAAAATTCAAATATCTAGGTTCTGCCATTGCTGAAGATGGCACGATAACCGCCGAATAATCCATAGGGCCACGTCTGGGTGGAACAAATGGCGCGAACTAACAGGAGTTTTATGTGATCCGAAAATACCCATATGAACGAAGGGGAAAATTTATAAAACTGCCGTAAGACCAATCCTACTCTATGGTAGTGAAACGTGGGCTACTACAAAGGCACATGAGCAAAATCCACATACCACTGAAATGCGTATGTTAGGTTGGGCAGGTGGAGTTACTCTCAAAGATAAAATCCGTAATGAATATGTGCGAGGCAGTTTCAAAGTAGCGCCTATAACAGAGAAACTTTTAGAAACCAGGCTAAGGTGGTATGGACATGTTATGCGGAGACCGGAGAATCATGTAGTTAAGAAGTGTATTTCCATGACTACGCTAAAGAGACGGAGCGGCAGACCTCAAACAACTTGGATGACGAATGTCCAGAGGGACATGAGAGTATTGGGCCTATCTGCTGATGATGCTTTCCAAAGAAATGAGTGGCGCCTCAGAATTAAGAAAGCCGACCCCGCGTAACGGGAAAAGGCGAGGAGGAAGGAGAATAGATTGTCTGTTGTTGTTGTTAGGTGTTTAAGACCGGCCACGGTGGCAGAGAATGCCAACGCACTAACTCGTACCTGGCATCGGAAGATCGTGGGTTTGAATCTTGCCTCGGCCGTCCCGAAAATAGTTTTCGTTGTTTCCCATCTTCACCACCTGGCAAATGCCGGGACGGTACCTTTCAATACGGTAGGTCCACGACCTTTATCCTTTTAAATTCCCTTCCCTGACCCGTCCTGAAAAGAAAATATGTGGCCATTGGCTGCATTAATAAAAAATATATTTTTTAAGGCTTTTTTAAAGACTATGTCCAATATGTGTTGTCTGATGAATGCAATAATGCAATTGTATTAGGATGTAGGATAACAGTAGGTTCATCGAGATTTGAAAGAAAGTGAAGAACATGGGGAAAGAAAACACACTTAGGATGGGTATTTCCCGTCTGACGAGTCTCTGCAGTTCTCAAGCGAGTGCGCTGTCAACTGTTTACATGTGTATATCGACGCGTCAAGCCGAGTGTGGGGCAGGAGGGAAGGCATGTACACTCCGCATCAAGCGTTATTGACACTAGAAGATTGTGTATTGTTTTGCTACTTGTGCTAATGCACTGTATAATATAATACTAAAATACTTTAATAATGCACTGCTCTTCAGTTAAGACCGAGAATATCTCAAAATTTAACATGAATTTGAAATACACAACTGACCAAACGCAAAGCTCGTGGCACAATGGTTAATCAACACACAGTGCAGACTGTACCACTATATCCACTGAAATAGATTGCGTCACACTGTTGACAACTTGTAGTTCATACTTCCACCGCCGCGCCGGCAGGGATTCATCGGACGTGTAATAATACAGTCAGATTACCCTTGCTGTCGTGGTGTGTGATTTAACACGCAAAGTTACGGCCCGGAGTGATCGTTACCTGCAGTACTGATTTAACTTATGTTTCTTGTTATCATCTAACTCCACTGGTTTTGGTTAAGGCAAAGAGAAAGAACATTTTCATCGTATACAAAGAGGCACTTGGCTGAATCAGTTAGAGCCGTGGAGAGCGAGCACGTACCCTAAGACTAGCACTTAAGGCCCCAAGTTTGCTTTTAAATTTTCAAACCCTCCCCCATCCTCTGCCCCGGGCCTCAAGAAAAAAAAAGAAACACTCCGTAGATGGTTGTTGCACTTTTTAATATTTTTTTTCGCTTAAATTTTAAATGTAGTTTTCGTTGTATCTGAGCGAAAGGTTTACTCTATTCGAATGCCTTCACGACCATATGAAGTACAAGGCGGATTTTGCAAAGGTTATGTAGAAACTTTCCTATATCTACGGTTGTGAAGATATAAAGCATAATGGTTAGTTTAGTACCGGTCAAAAGTTTAGGACCACATAAGAAAATCATGATATATTACCTAAAACCTGCGATTTTTTTACTGAGCTCTTACATCTGATAGAATATATACGTCCTGATTTCGTTCAATTGGGCCAAGTATTGTAGAAGGTATGATTTTTTTAACTGTTGGAAAGTCACACCAAAAAATCATCATTTTCAGAGGTATAACGTACTGTATATTGTTCTGTCCGGGGGTGAGGGGGGGTGGACGAAAAAGGGGTGTAAAATGTCAAATTTAGGGGTGATGTCCAAAAAGGTGCAGGTTTCCACGTATGTGCGGAAACTGCGAGTGTGGGTGTTTGTAAGGGGATGTGAGTGAAATGGGGGTTAACTATAAAGGGGTGTGATCGGCCCTCAAGGGATGCGCGATCAAGATGGGGCTAATTGCAGCGCTGAACAAACAATCGTGTGGGCGCTATGAGCCTACCTGCTGAGTTGGCTGTACTGCCTGGCAGCTGGAGTTCTCCAATGTTAGCACAATAGAAATCCTTATTTAGCACTTATATAATTGATGGGCACGGGCAATTAGGAATGTCAGGCGGGGAGTTGGAACGTGAAGACAAGTGTAAGGGGTTCAGTGATAACAAATGAGTAAGTCAATGGTTAATTGGACCAGCACTGTGGTGTGAGATGTCCCTTTATGTATGGGAGCGTGTAACACAATGTAATTTGTGACAGAGTAATAGTTGGGGTTGTAAAGTGATAGGATCACAATTATAATGTGTTTAGGAATCTGAGAGCACTCTTACCTCCAGGCGATGATCAGGAACCAAACCAGCATGGCCACCGGCTGCGACAGACAATTGGTTCGGTCCGGGTCTCTTTCTTATATGTTTTGGAGTTGCTTGGTCAGCATTACATCAGTTGTAGCTGTCCCAGATAGTTCTAGTGTAAACTATATGTGTGTTTTGCAAGCTCTTGGCCAACCTCCTTTACAAGGCGGTCGCCAGCTTGCTGTGTAAAGATGGTGTTCTGGATTTATTGTATTTCCAGTTGGAGTGGTTTTGAGACAGAAGAGGGTGTTTGATAATGTGGTAGATGTGGTAGATGCGTCGTCCTCGTAGAGTAATTGTAGGTGTATTTATAGATGTCCAACTTGTGGGTGTATGTGGGTTCAGTGGCGTAGGCCACCTCTCCATCGGGAGGGGCGGGGGGTGTATGTCTTGAGGGTGTACCACCCTCTGGGGCATAACAATATTCCAACTGGTTGCAGGTATTGCCCAATTTTTTTTTTTGTTAGACTTAGCAATAGTTGAGGATCATTTTGGTACAAATATACAAATTCCGATAAAATGCAGGACCTTTTTTATTTGCAGGTTTATACTGTACCGATTTTGCAAATCAGTACATGTTCATCTTTATCTTCGAGACGCAGTAAGAGCTCCAGGTCTGACCGGATTATCATAGAGCATACACCAGGCCTCTTCTGAGAATTCCTTTCGCCAAACTGGCGCCTGACTGTTAGTGAAATGGTTCGCCAAGCCCTTTCTGCCAGGATTTGACCCCTTTGTGCGAACTGTCACTTAAAGTATTATCCCTGATAGACACTTGTAGAGGGAGATAAGTCAAGCTTTGATCCGTGAACATTTGAAATGTGAACATTTCCTGTCAGCTTCATTCGCCAAGCTCTTGTTCTGAGAACACCCTTGCAAGAACATTGTGTGACGCCTCAACTCCTAGAAGGTTTCTACGCAGTAACCTGTGTGGGGTGATATTCAATAGTACCAACTCAACCTTGGACTCTGGCCTTGGACTCTGCCCTTGTGTTGGCCGATTGTGCCACTAGTCGCATGTGGTATGACTGGAGTAGGGTGGTGGGGGGACTCTGGAATACAAGGGGTGCGATCTGTGACTGCAGGGACAGTGTGAGGAGAAGTTTGCTGACGGAAGGACTCCCAAGCGATCGCCTCCGGGGAAACTGGGAAGGCAGCTTCCCCGGAGGGCTGAAATACACCAGGTGGTATGAACTCAATTTGTTAGAAGGGGCAACCGTTCGATGGAACATTAAACTGTGTCATTTGCTATGTCGTTAAGGCCATGTGTCGGTGGACCATATTTTGAGCGGACTGACATTTTTATTTTAGTATATTAGTATGTAATATTTTGAAAGGGCTTGTATAATTTGGTCATTCTTTTATATGTAGTTACTGCAGGGTGGGTTATTATTGCCCTATTTCCCGTTAGCTGGATGGGAACCTCGTGGATTTAACTTTGGTCAGATAGGCTTCAAAAGACAGTCAGTGCTGGACTCTGAAGTTTCTCGGACGCTTTCGTTCGCTAAGGAACGCGTAAGTTGCTTATGTAACATTGTTTTGGAAGTGGCACAGAGTCTAACTTCATGTTGTTATTCCTTTAGTTTTGTCGTCAGGGGAATCATTCTAATCAAATTCATTTCTATCACAAATGTAGATGTGTGTAATCTTACCAAGCGGGCAAGTGTCTGGTTTGTTTAGGTTAAGTCATTCATTGGTGTTTAATTAGATCATATTTGTCAGATGGTTAATTTTAGTGGTGGAAGGTTTATCTTGTAATTTGTTTGATCTTAATGTTCAATACATGTTAGCTTATTTCGATTTGTCATGTTATTTATTGCATGAAGTTACTAGGAAGATTATTCCCCTTTTCCTTCTTCATCTTTGGCAGGGTCATTTTAATTCGGCCTGCTGAGGTACGCATCCAGCCTTCCGTTCAACAAGCTGGTCTTGACATTAGCTTCGCCCCGCCTGTTCTCTTTTCCTGAATCAAATCAGGGTGTTCTTGAATACCACGAAAATTTGGAACATTCACTCCTAGGTTTTTTTTTGCTGTGAACTCAGCTGACCTAGCGAGTAATTAAATTATAATTTTGATATGCTAATATTATTATTATTATTATCATTTTGGTTATCTAGAGGGTGAGGGGGGAATGTGAGCCTGTTACATTTGTATCAGAGGCGTGGTTATTGATTTATTTTCACTTCCAGCATTACATTGGTAGCAGGGAGCGTGGTTTGTTCTGTGATCTTGCTATTAGCAAATAATCTTTCCTGCTGACTGATTGCAGTAATTAATTAAAATTAAATTCAGTAACTTAATTATCGTAGATTGGGTCCTCCTTACTAATTTTTCTTCTTTCCAAT
The DNA here is from genome assembly GCA_946902985.2 of Meconema thalassinum. Classification (NCBI taxonomy): domain Eukaryota; kingdom Metazoa; phylum Arthropoda; class Insecta; order Orthoptera; family Tettigoniidae; genus Meconema; species Meconema thalassinum. The sequence goes on from OX336388.2 coordinate 1,208,767,358, forward strand.
AGGTAGGCTAGTTATTAGAGCAGAACCTAATACATGTTGTGATTTGATTTCATGTAAAATAACTTGCTGTGTACACCGAGGACCAAATGAACAATTCTGTCGTCAGCTGTTAGACGAGCAGATAGCCGAGAGTGGCAGTCACGTGCGCTGGACGGAAGTCAGGACTGACTGGATAATAATGGCAGAGCTGCGTTGCCAGATAGATGGATCGACCGGCCGAATGAATTTCACACGTGGTGAGTTTTGATATGCTGTTTGTATGGTTTTGGGGTGGTTGTAAATTCATTCTGTTTCTTGTAGGAAATAGTCCAGCTCAATTTTACTGCGCCTGTGCTAAAGGTACACCTCAGAAAGTGTTGGTTTGACTTAATTGTGTCACGTGTTTGGAAAGAATGAAATGTTTGTCTGATTGGAAGTAGTTTTGGTAAGGTTTAAATTAGTGACGTTTTAAATTCTCTTCAAAATAGGCTGAAATTGATAAACTTGTATTTCCAGTAAGAATAACTTAGTGTCTGCTTTGATGTGCGTTTAGTACACGCCTGTTGAATCACGTAGTGATTTTGAACCATCATGGCCGACGACTGTGACAAGTTATTATTTTATACGACTGATGTCAGTGAAAATGTGAATTGCGTGTGTGGATTTATCATCAGCAGGTTCCTTGGGGGTAAATCTGTAATTATTCTTAATAATTGTTAGTGATGTAAGGCTGAAATTCTGCAATTCGCTGTGCATAATACGTGTGAGGTATTATTGGTAGTTGTCAGCTGTTCGTTAGGCCAAACATTTCAAGTTTTGTTGTCATTTCTTTAGCTGGGGGTTAATTATTTCGCTGTTGGTAGTTCTGTCAAATTAAATTGGACCGTGAGAGTATTAAAATTTGGTGTTGTCAACTTATTCTGCGTTAAATTAATTCTGGAAAATCGTCGCATTGCTGTCTATATGTACGTTCGGTAATTGTGTTTTGAATGATGTTAAGTGTCGAAATGCGTGTGTGCTAATTCAGTATAAATGAATCAGGTGAGTGTTTATGTATGTTTGATTTATGTTTAAGTTTGCTTAGTAATTGGGGGGAGAGTAAATTGTCTTGTTGTGACATCGGATTTTAAGGTTAGGTTGTCATCTAAATTGGTCAAGTATTAAATTGCTTTAATATTCAGTATCTTAGTGTGTGTTTCGTTGAGTGACTTACTAAGTGGGATATTTCTGGGAGGCATTCACCTTCAGGTCGCATCTCATTTAGGGTGTAAATAAATATTTTCCCCCGATTCGTGTCTTCCGTTTTACGACGTATTTCTACGATGTAAGGAGAACTGTGATTTCAGGGCTACAACTACGGGTTGTTTTATCAGGTCCTCACGTGAGTTGATACTCCGTTGGCGTTATAGTGTCTTGACGATCCGAATACTAACATACTGGTGTAAATGGGGAATTTTAGGATTGTTCAGGGAAGGGAGCACGTATGTCTGGTGGATGCATGAATGTATTTCTGTGGTTGATTGTGTTCAGGATGTAAGAGTGTGTGTGTGATGAGATTTTAATTGCTGTCCTGACTAGGGATCGAACTGGTTTTCCTTTGGTGTCAATTTTTTTTCTGTGGTCCTTCAAGTTTTTTTAATCCTGTTGATTGAATGAAAGTCATGTGTGAATGAATTGATGTAAGTTTACAATTTGAATTTGGGTGGGAGTAATTGAGGCCTAATTGCCAGTAGAGTAAGATGGATTATTATTTATATTAGTTGTATTAGTTGCATTTTGAAATGGACCTATTATGCAGATGTGCTTCGTTCGGGGATCTACTGTCAGGAGTCCACTTAATTTGGGGTGTGAGTACCATCTTGATTGGGCCCGGGCAGGGTGTATATAGTATTTTCCCGAGTCGAGTGACTGGAGGTATGGGACTGCGTTATCTCGGTGACAGGCAAGTTTTTTTTTGGGTATTAGAGGCCACTCGTCCAGTTTGTATGGAGAGTCGAGCCACGATTGCTGAGCTGTCGGTAAGTGTTTCTATACCATAGGGTATTTTGTGTTCATGATATCTGTGCGACTGCTAATTTGCATAATTGAAAGTAACGGGTTATTGTCGTGGGTGGTTAAATCTTATAATGAGATGTTTGAGAAGGATGTGCGATGGATGATGGATGAATGTTAGGAACTGGAGTCCTGTGTTCGAGTTCCAGTGATGAAGTTGCTAGCTCTGGGAATACTTGTTGATTTTTGGTAGTAAAAAAAAATTATTTGGTAGTTCGGTTGGTGAAAGTTTTCCTTTGGGGAGATGACCCTGCGGTGGCATGCTGAGCTGTCGCTGTATGTCAGCTGCTGTGTTCGCTAGTCTGATTTTGAGATTTTTTGAGGTTGCAGTGTTTCGTTTGCGATGGCATTGAGTAGTCTGGTTCGTTAGTTATTCATAACTTGCAGTTCTTGCTGTTAGGCGGCTAGGTTATTCTATTGTGGTCACATTTCTGAAGGGTTGTAAGTTCGTGAGATTTCATGTAGACTCCCGTTAGCTTGGGTGTGTTCACTTCACAATCAGCTGTTGTAGGCGTTCTTGCATATTTTGATATTTTGATTCTGGAGTTTTCACTTGAGGGTGCTTCAGTGCATTAGTTGGTTAGTTATTTATAACTTGCAGCCTTGATCTGTTAGACCGCTAGGGTCTCTGTTGTAGTCTCAACTCTGAAAGGTTCTGGGTTCGTTAAAATTTTGTGTAGCCCTGTCACCTCGGGTGTGTGTGAGGTCGGCTGTTGCCACCGGATGTTCTGATCGATTGTGAGCCTTAGTGACAGTCAGTGTCCTGGGTAGTTACTGGAGTAATCATCTTTTGTGGTAAATAAATTTAAATTCACTGAGTAATAGTGTGTTGGTAGCTTGGCAGTTTTTTGGGTATGTGAGGTTCCAATGTGGTTAGGTGCGAGCTGGATTTATGGATTTATTTTGAAGACTTTAATTGCTTCGTGCCTTTTGATATGTAACATCTGTCACTTCTGTGACTTGTAATTCTGAATAAATTAGTTTTGATATTCTGGGAGAGATTTTATGGGCGTTAGCAATTTGGCGAGATACAGACACGTGTTGTTAGTCGAGGAGGTTGTGAATTTTGAGATTTTAAGTAGCTTCGTGGAGTCAATGTTTTAAGAACGTTTTGATGACAGTGGTGCGTTGAAGCATCAGGGGTTCGATTTGAGTGTGGTCATAAAGTGTCACCCAGTATTTGGATGGTGAACATTAATAGTAGGTGACACACGTTGTTAGTTAGAGACGTCTGTAGTCTGTGGTAACGCCAGTTAGAGAAATTTTCGGGATTGTGTTTGTCTGTGTTGTGTGATTGGAAGGTGAGCCACGTGCACTAGGGTGTGTGTGACGCTTGGTGGGTGCCCTACCTTGTGTCGAATGTGTATTTATGTTTTGGTAATGTGTTGTACTGTCATCTTCTGAGGCGGCCGTGCCTTTGTGGGGGAAGATGTTAATTACCCTCTGTGGGGTCGTGTGTTGATCCGGAGGGGGAGCTCAGGTACCGAGCTGATTTACGTCGTGATGGCCAGGGTTTGGTGGTGCAAGAGTAAATGTTCCTCCCGGTGTCATAAGGGAGAGGACCTGTCGTGTGAAGGACAGGGCGATTTTTATTTGTGTAATGTGTGGATGATGTTCCTCCCGGTGTCATAAGGGAGAGGACCTGTCGTGTGAAGGACAGGGCGATTTTTATTTGTGTAGTGTGTGAATGACAGTGCATACTGTTTTAATAATTCACGTCAGGTTGTGAACTGCAGTCTCCGTGCTGTTTTCCTGTTTCGCAAGTTGTCCTATGGAATTAAGGGTTATTTATGTTTTGTGTTGTCGTCGGGAACAGTGCCCGTAGGCAGTTATGGAGTGGGAGACGTTGTGTTGTCGCCGGGAACAGTGCCCGTAGGCAGTTATGGAGTGGGAGACGTTGTGTTGTCGCCGGGAACAGTGCCCGTAGGCAGTTATGGAGTGGGAGAAATATCGGGGTGACAGTCCGATGGATTTGAGGGTCTTATATTTTGGTGTGAATCGTTCTGCAGAGCCAGTCCTCCGCCTTGTATGAGTCCTTGGCCTTGGGCTCAGTTCTCAGCCCAGGTGCCAGGAGTGTGAATTATGTGGGTGACGTGGTTTTTCCTTATTTGTTTGTCTTGCTGCTAGTGTGCTTGCGTGATAGGATGTTGTGGTCTCTGTTCCTCCTGTCCTTGGAGGCCACTGAGGGCAGTATGGGTCAGGGGCATGTGAAATTGAGCAAGACATGTAATTTGTGTTTGTGTGCATATCAAAACAAGCTGTGTGTGATGCCTTCGATGCGGTAGGTGATTTGTAATGTATTTAAATTGAGCTATACCACGGGCGGTATAATAAATGTAGTTTTATGGAATGCCCCGTGCGGCATGTTAATGTAATTGTGAATTTTGGAAATAGTTACGTGCTGTCCTGATTTCGTGAAGTCGCAGGAAAATGGTCCTTCGGTTTTGTTAAAGTAAATTCATTTTGAAAAATTGTTTATAATTTTTGGTGGGCAAGTTTGTAGGTGCCTTTGATTTGCGTATTCTAAAGAAAAATTCTGGGTTCTGTACACCTTAGTCAAATTTTGGTTATTCTTGCTAAGTATTGTAGTGAACCTTCAATTAAGCTTGTTAACGTCAGTCATATCGTATAGTTGGTTGCCCCTTTCGTGTGATTTTAATACTTCAGCGAACCTTTCATTATGCCCTGGAACCCCTGTCTTGGCACAGAACCTTGTTCGTGGCCTCAAGCATGAGGCTTGAAAGACTCTTAAGTGAACTTCGATGGCACACTAATGCTTCGTGTGATGTTTTTTTATCCTTCCTGGGATAACTTCAGCTGTTTGGGCTGGTTGACTGGCCTGGAACGATTGTTCCCTCTAAGGGAACTGTATTTGGACCATACGCTGCTGTTCTGATGTGTGTTTCAGAGGTCACTATGTGGGACGTGTACTACCAATCTGGGCCCAGTTTGGAGGTACCATCTAGGTCCCATGGCATCAGTCTACCCGAGGAGATCTACTTCAAGGTCTGCTGGCGGAGATTGGAGTAGCCTCTTCAGCTGCCAAGAGACCGGCTGGACACCATCACCCTGTTTGTCATCTCCCCGTCGTCTTCCTTGGGAGGAGGAGGATGTACCGATTTTGCAAATCAGTACATGTTCATCTTTATCTTCGAGACGCAGTAAGAGCTCCAGGTCTGACCGGATTATCATAGAGCATACACCAGGCCTCTTCTGAGAATTCCTTTCGCCAAACTGGCGCCTGACTGTTAGTGAAATGGTTCGCCAAGCCCTTTCTGCCAGGATTTGACCCCTTTGTGCGAACTGTCACTTAAAGTATTATCCCTGATAGACACTTGTAGAGGGAGATAAGTCAAGCTTTGATCCGTGAACATTTGAAATGTGAACATTTCCTGTCAGCTTCATTCGCCAAGCTCTTGTTCTGAGAACACCCTTGCAAGAACATTGTGTGACGCCTCAACTCCTAGAAGGTTTCTACGCAGTAACCTGTGTGGGGTGATATTCAATAGTACCAACTCAACCTTGGACTCTGGCCTTGGACTCTGCCCTTGTGTTGGCCGATTGTGCCACTAGTCGCATGTGGTATGACTGGAGTAGGGTGGTGGGGGGACTCTGGAATACAAGGGGTGCGATCTGTGACTGCAGGGACAGTGTGAGGAGAAGTTTGCTGACGGAAGGACTCCCAAGCGATCGCCTCCGGGGAAACTGGGAAGGCAGCTTCCCCGGAGGGCTGAAATACACCAGGTGGTATGAACTCAATTTGTTAGAAGGGGCAACCGTTCGATGGAACATTAAACTGTGTCATTTGCTATGTCGTTAAGGCCATGTGTCGGTGGACCATATTTTGAGCGGACTGACATTTTTATTTTAGTATATTAGTATGTAATATTTTGGAAGGGCTTGTATAATTTGGTCATTCTTTTATATGTAGTTACTGCAGGGTGGGTTATTATTACCCTATTTCCAGTTAGCTGGATGGGAACCTCGTGGATTTAACTTTGGTCAGATAGGCTTCAAAAGACAGTCAGTGCTGGACTCTGAAGTTTCTCGGACGCTTTCGTTCGCTAAGGAACGCGTAAGTTGCTTATGTAACATTGTTTTGGAAGTGGCACAGAGTCAAACTTCATGTTGTTATTCCTTTAGTTTTGTCGTCAGGGGAATCATTCTAATCAAATTCATTTCTATCACAAATGTAGATGTGTGTAATCTTGCCAAGCGGGCAAGTGTCTGGTTTGTTTAGGTTAAGTCATTCATTGGTGTTTAATTAGATCATATTTGTCAGATGGTTAATTTTAGTGGTGGAAGGTTTATCTTGTAATTTGTTTGATCTTAATGGTCAATACATGTTAGCTTATTTCGATTTGTCATGTTATTTATTGCATGAAGTTACTAGGAAGATTATTCCCCTTTTCCTTCTTCATCTTTGGCAGGGTCATTTTAATTCGGCCTGCTGAGGTACGCATCCAGCCTTCCGTTCAACAAGCTGGTCTTGACATTAGCTTCGTCCCGCCTGATCTCTTTTCCTGAATCAAATCAGGGTGTTCTTGAATACCACGAAAATTTGGAACATTCACTCCTAGGTTTTTTTTTTTTGCTGTGAACTCAGCTGACCTAGCGAGTAATTAAATTATAATTTTGATATGCTAATATTATTATTATTATTATCATTTTGGTTATCTAGAGGGTGAGGGGGGGGGGGAATGTGAGCCTGTTACATTTGTATCAGAGGCGTGGTTATTGATTTATTTTCACTTCCAGCATTGCATATACTTTTCCCTTATTCGACTGGAAAGTGAATTAAGTTCTTCAAGCACCAGGGCCCCTAAGCATGTCATCCAGCCCCATACGGCCCTCCGTCCCATCAGACCTGGAAAATTCTCTGCTCATATACGAGGACTAGCCCGTCAGTGACGGGTAAAATAGGTAGTACTGGTATGTATGTGCGATTAACCATTCTGTCTGTATATTTTGAATCTTCGCCTTAAACTTTGCGATTTTATCCGGGATGAGGTGTATAACGACCAAATACAACCTCAGTTTAATTTTTGACTGTTAAGGACGGGCGTCAAAACTATCGGAGCTAATTACGGGAAAATTCGTATTTTAGTACAAAGAATCACTACCGGTACATCAAAACTAGGCTACAAGTTATTTATGTGATATAAAGGAGTGAGGTGGGTAAGAGGAAGTCTTACATCTAGGGAGTAAGGCAATTGATCGGTACATCTCTTGGCCAGGTATAACAAAAGCTTGGTTACTCACTTGCTCCTGCTGTACTGAGAACATCGCGAGGTGAGACAGATAACTTCTGGTATCTTGTTCCTTTGAAAACATAATGATGAATCGCTTAGAGTACTTCACAGGATCACAGGTGCTGGTAAAACGATGTCTGAGCCGGTCTTCATAGCATTGAGATCAGATGAGTACATTCGATTGTTTTTTTTTGTTTTCTTCCGTGTGAACCCATCAACGATGGTTAAACATAGCTAGTATATGATGAAACAACAAAATATGCTATAGGTTAACCCCAACGAAGATATGATGAAAGAAAATCCGATGAAGATATAACACAATGACATAATAATATAATACCAAAAACATTCAATAAATTAGGTAAATATGTGATAAAACAACAAATTATGTTGCAACTCCATAGAAGATTTGTCGTGAATATTCTATTCTGGAATCAAAAGTACACAGCGAACTCCAACACAATGTGATTGTGCCAAACATTGGCTGGCTCTATATGTAGCCAATGAAAATTAAGATATTTTCGTCGGTTTTCATCATATAATATAGTACCGGGTGAGTTAGCCGTGGTCGTTACGGCATGACTGCTGGCAGTCGCTCACATCCGGGAGGCGAGGAGGTTCGAATCCCCCCGCCGGCAACCTTGAAGATGGTCTTCTGTGGTTTCCCATCTTCCTTCCAGGCAAATGCCAGGGGTTGTTCCCTAACTATAGGCCACAGCCGCTACCTTCCAACTCCTCGTCCTTACATTCCAACTTTCCTCCCCTACGGTACTTGTAGCTCACCCATTGGGTGTCCGTCTCGAAGCAGCTACAAAAACTGGCGAGCCGAACATGTCCTCGGACACTCCCGGCAATAAAAGCCATACGCTAAATATATATATATATATATATATATATATATATAGGCTTGCCAGATATCTAAAATGTTCAACCGCCCCCCCCCCCCCCCCCGCTTCTAGATTATTTAAGGGTACACACCCTTGACTGGTTTCTAAAGTTTTAGAGGGTAGTATATTCCTAATGCTATAGATAATAAATGACAATTATAAATTGAAACATGTTAATATTTATTAGTTAGAAGTAAGAAAAAACACTTCGAATAATGAATAAAACTTGGACAATATTTACATGTACTTTTCATTGGCTAGGACTTTTTTTAGAAAGTCTTTTTTGTTTTGTTTTAATTTTGTTGTAAAGATCTTCACAAGCTAATCCAATGTTAATTTTACAAATCATCAAGCCTTTAACTGTAGATTCCTTCATCAAACCTCTATCATCAGTCCATGCGTTGTTCATCAAAGAAAATACTCTCTCAACTGGTGCTGATGTGGTGGCTCAGCGGTCTGGCTGTATGCCTCTCACCAAGGCGGTCCGGGTTCGATTCCCGGTCAATGCATGTGAGATTTTCGAAGTGAAATGCCATGTCCTGTGGTTCGGATTCCACGTAAAAAGGAGGTCCCGTGGCTCATGATATCGAGATTGACGGTCACGTTAAACTACAAGCTTCCTTCCCAGGTAAGCAGAAGGCATACTCAACAATCTTGATCAGATTGGGGGCTGCTATGCGATTCTCGTTGAAGTGACCAAACAGCCTTAGCCATTTTTCTTCGCTTGAAATAATCACGTCTCTGGTAGTCTCTTCTTGCTTCCACTGTTCCCAATTTGACTGCAAATACTCCTTAGCAAGCATAACTTCGTCAAACAGCTGATCATTGTTTATTTTCATATTTTCATCAAGAAGACTGCTATTGATGATTTCAGCAGAAGTTTCGACTTTTTCCCAATCAACAGCATCTGTTTTCGTCAGATTGACCCATGAAAACTGTTCAGCGTTTCCAAAGCTGTTCTCCCAGAGTTCTAAGTATGCAATGCATCTGTCATAAAAGCCATCAAATTATTCTTTCACACTGTTACGTACTTTCTCATCTAGACTCCTGTATGTTCTTTGCACCCGTAGGGATGAAGTTTTAGCCCTTTCTTTCTGTCAGGTTTCTTTTGAGAGCTTTGTGAGCTTCAGAAACCTCAAAAGCTGTCGTGTTATTTTTTCCCATTACCAGGATGGCCTTGTTAAATAGTGCAAGCTGTCCGTGGACAAACCACAAGTAGAGCTCGCCCTTTTAATCAGTAAATACGTTTTTTTAAATTATTGATGGGCATATTTCTTGGTCTAAAAAAATGCTTTCAGACCTTCAAACATCTGTAGAATTCTTTCCAGTGCCGGCATCATTGATAGAAACCGAGTGTTTCCGTGTTGAATTAGTTTACGGTACTCTATCTCTGCATATTCACAAAATGATTTTAGTTTAGTTACACGGACTGTGTATATGTGGAAGTATTTATAAATCTTCACCACTAAGGCCTCAATATCGATTGGGAAACTATCTACTGCAGTTTGCACACAGTTGTGCACAATGTGTGCTCCATATCCGATTCCATTGATTTCCCGTCCTAGGCTATTCTTAAGTCGATGGAAAACATTGTTTTTTCCTGCTCTTTTCACACCACCAAAGTTAGTGTTGCAGTTATCGCCACAAAAGCCAACCACTTTGTTGTTCAAATCGTTTTGCAACAGGACAGAGCCTAAGTGATTTGTAAGAATTTCAGATGTTTCACCCTCCGCAGATTTGAAATCTAACAGCATTACTTGCACACCTGAATTAGGATTAAAGTAGTGCACAACAATTGGCACAAGTTTTATATATTTTCTGTTTGATGCATCCATACTTACAGATACGTAGTTTGACTTGGTCAAGTCTTCTTTAAGCTCTTCCTGAACTAATGGAGCTATGACATTTAAAACTATTGCTTCACACTTAGTTTTTCCGAGTGAGAATTTAGGTTCAAAAAACTTAGAAATTAGTTTTGATGAACAAGAATTGGAATTGAAACTTAAGCTATGGTTTGCTGTGTGGTAAGCAAAGGTCGCCTCTTTTGCTGCTAAATCTAAGTTTTTGTCATTAGAACTCGCAGTCTTAAAAAAAACTGGTCAGTTTTGATGAGCTAGCAGCACATGCTAAACTCTTTTTGTGTTTACTCAATTGCAGATGATCTTTTATATCAGATCGACCACCATGAGCAACCGAAAACTCAGAATTACAATGTGAACATTTAACTCTATCGTCTTGATCTTGATTACTAGTACATACTGTACCTTCTTCAAAAAAGGGAATTCATTCTGTAAATCATCGGTAAATTTACACGACCGTTTTGGCATTTTTATAGAGAAAGAATAAACTTTTACCTTAAAACATAAATAAGACAGCGCTAGCTCACTAACACAACACGCACCGCTGACAAGGACTGACAACTGACTGAGTTTCATCCTCATCTCTATCGCAAGCCTAGTGCCGACGTGGGCGAGTCCAATGTTATTGCACGAGGGGGTGTACTGTGCAGCGAGTACCCAGTACTAGACTCGCCCGGAGAGATTATCCCATCGCGTATAGTCACGGTTGGCCAAACTAGACGATACGACGACAATATTATTTACTAGAAAACCATCACTCTTCTATAGTTTTACTTTTCATACAGTGCAGAATTAAATGACAATATTATGATTATCCTTAATAATCCTACACAATTAATTACTTTAGACTTTATTGGTCATCTAAAAAATCAAATTTTTTTCCGGGACGTGAAGGAAACCGACCGGGACACCGGGACGTTGTCTGAAAACCGGGACTGTCCCGGTCAAACCGGGACGTCTGGCAAGCCTATATATATATATATAATATAGTATTATGAGATCGACTGTTGTCTGTGTGTACGTGTGTGTGTGAGTCCACCTCAAATAACTTTTGATCAACTAGACCAATAATAATTAAATTTGGTAGTACGTTATTTCCATCCCCGGACACCTCAACCGTGCCTTTGAAATGTCCACAATCATGGTGTCCGCGCGAAATATTTTACCAATACTCAATATATCCGAAACTCAAATTGAAATTTTGTGGATAACTATACATAAAATTCGTATGTTATAACTTTAAATAAAAATCTAATAATTATTAAAAGAACCTGGCGACCACACGAAGTTCAAGCATTGAAATGGACTTTTCTAGAGATTTAGACCCTAATCATTTGAGTACAATGAAACAAGGCTAAATAAATCTTAGTGTATTCGCGTTGTTCCATTGTTTGCAAAATTCAAGATGGAGGCTGTGCGATATTTAAAACTATTTTTATTTCATCCATTCAATTCCAGCGATTGACGAGAATAACAACCAATCTCTCACGTGACTTTTGTTTGTTGGTTTGTATATGCAGTTGTAATTTTAAATGCAAGAAATGACTTCTATTAAATTAGTAATTTACGAATTTCAATATATATATATATAATTTAAACAAACAAGAACAGTAAGTAAAGATCCATGAGCTCTTCACAATGACACAAGAATCAATGTCCTAGCTAAAGGCGTTTCAACGCTACACTAATCATTTATAGCTTTAGACAAAGCAAATTCATAACAATCACGCGCATGCGTGGAACGACGACATCACTGGCAAAACAAATACTGCGCGACAAACACGTACAGACATGATCTATCCGCTGTGGGCTAAACCATTGTTATCGCATTGTAGTTATTAGCGATTCAAATCTCTCGATATTTTGTCACACAAGAAAGTTTGACCGATTTATCACTGTACTTAACGAGCGAATAGACGTTTACACGCCAATAGAAACTAATAGAAACGACATACAAAAGAATTAACCGGTATGTCAGAACACGGGGTGCTCAAATATTCATGTAACCCGGCTACCTTACTACTATACACTGTACTCTGTATGTACATATAAAAATATGTCAAATAAACATATCTTAAACGATGATACAGTGTTAGAAGTTTGATAGTCATTTACATGTTTGACGATGAAGATGATCCAGCACACTGTCATAAGACACTCACTACAGCTCGGTGGTGAATTTTTGAAATACACGTTTAGAGTTAGCAGTTGCTGCTCTTTGCTTTTCTCTTTTCATTAGTTCTTTTATTTCCCTTCTCGCAGACACCAACAGTGACCCTTCATGTAGGCTAGTCCCTTTTCTTTTAATATGTACTTATTTGTATGTAAGTCTGTTTCAGTTGTACTCTCTGCAACTCAACCCCAGCTCACAACGCGGCAACCTGTCGAAGCTTTTGAATCAGCGATTTCAAGAATGGTTCCAAGCCACTCAAGCAGATGTCTTCGTTGTCGTTATCTGCAATCTCCTAGAAGACTCTATTCTATGAATCAAATTGTATTATGTAGAGTGTTTTATTTTATCAAGTTGCCCACTCTGGTTTTATTCTCTTTGTTTCCCCCTCCCTCCCCGCTTGCTCACGCTTTCTGTGTGTTCAAATTTCTCGCCCACTTCTTGTCTAGTCGGCTACGTGAATAGTTCAGTCCTCTCTCAGAGGCTTGCCTCCTCTCTAAATGAGGTAATTTCAAATCGACGCCATGTTCTAAAGTTGGATCTAATGGCTGTAGGAAACATCATGGAAAGCTAAGTACCTACCTTCAAGTGATTTTAACCATGTTTTAAAAGGGATTTAATCCATACAGGAAAGCTTTAATGGATTTTATAGGCAGTATTTTGATTTTCGCAATCCTGTGCAATAACTGCCCCACGCGGGAATTGTCATTCTTAGCCAACTAGGCTCGCTACTAAAGTCATGAAATCTAGCATTTCTTGTACTAAATAAGGGAATACCTTCCCTGCAACGTGGGATTCTGCTAAAATTTGTAACTGTCTAAAACATAACTTTTTTCCTCCGTGAGATTTCTACTTCCCTATTCAACTGTAATTATATCTCTGGAAATTTCCATTCGAAATAGACTCTAAACTGTGAAAAGCTGTAGCCTACTCAATAACTTCAAATTATTTCTAAACTCCAATTAAAAGTGAGCTTATTAACTGCAACAACAAGACTCCATAACGCTAAACACCCGTCAAAGTGTAACTCAATGAAACTATACATACTGCAATAGTGACAATTTACAATCATTCAACAAACTTTAGTGCTACAAAACAGTGCCCGTTTATCGATCTTCCGCGCCGCGAATCGATGAGAGCAATACAATTGGCCAGGACTCTAATCTCACATTCCCTATACTCCCAATTTCCTTTACTAACAATTTAGGATGTTTTTTTTTTGTCTTTAAATGAGGCTTTGTCTAGAACTAGACTCCCTCCCATCTTTGTAATATCCAATCTCGTAATTACTGTATAAATATCCATGTGGTTATAAATCCACATTTTAATATGCATTTTTTCCTGCTACGTCCAGGAAGTTAGAATGTTCTAATTGTTAAACATTTATCTAATTTTGTTTAATCCAGGCTTCAGTAATGCGACCTGTCCCATCTGAACTTAGCATTTTCTAAAGTCTGTTTCAATATCTTAGTGGTTATAAATCCACTTCTCAATCTCCTTTTTCTTCTCCTGCTGTGTTCAGGAATTTACAATTAATTATTTATAGCCTTTTTGCCTACTACAAAGGCATTCTTAAATCATTGGTATTTTGCCTTGCCAATCTAAAACAAAATGTTTATGTATCTCCAAAAGAAGTATTTAAACCATTTGTAAAAACTCTTTATCATTATAGGTCTGAGACCTTTAAATTGTCTAAAACCTTCTTTAGCCCAAAATAGATCTGAGATCTAAATTATTATTGTTCTTTAAATTCCTCAATTTGTTAAATATATTCTCTATTATTTGTTTTATCTGCTTCTTTTGCTAGAAGAGCTGTTAGGCAGGACCTTTCCTTCCCTAATTTTTCTCCTGAATTGATTCTATATTCAAAGAAATAAACAAAATCATCGAATGATAAGTTTACTACAAACTCAATCACTTGTTGCGTTTAGAGCAATACTTCTGCTAACATCACTTAAAAAGTTTCTTTTAGCTATCATAGCTAATTCTAGTAAATTATTATGGCGAGTATAGCTCGCTCAGCCAGCTTCATACTTGAAGAGATTTTCGCTCTGTCTTATGATTTACCGTTTAGAATTTTGGTTTTGTTCAAGTTAGGTTTGAGTTTTTCATCCTTTCTAAACTTTTAGTCGGAACCCTATTGGGTAAGGGTTGAGCCTTCTTTAAACGCAACAATTGGTTCTCTCTAACGATTTCTACTACTAATAATAAAAATATCCCGGCTAATTTAAATATTTCTAGCATTTCAGAATGCTTTAGAAAATCTAACCCTTTTGAAGGGAAAGTACATAAATCATTTTCATCTGGCATACCTTTCCTCGCCAGTGCACTGCCCTTCCCCATAGTACTAAAATTCACGCTCGGGAGGGAAAGAGCACTTAGCGATAGCTTGCCGGTAACCTCAGCTCACGCTGCTCTCTCCGTTAATCTCGCTCAAGCTCCCACTTGTTCACCTTACTTCCACAAGCTTCGCGCAACATAATTATTTTTTCTCACTACCTTATCACTTATTATTTTGGCTTGGATTCCCTTCCTCTCTGCCTAAGATTGTTTCCACTCCTAAACCTTTTTCCTTTTCTTTCAAATCATCTTCCCTCAGGTAGTGTCTGAGCTCAGGCTTAACCTACCACTCGGCAAGATCGGCCATGTAGCGAATGCGCCCTTCGTCAACTGCTACCCCATGTCGCCAGAGTGAAGCACTTAATGAACTTTTCTGCTCTTGGCGCGAGGCTCCCAGTAATGCGGGTTCCGTAGCATTTGCTACTTCTGCTACATGGCTGATCCAGCCCTGGTTGTAATGCCCACTCTGTATATGAAAAAAAAACACGCTATATTAGTTCCACACCGAACTACTCGTTCCCCAATAGCTCATTGGTTAAGGCAACGGTGTATGAAGCCTAATGCCACTTGTTCAAGTTCCACATTGGTGAGACATTTTAATTCTCTACCTCAATAGCATGCATTTTCTGTACAATACACGAGCTAATAGCTGAAATCTTTCAATTGTCATCAATGTGGTCGTAAAAATGACAGCCTCGTGGCGCAGTGGCTAGGATTCTTGACTGTAACCCCTGAGGTTTGGAGTCTATTTTAGGCTCAGCCAAGAAACCAAAATCTGGTCTGAGGGCTGGAACGGAGTACACAGCCTCGTGAGGCAAAACTGAGAAGAGGCGGGTTCGATTCCCACCTCAGCCATTCCAGAAGTGTTTTCCTTGGTTTTCCACTTCACTGCAGGTAAATGCCGGGGTGTTACCTAAATTACGGCCGCAGCCGCCTAGTCTCAATTACAAATACTCACACTAACACAGCTATCACAATAACAAAGGTTGTCAAACAAATGTCACACACACACACCCAAGCACACCCTGATGGATGGCTACGATGTCGCAAAGCCCCCTAATTCAAACAAAAACAACAACAACAAATATCTCATTCTAGAAATAAATAAAATTTAACTTTTACTGTTTATTCTGGTGAGTTGGACAAGTCAATTATTATACTGTTATGTATGATTCACAAAGGATATGCAAGTAACTGAAGATCTAAAAGTAGGGGACAATTCAATAGGAATTGCCCTGATACATCGTTCTATTCATTCCTGGGTTATGCTGATTGGGTGACATAATTCGAGCATGATTTCTGCTGAGGAATGGAGGCGAGAGCCCCACCTATTTCCTCTGTGAGCTGTGCAGGTTGTAATAAATGCGATATATTCAGAACTTGAATTTGACTTATACAGTATGTATGGCCCAGAACAATCAGAGAGTGAGAAGAGATGATCGTGAATCAGAAAGTCTAGCTTCAACATAAAGACTACAGTGAGATACTTTGATGGAGTAAAAGTACTGTGTATTATTAGAACTTCCTGATTATTGCAAACATGTTTATATTTAACCCTCGAATCATTTGAGAGCTATAATACACGGAAGCAGAAGATAGACAAGCAGAGAAAGGTCTCCTCGTTGGCTTGCTGCATTACAACCATCATAGTAACAGGTTCCACAGAAGTGAATGCTAACATTTTTTTGAACTTGTGCCTGGACTCTTCCACAAAAATCGAGGTCTTTCGGAAAGCATCCACGAGCTCCTACAATTTGTGAGTGATCTGAAAACACACAATTTTATTTTATTTTATTAAAACAGTATGATCATTTAAAAAGTGTAAATAAGGGACTTAGAAGGCAACAGAGACAAGCGGTATCTGAAAAACGTGGGAAAATGATCCTTAAAAGATATGGGAATGAGAGTGATTTCCCCATGCTTATCAGATATCACATGTCTCCTTTGGTTTCTAAGTCCCTCAAATGGAATAAAATATTAGTCGAATATTATCTAGTCTGACAAGATCTACATCAAATAAAATTGAAGATGAGCCAGTACAATATTTTAAATAACTCATGAGTCCATAATTAGTACTCTCAAAATGGTATAAACGAAACAATACAATTTGTAGAGAATTTTTCAGGATATGGGTGATTATTTTCTAGACTACAAAGTATGGTATACGGTAGACTATTCCTAAAAGAAATAAAGCCTACTTGTAAATTTCTATTAAGTCTCCCAAGCACAAAAAGCTAACTCACTACAGACCAAGTGAAGGATGAGGTTTAACATTATAAATCAATGGCTTAATTTTAATACCATCGGGGAGGGGGGCAATGGAAGCTGCTTGCCTTTCTCCAAGCTCAATTCCTATGTATCTGAAGGTCATTAAGCATCGCACACCTCATTTGTCTCTGAAGACAGTGTGGCTAGTGTCCTGTGGACAGCAGTTCAACTGCTGAAGGTTTTCTTTCATCACTTACTTAAAGATGTACGTTGTGTTAGAAATAGATCATTCAAATGTAATTTTTATATTCCACCCTAGTTGAACATGTCGTAACTAACAGAGCCAGATTTACAACACTAATAATAACAATATTGTTATGACATTTACGCCACTCTCAGCTAGTGCGCCTACAGAGATGATAAGAAAGCACTAATGCCAAATCAACAAATAACTACATCGACTGTGCCCGTATCAGATAATGTTTGTTGTTTAAAGATAGTTGTTGGAATGGCGTGATTTTATGCGTTACATTTATCATTATAAATAAAACAAGAACAGTTTAGTTCGAAATTAACATAAGATATTGTTCATAAAATATAATCCGTATATAATACATTCCTTAAACAGTCTCATCATCATCTATATATTTAAAACAGTAAGGTGATTTTTGTTACCATGAGATTGAGAGAACGACAGAACCGATTTACTTCGTAGAGCACTCTAACGAAAGCTCTTGGCCTCTAGATTTGCAGAGTGTCTCTAAAATAAACAAATATATTACGGTATATTTTTAAATTAATATAGAAAATAGCAGAATTCTCTCCCCTCACGCATGCGCACAATCCGCCTGGGCTCATGACAAAATGGCGGTGAGAAGTCCATTAAAATGTAAGTTATTTAATAAGCTTCCATGTAATTGAAAACATACATTAACCAAGTTCTGACAATAAAATATAATAACAGTATGAACGTATACGAATGTGCAACATTGATTTATTTAGATAATGAAATAGATTATTTCCTTCAGAGAGCGGCGTTTGAATATAGTGAACGGTTGCGTCTGCTGTCGAACAATAGTTCGCGAGTAGCTAAGTGGTTAAGGCGACTGACTGTGATTCCACGGAGCACCGGTTCGATCCCAGCCCTCGCCAGTCCTTTTTTTTTTACCACTGAGATATTGTTTAATCAGTAAGGTTTTATGTCTGTTAAAAATACATATTTCTACATTCCCTCTCACTACGTTTTATTTCCGTTTTACCATTGCAATGTCGCCTCCGTAGCGTAGCGGTCAGCATGGTTAGCTGCCACCCCGGAGGTCCTGGGTTCGATTCCCGGCTCTGCCACGAAATTTGAACAAGTGGTACGAGGACTGGAACGGGGTCTACTCAGCCTCGGGTGGCCCAAATGAGCAGAGGGGGTTCGATTCCCCCTCAGCCATCCTCGAAGAGGTTTTCCGTGGTTTCCCACTTCGTCTTCGGGCAAATGCCGGGATGGTACCTTCTTCAAGGCCACGGCCGCCTCCTTCCATCTTCCTTGCCTATCCATCCTCACCATCCCTTACCTTCCCTCATGAGGCCCCTGTTCGCTTTGCAGGTGAGGCCGCCTGGGCGAGGTGCCAATCCCACCTCACCAGTTGTATCCCTTCCGATTCTATGTTCCCAGCTCTAGGACACTGCCCGTAGAGGCGGTAGTGGTGAGTTCCCTCGCTGAGTCCGTGGGTTCCACCAACCTGGAGGGTAAACGACTAAAAAAAATCAAAGAAAACCATTGCATTACAGTATGTGATCAAAAGAGCAAACTGTTGTCCTCAGTACGCCGTTTGAATATCTGCAATCAGTTCCTATAACTGACAACAGAAGGCAGTACATCGCCCATATAGTTTCAGTAACTGACAGCAGATGGCATATATATATATATATATATATATATTTGACACACAAGACATGGCGCGTTTTCACGTGATAGTTAAATATTGTTTTATCAAGGAGTATTAGTAACGTTTTATGTCAGTTAAAGATACATATTTCTACATTCCCTCTCAAAACGTTTTATTTCCGTTTTACCATTGCATGACAGCATGTGATCAAAGAGCTAACTTACTGTTGTCCTCAATACGCCGTTTGAATATTTGCAATCAGTTCCAGTAACTGACAACAGATGGCAGTACCTCGCCCATATAGTTCCAGTAACTGACAACAGATGGCAGCACCATTGCATCGATATATTTAAAATACAAGACATGGACATGTTTTCACGTGATGGAGAATTATAAAGGAGGGGAATATTTAGGAAGGGAAATGTTGAGGAACATTAACTGACAGTTGATTGTGTAGGCTATGTTGTTTATGTACCTTAATATTGTAATTTCTTCCCAATGCTTCGGTGGTCAAGTTATTAGTGTCCTAGACTAAAAGTTATAACTATGCATCGTCGATATACTCTTAAATTATTAAAGAAAAAAGTAGTTTTCCAGGCACTCGCGCGTGTCCACAATTGCTTTCGCCATGAGAGACACTTGGCAAACATAATTGGTTGAAGGGCCCCGACATCGTGATCACTCAGCCCCGTGTACTTTGGTGTGTATGTGTAAAATTGCCTCTGATAACCTGTGTTATTGTGATGGCTGCATTACTGTGTGTATTTGTAATTAAAGTGGTAAATGGCAAGCAGACGGCCAAGGCCTTAAGTTAGGAACCATCCCGGTATTTGCCTTGAGTGGAAGTGGGAAACCACGGGAAACCACATCCAAGATTGTCGAGGTGGGAATTAAACCTTCCTCTTCTTAGTTATAACTCAAGAGACTGAATGTGCCCCGTTTTTGCCCTCAGACCAGAATTAAATTTCTTGGCAGAGCAGGAAATATAACCCGTGTCTCCGAGGCGATAGCCAAGAATGGGTGGGCCTCCATGTGTTAATACGATTTTTGACATGCACGGGACATAGGATTCAAAAACTGCCTCCATTAGGGTGACTGCCGAAGTGAGTATTGAGTATAGGCCTATGGTCATTCCAGTAGTTGGCGAAGTGATTCTATGATCCCCTGCAAAATTTACTGCCATAACCTATAACAGGTGATGGAAATTGCGTATTTAGAGCAGTTTCGTACTGTTTACAATAAAATGAAGAACGTCATTCTGAGCTGCGTTTTCAAGCTATTGCAAAAAATTTCGCTGGCAGGAACAATTTTAAGGAATTTATTTTAAGCGATCAGTCTCAACGCATTCTCCTCACCAACCAACTTGAGTATGAAAGTCTCTGGACGGTCATGTTGAACTTCATTGTATAAGACAATTGTTTAATGATTATTTGTTTAGAGTACTGAGTCTAACTACGCAGTTGATTTCGGCAATGGAAGTATTATTTGCCATTTAATATTTAGCGGCTCCGTTATTGCAGGACACTATAGTGTTATCGAATAATATGAAGCCACATTTAAAATCCAATATAAATAGGCCATTTCAGAAACAATTCCAGATATTATATGCAGTACAGTGTACTGTAAGGTCTTTGACGATCAAATGTAAACATTGTTCTACATTGTATTTCAATTGCGTAAAATCTACGCGTGGTTACTTTGGTCTTTACTGTTGTGAGGGTTAAATTGATCTGCTGGAATATAAAATATTTGCCAAGCTGCAACAATGTAATGATATTAATTTAAAAGTCATTGAACTTATATCCAGTAGTTCAAACACATACATCAGCGTTAACAGATTGGATACTGAAGATGAAAGCCAGCTACTTCATTTCCCTATTATTGAATTTTTCAATTCCTTGGAATTAAGTGATTCGCCTCCACATACTCCGAACGTTTGAGCCATAGTTATGCTCCTTAGAAATCTGATCGTTTCCCAAGGACTCATATATGGTAATATATTAATTGTAAGAAATATGTAAGAAATTGCTTGGATTCGGATATAATAGGTGTATTAGGCAGAGAGCTCAAATCCTACGACTTGATTTAACACCTTCCGATAAAACACATGCAGGTACAGTACATTTTCTTTTAATAGGCAACAATGTCCTATTCGCTCGGCCTACTTTATCACAATCAATCAAGCTCAAGGAGAAACTCTTGAACGTATTGGGCTATTTAACTCATCACGTTTTCAGTCATGACCAGCAATATGTTGCAATGCTGAGAGTGCTATCCTTTGACGCCCTTAAAGTTGCAATAGCAGGCCCGAGGAGAGGGGGGGACAGGCAGGGCTGGTGCCCCGGGGCCCGACCCTCCCAGGGGGGCCCGGCGTCCTAGGAGGATGGGCCCGATCGGGCATTGATTTATTATTGCCTTTATGTGACTTGAATTTGCTACTGGCAGTCATTTAGTGAATGCAATGAACTGTCTGTGAACAAAGTTACAAGGATTGAAAAACTTATTCTGTCAAGTGGGCAATCTTTTCCTTTACAAAGCGTTTGTGGGAAGAACAACTGTCCCAAATTGGTCAACTTAGGCGATGGGGCTTCGCTATGTATTATTCTCAGAATATACCTGAAGACAGAGAGAGCATTCCATTAGTCTAAATTTAGCTTATTCGGCTTATGCACCATTCAAATAACTTTCTCATCTCTTCACTTATTACGCCAAGGCCACGAGAGCCTGGGCTGCCCTGGTGTGTTTGGTCAGCTAGCTCAAGAGTTTAAAGTTTGGTGGGTCACATCGAGCTTATATATTTAGAGGTGTTAGTGTCTGAAATGAATATATTGTGTAGCTAGACGTATCGTATGCCGTGCAGACAGGTTAGTAAAATAAACTTTAAATTAGCGTCCACATAGTAATTCACTTTATAGTTATTGTTGATTTAAGGGGCGAAACTGCGAGGCCATCGTCCCCTAGTAATTCACTTTCGTGCTATGTGAAAAATTATCATTGCTGGCTAAATATCTTGCTACAGGGAGGGATGATTCTGTTGTCGAACGTATGGTAGAAGAAATGCATACGAAATTGTTCATCTTCTCGTATACTGAACTGAGAAAACAATGCTAACATTTGAATAATCTGTATGTTTAGGTGCAGTATAATTAATTATTATAACTGGTTCATTCAAAACGATCAACAATCCCAGATACTTGGGTTCGTGCGCAAATCATTTATGATTAAGGGACCTATATTACTATTGGTACTAAAGTTGGGAAATGTATCCAAAGACTGAAACTAAGGTAACATTCCAGCATTTTTCTGGACTTGGTGTTAACCAGGAGAAAAATTACAATTAAACTATGGCACTGAACCACTCAACTTTCATTTCCAATTCCTCTCATGGAACTTCAGTGGTAGGGACAGATGACCTACCGTAGCTGTTCCACCCCATAAAACAACAATAAGTAACGAAAAGCAGGGTATAGCCTATACTCTGCTGTGCTATTGCCTCTGTGACATGATCAATCGCATGCCGTATTCTTAGTTGCCGACCGCTGAAAAGTGGGAATGCGTTGCCCGTCGCGGCTATTACTGTAATTATTAGGGTTAAGAGTAGGGTAGGTGTCCCTGGACTTGAAATAAGGTACTATACCGGCATTTGTCTGGAGGAAGTGTGAAAAACAATAATCAGGATAGCCGCTGTCAGCACCGGGATTCGAACCTCTGATCTGCGGACTTGCTGTAGACCCCTATCAAGGTCATTGGTGAGCTACACTGCGGGGTCTTACTTGAAGGTGCGAGAACTTTTACTTCAATATCGGAGAGTCTTTTCTATAGCCACTAATGGCAATGGTCACCAAATGTTTACTCCAAAATATCACAAAAATAATCACCCAAATGGTTTATAACTCAATAATTTGGACCTGAATTTTGCAAAATTTCCCGGGGGAGGACTCCCGGACTCCACTCTGAGTTTGGTGATATTCCATACCCCCAGATCTCCGGTGTGTCCACTCTCCCATAATCTTGGCTTAAATCTGCCCCGATGGGGATTTTTAGGAGAACCTGGCTCTAGGTTTGCTTACTGCAAAGCAATATTAAATTATAAGAAGTCCACTGACTGCAAATTACAAAATATAGTTCAAATTCGCATTTTTCTTCTTTTGTGAAAACAATCACTGATCAGCTGCAATCTACTGATATCACTGCCTGTTGATTAATTTTTGAGTCTTAGGACGTCGTGGTCATCAGTACTTTCTACTTACTGCGCGTGTAGAACTCTGTCCGACAATCTATAACTGAAGTTCATCATACATTTTGAATTAATTTGGGATATACTTAAGGAGGAAATGAGTGAACCACAGCCTTTGGCTATAGTCTAGGGTTAAAACAATGCATCATGGAAAATAAGCTTAGAATCACCGACGGTGGAAATCGAACCCACCTGTTTCCGAGTTCATGGACAACAGCTTTTTTCAATGTGAATTTTCTCCCCATGTTAAATACGGTACTACTGTAAAAGCGATGAAATTACGGTCCGATAAATGCATTTCTTCTTTTTTGAAATTTGTGTATGACTAACGATCATTGCTTTTACGAGTATCACTGAAGTTCTAAAATTATTGATATCAAAGAGGATCTGCAGAACTTGAAATCTGAACACTGTGCATGCTTACAGCGTTACCTCATCGGGACACCGACAGTAGTGGCTACGCGGGCTAAAGCTCCGCGTTAGGTCAAGGGGCCAAGCTCTCTGCTGACTCGGTAGACGTGTGGGTTCGAGCCCCACCGTCGGCTGTCCTTGAAATGGTTTTCCGTGGTTTCCCATTTTCAACACCAGGCAAATGCTGGGACAGTACCTTCTAACAGGCCACGGCCGCTTCCTTCCACATCCTTGCCCAGTTTCATTCATCTTCATCCTTTCCATCTCTCATCCCGACGCGCAGGTCGCCCACGGGCGTCGACTAGAAAGACCTGCACTCGACCTCTCAGGAGGCTACACGAAAAAAAAAAAACTCATCGGGACAAATTTAGATCAGTCAAACGCCAAAACTAAACAGTATAGTGAATTTAATGAAACTTATTACCTAGTTTTCGATGGCTTTACTCGTGATATTATCATTTTAAATGATCTAGTCGACTTCGTTACGGCGACGTCAAGAAATGTACTGAGAATGTGACGTCATAGTACCGCTTGGTGCATGTGTACTGAGTTCACTGGTGAGCTCTGGAGTTACGAGACGGCAACGACACGGCGAGCGTGACGTCATCCAGCCAGCTCCCTCCTTTCACCGCTCCCTCATGACTTGTAACTTTCTTGATCATCTAACATGTCAAGAGTCTTTGGCTTCGAGCAAAGCGAGAAGCCTCCAGCATTTCTAGCATTTTTCAGCATTTGTAGCGTTTAAAATGATATAAAGTCCAGTCTTTCAGACTGTCTCATTTTTATTTTTTGTTAATTGAAAATAATGCCTTGCTACGCGCTTGTCAGGTATAAACATTGAATTTGCAAATAATTCTGCATGCATTCATCCAGTTTCACTGATGTAAATTTTACATACTAACATTAACTTATTTATATTGCTATCTGCTTATTATAATAAATAAAGCCTGGATATACTGGAATAAATAATTGAAATATTATTAATACAGTAGGCCTATATTATACAGTATTTATTGCAGCCAATTGTCATATCAGGACATATCAATTGAACGCCCGTAGGCTCCTCAACAAGTTCAAATTCAAGTAGTTCCAACTCTGGCTACCAGATGCCACAGTCAATGACACCAAGCGGCGAACGTTGGAACTTGATAGAGCGTTTCTAACGAAATAACCTACAAATTTTGGCTACACACTACCAATTGTAGTGGAAATGAATGTACTGTACGATGGTGCAACTAGAGCCTTTAGATGAGACATAAATGTGTCCGGACTGTCGCAACAGCTGGCGTGATTTTTGTCGCGGGACTGTCGGTCTCCTGTCTTGCATTCAAGTGCGCACACTGGGGACACAAGTGTCACTCACCACTCATATCCACGGCCTTCTAAACCACAGGTCCGCCGGCTTTACTTCCCCTCCGAATAAAGGCATACTGAAGGATTTTAACGCTCTTAACAATCCGACGACTTCGGCCGGACTTCAACCCGCGAACTTGGGCATAGCAGTTCAGCATGCTACATTATTATTATTATTATTATTATTGCTTGCTGTATTTTTATGTTCTTCTAATTTATTTCGTGATGAACATTTTGTGCAAAAAGAAATTGCGCAAAATCAGTTTGTGCAAATTTACGAGGATTTTAAATTAATTTTACATAGTTTGGTTATAGAGGGGGGCCCAGGAGATTCCAGCCCCGGGGCCCGTCGCCGCTCTCCACGGCCCTGTGCAATAGTGCTAAAAAGTAATCGTACAGAGAATGTAACTTATATAAGAAGCTTCTTCAGTAATTTTGTTTTCCATTGCCCGTCATGTTTTGACGGGTTTCATCTAGTATATATTATTTCAGTAGAATAGATCCCTCCTGCGGCGCACAAAAACGACCGATCGTGACAATGAGCATTTAAATGAAAGAGAATAGACATTAGCAGTGACGAATTGCACTATAATTTCATAAATATCTATAATTTCTTTAAAAATTAATTTAAAAAAAATGTACGAAGTGTGCGATTTGCAAATACTGTTCCTGTACGAAACTACGCTCCATAATTGGTGTCCACTTCACATTTTGGCCGCTGTGACGCCTGTTTCATGTCATTTTAATATTATGAAGTCTTTCCTTTAGCCTAACATTTTGCGTGGATTTCAGATCAGTAAATCAAAGGAATGAGTACCGCTACTCAAATCGTATAATTTCATAAATATCTAATAACCGGTGAATGTTATGATGATCCAATTTTCAGTTATTGCCCTCCTAAGTTAGGGAACGTAGAACTTGGAATTCTAACTGAAATGTAAGTATCGTAGTGTTCTATAAACATTTTGTTGACATAAAATCATAACAACCTTTCTCCATAAGTCTCATTATAAACCTATTGGGGAAAGTGTGGTTTATGAACTTGCGAGATTTCTCGCACGGGTCCGCTAGTCTATACAAATATAATAAAGCTGAAGGGTATTTTTGTTTGTTTGTTTAAACGCGCTAATCTCTGGAACTACCAGTCGGATTCGAAAAATTATTTTTTTATATATGATAGCCAGATTCAAGAGGAATAGTTTAGGCTATGTAACATTAGGCTACACCTCTCAGGTAACCTTAAATATTGATTTTTGTTCAGTAAGTCGGAAGAACAAGCGCTCCCGAACAGTTTTATCCGCGTGCGCTGACGTTATGGTTAGTGATACGTACACCGTTTCACTGATCTGAACCAAAATGTGTATACTTACCCTTTGGAACTCTTCGGGTAACAATGTCCACTTTAAAATTCGGACAGACCACCCCATACCCTGCATTTAGGCCCTTTGCCACAAATCTACACCGTTTCACCGATCTGAACCAACATTTGCACACTTACCCTTTGGAACCCTGCGAGTAACACTGTCTACTTGAAATTTATGACAGACCAGTCCATTGCCTGCATGTAGGCTCTTTGGCACAAATCTACACCTTTTCACCGATCTAAACCACTTGTTGTATACTTACCCTTTGGAACCCTGCGGGTGAAACTGTCCACTTTAAATTTCGGACAGACCACTCCATTGCCAGCATTTAGGCCCTTAATCACAAATCTACATCGATTCACCTATTTGCAGCAAATTTTACATACACTTTGAAACCCTGCTGGTAACACTGACCACTTGATATTTTGGACAACGCTCTCAATTCCCTACATTTAGAATAACAGACCAAATTAAATTGAAAACCAAGTATGAAGGACCTAGAACCATTCATGCCCGTAGTAGTGTAACTGTAAGAGTATTTCAATAAGTCTATTGTTGACTGGCAATTCGGGCTGCATCACGTCGCCACTAACAGAATTGCGAAAATAGTTAAATCTTGCGCTGCTTATAAATTGCAGTCACATGGAATAATTAGTGCAAAAAGATTCCTTAGGCCCCTCAAAGCAGTTATCGCCTCTGTATAAGTGCAATGGTGTTGGTGCAGTACATTGAGGTTATCAGCAGCAATAAGCGTTAGTGCTTTCAAATGTACCTTCATTTATTCCGAACCTTATCGCTGAGCGCTATGTGGCGATAAATAATACTACTGCTACCTCAAAAGCTTGGAACAGCCGAAGTTTTCCAAAGTGTTCTGATTATTTTCCTACTATAATATATAATAATAATAATAATAATAATAATAATAATATCGTATGGCCTCGGGTGCCGGGTGCAAGCTTTGTAATTTGACACCCAGAGGGTAGCTTACATGTCGAATTTCGTTGTTCCTTGAAGCACTATGAAAGTCAAGGAGGTTAGATATCTAAGGTCCTTGAACACTATAGCGCTTTCTAGTAGAGAAATTAGGAACTTTGTGTTGGCGGAAACTCCCGAGATTAATTTTGCCATTATGAACACGGCCTACTGAATTCAAATGGGTTCTTTGACATGCCAAGATCGTATGACATGCTTGTCGTATTTTTGCCGCCTTTCAAAAAAAAAATCACTTACCACGGCCAGGAGCGAACCTGCAATCTTGGGGTTAGTAGACCGACACGCTATCCACTCACCCACCGTGGCAAGCTATTTTCCTACGGCGCTATGCGACAAAAGACGACACTATTGGTTTCTACATTTCTAACAGCCAATGAGATATAGGACCTAGGCAGTGTCTTTTATTTCACTTACTCCTCTTTCTAATCATTTAAAAAAAATTCGTTTGTTAATTACATGTGTCAGTGCTGTAGTTAGTAAATAGCCGTTTCCCTATTCATTAATATCATTATTATCATTACAGGAAAATGACCTGAATGTTACGTCCATTATACTGTACTACTTATCACCCACACTACAACCACCACCACCACCACCACAACAAAAAGTTATATATATTCTGTTTGTTTAAGTATCATGTGCCAGTTCTGTAGTAGTATTTATTATCATCCATAAAACAAATAAATCCACCGGGCGAAGCCGGACACTACTGCTAGTAAGTTTTTAAAGAAAGAAAGAAAGAAAGAAAGAAAGAAAGAAAGAAAGTACAACTGACACCGTTGGAAGTCATCCTCACGTGCGCGCGCATCCCAGCGCCAGTGTGTACAATGTTGTGAAACCTTCAGCTATTAGGACAAAGCGTCCTGCGATAAAGCACAATAATATTGATTATTGTGGGTGGTTAGGGGTGGTAACTTTTTGCATTTTGAAATCAGATATTTAGCATTTTCATTTAAACATTTAGTATTTTGTTGCTATTATACGTTAGCAATTTTGCATTTTGAAAAAAGAAAAACAACATATATTTTGGGTTAAATCTGACACATGAGTACTGTCTTTCAAAATAAAATTAGTGTGAAATTAAAAACCCATGCGTAAAATTTAATAGCGAGATAAAAAATACACGAGGTACGGTAATTGTGAATTTATTTTAAATTAATTATGTTGAAGTAAGACGGAAGAAAATTGTTACAGGCTAAAGTATTACTCTGAAAGAAAAAAAAAGGGGGAATTTATACTGATGCTAAACCAGAATAATACAGAGTAAATACACAAAATCAACTCAAGTCTTTTTTCAATATCCACCACAATGGGCAAGAGCATGCACGTACATGAATTCATATAGCTATTTTATAGACATTTTCTGTCCCGACATCTTGCCTACTTGTTGCCTTGACCTACGTGAAGGGAATGAAACCGACGAGTGAGCAACGAGGTGCAGGAGAGATGGTACTTTCCACATTCCAGACCGGTGATCAAGCCGTTGTAAACATTTCAAGAGTCTACAAGCTCTTCACTTGTAGTTTCCATAAGAAAAGAAAAAACAACACGTTATATTTAAAAAACAAATCGTGGATTTCGCATTTATGTATCATTTTGGTATAATTTTCGCATTTTAAGTGAATTTCGCATTTTGTCGATTCCTCAAAACACATTAAAAAGTGATTTATAGTTCGTGCAAACTGAAAATACATAAGTACAAGCCTTAATGAGCATTTAGCGCTTTATCGCTTTTGCGAAAAAACACCAACCCTAGTTATAGTAAATAAAGAAGTAGTGTATATGCCCAAACTGCTATTTTACGAACCCCTAAAATCGTAACAATATTCAACAAAGGTAAGACCATGACGAATAGAAGGACTAGTGTGAGGACTCCGCCATTATAGCACGGTAGTTCGTGGTCCCGCCGCTACAAGCACTGCAAGCGATAATGTCCAACAACGTGTCCTGTTGTTGGGTCGAGCCGGGTCTTAGAAAAGTGCGCGAGAAGTTACTGTGTTAGATATTTGTGTGAATTAAATTGAATTTTCTTTGCATTCAGTTCTTAAATTCAGTTCATTGTGTCTTGTGTACATCAGCGTTTTGTGTTGTGAACTTCAAACGTATTTCTTATGCGGCTTTGTTAATTTAATAGTTCAACATGCCGTACTGTTTTTTGCCTGGCTGGAAGTCAGGGTATGGTAGAGTAGTTGACGATATACGATATTTTTCCCCACCGAAGAATAAAAATCAATTTGAAAAATGGGCCAGAACTATTCCACGAAAGGATACGGAGTTAACGCGTATTAGAATTTGTCAAATTCATTTCTCTGATGATTTGATAGTAAAATCAGGTAATTTTATAGTGAATGGTGAAGAAGTGGAAATCTCTCGTGTGTGGTGGAAGTTACGTCCTGGAGCAGTGCATCATTTTCCCTCTAATTTACCGAAGTAGTGAGAATAAGTCCCGTAAAGCTCCCAGCAGAAAAAAGAATCTCGGCACCACCAGAAAAAGAAGAAAGAAGATTGAAGATGGGAGTGGAGCAACGAGTGAGGCATTAAAAGGTCAGTCCAATGTTGATAAGAATTTGGGTCATTCTAGTGTACTTACTGAAAAGGCGCCTAAAGTATGCTAACCGTAATTTAATTCGCGTTAGATCCTGCCTCAACTCGGCAAAATCGATAATTAATTTGCTGGAGAAGCAGGTTCGAAATGCACAGGCATTTAATTACAAAGATAACGAACACCTTAGCAAGAAGGAAAAGATAATAGACACTATGCCAGGAAAAATCTCCCAATGGAATGAGGTACAGCAATGAATTCATTTTAGTGTTCATTGTTGAGAATAAAATCACCGATTTAGTCATTGTCGGCGACATAATCTCTTGCCTCTGCCTTCAGAAAGTCACTTGAGAAAACTTTGTCAAGGACTTAAGTGGCCTTATGGAGTTAATACGCATAGTATAAATGCTATTTCAGACTATTTTAAGGAAGAAAAGAATGATAATTCACGTTACGGTGTAGTAATTTTCGAAGAAGAGAAGCTAAGAGAAGAAATCGAGTTAAATAGCTTTTCTGATCAAGTAGTTGGATTAGTTGATTTAGGTGAACACACACCTGACCTCCAGAAGAACGTACTTGCAAATCACGCTCTAGTGTTCATGTTCGTACCTTTCATGCATATATTGGGTACAGCCAGTTGCTGTTTATGCAAGCAGAAATGCCACTCCAGGGGAAATTCTCGCAAAAATTCTAATATAGGTGATTTTGCAGTTAGAAGAGGCTGGGGCGAGGGTGGCTGGCTTTACTTGTGATGGTAGTCAATCAAATAAAAAGGCCAGGAATTCGTTAGGACTCAGTGCAAGACAAGCTCTCTACAACCTCACATCCTTATTAATCCTGCAGATGATACGAGAAAGATTCTCCGACAGTATACTCCAGGAATCTGTGCGTTCCGTAGTTCTTATTTCCGTGAATTATATTTTCCATTGTGCCCTGCCATGCTATTTTAATTGTAACCGCGAATTACTTTTTAAAAGAGTATTAGTTACAAAGTAATTCGTTTCCCTTAGCACAATCCCAAAGACCAGCTGACCCCGGCAATGTGGAACTTGCCCACTCTAGCGCTGCCTGGCGGGGCGCGCTTGAACTTCAGGAGTCTTCTCACTTTCTCCTTCTATTCGTCATGGTAAGACAGTGAGGTGACCATTTGGACCATCCGTAGAGAGGGCAAAATGTGGTGAGGTTAATGCCCCTTTACGTAGAGCTCTGTGTGGATAAACAAAACGTTATCCGCATCCGGCCCGCTTCCGCACAACTGTTATCCGCATCCGCACGTCTATTAACCGCATACCCCGCATCCGCACGACTTTTATCCGCAGCCGCACGTTTGTTAACTGAAACCGCAAACATTATAATAATAATACCGGGTGAGTTAGCCGTGGTCGTTACGGCCGCTCTGCTGGCAGTCGCTCACATCCGGGAGGCGAGGAGGTTCGAATCCCCCCGCCGGAAACCTTGAAGATGGTCTTCTGTGGTTTCCCATCTTCCTTTCAGGCAAATGCCGGGGTTGGTCTCTAACTATAGGCCACAGCCGCTTCCAACTCCTCGTCCTTACATTCCAACTTTTCTCCCCAACGGTACTTGTAGCTCACCCATTGGGTGTCCGTCTCGAAGCAGCTACAAAACTGGCGAGCCGAACATGTCCTCGGACACTCCCGGCACTAAAAGCCATACGCTAAAAAAAAATATTTTATTATAATTTATTAGGTAAAGCATGAAGTATTAAAGCAACACATTTAGACATTTGAGGAGAAAGTCGTACTCCTAGACTGTATGAATTGCAAGACAATGTTGACTGAGTTTTGTCCCTCTGAGTAACGGCAAGTAGAACAGCGAGTCGGATATTCCCAAACAGGCAAGCGCAGGTATAAAGGACTTATTATTCTCATGCAAACCAAGCGAAAACAAGTAGGGAAATAACAAGAATCATGAAAAATGCAGATCTTAGTAAAAACTAAAATTATTTGTTTAAAATCCAGTTCAACATTGCATTCATTTATTTAAATAATGAATAATGACAGGCTAACAAAACAAAATTTTAATACAATTTTAAAACTTAAAGTTCAACCAGCGTGGTTTACACAGACATTAAACGATCTTAAGTAAGCCGACATTGACATTACAGATACATATAACAGGAATTTATTGCGGGACAAAATTCAAAAAGTGATCTTCAGGGAGAAACAAGAAAGACAACGAAAGCAGACACGGAACATTGAACAGCTCCGGAAGCAGAGATCAGAGAGGATGAAGCGAATGTGGGCAGAGAGAAAAAAAGACATGAGGCAAGATTAGAAGTATTGATTTTACGTGCTCTGTAATAGTGCTAGGCCTATCCGATTTAATAATAAATAATAAAAGCTATCCGCAAATTTACTCTAAATTTTATCCGCAGCTTATCCACTATCCGCACAGCCATGCAAACTATATCCGCATAGCGCACGGACATTCAGAATCTGTAATAGAGCTCCGTTTAAACGTTTTCTTAGTAACCGCGTCTGTCAGTCTGTCTACGCTGAGAGAGCCTACGATGCATATCGAGGGAAATGGTTGTAGTAGAATGATTCGTCGGAGAAGATACAGGAAATCGATGAGTTCATTCACAAGTCTCAAGTGCGTACAAAGTATCCCTCTGTAGGGATGGTCCACATGAACTAGGATACAATATTCCATCTTACAAGGGTGGGGCTACATTACGCGCCCTCTCGATGAGCTTTGTCTCACTGTCACTGGTACTACTTGTAAATAGTCTACATTTCATTCCTAGATAGGTGAAGTATGTCCTTCACCGACCGGAGTAGAAAGCTGAGGAAGGAAGCCTTGCATCCTCAAAGCACGTGTTTATAGCTTTCGAAATGTATGGGAGCTCTTGAGGGGGAAGGGGCAGGTTTGGTCTGTTGAATGGCGCTCTGAGGACGTCTACTGAGATCCTCAAGTCTCGTTATTGGTTGATTTTAAACCAACACTATGGGTTTATTGGTTACGATTTCGCGTGGTCAGAATGGATAGTCTGTTTTCAGCGTGTGCACATATTTGGAGTGGTATTCGATTGTATTGTATTGTGTAATGTGTTCGTAATAGTGCTGTGCGACTGAATAATTAATATTAGAATGAGTCTACAGTACGGTAATATCTCAATTTAGCCCAGCTATAACAATAACTTAAGTTAATAAGTAGCCTATCATATTACGTCCTACACATTATAAAAATCAACTTGCGCCACTGGGAGATGGAGACTCCAGTGCTTACATGGCAGAGTGTGAAAGCCAACCTTATGGAGTTAATTGTATACGGGTAGTTGAAAAGCTGGATTGCATAGGCCATATCCAGAAACGAATGGGAAGTAGAAAGGTGGTAGCAGATTCTAAAGGGAAAACTCTGGAGAATGGAAAGCACTTGGTGGTAAAAAAAATAGACTCACTGCCGAGATAATAGATAATATTCAGTGCTATTATGGTATGGCAACCAGAAAGAGCATGCAATATGTGCACGCCAAGCAGAAAGAGACACGGAATATGCATGTGATGAATTTTAAAGAAGAAACCCAAGTGTGAAATGTGTCCGACACCAAATGCATTTTTCTAGAAACATATTTTTTTCATATTCGTGTACCTATTTCTCAGAACGTATCAGAAATTTTGACTTAAAATTTTGCACAGATGCACAACTAACAAGGAAAGTCTCTGAACCGGGGAATCGCGGATCCTGCTGGAACTTTGCAGATATGTTGCGTGAGCCCAACTAGGCAGAACCGTGAAGAAACATCTTTCGGAAAATAACTTCCCCTTCTACTAGATGGAAAATTAAGATTTACACGTTTAAATTGGCACGCCATTGGCGTGAGCTTCATTGGCTGCGTCAGAGGTTGCTTCCCGGCTTACGGCGTACAGTCATCGAATGAGAGGCGACAGACCCGGCATACGCTTATTTCCGTATACGGAGAGTGTCCCATGCATTGCATAATGAATGTTAACATTGGAAAAGTTATATGTAGTCTGGAGGAAAAATAATGAAAATGTATGGAAAGGCCTCTCATCATTCAAGAACAGGACCTGTTGGACAGTTTCGATGATTTTGTGCCTCTGTGGCTTTCGTCTCTTGTAACAAGTGTGTTAGGTATGAAATACAAACAAAATGCTGTTGTGTATTGGAAAAGTGGTAAGAGGCGTCCGCTTTCCCTTTCGTCGGTAAACGAAAGTAAGGAAGATTTATATTTGTGGGTAGAACAAGGGGCGGCACCCACCGCGACAAATTGAGGAGAATAACATGTGACTTAAAAGCCCAATTTGACATTGCCCATCAGAATAATGACGTAATATATGACGTGACAATTCAGCAATGGGCTATGCTAGCTGCGCAGGACGTAAAATGTACGAGGTTTAAAGCCAGCCATTTCTGGGTGCAGCACTTTAAGAATCGCTATAATATCATTTCGCGAAAAATAGCAACTGTGGTGATACCAAAGAATGCCCATCGAGAAATGGATATTATGTCAACAGAAGAAATATTCGTAGAAGAGGTTACATCGATTCTAGATTCTCTCGGCCCTGGAAACGTATGTACTGTAATAGTGATCAAAGTGGGTTCAATTTGGAGATGTGTTCAGGTAGGACACTGGCTATAAAAGGGTCGAAAACGGTTTGCTCCAAAGTGCAATCAGTGGGGGCCACAACGCACAGTTATACAATAATGCCAACAGTAACAGCAGCGGGCAAGCTGCTTGGACCTCTCTTCATAACTTTGAAAGAACCAAAAGGTGTGTTTGGAAAAAGGGTGAAAGAAAATATGCTTGCACATGGCAATATTTACGTTGTTCCCACAAATTCTGGCAGAATGGGATCCGCACAATTGGAGAATTGGTTTCATAATGTTTTCAAACAGCATGTACCGTCTGGCAATGTGGCACTCCCTTCGTATTCCTTTTCTGGACATAAATCGTTAGAAAGTGAAGAGCGCATACGACTGATAATCATCTCTCCAGGGGCCACAGCCTATTGTCAACCATTGGGGTCTGGAACAGCTTCGTCCGTAGATTTTGGAACACCGTTCGGTTATTGGATTTTGACATCAATTTGGCCCAGAGAATTACAATCTTGAAAATGCAGTCTCTGACCACCAATTGTCGTCCTCTAGTTTTACTTCAATGTGACAATACGCATGGTACCGAAGTCAGTATCTGTCCGACAATCCCGAACGGTTTGAACACCCTGTACCATATTGTTTCGATATCAGTGCAATACAATGTAGTACTTGCACTCGCCCGTGTCATATACGGTGAGGATGGTGTAAAAGCTGTTTGTTTTTCCAACATTATTACCACGAACATCACTGTTGTCAGAACTATGCGAAATAGCTTGGTCTCTTACTCACTTGTGTGACCATTGGTTCAGTTTACTCTGTGTTGTGTTGTAATTATATATATCGGTGATACCCTACATTGCATGATTAATAATAAAGCACGACGTGCAATATATTATAATGATGCAACATTAATGTCCCATGCCGCAGCGCAGCTTATGAGTACGAGTACGGGTGGGCAGTCGTTTGGAACGTGATCTTTTGAGCCACCAATCAGAAGTGAGGCACACTCCCGCTTGACCAGCGCGCACAGTTCAAAATTGTTGTACTTACTGCCGTCTACGGTGGGTAGGAGTTAATTTCCGAAAGATTTTTCTTCACGGTTCTGCCTAGTTGAGCTCACGCAACGTATCTGCAAAGTTCCAGCAGTATCCGCGATTCCCCGGTTCAGAGACTTCCCTTGTAAGTTTAATAAAGGTTTTGGTGGAAGGGAATTTTGATAAATTGAGGGATATTTATTTTACAGCCAGGAAAATGTCATTCAAAAAGGGAAAACACATGAAAATTTAAAAACCTCATTATTCAAACTAATTAACTTTAAAAAATCCTTCCACTAATTTTCTTGCACATACAGTATATTGAATAAAGCTGCAATAAATTTCATATTTCTATCACCAGTGGTTTTCAAGAAAATTTATTATGTTTTAAATCATGTCATGCTCCCTCAAAAAAGTACTGATATTCCTTTAGATATAATGTATAGAGCCTTCAAGTTTCAGTTTTATAGGTTTAATAATAGCATAAGTAAAAAAATATACATTTCAGACAGATAATTTTGCCTACATCTCCCCTTAAGAGGCATGCGTACGGATAATGAATGATAATGAATAATGGCCGAAATGAATGATGGTATTATGCGAATTTGTATATGCTTGATTGATAGAGACACAAGCATTAGAACTGGATTACGGCATATGCACGTCAGTAATGTATCCTCCTAAGCCGCCGAGCTGATATTCTCAGATTAGGTAGTTCAGTCACCTAGCCCTTCTAACCCCTTTGTATTACATAATAATAATGCGTAGCCTAGTTTTACTGTGGGGATGCCTTCAACTTCAATACAGACTTTCATACCATTCGCTCCAATAGTTTTGACGCCAACCCAAAACAAACATACGAACCAACAAACAGAAAAAATATTACTGAGGGTATATTTGATAATTATTATACACCTCATCTCGGATAAACAGAAAGTTTTAGCCGAAATTCAAAATGTTGGGACAGAAATATTGGGCTTTTTCATTTGTAGAGGTATCAAAGTTTCCGCGAGAGCGGGTGCTTTACGTTTACGATGTCCCCTTGCAATCAAAGGTATTGTATTTCTTATGTTAGAACCCGAGGCACCTACCCCATCCCTGTTCCTGATACAGCTACACACGCACTACTACCGTCATCGCATAAATACAGGTTATCAGACAAATTCAACACACACCGAACTACACGG
The DNA here is from genome assembly GCA_946902985.2 of Meconema thalassinum. Classification (NCBI taxonomy): domain Eukaryota; kingdom Metazoa; phylum Arthropoda; class Insecta; order Orthoptera; family Tettigoniidae; genus Meconema; species Meconema thalassinum. Next base: position 1,208,803,684 of record OX336388.2, read on the forward strand.
GGCTGATGGCCAAGATGTCCCAAAACCCTAAAATGAAATAACAACAATAACATCGTATGTTAGAAGAATAACTCCTAAGCGTTATTTCCTTAAATACGTGAAATGTCCGGTTATTGGCCTCCTACGTACTGTATATTCTATTTCGTTTAAGAATTTTCTTACAATTCCTACCCATTGGTTTAACCTGTAAATTTACAATTGTTTCTTTCTTTCTTTCTTTCTTTCTTTCTTTCTTCGGCTTCTTCCCAATTAATTGGGGGTCGCCGGAGACTATAAGGCTCATTTTGGTTTTGGCCGGGGATTTAAGGCCGGATGCCCTTCCTGACGCCACGTGATTTTTCAGGTGAAAATTCCACCCCGCTGTCAACGGGATTCGAACCCCGGCCGTCTGGGTGAAAGACGAGCAGCTAAGCCACTGCGCCATCACGCACCCCCAAATTTACATTATTAAATTATAGTATTACAATATGATAAAGACAGGTCGAAATAGGATATCCAATTCATACAGAGCAGGAAGAGCAATCACATATCGCACTAGCAACCTTGTGTGTGGCATGCATATCATTGATTACTATTTCTTAAAATTGTATAATGGCTTAGCCGAATAACACGTTCTATGAAAATGCTTTATGTACTAAAATCCTAAAAATAATGCATAAAAAGGAAAAATGAATTTGCCTTTGTATAAACTTGTAGGCTCAACTAATTATATTTTAAATTTGTTTTCCCTGAGAAAATGTTTCATATACATCTTCTGGTTTGCATGATTTCCTTTAAATTATTATTATTTAATTGGGAGAATGTCATAATTTTGTCGAGAAACTACTGAATTTCTATTGATTGACTTGTATTCCAATATACCAATATTCCAATAAACATTTAGAATTTTATGCTTACCTGATAGTGTCAGTTTTACACAGGACATCTGTGTTCCTTCGAACTGGTAATTTGACATATTACTTAGGCCTATGTCTTTCAAAATGTTGCCAGTTGTACCAATGATTCCTTTGCCAATTTGATCGATGCAATCTTCAAGACGCCTCCCTTTAGCGTCCAGGCAGTTTTGAGTCATTGTAGGATTGCATGAATAGCACTTAATGCAGGTGCCTAAAACAGAAACAATACATATCGTACTAAATTTAATTTTGAAACAAGGTATTTACTGAAACAATAAGGGGGGGGGGGGGGGAGGCAGTGTCAACAACAACAACAACAGCAACAAATATAACAATAACTTTATTATTATCATCATCATCCTATTATAATAAAAACAATTTATAGTAATAATAGAATTATTCTCACCAATGTAAATTAACTCTTAATCCGTAGTTAAATCAGTGTTAATTCAGCATGTGCATTTCACCAAAACAAATTTCTCATTAATTTTTCAGAATTGCACCGTTAAGCTAACTGGTCATACTAACAAGCACGTTGACGGTCGATCTTCAGTACGGCGGTGGCGGCGTCGCGCCACCACATGCTGCACTCAGAGCCACTAGTCGTCGTGGCGTGGAATCATACAGCGCTTGAATACGCTGCTGGGGAATACCGTCCCATGCGGTTTGCAGGCGCGTCCACAAAGCATAAACAGGGGCGGCAGGTGGACCTGAATGAACAAGTTGCCGACCGACCATATCCCAGACTTGTTAGATGGGCGACATGTCAGGTGAATGGGCAGGCCAGGGAAACAGAGGTATTCATCGTTCTGCGAAGAAGGCTTGCACATTCCTCGCCACATGCGGGCGGGCATTGCCCTGCTGAAATATGTCCTGTGGAACGGTCTGCAAGAGGGGCAGTACCGCGGGCTGTAAAACTTCCCTGATGTAGCGGTCACTGTTCAGATTGCCCGCAAGACTTACGAGGCGCGATCGCCTGTTATAGGCAATTGCGTCCCAAACCATTACACCTGGTGTTTGTCCGCTATGCCGCTCAACAATACAGTCTGCCTGATTGCGTTCTCCATGGCGGCGTCGAACGCGTATGCGGTCATCACTGTAGGACAGGTTGAAGCGGGAATCGTCCTAAAACACTACATTTCGCCACTCAGCCTGCCAGTGTCGGTGTACACGTGTCCAATGTAGTCGGAGGCGTCGGTGGTTCCCAGTCAATGGAAACCAACGCAGTGGCATGCGTGCTACCAGTCCAGGCCTCAAAGGACGGCGCCGCACCTTCGACGCAGGCATATCCACCCCCGTCGCAGTGCTCCAGCGTCGAGCTAACACCGAGGACGACGGTGTTCTGTCCGATACGGCCATGCGGAGAAGATGGCGGTCGTCTCACGCTGTGGTCACATTGCGTCGTCCTGTACCCTGTCGTCGCTGTGTACGGCCCTCCTGTCTCCACTGGATCCACATACGCCTTACTGTTAACGCAGCGTGCCCGGTACGAGCCGCAATGTCCTGGAACGACAGACCCGCCTCCCGGAGCCCAGTATTCTGCCCCGTTCAACCGCACTCACATGCTGATAGTCCACCCTGTGATGTCGGCGAGGCATCGTTGCACTTGCTTACATGTTTCCACTTGGTATGACGGTCCCACGCCGACAGAGCTGTGCGTAACACTGACCTGTCCGGTCTCACGACCGAGGGCACTGGTGGGCCAATGTGCACGCCATCTCTCTGCGATTTCAATCACTTAGTATGGTACCACAGGCCTACACGACCCCTGTTCTGGGAGTGTCTCCGACCATTTCTTCTGGGTGTTTCACTTTCTACAAACAGTAGTGTACGTTTCAACAATCCAACATGGCAGCCGTGCGAAATACTTCACAGACATTCTATATCTCCGTAACAATAACAGATATCATCCTGAAATTTTGTACGGTGATAAAGCGCACTACTAGAATGTTATATATGCGATTTTCATAAACCTGTTGAGTACAAAACAAACATGGCGGCCAAGCAAATTTAAATCGACTTTTCACGCGATTTAACCATCCGAGCGCAGTTAAACTTGGTACAGCAAATGTTTATAGCCTACACATTGTAAATCACTGACATTTAATTTAGTTCAATATTTTCATAACCTCAAGATGGCGGCTGTGCGAAATTTTAAAATCTCTCTTTTATTATTTATTGTGCCATAATCATGCGATTGAAGTTTGAATAATAAACCTACGCAATAATCTTCATCTAATAGTACAGTACATAAGTATGGCCTACATATAAAACAATCCAACATGGCAACCATCCGAAATATTTAGACGGTTCCCAATATCTACGTATCTATTACAGCAATCAAACTGAAATTTTGTATGTTGATAGAGGCAATTAACATAAGTAGTATATATGTAAATCGGCTATTTAGTTCTTCATGGAATTACTTGTTTTTACTTTGCTACGAATCGAAGGCAAATGTATTTAAGAATTGGGGAAAGGTCACGAATACGAGCCTGATTTCTTCCAAAGAGCGGAAAGGATTTTATGTGTTGGCTTGGTGCACCCATAGCCTTTTTAAGGGCTCAATTTCAAAAATAGCTAAATTAGTACATACGACCGTGCGAACAATACAGTCCAATAGAATCTAATAGAAGTTATCTAAAAATATAAAAGAATAGATTACTTCAACAGGTCATGCATGGGCTTCAGACACGCTCAATGAGCTAAGAGGATCGTCAAAATCAAGAAATAAGAATTAGCAAGACCAGCGTCCCAGCAAACGATGACCGAAGAAGATAGTGTGGGTGAGCTTAAAGGCTTTACCATACTTAAAAAAAATGCAGAAAACTATATTTTATGGGAGCTAGATTTAACAACGCTGCTCCAATCCAGGTATCTCCTATCTTTCCTGAAATGAACTGCTACAAAACCAGATACGGAAGGCAAAGGAGTTGGAAAATGGGAGGCCAAGGATGCCAAAGTTAGGTACTACATTCTCAAGACAATAGATTACTCTTTGAAACCTCTAGTGCTAACTTGTGAAACGTCAAAATCGATGTTCGTTCTCCTAACAAAAATATACATGAGAGACACCGAACAACAGAAGTATCAGCTATTGTCATCTTTCTGCGGATAGAAGTATGATAACAACAAAACCCTCATGCAAAATATATCTGAAGTAAGAAATCTAGTGGAAAGACTCAGGAGTCTAAAAGAAGACATTAGTGAACAGATGGTAATCACCAAAATAATTACCACTCTGCCAGGCCAATACAGATATTTTAATACAGTGTGGGAGGCAAAACCATCTGCTGAGAGAACCCTGGAAAATCTCATTTCAAGACTTATTATACAAGAAGAATCAAATACAACTGAAGAACTCAAAGTAGCTTTCAAGACTGAAAATAAATCCAACAATCCAAGTCAAGTGAAATGCTACAAGTGCAACAAGATTGGACATTTGTGAACTGCCCTAATAACAGGCAAGACCAGGGAAGGCCAAAACAGAAGCAACAACAGCAAGCTTCAGGAAAAAGTGATCTACAGTGTAAAAATTGTAATAAAGGTGAACACGAAACCTCTGACTGCTATGCAGGTAAAACTTTTGCACCATGCAAATATTATGGGTTAGACAATCATCCACATTGGAATTGCCACAGAGAGAAGCTGCATAGAAAAAGGGTTCAAAATAGAGAACAGGAGCTATACGTGGTTGAAAAACAATGCCATACAACAGAAGAAAAATCTGGATAAGAGTTTCTTGAAGAGCTTGTTGTGGATAGTGGATGCACGAGCCATATGACCAAACAAGATGCGCTGCTCACCAACAGGAGAACAACTGAGCCTCAAAATATAAAAGTTGCAAAGAAAGGTGGGACTATGGTCACTGAACTTGAAGGAGACATTGAAACCAAATATATCATATTTCAGAATGTCTCATATGTGCCTGAGCTGAGTAGAAATCTACTGTCAGTGAACTGTGTCACAAATGGAGGTGGAACAGTTCTGTTTAAAGGCAACCAAGTTAAAATATTTGACAAGAATGAAAATGTCTTAATGACAGGCAGTAAAAATGAAGTAGGCCTGTTCGTGATAGACATGAAAAACAACTTGGAAGCTCACGTGACAAAGAAAGAATAAACAAATACCGCCATGATGTGGCATCGGAAGATGGGCCATATCAGTACAAGATATCTGAAGAAACTGCCAAAACTCAGCCAAGGACTACCAAGCAGCCTGTCAAAATGTGAAGAAATCAAGTGTGATGTGTGCACAGAAGCTAAACAAGTAAGAGTTCCATTCAATACTGTGAGAGCTAGAGCTACACGCCCATTGGAGATAATACTGTACATAGTGATGTATGTTGAAAGCTTGATCCACCAACATACAATGGCAAACATTATTTTATGACAGTGCTAGATGACTACACTCATTTTCTGGAAGTGTACCTTTTAGAGACGAAGGATGAAGTTGAAGAATATCTGCAGGAATACATCACTACAGCTCAAGCTAAATTCAACATGAAAGTGCACAAACTGAGGATTGACAATGGTGGCGAGTACAACAGTGATTTCTTCAAACATTGGTGCAAGAAAAATGGAACAGTGCTGGATAACACAGTTCCTCATACTCCAGAACTGAACGGGAAAGCGGAGCGCATGAACAGGACCCTGCTTAATAAACTCAGAGCTATGTTACTAGAAAATGGCATGTGGGGGCATGCCGTTCAATCAGCAGCATATCTCCTCAACAGGAGTTCATTCTCCACTTGTGAGAAGACACCAGCAGAACTATGGTATGGCAAGAAACGAGTTCTGTCAGGAATGTTCATCTTCGGGCAAGAAGTGTACTCAAAAGTACGAACGAACATGAAACTCAACAGTAGAAGCAACAAAGGAATATTATTGGGATATACAACAAATGGTTACAAGATATTCAACAAAACAACCAAGAAAATCTACACTTCCCATGACATAATACCTGTCTATGAGCCTGAGAAGAGAACAGCCCCAGCATCAGTTGTCACTGTGGAACATTTTGATGAGGATAAAAAAGAAGATGAAATAAATAATCAAGAACAAGAAAACAACGAATCAGAAGAAATTGAAGATTCTAGTAGTGAAGAAGAAGACGAAGAAGAATATGATGGGGAAGAAGAACTAGAGGATCAACATCCACACCAAGAAAATGAATAAAACCAAAGAGAAAATGTACGTCAAGAAAACCAAACAGAAGAAGAAGTGGGAAAACTGCTGAAAAGACTGAAGGAAACTTTTGAAACTGTTGTGTGTGACCGTCCAAAACAATATTTAGGCATGAACATAGAGATTCAGCAAGATGGAATCTCACTGTCTCAAAAGAACTACTCTGAACAGATAATAGAACGCTTCAAGATAGGAAAATCCAAACCCAAGTCAACACCAATAGTGAAGAAAAAGACAACCTCTGCTTTAAAAGAAGAGTTTGCTTATAGAGAGGCCGTTGGCAGCTTACTGTACCGGTATCTGTCTACCAAGACTAGACCTGACATCAGTTTTGCTGTCAATCATGCAAGTAGGCATACCACTTGTCTTTCTCAAGAAGATGTCATAAATGTAAAAAGAACAATAAGATACTTAAAAGGCACTGCCATAAATGGGATTAAGTATGTTGCAAAAGAAGCAGATCTACTGAAAATTGAAGCATTCTCCGACTCTGAGCTGGGAGGAGATCAAGATAGAAAGAGCACAACAGGATTTGTAATAAAATATGCAAATGGACCTATCGCCTGGTGCTCCAAGAAACAGACTACAGTGGCACTATCATCGGCTGAAGCTGAGTATGTGGCTGCAGCAAAATGTGTAGCAGAGCTGAAGCACATCACCACATTTGCGAACTGCTCAACAGAAAGCCAACAGTGACTCTGTTCATGGACAATATGAGTGCCATTAATATGATCAAGTGTGGGCAGCTCACTCTAAAGAGCAATCACATTGACATAAAATATAATTTTGTCAGTGATGAGTTGAGCAAAGGATGCTTCAAGATAAAGCTTGTCTACACAGAAAATCAACAAGCAGATATCTTTACCAAGGCCCTCAACAGGATGAAATATCCACAATTCCGAGATCAGCTTGTCATGTAAAGCAAAAAACATCAAGACTGTTGCTTTGTATATTACTTTACTAACTTTATTTGCCAATATTTTTGTGCCAAATATGTATGCTTATCAAAATCTCCTTTTTACAGGGGGTATGTTGAGGTTGGCTAAAAGTGTCATTTTGTTATCTATGGAAGTTGGCAAATCGCTGCTCTTTTGTTTTTAAAAATAAAATCTACACTGCGGTGAAGTCGTTACGTGAAAAATACATGTAAGTTATGTCTGCTTTATTTATTCAATCGAACAATACAATCTAATAGAATCTAATAGAAGTTATCTAAAAATATAAAAGATAAGATTACTTCAACAGTCCCGAGCTCATGAGGTAGCAATAGTGTCATTTATCGCCACATAGCGCTGAAGGATAAGGATCGGAATAAATGAAAGTAAATTTGGAAGCAGCTTATTGCAGCTGATAACCTCAATGTACTGCAATAACACCATCGCACTTATACAGAGTCATAATATTTTCATGATGATAACTGTTTCAAGGGGCCTAAGAGATCTTTTTTCCCTAATTACTCCCCGTGACTAGAATTTATATGCAGCGCAAGATTTAACTGTTTTCGCAATTCTGCACCAGAACACGGGTAGGGGCGACGTTATGCAGCTCGCATTGTCAGCCAACAATATACTTCTTAAAAATATATTCTTACAGTTACACCACTACGGACATGAATGGTTCTGGGGCCTTAAAACGTGGTTTTCAAGTTCCTTTTGTCTGTTATTCTAAATGTAGGGAATGGAGAGATTTGTCCAAAATATCAAGTGGACAGTGTTACCAGCCGAGTTTAAAGGGTAAGTGGGAGCGTGGTGGCGCAACGGTCAAGCTGTTGGCCTCTCACCACGGTAGACCGGGTTCGATTCCCGGTAAATGCATGTGAGATTTTCAAAGTGAAATGCCATGTCCTTTGGTTCGGATTCCACGTAAAAAAAGGAGGTCCCGTGGCTTATGATCTCATGATTAATGGTCACGTTAAACTACAATCTTCCTTCCTTCCTTAAAGGGTAAGTATGTAAAATTCGGTGCAATTAGGTAAAACGGCGTAGATTTGTGCTAAAGGGCCTAAATGCAGGGAATGGAGTACTCTGTCCGAAATTTCAAGTAGACAGTGTTTGTTACTCGTCGGGTTCCAAAGGGTAAGTATGTAAAATTTGGTTCAGATGGGTGAAATGGTGTAGATTTGTGCCACAGGGCCTAAATGCAGGGAATGGAGTGGTCTGTCTGAAATGTCAAGTAGACAGTTTTCCTTGCCGGGTTCCAAAGGGTAAGGGCCTAAATGTAGGGAATGGAGTGGTCTGTCCGAAACTTAAAGTGGACAGTGTGGGATTTTCTTCTTGTTTTAATCTTAAATGTTAACTTATGGTACTTATGTGAAAATGAAAATCCACTGCTTCCAGTCTCCGACCGGGTCAGGAATGGAATGAATGAAACCCCATCTAGCGGCGAGGATATGGACTGTGCCGGCTGCCGAGGCCTGACGCACTCCTCTGGGGCAATGATTAAATGAATGACAGATGAAATGAAATGATAGTGAAGAGTGTTGCTGGAATGAAATGTTGACAGGGAAAACCGGAGTACCCGGAGAAAAATCTGTCTGCCTCCGTTTTGTCCAGCACAGATCTCACATGGAGTGACCGGGATTTGAACCATGGACCCAGCGGTGAGAGGCCAGCGTGCTGCCGCCTAAGCCACGGAGGCTTATACGGTACTTATGTAATGTATTTTAATTATGAAATTATATCTTTCCCTGAATTTACTTTTCTGTGTTATTAATCAATTGTACATTCTGTAGATGATAGTCTCTAGTTTTATTGCCCTGGGTTATGGTAGCTTTTGTCCAGTCCTTCTGCTTCTTTTAAACTTTTTCTCACTTACCCGTTAGGGTGGTTGGGACATTAAGTGGGTTGGGACAGTTTCTATCACTAATACTTAACGTAGGAGAAAATTAGATGCGGTTTCTGTGAGGTCATTGATTGACTAGCTCAATGATTATTTTAAGAATTGTATATTTTGGGCTAATACAATCCACCCTCATAGAAAATCAGCAATTTAGTATTCAATAGCCAATTGAACTATAATTCACCAAATTACAGTCAGAATAATGAAATGCCTAATGAACATGTATGCAATACAATGATATGCTTGCCAAGACCTTGTAACCATCCATACGCTACTGTCGACTAAAATATTATGTGCACTCGAGTGTGGAAGTTGAGTATGAAATAACCAATAGGCCTACAAAAAAAATCCAATAACACCATCATTTCCCTCGTTCTATTTTACGTTAGGTCATGTAGGTTTATAATTTTCATTTTATACAGTGAGGGCCCTCCCCATAGAACGGAGTCTCACAGAGGCCGTGCATCGGTGGGGTTGCAGTGAGTCACCACCAGACTTATAGCCTGTACCGATTACAGTAGCGGATCGGGAGGCCTCAATGCTGTCATAGTATTTATTACTTACGCAGTTGGCAAGATACCTTAGTTGTGATAATTAAGAGTTGCTGTGAAGTACTGTAGTCTATCTCGTATCCCGTGAACATTGTTAGGTATAGAACAAAACATTGAATTTTCCTAGTGGAAACTTATCTTCTAAGAAGAAGTTTGCAGTAAATTTGTTCTTACGTTCTATAGGGTGGGCCTTCACTGAATTATAATATTTCTTTTTATCGCAGTTAGAGCCGCTAGCAGCATTGCCCAACTAGTTAAACACATTTACATTGATAATCATAATAGCTTACATGAATTTCAGCATTGGTGTATGTTGTTCATATTAGTACAACACACAATCATGCAAAATTGCATTGAGATATCTTGAATAGTTTTTGAGTTATCGTGTAAACGCTGTGAGAAAATGAAGTTTTCTGGAAACGAGCTTCAAACTTACCTAAGGGCATGGTAGTCAGAAATTTAAAGAGACATATTTAATTTTAACGAATTCCTTCAATGACTAATCTAGCAATTTAACAGCAACTAACTTTTAGGGGCATTTCTCTGGAGGTACTGAAGATAGTTATCACCAAATGAAAGATAACAATTCCAGAAATATTCTCCTAAAGTTAGTTGCTGTCGCTTAAGTTGTCTCTTTACATTTCAGATTACCTCGTCCTTAGGTAAGTTTAAAGCTCGTTTCACGAAAACTTGATTTTCACACATACAAGATGTTCAGTAAAGAACATACAGTCTAATTTCTCCTAAATGCATGGGTAGAGTTATAACTCCTTGTCCTTTTCAAGTAGTATAATTGAATGCTGGTTGTAATAGCTTGTAGAAATACAACGTGCTATACGGATATTTAACGTTGATTGATTGAATCCTCACCTGAATTATATATACACACACTAATACAGCCATCACAATAACACAGGTTAACAGACAAAATTCAACACTCACCCAAGTACATGCGGCTAAATGAACATGATGTCCATACATCTCAAATGAAACAACAACAACAGCTTCGAACCCAAATTCTTTCTCGTATAAAAGTACACACAATAGTAAGCCTACAGACATTACAGTGACACAGGTTATCAGACAACTTCTACACACACCCAAGTAAACGGGTGTACAAGACCATGATGCAGCAAAACCCCTAAAGAATCATCAACAACAACAATAGACTCTACCGCGGATCAAGGTCAACGAATATTAATCTCTGTATTCGAGTATTGAAGTATGTGGTGTTTTAAGTATTTCGATTGCAAGTACACACTATATATGGTTAACATTATGACGCGTGAGTAGTTATAAATCAATAAATACCAACAAAACCGAAGTAAAGAAATTGAACTTGCAGGGATTTGACCACGAACCTTCAGACTATGAGCCCAGGTCGCTACCATTACGCCACGGATGCGCTACGATAATACTTGATAAACAACTGGTTTAGTATAACTATATCATATTTTGTGTTAAAATCAACGATTTCATTAGCGTTTTCTGGCGTTTCTATAAACCATTTGATACTAATTAGCCAATTTATTATTTTGCGTACATTCCTAAAAAGATATAAACTTACACAGTTACGGAATATATGTACTTACGAGCAAAAATAGCCACCATTTTGACAACGGGACGGCACGGACCCACAATGATATGGCATGGTCGGCCTGACGTGTTAGTCTCTTCTACGGTTACATATTCTACTATAATATGCTAATATCCTACCGGTAACCTCCTTGAGGACAGCTTAAACCACCTTATGTACGATAAGCTGAATTGTTGAGACCAGTTCCTGTTGAATCGTAAGTTACGGTTAGGCTATAATACTTGCATGATTTATACATATGCCATCTTGAAACGATTTGGCTGATGACCGTGTAGTTTGGGCAAAAGACGCTTCCCACATTAAGGTACATTGTTGCAACATTTGGTAGATATCGTAAGATTAGGTTATTCGTAATTTGATTAAAGCTCAGAACATTTGGGTGGGCACCATTTCTTTTTTGTTACAAATGCGGTGATAAACATGACACTGAGTTGTCCCTTGCTAGTGCTACCTTTGTACCAAAGGTGGTTTGGTTTGGTTTCGTTGTGTTTGAATTGATAGGGGGAATCGATTTGCACACATACACGGCCGCCATCTGCAAACTATTGGGCTGATGACCTTGTAGTTTGTATTTATTTATTTATCGTATGGCTTTTAGTGCCGGGAGTGTCCGAGGACATGTTCGGCTCGCCTGAGTCTGTAGCTGCTTCCAGCGGACACCGTAAAGGGTGAGCTACAAGTTCCGTTCAATTTCAAGTAGTTCCAACTTTCGTCACCAGATATCAATGATACCTAGTGGCGAACGTTGGAACTTTGATAGAGCGTTCTGACGAAATCTAACCTAACAAATTTTGCTTTACACAAGTTTAGTCTGTGAAAGGATCTTTTGCATGCCATAAATCTATGACATGGGACCGCCGGCTTTACTTCCCCTCCGAAGGAAGGCATACTGAAGGATTTTAACGCTCTTAAAAATCCGACGACTTCGGTCGGGTTTGAACCCGCTATCTTGGGCATAGAAGCTCTGCATGCTACCGACTACGCCACCGAAGCCGCTTTGTAGTTTGTAATTTGGTAGAGATCAGATGATTAGGTTAGTCGTAATTTAATCTAAGCTGAACATTTGGGTGGCAGCCATTACGTTCCGTCAAGATTGCGGCGATATAAAACATGACACTGAGGTACCCTTTGCTAGTGCTCTCTGTACCAAATTTCGTTCAATTCGGTTTCACCGTGTTTGAATTGATAGGGGGGCCCAGACATGCAGAGTACCCACACACATACACAGCAATACACACACACTCACAGACACACAGACAGACACAGAATTGTTTGGCCCTGTATTGATCTCATAAGTCTACTTTCATTTTTGGTAAAAATCGAAAGTAGGTTAAAAAACCTGAATATGTGTGTCAATTATATTGGTATATGTTGTAGCCGTGAATGTTACCAACAGCTACAAAGAACATTCATGTAAATATTTTAAATTGCGGGATGCTTATCATGTAAACGCTCTCCAACTGTACAGAACACAGCTGATGTTTGATGGAATAATAATGCACGACTGCAAGCAAATTATAAAATAATAATGAGCGAAATGTGTTTAATAATCCCGCAAAATTTTATTTCTTTGCAACATATAGTTTATGAGATATTTTTTTTTTAACCCAGTAGAAATTATCATGCAAAAGGTGTACCTTCCCCGTCTGGAGTAGAATAGCGGGAGTAGGGTGATGGTACTTTTTGCTTTAAGAAGCGGAATATCGGGGACATCTGCCCGTAGAGTGATGGTGGTTCTTCTTGCTTTAAGAAGTGGAATATCGGGGACCTCTGCCAGTAGTGTGATGGTGGTTCTTCTTACATTGAGGAGTGGAATAGCGGGGACACCTGCCCGTAGAGCGATGGTTCTTCTTGCATTAAGAAATAGAATAGCAGGACCATCTGCCCCAAGATAGATGGTGGTCCGTCTAGCTTTAAGAAGTCGAATAGTGGGAACATCTGCCGGTAGGGTGATGGTGGTTCTTCATTCTTTTGAGAAGTGGGGAACATCTGCCCGTAGGGTGATGGTGGTTCTTCTTGCTTTAAGAAGTGGAATAGCGGGGACAACTGTCCATAGGCGATGGTGGTTCTTCTTGCACAAGAAGCGGAATAGCGGTGACATCTGCCCGTAGGGTGATGTTGGTTCTTCGTGTTCAAGAAGCGAAATATGGGGGACATCTGCCCGTAGGGTGATGATGGGACTTCTTGCTTTAAGAAGCGGAATAGTGGTGACATCTGCCCGTAAGTCATGGTAGTTCTTCTTGCTTTAAGCAGCGGAATATGGGGGCATCTGCCCGTAAGGTTTTGGTGGTACTTCTTGCTTTAGGGAACGAAATAGAGGGGCATCTACCCGTAAGGTGATGGTGGTTCATCTTGCTTTAAGGAGCGAAATAGGGGGAACATCTGCCCATAGAGTGATGGCGGTTCGTCTTGCTTTAAGAAGCGGAACAGCGGGGACATCTGCCCGTAGGGTGATGGTGGTTCCTCTTGCTTTAGAGAGCGCAATAGTGGGGACATCTGCCCGAAGAGTGATGGTAGTTCTTCTTGCATAACAAGCGGAATAGTGGGGATATCTGCCTGTAGGTTGATATTGGTTCTTCTCGCTTTAAGACGCAGAATAGCGGGGATATCTGCCCGTAGGGTGATGGTGGTTCTTCATTCTTTTCAGAAGTGGGGAACATCTGCCCGTAGGGTGATGGTGGTTCTTCTTGCTTTAAGGAGCGGAATAGTGGGGACATCTGCCCGAAGAGTGATGGTGGTTCTTCATTCTTTTGAGAAGTGGGGAACATCTGCCCGTAGGGTGATGGTGGTTCTTCTTGCTTTAAGGAGCGGAATAGCGGGGACATCTGCCCGTAGGGTGATGGTGGTTCTTCATTCTTTTGAGAAGTGGGGAACATCTGCCCGTAGGGTGATGGTGGTTCTTCTCGCTTTAAGACGCAGAATAGCGGGGACATCTGCCCGTAGGGTGATGGTGGTTCTTCATTCATTTCAGAAGTGGGGAACATCTGCCCGTAGGGTGATGGTGGTTCTTCTTGCTTTAAGGAGCGGAATAGTGGGGACATCTGCCCGAAGAGTGATGGTGGTTCTTCATTCTTTTGAGAAGTGGGGAACATCTGCCCGTAGGGTGATGGTGGTTCTTCTTGCTTTAAGGAGCGGAATAGCGGGGACACTTGCCCGTAGGGTGATGGTGGTTCTTCATTCTTTTGAGAAGTGGGGAACATCTGCCCGTAGGGTGATGGTGGTTCTTCTTGCTTTAAGGAGCGGAATAGTGGGGACATCTGCCCGAAGAGTGATGATAGTTCTTCTTGCATAAGAAGCGGAATAGTGGGGACATCTGCCTGTAGGTTGATATTGGTTCTTCTCGCTTTAAGACGCAGAATAGCGGGGACATCTGCCCGTAGGGTGATGGTGGTTCTTCATTCTTTTCAGAAGTGGGGAACATCTGCCCGTAGGGTGATGGTGGTTCTTCTTGCCTTAAGAAGTGGGGATCATCTGTCCGTAAGGTGATGGTGGTTCTTCTTGCTTTGAGAAGCGGAACAGCGGGGACATCTGCCCGTAGGGTGATGGTGGTTCTTCTTGCATTAAGAAGCGGAATAGTGGGGACTTCTGTCCGTGGGGTGATGGTGGTTCTTCTTGCTTTAAGAAGTGAAATAATGGGGACAACTGCCCGTAGGGTGATGGTGGTTCTTCTTGCATTAAGAAGCGGAATAGTGGGGACATCTGTCCGTAGGGTGATGGTGGTTCTTCTTGCATTAAGAAGCGGAATAGTGGGGACTTCTGTCCGTGGGGTGATGGTGGTTCTTCTTGCTTTAAGAAGCGGAATAGTGGGGACATCTGTCCGTAAGGTGATGGTGGTTCTTCTTGCTTTGAGAAGCGGAACAGCGGGGACATCTGCCCGTAGGGTGATGGTGGTTCTTCTTGCATTAAGAAGCGGAATAGTGGGGACATCTGTCCGTAGGGTGATGGTGGTTCTTCTTGCATTAAGAAGCGGAATAGTGGGGACTTCTGTCCGTGGGGTGATGGTGGTTCTTCTTGCTTTAAGAAGTGAAATAGTGGGGACATCTGCTCGTAGAGTGATTTATTTATTCGCATCAGCACTATACATTTTGCATTAAAAAAAAGTCCTCTCGGCACGCTCGAAGGCGGAGGTAGATTTCACCGGACAAACTTGGGGATAGGCGAAAATAGGCAGAATATGCAGGTTTTCGTAGAAGGATCAGACCTCATTTATTGCGAGAAAGTATTTCATAATTGGAGATTTGTTTTTCGTCATTTTATGCATATTTTAAACATTTTATTGTCTTATGATGACGGTAACCTTCTTGTAATTTTGGAGTCAAAATTTTATACTTGTGGTCACACTGTCCTTATGCAAGGTTTCGACACTGATGTGTAACTGTGTAACGGTCTGTTACTTCTTCACGCAAAATTATATCTCTCGCAGAGATTTTGGTTGGTTCCTCAGTTTAGGGGCTGCGACAACGCGGTCCTGTAACCCCGTGTACTTTGGGTGAGTGTAGAATCTGTTTGATAAACGGTGTGAATTGTGATGGCTGTATTAGTCTGTAATTCAGGTAAGGACTGCAGACGGTCAATTTCAAGCAGTAGTTCCTAATGTTGCTACCAGATACTACCGTCAACGACACCTAGCTGTGAACATGGCTACTAGATACCACCGCAACCAGCAACGATCGTTGGAACTTCCCCTCCAAAAGGAAAGCATTGTGGGGGATTTTTAGCGCTCTTAGAAAATCTGACGACTTCGGCCGGCTTTGAACCCGCGACCTTGGGCATAGTAGTTTAGCATGCTACCAGTTACGTCACCGAAGCCGCTTCACACTTAGTCAGATGGAAATCTGAATCTGATCTCGTGCAAGTGCGTTTTCACGGCAACGTCTGATGGCTCATCCCTCATCAATTTAGTAGTGTTGCCATGGCAACCACAGATGGCTCTTGGCATTTTCTTATAATTCCGAAATCATTTTTCTCATCCCATGGCGTAATGGTGAGTCATATCAAAAATTCTTTCAGACAAAAGTTTTAGGTAATTATTAGGGGAATATTGTCCATTTTGTACGGTTTTGATATTGTGCCTATTAAGAGAGGTATGATTAATGTTTCCCGAAAAACCCACTTTTTCCCACCCCTTGGGTCAATGGTTGGTGCTATTAAAAAACTCTTTAAACATAAATTTTTGGGATTTATCCTACACATAGTATGAACTTTGAACGGATTCGATATTTCACATATTAAGAGAGTTATAGCAATATTTCACTTTTTCGAAAAAAAGCCCCCCATTTTCACCCCCTTCGACCGATTTAGCCCAGTAACGAACTCGACCGAGATTTTATAGGGATACATATTCGGTAAAAAGTTCAAAGTGATTGCCGCAAAATTACGGCAGTTATCGTGTCCACAAGAAACTGATATATATATATATATATACATATAGTGGCCTGTTTGCCATCTCTTGATGAATACAGTACATTTGCATTTGTCAATTGGCACAGGCTAGAGTAAAAGGTGGCTTTTCACCGATGTCTCAGTCTCACTCATGGCTGTGATTATATGGAAGCTACTGAGGTCTGGGTGGTGCTTAGTAATGGCATTCAGGGCACAGTCAGTGCCTGTGAATGCTATGAAAGGTTCTACTCATAGGGTTAGGACTACTGTTCTGACTCAGTGAGGAAAGCAATGGCAAACTACCTCACTCCTCTTCTTGCCTAGAACGCCTCAATATAGCACTGCCTTGGGTTTTTGTAGGTATCTACTCACAAAACGTAACAGCGGTGCTTTTTGAGGATCCAACCAGCCTTCGGGCTGAACACCTAACAGACATATATACATATATATATACATACATAAATTATATATAAACTTTTGAACTGACGGTGGTTTTGGGGTCTGGGGGATGTGAAACGCGAAGATATGTCGAAATTTTCCGGAAGTCGAAACATGGTACCCATTGCCATAGTTAGCTTTCTAATGAAATCTACCTAAAAATGGTACTTAATAACACACATATCAAATAGTGTCTGTCTAAAATCTTGCCAAGTCACGGGCATTAGGTGTCGCAGCCATCAAGTCCTCCATTGTGCAACTTAAAGGACACTTACTGCAATTCATGAAATGGACTGTGGTTTGGACTTCACCACAATCACGTAGCCTGGATGTGCCAGGAAAACCCCACTTAATCATATTGATTCTTGATCTACCAACACCAGTGCGATGCCTGGTCAATGACTTCCACGTGGACCAGTATTTCCCATGTCCTGGATGGAGATATTCAATTGTTAGCATCCAGCCGTCAAGTTGAGTATTTCTAGATCTCCATAATCTTAAACCTTGTGGACTAATCAGATTCAAGTAGATCTGTTGTATTCAGGAAACTCCTCCTAGACCTCAGTCGTCGATGGGTAGGTGCATATCCGTACAATGGGTGTGTGCATGAGGTAATTGCTTTGGTTCTCTCAGTCATTGCTGCAACTTCCCTTCTAATATCTGGTGGGGCGATTCCAACCAAACAGCAGATTCTATCTCGTGGTGTTTGTCTCAAACGGCCAGTGATAAGTCGGCGTGTTTCATTTAGAGAAGTGTCAATTTGGTTAGCATGACTGGAACTGTACCAAACAGGACAAGCGTACTCTGCAGCGGAGTTACACAGAGCCAGGGCTTTAGTTCTCATCGCCTTTGGCTGTGTACCCCAATTGGTTCCAAACAGTTTGCGACGTATGTTGTTTCTGGCTGACACTTTCTGCTTGACGTTTATGTAATGCTGTTTATAGGTGAGAGCACGATCCAATGTTACACCTAAATATTTAGGTGTTCGGCAGTGGTCTAGTTGAATGTCTTCCCATGCTATCTGTAATTTCCTTGAAGCCTGTCTGTTCTTTAGATGGAAGGCACATACCTGAGTTTTAGACTGATTAGGCTTCAATATATTGGTTTCCTCTGTAGTAGTAGGATAGTTCAAAAAGAGCCTCTGATAGCTTACTTTATATAGTTTCAAAGCTGTTTGCTTGAGTAGCAATAGCTCAATCATCCGCGTATATGAAGCCTTTGGTACCAACTGGAAGAGGTTGGTCATTCGTATATTGAAGAGCATTGGGGTAAGAACACTGCCTTGTGGCAAGTCATTCTTTTGTTTCCTCCATCGTCTATTCTTGTCTTGAAATTCGACAAAGAACCTACGGTTTTGAAGAAGATTGCTAATGACTTGAGTCATCTTGTAGTCCTTTGTCATGTTATATAATTTGCGCAACAGTATACGATGATTAACTGTATCAGATGCAGCAGATAAATCGATAAAAACCACCCCTGTGATTTTATGATTTTCAAACCCATCTTCAATATATTGTGTCAGATGGGGGACATGTGAGGTACAACATTTCCCTTTACTTAATCCGGCTTGCTCTGGAATGGGGAGAGATTCGATGATCGCTGTAAGTCTTTCAAGGATCATCCGTTCTAGGATCTTGTATAGATGACACAACAGTGAGATAGGTCTGATATTTGTCGGATCGTTTGGATCTTTTCCTGGTTGGAGAATTGCAATTACTCTAGCTTTCCTCCACACATGTGGTAACTTGCATGTGCTTATGATGCAGTTAATGCACAATACTAATAACTAGGGAAAGGATTTTTATGTGCTAAAAAACAGAAACTATTTTATTTTTTATGTAGCAAAAAATTTGAAAATATTTAATTAAAAAAAGATTTTGTTTAAATATTAAAATTTAAATATTTATTGTATAAAGTCACTCACCATCACGTTGAGACACTGGAAGGTTGAAAAAACTCGCTGTTGCAGTGAACAATGAAAACTTTCTCCAAGTTTTCCATCACGAACCGATGCCGGTTGTCTCGGAACAATGCACGATACCGGGAGAAGGACCATTCAACATCACAGGAAGATAGTCTTGCATATTTCATCAAAGGAATGTCACTGACAACCACATTTTCTAATTTCACCAATGTCTACTTGCCCTTGGAAAACGTTAGCAATTTTACACATAGTATGAAATCCATCATTTTTTTTCGAACACACTTTTAAATTTCTGTTTAATAGCTTCTACTTTGAGACCTTTGAGAGCATTAATTTTTTCTCAATGTCATGCACCTCATTAATTGTCTCAGTCAACAAGTTGGTGGATGTTTCTAATTTTTTTATAGAGTGATACCAAAAAACTCAAATTTGCAGATATGTAAGATAATTTATTTTGTAATATACTGTCCTTAAGTAAGTTCTGAAGAATTTCAATTGAGGCAGCGTCATCCTTATTTAGTTCATCTATCACTGATTTAATATTTTCAAGATTGTCTGCATAATACACTACTGCTTGTAACCATGTCCCCCAACGAGTAACTATGGGTTTAGGCGGAAGTGCAAGATCTGGATTTTTAGCTTTGAATAAATACATTCTCGTTGGAGCTTTTACAAACACTTTTTTGCCGTTTGTAATTAATTGGTCCACTTCTGGATACAATGCACGTACCTGTTCACATACTCTGTGTAAGTTACATATGTCATGTTTGGGAAACTTACAGACAGACCTTCTGCTGCCTCCTTCATATACGGAGCAGCATTCGTAAGTAAGAGTAAAACATTATCAAATTTCACCCCATTCGGCTATAACAACTGCAGAGATTCATTGAATAAGCGAGCCATCGCAACATGATTTGATGCTGATATTTCTCTACATGCTAATAGGAAGCACCGCTTGGAAACAATTTTATCATTTTCTAGCACACCTACCACAACATTTCCCACTTTCCTGCCACTAGAGTCTGGTGATTCGTCCATGCTTACCCATATTTTTTTTTTTATTTTCACATTCTGCTCTGATTTTTCCTAGCATTTGTTCGTAACACGCAGGGACATACAATTTTCTTAAAGTTGATTCTGCTGGCATTTGGAAATTAGTGTATTTTGTAAGAAATGTTATAAGCTCTGGACTTTTCAATGTATATAAAGGAATATCTGATGAAAGAAAAGCTTTGCATAAATCTGCATAATATTCTGAACTTTTTGAAACTGGGGCATGAGAAAAAGAAGCTGTTTCGCCTAAAAGAACTAGTCTAGTAGAGGTTGCACATGAAGCGGCAATTTTATGTTTACTACCTGCTAAATACTGTAAGACTTGAGATCGCTGATCTGCATTTACAGATTTCCCACATTTTTGACAGAAAAGAGTCATACCATTACTTGTAAAAAATCCACTAAATTCAACAACATATTGCTGCAAACGAGAATGAATAGTAGGCTTTATTTTTGGCATTATCAGTTTTCATCAATCACTAATTCACTTCACTTAAATAGCGGAACTGAAAAATGGTCTGATTTTATCAATACGAACTGACTGACTCACTGCCTCACCCACATCACAAGACACACTGACAAGAATATGCAAGGCCAGTGTATTGCGTCAGCCATTCATCAGAAATAAGGGATTCCCCTTCGAGCTAGCACGTAGATTGAAGGTCACCTCTTCCAAAGACCAACCAAAAACAAACAACAATTGATGTGTTTTTAGGCTTATCTCTCCGTGATTGCGTTTCGCTGACCTGAAAGTGTTTGAACTTCCAGAGGGAAGTCTATAAATTGCCACTACACATTCGGTAACATGACGTTTGCATCATTTCACAAAACAGATTTTCTAAAAATATGCATTTACATAAAAACATCCGAAAATATGTGTTTTTATGTGAAATAAGAATACGTTTTTACGCTTGGGGAAGCACACTAGAAATAACACGTTTCGAAAATTGTGCTAAAACGAACGCAAAAAAAAATATGTAATTACATAAAAATCCGCTCCCTACAAATAACCATTGTTTATCAACAGGTCCAAATTATTTTACTTGCTCAACACATGATTCATCTAAGTCGGCAGCCTTACCATTCTTACACTGATTTATTGCTCTATTCAGCTCAGATAAAGTGAATGATACAGTGAGTGTATCAGTCTCCTGCTCGTATTCCCTCTCAATTCCTTTATTCTGAAGTCGACATGGATTAGATGATCGTGCATTTTGTAGAAGTTGATGTCCAATTTGGTTTGCTGTAACATTGGAATGTGTAGATGTTTTATTAGGATCACTACTGAGTCGTCTAAGTAATCGCCAAGCTTTTTGACTACTTCTGCTCAATTCAATAACTTCCATCATCCTTAACCACTGTGCCCGTTTTGCTTCGGAAGAAGAAATCACCTGTTGTCCCATTGTGATGGTGTCATTGCTGAAAGGGTTTTCTTCCAATAAGTTATGATACTCTGACAGGAGAGCAGAGGTTTCCAGAGATAGGCCTTGTATGTAGTTTGTTCTGCAACCTCTAGGGACTGCAGCTCTTGAACACTCACGGATAATATTATTGAACTGTTGATATTCTTCTGGAATTGGAATTAGTGGTTAGATCTTCTCGTCTAGTAAGTTGGTGAATATTTCCCAGTTGGCTTTCTTAAAATTGTATCTCCGTTTAAAGTAGACCTCTTGGGGTCTAATGGCAGCTACCAGTTGGCACATCATTGGACGATGCTGTGTATTCGGGATAGGGGCACATACAGACTTAACGCGCTGATGTGCTATCTTCTTGCTCACAAAAATTAGGTCTGGATTATAGTCCCGCTTCCATCTACCACTATTAAAAGAGGAAGGGAGCTTGCTATCATGGATAAGAGATAAATGGTGCTCCTCAGCCCATTCTGAGACACACTCTCCACTCTCGTCGTCTTGTGCATATCCCCAAATACTGCCTTGACTATTGAAATCGCCAATGAAGAAAGAAACTTTCTGATCACTGAGATTGCTAGGTGGCATGAATGAGAATGTTACATTAGGAGGTTCATAGATGGAAACTATAACCGAATTGCTCAATTCCACTGAGATTAATTCTATATCATTTTCTTTAGTCATTGATGTTGAAAGACCGACAGTAGTGGTTACGCTGGCTAAAGCGCAGCATCAGGTCATGGGGCCAAGCTCTCTGCTGACTCGGTAGACGCGTGGGTTTGAGCCCCACCGTCGGCCGTCCTTGAAATGGTTTTCCGTGGTTTCCCCATTTTCAACGCCAGGCAAATGCTGGGACGGTACCTTCTGACAGGCCACGGCCGCTTCCTTCCACATCCTTGCCCAGTTTCATTCACCATCATTCATTTCATCTCTCATTAACTCCTCTCATGAGGTTGGCGCCAGGAAGGGCATCAGGCCGTAAAAACCATCGCCACAAAGACTTCCATCGCATCTCATCCCCGACCCCGTTGGAGAACGGGAATAATAAGGGGTAGACATGCATTGATGTTGAAAGTATGTGGAGATCTGGCTTGACGAAGATAGAACTACCATGCGGTCTCTCTACTGCCAATTGCATACCAGATATTCTAGGACGTGGTTGGTGTACATCCCTGTGAGTTTCCTATACACATATTGCAACACAATTTGTTGTTTGACAAAGTTCTTGTAAGAGCTGTTGTTTACAAGATGACATAACCTCTATGTTTATAGATGATGGTCATTTTATCATTTCAAATGATCTTATCGACTTCATCGTTATGCTTTGGTCTACCGTTAAGCGTTACGGTTACGGCGTGTATGACGTCATCATGTTGTTCAGTGTATATGCACCGAGTCTGAGTTTACTCCTGGGGTCTGGCGTTATGCGATACGGAGATGGCGAGCGCGTGACGTCATGCAGCAGAGTGCACCTCCCGCTCTCCGTTCCCCGCGTGGGAAGCCTAAGTTAATGGGTGATGGAGTCTGTTGAAAGAGTCCTGGGGCTTCGAGCGAAGCGAGAAGCCCTCCTGAGCCTTTCTAACATGTGTAGCATTTGTAGCATGCGTCATTTGAAATGATATAAAGTCTAGTCTCTCAGACTGACTGTATCTTTTTGGTTCTTCTTGCTTTAAGAAGTGGGGAACATCTGCCCGTAGGGTGATGGTGGTTCTTCTTGCTTCAAGAAGCGGAATAGTGGAGACATCTGCCCGTAGGGTGATGGTGGTTCTTCTTGCTTTAAGAAGCGGAAGAGCGGGGACATCAGCCCGTAGGGTGATGGTGGTTCTTCTTGCTTTAAGAAGCGAAATAGCGGGGACATCAGCCCGTAGGGTGATGGTGGTTCTTCTTGCTTTAAGAAGCGGAATACCAGGGACATCTGCCCGTAAGGTGATGGTTCATCTTGCTTTAAGAAGCGGAATATCGGGGACATCTGTCCGTAGGGTGAAGGTGGTTCTTCTTGCTTTAAGAAGTGGAATAGCGGGGATATCTGCCCGTAGAGTGATGGTGGTTCGTCTGGCTTTAAGAAGCGGAATACCAGGGACATCTGCCCGTAAGGTGATGGTGGTTCTTCTTGCTCTAAGAAGTGGGGAACATCTGCCCGTAGGGTGATGGAGGTTCTTCGTGTATTAAGAAGCGGAATAGTGGGAACATCTGCCCGTAGGGTGAAGGTGGTTCTTCTTGCTTTAAGAAGTGGAATAGCGGGGATATCTGCCCGTAGATTGATGGTGGTTCGTCTTGCTTTAAGAAGCGGAACAGCGGGGATATCTGCCCGTAGGGTGATGGTGGTTCTTCTTGCTTTAAGAAGTGGGGAACATCTGCCCGTAGGGAGATGGAGGTTCATCTTGATTTAAGAACGGAATATCGGGGACATCTGCCTGTAGGGTGAAGGTGGTTCTTCTTGCTTTAAGAAGCGGAACAGCGGGGACATCTGCCCGTAGAGTGATGGAGGTTCTTCTTGCTTTAAGAAGCGGAACAGCGGGGACATCTGACCGGCTGATGGTGGTTCTTCTTACTTTAAGAAGTGGGGTCATCTGTCCGTAGGGTGATGGAGGTTCTTCTTGTTTTAAGAAGCGGAATAGTGGGAACATCTGTCCGTAGGGTAAAGGTGGTTCTTCTTGCTTTAAGAAGTGGAATAGCGGGGATATCTGCCCGTAGAGTGATGGCGGTTCGTCTGGCTTTAAGAAGCGGAATACCAGGGACATCTGCCTGTAAGGTGATGGTGGTTCTTCTTGCTTTAAGAAGTGGGGAACATCTGCCCGTAGGGTGATGGAGGTTCTTCTTGTTTTAAGAAGCGGAATAGTGGGAACATCTGCCCGTAGGGTGATGGTGGTTCTTCTTGCTTTAAGAAGTGGGGCACATCTACCCATAGGATGATGGTGGTTCTTGCTTTAAGAAGAGGGGATATCTGCCCGTAGAGTGATGGTTCGTCTGGCTTTGAGAAGTGGGGGACATCTGCCCGTAAGGTGATGGTGGTTCTTCTTGCTTTAAGAAGTGGGGAACATCTGCCCGTAGGGTGATGGAGGTTCTTCTTGTTTTAAGAAGCGGAATAGTGGGAACATCTGTCCGTAGGGTGAAGGTGGTTCTTCTTGCTTTAAGAAGTGGAATAGCGGGGATATCTGCCCGTAGAGTGATGGCGGTTCGTCTGGCTTTCAGAAGCGGAATACCAGGGACATCTGCCCGTAAGATGATGGTGGTTCTTCTTGCTTTAAGAAGTGGGGAACATTTGCCCGTAGGGTGATGGAGGTTCTTCTTGTTTTAAGAAGCGGAATAGTGGGAACATCTGCCCGTAGGGTGATGGTGGTTCTTCTTGCTTTAAGAAGTGGGGGACATCTACCCATAGGATGATGGTGGTTCTTGCTTTAAGAAGAGGGGGATATCTGCCCGTAGAGTGATGGTGGTTCGTCTGGCTTTAAGAAGTGGGGGACATCTGCCCGTAAGGTGATGGTGGTTCTTCTTGCTTTAAGAAGTGGGGAACATCTGCCCGTAGGGTGATGGAGGTTCTTCTTGTTTTAAGAAGCGGAATAGTGGGAACATCTCTCCGTAGGGTGAAGGTGGTTCGTCTTGCTTTAAGAAGCGGAACAGCGGGGACATCTGCCCGGCTGATGGTGGTTCTTCTTACTTTAAGAAGTGGGGTCATCTGTCCGTAGGGTGATGGAGGTTCTTCTTGTTTTAAGAAGCGGAATAGTGGGAACATCTGCCCGTAGGGTGATGGTGGTTCTTCTTGCTTTAAGAAGTGGGGACATCTACCCATAGGATGATGGTGGTTCTTGCTTTAAGAAGAGGGGGATATCTGCCCGTAGAGTGATGGTGGTTCGTCTGGCTTTAAGAAGTGGGGGCTGCCCGGAAGGTGATGGTGGTTCTTCTTGCTTTAAGAAGTGGGGAACATCTGCCCGTAGGGTGATGGAGGTTCTTCTTGTTTTAAGAAGCGGAATACCAGGGTCATCTGCCCGTAAGGTGATGGTTCATCTTGCTTTAAGAAGCGGAATATCGGGGACATCTGTCCGTAGGGTGAAGGTGGTTCTTCTTGCTTTAAGAAGTGGAATAACGGGGATATCTGCCCGTAGAGTGATGGTGGTTCGTCCGGCTTTAAGAAGCGGAATACCAGGGACATCTGCCCGTAAGGTGATGGTGGTTCTTCTTGCTTTAAGAAGTGGGGAACATCTGCCCGTAGGGTGATGCAGGTTCATCTTGTTTTCAGAACGGAATATCGGGGACATCTGCCCTAGGGTGAAGGTGGTTCTTCTTGCTTTAAGAAGCGGAACAGCGGGGACATCTGCCCGTAGATTGATGGAGGTTCTTCTTGCTTTAAGAAGCGGAACAGCGGGGACATCTGCCCGGCTGATGGTGGTTCTTCTTACTTTAAGAAGTGGGGTCATCTGTCCGTAGGGTGATGGAGGTTCTTCTTGTTTTAAGAAGCGGAATAGTGGGAACATCTGTCCGTAGGGTGAAGGTGGTTCTTCTTGCTTTAAGAAGTGGAATAGCGGGGATATCTGCCCGTAGAGTGATGGCGGTTCGTCTGGCTTTAAGAAGCGGAATACCAGGGACATCTGCCCGTAAGCTGATGGTGGTTCTTCTTGCTTTAAGAAGTGGGGAACATCTGCCCGTAGGGTGATGGAGGTTCTTCTTGTTTTAAGAAGCGGAATAGTGGGAACATCTGCCCGTAGGGTGATGGTGGTTCTTCTTGCTTTAAGAAGTGGGGACATCTACCCATAGGATGATGGTGGTTCTTGCTTTAAGAAGAGGGGGATATCTGCCCGTAGAGTGATGGTGGTTCGTCTGGCTTTAACAAGTGGGGGACATCTGCCCGTAAGGTGATGGTGGTTCTTCTTGCTTTAAGAAGTGGGGAACATCTGCCCGTAGGGTGATGGAGGTTCTTCTTGTTTTAAGAAGCGGAATAGTGGGAACATCTCTCCGTAGGGTGAAGGTGGTTCTTCTTGCTTTAAGAAGTGGAATAGCGGGGATATCTGCCCGTAGAGTGATGGCGGTTCGTCTGGCTTTAAGAAGCGGAATACCAGGGACATCTGCCCGTAAGGTGATGGTGGTTCTTCTTGCTTTAAGAAGTGGGGAACATCTGCCCGTAGGGTGATGGAGGTTCTTCTTGTTTTAAGAAGCGGAATAGTGGGAACATCTGCCCGTAGGGTGATGGTGGTTTTTCTTGCTTTAAGAAGTGGGGAACATCTACCCATAGGATGATGGTGGTTCTTGCTTTAAGAAGAGGGGGACATCTGCCCGTACAGTTATGGTGGTTCTTCTTGCTTTAAGAAGTGGGGGACATCTGTCCGTAAGGTGATGGTGGTTCTTCTTGCTTTAAGGGACACTAGGGGTGAATTTTCAAACTTCCACATTTGATATCAGAATGAGTTGAAATTTAAACTGCACAATAAGATTAGTAATACTAAGTCACATACCAAATATGAAAAGAATCGGATGAAATTTAATTGATTTTTTACTAATTTTATTATTAAAATATAACGTGCGATCAAAATGCTCCATGCGCATTAGAAATTGTGAAAAACGCTTGATTTTTAAATTGCACATACAGAAACCTATTCTAAATATTATAACATTGAGACATTTCAGAAAAGTGATACATGTATGATGTTAGATTAATTTCATTTTATGTACCACCATGTTTTATAAATTCTGATAATTTTTCATAGTTTTTTCTTTTTTGTCTGTAATTTACAAAGTGACCTAAGATATTGCAATGTCATCTTACAACACATGTATTTCTGAATATCCAGTGATATTTTGAATAAAATTGGTGAATATATCATGCGCATGGAGTATTTTCATTACCTAAGAATGTTGTTTGGAGATAAAAGCATTTTTATAAAATCGCATGCTATATTACCAAGTTTGGCTCACCTAATGAATCAAAATGCCCCAGATTCATATTATTTGCCTTCCAACTTCTCCTTGGCAGCTTCCTGTTGTGTTTTCTTCAACTGCAGACCCTGTCGTGTCTTCTTCACCTGCATCGAGCTCCTTCTGCTTTCATAAATTCTCATTTGATCACAACGCTCACTTATTTTTGAGGAAACCATTGAACTTTCTTCATTTCTTACTTCACATTTCAGTTCCTGTGTCGCAGAGCAGCCCATATTGAACTCAGAAACACCAGTGTATGTCCCCATGTCCAGTCGCTTCTTCGATATAAAAATTTCTTTAGGACATTTCTTCCAAATAACAGAGTGAACACACTCATTTGAATTTTGTGTTCCTCCCCTGCTACATCTGGCTAAAAGCTCATTGCTGGCCAGTCTCTGATACACAGGGGCAATGCGACAGACCATTTTTTCTGAAAATTGCACTGACATCTTAGTGTGGCTTTCAGGTGTCTCACCCCGAGCAGTGCTTCTATTATAGAAACACCACGAGTCAGTTCCTTTGGGGCATTTCTGATGTTGTGGTTTCTGATCTGTGGATCTGTAATGATACAGAGTGGCATAAATGGCAGTCTTCATTGCTTGAACATCAGGCATATGTTTCTGAATTGACTGTCTGTAATAACTGGACAACTTCTTTATTGTGTCCATTTTCAAAGTTCCACGACCACGACCCCCCAAATTTGTGTCCTTAGTATCCTTTTTCAATTTCAGAAGCCCAGTAGTCATTCGTTTAGCGACATGGTTGATACACTCCTCTTTTATTATTTTAATTCCTTCGCCATACACTGCAATTCCATTCAGATGCTGGTAAGTCTTTGCATCTCCATCAGAAAGTACAGTTGTGTATCGCATTGCACACTTCTCAACTGATCTTTTCCACATTATATCAGCAGCGTGTACTTCCATTGCCCCTGAAGACCCAACATAGTTTTTACAGCATTCCCACTTCTTTCATGATGTTCAACTAATACCATGTACTCTGGTGTATCTGTACCCAGTTCATTGCCAAGTAAGGCACAATAATGGCAAAATTTTGACAAGACTTCATAGTCAATAACGAGACCTGTCAAGATATCTACAACTAAGCCAATCCCATACAATGATTTATGACCTCTGCGGTGCCACGTTCCATCAAAACTAACTGCGATATCAATAACATTAGCCTCTATGAGGGATGGGTCTACACATTCATGTGCGTTACGACCTACAGTTCGACTCTCACTCAGCATTTTCTCCTTGAGACAATCAACTTCTGTTGCTAAGTTGTGCATGTGACTGGTGAAGGTCTTGGAATTCATGCAGTGCAATTTCATAGCCATACAAAATTTTTGCATGTACCTGTGACCAAGTCCAAGATTTAGGAAAGCTTCTGTACCCTTTCTATTTACTTCAAATGGAGTTCTTTCTGTTTTGCCCTCATTTGCTTTTACCCGAGGACTTGTGTATGCCTGACCTGCACAGTGTCCACACGATTTGCATACTACATGTAGTTTATTAGCAAATCCATGCTGCTCGTTTATCACCACATTTAGGGAAGCTTGGCTACAGTGAGGACATTTCAAATTTTCTAATAAATCAGGAAATGTGCTAGTGTGCAGTAATATATAACTTTCATCTGATGTAGCTAATGACACTGATGCATAAGAGGACAGTTTTAATTCAGACCTAGTCTTGTCAGAATTACTAACATCTCCTGATTTATATTTATTTACAAACTCGGTATTACTGGGGTTTGAACAAGCACTACTGTTTACACTTTGTTGGGAAATAATTTGTACAGTTTGTAAAACACTAACCTCTTCTGTAGGCACCACTAATGAAATAGGCCTAGAAACTGTCTCATTCATATTAGCTTCTTGCTTCTTTTTACGAGCTTCTATTGCCGCTGAAGTTTTTCTTTTTCTTTTCGTACATCTTCCTTTCGAAACACGCCAACGTGAACTTACTACATCCATTATAATCACAAATTTCAAGCCACATGCACTGATGTAAACAATAAAATTTAAACATAAACACAGGAATTTACTACCTGTTCAATTGACAATATGTAACTGTACGTAAAGATAAGTTAATTATATAATAAAAATAATGTATAGGACAATATAAATGTAGGAAGTTATATGGCAAAATATACTTTCAAACAAATCAATCCGTAAAAGTTTCACATTAGATTTTAGTGTTTATATTGGTTAGGCCTATGTAGTTCTAATATTAGACACTAGATAGCAGCACAAATCAGTACCCACATAGATGTTGGCAATGGCTTCAAAATAAATCGAAAAAATCCACACAGTAATGGATATATAGAAGTACAATCACTGAGAGAGCTTGAAGGGGGCGTTTAAAGTCTTACGCAGAGGAGATTTTAAAATGTCGCTGAGCCTTTAAAAATGGCGATGCATGAAAACTGTTTTACTGAAATGATCCGCAGGGGTCCATTAGATAAATATATGGCAAAAACAAAAAAACAGTTATTTTGCCATATTTGCCTAAAAACTCAGCCCTAGTGTCCCTTAAGAAGCGGAGTAGCGGGGACATATGCCCGCAGTGTGACGGTGGTTCTTCTTGAATTGAAAAGCGGAACAGCGGGTTCATCCGCCTGTAGAGTGATGGTGGTTCTTCTTGTTTTAAGAAGGGGAATAGTGGGGACATCTGCCAATAGAGTTTTGATGTTTCTTCTTGCTTTAAGAAGCGGTATACTGGGGTCATCTGCCCGTAGGGTGATGGTGGTTCTTCTTGCTTTAAGTAGCGGAACAGCGGGGACATCTGCCCGGCTGATGGTGGTTCTTCTTACTTTAAGAAGTGGGGGTCATCTGCCCATAGGCTGATGGTGGTTCTTCTTGGTTTAAGAAGCGGAATATCGGGGACATCTGCCTGTATGATGAGGACGATTACTTCTTCTACCCTCAATACTACACTATTGGTTTCAGCTAACTTTCAAACTAGAAGAGGAGTAATGATTAACGGAAATAAATGCGAGCGTAAAGAAACGCCCTATACCCTAGAATAATGAGGGCCAGTAGCGTACCCGGTATTTGAGTTTGGGGGGTGGGGGGCATTAGGTCCTCATCTATTACTGCAGCAGTTCATATATATTTCTGATTATTGTAAGTACTTTTGGGTTCATTTTTAGCTTAGGACAAAAATCTTCAGTCTGTTCATGAGTGTCTGAATTCCGCCCTTCGTTGCTTTGTTTTGAGGCAGCTCACAGTTGTGTTAGTGTTTACATTTGTCTCTGTCGCTCAGATTTTCAATTATCATTCATCAGAATACAGCTATTTTGGCATATTCACACGTTTCCGTTCCGAATGTTCTTTATATTAATACCGTAATATGCCTTGGTGTTTTATAAATAGTTTATTTACCAGAAATGGTTTTGATCAATTGAATGAATGTGTCCATTAAACCCCATCCGAAGTAGATAATAATAATAATAATAATAATAATAAGAAGAAGAAGAAGAAGAAGAAGATGGCGTGAAAAGGAATCATATCACCATAGTTGCAGAACAGAGAAGACACTCATAAAGGCATCAAACAAAGAAGATACGTTGCAAAAATTTAGGTCTATTATTGTTAGTCGAATCTATACAGCGCTGTTTTAAGGTAAGCTTAACCGTCACCGTGGATCTCATTCTTGTTTATTATTATTATTATTATTATTATTATTATTATTATTATTATTTGAGTCATCAGTCTTTCGACTGGTTTGATGCAGCCCTCCATGCTTCTGTGACCTGAGCTAATCGTTTCATCTCTACATAGCTACCACACCCTACATCCGAGGCAATCAGTTAAACATATTCTAACCTTGGTCTACCCCTACTGTTCTCATCCTCGACCCTTCCTTCTATCTTAACTAAGTTTGATATTCCTGGGTGTATTAGTACTAGTATGTGTCCTACCAACCTATCTCTTCTCTTCATTAGCAGTTGCCAGAAACATCTCTTCTCTCCCACTCGTCTTAATACCTCTTCATTCGTAACCCTATCTACCCGTCTGATCTTCATCATTCTCCTGTAACACCACATTTCAAGCACTTCAATTTTTTTCTGCTGCACCAATAGTCCAAGTTTCACTTCAATAGAGCGCCACGCTCCAGACAAAGGCTTTCAAGAATGACTTCCTAATACCTAAATCTATACCGGTATTCGATGTCAACATATTCATTTTCTGTAGAAATGATTTCCTTGCCTGTACTAACCTACTTTTTATATCCTCTTTGCTTCGTTCATCACTGATTATTTTGCTTCCCAAGTAACAGAAGTCAGCTACTTCCTTTAATTGTTCACCTGCCAATTCGACATCCATAGGGGTGTCTGATTTCTTTCGACTGCATTCCAATATTTTTGTTTTACATTTATTAATTTTCATCAAAATGTCTTTCCTCAAGACAGAATCCATACCATTTAAAAACTCATTCAACTCCTCTGGTGTGTCGGCTAAGATGACGATGACATCAGCAAATCTCAGAGTTGAAATTATTTCTCCTTGAATCTTTACTCCTACTTTGAATTTTTCTCCAATTTCTTTCAATGCTTGTTCAATGTATAGATTCAAAGTATTGGTGATAAGTTGCAGCCTTGCCTTACACCTTTCTGAATACCAGCTTCTCTCTCATGTCCTTCGGCTCGAATAACTGCTGTCTGGTTTCTGTATAGATTGTAGAACACCCTCCTATCCCTGTACTTTATTCCAATCGTCTTCAAAATATCAAACAACTTACTCCAATCAACGCTATCAATAGCCTTTTCCAAGTCTACAAATGCCATGAAAGTTCTCTTATCCTTCTTTATTATAGCTTCCAAAATCAGCCCAAGGCTTAGTATAGCATCCCTCGTTCCTACGTTTCTCCAGAAGCCAAACTGGTCTTCACCCAGCTCTCTTTCTATCTGTATTTCCATCCTCTTGTAAATTATTCTAGTCAGGATCTTTGAAGCATGAGTGATCAAGGTGATGGTACGGTAATCCTCACATCTGTCAGCTCCTGTTTTCTTCGGTATATGGATAATAATATTCTTCTTGAGGGTACCTCATCTGTCTCATAAATCCTACACACCAAGTGAAATAACCTTGTCAGACCTTCGTCACCTATGCAGCTTAGCAACTCAAATGCTATATCATCTATGCCTGGAGCTTTGTTCCTGCTTGATTTTTCCAAT
This sequence comes from Meconema thalassinum, assembly GCA_946902985.2. Classification (NCBI taxonomy): domain Eukaryota; kingdom Metazoa; phylum Arthropoda; class Insecta; order Orthoptera; family Tettigoniidae; genus Meconema; species Meconema thalassinum. Next base: position 1,208,836,049 of record OX336388.2, read on the forward strand.
GCTCTGTCAAATTCTGATCTCAATATTAAATCTCCTTTCTCATCCTCATCAATTTCCTCTTCCCTTCCCATTACATCAGGCTGTTCCAGCCGAGCAGCTCGCCCGTGAGCAGCTGAGTACTCGCCGCCTTGTGTGAGTAAACCTGCAATATGCAATACAGCTCTGCAGTAGGGGCGGCCGTTACTAAGCGGTGGATACATCAAGACTGTCAGGAAGCACATGGACTTGTACTATGACCTTCGCCCAGTGACGTGTTAGCTATCACTCACAGTCCCTCTCCAACCGTGCTCCGAGCATCACTGCTGAGTACTCGTGTGTACGCATACTCAAACTCGTGGATTTGGAACAACCTGCATTTATGATACTCAATATCCTTTCCCTTATACAAACACTCTAAGTAAGCTTTCCATCTCTCCATCTGTTCTTCCATACCTCTTAAGAGGTTTTCTATCTGAGTCATTAATATTACAGCACTTAGACTTCCATTCCCCGAAAGTACTTTTAATCCTACGATAAGCTGTATCTACAGGTCTGACGTTTGTTTTTGGCCGGTGCTTGCTTGTTGCGTAGAGGTCTCCAACCAGTCAGGATGCCTTCATATTGTGAGCATATGCAGTAACAACTGCATGAGCGCACGCACGATCAGAAGGAACGAAGGAAAGAAGGAAGGAGGTTGAACGGTTAGCACAGTGGGTGCGTGGAGTTCACGGCCACCGGCCAAAAACAAACGTCTCACCTTTTCAACCATTCTTCATTTTCTTCCTTGCACTTCTTGTTAGCCTCATTTCTCAGACGTCTGTATTCTGCTTTTCCCCTTTCATCTCTTTCATTCTTGTGCTTCCGCCGTCCGTCCGTCCATTAATTCTAGTACATCCCACGCGATCCACGTATTTCTATTTATTATTTCTTTCCTACCAATGTTTTCTTCTGCGGATTTTGTTTTTTCATTCTTCAAAAGTGCCCATTCCTCAGCAATTGTAGCTTGTTCAGGGTTTTTCATTAGACCTTCCTCTATACTGTGTTACTCAGAGGAAACTGTAACACACTTGAAATAAAACCCGGCTGAAGTCATTGGATTTTTTAAGAGTGTTAAAAATCCTTCAGTATGCCTTTCTTCGGAGGGGAAGTAAATCCGGCAGCCCCATGCCATAGATTTATGGCATGAAAAAGAACCTTTCACTGACTACACTTGTGTGAAGCCAAAATTTGTAGGTCTGGGTGATAGCAATAATGACAATGAGACGGAAACCATAACGAAAACTAACGGAGATTAAAAATACTGACAAAGGATTGAAAAGTCATTCAAAATGTAATTTAGAGTGGAAAACACCGACAACAAGGAATTTAGATGGAAAAAACTCACAAAAGTAATTTAGAATAAAAATACGCACAAAATGCAGGTTAGAATAAACAAAATTTGACAAAGTGCAATTTAGATTCAAAATTCTCACAAAATGCAATTTAGATTCAAATTACTTACAAAATGCAATTAAGATTGTCAATCCTAACAAAATGCGATTGAGGTTTAAAATACTCGGAAAATGCAATTTAGATTGAAAAACTTACAAAATATAGTGTAGATTAGAAAAATTCACAAAAGGTAATTTAGATACACGGGGAGCCAATTCACAAAAACAGTGCGGGAATCTTAAAGAGAAAGGGAAATATAATGAAAAGGAAAAGAAGGCTGATCCCTAGAGGAAGGAGAGATCAGAGAAGATGAGGGAAGGGCCAATTAAGGCGGGAAAGTGAAAGACTCCCTAGGCCTCAGATGCCCTAATACCGTCGGGGTCGAAAAAGAACAATAGTTGACCAATGGAGGTCGAGAGGAAAGATAACAGAGAGGAATAAAAGGAAGGAAGATTGTAGTTTTACGTGACCGTTAATCGCGAGATCATAAGCCACGGGACCTCCTTTTTACGTGGAATCCGAACCACAGGACATGCCATTTCACTTTGAAAATCTTACATGCATTGACCGGGAATCGAACCCGGTCTGCCGTGGTGAGAGGCCAACAGCTTGACCGCTGCGACACCACGCCCCTGACAAATATAAATATAACAGAGAGGAGCCCTGCACAAGTAAGTGGAAGCAATGCTGGACTCAGCTGGGTCCCGTGGTCGCCAACCCACGTCCCACTAGTTGTGAGTCCGTGGGGAATGATCTAATGCTCTTAAGTTCCAACGTTCATCATCAAGAGCAGGTTGTGATGGCAACTAGTAGTAGCCAAGTTCACAGCTAGGTGTCGTGTACGGTAGCATTTGGTAGCGAAAGTGGGAAATACTTGAAATTATCGTCTGCAGTCCTTACTTGAATTAAAAACGGATAACACACTCTTATACAGTCATCAAAATTAACACCGATCATCAAACAGATTTTACACACACCCAAAGTACACGGGGCTACATGACCGCGATGTCGCAGCCCCTAAACTAAGGAACCAACCAACATTTTAAATAATAAATAAAAACGAACCTTTAAAAAATATCGAATAACTTGACATTCTATCAGTGAACAATGTGCCTTTCTCGTGGAGAGAAAATTATTTGTAAAAGCTGTAGCTATATAACGAAATGGGGGCCTAAATTTGCTACACCTACAATAAAAACCTTTCATAACTTACCGAAGATGAATCCAGTTTTGGCTTATATATAACAAAGCGGTTCATTTTCTTAACACTCACTAATGAGACAAAAAGAAGAAAGAAAAGAGCAACTATCAAACAACTTGCGACTCTTCCTCAATACTACCACTTATAACCTCTATCTCTCCTCTCGCACAGACACACAACCTCCGTAAATCCCGACAGTGGCGACAATCAACCACGCTGCGCCAGTATTGTAGCCTGGGATATTTTAACACTGATATTTCCAGGAAATGGAAATTAAAAGCTGACAAGAGAGTGTAAGGTGACAAGCTATAACTGGCCCCCTCCAGAGAGGTCTCTTGCTAATTGTCAATCTTCTAATTTCTTGGTAGACCTTTGTCATCATCACCTGGTTGTATCCCCACTACTGAGGCACCTACTGTTCTTGGAAAATCCTCTCAAGTACAATCCTAATTGAATCTGTGTTATTTCAGCTCCTTCAAGCAGTGCAGACACAGCAAATGATGTCCGGCCGTGCTTAGAGTGCTCGTACATTCTTTGTCAACGCATTTACTGTATTTAACATTTCGTTGTAGGTTCTACATTTGTTCGAGCCATAAGAAAATTTGAAGGCTGATGCCCACCCCAATCCTGATTTGGGAGGGGGGGGGGAGGGAGGTGGCTCCTTTGCCCCCCACGCCCCTGGATACGCCACTGATGAGGGCTGAGGGACTTGGAAATCAGATGAGCCATGGAACAGGAGGTGGTCCACCAGGAAGAAGAAAAAAATAAAACAGGTGCTAATTGAGGAGTCCTTCGCCTCAGGTTGCCCAACTCTGGACGACACCAGCCGTGAGCCGTTGACAGTGTAATGGTATTCAGGGGGCACCACGCATGGAGGCAGGGCCGTCGCGAGGGCGGCGCGAGAGGTGCGGTCGCGCCAGGCCCCGCGCTTCACGCCATTTTTTTTTTCATAATGAAAAAACAAAAGATAGTGTGTTTGATTCAGTCCAGCCCAAATTAAAATAATCCAATAATGTAAAATATGCTGAGTTTGTATGGGGGAGACCCTTCCCCCCGGAGGATCCCCCCCCCCCATACATCCTGGAGCATCGTCAGAGGGATCTGAACCATCGATACCCGATCGGTCCAACTTAAATGACCCGTGCCAGTGGCCAGATCAAATGGATGCAGCTACTACCTACTAGACAATATTTAATAGAAATGGGACCTCCTAAAATCCCACAGAACTATCAATTTCCAAAAAATAAGGACGGCCACCTTTTTTCACATGACTTTTTAGAGTGCAAGTTGGTTATTGGCGAAACAGTGACAAGAACTTGGTTAGTTTATTCCAAAACAAAACAAACAAGAAGTTCCGTGAAGAACTATACAGCCTACTTTTCATGCCAATGATTATTCTACAGTATATGAACCTATCTAGAATAATGACAAAATTAAGTTGGTAATATCGTAATATCAAATTAGTTCAAAATATACCTGGTATAATGTAGCCTAATAGAGCACTACAGTTGGGAGCCCTGGTGACTGAATATATTCTTAGTTCCATCTCTTAAGGTACAGAATACAAAATTAGGTTGAAGTCCAATGGACGTTACATGCAGTTAGACACTGGATCTATCAGCACGCGTAAAAGCATGTTGCCAACTTACCAGCGTGTGCTGGTCAGAAATAATCTGAAATATTATGATATCTTGTTGTGCCAATTTTGGATGAAATCCATTTATTAGTATAGAAGTTACATGTATTTTAAAATTGAACATATCAGCAGGCATAGAATCATGTTGGCAGCACTGCCTTGTATTAATTACTCCAAATTAATCTACAATGTCAGGTGCTATACGTGTGCAAAGTATAGAGCTGTTGGCTTGCATACTTTCTGATATATTGATATTAGGGTTAAAAAAATATAGACAGCATTTATTAACAGTTGGCAGCCCTGATTGCTCTTAACAATACTTACAGGCATTCTGTTATGGTACACATAGCACATACGAAATTTGGTTGTAATCCAACTGATAGTATAGAAGTTACATGTATTTAAAAATTGGTACTATCAGCAGGCTTATAATCATGTTGGTAGAACTGACGTATATAAGTTACTCAAAATTAATCTAAAATGTCAGAATATACGTGTGCATAGTTTAAAGCTGTTGGCTTGCATACTTTCTGATATATTGGTATTTGGATAAAAAAAATTGAGAGAGCAATTATTAACAGTTGGTAGCCCCGGTGGCTCTTAAGAATACGCTCAAAAATTTGGTTGAAATCCAATTGATAGTGTAGAAGTTATATGCATTTAAACATTGGACCTATCAGAAGGCTTAAAATTATTTTGGCAACACTGTCATTGTTGGCCTCCTGGAAATTAAACTGAAATGGTATTATCTGCATGTGTACCAATTTTGGAATAGCTCCCATCCATACCTTGCGAGATATCCAACATGGAGCTCAAATTTCTAGTGCGTTTTTCAGCAGTTGGTAGCATTGACATCATTTTCAAATATGGACGTGAGATATTCCGGTGCACATCTTTACTCATACTAAATTTGGTTTTGATTGCTGCAGCCGTTTAGGAGTTGATAGGGGGGGGGGGGGACACACACACAGCCAGCCAGACAGACAGACAGACAGACACACATTTTCCCGGATCGATCTCATAAGTCTACTTTTTCCTCATTTTTGCAAAATGTGAAAAGTAGGCTAAAAACGCCGCTTTTTGTTTTTGTTACCGACTTTTTGGCGGAAGTGATCAGGCAACTGTCACAAACCTGAGTAATACGGACGGTTATAGCGACTGGGGTCATTGCGGAAGAAGCCTAAATTCACACCAGCGATCGGCAGACTATATCAAGTCTTTCGCCTAATGGACGAACCTTAGCGCAAGAATTAAAAAACACTCCACCATAAATCAGACGCATGCTAATATGATCAACGCGGAAAAGAAACACTGGAAAGATGTACTCACAAGAATCATCGCAGCAGTACAATACTTGGCTGAGACAAATTCTGCCTTTCAAGGGAGTTCGTGCAAACTGTTCGAGAGAGAAAATGGGAATTTTCTAAAGTTGATGGAAATGCTCGCTATTTTTGACGGGCCGATGAAGGAAAATCTTCGGCGGGTGCGTGATGACGAAACCCACGTTCATTATCTCGGTCCCGAAATACAAAACTATATAATTTCGATGTTAGGTAAGTTAAAGTTAAACTAAATTTTAACATTAGGTTAGTTCTTTAAAAGGAATTAGCGAAAATGTTAATAATTTTCTTTTTTCCTTTTCTTAAGGCGCTGCTACGAAGGAAAAACTACTGAATTCTGTTCGTGTCGCCAAATATTACGCGGTTATTCTCGACTGTACGCCCGATGTGAGCCACAAGGAGCAAATGACCTTGGTCCTCCGCTATGTTGATATGATGGCAGAAACTCCAATGATCGTCGAATCGTTCATCGAGTTTTTAGAGGTACACGGCACTACGGGAAAGGGGTTAGCTGAGGTTTTAGAGGGAGTATTGGAGGATAATGATATCATGGACTGTAGGGGATAAGGGTATGACAACGGTGCTAATATGAAGCCAAGTATAAGGGAGTGCAGACGCGAGTAAAAAATATTAATAAACGAGCAATGTTCATGGCATGTGTTGCACATAATCTTAACTTATTTTTGGGTGACATGGTTAAATGCAATAAGGTCGCTATGACATTTTTTGGTATAGTTCAGCGCCTGTACACTTTGTTTGTAGCTTCCACGGAAAGGTGGGATATTTTGTGCGAACTATGTCCTGGCCTCCTCACACTAAAATCTTTATCTAGCACGAGATGGGAATGTAGAATTGACAATGTCAAGCTCATCAGGTACCAGTTAGGCAAAGTAAACGAAGCTCTAAAAAAATGGTGAAACTACCAAAGATCCTGTTACCCGGTCAGAGACCCAATCTTTGTTTCTTCGTACAAGTTCGTATGAATTTGTTTTAAGCCTCATTATTTGGTACGATATTTTATTTTCTGTGAACTCAACAAGTAAAATTCTCCAATCTGAGAAGACTTCGTTAGATACGGCTTTTCAAAATTATCGCAACACTGGCTTTAACAGTGCAATGTCCACCGCTAGAGAAATAATGGAAAATTTGGGCCATGCAAAGAAATTTTCTATTCGCCGTCAAGCAATCGCAAAAGGTTCTTTGATGAAATAAGTCAGTAAAATGATCAACAGTGGAAAAACCCGAAGAAGAACTTCAAAAAGAAGCTGAAAATAAATTTTGGGTAAATTACTTTTTGTCTGTCATGGATACTGCACTGAGCTGCGTAGAAAATAGTTTTAACGATTTTTTTCTTTTTCGGAATACTTTGGTTCTTTCGATCCTTCCAAGCTTTCCAATTTGGAGGAAAAGCAATTGAAATACCATTGTCAAACACTCTCTAATTTTCTAAAAGACGGGGAGCTTGAAGATTTGGATGCAGAAGATCTTTTTCTGGAGCTATAATTATTTAGATACGCTGTTCCGTCATCTGTAAAAAGTGCGTTCGGTGCACAGTAAAAACTCGACTAACCGTCATCGTCGGGACCGTGGTTGAGCGGATAGACGGATAGACTCTATTATTCCTCCAAAACATAACCTCAATCAATTATATTATATACAGATATCACTCTCGCAGTAATGTAATATATTTCGGAGCGAAAAGAAATTAAACACGATTCTAATAGCAAATGAAAATAAAAATCCACAGCCTGCTTCCAGTCTCCGACGGGTCAGGAATGGAATGAATGAAGCCCCCATCTAGCGGCGAGGATAGGGACTGTGCCGGCTGCCGAGGCCTGACGCAATCCTCTGGGGCAATGAGTAAATGAATGAGAGATGAAATGAAATGACAGTGGAGAGTGTTGCTGGAATGAAATTTTGATAGGGAAAACCAGAGTACCCGGAGAAAAAAACTGTCTGACTCCGTTTTGTCCAGCACAGATCTCACATGGAGTGACCGGGATTTGAACCATGGATCCAGCGGTGAGAGGCCGGCGTGCTGCCGCCTAAGCCACGGAGGCTTACAAGACTATTTATAACATGATAAAACATCCGTACAGTAGCTACAAATGTGGCAAAATAATGTACAGTAATATAAACTTACAGGTAAAATAGTTCATGTAGCTTGAAAATAGTCAGTCATTTTATTCTGCCTCTTTGATGCTCGAGCTTTCACAAGCGGCAATATTACGTATTTTTCGGAGCAGTAGTGTCTGCGTTGCATTGGCCTCTTCTTGACTTCAAACCATTCTATACACTTGGAAGCATTGTTTCAGCCTCTGAGTGGCTAATAGTTTGTTTCTCGTCATGATTTGAACACTCGTATTCATCACGTACACTCACTTCCCACTAAAACAGAGTAAGTAAGCAAAGCGAACGCGTCACTGCACCTTAAAGCACTTTGTTATTACAGTATTATTATGCTATTACAGAAATGACGATTATCAGAAACTGGCGGTTTAAAGAGTGACGGTTAAACGAAGTTTTACTGTACTTAGCCCCGATAAAGGAGTCCTATCCTAATTTAACGACGGCATATCAAACTCTGCTTACAATTCCTATAACGGTTGAGTCGGGGGAAAGGAGTTTTTCCATTTTGATACTAATCAAAAATTATTTGCGATCATCGTTGGCGCAGGAGCGTCTGAACGGTTTGGCAACTCTGTCAATCGAATGTGAAACGATCCAAAAATTTTAAATGAACGATGTAATCAGCACTTTTGCCCTAGCAAAGGCCCGCAAAGTGCCTTTTACTTAAATAAAAAGCACTAAATTCTAAACAAAATACCAATTTTTAAAATTTATTTTAAAAAGCCTGCCTTGTAAACCATGTTATTTCTCGAACAAAGGGGCTGTTCAGCTTATATTTGTCGGTGAAAGTGGACTTACAGCACTTTTAGTAGTTTAGTTTATGAAAAGCTGTATAGCCGTGGAAATGTTGAAATATGAGTAGGAATAAAAGAGCGGTCCTGGGGCAGGGGCTAATGGGCAAGATGGCCGCGCGCGGAACTGCCCTATGTTATTCTTATGGCGAGGTCAGTCATAGCTGGGTCAGGGGCTAATGGGCAATGTGGCTGCCACGCCCTGAGACATTGAATGAAGTCACAGGGAGAGGTTGACAGTGTTACGTTGCTAAATGGAATATTTATTATTATTATTATTATTATTATTATTATTATTATTATTATTATTATTATTATTAGGTAATCATGCATTGATCGTGTACAATCAAGACCAGCCTTATATTGTCCACTTTTTGGTGTAGTGGCTAGCATTCTTAGCTGTTACTGTAGAGAACCGGGTTCGAGTCCTGGCTCTGTCAAGAAATTTAATTCTGGGCTGAGGGTTGAGACGAGGTACACTCAGCCTTGTGAGGCAAAAAAAAACTCAGAGCAGCTGGGTTTTATTCATACCTCAGCCATTCTACCTAACCTAACCTAACCTAACCTAACTTGAAAATAAAAAGCAAAAAAAAAAGTGAGAGCAAAAGTGAGATCAAAACGTGACAGCAAATGTAAGAGCACAAACAATAAACTTAGTTATAACCTAACTTAACTTTACCTAACCTAACCTAACCTAACCTAACCTAACTTCACCTAACCTAACCTAACCTAACCTAACTTCACCTAACCTAACCTAACCTAACTTAACCTAACCTAACCTAACTTCAAAGTGCAAAAAAGTGAGAGCAAAAAGTGTAATCAAAAAAAGTAAGAGCAAATGTAAGAGCACAAATAATAAACTTAGTTACAACCTACCCTAACCTAACCTAACCTAACCAAGCATTTCCTCACCTAATTTCACCTAACCTAACTTCAAAGTGAGTGCAAATATAAGAGCAAAAATGACAGCATAAAGTGAGAGCAAAAAGGTAGTGAGCAAATAAGTGTCAGCAAAATAAAAAGTGAGAGCAAATGTGAGAGCACAAATAATAAACTTAGTTATAACCTAACCTAACCCACAGAAACCTCATATAAAGATTTTAGATTTTACATTTTAACATTTAAGATTTTAGATTTTTTCATTTAACTATTTTTAGATTTTACATTTCTGATTTTTTGTATTTTAGATTTTACATTTTAAATTTAATATTTTTTGATTTTAGATTTTACAATTTACATTTTCCGAAAAGAGTAAACTACAAGGTCACATACCTAACCACACCTAACCTAACTTTACCAAACCTAACTTAAGCTAATCCAAAGGCTAATACACATACACAAAGTATATAAGGGCACATGCAACTATCCTTATGCTAGTCTTATAGGCTACTGTACAACATGATCACTACCCCAACCGGGTATTTTTTTTTCATTTTGTTGTTTACACATTTGACAATTTTCCAATTTCCCATTTTCAGTTTATTTAAGTCAGTTTTAAGTTTTTCAATTTCATAATATGGAAACATGGATTTTGCATTTTGTTGTTTACACATTTTTCAATTTTCCAATTACCCATTTTCAGTTTTTTTAATGTCAGTTTTAAGTTTTTCAATTTCATAATATGGAAACATGGATTTTGCATTTTGTTGTTTACACATTTGCCAATTTACCAAATTCCCATTTACAGTTTTTAAAATTTCAGTTTAATGTTTTTTCTATTTTGTCAATATGGAAACATAGATTTTCCAATTTGTGTTTTACATGTTCACTTTGCATTAGGAGTGGAGAGAGGTGGGTAGTAATTAAAAATGTACAAGCAGTGTCCAAACAATATATTTTTATTTTAAATACATGTACACTATTTATACATAATACATTTTTATATAATATATTCTTTTTTTTTTGTTATAAATTGTACAGTTGTCTTTATTTTGTTTTCTATTTTATTTATTTTTGATTTTGAATACCATTTATTTTTATTTTTGTAGTGTCATGGTTTTATTTACTAAATAGTTTTGTTTTATGTATTTGCTAGCTGCAGGCAGAAGATTTTGATATTCATAACTTAACTCTTTAAGCATGGTTAAGGATTGAGTAATGACCATAGGCATGTGTACCTATACCATTAGCATCAATCACTCTTTTATCATCAACAGGACACAAAGAAATTTTGTTTAGTCTTATAGATGATATGTCATGTTGTTTAGAAGCGATAATGTTCATGGGTATTCTTTTTACATTGTTTTTCATGACACAATCCTTATAATCTTGAAAGCTTATACAATTTTTGACAACACCTCTGCTAATACCTTTAATCTTTTTGTTTCTTTACCATTTATGTCTAAAGCATAAATTTTAGCTCTAAGTCCAAGAAATGCTTTTATAATTTGTCCACAAGCCTCGTCTTTGCATTTCCCCAACGTTTTCTTGTTTGATGTAGAGTAATATATGTTATTAGTAGGATAATCTGATGTGTCTAGGTGTTCTAGGAAATCCAACTTGTCTTGATATACATTTGGGGTGTTAACCAAATAAATAAACGAGTCAGTATCCATATACATGAGTATAAGATTGCCCATGCCATAATAGGGTAGCAGGACATCATAGTGGTGGGAATACATGAGAGTTTTTGGAATATCCAGTATACACATTCCGATATATATATATAGGCTTATTGAATACAATGTTACGTTTAGCCATGTGGAAAGCAGTTAAATTAGGACCATAAATTGTTCTGCCGATAAATGTCGGCTTTGCTATTAGCTTTTCTGCTTTTTTGCTGTCAGTCACAAGACGTATGTCTATTCTTTTACGGATATTTTCCATTGTTTTTCCAAAAATGGCATTGTTGAATAATTTGTACAGATTTTTCTCATAATCATTTTTGACTTGTTTTCGAAGGTTGTTATTAAAATCAACGTATGCCTTTAGCCAAGGTCTTTGTTTAAACTTTAACACACGATGAATCATTATCAATTTTATTCCGTGATTTAAAGCCTGTTTTAATGCCATGTAGTGAACAACATATCGCCTTCGATATCCAAGATGAGGAATTAGTTTTTTCAGAGACGGATCCTTAGGTTGTGTACACTCTGGTAGGAAAGGTAAATCGTTGTGTATATAATGAAGGTCAGATGGCTAATCAACATCAACGTCTAGAATGTATCCCACAGGATCGTCTTCCTTTAGATTATCTAGATCAACAGTATCTGGAGAAACCCACTGAAATCCACCACAAGGAAGGGAGTGGCACATAGCCCACCCGTATTGGTTGTTGGCATCATCATAGGTAATAAACTGCGATGGTTTCTCAGAATCATAGGTTTCCATGTATTTATTGTTAGCTTCAGCATACCGATGAGACACCTGGCATATTCCAGACTCGATTAGAAGAATCTGATCGTAATCCTGTAGCAATTCCAGTTCAATTCCTGTGTAAAGGAGCATTGCCTCAAAACTTAAACCAGGCGAAGTAAAAAAGTGTGCAGCATCCACTCGCGGTGTGTTTCAAGTGTTTTGTTTCTAAACGTTTCAAAGCTGTCTGCAAGAAGGAGTACATCTGATGTTAGGTAGAGGTCACTATATTCCCTAGATTTTTTGTGTTGAACTGATTCCAGACATTTTTGGCATGTTCATAGTCTTCTTGACTAACATCTTCTTGACTTAATTTGTTAAAGAATGCCTCTTTTGGAGGTAAACACGTTTCACTTAACTTTGCCCATGAGTCAATGTAGTCATAACAAAATACACCTTTATGAGTCATGAGCATTGCATTTTCTTTTCCAAAGTACTTGTCTGTTTCAGGGTATGATGTTAAGTTGGAAACTAAGTTTCCCAAACTACTCGGCATTAACCGAAACTTGTCCACAAATCTAAGCTTAACATTTCCTACATATTTGGTAAAGGAAATGTACTTATCTTTGGAGTTCGCGATAACATCCACTCTCTCAGTAGTACATCCCAATTGCTTTACAATGAAATTTGCGTCGTAGCCACTCATATTATGTAGAAACACAGGAACAAGGTTACGTGTTTTACACCTCAAATTACAGTTATTGTGAGCACTTCCACGGCATTCCCCTGTAATATGGCAGTGGTTTCGAACTTTCCAGTCCTGTTGGGTAAATGGTTTTTGACACAAATAACAGATTTCAGAACATTGGAACTCTGCTTCTTGATCCTCAGTTAAAGCCTTTGGATCATTTAAGCTGTAAAGGCGATCGATTTCATTAGCTATTGAAACCAAACAGCCCATAACTATTTCTGCAGCGTCAGGTCCACGATAAATAAGAGGTTGGCTTGGAAGGTTTGTCTTTATGTGTTCCACAGCAGGTGAGGGTTTAACGTACATACCAAAGCTCATAGGAACATGACTCTGGTATGGCACTGTATAACTTGCTTCAGGATTGGGTAGACATGTTTGATAGGGTAACAGTATACTTTCAAAATCAGCATAGATAACGTAAGGTATTCTCCGCATTTTTTCCACGTTTAAAAATATAACAATTGAGTTTTTAATAGGCATTTCATCCCTAGCAATGTCATGCTGGACACACACAGCTCAATGTTCTTTCAATATTTCCATTCCTTGTTGTCCATATCGATTATCAAAGTGTGTAAAACACCGTTTACACGTATATACCTTATGTTCATAGCGGGTAATCTGATGTCTTACTAGTTTATCAAATTCTTTGATAAAGACATAGTGGTTCTGGCCGGATGATGAACTTAGCAGAAGGAGGTCGCGATGGTCTTGCAGCTCTTGATCCACAACCTTTAGAGGGAACAATTTGTTGTCTTGTTCCAATCCAAATACATTAATGGATATATCGTTGGCTTTTCCAAACTTGGGAATGTCAGCTAGCGATGTAGGATATGATATTACTGAAAAATCATACTTGTTTTCCAGATCCTTGTATTTACTAACGCGTTTAGCATCAGTTTTAACCAGTTTTGCTAAAATGGCATACATAAAACACCTCTCGTCCTTAAAGTTTTGATGATTAATGCAGGCTTTTCATGCTTGTATACCTGTTGGTAATGGAATATATGTGCTTCCACGCAAGGGATTGTACTTATTTATTTTCAATCGTACTCCTTCCACTGCTAACAAAGCCCAATTACTGCCTTTTAGCTCAGATTCTTCCATTTCAGTAGTTAACTTTGTAAATTGTGTTTCCAAGAGACTACTTAAGTCTGTTTCGAAAACTAGAGCCTGATTTCGTTTTTTAAAAGCCCGATCCGTAATTTCGTTGGTGGACGTATGAATGAATCTACATTCAGCCACTAGATTAACTTTGATCGAATTGTGCATTGCTAGTTCTTTTTGCATAGCTTGTATTATTTGCTGTTTGGACTCTTTAATGTATGAATTTAAATCCTTACAGGTATCGCAACGAATGAAATAGGATTTAAGTCGACCTTGAAAAGATGTCTCATATTCAATAAGTCCATTTTTGTCAGGGACCAATGACAGTAGGTAATGTTTTGTAGGCTCTGCTTTTTGTCTTTTAGCTGCCGACACAACATTACAACATTCTTCATGCCGACGTCTGTTGTACACATTGTTGAACGTACTACCACAGGTCTTGCACTCATGGAATTCACCACACGATACTTCATGTCGCTTTCTATGATAGTCTCGAAGAAAATTCTTTCCACACTCTTTACACATATAGCTAGGAAGGGGTTCTTCCATTATGAATGTTGATTTCTGCAAACAGCCGCTTACTGCGTATCACAGGGCTAGAGGTTGGTCGGTGAGACGGTCTTTCACGATGTGAACACGGTGAGAGGTAGTAGTCAACTGGTGATATTCTTGTTAAGGGTCCCCTAATATACCCTAGTCTAGACCAACAGCTCTTTACGGTGTATGACAAGACTGTAGACTGGACAGTGAGACGGTCTTTCACGATGTGAACACTGTAAAAGATAGTAGTCAACTGATTATATACTTGCTAAGGGTTCTCTAATATATCATAGTCAAGACCAGCAGCTACTTACTGTGTAGAACAAGGCTTTACAATGGTTGTTTCGACGGTCTTTCACCATGTGAACACCATGAGAGATAATAGTCAACTGGTGATATTCTTGTTAAGGGTCCTCTAATATACCCCTAGTTAAGGGTAACAGCTGCTTGCTGCATATGACAAGACTAAAGACAGGTTGTTTCAACGGTCTTTCACAATGTAAACACTGTGACAGGTAGTAGTCAACTGAAAATATTCTTATAGCCTACTCAAGGTTATCAGGTACTTACTGCATATCAAAAGGCTGTACATTCATGTGTGTTAGGCTCTCTTTCTTGCTAAGGACCCCAATATTCCCTACACAAGGCTATACATGTTAGTTCTAAACACTTAGTGGTTAATTGTATAATACTTTTTTATACAAAGCTTATACAAGCACGTTTTTCATGAGGTAAAACTTTGTTAAATAGCTGCATGCGACACGCAAAGAATGTTTCCGCTATCTAGTGGTGACTATGAGAACTACTTGAACGACCAGCATGCTTCCTAGCGCTCCATTTCAACACTCGCTCACTGAACGACCAGCATGCTATCTAGCGGTCGATATCAATACTCACTCAACTTCCAGCCTGCTACCTATCGGTCAATATAACAACTCACTCAACTACCAGCATGCTATATGGCTTTTTTGTCAGTTTTTTGTTGGCTTTTTGTTGGCTTTAGTTGGCTTTTGTTGGCTTTTTTGTTGGCTTTTGTTGGCTTTTGTATTAGCTTTTTCATATTTTCTCTTGCTTGTTGGAAATATAACCCATTTTGGAAATATGTTTTGGAAAATTTGAAAAATACACTATTTTGGACTGAGAGTGGTATAGTGGTAGGTGTTGGAGTTAACATATGTCTTTTTAGGATTTTTAGATTAATGGCATAGCCTACTTTCCGAATATTTTTTTAAATTTGAAAAATTACATTATTTTTTTGACTAGGCATGGGATAGAGGTAAGTGTAAGAGTTGAGAGTCATTGATAAACCTTAAAGTACTTTGGATTTTTTAGGAATTTTGTGTGTTGTTGTTGTTGTTGTTGTTGCTGCTGCTTACAAACATGGCTGTAAGCAATATGCAGCCATAAAAAAGAACTGACATACTTTCCAAGACCAAATAAGCCCCAACAAGCAAGAGCAAATATGAAAGAGCTAATAAAAAAGCCAACAAAAAAGCCAACAAAGGCCAACAAAAAGCCAACAAAAAACTGACAAAAAGCCACGTAGCATGCTGGTAGTTGAGTGAGTTGTTATATTGACCGATAGGTAGCAGGCTGGTAGTTGAGTGAGTATTGATATCGACCGCTAGATAGCATGCTGGTCGTTCAGTGAGCGAGTGTTGAAATGGAGCGTAGGTAGCATGCTGGTCGTTCAGTAGTTCTCATAGTCACCACTAGATAGCGGAATCATACTTTGCGTGTCGCATGCAGCAATTTAACAAAGTTTTACCTCATGAAAAACGTGCTTGTATAAGCTTCGTATAAAAATTTATTATACAATTAACCACTAAGTGTTTAGAATTAACATGTATAGCCTTGTGTAGGGAATATTGGGGTCCTTAGCAAGAAAGAGTGCCTAACACACATGAGTGTACAGCCTTTTGATATGCAGTAAGTACCTGATAACCTTCAGTAGGCTATAAGAATATTTTCAGTTGACTACTACCTGTCACAGTGTTTACATTGTGAAAGACCGTTAAAACAACCAGTCTTTAGTCTTGTCATATGCAGCAAGCAGCTGTTACCCTTAACTAGGGGTATATTAGAGGACCCTTAACAAGAATATCACCAGTTGACTATTATCTCTCATGGTGTTCACATGGTGAAAGACCGTCGAAACAACCATTGTACAGCCCTGTACTGCACAGTAAGTGGCTGTTGGTCTTGACTTTGATATATTAGAGAACCCTTAGCAAGTATATAATCAGTTGACTACTATCTTTTACAGTGTTCACATCGTGAAAGACCGTCTCACTGTCCAGTCTACAGCCTTGTCATACACCGTAAAGAGCTGTTGGTCTAGACTAGGGTATATTAGGAGACCCTTAACAAGAATATCACCAGTTGACTACTACCTCTCACGGTGTTCACATCGTGAAAGACCGTCTCACCGACCAACCTCTAGCCCTGTGATACGCAGTAAGCAGCTGTTTGCAGAAATCAACATTCATAATGGAAGAACCCCTTCCTAGCTATATGTGTAAAGAGTGTGGAAAGAATTTTCTTCGAGACTATCATAGAAAGCGACATGAAGTATCGTGTGGTGAATTCCATGAGTGCAAGACCTGTGGTAGTACGTTCAACAATGTGTACAACAGACGTCGGCATGAAGAATGTTGTAATGTTGTGTCGGCAGCTAAAAGACAAAAAGCAGAGCCTACAAAACATTACCTACTGTCATTGGTCCCTGACAAAAATGGACTTATTGAATATGAGACATCTTTTCAAGGTCGACTTAAATCCTATTTCATTCGTTGCGATACCTGTAAGGATTTAAATTCATACCTTAAAGAGTCCAAACAGCAAATAATACAAGCTATGCAAAAAGAACTAGCAATGCACAAGTCGATCAAAGTTAATCTAGTGGCTGAATGTAGATTCATTCATACGTCCACCAACGAAATTACGGATCGGGCTTTTAAAAAACGAAATCAGGCTCTAGTTTTCGAAACAGACTTAAGTAGTCTCTTGGAAACAATTTACAAAGTTAACTACTGAAATGGAAGAATCTGAGCCAAACGGCAGTAATTGGGCTTTGTTAGCAGTGGAAGGAGTACGATTGAAAATAAATAAGTACAATCCCTTGCGTGGAAGCACATATATTCCATTACCAGCAGGTATACAAGCATGAAAAGCCTGCATTAATCATCAAAACTTTAAGGACGAGAGGTGTTTTATGTATGCCATTTTAGCAAACCTGGTTAAAACTGATGCTAAACGCGTTAGTAAATACAAGGATCTGGAAAACAAGTATGATTTTTCAGTAATATCATTTCCTACATCGCTAGCTGACATTCCCAAGTTTGAAAAAGCCAACGATATATCCATTAATGTATTTGGATTGGAACAAGACAACAAATTGTTCCCTCTAAAGGTTGTGGATCAAGAGCTGCAAGACCATCGCGACCACCTTCTGCTAAGTTCATCATCCGGCCAGAACCACTATGTTTTTATCTAAGATTTTGATAAACTAGTAAGACATCAGATTACCCGCTATGAACATAAGATATATACGTGTAAACGGTGTTTTACACACTTTGATAATCGATATGGACAACAAGGAATGGAAAAATTGAAAGAACATAGAGCTTTGTGTGTCCAGCATGACATTGCTAGGGTTAAAATGCCTATTAAAAACTCAATTGATAAATTTTTAAACGTGGAAAAAATGCTGAGAATACCTTACGTTATCTATGCTGATTTTGAAAGTATACTGTTACCCTATCAAACATGTCTACCCAATCCTGAAGCAAGTTATACAATGCCATACCAGAGTCATGTTCCTATGAGCTTTGGTATGTACGTTAAACCCTCACCTGCTGTGGAACACATAAACACAAATCTTCCAAGCCAACCTCTTATTTATCGTGGACCTGACGCTGTAGAAAAGTTTATGGACTGTTTGATTTCAATAGCTAATGAAATCGATCGCCTTTACAGCTTAAATGTTCCAAAGGCTTTAACTGAGGATCAAGAAGCAGAGTTCCAATGTTCTGAAACCTGTTATTTGTGTCAAAAACCATTTACCCAACAGGACTGGAAAGTTCGAGACCACTGCCATATTACAGGGGAATACCGTGGAAGTGCTCACAATAACTGTAATTTGAGGTGTAAAACACGTAACCCGTTCCTGTGTTTCTACATAATATGAGTGGCTACGACGCAAATTTCATTGTAAAGCAATTGGGATGTACTACTGAGAGAGTGGATGTTATCGCGAACTCCAAAGAAAAGTACATTTCCTTTATCAAATATGTAGGAAATGTTAAGCTTAGATTTGTGGACACGTTTCGGTTAATGCCGAGTAGTTTGGGAAACTTAGTTTCCAACTTAACATCATACCCTGAAACAGACAAGTACTTTGGAAAAGAAAATGCAATGCTCATGACTCGTAAAGGGGTATTTTGTTATGACTACATTGATCAAGGGAAAAGTTGAGTGAAACGTGTTTACCTCCAAAAAAGGCATTCTTTAACAAATTAAGTCAAGAAGATGTTAGTCAAGAAGACTATGAACATGCCAAAAATGTCTGGAATCAGTTCAACATTAAAACTCTATGGGAATCTCTACCTAACATCAGATGTACTCCTTCTTGCAGACAGCTTTGAAACGTTTAGAAACAAACCACTAGAAACACACCGAGTGGATGCTGCACACTTTTTTTACTTCGCCTGGTTTAAGTTTTGAGGCAATGCTCTTTACACAGGAATTGAACTGGAATTGCTACAGGATTACGATCAGATTCTTCTAATCGAGTCTGGAATACGTGGAGGCATATGCCAGGTGTCTCATCGGTATGCTGAAGCTAACAATAAATACATGGAAACCTATGATTCTGAGAAACCATCGCAGTTTATTACCTATGATGATGCCAACAACCAATACGGGTGGGCTATGTGCCACTCCCTTCCTTATGGTGGATTTCAGTGGGTTTCTCCAGATACTGTTGATCTAGAAAAACTAAAGGAAGACGATCTTTTAGGATACATTCTAGACGTTGATGTTGATTACCCATCTGACCTTCATTATATACACAACGATTTACCTTTCCTACCACAGTGTACACAACCTAAGGATTCGTCTCTGAAAAAACTAATTCCTCATCTTGGAAATCGAAGGCGATATGTTGTTCACTACATGGCATTAAAACAGGCTTTAGATCATGGAATAAAATTGATAAAGATTCATCGTGTGTTAAAGTTTAAACAAAGACCTTGGCTAAAGGCATACGTTGATTTTAATAACAACCTTCGAAAACAAGCCAAAAATGATTTTGAGAAAAATCTGTACAAATTATTCAACAATGGAAAATATCCGTAAAAGAATAGGCATACGTCTTGTGACTGACAGCAAAAAGGCAGAAAAGCTAATAGCAAAGCCGACATTTATCGACAGAACAATTTATGGTCCTAACCTAGCTGCTTTCCACATGGCTAAACGTAACATTGTATCCAATAAGCCTATATATATTGGAATGTGTATACTGGATATTTCAAAAACTCTCATGTATTCCCACCACTATGATGTCCTGCTACCCTATTATGGCATGGACAATCTTAAACTCATGTATATGGATACTGACTCGTTCATTTATTTGGTTAACACCCCAAATGTATATCAAGACAAGTTGGATTTCCTAGAACACCTGGACACATCAGATTATCCTACTAATCACATATGTTACTCTACATCAAACAAGAAAACGTTGGGGAAATTTAAAGAAAAGGTTTGTGGACAAATTATAAAAGCATTTGTTGGACTTAGAGCTAAAATTTATGCTTTTGACATAAATGGTAAAGAAACAAAAAGATTAAAGGTATTAGCAGAGGTGTTGTCAAAAATTGTATAAGCTTTCAAGATTATAAGGATTGTGTCATGAAAAACAATGTAAAAAGAATACCCATGAACATTATCGCTTCTAAACAACATGACATATCATCTATAAGACTGAACAAAATTGCGTTGTGTCCTGGTGATGATAAAAGAGTGATTGATGCTAATGGTATAGGTACACATGCCTATGGTCATTACTCAATCATTAACCATGCTTAAAGTGTTAAGTTATGAATATCAAAATCTTCTGCCTGCAACTAGCAAATACATAAAACAAAACTATTTAGTAAATAAAACCATGACACTACAAAAATAAAAATAAATGGTATTCAAAATCAAAAATAAATAAAATAGAAAACAAAATAAAGACAACTGTACAATTTATAACAAAAAAAAGAGAATATATTATATAAAAATGTATTATGTATAAATAGTGTACATGTATTTAAAATAAAAATATATTGTTTGGACACTGCTTGTACATTTTTAATTACTACCCACCTCTCTCCACTCCTAATGCAAAGTGAACATGTAAAACACAAATTGGAAAATCTATGTTTCCATATTGACAAAATAGAAAAAACATTAAACTGAAATTTTAAAAACTGTAAATGGGAATTTGGTAAATTGGCAAATGTGTAAACAACAAAATGCAAAATCCATGTTTCCATATTATGAAATTGAAAAACTTAAAACTGACATTAAAAAAACTGAAAATGGGTAATTGGAAAATTGAAAAATGTGTAAACAACAAAATGCAAAATCCATGTTTCCATATTATGAAATTGAAAAACTTAAAACTGACTTAAATAAACTGAAAATGGGAAATTGGAAAATTGTCAAATGTGTAAACAACAAAATGAAAAAAAAAATACCCGGTTGGGGTAGTGATCATGTTGTACAGTAGCCTATAAGACTAGCATAAGGATAGTTGCATGTGCCCTTATATACTTTGTGTATGTGCATTAGCCTTTGGATTAGCTTAAGTTAGGTTTGGTAATGTTAGGTTAGGTGTGGTTAGGTATGTGACCTTGTAGTTTACTCTTTTCGGAAAATGTAAATTGTAAAATCTAAAATCAAAAAATATTAAATTTAAAATGTAAAATCTAAAATACAAAAAATCAGAAATGTAAAATCTAAACATAGTTAAATGAAAAAATCTAAAATCTTAAATGTTAAAATGTAAAATCTAAAATCTTTATATGAGGTTTCTGTGGGTTAGGTTAGGTTATAACTAAGTTTATTATTTGTGCTCTCACATTTGCTCTCACTTTTTATTTTGCTGACACTTATTTGCTCACTACCTTTTTGCTCTCACTTTATGCTGTCATTTTTGCTCTTATATTTGCACTCACTTTGAAGTTAGGTTAGGTGAAATTAGGTGAGGAAATGCTTGGTTAGGTTAGGTTAGGTTAGGGTAGGTTGTAACTAAGTTTATTATTTGTGCTCTTACATTTGCTCTTACTTTTTTTGATTACACTTTTTGCTCTCACTTTTTTGCACTTTGAAGTTAGGTTAGGTTAGGTTAAGTTAGGTTAGGTTAGGTTAGGTGAAGTTAGGTTAGGTTAGTTTAGGTTAGGTGAAGTTTGGTTAGGTTAGGATAGGTTAGGTAAAGTTAGGTTAGGTTATAACTAAGTTTATTATTTGTGCCTTTACATTTGCCGTCACTTTTTGATCACACCTTTTGCTCTCACTTTTTTTTTTGCTTTTTTTTTTCAAGTTAGGTTAGGTTAGGTTAGGTTAGGTTAAGTAGAATGGCTGAGGTATGAATTAAACCCAGCTGCTCTGAGTTTTTTTTTTTTTTTTTCCTCAAAAGGCTGAGTGTACCTCGTCTCAACCCTCAGCCCAGAATTAAATTTCTTGACAGAGCCAGGACTCGAACCCGGTTCTCTACAGTAACAGCTAAGAATGCTAGCCACTACACCAAAAAGTGGACAATATAAGGCTGGTTTTGATTGTACATGATCAATGCATGATTACCTAATAATAATAATAAAAATAATAATAAATATTCCATTTAGCAACGTAACACTGTCAACCTCTCCCTGTGACGTCATTCAATGTCTCAGGGCGTAGCAGCCATATTGCCCATTAGCCCCTGACCCAGCTATGACTTACCTCTCCATAAGAATAACCAAGACCGACTACAATATCTCAGACCGTAACATCAAAACCAAGATGGCGGAAATCGTAGGGGAACAGCTGTAGCAACTGGCGGGCATGGCGCCATCGAAATAGCGGCAAATTCGAAGACAAACATTCGCATATTTGATTAAATTCCGCCAGAAATTACAGGTTTTATGTAATAAGGCACAAATTCAATATGAAACCCTGACGTATTTCGCTACAAGCAACGAGAACAGACAGTAGCTAAAAATACAGACATAAATAAAGCAGAGGTAAGACATAATGTTAAAAAAGCAAATATTTCTAAATGGAACTACAAGAATAGTCAACCAACAACAAAGTCAACCCCTGTCACTATACAGCCCATGAAGGGCCTAGGCAAATATAAAATGCAAATATAAATGGTTGTTGCTTATATTAGGGGCTACGACATCGTGGTCTTGTAGCCCCATGTATTTGTGTGTGGAATTTGTGTGATAACCTGTGTTATTGTTATGGCTGAACTAGTGTGTTTGTAAATTGGGTATTGTAGTGGGAAGGAAGCGGCCATGGCCTTAAGTTAGGAACCATCCTGGCATTCGCCTGGATTAGAAGTGGGGAAACCATGGAAAACCACTTCCAGGATGACTGAGGTGGGAATTGAACCCTCCTCTACTAAGTTGCTTCATAAGGCTGAGTGCACCCCATCCCAGCCCTCACATGAGAATTAAATTTCTTGGCAGAGCCGGAGAATCAAACCCGGACCTCCGGGACGACAGCCAAGAATGCTAGGCACTACACAACGAGGTGGTCTAAAACAGAATGGTACCACTGAACGAAAGTAGAACGAGCGATAATATTCTCTATAGTACATTAATTAGCCAAAATACCTTATCAAACAATGAGAAATAAATCAGGGAATGATGTTTTAAAAGATGCTTCCTCCTCCGCTGTATGTGACCCACCCAGCCATCCCAAATAGCATTGTGACTCACAATTTGGCTTTAGGAGAGAAAGATGCACAATCCAGGCAATTCGAAGTCTTCAAACTGAGATTGCGTCTACCCTGTCAGTACCGAAGGGAAAGTTACAATCCATATTCATTGACTTCTCTAAAGCTTTTGACTCGATTAGCAGGAAGAAAATATTGGAAAAACTAGACAGACTATTGAGAGGTAACAGCTACACTAAACATCTTGTCAAAAGTATTTTAGGCTCTAACAATATAGTCATTAACGATGGCATTACAACATCAAGCCCAATTGAGCAGACTACAGGCATGCTGCTACAAGGAGACCCATTAAGCCCTCGTGTTATTTATCACTGCTATGGCAGATAGTATCACAGATATATTATCAGAGCGGGTAATCTCATTTATATACGCAGATGACATGGTGCTCGCTTCAAGTTCACAGGTCGAATTGCAATCTGCTCTCGACCCCTTTGAATTATGGGTGTTACACAATGACCTTAGGTTAAACAGAAACAAGACTAAATCTATGACCTTTAGGAAAGGGGGAAAGCCAGCAATTTTCCACATTGCAGGAAAACCGCTTGAGGGTGTACCACATTACAAGTAGTCCTACTTAGGTCCTACATTAGTCAACTGACAATTTTTCACACTGCAAATCAAGGATAGACCCAGCGTCACTACCAAAGCCTTCAACGACATAAAACATTTGACTAAGCTATCTATAAAAACAGCCTTAAAACTTTTGCGGTTAAATGTTACCCGTATTGTGACTTATGGACTGGAGAGCATTTGGACACATTTAAATATGAAGTATTTGGAACAATATGGAGAAACTGAAGGCGACTTACATAAAGAAGGCCTTGGGTTTATCAAAGTATACACCTTCAAGACCGGTGTAAGAGGTGACTCGCGAAGTTTATAATGTAGAAGAACTCAGACTTCAAATGCTGCTACCTTCTACTCCAGGATATGTAAAACTCATGGACACACTAGAGCCAAAGAACATTGGTAGGATTTTTGCGCCACGGACACTATGATTTTTGACGATTGGAAGAGGGGGGGGGGGGGGGTGCGAGCTGAGACCATTGAACTGTCGGTACTATTGGAACAACTCCTCCCATGGTAACCCTCGCTGAAAACTGCTTCCTGGTGCACTGCCAGGCGTAACTAGTCGCACCAAAAACTGTCATACCATTTAACTCTAGGTTGCATGTCAGCTGATATGTCGTGATTCTTTTCATATATTTGAACGTACGTACCTCTGTGCAACGTTATATGTATGGTATTTTCCAATAATACGGCAGGTTTACGGTCTACTTTATTTCGAAATAGCCTATTCTGCGTTTATGGATATGTCTTACATCAAATTTTGACATAGGCCTAAATAGCACGTATGACAAATACACGTAGGCCCTATTGTAGGTTATAAGTTATTAAGTTAGTCACAGAATTATAACCTACGTCTAGCTTATATTACAGATTTCCATGGAAACGCCCAGATGTAGGCCTATTAAAGAAATGGGTTATAGCTGTAAACTTTTATAAACATGCTACTTGTTTCATTCAAATAGAAACAAACCACTGCTTAAAGATGATGCGGTACCTGCAATTTGCAATTTCCCACAGCATCGGCTTCAGCCACCCAAGAAAAGACCGAGAGTTATTGAACGACAAGTAGCCTAATATTTACTGTTACTTTCTTCATCAGCATAGGCATAAAATTTCACATTTTCCAGTATACTTTTATGATGTCAGTCTTGGAGACGATAAAAATAATTCGGCTTAAGGGATCTTCCCTGCAGGACCTGTTCGTTTGCTGTATGACTTATGTGAGGTCGAAGTTTCGACCTGCTTTGAAGAAAAAGAAGCTTGTAGTTTTTACGTGACCGTTAATCTTGTGATCATGAGCCAAGTGACCTCCATTTTACGTGGAATCCGAACCACAGGACATGGCATTTCACTTCCAAAATCTCACTTGCAATGACCGTGAATCAAACCTGGTCCACCTTGGTGAGAGGTGAATAGCTTGACCACTGTGCCACCATGCCCCATTGCTTTGAAGAATATTGAACATGTGGTTGTTTTGTATAAATAAAGCAGGCTATGTATTTTTGTTCACCAAGCATCTATTTAATTGTTTAGTTATAGGCTTATGCATATTCACACACATATGAATGTTGAATACCAATTAACATACTTTTTCTTCTTTATTGTTAGTCATTACCAGCCTAACCTTATTTTTATTTTATTTTAATGTATGTACGACTTGTATTTTTTGCCAGTAGGCCTATAACTTAGTTATTGTGTATGCTGCCTTTGATCTAAGGATAAAATGATGAACAATCAGGCTGCAATATAATATTTAATGTTGGCATATATTCCTAGCCATTTTAAGTATCAAATTACTATGATATTTTGAAATATGTATTTCGGCGTAAGTTCAGTTTAGTTTACCATTCGCCTAAATGTTCAAAAGTACCTCTTTTACTTGTATCTCGTCGTACATAAGTACATCATCCTTTTGTTCGTATACGTCAAACGTGAGATCACGGTGACGTCACTGATCTCCCTAAATATTCCCCAGATACCGGTGTATCGGAAGGTATAGTTCAACCGAAGATACCATGCTATATTCTGCACATTAAGACATGAATCTTTGATATTCCTAGGGAATAACAATTAGTTTACTGTATGATTTTAGATTTTATTCATTATATGCATGGGCATTGGCTGCAATAAACCCCTTATTATTATAGGCTATAGGTGAATTTCCAGCTGTGGATGCCATTATTCACATCAACCATCGTCAGAACAGTACTGCCAACCTCACCATTACGGTACTAGCCGCACCAACACTCGACCATTCTAACCTACGTTTTGTCCAATCCAATGGTTACAGCCTAACACGTCCAGATCAATGGTTTTGTATCAATCTGCCCCGATAGCTGCGCGCAATCAAAGCCGCAGCCTTCGATTTGTCCAATCCAATGTTTTTTTTTACAATGGTTACAGCTTAACGCATCCTGAACAATGGTTTTTGACAATGGTTATAGCCTAACGCGTTCCGATGACTGCCTTTTTTTTAACAACAGTGATCTGCTAATAGATGTAGTCTCCTCCGCTGTCTATAACCCACCCACCATCCCAATTTATAACACGACTTAGGCCTATATAGTGAAATTTCAGTTGTGTCGGCCAGTGGGCGTGGCTTATTTGACAAATAAGATATTGCCAACCCTATGTATAGGTAAACACGGCCGTAGGTTGTTTGTTTTGAGCATAGAGAGCTGTGAGATCGCACTCGCTTCTATCTGTATCGGGACATCCTGAACTAACTCCAACAGATGGCGCATAAGTACTCTCATTAGTACTTTATTTCAAATAGCATTTGCCAATAACACACAATTGATGTTACAAACTCTTTAAAATGAAAATTTACTGTATTATGAACTTGTCATTCTTCAAATTCGATGTGTATAGAATTCCAACGGACATACATTCTATCTTGTTAATGTTTTTAATACAAAAACAAACCTAACCAGCAACTAACGCCCCAGTCCCCCTTGCTTGTGGTAGCCTACTAACAGTAATTTTCGGCCAGGCAGTAGGCCTACCTAACCTAGTAACAGACATAAATGTATATACAAAAACAAACCTAATTTGGGGATAACTCCCCAGGCCCCCTAGCTTGTGATACTAACAGGAGCATAATTCTATTTACATACCTGTTGCATTTAAAATCATTGCTTCCATAAGATTACAGTACCCACTTGAATTTTTTCCACAAGCACACAAAGATTATTGATTCATGATTCTTATAGAATATATTTACACTTAAAGAACTTGACACTTTAGAAGACACTGACACTGCTGGTATGTCATTAAAACTACCATCATCTACTTTAACAAACAGGAGTTGTGTAGGACGGTTGATTTGGGAAAATTGTCGAAATGGTATCAGGGGTTAGTATGGCAATTTTCATAACCACAAATTTAGGTTCGAAATGTTTAAGTTAACAAATACAACTGTTTTAACTTCGAAAATGATCCCGGTGAATATTTCTCATCCACTTCTCTTTCAAAGATTTGTCTTTAGGAAATTTAAAAGTTGAAGTATCTTCAGCAGTATTAAATTTACAGGCAGGTACACAGTAATGACAATAAACAGCCAATGCTTCACACATTACGTATCTTCGGCATTTATAATTATTCACAGTGCACTTCACTACTTAAGGTACACTATTACAATATATAACAGCTCGAAATCACTTGAAATATGCGACATTTGAACGAAATTCTCGCAGCAGACCCACTTAAATGTTGGTTGACCAAATGTAAACAATCCCCTACGATTACCGCCATTTTCTACGATATCGATAGTGGCATTATGGTCTGATTTATTGTAGTCGGTCTTGGAATAACATACGGCAGTTGCGCTTGGCGGCCATCTTGCCCATTAGCCCCTGCCCCAGAACCGCTCTTTTATTCCTACTAATATGTAAACGTGATTTCGTATTATCATACTGATATATAAAAAAGAGATTGTGTTTGTCTGTCTGTCTGTCGTCCTGTCTGTTACTCAATCACGCAAGAACCACTGGTCCAATTGAAATGAAATTTTGGATGGATGTAGCTGATTTACCAGGTTTACACGTAGGCTGCTTTTGAATTCGATGTTTTGCACTATTTAAAAATGGCGACCATTTTAGTGACGACACTACACACTTTGGTTTCAAAAATTCATATTTCCATTTCAAATAAAAAGAGAACGCTAAGAAATAGCAAACTTTTGATGGCACATGCGAGCTTTAGCATTTAATTTTCTATCCGAAAGGTCCTTATCACTTTTCCTGTATCTCCAACGGTTAGCGATTAAATCCTAAATTTGTGCAATAAAACTCGGTCAACACCGAGCGGTCCAGTCTATCTCTATATATATAAAAATGAAAGTTTGCCTGTTTTTTTTTTAGAATTTCTACGGAAATTTGAGTTATTTACGTGTTTCAGACTGTTTTAAGATGGATGCGCGCGAATTTTTTTCTGTCTGTTTGTCTCTCTGTTTGTTTGTTTGTTTGATTGTCTGTGGACAACTTTGTTCCCTTATAACTCGAGAACGGCTGGGTGTATCAACGTAAAATTTTGTACAGATATCCATCAGAGGCCATACACTAATCATTGATGTAACTCTTCTCCGTACCTCTCATAAAAGGGCGCCTACCCCCTTAAAATACATGCTGAAATAGGCGTAGAAGGACGAGACAAAGCTCATTTTCGGCCCCTCAATGTGAGAGTCAAAACTCGAAAACCACTTTTTAAGGCCCTAAATCCAACCGTCTTCGGGATATTCCCAGAAAACTAATTGCATTTAATAAACTAATGAACGAATGCAAGCCGGTAACCATGGCAACAGAATCTCAGAGGTCCATCTATTGCAATTCCATTAATTACATTAGTGTGAAAGTTTGCAAACGGCTAGAAGGTTATCACGGAACCAAATTAAGCTGTAAAATTCATCAATACGTATAATGCGCTTAAGGGGTCAAGAGGTAATCTAGAATATTTTCACGCGATTTACACCTGTGGGTGTGGTACGGCAGGTCTATTATATTCCTATCCCTATATTATATTATTATATTAGTATTTTATTATGGCGTACAACGACGAGACAAAGCACCTCGGTGCCAGAAACAAAACTCGGGGGCCCTAAAGGGTCCTCGAAAACTACATTATAAGGCTCTAAAACCAACAGTTTCAGAAATATTCCCAGAAAAATAATTTAATTTAATTTAACAAACTAATGAAGGAATGCAAATCGGTAACCATGACAACATTATCTCAAGGGGTGGCATCCAACTTTCCATCTATTTCTGTAAGAAGCAATGTCGATCCATTTATTACATTTCTGTGAAAGTTTGCAAATGGCTATAAGGTTATCACGGAACCAACTTAGACTGTATAATTCATCAATGCAATTAATGGGGTCAAGGGGTAACCTAGAATTTTTTCACGCAATTTTCACGTGCGACATATAGTACAGAAGGTCTATTATATCTCCAAACAGCAACATTGTTTTCAAAAATTCCTGAATTGAATCAGCATATTTTGCGGCTTTTTGGAATTTGGGTCAATTGAGGCTAAAGAAGCTGAATTTTCATGCTGCATTTTTATAATTTATGAAAGGGGTCTTCCTGTGTATGGGGACCTAACACAACGTAGAGGGTCAGTTTTTATGTGACGTGTATTGCGTTTCGTCTACAAGGCTTTCAATTCTATTTCACGTCAGGAAGTACACGTTAGGTGAATTTAGTTAGAGACCACATTTTAACTCATTATTTATTTTTTATTTATTATTTGTCGACATACGGGTTCATCGTAAGCATGATTTTGTTTGATACTGTGTGGTAGATATACCCATATTTGGATATCTGGGTGATATGTTGTAGACAATAGAATTGTCTGTCTGTCTTTCTGTGTATCTTTATGTACTCCTATAACTCGTGTTCGGATGCTTGGTGCATCGTAAAATTAGGTATGGCATCCATGAGAGTCAATACACCAATCATTTATACAATTCTTCACCGTACTTTTCATACAGTAGAAAGGTGGATATAGGGGAAAACTTCTCAAAATACATGCTAAAATAGGCGAAATATAAAAATTATCCTAGAAGGACGACCAAAGCATATGTTGCGCTTCCCATTGTGAGACACAAAATTCGGGATTCTATAAAGGGTCTCCGAAAACCACATTTTGAGGCCCTTAAATTAACAGTGTGTGTGATATTCCCAGAAAACTAACTTCGTTCTGATAAACTTATGAAGGAATGACAAACCGCTAACCATTGCAACAGTAGCTCAATTGATAATGTCTGGTGTTAACACCGAACACCGTTCGAAGAACGGGTACTTCTGCTAGTTATTAATAATGTGCGTTTGGGTAAGAAAGTAGGCTACGTCAAGCACATGCTTCGTTTTCCATATTATTTTTGCCAAGAAAATCACATGTGTTAGCTCATTAAGTTATATCAGGTTACCATTGATATTGCTTGTTGCTTTTACCTCACCAGGTGCTTCCTGTATCCAATTTTATGCTTATCCTATTTGTTGAGGTTTGTTTAGAAACTAGAAATGAAATAAAATGAGTTTTAACTAGCCTAAAATTGTAATTTCTTTTAAAACATCACTCCCCGTACAGCACAGCCACTTACAGTCTAAAATTTGCATTTATTACCCCCACCCCTCAACCCCCGAACTCTCGGCTACTAGGCCACGCGCCCATTCTCGCGCCAGGCCCCACGCACCCTCGCGACGGCCCTGCATGGAGGGTCTACACCCGAACCACTTCATGAATCTTACATGCATTAGCGGGGAATGGAACCATTGGTGAGAGGCAAGCAGCTTCACCACTGCACCTTCACACCCCCTAGAGACAAGAGATACGAGTTGGAGGCGAACCTCAATTACAGACGTTACAAAACTGAAAGGCGATGGGAGCTGTCTGTTCAGGTTATTAGCATAAAGGCATCCGAACAGCAAATGTACGAAAAGGAGCTCTATGGATTATTGAAATTAATGCTGCGGAGCAATACAGGTCTTCTAGTTATTATTATTATCGTCGTCCTCAAACATCGTCCCCTAGATGTAGGATCCTGGACACTTTTGCCCCCGCCTGACTTATCGGGTGGATCCAATCCTGCTTCAGGCTGATACCGGAGAGAGAATTTTCAGCTGGAGGTGCGATGCTGTACTGTGAACGTGTATTGGTACGTTATTTCGAAATAAAGAAAAGAGTACCGTACCTTCTTTCAAGATGACAGCCAGAATCACTATTATGAAGAATGTCCGTGCCATGGTGTTCACCAGATGCTACCACATATTCAAACAGCAAGCCATAATTCTGTAATCAAATGGTGAGACGGTCTGAACCTGAGGGTTATCTCCTCGAACCCGTACTACCAATTGTTTAACTGGATAGTCAGCCTTCAAATCTGTGGTATAGGAAAGTAGAGGAGGGGGTATTTTATATGGAAATAGACAAGTAGGACATCGAGCCACTGTAAGAAGGGGAGGGGAAGTAGCCAAGACCCCTGTCCCCCTTCCACAAGGGGTTATGTCCCCGACATGTTTTCACTATCGACCCTCAAGTAAATGTGCAGTAAACGTGTGTTGGTAACCTGAAAAACATACTTAATAATTTAGCCAGTTGTCCCTACTGATATTTATCTGTACTCGTTACTGTGACGCAACATATTGACCGTTCTTAAATGTCACATAACCTGAAGTGCTTGATCTATGTCGAGATCACTGTTGCCAACTTTATAGATTTATTCCTAGAACTAAGAATTTTTTAAAATTATATACAAACTAGGACTTACTTAAATACCTGGATATTATTGTATTTATATAATTTGTTCATTTCCAGTCCACGAAGAAAATGAATGAGAGGCAGAAAAGACTTTTGTTGTTGTTGATTCTTTAGGGTTTTTTCGACATCGTGGTCAAGTAGCCCTGTGTACGTGGGTGTGTGTGTGTAGAATTTGTCTGACAACCTGTGTTACTGTGATGTTTGAACTAGTGTGTGTATTTTTAATTGAGATAGGATTTGGGTAGGAAGTGGCCGTGGCCTTAAGTTAGGTACCATCCCGACATTTGCCTGGAGTAGAAGTGAGAAACCATGGAAAGCCACTTCCAGGATGGCAAAGATAGGAATCGAACCCGCCTGTTCTCAGTTTTGCCTCACGAGGTTGAGTGTACCCCGTTTCAACCCTCAGACCAGAATTGAATTTCTTGGCAAAGCTGGGAATCAGACCTGGGCCTTCGCGATGACAGTTGCTGATAGACGCTTGGAGACTAGACTGGAGGCTGAAAAGCTTAACAGTCTATAAAGTAAAATCGTATCGGCCAGTGGGATACAATATAGACCACCTCGCGGCGTAGCTGAGCGCATTAAGTCGTGCACTTCACTGCGATGAGAAAGTTCGCATCCCGACACTGACATACTCCCTCTAGGCAAATGCCGGGATGGTACCTTAAATTAAGTCTCAAGGCATCAACCCCAATTCTCGACCCTAATAATTACAATTACACACACTAATACAGTCACCGCAGAAACACACGTTATCAGACAAACGCAATACTCATTCGAGTAGACAGGACTGACGACCAAGATGTTCCCTAAGATGTATTAATACAACAACCTACAGACCAAGGTCTCATAACTTAACATAACGAAAATCGTTGTTTGGGTAAATATAACAAAATGGGTCTTGGTCACATTGTGGTCGTTACGTTTCATATCCGAACGTCATTTGTATCGCTTGGTAACGTTATGGGTCCTTATACCGTTATTCTGATATTGATTATCGTAGAAACGAAATAGTATTGTGCGACAGAAATAACGTTATTGGAATAAGTCTCTCGAAAAATATCCCCTAATACAGTTATTCGGACTAATAACGCTATTCGGATATCGGTTATCGTAGGAATGAAATAGTAGTGCCCGCCTGAAATAACGTTATTGGAATACATATCTTGAAAAAATCTCCTAATATCGATGTTCGGACTATTCGGATATTAGCCCGGTCAAGTTAGCCCAAAAAATAGGGGTAAGGTTACAAAAATTCGCATAGAGCTGAAAATTTGTACTAATGGTCTAAACACCATTATAAATGAAATGTGAGAAGTCCCCATCGGTCCGACAACGGCCAAAAAAAATATTCAAGGTCGAAGTTCGCAAATATGGGTTTTTTGCTTTTTTCCAGCCAAACGGTAAGTTTTATCATAAAAATAGTTCAGACTAAAATTGTAGATCATGCCATTATCTTTTATCTTCTCACTTCCTATCCTAAGAGTCACCGTTTTTGAGATATAACGATTCAAAAGGTTGAAAAAGTTGTATTCTTCATAACATGCACACGTTTCCACACCACCTGTGAGGTAGTGTACTTGGCGTTTTTTTAACGTGGTTTCTCCGGTAGGCATATTCCACTATCTATTGTGATCCTATTTAATTCAATAATATTTAATCATATATATTAGTTTTGTAGTATAGATCCCTCCTCCGACGCTTACAAGAGACCGATCGTGACAAATGAACATTCTAATGAAAGAGAATAGACATTAGCAGTGACGAATTGCACTCTAATTTCAAAAATATCTATACTTTCCTTAAAAAGTGACTTTCAAAAAATGTAAGAAGTGTGCGATTTGTATATACTGTTGCTGTAGGAAAATACGCTCCATAATTGCTGTCCACTTCCCATTTTAACCGCTGTGACGCCTGTTTCATGTCTTTTTTTAACATCTGAGGTCTTTCCTTTATCATTGTTCATGGATTTTAGAAACAGTAAATCAAAGAATTGAATACTCAAATCGTATAATTTCATGAATATCGAATAACCGGTGAGTGTTATGATGATCCTATTTTCAGTGATTGCCTTCTTAAGTTAGGCAACGTAGAACTTGGAATTATAACTGAAATGTAAATAGTGTTCTAAAATCATTTGGTTGAAATAAAATCATAACAACCTTTCTCATTAAGTCTCTCATTATAAATCTATTGGGGAAAGTATGGTTTATGAACGTGCGAGATTTCTCGCACGGGTCCGCTAGTAATTTAAAAAAAATGGTACTATTGGAAATGATGAAAGCGGTGTGAATTTTAAGAAATTGGGGGAAATTATTCGGAATCAGCTAATATGTCTGCTTCCTCATGTTCTTGTTCTTCTTTTACTTCTTGTTCCTCTTCTTCTTCTTGTTCTTCCTCTTCTTCCTGCAGGATGCAGGTAAATTGTCCTAACAGCGACGAATCAGATGTCTCCTCGCTGATATTGTATGAGTAGGAAGGTAGTGACAGTTCTAACTCACCCGGCGTTGCTCGGGCGGCGTCCATGTTAAATAATTAATATTTGGTGAACCCATGGTCGGATGTTGACAAATGAGGTGTCGTTGGACTCGAGCTGACGTTCTCTTTCCTATGGACCACTCGTTATATATATATATTTTTTTTGAAAATTTTTGTTTTCGAAAGTTGGTGATTGTTTGAAAACCAAACATGGTAGAACGTTGTGCCATGGCTCAAACGAATGGTCTTTATGACCTTTATTTTTTGTAATAAAACTTTTTTATTTTTAATGTTTTTTTGAAAACACTTGAATTTTGAAAATCCTATATTTTGGAAACTAGGAAGTTTACAAAACAGTTTGTTTGACATAAATGAAATGTCCCTATGCCCTGTAGCCCCAAAATAAATTTCAAGTCTCTAGAGCAAAAATTTGTTTTTTGTAGTAGTGTGGTAAGGGGGGAGCTGTCTACTAACTTATTGAACCCTCCTCGTATTTGCCCCGAAGCTGATATCTCGCTAACCAATCATGGGATTTCAACATACAGGGTGTCCTAGCACTCGTAGTGAAGCCCCCTACTTTCCTATAGGCTCTTTATTTAAATAAAAGACCAAAAACTAATAGGTCATTCGCTTTTAATATTTCCTAAACCCATCGTTGGATTTGAGCATACGGGATGTCCTAGGAATCGTGGTGAACCCCCCTTTCGTATGGACGTTTTATTTCCACTCTAAAATAGTGCTAGGTTGTAGGTTCTGCTCCACTTAGCAAGTGGTGAGCCCCTGCGACCTTGGAATGGAAGGAGCCATGCTAGAAAGGCGTGCTTGGATTCGTTTTTCGTCTCGTTGAGCTCTTTACGGAAATGTAGGTGTCGAAAGGGTGAAAATCTGGAAACATGTTTTTTTGGGGGGTAAAACCGTGATTTTAAACTTTTTGCTATATCTCGCGAACCAATTATGCTAGAGGCGTGTACGAGGAGTCCAAGGACTCGGGGTGACGTCCTCTTTGCTATGGACCACTCGTTGTAATTTAAAAAAAAATGGAAACTCGATTTTGGGGTAAACAAGTGTTTTTTGTGATTTTGCCGATATCTCACGGATCAATAACGCTAGAGATGTGCACGAGGTGTCCTAGGATTCGGGCTAACGCCCCCTTTCAAATGTGATAGATATTTTTTTCCAAAAAATAATTCACAAAGGGCCTAACGTCGTACATGTTGAAAAAAAAATTCATTACCGTTACCTGTTGATAATGTTTATAAAGCGTGGTGGTTGAGAGAGACGATACGGCTGGGTGTGTGTGTGTTTCAACGAACCTGTCGCTGACCATGGTGGCTGTGTTCAATAGATCAATCGCTATTTCGGCGGGTCGGTGTATGACAGAGCGAGCGTGCGTTTTTTTCTCACATTTTACCTTTAACGTGTAAACGGTGATGAGAACTTGGTTCTATGTTGGTCGAAGCGAGTACAGAAAACAAACTTGCCGAGGAGCAGGAGGTGAATGTCATTTGAGCTTATTGGAAGGCGTTGATCTGACTTGACAACAAGTGTCACGGAAAATGACCATGACGCTTGAAGGTGAAATAATCTGACCATCGTGGTGGCAGGGAAGAGCGAAAGGCATGTGAACATGTGTGAAACCACATGTAGGCTAAACCAGTGACATCCTGTCTTGCTTCATACGTGACAAAATGCAAGTCCAGGTGAAATTTGATCTACCGCAGGTGTTCGCTTGGGTGTTATCTGTCCACGTGCGCGATAACTGTTAACAAGTCACATCCTGTTTTGCTTCGTACGTGACAAAATGCAAGTTCATGTGAAATTTGATCTACCGCAGGTGTTCACCTTGGACGTTAGCTGTCCACGTGCACGATAAGAGAATGTTCAAAGCGTGGGAATCGCTGAATTAGTAAAAAGTATAATGCAATTTGTGGGAATGATGTCACAACCAATAGATAGGCAAGAGCTGCAAACAGCAGTGGTGGGAGGTGAAGGGAGGGAGAGGGGGAGGGGTAATGTATGAGAGAACACAGGAGGAAAGGGAAAGACAAACATGTATGAACATGCATGATGCGCGGAGCGCTGTACACATAGAGCTATAGGTGGTGTACAACATGTGTGAATAAATAAAAAGTACACAGGTTCACACAACATGTAATTTATTGATCCAAGAATGAAACGTAGAGTTAAACCCTAACCATTTGACGTAGAGTTTATTTCCTTTTTGTTTCAACACTTTTTCCACAAGATAATGCTGAGGAAATGCTGTTTTCTGAAGTTCATGGAGATAAAATCCACCTTTTATGGGTTGATGGTTGAGGTCCTCGAGTAAATAGGTGACTGGAGTGTCCAAGTTGACTCGACGAATTCGAAATAGTTCAGTCCCCCACTGTGGCGTGTAGCCCTTATTGAAGGCAGACTTAAATTTGCTCACACGAACAAAATCCCCAATGTTCAGTCGGTGACGTTTAGGATCGGTTGTTTTTATGGGGTTAAACAGTTTATCTAATCGCTGAATATTTTTAGTCACGAGACGTGGCTTGGTCCCAATCGTTCTATGTTTGGTGTCATTGTAACGTGACACTAGTTCAGGTAACATGTCCAACCAGCGATAACTGCCATGAGCGGTAAACGCTTTCCACATATGGGTTTTCAATGTTCGGTTGAACCGCTCGACCACACTGGCTTTGAGATTGCTGTACGTGGTGTAATGGTGAATATCCTTAGATTTGAGAAAACTGGAGAAGTCCTTGTTGAAAAATTCTTTCCCCTGGTCGATTTGTAGCAGCTGAGGTTGACGTTGGGAGTGTTGAATAATATGTTGAAAGGCCTTGGTAACTAGTGGGCCAGACTTGCGACGCACAGGTTCAACAAAGGCCATTTTGGAATAGACATCAATGACGGTCAACATATAGCGTACACCGTCGTTAACGCCAGCATAGGGTATCATTTCAACCAAGTCAGCCTGCCAAAGTTCATCCACACCTCGTGAAATCACCTTGAGTCGCGGATAGTGACGCCTAGCTGGGCGATGCAACTCGTGAGCAATACCCATTTTAATGGGTGAGGGCTTAAACAATAATTTTGGCATTTCGAAGTTCTTGTTCAATTTCTTGAATTTCCCAATCGTGACCGGTATGACCTGCTTGACGTGAGGCATGCAATAACTGTAGCCGCTGGACGAGCTTATTGGGATTGTGCCAGTAGGTAACATCCACAAGGGGTTTTAATGGTTTAAATGTCACTCCTGAAGCGGACACTTTACGACGAGTACTTTGACTGGTGGGAAACATTTTTGCAATGATGGTTTTATATTTTTGAGATATATTGGCATTCACTTGTTGAGCGGGATCATACTGTCTTTTGTGGGCATGGGTATCCAATAAAATGGATTTATATTTGTCAAGATCCTCTGACGTATAATCATGGGAAGAGGGGGTCCGAGAAAAGAGCAGCTTTAACAGTCCTGGCGTTAATTTATAGTTGATGTTTTTAATGACAGCTTTAGTACGAGCAAATTTAATGGATGAATCGCCAATTTTAAAACTATCATCCTCATAGCGAACACCATACGTGGTATCTGTGTTTCCAATAAATAGATCGGTGAAATAGGGTTCCAATGTTGATCCATAATATTTTATTAAAATGGTTTTCAGTTGAGCTTTATGTTGAGGGGTGGCCAAGAGTTGTGAAAACGGAGACGCCCTGGAAGGGCAAGGTGTTTCGACCATGGCCAAGGATTTCTTTTTTCTCAAAAACTCTGCAAGGGGTGCGGCCTTTTTTTGAGGCGTAAACACTTGTTCCTCCTCATCCTCAACTTCACTAACACTAGTCAAATCTTCCTGTTCCTCTTCCTCTTCCTCAGGGTCCTCGTGCAGCGTCTGCGTGGCTTGTGAAACGGTGGGTAGCGTTTCAGATGGCTTGAAAGAGGGTTTCAACATGGCTTTTAGTGGAGGTGCTAAATGTTGCTGAATAAACAAAGCATGATTTGCACGTGATTGTTTCAATTGACGAAACTTTTGGCGAATAGTATTTTTTGCTCTAATAATATGCTTTTTCAATTGACTCTCTGCTAACGCCATGGTGTCTTGGCAAATGACTTGCCGGGGAATGAGACAAGGCCTTAAATAGCAATAAAATGATCAAACCCTAAGCGATACCGTCCTTGGTTGAGTTCACTTTGTTTGTCAATGACTAAACAGGCATGACGTTGAGTGTTCCAGCACTTGGCACACAATTCTGTAAACATTTGAAAGGTCATATCCGGATTCACATGTTCATTATAAATGTGACGACTGTTCCTCTCGTCCTGACGAAATAAAACAATGACATTGGCATTGTCACGAATCAACTGTTTGGACATTTTTGAATACGTTTGTCCAAGATAGAAGCAATCGATATGTTTGTGACGACCCATGCTGAAATAGCTTTGAATGATGCCTTGACGTTCAGTGGATACATCATCGAAAATCATGAGTGAATCAGGCTTTACCTCATCCGGTGAAATCACATTTTCTTGCATGGAAAATGTAAAATAACCCATATTCTCTTTTTGTAATCCAGACATGACTTGATCCAGAAACACGTAGAGGGGTTGGTAGAGAGATTTTGCAAAAATATAAATATTTTGAAAACGCAGACCATTGGGCGCTGTGATGAGCGTTAGCAAAAGATTTGTCTTTCCACAGCCGGAAGGCCCCACAATGATGCAGCGAATGGAAGATGGAAACAGTGAACCATGGCGTTGTTCACGTGATGTGGGACAGAGATGGGAAACCATGTCCCCCACGGGGAATGACTCTTGCTGCTTAATAATCTTCATTTCAACTAAGGCTTAGACAGGCTAGCAGGCTGTCTATATACAGGACACCGAGCCTTGTCATAGAAACAGTAGACTGGTACTACAGGTTGACGATGGATGTCTTTGGACGTGCGTTGATGGCCAAAGCTAGGCCTGTCCCCATACATGATCCTAAACAAGAAACCGATCCTGCTAATAAACACTATGTGGATACGTTAGTAGTGCCACGCACAAAACAGGGAGATTATGACTTTAAGGGAAAGCGGTTAACCCATGTAAAACATCCTCAAGTGTCTACAGACGTTACTACGAAAAAGTATGTGGATAACAAAGTGTATGAGTTTTATGACAAAGTGCCTCAGCTTACGGTGAATGGCTATAGCGCTAATCATCATCGGATGATTCACGTGGAAGACCCGCAAGACGAAGACGATGTCTGTACCAAGCGTTACGTGACCCATGAAATGAAAAGGCTTTATAAATTGATCCCATCTGTATTTTTAGTGTATCTGACAAATGAAAAACCTGTGAATGACAGAAACCATTTACCGTTAGTCCATGATAAGCACTCGACTTATGTGCTTGCTTCGGGTTTAAGCCACTATCGATTACACTATGATGGAACCATTCACATCAAATATGCCATACCTGATGAGAACCATTTACAAATAAAGATAAATGGTCATAGGATGTTGATCCATAACCATGAAATGGACAATGCAGGGGACGAATTATCCCTTCATCTCATGTTGACATGGGATGAAAAGCAAGCGGGAAAAACCATAAACGATTTCCCACTTTATGTGGAATTGGAATATACAGCCATGAAATAACCATCTGACGTTAGTTGTGATTTAAACTTTCTTGTGAAAGGTTGTGGGTCATTATCATCATGGTGAAACAAAGGTATGCAGTGAGAAAGACTAAAAAAAGGACTTTGTCCTTGGCAAAGCCTGGGCTTACAACATTCGAGGACAAGCCCTTGCGAAAGAAAAAAAAAGAAAAAATAATGTATTGACCATAAGGAAAGCCCTTCGAGCAGCACAGAGACATGTTATTCCAAAAAGTCGGCGACAGGTTTCAAACCAAGGGCGAGTGATTCCCGTCCCAAAACGAGCTGGATTTTTACCTGCATTATTTGCTGGTTTGGCTGCTCTGGGTTCACTTTTGGGCGGTGCCAGTGCAGTGGCGAAAACCATTAAAGCCGCGCAGCAGGGCAAGCAACAACTCAAAGAAAGTCAGCGACACAATGAAACGATGGAAGCGATTGCCATGGGGGCTAGAAATGCCAATTTAAAGCCAGCCTTTTATCAACAAGGATTTGGGATTTCACCATTTCGAAATATTAAAAAAAAAAATTAACCTCAGCCATAGCAAGACATGCCCTGACGCATCAACAAGTGGAAAGCTATGCTAAACAGCTAAAGCTTTCTCATTTTCGAGGTGTGTTTATGCGAAACCAATTACCCCCACGACCCTGGAAACAGGAATGTGCTGTTGTCAATTTGGATGATCACCGAGGACCAGGAACGCATTATGTAGCTTATGTCAAAGAGGGATCCACGGTATGGTACTTTGACAGTTTTGGGAATTTGCCCCCGCCCATGGAACTAGTGGCCTATTTTGGAAACAGGATCAAGATATATTATAATGTGAAACGAGAGCAAACGTTTAACAGCCAACAGTGTGGACGTTTGTGTTTAATTTTTTATATAAGACGCAGCATAAGCAAAAACGCCACCAGTATGTCGGCAGAAAGTAAAACGTTTACAGTGCATGGACGTGGACCTGAAGTCAGCCTAGACTTTTACCCGCCTATCGAATTGAGTGAAAAACCCTATGGTTTAGGACTTGTTACTCTTGAAACGTACAATCGAATATACAACATACGTGAAAATGTGAACAACAAGTTTTACTATGACGATTCTGTGCTCACCCTGAACTCTGGTGGATACACGATCGATGACATTTATGAACACATTTATGTGGTGTTGATCAATCAATATGGTTTAAAGTCATTTCTCGACGGAACGCACAAGTTTGAACTTGTAGGCAATACCAACACTCATCGCTGCAGTATTTTCTCTACCTTCAACATTGACTTTAAAACACACCCCGATTCCATTGGCCCATTACTAGGATTTAAACCACGTGTGTTGGAGCCCAACAAAAAACATGAATCAGACCATGAAGTGAAATTCATTGAGGACCATCATGTGTCGGTGACGTGTAATATTATTAGCCAAGTGTACACCAATCAGGAACCATCGCATTCGCTTTATGACTTTATTGTGACATCGCCCAATGGCTATATTATTCGTGAAAACCCTCCAGTGGTGCTTTTTCATTCTGTGGCTGTTGATAGTATTAGTAATATAACATTAAGACTGATCAATAGAGATCAACAACTCATTGATCTAGATTCTACCACACCAGTGACTTACAAGTTGGTGCTAAAGCCACTATGAAGTTTGTGTATAAAGCAACAACACCGTCTAGGAATGGTGTTAGTTGTTTGCCACGTGAATACACGTTAACATCTCAAGGCAAGCAGATTTTACAGCATTTGGGTTACCACGTCAACCCTCATAATGAATTCTATCCTAGAGATAGCGAACCACATCGAGGAGCAACCAGGAGTGGTAAGAATTGATCTCCATTCCTATCAAGCTTTAACACCTGGACTCAATAACAATGATGAAATTCAATTTGTTATCAACAACCAAGATATTTACACCCTACCGCATGAAAGTGTCATTCAGATTGAAGGTCGGCTCACCAAAGCCGATGGCTCTACACCCACCACATCCAAGTTGGCCAACCATGGTTTGGCCTTTCTGTTTTCTGAAGTGCGGTATGTCATTAACGATATCGTGGTGGATAGCACTCGAAATATGGGCATTTCCAGTGTCATGAAACTATACCCCTCTTATAGTGAGGAAGAAGGTAAAACACTTTGCATGGCAGGTTGGTGTCCTGACTCGACCAATGACTGGATGGTACACACTGATGGAACCTTTACTGGATATTTACCTTTTAAACTGATTCTAGGCTTTGCTGAAGATCACCAACGCATTGTGGTCAACGCAAGGCAAGTGCTTTATCTGGTGAGAGACAGGAGTGATAACAATGCACTCAAGGGAGCCGACAATGCCCCCATCGATTCAAAAGTTCAACTACAACGCTTGCTATGGAAAGTGCCTCATGTGACCCTTAACGATAGCAAAAAACTGGACATACTCAAGATGGTAAAGAGAGATATGCCTCTACCTATGGAATTTAGAAGCTGGGCACTCCATGAGTATCCGCTATTGCCCGCTACCAACACACACAGTTGGTCTGTAAAAACAGCTCCCTATACAGAGAGACCTCTCTACCTGATCGTGGGTTTTCAAACGAATCGCAAGTATCAACAAACCAAAGATGCCTCGCAATTTGATCACCTGCAATTGAGAAATGCACGTCTTTTCCTCAACGGAGCTGTGTTTCCCTATGAAGGACTGGATTTGGATTTTTCAAAAAATAAGTTTGGCCCTCTGTACGACTTGTTTTCTAAATTTCGATGGTCGTATTATCAAAAAGAGAACGGCCCCATGCTACTACCCCAAGCGTTTAAGGCAAGAGCACTACTGATTGTCTTTGACTGTTCTTACCTGGAAGAGTCTGTCAAGCCATCCAATATCGACATTCGACTAGATTTTGAAACGCATGACAATGTACCAGCCAATACGACGGCATACTGTCTGATTATTCATCACAAACAAGTC
Organism: Meconema thalassinum; assembly: GCA_946902985.2. Lineage (NCBI taxonomy): Eukaryota > Metazoa > Arthropoda > Insecta > Orthoptera > Tettigoniidae > Meconema > Meconema thalassinum. Next base: position 1,208,878,603 of record OX336388.2, read on the forward strand.
AACTATTATCCACTGTCCAACCAAGTGACGAGTGCATAAATAACAGCTCAACCTACGTCAAGCCGCTCAGTCATGTCTTGCTTTAAAGCCTCAAGAGACGTTACATCCATGAATTTAAACTCTGAGGAACAACGTTTCAAGACTTTTGCCACATGGCCAGTGCCTTTCATAAACCCTCAAGCCTTGGCAGCCGCTGGATTCTACTATTTAAAAACAAGAGATGAAGTGAAATGTGCCTTTTGTCCCATCATCATAGACCAATGGCAGGAGGGCGATGAACCCATGCAGGAACATCAGCGCTGGTCACCCACCTGCCCCTACCTGTGCAGAATGAAAGTGGGAAATATACCCTGCCATTCAAGCTATCCCTCACTTGTGTCTCTGGGTGATGAAAAAAAAACAAGTTACGATACATGTGGGCCGTATGGTATCCATGGTGCTTCGGTGAGCAGCTCACCATCAAAAACGTCTAGTTTAGAGACATTGGGACATCATCGGTGTTATGGACGTTACAAACACAAGAGACTATATTGTTGTATCAGTTGCTATCGTCCTTATCCTAAAATGAGAAAAGCCTGTAAGACGTGTTATGATAATAAAATGATGTAATTCTTAAATTCTTATTTTGCATGCCCCCACTGTCCTACCCTAACCTCAATTTTGAAACTAGCATGGCAGGTAAGTCTATGTCATGATCACACCTGATCGTCAGTCAGTCGTCAGTTGACCTTGGTCCAGGAAAGCGTCAACATGTTGCGCACACTCATTGTGGATTGCCAAGGGTTTAAAATTGGTGACAACAAATTTATATTTAAACAAGTGGCCATGATCGATTGTACCACGTTTTGGATATCAAAAGCTACGCATTTGCTATTTAAACCACCCCATGCTTTTGATTTATTGTGTGAAAAAGACCGTAAACAAACCCAGTGGATTGAAAATCATAGGCAACTAGACTGGAATCAGGGAACCATTTCCTATAAATATTTGGACGTGGTCATGAAAGCACACTTGTCCTCGGCCAATGTGGTATTTGTGAAAGGTAATGAAAAACGTCAATGGTTGCAACCATTTTTGGCGTCTTACTGTCAATGTATCGACCTCATGGAGTTGGGCTGCCCCTCCCTGCAAACGCTCATGGATACTTGTTCCTATGGCAACATTACCCATACAGCCCTATCACATGCGTGGCATCTCTTTCATTGGTTAACCACCCATGCCTGCTGGGAGTTGTTGAACAAAATTATAACTCAAGATTTACCTGTGAATGACGTCAGTGAGATTTCTACAAGCGACGTGTAAACATCTACAGCACGTGATACCATGGAGAAAGGCAATGCTACGGACAAAGCCATCGGCAAGTTCTTTGTGTGCAAAAAGAAACTAGACAGTTTTACCAAAGAGGAACTCTTGGCGCTGCCCAAGTCGTTCATTTATTATGTGGCCGCCAACGCGGTCAAAGAAATCTGGCAACATGTACCAAAATCATGGACTCAAGACCCTGTGTTGAGTGAATTGCAACCCTGTACGGATTACGATCACCATAAGCAAGTGGCCATGGCAAAAATACCGTCTATGCGTCAGTGTGCGACTTGCCAGCTAGTGAAACTGTATCACGGTCATAAAAGTCCATGTAAAGACTTTGTTGAATCATTCCACGGGTGTCATGGCGAGAAAAAGCAACAACAACAACAAACACAAACATCGTCCACAGAGGAGGAGGAAGACCAAACCTTTTTACCATCGATGGAAAAGGATATGCCAGACCTGTACTGGCAATGGCGTCATTGACAAAGTGATTCAATACTTACCTTTCGAAATCCATCTTCCAGGTTATCGTTTTTGTGGCCCTGGAACTCGTCTCGAAAAACGTTTACAACGTGGTGATGTACCCATTAATCTTTTGGATCAAGCATGCAAGGAACATGACCTTTCTTATCGCCATAGTCATCCTGGTTTAAGACATGTGGCAGATAAATTGTTATTGAAGAAAGCTAAACATCGTTTCACATCCAATGATGCCTCAGTGGGTGAAAGAATGGCAGCCCTGATTGTCATGAGTGCTATGAAAGGAAAGTTGATGATGCATGGACATAAACATTGAGGAGTGAGGAATTGGGATTTGTTTGTATTCTATTTTTCTTTTGTCAATTCACTATGACTATGAAATAAAAACAAAAGTTTTCCAGAGCACGATGTTTTGTTATTTTTAATTTTAAGAAATCGTGATGTTGATGGCTGATTTTTTCATTTTACACATTTCACACATGATGAATTCCACACACTGTCATTTATCATTTTGCAATTTACAGTTTTTGAAAACGTTCGTTTCAAGTTTAACGTTTTTGATGATATGGATTTTTCCACTTTGCTGATTACACATTTTTAACAATGTCTGTTTGAAGTTTTTAAATTTTCAAATTTCACACATGGCCATTTCCAGTTTTTAAAAATGTCCGTTTTAAGTTTTGCTGTTTTGGTGATATGGAAACATGGAATTTCCATTTTGCTGTTTTCATATTTTTTCCATTTGGTGTATGTCGAAAGTTGAGGTTTGACAATGATGTTGATGCAAGTGCTTGACCTTGATAATACTGCAATGTGTTGATGTGTGTTTGGAGAAACGTCTAGGTCTACGACTACTGCAGGTAAGACTGTTTTTACAAAAATAATGTCTTTTGACTGCCACATTTCAATGAAAAAACGAAACTATTGAAAACAAAATGAGTATATAAGTGACCATTTACCCCCTCCCCACCCACCCACCCTACCTCACCGTGTTTGCTCTGGTCAACCATATACATCAGCTTTCTCTTTCCACTCATACATTCACACCTGTCTTTGGGAACAAACACAACCACTTTATTTATTCCCAAAAGCACATTCTCGACATGCACACTCATCCCAAAAGATCTTTTTTATTTGATCATTTACATTACGAAAAATAATTAAATACTAGTTATTAAAGTTACTAAAAATCTTACTTATTTCATATTTACAAAAAAACACAACTTTGTACAGCGTTAAAAGAATCATACTATTTACCAATCAAAAAAATTTAAAAAAATAAGTTTGCATAGAACTTTTTTTTAAAGATCAAAAGGTCCAAGTGGGTTGCCACTATTTACAAAATCTACTATTTACAATGACAAAAAAAACAATATTTACAAAATACTAAATCTACAAGTTACATAAAGCTATGTCCCATAAACGATTAAACAGTGAAATCACACCTCCTCCTCCTTGCGATCATAACCCCAGGGCAGGCTGGTGAGCAGGTCATCAGCCCACACACGTTTGTTATCCATGGAGGCGAGGGTGCGTTTTCTCTGTTCCACAAGATACAAATGATGGTTGCTGGATTGTATCCTGCACTGTGTATGAGACATAGCTTTGCCAGTACGTAAAACCGCTAGATAGTCATCAACACGTAGCGATTTTACCACTGCCCTACCTACACCTTTTGCTCTTTTGGCTTCCTTACAGTCGAGTGTGCGATAAGCATACATTTTCGAAGCCAAACCTACGAATTCCGTCATAATGGAATCACCGCATTCATCTTTTAAAACGCCCATTTTCTTCTTGTTTTTTATGGGCAGCTGAAACACGTTGTCAGCACTATAGCAAGAGGTGTCGAACCAGTCACTATGTTGCCTCATGACGTCATAGGGGTTGCAGTGGCGAATGTGGTAAATGAATGAGTCCGTGTCCATATACAAAAGAGAGACGTCCTCAAAATGGCGTTTGGCAAACTCATAGTGGAATCGATACATGACCGATTTAGAAAAGTCTAAAATGACTTGACCCAAGTAAATGGGTTTATCCATGGTCACACTGGTCTTACTCATTTCAATAGTAGCCAAATCTTCATCGATAATTTTGATTGATTTGAAATTTGGCTTGGCAATGTACCGCCGGGCACCCCACCGCCCCTCCCAGACATTGACCAATTTAATGTCGCGGTATTTGCGGACATTCTCCATGGACTTGCCATAGATGCAGTTGTTCATTAATTTTAAAAAATTAATTTCAAACTGCTGTGTTGCCATTTGTCGGTGCTCTGTGTTGAGTCGCATGTATGGCTCAAGCCATGCTTTTTGAGCAAACGAAATACCCCTGTGGATTTCCTTCAACACCAAGCCTTGGGCGAGGCATTGCACCATCATTTGGATATGTAGCACATACCGATTTTTGTTGTAAAGTGTGCCCATGAGTTTTTCAATTTTCACTTTACTGTCAGGGGGAACCATTTGCTCAAGGCAGAATGGGAAATCGGCATGTTCATCATACAAGGATGAGGGATATTCAATATCCACTTCTAGCACATATCCACGGCCTGTTTCTTGGCTAGCCATGTTCACATCAAATTCTGACACTTGTTTGTCTGTCAGCCAAGCAAACTTCCCATAGGGCAAAGGCTGACTCATGGCGTAACCGTACAAATTATTCACGTCATAGTACATTAAGTACGATTCTGGTTTGTCCGGTGAATAATCAGGCATGTAGACATTGTTCGCTTCAGCATGGCGTTGGTTAAGCGACACAAAGCCGCCACGAATGCCCTTTTCAAAAAATAGAACCATGTCTACGTCAGTGAGTAAATCCAATTCCACTTGAGTGTATTTCAAAGCGGCATCAAACGAGAGTCCAGGACTTGTATAATAGTGAGCCGGGTCAAGACCGTAAATGTGTTGACACAAGTTACGGAATTTTTCAAACACATCAGTGAGCAGCAATACATCCAGTTTTAGGTAATGCAAAGCATATTCACTTAGCGTGTTCATGCCAAACACTCGCCAAACTTGACATGCATGTGCATAGTCTTCATCGGAAACGGTACTGCGTGTTAGTTTCGAGTAAAATTTCTCTTGTGGTGGGAGTTTTCTTTGCTTTAACACGTCCCAGCTATTGCAGAAATCATACGGGAATATACCTTTCCGAATGCACAATTGAAATTGCTCAGGATCATTAAAATGCATTCTAGTATTTTTTAATTCCTCCTCATTCAAGCCATTCACAAGGCTGTCTAGCGAGGATGCCATAAACTTAAAGGATTCCAAAAATCGAATGCTAAAGTCGCTCAACCTCCATGTCAGGGCCGTAAAACGCTCATGGTTTTGGGGAATAATGGTAAACGAGCCCTTGTTGACATGGCCCAATTCACGAATCAAAAACTGAATGTCATAATTCGCCAGATTGTGGAAAAAGACACTGATGAAACGAGGAGCTGGAAAGTTCAAGTTGCATTTACTATGAGCAGCTCCACGAAACTCCCCTGTAAAATGCGAGTGGTCTCTGACTTTTTCCTCTCCACTTAAAATAGGCTTTTCGCAAATATGGCATGTCGTGGCATGCTCATACTGCTGCTGCTGTTCTGGAGATAGGCTCATGTGTACTGGATGGTCCAGTAATTCCTGTACATCAGGAGCCAACTTGACAAGTTCATCCAAAAACCATTTGGCACAATCTGGCCCCTCACGGTATTTGTAAACGGATTGTGTGGGGTCATAGGCACACACCACATTAAATCCTATGGCAAAGGGCTCATGTTTTTGAATGGGTGTGGTTGAGCTGATGGTGGGATCTGGTTCACATCCCGCCATGGGTGTGGTGAGTGCTTCGAAATCTGCATACACCACATAGGGGACAGTGTCACGCTTGTGAATGTCCTTAAACTTTAACACAGCCTTGTCCCCTTGTGGTAATATCAGTCTCACCGCTTCCTGAGAAACACAATCTACCCTATGACGTTCTAAGAGCATGGGGGTTGCAAAATATTGCAAGCATCGATCACAAATGTGCTTCTTACCATCATGTTTGGACATTTGACTGCTTAGCAATCTACTCAAGCTTTTAATGAGGCAATAGTGATTCACCTCCCCCTCAGATAGATATAAAAGATGAATGTGGTGACGTTTCGGTTCTTTTGTAGCATAAAGAGGACCCACAATCTCATCACCATCAAGGCCATACACCATGAACGAAAAGTCCTGGTTATCTTGTTCAAACCTATGGATCTCGGTTAAGTCCATAGGGAACGATACTCGAGTTAAATTTAACGTTTGTTTCAATTCGACAAACTTGGCCTTGTACATTCCTGGTCGACAACCATTATGTTGTGCTGGCTGCAAATACGCAGCCACAGACCACAGAAAGCAATCATTGTCACGATTCTTTATATTGACCACAGCCTTTTTCGAAGCTATGGCTAGTGGTGTTTTAATATAGCTAGACCCAGCATTCAACGGGTTGAATTGACAAATGTTGATTTGTAGATGATGAATTTTGTCTAAGGCAAGGCCACTCGGTGCTTGTTGTAGTTTATCAAATTTTGATAGCAAGGCATTCACCACGTGGGTTTCATACCACTGTTCCAAATTATGGGCTATGAATAGCTCTTGCATTTTACTGCAAATATAGAATGTCTCTTTATGCTCTACGTCCTTCTTTTTATATATGAAATCGCACACCAGTTCTGCATTCACCTTTAAAGCCGTATGCAACCTTTGCGCTGTACAAATTTCAATTTTTAAAATTTCAAAACAAGATTGTAAAAATTCTTTGGGAATCAAACTTTTTCTAACATTGACCACGCGGCCAGAGCACACACGTGATTTGAAACAAGACTCAAGGGGCTCCCAAGTTAACGTATCCTCAGCAGTAAAAGACATTATTTTGAAAGAACACTCTCACCTGAGTTTTCACCTGTAGACTGCTTGACAATGGTTCCACTCTAAAGCCACTTGGTTTTCAACTGTATTTGCTGTAGCAGTGAACCCTTTTTTTCCAAATATCTAAAAAGAAATAAAATAAACCACCATAAGTATATCAATTCCATATAGTTTATGCCTTTCATAAACAAAACAAAATCAAACAGGTTATATATTAATAAAACAAATCGTCTCTCTCAACCACCACGCTTTATAAACATTATCAACAGGTAACGGTAATGAATTTTTTTTTTCAACATGTACGACGTTAGGCCCTTTGTGAATTATTTTTTGGAAAAAAATATCTATCACATTTGAAAGGGGGCGTTAGCCCGAGTCCTTGGACTCCTCGTACACGCCTCTAGCATAATTGGTTCGCGAGATATTGCAAAAAGTTTAAAATCACGGTTTTACCCCCCAAAAAAACATGTTTCCAGATTTTCACCCTTTCGACACCTACATTTCCGTAAAGAGCTCAACGAGACGAAAAACGAATCCAAGCACGCCTTTCTAGCATGGCTCCTTCCATTCCAAGGTCGCAGGGGCTCACCACTTGCTAAGTGGAGCAGAACCTACAACCTAGCACTATTTTAGAGTGGAAATAAAACGTCCATACGAAAGGGGGGTTCACCACGATTCCTAGGACATCCCGTATGCTCAAATCCAACGATGGGTTTAGGAAATATTAAAAGCGAATGACTTATTAGTTTTTGGTCTTTTATTTAAATAAAGAGCCTATAGGAAAGTAGGGGGCATCACTACGAGTGCTAGGACACCCTGTATGTTGAAATCCCATGATTGGTTAGCGAGATATCTGCTTCGGGGCAAATACGAGGAGGGTTCAATAAGTTAGTAGACAGCTCCCCCCTTACCACACTACTACAAAAAACAAATTTTTGCTCTAGAGACTTGAAATTTATTTTGGGGCTACAGGGCATAGGGACATTTCATTTATGTCAAACAAACTGTTTTGTAAACTTCCTAGTTTCCAAAATATAGGATTTTCAAAATTCAAGTGTTTTCAAAAAAACATTAAAAATAAAAAGTTTTATTACAAAAAATAAAGGTCATAAAGACCATTCGTTTGAGCCATGGCACAACGTTCTACCATGTTTGGTTTTCAAACTATCACCAACTTTCGAAAACAAAAATTTTCAAAAAAAATCAAAAATATAACGAGTGGTCCATAGGAAAGAGAACGTCAGCTCGAGTCCAACGACACCTCATTTGTCAACATCCGACCATGGGTTCACCAAATATTAATTATTTAACATGGACGCCGCCCGAGCAACGCCGGGTGAGTTAGAACTGTCACTACCCCCCTACTTGTATGAACACTCTTCTGATGGCAATCAACATTGGAGCATGACTGGCCTTGACAACTGGTATGTTCTAATGAACTTGCAGCCACATTTAGCATTACATCCCTTTTTACAATTGCTGATGTCCTGATAATTGAAAGAGCAATAGACCAGTTCAACTTGACAAATACAACTTACTGATATTACTTACTGCTCGAACTCCAACCGAAGAATTATTTTTTTTTAACCTGGGAAAGCTCAACATCAGTTGGAACAAAAAACAATTGCAATTACCTTGTCTTCCTCCAACCTCTGCTACTGCTCATCAACATCTATTTCGGGTATATTATCAAGTTCAAGTATGGCTTGGTAATCAACTAGACCCAGAAGTTAATATTGGAAGTTAATCGACAATACATTGGAACCAATCCAGACTTTACTCCCACCTGCACCGGAAAACTCCTCAACAAAGTGTTTTGCAATAATTGCAATTATTGTTAAATGGGGTGTAATGCTAAATGCGGCTGCAAAAAAGTTGGATTATTTTGTTCATTAGCATGTGCCAGTTGTCAAGGCCAGTCATGGTCCAATGTTGATTGCCATCAGAAGAGTGTTCATACGATATCAGCGTGGAGACATCTGATCCATCGCTGTTGGGACAATTTACCTGCACCCAGCAGGAAGAAGAGGAAGAAGAAGAGCAAGAAGAGGAGGAACAAGAAGGAAAAGAAGAACAAGAACGTGAGGATGCAGAAATATTAGATGATTCCGAATAATTTCCCCCAATTTCTTAAAATTCACGCCGCTTTCATAATTTCCAATAGTACCATTTTTTATTAATAAATATTATTGAATTAAACAGGATCACAATATATAGTGGAATAGGCCTACCGGGGAAACCACGTTAAAAAACGCGCCAAGTACACTACCTCACAGGTGGCGTGGAAACGTGTGCATATTGTAAGGTACCTGTGAGGGTTGCCTGTACAAAGAATTAACCTAAGGGATGAAATTAGTGTAATTAGGGGCCGAGCTTGGCAATTGTTGTAAGAGGTATGGATTATTTAGTGAATTGCGATCATCAGTACGATTAGCAAGGAGAACTCCCCAATGTACTGCTTGACGGGGTAGTTCCGGGTGAGGGGGTGTTTGGAAAGGTAATTTAATTATTACTCTGTGCGCGGCAGCTGCACCACGCAGTCTGCTGCAAGTCGTGAGCAGGCGAGCTAACGGGGAACCTGCTTGTGTCAGAGCTGAGCGGTAGCGCTCGGCTAACGTCACGAAGCAATTAAACAGTAAACAGTAAAGCGAATTCTAGATCCTACCTAATGGGGAAGCTAAGAGGGTAGGATCTTATCAGCTAATTAAATAAAGGATAAGACCAGTGATTTCTATTACTTTTAAATTTAATGTGTATCTCGATTTTGAGGTACGCTTGCAAATAGCAGTTCAATTGATAGAAAATAATAATTATTACAGTCCAAGCATAGGGGGATGGGAGTGTAGTGTGAGTGTACGTGTAGTGATCGTTTGAGTCACTTACCCTTCAGCTAACGGCAGCGGTTCGTCACGTCGGTAGCACTTAGACAGACTGATCCCGAGGGCATGACCTCCCGTCGTACTTATAGGCTTCTCGTGCTACGTCTGCGGAATCCGTACATTCCTCCTAAGTCATAGTCCTTTCTAGGGTCGTTGCCTGGGACACGAGGCTACTTGAGTTCATGTAGGTGCTAACTTATTAGTCTTATAATTTTGTAATTGTATTTGTTGGTTTTTAAAGTAATTGCTTGGAGTTTGGATTTGTCGGGGATTTTATTTAGGGGATGAGGGTGGCGTACCCTAGGGGTACAACAATATTATGAAGAATACAACTCTTTCAACTTTTTGAATCGTTATATCTCAAAAACGGTGACTTTTAGGAGAAAAAGTGTTGAGCCAATGATCTACAATTTTAGTCTGATCTATTTTTATGATAAAACTTACCGTTTGGCTGAAAAACGCAAAGAACCCATATTTGCGAACTTTGACCTTGAATAATTTTTTTTGCCGTTGTCGGATCGATGGGGACTTTTCACATTTTATTTATAATGGTGTTTCGACCATTAGTACAAATTTTCAGCTCTATGCGAATTTTTGTAACATTGCATGTCTTAACTTGACCGGGCTATATCGGTTATCTCAGGAACGAAATGGTAGTGCCCGCCTGAAATAACGTTATCGGAATATATATCTCGAAAAATATTCCCGCAATACCGTTATTAGGACTAATAACGTTATTCAGATATCGGTTATCTCAGGAACGAAATGGTAGTGATCACTAAAAATAACGTTATTTGAATAGATCTCTCCAAAAATATTCCCCCAATACCGTTATTCGGATATCAGTTATCGCAGGAACGAAATGGTAGTGCTCACTAGAAATAACGTTATTTGAATAAGTCTCTCGAAAAATATCCCCTAATACAGTTATTTGGACTAATAACGTTATTCGGATATCGGTTATCGTAGGAATGAAATAGTAGTGCCCGCCTGAAATAACATTATTGGAATACATATCTTGAGAAAATCTCCTAAAATCGATGTTCGGACTAACAACGTTATTCGGATATCGGTTATCTCAGGAACGAAATGGTAGTGCCCGCCTGAAATAACGTTATCGGAATATATATCTCGAAAAATATTCCCCCAATACCGTTATTCGGATTAATAACGTTATTCGGATATCGGTTTTCGTAGGAATGAAATAGTAGTGCCCGCCTGAAATAACATTGTTGGAATACTTATCTTGAGAAAATCTCCTAAAATCGATGTTCGGACTAACAACGTTATTCGGATATCGGTTATCTCAGGAACGAAATGGTAGTGCCCGCCTGAAATAACGTTATCGGAATATATATATCTCGAAAAATATTCCCCCAATACCGTTATTCGGATTAATAACGTTATTCGGATATCGGTTTTCGTAGATACGAAATAGTAGTGCCACCAAAAATAATGTTATTTGAATACATCTCTCGAAAAATATCTCCTAATACCGTTGTTCGAACAAATAACGTTCTTCGGATATCGGTTATCTCAGGATCGAAATAGTGGTGCCCAATAGAAATAACGTTATTTGAATACATCTCTCGAAAAATATTCCCCAAATACCGTTATTCGGACTGATAACGTTATTCGGTTATCGGTTACCGCAGGAACGAAATGTAGTGTTGCCAGAAATAATTTTGCTTTACTTGAATAAGCCTCTCGAAAAAATATCTCTCAATACCGTTACTTGGACTAATATTCGGATGTCGGTTATGGTAGGAACAACAAAGTAGCGCCCGCCAGAAAGGACGTTAATTAAAATCTTCACTCGTAAAAAAGATCACCTTAATCGTGCAATGCGTACTAATAGCGTTATTCAGATATCGGTTTATATCAGTGGCTTAAAGGCCATATAAATAACTGAAGTCCACAGTTCTGACGTTCAGTGGAACTTCACTGAAAATTGCAGTGCGTATCCACTGACCTTTCCAGCAGTGAAAATCCACTGAAGTTTTCAGTGAAAGTTTACTCGCATTTCCCGGGCTTATTTATCCGATTTTCCATTAAACTAACGATAATATAGGGAGTAATAAATAACCATGTTTAATTAGATGTACACGCCTTAATAATCAATTTGGTTAAGTATAAGACTGGAAAAAAATAAAAGTATATCACGTTGCCCCAGGCAGGGGTTGAACTTTGATCAGTGGGTAGATTCATGGAATCGAACTGGAAACCAGACCATATTGTTTCCATTGAGCTAATATTGATAACTTGGTGAAGGATATGGCAATAAGCACACGTTAAGTTCAGTGCAGCATAAAATATCACTGATACTCTCACGGAATGTTTCACTTTAGTATCAGCGACTAACGCACTGATTGTTCTAAGTTCCTTGACCAGACGGTGGGTGTTTGTTTGTCCTTTTTTTCCGGTCTGTGTGTTATCCATGTAATGGCGCTTCGTCACGTTGCATTAAAGTATAGTGGAAACTCTCGCCACTTAACACGCAGAGCAGCGGCGACAACGCATAGTGCTACCATCTAGCGGCTCGAATAGACAACTACTGGAACGAACTATTCAATAACACAATTCGACTTCGAAAACGCAAAGAAATACAGATTTTAAGTCCTTTGCGTACTTCTTGTATCATACTATAAGGAAAGGAGATGGATGTTGATCCGAAAGGGGCAGTAATAAGAATGAAATACATGTACCGGTATATTGTCATTCAAAAACATTTAATCGTCATTTTATGACAACAGTTTGACTAGCCTACAGATATTCCAAAAGCAAATTACGCGTGTAATATCTTATATAGCTTGATATTTTTAGTGGGAAGATTTTTCACGGATGAATCTTTCGTTCTATTCACACATGCCTTAGGCTGGCTGCGTGGCTCAGCGTTAACGTTCTCGCCAGCTGTGCCCAAGGTTTCAGGATCGAGTCCTGGCGGAGCCAGTTGGCATTTGAGGGTGCGCAAATGCGAGGGAGTCGTGCCAGTACATTTACTGGCACGTTAAAGATCCCCTTCGGGGCAAAATTCCAGTACCCCGGCGTCTCTAATAGCCGCAGTAGGCCTACTTAACAGGGACGTAAAACCAATAAAAATTAAAATTAAACACATGCCGTATGCCTTAATAAGGACTTTGAAATACCTGTCAGTCAGTAATTTCGTACAGCTGTTACAGATACCTTCATTAGAGTGATTAATTGATTAAAAGAAACATCCAGTTAATCTGCTTCTAATCCCATGGGTGCTTTCAGACATAAAATGGCAAAAACTATCTTCATGTCCATGACATTTTGGCAGAAACCCCACACACATTTGGAGACTGCATGTTGGAGCTATCTGCTCTTCACAACCCACTGAGCACCCTTGGAGAAGGATTAAATGGATTGTTTTAATTACAAATAATAATAATAATAATAATTACAACAATGTTTTAAAGAAAGACAGAGGCGGCCCTAGCAATATTTTCAGGTGGTGCGAGATCTCATTGTGGCGACTAAATATAACAAACAGTTTTTACATTATTAGTAACTACTATTAAACATAATATTCCTAGAACGCTCCTAAAATATTATTTAATATTAAACAATATTGTTCGCTTATGGTCGCGCTTAGACGAAGCTAGGCATGAGCATTATCTACACAAAAAGAAATATGTCTAATATGATGTTACTTATATCTTACATTACAAAGCAACACCTTAGTATAGTGTAACTTTCTAACAGTAAGTAAAGTCAATTTCACTCGTAGCTTGCAACACAGACACAAATCACAGTCCACAAGCATCCGCACACGATTGAACGCCAAGGAAACAGGTGGCGGACAGAATTTAATAGATATTGGTTTCAACTCGTTAATTTTTATACAACGTTAAGTTAAGTACGAATGTCTATACCTTTGAAATGCACGCACCCCAGCTCGCTTACAGTATATATAGAATTAATTTTGACGGGGTTAAGTAGTGTGCTAATAAGGTGATAGGGTTTTATTTTTTGCGCTGTCAATCTACCATTGCATTTTCTGCGCCTCCCATATGACAACGCCTGGTGCGGTCGCATGGTTCGCACCGCCCTAGGGCCGCCCCTGAGAGAGTATGCTATGCTCAGATTAAAAAAAAAAATACAGGTACGTAAACATTAGTAGGTAGACTCACAGCTGTTTGTTTTTAGAAAATCTGTAAAATGACTTGGGATCACTTTGTATTTTGTGATTAAAACACCCACACATAGCCCAAAAGTTACACTTCTAACATGTACAGCATATAAACTTGCCAGCTGATTGAAGTCGAGTTCGTAGTTGTCTGCGCGAACCGCTAGATGGCACGCATAAGCGTTGTCGCCAGTTCCTGGCGGGAGTTTCCACTGTGGTTTAACTAAGCGTTTTATTAACATCAGGCAACCTTGACAAGATTAGAAAAAAATGGAAAAATTAAAACGGGAACGAGGTTTAGTGCGACGTTTATACACAAAATCATTGAACGTGTTTAAACAGAAATTGGACGTAGATCCGCGCGTGCCAGACGACGTAGCAACTATATTCAAAATTCTAGAGGACAAAGCAAACCGTCTCTTCATGATAGAAGACAATATACGGGATCTATGGTTTACGGCAGAAGATTTCGATGAACAAATTTGGGAAAAGGAGTACGAAGCCGCCGAAGCATATAAAGAAGAATGGATAGCAGCCAAAACCAGGTATGAGAGTGTACTTCCTGATCGAGGAAATGTCGTATCAGAAAGTGGAAGTGAAGCAAATTTCTCATCTTCGCATAAATGGAACTTACGATTACCTAAATTGGAACTGAAGGCGTTTGATGGTAATGTGAGAAATTGGTTAGGTTTCTGGGGACAGTTTCGCAAGATTAATGATGACGAAACAATTGCTGATGAGGACAAGTTCCAATACTTAATACAAGCAACAGTGCCGGGATCCAGTGCTAGGGAACTTGTTGAGAGCTTTCCCCCTTCAGGCCCCAACTATAGTAAAGCCATCGAACAGCTGAAATCAAGGTTTGCTCGTGATGAACTACTAATAGAGATATACGTTCGCGAATTACTTGGTTTGGTGATGACACATGTTATATCTTTAGCAAAACTGTATGACAGATTAGAAACTCAACTTAGAGCCTTAGAGACCCTAGGAGTCACGAGGGAGAAGTATGCTGCCATGTTGTATCCGTTGGTTGAGTCAGCTTTACCTGATGATATCCTAATAGCATGGGAAAGGGCACGTACGGTAAATAGAGCTGAAATTCATGATCCTAGTGACCGTCTAGCTAATCTGCTGGAGTTCTTGAAACTTGAGGTCGAAAGTGAAGAGCGCCTTCAGTTGGCTCGCAGTGGTATTTCTAGTAATAGGGGTGTCGCTAGTGATAGTATTGACAATGGTAAAACAAGCAGATTACCTACTGCAGCGTGCATATATTCAGGGAGCTCTAAACAACAAAGCTCAGATAAAAAATGTGTGTGGTGTGATAGAACTTCTCATGCGGCTACAGAGTGATTTAAAGGAAGAATGATGTCGTTGGATGAAAAAAGGAATTTGCTCAAGAAGAGGAATTGTTGTTTTGTATGTTTAAAAGCTGGTCACTGTGCTAAGAGGTGCCGGAACTTCGTCAAATGTCTTGTCTGTTTTAGACGCCATGTGACAGTTATGTGTCCAGAATTACCCATCCAGAGTAAGAAAACTGAAAGTGTTGAAGTAGGCCTAAAGAGTGCGGAGTCACAAGCTCTCTTATCACAGAAGTCAGGGTACACTCTTTTGCAAACAGTAATGGTTAATATTGTCCATGATGGTAAGGTTAAACTAGTACGTGCACTTTATGACAGCGGTGCTCAAAGATCCTATATTTCTACAGGTATTGTTAGAGAACTAAATATAAAACCATCTGGGAAGGAAATGTTGAGCCACAGTCTTTTTGGGGGAGTTGAAACCAGTCAAAAGCAACACAACCTCTATGACATTATTTTGAGAAGTGTAAATGGTGAATATCAAGGATCTATAAGTGTATTAGAACAGGGCAAAATTTGTGGTTATGTACCAAGAGTTGAAAGTCAAAACCTGTACCCCAAACTCAATGAGAAAATAATAATTCTGTCTGACACAAGGAGGAATCCACCTGATATAGGATTGCTGATAGGAGCAGACATTTCAGGATCATTCTTAACTGGTTCATGTGTACATTTGGGTGATGCTCTGGTAGCAATTGAAACACGATTAGGTTGGACGATTCAGGGCCCCAGAACGACTGCAAATAATTCTCTAGCTGCCATAACCTACAACTGTAACTTGGATTTGTCAGATTTATGGAAGTTGGAGGTTATAGGTATTAATGAATCGGAGGCCGTGAAGAAGACAGAAGATTTGAATACTGATACCCTTCAGTTTTTCAACCAAACTGTGAAGGTTAATGAAGAAAACAGATATGAGGTGTGCTTGCCGTGGAGGGAAGGTCATCCGGAACTCCTGGATAACAAAGCTTTGGCAGAAAAGAGACTTATCGGAGTGACAAACCGCCTGCGTGCTTCTGGGAAATTAAAAGAATATCATGGAGTGTTTCAAGACTGGCTCCAATCTGGCATCATAGAGATAGTTCCTGAAAATGAAGCTAGAGGGTACTACTTGCCACATAGGGCTGTCATCAAGGCAACTAGTCAGACCACAAAAATACGCCCGGTTTTTGATGCTTCAGCTAAGGACCACAAAGGAACATCATTGAATGACTGTGTTTGTAAAGGTCCGAATCTAATCGAGTTAGTTCCAAAGCTACTGTTGCAATTCAGGAAATGTGCCATTGGTATCACTGCTGACATCAAGAAGGCATTTTTACAAATAAGCCTATCATCGAGGGATAGTGATTTCCTGAAATTCCTGTGGTGGAGCAGTGCTGATGCACAAGAAATGATCACATTCAGACATCGACGTGTAGTATTTGGTGTGTCTTCGAGTCCTTTCTTGCTAGGAGCTACCATCATCCATCATATAAATCAGGCTCCAGAAGACATGAGACAGACAGCAAATATTTTGAGGCAATCGTTCTATGTAGACAATTGCAATACTAGCCTTGAAACCGAAGAATCAGTTAATAAATTTGTTCGGGAATCCACTCATTTGATGGCATCTGGACAGTTTGAGCTTAGAGGGTGGGTAACTGCTCCTTTGTGTGGCAATGTGGTTGAGAAAGGCAAATAAATTGTTCCAATTTTAGGCGTATCATGGGACATTGTAAATGATCTTTTGTTTTGTGATGTCAGTGAACTTAAATTAACGGGAGAATCCATTACGAAGAGAGTTCTGCTGTCTATAACCCAGAGTATATTTGACCCCGTGGGTTATACCAGTCCCACTACACTCATTCCAAAACTGCTCCTGCAACATACGTGGAAATTGAGATGTGGTTGGGATGTTGAATTACCCGAAGAAATAACCCAGCAATTTTCTGCATGGTTAAAGCATTTGCATCATTTGCGTAACTGCCAGATTCCCAGAAGACTGTCTTTAGAACCCTTCATGGACTGTGAAAAGACTTTTCATGTGTTTTGCGATGCCAGTAAATTGTCATTTGCGGCTTGTGTCTTCCTGCGGGCAGAGTTTGCTGGAAAAGTTTCAGTTCGCCTTGTGGCATGTAAAGCAAGAGTGGTACCCGTAAAACAATTGACAATTCGTAGACTGGAGTTGCTAGCAGCAGTCATAGCATCTCGACTTGCCTACCACGTTAAGAAGAGTTTGGATCTTTCAGACTGTAAGACCTACTACTGGAGTGATTCAACGGTTGTGCTAGCATGGTTACAAAGGGAAGGAGATTGGAACACGTTCGTTGGCAACCGAGTACGAGAGATCAAGCTGCATAGCCAACCTACTGACTGGCGTCATGTTCCCGGAATTTTGAACCCTGCAGACCTTCCCTCAAGAGGCTGTAATGCAAAGATATTGAAAGAAAGCAAATGGTGGGAGGGGCCGCCATGGCTAAGGAAAGAACAAAATGAATGGCCCAGGTCCAAAGAATCTCCAGCAGCAGCAGAAGAAGAAGAAGTAAATGCTGAATGGAAGAAAATTGTGGTGTCCAGTACATCTTGTGAAAGGACGAACTTCACTTCATGGCTCGCCTTCTTTTCAAAGTACTCGAAGATTGTAAGAATGATAGGATGGATATTTCGATTTATTGATGGGTGTCGCAAGAACAACACAAGACGTGGAGAACTGAGCTATGAAGAAACTCAGAGAGCAGAGAAGAAATTAATGAGATGCATACAAAATGATAGTTTTGATAAGAAAGAGGCAAGATTGATCAAAGAAATGCAGACCTTTTTTGACGAAGAGGGACTCTTACGAGTCAGAACGAAACTTCTATTAGGGGATGAACATAACCATTTTAAATGTCCAATACTGTTGTCAGGCAAGCATGTGTTAGTGCAAAGATTGGTCTTTCAAAAGCACTGCCATTTACAACATGCAGGATTGCAAACACTGTTGTCAAATCTACGCGAGAAATACTGGATAACGGGCATAAGGAGACCAGCCAGTAAGGTGATCACCCAATGCGTCTCATGCAATAAGCTTCACGGAAAGAAGTTGAAACTCCATTTGCTCCACTACCCAAAGATCGGATAAAATATGCGGCTGTATTTCAAGTCACTGGCATAGACTTAGCTGGGCCCCTGTATCTGAATGGGGGTGAGAAGGTTTGGGTGGTACTCTTCACTTGTGCCATCTATCGAGCGGTGCATCTAGAACTTACAAAATCACTCAGTACAGATTCATTCGTCATGGCTCTCAGGAGGTTCATTGCTCGAAGAGGGAGAATCGATACCATCTATACCGACAATGGAACCAATTTCACTGGTACAAACAATGCTTTGAAAAGTCTGGACTGGAATGAGATAATGTCGTTCTCCTCAGTACATGGGATACAATGGAATTTCAACCCACCTACAGCTGCTTGGTGGGGCGGTTGGTGGGAGCGCCTTGTGAGGACACTCAAGGAGCTACTAAGAAGAAACTTAGGAAGAACAACACTCACCTATGAGGAGTTGGGAACTGTGATTTGTGACTGTGAAGCCACAATGAATTCCAGGCCTCTCACTTACGTAGAAGATGAGTTTGAGAAATTGATGCCTCTGACGCCAGCTTCTTTTCTACAAGGTATTCCCCAAACTGAGGTCCCAGACTTGGACATCATAGATAGCAGGAGTCTTAACAGAAGAACACGGTACTTACAGACTTTACGAGCAAACTTACGTCAGCGATTTCGTAATGAATACTTAGCCCTGTTGATTCACAGAGGCCAGAGATGACAAGATAATGTCAATGTTGGAGATGTGGTGTTGGTCGAGACTGACAAGAAGAGGATCAACTGGCCACTTGGTGTCATCTTGGAGGTCTATCCAGGGTCAGACGGCTACATAAGGGTAGTCAAGATAAAGACTGCTGTAGGGGAGAAGGTAAGATCGGTGCAACGTCTGTATCCCTTAGAGGTGTCCGCAAGCTCAGACAACACACCTCCCCAGGAACAAGTTGTTGGACACCAGCCCAAAACATCTGTCCCAGGACCGAATAATACCAGGTCAGGAAGAACAATTCGAGTGCCCCACAGACTTGATTTGTGATTGTGAGAAGGTTGCAATTTAATTTGCCTGCAAATTGCAAGGTGGGAGTGTGTTCTAAGTTCCTTGACCAGACGGTGTTTGTTTGCCCTTTTTTCCGGTCTGTGTGTTATCCATGTATTGGCACTTCGTCACGTTGCATTATTGAGTTTAACTAAGCGTTTTATTAACACTGATGTCTCAGTGACCGACCCAAGACCACTGAACTCCAGTGTATTTTCACCGAAGGTCAGTTAAAAAGCATTTCACTGAGGATTTCAGAAAAATTTTCCTGAAACATTTTAAGAGAGCACGCGCAGTGAAACATAATAGCTTGTAAAATACTGTGTGTGCGCAACTATTATCACGTGCCAAACGTTTACGTGCTTCGGTGCCCCAATACACAAATATACGTCTATAGACGCGTCTAAATGCTACTGAGGTCTAATAGACGTCTAGACGTCTGTCTCTAGATGTCAATGGAATAGCTCTCAATGACATTGACGTTCGAGTTTGAACAGTTTTCATTTGAAATGCTGCAGCTATTGCTTACAACAGTCGTACCTGATACAGTCTAAAATTCGAATAAATATCGTTGAAATATCGTCTTCCATAGATTGGGGCACCGAAGCACGTAAACGTTTGGCACGTGATAATAGTTGCGCACACACAGTATTTTACAAGCTATTATTAAGTTTCACTGCGCGTGCTCTCTTAAAATGTTTCAGGAATTTTTTTCTGAAACATTCCGTGAGAGTATCAGTGATATTTTATGCTGCACTGAACTTAGTGTGTGCTTATTGCCACCGAAGGTCAGTTAAAAAGCATTTCACTGAGGATTTCAGAAAAAAAATTCTGAAACATTTTAAGAGAGCACGCGCAGTGAAACTTAATAATAGCTTGTAAAATACTGTGTGTGCGCAACTATTATCACGTGCCAAACGTTTACGTGCTTCGGTGCACCAATAAACAAATATACGTCTATAGACGCGTCTAAATGCTACTGAGGTCTAATCGACGTCTAGATGTCAATGCAATAGCTCTCAATGCCATTGACGTTAGACTTTGACAGTTTTCATTTGAAATGCTGCAGCTATTGCTTACAACAGTCGTACCTGATACAGTCTAAAATTCGAATAAATATCGTCGAAATATCGTCTTCCATAGATGTACTCGACGCGTCTGTAAGATCAGAGAAAGCACTCTTTAAAAATATCCGTATTTCAAAAAGATGTATGCTTATGTCTTAGGGTTTCGAATAGGTACCAGTAACCGGTACTAGTCCAAAATTTGTCGGAATGTCATCTTTCCTAAATATTCGACGCGTCCATGAAATCATATAAAAGGCTATACCAAAACTTAATTGACTCGGTGTGTCAGCTTTCCAGTCGGACATTTCCCGCCTCCCCAATGTACTTGTCGTCCACAGTTAGGTAACCAGCATTGTACACTTGTGAGGTATGCAATTTCGCTGCTCGAGATGGGTAGCAAGATGGTTAGGTAGAACGTGTACTACTCGACATTTGTTTAGTATTTGGAAACATAACATAGTATCTCAGTTTTCAGAATCTCGCGCCAAAAACGTGTAGGATATGACGAATGTCACTAATATAAGATCCTGATCAGAACTATCAACTCGATCCATTTTACCGAGGTGAACAATCCCATAGCTCGTTGGTTTTTTTTGTTTTGGTTTTACGGTAGAATTCCAGATGTCCAGATTTCTCTCCCCTGAACGCGGTAACGTTATTGGAGCTGTCCATAAATCACGCTGGACATCTTGGGGGAGGGGGAATCAAATGTCCGCTGTTGTCCACGAGAGGGAAGGGGGGAAGCAGTAAAATGTCTACGCGGACTTCGCAAATTAAAAAAATAATATTGCCAAAAATTCCCGCACTACGGTGCTTTAAGACCTCGCTGTTGATAGTGCGCCCGTTGACGCATGTTCGCATTGGTATAATCGATCACAGGATCCTTGGAGAAATTGCTACTATGCTGAAGAGCAGTCGAATACACCCTACAGGAAGCGGGAAGAATATTGATTAAGATTGATTATAATTAATCTTTCATACATATTGGATACCCCGTAAATCGTCTAAGATTTATCTAATGTCATTCAGCATATTTAAGTTACGGTCCACAACGCAGAAACGCGAAATCGTAAATTTGCGCGGCTATCTCATGCATTGAGCCAACGCCACGACGAGGAGACACTACAACTAGTCGTACGACCGAGCAGGACAGACGTGTCAGTGACGCATAAGGATCGAACACTTGATACCAGTGTTCCGAGTATTGAAAGACTCTTGTGAAATGGAGCAATCCATTATTATTTCAGACATGGGCAACCATCACTGCTAAATATGCAGAGGGAGTTATTGTGAATGATAATATCCAACCAGTATAATATTTTTACCACATTTAACAAACAGTGGCAGCATGGCGAGCACATTATCAGGCCGCATGCTTACATGCACGAGTGTAACATAAAAACTGTGAATTTTGTAAAAAAAAACTGTGTTATTCATAACTATTTCATGTCTTGTGGAAGTGCTGAATTTTTATTTTCTATTCTGAATACAATTTATCCATGATTTTAACATAAGACTGACCCCTCTTTCTTGCTTAGTTTTGACATCGATGCATTCCTCTGGGCTGGTTAAGAATCGAACCTCACCAATTCCCGATAATCCCGAGTGCAGACTTTTGTGCGAAACCAGCCTATGAATGTGTCGCCCCCAATACTTGTGTGTTAACTGGGAGAGGGTCTCGGAAGGGTCATTTGAAACCGATGGCTCCCCGAAACCTTCGGCCAGCGGGTACATATAGTATACATACGTTGGCGCCGAACGTGGTAGCATCGACTTACGGGTTCGATCTCCCATGATTCGTTTGTTTGTGAGGGTTCTTTATCAGGGACGGATTTACATATCTGCCGCTCCTAGGCACATTCTGACCCCCCCGCCCCCACCTCCCACGATGGTCGTCCAGGGGTGGGGGTGGCACCCGAGGGTGATCCTTAACTCACGCACGCACACAAATGCAGCCGACCGGCTAATGAATCATCTAATTCATCGGCCGGTTGGCTTTATTTGTGTCCGAGTAAGGGTAAGCCCCGCTGGACGGCTGAGTATAGGATAAATCTTGCACGTCATTTTAATTTTAGACATTATTGATTGTATATAAAGCAGATTGACTATAAAAGAAGTAATATAAATTGTGGGGTTGATGTTAATAAAAACTATAAGTTATTGATCTAAGATTGATTTAATTACATAAGAATTAAGAATATTCTTACAAACTGGCATATTTCCAATAGGTTAAATTTACTCAATTGAAAATTTTCCTTTACACTTTGATAAAGTTTTAAAGTGATTGTTAAGTCTTTGTATCAGCTACAATAAATGATACATCAAGTCTATTAAGGATTTTACAATTTTTAAAAACATAATTCAATGTTTATAATTAAGAACAAAATTAGATGTTAAAAACTAGCAAATCAATACACATATCTTATGCATCAATACAGTACATCTGCACCAGCGGCGTGTTTTATTTACATAGATTTTCTCCTGGATTTCATAATTGAGAACTCCACTATTAGATCTTCAACTTTCATCTTGTCACTGTTCAAAAGTTCAGCCTCGATTTGTAGAATAGCCAACGAGTTTAACTTGTCTTCATTCATCCTTGATCTACCGACAGCATTGGCTCAGCTGGCTAAAGCGCAGCATTAGGTCATGGGGCCAAGCTCTCTGCTGACTCGGTAGACGCGTGGGTTCGAGCCCCACCGTCGGCCGTCCTTGAAATGGTTTTCCGTGGTTTCCCATTTTCAACACCAGGCAAATGCTGGGACGGTACCTTCTGATAGGCCACGGCCGATTCCTTCCACATCCTTGCCCTGTTTCATTCATCCTCATCCATTCCATCTCTCATCCCGACGCGCAGGTCGCCCACGGGCGTCGAATAGAAAGACCTGCACTCGGCCTCTCAGGAGACCACACGACAAAAAAAAATCCATGATCTAAGACAAGACTTTATTCTTTTTAAGACAGAAAATGAACGTTCCGCTGAGCAGTTGGAAACAGCTGTGCACAAATACATACGAAGAGCTATAGACTATCAATGTTGGGGAATGTTGATTGGAGTTGTTCTTCTCTAATATATTTCATCATGTCGAGTGGGTTGTTTCTAATTCCACTACTCTTCAACAGACAAGAAAAATGTACACATTCATTTGAAAATGACTTTTCTAGATCATTGGCATACAATGACTGAAGTTTGTTTGCACGCTCTATTATTGTTTCAGTTGAGGAGGACAGATCGTTAAAAACTGAAAACTTGTCTGCTATTTCACCATATGCGTTTTTCCGCTTCTGCAACTCAGTTTTTAGTTGGTCGAGAACTACATAAAATGTCTCAACTCTAAATTTGTCACGTCCTTCAAGAAGAATTTCAATTTTTTGTTTTCGTCAGCCTGGATTTTTTTTTATGTTTGTAGCAAGTCTTATAGTCCAAATCACATAGTTTTTTTTAGCCCTTTCTTCATATACGGCAAACATGTCTCGCAGAGAATAAATAAAAAGGACTAAAGAATCATACAGTCTCACAACTCTTTCTATGGACGTTTCTATTTTCTGATGAGTTTGGCTAACTTGTTCAAACCTGTCCAATATATCACTCCAGAGTTTCATCATGAATACCGTTTCCAGCCTATTCAATGATCTCAAAAGTCCCGTGGCTTCACTTCTTACCAACGGCTTCTCATTAGTGTTCTCTTCATAGTCCTTTAAAGCCAGCATAACACCGTCTAAGTTTTCACAGAGCCCTTTGCATGCACTTTCACGAGCACTCCACCTTGTTTCAGACAAACCCTTAAGAGTTTTACTTTCAGGTTGACTAAAGGTAACTAGAATTTCCCATCTCTTAGTAGATGCAACAAAAAGTTGTAAACGTTTTGTATAAGGTTAAAGAAAGCACATGCTTCTGGACAACAGCTTGCAGCACACGTACCTACAAGGTTATGTGAATGTGCCGAACATGGAACAAACAGTGCTTTGGGATTTTCATCCTTTATTCTAGCTTGTAAGCCACTATACACGCCTGACATGTTGCTAGCATTATCGTATGATTGCCCTCTACAGTAGATTGATGGCATTTGATCTTAAAACAGCCATAACAGCATTGGCTACGTCTTCGGATTTATGCCCAGTATTCGACAAAAACATGAGAAAGCGTTCAACAGGATTGCCATTTTCTTGTACAAACCTCAAAACAAATGAAAGCTGATCATTGTGACTTATGTCAGGCGTTGAATCCATTATTATGGAGTAATACTTCGCTTGTTTCACTTCATTGATTATGATTAGAGACGGGAATTTGCCTATTTGCCTATTTTATTCCTGTGTTTAGAAACGTAGGCTTTCGAGATATAAATCCGTTTTAGGTTCTTTTAGGCTAGATTTCGTTGGTTTTATTGTGCCTATAAATGCCTATTTCAAGGGTCTGTGCCTATTTGGAGTATAATTGCCTATTTGATGCCTTTTGACTGTATTTTAAAGTGCATTATATTGCAGCTGGTGTACTCGACAGAATTATATTCTCATTTCTCAATATGTGTTTACCCCACGAACAAGAATGGGATTTCTCGGAATTCATCAGAAATAGCGCCTGGGATCTCGATATTAAGCCTCCAAACTTAACAAACCTTCGTTTTATATTTCGCTTTTCTTTTTATTGAAAATTTACCCGTTAGTATGTGTGTGAATTAATATAATAAACTTTATGCCGATTGAATTACAAAAGAACTAAGGCTGTGTCCCAATAGTACAATTTCAGCCGTAGTGAACTAGATAGTCGACTACTTTGCCGGATGTGACGTCAGAAGTCGTGATCCAATACTGCTTAGCACATAGCAATCAAGTCTGTAGCATCTAGTGAACGAAAGTGCATGCTAGATTGTCGACTACGTCAAGGAAGTTATAGAAATTGTAGCTTATCGGAATTGTAGGTTATGTAAATTGTAGGTTATCTTTGACTTAAGCCAAACACAAACCATAATTAGGGCTCGGCTAAAATGTGATCTTCTTGACGCATCCATGATCGTATAATTCAGGTATTGTTTATTTAAAACAGCTGATGAAAGCGCAAAGAACTTACAAGGAGTAACAGATCACCGCCATCTTGAGTGTTGGTTTGGTACCAGCATGTTAGTCCAGTGCGTTTCAGAACACAAGTCTATGAAGGAGGCTGTGATCAAGCAGACATGTCCCAAATCTCTGTAGTGCATAGCACATAGCACATAGTAGCTAGCAGCTAGTCAATAGCAGACAACTTGAGTATTGGGACACAGCCTAACTTAGTGCCATGTTTTCGCGTTTTTTCAATCTCGATATTAAGCCTCCAAAGTTAAAAGCTCTTCGTTTCAGGTATCGTCCCCCTCAAAAGCCGCGTTAGGTTGGCGCTGCAACCTAACTGTGAATTAATATACAGTATATCCTGTACGCGCCTGAGTGTTGAATGGGCAGGCAGTTAAAAGCAGCCAGGAGGGATGCGATCCAGCTGGCAATTAAAATGCCGCGGCGATCACAGTGGGTTGGTGATGTAACCTATCTTGTGTTGAATGGACAGGCAGTTTAAAGCAGCTTGGAGGGATGTGATCTAACTGGCAGCGGGTGTAGCATGGCCTCTTATCGAGATAGATGGAAACTTGGTGGACCTGTCTTGAACTACTGTTGCCATGCAGCCAGGAGGGATGCGATCCAGCTGGCAGTGAAAATGCCGCGGCGATCACAGTGCGTTGGTGCTGTAACCTATCTTGTGTTGAATGGACAGGCAGTTTAAAGCAGCCAGGAGGGATGCGATCCAGCTGGCAGTGAAAATGTCGCGGCGATCACAGCGCGTTGGTGCTGTAACCTATCTTGTGTTGAATGGACAGCCAGTTTAAAGCAGTCAGAAGGGATACGATCCAGCTGGGAGTGAAAATGCAGCCGCGATCAGTGCGTTGGTGCTGTAGCCTATCTTGTGTTGAATGGACAGACAGTTTAAAGCAGCCAGGAGGGATGCGATCCAGCTGGGAGTGAAAATGCAGCCGCGATCAGTGCGTTGGTGCTGTAACCTATCTTGTGTTGAATGGACAGGCAGTTTAAAGCAGCCAGGAGGGATGTGATCCAGTTGGGAGTGAAAATGCAGCGGTGATCAGTGCGTTGGTGCTGTAACCTATCTTGTGTTGAATGGACAGGCAGTTTAAAGCAGCCAGGAGGGATACGATCCAGCTGGGAGTGAAAATGCAGCGGCGATCAGTGCGTTGGTGCTGTAACCTATCTTGTGTTGAATGGACAGGCAGTTTAAAGCAGCCAGGAGGGATGCGATCCAGCTGGCAGTGAAAATGCTGCGGCGATCACAGTGCGTTGGTGCTGTAACCTATCTTGTGTTGAATGGACAGGCAGTTTAAAGCAGCCAGGAGGAATGCGACCAAGCTGGGAGTGAAAATGCAGCCGCGGTCAGTGCGTTGGTGCTGTAACCTATCTTGTGTTGAATGGACAGGCAGTTTAAAGCAGTGCGTTGGTGCTGTGACCTATCTTGTGTTGAATGGACAGTCAGTTTAAAGCAGCTTGGAGGTATGCGATCTAGCTGGCAGTGGGTGCAGCATGGCCTCTTACCAAGATAGATGTAAACTTGGTGGTCCCGTCTCGAGCTACTGTTGCTATGGAGATGGCCGGCCTTGCTATTACTTCATCAGTTTATTTTCTGCTTTTATTAGCCTTTGCTTGAGTGCAAAAAGGCCGACATCAGAAGAATGAGAAAGACTATCGAAAATTCATGTAGCCAGCTGTTACTTCTGGGTCCTAAACTATGTTAATGCAAAATTTGGTTGGGATTGGTGGAACGGTGTGGATTTGTATACGGAACAAATCCACCCACCCACGTACATACAGACTTTCACTTTTATATATAAGATAAGTATGTTATTAAATTATAAGTTGCTTATTGTTAATTCTTTTTATAGTAATTAAATATGTTATTAAATGAAAATAAATTTTTTCATGCCTATTTTGTTGCCTATTTTACACGTTAGTGCCTATTTACATGCCTATTTTGGCTATTTTAAGAGCCTATATGCCTGCCTATTTTAACTGTTTTTAGTGCCTATAATTCTCGTCTCTAATTATGATATCTCTAACTTTAGAGGCTAATAACAGTACAATTACCTCATTGTAAATAAATGAAGACAGATAGGACGTTTTCCTTGAACCTGGATTACCAAATTTGCGTATGTGTTCAGCGAGAAAAGGATCGAATTCCCCTACTAATTCCAGTGACATCATGTACTCCCCATTGTGTAGAGACCCAAATGTTTCATCAGCTCCTCGAAACGGACGTCCTCGGCTTGCCAGCTTTTTCACCACAGCGAACACTCTTTCCAAAATGTGTTTCCAATACTTCCTTTCAGTTTCGACGATGGAATCGTATTGACTGTCTAGAGTTCCAATTCTTCTCTTGCGGGTCAAAAGTGCCAGTTCAGAATTGATGTGTTCTTGTGAGCTTTCATGTGTAGACAAAGTCGCTCCAATATTTTTCCAATCCGAAACACCTTCACTGGCTAGTTTAGAACACGTCTTCTGAAATCCAAATAATCTGCAGGATGCGCAAAATACCGAACCTGTACCTTTTGAATACACCAAGTAATCTTGAAATGAGTTCTCCATTTTGTAATTTCCTACTAAAGATTTGTTTATTTAAATATCTGGTTTTATTGCCATTCCCTTTTAGAGTTTTTAAAATCACAATCTTTATACTGATTGATTCCTCTGTGTAATAATACTTCGATCGTGGTGTTATTTATTTTCCACTCAATGGGGTCGTCACTAACAGTAAAATTTATATCAGTTTGTTGTGAAACTGAATCATTTGAACTTGTACTTATTTGTGTACTGTCGGAACTACGTTCGTTATCACCACTCAATATAAGATTATCCGTTTCAGGGGCACTTGTTGCTTGATCATTATTTTCATTGTTTGAACCACTTTCGTTGAAATTTTACTGTTCCCAAGATGAGCAGCCTTCTCCACTCAGTCCACTTTCGTTGGATTTTTCAAGAGGTTTAAAAAAACTGTCAACCGTCTTAATATTTTTCAAAAAGTTAGTTTCTTTTTCACGTTTTTCACTTGCGATTTTGCGGTAACCTGAACCACTAAGCTTCCGACGTTTTTCACTCATTGGTACTTTTTAGTTCAACATTATAAAACAATAAAATTATAACACACTTACTTTATCTAATCAATGTGGCAATGTGAACGACTTGGTAAGGATAACAACTGAACGTGAAGACGTTAAGCGAACGACTATAATCTGATTTACAAAAGATGCTCGGTGAAAGCTGTCATACGCTTGATGGGTGAGGTGAGGGAGGAGTGGAGACGAGAGGGGGTAACGGTCTCCATGGCGCCAACAGTGAGCAATGTTGCAATGTATGGCGACACAGCAATAAGCGCATGGTTTGACTCAGTGTGTCTTCACCCGTCACGGTCATTAGACCGTCAGGCAGCGGGGGGGGGGGGGGGGGGGGGCTCACTTCCACAGAATTTGTGTCTTCCTGCAAGCCTCTTGGAATGTTATGCGTGGCAATGCAGCATTTCACCACGTGCTAGCTTTGACAGCTGTCAGCGAGCTTTATTGGCAATTCAGACTTATAATACACTAGCTTTGACAGTCTGCTGTATCCCCACTGACTGGCAGTGTTGCCAGTCTGTTGACTACCGGCATAAAATATACCAATATTAAATAAAACAAAAAGCCTCCGTGGCTTAGGCGGCAGCACGCTGGCCTCTCACCGCTGGGTCCGTGGTTCAAATCCCGGTCACTCCATGTGAGATCTGTGCTGGACAAAACGGAGGCCGACAGGTTTTTCTCCGGGCACTCCGGTTTTCCCTGTCAAAATTTCATTCCAGCAACACTCTCCATTATCATTTCATTTCATCTGTCATTCATTTAATCATTGCCCCAGAGGAGTGCGTCAGGCCTCGGCAGCCGGCACAGTTCATATCTTCGCCGCTAGATGGGGGCTTCATTCATTCCATTCCTGACCCGGTCGGAGACTGGAAGCAGGCTGTGGTTTTTTTTTTCATTAAATAAAACAAAACTTCACACTTGACTTGTAAAACAGATTTTTTTTAAGTTTATGAATTGTATTTAGATTTCAAATTTACGTGAGAAAATGCAAAGTAAGCTCCCTTTGACTGCCGTTCTCCGTCACTGCGCCTGGCGCTTGGCACGACAATTCACCCGATGCCGCGGCGCCCGTCGGACGTCAGGCTGTGCCGCCCCCCCAGGCCGTGCCGCCCCTAGGCACGTGCCTATTGTGCCTAGTGGGAAATACGTCCCTGTTCTTTATGTTTTGATAGCAAATCCAACAGATTAGTGACGAATTGAGACTTCGTACAAGTGTTTTGGAAGGCTACATGGCATTCTTATTCCAGAATTAAGACCATGAGGCTAGGTAACATTTATTAATGATAATAAGTTGAGGATTTGATTTTGCAGTTACCCTAGTCTTGAGTAAATGTACGTTTGTTTGTTGTTGTTTCTGATGTCATTTAATTTTTAGCAGAAGTTCAGCTGTTATCAATGAATAAATTTGTGAAGGAATGGGTTTTCTACTGTGTTCCAACCCAAACCATTGTTAAAGCATGTGAAGTTGTTAGTTCCCCGTATTTCTCTAAGTGACATTACAATGTCTGGGCTGGAAACGGCCGAGTTGTTGACAAACTTGCCAGCCCTTCTGCAAAATCTGCAGGCGTCTATGGAAAATATGAGAGCCGATTTAAGGGCCGATATAAACAATTTGACGCCAAACAGTGATAATTTAAGAGCAGATATGGTTCAAAGCAATGAAAATTTAAGAACTGATCTTAGGGAAGATATAAACAATGTTAGAACAGATATGACTCAAAACAGTGATAATCTGAGGGCCGATATGAATGAAAACAGTAACACTGCTACAGCAAACTTGTTACAAACTAGTAACAACATTACCACTAATATTAGGTCTGACATGGCACAATTGAACACTACTATTAGGGCAGATATGGCACAAAATGTTGTAGAACTGCGAGGAGACATTACGAAGGTTAAGACAGATAAGGTTGGTGACGACTTCCGCGCAGAAAAGGAAACGTATCGCACAGAATATCAAGCAAATTTAGAGGGAGTGCGAACAGGTCAGAAATAAATAAGAAGCTAGACGACGTTCAGTCAGAGATGAATGACAGTATTGAGTCGGTGAGAATTGAAGTCGCTAATGCTAGAGACGTGATTAGTAAGCGGATCAATGACTAGCAACAGAGAATGGAGGAAGTAAACACATATGTGGGCGTTTTGAAAGCTGATGTTGCTATCGTTAACACAGGATTAAGGTTGACACGAGGCATAGCAGTTGCAGTACATCTGAACGTGAAACGTGTTACGAGAAAGGTCACTGCAAACACAACAGCGATTCGGGAAATCCGTGAGAATATGGTAGAGAGTGATAAATTGAAGGAAGATCGCGCTGGAATAATTAATAGAATAAAAGGCGATTGGGCTAAAGACATTGAAGCAATTCGAGAGGAAATTCGTGAAAATAACCATAAATCTAACCAGTATGTTGGCAAAGCGATAGACGAATACCTTGAGAAACACGAGGAGAAACAGAAAGAATTCGATAGTTGTATTCGAGAGAAAATCGAACGGATCGAATTACAGATTAAAGCCATAACCAATAAACAATCTGATGACATACCCGAATACGAAGAACTTGAAGAGCGCATGAATCGTTTACTAAAGCCTAACAGAGAGGAAGTAAAAACTACAAATATCACGACCGATGAAGAAAAACCGAACGTTCCGACTGGAAACGTAAATTACAATCCATTTCGAACAACACCTCAGTTTGTGACACCAAACATGAATATAATGCCAAATTATGGGCTGACACCTAATTACTATGTCACGCCAAACTATGGCCAAACACCATACTCAAACATAGTGTATCTGAGAAGCCATGAAGATCGACCGACTAAATTTAATAATTCCAATTCTATTACACCAATCGAATTCTTGAGGAACCTGGAATCTTACATGAAGTAACCCATGGTAACACCTCATAGAGAGTTACGAACGGTAGAGAAATATCTCGAGAATAGTCCTTTAACCTGGTTCAGAGCTTTTAGTTATTCATTTCACAACTACCAGGAGTTTCAAGATGCATTTATTAAAACATATTGGTCAATGGAAAGACAGCAGAATATAAGGGCGGAAATGTACAATAAGAGGTACGCGATTACACAAACGACAAAGTACGCTACCTACTTCGCAAGTCGACTTTCTAAACTTCAGTGCTTGCAACCCCCTTTGTCAGAGCTCGAACTGGTATAGACCATAAGAAGGCAATATCCTATGGAAGTTCAAAGGGTACTAATAGCATCAGTTGCGAACATCTTCCTAAAATGCGACGAAGTTTTACGAAAGCTGGATAGCAGTCATGGACAATTTTCACCTACACCTAGTAGGCATCGTGCAGGCGCACAACACGTTAATGTAACTTCAGTCGATAGAACAAATCAAACAGTACAGCCTGCGGAAGAACGACGTGTAAATTATCGTCAGAGTCAAGAAGGACCGGACAAGAGGAGAATTTTCGTGAATATCGTAGAGAACACACACCTTATGGAAGGAATCGCCGATATGACACGATTAATAAAACTATAATCAGAACAGATACCAGAATCGCGGAAACGATTATGCTAACAATCGTCGTAATTATGGTAACAACAACAGTTACAATCGTGGATATAGAGGACAGCCACGTGATCGTGACAAACGAAATAACCAGTATAACAACAATGTCAGGCGAGATTATAGATACAGCGGCGGTTACCAGAAGGAATACGACCTTCGTTTTCAATATGATAATGACTGGCGTGGGAACGCTGAAGAAAGTAAACAGTTCATCCAAGAACGGAAGAGAAGAAATGAAGAAGATGATGAATCTGGCAGAAGGCGAGATGGAAGTAACCAACGTCGTAAGAATGACAGGAAAACTAACACAGCTGATGTTCACAACATTGAAATTTAACCGGCAGGAGAAAACAACCGTCTAAGTGATGAAGAATACAATAGAATCTCTGGAAGAATGGATCGATCGAGGAGAGAAACTAAGGATTGGACGAATTGAAATAAAAATTGAATTCCACAATTTTTTATTCGACACGGAGACGTATGCGCCCGTTGACGCATGTTCGCAATGGTATAATCGATCACAGGATCCTTGGAGAAATTGTTACTATGCTGAAGAGCAGTCGAACACACCCTACATGAAGAGGGAAGAATATTGAGGAAGATTGATTATAATTAAACGTTTATACATTTTGGATACCCCGTAAATCGTCTAAGATTTATCTAATATCATTCAGCATATTTAAGTTACGGTTCACAACGCAGAAACGCGAAACCGTAAATTTACGCGGCTATCTCATGCATTGACCTAACGCCATGATGAGGGGACACTACTAGTAGTCGTACGTCCGAGCAGGACGGACGTGTCAGTGACGCATAAGGATCGAACACGTGATACCAGTGTTCCGAGTATTGAAAGACTCGTGTGAAATGGAGCAATCCATTATTATTTTAGACATGGGCAACCATCATTGCTAAATATGCAGAGGGAGTTATTGTGAACGATAATAACCAACCAATGTTATATTTTTACCAGATTTAACAAACAGTGGCAGCATGGCGAGCACATTATCAGGCCGCATGCTTACATGCACGAGTGTACCATAAAAACCGTGAATTTTGTAAAAACTGTGTTATTCATAAACTATTTCATGTCTTGTGGAAGTGCTGAATTTTTATTTTTGGTTAACTGTAAATAATTATTTCCGACCACATGCAAAGTTTGCGAGTGAGCGTTGCAAAAGCAATGATAACGCCAGTGGTGGAGTGTATGGACAATTTTGTTTTACCGCACCAATAGAGTTAGTGAGCGCAGTAACATCAGAATGATATTTAACACGAGTGGAAACCTTACCCCTAGCTACAACATGGAGCCAACCAACCATCTACATCTAATGGATAATAACGACCACGCTATGGAGTTGGAGATGGATCATTAAACCACATGCGTGGGGAGCTAGCAATGGAAGGTGGCTGAAACAAAGGCAAGATGATCTAAGACCATTACGGAGACCGCTAAAACATCACACGGCGGGACTCGAAGTCGTAACGCTGTACTCTGTAAGTCAGAATATGTTTCAGTAGCTGTATTTAATGGGTTGGAACAGTAGATTAGACATAAATGGTTTCACTAAAGTACACAGCACAGGTAGTTTAAATATAAGCTCACGTGTGGAAAGATTTAGTTTTGTTATACATTTCTTTAACGCCAGGAAGGCAAAGTTATAATGTCCATTTCGTATCATTTCAAGAACAGTGATAGTCTACTTTTATTTGTCAGGCTGATGACGTAAGAAACAAGTTCTTAACAGGTGGTAAATGAAGGCCAAGGTCGCCTGTGTGCAAGAGCGCTACTCATTGCACGGCACAATGAATCTCAGGAAGTGCATTAAATAATCCAGAAGGCTGTGAAATTCCTTACATTATATAATCTGAATGCGGGATCCATTATCCACGTATTTGACAAGTGAGCATCTGGAATAAAGCTTTATTTTGTTACGACAAGCTAGAAGGACATAGGAAATGAACTGTATTTTGAAACCAGAGGTCGTAGGTTCGACATTATACTCTGGAAGAGGCTAGATGATAAATACACAATCTCACACGCTATTTTTGTATCAGAATCTTTCATGCTATTGGAGATCATTCTTAAAATGTGTTTTCTACACACTTAGTCTCTGTAATTGATGTTTAAAATGTGTATAATTCAGGGATCCACACTAATTTTTAACTAATGTTATTATGGTAATTTTATTGGAGTCCGTCGTAGAAGGTGGATTAATATCTCCGACGTGATATTGTGATTATTTTATGGTAATTTATGCCGGTGGTAACGAGCTATTAAAGTCGTACCAGACCGATGAAGTAAGGATTGACGAATCCATGGTTTAAGAGAGACACAGGATGTCTAATAATAAGAGTATGTGGAGACACAAGGTGTCCATTATTGAAGTTATTCCTGAGTGGAATGTTATGATCACTTATGACGTTATTGAACATTATTTGGATTTACACATCATACCTTACTACACTAAACGCAATTAAAGGTCGATAAAACTGAACAAATACATTGTGAGGCATAAATAATTGTGTAATAACTTTAATAAACAAAGATAGGATTTTTGTGAAACTAAACAAATCTTGTAATCCCCCTTGGGCCTAAATATAAATAAATGCAAAAAATAAAATATTTGCAGGACCAAAATACGGCATTTAGTTATTGTTGATTTATTTTGGATACATTTCGATGCATTTTGACAGCATTAGTCAACAACCATTTGATGATGTGAAAACTGAAGCACACACATCAGATTGGCAGCAATGTGAGAAGACGTAATTGTTTAATTACCATCGCATTTGCACGCTTTTCTATTTTTCTAATTTTTTCCTTTACACATCTGGACACTTTGACCATTTGTCGCAAAGAGTGACAAATCGAGTAGGCAGGCAGTGCCAATTGCACATCAATAGGATTTTTGGATTATTGTACATATTTGTGTTGTATTAGTTTAATTCTTTTCTTACTCAGCATCGTTGTGCACATATTTAGAATATTTTCCTTGTAATAAACGCGTCTCGTTTATTAATTAATGTTAGTTAGGACTAGATAAACACGTAAATTAAAAGATAAATGTTGGAGATGGCACCATCCTAGCTTAGAACAAATTTTCCTTTGCTATTAAATGTAATAAACCTAGTATTTGTAAACAAGTAAATGTCTTGCTTTGCAGTAAATTCTTTTGATGTTTGATCCTTCCGTAGTCATTTTCGATGTAATTGCTTAGGTGCGATCTTACGTGACATACTCTTAGCTTGTTTGTTTTCATTTAAATTTTGTATTAGGACCATGAGAGTACTGTAACTTAGATTTTGGATAGGACTTTTTTATATTTTCTTTCAGGGCAGAATAGTATCGGAGTAGCCGTTTGCAACTCTCATGTGGGGCTAGGGATCAATTCTGAATAAAATTTATCCATGATTTTAATATAAGACTGACCTCTCTTTCTTGCTTAGTTTTGATATCGATGCATTCCTCTGAGCTGGTTAAGAATCGAACCTCACCAATTCCCGATACCCCCTAGTGCAGACTTTTGTGCGAAACCAGCCTATGAATGTGTCGCCCCCAATACTTGTGTGTTAACTGGAAGAGGGTATCGGAAGGGTCTTTTGAAACCGATGGCTCCCCGAAACCTTCGGCAAGCGGACACAATAGCTACGTAAAATAACCAAATGAATACATAAATAACGGTGCTTTAATTTATTTTTTTCCTCTTGTGAAACTTAAAAGAGTTGTTGCAAGACAGTTTTAATTAGCGGTTTCACAGCTGGAATAACTTCTTGCTGAAATTTGATCATTTATCGACAGCATTAGCTCCAAGTTTCATTAATCAGAATCTTTTTTGAAATAACGGAATCAATTTCTCCGCTTAGAAATAACAATCACCCTGCCTAATTAACGTGTTTGCATTTCTAAATTACGGTATTAATTTTTCTGCCCTGAATAAGGTTATTGTAAGCGAATTGATAACGGGTTAAAATTTGCAGTGTCAGTTCACGGTCACCATCCATATCTTTCAGGGCAGCGGGCAAATAGATACTTCCATAACGTTATTGCCGAGAATCTTTTCTGAAATAACGGAATCAATTTCATGCTTGGAATAAAGTTATTGATAGCGTATAGTGTACCCTTTTCTGGATAAATACTCGATCACGACCTGGCTTTTGCTACTGCGGTTCGGGGCATGTTACGTCCAACCCACAACGTGATCTTACATTTGATATGATAGCACTTTTCAGGATCTACAAGACTAAATTGAAAACCAGACATGTTACAAATTATATGAGTTTATTTATAAAAGAACTCCAAGGAACAAATACAAACTCTATAAAACATATATTTTGGAAAATCCAAAATTAAAAATCATTCAAAAATCCATAACTTTTCTCAAAAATTCATATTATTCTATATTATCATTTTATCTTGCTTAGATAGTATTTACATTTGAATATCAATATGCATTTCCCTTTTCATAACATTTTACTGAGGCATGGAGCATGCCTATCATTTCGTAACAATTGTACTCTAAGGCTTTACGGACATTTAACCGTATTATCCATGTCCCTTCTGGGCTATTATTTATTCTTATTTCATCTTTGAATTACTTTATTATCATTCACTTTAAACTGTACTAACTCTTTCGATAAGCCTTACTTTCACACAACAAATCAACACTTTAAATTAACTAACATGCCACATCCTCGAACACATGTCCTTT
Source organism: Meconema thalassinum (assembly GCA_946902985.2). Lineage (NCBI taxonomy): Eukaryota > Metazoa > Arthropoda > Insecta > Orthoptera > Tettigoniidae > Meconema > Meconema thalassinum. The sequence goes on from OX336388.2 coordinate 1,208,915,225, forward strand.
CACAATTTATTTCATGCATTAGAGTGGTTTATTAATTATGTCCCATGTGCTATCATTATTCCATTACTCAGTTATTTACAAACTCAATTATAAGTTTACCCGTTTTACTGCATACATTTCTTTAGGTAGGAATTGAATATTTCATAACAAACTTACTCTTTGACTACTATGGTCAAATATTATCGAAATCTTACAAATTTAGTGTGGGGATGATTTTCAAAAACCCATCAATTCAGTTATTTATATTATAATTTCATTGCAGCTTGCATATTCCACTACCATTTATAGTGTCTATTCAGCCCTCCACTCCTGTATACAAAGCATTCATTGTACTCGTCCCCCTCGCTTGTTGGAAAGATCTGCGCGGCGGTCGGACTTCCCTCACCCTTCTCGTATAACTGTGATTTACGACTACGTCCTCGTTCCATTCATTCCCCTTTACAACTCTCAAATGTTTTACTTTCTTAACAGGCGCGTGAAAATCCAAGTTATCACCTTATTTCAACAACTCTATCCCTTACTTGAATCATTATTCATTCACTTTCCTTGTAAACAATGCCTTAATTAGAGATGACGACGCATTACATATTTATTAGGTGAAGACAAGAGATCTCCATCATCTTTGCTTCTTACCTTTTGATAGGTAGGCAAATGAGGGATCACAATCACTCCTCATCCCATCCTATTATTTATTCATTCCACACATTTCATTTGGTCGGATATTAACACAACGATCCTGGCAAGGGGGGGGGGGCTCTATGACACTAGGCTCAGGGACTCTTATGCCCCTCCAGTCGTTGCCATATTTCGTAGAAACCCTTGCACCTTTCCAGATTAACACACGCATATTTATTTAGCGAAGCCCCACGGGTCTTAGATCGCAACATATTACCTCGGGTGAAATCCATTTGATTCCCCGAGTGGGCCAAACCCTCGTAACCAACAATAATACCGACGATTTCCGACAATTGATACCTTCATTTTTGATCTCTCAAAGTACGCATGTTACAGGATATATTCATTTGATAGCATAATATTACTTTATTCATTTCTTACAGGCCTATTTCGGCAACACAACTTTTATAAAAACTTGGACTATCACCGCATCTTTGAAAACTTAACTTGCTCGTATTAGCATTTACTTCAACAATAGCCTATGGCTTATAACTTCCTATTACATTTCCGCGGTGTTCGATTTTCATCAACTACCTTCACTCATTACATTTATCGGCTGAATAGCGCTTTTAATTCGTTATTTTTATGGTATCCCAACGATTCTTCAATTACTTCTATACTTCAATTACTTCAATTACTTGATTATTTCAATTATTTCAATTACTTCAATTACTTCAATTACTTCAATTACTTGATCATTTCAACTCGAGTTTATTATTATCATTTTTATTAATATTCATCGCTTCATTATTAACTTGTGGAATGTAATTATTCAATTCAACATTTATTATTTGGGAGTATAAAAACTCAACATTCATTATTATTATTATTATTATTATTATTATTATTATTATGGTCATTGTTTCATTTACTTTACCTTTCCTTTATCTGGTATAATTTACTTGCCAATAGCATTATTATATTCGATTCCTCCTTTCAGATTACATTTCATTATTTATTAATCATTTTACGGGTTTTTCATTATTATTATTATTACCTTTGCACTTCGATATATTATCTTTACATTTTTGCAAACCATCTTAGTGGTTTATCCTTTTACATTTTAACATTACTTGGTTATTCATTAGTGCATATTTTTAATACATTTTCATAAATTCACTGACTAGCACGTGGTACAATCATTTAATATAATAAACATTTGGAATCACCCTATTCTTCCGCTCATGACATGGCCACACGTAATTTCTTCAGCACTCCATAACTACACTAAAATAGACCTTCTTCAATATATGGTCTTCAAGTTGACACACGATCATATACATTTTTATGAATTCACTGATTACACTTATTTAACACTTAATAAAAAGAAATTCACTTATTCACTATTTTACATTTGCACACGGACCCAATTCTCAGCGTACAGTGGTGGAAACATCCTAGATAGTCTCTCCCTATACAGCTTTGGACGTGTGATCGCTCCTGCTCTTCCTATTTTAGGTAAGTCTCTTTCCTTCCTGTTCTTCCTAATGTCGTGCCTGTCTCTCGTTCGAAAACTTTCCTACAGAGCTTTTTCACTTGTTAAATGTTTATTTGTTTATCTGCTGTAGCTCTATACTTTTCATTTTCACAATTTCACCTATCGCAATCTTATAGTTCCTTCTTCTATCTTAGTCTTCCGTGAAGACCGTACACTTCTACTTTTAGAATTTGTGTCCCTTCAAATGTTCTGTTATCGAACCTATGTTCTCTGACGTTTCACTTGGATAGCTGTGATAAATTGTTCTGAGGTTCCCCTCAGGTTATATTGTCTCTTTCTGCCTGATATGACTTTCTACCGCTTCACTAGCTATTTCTTTAATCTTGAACCTACGTTCTGAGTTCACCGACTCTTTCAATGTCTTTATATTTCCGCACTCTGTCTTAAAGTTGTTAACGTGCTTTCACGTCTCGTACTCTGTCGTATCTGAACGCTACTTGGTCTTGAACCAATGTTCTTCGTTAAACATAGTGACTTGCCTATCGCAACTTGTATTTATTTTGCCTTTTCTGAGGTTCGAACTCTACTGTCTTTGGATACAGTTCTTTCTTTGAAGCCTCGCTTATATCGTTAACTAGCGTAACCTTTCACCGAGGCTTGATCTAACTGATCGTACTTAGTAAATTTTCTACTGCATGCCTGCACTAAGGTTTCTTCGCAAACTGACGAACTTTGTTTATAATGTGCCTCTACTGAAGTATCTTATAGACTGACGGACTCTCTTTCCCTACGTGCCTCCTCTGAGACCTCTCGCAGTCTGATGAACTTCATGCTTTTGCTCTGGCTTTAAGCCTATTTATTCATTTTAGGTAAGAAATTAGTCCTTCACGAGCTTCGGGAGTTCAATTTCTGAATCCTAGCTCTAATCTTCTCTATAATTTAATCCCAAGTGTAATTGGTAATAATATTACAATTGCCTGCTGGCGGAACGATAATTGTTCGCAGGTTTATTTTTAATTAATTAAAATAGTTAGTATCCACTCTACAGGGCCGGCCTAATTCTGCTTGCCGTCCGCGGTTATCACTCCGCTCACATTCCGATGACGTTTTCCTTAGCTTGCATTATTTGAAGTGTCTTATTTCAGGTCAGCCAACCTCTCGATTTTCGTTGTTCCTGACTCTCTTCTGACTTCAGATTTAATAACTTCTGGAGTTTATTTTGTTAAGTTTAATGGTTGTAAGTCCCCCTTCTGTATGCTTCAAAATATCGTTGATTTGACAATATCTGGGGCCTAGTTTCAAGTACCTCTTGATAAGTAGTTCCTCACATAACTGTCACACTAGAAAAGTAATATTTTTTGTTGAGTTGCTTATTCCTCGGAATGTCGAGTGTTGTTTATAGCCTCTCGACTCTGCTTTCCCCTAGTGCTTTTATGGCTTTCTTAATGGCTATTTTTACTTAACCTGCCCAACTAATGTGAAATTATGTGTCTGAAACGACCACCTGTGGCTCCAGCCGTGTCTCTGTTGCTATGTCCTAGTGAGCTTATTTCCGTAACTTTATAAAATTTTACAATATCTTCCTATGAACAGTCCGGGGTTCAATCTTGTGCCATTACCCAAATGGGCATAATAGCTGGTAAAAATCGCTCGTATACCGTTACTAGACTTATAACGTTGTTGGTGGGTTCTTATTTCTAAATAACGGAATTAATTTTTCTGCCTTGAATAACGTTATGCATAGCGCACAGCTGGTAAAATTCGCTCGTAAACCGTTACTAGACTTATAACGTTATTGGTGGGTACGCATTTCTAAATATCAGAATTATTTTTCTGCCATGAATAACGTTATTTATAGCGCAAAGCTCGTAAAAATCGCTCGTATACCGTTACTATGCTTATAACGTTATTGGTAGGTTCGCATTTCTAAATAACGGAATTAATTTTTCTGCCCTGAGTATCGTTATTGATAGCGTATAACTGATAAAATTAGCTCGTATTCCGTTACTAAGCTTATAACGTTAGTAGGGGTTGACAAACGTGGAAACCAACAAACCACTCATACAGTCGATGGCGAGACAGGGGTAACAAAAAGGTTCCTGCATGCGCGGAATGTGGACCGGCCCATGGATCTTATAACCTATGTTGTGTATCTTTCGCATCACGAACTAGATGGAGAATCGACTACGAAATGACTACACTTTTCAAATAAAGGTTGAAGACGAAATTTTAATAAAACCAAAAGACATAACAAAAGGGGACGTGAGTAGCACATGGAATGGTAGAATGAGGGATGATGGGGCTGTAAATAAAGGTATACATGTTAGCAAAGTTAAAACATAAAATATAAAAAACACACAATCAAAGGACTATCAAAAAAAAAGAAAACTTGACGTAGAGAGGCCTAACCCTCGTTAGATTGGAGATCGTATCGAAATGGCAAGAATTACATCAAAGGGAAAAGCTAATTAAAATAATAAAGAAATAATACATTCGTCCCACCCCAGGCTGATTACCGAAAGTAACCAGAAGAAATATTGTAAAAAGTATATGAAGTCGTACAACTCTAGAACAAAACTCCCATTTAAAATAAACCAAAGTATGCCTCACAAAACAACTACCATAGTAAAAGATAACGATCGGTCAAAGCTTCATCCTCATACTACAGCATTACACAACAACGAACTTAAAATGAAAAGATTAGTTAGACATACACAACCCTTAAGAGAACATAGACCTACAATCTTCCAAACTAAACAACAACTGGCTTCATATACTTTCTGAATAAATCTTCTTTTCGGTCGAAGGTATGAGATTCGGTTATCTTACCGAAAGTAAAATAAGCATCAATCACAGTCCCGGGTACTCGCCATAAATACCCATATCACCAGCCACAAGAATAACCGATATACCTCATTTAATAAACGTAAGGAGTTCATGTGTTGCTTCTTGACCAAAAGTAACAACAAGCTAAACAAAACACTTTAATGACCCTCAACGTTCAGTCAAGCTCCCACTTAAACAAAGACGTTAACCCACCCTTAAACATATGTCTAGAACCGTGATTATAAAATGAAAAGCATTTCCGACACATAGATTTTTAATGTCTGCCCAGTCCTTAAGGAAAAATAAAAACCTAGTCGACCATCCTTAAGGTTGCACAATGACAGATGTATCATAAAACACAACAACCCTTAATACATTAAAACAAATTGATGTGTGTTCCGACTATACAGACATAAGACATAAAGACATCCAAATCAATGAACACACACCCTCCTTCGTCAAGGCACAAATCGCGAACTAACCGTAAATTACCAACCCCAAAAGACCCTTGTAAAATCCCATACTCGTACAAGGAATTAGAAGTTAGTAAGAAATACCTCCCATAATTTCAATCACGTTTCATGACGAACAAACGTAGATAAAACTCGGATAGAAAAACATCACCAAGAAAACGAAACCAAGAACAACAACGGCAAATAACCCTTAATAAATTACACCCCAAACAACAACACAATTCCTCTCCACGCTATGTATACATTAAAAGGGGAGGAAAAAAACAATGACAGTATAACCTAAAACAATGACAATCTCCAATCTAACTTAAATACAGAAGGATCTTGGGACATTTTAACACTAAAAGATTGGAGGACATGACGTTATATACTCATTTGCATGTTTTGATGATACCTTCAACTTAGCTTTCAGGAGAAGTTCTGGACGGACCTCGATGATATTACATTTTATAATAAAGCCATTTTCCTGCTTTCAGCCTAGGAACAGGGACGCGGTATCGCAACGCGAATACACAATATTTCAACAACAGTAGATGAATTTAGAAATGAGATTCGAAACGTATTAATAAAATTAAGTTACATTTGGAGCTATGTCTGCCGACCCTCTTTTCTTCTTTCTGTCATCGCAACTTTCTCGACATAACAATCACTGAAGTCGAGTTCCTTAGGTTCAGAGCACATTCTCCATAGCGGGCACGTTTTATTTATCCCAGATATGATGTCGTTTCAAATATTAACCTGCAGATGGCAGTCTATACAATATCTCGTATCTTGTCGATTCGTTTATAACATAATAACGGATCAGGGGAGGGGGGGGGGGCAAGGAGACTTTAAAGCCCTAGCGTCAGCAGTCTTTAAATTGCGCGCGCTAGAGCTAAGTAAGATGGTCAATATATCGCGAACCCATGGATCGATTTGGACCTATGAGGTATCAAATTACTTGGGCTAACGCCCCCCTTTTTAATGTATTTTTGAAATTTTGACAAAGTGCCTAACTACAATTTTGTTGATATTTCCTGAACCCGGGATGGGATTTTGACCTATGAGGTATTGTTGAACTTGGGCAGATGCCCCCAATTTGAATGTATTTATGAAATTTTGACAAATAGCCTAACTGTACTTTTGTTAATATCTCGCGGACCAATAAGGCTAGGGACATGTAGGAGGTATTGTAGGACTTGGGATGACGCCCCTTTTTGAATATATTTTTGAAATTTTGACAAAGGGCCTAATTGCAATTTTGTCGATATTTTATTTTTGAATCCATGATGAGGTAACTATTTTAGCCGGTAGCCGATAGCCAGTGTATAAAGCAGTGTGTTGGACTGATATTGCTCGCCAGTCTTCACCACTACAATCTGGTAACGATATGAAAGGAAAGTGGTGCAATACATGTGAACACGTGTGAGATGACATTATTGCAGACCTTTGCGAAACAAGATGTAAGCTTACAAGTCACATTCTGTTGTGGTTCGTACGAGAGAAAATGCAAGTTGATGTGTAATATGACCTGACACAGGTGTTGACCTTGGACGTTAGCTGTACACGTGCACGATAACTGCTAAAAAGTCACATCCTGTTTGGTTCGTACGAGGCAAAATGCAAGTTGATGTATAATATGACCCGACACAGGTGTTGACCTTGGATGTTAGCTGTACACGTGCACGATAACAGGATGTTCAAGTGTGTGAATCGCTGAGTCAGTAAACATATAATGCACGTGAAGGAATGGCATAACAACAAATAGCTAGGCGAGAGCTGTGGACAGCAGTAGTGGGACGGGAGGGGTAGAGAGGGGAGGGGAGGGCGGTGTAAGAGAAAACAAATATGGAGAGAGAAAGACATGTGTATTGCTTATAATACATGTGGAGCTGAGATCTGTACACATAGGGCTATAGGTGGTGTACAACATGAGTGAATAAATACATAAATAAATAAATAAATAAATAAAAGGCACATGAGTTCACATGAGTGTACGTGGCATTCACATGTTGAGTGGGATCATACTGTCTATTGTGGGCATGGGTGTCCAATAAAATGGATTTATATTTACCAAATCCAAGAATTAAAGGCTGAGCTAAATCCTAGCCATTTTAGATATAGTTTATTTCCTTTTTGTTTCAACACTTTTTCCACGAGGTAATGTTCTGAAAACGCTGGCTTGCAAAGTTCTTGGAGATAAAACCTGCATTTTATAGGTTGATGGTTGAGGTCCTCGATTAAATAGGTGACTGGGCTGTCCTGGTTGACTTGACGAATTCGAAATAGTTCAGTCCCGCAATTTGGTGTGTAACCCTTATCAAAGACAGACTTAAATTTGCTCACACGAACATGGACTCCGATATTGAGGAGGTGACGTTTAGGGTCTGCTGTTTTATGGAGTTATCCAGTTTATCCAGTCGCGGAATATTTTAGGTCACAAGTCGTGGCTTGGTCCCAATGGTTCTGCGGTTGGTGTCATAGTAACGTGACACTAGCTCAGGTAACAAGTCCAACCAGCGATATGAGCCTTGAGCGGTAAATGCCTCCACATGTGAGTTTTCAATGTTCGGTTAAACCGCTCGGCCACACTGGCTTTGAGATTGCTGTACTTGGTGTAATGGTGAATATCCCAAGATTTGAGAAAACTAGAGAAATCCTCGTTGAAAAATTACTTTCCCTGGTCGGTTTGTAACAACTGAGGTTGACGATTGGATTGTTGAATAATATGTTGAAAGTCCTTAGTGACTAGCGGGCCGGACTTGCGACGCACATGTTGAACAGATGCTATTTTGGAATACACATCAATGACCGTCAACATATAGCATACACCAATGTTAACGCTAGCATAGGGTATCATTTCCACCAAATCGGCTTGCCAAAGTTCATCCACACCCCGTGAAAAAATCTTCAGTCGCTGATAGTGACGCCTAGCTGGGCGATGCAACTCGTGAGCAATGCCCATTTTAATGGGTGAAGGCTTAAACAATAATTTTGGCATTTCGAAGTTCTTGTTCAATTCCTTGAATTTCCCAATCGTGACCGGTATGGCCAGCTTGACGTGAAGCATGCAACAGCTGTAGCCACTGGACGAGCTTATTGGGATTATGCCAGTAGGTAACATCCACAAGGGGTTTCAATGGTTTAAATGTCACTCCCGAAGCGGGCACTTGACGACGAGCAATTTGACTGGTTGGAAACATTTTTGCAATGATGGTTTTATATTTTGAGATATATTGGCATTCACATGTTGAGTGGGATCATACTGTCTTTTGTGGGCATGGGTGTCCAATAAAATGGATTTATATTTACCAAGGTCCTCTGGCGTATAATCATGGGAAGATGTTGTACGAGAGAATAGCAGCTTTAACAGTCCTGGTGTTAATTTATAGTCGATCTTTTTAATGACAGCACTAGTACGAGCAAATTTAATGGATGAATCCCCAATTTTAAAACTAGCATCCTTATAGGGAACACCATACGTGGTATCTGTATTTCCAATAAATAGATAGGTGAAATACGGTTGCAGAGTTGCTCCATAATGATTGATTAAAATGTTTTTGAGTTGAACTTAATGTTGAAGCGTGGCCAAGAGTTGTGAAAACGGAGACGATCTGGAAGGGCAAGGTGTTTCGGCCATGGCCAAGGATTTCTTTTTTCTTAAAAACTCTGCAAGGGGTGAGGTTTTTTTTTTTTGAGGCGTAAACACTTGATCAATACCATCCTCATCCTCAACCTCGCTAACACTAGTGAAATCTGCCTGTTCCTCTTTCTCTTCCACAGGGTCCTCATGCAGCGTCTGCGTGGCTTGTGAAACAGTGGGTAGCGTTTCACATGGCTTGAAAGAGGGTTTAACCATGGCTTTTAGCGGAGGTGCTAAATGTTGTTGAATAAACAAAGAATGATCCACTCGTGATCGTTTCAATTGACGAAACTTTTGGCGAATAGTATTTTTTGCTCTAATTATATGCTTTTTCAATTGACTCTCTGCCAACGCCAAGGTGTCTTGAAAAATGACTTGAGAGGGAATGAGACAGTTCCTTAAATGTAATAAAATGATCAAACCCTAAGCGTTACCGTTCTTGGTTGAGTTCTCTTTGTCAATCACTAAACAGGTATGACGTTGAGTGATCCAGCACTTGCCACACAATTCGGTAAACATTTGGAAGGTCATATCAGGATTCACATGTTCATTATAAATGTGACGACTATTCCTTTCATCCTGACGAAATAAAACAATGACATTGGCATTGTCACAAATCAACTGTTTGGACATTTTAGAATACGTTTGTCCAAGATAGAAGCAATCGATATGTATGTGACGACCCATGCTGAAATAGCTTTGAATTATGCCTTGTCGTTCAGTGGATACATCATCGAAAATCATGAGTGGATCGGGCTTCACCTCATCCGGGGAAATAACATTTTCTTGCATGGAAATAACACATATTCTCACTTTGTAATCCAGACATGATTTGATCCAGAAACACGTAGAGGGTTTGGTAGGGAGAGTTTGCAAAAATATAAACATTTTGAAAACGCAGACCATTAGGCGCTGTGATGAGCGTCAGCAAAAGATTGGTCTTTCCACACCCGGAAGGCCCCACAATGATGCCGCGAATGGAAGATGGAAACAGTGAACCATGGCGTTGTTCACTTGATGTGGGATAGAGATAGGAAACCATGTCCCCCACGGGGAATGACTCTTGCTTCTTAAAAATCTTCATATCAACTTCAGCTTAGAGAGGCTAGCAGGCTGTCAATATACATGGAACCCAGCCTTGTCATAGAAACAGTAGACTCCTACTACAGGTTGACGATGGATGTCTTTGGACGTGGGTTGTTGGCCAAAGCTAGGTCTGTCCCCATACATGATCCTAAACAAGAAACAGATCCTGCTAATAAACACTATGTGGATAGGTCTATAGTGCCACACACTAAACAGGGAGATTATGACTCTATGGGAAAGCGGTTAACCCATGTGAAACATCCTCAAGTGTCTTCATACGTCACTACAAAAAAGTATGTGGATAACAAGGTGCACGAGTTATATGACAAAGTGCCTCAGCTTACGGTGAATGGCTATACGGCTCATCATCACCGCATTATTCACGTGGAAGACCCACAAGAAGAGGACGATGTCTGTACCAAACGTTACGTGACCTATGAAATGAAAAGGCTTTATAAATTTATCCCATCCGTATTTTTAGTGTACCTGACAAATGAAAAACCTGTGAATAACAGAAACCATTTTCCACTAGTCCATGACCAGTACTTAACGTATGTGCTTGCTTCAGGTTTAAGACACTATCGAGTACACTATAATGGAACCATTCACATGAAACAATCCATGCCTGATGAAAACCATTTACATGTAGAGATAAACGGTCATAGGTTGTTGGTCCATTACCATCAAATGGTAAATGCAGGTGATGAATTATCCTTCCATCTTTTGCTTACATGGGATGAAAAGCAAGCGGGAAAATCCACAAACGATTTCCCACTTTATGTGGAACTTGAATATACAGCCATGAAATAACAACCTCACGTTAGTTGTCACTTAAACTTTCTTGTGAAAGGTTGTTGGTCATCATCATGGTGAAACAAAGATAAATGTGGTGAAAAAGACTAAAAAGAAGACTTTGTCATTGTCAAAGCATGGGCTTAAGGCATTAGTGGACAAGCCCTTGCGAATAAAAACATAATAAAAATAATGTGTTGACCATAAGGAAAGCCCTTCGAGCAGCACAGAGACGTGTTATTCCAAAACGTCAGCAACAGGTTTCAAAACAAGGGCGAGTGATTCACGTCCCCAAACGAGCGGGACTTTTACCTGCATTAATCGCCGGTCTGGTTGCTCTGGGATCACCTTTGGGTGGTGCAAGCGTGGTGGCGAGAACCATTAAAGCTGCACAGCAGGGCAAGCAACAATTAAAAGTAAGTCAACGATCCAATGAAACGATGGAAGCAATTGCTATGGGGACTAGAAACGCCAATTTAAAGCCAGCCTTTTATCAACAAGGATTTGGGATTTCGCCATCTGAAAATAAATCTTTTTTTTACCTCAGCCATAGGAAGACATGCCCTGACTCATCAACAATTGAAAAGCTACGCAAAATATCTAAAGCTTTATCATTTTTGAGGTGTGTTTATGCGCAACCAATTACCCCCACGATCCTGGAAACAGGAATGCGCTGTTTTAATTTTCGATGATCACCGAGGACCTGGGACGCATTATGTAGCTTACATATCAAAAAGGGATCCACATTATGGTACTTTGACAGTGACCTATTTTAGAAACAGGACCAAGATATATTATAATGTGACTTGTTTATCTTGAAACGTATAATCGAATGTACAACATACGTGAAAATGTGAACAACAAGTTTTACTATGATGATTCTGTGTGAACTCTGGTGAATATACGATAGATGATATTTATGGACACATTTATGTAGTGTTGATCAATGAATATGGTTTAATGTCATTTCTCGTTGGAACGCACAAGTTTGAACTTACAGGAAATACCAACACTCATCGCTGCAATATTTTTTCTACCTTTATGATCGACTTTCAAACACACCCCGATTCTATTGGTCCTTTACTAGGATTTAAACACGAGTGTTGGAGCCCAACAAAAAAAAACAATCAGACAATGAATTGAAATTGATTGAGGACCATCGTGTGTCGGTGACGTGTAATATTATTAGCCAAATGTACACCAATCAAGAACCATCGCATTCGCTTTATGATTTTATTGCGACATCGTCCAATGGCTATATAATTCGTGAAAACCGTCCAGTAGTGCTCTTTCATTCTGTGGCTGTTGAACCTATTAGTAATATAACATTAAGACTGATCAATAGAGGTCAACAACTCATTCAACTAGATTCTACCACACCAGTGACATACAAGTTAGTTCTAAAGCCACTATGAAGTTGGTGTATAAAGCAGCAACACCGTCAAGGAATAGCGTTAGTTGTTTGCCACGTGAATACACGTTAACATCTGAGGACAAGCAGATTTTACAGCATTTGGGTTACCACGTCAACCCCCCTGATGAATTCTATCCTAGAGGTAGTGAACCACGTCGAGGAGCAACCAGGGGTTGTAAGAATTGATCCCCATTCCTATCAAGCTCAAACACCTGGACTCAATAACAATGATGAAATTCAATTTGTTATTAACAACCAAGATATTTATACCCTACCGCATGAAAGTTTCATTCAGATTGAAGGTCGGCTCACCAAAGCCGATGGCTCTACACCCACCACATCCAAGTTAGCCAACCATGCTTTTGCCTTTTTGTTTTCTGAGGTGCGCTATGTAATTAACGATATTGTGGTGGATAGCACTCGAAAAGGGGGGCTTTCAAGTGTCATGAATCTATACCCCTCTTATAGTGAGGAAGAAGGTAAAACACTTTGCACGGCGGGTTGGTGCCCTGACTCGACCAATGACTGGATGGTACACACCGATGGCACCTTTACTGGATTTTTACCCCTTAAACTGTTTTTAGGCTTTACCGAAGATCACCAGCGCATTGAGGTCAACGCAAGGAAGTGCTTTATCTGGTGAGAGACAGGAGTGATAATAATGGACTCAAGGGAGCCGACAATGCACCCATAGATTCAAAAATTCAACTGCAATGCATGCTATGGAACGTGCTCCATGTGACCCTCGCCGATAGCAAAAAACTGGACATGCTCAAGATTGTGGGAAGATATATGCCTTTATCCTTAGAAGCTGGGCACTCCATGAGTACCCGCTATTAACCACTACCAACACACACAGTTGGTCTGTAAAAACAGCATTCTATACAGAGAGACCTCTCTACATTATCGTGGGTTTTCAAACCAATCGCATGTATCAACAAACGAAAGATGCTACTCATTTTGATCACCTGCAATTGAGAAATGCACGTCTTTTCCTCAACGGAGCTGTTTTACCCTATGAAGGACTGGATTTGGATTTTTCAAAAAATAAGTTTGGCCCCCTGTACGACTTCTTTTCTAAAATTAGATGGTCGTATTATCAAAAAGAGAATTTCCCCATGTTGTCGCCCCAAGTGTTTAAGGCAAGGGCGCCACTGAGTGACTTTGACTGTTCCTACTTGGAAGAGTCTGTCAACCAATCCTATAATGACATTCGACTAGATTTTTAAACGCATGCCAATGTTCCAGCCAATACCATTGCCTACTGTTTGATCATTCATCACAAACAAGTAAACTATTATCCACTGTCCAACCAAGTGACAAGTGCATAAATAACAGGCCAACCCACGTCAAGCAGCTCAGTCATGTATTGCTTTAAAGCCTCAAAAGGTGTCACAACCATGAATTTAAAATCTGAGGAACAACGTAGCCTAAGCCTTTCATGAACCCTCAAGCCTTGGCGGCCGCTGGTTTCTATTATTTAAAAACAAGAGATCAAGTGAAATGTGTGTTTTGTTCCATCACCATAGACCAATGGGAAGAGAGTGATGATCCTATGCAAGAATATCAGCGCTGATCACCCGCCTGCCCCTACCTGTGTAGAATGGATGTGGGTAATACACCTTGTCATTCAAGCTAGCCCTCACTAGTGCCTCGAAGTCATGAAAAAAGTTATGATACGAGTGGGCCATATGGCGTCAACGATGCTTCGGTGAGAAACTCACATTCAAAAACACCCAGTTTAGAGACATTGGGGCATCATCGGTGTTATGGACGTTATAAACACAAAAGACTGTATTGTTTTCTGAGTTGGTACTGCCCTTATACCAGAATGTCAAAAAGAGCGTAAAACTTACTATACCAATAAAATAATGTAATAAAAAATTGGATTGTTGATGTTATTTCTCATGTCTCTTGTCATACCCTAACCTATACACCGAGTACATTTTTTTTACTGGAATGGGATGTAAGTCAATGCCTTGGGAACATGTTAGTCATTGATAGTCAGTCCGTGGTCAGTTGGACTTGGTCCAGACAAGTGTGAACATGTTGCGCACACTGATTGTGGATTGCCAAGGGTTTAAAATTAGAGATAACAAATGTATATTTAAAGAAGTGGCCATGATCGATTGTTCTACCTTTTGGATATCACGAGCTACACATTTGGTATTTAAACCACCCTATGCTTTTGAATAGTTGTGTAAGAAAGACTGTAAACAAACTGAATGGATTGAAAATCATTTGCAACTAGACTGGAATCAAGGAACCATTTCATATAAGCACCTAGACTTGGTCATGAAAGCCTATTTGTCCACAGCCAATGTAGTATTTGTAAAAGGTAATGAGAAACGGAAATGGCTGCAACCATTTTTGGCGCCATACTGTCAATGTATTGATGTGATGGACTTGGGGTGCCCCTCGCTTCAAACACTCATGGACCACTGTCCCTGTGGCAACATTACCCATACAGCCCTGGCCCATGTGTGGCAATTGTTTCATTGGCTAACCACCAATGCCTGCTGGGAGTTATTAAATAAAATTAAAACTCTAGGTTTACCTGTGCATGACACCAGTGAGATTTCTACAAGCAACGTGTAAACATCCACAGTACGTAATACCATGGAGAAAGGGGATGCTACCGTTAAAGCGATTGGGAAGTTCTTTGTCTGCAAAAAGAAACTAGACAGTTTTACCAAAGAGGAATTTTTGGCGCTCCCCAAGTCGTTCATTTATTATGTGGCAGCGAGTGCGGTTAAAGAAATCTGGCAACATGTACCAAAATCATGGACTCAAGACCCTGAGTTAAGTGAATTGCAACCATGTACGGAATACGATCACCATAAGCAAGTGGCTATGGCAAAAATACCCTCTATATGACAATGTGCCACTTGCCAGCTGGTCAAATTGCATCACGGTCATAAAAGTCCGTGTAAAGACTTTGTTTCTTCATTCCACGGATGTGATGGCGAGAAAAAGCAACAACAACTAACATCATCCACAGAGGAGGAGGAAGATCAAAACTTTTCACCATCGATCGATAAGGATATGCCAGACCTGTACTGGCAATGGCGTCATTGACAAAGTGATTCAATACTTACCTTTTGAAATCCATCTTCCTGGTTATCTTTTTTTGTGGACCTGGAACTCGTCTTGAAGAACGTTTGCAGCGTGGTGATGTACCCATTAATCTTTTGGATAAAGCCTGTAAAGAACACGACCTTTCTTATCGCCATGGTCATCCTGGTTTAAGATGTGTGGCAGATAAAGTGTTGTTGAAAAAAACTAAATAACGTTTCACATCCTGTGATGTCTCAGTGGGAGAGAGGTTGACAGCCCTAATTTTAATAAGTGCTATGAACGGAAAGTTAATGATGTGTGGACATGAACATTGAAGAGGATTGAAGAATTGGTATTTCTTTGTATTTTATTTTTTGTAATTCCATATAGCTATGAAATCAAAACACAGTTTACCAGAGATTTTTTTAATTTAAAAAAATGCCGATAACCATTTGTAGATTTTTCATTTTTACATTTCACACATTGGCATTTTTGTCATTTTCGAATTTCCACTTTTTTTAAATGTAAGTTTTAAGTTTTTATATTTTGTCGATATGGAAACATGGATTTCCTATTTTTACATATCACTGTTAACACGTTTATGATTTAGTCCATGTTGAACGTTTAGTGTTGTTAAACATACGTTTGCTGATTTCAAGTTTTTGAAATGGTCTTGATGGAAGTGCTTGGCCATGGTGATAGTGCAGTCTCTTTCTGTTTGTTTCCAAAAACGTATAGGTCTACTACTGCTACTGCAGGTAAGACTGTTTTAAAAAATAATGCCTATCTACCGCTGCATTTCAAAAACAAAACTCTTAAAAAAATTACTATTTGCCATCACCATCTGGTCAAACCTACACACAAGCTTTCTCTCTCTCTCTCTGGCCATACATTCTCACAACCATGCCTGTTTTTGGAAACAAATACAACCACGCTATTTATTTCCAAAGAACATCCTTGACATGCAACTCATCCTAAAGAACTTTAAGTAAAAATGTATCATTTACCGTTACAAAAAATTATTTTTTATATATACAAGGAAACAAATAGCACCTTTGTACAGCCTTCAAATCAAAAACAAATAGTTATCATTACCCATTCCTAAATTCCCAACCCAGTCAAAATAAAAATAAAAATAAGGCTGCGGGCTTTAAAGAGCAGAAGGCCTAAGCGGTTTCTACTATTTATAAAATGCACTATTTACAATTACAAAAAACAAATATTTACAAAATACAAAATACTATATCTACTAGTTACAAAAAGCTATGTTTCTAAACGATCAAACATAAAAATCACACCTCCTCCTCCTGGTCATAAACCCATGGTAGACTGGTGAGCACCAGTTTTCTCTGCTCTACAAGATACAAATTATGGTTGCTGGATTGTATCCTGCACTGTTTATGCAACATAGCTTTGCCAGTTTGTAAAACCGCTAGGTAGTCGTCTACACATAGCGATTTTACCACTGCCCTACCTACGCCTTTTGCTCTTTTGGATTCCTTACAGTCTAGTGTGCGATAGGCATACATTTGGAAGCCAAACCGTCGAATTCCGTCATGATAGAATCACCGCATTCATCTTTTAAAACGCCCATTATCTTCTTGTTTTTGATGGGTAGCTGAAACACGTTGTCAGCGCTATACGAAGAGGTGTCAAACCAGTCACTATGTTCCCTCATCACGGCATAGGGATTGCAGTGGCGGATGTGATAAACGACTGAGTCCTTATCCATATACAAAAGAGATACGTCCTTAAAATGTTGTTAAG
Organism: Meconema thalassinum; assembly: GCA_946902985.2. Lineage (NCBI taxonomy): Eukaryota > Metazoa > Arthropoda > Insecta > Orthoptera > Tettigoniidae > Meconema > Meconema thalassinum. Next base: position 1,208,932,375 of record OX336388.2, read on the forward strand.
CAAACTCGTAGTGGAATCGATACATGACCGATTTGGAAAAGTATAAAATGACTTGGCCCAAGTAAATGGGCTTATCCATGGTCACACTGGTCCTACTCATTTCAATGGTAGCCAAATTATCATTGATAATGTTGATCGATTTGAAATTTGGCTTGGCAATGTACCTCCGGGCACCGTAACGTCCTTCCCAGTCATTGACCAATTTAATGTCATGGTATTTGCGAACATTTTCCAAGGACCAGGCCTGACGAGAAGGAGGAGCAAACGGGGCTGCAGCCCTGGGGCCCGGTCTTGCCGAGGGGCCCGCGAAAGTAGAGAACCCCAGAGTAGACAAATTTACCCAATGTTACGTATTTGCCAACAAATTTGACATTTTATTATATTCAATGTATCTGAATCAATTGAATATGCTACAAAATACTATAATGAGAACATCCAAGAACTTCATATATTCGCGCCAGAGAAATAGTAAAGATTCCACTGTTTGTAGGGAGGAATGTCTCTAAATAACATTTCAACTTGATCTAATAGCCGTTAAGCTACATTTATGAACCTTCGAAAGTTTGAATTTTGGTACATAAGATTGTGAAAGGCGTTGAACTTGGTTTTGTGATGGGAGAGAGTAATTTACGATTTTTGGTCAGATACAACAGAAATGACATTGCAAATTTACAATGAACAAAATTAGTACGTTCCAACAGAAATAGTAAATTTAAAAAATAAAGGTTTTTTAATGGGCTTTAAAAATAAAAAAGCAAATTTTATATTTACACGATGTTACGGGGACGAAACAATATGGAGGGGGGCCGTAAGTCCTAGCCCTAGGGCCCGTACTCTCTCTCCACGGCCCTGCCAAGGACTTGCCATAGATACAGGTGTTCATCAAATTAAAATCATTGATTTCAAACTGCTGTGTCGCCTTTTGTCGGTACTCTGTGTTCAGTCGCATGTATGGCTCAAGCTATGCTTTTTGGGCAAAGGCAATACCCCTGTGGATGTTTTCAACACTAAGCCTTGGGCTAGGCATTGCACCAACATTTGGATATGTAGCACCGATTTTTTTTTTGTAAATTGTGCCCATGAGTTTTTCAATTTTCACTTTACTTTCAGGGGGAACCATTCGCTCTAGGCAGAATGGCAAATCGGCATGTATATCAGACAAGGATGAGGGACATTCAACATCCACTTCTAACACATATCCACGGCCTATTTCTTGACTGGCCCTGTTCACATCAAATTCTGACACTTGGTTGTCAGTCAGCCAAACAAATTCCCCATAGGGCAAATGTTGGCTCATGGCATAGCCATACAAATTATTGACTTCATAGTACATTAAGTACGATTCTGGTTTGTCTTGTGAATAAGAGGGCATGTAGGTATTATTCGCTTCTGCATGGCGCTGGTTAAGCGACACAAAGCCGCCGCGAATGCCCTTTTCAAAGAATAAGACCATGTCTACATCCATGAGTAAATCTAATTCCACTTGTGTATATTTCAATGCTGCATCAAACGACAGGCCAGGACTTGTATAATAGTGAGCCGGGTCGAGACCATAGATGTGTTGACACAACTCACGGAATTTTTCAAACACATCTGTGAGCAGCAATACATCGAGTTCTAGATAATGCATAGCATATTCACTTAGCGTCTTGATATAAAACGTTCGCCAAACTTGCCACGCATGTGCATAGTCTTCGTCGGAAACGGTACTGCGTGTTAGTTTCGAGTAAATTTTATCTTGTGGTGGGAGAGTTTTCTGCTTTAACACGTCCCGGCTGTTACAGTATTCATAGGGGAAAATACCTTTCCGAATGCACAATTTAAAATGCTCAGGATTTTCAAAATGCATTCTGGTGTATTTAATTCCTTCTCATCCAAGCCATTGACCAGGCTGTCTAGGGAGGATGCCATAAACTTCAAGGAATCAAAAATCGAATGCAAAATTCGCCCAACCACCATGTCACGGCTGTAAAACTTTTATGGTTTTGAGGGATAATTGAAAACGATCCCTTGCTGACATGACCCAATTCACGAATCAAAAACTGAATATCGCAATTTGCTAGATTGTGGAAAAACACACTGATAAATCGAGGAGCTGGGTAATTCACATTACACTTTTTGTGGATGGCTCCTCGAAACTCTCCTGTAAATTGCGAGTGATCATGAACAGTGTCTTCAGCACTGACCAGCCGCTTTTCACAAATATGGCATATAGGGGCATGCTCATACAGCTGCTGCTGTTCTGGAGTTAAGCACATGGGTACTGGGTTGTCCAGTAACTGTTGTACTTGATCCGCCAACTTCACAAGTTGGTCCAAAAACCATTTCGCACAATCTGGTACCTCACGGGATTCATAATAGGATTTTGTGGGGTCATAGGCACACACCACGTTAAATCCTATAGCAAAGGGTTCATGTTTTTGAATGGGCGTGGTTGAGCTGATGGCTGGATCTGGTTCGCCTCCCGCCATGGGTGTGGTGAGAGCTTCTAAGTCTGCATACACCACATAGGGACAGTGTCACGCTTGTGAATGTTCTTAAATTTTAACACAGCATTGTCCCCTTATGGCAAGACCAGTCTCACTGTTTCCTGAGATACACAATCTACCCTATGTCGTTCCAAAAGCGTAGGGTTTCCAAAATATTGCAAGCAACGGTCACAAATATGCTTTTTATTATGTTGTTTGGACACTTGACTTTTTAGCAATCTCCCTAAATTCTTAATGAGGCAAGAGTGTTTCAACTCTCCTACAGATAAATATAAAAGATGAATGTGGTGTCGTTTCGGTTCTTTTGTGGTATAAAGAGGACCCACAATGTCATCACCATTAAGACCATACTCCATGAACAAAAAGTCTGGTTATCTTGCTCAAACCTATGGATCTTGGTTAAGTCCATAGGGAACGAAACATGAGTTAAATTTAAATTTTGAATCAAATATTCAAACATGGCCTTGTACTTTCCTGGTCTGTAACAATGTTGTTGTACTGCCTGCAAAAACGCAGCCACTGACCACAGAAAGCATTTATCGTCTTTGTTTTCAATGTTAACCACCGCTCTCCGGCAGGCAATCACTGGTGGTGTGTCAATAAAACTAGACCCAGCATTGAAAGGATTAAATTGACAAATGTTGATTTGCAAGTGATTAATTTGTCTAACGCAAGACCACTGGGTCCTTCTTGCAGTTTTATCAAATTTAGTCAGCAGGTCATTGACCACGTTGGATTCATACCACTGTTCCAAATTATGGGCTATGAAAAACTCCTGCATTTTACTACAAATATAAAATGTCTCTTTATGTTCCACGCCCTTCTTTTTATATACAAACTCACACACAACTTCTGTATTCACATTTAAAGCGGTGTGCGACCCTTGCGCTGTACAAATTTGGTCTCTAAAAATGTTCAAGCATGATTCCAAAAATTATTTGGGAATCAAACGTTTCATAACATTCACCACGCGACCAGAGCATACACGGGATTTGAAACAAGAATCAAGAGACTCATAGGTTAAACTATTTGCAGAGGTAAAATAAGACATAATCGTAAGTTAGTCTTACCTGAGTTTTCAATGTTGCTGCACAGTCATTGTTGCACTTAACCACCTCTAAGTTTTCAGTAGCAGTACAGTGCAGGCTTTGATCCTGCAAGCTTGGGAACAGCAGTTGCCAACGCGTTTTCCAATAATACACTGTAAAGCAACCAACCAAGAAAATAATTAGTTTTTGCATCAAACATAGCGCTCTATAAATATAAAACATGCACTGTTAATGTAGCAGAAAAGAGGAAAATACAAGCGTTTGAAGTATAGTGTTACAGGAAAATCATAAAACATATAGGTAAATAAGGCAACAAATGTAGACAAGTGTGAAAAGAGACATGTTTCAGCTGACTTAAAAATAAATAGGTTGGTAACACACATACTAAGACACCCAACAATAAAAAGCTTAGTTATAAAATGACAGGCTAAAGACAAAAAACTGTAGGGTAGACAACAGATAAAATAGGTGAAAACAGATTGCTTTGAATGTAGGTTGCGGTAGCTATATAGAAATGAAACGATTAGGTCATGACAGAGAGGCTTAAAAAGCTGCGTCAAACCAGTAAAAAAAAAAAAAACGAACGACTCAAACAACAACCACAAAATAATAAAGTCGGTAAAAATATACATTAATAGCTTACCTTTTTAATAAATGGAACAGTGGCTCAGTGGTCAAGCTGCTTGCCTTTCTTTCACACACCATTTACAATCAGGTACAGGAATCTGCTAACTTTCAACACACAAGGTATACCAATTATCTGTAAACAAATATATCAATCAATCATTAAATTTCAATCAATACCTATATCATTAATAACTATTAAAAAACAAAAACAATTAATAATAAGTACTTACCTGAAAATAATGTATCAACCGCCGCCACGGACTGGGCTAGGTACAGAAATCTGCTATGGCCGAACGTGCACTGTTCACTCGTAGCGAGTAATGAAGACAAACAGTAGGACAATATGACACTGAGCTTATATAGGCTCACATCGCTTGTGTCAATAGTTTTTACAAATCATTACATTTCCTTTCCCACACATATACAAGTCCAAACTGCCAATGTGGACACCTGCATGTGTTGGTTGGTTGGTTCTTCAGTTTAGGGGCTGCGACATCGCGGTCATGTAGCCCCGTGTACTTTGGGTGTGTGTAGAATCTGTCTGATAACCGGTGATAATTGTGATGGCTGTATTAGTGTGTGTATCTGTTTTTTAATTCAAGTAAGGACTGCAACTTTGAATTTTTCAAATAGTTCCTACTTTTGCCGCCAAACGCCACCGTCAAAGACTACTAGGCCTAGTTCATAACTTAGCTACTAGACGCCACCACAGTCAGCTCTTGGCAACGAACGTAGAAACCTAAGAGCGTTGTTTACGTTCCTAACCTATACAATTTAGCTTCACACAGGTGTAATTAGTGGAAGGTTCTTTAACATGCCACAAATCTATGTCATGGGACCGCCGGCTTTACTTCCCCTCCAAAGGAAGACATACTGAGGGATTTTTAACGCTCTTAAAAATCCGACGGATTCGGCCGGGTTTGAACCCGCTATCTTGGGCATAGAATCTCAGCATGCTACCAACTACGCCACCGAAGCCGCCACCTGCATGTGTTATCCAATTACTGCGGAATTTGCAACATCATCATCTATTGTTACGATAAACACCTGTGCTTTCAAATTATTACACCGGAAATACAGAGTCAGCCTACTGCCTGTATTGACTAATCTCCTGAGTGTAACAACTTAAGAACATGTATTATTCTCTTTCAACTACAAGTGACTTTGTCGTTCATAATGTTAAAATATCTCAACCTGCTTTTTAACTCGTTAACAACCCCCTTTTCCAACCTTCCAACCTTCTCGCTTGGGTTAGGGTATTCTCTATTACAGTTAGCTACCAAGTCGTCTCCGTAGCGTAGCAGTTAGCATGTTTATCTCCTACCCCCAAAGCTTCTGGGTTCAATTCCAAGCTTTGCTACATAATTTTAAAAGTAGTATCAGGATTACAACGAGGTCTACTCAGCCTCAAGTAGTTCGAATAAGTAGAGGGGAGTTTAATTCACACCTCAGCCATCCTCAAAGTGGTTTTCTGTGGTTTCCCACTTTGTCTTCAGGCAAATGCTGGAATGGTATCTCAAGTAAGGCCACGGCCGCCTCTTCCCACTTCCTTGCCTAACCCTCCCACTCTTACCATCCCATCATAAGGGCCCTGTTCGCTTTGCAGGTGAGGCCGCCTGGGTAAAGTGCTAGTCACACTCCCCAGTTGTATCCCTAACTCAGAGTTTCAAGCTCCAAGACAATGCCCTCAGTGGCGGTGAAAGTGGGACCCCTTGCTTAGTTATATACAGAATTTAATATCCTAGAGGGTAAAACGATAACGAAAAACAAGCAGGTAGCTAGCATTACATCTCAATCAAATAAATAATTACCTACTACTAATAATAAAACAATCAATCATCCACGTTAAACAAAGCTCATTCTGTTGCTTAGCTTATCTATCATGTGCTGCTGTCTGGTAGAGAGCACGGTAATCACGTCAACTGTACCAGTCGGCCGTTAATTGGAAGGGACCATTTTTTTAAAATTGAGTAATAATATGCTGCAGACCTTATAGTAGCCTAATTCCTGTCAATGCAATATGCTCCAATTGCAACTGAAAGAAATGTAAACATGTAAATTATTGATGAGGTCATGTCCTAAATGCTGTGATTGCTCATTTCAGAGTTCCGGAATTCACAATTTCCCACTTTGGTATTATTAAAAAAACTGTTATTGCTATTTTGAATGTGATTTATCTCGTGTAGATCATATTATTATCTCCACACTTAAAAACGTGTGCTATAAGTTTTGGGAAGATTGTGATTTTCGGAACATTGAAGTGGGCAGAGCAGTTAGGACGAGAATATTTAGCGGAACGAGGGGAAGGGGTGGGGTAGGCTACCCGCACGGCCGTGCTCAACTAGTACCGCGGTCATACACCAGACAGCGCTGAAGTCTTAGGTGCCAAGAATTAGCATGGCTGTCGGCTATCTGTAGTAGTAGGTAATCTGTGGCCGTGACTGTACTTCAGAACAGTACTCATGCACTTCCTATCACACAACTGTTTCCAATATGTAAGCATGTTTTTCGTAATACGAACCTGAGCTGTTAATACAGATAAGACACCAGTCCGCAAGAACATTGCTGATTACAACTCGCTATTGTCCATCAGTTAGTAAGCTGCCCTAACAACAAAACTAATTCATTCGATTGTAAATTTAAGAAAGGTCAATGTTCTATTATTTAATAAAACTATAACGCTAACATTTTTCTTTATAACCATGCGTATGGTAAGCTTGTCTCTTATACATAGCACCTCTGCTTTAATAATAATAATAATAATAATAATAATAATAATAATAATAATAATAATAGAAATAATAATAATAATAATAATATTAATAATAATAATAATAATAATAATAATAATAAACGTTTTGCTCTAGAGATTTGAAACTTGGCTTGTGGGTAGAGGGGGTAAAGACCTTTCATTTATGTCAAACACACTTTTTTTGGTAAAATTCTTAGTTTCCGAAATATAGCCTACTTTCAAAATTCAACTTTTTGGGGAAAAAAATTGCCTTGTTCTAATAATAAAGAACATAGATACCTTTTTTTGCGTCATGGCACAACGCACTATCATCATTAGTTTTCAAAATATAGTATACTTTCAAAAACTAACATTTTCAAACAATTTTTAAAAAATACTACGAGTTCACCATACGAAAGAGGGCGTCAGACCAAGTAATTTGATACCTCATAGGTCCAAATCGATCCATGGGTTGGCGATATATCGACCATCTTACTTGGCTCAAGCGCGCGCAATTTAAAAACTGCTGACGCTAGGGCTTTAAAGTCTCCTTGCCCCCCTACTAACGTTATTGGTGGGTTCGCATTTCTATACAACGGAATTCTTTTTCTGCTCTGAATAACGTTATTGATAGCGAATTGCTGGTAAAAATCACTCGTATACCGTTAGCAGGCTTACAACGTTATTGGTGGGTTCACATGTCTTGATAACGGAATTAAATTTTCTGCCCTGAATAACGTTACTGATAGCGAATAGCTGATGAAAATCGCTCGTATACCGTTACTAGGCTTATAACGTTATTAGTAGCTTTGCATTTTGAAATAACCGAATCGATCACTCTGCCTGAATAAAGTGTTTGATGGCGCTCAGCGGGTTAAAATCGCTGTCATACCGTTACTAGACTTATAACGTTATTAACGAGAACACCAAAAAAATTAACGGAATCTTTTCCTCTGCTGGTTATAACGTTAATACCACAAACCAGGGAAAATTATAACCCCTTATTTCGTTGCCGCACTAAAAAATGTTATTCATAGACTTTTGGGGGGGGGGGGGGGGGCGGGGGGGGGGGGGGTACGGAAGCAGTAACGTAACAAAAATTAATTCGTTATTTTTGACAATTCTGTTACGTTACGAAGCCTTGTGACAGACTGTTATATATTTCAAAATTCAAGCCTCTGAAAGCCTCTGTGAGTGAACGAAGCACCTCCATGATCATATGAGCGGCTAGGACTACCTTGGCGGATCAGAGCCAGAGTAGTCGTTCGTGATACAAAGATTGCAGACTGATTCGCTGCTGAGAAAGTTGTATATTAATCTTCTTCTTCTTCCTAGCATTAATCCCTTGCAGAGTATGCTATTTTGCTATATCTCCACTCCTTTCTGTCGTTGACATCTTCTGGTGTTAGACCAACAGCGTGCATGTCAGCCCTGATGTTGTCAGTCCACCGCTTTGCAGGTCTTCCACGTGGTCTTGTTCCACCTGGGTTGATGTGGAGTGCTGTTTCTACAACTGAGTTGTTCTATCTTCTCATGACGTGACCGTACTAGCGTAGACGAGCCTCCCTCACTTTCTCGACAATTGGTGCAACACCAAATCTTCGCCGGACGTATGTGTTTCTTGCGTGGTTACATCGGGTCAGCCCCATCGACCATCGGACCATCTTCATTTCTATTGTATGCAAAATTTGCTCATGTTGTTTGGTCATAGGGCGACATTCAGTCCCGTAGATTGCTGCTGGGCGTACCACAGACTTATAGACCTTTGCCTTTAAATGCAGAGGCATCTTTCTTTTTTATCACAGAGACTGCAGACGATAGACATTGTTTTCTCCTGATGGTGTGTCAAGCCGGTCGTACAGGTCTTGATAATAATTGTCCTTTGCAGCAGCTACTGCTCTTTTTGCTGCTGATTTCAGGTTACGGTATTGCTGGAGGTCAGTATTAAGGCGTGAGTTCCACCAAGTCTTGTAAGCCATCTTTTTCTCCCTGATAACTTGCTTGACTTCATCACTCCACCACCAGGTCTGTTTATCAAATTACCTAGGTATTTTCGTCCAGGTATGGTTTTTCCCACAGTTTCTTTCGCCGCCTGATGTATCTGTTTCACAGCATCCCTCCACATGCCATCAACTGATTGATCAGACTTCACGGAGAAGTTTGCCAAGGCTGTGACCACCTCATTCTGGTGGGCATTCAATCTCCACCACTTGATACCCTCAGGCCCAGTTTCAGGTTTTGCTTTGGGTCACTTAACTTTTTTATGAATATCAAGGACAAGCAATCGGTGTTGAGGGGCAATGCTGTCATACGGAATCACTTTGGTATCTGTCACCAGCTTCATATCTTGTTGCCGAACTGGACAGTAATCGATCTGAGTAGCATGACCTCCACTGGTATAAGTAGCCAGATGTGTTAGCCTCTTTTTGAAAAATGTGTTGGTCACAATGAAGTTATGAGCTTCTGCAGATTCAAGTATCCGACATCCGTCATCATTGCGCACACCAAGCCCATGTCCTCCACGGCATCGCATATATCCTTCATGCTGAGACCCTACATGTCCATTTGAGTCTCCTCCAAGAATAATGAACTCATCCTGGGGGATTGCACGAAGGTGGGTATCCAGACTGTTCCAGAATTCATCTTTCTCATCCTCTGTACATCCAGTTTGAGGTGCGTAGCAAGATATAATGTGGGCAGTGATTTCTGTTGAATCAATCTTGTTAGACATAAGCCTATCTGACACCCTGTTGACATTGGTGACACTGTTGCGGTAGTGCTGGTCTACGATTATTGCTACACCGTTTCATGCTGCACTGGTACCGTGATAGATGAGTTTGTAGCCATCTCCAATTTCTTTCGCCTTAGAACCCCTCCACTTGGTCTCCTGGATGCAGGCAATGTTGACACGTCTGTGTTTATGCATTTCTGGTAGCTCACGATGTTGGCCAGTCAACGTTCCAATATTGAGGGTAGCAAATCTTAGTCTTAGTTGTTTTGGTAGAACTAACTTCTTTAACCTACCCCGTTCATGAGTAGGTAACCCTCGCTCATTTCTTACGTAACTCGGGCGAAAGTGGCGCGCGTCGCTTTGGGGGAACGCCCTAGCATGTTCCGAATTTAGTAGAGACCTAGCCCTTGATGCGACAGAAAATACCTCAACCGGCGGGACGCTTCGTCTATCGTTGAGGGCATTTTAACGCTACTGCCAGCAAATAATTCGGCCGCCACTAACATGGGGTACAGACGCCGTGTGTAGCCGCCCGCTCCGGGTCAGACGCTACAACTGATTTCTACCTCCAAAATGAGGATGATACCTTTTACTCAATTAATCCTGAGCACTGGGCTGCCACATCGGCTATCTACATTGTACCGAGGATTATCCTCTCCACTGTAGCTGCCGTTGAAATCTTCACCGTAACCCTGGAAAGGGACCATTACAAGGGACTATAAGCCGGGTCAGCTGGACCAAGGTTTTTAAAAAAGGTGTTACTCCTCTATCACCCGCCCTTTGTTCTGACCTGTGACAGGCCGAGCCTGGCTTCCCAAACATTGGGTCCAGGTTGGTGGGGTATGTATATTAATCATCCTCATCATCATCATCATATTCTAAAGGCTAATGCCTTGTCGATGCAACCACACTCTTCTGTCTTTGGAGGTTCGTTTCAGTTCCATGTAATTGTCACACCCCATTTTATTCTTGATGTCTTCTAAATACTTCGTCCTAGGCCGTCCTCTTCCTTTCTTTCCCAGCATTTCCCCTTCAAGAAAGTTAACGATGAAAGTGTTGTGTCTGATGACATCTCCAATAAATTTTATTTTTCTCTTTCCCATTTCCTTCATTAATCTTCTCTCTTCTTTGACTTCCCTTAAGACTTCCGTTTTTTTCTTCTTTCCGTCCAGCTCCTTCTTGTCATTTTCCGTCTTATCCACATTTCAGCAGCTTCAAGTCGATTCTTTTCCAATTTACCCAGAGTCCAACTTCCACTTCCATAGAGCAGTGTACTCCATACAAATGATTTTGCAAAGGATTTTCTTACATCTATGTTCATATGTTTTGTATATTAATACTGAGAACATTAGTAGTGGTTTTGTAACAGTAGTTCTAGGCCCTCCTACGGCTTTCTTCCTACAAGATGACGGTGGCGCGGTATCTCGCGAACCCATGGTCGGATTTTGACAAATAAGGTGTCAGGACTTGGGCGGACACCCTCTTTCCAATGGACAATATATTTCCACCCCAAAATAAAACCTACACCTACTAGGGGGTGAAATAGTCATTCTTTTAGTAAACATTGCTTTCCACGTGCTACAGATGTGATGTCCGATACCAGTATGAAATTAAACGTTGTTCCACATAAAACGCATACGTACTGCTGGATGCCGCTATGATTTATCATGTTCGATTTTTGTTTTTACGCATGCGCACTTGGGGATTTTCTAAGAGGGCGGGCTTTTTAAATAAAGCTGGTGAGAAAGGCTTAACCTAGCCTATCCTAGTCAAGCTAACCTAGCCTAAAAAGTTGGTATATTGGCTTTCAAGGCCGGTGAATTAAAACTCAGCAATTCTTCTAGGTTTGTGCCGTGTCCTGTGTGGGGGTTTCGCCTAGGACACCAAGCTGGCTCATCGGCGGGCTCTTGGTGTCCCTCCCTGAACCCCACAAGAGTGACGAACTGCGCGCCACCTCCCTTTATATTAGGTGCAACTGCACCACTCGACTGCGAGAACTAAAGGCTCAAGCAGCCTTAACCTCCCTATGAAGGCTTCCAAAAAGATGGTATATTGGCTTTTACGCCCGGTGAATTAAAACTCAGCAATTCTTCTAGGTTTGTGCCGTGTCTTGTGTGGGGTTTCGCCTAGGACACCAAGCTGGCTCATCGGCGGGCCCTTGGTGTCCCCGCCCGGACCCCCACAGGAGTGACGAACTGCGCGCCACCTCCCTTTATATTAGGTGCAACTGCTCCACTCGACAGCGAGAACTAAAAGCTCAAGCAGCCTTAACCTCCCTATGAAGGCTTCCCTTCAAGAGCCCACCGATGAGCCAGCTTGGTGTCCTAGGCGAAACCCCACACAGGACACGGCACAAACCTAGAAGAATTGCTGAGTTTTAATTCACCGGCCGTGAAAGCCAATATACCATCTTTTTGGAAGCCTTCATAGGGAGGGTAAGGCTGCTTGAGCTTTTTCATTCATTCATTCATTCATTTATTTGCAATGAGGGATGTGACTCCCGGTGGCAAATTGGATATGCATAACAAATAAATAATTATACATAACAATTCAATAACAATTATACAACAATTAAACTGGAGTATTTACACAAATAGTCAGTCTTTTCTTAAACACACCTATATGTTAGGGAAAAGGCTCTAAGACTGCGGCAGGTAGAGAGTTCCAGTTATCAATGGCACGGTTTACAAAAGAATATTTACCATAATTTGTTCGCTGTGGTCGGCCCTTAACTTTGAAAGGATGATCGCTCCTACCCATGTAAGTGGGCTTTCCCAATCGTTTTCTAAGCTCACCCCATGCTGGTTGATTTGTATACGTGTTTTACATAGCGTAGAGTCTAGATTTCATCCTCTTAACCTCCAGTGATTCCCACCCAAGTTTCTTTAACATACGGCTCACACTGCTCCTGGGATTAAAGTCACTGAGCACAAATCTAGCGGCCTTTCTCAGTACCATTTCCAACTCATTGATGAGCCCTACTTGATATGGATCCCAAACCGCCGAGGCATATTCCAGAATAGGTCTTACAAGTGACAAATAGCCTAATTCTTTAGCAGAGGTACTACTTCCTTTTAATACCCTCATTACAAAGTGCAGGGATTTGTAAGCTTTTGAAACTACACATCCTACATGACTACTCCATTTCATATCATTCCTTACGTGAACGCCCAAATATTTGCAAGAATCTTTTTCTACAAGTATTTCAGTGCCAATGTTATATTGAAAATCCTGCCTTCGCACTTTCCCTATTTTTAAGAGACTACATTTTCTCGTGTTTATTTTCATTTTATTTTCAATCGCCCACTTATAGACCAGGTTCAGGTCCTCTTGAAGCACTGCATTGTCTTGTGGGTCATGTATCTTTCGATATATTACACAATCATCCGCAAACAATCGACAGTCACTGCGAATCCCATTTGGTAAGTCATTTATAAACGCCAAAAATAACAAAGTTCCGATTACGCTGCCCTGAGGGATACCCGACGTTACGGTAATTTCATCCGAGAATATGCCTTCGACTGTCACTTTCTGTGAACGACCCGTCAAAAATTCTTGGATCCATAAAATTACTCTTCTATCAATCTTCGTCGAAGCTAATTTATGGAGTAGCATGTCATGCGGCACGACATCAAATGCCTTCGCAAAATCTATAACCACGGCGTCGACTGAAACTCCATGGTCTAACGATTCGCTAATGTCTTGAAAAAGTGATAGCATCTGACTCTCGCATGAGTAACCATTCCGAAATCCATGTTGCCTATCATTAAACCATGATAATGTTTCCCACTGTTCCCTCAAGTAGTCGCAAATGAGATGCTCCATCTGTTTACAAACGATGGACGTAAGGCTAACCGGCCTGTAGTTGCTCATTTCAAGTCTACTCCCTCCATTAAGTATTGGGACTACCGTAGCTCTTTTCCAGTTATCTGGGATTTGCGCATTGTTTATGGACACATTAACCATCACCTCCAAGTATCGTGCCACGGCCCTACCTCCTAGTTTAAGTACTTCACGAACAGTATTATCAGGACCCTTTGATACATTGAAACGTAGTTTTTGTATTAGCTTTGCAATTGCTGACTGGTTTATTTGGAACAGGGGAGCCCCTGATTCGTCGTTAAGGTCCAACACACAGATATTGGATTTATTGAACACACTACCGTAAAAGACATTTAATTCATTAGCAATGGCCTGTTTCTCAGTAATTAATTTACCGTCACCGGACATTATCATCGACAAATTATTTGAATTTCCCTTTCTTCTCCTAACATAACTGTAATTTTTTTTCCACCCATCACTTCCCGAACCAAGTAAACCTTGCATATAACTGTCATGAGCAGCCCTCTTTTTTAAGACGATCTCTCTTGATAAGGACTTAAATTTCAACATATACTTGTCACTATCATGTCTTTAATTGTATAATTTCCTAATTTTCCGTTTTAGACTCCTAATTTCTCGTGTGTAATACTCAGGATCTGGGTTTTGTTTCAGCAATTTAAATGGGACAAATTTATCAACAGCGCTATTTAAAATTTTCAAAAAGTTAGTCCACAGAATATTAATGTGATTTCCTTCCGATGCCCATCCTACAAATAGCTCATTCAAATACCCCTGAAACTTGCCATGATCCGCCCTGCGATACTGGAATTTGATCTTTTTTGCTATATCAGAGTCTAATTTTGTAATGTCACCATATCTAATATTTAATTCAACCCCAGAATGGTCACTAATTCCTGGTACTTTCAGACAGTTAATATACAGCTCTACAGGCCTTACGAGATAAACAACTAAGGTATTATTGTCTCTAGTTGGGAAGTCAACTACTTGGGAAAATCCCCCCTCCCTTAAGAATGTATTTGCAGCGCTCTGAGCTTGACCACAGCTAGTTGACTCACCAGACCAGTCTACTTTGGGGAGGTTTAAATCTCCAGCAATTATTATGCTCTTTTTCATAGCATTACCCGTACAAGTTTTATCATACAGTGTTTCGAGGAGAGAAAAGTTATCTTTCGGTGCTCTATACGCCCCTATCACCTGAAGAGGGAATTTATTTCCTTTATCCGAAATTTGTACACATAGCATTTCATGATCCATATCAGCCCACTTTAAGAAACTAGCTATATTTTTGCGCACACAAATAAATAGCACACCACCTCGCTTTCCCCGATCCCTTCTGTACATTTCGTAGGTCCCTTGAATTATTTCGCTACTATTTATGTCCTCATATAACCAAGATTCAGTTGCAATGACAATGTCCGGAGAATACGTCTCTAAAAGATTCCAAAATTCAATTAATTTATTTCCTAAACTCTGACAATTAACCTGCAGTAATCTTAGAGTCTTACCTCCGCAGCAAATATCTCGAAATAGCTCCCTCTGTTCCCATCGGCTGACAACCTCTGGACCTGCTCCTCCTCACAAAAGCCGGCACGAACCGATGACCCTGTCATGTAGGCTCCCTAGGTTAAAAGCGCCCCGTCGATTTAGATGCAGCCCGTCTCGGGCGAAGTCACGGCCACCAATCCAGCAGTCAGCTTCTACGTACACTAATCCCAGTTGTGCACATACCCAGTCCATGCGGTCATTTACAGTCTTAACTCGCCTTAACGGAACATCTCCCCGCCGAACAATGCCACTCATTATAATTTTTGCATTTCTAAACTTGCTTTTAGCTTTTCTGCCTAGTTCGTAGAGCTCCCCCATGATGTAATCAGCTGTAGCCCTCTTCTTCAAATCGTTCGTCCCAACATGTAGCAACAACACTTTAACTTTGTCACAGTCCTCTACATTTGATTCTTCCACTTGTAGGGCAAGCTGGTCAATTTTAATCCCCGGATAACACCGCACTTTCGCACCTGATATCCTAGAGATATTCGCACTCCATCGTATCATTGAATCACCCATTATGATAACGTCATCCTCAGTTTGCTCCTGCACGCCCTCTTCCACACTGATCCCAGTAGAAAGCCGTTCAGTCACATCCTTCACCGTTTCTTCTGATTCACGAAGATTTGCTCTAAGTTCCTGTATTATTTGATCCCTTGCTTTGATTTGCACCCTCAAACAGTCCGGCGTATCACATACTTTACAAAACCAATTTCCGACATTACAATCCTCCTTCTTGACCTTAATACCGACGAAGTGAAACCATTTCTCACATAGTCCACACTCAACACCATTCTTCAATGTTTTACTGCATGTCGAACACTTTAAAGCTGCCACTGGATCATTTGCCTGATTCTCATTTGGAGTAACATGCCCTGGATACACTTCCACTCCACCAATAACTAGCAATGCAGCTATCACTAGGGCTATGAACCACAAGTTACTAGGGCCCGTACGCACACACAAACACCGGAAATCCCGACTACCCTTCGCATACCACAGTCCAATCCTCGCCCGATAACACTTCAGAGAACAACCCATTACAGCACACCTGAGAGCTCGGGAAAAACAAGACCTTTCACTTTGACTGCCAACTGCCAGGATTTAGTTCTCGCAGTCGAGTGGTTCAGTTGCACCTAATATAAAGGGAGGTGGCGCGCAGTTCGTCACTCCAGTGGGGGTCTGGGCGAGGACACCAAGAGCCCGAAGATGAGCCAGCTTGGTGTCCTAGGCGAAACCCCACACAGGACACGGCACAAACCTAGAAGAATTGCTGAGTTTTAATTCACCGGCCGTGAAAGCTAATATACCATCTTTTGGAAGCCTTCATAGGGAGGTTAAGGCTCCTTGAGCTTTTAGTTCTCGCAGTCGAGTGGTGCAGTTGCACCTAATATATAGGGAGGTGGTGCGCAGTTCGTCACTCCTGTGGGGGTCCGGGCGGGGACACCAAGAGCCCGCCGATGAGCCAGCTTGGTGTCCTAGGCGAAACCCCACACAGGACACGGCACAAACCTAGAAGAATTGCTGAGTTTTAACCTAGCCTAGTTGACATAACCAAACCTATTTGACAAAGGGCATAACTGCACTTTTGTTGATATTTCGTGTACCCATAATGGGATTTTGACCTGCGAGGTATCGTTGGACTCGGACAGACGTCCCGTTTTTAATTTATTTTTGAAATTTTGAAAAAGGGCCTAACTACACTTTTGTTAATATCTCGCGAACCAATCATGCTAGGGACTTGTATGAGGGGTCCTAGCACTTGGGGCGATGTTCCCCTTTAGGGTGTGAAACTACCCCTAAAAATTGAAAAATCGATATCTTGGAAACTAAGAACCCTAAATGAGAGGCGTGCAGATGGAGAGGACGCGGAACGTGTGGACCATTTCGAGCTCACTCGCACATTCCGAACTAGATGGAGGACTGACTACGGAATGACTACACTTTTCGAGTAGAGGTTGAATCAAATTTAATAAACAACAAGACATAGCAAAAGGGGAAACGAGGGGTGCATGAAATGGTAGAATGAGGGATGATGGGCTGGAAGAAGGTACACATAATATCAAAACAAAGTACATACAAGTATAAAATTAAATCAGGTAATAAAAGAGAAGAATAGCGAGGGATGCCTAACGTGTCGCAGATTGGAGATCGTTCAAAGGGAAACTCAAGTTAAAACGGGGTAGCAATAAAACAAGTTAACAATAGTGTAAATAGCACTTTTCTTCCCACCACAGGCTAACTACATAACGTAGTCAGGAGAGATATTCTAGGAAGTTTACGAAGTCAAGAACAGAAAAACCCTACCCTTTAAAACAAATATGTCACTTCCAAGAACACAACCATAGAACCAAACGCAAAACCCAACGCACATACAATTGCCAAACAAATCCCAGCATTACTAGCATTACTCCATCGCAAGATTACAGGTGCGCATGACATACTATTTCCTTAAACAAACGCTTTACCAGAGACTAGTTCAACAGAATTACGACACACCAAAAGAAACGTAAATCACCAAAACTTCATACACTTCCCGAATAAATCTCCTTTTCGGAAGAAAGTACGAGACTTGGTTATCTTACGGGAGACAAGACGAGGGTCTATTGCAGTCCCTAGAAGTACAATGAGCACACATTCTACCATCTCGAAAGAGTAACCCATACGTCTCATTTAATAAGCGTAATGAGTTCACGTGTTGTTTCTCGACTGAAGCCACGCAAAACAAGAACAAACTGACATGACCCTCGGCTTTCAGTCGAGCCCACTTAAACGAATAACTTTAAACCAACCTTAAAATAAGAACACAGCTTATAAGGAAATAACTAGAAGGATGACGAGGCCCTAAATCATTTACCATTACAAAACAAATAACACAAACAACAACAACAAAACAGGTCACAGCATTAATCCATCGTGGCTTCTACATATTCATAAATAATCAACATACACATAACCATCATCTCCTCAAGGTAACGCCCGAAGTCACTTCCCATCATCCTAGTCATTTAATTATTCAGCAAATACAAACGTCAAACACACGTAGGGAAAATAACACATAAAACGAAAAATACAGAAGGAAAATCATCAATAAGCGACCCTAAAACGATTAACCCCAAAAACAACACGGTTCCTCGATACGTACATCTACACAAAAGGGGAGAAGCATGAACACAACCAAGATAACGTAAAACAAGAAACACGATCTCCAATCTAGAGAGGGACATTCTAACACTGAAGGTTGGTGGACAAAGCAGTCCTAACCAAATTTCTTGTTACACTTTTCCATGCATATAGACACCTTAAAATAAACAAGGAACTTAGCTTTTTCCTGGAGACGGTCTCGACGACAGCTGCAAATACATATCATTTTTAACTGCATTCCTTCCAAGAAAACAATGTTCGCAGATACCATCGAAACGACGAGACGTAAGAAAACAATTTTAAAACATAGATTTTAATACTTTGGTTAGATGTATTTTTACTTCTTTCATCATGGCTCTCGGCTCTATTCTCTCGTATATCAAAACCTGACGACGGTATTGTTGATTTTCAGTCTCTTTGATTGAGATCACATTCTCCATAGCGGGCGCGTTTTCCTTCTCCACAATATCCAAAGTCGGTTTAAATATTAACCGACAGATGGCAGTCTTTATAATATCGCGTACCTTGTCGACCCAATTATTAAATAGCAACGGGTCACTAAAATTAGCTGTGATAGCTTAAATAATAGGTCACGATAGATCATTACACCTCTAAAACAGTAAATAGTAATGTTACAGGGGAAAAGTGTGTTAAACACTTAAAAATGATAAATGAACCTAAAATCTTTTGTTTTTGATGAAAAATAGTAGGGTGTGAAAGCTACCCCCAAATTGGAAAATTGATACCTTGGAAACTAAGAACCCTAAAATTAGGTGTAATAGCTCAAAAATTGGTAATTAAGTACTACTCTTTTACCATGTTAGATCGTTTTACCCTTAAAACAATGAATGTAGATTCTACAGGGGAAAAGGGGAACCATTAATCAGATTTGGATACATAAGTTGTTATAGGACTCATGGTGACAATCCCTTTTTGAATTTTTTGTTTGAAATTTTGACAAAGGAACTAACTATATATTTCTGAAAATTTAGATTCTTAACTTTTAATGTATTTTAATATTTTGTTTTTAGTAGAGAGAGACAGTACCGTACTGGTTGTGTTTTAAACAAGCATGTCACTGACCACGGTGGCCATGTTTAATGGATGAATTGATATTTTGTGAAGCATTGATCAGAGAAGGCTATGTACGACTTGTTTTAAGAGTATTTTTTATGATTTTTCATATAGAGCACTTTTTTTATTCAAAATACCGAAAACAGCAACGTCATTGACCTTAGATTTTATAAACTAATAATTGTATTTGAACACATGAGGTGTCCTAGGACTTGCCATGGCGCACTATTTCTTTTTATGGCACACGAATTTTCCCAGAAAGATTGAAAACAACAAGGTTATGGACTATTCTTTCTCTTAATATATTGCAAACCCATAATGTTAGATGTTTATGGTGAGTGATGAAACATAGCTAGGTAGAGAAAGAATTATTGTAGGCTACATGTATGGTGACTAACAAGTCCTTGACCATTGAAACTTGTTAGCCTACTTTTCACATTTTGCAAAAATGAGGAAAAAGTAGACTTATGAGATCGATCCGGGAAAATGTGTGTCTGTCTGTCTGTCTGTCTGGCTGGCTGGCTGGCTGGCTGTGTGTGTCCCCCCCCATCAACTCCTAAACGGCTGCAGAAATCGAAACCAAATTTAGTGTGAGTAAATATGTATACCGGAATATCTCACGTCCATATTTGAAAATGATGTCAGTGCTACCAACTGATGAAAAAACGCACTAGAAATTTGAGCTCCATGTTGGATATCTTGGAAGGTATGTATGGGAGCTATTCCAAAATTGGCACACATGTAGATAACACTATTTCAGTTTAATTTTCAGGAGGCCATACATGACAGTGTTGCCAAAATAATTTTAAGCCTTCTGATAAGTCCAGTTTTTAAATGCCTATAACTTCTACACTATCAATTGGATTTCAACCAAATTTTGAATGTAATATGTGTACATAAACAGATATGACTGAGCGTATTCTTAAGAGCCACCAGGACTGCCAACTGTTAATAATTGCTCTCTCTATCATTTTATCCAAATACCAATATATCAGAAAGTATGCAAGCCGACAGCTTTAAACTATGCACACGTATAGTTCCTGACATTTTAGATTAATTTTGGAGTAACGTATATACTTCAGTTCTACCAACATGATTCTAAGCCTGCTGATAGGGCCAATTTTTAAATACAAGTAACTTCAATACTATCAGTTGTATTTCAACCAAATTTCATATGTGCTATGTGTAACATAACAGATATGACTATAAGTATTCTTAAGAGCAATCAGGGCTGCCAACTGTTAATAAATACTGTCTATATTTTTTAACGTAATATCAATACATCAGGAAGTATGCAAGCCAACAGCCCTATACTTAGCACACGTATTGCACCTGACATTCTAGATTAATTTGGAATAATTAATATAAGTCAGTGCTGCCAACATGATTCTATGCCTGCTGAAGGTCCAATTTCAAAATACATGTAACTTCTATACTAACAAATGGATTTCGTCAAAATTGGCACAACAAGTTATCATAATATTTCAAATTAGGCTATTTATGACCAGGATACGCATGATATTGTTGCCAACATGCTTTTACGCATGCTGATAGATCCAATGTCTAACTGCATGTAATGTCCATTGGACTTCAAACCAACTTTTTTATTCTGTACCTTAAGAGATGGAACTAAGATTATATTCAGTCACCAGGGCTGCCAACTGTAATGCTCTATTAGGTTACATTATAACAGGTATATTTCGATCTAATTAGACATTTCGATAATACCAACTTGATTTCGTCATTATTCTAGATAGGTTCATATACTGTAGATTAATCATTGGTATGAAACTTCATTTTAAGAAAAGTAGGCTCTTTAGTTCGTCACGGAACTTTTTGTTTTTAGACCTGATCGCAGTACATATTTTAGATTTTAGGTAAAGACCAAACTAATATTGACTATTTATTAGACACTGGTATGTAGATAGGAAGATGAAGGAAGGAAGGAAGCTTGTAGTTTAACGTGACCGTTAATCTTGAGATCATGAGCCACGGGACCTCCTTTTTACGTGGAATTCGAACCACAGGACATGGCATTTCACTTTGAAAATCTCACATGCATTGACCGGGAATCAAACCCGGACCGCCTTGGAGAGAGGCAGATAGGAAGATGATTAGACTATATGTTAAGATAAATTCTTAGGTCTTGACTGGCCTTGCAATAAGAATTGGCTAACCAGACATGAGTTAGCTACCAATGAAACACTTTCGCGACTATGCTTGTTATCGACCAGTGAGTCGGGTTTTGGAAAACTGTTTGCTATTTTGGGCTATATACTGAGCCCGCCTAGGCTCATGTGTCAAATATTTCTTTGAGAGCATACTCACTCCACATGCTCAGTTCGAAAGAACGCACCTTGAAACTTCCTCGTGAACAATCCGCTATTTTGACTTCGGAGAGGACAGCTTATATTCTGCCTTTTGGAAATGGTAAATCACTTTTATAATAAAGGTATTTTCACAGCAGACACGCGGAGGACAATGTAAATAGTCGCTAAACGACTCAACCACTTCCTTCAAACCTGGAAGCCGTGCTAGGCACAATCACACCGTTTTGAAAGTCCGCTTAGGCAGGACGAGTTGTATCATCAGTCCGTCAATTTAGACGAAGGCCGCATTAGGCAAGTGAAACCCCATAATTTGGGGGGACTACGAATCGAGAGCCATCGTGCTGATCATAGTGAATATAGTCTGCAAAAGGTATTATTTGGCCAATGCAAGGCCAGTGCTACCATATCGTGAAAAGTAATTTGTGATTTTAGCGAAATCGACATTTTTTCACTGACCACGAGGTCACGTATGAAGACAGGCGTCATATCAAATCTACAACTACAATTAATTGCCCAACGTGTGCCACATTAAAATCTAATCATGGCCAAGCTACACAAAAGCCGTGTGCCATTGTGATTAATAAGATTTTTTTAGTGATTCGAAGACATATAAAATCTGTGAGCGATACCACGTGTACGGTATTATTAGAGCCAGTGGCAGGAAATAGCAGAGCATTTGATCACCTGCAATTATTAGAGCCAGTGAGCCCTTGTATAAGATATTTCCACATAGAATCTATGAATTTAATTATCACGATGCCTACGCTAGTGCACCACGTGAGATTGATTTTTCGACATCATCTTGAGAGCGTCGTGATGGAGTAATTCCTGATGTGAGGGAACACCGATGAAATAAACCGCCACCATGGAATTGTCCAACCAGCACCACGAGGTACAAGCCATGTACGAGATGAGGACCAAGGAACGAGAGGAAAGGCCGAAGCCCATAGCCTTAACCGGGAATATGCTACGATCCCTGAAAGCATATTACCCCTTCCGATGGGAATGGAGGAAGGTGAACTACCCTTTGAAGTAATCGTGAGTCCTGTATTTTCTCTGTACAAGGTGGATGTAGAACCTGGAAGTATTTTTAGCCAAAACGACCCGATAATTTGACCACTTAGGTAGGAATGTATATATTTTTCTTCTTGGCACTGTGACAATCTTTCAGTTAGTCACCACAGTCCGAGTCCTATACGGCAGGTGCGCATTTCCATGTATTTTTCAGTGTATTTATAAGCCAGCAAGGAAGCTGAGAATTTTATGTCATGTAAAAGACATCATAAGAACAGAAGGTGTAGTCTTCTGGTAGTATAGGGAACACCCTATAGTTAGGCCCATCATTTTGAGTTGAAAGAACTTTTTTATTTATTTATTTTTATTTTTTATTTATTTTGTATTCGTTTACGCTCCAGGTTGGTGGAACCCACGGACTCAGCGAGGGATCTCACCACTACCGCCTCTACGGGCAGTGTCCTAGAGCGGGGAACATCGAATCGGAAGGGATACAACTGGTGAGGTGGGATTGGCACCTCGCCCAGGCGGCCTCACCTGCAAAGCGAACAGGGGCCTCATGAGGGAAGGTAAGGAATGGTTAGGATGCAGAGGCAAGGAAGAGGGAAGGAGGTGGCGGCCGTGGCCTTGAAGAAGGTACCATCCCGACATTTGCCCGAAGACGAAGTGGGACACCACGGAAAACCACTTCGAGGATTGCTGAGGGGGAATTGAACCCCCTCTACTCATTTGGGCCACCCGAGGCTGAGTAGACCCCGTTCTACTCCTCGTACTGCACCATTATTCCCAAAGGTCTTAAGTACCGACATGGTTACAGTATGTTGGGAACGCCCTGTTACTTTCTAACTAGCCTCTGAAATCTATCATAACAGCTGGTCTACAGCGAGCAAAAGTTATGCTATCAAGAAAGAGATCGGCAGAGCTCGTGTTCCCAACGAGAAACCCGAAGGTCATCGATAATAACCATGTTGACTGTGTCTAACATTATATCGACCGATTCACCTGAGAATGATTAATACAGATTAAAGTATATTTAGCGCTATATGTAAGCAGTTACATATGTCTGTATGTATATGCCCATGGCAGAATGCTATAATTAAGCAAGTATGAAAAACAGAAGATGTTCTGTTAAGTCACTGGTGATTACATTTCGACTGCGATATATTTTATATCGAGTCGTGACGCATGGAGGAGTGGGGGAGCAGATGTGGTGCTCAAGCGACCTCGTGCGGAGAGCAAGTACTAGAGAAACCGACAGCGTGCAGGTTTGAGCCTGGCAATAGTGAAAGTGAAGTCGCCAGCTAACGGGATTTTAAAAACGTGTGACCGTGCTAAAGTGTATACGCTAGTTCGTTCAGCATTCTACGTGAAGTAGACACTTACTTAACTGGGTTCAGACATGGTCTTAAACATGTAATGGCTTATCTTTGCGACCGTGTATCTACAGCTACTAACGGGCCATGCGGGAGAATACTTTCATAATCCCGACCACCAGCTCGGATGTATAGTGTCATAACACTCTGCATATAAAGCTTCGTGGAAATGCAGCCTAGACTTGATTCAAACTCTTCACAGTGGCTATACTTCTTAAAAAAAAGCACATTCTTAAGCAAGGTGTCAGAGGGAAGGAATACTATGAAGCTTATATCCATTACGATGGTAGGCTAGATTAAAATAAGAATACTGCATTAGCAGGGTGTAGCGGGGACATGTTGGCAGCAACTTTCATTTACCATGAAGTGTGCAAGCGACTCTCGTGATGCAAGGGGCCGCGTGGACTCTTGTGAACTTGCTCACATTCGCGTCCTTATATTGGAACTATTTAGCGACTGTTCGAGTTCACCCTCGCTTCGTGACGAGTTGATAAACTGTGTGCGGTCCGGCCATCGGTATTCTAATATGTGTGGGAAGATATCGCCAGGATATTTTGGGATCATTTCGACCGACCGGGTGTTGTTCGAGCCTAGGAGGACTATGGTTCGTTCTCTGAAGACCCAGTTGGAGTCCGGCATGTTTTCTGTTGGTCTGGAGCCTAGTATGGCCAACGATATCCTTTTTTCCTCATCTAGATTCGCCAAAGGTACAGATCACTTCAACTTGTTACAGTAGCGTAGCGTGGACATTTTGGAACTACCACACATTGCCATATTTGATTTTGTAGATTAAATGGTTGAGTAGAAAGTACAGGTTCGATGTTTATTTCGAAGCTGACCTTCTATGATGCCAGGATTTTGACTCATAAAAATGAGTGCATCCTTTGTGTATTTTGATGGATAAATTTAAAATTTCAGTAGTATTTTACAGTATTTAAACTGATATGCTCATTCTTATTTGTCGAGAAATCAATGTAGGAAGAAGATCTACAGTTTTTTTTGTAAGAACATTTTAGTAACACAATTTCTTTTGAGAACTCTGTCTGAGTTTTACATATTCTAGTGTATTGTTCTTTAAGCACTTTCGCGTGGATCATCGTATCCTTTGAGGAGGATTTTCCTTTCCGTATTATTATTACGATATTAGGAAGTTTTCGGATCCTGTTATTCTGAATGTTACTTCGAGTCCTTTGACTATTTTTCTTCAGTTAATTAACAGATTTAACTTGTATTTTCTGAGCGTGATTTTCGAAGTGGATTGCCTAATGGGTCATTAGTCGCTTAGCCTTTGTTGCTAACCTAGATCCATGGTGTAGGACTAATCCATCGACATTTTCGCGTTCGGAAAAATCAGGGAAGATCTGATTTTGAGATAGGATTTATTTTTATAAATTGCTTTTTCAACCTCAGTTTGAGTGGTTGGGAGTGTTATACTTTTCTTATTTTATGAAGTTAACACTGGATTAAATTGATATAATTGCCTTTGGTGCAATAGTTTTTCTCTATTAAGAGGGTATTTGAACGACATCCAAATTTGCGAGGATAATCCCAGGGACGACTTACTATAAGTCATACGTTTAAGAATTATGAATAATGTAATACATCAATGTAAGGCAAGTTTTCTAAAAATAGGTGGAGTATTTCTGGAATCCACTGGGCTTTGTTAGTAATCTGTTACAGAATCATATTATTTTTTTTGAACACGAGTTCAGGCTTTTACTATAAACAGCTGATTTTCATGATTGTGGATTTATAACAGTAAGGCTCCTATTATAGGTGCATGTTTGACTTTAGAGAGGCATGTATTAGGAATAATGCCCTTGTGTTTAAGTATATTGATACAGTGCTTTGCGAAGCAAATTTTCTTGTTGAGGATTGAGCCAGGTGTGCCAATCAGGATTAGATTGAATGGGGTTTTAACACAGAGAGGCGTTGTTTTTAACCTAGTATGGTTAATATTTGGTCATAGTTGACTTTATCGCTGTTACCGTGAAAATGCCTGTGTGAAGATTAATATTTTTCTGAGCAGTATTGTTGAGAATCTTGAGTGGATGTCCAGTTTAATATTTCCAGTAAAATTAATATAACGACTTTGCCATAGGATGTATGTTTAACAAGGATCACTGATAACTATTTAATGCTGAATCTATGATTAATTTTTGCTTAACTTAACTGTTCGTCAGAAATACCCTGGAACTAGAAATGAAACAATTTTAAGCAGAAATGAATGTCGTGACATTAAGTCAGTGGGAGGAGAATAATCGAAATTATTCTAGAATTTTGTGTAAATTATATTCTGTAAATATGCCATATGAATTTCATCGTTTAATAACAAGAACATATAATGCTACTGAAGATGTCGTGTAGGATTATTAGTTATAATCAGGATATTTTTGTATAAGATGTTCTTTCAGTTAAGGAACCGAAATGAATTTAATTTATTCAATTCTTATAATATTTTTGTTTGTTTGTGTGTGCTTATCCTATGGGATTGATCATTATTATTATTAATATGCCTTATATTTTAATCACCTAAAAGTTAGTTGAGATAATGGGCAATTCTTTTTTTGAAAGTCTTTCCCATTTTCCATAGGTGAAAGACAATCCAATATAATCAATGAGATTTTTGATTGGTCGTGGTATCGACAAAATTGATATTACTTGTCATGTTTATTCTTGTAATAAACTAATTTATTACTTGGTTTTAATTATTGCGTGATGCTTTATAGAGGTGATGGAAGGGTGTATTAAGGGGGCCATCGCTAGGTATTTTAGGGTTTACCACACCTTTGAGATTCTTTCTTCCTCTTGAAGAATTCTTGTGTTTTGAGCTAGTATTTTCTTTCTCTGAGCCTTGGTCAGTCTTAATACATCCTGTTAGGTATTCGAGTGGCCCTATTATCCTTGTGTCTGTTGGTAGAACTTGGGGGTCTTTAGAGCCGGGGAATTTTCAGGTTCTACGATCCAGCTGCTATCCAGGGATTCAACAGGTATTGGTAGGTAAAAGGGTACATTAGGTGGCGCCCAGCTGAGGGGCTTCGAAAAACTGGAATACCAGAGCGAATACCAGGGAGTTGAATGCCATAATTCTGCCAAAATTGAAACTGAAAGTACAAAGTGGAAATTAGTTTTATGATCATGTAACACAGATCGGGAATTGGAACACCGTGTTTCTTGTGTGACCATGGATCAAGGCAATAAAATAATGGTGAACCAATATTTTGGCACGAACTATTGGAATTCCTATGGAACAAAGCAATTACGAGGATACTCGAGCTACTTGACTTACAAGTGGTATTGCAACCATTATTATTTTTTTATTTATTTTATGTATTGGAGTGGTGCCACACGCTCTGTTAATAATTTGTTCTACTTGTTTCCGGCTGATGATCATTGCTGACATCATTAAACATAGAAGTATTTGTAGCAAATTTAAAATTTAAGTAATGGTAGAATCATAGACCTTCACCGATATAAACCAACACGCACTTGTATATAGTCGATCCCAAATCAAATTGGGCACTTTGTGTTTAGACATAAGCTTATTTTAAGGTAATGCCAGACAATAAGAATGAGCATGTATGGTAAATGGTGGTTGTTTGTGGATGTTCTCGCTGTGCTTTGTTGGTGTGGTATTCTTATTTCTTGTGAAGTGTAGTGAAGCATGTCTGAAGGTAATATGGTGACTGTTGGTGACGTTAAGAAGATGTTTGAAATTATTCAACATAAAATGGACAATTTGAATCAGGACATAGAAAATATTAAGGTCCAAACTAAATCTGCATTAGACCATATGTCCGAAACTGTTATTCAAAATCAGGGTGCAGTTGCTGAAGGTATCAGGGGGGAAATTGATACTATACAATCCTCCTTGAAGGCTATCAATGACAGTTCTAAAAGGGTAGAAAAGAAGGTTACCAGCGTAGAATCTAATATCGAAGATATTCAGGACGATAATAGAAAAACACAACTAGATATCAGTACACTACGGGCTAATGTTGGCTTGGTACAGGTTAGCCAAGAAAGAATCCAAACTAGTCAAACTTCAATGCAAACTGATCTTAACAATATCCAAACTAGTCAAACATCAATGCAAAATAGTCAAACATCAATGCAAAATAGTCAAACTTCAATGCAAACAGACATTAACAATATCCAAACTAGTCAAACTTCAATGCAAACAGATCTTAACAATGTTCAGACTAGTCAAAGGGGAATTGAGGAAACAGTAAAGGATGTAAACTCTAATGTAAGGATTATGCAATCCCAAATCAATGATTTAAGAACAGATGTGGGATTAATAGAATCCAGTCAAAATAAAATGGAGCTAGAGGTCCGAAAAATCGAATCTAGTCAAAATCATACGGAGGTTAAGTTAATGGAGCTAGAAAAATCTAGTAAAGAGTTTCAAGTTGAGATTAGACTAGACTTTGAAAAAAGTGTGAAGCTCAGTAAAAAAAATTAGAAGCACTTCAGCTACAGTTTTCCCATGACACTAATCAGACCCAGAATAGCCTGGAGCAGTTGAAATGTGAAATGGGGACACTCCGAGCTCAAGTCACAGATCACACGAAACTTCTCAGGGATGATTTTGACATAGATTTGAAAGGGATCATAAGAGATAATATTGTAACATTTCGTAAAGATATCATGAAAATCAATGAGGAATGTTTTAGAGTTGAGAAATCTAAGTTAGAATCCAAACTTGCCACTGGTCTTGCAACTAATAGCAAAGACATAATAAATGTTAGGGAAGATCTAAGCAAAAGAATGGACAGAATTCAAAATACACAGGTTAATAACATATCCGATTTAGAGAAACTTATTAACAGTGTTGAAACTAAAGTCGACCAAAGTAAGATAGAGTTAAATGAGGTCAGGGAGAAGAAAACTTCCGAGATTAATGAAATTAGAAAGGGTCTCGAGCAAATGAATCTAGAGGGGCATATCAATTTAGATACGCTAAAAGATCAATTGCGATCACGTTTACAGTCCGATTTTAGAGTTGTAGTTGAACAACCTGAAGTGATAGTACCTGATGGTAGGGAAAGGATGATGCAGGAATCTCCCAAGAACGAACCCAACGTTCGGCTCAGTCAAATGGAACATCCGAGTCCCATTCGAACAAGCAGGGAAACTTTTAGTTCTCCGAACCCCAACGTAGGCGTGGATGATTATACTTCGAAATCATTGGAAAGGACACCGAATGTAACCATAATAAGAAACTTTGATGACAAACCTAGGAAGTTTAGCAACTTGGATGGAATGACACCAATCGAATTTGTAAGGGCATTAAGAGATTACTTTTTGGAGTCACATGTGCCACGTGAGCGTGAGCTACGTATGGTGGAAAGGTTTCTTACCGATGCTCCGTTACAATGGTTCAGGGCCTTTCGTTACACATTTGACAACTTTGAACAGTTTTCGGAGGCCTTCATACAAAGATTTTGGTCGATCGAGGTCCAACAAAATGTGAGATCGGAAGTCTATTCACGCAAGTACTCCAGTACAGGACCAACCAGCTATGCTGAGTACTTTGCGTGTCAGTTAGCAAAACTCCGTTTTCTCCAGCCGCCGTTAACCCAGGAAGAACTCCTTGAAGCTATCTCACGTCAATTGCCTGCGGAAGTAAGGAGATCAATCATTTCTTCCGGAGTATCGTCTTTAACGTCGTTAGATGACTAGTTACGTCGATTAGATCACATGAGTATGATGACGCAACCTACCATAGTCAAAAATGCCAGGCAGGAATCGAAAGTTGTAAACGCGGTAATGATGAACCGTATACAGCAGACGGATCGTTTTGAGCAAAGAAGAGATGATAGAATGGGTCCTATTAGAAATACCCATCAGGAAGAGAGGAGATGGGAAAACCAACGTAGGGACGCCCAGGAGAGGCCATGGCAACGTCGCTACGAGGAGAGAAATTTCTATCGAAGAGATAATAATCGAAACCGGAATGATCACCGAGAAACGCCTTATAACAGGAATTACAGATATGATCAAAATAATCGAGATAACAGATATAATAGGAATGATAGGGATACCCGTGACAACAGAGATAAGAGACAAAATCAAGGGTACTCAAGATACAACAATTATCGGACGGAGGCATCCGATAAGAAAGTGCAACAGGAGATGCTCAAGAGAGGGCGAGATAAGTCCACGGAGGTTGGACGAAGAAAATCGAAGGAAAGAAAGGATGAAAATCCAGATAAGTCACGACCCAGCACTAGCAGAGAAGGTCGGAGTTCAGAAAGAGCTCCGGATCTAGAAAAAAACGCCAATTTCCGGGCGAAATTAATGACTGACGTTGCCACGCATTCCTCTGTTATCACGATTTTTGAAATATTTGAAGCTACTGACGAAGATCTTCTATTTGAACCAGAAACGAAACCGAGAGGAAGGGTAGTTGAACTTCCCGTTATTAATATACTAATTGGTCTACAACACTGTAAAGCTTTGATGGACACAGGTGCTATGATCTCAATAGTTGATGAGGACTGTTTTGAGAGATTGAAACCAGAAAACCAATTTACCATTCTTCCAGCATCTCCAACAAAAATTCGTGGGATATTTAAGGATAAAACTATGAAATGCAAAGTGCAGATTCTAATGAAATTCTGGATCAATCAGAGAAGTTACGAACATATTTTCATAGTCGTTAAGAATATTAATTTTGACGTCATACTAGGGATCGATTTTATTACACAAGCTAGGGCAATCATCGACATGGACAAAGGAATAATAAGATTCAAGGAAGAAAGTACAGAGGATGTAGTGATGGAAGAAATGGATGGAAACGAAATTAATAGAGATATCCTTAGAATGGAAATCCTGGATCACGTAGTTGAAGAAACCGAGCAAGTGAGGGAACAATATACCTTGAAAGCCGAGGGATTTAAAAATGTGAAAGAAGAATTTGACGACTTGATTTGTCAATTTGCGGACATCTTCGATGATAAACCTGGCTTGATTAGTGACTTCAAGTACCAGATTAGGCTAATAGATGAATCCCCTTACCAAGCCAAGCTTTATCCTATCCCAGAAAAATACCATGATGAGGTCAAGGAGATCATAGATAAAATGGAGAGAGATGGTATAATAAAAAACAGGCTTCGTCGTATTTGAATCCGATAACTGTGGTAAAGAAAGCGAACGGACAACTGAGGCTTTGTTTAGACGCCAGGAAGATCAACACGAGAATCATGTTAGAAACTGACCGTCCACCAAAAATTAGAGAACTTTTGAAAAAGTTCAAAGGTAAAGCGTGTTTCAGCGTCCTAGACCTAACCGCTTCCTTCTATCAAGTAGAGCTGGAGGAAGATAGCCGGCAATACACCGGATTCTTATTTGATCAGACCACGTATGTTTTCTGTCGCGTTCCTTTTGGAATGGTGAATAGCGGTCCGGCCTTGATCAGAGCTCTTGCTAGCAAATTAACGGAAAGCGTGAAACGTAACGTTATTTGCTATATCGATGACTTAATAATTTCTTCAGCTAATGTTCAAGAACATCTTGTGCACTTGAAACAGCTATTCGAGAATTTAAGAGAGGCCAATATTAAGTTCAACATGCATAAGTGTCAATTCATGAATGAATCTATCAAGTTCCTAGGTCATACTATTGACCAGTTTGGGTATCACCCAAACTTGAAGAAGATTGACGCCATTTCAAGATTCCCTCGTCCCGCAAAAGTAAAGCAGCTCCATGAGTTTCTGGGTATGTGCCAGTTCTTGAGTAGCCACTGTCCGGGATACTCAACTAATATGGCCCCTTTGTATGAGGCATTAAAGAAGAATAATAAATGGAAATGTACAGAGGATACGAATAGGGCATTTGAAGAGGCCAAGCTCATGCTCCAAAATTGTATTAAGCTGGAATATCCCGAGTTTGATCGGTTATTTTACATCGAGTCTGATGCTTCAAAAATTGGTATTAGTGCTGTCCTCTATCAAAAGGACGAGGAGGGGGGGGGGGGAAGCACTACTTGGACTTCCACAGCAGAAAGCTGCAGGAACACGAAAAGAATTATTTCACCTCTGAGCTCGAAGCTTTGGCATTCATATCTGCTCTTCAAAAGTGGAAGAAGCTTCTGATAGGACATCGAGTGGTTATTATCACGGATCACAGAGCGCTTCAGTTTATGATGCAGACCGACCTTTCCAGTGACAGATTGACGAGGTGGACATTGTTTCTCCAGCAGTTCAATGCCACCATCGTGCATCAGCCTGGAAAGGATAATCTGCTCGCGGATGCACTCTCAAGAAATCCAGTTAGTAAGATCGAGATTAACACTGTACAGTTGGAGAGGGAACACGAACTCACCCTGGAGAAGCTAAAGAAGATAGCGGTGTCACAGAAGAGACACACCCCAACTAGACATATGTACAGGTTTTTGAGAGGTGCAATGGACCATACCGATCCTGACTACGAGCAGACTAGGAAGCGATCTGAGAAATTCCTGGTGTGTGATGACGTCGTTTGTAAATACATTGACCGGGAGAGGACGAAAATTAGAATTGTAGTCCCTCCTAAACTGATAAATGGGTTGGTGTGGCTAGCTCACTGCACCATTGGCCATGGGGGTGTCGACAAAACGTTCAGAACGTTATTGGAGACATTCACCTGGACCAAGATGCGGGGCACTATAGCAGCCATTATCAGATCATGCCAGGAGTGCCAACGAGGGAAACACCCGTCGGCGTTATTATTCCAGAAAGGCCGAGAGAGCTAATGGCTTGCGATATCTTCGGTCCTTGCCCGAAGGGGGCCAGGGGAAACCAGTTTCTCCTAGTCACGATCGATGCATTCTCGAAATACGTGACCCTCGACCCTATGCAGAGGGCCACTACAGCCCAAGTCCTTAGCCGTCTTGAAAGCAGTGTGTTTTTAAAGGCGGGAAAACCTGTAACTCTCCTATCGGATCACGGAGCTCAATTCACTTCGATGGAATTTGAGAATGCCATGATTAGGATTGGTGTCAAGCACGTGTTTTCTAGCGTTAGATATCCGGAATCTAACGTCTCGGAACGTGTTATGGCAGAAATTAGCAAGTTCGCGAGAATTTACTGTCCTGAGGATCATGCGAGCTGGGTGAAGTTCATCCCACTCATGGAAAGATGCATGAATTCCACATTCCATGAGAGCTTATCAGACATACCCATGGTTGTACACCATAATAAGAGGCCAGAAAGAGCCTGGACAGAGATCGTGAGATTTCCGCCTAAGGACGGGGAGCCTACAGTCCAAGAAAGAATTAATTCAGCTAGAGAAAGCTTGATGGATGCAGCCGAGAAGCGGCATAAACGGATCAGAAATAAAAGATATCGGCCACCGATGAGAGTAGACGAGATGATTCTCGTCAAGAAACCGACGAAAGCAGATGTGGCTAAGTAGCAATTCACCAAGTTCTCCTATGTCTTCCACGGACCCTATAAAATCGCTAGGTCGTACGGAAATAATTGTTATGAGGTAGTAAGCCTAAATGGAAGAGAAATGATAGGTCGTTTCAATGCAAAAAACCTGAAAAGATATGTGAAAAAGATAGTCTGAGTGTTGACTGAATAATGCTACATATGCCGAGATTACCTGGAATGGTGTAAATAAAAGTTGAGGAGACTTTTATTTAAGGTATCAAAGGGAAAATGCACCATTATTCCTAAAGGTCTTAAGTACCGACATGGTTACACTATTTTGGGAACGCCCTGTAACTTTCTAACTAGCCTCTGAAATCTATCATAACAGCTGGTCTACAGCGAGCAAAAGTTATGCTATCAAGAAAGAGATCGGCAGAGCTCGTGTTTCCGACGAGAAACCCGAAGGTCATCGATAATAACCATGTTGACTGTGTCTAACATTATATCGACCGATTCACCTGAGAATGATTAATACAGATTAACGTATATTTAGCGCTATATGTAAGCAGTTACATATGTCTGTATGTATATGCCCATGGCAGAATGCTATAATTAAGCAAGTATGAAAAACAGAAGATGTTCTGTTAAGTCACTGGTGATTACATTTCGACTGCGATATATTTTATATCGAGTCGTGACGCATGGAGGAGTGGGGGAGCAGATGTGGTGCTCAAGGGACCTCGTGCGGAGAGCAAGTACTAGAGAAACCGACAGCGTGCAGGTTTGAGCCTGGCAATAGTGAAAGTGAAGTCGCCAGCTAACGGGATTTTAAAAACGTGTGACCGTGCTAAAGTGTATACGCTAGTTCATTCAGCATTCTACGTGAAGTAGACACTTACTTAATGGGGTTCAGACATGGTCTTAAACATGTAATGGTTTATCTTTGCGACCGTGTATCTACAGCTACTAACGGGCCATGCGGGAGAATACTTTCATAATCCCGACCGCCAGCTCGGCTGTATAGTGTCGTAACACTCTGCATATAAAGCTTCGTGGAAATGCAGCCTAGACTTGATTCAAACTCTTCACAGTGGCTATACTTCTTTAAAAAAAAGCACATTCTTAAGCAAGGTGTCAGAGGGAAGGAATACTATGAAGCTTATATCCATTACGATGGTAGGCTAGATTAAAATAAGAATACTGCATTAGCAGGGTGTAGCGGGGACATGTTGGCAGCAACTTTCATTTACCATGAAGTGTGCAAGCGACTCTCGTGATGCAAGGGGCCGCGTGGGCTCTTGTGAACTTGCTCACATTCGCGTCCTTATATTGGAACTATTTAGCGACTGTTCGAGTTCACCCTCGCTTCGTGACGAGTTGATAAACTGTGTGCGATCCGGCCATCGGTATTCTAATATGTGTGGGAAGATATCGCCAGGATATTTTGGGATCATTTCGACCGACCGGGTGTTATTCGAGCCTAGGAGGACTATGGTTCGTTCTCTGAAGACCCAGTTGGAGTCCGGCATGTTTTCTGTTGGTCTGGAGCCTAGTATGACCAACGATATCCTTTTTTCCTCATCTAGATTCGCCAAAGATACAGATCACTTCAACTTGTTACAGTAGCGTAGCGTGGACATTTTGGAACTGCCACACATTGCCATATTTGATTTTGTAGATTAAATGGTTGAGTAGAAAGTACAGGTTCGATGTTTATTTCGAAGCTGACCTTCTATGATGCCAGGATTTTGACTCATAAAAATGAGTGCATCCTTTGTGTATTTTGATGGATAAATTTAAAATTTCAGTAGTATTTTACAGTATTTAAACTGATATGCTCATTCTTATTTGTCGAGAAATCAATGTAGGAAGAAGATCTACATTTTTTTTTGTGTAAGAACATTTTAGTAACACAATTTCTTTTGAGAACTCTGTCTGAGTTTTACATATTCTAGTGTATTGTTCTTTAAGCACTTTCGCGTGGATCATCGTATCCTTTGAGGAGGATTTTCCTTTCCGTATTATTATTACGATATTAGGAAGTTTTCGGATCCTGTTATTCTGAATGTTACTTCGAGTCCTTTGACTATTTTTCTTCAGTTAATTAACAGATTTAACTTGTATTTTCTGAGCGTGATTTTCGAAGTGGATTGCCTAATGGGTCATTAGTCGCTTAGCCTTTGTTGCTAACCTAGATCCATGGTGTAGGACTAATCCATCGACATTCTCGCGTTCGGGAAAATCAGGGAAGATCTGATTTTGAGATAGGATTTATTTTTATAAATTGCTTTTTCAACCTCAGTTTGAGTGGTTGGGAGTGTTATACTTTTCTTATTTTATGAAGTTAACACTGGATTAAATTGATATAATTGCCTTTGGTGCAATAGTTTTTCTCTATTAAGAGGGTATTTGAACGACATCCAAATTTGCGAGGATAGTCCCAGGGACGACTTACTATAAGTCATACGTTTAAGAATTATGAATAATGTAATACATCAATGTAAGGCAAGTTTTCTAAAAATAGGTGGAGTATTTCTGGAATCCACTGGGCTTTGTTAGTAATCTGTTACAGAATCATATTATTTTTTTTGAACACGAGTTCAGGCTTTTACTATAAACAGCTGATTTTCATGATTGTGGATTTATAACAGTAAGGCTCCTATTATAGGTGCATGTTTGACTTTAGAGAGGCATGTATTAGGAATAATGCCCTTGTGTTTAAGTATATTGATACAGTGCTTTGCGAAGCAAATTTTCTTGTTGAGGATTGAGCCAGGTGTGCCAATCAGGATTAGATTGAATGGGGTTTTAACACAGAGAGGCGTTGTTTTTAACCTAGTATGGTTAATATTTGGTCATAGTTGACTTTATCGCTGTTACCGTGAAAATGCCTGTGTGAAGATTAATATTTTTCTGAGCAGTATTGTTGAGAATCTTGAGTGGATGTCCAGTTTAATATTTCCAGTAAAATTAATATAACGACTTTGCCATAGGATGTATGTTTAACAAGGATCACTGATAACTATTTAATGCTGAATCTATGATTAATTTTTGCTTAACTTAACTGTTCGTCAGAAATACCCTGGAACTAGAAATGAAACAATTTTAAGCAGAAATGAATGTCGTGACATTAAGTCAGTGGGAGGAGAATAATCGAAATTATTCTAGAATTTTGTGTAAATTATATTCTGTAAATATGCCATATGAATTTCATCGTTTAATAACAAGAACATATAATGCTACTGAAGATGTCGTGTAGGATTATTAGTTATAATCAGGATATGTTTGTATAAGATGTTCTTTCAGTTAAGGAACCGAAATGAATTTAATTTATTCAATTCTTATACTATTTTTTGTTTGTTTGTGTGTGCTTATCCTATGGGATTGATCATTATTATTATTAATATGCCTTATATTTTAATCACCTAAAAGTTAGTTGAGATAATGGGCAATTCTTTTTTTGAAAGTCTTTCCCATTTTCCATAGGTGAAAGACAATCCAATATAATCAATGATTTTTGATTGGTCGTGGTATCGACAAAATTGATATTACTTGTCATGTTTATTCTTGTAATAAACTAATTTATTACTTGGTTTTAATTATTGCGTGATGCTTTGTAGAGGTGATGGAAGGGTGTATTAAGGGGGCCATCGCTAGGTATTTTAGGGTTTACCACACCTTTGAGATTCTTTCTTCCTCTTGAAGAATTCTTGTGTTTTGAGCTAGTCTTTTCTTTCTCTGAGCCTTGGTCAGTCTTAATACATCTTGTTAGGTATTCGAGTGGCCCTATTATCCCTGTGTCTGTTGGTAGAACTTGGGGGTCTTTAGTGCCGGAGAATTTTCAGGTTCTACGATCCAGCTGCTATCCAGGGATTCAACAGGTATTGGTAGGTAAAAGGGTACAGTACCACTTTTCAAATTTCGTGGCAGAGCCGGGAATCGAGCCCAGGACCTCTGGGGCGGCAGCAAACCATGCTGACCACTAGGCTACAGAAGCGAACTAAGAAATGTATTACCGTATCATTTATCAGCCGAAAGTAGCTGAAACATTTTTGTACTCTTTATTTGACATTTTTTGTGAGTACGATTTACTACGTGAAGTTCCAGAGGAACGAACCCATACACAGTAAGATTGGTGGGTAAATCTACATCGTATCATTTCAACATCGCAGCAGAAGTTAGATGTTGTTATTTTGTTGAAGACTGTGCCAAGCCACGCACATCAAACCCATGTGTACAAAGAATAGCATGAGTGACAAATGTTTGGAATGTCAGTGCAGTTAGTTGCACAAGTGTGCAGTCTTTACCTTAGTATTATTTAAGATTATTACTACGTTACATATTATTGAAGGGTAAAATATCCTGAGAAACAATATTAAGGAAGTGATTATACATTTTAATACAACCTGCAGAGCTACTGAGGACTTCATTTCGTGCTACTGTAAGATAAAATGATGAGTTTTGATATACAATCTGTACTATGCCAAAGCCGTGCGCAATGCAGTGTGAAAATTGTTTGAGCGCGCCAGCTGCTACCCGAGATGCAACGCGAGACGACATGTTGACATTCTATGAGTTCTAATTTACGTCACAAGTCCTAGGAATGTTGAAGGTCACTGTTATTAATGTAACCTTGCTTTGGGGAACAGCTATGTGAGCAGCTAACACCAGTTATTTCTTTTTCCACATTAAAGAGTGAGGGGATGCTCGCTAACGCAAATTCCTTAAATGTTTTGAGCTGATGACATTGATTCATCTAGGGTGTTATAGAATAGTTTAACAATAATGTTAATTGACCCAGTTTCTGTATAAAGTAAGGCTAGCAAGTGTAATTGTTGTGTCCGTGAACACATTATTGGTAATTAGGCAGGACGGATGAATGTTCGCCTATTGTTGGTTAATTCCAGCGTTCTTTGAGCTACGGCCAAGACGACCGATGCTACTTGCGTGCAATGGGGGTAAGACGCGCTAACCTGTGTTATTGTTGACTTGTAGAAGTCATATTCTTCGAGTGAATCTCAAGTGAGATCACATACTGCTACCTACGACTGATGTCATAAACTGAACTAACTAAACAGTATTTAAACCTTCTGATAAATCAAAAGCATAATTATCCTAAACCAATGGATTAATTAATTGTTTATAAGTAATTACATCCATAACTTTGCAATCATTTGCCTGTTGATTGATTGACACCGTGACTTTAATTCATTTCTATGTGGGAGATGACCTTTAAATGAGCTGACACTTTTTTCGACGACATGAATCCTCGGGACCAGTAGTCAATAAATTATGGCCCGCGCGATTCAAAGCTTGTAAGTCGCAGTGATGATTGTGCATTGCCAACCTAATTCACATGCATGAGATGACGATTGGGTACAAACATTATCTCAGTTCGCGAAGGCAGGCTAGTATCAGAGTGTTCATTTATTCATTCCCGAGTGTATTTACCCTATTGTTCCTGTTAGACATAAGTGTGTTACTTAATTGTTTTTCTTTGATATTCAGTGGTCAAACTATCATTAGAATTGGTAATAAGCATGTGTTTACTACGCGTCTCATCGTAATACATTCGTTCACATAGGCATTAGACAGAATTTAAATGTAATATTAAATGTGGACGTGATACCATCCTAACCTAGGGATTGGTTTGCTAGCTGTTAAATGTAATTATACCGATTCATTTGTTTGTAAATTTGCTACGCGTAAATTGTTCTTATACCACGCGCCTAGTTAGTGTTTCTTTTGTTTCATGTAACTAGGACTTCGCGAGGGTACTTAATGTCAAACTAGGGAACGACTCACTATTGTAATTAGAGTAGCGGATTAGCCGATTTCGACACTCGGAAGTAGTTTAGGGGTCTTACTTGTATAAATCATGCAAGAAATCTTACTTAAAACTGGATCTCTTTATTGCTAGCTTTGTATTTTTCGGATGTATTTCTTTGGGCGTCTATGACCTGTGCCAAATGACCCAGATCCCCGGGATCAAGCCCTCGTGCTGAGCAAGCCCACAAAAGAATGCACCCGATCCTCTCAGGTGTTGGGTTCGAAGTACCATTTCTTTCGGCGGATGGTAACCGGATAACCTCATCTAACGGGCTCAATACAACAGATGCTTGGACCTACTGAGCGACTATGTTTGCTAAACAATATATTATACCAGAGACGATGAGGATACTTATGTAGCTCAGGCAAGGAAAGCATTTCTACAGAAAAGGAATGTGTTGATATTGTATATAGAATTAGGTATTAAGAAGTCATTTTTGAAAGCCTTTGTCTGGAGTGTGGCACTGTGTGAAAGTGAAACTTGGACTTTTGGTGTAGCAGAAAAGTGGAGAATTGAAGTCTTTGAAATGCGGTGTTACAGGAGAATGATGAAGATTATATGGGTAATTAGGGTTACAAACATAGGGTTATTAAGACGAGTGGGAGAAGAGAGATGTTTCTGACGACTGTTAATAACGACAAGAGATAGGTTGGTAGGACACATACTAAGACACCTAGGAATAGCAAACTTAGTTATGGAAGAAAGTGTTGAGGACAAGAACTGTAGGGGTAGAACACGGTTAGAATACGTTAAACAGATGGCCAAGGATGAAAAGTGTAGTAGCTATACAGGGATGAAACGATTAGCTCAGGACAGGGAGGCATGGAGGGCTGCATCAAACCAGTTTTAGTGTGTTGTTGTTGCTTTCAAACATGGCAATAAGCATTATGCTGTCATAAAAAGGATTGAGATACTTTCCAAAACCAAGAGAATAATCCACTAAAGGCATTGACAAAAATAACTTGACAAATAAGCCAACACACATAAGCCAATATATAATCCAACACACATAAGCCAATATATAAGCCAATACATAAGCCAACACACATACGCCAATATATAATCCAACACACATAAGCCAATATATAAGCCAATACATAAGCCAACACTCATAAGCCAATATATATGCCAACACACATAAGCCAATACATAAGCCAACACATGTAAGCCAATATATAAGCCAATACAAATAAGCCATTATATAAGCCAACACACATAAGCCAATACATAAGCACACACATAAACCAACACATAAGCCAACACATGTAAGCCAATATATATAAGCCAACTTACATAAGCCAATATATAAGCCAATACATACGCCAATACACATACGCCAATATATAAGGCAACACCATAAGCCAATACATTAGCCAACATA
Organism: Meconema thalassinum; assembly: GCA_946902985.2. NCBI lineage: Eukaryota > Metazoa > Arthropoda > Insecta > Orthoptera > Tettigoniidae > Meconema > Meconema thalassinum. The sequence goes on from OX336388.2 coordinate 1,208,972,895, forward strand.
CATAAGCCAACACATGTAAACCAATATATATAAGCCAACACAAATAAGCCAATATATAAGGCAATACATAAGCCAACACACATAAGCCAATATAAAAGCTTATGGTAAGTCACTCTATCACTAGAAAAGTTGTAACCTTTGTAGTGTGCAAATCATACTGACAGGTCAGTTACTACTATGGAACTTACTAGAACCAACAAAGGTAAACAACGTGCACTCTATCAAGGCTACTCTTATAACTATAATCGTCAGAATGTGAACGGAATAATATTCTGGTGGTGTTCAATAGAGAGGTCAACAAAATGTCGAGGTAATCTGAAAAGTAAAAATGTATAGGTTTTAAGTGTGAGTGTTCATCAAAGTAGTGCTCCAAACGAACCACGGTTGCTGTTTACAAAAAATCATCAAAATGCTAAAAAGCAAGTTCAAGAAAACGATATTGCTGCTCAAGATAGTGAAGCGTTTGTTCAAAAGCACTTATCATGTCCTCAAAAAGACATGTTAGGACAGTTGTCAACTTCTAAGAAACCCTCAACACTAATAAAGTCAACACAGACTATGGAAGAGGTCTCTATGGAAATGGAACAAGAGATATTCGATAGTTTTAGTGATGTTGAGGATGATGATAATGATTACAATGACGGTGATTATTATAACAGTGATAAAGATAATGATTATGATAATGATAATGATAATAATGATAATGATAATGGTAATGCTCTGTATACCCCTAAAATCATTTGTTAAATTTTACTGTAAGCTAATCCTGCGGCTTCAACAGTTGCATGCCTATAAACAGGCTGGTTATACTGAATATGAGGGTGAACTATTGGATATAGAAAATGAGCTTCTTCGTGCCAAAATTATTATGTAATGGATCCAAGTAACCGCTTATACTATTACTTAACAATACAATGTAATATTTTCTACTACTTTGCTACCACACTTTGCTCTCACTTTTTCTGCCGCTTCAAACTGTACATATTAAATATAAAATCCAAAGCTAAATCATTCTATTATCGGAACAGTTATAACCTTTGTTGTTGCAAATCTTACTAACAGGTTAGTTGCTACTATGGAACCTACTACAACTAAGCGAGGTAAACAACGTGTACTGTATAAAGGCATAACTCTAAACGACAAAATGTAAAAGGAATAATATTGTGCCAATGCTCAAAACAGAGGTAAAAAATGCCGAGCAATCTAAAAAGTAGAAATGGTGAGGTTTTAAGTGTGAGTGATCATCAATGTAGTGGTCCAATTGAAACACTGTTAGTGTCAACAAAAAATCGTGACACTGCTAAAAAGTTATAGTGCGGGACAAACCATTGGAAGCCTGAAGTTCAACCGGCTCTCCGCTCCGCGCTCCACCCCGCACGCGGCGGTGTTGCCATGCTATTGCATCGTACCTTCAGTCGCGTGCTGGATGCGAGAACTTACAGGACAACACCGCACCGACTACGCATGACCTTCAGGCTTCCAATGGTTTGTCCCGCACTATAGTACAAGAAAAACATGTTCTACTCAAAATAGTGCATTCTTTATTGAGCGACGTTTAACCCCTGTTGTAAAAGTTATGTTTAATCCATCTTCCACTTCTCAAGAGTCATCAACATCACAGACTATGCAAAATGTAGTGTTGTTGTTTCAAGGGGGTTCAAGTACAAGGTCATCTACCCTTGATATGCAAGAGAATTAAAAAGGACTAAATAGTAATAGAAAAAAGAGAGTTGTATTTTGTATGTAAATATTGTAAAAGTACTTACAGTACATTAAATAAATAAAAATATTGTGTGGGTATTGTCTGTTTTTTTCTTAATTGATATCTTCATGTCCCACTATTAACGTAATTGTTAACCATTAACAGTCTTTGGCTATGTTCAAAAAGAGTGGCCTTAAACAACACATTCTACTGTATCTGTGGTTTGTGTACCAAGTATCATAATAATACAGTGTCGTCAAGCCATGTTAAGGCAATAGTTATGTCAGGGTAAAGGGTTTGAACCCTTGCTTCCTTGTACTAAAAATTAAACTTAAGTCAAACGCATTAACCACTCGGCCAACCTAACAGTTAATAATTTACAATATATAGCAAGTAAAAAATTAAAGTGTTAAATATTCCCTAAAACACTTAGCTCACCTAACCTAATGTAACATATCCTCCATTCAACCTAACTTCATTTCACTTAAATCATATTTATTATGTTATTTTTTTTTTTTGAAAGTTGTATTGGCTTTGTGTTGGCTTTTATGTTGGCCTTTGTGTTGGCTTTTCTGTTGGCTTATGTATTGGCTTTTTATTCTAAGGTTAATCATTGACTCTAAACTCTTACTCTTACCTCTCTCCCAACGCCTAGTCAAAACATTATATTTTTAACATTTTTCAAAAAATTTGAGTAGTGAAAATCATATAATGTCATACGTTAACTCTTACACCTGCCTTTAGGGACACATGATCTTGTAGTTTCGACCCTTGAAACAACAATAACTAACTAACACCAACCTCTAGACCACTCTCAGTCCAAAAATAGTGTATTTTTCAAATTTTTCCAAAAAAATATTGGTAAAGTAGGCTATATGTTTAAACTAAGAATCCTAAAAAGTCATATTTTATCTCATACACCTACCTCCATTCCACTCTCAGTCCAAAAATAGTGTATTTTTCACAATTTTTCCAAACACGTTTTCCAAAATTGGTTATAATTCCAAAATTAGGAATTTTAACAAAATTGTTTATTTGACATAAATTAATGAGTTTTACGCCCTTTATCTGTAAACCAAGTTTCAAGTCCCTAGGACAAAAATGAAAAAGTTCAATTTTGAAAGTAGGCTATATTCTTAGAACCAAGCATCCTACAAAGTGTTATATAGGATGATTAAAAGAATGGTTTTTGTGTCCTTTATTTTATAATATTTTTTTTCATTTTTTCCAAAAAATTCCAATTTTGAAATTGGCTCTATTTAAGAAACGAAGAATTTTACAAAAATGTTTATTTAACATAAATTGATGGTCCGTACACCCTCTACCCACAATACGAGTTGCAGGTCTCTAGGACGAAAACTGTTTGTGTCCACTTTTTGAATGTTGATATTGCGGAATGGAGTAGGCCTATGCATTGGTAATTCTGTGAGCTTTTTTCTCTCTAATGCGCAGTTCTGCCCCATAATATTGGGAATATTTATTGCAGTACCGGTAGCCTATAAACAAACAAATAAAACATAAAAGATCATGTAAATTACACTTGAGCTATAAGTTACCAGAACCACTATAACATTTCATTCAAATAAAGAGCTTTCCATAATGATAAGAAAAAGAGCTTACCATAATTAAAGATTGTGTAAGTAAATGTCTTTTACTGCTTGATGCCACTACTAAAGTGATACTCATACAACAGACAAGTGAGTTCATGTTTCGCTGACGTAATCATATGTTCCCACGCACTTCCAGTGTTGCGCGCACCATAGTGGCTAAATTTGAAACATCTCATGTAGAATATGTTCCTACGCACGCCCGCACGCGCCGCAGGAAGTGCGTGGGAACATATGATCACGTCAGCGAAACATCCCATCTAGAGTTTCAAATTTAGCCACTATGGCGCTCGCAAGACAGGAAGTGCGTGGGAACATATTATTACGTCAGCGAAACATGAACTCACTTATCTGTTGTATGAGTATCACTTTAGTATTGGCATCAAGCAGCAAAAGATGTTTACTTACTCAATCCATCATTTTTTGTTTGTTTATAGGCCATTACAATAAATATTCTCAATGTTATGGGGCAGAACTGCTGATTAGAGGGAAAATGTGACAGTCAGTCTGAAAGACTAGATTTTGTATCATTTTAAATGCTACAAATGCAGAAAACTTTGCAGAATTTATTTCGCGCTACTGTAAGATAAAACGATCAGTTTTGATATACAATCTGTAATATGCCAAAGCCGTGCGCAATGCAGTGGGAAAATTGTTTGAGCCCGCCAGCTGATAACAAGTTGCTTCCCGAGATGCAATTCGAGACGACATATTGACATTCTATGAGTTCTAATTTACGTCACAAGTCCTAGGAATTCTGAAGGTCACTGTTATTAATGTAATCTTGCTTTGGGGAACAGCTATGTGAGCAGCTAACACCTGTTACTTCTTTTTCCACATTAAAGAGTGAGGGGATGCTCGATAACGCAAATTCCTTAAATGTTTTAAGCTGATGACATTGATTCATCTAGCGTGTTATAGATAAGTTTAAACAATAAAGTTAATTGACCCAGTTTCTGTATAAAGTAAGGCTAGCAAGTGTAATTGTTGTGTCCGTGAACAAATTATTGGTAATTAGGCAGGACGGATGAATGTTCGCCTATTGTTGGTTTATTCCAGCGTTCTTTGAGCTACGGCCAAGACGACCGATGCTACTTGCGTGCAATGGGGGTAAGACGCGCTAACCTGTGTTATTGTTGACTTGTAGAAGTCATATTCTTCGAGTGAATCTCAAGTGAGATCACATACTGCTGCCTACGACTGATGTCATAAACTGAATTAACTAAACAGTATTTAAACCTTCTGATAAATCAAAAGCATAATTATCCTAAACCAATGGATTAATTAATTGTTTATAAGTAATTACATCCATAACTTTGCAATCAATTGCCTGTTGATTGATTGACACCGTGACTTTAATTCATTTCTATGTGGGAGATGACCTTTAAATGAGCTGACACTTTTTTTCGACGACATGAATCCTCGGGACCAGTAGTCAATAAATTATGGCCCGCGCGATTCAAAGCTTGTAAGTCGCAGTGATGATTGTGCATTGCCAACCTAATTCACATGCATGAGATGACGATTGGGTACAAACATTATCTCAGTTCGCGAAGGCAGGCTAGTATCAGAGTGTTCATTTATTCATTCCCGAGTGTATTTACCCTATTGTTCCTGTTAGGCATAAGTGTGTTTCTTAATTGTTTTTCTTTGATATTCAGTGGTCAAACAATCATTAGAATTGGTAATAAGCATTTGTTTACTACGCGTCTCATCGTAATACATTCGTTCACATAGGCATTAGACAGAATTTAAATGTAATATTAAATGTGGACGTGATACCATCCTAACATAGGAATTGGTTTGCTAGCTGTAAAATATAAATTATACCGATTCATTTGTTTGTAAATTTGCTACGCGTAAGTTGTTCTTATACCACGCGCCTAGTTAGTGTTGCTTTTGTTTCATGTAACTAGGACTTCGCGAGGGTACTTAACGTCAAACTAGGGAACGACTCATTATTGTAATTAGAGTAGCGGATTAGCCGATATCGACACTCGGAAGTAGTTTAGGGGTCTTACTTGTATAAATCATGCACGAAATCTTACTTAAAACTGGATCTCTTTATTGTTAGATTTGTATTTTTCGGATGTATTTCTTTGGGCGTCTATGACCTGTTTCCGTGCCAAATGACCCAGATCCCCGGGATCAAGCCCTCGTGCTGAGCAAGCCCACAAAAGAATGCACCCGATCCTCTCAGGTGTTGGGTTCGAAGGACGGGGTCTTTCGAAGTACCATTTCTTTCGACGGATGGTACCCGGATAATCTCATCTAACGGGCTCAATACAACAGATGCTTGGACCTACTGAGCGACTATGTTTGCTAAACAATATATTATACCAGAGACGATGAGGATACTTATGTAGCTCAGGCAAGGAAAGCATTTCTACAGAAAAGGAAAGTGTTGATATTGTATATAGATTTAGGTATTAAGAAGTCATTTTTGAAAGCCTTTGTCTAGAGTGTGGCACTGTCTGAAAGTGGAACTTGGACGATTGGTGTAGCAGAAAAGTGGAGAATTGAAGTCTTTGAAATGCGGTGTTACAGGAGAATGATGAAGATTATATGGGTAATTAGGGTTACAAACGTAGGGTTATTAAGACGAGTGGGAGAAGAGAGATGTTTCTGACGACTGCTAATAACGACAAGAGATAGGTTGGTAGGACACATACTAAGACACCTAGAAATAGCAAGCTTAGTCATGGAAGAAAGTGTTGAGGACAAGAACTGTAGGGGAAGACCAAGGTTAGAATATGTTAAACAGATGGCTAAGGATGAAAAGTGTAGTAGCTATACAGGGATAAAACGATTGGCCCAGGACAGGGAGGCATGGAGGGCTGCATCAAACCAGTTTTAGTGTGTTGTTGTTGCTTACAAACATGGCAATAAGCATTATGCTGTCATAAAAAGGACTGAGATACTTTCCAAAACCAAGAGAAAAATCAACTAAATGCATTGACAAAAATAACTTGACAAATAAGCCAACACCCATATGCCAATATATAATCCAACACACATAAGCCAATATATAATCCAACACACATAAGCCAATATATATACCAATACATAAGCCAACACTCATAAGCCAATATATAAGCCAACACTCATAAGCCAATACATAAGCCAACCCATGTAGGCCAATAAATAAACCAACACACTTAAGCCAATATATAAGCCAACACACATAAGCCAATATATAAGCACACACATAAACCAATACATAAGCCAACACATGTAAGCCAATATATAAGCCAACTTACATAAGCCAATATATAAGCCAATAAATAAGCCAATACACATAAGCCAATATATATAAGGCAACACCATAAGCCAATACATAAGCCAACATACATAAGCCAATACATAAGCCAACACATGTGAGCCAATATATATACGCCAACACATATAAGCCAATATATAAAGCAATACATAAGCCAACACACAAGCCAATATAAAAGCTTATGGTAAGTCACTCTATCACTAGAAAAGTTGTAACCTTTGTAGTGTGCAAATCATACTGACAGGTCAGTTACTACTGTGGAACTTACTACAACCAACAAAGGTAAACAACGTGCACTCTATCAAGGCTACTCTTATAACTATAATCGTCAGAATGTGAACGGAATAATATTCTGGTGGTGTTCAATAGAGAGGTCAACAAAATGTCGAGATAATCTGAAAAGTAAAAATGTATAGGTTTTAAGTGTGAGTGTTCATCAAAGTAGTGCTCCAAACGAACCACGGTTGCTGTTTACAAAAAATCATCAAAATACTAAAAAGCAAGTTCAAGAAAAGATATTGCTGCTCAAGATAGTGAAGTGTTTGTTCAAAAGCACTTATCATGTCCTCAAAAAGACATCTTAGGACAGTTGTCAACTTCTAAGAAACCCCCAACACTAATAAAGTCAACACAGATTATGGAAGAGGTCTCTATGGAAATGGAACAAGAGATATTCGATAGTTTTAGTGATTTGAGGATGATGATAATGATTACAATGACGGTGATTATAATAGTAGGGATAAAGATAATGATTATGATAATGATAATGATAATGATAATAATGATAATGATAATGGTAATGCTCTGTATACCCCTAAAATCATTTGTTAAATTTTACTGTAAGCTAATCCAGCGGCTTCAACAGTTGCATGCCTATAAACAGGCTGGTTATACTGAATATGAGGGTGAACTATTGGATATAGAAAATGAGCTTCTTCGTGCCAAAATTATTATGTAATGGATCCAAGTAACCGCTTATACTATTACTTAACAATACAATGTAATATTTTCTACTAATTTGCTACCACACTTTGCTCTCACTTTTTCTGCCGCTTCAAACTGTACATATTAAATATAAAATCCAACGCTAAATCATTCTATTACCAGAACAGTTATAACCTTTGTAGTTGCAACTCATACTTACAGGTTAGTTGCTACTATGGAACTTACTACAACTAACCGAGGTAAACAACGTGTACTGTATAAAGGCATTACTCTAAACGACAAAATGTAAAAGGAATAATATTCTGGCAATGCTCAAAACAGAGGTTAAAAAAATGTCGAGCAATCTAAAAAGTAGAAATGGTGAGGTTTTAAGTGTGAGTGATCATCAATGTAGTGGTCCAATTGAAACACTGTTAGTGTTAACAAAAAATCGTGGCAATGCTAAAAGCTATAGTGCGGGACAAACCATTGGAAACCTGAAGGTCAACCGGCTCTCCGCTCCGCTCTCCACCCCGCACCCGGCGGTGTTGCCATGCTATTGCGTCGTACCTTCAGTTGCGTGCTGGATGCGAGAACGTACAGGACAACGGCGCACCGACTACGCATGATCTGCAGGCTTCCAATTGTTTGTCCCGCACTTTAGTACAAGAAAAACATGTTCTACTCAAAATAGTGCATTCTTTATTGAGCGAAGTTTAACCCCTGTTGTAAAAGTTATGTTTAATCCAGCTTCCACTTCTCAAGAGTCATCAACATCACAGACTATGCAAAAGGTAGTGTTGTTGTTTCAAGGGGGTTCAAGTACAAGGTCATCTACCCTTGATATGCAAGAGAATTAAAAAGGACTAAATAGTAATTGAAAAAAGAGAGTTGTATTTTGTATGTAAATATTGTAAAAGTACTTACAGTACATTAAATAAATAAAAATATTGTATGGGTATTGTCTGTTTTTTTTCTTAATTGATATCTTCATGTCCCACTATTAATGTAATTGTTAACCATTAACAGTCTTTGGCTATGTTCAAAAAGGAGTGGCCTTAAACAATACATTCTACTGTATGTGTGGTTTGTGTTCCAAGTATCATAATAATACAGTGTCGTCAAGCCATGTTAAGACAATAGTTATGTCAGGGTAAAGGGTTTGAACCCTTGCTTCCTTGTACTAAAAATTAGACTTAAGTCAAACGCATTATCCACTTGGCCAACCTAACAGTTAATAATTTACAATATATAGCAAGTAAAACATTAAAGTGTTAAATATTCCCTAAAACACTTAGCTAACCTAATGTAACATATCCTCCATTCAACCTAACTTCATTTAACCTAAATCATATTTATTATGTTAATTTTTTTGAAAGTTGTATTGGCTTTGTGTTGGCTTTTATTCATATTCATATTTCATATTCATTCATTTATTTGCAATGGGGGGTGTGTCCCCCGGTGGCAAATTGTATATACATAACAAATAAATAATTATACATAACAATTCAATAACAATTATATAACAATTAAACTGGAGTATTAACACAAATAGTCAGTCTTTTCTTAAACACACCTATATGTTAGGGAAACGGCTCTAAGACTGCGGCAGGTAGAGAGTTCCAGTTATCAATGGCACGGTTTACAAAAGAATATTTACCATAATTTGTTCGCTGTGGTCGGCCCTTAACTTTGAAAGGATGATCGCTCCTACCCATGTAAGTGGGATTTCCCAATCGTTTGCTAAGCTCACCTCATGCTGGTTGATTTGTATACGTGTTGTACATAGCGCAGAGTCTAGATTTCATCCTCCTAGCCTCCAGTGATTCCCACCCAAGTTTCATTAACATACGGCTCACACTGCTCCTGGGATTAAGGTCACTGATCACAAATCTAGCGGCCTTTCTTTGTACCATTTCCAACTCATTGATGAGCCCTACTTGATATGGATCCCAAACCGCCGAGGCATATTCCAGAATAGGTCTTTCAAGTGACAAATAGCCTAATTAGCAGAGGTACTACTTCCTTTTAATACCCTCATTACAAAGTGCAGGGATTTGTAAGCTTTTGAAACTACACATCCTACATGACTACTCCATTTCATATCATTCCTTACGTGAACGCCCAAATATTTGCAAGAATCTTCTTCTACAAGTATTTCCGAGCCAATGTTATATTGAAAATCCTGCCTTCGCACTTTCCCTATTTTTAAGAGACTACATTTTCTCGTGTTTATTTTCATTTTATTTTCAATCGCCCACTTATAGACCAGGTTCAGGTCCTCTTGAAGCACTGCATTGTCTTGTGAGTCATGTATCTTTCGATATATTACACAATCATCCGCAAACAATCGACAGTCACTGCGAATCCCATTTGGTAAGTCATTTATAAACGCCAAAAATAACAAAGTTCCGATTACGCTGCCCTGAGGGATACCCGACGTTACGGTAATTTCATCCGAGAATATGCCTTCGACTTTCACTTTCTGTGAACGACCCGTCAAAAATTCTTGGATCCATAAAATTACTCTTCTATCAATCTTCGTCGAAACTAATTTATGGAGTAGCATGTCATGCGGCACGACATCAAATGCCTTCGCAAAATCTATAGCCACGGCGTCGACTGAAACTCCATGGTCTAACGATTCGCTAATGTCTTGAAAAGGTGATAGCATCTGACTCTCGCATGAGTAACCTTTCCGAAATCCATGTTGCCTATCATTAAACCATGATAATGTTTCCCACTGTTCCCTCAAGTAGTCGCAAATGAAATGCTCCATCTGTTTACAAACGACGGACGTAAGGCTAACCGGCCTGTAGTTGCCCAATTCAAGTCTGCTCCCTCCCTTAAATATTGGACTACCGTAGCTCTTTTCCAGTCATCTGGGATTTGCGCATTGTTTATGGACACATTAAACATCACCTCCAAGTATCGTGCCACGGCCCTACCTCCTAGTTTAAGTACTTCACTAACAATATTATCAGGACCCTTTGATACATTGAAACGTAGTTTTTGTATTAGCTTTACAATTGCTGACTGGTTTATTTGGAACAGGGGAGCCCCTGATTCGTCGTTAAGGTCCAACACACAGCTATTGGATTTATTGAACACACTACCGTAAAAGACATTTAATTCATTAGCAATGGCCTGTTTCTCAGTAGGTAATTAATTTACTGTCACCGGACATTATCATCGAAAAATTATTTGAATTTCCCTTTCTTCTCCTAACATAACTGTCAAAATTTTCCCACCCATCACCTCCCGAACCAAGTAAACCTTGCATATAACTGTCATGAGCAGCCCTCTTTTTTAAGACGAGCTCTCTTGATAAGGACTTAAATTTCAACATATACTTGTCATTGGCCTTTGTTTTGGCTTTTGTGTTGGATTATGTATTGGCTTTTTACTCTAAGGTTAATCATTGACTCTAAACTCTTACTCTTACCTCTCTCCCAACGCCTAGTCAAAAACATTATATTTTTAACATTTTTCAAAAAAGTTGAATTGTGGATATCATATAATGTCATACGTTAACTCTTACACCTGCCTTTAGGGACAGATGATCTTGTAGTTCCGACCCTTGGAACAACAATAACTAACTAACAGCAACCTCTAGACCACTCTCAGTCCATAACAAGTTTATTTTTCAAATTTTTCCAAAAAATATTGGTAAAGTAGGCTATATGTTTAAACTAAGAATCCTAAAAAGTCACATTTTATCTAATACACCTACCTCCATTCCACTCTCAGTCCAAAAATAGTGTATTTTTCAAATTTTTCCAAACACTTTTTCAAAAATTGGTTATAATTCCAAAATTAGGAATTTTACAAAATTGTTTATTTGTCATAAATTAATGGGTTTTACGCCCTTTATCTGTAAACCAAGTTTCAAGTCCCTAGGACAAAAATGAAAAAGTTCAATTTTGAAAGTAGGCTATATTTTTAGAACCAAGCATCCTACAAAGTGTTATATAGGATGATTAAAAGAAAGGTTTTTGTGTCCTTTATTTTATAATAAAACTTTTTTTTCATTTTTTCCAAAAAATTCCAATTTTGAAATTGGCTCTATTTAAGGAACGAAGAATTTTAAAAAATGTTTATTTAACATAAATTGATGGTCCATACTCCCTCTACCCACAAACAGAGTTGCAGGTCTCTAGGTCGAAAACTGTTTGTGTCCACTTTTTGAATGTTTGAATGTTGATAATGCTGAATGGAGTAGGCCTATGCATTGGTAATTCGGTGAGTTTTTTTTCTCTCTAATCCGCAGTTCTGCCCCATAATATTGGGAATATTTATTGTAGTACCGGTAGCCTATAAACAAACAAATAAAACATAATAGATTATGTAAATTACACTTTAGCTATAAGTTACCAGAAGCACTATAACATTTCATTCAAATAAAGAGCTTTCCATAATGATAAGAAAAAGAGCTTACCGTAATGATGGATTGTGTAAGTAAACGTCTTCTGCTTGATGCCACTACTAAAGTGATACTCATACAACATACAAGTGAGTTCATGTTTCGCTGACGTAATCATATGTGCCCACGCACTTCCAGTGTTGCGCGCACCATAGTGGCTAAATTTGAAACATCTCATGTAGAATATGTTCCTACGCACGTATGATCACGTCAGCGAAACATCTCATCTAGAGTTTCAAATTTAGCCACTATGGCGCTCGCAAGACAGGAAGTGCGTAGGAACATATTATTACGTCAGAGAAACATTAACTCACTTATCTGTTGTATGAGTATCACTTTAGTATTGGCATCATGCAGCAAAAGATGTTTACTTACTCAATCCATCATTTTTTGTTTGTTTATAGGCCATTACAATAAATATTCTCAATGTTATGGGGCAGAACTGCTGATTAGAGAGAAAATGTGACAGTCAGTCTGAAAGACTAGACTTTGAATCATTTTAAATGCTACAAATGCTGAAAACTGCTAGAAAGGCTGGGGGCTTCTCGCTTTGCTCGAAGCCAAAGACTCTTGCCAATTTAGAAAATTATCTGCATAATACTTATCTCGCTTTATAATACTTTAACTTGTTTCAAATTACTCACGAACGGCAAGTGCAAACCAAGGGCAAAGCAAGGCCAAGCTCGCGGGGGGAGATGGCTGGAAGAAGTGCCCCTTCCATCCAGTCTAAAACACTTATTGTTCGCTTTTGCGAATAGTTTTGTAGTTTTTGTTTCCCGTACGGTTTGAAATATTTGTTAAATCTTTCTGCCACATTATTTTTCTTCGCTATAATTGCAGTATGAACGCGGTGTTCTGTTTATTTATTGTTTAGTTAACTTAAGTTTCAATTGAATTGTTGTTCTTTATTATTTCTTGTCTTTACTCACCTTTTTCTGAAGTGTGTTCTTCTAGACGCACCGCACTGTCACACTTTCTCGCAAGTATTGTGCTTGCCTTAGCGATAACCCTCGCAATGTGTCTGGAGCTATGCGCTGATTGGTTGTTGACACCCCCCTGCCATCTGGAATGTTCGACTCTCTATGACGTCATTTCAACTATATATTGCCTTCATCTCCGTTCTACTTTTTCTGTCTACATCTGTCTACATCTGTCTACGCCTGACCACGGCTGCATGCCTGACCACTACACGGCCCCTACTGGGTCAGCACTGTTTGTAAACATCGTGTGGCTGGAACCACTCTACGCGGCGTGCTTCATTGTATGGACTTTACCGAGCTGGGCAAGTCCTGAGTCAACGACCTTCATCGAAGCGACGGCTTGGACTCGCCAGCTCACTACAACTTTGCAACATGAAATCGGAACTGCTTGTAACCTACCAGCCAGGTCACTACCAAGAGACCTGTTACTGCTGGTTACACTCCGTCGAAGGAACTGCTATCCATTTTTTTGGAAGCCATGCCGAGACTTCCTGCAGGAAGCCTTTTTTGGATTTTATGACCCGCTCCCTGCGGGCCTGCTAACTCATGGCCAAGTTTCAGCACTGCACTTGGAACTTTGATCCGTACTGAACCAACACTTCGATTCTGCCCTGTCCGGGCAACCAATATCACTTCCTTCTACTGTCGGCGCGAGTTTCCTGCAGGATGATTTTATGGGAAGATACTCTGTATCAAGTATCCAACCATTGGTAACGCCAACTTCAATCAATCTTCTTTAATATATTACAAGGCCAATCGTTTTATTTTTAATTTTTCTGCTTCTAGCTTTTTTTTATCTATTCTTGAACATACTTCTTTAGTTGCCTGTTATTAAGCTTTTTATGCACTTGTTTTAGTAATTCATATTTCCTAGTCAATGTTGATTCTGAGTTTCCTGGAGAAACAGGCATTTGGTATTGCCTCCTTTCAATTATCATTTTAATGAAAATCTTTGATGTTATTGATCCAAAGAATCAAATAAAAGTATTAAAGCTAGTCATTAACGTTTGGTCTCTTCCTTATCGCTCTATTTACATTCCACTGTGTGCCCGAAACCTAATCCTCTGCTAATTCCCAATAGGGGTGCTACTCCAACCACCCCATTCCACTTATAGTGGGCGATGTATCGAAGATAGAGATATGCTCTCGCGGACTTTTTCGTAGAACTTTTCATGCTCATAGTATATTGATATTTTTAACGGTTTGCCCAGCGTAAGCTTAAGAAGCGCACGGACGCCAAGTTTGTTTTCGACTTTTTCACTGAAATCGTTACTACAGAATATTTCCTCGAGATATCCTTTACAGGATGCTGAAAACCGCATCAAAATCCATCCAGTGGTTCTCGAGATTAGCCATGACATCCAAGAATCGGGGATTTTTGTCTTATACTAACGAAGTAGAGATTGTCGGGGACACTGCACCAAGCGGTAGTCTACTATGACGTCACACACCTCAGTGCATCTAGGTACATTTCGTCCCTCACCGTAAAGTAACGCCAGACCCCAGCATAACAACGAAGTCGACAAGATCATTTAAAATGATAAAAAAAAAAGCTCACTGAATTACCAATGCAACCTCCATTTCGCATTATCAACATTCAAAAAGTGGACACAAACCGTTTTCGTCCTAGAGACCTGCAACTTGGTTTGTGAGTAGAGGGGGTCTGGACCATCAATTTACGTCAAATAAACATTTTTGTAATATTCTTCGTTTCCATAATATAGCCAATTTGAAAACTGGACTTTTTTGGGGAAAAAAATGAAAAAAAAATCATTATCAAAGTAAAGGACACAAAAACCATTCTTTTAAGGCTATCTAAAACTTTTTAGGATGTTTGGTTCTAAAAACTTAGCCAACTTTCAAAATTGAACTGATTTCATTTTTGTCCTAGGGACTTGAAACTTGGTTTACAGATAAAGGGCGTAAAGCCCAATGATTTATGACAAATAAACAATTTTGTAAAATTCCTAATTTTGGAAATATAACCCATTTTGAAAAACTTTTTTGGAAAAATTTGAAAAATATACTATTTTTGGACTGAGAGTGGAATGGAGGTAGGTGTATGAGATAAGATATGACTTTTTAGGATTTTTAGTTTAAACATATAGCCTACTTTACCAATATTTTTTGGAAAAATTTGAAAATACACTATTTTTGGACTGAGAGTGGTATAGAAGTAGGTAGGTGTTAGTTAGATATTGTTGTTTTAAGGAGCGGAACTACAAGGTCATCTGCCCCTAAAGGTAGGTGTAAGAGTTAACATATGACATTATATGATTTTTAGTTTAAACATATACCCTACTTACACAATTCAACTTTTTTGAAAAATGATAAAAATATAATGTTTATGACTTGGCGTTGGGATAGAGGTAATAGTTTAGAGTCAATAATTAACCTTAGAGTAAACAGCCAATACATAAGCCAACACAAAAGCCTACACAAAGGCCAACATAAAAGCCAACAAAAAAGTCAATACAACTTTCAAAAAAAACATAATAAATATGATTTAGGTTAAATAAAGTTAGGTTGAATGGAGTTAGGTTAGGTTAGATGAAGTTAGGTTAAATGGAGTTAGGTGAGCTAAGTGTTTTAGGGAATATTTAAAACTTTAATGTTTTACTTGCTATTTATTGTAAATAATTAACTGTCAGGTTGGCCAAGTGGTTAATGCATTTGACTTAAGTTTAATTTTTTAGTACAAGGAAGCAAGGGTTCAAACCCTTTACCCTGACATAAGTATTGCCTTAACATGGCTTGACGACACTGTAATATTATGATACTTGGTACACAAACCACAGATACAGTAGAATGTATTGTTTAAGGCCACACTTTTTTGAACATAGCCAAAGACTGTAAATGGTTAACAATTACATTAATAGTGGGACATGAAGATATCAATTAAGAAAAAAAACAGACAATACCCATACAATATTTTTATTTATTTAATGTACTGTAAGTACTTTTACAATATTTACATACAAAATACAACTCTCTTTTTTCAATTACTAGTTAGTCCTTTTTGATTCTCTTGCATATCAAGGGTAGATGACCTTGTACTTGAACCCCCTTGAAACAACAACACTACCTTTTGCATAGTCTGTGATGTTGATGACTCTTGAGAAGTGGAAGATGGATTAAACATAACTTTTACAACAGGGGTTAAACGTCGCTCAATAAAGAATGCACTATTTTGAGTAGAACATGTTTTTCTTGTACTAACTTTTTAGCATTGTCACGATTCTTGTTGACACTAACAGTGCTTCAATTGGACCACTACATTGATGATCACTCACACTTAAAACCTCACCATTTCTACTTTTTAGATAGCTCGACATTTTTTTACCTCTGTTTTGAGCATTGCCAGAATATTATTCCTCTTACATTTTGTCGTTTAGAGTTATAAGAGTAGCCGGGGGTGAAGCTGATTCCTGCACGTGGTGCCCCTGCATAGGTACTTGAACTCAATTTTCCAGTACTGAACTGATCATCAGCATTTGACAGCCAGACTATCTTATATAGATCTCCTGGCAAAATAGAATACAGCATGCAATACCATTCAAATTCTAACGGCTCTTCTGAGAGCCCCGTGACAAGAAGGCTTGGACAAAGATTAAAAATTTGCCAACTAAACATCGAAGGCATCAGTCGATCGAAAAATAACCATCTATCAAGAGTTATTCATGAGAACAATGTTGATTTGGCACTCAAAAAGGAAACTCATACCACCAATGAGGAAGAACTCCAGAAAAGAGGAAAGATTCATGGTTACTCTATGATTGGTGCTACGTATTATAGCGTTTATGGGGTGGCAACTTATGCCCGGAACAATCTAGAACATTTTTATCATATCACTTCTAGCACGGACGATAACATCCATGTAGTAGTTGTTACTGTACAGGATATAACCATAACGAATGTATACAAACCACCAACAGTCCCATGGCCCAGCTTTGTGCTTTCAGTTTCAAATCATCCAGCCATTTTTGCAGGCGATTTCAATAGCCACCATGAAAATTGGAATTATGCTCAGAATGACAACTGCGGCACTGCTCTCGTTGAATGGGTTGAAGAACACAACTTACACCTTGTCTTTGATGCCAAGGACAATGGATCATTCAGATCAGGAACTGGCAACGTGAATATAATCCAGTTCTGTGTTTTGTGACTTGTGACAACAAGGATCAACCTCTTCCAACTGTAAGACGCATATTGGGTGATTTTCCCCGCAGTCAGCACAGACTAGTACATATAGAGATAGGGTTGTCTATCCCACTCATAACTTCATTCCCTCGCCCTCGATTGAACTTCAATAAAGCTAATTGGACAAAATTTACTACTGAACTAGACAAATGCATCAGATGGATTCCTGCGAGAAGCATGAGCTACAACAGGTTTGTTGGGTTAGTTACTTCAATAGCCAAGAAATATATTCCGAGAGGGTATAGAAAGGAATACGTTCCGGGTTGGAATGAACAAAGTGATGCTCTTTATAATGAATTTATAGTTTGGATGCAACACGCAAGCAAAAATGGTCAGAGACCGTTGATGAGTTGAATTTTCAACACTCAAGCAGAAAAGCCTGGGGTCTGCTAAGGAAGCTTGGAGGAAATTCTATAGGTCAAAGAGAGCAACCTAGCATTATGCCTCATAAGATTGCCAGCCACATTGTATCGACTTCTATGGTTGCACAAGATAAAGACCATACTCGAATGCTGAAAACGAACTTCAAAAAGATAAAAGCATCACTTCCATCAACTTCGTCTTACTCCAAAGTATTCACCCTTGAAGAAGTCAATGTGGCTATAAAATACATCAAACATGGGAAAGACCCCGGATTTGATGGCATTCATCCTGAGTTTCTGTTAAATCTGGGCCAAAATGCTCGAAAATGGCTTGCTCGATTTTTCAGTGATATTCTGAACACAGGGATCCTCCCAAATCAGTTCAAGAAAACTAAGATTATAGCTGTTTTGAAACCTGGTAAGCCAAAAGACGCTCCCCAAAGCTACAGGCCTATAGCATTGCTGAGCTGTTGCTACAAACTTCTTGAAAGACTGATTTATAACAGGATCCGTCCGACTATCTTAGAACACATTCCTGTGGAACAGGCTGGCTTTAAACCTAACCGCAGTTGTTGTGATCAAGTCCTTGCTCTTACATCGCATATCGAGTCTGGTTTTCAACTCCAGATGAAAACTTCTGTTGTGTTTCTCGATCTGTCTGCCGCTTATGATACAGTATGGAGAGAGGGGTTACTCTATAAACTGTCTCGAATAATACCTTGCAAAACTACCGTGCAACTTATTGGTAGCATGCTCAGTAACAGACTTTTCCAAGTCATTCTAGGAAAAAGAATGAGCAAACAAAGAAAGCTGAACAACGGGCTCCCACAAGGTTCAGTGTTGTCTCCCCTACTCTTCAATCTGTATCTCTCTGATCTACCAGATACTCAGTCCAGAAAGTTTTGTTATGCTGATGATATAGCTTTGGCTATAAGGCACAAGGACATCAGTGTCATGGAGAATGTGCCCAATGATGACGTTGCTAGGCTTGAAAGTTATTTCCACAAATGCTCCAACCAAGTGCAACAAAAACTGAAGTATCATGTTTCCACTTAAACAACAGAATGGCTGATAGTGAAGTTCATGTATCGCTTCAAGGTTCTGTGCTGAATAATAAACACACTAAATATTCAGGTGTCACTCTGGATCGCACATTATCTTTTAAAAAACATCTTGAAAATACAGCCGCCATAATTAGAAGCCGGAATAATATCCTGCAGAAGCTTTGCGGAACTACTTGGGGAGCTTCTGCTACAACTCTGAGGTGTTCTGCATTAGGTCTTGTCTTCTCCGCTGCTGAATATTGTGCTCCAGTTTGGCTGAACAGCCCCCATGTAAAGATAATTAATACCCAACTCAATAACACCATGAGACTGATCAGTGGCCTTATTAGATCTACGCCGACTTATTGGCTTCCTGTCCTCAGCAACATCATGCCTCCTGACCTACGCAGGAAAGCTGCCCTGATCCGAGAGTATAAGAAAATGATGAGTAATCCAGCTCTTCCTGTTCACTGCGACATCCCTGATCTGAATAGAAACCGACTGAAATCTAGACATCCACCCTTCAAATATGCTAGAGATCTCACAGGCAACAATTTTAAGCCGAATATCCAATGGAGAAATGAATGGAGCACCAACATCAACCTTGACGCTTGGAGTGGTTTAATTGGAGATAGCGTTGCACCAGGTTTTGACCTGCCAAGAGGAACGTGGACTGCCCTCAATAGGATCCGGACTAACCACGGGGTCTGTGCTGAATCACTCTTCAAATGGGGTAAAATTCCTTCTCCCCAATGTGACTGCGGTGGTCCTTCACAGTCAGTTCACCACATTGTTCACGAATGCCATAGAAGAGCATATCAGGGTAATCGGTCTGACTTCCTGTTGGCAAAAATACAGCACTGCAATGGATACAGAATTTAGATTTAAAGATATGAGCCTGCCTTGTCATGTGTCGCTGTAAATTTGTATATATCA
The DNA here is from genome assembly GCA_946902985.2 of Meconema thalassinum. NCBI lineage: Eukaryota > Metazoa > Arthropoda > Insecta > Orthoptera > Tettigoniidae > Meconema > Meconema thalassinum. Next base: position 1,208,992,352 of record OX336388.2, read on the forward strand.
ATGTTTATGTGTGTATATATTTATCTTGCATGCTTGTTGTCTGTATGTCATACGATAAATAATAATAAGAGTAGCCTTTATACAGTGCACGTTGTTTATCTCGGTTAGTTGTAGTAATTTCAATAGTAGCAACTAACCTGTTAGTATGATTTGCAACTACAAAGGTTATAACTGTTCTGGTAATAGAATGATTTAGCGTTGGATTTTAATATGTACAGATTGAAGCGGCAGAAAAAGTGAGAGCAAAGTATGGTAACAAAGTAGTAGAACATATTACATTGTATTGTTAAGAAATAGTTTTAGCGGTTACGTGGATCCATTACATAAAAATTTTGGCACGAAGAAGCTCATTTTCTATATCCAATAGTTCATTCTCATATTCAGTATAACCAGCCTGTTTATAGGCATGCAACTGTTGAAGCCGCTGGATTAGCTTACTGGGATTGTTCCAGTAAATAAATTTAACCAATGATTTTTAGGGGTAAACAGAGCATTACCATTATCATTATCATCATTATCATAATCATTATCTTTATCACTATTATTATAATCACCGTCATTGTAATCATTATCTTCATCCTCAACATCACTAAAACTATATAATTTCTCTTGTTCCTTTTCCATAGAGACCTCTTCCATAGTCTTGTTGACTTTGATAGTGTTGAGGGTTTCTTAGAAGTTAACAACTGTCCTAACATGCCTTTTTGAGGACATAATGAGTGCTTTTGAACATACACTTCACTATCTTGAACAGCAATATTGTTTTCTTGATCTTGCTTTTTAGCCTATTTTCAATTTTGAAAAAATAGGCTTATGAGATCACCTTTTGTCCGTGTGTGTGTGTGTGTGTGTGTGTGTGTGTGCGTGTGTGTGTGATTCGTGTGTGTGCCCCCTTCCCCCCCTAATAAAATCTAAACGGCTGGAGCGATTTCAATGAAACTCGGTAAGTTCATAGCACTATTCCGGGCGACCTCGACCGTGCCCTTGAAATCATGTTACGTCTCACCAATCCAACATGGCGGCTGTGCGAAAAATTTCACCAGCATTCAATAACTCCGAAACTATTACCGATATCATCCTGGAATTTTGTATGGTCATAAAGGGAACTACTAGAAGTTCACTTATGTGACTTTTGAGAACCTGGTAACTACAAAACCAACATGGCGACCAAGCGAAGTTAAGACTTTTATTTAGACATTTCTCGCGATTTAACCATCCAAACGCAATGAAACTTGGTACAGTATATGTTTATATACATTGTAATGCACCGACATATAACTTCGTTCAATTTTTACATAACCTCAATATGGCGGCTGTGCGAAATATTTTACCGGCATTCCATATCTCTGAAACTATTACCGGTATCACCCTGAAATTTTGCACAGAGGTAAAGGGCACTACTGGAAGTTCACATGTGAGACTTAAAAAACCGGTTAACTACAAAACGAACATGGCGGCCAAGCGAAGTTGAAAGTTTTAAATAGACTTTTCTCACGATTTAATGATCCAAACGCAATGGAACTTGGTGCAGCAAATGTTTATATACATTGTAATGCACTGGTATGTAATTTAGTTCAATTGATTACATAACCTCAAGATGGCGGCTGTGCAAATTTTTAAATTAAGTTTTTATTTCTTGTGTCGTAATCATGCGATCGAAGTGAAAGTTTGAATAATGAACCTACGCTATAATGTTCCTTTAAAGGTACATGACTCTATGGCCTATACATATAACAATCCAACATGGCGACCATCCGGAATATTTAGAATCTACTAAAGCAATCAAACTGAATTTTTTTACGTTCATAGGGGTTATGAACATAAGTTCACCTATAGGACTTTCAATAACCTGGTGATCAAAAATCCAACATGGTGGCGACGCGGAATATAAATATTCTCATGGTCGTTTCTCGTAATTTAACCATCGAAGTGCAGTGAAACTTGGTACAGTAAATCCTTAAACAAATGTTAATCCACTGGCATCTAATTTATTTCAATAGTTTCCATACCACAAGATGGTAGGTGTGCGAAATTTTAAAATCTCGTTTTTACCTCTTGCGTCCTAATCATGTGATTAAAGTTTGAGTACTACACGTACACAATAATCTCCATGTAAGAGTACATAACTCGAGCCCTAAATATATGAAAGTCCAACATGGCGACCATCCGAAATATTTAGACGGTTCCCAATATATACGAATCTATTACAGCAATCAAACTGAAATTTAGTATGTTGATAGAGGCAATTAACATTAGTGGGATATATGAAAATAGGCTCTATAGTTCTTCACGGAACTACTCGTTAGCATTTTGATGATTTTTTGTAAACAGCAACCATGGTTCGTTTGGAGCACTACATTGATGAACACTCACACTTAAAACCTATCCATTTTTAGCCTACTTTTCACATTTTGCAAAAATGAGGAAAAAGTAGACTTATGAGATCGATCAGGGAAAATGTGTGTCTGTATGTCCTTCTGTCTGTCTGTCTGTCTGTCTGTCCTTCTGTCTGTCTGGCTGGCTGTGTGTGTGTCCCCCCTATCAACTCCTAAACGGCTGCAGCAATCAAAACCAAATTTAGTATGAGTACAGATGTGCACCGGAATATCTCACGTCCATATTTGAAAATGATGTCAGTGCTACCAACTGCTGGACAAATGCACTAGAAATTTGAGCTCCATGTTGGATATCTTGCGAGATATGCATGGGAACTATTCCAAAATTGGCACACATGTAGATAAGACTATTTCAGTTTAATTTCCAGGAGGCCAACCATGACAGTGTTGCCAAAAAATGTTATGCCTTCTGATAGGTCCAATGTTTAAATGCATATAACTTCTACACTATCAATCGGACTTCAACAAAATTTTGTATGTTATATCTGTACATAAACAGATATGACTGAGCGTATTCTTAAGAGCCACCAGGGCTGCCAACTTTTAATAATTGCTATCACTATTTTATTTATCCAAATACCAATATATCAGAAAGTATGCAAGCCAACAGCTTTAAACTATGCACACGTATATTCTGACATTTTAGATTAATTTGGAGTAACTTATATACGTCAGTTCTACCAACATGATTATAAGCCTGCTGATAGTACCAATTTTTAAATACATGTAACTTCTATACTATCAGTTGGATTTCAACCAAATTTCGTATGTGCAATGTGTACCATAACAGATATGACTATAAGTATTGTTAAGAGCAATCAGGGCTGCCAACTGTTAATAAATGCTGTCTATAATCTTTTTACCCTAATATCAATATATCAGAAAGTATGCAAGCCAACAGCTCTATACTTTGCACACGTATAGCACCTGACATTCTAGATTAATTTGGAGTAATTAATACAAGGCGGTGCTGCCAATATGATTCTATGCCTGCTGATATGTCCAATTTTAAAATACATGTAACTTCTATACTAACAAATGGATTTCATCCAGAATTGGCACAACAGGATATCATAATTTTTCAGATTATTTCTGACCAGCACACGCATGACATTGTTGGCAACATGCTTTTACGCGTGCTGATAGATCCAATGTCTAACTGCATGTAACGTCCATTGGACTTCAACCAAATTTTGTATTCTGTATCTTAAGAGATGGAACTAAGAATATATTCAGTCACCAGGGCTGCCAACTGTAGTGCTCTATTAGCTACTTTATACCAGGTATATTTTGAACTAATTAGATATTTCGATATTACCAACTTAATTTCGTCATTATTCTAGATAGGTTCATATTCTGTAGAATAATCATTGGCATGAAAAGTGGGCTGTATAGTTCTTCACGGAACTTCTTGTTACTTTTCAGATTGCCTCGACATTTTGTTGACCTCTCTTTGAACACCACCAGAATATTATTCCATTCACATTCTGACGATTATAGTTATAAGAGTAGCCTTGATAGAGTGCACGGTTTTACCTTTGTTGGTTGTAGTAAGTTCCATAGTAGTAACTGACCTGTGAGTATGATTTGCACACTACAAAGGTTACAACAGTTCTTGTGATAGAGTAACTTACCATAACCTTTTAGCTTTTATATTGGCTTATTTGTGTTGGCTTATGTATTGGCTTATATATTGGCATATGTGTGCTGGCTTATATACAGTATATTGGCTTACATGTGTTGGCTTATGTATTGACTTATGTGTGTTGGCTTATATATTGGCTTATGGTGTTGCCTTATATATTGGCTTATGTGTGTTGGCTTATGTATTAGCTTATATATTGGCTTATGTGTGTTGGCTTATATATATATTGGCTTACAAGTGTTAACTTATGTATTGGCTTATGTGTGTGTGCTTATGTATTGGCTTATATGTGTTGGCTTATGTATTGGCTTATACTGTATATTGACTCATGTGTGTTGGCTTATATATTGGCTTACATGTGTTGGCTTATGTATTGGCTTATGTGTGTTGGCTTATATATTGGCTTATGTGTGTTGGCTTATGTATTGACTTATATATTGGCTTATGTGTGTTGGATTATATATAGGCTTATGTGTATTGGCTTATTTGACAAGTATTTTTGTCAATGCATTTAGTGGATTTTTCTCCTGGTTTTGGAAAGTATCTCAGTCCTTTTTATGACAGCATAATGCTTACTGCCATGTTTGTAAGCAACAACAACAACACACTAAAACTGGTTTGATGCAGCCCTCCATGCCTCCCAGTCCTGAGCTAATCGTTTCATCCCTGTATAGCTACCACACTTTACATCCAAGGCTATCTGTTTAACATATTTTAACCTTGGTCTATCCCAACAGTTCTTGTCCTCAACGCTTTCTTCCATAACTAAGCTTGCTATTCCTAGGTGTCTTAGTATGTGTCCTACCAACCGATCTCTTGCCTTTATTAGCAGTCGTCAGAAAAATCCCTCTTCTCCCACTCGTCTTAATACCTCTTTGTTTGTAACCCTATTTACCCATCTAATCTTCATCATTCTCCGTTAACACCGTATTTCAAACACATCAATTCTCCACTTTTCTGCTGCACCAATAGTGCAAGTTCCACTTTCACACAGTGCCACACTCCAGACAAAGGCTTTCAAAAATGACTTCTTAATACCTAAATCTATATTCAATGTCAACACATTCCTTTTCTGTAGAAATGCTTTCCTTGCCTGAACTACATAAGTACCCTAATCGTCTCTGGTATAATGTATTGTTTAGCAAACATAGTCGCTCAGTAGGTCTAAGCATCTGTCGTATATTGCTCAAAATAGCAAACAGTTTTCTAAAACCCGACTCACTGGTCGATAACAAGCATAGTCACCAAAGTGTTTCATTGGTAGCTAACTCATGCCTGGTTAGTCAATTCTTATTGCAAGGTCAGTCAAGACCTAAGAATTTATCTTAACATATTGAGCTCGCAGAGCTTAGGCCCATGTGATATTTTTCATCGCAACGCATTTTGATAATGGGATGCATCATCCTTGAACGCACCCACAGACCAGCTATGCGGCTGACATACTTTGGAGATGTTAATGGTTGCACTTTTGACTTTGGAGAAATTCATTATATGTTTATCTGAGTCCTTATTAACATGTCTAGACTTTCTACAAGGCTCAGATCATCACATTTCGTCATTCTGTATTATTGAAACATTCTGGAGAATGTTATTTATTGTTTTCGGTAAGGTATTATCGTCGCAGACACGCAAACCAGAAGGAATCGGTCGCTACACGACTAACGTATTTGCTAGATCCAGCAACGAGGGACAGAGCTCCTGGCACTCGAGTATGGTTTTCCGTCCTTATAGGATGCGTTATTAAGTCAGTCTTGGAAAGACGATGGGAATAGTCCGCCAGTAGGCGAAGAAATTTATCAAGTTGCATCGTGCATTAATTAGCACCAGTTTGTGATATTATCGAGTGATATTTAAAGCCAGTGACGGCTCGTGCAGTAATTACTTCAAATTGATCGACAACTGTGAATATTTCAGTAACGTGGAACACCACATTTTTAGCCACGTGCTTGTGGAAAAATTCATGTCTTCGTGTAAGACGAAATATATCAGTGACCGTGATCTAATATTCATTGAAGTGCATTATTTCAACACTAATGATTGAAAATGTTACTATGACCGCAAGAGCGAGTGAATTTTTCTGTGGATCACATCGATGCCACGAGATCCAATAGTCATAGAATCTGTGAAGTGAAAGCAGAAAAGTGCATGGCCAATTTTATGATAATCTGCGCCGTGTAGCTTCTGTGAGCTTACTACCACAATTAAAACTAGCTTCAGTGAAAGCAGTGCAACGAAATTCATTATTTTCGAGTGGTTATTTTCTGAAAACATGCTTTACTTTAATGACCACGTGTTTGACACAGTTCTCCGTTTATCATCGATGGGAATGATGAGATAGAGACCCCATGATGTGAGGGAGCCGTTCTTTGGAACTACAGCATGACAGAAGATCCAGGAATATCGCACGAGTAGGAGATGGACGTGCCAAACCGAGGAATATGACCACTACCATGATGGGAAGGAGTCTGACGACATCACGACGTCAACGACGAGGACGAATTAAGACCCTGGTCACGGATAAGGCCTATGATGGAGGCCTAGTTTGGACAACCCTTGTCCAGAAGCCAGAGGATGATTTGTATCACTCAATTCGTTGGGGTGAGCGAGATATAGACGTCCTAATCTTGTGAGTCTGTCTGTTCCTTTCCATGTAAGGTTCTTTTGTGGTAGCTTAGATTAGAGTAGATTGTAGAATCAACCGAACTTCTTGACGAGCCATTAGGTAGGGTTTGTAATGTTAGCACTAAAAATTGTCATCCACTTTCAGTGAATGTGAGACACCCTGTGATTGAACCCCGTTCAATCAGGTGCATTCTGGTGGGCAACGCTAAGATGTCAGGTCTATTCGCTACTAAACGTGACTGTAGTCTTTGATGCTACTTTGTTCAAACCTGATATGGGTGATTTTGTGTTTAGTTTTCTTTGAAATTGCGACTGGACGTCATGGTCAAGTGTTATTTTATTTAAATGTTTGTCACGCCACTGATTTCGTTAGATAAGTTCGTATCGGTTGATAGTCAACAGAAACTATCAGTTATGTAAATTTACTATTAACTTTCATTAAGATGAGCTTTGAAGCCATCCTGTTCAAGTGTAGAACATAGTCAGGGAAGTAATATTTCAATGCAGTTTAACATCAAACCCTGTACTCATCGTATCATTAGCAAACTCAGTGAATGTGAGATTTTGCGCCTTTTATTGTGTTTATTTGTGTCAGGATATCAGACACATGTTTTTTGGTTATTAAATTCAGAGCAGTTATGAAGTGACATAACTGCAGATTGCAAAGACATTCAGTACGAGTGTCATAACTATCTTTTACTTTTCTTTGATTTGAAAGACATGCTACGTCTTTGTGTATATTTTTAGGGCGTGCTTTTAAGCTTTATGTTTGTTATATTTGAATGTTATACTGGGATTAATAACAACGCCAGTTTTCTAATGGACTTTCTTTGGAGAGAACTGCCTACATTCAGTATATTGTGTCGTTATAACCGTCCGAGAGGTGACTGTAAGTTAAGAGCCTAGCTCAATGTCACGGACAGGTGATGTAAGGTTCCCAGCATGCAGCGAGAGCACACTCATATGTGAGACAGATTTATCAGACCTTTGACAAATGCTTGAGGCATTATTTACTGTTAGCTTTTGTATTTCATTTGTAGGTCAAGTTCTAGGCAGCCAGTTTGTGACAATCACATGTTTTCTGTTATGATGAATTGTTGGCAAACGCCACACGCTTGTACGCTACTACAGCGAATACTTTTTGACACTGTTTGAGAGTGTAATCACATATTATGTTGAGGTTTATTGTTATGGTGAGGCTAGTGATAGACGCCCTTGTTAGAGGCTATTCATCTATTTCAGTGCGTGTAATTCACTGTGTCCAGACTTCGTTCTCTAGACTAGGTATTTATGGGAGGTAGCTGTTGTGTTCGCCAGGCCTACCCAAGGTTATTTAAGTGAGCCGCGAGCCACTAATAACTTGTGTTATTGTTTATCCGAGCGTTTGGAGCTCGATGAAGGTGTTTCCGACTTTTATGTCGATGTGCCAGCAGAGATTTGATCTCGCATGAGACCCTACTGCTGATCCCAAGGTATTTAGGAATGTCAGCACTACTGCCATAAATCAACGATAAATTAAACCGACAAATTAATAATCAAGCGCATAATTATTATAAACAAACTAATAACTAATTGTTTATTGCTTCTAAACTTGATCCATTTGCATTTTGGACTTGCTGACTGACGCCTTGCTGATGTTTACATTTCCCGATGGAAATAATCTAGGACACATGACACTACATTTGATCGACGGAGTGTTGCTCAACCTTTAGTTCGTAGCTGGTGGAGCTTGACCCTCATGCGACATAAGTCGTAGTTTTAACTACGCAGCCGCCAACCTAAATGACACACACTTAGATGATGCTGGTTTATAAAGAGTAATCCAAGGTGCAGGCAGGAATATAACAGAATATGGTCTTGTGTTTCATTAATTAGTGTACTGTATAAATCCCAATGTTTACCTTTCTGTGCTGATGAGCACTTAGTTCATAAGTGTGTATTTAATGTTTTTTATGGCTTGTCATGTCGCTTTGTTGTAATTGTTTTGTCTTACGGACGTCATCGCTGTAAATTTTGTGTATATTGTCAGGACTTAGCTAAATTGATTAACGTTTAATGTAAATGAGGAAATGGTATCATCGTGACTTAGATTTGTTTTGCCATCCTGTTAAATGTAAATTCCGTTATTAGCTTGATCTTTGTAACTTGACTTAGGGTTTCTTGTCGTACCATTTTCCTAGCGTTGCTGTTGTTGCTTATATTTGTAAATTAGATCCTTCGCGAGGGTTTACCGTACTTTACAGGTAGAGCCCTGTTCTTTATTTTTATTTATTTATTAGTTTGCGGATTAGCCGATAAAAACCCTCCGAACTAGGATAGGTGCTTGCATATTTTATAATAAATATTTTTAAGTTTTACATAAGTCTCTATGTTTCATTTCTCAGTCTAGCTTTTTAAGGTGTATTTTCTTGGGCCGACTATGTCCTTTAGCCACCATGTTACCACGGATCCCTTGGATCATAGTTCTCGTGCCGCTATGGCCTATGAGAAATTCACCTGATCCTCTAGGCACATGGGTCCGGCAGGTGAGGTGTTTAGGATGTCATTTCGGTTGTTGGCAACCCTGACAGCTCTCTGTCGGGCACAATATAGTCTAATCATCTTCCTATCTACATACCAGTGTCTAATAAATAGTCAATATTAGTTTGGTCTTTACCTAAAATCTAAAGTATGTACTGCGATCAGGTCTAAAAACAATTTTCAATGGTCAAAGACTTGTTAGTCACCGTACATGTAGCCTACAATAATTCTTTCTCTACCTAGCTATGTTTCATCACTCACCATGAACAACTAACATGATGGGTTTGCAGTATATTAAGAGGAAGAAAAGTCCATAACCTTGTTGTTTTGAATCTTTCTGGGAAAATTCATAAGCCATAAAAAAAGAAAGAGTGCGCCATGGCAAGTCCTAGGACACCTCAGGTGTTCAAATTGAATTATTAGTTTATAAAATCTAAGCTCAATGACCTTGCTGTTTTCGGTCTTTAGTGTAAATAAGTGCTCTATATGAAAAATCAAAAAAATTCTCTTGAAACAAGTCGTCACATAACCTTCTCTGATCAATGCTTCACAAAATATCAATTCATCCATTAAACATGGCCACCGTGGTCAGTGACATGCTTGTTTAAAACACAACCGGTACTGTCTCTCTCTACTAAAAACAAAATATTAAAATACATTTAATGTTAAAAATCTAAATTTTCAATAATGTATAGTTAGTCCCTATGTCAAAATTTCAACAAATAAAATCAAAAAGGGATTGTCACCCTGAGTCCTATAACACCTCATGTGTCCAAATCTGATTATTGGCTCCCCTTTCACCTGTAGAATCTACATTCATTGTTTTAGGGGTAAAATGATCTATCATGGTAAAAGAGTATTTAATTACCAATCTCTGAGCTATTACACCTGATTTTAGGGTTCCTTAGTTTCCAAGGTATCAATTTTTCAATTTGGGGGGTAGCTTTTACACCCTACTATTTTTCATCAAAAACAAAAGATCTTAGGTTCATTTATCATTTTTAAGTGTTTAACACCTTTATTCCCCTGTAACATTACTATTTACTGTTTTAGGGGTGAAATGATCTATCGTGATAAAAGCGTATGTCATGACCAATTTTTTAAGCTGTCACACCTAATTTTAGGGTTCTTAGTTTCCGAGATATAGATTTTTCAATTTTAGGGGTAGTTTCACCCCCTAAAGGGAACATCGCCCCAAATGCTAGGACCCCTCATACAAGTCCCTAGCATGATTGGTTCGCGAGATATTAACAAAAGTGTAGTAGGCCCTTTATCAACATTTCAAAAATAAATTTAAAAAGTCCTCTCGGCACGTCGGAAGGCGGAGGTAGATTTCATTGGGCAAACTTGGGGGTAGGCGAAAATAGGCAGAATATGCACGTTTCCGTAGAAGGATAAGACCTCATTTATTGCGAGAAAGTATTTTATATTTGGAGCTTAATTAACTTTGTTTTTCGTCATTTTAAGTATATTTTAAACATTTTATTGTCCTATGGGGACGGTAACCTTCTTGTCATTTGGGGTACATTTTTATACTCGTGGTCACACTGTCCTTATGCAAGGTTTCGACACTGATGTGTAACTATGTAACGGTCTGTTACCTCTTCACGCAAAATTGTATCTCCCGCAGAGATTTTGGTTGGTTCCTCAGTTTAGGGACTGCGACAACGCGGTCATGTAACCCCGTGTACGTAGCAGTAGTTCAAAATGTTGCTACCTGATACTACAGTCAACGACACCTAGCCCTGAACTTGGCTACGAGATACCACCGCAACCAGCAACTCGCAACGAACGTTGGATCTTCCCCTCCAAAGGAAAGCATACTGAGGGATTTTTAGCGCTCTTAGAAAATCCGACGACTTCGGCCGGCTTTGAACCCGCGAACTTGGGCATAGAAGTTCAGCATACTACCAGTTACGTCACCGAAGCCACTTCTCACTTAGTCAGATGGAAAACTGAATGTCATCGCGTGCAAGTGCGTTGTCATGGCAACGTCTGAAGGCTCATCCCTCATCAATTTAGTAGTGTTGTCATGGCAACTTCTGATAGCTCTTGGCATTTTCTTATAATTCCGAAATCATTTTTCTCATCCCTTGGCGTAATGGTGGGTCATATCAAAAATTCTTTCAGACAAAAGTTTTAGGTAATTATTAGGGGAATATTGTCCATTTTGTAGGGTTCTGATATTGTGCCTATTAAGAGAGATATGATTAATGTTTCCCGAAAAACCCACTTTTTCCCAACCCTTTGGTCAATGGTTGGTGCTATCAAAAAACTCTTCAAACTTAAATTTTTTGGCCTTATTCGATACATACTATGAACTTTGAATGGATTCGATATTTCAAATATTAAGAGAGTTATAGCGATATTTCTTTTTTTCGAAAAAAAAAAAAGCCCCTTATTTTCACCCCCGTCGACCGATTGTGCCCATTAACGAACTCGACCGAGATTTTATAGGGGTACATATTATGTAAAACATTCAAATTGATTGGTGCAAAATTGCGGTAGTTATCGTGTCCACAAGAAAGTGATATATGTATATATATACATAAATTATATATAAACATTTTAACTGACGGTGGTTTTGGGGTCTAGGGGATGTGAAACGTGAAGATATGTCGCAATTTTCCGGAAGTCGAAACATGGTACCCATTGCAATAGTTAGCTTTCTAATGAAATCTACCTAAAATGGGACGTCTGCCCGAGACCAACGATACCTCGCAGGTCAAAATCCCATCATGGGTTCAGGAAATATCAACAAAAGTGTAGTTATGCCCTTTGTCAAATAGTTTTTTAAAGTCAACTAGGCTAGGTTAGCTTGACTAGGTTAGGCTAGGTTAAGCCATTCTCACCAGCTTTATTTTAAAAGCCCGCCCTCATACAAAATCCCCAAGTGCGCAAGTGTAAAATAAAATCAAACATGATAAATCATAGCGGTATCCAGCAGTACGTATGCGTTTCATGTGGAACAACTATTAATTTCATACTGGTATCGGACATCACATCTGTAGCACATGGAAAGCAATGTTTACTAAAAGAATAATTATTTCACCCAGTAGTAGGGGTAAGGTTTATTTTAGGGTGGAAATATGTTGTCCATTGGAAAGAGGGTGTCAGCCCAAGTCCTACAACACCTCATTTGTCAAAATCCGACCATAGGTTCGCGAGATATCATGCCGCCGCCATCTTGTAGGAGGAAAGCCGTAGGAGGGCCTAGAACTGTTACAAAACCACTACTAACATTTCTAAATGACACCAGAAGCACTTCGACTATAGGGGCACAGTTTAGCAAAAATGTCAAGTTTCTTTTAGCGTATGGTTTTTAGTGCCGGGAGTGTCCGAGGACATGTTCGGCTCGCCCGAGTTTGTAGCTGCTTCTATACGGACACCCATGGGGGTGAGCTACAAGTACCGTCGCGTGTGGAGTGTTGTCTGGGGAGGAAAGTGTTAATGTAAGGACGAGGAATTAGATGGTAGTGGCTGTGGCCTATAGTTAGTGACCAACCCCGGCATATGCCTGGAAGTAACATGGGAAACCACAGAAGACCATCTTCAAGGTTGCCGACGGGGGGATTCGAACCTCCTCGCCTCTCAGATGTGAGCGATTGTCTGCAGCCACGCCATAACGATCACGGCCAACTCACCCGGTAACGTAAAGTTAAGCTATTTTGACAATATTGTGCCAAAAGTTGAGAAGCTAGAAGACCCGAGAAAGGGTCAAAATGTGTGTTTAGAAAAGCTCTATCATATTTCAAAATAAAATATTTTTATTATTTACGGCTTAAATGATATTTCGAAAAAAAAACATGCTAAAACGCTTAAAATGGAACTTGTTCCACAGAGTTAAATGAAATTAAAGCTTAATCTATTCTTCGATTTTTTGTCTACAATTTTTGGGAAGTAGATTTCTGAATTTCTCAAAACGGATGTAGGTAATTCGATTTTGTTTTGAACATGTATGAGTCGACACTAGCGATCGTAGTGAAGGATTTTAGTGAACTACATACGACAAAGGATGTGGTCTAACGCTTGGTGTCTCACCATGCCACCAAGAGGCAAGTCGCCCTCTACCTCAAATTCATTGTAAAAGATCCCGCAGTACCAGATGATGAGTGCCGCTACGGCTGTCAACAGTCAGAACAATACAGCATATTACATCGGCATGTAGGTATTTCCTGGCTACGGAACACAAAGGCATGATGCAGTCGCAAAAAACTTGCATCAGGAGTTGACTGATAAGTTTCAGCTTCTAAAAGGAAAGAAAGTTCCTTATCACCAATATCAGCTAGAGTGTGTTCTTGAAAACAATGAATATAAGTTGTATTGGGACCAAACTATTCTGACTGATCAATCGGTATCACACAACAGGTCGGATCTGGTGATTGTCAGCAAGAAAATGAATCAAACTACCTTGATTGATGTTGCGATTCCTAACAATAAGAATCTCCAGTCAAAACACATAGGGAAGACCAGCATATATAGCGAGTTGGTCGGCCCTATGATAAGGCAATGGCATGTAGAACGGGTAAAGACCATACCTATTATTGTCTCAAGTACGGGCGTGATCCCAAGTAGGCCTACCTTGCTCCAAGGCCTTAAAGAACTGGATCTGGATACGCAACTGTACAAACTAATACGGAAGGCAGTAGTTCTTTCAACAACCCGAATCGTTCGGAAGTTTATGGATAGTGACTTTCCAGATTAGAAGTGGCTGTTCCAGTAACTATACTTTGGTTCCCTGAAGCCCGTATAGATATGTTGTGATGTACCAGCAATGTGTTATATGTACTGTATAAAACAATAATAATAATGCTAACAGAACATGTTGATATGATAAGCTATCAAAATACAGAGAATTTTCAAAACTGATAAGGAAGCAATGGCACATGGCACAAGTCAGGACAGTTCCTATGATCATCTCCTGCACTGGCGTGGTTCCGACCAACTTAAGGAATCTCTCACAGATTTGAGGTTAGACCCAGGCCTTTTTAAGCTTAAGCAGAGGACAGTCATACTTTCGACATGTCGCATAGCAAGGCTTCTTCTTCTTCTTCTTCTTCTCCAGTATGATTAATCCCACTTATGTGGGGTCGCTGATGCGGATATTCCTCCTCCACGTTGTTCTATCCCGGAGGCGTTTGGTTAATACACAAAATATTTAAAAGTGGAATAGTAAAATTAACAAGCAGAAAGTAGTAAGATTCAGCGACGAACCTGGATTCTTTATTTTTTTTATCCTAAAATCTTAATTCTCAAGTCATGTCTGAGTTCCTAGCCTGAAGGGCTAGAACTGTGAATTTTTCAAGAGTGGGAATATTTTACGACACTCCAAGTGGTACAATGTTGGCACGAAAAATATATCTTGTAACATATTTGGTGATTATTTCTCGGCCACAACTCGCTCATTAGATTTCCGATTTATATCTAGTTAATGAACATTGAAATTGGAGAGCGTATGCCCTATGCCATAATGGCTCCAATTCAAACGTACTACACCAAGTGGCTGAGGTTATTTTGCGCATGCGCTTACACTTTCTGAGCATATTTGTTGGAAAGAAAACATGTACAATCCCAGATATACATCATAAGGAGCAAATTCTCCAATCTCTCGGTGACTGCATTCTGTAGTAGCATTACCGGTAGGCCTACTCTTTTCCCTCACTCCTTCAGGCTTGATTACCCAAGAACAGCCTTGCTATGCGACAGTGGACGTACACGTTCGGACAAAGTGAGGAATGAAGTGATTAGGAGAGGACTTAACGTGGTGCAAGTTTCTGAGAAAGTCAGAGAAGCTGGGCTCAGATGGTATGGCCATGTTAAGAGAAGAGATCAAGATTATGTGGGGAATAGGATGACAGAAATGCTTCCACCATGGAAACGGAGTCGAGGACGATCCAGAAGGCGATGGATGGACAGCATTCAAGAAAGCATGAAACAGCGGGGGCTTGTGGAGGAAATGGTCCGGGATAGAACAACGTGGAAGAGAAATATCTGCATCAGCGACCCCACATAAGTGGGATTAATCATGCTGGAGAAGAGGAAGAAGAAGAAGAAGCCTTGCTATGCGGCAAGTCGAAAGTATGACTGCCCTCTGCGTAAGCTTAAAAAGGCCTGGGTCTAACTTCAAATCAGTGAGAGATTCCTTAAGTTGGTCGGAACCACGCCAGTGATGGAGATGACCATAGGAACTGTCCTGACTTGTGCCATGTGTCATTGCTTCCTTATCAGTTCTGAAAACTCTCTGTATTTTGATTGCTTTTCAACATGTTCTGTTAGCATTATTATTATTATTGTTTTATACAGTACATATTTAAGATCAATATTGTCAAACAAAAGTGAAATAGAAAAGGAAATAAGACAAAGAATCACCAACGCTACTCATGTTTCCTATAGCATGAATCGAATTTTCACGTCACGTCTAATATCTCAGGAAAACAAGATCCACCTATACATGACCCTAGTACGACCTGTTTTAATGTATGGTTGTGAAACGTGGGCGACTCCAAGAACTTTTGAAGAACGTATATGTGCATTTGAAAGAAAAATGCTGCGGAAAATCTATGGCCCAAAATACTGCCCAGAAACTGACAGTTGGGAAAGACGGAGTAAAGAGGAGTTATATCGACATTATAAAAAGGCAGACATCAGTAGAGAGATAGAGAGAAGACGATTACAATGGTTAGGACACATTATCAGAGCAGAAGGTACTCTCCCGAACCGTGTGTTCAATTTTCAGCCAACGGGAAAACGTCCAAGAGGTCGACCAAGAACGAGATGGAAAGATCGAGTTATGTTGGCACTGAACCAGGTAAATCCAGATGCAAGTATGGAAGATGCCAGGGATAGAAATCGTTGGTCTAATATATGCAACCATTATTTGAGAAGCTGAAATCATTCTTCCTGTTATGAAGTACAATGTTATATATTATGTTATGCTTGCTATTTATATTGTAATCAAGAATTGTATATCCTTGTTTTTCTGCTATGGGTCTTAATGGCCTGTCACATGCAATAAATGATGATGATGATACAGTACATATAACACATTGCTGGTACATCACAACATAACTATACGGGCTTCAGGGAACCAAAGTATAGTTACTGGAACAGCCACTTCTGATCTGGAAAGTCGCTATCCATGAACTTCCGAACGATTCGGGCTGTTGAAAGAACTACTGCCTTCTGTATTAGTTTGTACATTTGCGTATCCAGATCCAGTTCTTTAAGGCCTTAGAGCAAGGTAGGCCTACTTGGGATCACGCCCGTACTTGAGACAATAATAGGTATGGTCTTACCCGTTCTACATGCCATTACCTTTTCATAGGGCCGACCAACTCGCTATATTTGCTGGTCTTCCCTATGTGTTTTGACTGGAGATTCTTGTTGTTAGGAATCGCAACATCGGTCAAGGTAGTTTGATTCATTTTCTTGCTGACAACCACCAGATCCGACCTGTTGTGTGATACCGATTGATCAGTCAGAATAGTTTGGTCCCAATACAACTTATATTCATTGTTTTCAAGAACACACTCTAGCTGATATTGGTGATACGGAACTTTCTTTCCTTTTAGAAGCTGAAACTTATCAGTCAACTCCTGATGCAATTTTTTTGCAACTGCATCATGCCTTTGTGTCCAGTAGCCAGGAAATACCTACATGCAGACGTAATATGCTCTATTGTTTCTGACTGTTCACAGCCGTAGCAGCACTCATCATCTGGTACTGCGGAATCTTTTACAAAGAGCTTGAGGTAGTTCCTTGTAGGGATGATTTGGTCTTGAATTTCAGGCATAAAACCTTCAGTTTCAGGAAAGATCTGTCCTGAAGTGAGCCAGTAGTTGATGCAGTTACATCTACATTTGCTTGACTCACCTCATTTGGATGTCTTCCGTGCAAAGGTTTTGCTTTCCATGCTTCCATCTTCTGAAGGTCAGTATGTAGGTGGTGTTGAATCTCTTGTTGACACAAGACCAGTGACGTTGATTTGTCCGCCTCACTGATGGCTCTGTGAATTACAGAAATGATGATCTCGCTTCTGCGTGGAAGTACTCCCTAAGGCTGTCTATCTGTCGTTTCATCTGATTATCAATGTCAAGGAACCCACGTCCGCCTAGGCTTCTGGGTAGAGTCATTCGCTCTATTAAAAACCGTTGGTGGGGTTTCCTTCCTTTTGTAAGCATCGTTCTCATTTTTCGTTCAAGGCCTTCGATGTCCGTTTTACACCATTTGATTATGCCAAATGAGTAGCTCAGCACAGGCTCAGCATACGTGTTAACAGCTCTCACTAGGTTTTTGCTGTTCAAGTGCGTTTTATGATTTGTTTTAATCCTTTGACAAATTCAAAGGACAGATCTTCCTTTATTGACACATGGTCAATATTCCTAGCTTGGTTTACTTCTAAGTATTTGTAGGTGTCTTCTGCCAACATAGCCTTAATATGCTGTCCATCTTCCAGTTCATACCCGGACTTCTGTACCTTTCCTCTCACCACTGTCTTGTCCACACTGTCTTGTTCCATGGCGGACTGAAGTCACAGAGTTGTGTCGCTTAGAAATGTAGTGTATTTTTAACGTGTTCTCGCGATCGTGTGCCCATTTAAACCAACAATCCGGTGAGTGAAATTACTGTAGATCAGTCGTCAAAAGAAATCAGGCTGCCAAATATACTCTAAAACCCTTAATCATCTACATTTATACATAGTAGAACTCAATTTTAGGTTATACAACGTCTGGAGGGAAAAATAAAAACACGAAGCGTAATGCGCAGAATCGCCAACAGGTGCAGGAAGACTGTCAGCGCTCTCCCTCGGTAAAGATGGGAAATGCTGGCATTAACCACACAGAGGGCAGCACTGATGAACATGGCGACTTGTCAACATTAGTGCTAAAGATCGTAAATGACTTGGTTACCAAGCCCTCCTTCTTGTCAAGGCTTGTTGATGAGATCACCTCAAAATTGATAGAGGGTCTCAAAGCATCCATTGATTTCAACACTAAGGTGATAGATGATATGGAAAAGAAAATTAAGGCCAGCGAGGAGGAAGTGAAAAAGAGGAACTGCGGGAAAGGACTGACACAATGGAGCAATACTCCCGGCGGAATTGTATCTGGGTGTTTGGCATAGAAGAAAAGGATGGCGAATCGACTGATCAGCTCTTCCTTAACTTGGCAGAACAACTAGGCGTAAACATAAAAATTGAGGACATTGACAGGACCCATAGGGTAGGCTCAAGAAACACCCAAAAGCCACGCCCCATCATATATAAATTTGTCTCCTTTGCCAAGCGGAATGCGCTCTTTCAGGCGAAGAAGAAATTGAAGAGGACTGGGACTGTAATTAGGGAAGACCTTACCAAGTTACGGTTGGAATTGCTCCACAAAACAATCGACAAGGTGGGAGTTAAGCATTGTTGGTCCAATAATGGCGTCATCTTTGCAGTCAGCCGAGGTATTCGTCACAGGCTGACTAATTTCTATGACCTTGGATTGATCTAAGTTAGTGTGATCAGTGTTATATCCCTTACTAATCTAATTTTAACTTTAACCAATTGATTATACCAACTGTATACCATAATACCGGTACCTATTGCTCGAGAGCAAGTAAGGCTGGGAAACTTAAATTTGAAAAATACCACATTCCTTTTAGGCAACAACATTTAGAAAATTGTCTGTTAAATTCGATAACGTTTGTAAAGCTGCCTTTACCAAATAGACACCAATACTGAACTATACTGCTTGCTATTAGTTCCAAGCTTCCTTCCCTTATTGAACAGGGTGGCAAAATGATTTTTTCTAAATATTAAGCTTTTCTCTTAGGTAGCCTACCAGTACCAAGCCTTTCTCAACAATCAACCAGCTTTAAACATTACTTTCGTCTTTACACACTAAAGTTAGACTTACTTGATTTCAACTTTCGCTCCCAGCCCAAACTTATCTTTCTTCTCCTACACAGATTATTACTGTTAATGGTAGGTGTTCGCTTTTGCGAATGTTTTTTTTGTAGGCTATGTTTCCCTTACGGTGTGAAACACACGTTCAATTTTTCTGCCCCATTATTTTTAATGGGGTGCACTCAGCCTCGTGAGGACAATTGAGTAGCTGTCTGACAGTGAGACAGCGCCCCGATCACGAATACCAAGATTAACGCGTCACCCCAATATCTGCAGGCCAAATGGCTGGGCAGCGGTCGCTTGGTCGGCCTTAGCCCGTCATGGGCTGGATAGTGCCAGGGGTTGACTTTTTTTTTATTATTATTTTTATTTTCGTTAATTGCAGTCTGAACGCGGTGTTCTGATTTATTTATTTTATTGGTGTTTCAGTTTAATTGTTTTTCTGTCAACTTACCTTTTTTTTCTGAAGTGTCTTTCTAGACGCACCATATCGTCACACTTTCTCATGAGGTACTGTGCTCTCCCCAGCGGCAACGCTCGCAATGTGCATGGGGCTGTGCTTTGATTGGCTGCTCTTTCACTCCTCCTTCATTCTGGAAGATTCGGCGCGCTGACGTCACTACCGCTATATAACCTTAGGTCCATCGGCCTATGGGTCGACTCTCCATCTTCACTCACTTGCTACTACAAGCTTGCCGGGGGTCATTACCCTCTGGTGTCACGGTCTTGCCGAAGGCCCTGCGTCACGTCAACACGGAGTTAGGCTCCAGGCCAACCTTTGCTCCAGCTGGCGGCTGGGCATGTTCTACAAACGCTGTACTCAGTTCAAGGTCTACCTAAGGAAAAGACAACTTCTCGAACCAGCGGAGATGTTAATACCAAGAAACATCTCACTGCTGGTCAACTCTCGTCATCACGACTGAACATCGCCAAAACCTTGGCTCTGAACCAGCGCTGCTGGAGTGTGGGCGCATTAACCACGAGCATCAGCCCTGTGCGGGCAAATAGAACTGCCACTTCAAAGCATCAGCCCCTTGCGGACCAACCAACTGTTTCCAGCCAAGGGTTTCCTGGCCTAAAGAAAGGGTTATGTATTTTCACCTCATTGAAAGGTGGTATCATATTCATCATTAAGAGTTCCTCGTTTAGGTATTTATAATTATGTCTCTCTTTTTATGAACAATATAAATTTTTAATCCCTCATAAGGGAATTTTGTTAACCGTTTCCGTTTCCTGGAGAAACTTGCAAATTTGCATTTTTATTATTCTTCTTGTTAATTCTTAAAACTATATTTATTAGGAGTAACTTTATACGCTGTTTAAAAAATATTGCATTTTGAATTTGCATTTTTATTATTCTTCTTGTTAATTCTTAAAACTATATTTATTAGAAGTAACTTTATATGCTGTTTAAAAACTTTAATAAACGCAAAGGCAAATTCTAATCTTTGGTTTCTTCCATCACCCAAGATTCAATCCCTGTGTCCGAAACCTTACATCTTTTCGAAATCCCTAAAAGGGTGCAGCATACCCTTTTCCATGGTACCTCAACCCCGGATCGAACCCAGAACCTTCATTCTGAGACCACAAATTCTATTCTAAAAAAAAAAACTTGTGCAATCTAATATTTGTCTTATACATTTCAGTATATCGTGGCTAGCGCAGGAGATCTGCGGGAAAGCGGAAACAATCCCAGCATATTACACAACTGGTTTCTTTCTGGAAAGCAGGTCTGTCTGGTGCCGCAAGCAGCTTTGGTAAGTGAGTTATTCCAACTTCCCAGCCATGCCAGTAATAATAGATGATAAACTGTTAAACTCTCGGGCGGCCTACAAAGGTCAACTCACACGTTTTCAAAAATATTTAGCTACTCTACCGAATGAGGAACAAAACCTTGATATTATATCTCAGCGTTTAAAAGCTTTTGAACAGGCGTACGAGAAATATGATCTCGTGCAACTTGAAATTGAAATCAAAAGTCCAGAACATCAATCAGATAGGGAAGAAGTAGAGAGTAATTACTTTGATACACACGCTCAGGCTGTGGCATTAGTTAGAACTTTGACCCTGGCGTTGAAGGTAGAGGAAACTCAAGGAAGAATTAGCAACCATGGGAATGGTATCAAACCATTGCTACCTAAAATTGAAATTCCGCATTTTTCAGGAAAGGAAGAGATGTGGCAATCATTCTTTGAATTATTCAGTTCATTAGTACATGATAATGCCACACTTCCAGAAATTCAGAAATTTCATTACTTAAAATCCATTTTGCAGGGACCACCCCTTCAACTTATAAGAGAACTCCCCTTAACAGGAGAAAACTATAACATCGCTATAGAGCTTCTTAAAGGCCGTTATGGCAACGAAAAATTATGCCTACAGAGGCATATTCAAGCCTTGTTTAACCTGCCCGCATTGCGAGCTGACAGCTTGTCAACACTGCGAGCCTTAAGTGACACGGTCCAACTACACGTCAGAGCATTGGCACGGTTGAATCAACCGGTCGAGCATTGGGATCTATTCTTAGTTCACTTGGTTACTTCTAAATTTGATTCATCAACCTTAAAGGCATGGGAGAGGGAACTAACAAATGACACTTCATATACCTATGGCTCATTGCTTACGTTTATAAATAATAGATGTCAGGTTTTATCAGCCGTAGCCTGTCATATGTCAGGAAGTGCAGATAACAAATCTAATGTTGTGAAGCCAGTCGGTACTAAAATAAACAAATCTGCTGTCTTTACTGTTCAACATAATTCAACAGATTGTATTCTCTGTAAAGCGCCTCACAGGTTATATTCCTGCGTTGCCTTTAAAGCCCTTTCTACCGACGAAAGACGCAAATTAATAGCTCAAAAAAGATATTGCTACAACTGTCTGTCAGCTAGGCATATGGTGCCTGATTGCGTATCTAAAAATACTTGCTCCCATTGCAAGGCTCAACATCATACCTTGCTTCATAGGTTTGAAAAGCCACGTCAGGCTCCTTCCCCTGGATGTTCTAAAGATACATCCCCAGGAGCCAATGCGCAATCTTATACTCAGAGCTCTAGCTCTATTCGTAGTTCCCAGGTGCTACTATCAACCGTGTTATTAAAAGTTCAAAATTCCTCTGGTAGATGGCTTGAAGCACGTGCCTTATTGGATAATGCCGCCACCCATGACTTCATAAGTGAGCGTCTCATTAAGAAACTTGGTCTTCCCAAGCAACCTACATTAATTCAGGTTACCGGTATTAACAATAGCAATGTTAAATCTTTGCATTTTGTTCGTGTTCACATCAAAGATGCTGTTAATTGTAACACAACATTTCAGTTGAATTGTCTTGCCATTGATACAATTGGCAGTAATACCCCTAGTACTTCTTTTGAAATTAGAAATTGGCAATTTCCTCATAACATTCAGTTGGCAGATCCAACATTTAATACGAGCGCTCCAGTAGACATACTTCTCAGTGCCCAAGTATTTTGGCAATGTCTCCTTAGCTCTAAGGTTAAAATATCACCAGGAGTGTTTGTTCATCATACCAAGCTAGGTTGGTTAGTAACGGGTCAGGTCCGTCGTAAGTCATTTCAAAATTTCTCACAATGTCATTTTGTCAATACAAGTCTCGATTACAACTTAGAAAGATTTTGGAAAATCGAAACTATAGATTCAGTTTCACCTTCCTCAGTTGAAAATGAAATGTGTGAAAAACTGTTTCGCGAAACAACCAAACGCAATTCAGAGGGTAGATTTGTCGTAACAATGCCCCGAGTGGATAATCCACCTCTTTTATTTGAAACACACCCTAGGGCTCTTAGAGCACTCTATGCTGTGGAAAGCAAATTTAAACGTGACCCTGTTGTTAAAACTCAATACTCCACATTTATGGAGGAATATGAGGCACTTGATCACATGGAGGTTGTTACCAAGAAAGATGATGCTTCTTATACCCCATCAGAAGTCATTTACCTCAATCATCATCCAGTTTGGAAGAATGAGATTTTAAAGGAAAACATAAGAGTGGTCTTTAATGGCTCTGCATTGGATGCCAATGGAACTTCTCTGAATGACACATTATTATCAGGCCCTCCAATTCAATCTGACATTTCTTCTGTTTTGATGAATTTTCGCTTGTTCCCTATCGCAGTGATATCTGATATCAAGAAGATGTATAGGCAGATTTTGGTCGATCAACAACAGCGCGACCTTCAGAGAATTCTTTGGCGCGACGAGCCTACTAAACCTGTCAAGATTTTTCGGCTAAAAACATTAACCTATGGACTAAAGCCCTCTGCTTTTTTAGCCATACGTACGTTGAAATTACTTGCTGAACAGGATGGCCCGTTGTATTCTCCTAAGGCTTCTGAAGTGTTAAAATCATCATTTTACGTTGACGATTTTCTTCATTCATTTGAGTCAGTATCTGAAGCACTGCAGGTCTCTAAAGATTTGACAGCCTTGCTTTTGGGAGGCGGATTTTCCTTGTGCAAGTGGAACTCTAATTCGGAAGAATTTCTTTCTAAATTTCCATTAACTTCAGTCTATAACGACTCAGTAGAGCTTCTTCAGGAAAGTAATTCCATCAAAACTCTAGGCATCTATTGGAGTCCTCAAAAGGATTTTTTCTTTTTCAAAATTAATCTCAGTGACATCAAACCGCAAACTAAGCGGCAAATTTTGTCTGAGATTGCAAAGATATTTGATCCTCTCCAATTTTTGGCGCCAATCATCGTCACAGCAAAGCTTTTCATGCAAGACCTTTGGTCCTTGAAAACTGGTTGGGATGAACCAGTTCCTTCAGAGTTGCAAAAAAATTGGATTTCTTATAGAAATAGTTTGGAAGATCTCTCTAATGTTATTATCCCGCGAGTGATTATTCCCTTTCCCTCCTGTGGAGGATATGAACTTCACATGTTTGCCGATAGCTCATTGAAAGCTTATGGATGTTGTGCGTATATTGTTTGCCGTAATTTTGTCCAGTCATATTTCTTTTCCAATTTAATTTGCGCTAAGTCAAAGGTGGCCCCTCTTAAATCTTTATCCTTGCCACGACTGGAACTTTGTGCTGCTCTTCTGGCGGTTGAATTATCGGTCAAAATCCGTCAATCTTTGAAAATCCGATTTATTAAAACTTACTTTTGGAGTGACTCAGCCATCACGTTGGCATGGATTGCCAAACCTCCCTCGCATTGGCAGGTGTTTGTAGCTAATAGAGTGTCTAAAATTCAACAATTGTCTAACTTTGAACAATGGCATCATGTATCTGGCAAGGAGAACCCTGCAGATGTCATTTCTCGGGGATGTTCCCCTCTTATGTTGGCTAACCTGACATTATACTGGCACGGTCCCCGTTGGCTTCTGCAAGAACCCTCCGCTTGGCCAAATTTTCCTCTTCCGGAGTTATCAGACTTGCCGGATGCTGGTAAGGTTACTGGATCTTCTCTTCTCGTTTCTGACTCTCCCCTTCTCTTGCAGCGATATTCCTCTTTCCATAAATTGGTGAGGGTTATGGCTTATCTCCTTCGATGGAAATATTTTGTGGTAGAACAACCCCTTTTTCCTAAGCCATATTTAACCCTTTCTGAATTAGGTTTAGCCACTACAAAAATCTTATGGCTTACTCAACAAGAAATATTCTCTGAAGAATGCCTGGTGTTGTCCCAAGGTCAATCCCTTAAGAAATCGAGTAGGCTTTCCTCACTCGCCCCTTTTTTGGATACTGATGGTTTACTAAGAGTAGGAGGACGTTTATCTTTGGCTGATCTTTCTGAGGATAAAAAACATCCAATTATTCTTCCCTCAAAGCATCATGTCACTTCCTTAATTATTCGTCAGTATCATTACCAGCATCTTCATGCTGGAACTCGTACATTACTTTCTGTCATTCGTGAAAGGTATTGGCCCATAAACGGAGTCCATGAAGTTACCTCTGTTATCCGGAAGTGCATTCCATGTTTTAAATCCAACCCTAAAATTACCACTCAGCTCATGGGTGATGTTCCCAATTTTAGATCTGCGCCTGCTAGACCCTTTGCCTTTACGGGGGTGGATTATTCCGGGCCTTTTGTTTACAGAAGAAATTCTCCTGAGGCCAAAAACTGTATTTCTGGAAAACTCTATATTTCGCTGTTTGTATGTATGGTCACCGGAGCAGTTCACTTAGAACTAGTTACCAACGCCTCTACTGCTTACTTTTTGGCAGCTTTTGCCCGATTTTCTGCTCGCAGAGGTCTTCCTTCAGAAGTATTCTCAGACAATGCTAAAAATTTTATCGGAGCTTCTGAGCAAATTAAGAGAGCTCTTACTCAAAATTCAGCGCTGGAAAGGATTACTGATTATGCTCACCAGAGAAATTTCAAGTGGCACTTCATCCCCCCTTATGCACCTCATCAAGGTGGGCGGTGGGAGTCTTGTGTGAAACTCACCAAGAAGCACCTTAGACGTGTTTGTGGCCACACCCCCCTTTCTCATGAAGAGTTTAATTCCTTAATAATTTTTATTGAGGGCATAATTATTTCTCGTCCTTTATCACCCTTATCTAATGATCCTTCAGATCTTCTGCCATTAACGCCAGGCCATTTTCTTATCGGTGGTCCTTTGACTGCCTCTCCCCCTTTGTTATATTCTAATTCTCAATCTTCTTTAGCCATTTCTTGGCGCAAAATTGAAAGTTTGCGCAATAATTTTTGGCGCCGCTGGAGGTTGGAATACCTCGGTTTGCTTCAGCAGCGCGGTAAATGGC
Organism: Meconema thalassinum; assembly: GCA_946902985.2. NCBI lineage: Eukaryota > Metazoa > Arthropoda > Insecta > Orthoptera > Tettigoniidae > Meconema > Meconema thalassinum. Next base: position 1,209,018,154 of record OX336388.2, read on the forward strand.
TTGTTTCCTGCTCTAACCTTCAGGTGGGGGACTTGGTGCTTTTGAAAGACCCTAGTCCTCCTCTTGTCTGGAATTTGGGTAGGGTTGTTGAGTGCTTTCCTGGCAGAGATGGTAGGGTTCGCGTGGTAAAACTGCAGACTTCTGCTGGTCATTTTCTTAGGCCAATCACTATGATTGCTCCTTTCCCACGCGAGGCCTAACTTCTGCGCTTTCTTACTGCAATTTTTTCTCGCCCCTCCCAGCATGTTCGCTTTTGCGAATGTTTTTTTTTGTAGGCTATGTTTCCCTTACGGTGTGAAACACACGTTCAATTTTTCTGCCCCATTATTTTTATTTTCGTTAATTGCAGTCTGAACGCGGTGTTCTGATTTATTTATTTTATTGGTGTTTCAGTTTAATTGTTTTTCTGTCAACTTACCTTTTTTTTCTGAAGTGTCTTTCTAGACGCACCATATCGTCACACTTTCTCATGAGGTACTGTGCTCTCCCCAGCGGCAACGCTCGCAATGTGCATGGGGCTCTGCTTTGATTGGCTGCTCTTTCTCTCCTCCTTCATTCTGGAAGATTCGGCGCGCTGACGTCACTACCGCTATATAACCTTAGGTCCATCGGCCTATGGGTCGACTCTCCATCTTCACTCACTTGCTACTACAAGCTTGCCGGGGGTCATTACCCTCTGGTGTCACGGTCTTGCCGAAGGCCCTGCGTCACGTCAACACGGAGTTAGGCTCCAGGCCAACCTTTGCTCCAGCTGGCGGCTGGGCATGTTCTACAAACGCTGTACTCAGTTCAAGGTCTACCTAAGGAAAAGACAACTTCTCGAACCAGCGGAGATGTTAATACCAAGAAACATCTCACTGCTGGTCAACTCTCGTCATCACGACTGAACATCGCCAAAACCTTGGCTCTGAACCAGCGCTGCTGGAGTGTGGGCGCATTAACCACGAGCATCAGCCCTGTGCGGGCAAATAGAACTGCCACTTCAAAGCATCAGCCCCTTGCGGACCAACCAACTGTTTCCAGCCAAGGGTTTGCTGGCCTAAAGAAAGGGTTATGTATTTTCACCTCATTGAAAGGTGGTATCATATTCATCATTAAGAGTTCCTCGTTTAGGTATTTATAATTATGTCTCTCTTTTTATGAACAATATAAATTTTTAATCCCTCATAAGGGAATTTTGTTAACCGTTTCCGTTTCCTGGAGAAACTTGCAAATTTGCATTTTTATTATTCTTCTTGTTAATTCTTAAAACTATATTTATTAGGAGTAACTTTATACGCTGTTTAAAAAATATTGCATTTTGAATTTGCATTTTTATTATTCTTCTTGTTAATTCTTAAAACTATATTTATTAGAAGTAACTTTATATGCTGTTTAAAAACTTTAATAAACGCAAAGGCAAATTCTAATCTTTGGTTTCTTCCATCACCCAAGATTCAATCCCTGTGTCCGAAACCTTACATCTTTTCGAAATCCCTAAAAGGGTGCAGCATACCCTTTTCCAGTAGGCGTGAGCTATAGGCTACTGCATGACATAGATATTGTCATACAGATCAGGCAAAACAAAATTAACCCAGTTCACAGTTGATTTAATGGCTGCTAGCTCTCTCTCCAATGACAGACATTTAGTGAGATTAACCCCAATGGATGGTAATTATTATAAATAATTGTTCTTCAGCTGTCACCTGTAACCATCACTGTTATGTGTTCAGATTAGCATTTCCTGTCTAACCTTGCATCATGCAATGTGAATACATATGTTCTGTAAGTAGGCCTATATAGGGTACAAGCTGGAGACTAGCAGGCCTGCTTTAAACCACATTCAACTTTAATTTCATTATATCCGTATTTCTTTTTTAATGCAACCTATCACAAATGTTAAATTAAATGTATAGTCTATGTAGCTATAACGTACACTATGTCTTGAGATATAAAACCTTAATGGCATTTTCAGGGTGTGATGGTTGGTGAGTGACAAGTGACTTTAAACTATGCCTAGCTCAATTCTAGCCAGATCTGATGACATGACTGTGTAATTCCAAAATGTTACTTAAGATTGCAGTGTGTTTCACTGTGTCATTATTTAACTCATATATTTATGTGCCATCTGTCATAACTTAACTTTTTCTTTAGCTTCTAAATTGTGTTGTAGGTTGTGCTATTGTAGATTGTGAATGACGACTTATAATAGTCACTGTACTAATTTCTCTTCTGAGTGACTAGGCAATGCCTTTCACTACTTTACAAGATCTTTTTAACTTGTACCTATGGTAGCATCTGATCATAGACTATCAGACATACTTTCCGCTATCAGCCTGAAAAACACAAACTGCCTAAAAATTGCTCATATCAATGCTTAATCATTAGTTGACTCCTCTCACTATTCTGAGTTTTGTCACGTCTTTGGTGGTTCGTCTTTTGACATAATTGCAGTAAGTAAGTCCTTTTGCAAGCCCTCAATTCCAGATGCTGCTGTCTCTCTCACCGGCTATAAAATCATTAGAAATGACAGATTAACCGTCGGTGGAGGTGGTGTTGCAGTTTACCTTAGTATAGCGTGCTAAGTCAGTTTCCCGGTGAATATAATAAGAGGCCTGAATACATTATACTTGCCATTTCTCTTACCGAAACTAAAATTCTCTTTGCTTGTGTGTACCGTCCACCGAAACCTGGCTACCTAGATATTTTTCTGAGTGACATGTACAGGTTCATTCTTGATTATAAATATGTTTTTATTGTTGGGGACGTTAATGCTTGGTTTGGTAGTGTAGCTTTTGAAACTGAACAGGTATGTGATGTGCTCTGTTCCTGTAATGTTGAATGTTTACCATTCGATGCTACATTTCACACAGCTACTTGTGACAGCTCTCTCGATATTATCTCTTCAAACTGTAATGACCTCGTGGTTGACTACGGACAAGAACCAGCTGCTAGATTCTCAGACCATGATCTTCTGTATGCAGTGTTTTCTCTATCTACCCCGAAACTTCGACCAAAATCAATCTTTGTACGTGATTTCAGCAAATTTAATTTAAATGATTTTAAAACGGATGCAGAATTATTCCCTTGGCAGAATGTCTACCAATCCACTGACATAGATGAGAAAGTGACTCTATTTAATGATTGTGTAAATAAACTCTATGGTATGCATGCACCGCAAAAGAAAGTGGATATAAAACATAACTCTGCTCCGTGGATCAGTAAAGAAATCAAAACCCTTTTAAAGAAACGTGATAAAGCACGTAGAACATTTATTAAATCTAAACTTACCATTGACTATGAAGAGTACAGAATTCTGCGTAATAAGACAAAACAAACAATCAGGAACACAAAAGTGAAATATATGTACAACCTCTTCAGTGACTGCAAAACCACCTCCGCCAGATGGCGTGCTGCAAAATCATTGGGAGTTGGTGCCAGTTCAGTCACTGATGTTGAGATGCCCGTCTCTGCATCACAATTAAATGAACATTACTCAAATGTTACCTCAATTGGTGATGTATTAAGAGTATCAGAGACCGTCATGAAATACACATCCATCCCTCCCCTTGCCCATGAAAAATTTTTCTTTATGTATTTTTACCCACACCAGATTGTGAAAGCCATCAAATCAATTCGTACAAAAGCAAGAGGCCCTGATAGCTTCCCTATTTCTCTTATTTCTAACTGTCTTGAAGTATTTCTACCCCCAATTATCCATCTATTTAATTTCTCTCTACAAAGTGGAGTATACCCGTCTCTTTGGAAGTGTGCTAACATACGCCCAGTGCCAAAAAATAAAAACCCCACTATCTGTAGTGATTTTAGACCAATAAATAACCTTTGTGCCCTTAGTAAAGCGCTTGAGAAAATAGTTCATGAACAAGTATGTGAATACCTAACTAAATTTAATATCTTCAATCCTTACCAATCTGGGTTTAAAAAGGGTCATAGTACCACCACTGCATTGTTAAAGGTCAGCGATGATATACGTTCAGCTATGGACAAGCGTCAGCTTACAATCCTGTGTCTTTTCGATTTCAGTAAGGCTTTTGACTGTGTGAATCACAATATACTTCTTGCAAAGCTGAAATCTCTTGGCTTCTCTCAGAGTGCTCTTTCCTGGTTCAAATCCTACCTTTCCATGCGTACACAGAGAGTGGTCCTCGCGGATGGCTCCTCCTCAGACTGGAAATCGGTAGAAAGCGGAGTACCTCAGGGATCTGTATTAGGTCCACTATGCTTCTAGATATATATAAACGATGTTTCTAATGAATTCCGAAATAGTTCTGTTCATATATACGCTGATGACCTCCAAGCCAATTTTCACCTCACGCCTAACACTGCATGTGATCGTATAAATCTGTTTAATGAAGACATTGACAGGCTTTGTGAATGGGCACTAAATCATATCTAAAACACAACTTATATCCATTGGATATACAAAACTTCTAAATTCAGTAGATTTTAATTCACTACCACCCATCAAGATACTAGATAATAATAATAAATATAGCAACACTGTCAATAATCTCGGAGTGATATTTGATAGAACACTGTCGTGGGCAGAGCATACGTCTAATGTGGTAAGGAAGGTTGTATCAACTATGCATCTCCTGAAAAGAACTGTTTCTTACACCCCTCCTAACATACATAAGCTCTTCGTCCAAACTCTCATTTTTCCAATCATTGATTATGGCTCTGCTGTATACAATGATTTACCAGAAACACAGAACATCAAATTACAAAGAGTCCAGAATGCATGTGTTCGGTACATTCTGGATGTAAGGCGAGATGAACATATCACACCTTACTACGTGCAGCTGAAATGGCTGAAACTCCACGAGCGCAGGCAGTTATCAGTTGCCATTCTGACCATAAAATATTACGTACCAAGACCCCGATATATCTCTACAATGCCTTTACACCAATGCATTCTGTTCATAATCGAGAAAATAGATACACAAAATTAACACTCCAGATTCCTATACACCGAACCATGAAGTTCAATAAATCTTTTGTTTGCACCGCCTCATGCCTCTTCAACACCTTCGATTTATATAAGTTCGTGAACATTGCAAGCACTGCAGCTTTCAAAAGACATCTTTCATCCTGCTTCTTGGAGAAGTATACCTCTCACATTTGATTACTGTATTATGTTAAAATACTTTTTTTGAGTTCAATTATAACACAAGGACAATAGCTGACAACCTGTCTACTTTAATAGCTTTTCTTGTACTGTATATGGTGTTTGTTTTTCGGGCTGATAGTATGTATGCACTCTCACTCTTTTGTATATAATTTTTCCATTATCATTATTATTATTATTATTATTATTATTATTATTATTATTATTATTATTGTATTGTTACTATCTTTTTGTTACTATAATTGTTAGACTATGATTATTTATATTGTGAATGTAAGTGAAATGTTTTATTTTTATAAGCCCTAATCTTATTTTATGTAGGGCGCTACTGTAAAGGGGATCTTAAGCTATAAGTGTAGCCGTGAAAATAAATCAATCAATAAATCAATCAACCACCTTTAGTGTCTGACACTTGTCCAAACCAAACTCCATTTGTATGCCTCGTGAGAATGTTTCAACCATTCTCAGCAAGTTTTCCAGATGCGAATGTGTTTCGGCATAGAGTTTAAGGTCGTCCATGTATAGCCTATGATTTAGCCGAGTACCAACTCTCTTTTCAATCTTGATAGAAAAGCCGTAGTGAGTAGAGTTAAGCAGGCTTCATTGCCAGTACAAACCAAAACGGGCTAAGGGAATCTCCTTGAAAGATGCCTTTCCGAATCGATATCTCATCTGTTCGTATATCTCCGCGTGGTGTATTGAGACACAGTCTAGTTTGCCGTGCTGACATAACTCTTTTCAAGAAACTGACATATACCTCATTGATCTTATTCAATTGCAGCACTGCTACTAGCCAGTCATGGGGCACTGAGTCAAAGGCCTTCTTATAATCGATGTACGCCATATGAAGGTTTCGGCGATTCAAGTGTACCTGAGTCAATTATTAGTTGTTCTTTGCACCCTTTTGAACCCTTTTTACTACCTTTCAGTTGCACGGCAATTATGTCGTTATTTCACAGTGTGCATAAATCCTGTTAGCCAGGCAAGATGTAATGATCTTATACAACGTGGGCAGACATGTGATGGGACGATATTTTATAGAGTCCCACGTATACTGAAGATCTTTTGGAAGCAAATATGTGATGCCGCGTGTGAGGAATTCTGGTAAGCTATAGGGATGAAGGATGGTATCATTAATGAACTCACCTAGTCGATCGTGGATGCTCCAGAACTTCTTATAGCAAAAATTCTGAATCTGGTCAGGGCCAGGGGCTTTCCAATTCGCCAACTTGTTGATAACTTTCTTAATATCATTTGTGGTGAATTACTCGTGCTGCATTTGCTCAAATCGTTGGGAAGCTTGCTGTTTTTCTCTTATCCGACTTGATTCAGTGTCATGATGAGATGGTGTAGACATTTGCTTGCCCCAAAATTCTTGAATTTCTTATTTAGTCGGATAGTTTTTGTCCGCAGAATCCTTTAACTTACCCAGAGTCTGATAAAATCTTCTCTCTGGTTTGGCGAAAACAAATTTATCTTTCTTCCTCTTCATACTCTCCCTATACTTTGCAAGTCTGGCGGATAAAACAGACAGCCTTTGTTTCAAGGTATCGAGGCACTCTTCAGGTGTTGAATTCGATACATCTCGCTGTGTGTGGTCTTTGTTTTATCTCATTATATGCTCAGCTTTCCTCAGTACTTTTTTGTTCTTGTACCACGAACATATTGTGTCATTCTTGCAATATCTGCCCTGAGCTGTTCAATCCTTCCAACATGTCTTCTTTCCCAGTTTGGCATCGATGGCAATTGCTTTCTTCGTTCACGTTGTTCAATATCCATAGCTCTCACAACAGTTACTACGCCACAGTAAATAATAGTATGAAGGGACTCCAGATTTGCAGATGCTTCTACATTTTCCGGCAAAACATCCCGATTCATGATACTCAGTATCTTTGTCAGCTTTCTTGAACCGTTGACTTTTGGTATTCTCGGACTGCAATTGGCATCAGTTCCATAAAACTCTATGACTGTAGCCATCATTCCATTCTTCAACTTTCCAATCTGGTGATGATCGATAATTTGCATGGAAACTGATTCTACTTCTTGAAGGTTCTGGCTAGCCGCTTGTGCCGACTCCATATCTTCAGCAAACTGTTTTGGGTATCTCCAGGTACGCCTTCCTTCTCACGCCGTACCTCTTCTTTAATGGTGTTCATTCTGGCTTCAGGGATGATTATTCCGGAGAATAGCCCAGTATTGATCAGACACTCTCTGTTCGATCACAGTTAGTTCAGGGTAATGCGACCGAAATTCCGAGTGTAAGCGTTGTCTATAACCAACTGAATTCTTTCCGACGTCAATAACCCTAAAATAATTGCGTATTATGATTTTGTTCATGACATTTGTCCATTTAATACACTGTCGTGGAAGTTCTGCCTGGATGAGCACAGGTTGAGTTACCTGTGCAGCACCTTCAGCAGATGAAGTACTAGATAATGATTCACTTCGTTGTTCAGGCTCATCTTGCAAACGCTTGTCGACTGTTGTGAGGTACGGTACGGTAATGTAGGTGGTTGCACTGAATATTTTTACCAGTGTACCATACAGTTTCAGTGAAAAGGAACGACTTTTCTTAACCTTTGTGATTCTTTCTTTCTTTCTTTCTTTTCATAATTTGTTTTCTTCTCAAGACGTAGTGTCGTGTCATTGGTGTAGTTAGTGACAGATGGGCACAGAAACTTTTGAAATCTTATCCTGCTCAGTTCCTCAGGATGATCACTTACTCCACACTGTAGAATATGATTTTTAGCAACATGTGGCAATAGTATTCTAGTTCATCGGCGGCTGGTGTAGAAAACCAGTTGTGTGCTGTACCCCCCACCTCTAAACAATAACAACAATTAGAAACATTCACGAAGAAACACTCAAAAGTAGGTTGGGAGTGTTGAAATACCTTCTGGTAGGAACAGCTGATAGCGTCCTCTATTTCCCACCCCCGTTTGCTTTGAGCGATTCCCTCTAAAATGCTACAGCAGAGTCTAGAAGGTGCCACCGGCCACGTTCTCATTTCGTGTGACCAGTGCTGCCACACTGTGGTCGAACGAAGAATCATTGTGATACCTTGGCTCTGGTCTTGGCTGTTGTTCCAACAGCACAACGGAAAAGTTGGGCATGCATGCGCAGAAGGCAGAGTCCATCTTTGCTGGCAATAAACGTAGAAATTCTTGCTGAGCTGCCATCTACACAGTCCGTGCTGGACGTTGAGTGGAGTGAACGACTAGTGAGGGGAATTGGAATATTTCTTTGTGAAATTTGATTGTAGATAATATTATTAAAGTAATTTATTTTAAAATAAAACAATGTGCTGCATCACTTCAGCACATAAGGTGCAGCCGCCCCTGTCTAGTTAATGTTTGTTCTAATCGTGGACTACTCAGCACTCTTAACATGATATAGGTAGACTATGGTCTTCAGCTCATTGTTATTGTTGTTGTTTCTTTAGGGGCGTTGCAACATCGTGGTCATATAGTCCGTGTTCTTGGCTGTGTGTAGAATTTGTATGATAACCTGTGTCACTGTAATGTCTGTAATAGTGTGTGTATTTGTAATTGAGGTAATATTTGGGTAGGAAGCGGCCGTGGCCTTAAATTAGGTACCTTCTCGGCATTTGCCTGGAGTAGAAGTGGGAAACCACGCAAACCCACTTTCAGAATAGCTTAGATAGGAATCGAACCCGCCTCTTCTTAGGTTTGACTCATGAGGCTGAGTTTACCCTGTTCCAACCCTCAGAACCAGGCATTGAACTCGGGCCTCCACAGTGACTCCCAAGAATGCTAGCCACTACGCAACGAGGCGGACTCGACAGCTCGTATCAAATACTCTCCAATATAGGCCATTGCAGCACTCGCCATAGAAATTTGGTCATTTAGCCCAGTGTATCCTAGCCTGTGTCATTGCGGCGTGTGCATTTGTAATTTCGGTGATGATTTGGAAGGTGACATTAAGTTAAGAACCATCCAGGCATTTTCCTGGAGTAGACGTGGGAAACTACGGAAAACTGGGCCAGGAAGGATGAGATGGGAGTCTAAGCTACCTCATCTGAGTTTAACCTCATGAAGCTGAGTGTACCCCGTTCCAGCCCTCAGACCAGAATTAAATTTCATGGCAGAGCCTGGATTCTAACATGGATCTCTGGGGGCGACAGACAAGAATGCTAGCCACTACACGACGAGGAGGTCAGGAGATTATCATCATCATCATAATCATCCTCAGAACTGGAGCAACAATACAAGATCACCTAATTTTAAGTCGCATGGTCAGCGTAGGCTACATATCCTGTCTTATTGCTTTAATCCATAATTTCATGAAAACTAGTTCCAGGAACATTATTTCTAGAACCTTGCTTACAAAACGGCACGCAACAGTATACCATCGTAATACAATGGTCTTATATTAGTAACATAACTTGATTTGTGCGTACACAATGTGTATAAATACCGCCAACTGAACTGATCATGTAGAGGGAAATGGAGCGCTTCAAGCGACAAGCATAGCATCTGCAGGGCGGACAGCTCCCAGAGGCTATGCAAGACCAACTACAATACTCAGACCTTAATGTAGAAAAAAAAAATATGGCGGCGACGGTTGCCCTACCAATAGCTAAGATCATGTCATCGGGCTTGTCACAGTTCGTGTAAATTATTATTTTTACTCACCTAAGAGCATAAAAAGATATCACAAGATGAGACTAGGTTCCGAAGAAATATGCATCAATAATTTAGACTTACCTGAATTAATTTATCTATATAATTCTGGCCTCGAATTATAGGTTTCTTCGTCTTCACCCAAGGGGCAGCTACAATAGTCTCACTGTTTCTGTGGTTGAATAAGAAGCTTTTCGGCGAGTTATCACGATTTGTATTTAAGTTCAGTAATTATAGATTAATATTATTAGCATAAAATCAAACAGATTCTGAACTAGGAGAGAAGAAAGTACCCGGTTACTGAAGTGCTGTCCCAGCACATGCAGAGTATTTGTGTACACAATCGGAATGAGAACAGTTGCCTGAAATAATCGAACCAACGCTATAGAGATACGATTCAATTAAGACATCTCGTGGAATTGCCTAAAATCTCGGGTAAAACATCACACCGAATTAGTTGGTTGAAATATGCAAAGAAGACGTCGTGCGGATATCTGAACATAATTATGGAGATTACCACACACAAAGGACGCGATATGTTACCATCTAACCTATTAAACACTCGCTGTTGCCGTTTGGAATAGTTGTACGCTGGAAATAGTTGATTTAGTAAAGTAATGTAGGTAGGAAAGCACCATCTCCCTCTTACGGAATTATCGCGGCACACCATCTCGTAATATAAGTACATAATTGGCAAGTTACTCACAACACTTTATTACACACATCATAATAAAAAACAACTTGCAAGCTGTAAGAATCACACAAGTATGAATAATGACGGAACACAATGAGTTCACTGTTTGGCACAGGGGAAAAATCTTCCTTAACCAATAAAACAGAAGTTCACTGTAGTATTTGGCGTGTATACAAGGCAATGTAGATCATCTGCCAGACTGGTAAGCATTTACGGAGGCACATGAAGCTGAGCCAAGACCGACTACAATAAATCAGACCATAATGCCACTATCGATATCGTAGAAAATGGCGGTAATCGTAGGGGATTGTTTACATTTGGTCAACCAACATTTAAGTGGGTCTGCTGCGAGAATTTCGTTCAAATGTCGCATATTTCAAGTGATTTCGAGCTGTTATATATTGTAATAGTGTACCTTAAGTAGTGAAGTGCACTGTGAATAATTATAAATGCCGAAGATACGTAATGTGAGAAGCATTGGCTGTTTATTGTCATTACTGTGTACCTGCCTGTAAATTTAATACTGCTGAAGATACTTCAACTTTTAAATTTCCTAAAGACAAATCTTTGAAAGAGAAGTGGATGAGAAATATTCACCGGGATCATTTTCGAAGTTAAAACAGTTGTATTTGTTAACTTAAACATTTCGAACCTAAATTTGTGGTTATGAAAATTGCCATACTAACCCCTGATACCATTTCGACAATTTTCCCAAATCAACCGTCCTACACAACTCCTGTTTGTTAAAGTAGATGATGGTAGTTTTAATGACATACCAGCAGTGTCAGTGTCTTCTAAAGTGTCAAGTTCTTTAAGTGTAAATATATTCTATAAGAATCATGAATCAATAATCTTTGTGTGCTTGTGGAAAAAATTCAAGTGGGTACTGTAATCTGATGGAAGCAGTGATTTTAAATGCAACAGGTATGTAAATAGAATTATGCTCCTGTTAGTATCACAAGCTAGGGGACCTGGGGAGATATCCCCAAATTAGGTTTGTTTTTGTATATTCATTTATGTCTGTTACTAGGTTAGGTAGGCCCACTGCCTGGCCGAAAATTACTGTTAGTAGGCTATCACAAGCAAGGGGGACTGGGGCGTTAGTTGCTGGTTAGGTTTGTTTTTGTATTAAAAACAGTAACAAGATAGAATGTATGTCCGTTGGAATTCTATACACATCGAATTTGAAGAATGACAAGTTCATAATACAGTAAATTTTCATTTTAAAGAGTTTGTAACATCAATTGTGTGTTATTGGCAAATGCTATTTGAAATAAAGTACTAATGAGAGTACTTATGTGCCATCTGTTGGAGTTAGTTCAGGATGTCCCGATACAGATAGAAGCGAGTGCGATCTCACAGCTCTCTACGCTCAAAACAAACAACCTACGGCCGTGTTTACCTATACATAGGGTTGGCAATATCTTATTTGTCAAATAAGCCACGCCCACTGGCCGACACAACTGAAATTTCACTATATAGGCCTAAGTCGTGTTATAAATTGGGATGGTGGGTGGGTTATAGACAGCGGAGGAGACTACATCTATTAGCAGATCACTGTTGTTAAAAAAAAGGCAGTCATCGGAACGCGTTAGGCTATAACCATTGTCAAAAACCATTGTTCTGGATGCGTTAAGCTGTAACCATTGTAAAAAACCATTGGATTGGACAAATCGAAGGCTGCGGCTTTGATTGCGCGCAGCTATCGGGGCAGATTGATACAAAACCATTGATCTGGACGTGTTAGGCTGTAACCATTGGATTGGACAAAACGTAGGTTAGAATGGTCGAGTGTTGGTGCGGCTAGTACCGTAATGGTGAGGTTGGCAGTACTGTTCTGACGATGGTTTGATGTGAATAATGGCATCCACAGCTGGAAATTCACCTATAGCCTATAATAATAAGGGGTTTATTGCAGCCAATGCCCATGCATATAATGAATAAAATCTAAAATCATACAGTAAACTAATTGTTATTCCCTAGGAATATCAAAGATTCATGTCTTAATGTGCAGAATATAGCATGGTATCTTCGGTTGAACTATACCTTCCGATACACCGGTATCTGGGGAATATTTACGGAGATCAGTGACGTCACCGTGATCTCACGTTTGACGTATACGAACAAAAGGATGATGTACATATTTACGACGAGATACAAGTAAAAGAGGTACTTTTGAACATTTAGGCGAATGGTAAACTAAACTGAACTTACGCCGAAATACATATTTCAAAATATCATAGTAATTTGATACTTAAAATGGCTAGGAATATATGCCAACATTAAATATTATATTGCAGCCTGATTGTTCATCATTTTATCCTTAGATCAAAGGCAGCATACACAATAACTAAGTTATAGGCCTACTGGCAAAAAATACAAGTCGTACATACATTAAAATAAAATAAAAATAAGGTTAGGCTGGTAATGACTAACAATAAAGAAGAAAAAGTATGTTAATTGGTATTCAACATTCATATGTGTGTGAATATGCATAAGCCTATAACTAAACAATTAAATAGATTCTTGGTGAACAAAAATACATAGCCTGCTTTATTTATACAAAACAACCACATGTTCAATATTCTTCAAAGCAATGGGGCATGGTGGCGCAGTGGTCAAGCTATTCACCTCTCACCAAGGTGGACCAGGTTTGATTCACGGTCACTGCAAGTGAGATTTTGGAAGTGAAATGCCATGTCCTGTGGTTCGGATTCCACGTAAAATGGAGGTCCCTTGGCTCATGATCACAAGATTAACGGTCACGTAAAAACTACAAGCTTCTTTTTCTTCAAAGCAGGTCGAAACTTCGACCTCACATAAGTCATACAGCAAACGAACAGGTCCTGCAGGGAAGATCCCTTAAGCCGAATTATTTTTATCGTCTCCAAGACTGACATCATAAAAGTATACTGGAAAATGTGAAATTTTATGCCTATGCTGATGAAGAAAGTAACAGTAAATATTAGGCTACTTGTCGTTCAATAACTCTCGGTCTTTTCTTGGGTGGCTGAAGCCGATGCTGTGGGAAATTGCAAATTGCAGGTACCGCATCATCTTTAAGCAGTGGTTTGTTTCTATTTGAATGAAACAAGTAACATGTTTATAAAAGTTTTCACAGCTATAACCCATTTCTTTAATAGGCCTACATCTGGGCGTTTCCATGGAAATCTGTAATATAAGCTAGACGTAGGTTATAATTCTGTGACTAACTTAATAACTTATAACCTACAATAGGGCCTACGTGTATTTGTCATACGTGCTATTTAGGCCTATGTCAAAATTTGATGTAAGACATATCCATAAACGCAGAATAGGCTATTTCGAAATAAAGTAGACCGTAAACCTACCGTATTATTGGAAAATACCATACATATAACGTTGCACAGAGGTACGTACGTTCAAATATATGAAAAGAATCACGACATATCAGCTGACATGCAACCTAGAGTTAAATGGTATGACAGTTTTTGGTGCGACTAGTTACGCCTGGCAGTGCACCAGGAAGCAGTTTTCAGCGAGGGTTACCATGGGAGGAGTTGTTCCAATAGTACCGACAGTTCAATGGTCTCAGCTCGCACCCCCCCCCCCCCCCCCCCCCCCCCACTCTTCCAATCGTCAAAAATCATAGTGTCCGTGGCGCAAAAATCCTACCAATGTTCTTTGGCTCTAGTGTGTCCATGAGTTTTACATATCCTGGAGTAGAAGGTAGCAGCATTTGAAGTCTGAGTTCTTCTACATTATAAACCTCGCGAGTCACCTCTTACACCGGTCTTGAAGGTGTATACTTTGATAAACCCAAGGCCTTCTTTATGTAAGTCGCCTTCAGTTTCTCCATATTGTTCCAAATACTTCATATTTAAATGTGTCCAAATGCTCTCCAGTCCATAAGTCACAATACGGGTAACATTTAACCGCAAAAGTTTTAAGGCTGTTTTTATAGATAGCTTAGTCAAATGTTTTATGTCGTTGAAGGCTTTGGTAGTGACGCTGGGTCTATCCTTGATTTGCAGTGTGAAAACATTGTCAGTTGACTAATGTAGGACCTAAGTAGGACTACTTGTAATGTGGTACACCCTCAAGCGGTTTTCCTGCAATGTGGAAAATTGCTGGCTTTCCCCCTTTCCTAAATGTCATAGATTTAGTCTTGTTTCTGTTTAACCTAAGGTCATTGTGTAACACCCATAATTCAAAGGGGTCGAGAGCAGATTGCAATTCGACCTGTGAACTTGAAGCGAGCACCATGTCATCTGCGTATATAAATGAGATTACCCGCTCTGATAATATATCTGTGATATTATCTGCCATAGCAGTGATAAATAACACGAGGGTTTAATGGGTCTCCTTGTAGCAGCATGCCTGTAGTCTGCTCAATTGGGCTTGATGTTGTAATGCCATCGTTAATGACTATATTGTTAGAGCCTAAAATACTTTTGACAAGATGTTTAGTGTAGCTGTTACCTCTCAATAGTCTGTCTAGTTTTTCCAATATTTTCTTCCTGATAATCGAGTCAAAAGCTTTAGAGAAGTCAATGAATATGGATTGTAACTTTCCCTTCGGTACTGACAGGGTAGACGCAATCTCAGTTTGAAGACTTCGAATTGCCTGGATTGTGCATCTTTCTCTCCTAAAGCCAAATTGTGAGTCACAATGCTATTTGGGATGGCTGGGTGGGTCACATACAGCGGAGGAGGAAGCATCTTTTAAAACATCATTCCCTGATTTATTTCTCGTTGTTTGATAAGGTATTTTGGCTAATTAATGTACTATAGAGAATATTATCGCTCGTTCTACTTTCGTTCAGTGGTACCATTCTGTTTTAGACCACCTCGTTGTGTAGTGCCTAGCATTCTTGGCTGTCTTCCCGGAGGTCCGGGTTTGATTCTCCGGCTCTGCCAAGAAATTTAATTCTCATGTGAGGGCTGGGATGGGGTGCACTCAGCCTCATGAAGCAACTTAGTAGAGGAGGGTTCAATTCCCACCTCAGTCATCCTGGAAGTGATTTTCCATGGTTTCCCCACTCCTAATACAGGCGAATGCCAGGATGGTTCCTAACTTAAGGCCATGGTCGCTTCCTTCCCACTACAATACCCAATTTACAAACACACTAGTTCAGCCATAACAATAACACAGGTTATCACACAAATTCCACACACAAATACATGGGGCTACAAGACCACGATGTCGTAGCCCCTAATATAAGCAACAACCATTTATATTTGCATTTTATATTTGCCTAGGCCCTTCATGGGCTGTATAGTGTCAGGGGTTGACTTTGTTGTTGGTTGACTATTCTTGTAGTTCCATTTAGAAATATTTGCATTTTTTAACATAATGTCTTACCTCTGCTTTATTTATGTCTGTATTTTTAGCTACTGTCTGTTCTCGTTGCTTGTAGCGAAATACGTCAGGGTTTCATATTGAATTTGTGCCTTATTACATAAAAACCTGTAATTTCTGGCGGAATTTAATCAAATATGCGAATGTTTGTCTTCGAATTTGCCGCTATTTCGATGGCGCCATGCCCGCCAGTTGCTACAGCTGTTCCCCTACGATTTCCGCCATCTTGGTTTTGATGTTACGGTCTGAGATATTGTAGTCGGTCTTGGCTGAGCGTTCAAGATAACGTCAACAGTTTAGTCTTGCCGTAGATGATCATTGCGTTTTTCCTTTACGTACTTAAGCTCGACACTACCGGTACTGAAGTGTACTAAGCTATTATTATATTGTCACTAACTAGCAAATCATTGCGGTGTGTATTCTTGAGACACTTCTATTAATGCTTTAGTCTTGGGTACTTCAACATCTGCAGTAAATGACACAATGCAATCGGTCAACTGAACAATCATCACACAAACGAACTAGTCCATAATAAGCGTATTTTCACGTCATATTTATACACGATTGCAGTACATAAACGCGAACTGGACTTTACAGACATACTGAAGACACTACAAATTACAGATGAGCAATAGTTTATCCCAACTTTCATCAAACGAAGCTAATCAAAGCTAATGTTGTATTCCAGCAACGAATGTAAACAAACAAAATCTCGGGCTTCCGCATACGCCATTTTCACACTTTCGATACCTGCATTAAGGTCTGAGTATTGTTGTAGTTGGTCTTGGGCAATGGGTGGGTTGCACGAGCCGTGTGGGTTGCCTACTTTTACCCATGCGAAGCTAACGCCATCTAAGCGCCGTACTCAGAATCAGCCTATCCGCCAAATTATTGTAAAGGCCAGTTGGAAAACAATAGGGAGGTACTTGCATTTTGGATGATAAGACGTATAAAGTAGCCCTTTTCATCGTTGAATTCGAGATGGTATGCTGTACAATTGTTGCTTGTCACACGGGGACTAACAAGGATAGAGCTGATCACAAGGAGCATACCGTCAATGATAAAGAGCCAATGCGAACTCAAGAAGAAACGAAGCGAGAGACGCTGAGCACTGTGGTTTTCTCGCATAAATCGGAAAGACCTGAGATATTGTGACGTGAACCCTCATACTAAAGTATGCAGCCATCATTTCGTGATAGGTAGGTCACTTAGAGCGCGTTATGTTTTGACACTGTGGCTGACGAGGAGGATATGTGCTCATCCCCTAATGTTCTGATTTCATTTCTAGGATCTCCAGCTGCCCTATGGGATGAATATAACCCAGACTGGGCACCTAATTTAAAACTGGGTTACTTTTCTGGACCGACATCGCCGTCTCGCAAGACTTGTATTGTCTCGGCCCGATACGATCGTGTCACCCAGAGAGCCATTAACAAGAGTAGGAGCAGTCCACAGTCTCATCAAGCTGAGCTTGAAGATTGTGGTGCAGCTACAGTCGCAGTGGAACCGGATCTTCTCTGTGGAAGTTCCTCAGTGACTCTACCAAAGTGCCCAGCTTGCCAAAGAGAAACATCTGGTCCCTCACCTAAGAGGCTGTATCAAGAAGAGCAAGTTGAAGGTGTTTTTTTCCCTCTGGCATTTCAAAGAGTGACGGTGAGAGGTTGGAGCCCAACATCAAGACACAATTTGAAGGACTGAAGGAGGAACATGCTACTCTTCGAAAAGAGTACGAGCGAGTGAGTGAAAGAACAAAGATTTTGAGAGATCAAGTAACAGAACTTGACGTGGACAAGTTAGAGCTTCAGGCTGATCTAAGAGAAGCCAACGCAGACAGGGTATCACTGAATCAAAAGCTACAGCAAGCAGAAGAAAAATAATGTCAAGAGAAAGCCGACGCATTAGAATCAAAATCACGGCTGCGTGCTGAATCGGAAAGCGCTCTTGTAAAATTAAGGGAAGTAGTTGAATCCTTGAAGAGACAGGTAATGGAGCCAGAGGAATGTACGTTCAAGGACAAGTTGTGGGCTCTGGGGGGAAATCACAGGTGAAAAGCAGGAGAGATCTTACCTTCAGCAAGAGTCTCCAACCGTCGCATTCTGTTGTCAGCAGACCTGAAGTCAATGTGCCTTGCTTCCTTCACAGGCACAGTTGAGGACATTATGGGAGCCACCTCCATCATGAAAATAGTGGCTGCTACATGAGGATAATTCTCACAACGCCCAGCCACGCAGGTGCAGTGCGCTGTGAGAATGTTCCCATTTTCTCAGCTAATATCCACAACTTCAATGGCTCCAAGCTGTGCCTTTGAGAATGATGAACCTGAAAAACGAGATAATTAGTACCAAGAGCTAAGAGGATGGAGAGAAGGAGAAATAGGCTATGTGTCAATGTTGGTGACCAATCCTGCACGGACAAACTTAACGCCTGCTGTTGACTGGCTACGTGGCTCAGGGGTAACGTCCTCACTGTGCCCAAGGTTGAAGGATCGAATCCTGGCAGGAAAATCTTACCACCTGGTACTTCTTTCGCCCGAGGCGGAAACACAAAGCCACTGGTCAAAAAATTGTGGGCCTCCATAGACTTAAAATTCTTAGTAGGGGGGTAGTGAGAGTTCTAACTCACTCTAGAACCCACGTCACTCTACTACTAATCCTTAGCCATGTAATATTTGTGATAGCTCGCAAACGCAAACCCATGGTCGGATGTTGACAAATGAGGTGTCGTTGGACACAGAGTGAGGCCCCTTTTGCTATGGACCTCTTATTATATATTTTTTTAATGAAAATTTTTGTTTTTGAAAGTAGGTGATAGTTTGAAAACCAAACATGATAGAACGTTGTGAAATAGTTCAAACGAAAGGTCTCTATTGTACCCATGTAAGTAATTTCCATGGAAAACTTGCTTCTGCCTCCAGCTAGCTTCAGGTCTCCGCGTGTACCGTTCTCCCACAGAGCAGTTGCATATTTTTGATTTGAGACTAAAAGGTATCAACTCTACAATGATAAGGCACAACTCTACTCTAAAGACTTTAATTCAGTATAAACATCATGGCTTCAAACATATAAGAACACAATCCCAACAAATATAATACACAAGCAAACAAAGTTACTCCCACAATCCACCTATCATTCAC
This sequence comes from Meconema thalassinum, assembly GCA_946902985.2. NCBI lineage: Eukaryota > Metazoa > Arthropoda > Insecta > Orthoptera > Tettigoniidae > Meconema > Meconema thalassinum. Next base: position 1,209,037,093 of record OX336388.2, read on the forward strand.
ATAGTTTAACAAATTAAATCCATATCATTATTCAATCCTTTACCATTAGGTGGACTTTAAACTTCACTCAAGTACGCTGATGCACATGTAACGTTTCACAAAAACTGTACTTTTACACTCATGTCACCTAGTGTGACTTCTTTAAATTCACAAAATTACTTGTTTCTTACAACACATCTTAATTTACATCATGTGTACTGTTTGTGTTATATCTCTCTCTCCCACCAAATGCTTATCATGCATTAGCCAACTCATGGGTTGCACTACAATCTACTTGCAACACCACAATTACGTAAGTCTACCCCTCCGCTCCCCTCCTTTTATAGTTCCACTGCATGCCATTGTGATTTCAATTCCAACTTATGTTATCGCTGTGTCGGATGGTATTATTAAGCTACCCTTGCGAGCGTAGCCTGTGGCGTCAAGTGCCCAACTTCATAAACTCGTGTCTGTGTCAGTACAAAATACAACTTCCGACCATTCGTAAGATTGCTAAAATTTTATATCATCAGGGTGATCTATGATTACCAATGTGTTTTTAAACCACACACATTCATTACACAATATTACAATGCTTCCTTTCATTACAAGCAAGGTCTCAAATCTGTCCTTTCAAAACGCTAGCCTTCACGGTTCGTTTAACAACTCAGCCCCTTGGAGCTGCCTGTATACAATGGAATGGAGTGGGGTGGTTACAGCGGTAAACCGTCCCTCGAATTCCTGATTCCTGGCTTTCATCTTCCCAAGCAGTATCACGATTCTGAATACAATATTGTGGTCACAATGATCCACGTGATCCCATATGATTTAAACTGAATAGTATGCAATAGGTTCTGGATGAGCTTAAATATTTATTCCTAACCTTAGGATATTAATAACGGCCTCAACAGGTCCGTATCGTTATATGAAGGCACGAGATTCATCAAACACAGGTCTAGTGGGTAGCCGGTATCTTAATAAATGCTACGGTCAGTCCGCCGCTGCCGTCAATAAGATTCGCTTCACAAGAGCCGAATCATTCAATAACAAGTTCTCGGACGATCAGGTATGGTGTAGAGGTTTCCAATGTTCTCCCCTCATCTACCACAGGATTCGAACCCGGAACATTCCATATCCATCATCGGAGTTAGGGTACCACACTAAATACACTCCGGCATAAATAAATATCTCTGTACGCCCAAGGCTGTACGAGACTTCACACGTCGAATAGATTACCTGGCTCCATAATCTGATGCTCTGATCTCGCCCTTTAATTATTAAGAGAACTCTATCCGTTACTCTACAAGCTTATACACAAGCCACAAATTCAATTCACTGTTAAGCTCCTCCATTTCCTTGCATAATTATATTCCCATTAACACAATATATTCTAATATTAACTCTTTTCTCATCCCTTAATATAATCTACTGCTTGGCTAGATAAATATTCCAATTAGCGTAAATATTTCTTGCTTACAACCTTTTATCCTGGTGTATTCAATTATACCTTCATTATTATAATTATTATTATTATTACTCACATAAATTACCATAACCCGACACAACGTAACCGTTTCAATAATCGAACATCCGTGTTCGTTACGTTAAGTTTTGCATAACTGAATTGCCATTTTATTAATAGTGGTAACGATTAATCCACTCTCTGATATATAACAACATCTTAACTTTACTGAAATCAAACAACCATAAACACTTGAGGGTATACCTCCTAATATTGATTCTTACTGGCATATTTTATCATTCTGAAATCACATTACATGCAGTGGCTATAATTTCTATAACATGATCTGTGGGGTACTTACATAGGTTTATCCAGGTGGCTCCAACCATCCATATCTTCCAGTGTCGCCTGCCATTGGCATGATTAGCGAGACATTTCCATACTGCTAATACACATCTTATATGACATTTGATTCATAAACACACGACACTTTTCCATTTCTATGATGAAGCTAATGCTTCCAAAACACATGACACTTTATAACACTTGTTACATTATTAACTTAAAAGATATTTTACATAAGATCACTGCACAAACACACGTCACAATTTATATTCCTGACTGGTTGAAATTTCCTGGCAAGATATCAGAATTACAGGTGCGGACGGCCTCTTCTTCGGTCCTACTACCTCCTGATTGAACATCTCGATCATCTGCCTACGGATTCACCAACAGTCTATCGATTATCCCTTGATAACCTTCCTGATATTGCATTAATATGCTTACATAACGTCATGAACGCTAATTATTGGCATACTTAAGATATGTATAACCAATCACTATTTTTCACTGCGCTCAACATTGTACATTGTATTTACACAAATTATTACTTTCAACAGTTCTGCCTAGTATATCACACGGTACTTCCTATGTGAACACTACCAATTGCTCGTACTGCCGACTATACACATACGGCACGACTGTCCTTAATAAAAAGTATAACAGTTTTACTGCACGGCTTCCCAAACTGAAGTCCGAGCCTCCTATCTTAACTTCGGTAATATGCATTTCGCATAATCAAGTTTATCGATTACCGTACTCATCCTTACTTCATGACCATGCATGATTATATTATCACTGGTGCATTACACTGCACGGCTAATATACTGATTACCAGTAAAATGTTTAAGTCTTTGTGTGCGCGCCTGGGCGCTCCGCGCTAGATTCTGGTACAACTTCCAAACACAACTGCCCACCGATAACTGCTGCCAACAACTGTCTTCTGCCAAGGGTCTACTCCCTTATATCCGTTTCACACGAAAAAGTAGGTCTCCGATTCCCTCGCAGTGTCATCTTCTGTTCCAGGATGATTCTGGTCTTGGAATAACATTCATATTGTTCCTTTTTCTTCGCTGGTCACAAAAATGCATGCGTGCTCAAGGATCGATCGGCCAATTAATTAATATTAATTGCCTTATACATGGCGTGGGGACGCGGCGTTGCTTAAAAATCCCCTGCGACATAGTCAGGTCACGCCGCGAACACCAATAGTCCTGTGTTCATGCGCACTCCATTAAATATGCCTTGATTTCACAGTTTAATGGCTCTAAAATTAGCGTCCTGGCTAAAGATTCACCTGTGTGCAACTCTCATGTCATTGCGTTGCTCCAATCACGAGTAATCAATGATTTTCCTTGGGATCATCCCCTTCCAATCTCGTTTTTATTCTCAAACGGGGAAGAACAGGGTCATTATTCAACCCCCCGACCTCTTGCAGACGACTTAAGTAGGTCAACGAGATTGACATGGCTCCATGAGTCTCCTCCTACAATTCTGGGGCCATTAGTAAACTGTCAAACTCTCCACTTCTGTGTTCCAAGTCCAGCATAGCCTACTTCATGTAGTCCAATAATGCTATATTCCACTCATTTCCCCTGCATTATTTCAATAAATAATGTCAGTATCAACTGATATCACACCAGTGATTAAATATATACTTTCCTCTAGGGGTTTTTACAACGAAACTCCCTCAACAGATCTCGGGTTCGTTCCCTGGTGGAACCTTCATTCAGAGCTCAACTTATCTCCGAGGTCCACGTTCGATACCAGTCAGCATGACCCCCTCGGGTTCACTATGTCCTTTATTTTCTGTAAGAAAACTTTTTTTATGTTTTTTTTTGAAAAAAAAAGTGTAATTTTGAAATTCCTATATTTTGGAAACTAACAAGTTTACAAATAAGTTTCTTTGACATAAATGAAAGTTCCCTACCCCCTCTATTACTAAAATAAATTTCAAGTCTCTAGGATTAAAAAAATGTGTTTTCATGTAGTAGTGGGGCAGTGACTGAGCTGCTCCCTCCCCTACTTTCATATAAACTAAGGCGATATCTCCCGAACGCACGAGGTATTGTTGGCGTTGGGGTGACGTCCTCTTTGCTAAGAATGTGTGTTGATTTTTTTTTTGAAAATGTTTGTTTTTGACATTGGCGCTATTTTGGAAACGGTGAATTTTGGAAAAACGTTTGTTTGACGTCAATGTAAGGTGCCTAGGCCCTCTACGCGGACAGCAAGTTTGAAGTGTGTAGGACAAAAAATGATAGCCTACTTTCTCGCGAACATTGACGATAATTCGCGAACGCGTGATCGGATTTTATTAAATGAGGTATCGTTGGACTCGAGCTGACGGGCGCTTTGCTCTGGACAACTTGTACTATTTTTCATTTTTTTGAATAATATTGTTTTTGAAAGTAGGTGATAGTTTGAAAACCAAACTTGATAGAACGTTTTCAATAGTTCAAACGAATGGTCTCTAGGTCTTTTGTATTTTTTATAATAAAACTTTTTTATTTTTTACATTTTTTGAAAAAGTCCAATTTTGAAATTCTTATATTCTGGAAACTAGGAATTCTACATAAAAGTTTGTTTGACATAAATGAAAGGTTGCTACCCTCTCTACCGTCAAAATAAATTTCAAGGCTCTAGGACAAAAACTATGCATTTTCAAACTTTTTACTTTTTTTTTTTTTGAATAAAGAGTGTTTGTAGACCAGATAGAGACGATACCGCTGGGCATCTGTTACAACGAGTGTTATGACTGGCCATGGTGAATACAGGAAATGGCTATTTCGAGGGGGCGACAAAACGATAGGACGAGAGGTCGCTTTTTTCAGATATTTCCTATGACGAATATTTCAAAATCCCTCAAAGGAGATATTTAAGCATGTTAGTAAACGCTAATGAGTAACATAACAAATGATAATAATTGTTGACAAAGGGGCCCCCTAACGTTAAAACAAAACAAAAAATTATTATTTAAAATAATTTTAAATTGTAAATGAAAAGTGGTGGTAGACAGAGAAACGATACCACTGGGCGTGTTATTTGAACAAGCCTGTTGCTGACCATGGTGACCGTGCCTGGAAGAAATGAATTGCTATTTTGGCGGGATGGCGGGGCAGCTTATTACGGTTGGTTTTGTGATATTTCCTATGACGGATGGAGGCAAATATTTGAAAACGTGTATTAGAACTTTTACCCTGAAGGGGATCTTTAACGTTTTAGTCAACGGTGATGAGCTAGACCGTTCTCTGACACAGCAGACGGTTGTAGGATATGACCAAGTGATTCTTGGACGTGGTGAAAGTATGTGTTAACGAGGTCATGTATTGAGGATGGCCGCTTGCTAATGATTATTATTATTATTACAGTAAAATGTTTAAGACACACACGTTTTGATTGCTAACACACATAGTCCTGCTCGCTGGAGACTGAATATTGTACCTAGCCATAGGCCTTGTAAGAGCTGCTGCTGCTGCTGATAAGGCAGGAATGTGCATGCAGACAGGAAGTGCAGTGTCAGGTTACTTGCCTCGTGGTGGCTAGCAGGTGTGACGTTTAAGCAGAGACCGCCATGTTGGTTCCTAGACAGTCGTACTAGTGATGTATAAGAGGCAGCCATTTTGGTTCTTTATTAAAATCATGAAACTAGTATAAGGTACACGAATCTTAATCTTAAGGAATGTGACGAGGCGTGGGAACACGTACGAGAGAGAGACAGAGAACCATTCAAGGTCAAAACGCTGAGAAAATGCAGACTCTCTCTGTTGTTAAGCAGACTGATAACGATTGTGTTAGTCATACACTTACTGGTTTAGCAAACGGACGAATACAGTTTTCGGTAAGTACCTATTAATAATTATTTTAATAATGTAATGCTAATGAACCTTAAATTTGTAGTTATTGATAATGTAATTAATGATTTTTTGTATGTATATGTTTGCAGATAACCGGTATACCTTACATGTCTGAGAGAGAAGAAACCATTGCACTTTGAGCCCACTAGAAGGAAACATCAAGAAGCCAGTACAAGCCAAGGTGAGATTTTTTTAAAACTAACTTGTTTCATTTTTTGTTTGATATTTTTTATTTTATTTTATGAAATACATGTATTAACCTGAATTCAGGTATTTATAGCGGTTTATTTTATTTATTTTTAGAAACTTGGAGAGAAAAGCCTTACCGCCGTAGCAGTCGCTGAAAACCCGAGACGCACTAGAGTGCAACCATTGCCAAAGAGTGAACTATTTAAAACTCAGGTAAGCCTAACATAAAATGCTATTCCATTTTGCCACTACTGAAAACTCCTAGACAAAAAATTAATTACCTGTACATGACTGGGGCAATGATTACTTTCTTCATTAATGGACATGTATTGGCAAACAGTACAAGACCATATTGGTTGTTGACCGGGAAAAGTACAAGGCCATATTGGATTTTCTAAGAACAAAAATTTAAATTTAATTTATGGGTGGTTCCATATGAACTCAACGAATATCGACAGGTTTGAACATGATAATCTAAACAAACTGACATGACATTCATTTTTGTTTATATATTGGTTATAGGGGGGCGTAAATGACTGCAGCTTTATAAAAAAGAAAATAAGTACATGGGTTACTGTTAGTGCCGACATACAGTTTATTATTAAATATTTTTGATGGTGTTATTTTCATTTAATGTCAATTAACGTTTAAGTTTTATTTATAAGTATTGATTGATTGATTGATTGATTGAGTGAGTGATGGGTTATTTTGTTTGTTTTTAGGTGTGGTCAAGCGCCATTAACGTAGTGAACAGACAGTGAACAAGCATACATTATACTTTAAAATACTCTGTGCTATTGTACAACGTTAATAACGTGCAATAAAAAGTTTTATTACAACACATGACGTTAGTACCAAATACAACAAGTGAGCAAGTCCGTTTACCTCGTGGGTTAAATTTAAAATCAGAAAACGATCGTTGGATAACATTTGAATCCTGGCCTGTAGGCTTTTTGTCGGCACATAAACTTGCTGGAGCTGGTTTCTATTACTTGAACCGAGAAGATGTTGTGCGCTGTGTGCTTTGTCGTATTGAACTTTCACACTGGGAAGAAGGGGATGATCCTTTTAGAGACCATTTGCGATGGTCTCTTTGCTGTCCTTACATGCTTGGAAAACAAGTGGGTTACATACCAGTGTATCCATTTTACCGAACCACAAGGCCATTGGCCACTACTTACGTTGCTGAATCACATATAAATAATAATAATGATGTATTACCAGCCAACGGTAGTGTCGATATATGTGGTCCATATGCCATAGACAGTGTTGAATTGGCATGTGCTTTTGAAAAATTGAGAGTTTGCAAGACTAAAGCGCTAGCACACCCACAGTACTGGTCTGTTGAAAAACGTTTAGAATCTTATAAAAATGTTTGGCCATTAATATTAAAACACCTTACAAAACAGCTAAGTGAAGCTGGATTTTTTATACTGGTGAAGGGGATAAAACAATATGTTTTCATTGTGGATTTGCTTTAACAGATTGGCAAATGACTGATGACCCTTTTGTGGATCACGCTCGTTGGTTACCTAACTGTAGATACATGGTGTTGCTTAAAGGCCAGGAATTTGTGAACACTATTCGTAAAGAAAACGTAATTGCAGCACAAGACATAGAAGTGCCTTTAGAGCTAGAACACGCGGAGCAAATACATGAGGCTGAAAAAGAAAGACTTGTCTCACGAACAGATACAAAAGTGTGACCAACAATTATGTAAAATTTGTTATCAAGATGAACTAGGTGTTTTATTTTTGTCTTGTGGACACATGATAGCATGTGTCAAGTGTGAATTAGCACTTAACACTTGTGCTATATGCAGAAAAGTAGTATCTGCTACAGTTTGGGCATTTCTTGCATAAATAGTATAATTTATTAGCAATGCATAGTGCAAAATACCTAATTGCACAATATTATTACAAGCTGTTTTAGAGTGTAATAGATATGCTTTTCTTTTGTTTATAGACTACTACAATGAATGTTTTGAATGCTGTGGGACAAGCATGTGGCCTAGAGACAAAGATGCTCAGCGAATTGCCAACGCATATTCAATTCCGCATTATCAAGATTCGGAAATTGAAACCAAGATATGGTGATCGTGTACTTTGTGTATGTGAAAACTTTGAGACATTTCTGCCAGCACGGTTTTTGATATGTCGGAGAGTGTTTTTGATGAAGTGAATAATGCTGTACAACCTGTACACTTAATTTATGAAGGATTTAAAAACAATAGGTGCATGGTTCGTTTTAATTAAATAAGAAAAAAATAAAAATGTGAAATAATAATGGAAAATATAAGTGTTGACAATAGACTGAAAGAAAAATATGTGTATAGAATAATAATGTTTTAGTTTTTAGTATTGCCTTTAAAAATATTATGATGAAACCAAAAAAATGTATATAAAGTTCGTAAATAAATGTAAATAATGGTACAATACTGTTTTATTTTGTACAAAGGTAGAATATTTAACATTGCAGAGTATACATTATTATGACAATAAATGCACACTTAATACAAGTCTGTGCCTTTACGATAGTGTGCTATAGTTTTAAAAACAAAGCTTGTTGTAGATTTTTTTCCACGGTGAACAATAGGCATGAAAACGTCATTGTCTTGTTTTTGATCATTATCACTATCAAAATCATAAGCAGCGTGATCTATATCACTATTATTATAATCACCATTATCATCCTCAACATTATTCTCAACATCACTAAAACCAGTCAAATCTTGCTGTTCCTCTTCCTGTTCCTCTTCCTCTTCCTCTACAGTGTCTTCGTGTAGAGTCTGCGTGGCTTTTGATAATGTTAAGGTTTTTTTGAACGTTGAACTATCTCGAGCAGCAATATTGTTTTCTTGCACTCGCTTTTTAGCATTCTTATGATTTTTGTAAACAGCAAGAGTGGTTTGTTTCGAGCACTACATTGATGATCACTGACACTTAAAACCACACTATTTTTACTTTTTAGGTCACCGCGACATTGTTTTGAACGTTGTTTTGAACAACGCCAAATAACAGTTCCATTTTTATTGGTTCATTTCACAATATATGAATATCCTTTATAGTATGCATAAGGCTTGCCATACCTAGTCACTGATACTTTCATGTCAACTGTCAAGCATAGACTAAGCTCTAGTAAAGACAGCTTGGCAATAAGAACAATAGTTTAATGTGGGAGCATATATAATTGCAAATGTGGAGGGAAAAGAGGGAGCAAAAATTGGTAGCAAAACGTGAGAGAAAAAAAAGGGGTAGCAAAAAGTGGGAGCAAAAGTGGAAGCCAAAAAAGTGGGGGCAAATATCAAAGCAAAAATTGGGAGCGAATATTAGAGCACAAACCCCAGGGGTCCTGTGCCTGTACTATGGATCACCTATCTCGTGGATGAGCCAGAGACTACCCTCTGTTGCCATATCCACAACAGAAGCTGAAATCGAGGCTGCCAGTGAAGCCGCAAGAGGGTTCATCTGGATCAAGAGGCTTCTGACTGAACTAGGCCAGTTGAAGTCGACGCCAATTCTGCAAGTCGACAACGAAGCAACCATCCAGCTAGCACAATATCCTGAGTTTCGGAGAACAAAACACCTGAGAATCAGACACTTCTTTGTTCGCGAATTGGTCACAGCTGGAGAAATGGACATTTCAAAAGTTGACACACAAAATCAGCTCGCGGATATTTTGACCAAATCTTTGTTTTTAATTCGTTTTCGAAAATTATGTAACGACATGGGGGTCTGTAAAGTTATTAAATAAGGGAGAGTGTTGATGCATTTCACATCTTTATTTAATTTAATAGCTCATTGATAATCAAACTCAGTTTATAATAAAGGATCTTCTATCCTCTGATAGATCATAACGCGCCTCTCACTCTAACTACACTAGCGCCATATTTGAGAACACCCACACACAAAAGCTGGAGTAACCGTTTTTATATTTTTCTTCTTTGATCCGAACCCTTGTACAATTCAGTCGCTGTCATGGAGGAAAGAACGGAGCCTAGCGCAAGCTGTTGAAGCCAAACGGCACGCCCACTTTGGTTAGCGAGAAAATGGCTGTCCCTGTGCTTAAAGCCGTAAACCACTCCAAATAGTAATGGATTTTAGTGACATAAAACAGCAATGACTAGTCAAGATTTTTTCTTGGATAGGCAGAATACACTATGAACATCACGGTACTTGGCAGAAATAAGTTGCGTTATCGTTTTAAAAGCCAATAGAAATATGAGAGCACCTTTTAAGGCTAGTTTTGTAAGAAAAAACGCGGCAAAACGTAATTATACGTTGAAACCAGAGGCGGCCGGTGATATTGGACTCAAAGACGCCGCCCTCCCGATCTCCTCCCTCCTCATCAGCCCTAATGTTCTCTCTCCTCGCACCGAATGTTTTGCCATCGTGACAAAATATGTGTAGTTCCTCTCCTTGTCGGTAGAGCGCACCGGATACTCATGTAGCCATGACAACGAATACCTCCAGTTATCCCCTCTCCGTCCTCTCACGCGCTACCTCACGAAGTGTGTGGACTCAGTCAGCTTGAGTCTGATGCAGCCACTGGATAGCTTCCCTCATGGCGCGCTAAGAAGCAGCACCGGGTCACTGTTGCAGACATAATTTTTTATGTTAATGGCGAAGTTGGAGTGCATTCTGAATGATTTTATAATGTTGTACTGCTGCGTGCCCTTTTGTAAATCAGAACTGGGCAAGTTAGAATACCGGGGAATCTCATTTCATGAGATTAAATCGGACAATTCATTGCGTGAGAAGTGGTTACGTGGAATTTCCAGAGAAGGTGACAAGAGAGGAAGCAAATGGTTACCTTCTGATCGCTCTGTTGAGTGTAGTCTACATTTTCTTCCTGAGAGCTTCAGATCACATAAATTATTATCAAATTGGTTACAACTAGTGGCATGTGGGTTGGCGACTATGAGGCCCCAGCTGAGTTTTCTTGAGCTGAGCTCCTCTCTTATATATTTCATGTCAACTCTTACCCCAACATTATTAGGGTATCGGAGGCCTGGGATGTCTTTCATTTCCCAGCCTTAGTTGGCTCTTGTATTTTTATTTCCTGATGCCCTAATTTTTGTAGGATCAAACCTCATTTTGTCCTTTTTCTGCCTTCTCTAAGAGGCCCTAAAAGAGGTAGGGTGTGTGTTGTCCCACCATGCACGGTGCACCTTATATGTCGATACACCCTCAATGATGGAGATAATTGTTGTTTAAAGGGGTGAAATATCTAGGTCATCTACCCTTAGTGGTTTAGGTGATGGTGAGAAATTATGATGAAATGAAATCTACAGCTTGGCTTAACTAATTACTGACTTACAACTAACTTATGTACTAGAAGAAGAGAACGACAATAATAAAAGAAAGAAACGAATAAGGAAAATAAATGACGGAAAAGGAATGCCCTCTATCTTTGAAGGGCAGATGACCTTGCTGTTCATCCCCTTAAAGCAAGATTCAATCTTCGAAGAGTGGGTATTGAGGTACTTGAAAACTACTAGAGCCATTAAAGGCAGGTAGAAAAGGGAAAGAGGAGAGGGTCCACCCCAAAGTCAATGCAAAAAGGGGAAAATGGATCTCGCTCTTGAACACATCACGGTCGCCAACTCCCGAGCTCAAAAGCTGAGCTCTTGAAGGTGTAGCCCTATCCAGGGTGCATTACGTGTGATGGAGCTTCACACACCCTACCTCCTTTAAGGCCTTGTGTAGAAGGCATTAGATGTTTTGAAACTAAAAGAATAGGGCTGACCCCTCGAAGAATGAGGGTATCAGGATAGATGATATAAGGGTCAGTTACGGCAGGAAGATGAATGCCTCCCTGGACTTTGGTTGCTCTAATGCTATCCGGGTTGGAAGAGAACAAGAGTTCACTAATGGAGGTCGACAGGTAGATGCCAAAGAAGAGCCCGGCACAAATGGAAATAATAACCGCCTCGGCTGGGGTCCAATGGTCTCCATCCCAAGTCCCACTTAGACCTAGTTGTGAACCCTTGTGTTGGGGATACACCCTCAAGGGCTCATGGCTTGGGAATTGGCGACCCTGATGGATTCCTGAGCTGGATCCGGTTTTCTTCTTTTTCCAGTGACTGGGAGCAAATAGTTTTAATACCTTTGTTATTTCTTTAAAACAGTAGTGCCTAGTCCAAACGAAATAAGGAAATCAAGCTACAAAAATATGTGAGAAGAAAAAACACAATTCATGTATGAAATCATCTCTGTCAATTACTGGATAAACATCGCAAAAACATCTTAAACGGTTGAGTCCTCCCTAGGTAAAATTCACGAGCCGCCATTGGTTGAAACACTGATTGGACGCATATTTGCACAAAAAATACTTTTCGGTAGGCCTACCGTGCGGTATTTTGCTTGTGGGGGTAGAAACTTGGCGATTAGCCTCGTATTGATTCATTACGTAGGCCTACCGTAATTACCGGTATTGACCGACAGCTGTTTGATAATTTGGGATTTGCAGAGAAATGGCTTTTTTGGTATTTACACCAAATTTACACATGCTGAGATTAGAATTGAAGAGTTTTTTTTTTTGGTATTTTTCTTTTTAATAACTTATCGCTGCTGCTCCAGCATGAGTTAAGGTGAGAAAAGGCTGGAAAGATATCCTGCAAGCAGTGCCGGATTAAGACTCACAGTGGCCCTAGGCAATTGTTAATTTGAGGCCCCTTTTTCCCTTTCTTTCAATCTCCACCGTCCTCCCCTTCATAAAAAGTCAATGATAACTTTGAAAGAGATTTTATTTACAAATTTACAATGAATAATAAATACAATTTAGATCATATGTACATTTTCAGAAAATAAAAATCTGCATTTTGTTTCGCAGAAAGTTTCAATAACATCATCGAAGTTGATTTTCCTTAAAATGGCTGATTCTATGCAGAGAAGACTTAGCATGTCCAGTCGTTCTTGTCGCATAGTAGATAGATAGATAGATAGATAGTTTTATTAATTCCATTTGATCAAATACATTTATACAATACATTTTTGGTATAGGACACGTCAGTATTTACATCTATAAAATAAAAGTACTAATAGGTATATACAGTAATACTAATACTATAACTATTTATAACTTATTATAATAACAGATCTTAAGAGATACAATCTTATTGGACAACTATTATTTACACCTTATTCTATTATCATAATATGAAAACTTGATTCTATAAATGCAACAACTTACAGCTAGGTATTACCATTAAAATAGGAAAGTAAAATATAATTATAGGTTTCATCGCTCCTATACACTAAGATATTCAACTACAGAGTAAAAACAATGGCACTGCAGATAAGCATTCAACATTCTATCATGCCGTGTCCTGTGGTTCGGATTCCACGTAAAAAGGAGGTCCCGTGGCTCATGATCTCGAGATTAACGGTCACGTTAAACTACAAGCTTCCTTCCTTGCTTAACATTCTATCACAGGTTTTTATTTTTGGGGCAAGTTTTATATACTGGGGTAGTTTATTGTATAATTTAACTCCTGTGTGAAAAGTTCCTTTTTGATATATGCTTGTGTGTGTGTGAAATATGAATGTTTTGATTTTGTCTTGTGTTATGCCTATGAACATCAATGTTTGTTTCAAGAAAAACGTCTTTATTCATTAAATTCTAAAAAAAACAACACGTAAATCTTTCAAAGATATGAATGCAGGGCAGTGAGAGAATGTTTAACTCCTTAAACAGAGGTCTGCATGATTCTCTAGTGTTTACATTTGCCAGAATTCTAATCGCCCTCTTTTGTATCCTAAACGTGCTTAGTACATCTGGTGACATACCCCAAAATATGACCCCATATCTTAAGTATGAATGGAAATAAGCAAAATAAGCATTTCTTAATGTGTGCATGCTTGTGCAAGTATTCAAAATACTTAACGCAAAGCACATCGACTTCAGTTTAGTATTCAGATATTGTATATTCCATTTCAAGTCATGTTGTATCCATAGTCCTAAAAACTTTGTTTCTGATTTATTTTCAATTTGATGACCATTTAATGTTATATTGGGTTTCGCAGGATTCCTATTCTGTATAGTGTGGAAATTTAGACATACTGTTTTTTTATAGTTGATTATAAGGTGATTATCTTGTGACTTTTTGGTTAACTCTCCTGTGACGGAGTCAGCAGACTACTGTATGACCTGTTTAGTTTCACCTTTTATTACGAGTGTTGTATCGTCCTCAAACAAAATGTCCTTATGTGAATGAACGTTCTGTGTTATATCATTGATATATAGAAGGAAGAGTAGTGGGCCCAAAACCGATCCCTGAGGTACTCCAAATTTAATAATTCCCTCATTGGACAATGTTTCATTAAGTAATTTGGTTCCATCATCCTTGTGTCTCAAGCTTACTATTTGTTTACGCCTTGTTAAGTAAGACTCTATCCATTTATTAGCTAGACCTCTAATACCATATTGATTTAGTTTTGTAAGGAGGATTTTATGGTCAACAACATCAAATGCTTTCGATAAATCCAAGAATAGGCCAGTTACATGTTCCTTATTGTCAATTAATTTCAGTATACTATTAATACATTCATAAATTGCTGTCTGTGTAGATTTTTCCGTTCTGAATCCATGTTGTGAGTTTGATAATATTTTATTTTTTTATTTTTATCATTTCAAATGATCTCGTCGACTTCGTCGTTATGATTGGAGTCCATCGTTATGCATTACGGACACGGACACGGACACGGTGACGGACGTGACGTCATGCAGCCGCGCGGGAAGTGACGTCATGCAGACCTGGCTCATAACATGTCATTTCAGACTAGCGCTGAAGCGTTCACGTGATTATTGTACCTCCCGCTACCCGTTGTTCACCGCGCGGGAAGCCGGTGCGTTAGCTCAGTGATAATGCATAACTTGCAACTTGTCGATCATGAAGCGTTCAACTGCTGCTCAACGAAATAAGGAATATAAGGCAAAAAAGTTAGAAAGCATTAAATTAACTGATAATACTGCTGCTCAACGACATAAGGAATATAAGGAACGTAAAAAGTTAGAAAACATTAAATTAACCGATAATACTGCTGCTCAACGACATAAGGAATATAAGGAACGTAAAAAGTTAGGGGTGACCCTTAAAGAGGTGCCCGCACGGGAAGCCTAAGTTAATGGGTAATGCAGTCTGTTGAAAGAGTCCTGGGGCTTCGAGCAAAGTGAGAAGCCCTCCTGAGCCTGTCTAACATGTGTAGCATTTGTAGCATGCGTCATTTGAAATGATACAACGTCTAGTCTTTCAGACTGACTGTGATTTATTTTCTATAAAACTTATCAGTCTTCTATACATGATTTTTTCCACAATTTTTGCGATACCAGTTGGTAAGGTAATAGGACGATAGTTATCTAATTCATCTTTTGAACCGATTTTGTGGACTGGAATTACTTTTGATAACTTCAAACTATCCGGGTAAGTTTCTGAGAGAATTGAACTGTTTATTAAGTGTGTAAGTGGATTTATTATATTTTCTGCACATTTCTTTAAAATTGCATCTGGGATGCCATCAGTGACAGCACAAAATTTATTTTTTAGCTCTTTTGTAACTATTCTTGCCTCTTCACTTGTGACATGATTTATAAATAAAGAATCACTACATATATTTATTTTATTATTAGAGTTTAGTGTATTTACCTGTCATTTATTTAATAATTTTTGTGGAATTTCCAGAAAATAGTCATTGAAAGTGTTTGCTATTTCCTCTGGATTATTTATCACTTTATTATTTCTGGTCAGTGTAATGTTCCTTTGTATTTTAGCAGATTTTCCAGTTTCTTCCTTTATCACGGACCACATAGCCCTGTTTTTATTAGATGATTGGGAAATAAAATTATCATTATGCATTTTCTTTGCTAGTCTTATTACCTTATTTAATATGCTAGTGTATTTTTGTAGTATAAATTGAATTCAGGTGTTGTGTGGTATTGTTTATATAATTTGTGTAGAAATTTATTTCTTTGACATGAATTTATAATCCCTGTTGTTATCCAATTGTTAATTTTGTTATTTTGAACAGTTCTTTATCTAAAGGGGAATGCTGTTTCAAAATAATGTTTTAGGGTACTGTTAAATGCATTAAATTTATCATTTACATTTTCTAGTTTATACATTTCTGACCATGTTAACTTATTTAATAAGTCATTGAAATATGTAACATTTGATTCAGTGAATGACCTGCACTTTGATTTTACTCTATTATCATTATTATTGATTGCTTCCGGTACTTAAAACTCAGTATTTGTCCATGGTGGTCACTAAAACCCGGACAATAGACTTCTATTGAATGGTGATATTTATCTGTATTTAAAAGAAATTGATCAGGAGTGGTTTTACTAAATGTTGTTATTCTTGTTGGGGTATTTACTGTAGGTTTCAGTCCATAGGAAATTAGTAACTGTGTTAATAATTCACAATTTCTATCAAATTTTAAGAAATCCACATTTACATCCCCACAAATTATTATATCGAAATTTACTTTGCTCATGTTATTGAGTAACAATCTAATTTATCTATACATAAAGGAAACTTTCCTGACGGAGAACGGTATACGCATACAATTATTAACTTAAACTGCTGTATTTTTACGGCCGAGAATTCAAAATCCTGTTCCATAATTGGATAATCATAAGCTGTTAACTGTTCATGATCTAAATTATTTCTTAGGTAGATACAAGTACCACCATGTCTAATATTAGTTCTTGAGTATTTACTAGCTTGTATAAACCCTGGGAATTGAATTAATTCGAGTTGTTCCTCTTTCAGCCAATGTTCTGAAATACATAGTGCTGAGATGTCTTTAAGTTCATTTTTAAGCATTAGATTTATGTAATCAATTTTATTAAAGAGAGACTGAACATTCTGGTGGTAAAGTTTAAATTTGTTACTTTTGCAAGCTTGTGTTGGTGATTTATTTACATTATTATTATTATTATTATTATTATTGTCATAATTGTTAATATTATTGTTGCTAGACAAATCCGAAATACCATTGTTCCACTCAGTTAAATTTGACATCGATAGATCTGAATGCCAAACCTCACGTTTGGCTTATTTTACAAGTTTCCCTGCTTCCACTCTAAAGATATTACTGTTGAACTATTCTTACCATTTGAATTTACAATTTTGCAGATTTCATCACTAAGATACTCTTTTCCTAACCTATTTAAGTGTAGGCCGTGTCGAGTGTGGAACTTCCTGTCTAATTTACTTACATCTATAATTTGGACATTTGGAAAACTCTTACAAATTTTACGAATTTTACCATTTGTAGCCTCTATTTCTACATTTACACATGATTTGGGAATTAAACCGTATCTCTGCGGAATGTTTGCAATAATGACATTTGTGTTAAGCATGGATGGCAATGTACCCTTTAAATCTTTGATTACCTTTTTACTCTCATTTCTATAGATGTCGTTTGCTCCAGCGATGATTACTGCATAGTCCTTTGAAGTGAGGGTTGCACACTCTCCTATCATCTCGTTCGTGACCGCTGCAATGGGTGCTCCTGGCTTTACTGTCGAAGTGACCTCCATTTCTCCGCTTCTCTCCAATACGCTTGCTGCTACATCTCGCCCGTGACTGTCCGCAAATATCCGCATCTTCCTGGATTTTCCCTTTATCACTTTCTTCTTTTCTTCTTGAAGAAAGTCATCATTTTCTTCGACGAGCGCTCCAAATGAATTTGAGACGGGAATTTCAGTTACATGTACCGGTAGGGTACTCCATTTATAGGCCTAGGTATATTCAATCTTACCTTACCAGCAACCACTTTAGACCAAGTTTCCTTGCTTTCCTCTCTATTTCCTTTTAATTTATTCAACTCGTCCATTAACTTAGTAATGTCTTCCTTTAGCAGCTTTATAATTTCATCTTTTGAGGACAGTTCGTTTCTCAGGTTATGACATTCGCATGACGGTACCGATAGGCCTACATTACGACAATCGGTTTCACTTTTCTCCTCACTCAATTTTACCTGAGATCTTGTGATGATTTTATTTGCATTTTTTACTTTTATTTTGCACGACGAGCATAAATCCGTAACGGTTGCATTACCTGACGAGACACTAACACTGTTTACTGGCGACATACTAGAGATCTAAGTTAGCCTTGATATTTACACCAAATTACACCAAATTTATGTTAATTATTACTACCTAAATGAATTAATCTAATTACCTACCAATAAAGAAGAATGTGAAATACGTATATCCTCCAATCGGGTGAAAACTCATAAAAGCTCCACTGCTCTACTTGGTTCAAACAGTGATTAAAGAAGTCATCGAATCTTTGGATACACGTTCCCACAACTTAGTTTAAGTTTATTAAATCATCAATAAGAATTTCTAAATACTATCAATATTCCATATTTCACTTGACCTAAGGAAAGTAACTTTATAGATTTTAAACCTCTGTTATAATATTTTACCACTTTTATCAAATATTTACACTAGCTGCTATTTCACTACACTCTCTCTGTGACGCCATCTTGCCGCGTCTTTGAGGCGCTTTAATTCAATTCGACTGTGAAAAAGAACGTTCCGCAGTACAGTTCGTTATCATTAATGTTTAAAAAATTCGGAGAGCTATTTCTACATTCGGAAATACATTTGTCAATTGGCCTTTCATTAAAATCTCATACAACTGACTATGAGATTTTTCGGCAGCGGTGTATCTGTTGTTTATATAAGAATGAAAATATTTCAGTTAAGCTGAAAATTCTTCCAAATCTTGATCATAAAAGCCAACCAAATTGTTTACCGCTTCACAGAGTTCTTCATCGCTCATTGAAAAACTATTAAAATACATACATTTCTTGGAAACGTCCATATAAACTTTTGCCCTTTTTTATTTCGACGTTGAGTTCATCGATGGTTTCGAGAAAACCTGTTATTCTGAAATTCTCACGAGGCGAAAATTCAACCTCAGGAGCGCCTCCGTCGTTCGGTTGTTTCTTTCTTCGACGTGACAATTTTTTTTAGATTACGATACATCAGGTAACAATTTCTTAGCTTTTTTCTTGAAAATATCGAACTTATCACGAAACTTGCCTAACTTTTCGTCCAAAGTTTTATACAAGGCAGCACACGTTTGTAAGTCGATCTGGTCAGCTTGTAATAATTTACTAGTTGCACGCATAGAAGTCAAAATTGAATCCCACAAAATTAACATGAACCCGTCCGGCTCTGTGGCTAAATGGTTAGCGCGCTACTCTTTGGCCCAAAGTGCCCCGGGTTCGAATCCCGGCCGAACCATCAGGGATTTTAATCTCCTGAGGTTAACTCCCGTGACTCGGGGACTGGGTGTATGTGTCGTCTTCATCATGACTTCATCCTCATTACGACGCGCAGGTCGCCCAAGGGCGTCAACTAGAAAGACCTGCACTCGGCCTCTCCGGAAGCCACACGATCATTATAACATGAACCCGAATTCGAATTTTTGCATGCTCTTTGCGATGCACCCCGCTTCATGCCGAGTGCCATTATTTTCCGACTCGTCATCTTCAATGCTTTCTAAATCCTCAACAATTTTTTGAAACGAATCATAAACCACGTTCGTTGCATTAGCATGTTCTTCCCAGCGCGTATCTAACAATGATTTCAAAGTTTTTGCGTTTCTTATATAATTTTTCAACGCGCCCCAACGGAGAGGGTTTGCAGAAAAGAAGTTATACAATGATTGCATTATCGAAAAAAATAATCAACTGCGTAAAAACAGTATTTAACAGCAGATTGTCCAACTAAATCGAGGGAATGTGTACCGCAAGGACATAAATCGCATGTTTATTCAGTTCTAATATTTTGGCTTGCAGACCCTGATACTTTCCAGACATGTTTGGTGCGTTGTCATAGGGCTGTCCTCTACAATCTTGAATTTCCAAACCGCAATCTTCAGTGACGAAGTTCACAGTTTGAGTTTTCAAACTTTCGACAGTATGACCTTCTGTTTCAAGAAAAGATATAAACCTTTCAACCGGTTTGGAATCTTTTGGTGAGACATACTGGAGCACAACTGACAATTGATCTATATACGATACATCGGGTGTTAAATCAACCACGGTCGACTCTAGACAGGTCGGAAGGCTGAGACTTGGCAACATGTTCATCAGTCATACCCTTGTTAGGCGGGAACACGAGGGAACGTTGTCTGGCAGGTGTTCTTGTTTATCTCATAGGGATATTTCCTTCTATAATTTGTTTCTTACGCTTTGTAATTTTATACGCTTTATAGTAGCGTTTATACTACCCTTCCAGGTGAGTTTTTTTTACTGTAATCCCTAATCGAGAACACACTGACGAGTATGCTTTGTATCTGGCAAATATGGTGTTTTTTAAATGCCTACGGTACGGTTCATGGAATTATCACATACTGTATCGTACTTCATGTTTTAAACTTTGATTTTCCTGGAATGTTTCGGCACCGTAACAATGCCAGATACATGTTGTATCCCCAACTGTAATGCAAATTAACCAAGTAAGGTTCCCAAGTGACGAAAATCTGCGCCAGGCCTGGATTAGGGAACCTTCGAAATGGTTCGTAGATTGCATAAATTACGGTAGTCAATTAAGTGAAAAAAAAACCTTTCAGTCATTGCCACTGTATTGATAAACAATTATTCACTGGCAAGGAATGATGCTGTTGATGTCAGCAAACTTGGTTATGGGAAGAGAAAGTTGAAGCACCTTAGGAAGGAAACAGAAGTAATCTGATACAGTTATGGAATACCAGCAGCAACATACTATTTCTATAATGGTAGTAAATTATCTACATACATGTGCGGCGGAATCGAGGATTTATAGGCCTACAGTGTGAAGATGTTATGGGAGATAGCCTACATTTTTGCATCACATAACCCTCAATTGCATGTACTTACTCCATATTATTATTATAACACCGCCAATTGTTTTATTACCATACTTCAGAGTAGTGAAATACGAAAAGAAACCAAAATAATTTTCTTTATTTTGCTAAACACTTTTATGTTGATAAATTATGTCCGTGTCACTCATGCCTAATATCAGCTGCTTGGCTCTTATAACAACTTTTTACGATATGCACGTTATTCGTTTATTTCCGATTGTAACACTGGTCATGTGTAAATAAAAATCAACAGATGTTTTGCTAAACATGTACATTATGTTTGTCCAATGTTAATTCCGTAGTTTTTGTCGCCTTCCTTGCTAGCAAACAGCTGTTTCAGTTCAGGCGCTCGTGACGAAGTATGACTGACAATAGCCATAGCTACAGTGTTGTCAGGTTGAACCTTCCGACCTTTCTAGAGTCGAGACACCTCTTCTAAAATATATGTAACTTTTTTGCCCATGATATTTATTAACTCTTCGCAGATACGAAGGAACACCTTTTCCAGCATTTCCGTATCGTACAACATGATCCCGCAAAATGGATCAAACTGCCCAAGGATTTCAAGTATACCTATATAATTTCCATTGTCCGGCTTTCCAAAGTGCTCGTTCTTCCAGAATGATGATAACAGCAACTCCTCGTTTTATAACATCGCGCCAATAGTTTTTTTTCTTCGAGTAGTCAATTCCTGGCAAATTTTCAAGTTTCCGTTGTTTTTTTCAGGTAAATTAGCACACTCTCCCGATGATTCAAATTCTTCTCATGCTGCTGTAAATGAATCCCGACGTTCTTCCAATCATCATACCCTTCACGCGCAAGTCTGTTCGATTTTTCTGGAGGCAAAAATAACTTGCAAAAGAAAAAAAAAGCAGTAGACTCGGCCTGAAATTAAAACATTGAATATCAATGAATTTAATAAATTTACCTAAATATTTTATTTTTGTATTTTTTTGCGTTGCGTTTTAAGTTTAATGAAAACTTTTATTATTTGTTTTTATTCGCTTTTGACTTTTTTGTATTTGTTTCTTGCACTTCAGTTTATTTTTAAATATTTTTTTGTATGATCGTATTTTTTTGGACGAAAAGAGCGGTTTTTGAACAATTTATTTGTAATTTCATGTTACACAACTATGGAAATTTGATTCGTTTTGGTAAGATAGAAATATTCAAAATTGTTGTTGCAAGATTTGATTTGCCACAAGTGAAGTTAAATAAAAGCGTTTAAATATAATTTAAAAAAAATTGAAACGAATACGATTCACTAAAATTCCGAAAAGAGCAAACTGATCAACAAAAATGATCTAAATAATTTGATCTTATTCTTGGCAAAAATTCTAAAGTTTTGGTTGCGTTTTAATATACTGTGCGTGATACGCTCGTTGCTAATAATTTGGAAGCTACCAAAAGTGCATATGGTGCTCAAAAATACCGCGTTGTTTCACATAAGGGAGAACTTATTGAAATCTGGAAACGAATAAAATTGAACTAGAATTCCAAAAACAGAAAAATAAAATAAAACATAATTTACAATAGTTTTTAAAAATAAAAATAGCATAACATTTCAGAAACTGTCAATGTATCATAAATACATGAAGGGCTCAATTGTTAATCAAAGCTTACCTTTCGCAGGTGAATAAATGAGCCAATCTCGTTTTGTATTCTCTCCATTCGGTTTCTTTCCAAAAAATAAATTTTGGGAGCAATATCTTGATGTTGATTCCTTATCATATCGAAGCTTGGACGATTCAAACGGTCCAGTCAAATTTTGACAATTTGACGGACCATGTGTAACCCAAAACTGTATGTCTTCACTGGTTAATTTTCCCCCAATGTTCTGGATCAGTGAAACAGTTCAAATTTTCGGCACCTGGTTGTCCAGCTTCATTTCATCCACGGAAGAAGAACTGGATGTTTGACACCTTGAAATGACCGCATCATTATCCGGGTCTTCTGCGTGACCAGTGTTTGTTTTGTTTTGCTCATTTGTTCCATCGCTAGTGGCAGATCCTTGATTTTCCAATGAATTTGAAGAGGGTTCATTCCGAAGGAAAAATTTAGTCAGTTTTGGCACTTTCTCTAACACCACACTTTCTCGGTAATTTTTGTCTTTGGCAAGTTTTCTGTTTTGTGCACCACTCAAATATGTACGTGAAGACATTTTTGAGTTGGGGATTTAATTCAACCCGATACAAAGATAAAGCTGTTCATCGAACACTAACGAATTAAAATTGTCGATCACAAAACCGTCGATTTGAAGTCTGAACTCAAGCGGGAGCACGTTACTGCTCCGAAATTACTCTACAGACCAGAATGTCAGAATTTGGAAAAACTCTTTCCGAGCTTATCTATGGCTAATACAGTGGAGGGGATGGCAGGGGGGAGGGGGGGACGACTTACCACTTAATTCAAATAGTCATGGCATTTTGGGAATTTTGGGACCCGACTGTGGGAGTATCAGTTATTTGCTTCCAATCCTTAAACAATAGAGAGAACAGAAAGTTGAAATTTCGAATGACTTGGAATGTGTCAAACAATAGTTAATTTATTTATGATTTTGGAAGTATAATAAGAAGATAAAGTTTATGGGAAAACCCGGGCAGAGAGAATTTACGAACAGCACTGTCTGTCTGTTAGGTAGTCAGCCCGAAGGCTGGTTGGATCCTCAAAAACTACCGCCGTTACATTATGTGAGTAGATACCCACAAAAACCCAAGGCAGCGCTATTTTGAGGCGTTCTACGCAAGAAGAGGAGTGAGGTAGTTTGCCATTGCTTTCCTCACACGAACAGCACTATAAACCAAGAAATCAAACTGTAGAATTAGAACTGCGATTCTAAGTTTCACATTTTTTTTTTTCGGAACCGTAACATACCTAATTTATTTGACTTTTTACAAAAAAAAAAATGCTTTTTTGGGGGGCCCTTTTGAGCCGGGGCCCCCAGTCAATTGCCTATTGTGCCTTATGGTTATTCCAACACTGCCTGCAAGGATAACTCAGAAAACACCATGCACAATGCCTCATGCAAGTCACGGAACACCGAATACAAGTTAAGGTTACGCCCACTTTGGACGCAGCGCTTGGCTTCACTCATGGTCGCTGTTTAATAAACCTAAAGCATGGAAGAAGAACAATTCTTCCTATGAACGTTTGTTCATTTATTTCAAATAAACCAACAATTATTATTTGATTTTAGAAACTATATTGCCTCCTCAGGAGCAATAATGCATGTTTTCGTTTTAATGTCAGACACTGACAATCAGTTTTGACAGTAATAATGTGCGTTCGTAATGATCACAGCCGATCTTGTTACTTTATATGCGATATTGGTAGCCATTTTAGCCCAAACAATGCCACGTGGACTTACAATTTGAGCTAATAAACATGTTTTGAAAATTAGCATGGAGTTTCGTCTCTCCTATTACATGCTCCTTGGATCTCGGCGAATACTAGCGAAAGGGGGAGTGGTGTCTTTCTGTCACTCTTTGGTTTGGTTAGATTTGACAATTGCTAAACGCCACGTTGGAGGTGTTGACGACTGTGCTTTAAATGCTTTGAAGCCGTACTCAAGTTAACTTTCGGTGTTGTAGGTGTGAATTAATTGACATTTAATAAATTATACAAGGTAAATTTTAGTGTTAATAGTCTTGGCGAGTGGTCCATTAAATTAAGCACTTGACGGTGCGCATGTGGTTGAGCTGTGAACCATTCAAGAATACAAATCTGGATTGAATGCGAAGAAGATGGAATGAGCTAATCCACTGTAATTGAGGTTAATTAAATAATTTATTGGATGCGGTATTACTGTACAGATAAGTTTTGTTCTTAATGTAGTAGCATTGTCCACGGATAACTGCAGATACAGGGTTTATTGACGTAGTTGCTGTGCCGTCATTTTGAAGGTTAAGTTAAACATTTTTATGATCAGTGACATTATTCCTTGTCATGTGGGGTTACTGTTAATTTTCCCGATGTCATAGGATAAATTAAGGCTTTAGAACTTCTAAAGTTTTAACCATGCTTGATAGGGCCTACCCAAAAAATTGACATGGTTAGGATAGACCTATTACAATATTGGATATTCAATTAAGCTATTTAGCTTACCTGTAATAGGCCTTTGTGGTTTTTCCAACATCCTTAGGACTCTTATAAACTATTTCTGTTTGATGCCCATTAAGCTGTAGTATAGGAGAGAGAGTTCTATTATCATTATCATCGTTTTTGACCAACTCCAGTTTCCCGGGCGTGATTTATGAGCCTCTTCCATCTTTGTCTGTCCGGATAGATCTTGGTCTTCTCATTCTTTGTCCAATACATTCCTCTACTAGTTATGTTTTGCTTGACTGTATCAAGCCATCTACTTTTAGGTCTTCCTCTGGGTTGAGTGCCTTAGCTGTTTTCTCCAGCCATACTTTTGTTATTCTGTTGGGTGTCATTCTTTTTACATGTCCAAACCACCTCAACCTTGGACTTTAAAATTTTCCTAGAAGAGATTCTGTATGGTACCTGTGTTTCTTCCCTTATACTTTCATTTCTGACCATGTCCCTTCTTGTTTTCTGGACCATTGTCCTTCGAAATTTCATTTCTGCACTTTGCAGTTCACTGCCTTCCTTCTTCAAGATTGGGCAGGTCTCAAGTCCATATGTTGTTATGGGGACAAAATAGCTTATCGTATGGCTTTTAGTGCCGGGAGTGTCTGAGGACATGTTCGGCTCGCCAGAGTCTGTAGCTGCTTCCAGCGGACACCCCGAGGGTTAGATACACGTTCCATTCAATTATAAGTAGTTCCAACTTTCGCTACCAGATGTCAATGATACCTAGTGGTGAACGTTCAGAACTTTGGTAGAGTGTTCCAACGAAATCTAACCTAGAAATTTAGCTCCACACAAGTTTTGTCTGTGGAAGGATCTTTTACATGCCATAAATCTATGACCTGGGACCGCCGGCTGTACTTCCTCTCCGAAGGAAGGCATACCGAAGGATTTTTAATGCTCTTAAAAAATCCGACGACTTCGGCCAGGTTTGAACTCGCTATCTTGGGCACAGCAGTTCAGCATGCTACCAACTACGCCACCGAAGCTATTATATACGATGTGTTTAACTTTAGCTGGTATTTTGGTGTCCCAGAGAGGATTTCTTACTTGATGGTAAAATTGTGCACCTTTTTGTACTCTGTGTGATATTTCTTTATCACATCTTCCATCTCTAGAAAGTACACAGCCAAGGTACTTAAAGTGGTCCACTTCTTCCAGTTTGGTCCCATCTAGAAGGATGTTGGCTGGTTTGTTTTGTCTGGTGGGTGGACTACTGTTTTTGAGACACATTTTTAGTCCAAATTTCTTGAACTGGTCATTCCATTCATCTAACCTCTGTTGGACTTCTTCCGAGTTACCCTATATGACTACATCGTCAGCAAAGGCTGCAGCTTTCAGTTCCTCTTGGTTGGTTGGTATTTTATTTTTTAAATTATTTCGTCCATCACTATTATGAATAGTAATGGTGACAATGTGCTACTCTGCTGAACTCTTTTTGTTGTCTTAAACCAACTCGAGTGGCCATCACCGATCTGGATACAACTCTGACAGTTCTCATAAATCATCTTGATTTTATTTATTAATGATATTGACTTCAACGCCCAGTTCGGGAAAGAACGCAAATACAGAGACATTGTCTAGGAGAATGGCTGGAACCGAATCTCTCGGAAGTAAGGGCATTATCAACTAACAAGTTAGAAATGACACATATAATAATAAGTGTCTCTCCCAAAAGACTAAAATGAGACACCACCAGACAGTTACACGTCCTGAAGCCTTATATGCTTCAGAATGTCTGGTAGCCTATTCAACCGGAAGGGACTCACGGACAAACTCGAAGCACAGGAGAGGAAGATATTGGGGCCCGTTAAGGAAGGAAATGAATACAGAAGGCGACCTAATCAAGAGCTCTACACGTATTGTGAAAGAATCTCAGATGTTGCTAGGAAACGACGTCTAGCATTTTATGGACATGTCTACAGGATGCTTCCTACCAGGTTGACCAACCAGCTCCTCGGTTACTGGCAAAAGCGGAAGACCAAGTCACCATGGTTGTTTAAAGTGAGCAAAGATCTGCAAGAACTTGGAGGGACGGAAAGAGACTTAACAAACCGGACATCTCTCAGGAAGATGCTTCAGCAATTGATGTTCCAGGACAAACCACCAAGAAAGAAAACTGGTGTCCTCTGGACACAGGAGAGGAGGGAACAACACAGCCAGAGGATGCGTAACTACTGGGCAAACATCAAAGCCCACTCCAAATGTAACAGTTGAATTTCGTGGTCCTTAGATGGCCTATACGAAACAAGAAGAAGATATGGGTATATTCCTATTTTGAGACACTCCCAGATCTTTTCTCTTTCAACACTAACATAAGCCTTCTCTATGTCAAGGAATACGAGGATCAGATCTTTTCCTTTTTCCCAATGTTTTTCAATGATCATCCGGGTGGCAAACACCAGATCGATAGTTGTTCTATTGTTTGTTTCTGTTTCTTCTTCCAGCAAGGGTTCGATGGCTGTTCTTAGCCTTCGTTTGATTATTTTTCCCATTATTTTTAGCCCATGGGATAGAAGTGTGAGTCAATTACAGATTGCGACCAATTTCAGTTAGTGGGAGTTTATGGTACCTGGTGACGTCACGGATGACGTGTTGATGCTCGGTTGTTCGACGGAGTTGCCATGTTGTCATCTGACAGTGTTTCGTTAGATTTTGGACTGTACAAAGCCTGTATAACCCAGGAAGGACAACACTTCCGGCATATTTTATAAGGTAATATTTCGTACAGGATTGTACACGCTTAAAGCAGGGGGGCGTGGTGCGCCACAAGCTCGGCCAGGGCCACCGCAGCAGTGAATAACAAAACTGCCGCTTGCCGTTCTTACTTTATATGAAAGACCCTGTATAGGTGAAGTAAAGAAAGTGATATGCATTGAAATCTTGGCATATCAGCTTATATTTATGAAATATGTACCTCCATCTTTACTTGATCTATATATCTGAAGTAAAGATGGGGACACATATTTTATAAATAAAAGCTGAAATGCGAAAATGTCAATGTGTATCGCGATCTTTACTTGAACTATATAAGCTTAGGTCAAGTAAGTTAAAGATCGTGAAACATATTATAAATATAAGCTGAAATGCGAAAATGTTGATGTCGCGATATATATTTTTATAAATATAAGCTGAAGTGCAAAAAAAGTTGATGTGTATCGTGATCTTTAAATGACCTACATAGGTCAATTAAATATCGGGATACATATTTTATGAATATAAGCTGAAATGTGTAGGTTTATTGTAAATGCTAATTTCTGTTTGTTTCCCCCACTTAAAACCCCTATTCCTCAGGCTTATAGCGTAAGCTTGCTAGAGGAGTTTTTCGTGACGTCGTCGATGACGTCATCAACGACGCCATTTTGTTTTTAGGGGAATTTTATACGAAAATGTATCGCGCTCTATAATAGTCCCGAAAAGCCTTATTAAAGAGGAAATTAATGCATTTGCTACAAGCAAGGCGGTCGGGGGCGTATGCTCAGACACAAATCACAACCATGCCGATTTTCCTCGGCTATGCCTAGGCTTAACGGTATCGCTTTCTTTGTTCTCGGGATAAGGGAATTCATACTTTCACTGTCTGGTCAGTTTTACCGTGAAACTTCGTAAATCTATTGTAGGACCTGTGCATTACAGTAGCTAGTGAGTGCATCTGAAATGGCTCCTTGTAAAAGGTTAACTTTAGGAGAGGAAATAGACATCGCAGATTATCACAAACGTGCGAAATGTCATGTACGGAAACCATGTGAAGTGTTTCAGATTGGGAAGACACAGGCAGCAGAAATTGTGAAATAACAAGGAGAGATAATTAAGGTATGGCGTCTTAATTAGAGCTGGTAATAATCGATTTTCAATTAATCAATTAATTTGAAATTAATCAGAAACAATTAATCGAACATACTTACAATCGATTAATCAATTCATCAAATACAGTAATTGATTAGTAGACATGAGATAAGAAAATAAGTTTTGAAAATGGTTTAAATGAGAAGTCATCACTTAAGTGGAGTCTGGCTTATTTTCGGAATGATGTTTAGAAATCTATAAAAGTTGAATTTCGCGTAAAGATACGTGTCCTTCCCTGTGTATGTTAACAATAACCAAATAACAGTCAGTGACCGTGGAAGGACAAACATCAATCACATTGGGAAGGGTTTCAGGAAAAGAAAACTAGGAGTTTTCAGCAAGCTTTTGATTCGTGTTCAATTTTTGTTGGGAAGGCTGTTTACAATTTAGGACAGGAACATTTTTGTTTTATTTGGGTCTAGCCTAATTTCCACAATGACCTGTAGGTTGTAACTCTTCAGTCGGTCAACTTGAATTTGCCCAATGACTGGGCTGAGTCCAATGTATAAAAATATATGAATTATAAGTAAATAACACTCCTGGAAACATTACGTGTTAGTTATGATCATTATTACAATCTCTATTACTATTACGTCGCCACACTCGAATGCTGCGAGTGGGTAAGAGATTTCACGAGCACTTCATCCAGGCAAGCCACCAACAGCAAGAAGGTTGTCATGTTTTGGGGTGGAATCATGTTCGGTCGACGTACGCCTCTAATTCCTATCCATGGTAACATGACTGATGTATAGAGACAACATCCTTGAACCTGTCGTTACAGGATTTGCTGCCACAATGGGTGAGGGCTATACACTAGTGGACGATAATGCTTGTGCCCATCGAGCTAGGGTGGTCAATCAGTTCTTTCAGATGCATGTCATACAGAGAATGGAGTGGCCTGCCTATTCTGCAGACATGAACTGTATTGAACATGCATGGAAAGAGCTCAAGAGGGCAATTTTGCACCGTCCCAAATCTCCAACAAACAAAGAGCAACTGATTGAAGCTGCTGTCCAAGAGTGGGATAATTTGCCCCAAACCACGTTGGATTCGTTGGTACTCAGTATGCCTCATCGTCTGCAAGCATGCATTAGAGTTCGAGGTGGCCATACACGGTAATGATATGTCCCAATATGGCTCAGGCAAGGAAAGCATTTCTACAGAAAAGGAATCTGTTGACATCGAATATAGATTTAGGTAATAGGAAGACATTTTTGAAAACCTTTGTCTGGAGCGTGGCACTCTATGGAAGTGAAACTTGGACTATTGGTGCAGCAGAAAAGAGGAGAATTGAAGTGTTTGAAATGTGGAGTTACAGGAGAACGATGAAGATCAGATGGGTAGATAGGATTACAAACGAAGAGGTATTAAGACGAGTGGGAGAGGAGATGTTTCTGGCGACTGCTAATGAAGAGAAGAGATAGGTTGGTAGGACACATACTAAGACACCCAGGAATAGCAATCTTAGTTATGGAAGGAAGGGTCGAGGACAAGAACTGTAGGGGTAGACCAAGGTTAGAGTATGTTAAACAGATTGCCTCGGATGTAGGGTGTGGTAGCTATGTAGAGATGAAACAATTAGCTCAGGTCAGGGAGGCATGGAGAGCTGCATCAAACCAGTCAAAAGACTGAAGACTCAAACAACATTTAGCCTATATACATTTTTGAAAAGAAATATCAAAAATTCTCGCTTAATTGGGATTAGTAAGAGAGTTTTTTGTGGGTTTGGATCTTTCTCATCAACCTTCATTCTTTACTGATCATTGTACCAAATTATAAGTTTCTAGCTGACTAGAAGTAGGCTACCACTGGTTGGTTCCTCAGTTTAGGGGCTGCGACAACGCGGTCATGTAGCCCCGTGTACTTTGGGTGTGTGTAGAATCTGTCTGATAACCGGTGTTAATTGTGATGACTGTATTAGTGTGTGTTATCTGTTTCTTAATTCAAGTAAGGACTGCAGACTTTGAATTATTCAAGTAGTTCCTACTTTTGCCGCCAAACGCCACCGTCAACGACTACTAGTTCAGAACTTTGGCTACTAGACGCCACCACAGTTGGCTCCTGGCGTCGAACGTAGGAACCTGAGCGTTGTTTACATTTTTAACCTAATTTAGCTTCACACAGGTGTAATTAGTGGAACGTCCTTTAACATGCCATAAATCTATGACATGGGACCGCCGGCTTTACTTCCCCTCCGAAGGAAGGCATACTGAGGGATTTTAACGCTCTTAAAAAATCCGACGACTTCGGCCGGGTTTGAACCTGCGATCTTGGGCATAGAAGCTCCGCATGCTACCACTAAGTGATGAGGTTGCAGGATGGAATCCTGGCGCAGGCAGTTGGCATGCGAGGGAGCCTTGTCAGTAGATTTACTGGCACGTTATTGATCACCTTTGGGGCAAAATTCTGGCATCCCGGTATCTCATAATGCCACATTTTTTTAAAGTTAAAAGGGACCTAAAGCCAATAACGTGATTATTAAGTACAGTAAGTGATGACAACTTTTAGGTATGATTTATATACTCACATTAAAAACTGCGAATGACACACATGTACCTTACCGACAGGGATCCCCCCTTTTTTTTTTAATAGATGTAAATTATTCATAATGGTCTTCATACATGTTATATTTTTTCCTACAGGAAATCAGCAGCAGAAATGAAGGTGAAGGAATTAGATCGTACAGTGAATGTGGCATGGTCGCCAGCATCCATGCACCCTATCCTGCTGGCTGCGGGGACTGCAGCTCAGCAGGTGGATGCTTCCTTCAGCACCTCGGCTGCTATGGAGTTGTATGCATTAAACTTGTCAGAACCTGGGATCGATATGGAACTTCGAGCATCTGCACCAAGCGACTATAGGTTCGTGATTGCTTTGTCAAGTCAATGTACTTTATGAATCCATCAGTAAGGTAAATGCACCAATAGTCGTCATGTTAAGACTGATTTAGTCAAGAAAATATATATACCTTATACCATTGGTAATTTAAATCAACACGACCACTGTACCTAACCTCAAACTCTATTCAAACACTAGGAAACTCCATATCGAAGGTTTTAGGAAAAATGATGTACTTAAAAAAAGTGTTTTTGCTTTAGTAATCGTCACGATGTATTTAGATTTTTCCAGTATTCGTCACCCGTTTGCACTAATTGTCGTCACATTGTCCGTTGTCCTTATCTGCTGTTTATAATGCATTTCTGTCAATATTGTTGCGTAGGGCACCGATTTATTGACATGGATGCTAACATTTACGAATATTGCAGTACCAGTAGTCAGGGCCGGTCTTAGGGGTTTCAGCGCCCTGTGCGAAATTCGATTTTGCGCCCCTCTCTGCGAGGCGGGTTGCCTAACTCTGGCAAAAATTAGAGGTATCATAAAGAGGAATCATGAAAATATAAAGTAGAAAATGCAGGCAAAGGCAAGGCACCGAGTTATCGGATGATATTAAATAAAATGAACCTAAAGTACATTTACCCATTTACTATATTACTTCAACATTCTAAACTTGCTTTGTAGTAAGGGGATAGTCAAGGTAACATACAAAATATCGGCTGTACGCTCGCACGATGCAGAAATACTGGACTTTATTATCTAATAGGTGATGCGTAACATATTACAATAACTATTTTTTCAGTTGTGATGCAAACTGTCAACATAACAAAATCACTGGAAAAATACACTTACAGGAATCAAGCTTTACTAATTCAAACAACTACGACACACAGAAATAAACACACTAAATCCCAAAACCTTATGAGTAGGGAGCTTTCCGTCTTTGACTGAAGCAAACTGTTTTACTAACTGGGCTCTCTATTGAAATTAAAGCAAGTTTTGACAGTCTCTCTTGGTCCATTGTAGCACGCAGGTAGGTTTAAATCAACTTCAATTTTGCAAATCTACGTTCACCCGAAGCGACAGTTACCGGCAAGGTTAAGAGAATTCGCAAAGCTACATCGACAGTTGCAAACGCATCAATCATATTCGTGCTGTAAATGAACTGCAACGCAGCACGTTTTTTTTTTTGGCGTTTGGTGGTAGGCATCGGCTCAAATGTTGCAGCTCAGGACATAGATCCATCCCACTTATGTCAGACTCATTATTTCTACTGGAAAGCTGCTTTTGCAAGTTCAAGCAACGATCCATGAGTGGACTACTATTGTTAATAGACCCAGGCAGTGTCTTTATATCGTACGAAAATCCCCAAGTATCAGAATGCTCTTTAAAGAAAAAGAATCTCTTCCTTACAGACTTTAAAGCTACTGTTAGGAGTTTGTCAAAGAAACTTTATTTGAAGCTTCGTTGTAGCTTCACTTGTTTGCGCTTAACCTTAGCCTGAGCTTCAGCCTCTGTCAGCTCCGACTCTGACTCAGAACTATCACTCTCAATGCCTGACTCGATGACTCGGTCCGAGTCATCTTCCTCAATCAACCATTTAGGGGGTCTAGTCTTCCTTTTCCGTCTACCTCCTTCGACCTCGAGAGACACGGACGCAATGATTTCTTGAGCCGAAGTTATAGCTCTTTCTTAGCCTGCTTGGGAATATATTTCAAGATACGCGATACAACCTTCCGCGAAAGAAGACCCCTTTTGTATACCAGTTGCTTCTGCTTGCGTGGCTTTGCTAACTATGTTTACTTGAAACAAAATGTCGTGCCATACTACAACAGCTTCGACAAATTCGAATGTCACAATGTTTTTCGCCAAGTATTCAACTTGATGGCATAGCCCCGAATCAAAAGCAGGATTCTCCTTAATGGCCTTTAAGGCTGCCACTACCCAATTTGTATCGTATCTAAGAGGCCTCACTTCATCTATGGGACACTCCCAGCGAGTGTTGCTCAAATATTTTAGAGTCAAATTACAAAAGTGAGCCAACAAAATATACCACCGGCCAGGAGACGACGAAAATAATTATATGCGTTGAATAATGCCAAATCAAGTAACGCAGTAAGGACAGCATTCGGCTGAGTCAAATAATTTGTTTATTCAAATTAGCGGTTCCGCCTATCAATACCTTATTGCATTTACTTAAAAACTAGATACAGTACATGTTTCGGACTATCATCAGCCCTTCATCAGCTGACTATGTCTTGTCACAGCAAAATACATAAAAAACATTGAGCACTGTCACAAAGATATGCATACATGTTGAAATGTTACAATCCTTCTTTAAAATTCATTAAAAATATGCAAGCTTTAAAAAGATTTAAAAAAGAATTAAAAAAAAAAAAAAACACTGCAAGTTCAATGTTTCTGTTAATTGATGCTGATTTCTTGCTTAGCATCTTGTCAGTTAAGTACTCCCGTACTCTTCTCATGTGAGCAGCGAAGTCGTGCAAACTTGTTGGTCTAATATTGCCTTGTATAGGGAGCAATCAAATGGATGGAAAACTGTGCTAATTGCATGGCTCGAAGCAAGTGGAAAATACTAATTGGATTGATCAGGCAGCAAAGTAATCCTCTGTTAAACAAGAAAAAGACTTTGCTGCCTGATCAATCCAATTAGTATTTTCCACTTGCTTCGAGCCGCGCAATTGGCACAGTTTTCCATCCATTTGATTGCTCCCTATACAAGGCAATATTAGACCAACAAGTTTGCACGACTTCGCTGCTCACATGAGAAGAGTACGGGAGTACTTAACTGACAAGATGCTAAGCAAGAAATCAGCATCAATTAACAGAAACATTGAACTTGCAGTGTTTTTTTTTTTTTTTAAATTCTTTTTTAAATCTTTTTAAAGCTTGCATATTTTTAATGAATTTTAAAGAAGGATTGTAACATTTCAACATGTATGCATATCTTTGTGACAGTGCTCAATGTTTTTTATGTATTTTGCTGTGACAAGACATAGTCAGCTGATGAAGGGCTGATGATAGTCCGAAACATGTACTGTATCTAGTTTTTAAGTAAATGCAATAAGGAATTGATAGGCAGAACCGCTAATTTGAATAAACAAATTAAAATTGTCAATACGGACCAAAAATGGAAAATTTTCCCAATTAATTGAGTCAAATAAAACTAGGTTTAAGGAATGGCTACCACATGGAATATATTTTGCGTGCGGGAACTGTTTTACAATGCGAGCTTGAACTTCTTTAAGTTTACCTTTCATATTCGCGCCGTTGTCAAAACCTTGACTTCTAAGGTCTTCTAGCTTTAACCCCATTTCTGTCAACGTATTAATGATCAGATCGGCACATTATTGGACTGATCAATAGGATTTGTTTGAGAAGATCTCCAGTCTATTGATGTTGAAGGTCGGACGAATTTTTTAAAAGCTTCTGCTGCCTTCTTGTCTTCATCTGCATGCTGTAACCTTCGTTTTATGTTTTCTTCTCCACTAGCTTTACCGGAGGAGGCCATTGTTGTAGGGTTTCTCGTTATTCGTCCCGACTTAACACCATCCGCACCACGCACTCGAATGGACGAAAATTATCAAGGGCCATAACACTCCCCTGTATTGGGCTAATACGTCCTGCCATCTATGAGCAGTTCGACGCCGACTTCGCCTAGCCACACGTGCCGTTTATGATTTCTTTCTCTTTGACTCTGTCTCCAGCACCCGCACCCCTTTCTCCAACCTCACTCCCCTCTCTCCCTGCCTTCCTCCCTTTCTTTCTCTCTTCTTCGACTTGCTACAGCCCTGCTACAACAGCGAACCGAACCATCACGGAAATGCCCGAGCGCTGTCGAAGGGCGATTTGGTTGATCCGGGGCCTGGGAGTCGAGCCAGGTTGCGTTTCCGCGATAGTGAAAAGGCAAGGTAAGGGAGAGAAAGATATAGTGTTTGCTAATCACTATTTCACTGATTTTAACTTCGGTCCGTCACGGTCTAAGGAGCGCGTAGTGTTTTCAGTCGTGAGAGATAACACCGGTTGAACTTTTTAAAAAACTGATTCCCTTATTTGTTTGACGAACTCGCATTTACCTATCTTGCCATTTGTTCAATATGAAATACATCGAAATTTGCCCTGTGCGACCGCACATGTCGCACACCCCTAAGACCGGCCCTGCCAGTAGTTACTTAAAAAAGGAAAAGACAAAAAATCGGCAATTGGGAATTGTCGGGTAGACATATGGGCATGAAATGATCGTAATTTTGCTCTAAACACATTTATTATAAATTAATTTTGTATTAACTTATAGTGCATAATAATATTAATAATAATTGAAATTCAAACAATATAACCACAAGAACGTGTATTGATGTAGGCTTCCCCGACCAGTGTTCAAGAGAGAATGATAATTTTCTGGGCTGTTATGCCGTGACCTCTTTTTTTTGTGGGGGTAGGGGAGGCATGGTCATATAAAAAGTGATACCCGACCCTGGCATAACATAATGTCTGCGTTGAACAGTCACCGAGGACGTCTGACAAGATAGACTGTAAGTTGTAATGTTCCGTAATTGCAGCACGTCTTACTGTCAAATTTTGAGGGGTTCGTAAAGATAGGCTTGGATTTCTTTTTAGGAAAGATTCACACTATTTCCTTCTGGATGCCCATCTTTGAAAGGAAAGTCCCTCTTCAATTCTTTTGCAAGGCACTGGACGCTATTTTGCAAATCGTTCTTTGTTACTGGGAACCCCGCTTTTCCTAGTGAGATTACCCATTTAACTAACACCCTTTGTTAAGAAGAAACTTGGCCCAATCTTCCTCTCTCTAGTTTTTCCTTTAATTTTGTCAGAGAGGTTTCTTGGAACACCATTCCTCTCCGTGGCCCTTGTAATACTCGTGCCATCCTCCTCAATGACCTTAATAGCAGCTTCCATTTTTGCTGAATATCGTAGGCTAATCGAGTAATGTGCGTTTCAGCATATTGCTTGAAAGTAAAGATTTAGTCTTAGAATATATTATCTCAATTTTAAAAGAATCCTCTGTAGCTCACCTAGCCATAAAAACCCCAGGCCTAGACCTACTGGTAATAATAATGTTATTTGTTTTACGTCCCTTTTAACTACTGCGACTTTGGAGATGTCGAGGTGCCGGAATTTTTCCCCGAAGGAGATTTTTAACGTGCCAGCATAGCGTATAGAAGAGAAAGTGTGGAGGCTCCCGATTTTTCCGTATCTTTAGTATGGGTAGTTGCTGCACCCGCCGACAGACTGCGCAGCGGTTGCTGGTTGGAGTCACTTTCTAAGCGCTCGCGAGTTTGAAAACACAGAAATGCTGCCGTGGTTAGTCCTTATTTCTTGGTGTTGAAAAGTGTATGCGATCAAGAAGCGATATTGAAATAATACATAAGTTATGACACTGGTGTGTTTAGTATTTGTAAGCCTTGACACTTACTTCTTTACATTTGTGCTGTCGAGTTAATTATAACATGGTACGATTCGTCAAACAAAGTTGTGTAAGTGAATATGCCGTGTTGTTTTGTTCCCGGGTGCGGATCTGGATACAACAAGTCATCTGCAACAGATAGGCACTTTTTTAGACCTCCAAATGCCGAAGATGATTTATTTAAATGGGCTAAGGCCATTCCGAGGAAATACATTAAATTATCAAATAAGTCATATGTATGTGACAAACAATTTCTCCGATAATTTCCTTATTAAAACGGACACTTTCATTATAGAATGAAAGACAGTCGAAATGGCGAGAATGAGATGGAGTTTGAAGCCTGGTGCTGTCCCACACATTTTTCCAAACTTGCCGAGATATTTCACTACGCGACAGAAAGCACGCAAATCTCCTCCGAAGAGGACTGTGAGAAAAACAGACATATCGAAATCTTGTACCAAACTTTCCAATTAAGATGGTTATATCACCGACCGGGAACTGTGAACCGAAGTTAGAACCACCTCTCACGTCATTTGTTAATCAAATGCGATTATATGCGAAGCAAACCGAGGAACAAAACAAATATGTTAAGTTGTGTGCGGAGGACAACGGACTGGGAGAATGATCCTCCCCTTCCTCATGAAGACAACATTTCGAAACAATGCTTGGTTTACTATCTAGCAGGGAACATTGTCAAGCAACTAAGAAAAGGAATCAGCTGTGTGAAGTGTGCAACAACCCTTCAAAGTGAAAGGCCGTCGGACACAACAGCTGCAACTTTCACTCACATAAAGGCCTTTGGCACAATAAATGCCCTTACTTACCTAACTCACCCGTCGGACAGTGGCTTTAACATTCTTTTACAGGTTGAAGTAGTCGTTGAAAAGAAACTATCTTCCCTTTCACATTTGAGGGGTGATATATTTTATGAGTGTTTGGACAGCATTGATGAGATTGTTTTAGGGCCGTGTGATTTAGGATGTTGTATGGAACATAAACTGGACCTTATTGGAAAACTCGTTTTAAGTGCCGCTTTTTCTTTCGTACGAAAGAAATTAGGAAAGAGCAGTCATCTTCTAACAATAAGTCTGGAAAATGGTCGCGTAAGCTGTCCAAAGTTTCGGACAACTGACAGCTATAAGTTACATGGGTGAGTTTATATTATATTATACTATATTATATTATATTTACTGTATTTGTGCAGTGGTGAATGGTCTGTAGCTTTATGATTTTTACACATTCAGTTACATTTTGACCCCCGTCAGAATGTTTTCCTTATTATATGAACCTATGACGTAATCTGATGTTTCATAATTAACACAACGGACGTCAGCGTTTTATATACTCAGTGCGGACAATTTTATATTTGGATCATCATGTCTAATACAACGTAGTGTAAGCTGATAACATTCAAGTACTGAAAAGTAACATTCAACTGCTTGTATTGATACCGTTCTCACTCGGCGCTAGCCGACTCTAGAGCCGCCTAGTGACTGGACCATACAAATTCCACAAGTCACGTCACTTTCTCTTCTATACGCTATGGTGCCAGTAAATCTACTGAAACGGCACCTTCGCATTTGCGTACCCTCATATGCCAGGTGACTGTGCCAGGATTAGATCCTGCAACCTTAGACACAGCAAGGGAGAACGAGAGCTTAAATTAACACTTAATTTATTAAAAGTGTCGAATGTAATGTAACAATTAAATACCTTGTTAATTGGCTTGTTCCAATATTAATACCATATTGAGCATAAAGGCAGAAGGGTTGGTGTATATTGCAGAGTTTGACACACTCAACCAGATCAAATGTTGCACTTAGTTGCCGCTGGTGTTCAAAATGTCCACTATTAGTAGTACGGTAATAAATGCTTGGCAACTGTGGAGAAATGTATCATAAACCAGACTTGGTGCCTCGGTTTAGATTGATCTCTTGTGCAACTTGGATCACACGTTCCCGTAGCTCTTGCAGTGTTTTCACTACTCTGTGATGCACCTTAGATTTGATGTCCCTCCAAAAGGAAAAATCTCTGAGATTTAGATTGGGGTTTCTTTTCAACCAGTAAATCCTTTGATCATGCCTCCCAATATCTCTGTCCGAACATACAGCACCAAACCTGGCTATAGTAACGCCACAATATGGGAATTTTTCTCCGATCACACTTGTGAAAATTGAAGATGCCACTCCTTGTTAATGAGGCCCTGTCTGTTAACTAAAAATTTTGTACAAAGTCTGTGGGTTGCTAACGGGCCCATGTGCTGAAGGCACGGTGTTCTCTATTGAGCTCTTGCATAGGCTAGCATTCTTGGGTTTTATTCCAGGTTCTGCCAAGAAATTTAATTCTGGCCTGAAGGCTGGAATGGAGTACACTCAGGCAAAACTGAAAGGAGGCGGGTTTGAATCCTGCCTGAGCCAACCTGGAAGTGGTTTTCCGTGGATTCCTCACTTCTACTCCATGAAAATGCTGGGATGATACCAAACTTACGGTCATGGCCCCTTCCTACCCAAATTCCACCTTAATTACATATGCACACACTACAGTAGTACGAACATCACAGTGACACTGGTTATTGGACAAATTTTACACACGCCCAAGTACACATGTCCATGATGTCGCAAAGCCCCTAAAAGAATCTACAGGTGTTGACTGAGGAGCTGTAGACCCATTCAGGAGTAACCTGGCAAGATGCCTTTTTCTTTACTTAATTAGAGGACATTTTGTTAGCATAACTGTGGTACTAGGCCCTCCGAGGCACAAGCCACGTGGCTATGTTATCTTTGGACACAGTGGGCTCAAACTACGCTATCGCCCATCCTCAGAATGGTTTTCCGTGATTTCGACAATCGGTTTCCATGCATGCACAAATATCCCAAGATATCAATTCGTATGCTTCAAGCCAGACCTCCACTTCATCCAACAATACAGATTCCTATCTTTTTGTCACACAATTTTCCATTCCTGGAGT
The DNA here is from genome assembly GCA_946902985.2 of Meconema thalassinum. Taxonomy (NCBI): domain Eukaryota; kingdom Metazoa; phylum Arthropoda; class Insecta; order Orthoptera; family Tettigoniidae; genus Meconema; species Meconema thalassinum. Next base: position 1,209,076,975 of record OX336388.2, read on the forward strand.
TGTTTCTTGACTGTCCAGAAGCTAATTCCTTGCCCTTGCCAAAGCCATTTGTTTGATTTCTTTCATGGCATCAGCAAAATTGTAAATCGTGGATCAAATCTTACATGACCTACAAGTGTCTGTTTTCCCCCCACGTCTTCTTCATTGATCGATGGTTCTTCAACCTCTTTGATTTTACTGCAAAATTTCCTTTTATACATTCTCTTTGCAGTATTATGTGCATAACTCCATGGGCTGGAACACAGATGTTGTGTTGAATGGCAGAAACATACTTGTGATCTTTTTATATTACTGGTTGGTTGGTTCCTCAGTTTAGGGGCTGCGACAACTCGGTCATGTAGCCCCGTGTACTTTGGGTGTGTGTAGAATCTGTCTGATTTTATTTATTTATTTATCTATCTATCTATCTGTTTTTTTATCTGTCTGATAACTGGTGTTAATTGTGATGGCTGTATTAGTGTGTGTTATCTGTTTTAAATTCAAGTAAGACTGTAGACATCGAATTTTCAAGTAGGTCCTACTTTTGCCGCGAAACGCCACCGTCAACGACTACTGGTTCAGAACTTGGTTACTAGATAACACCGCAGTCGACTCCTGGCGACGAACGTTGGAACCTAAGAGCGTTGGTTAAATTTAACCTATAATTTAGCTTCACACAAGTGTAATTAGTGGAAGGTTCCATGACATGGGACCGCCGGCTTTACTTCCCCTCCAAAGGAAGGCATACTGAGGGATTTTTAACGTTCCTAAAAAATTCGACGACTTCGGCCGGGTTTGGATCCGCGACCTTGTGCATAGAAGCTCAGCATGCTACCAACTACATCACCAAAGCCGCCTTTTTAAAAAAAAATTAAATATTACAGCAGAGTTTGTCTTCCTCTACTTCATCTACTGGAATATTTACTGTAATTAAAAATAATAAGATAATAGGAAAACTGTATGGATGCTTGTTGGACATCAAAATAGTTAATACACAATGACAAACATAATAATATTGCCTACAGCAAGAAATCTCAGTAGATGCAATGACCTCCTCTGGGCTACCCTGTGTAGACAGCCCTACATATAAATCCACCCTCTTGTACGGTACTTATTTATATTCTTCTTTTGACTGCTCAATCCATAAAACCTGAATACAGTCAAAACCGGTTATAACGACCCTGGAAGGACCACCAATTTACAGTTGATATAGCTGATAGTCGCACAAACCAAGTTTTTGTTGTTTTGCTAAGAATTTCACATCTGAAAGTTTTAGGCTGCACATTTAAATGGTTAATGAAAACAAAGAGTATTGGTGAGGTGTGTCTGTACCAACTGACGAGCCCAATGGCACACTGGGGCGAAACGCTGGTATTTTATGTTTGAGTTAACCGGACCAATTTTATCATATTGATAATTCATCTGCTCAAACGGAAATAACATCATATTCCCTTTCGGGAATGTTCTTAACCTATTTGGATTGCCAAGGTAAGGTTTTAGTTTTATGAAAGGAAGCTTCACTTCCGTAGCACATTGGCATCGATCGTGACGTCACTACTTCTTGTATTTTGTGTCTTGCGGTGGCCTTCTCAGTATGTGCTAGCTACGCGTATTGGTGAGGTGTGTCTGTACCAACTGACGAGCCCAATAGCACACTGGGGCGAAACGCTGGCATTTTATGTTTGAGTTAACCGGACCAATTGTATCATATTTATTGATAACAAAGAGTTTGGAATAAAGGTTGCATTGTTGTCTGCAATCCTCAAATACATAACAGACTAATATCAACATTGGCCATTATAGTTGTTACATTTCTCCGAATATGTAATAAAATATATGTCGTTAAATATGATGACATAATAAGCGATTCTTTATGTACAGTGTTTCTCTAAGATTAGACTGGACCGTTAGATTTCGAAATTATACTCAATAAGTCGTTAAAAGAGATGTTGCTATGCACTGTTTCAACTGTATTTGTATTTAGGCTAATTCAGTAAATGAAACTACCGTATATAATTTGGTGCACCAATTATTCTAGTTAATATAAATTACCCATACTTCAGTTTGGTATTGTAACTTTATTCCCAAAGAGTGAAGTTACAATTTGTAAATCTCTTCAGTGGTTTCTCAGACTGTCTAGGCCTACATATTTAACTTTTGTAGATTTAAGGTAAATGCACCAATGGTCGTCATGTTAAGGGAGATTTAGACAAGAAATCATATACACCGTACACATTTTGGTAAATTTAATCAACAAAAGCACTGTACCTAACCTCAAACTCTACTCAAACTCTACTCAAACACTAGGAAAGACCGAATATCAAAGATATTCGTTTTAGGAAAAATGACGTATTTTTTAAAAAAGTGTGTTTTTGCGCCAGTGTTCGGCATGATGTATTTGGATTTTTCCTATATTCGTCACCCGTTTGCACCAGTTGCCGTCACATTGTTTATTTTCCTTGTCTGCTGTTTATAATGCATTTCTGTCAATTGTTGCGTAATACACCGATTTATCGACTTGGAGGCTAACATTTACGAATAAAACAGTACCAGTAATTGTTTTTTAATAAAAATGGAATATGAAAAAAAAAGACGGGAAGTGGGATTGGTGGCTAGAAGACATACGAGCTGGAAAATATCATAATTCTGCTCTAAACAAGTGAGACCACGGCATAACAGCACGGAAAATGACCATTCGCCGAGGCCTAACACCGATTGTTGCCATAGAAACCCTCTGAATTCGCCACTCATGTACATTTTTCTTCCAGGCAGTCTTTAGTAGCTTAAAAACCCCTACATCCGTGGGTTGAAGTACGTTTGTGACATTAGGTAGTAAAGCGACCAAAACAATTCCGTGATCCTCACAAAATTTACTAGTATGTATGGTCAAGTGTGAGAAGTGCCCGTCTATGAATAATGTCAGGGAGAGGAATCTCCTTCTCAACCAACCCAGGATGAAATATGTTACTGAGAAATTCGTAAAACACTTCCCCCCGTCATTCACCCGTTTGGCGATTTGCCAATGCCCCAGTGTGCTGGCATTGAGGCAATAATGATGTCTTGCGGCAGACGTTCATACTTGAACACTACAAGGGAAGGAGAGATATCGCCGTGGGCATTGCCTGTTAGAAGTACCGTCAAGCATTCTTTCTCATCCGAATTCACTTGCTGATATATTGTCTTGTAACCCCTGTTCGCCAGCACTTTGTTACCTTTCGGATTGAGAAAGAAAACAGTCTCGTCAGCGTTGAACAGTCGCCGAGGGTCTGACAAAATAGACTGGAAATCGTTTTCCACTGAATAGCTGTAGACTTCTAAAACCCAGGTTTTATTTTGATGTTCTGTAATTTCAGCACGGCTTACTGTCAATTTTGAGGGATTCGTAAAAGATAGACCTGGATTTCTTTTTATGAAGAATTCACGCCATTTCCTTCCTGGCGGCCATCTTTGAAAGGAAAGTCCCTCTTCAATTCTTGTGTAAGGCACTGGACGCTTTTGCAAATCGTCCTTTGTTACCGGGACCCCGCTTTTCGTAGTGAGATTACCCATTGAACTAGCATAGCCTCAGCTTCCTTTGTTAAAATGGAACTTAGCCCCATTTTCCTCTCTCTAGAAGATTTTCCTTTAATTTTGTCCGAGGGGGTGTTTCTCGGAACACCATTCCTCTCCGCGGCTTTTTTAATACTCGTGCCATCCTCCACAACGGCCTTAATAGCAGCTTCTATTTGCTCAATATCATAATTCAGAACTGTGCGTTTCGAAATATTGCGTGGGGCAGATGACCTCGTAGTTCTGCCCCTTAAAACAACAATAACTATCTAACATATTGCATGAAAGCAAAGATTTAGTCTTAGAATAATATATTATTTATCATCTCAATAAAAATTAAAAAAATCCTCTGTATCACGCCTAGCCAAAAAAAACCTAGGCCTACTGAGGTGCGGCCGTCAAGAAGAGAGACCTACGTAATAATAACAATACCCTGTAAATGTTTATTGGTTGCGAAACGTTAACACAAACATTAACATTATCGTGCACTAGTGTTCGTCACGAATGTGCTCTAAAGTTCGTCAGCTATGACGACTACTGGACACGATCAAATGATAATTTAATTAATACAGGGCACTTTAGAGCTACATTATAAGTATATTGCCGCTGTTAGTTAGGTATTGCAAGGAGAAATGACAATGTGCCAGTTTTCGTCACAAATGACGAGCACTGGTAAAGTGCATTTTTTTAAATCCAATGTTCGTCACCGGCATTTCTAACAAAACTAGGCACGTGAGCACGAAATAACAAATCACATATGTTACAGAAACAATTACCAACTATATCACTCACTTGTAACATTTTAAAATGTCGGAACATAACACGCATGCACATAATTAACTCGCTCGCGTGCTTAGCACATGCGAGAAGCAAATGGCGCGTCAAGACAGCTCAGCTCACAGGAGATGTTTGACGCAGGGAATCGCCTATTACATCGCACGCATGATTTCGCAAAGTTGCTCCTTATCGGCAAGGAAGGTATGACGCATCTCGTAAGACTTCGTGCGTTGAGAAAGACCCGTTGACATGCTTATTTTTTGTACTTATATACGAGAGTGACGAAGACTGGATCAGTGACGAAAACCGGTGCAGTTACCTTACTACAATATTTTAATTTTAATAAATTGGTATTTCATTTATTGATGGCTGAATTTGCATGAGCTTTTTCACTTACAATACCATTAACATATTCTGTGTTGTAATTGATATTTGATTTATTTGTGGGTAGGTTTCATAAGATTGCTTGGGGCCAGTGTGGAAGTGGCTCTGACAAAGGTACCGGAGTCATTGTTGGAGGCTGTGATGGTGGACGAATACAACTCTATAGTGCTGCCAAATTGCTTTCTGGAGAAGAAGGACTTATTGTTTCCCAAGAAAAACACACAGGACCTGTCACCGCTCTCGATTTCAATCCTTATCAGGTAGATCTATTACCTCTAAATGTTTTAAGTGATTCATTTCATATTTGTGTGTTCGAGGGGCTCAGTGTTAGTGATTCTGACAACTCTCTGAACTTCTTAAGCTGCTTCAGATGGCTTGATAATGTTGTTGTTTCATTTGGGTGGGGGGGGGGGGGGGAGCTTGGACATCATGGTCATTTAGCCCTGTGTACTAGGCTGTATGTGTGTGTAATTTTGTCTGAACCTTTGTTATTGTGATGGCTGTATTAGTGTGTGTATTTGCAATTCAGGCAATGGTTGTGAATGAGGTGGCCAAGGCCTTAAGTTAGGAACCATCCCGGCATTTGCTTGAAGTAGGCCTAGAAGTGGGAAACCATGAAGAACCATTTCTGGGACGGCTGAGGTGGGAATTGAACCCACCTCCTCTCAGTTTTTTCTCATGAGGCTGAGTGGACCTTCAGACCAGAATTACATTTCTTGTCAGTGCTGGGAATTGGAGCGACAGCCAAGAATGCTATTCACTACACCATGAGGTGGTTGGCTTGATAATAACATGGACAAGTGTGGACTTGGCTGATGAACCCTTTTCTATTAGTGTATGTTGGAAGAAGCAAATACTATAGAATATTAATACGGGACTCTTGCTGGATTTAGCTTGTAGTTGTTAGGTTTAAGCTGTAGGAGAGCAGCATAATGCTTCCCCTGGATAGATTCTAGTTTTCTCCAACATATTTCTGTAATGAAAATTAGTGGTATAAAATAAAATATATGGAGGTTTACAGTAATACTTCTATGTAATGTTCCCTAATTTCAGTTATTTATAAAAAAAAAAAAGATCAAGAAAGTATTCCTTGACCATTACCTCCTAGACTATTTAATCTAATATTTAATATTACCGTAGCAGGTATTCTCATGTGCTCTTTCATTGCGTATTAGTTCATCCGCTTAGCTCAAATTTAACACTGCCTGCTAGATTACATGAGGCCTTGACTAATTTTTAAGGATTCAAACTTCCCTTAACCTTGGTTCTTTGGGGATTAGATGAAAATGCATGTAATTTTTTTTCTAGTGTCTGAGAAATAAAAAAGTATGCAACAATAATTTTTTTTAGCCTACGTTCAATTTTTTGCAAAAAATGAAAGTAGACTATTGAGATCTACACAGGGCCAAAAATTGTTTGTCTGTCTGTGTGTCTGCCAGTGTGTATGTGTGTGTGTGTACTCTGCATGTCTGTCCCCTCCCCATCAATTCAAAAATCGTGAAACCGAATTGAACGAAATTTGGTACAGAGGTAGCACTAGCACCTCTCCCTCATGTTTTATATCGCCTCCATCTTGACGGAAACATAATTGCTGCCACCCAGATGTTCAAAGCTTAAATCAAATTACGACTAACCTAATCGTCTGATCTCTACCAAATTACAAACTACAAGGTCATCAGCCCAAAGTTTGCAGATGGCGGCCGTGTATGTGTGCAAATTGATTCCCCCTATTAATTCAAACACAACGAAACCAAATCAAACCACCTCTGTTACAAAGGTAGCACTAGCAAGGGACAACTCAGTGTCATGTTGTATATCACCCCCATTGTAACAAAAAAGATTCTGAGTAGGGGGGAGGACCAACACCTTCAAGCTCCAAAAAATGACATTTTTTCAAAAATATCATATTCGAATAGAACAACAATTTCTCTTTCATTCAGTGAAAGAATTGGTTTAATATCTCGAATAGAACGGAAGTTATAGTAAAAGTACGATATGACTGACATCTCCCAGTGAAAATTAAATTTCCTGTCAAGGCCCATTTTAATGAGCAATCTCCATTCCTCAAAATTGACTCTTTTAGAATATTCACTTTATCTATCAAATTATGTTGATAGCACTGGCATTATAAAATTTGCACAAAATATAGCTGTAATATTTTGGTCTAATAGTTGTTGTTGTTGTTGTTGTCTTCAGTCTTTTGACTGGTTTGATGCAGCCCTCCATGCTTCCCTGTCCTGAGCTAATCGTTTCATCTGTACATAGCTGCCACACCCTACATCCGAGGCAATCTGTTTTAACATATTCTAACCTGGTTTACCCCTACAGTTCTTATCCTCGACCCTTCCTTCCATAACGAACTTTGCTATTCCTGGGTGTTCTACCAACCTATCTCTTCTCTTCGTTAGCATTAGCAAAGAAAACTAGTTTTAAAAGAAATAAGAGACTATGACTGTTGGATAACACTGAGAAATCCGGTGAGGAAGGACCAGTTTATGCGGCAGGGGAATTTTAGAACATCCCAATCATGTGAAACTTTCGTTGCTCATTTCCCGTAAGTTCATATTTTTCATTCAGTTTCCCTAATAACTCATGAACTTTCAAAGATATTTCAGTAAAGTTTTGTAGTCACATTTCTGCGATAGTTATCAACAAAATGTACTCGAATGGTTGCCCTAACTTTTATAGTTTACTAGACGTTACCCGCTGCTTCGCCCGCAATAACATTTGGAATCCCGTTATAACATTAGTTATATAGATAGACTAGCAGAAGTACCCGTTCTTCGAACGGTCTTTGGTATGAATAACCAGACGTTATCAATTCAGCTACTGTTGCAATGGTTAACGGTTTGTCATTCCTTCAAAAGTTTTTTCAGAACGAAGTTAGTTTTCTGGGAATATCACACACACTGTTAATTTAGGGGCCTTAAAATGTGGTTTTCGGAGACCCTTTATAGTCCCCCGAATTTTGTGTCTCACATTGAGAAGCGCAACATATGCTTTGGTCGTCCTTCTAGAATAATTTTTATATTTCGCCTATTTTAGCATGTATTTTGAAACTTTATTTCCCTATACCCACCCTTCTATGAGAAGTACAGTGAAGAGTTATATAAATGATTAGTGTATTGACCTTCATGGATACCTACGTAATTTTACGATGCTCCAAGCATCCGAACACGAGTTATAAGTGTACATAAAGATACACAGAAATACAGACACACAAATCCACGTTTTGCTTGCATCCGTCAAAAAACAAACCGAAACGCGTAAAAGAAAGAAAATTGAAACTTTAATAAACAATCATATGTTTATAGATAGGTGTATTTATGCAGGAGCAAAGGCAGCTAGTGGCCATGAGGCAAACTAACCCTATTGACTACAACGTATCACCCAGATGTCCAAATATGGATATATCAACCACACAGTATCAAACAAATTGAAGGGGCAGATGACCTCGAAGTTCCACCCTTTAAAACAACAATAACTAACTAACTCAAACAAAATCATCCTTACGATGTACCCGTTTGTTGACAAAAAGAATGATTAGTTAAAATGTGCTCTCAAACTAAATTCACCTAACGTGTACTACCTGACGTGAAAATAAAATTGAATACCTCAAATTCCTAAAAAGCCACAAAAATACTATTTCAATTCAGGAATTGTTGAAAATAATATTGCTGTTTGGAGATATAATAGACCTTCTGTACAACATATCGCACGTGTATGTCGGGTGAAAGAATTCTGGAGTGCCCTTTGACCCCCTTAAGCGCATTGACGAATTTTACAGTCTTAGTTGGTTCCGTGCTAACCTTATAGCCATTTGCAAACGTTCACAGAAAGTTAATAAATGGAGTGGTATTGCTTCTTACAGAAAGAGATGGAAAGTTGGATGTCATCTCTTGAGATACTGTTGTCATGGTTACCGGCTTATATTCCTTGATTAGTTTATTAAATGAAATTAGTTTTCAGGGATTATCTCAGAAACTGTGGGTTAGAGAGCCTTAAAATTTAGTTTTCGGGGACACTTTAGGGCCCCCCGTGTTTTGTTTCCGACACAGAGGGGCTGAAATTGAGCTTTGTCTCGTCGTTGTGTGCCATTATATAATATTTTATTTTTAAATTTAGTCAATTTACCCCCTAGGTTGTGGTTTCCACGGACTCAGCGAGGGAACTCACCACTACCGCCTCGATGGACAGTGTCCTGGAGCTTGGAACATCTGGTCGGGAGGGATACAACTGGGGAGGTGTGATCAGCACTTCGCCCAGGCGGCTTCACCTGCAAAGCGAACAGGGGCCTCATGAGGGATGGGAAGGGATGGAAGATTGGGATGGATAGGCTAGGAAGAGGGAAGGAGGCGGCCGTGGCCTTACAGTAGGTACCATCCCGGCATTTTCCCGAAGACGAAGTGGGAAACCACGGAAAACCACTTCGAGGATGGCTGAGGTGGGAATCGAACCTCCTCTACTCATTTGGGCCACCCGAGGCTGAGTAGACCCCGTTCCAGTCCTCATACCACTTTTCAAATTTCGTGGCAGAGCCGGGAATCGAACCCAGGACCTCCGGGGCGGCAGCTAACCATGCTGAGCGCTACGCTACGGAGGCGACATAATAATAATAATAATTGTATAATTATATACAGATAGGGATTAAATAGACCTTCCGTACCACACCCACACGTGTAAATCACGTGAAAAAGTTCTAGAGTACCTCTTGACCCCCTTAAGCGCAGTATACTGTATGTATTGATGCATTTTACACCGTAATTTGGTTCCGTGATAACCGTATAGCCGTTTACAAACATTCACAGTAATGTAATAATTGGAATTGTATTGCGTCTAACAATGACCTGTGAGATTCTGTTGCCATAGTTACCGGGTTGCATACTTTCATTATTTTATTAATTCATATTAGTTTTCTGGGAATAACTCAAAAACTATTGGTTTTAGGGCCTTAAAATGTGGTTTTCGGGGCCCTTCGGGCCTCGGAGTTTTGTTTCTGATATTGAGGGGCTGAAAATGAGCTTTGTCTGGCCCTTCTACACCTATTTCAGCATGCATTTTAAGGGGGTAGGCCCCTCATATGAGAGGTACGGAGAAGAGTTACATCAATGATTAGTGTCGTGCCTCTGAAGGATATCTGTACCAAATTTTACGTTGATCCACCCAGCCGTTCTCGAGTTATAAGGGAACATACTTGTCCACAGACAAACAGACAGACAGACAAAAATTTCATTTTCGCGCGCATCCGTCATAAAACCGTCTAAAACGCGTAAATAACGCACATTTCCGTAGAAATTCAGAAAAAACAGACAAACTTTCATTCTTATATATATAGAGATAAGCATGGTCTATCACCTGAAACCAAAAATGCATGGGACGAAAAAAACCATCAGAATATCATGTTGGTTTCGGACCCTAAAAGGCGTGAAAAATATAATAAAAATATTAAAATTTTTTTTTTTTTTTTGAAATTTCATTCGAATCAATTTTTATGTCATTCATGGGACTTAGAAAATTCCGACCAAAAAGTACAAAATCATTAATAACTCCGTAAGTATTCGTCGTATGAGAAATAGCAAGAGACAAAAAAGATGTAATGTGTTATTGTCTACAACATAGGCCATGTATAATTTTACACTCAGATATATTACGTCCCCCCCCCCCTATAATATCACCCCTCCCCATGGGCCCCTTAAATTGGATTTATGAAAAAACGGTCAAACACCTATTTACTTATTTTTTATGCTGATTTTTTCCCGCTGAGTTCCAAACTCCTGGACTATGTCGTTTAAGGGATACACGCTCCGTTAGGCATCCTTCAACCCCCACTTTTCACCCCTTTCACCTCATAATATACACCACATCGAAAAACCCTCAGACACGTGTCTTTTTATTTTTTAATGATGAGTTTATATGCCGAGTTTCACATCCCCCAATGAAACCAATCGGGAGATATTGCTATTCAATGAAATGCAGGTCTACTCCCTTAACACCCCTTTAGAACCTGAATATCCAAAAATCCTTTCTTAGTGGGCGTTTGCGGCCCTTGAGGAAGCTGCATACCAAATTTCATTCCAATCCGTTCGGTAGTTTCTGAGATTTCGTGATGAATGAATCAGTCAGTGAGTAGTGAGTGGTATTTGAGCTTTATATAGTAGATTAATAATAAATTATTTACTATGAAAATTTTATAGATTTTTAGACCCATTATTTAAAAAATCTCTAATATTTCTTCTTGAAATATTTCAATCATTCTAGTACATTTTGTTGCCATGACTACTAGGACCTCATTAAAAAAACAATAATTAAAATGGAACAATATTTCCGTGAGTTACTAAGGAAACCCCATTCTTGTGTATAATATACAGCCGCCATTTTGTGTGCATATATATCCATGATGATGCAATTTTCTAAATATTTAATAGTTGGTCTGTGTTAAAATTGTATTGTATGTAGACTGTGTTAGGTGACAACTCCAAACAGTTTATCAGTGCAAAGAAAATAAATGTTAAAAATTCACTATTTTGTTGCTGTCGAAGGTGTTGGTCCCCTCTTACGACTAACCTAATCATCCAATCTCTGCCAAATTTTGCAAAAATATATCTTACTGTGAGAAGCGTCTTTTGCCCAAAATACAAGGTCATCAGCCAAATAGTTTCAAGATGCGGATGTATGAATCATGCAAGTATTATAGCCCAACCTTAACTTATGATTCAACAAGGTCTGGCCTTACCAAATACAATCATTGTCATAGGGAGGTTTAAACTGTCTTCAAGGAGGTGACTGGTAGGATATTAGCATTTTAGAATAGAATTTGTAACCGCAGTAGTGGCTAACAGTTCAGGCCGACCGTGCTATATCGTGGTTGTCCGTGCTGTCCCGCTGGGTTGAATGGCCGCTATTTATTGCTCATAAATCCATATATTTCCGTAACTTCATAAGTTTGTATTCTTTTAGGGATGTACTGAAGAAAATAATACAAATTTAGTATCAAATGGTATATAGAAATGGCAGAAAACGCTAATGAAATAGTTTAATGCAAGACAAAATATTGTGGAGCTATATTAAACTAGTTGTAAACCACATAAAATTGTTTGGCATGTGTGGCCTTCTGGTAGCGACCTGGACTCATAGTCTGGAGGTTTGTGGATCAAATCCCTGCAGGTTCAAAATTTTTACTTTTTTTTGTTGTATTTATTGATTTATAACTACTCACATGTTATAATGTTAAGCATATATAGGATGGTCGAGAAGTCCTTTTACGTGTTATAGCATAGGACAGTTAGACATGGAAACATTTTTTGAATAAAACAGTTTTTCTAAATTTCAGCATTTATTTGGAGTAAACAATGTCTGGTTACAATTAACAATTCCACTCATCGATCTACAATGTCAGTATGTATTCCTCCATGTTCGTAGCAGACTTTGATCCGTCGCCATGTTCTTGTATGCATCCGCTGCAACATAGTTTCAAATGCCATGCGAACTCCATCTTTCAATTGATCGTTGTTCACGTATCGTCGTTTACGAACGTATTCTTTTATTATTCCCCATAGTGCATTGTCCGGTGTGCTGAGGTCTGGGCTTCATGGAGGCCATGGCAGTGGTGCTGGAAGGTCTCGTGATCCACGCCCAATCCAGCGGTTTGGAAAATGTTCATTTAGCCGGTTGCGGACACTCACAGCAAAATGTGGTGGAGCACCATCTTGTTGAAGTGTCACATTGTCACTTATACCCTTAGCCCTTAATTGTGTAAGCAACCACGTGTTAATCATTTGCAGGTAGCTGTGCTGGTTCACAGGACCATCGAAGAAATAAGGTCCAAGCAGATGGTCTGCTGATAACCCAGCCCAAAGCATAACATGCGGCGGATTGCACTCAATTTCCTCATAAAGGTGCGGATTGCTTTTTGCCCAAATAAAGACTTTACGATTTCGTGAGCTACGATAAATCGCACACTCATCAGAGAATATAAGGTTTTTTGATCATCTGCATGCGAGCAGCATTTCACATGCTTGCACACGTTGCTCCAAGTCCTGATCACCCAACTCGTTCTCTGAGGATGGCCGAAAACATGAAAGTTTCAAGTCTATGCGCATATGGTCTTTCATCGTCGATCGCAGGACGCCTGATTCCGCAGACCACTTATGGGTTGACTTCACCGCCGATCGTTCAATTGATTCCGCCACAGCGGCACAAGTTTCGATACGAGTCGTAATCCTTCCGTTACGTGGTGCATCGAGAACACTTCCCGTCACAAAGGTTTTCTTCTCCCACGCGAATAACGTTAGTCGTGATAGCGGTGGTTTTTCAAACCTCACAGCGAAGTCCTTCAAAATGTCGACATTGTCTTCTTCGTATTCTGACATTCGTGAACCCAAACAGAAGCCACCAAACGCTCCTCAAAAGTGAAAACACTTGTATCCGTCATGGTTAAAATCTTTCGACTGAAGGCAGCTAACTGCGCAGTGAGCTACGCAGCGAACCACGTGACACGACTTTCCCACGCTAACCGAAGTGAACGTGCCAAGTGCGAGACTTGGCTCACGGTGGGAAATTGTTATATCAACGATATGTAAATGTTAATAATAAATATTTATAATACATGTCTAAATTTATTGCCCTATGCTACAACATGTAAAGGGGATTCTCGACCACCCTGTATAGTGTATATTAGCAATCAAAAATATTATATATATATACTTATAACACCACATATTTCAACACTCGACTACAGCGATTAAAATTTGTTCACCTTGGCCCACGGTAGAGTCTATTGTTGATTCTTTAGGGGTTTTGCGGCATCATGGTCTTGTAGCTCTGTGTACGTGGGTGTGTGTAGAAGTTGTCTGATAACCTGTGTCACAGTGATGTCTGTAGGCTTACTAGTGTGCGTACTTTTATACGAGGAAGGATTTGGGTAGGAAGCTGTTGTTGTTTCATTTGAGATGCATGGACATCATGGTTATTTAGCCCCGTGTACTTGGATGAGTGTTGAATTTTGTCTGATAACCTGTGTTATTGTAATGGCTGTATTCGTGCGTGTATATATAATTCAGGAGAGGATTCAATCAATCAAAGTGTAATATCCGTATAGCACGTCGTATTTCAACAAGCTACTACAACCAACATTCAATTATACTCCTTGAAAAGGACAAAGAGTTATAACTATACCCATGCATTTAGGGGAAAGTAGGCTATATGTTATTTACTGAACATCTTGTTTAAAAATTTTATTGGTAAAACGACCACATATTTATAAAGCAACTAAAATAATATAGATGGCTTTGAAGCCATATTTCAGTGTTGTCTTAATTGACAATTGATATTGTAACTTCAGTCGGTCAACACACTATATTTCCAATTACTGGAATGTGCGAAAAAATTACCTGAAATAAATGACATGTGATTAAGATATACTGTATGTTTGTTATGGAATACAGAAGAGGGAGAAAAACTAAGGGATGGCATGTTTCGCTCATCAAGCGAGCATCTTCAGATCAAAATAAAAAAGTCAAAATAGCTCTACAAAGCACTACCAAACCTACAATGACACCCACAGTCTGTCTCTGCTCTCCAAAAATAAAAATAAAAAACCATTAGAAAACTTAGAAAGTGTGGCAACTATTGCTGATAAATTTGTCATCCCTTAGTTATCTCCCTCTTCCTTAGTCCATAACAAATATATATATTTTAATCATATGTAATTTTTTTTCAGGTTATTTTTTGCATAATCCAGTAATTGAAATTAAGTTACAATATCAACTACTAAAATAATACGAAGTTAAATGTTTGTCAGTCGGTCAACACAATTGTACCCAATTGTGATGTAGGCCAGTCAAAAGTGACACGAAAAATTGCTAGATTCGCAAAACATGATGTATCTCTGATTTTTTAGTATCTTGTTTGGACTCATTAGGGCTATGTATACCCAAGTTTGCAACTCTCAAAAAGTTGTGGAAACAATTTTACACGTGGAAACAATTTTACACACCAAAAACTGTGAAATTCTTGGACTTGTTTCAGATTCTGCTCTCCTAATCCATACATTCTTCGTCAAAAGCTATTCTATACGATTGTTACGAGCATAAAATGGTTGACAAATCAAGTCCAACTGGAGCTCTGTAGGTCAATTAGTTACCGAATTACGGCACTTGCCATTTTTTCCACAAATTGAACATTTTAGTTTTAGACCTTCTTTGGACCGAAACCGCGCCAAAACCATTGATCCTACGAGTAGAACTAGTAGAATATAATTAGTAGGCAATTTAATTAGCTTTAAATTAAGCGAAGAGTGGGGTCTGTGAGCCTCGTAATTCTCTCAAAATCTCAAAAAACCCATATAAGTAAAAGTCGCATTTTTCCAGAAATGTACCTAACCACTTTTTGTTGCATGAAGTGAGATTTAAACATGCAAAACGTGTTATGAATCTAGGGGAGGGGGAGGAGGGCGACCGTCCAGGGTCTCGCGGTCTGGGGAGGGCCCACGCCATGGATTTTTTAAAATTTAATTAATTAATTATACTTTTTAAACTAATTTATAATTCATATTTCTTGTTTCAGTGCAGCTATGACCTCCCGTGAGACAGAGAGGCTCTTGCTTGGCACTTTAAGGTCACCAATACTGTTTGCAGAAGACAATAAAAATGTACAAAGTGTAACTGCCAAATTCTAAAGTGCCCTTGAAAAACTTGAAGAAGAAACCGCAAAACTTTGGGTACCCTACTATCGAATGACCTTACTCATGAAGCAATTCATTCAAGCCGAAAGGATGGGAGATTGGAACCTTTACCTGCAAATAATCAGCCAAATGCTCCCATTCTTTCACTCGTCTGGACACTTCTTCTATGCGAAAAGTGCTCGTTCATATTTACAAGATTTGAGCACTCTGCAAGACAGGATGGACCCAGCCGAATATCAATTGTTCACGAAAGGATGCTTCACCATCTGCAGATCCAACAAATTTTGGTCAGGTCTGTGGACTGATTTGACAATTGAACAGGTATTGTTGCGTTCAACCCATGGCAGAGGTATCTCTACAGGTGTACTCTCTCGTTGGACGGGCGGGATGGTATATCTGCTGAATATATGGGAAGAGGTAGAAGGGTATTGGGATATTTCCTCCACAACAAGTGAACAGCATGTCGATATGCGACCTAGGCAAATTGCACGAGATACCTCTGACGTGAAAAAACGGAAAGCCTGGTTCAATAACCATCCACCGTTCCCATCGATAGATAAACTCGTATCCATCAGCAGTGGCACTGTAGGTGGCCACCACATAAATTGCCACACTGTCCGAGAAGAAGGACTGAAAGGGGTGAACCGAATTATTGGAAAAACTTTTGGGAATGATAGTATCTCTAGGAAAGAAAAAGTCCTCTCTTTGGCAACGCCTACCACCTCTATCAAGATCAACAAGAAGAGAGTTGATGTCGAGCCACTCACCATCTTCCAGTGCATGGGTATCATGAAACAGTCAGACCTACAGTTGAAGGCCCACTTCACATATGAGCTCGCTCCATTTCCAATAGCCCTATTTTCCGACGAAGGGATGCGTTAAGGCACAAACTCAGCTTTATACGCTGCCTTCACTCAAGCCACAGAGAATGTCAGTGTGCAGGCAAAAACATTTGCTGTCGTCGATGGAGGATACCTCCTCCATTAAGTCGTGTGGCATCGGAATGATTCGGTACAGGCTATCACAGCAAGCTACTTAAAATACATATTTAACCACTTTGCGAGAAATGTGTGTGTAGTCTTCGACGGGTATCCTGAGGATGGCGCCCAAAAGAGCACCAAATTTGCAGAGCGATCACGAAGGTATTCTGCAGCATCAGCGGAAATTGTGTTTGACGCATCGACCATCATCACAGTCCCCCAAGAGAAGATGCTCTCGAATGACAAAATCAAGGTTCGTCTCATTGAGCATCTCTGTTCTGCTTTTGCTCTCGAGGGGATTGAGACAAGAATATCAAAAGAAGACGCAGACCGCGATATCGGCGTGACTGCTCTGCAAAATAGTACCTCCAATGACCACGTCATCATCTTTGGAGAGGATGTGGATTTGCTTGTGCTCCTCTGCAGTCTAGGATCCACTAAAACGAACGTATACTTCCAGAAGAGTGGCAGAGGTGAAGCGAATTGCATCCAATTCTCCACCAGCTCATTCAACCAAGGCGAAGTGGAGCTACCACCAGGATTTGAAATTTTCATCCACGCATTTACTGGGTGCGACACCACATCTGCCCTCTTCTCGCAGTGGAAGATGAAAATGTGGGGCCACTTCAGACAAAATCAAGCCCTGGTCCAGAGTTTTCCTCCAGACAGATGCCACACACCAACAAGTCGCAGCAGCCGGGGACAAGTGCCGAGTTGTCTTATATGGAGGAGACCAAACGACAGACCCCCTCAATGATGTACGCTTCCGTACTTTTGTGAAGACAGCAGCCCGTTTGCCACCAACCACAAAGGCTGCGTCGTATCACCACTACCGCACATACCACCAGGTGCAAAAGTGGTTGGGGGTGGGGAAAGAGGCCACCGACTGGGGTTGGGAATTGACCTTGGCTGGTCTCATCCCCATTACCAGCTGGCAAGCTCCTACCCCCGCAGAGCTCCTAAAACTCCCCTCTTACAAATGCAAGAAGGGGTGCACTTGCCTGAAAGCAGGGCTCAGATGTTCTGTGATGTGTGCTACCTGCTCTGGGGAAACGTGCCAGCACTGCCCTTATCATTGAAGAGGACGACGACGACGAGCCTCAAGACAACCTTGACGATCCACCAATACTGGAGTATCTACGTACAGGGGATGAAGACGACAAGCCACCAATAGTGGAAGACCTATCTATTGAAGAGAGCAACGAAAGTGACGGCCCAGGGCCATCATAAGCAAGGCGACGAGTTTGACTATGTGTCTAATTTGATTGACTGATTAAGTTACTGTACTTTTGATTTCTTATGTTTATTTTACTATTATTTTATTATATTATATATACTACGTGGGGTCGATGTTGACTCTGATCATTATATTTTTTATTTCCCGGTTCCAGTGATCTGGGTCGGGGAGTGAATCAACGACCTCCATCCGAGGCCTCGACTCACACACTATCACATTTAGGCTGTTTGTACGATGGGTTCGCCACACCCAAAGGTTCTGATCATTATATATCCAAGATAAAGATCAAGTTAACTCCACGACGTAAACAAAAATCGTCCAACTCGACCATGCAAAGGCAATATGACCCTAGTTATTTAATAAATAATGTGTCCTGTATAGAAAAGTCTAAAACTCTCTTAAGTGACAAGCTAGAAATGATGGTTGACACACTGAAAACCGTTGCTGTCGAAATTGCCCCTATTAGGAAAAGGAAAAAGCATGCATGGTGGAATGCGGAATGTGATGCTGCAATTCGGAAAAGACACACAGCATGGCTCAATGAACAGCAAAAGAGGACCACACAATCGCGAGAAGAATTAACCATTGTTCGAAGGGAAACTGCCAAAGAAATTAGGAGAATTAAAAGAGAAAATCAAAAAAAGTCCATACAAATTATTGATTCCTTTAAGCAACACAAAACAAGGGACTATTACAGGACATTTCGTCAATATCATTCTAAATACAGCCCTCCTACACTATTAATGAAAGATAAATCAGGTAAACTAGCCCACAATGATACTGATAATGCTAAAATTCTAGCAGATTATTTTAGAGAACTACTAAATGCTGATGAACCTAAGGAATATCTTGATTTTGAGCCTAATCCAAAAAATAAAATAAATTTACAGAACATTATTCCTCCTGACTTGACTGAAGTATGTGCAGCGATTAATTGGCTAAAAAATTATAGAGCAGCAGGAGAGAATTCATTGGTAGCAGAACTATGGAAATATGCAAATGAACAAACCATCTCCAACCTCCATAAACGCCTCATCGATGTATGGAATTCGGAACAAATACCAGAGGAATGGAGAATGGCTGTAATCCACCCAATTCATAAAAAGGGTGATAGATCAGACCCGAACAACTACCGTGGGATTTCTTTGCTTGATGTAACATACAAGATTCTATCTAGAATTATCTTGACAAGAATTCAACAACAACTCGATCAAGAACTAGGAGAATATCAAGGAGGGTTCCGACCAGGTCACAGCTGTCCGGATCAGATCATCAGTCTGAAATGGATAATGAAATATCATAGAATGAGACAAAAGGATTTGGTCATTACTTTTGTGGATTTTAAGAAAGCTTATGACAGTATCCATGGAGGGTCATTACTTAACATCCTTAGGGAATTTGGGTTACATCAAAAGCTTATCAACCTCATCGGCATTACTTTGAAAGATACTAAATCAAAGGTTAAATTTCGAGGCGCCTTGTCGGAACCATTTGATATCCGGACTGGACTTCGACAGGGAGATGGTCTATCACCGTTATTATTTAATTGGGTTCTTGTAAAGATCATGCGTGAGTAGAACAAAACTTGTCCTCCAAATGTAAAGATTGGTACTAATATAAAACTGAATTGCTTGGCCTTTGCGGATGACCTTGCACTGCTTGCAACCAGTATAGATGAGGCTAAACACCAAATTGAAGAACTTGGGTCTATTGCAGCAAAAGTAGGACTTCAAATTTCATTTGAAAAGACTGAAATAATGGCATCCTTTGATGTGGAAACACAAGCTATTACATTGATCAACAATAAAGAAATTAAAGTTGTACATAAATTTAAATATTTAGGGGAGATTATAACATGGAATTTGAATGAGAAAGTGTCAGTTGAAAATAGAACAACAAAGTTAAGACAAGCGCAATATATTACTTGGTCTAGTTACAAAAAAAATCACTCTCCATAAATGCCAAATTACGACATTACGAATCGGTTATTAAACCGGAAGCAATATATGCTTGTGAAACACTTTTCAAGTTAAACACTCGATCAGTTACTGACACATTACAGAAGATTGATAGAAGAATTCTCAGAACTATAATTAATAAAAAACATCAGGTGGATGGTCAATGGCGTCTATTACCAAATGAAGTGGTTTATAAAGAAACTGAGTCTATAGTCGATACTATGCGAAAAAGGCGAATTGCTTTTTTTTTTTGTCATATCTCACGCCTGCCGGATACCAGACAATTAAAAGTATTATTTAATTATTTTTTCAAAAGTAAAACAAAGAACTCTTGGTTTATGGAAATTCAAAATGATCTGGATGAACTCGGCTTGACAATGTCCCAAATTGCTAACAAAGATGAGAAGAATATCTTGAAAAACAAGAACATCCGACTTCCCTTAAAAACCTTTACCCGCAAAACTTACACCATAAGCGATGCAGAGAGAGCGGCAAGGTCGACTAGAATGAAAATGTTTTGGGAAAAGAAGAAAAATAAGAAGCTGAATCTTTAATATTGTTTTTGAGATATGTATATACTTGTTTTGGTTAAGTGCTCCAATGAGGGCGTAACATATGTAAATAAATAAATATAGTATATGTAATATTATATTGTTATTATATTAAAATACATTTCACCGTTTGTTTATAAGATTATATGCCTTCTTTTTCATTACCCAAACAAAAAACAAAGGATAGGAAATGTTATGGAACATTTCTGAAAAAATGCGATTTTACCTTATATGGGTTGTTTTGAGATCTGGAGATAACTACGAGGCTTACAGACCCCGCTCTGCGCTTTATTTAAAGCAAATTTAAATGGCATACAAATGATATTATTATATTCTACAAGTCCTACTCGTAGGGTCAATGGTTTCGACGCAGTTTCAAACAGTTCAGAATTCTGAATCCCCGCAATAGCGTTCCACGACACGTCATATACCTTTCCCATTGCCTTAGCCTCTACCCCTCCCCACCACCCTTTTTCCCCATGCATGTCACTAACACACAGCGGAAAGCTCTCTGCCAGGCATATTCAGTCAACATCTGTTCATGCCTGAGCACACTACAATCTACAACACGTGACGTAACTACCAATGTTTCTCAGTTTCTTCGCCTAGATATTACCAGGAATAACATAAGGACTAGACTATTCCTTCTGATATTGACTGGAAAGGTCCCATGTTGACGCAATCATGCAACAGCCCCACTACACCGGCCCAATTCTAAGTAATTGGCACACAGGCCTAAAATCCATCGAGAAGAACATCTTTGAACATTAAGCAAGAACTGAAAACAAAGTAAATAGACAATCTTAGTATTCTATGGAAAATATCTTATATGAATTATGCACTTTAATTTTCATCCAATCTTACATCAACATGTGAATAGTAGCCAAGATATCTTGGTCTCCTTAACAATAAGCAGTGTAATACGTATGTTTTTACTATCAAGTTTTTATCTTGTGATTTATATGTGTTTGGAACAAGGAAAGTTCTTAAGAGGTTTGTCAAGCAGGCTGATGAAGGGGGAGTGTGAAAGCCTCCGAAACATGTACCTGTGAGTACTATTTAATAAATTGTATTGAAACTGCAGATATTTTAATATTCATTCATTTATCAAACTTCACTCCACTAGGCCACAAAAATTGCATTTCTTCATTAAACAATCTTGCAACTGTCATGGCTCACAGTAGTCATTCCTTGGCATGTTAACAGAAAACATTTCTTCGAAATCACATCATCGTCTTTCAACACCTCGACAATGACATTCCCAACTTTCCTGCCAGTAGAGTCTGAAGTTATGTCTAACGTTACCCATATTTTCTAATTTTCACACACGGAACGAATTTTGTTGGTAACATTTTGGAAGATAATTTTTTCTCAACGTTACTCTTCAGGAGTGTCAAGATTTGAATATTTGAAGAGAAAGTTGCTTAAATGGATTATTTACCTTACAAAGAGATATGTCAGCTGACACATATGCCTTACATAAATCTTTACAATACACTGAAAATATACTAGGTCCTGCAGAAGAACCTGGAACTGCTTCACTAATAGAGGTTGTTTCTTCTGAAGGCACGAAACTGCGGCAATATGCTTTTTGCCCTCGAGGTGTTGTGTAACTTGCGATCGTTGTTCAGCCTTGATTGCTCTTCCACATGGTTAACAGAACGCCCCCATCAGAAGTAAAATTATCCTTGGTATTATGCAACTTACTGCTGCAGACGATAACTTCTAGTTGATTTTACTTTAGGCATCACAGAACTGTCTTACACTTCACAAGGCCAGAAATGAACTGCTGGGGGGGTCTAGCACATGGTGCAATATGGCTATGGACAAGGAAATCCCCGGCATCCACAGTGAGTGGGACGGGGCGACATGATAAGAGAAAAACAGCTGCAAGCTGACATACGCTCGGCATGAAGATAAGATAGCTCACAGGTTCTTCCCCCGTTGAAGTAACACAGCACAAAAATGCAATAAACTGTGATTTTAAAGAATGTAAATATTATATCCTTATGTGCTAATAAGTGAAAAGCAGGAATTTATGTGAAAATGAAAAAATGTTTAAAATATGTATTGACATAAAAAAAATATTTATTTACCTAAAAATCCGAGCCCTAGTTACCTGCCTTATTATAATAGTGATCATAAGCAATACATTTTTTTCAAGGAGTGTTATTTACTGTACTTATTATTGATATGTTATATCCATTGTACCCTGCCCAGTCATTGTGCCAATTTGTGTTGACCGACTGAAGAGTTACCGGTACTACTGACAGTCATGAGGCAGAACTGAGAAGGGCAGGGTTTGAATTCCACCTCAGCCATACTAGAAATGATTTCCTTGGTTTCCCCACTTCTATTCCTGGCAAATGCCGGAACGACACATAACTTACGGCCACAGTCACCTCCCACCCAATCTTCGCCCCAATTACAAGATTTACACACTAATGGAGCCATCACAATAACACAGGCTAGAAGACATTCCACACACACCCAAGTGCATGGTGCTACAGGACATGGTGGTGCAGAGCCCCTAAATGAATCAGCAACAACAGTTTACAGTCACTGGCTGGGTGTGTTTAGAATAAAATCCTCTCCAGCATTATCTTTCTTCACACCACCTCTCTTCTTCCTCTCCTCCACCTTCTGCCAGTCTTCTCTTAATTTTTGCACATTCTGCTCTACTTCCTTTCTTCTATCCAAGTAGTGTAAATGGACAGTTTTAGTTAGAGAAATGATGCAGTATGATAGGTTATAATAGTTGGCCTTGTGCTCTTTTTTGTGTGTTTTAGGGTAACATCTTGGCTACAGGAGCTTCAGAATCTGAGATCTACATCTGGGATTTGAACAATGTGAGCAATCCTATGACTCCAGGTGCGAAATCTCAACCTCTTGAAGATGTGGTATGGATTGCGTGGAATAGACAAGGTTAGTGGGAATTTTATTCATTTTTTTCCTTTCTTTTCAAATTCACCCCAAATTTTACATTATTCATATGTTCCAGATTGTTTCATCATAAATGCATGCCAAAATAACATTCCTGTTAGTTAATAATCAGTCGGTTTGTCTGTCTGTAGACTCTTTAATTGGCTGGGTGGAGTACAATGAAATTTGATGTCTGCACCTATCAAAAGCACAATTATTGTTAAATTTGCCACTGTATCACACATTAAATAGGGAGTTATAGGAGAAACCCTTTCAAAAACAACAAACTTGTTTTCTGAAACAAAAGTTTGAGGTCTGAAGGATTTGGAAAACCTTATTTAAAGGCCATAGGATGTACTGTTTCTGATATATTTGCATCCAGTTGACCTTGTCTTCAAAATTGAGCACCATAGTGCTACGATCTGATGAGTTGCTAGACTGTGATGGACATTTTGTTCTGTGGGCCCTGATCTGAGTGTTGGTGTTTCTTGCCTGCAGAGCACCAGACGAGCATTCTTGTTAATCTTTGAAAGCAATCGAACGTTTTCCATAGAAGAGCATGTGACTAGGCATGTGTGAAAGTTTACCATATTATGTTTTGGTCTTGTGTTATATGTTCTGAGTTTTAATTTAATGAAACATTTAGTGAGTGAAAAGCTTTAAATTCATGTAGGCTATACAGTTGTAGTACATTGAATTAACGAGTTTGTCCATCTCTATGTAATTTGCCATTATTTAACTCAAGGTTTTTAATAATTTCTCATATATTGGGCTTCAGCTATAACGTGGGGGTTAAGGGTGTCCCCCAATGAGCGTGTTACTGTGTATCGGCATTTTACTGCAACAGGAACATAGAGGGAGAGGAACTGATCGATTTATGCTGCCGAAATAACCTAAAGATTCAAAACACATGGTTTAAGAAGAGAGATAGCCACAAAATAATGAGGCACAGCTGGAATGGCATATATAAAACAATTATTGACCTTGTTATAACAACTGAGGAGGAGGGAAAAAGAGTTATGTATGTCAAAGTCATTCCTAGCGAAAGTTTAGGCAGTGATCATAGACTAGTCATTGCGGTGGTATCAGGCATTAAATTATTCACTACAAAGGTCGAGAAAAAATCCAAAATTAAGGTATGGGAACTGGAGACACATGAAAAGCAAGATGATTGTCAACAAAGAATCCGAGGAAAAGTTCCAAAAAGCGAAATCAAATTTGGTGATGATGAGTGGGAGGACTTCAAGAATGTTATTGTCAGAGAGGCCAGGGAAGTATGTGGTATGACAAGCTGTAAAGTCCGGGACAAGGAAACTGCATGGAGGAATGATGTAGTCAAGTTAGATATACAACTGAGGGACAAGGCTAAGAGACTGCTGGACATGGAAAAACAGAAGGTTGATGCGCATAGAGATGAGGACAAAATACAATCTCTGGTGCTAGAATACAGAGAATATAAACTTCATGTTGAGAGAAGAACAAAATGTGGGATGATTTTACCATGAAATTAGAACAAGATGCTAAAGGCAATTAAAAGCTGTTATATAAAACAGTCAAAAATAGGAAAGGGCATCAGGAATTCGTGAAAACAATAGAGAATGAAGATGGTGTGCTAATAAGGAACTTAAGAGGAATCAGAGAAACGATGGGACAGTATTTTGATCAACTGTTAAATGGCAAAGGTGTGAACTTACAGTAGACATTAGAGATGAAACTGTGCATGCTGAATTGGGTGATGCACAACAGCTAGAACCACCTTTGACATGGTCTGAAGTAGAAGATGCTCTGAAATCTATGGCGAAAGGAAAATCATGTGGACACGATGAAGTGAACGCAGACATGATAGAAGCGGCCGGAATTCATGGGACCCAGTGGTTATACAGGGTGTTACAGGCCATTTGGAATGACAATACGATCCCAGAGGATTGGTCTAAGTGTGTAATAATACCCTTATTTTAAAAGGGAACCGAAAGAAGTGTGAAAATTATCGTAGAATCACACTTCTGTAACACGGATTAAAGATTTTAGAAAAAATAATCGAGAAAAGGTTACGGAGACATCTAGAAACCTTATTAGAAGAACAACATGGTTTCAGATCTGGACGAAGCACTACCGAATTTTAATCTTTGCTGTAAGAATGCTTATTGAAAAACACAAAGCAAAAGGTAAAGACCTCTTTATGGTCTTTCTAGATGTCGAGAAATCCTATGACAGTATTGTACGGTCAAAAATGTGGGAATGCCTGGAAAGACGGAATGTACCAGGAACATTAGTCAACAAAATAAAAATGCTGTATAAAAACACAAAGGCCTGTGTACGAATAGGCAATGGAGAGTGCAATTGGTTCACGATAAAATGAGTACAACAGGGCAGCTCTTTGTCACCCTTACTGTTCATTGTTGCAATGGACGACATCTTGAAGAAACTTACAGAAGAATTGCATGGAAATGACACCAAACCCCTGGTATTCGCTGATGGTGTTACGATTTGGGGTGAAAGTGCAGAAGAGGTGCAAAAAAAATCTAGAGATATGGAACAAGTAGTTTGAGGAATATGGGCTTAAAATTAGTCAGAATAAGACTGTGGTTACGGCAAAAGGATCAGGGTGTACTAGTACAAGCATCTGAACAACCATCAACTTCAAAATGTTGACCAATTCAAATACCTTGGCAGCACTTAGAGTTTGGACAATAGCAGTAAATGTGAGATAACCAACAGAACAAATAATGCAGCAATCTTCTACAACCAAGTCAGAATACTACTGTGGGATAACAAAGCACCTATACGGTGTAAACATATATTATTTAAAACATACTGACTTAGCAACTTTCAACATGTACCCTTTCTAAAAGAGATAACAGTAGACTTCAGGCATCCGAAATGAAGTTTGTGCGTAGCATGCTTCAGAGGACAAGAAAGGATAAAGTAAGAAATGAAATAAATCGTGCAGAAGCAGGTATTAACACCACTGTAATGGAGACCTTACAGAGGTGTCGTCTGAGGTGGTATGGACATATCCAACGGATGAAAGATGAACAAAAGGCAAAGACATACTTCAATCTGAGCATCAAAGGAAGATGATGTGTTGGAAGCCCTAAAAGGAAAATATGGATAGACCAGATTAAGGGTGACTTGGCAGACAAAGGGCTGGATTGGGAGAGCACTCATGAAGACCAACTATTCATGGATGGAAAGAAATGGAGAGGACTCGTTCACAGCACCCGGGTGATTGGAGCTGTTTAAGATGATGATTTTAAATCGAGTAGAAGCTTAATTGCATACTTCTCTAGGAAGTAGTGGAAATCGCAGTATCATCTGCGTAAAGACGGGGACTCGTGTTATAAGTTTTAGGGACTTCAGAGACATAGACATTGAATAAGTGGGAGGAGATTACACTGCCCTGTGGTACACCGGCTCTTATTCTCCTCGGTGAGGATTGGGCGTCTTCCATCTGGACATAGAATCGTCCTTTCCTAAGATAGGAATTTATGACCTGAAGTTAATGATCTGGGAGATCATAGCAGTCCACTATGGCATACCTTATCGAAGCCATGCCTGATGTAAAGGAAGCAAACTCCTGTCATACAGTTTTCGTTGAAAGCACGGGTGATAAACTCAATAAGTTTGATTACCCTATGAACTTTCGAGTGGTCTTTATGGAAACCGAACTACTCATCGTTAACAGTGTCACCCTTTAAGTCTGGAAAGAAGTGTCATCTTGAAAAGTTTCTAGATGATAGAGAGGAGAGTGAAGGGCCTATCATTTTGAGGGAATTTGCTGTCTGAGCTTTTCCTATCATAATAACCCTGGCGACACTTTCCAGGCAGGGGAGGAAAGCATCCAAGCATTAAATGGCTTAGTGAGGATGTTTCAGGGTTCTTCTTGAGAAAAGGAGCTGCTATGCTGTCAGGCCTGGGTGCTTCCCAGTTTTTCAGCTTATTAATACAGTATGTGTGATCAGTTTGGCTGGTGTGATGAATTTAAATTCTGGCAGAAGCTCTCCCTGGAAGGCATCATGAAGGTCACGATAGACTTCTTCTATAAAGTCATCATCACAAGGTTGATGATTTGGCTTGCAGGTTTTCTCAAACTTGTCTGCCAGGGTGTTAGCTTTGTCTATATTAGTAAAAACTAGGCCTTGTTCCCCATTTAATGGTGGAATGCCTGTCCATTTCATCAGGATTTCCTTGCCATACCATACAGGGAGCCGGAATTGCTAGCCATGTTCCCTTATTTTTCATTCCATGCCTGTTTCTGGATTTGAAGCATGGCAGCATGAATTTGACGCTTTATGAGGAAACACTCCAGTTTCAGCCGCAGTTCATGAGTGACTTGCGTGTACCATCTAGTCATATTTTTTAATAAGGGCTTTTAGAAAGGGCGAGATAGTGAATGGTTTGTTGTTTTTATGTGGAGGGCCTATTGCGGCGTGTTGGATGCGTGTAGGAGGGAGCTATGGTTTTCTCAAAGAGGGAGTCGATGTCCCCATTGCAGCGAATGCTGTGGATGCCAGCATTATTTAACTGGAGAGTGTTCTTGTTAAGGTTCCAGTCCATTTTGCAGAGATGAAGAGGTATTTTGGAGTGGGTTGGGATGTATGGTGTGTCCAATGTAATAAGGATGGAATGATGGTCAGAATTAGAGGCTGAGAGATTTTCTGCCTCATTTGGGACTTCGAGATATTTGCAAACGGCTACATATATCTAAGAGATCTAGTAAGTGGTTAGGATTAAAAGGGGGAAAATGTGTACCCAGGCGGCGCATGCATAAGGTAGTTGTGATCGTGACAGAATTCTTATAATTTCCTTCCACTATTCTCAGTGTACCGGCAATTCCAAGCTTCTGTTTCTATCATCTCTCCATTTGATATACATGACAGAAAAAACTCTCTCCGTAAAATCATTGGAGGGAAAATTGCTGAGTACTAACTTCACAAGGACTAAGATATTCCTTAATTTTGTTGCCTCTAATAAATCTATAACATGTACCCATCTATCTGACACAGACATAGAAATCATTTTCTTTCAAACTTGCACCTGTATCACCAGAGAACAAGCTAGATATTACAATCAATTCTGAAGCGGGACATTTGAAAATTGGTGCAAAATTGAATATATTATCAAATTAACAAAAAAAAAACTGAATATTTGGCGTTCCGTTAAAGATTAAAACGGAACGCGGAACAAAACAAGAAAACACGGAATTGTTCCGGATAAAACGGAACGTCTGGCAACCCTAATTCCTATTAACCAAGCAGGCTGACAGCTTGACACGTGTAAACAAAGAATAGTTCCCACCTCAGTCGCCAGCACTCTTTTCTTGAAAGGCTGATATCACAATGACTTGATAAAAAATAGTTTGTGTTTTTTTTTAGCAGCTGTGAGAATGGGTATGACGAATATAGTACCGCTCTTATTACGTTGCCCACATGCCTGGAAGTACCGTAATTCAGCGTCACTCGCAAGCCTAGGTTTTGCAATCGTAATGTCACAGTTAGGATGACATGGCAATTGGTATCGCGATATCATGGAGTGCGCACGTCTGGAAATAACCTCAGTATCACTCAGAGCCTAAGGCGAATCTGAGCATCACAAAAATCTTGCGAGCTCACAATAAGAAATGCATTCCACCGGCAATCACTAAGGCACAGTTTTGGCGGCTGCAGAAGTCTGTATTGTAATATTGTTCTGTGCGTAAGTCTGGAAGTAATATTGGTGTGGCGGCCGTTGACATTATTGGAAATACGATGGGAGGAGTGCAGTCAAACTTGGACTCAAAATAATTCCCACACCCCAATTTTACACTTCCAATTTTTGAAAAATCTGTGCTGGTGGTATTCGCGTTTATACAGTACGTATGCCTTTTGTTGTTGCTAGTTATATTCATTGTATACATTGTTTTAATTTCTTTATTTTTAGTACAACATATTTTGGCATCAGCTTTTCCCCAGCGCTGTGTGATGTGGGATCTCCGTAAGAATGAACCTATCATCAAATTAAGTGACAGCACCACAAGAGTAAGTTAGATTTATACATTTCTCTACCTTGTTTTTATAACTCCTTTTCTTCTCCGAATTAAAGTAGAACATTATCATCATCATCATCTTGGAGGTAGAACCCGTGAGGATGTGTGCTATGAAGCTCAACAATTTAATGAATTAATGGAGAGTACTGTAAAGATTTTCTCCCAACGGATTATATTCAGTGCGGTGGTGGTAGGAGATATTACCATTATGAATGTATGACTGATAGTAAGAACATAGAAGAATATAAGTAGAACAAATGTTTTGGTTGGAGATGTGGTTCATGTCAGCTTATATAGGAGTCCACATCAACATCGGAGAATATGAAGCCTAATGCGGTGGGGTGGAGGGGATTTTTTCTTCTTCTTCCTCTACTTCTGCTTCTACGGCCTCATTGGACCACTTCAGTCAATCATTTCTTGGTCCTCTTCTTCAGTAAGTTTCCTTTCCGAGTCGCCCTGTAGCTCTTCATTCGCTCTGATCTTCTCAGGCGTTCCTCATCTGTAAATACCCTTTTTACTGTATTACGTTTGTCTATTTTAGCCTGAAATCTTATTTTTATATCTCTCAGTTTTTTTAATTTTGTTGTTTTGTTTTGCAAGTCATCCAAGGTTATTTCCAATTCTTTCATATCTTCTCTAATTTCCTTAATCCATCCTACTTGTTGTTTCATATTCCAAAGTTTCACTACAATTTTTCTAGATTTTTCTAGGGGATTTATTATATAACATACCTATAGATCAGAAACTGTAATTAACAGAACCACATTGGTCACCTTATTATCACAGTCATAAGAAGTAACTGATTGTACACACACAGACTAACATCAGCTGACATCAGACTGTGATTGTTATTGCGATATAAGCTGGGTGAGTGGAACCTGGCACTATCACTCCCCCTGTAGATTGTATCAAACACGCTGCCTGTGTGTTCGGAATTATGCCCATTGACAGTCATTGATTTCCTGCTGCATCTTGAATTCATAACATACGCTGACATAGAGGTCGAAGAAGGTATATCTTTTACATCAGTGAGGTGTTGGCATAAATACACCAGTTATTACGAGATATGTAACAATGTTAGATATTTTCGAATGGCACGAGTGACCCTGGGTTAAAGCAAAACATTGATGAAAGTGTGTCTGGTATGGAATTAATTTTCATTAAATATGGTGAACTCTAAGCCGAAATTAAGTCCAGTATTGTTGTTGACTAAAGTGCAACAGTTGAAGGAGAAAGCTTCATTCAAAGGATTCACACATTCATTCATACCATTTGAAGCTATTTTTCAGTATTGCCTTATTAACAATTGAATGCATACCTGCCAACTCTCCCGATTTAGGCGGGAGACTCCCGATTTCAGACCATTTCTCCCGCCCTCCCGCTTAACGTATTAAATCTCCCGATTTTTCAAAAATCCCACGCATAATTTCGGATTGAATGTGCGAGATGACACTCCAGTCGTCTATCGAACGGATAGACTTTACGTGTTTTGAAGTTATATCTCGATACCGCAGTATCGCTCTGTATCGATACCGGTAATCGACAACTGCGTACAAACTCCCGCGTCCCGCGTTGCGTCGTGCTGTTATAAAAAGTTCTTTGAAGTTGGCTTCGAATACGTCCTTGTTTGAAATCGTCGATGGTTAATTCAGGGCTTGGTCCTAGATGTTTGGCATAATCACATGTGGGTGAGAGTTATTGTACGCTACGGAATATTGTATCTGTTTCACACGTGAAATTATATGATTTGCGTATAACTTTGTTAGATGTTGTTGGCGTTAATATGCCTGTAGGCTATTGTGGTTTTTCGATCTGAATGATTGCATCGGTTCCTCGGTAATATGGCGAAGAAATATGATGTGACATTTAAAAGTTTATATAAAGATGACTTTCCGCATATAACTGAGTCAAGAAGAGGCGCAACATTTGCATTTTGTAGTGTCTTTATGTGTGATTTCAGCATCTCGCATGGTGGAAAGGGGGACTTTTCAAAACATGTGCTCTCAAAGAAACATAAAGACAATGTACAGTGTGTTGGGAAAAACCAGAAACTTGATTATTTCAAGTGTAAGGAGGAAGACACTGACAGTATAACACGTGCAGAAGTATTGTTCACATCGTTTATTTTTGAACATAACCTCCCTGTCAATTGTTCCGATCACGCTGGTCCTTTATTTAGGAAGATGTTCCCAGACTCAAAAATTGCCGGGAGATATGGCTCAGCCAGAACTAAAACGTCGGCCATCCTTGCAGAAATGTGCATTCCCAATTCTGTAACTTCCAACTTAAAGATGTGACATCTCTTGAGGAAGAAGAGAGAATTGATGTGAAGTGGGCACTGGTAGGCCAAATGAAATGTAGTGGTGGGGTACTCAAGTATGACAAATTGTCTAAAGTTATGCTTTCTATTCTGACCATTCCGCATAGATATGCAGAGTGTGAAGAGGGCAAAATCAGCCACAATCACCTGCAACAACGACCAATTATATGATCTTCGATTCGTCACTACTTTTGTATGCCTGAGTGTGGTCGAAAGAAAGGTATGCTTGTTTGATAGACTACTTACAATTTAAAATTACTTAAGTACATTTGTAAACTGGGATGTCATATCAAATTAGTCATGTACAGGTTAATAGTGTAACTTATATATTTGCTGTAATGTCTTAGCCTGTGTATGTATTATGTTGCGTTGCCCCCCCCCCCCCCCCCCCCCCCCATCGCCGCTTCGTCGATCTCCCGATTTTTCATTTTGAGAGGTTGGCAGGTATGTGAATGGTAACTTTCAATTGGTCAACACAAATATACAGTAAAACCTCATTAATCCGGGCTCCGTTAGTCCGGATTTACTTAATCCAGACAGCTGTTTAATAATATTACTTATCGAAACACAAATTCAGGTTTTTTGATTGGGCCACCTAGTCAATACAATTTATTTTTATGCCCGTGTGGTGTCATGTGGTGGATCAAAACATGAA
Source organism: Meconema thalassinum (assembly GCA_946902985.2). NCBI lineage: Eukaryota > Metazoa > Arthropoda > Insecta > Orthoptera > Tettigoniidae > Meconema > Meconema thalassinum. Next base: position 1,209,108,993 of record OX336388.2, read on the forward strand.
CTGTAATTAATTGACATGAAAATAAATGGTTTTGACGTGGTGGGCCAATCGTAAAATCTATGCTTGTGGTTTGTTAATTAATGTTAAGTCAATACAGATCCAATAAAAATAGCCAACACTGTGACAGTAGATAGTTTAATGATATGTGATACATAAATGCAATTGCAGTATTTAGCTGAGTTATGAGCACAATGTTATAAACTACACAATATGGGCCGCAGCTAGTGGCAGGTTATTGACTTGTTAACTTAGTCTTAGCATTTACTTCTTCCCCTCTTTTTATCACTTTAGGATTGAAGATTCTGTTGCTTAATGCCCTCCTCTTTGAACTGCTTTCACTTGATTAATAAAAAAAAAAATCCTGTCCCCCTTGTTCCCACTTGTCTGCCATTGTGTTTATCTTTTTTCATACTTAACCCTCTTACTCTCAAGGTAACGGCCTGGTGCGGAAACTGTCAGGGTAATATCATTACCTCGGCGGCACCCGCTGAAAACTTGAATAAGTTCTACATTTCCTCGTTAGATCGCCCAAGTGTGCTAAACTAAGGTAGCCGGATTCCGATCATCATTTATTCTTAGAGTTTGCGCAGTGTTTCTCGTTTATTTGGCGCGGAAATATAGTTTGTTTATGATCCCGAACACGAGGTTAGCTTGAGATTGAGTCGTGATAATACAGGTCATTTTTGGTGCTGTCTTTATTGGTTAGTTGTTAGAATATAGTCAGTTGGTCATTAGTCATCATCATCATTTCCCCTTATCCAGCTCCTGCCGGGTTGGGGTATTTATGGCACTTCTCCACTTTCCTCTTTCCTTCCACCATTCTTCTTCCACGATCTTGTCCCAGTCCAGATTTCTTTTTCTTACGCTATTCTTCACTGAATCAATCCACCTTGTTCTAGGTCTTCCTCTTGCTCTCTTACCCTTGCACGTCGCCTCCAGCATCTGTCTTGGAATTCTATTTTCCTCCATCCTCTTTACATGTCCAAACCACCTTAGTTTATTCTTCTCAATTCTCTCGTTTAGTTTTCCCATCCCAGCTTCCTTTCTAACATCTTCATTCCTCACTCTGTCTTTCCTTGTCTTTCCTATCATACTTCTTAGGAATTTCATTTCACTGGCTTGGATTCTACTCTCTTGCCTGCTTGTCAGGGTCCAAGTCTCAGCTGCATAAGTTAATATGGGAACATAGTACACTTTATACATTACCTCCTTGCTTTTCCTTGGTACTTCCTTATCCCAAACAAGTTTTCCTACACTTTGATAGAATGCATTGCTCTGCTGTACCCTCCTGCCAATCTCCATGTCCAACCTACCAGTTTGCATCAATTCACTTCCTAGGTATTTGAACGTGTCCACAATTTCCAAACTCTGACTTCCAATTTTCACAGTGCCCTTTCCTTGTCTTTCCCCTCTTGTCATCACCATGGTCTTGCTTTTCTCTATACTGATTTTCAGGCCGTACTTCTGAATATTTTCGTTCAGTGCATCTAGTTGTTTTTGCACTTCTTCGGTGTTCCTTCCCCAGACCACAATATCATCTGCAAATAACAGTAACTTCATTTCTTTATGTCCATATGCTTCCTTTGTTTCCTTTACAATTTCATCCATCACCATTATGAACAAGAGAGGTGACAGCACACTCCCCTGTCTTAGTCCAGTCTTGTTCCTAAACCAATCTGTCTTTCCAACTGGGGTCAGTACCCTGCTAACACAGTTGTTATACTTTGCTTGCACCATTTCCAACATTTCTCCTCCCAGTCTCTTCTTAACCATGGTTTTCCATACCTTCTCTCTGGGGACACTATCATATGCCTTTTCTAGATCTATGAAAGTCATGATCAAATCCTCTCCATATTCCCAGGTCATTAGTATATGTGTAGAAGTATAATTTGAAGCATTTTCTGTTAGGTTTGGTTCAAATTAGCTGTGACCTAGCGTATTGTGGGCTCAATAGCCCAGCGTGTGATTATGGCTGCATCATCTTCTCGGTTCAATGACGGTGATATTATCGAATATTTAGACACTTATGACAGTGATGATGATGATTTTCTTCCCGAATCTAGTAGTGATGACGATGATAATGATGTGAGAAAAGGTTACATCCAGAGTGCTTGTCTAAACACAGATGCTAAGTTTGGTGAGTGAATATTTTTTATAACTGAAATGTAACATATTTTTCACATAAATCTGAAACTATTGCAGAAACAGTAATTTAAATCAGTCAAATATGTGAATAATAATCAAGTTGTCTTGGGAATGAAGCTATAAGTTTAGAGCAAAGTAGGACAGATCTGAGTAGGCCTAATAATAGCATTACAAAAAAATATTTTTGAAAGAGAAGACAAACCACACATTTCTATAATTTTTGTTACACCCTGTACAATATAGAAATTATTGAAATATTTTCTCAGAAGGTCTTGTATCTATAGAATGTCCACAGTTAGTGTCATTGTGATTCCTGTCAATGCAAAAAACAATTTGCAATTTCTTAACAATATAGTGTACTTCCATCAGAAAATGGCCGCCAACTTCCTTGCATACCATTCAAAAAGTTTTTTTTAATAAATCTGAAACCAGGGCACAGGAAGGTATCAGATGAAGAACATGTGTGAACAACTATGTTGTCTTTATAATACATTGCCTATGTGTCCCAAAGTAGGACAAACTTAATTATGAGTTCTAAAATCGCATTTTTCTGCATAAAAAATATTTAAATTTTTTAAAATAATTTTTGTTCTACCTCATATGTAAGATACGCCTTGAACTATTTTTCTCCCATATGCTTGGCATTTCAGCTATATCTGTGTTTTTTTTCTCGTTGTGATACCTGCTAATGTGTAGATGTTATATCGTTTAAGAAAACATTGGGTAATTTCATCAGAAAACAGCTGATGGACTTCAAGCATACCTCCCGAAATGGCCTGAGAGCAAGAGGGTTAAGTAATTTTTACCATATGTACCTAATGATTGCTAGTGTGATAATTTCCTATATGGATGAATTTGTAAATATCCACATTTAAAATTCTAGAATTCCCTATTCTAGAAATTATATAGTTTGTAATACTTTGAATCATTGTGATGAACTGTGCCTACTTATGTCACCAGACCACGATGTTCTAAGACGTAAATCATGTAAGCAGAGCATTTGTATGATTGATTTCTATTTTAGATTCGATGGAAGGTTGTAGCATGGCACCCAGACGTAGCAACCCAACTATGCTTGGCATCTGAAGAAGACCAAAACCCCGTTATTCAGTTGTGGGATTTACGCTTTGCTACTTCTCCTTTAAAAGTCCTCCAAAATCATCACAGGTAAAAAAGAAAAGTTTTTTTTGTCAATGTTCAGTTTGTATAATTATCTTTTTATTTGCCTCACATAATTTAGAGTACAGATAGCTTTAATGTGCCAGACCTTCATTCCAAGTCCTTGAAATCCAGTAAACATCTTACTGTTGTCTGTGATCTGATGCTCTTGAACCCCAGGTAGATAATAGTTTGATACGGTAGAAGTATAGGTAATTTCAATAATATTCCTATTTGAAATTAAGAATTCTCTATTCAATTTTGAGATAGGTGGGTTATTTTTATTATCAGATGTCACCATTATAATCTGTAAGAAAAGATAAAAAAGCAATTTTGAATCACATTCATGTCACTTCAAGACTCTCAACTACTAAAACATAAATAGCTGAGTCTCACATTGCACCATCATACTTGAGTTTGCATCTCTTTCTGCCTTTATTGTCTAACTTTCCTTTGACAACTCTTGCAGTTTTCTAACCTGATGCTATTAGGTCACGGAGGTTCAGTTGTCTTTCGTTGCCCTTTCTGGCTTTAACTTGATTGTAACATTGTTTTAGATGGTAGACTCTTTCCTCCATTAATATGGGTCTGAATTTGAATTTAAATCCAATGCCCTCTTTTTTTTTAAATTCTTTGAATTGACCTGTGTATCACTGCAGAGTTGAGAGAAGGCAAAATGAAATTTTATTTGGTTAACATTATTAATGCATGTGCATTCTTGTTGTTCATTCCTCTGTTACAAAGTATTCTTTGTCATTATGCAAATTGTTCTAGGAGATATGAAAATCTTGCTTTTTAATTAGTTTCAAGTCAGTGTGTTTAGGTCGTGAATCATAAAAAGAGATTACTTTAAAAAATTCCTAATTTTGAAGTCTAAAAGTTTACAGTTGTTGTAGTATGAGTCTTCAGTCATTTGGCTGGTTTGATGCAGCACTCGATGCCTCCTGTCATGAGCTAATCGTTTAATCTCTACATACCTAGCACACCTTACATCCCAGGCAATCTGTTTAGCAGATTTTAACCTTGGTCTACCCCTACAGTTCTTGTCCTCAACCCTTCCTTCCATAATTAAGTTTGCTATTCCTGGCTGTGTCCTACCAACCTATCTCTTCTCTTCATTAGCAGTCGTCGGAAACACATCTCCTCGCCCAGTCGTCTTAATACTTTTTCATTTGGTATCTATCAACCCGTCTGATCTTAATCTTTCTCCTGTAACATCACATTTCAAACGCTTCTATTCTCCTTTTTTCTGCTGTACCAACAGGTCCAAGTTTCACTTCCATAAAGTGTAACGCTCCAGTCAAAGGCTTTCAAAAATTACTTTCTAATACCCAATGTATATTATTTGTTGTTAGCAGATTTCTTCTCCATAGAAATGCTTTCCTTGCCTGAGCCAACCTACTTTTTATACAGGGTGTATCAAAATGAATATCGGGGTTTTAAGGCTTTGTAGTATTTATTACAGTTAACTTACAATTATAAATAATATATCAAATGAAAGAACAACTCGAACAGTTTGTCCTACAAGTGTTTAATGTGAGCACCATTCGTCACACGGTACACATTGAGTAATTGTTCCAACAACTGCTTCAATCCTGTTTCTTAAGTTGGTTAGGCCAGCTGGTAGCGGAGGCACATACCATATGATCTTGGAACTGCTAATTAACGAGTAGCCCTCCGAATTGATTTCTTGGGGCTACATGTGAAAGACTCTCTCACTCGTTCAACATGTTCTTAAACCATTGATGGTCGGCCAGTTCGCTTCCCTTTACAAAGACAGCCTGTGTCTTCAAACTGATGATACCATCTACGGATGATATGATCACTTGGAGGATTACAACGGAACTTAATACGTAACAGACGTTGCACTGCAACTACAGATTCAGTCCTTGCAAACTGTAAAACACAAAAAGCTTTCTGCTCCCTAGTCGCCATCTTGGCTACTAGCGCTTCTAACGGAAGATGGAGGAACCAGTGCATGTGCACAGGTACGAACACTTGTAGCACAAACTGTTTGAGTTGCTCTTTATTTGATGTATTATTTATAATCGTACGTTAACTGTAATAAATGCTACAAGCCTTAAAACTCCGATATTCATTTTGATTCACCCTGTATATCCTCTTTGCTTCGTCCATCACTAGTTATTGTGATTTCTAAGTAGCAGAAATTTAATTTTGGCTTCTATAAACTCTGCAGTGATACTGTAACATTTAGAACCCTAACAGATTTTTATTATGCCCAACCAATATACCGTATTTGCTCGCGTATATCTCGCACTTTTTTCCCTGAAATTTCAACTTAAAAAATGGGGTGCGAGATATACGTGGGGGCGAGATATACGCGAGCCGAAAAATACGAGTGAAATTTGTCGGTGCGAGATATACGCGGGGAATTTCCGTATTCCCGAAAAAACACAAAATTTTCTTTATTGAAACAAGGCAACTGGTATACGGTACTCACCCTATTCATTATCACTGCCGTCACTGCTTCCGATCTCAGAGATACTCTCGCGTGCATCATTCTGGTCATCATCCCACGCGGCTTCATCCTGACTTCCGTCCAATGCATTTGCGATGCCTGTCTTCAAGAAGCTCTTCACAACAATGTCTGGCGACACCATAACCCACGCCCGTATAACCCAATCACACACGAGTTCAACTGACGCCCTCTTTATTTTGCCTGCTTGCGTCAGGTCGTGGTCCCCTCCCGCCATCCATTCGGCGTACAATTTGCGCATGTTGTCCTTGAAGGATTTATTGACGGAAACATCTAAGGGCTGAAGACAATGTGTGAGTCCACCAGGAATTACAAGATCCGTTTTCATTTCTTGAAGACGTTTCTTCGTGTCTTCCACCAAGTGTCCGCGGAAACTGTCCCACACTAGCATTGCTGGGCGTCAAAGCAATGTCCCTGGCCGTGCTCCCCACACTGTACGGACCCAGTCCTGGATAAGAGCTGTATCCATCCATCCTTTCTCTTGCACGCGAACATGAATGCCTTTGGGAAACTTCGCTTTAGGCATTGTTTTTCTTTTAAAAATAACATATGGTGGCAATTTTCTTCCGTCCGCGGTTACTGCTAGCATGACTGTGCAGCGTTGTTTCTCACACCCAGTTGTACACACAAGGACGCTAGATTCTCCCTTCTTGTTTATGGTAGTGTTGGATGGCATGTCGAAGTTTATCGGAGTCTGATCTGCGTTGCCGATTTGAGATAGAAGGTAATTGTTCCTCTTCCGCATTGCTATCACATGACGATGAAACTCGATAATTTTGTCATTGAAATCACTCGGCATTCTCTGACAGAGAGATGTTCGCCTTCGCAGACACAAGCCCTTTCTTTTCATGAACCTACGGATCCAACCCCGGCTCGCTTTTAGATCCGAACAGCTGATACCGCGTTTATTCGCTAGTTCGCGCGCTTTAAAATATAGCATCTCGTGCGAGATACTATAGCCATCAGTTCGTAACTCCGTGACGTAATTAAGCAACTCGTCTTCAAGCTCAGGAAACTTACCAGTTTTTGGCCCTCTGAATGCTTTACGTGTTCGGTTGGTGGTTTCTAGCGCAGCTTTCTGTTTACGCCAGTAGCCAACATTAAACTCAGTCACACTGAATTCTCGTACAGCAGCTCTATTACCCTGTTCTTCTGCGTAGTTTATCACTTTGAGTTTTAACCCAGCCGTAAAACTTCCACGTTTCTCCATAACTTCGACGTACGCAAGAAAACAAGCACACTTAACTGAAAAACAACAGTGGAACGCGGAGTCAGGGTACCGGTACTGATGTCTACAAGGCAACTGACAGACGACAATTAAGGAAACCTCTGCCTACAAAACGAACAATAATATTGCGTATTGATGACTGTTGTGGCACGCTAATCGTTAATTCAAACGTGTACGTGGCAGCGCAGCGTCTCGATTCCTAATCGGCTCGCATCGGACAAGTTCGGATCAACTCGTCGTTGCTCGCTCCTCCTGTTAGTATCACTTCGGACAATGACGACTGTTGTGGCGCGCTAAATCGAACGTGTTTATACCTCAAGGTTATTACGGTCATTTATATGACGGCGTCAAAAATGAATGCGAGATATATGCAAGTACTTTTTCCCCCTGAAATTTCAACTAAAAAAATGGGGTGCGAGATATACGCGAGCAAATACGGTATTTCTATAGAGCCGAGAATCTATCCTCTTAGGTTGTAGGGTTATACACTCGCTTTAAGCCCAAAACTAGGTACATAAACTGAAAAATGAATGATTTAAATACTGAATATGTTGTTGTTTGAGACTTCAGTCTTTTGACTGGTTTGATGCAGCACTCCATGCCTCCCTGTCCTGAGCTAATCGTTTCATCTCTACATAGCTACCATACCCTACGTCCGAGGCAATCTGTTTAACATATTCTAACCCTGGTCTACCCCTACAGTTCTTGTCCTCGACCCTTCCTTCCATAACTAAGCTTGCTATTCCTGGGTGTCTTAGTATGTGTCCTACCAACCTATCTCTTCTCTTCATTAGCAGTCGCCAGAAACATCTCTCCTCTCCCACTAGTCTTACTACATCTTCGTTTGTAACCCTATCTACCCATCTGATCTTCATCATTCTCTCGTAACACTACATTTCAAACGCTTCAATTCTCCTCTTTTCTGCTGCACCAATAGTCCAAGTTTCACTTCCATAGAGCACCACGCTCCACAGAAAGGCCTTCAAAAATGATGTCAACAGATTCCCTTTCTGTAGAAATGCTTTCCTTGCCTGAGCTAACCTACTTTTTATATCCTCTTTGGTTTGTCCATCACTGGTTATTTTGCTTCCTAAGTAACAGAAGTCTCCTACTTCCTTTAGTTTTTCACCCGCCAATTTGATATCCATAGCGGTTTCTGATTTATTTCGGCTGCATTCCAGTCTTTTTTTTGTTTTACATTTATTAATTTTCATCATGAATTCTTTCCGTAAGATGGAGTCCATACCATTCAAAAACTCATTCAAATCCTCAGGTGTGTCGGCCAAGATGACTATATCATCGACAAATCTCAGAGTTGATTATTTCTCCTTGAATCTTCACTGCCACTTAAAATTTTCTACAATTTCCTTCATTGCTTGTTCAATGTAAAGATTGAAAAGTATGGGTGATAAGTTGCAGCCTTGCCTTACACCTTTCTGAATACCAGCTTCTCTCTCATGTCCTTCAGCTCGAATAACTGCTGTCAGGTTTCTGTGTAGATTGTAGATCACCCTCCTATCCCTGTACTTTATTCCAATCGTTTTCAAAATGTCAAACAATTTAGTCCAATCAACGTTATCAAAAGCCTTTTCTAAGTCTAATATATAGGTTACAATACAAAGGTTAATTCAATGAATGATAGAAAAAAGTGCAGTGGATTTAACTTCAAATTCACACCCTTATTACTGGAGGAAAGAGTCTTCCATCTAAAACAATTTTACAATCAAGTTAGAGCCAGAAAGGGCAAAGTTTAAAGACAGAAGTATATTTCCCTGAATTTTGTAGGGGTGTCTTGTCCATTGCATGGTGTGGTCAAGATCCTGATCTTCTTGCAAGCTGTGGGAAAGATAACCGTATACTGTGCTGGAACCCCAACAGTAATATTGAAGTAAGTGGCTGTGTTGCACAACCTTGATTTCTACAGTAACTTTTAAAATGACTTATGCACTTAAATATAGTTTATATCTCATTCAGGGTGGAGAGGTGGTCTGTGATGTTACAACAACATATCAGTGGAACTTTGATGTTTCATGGTGCCCTCGTAACCCAGCTCTTATATCGAGCTCTAGTTTTGATGGACATGTTAGTGTGTATTCACTGACTGGGGGTCAACAACAGGTGCAGACTAGTAATAAGGTATGTATGATCTCATTTATTTGCTGCCCTCTTAAAAATTGAATTGTAAAATACATGAACATTTGAGGTTATATTTTTATTATATACAGTCATGAACATAAGTATTTGTACAATGAAACATGTTACAGTCAATGACCTAGAAATCGATGAATATTTCGTGTCCATACTCTATTCCCCTTGGGTAACATATATGACATGTCCCGTTATACCATAGATCAGCCACACATGTAAGAGCATATTTTTGTGAGAAAACTAGAAAAGTGTATGTTGTAATGCCCAGATCTGTCCGGACAAAAGTATTCGTACAGTTGGCTGTCAAAAAAGAAACAATATGCAAACTAGCTGTCAACACCATTTAGTCTCTCTCCGGTGCTGCTGCATCTTATATGAGCTGTACGGAGTGACTAGTGGTATACGCGTCATATAGTAAATGTATACCATATTCTAATAGATTCATATTACTGGATTTTGGAATGTACAGTTACAGTGAGAGCCTTCTCTACAGAACGGATCTTTGCATGCACTGTGTGATGGCTGGGTCAAGACCGACTACAATATCTCAGACCGTAACATCAAAACCAAGATGGCGGAAATCGTAGGGGAACAGCTGTAGCAACTGGCGGGCATGGCGCCATCGAAATAGCGGCAAATTCGAAGACAAACATTCGCATATTTGATTAAATTCCGCCAGAAATTACAGGTTTTTATGTAATAAGGCACAAATTCAATATGAAACCCTGACGTATTTCGCTACAAGCAACGAGAACAGACAGTAGCTAAAAATACAGACATAAATAAAGCAGAGGTAAGACATTATGTTAAAAAATGCAAATATTTCTAAATGGAACTACAAGAATAGTCAACCAACAACAAAGTCAACCCCTGACACTATACAGCCCATGAAGGGCCTAGGCAAATATAAAATGCAAATATAAATGGTTGTTGCTTATATTAGGGGCTACGACATCGTGGTCTTGTAGCCCCATGTATTTGTGTGTGGAATTTGTGTGATAACCTGTGTTATTGTTATGGCTGAACTAGTGTGTTTGTAAATTGGGTATTGTAGTGGGAAGGAAGCGGCCATGGCCTTAAGTTAGGAACCATCCTGGCATTCGCCTGGATTAGAAGTGGGGAAACCATGGAAAACCACTTCCAGGATGACGGAGGTGGGAATTGAACCCTCCTCTACTAAGTTGCTTCATGAGGCTGAGTGCACCCCATCCCAGCCCTCACATGAGAATTAAATTTCTTGGCAGAGCCGGAGAATCAAACCCGGACCTCCGGGACGACAGCCAAGAATGCTAGGCACTATACAACGAGGTGGTCTAAAACAGAATGGTACCACTGAACGAAAGTAGAACGAGCGATAATATTCTCTATAGTACATTAATTAGCCAAAATACCTTATCAAACAACGAGAAATAAATCAGGGAATGATGTTTTAAAAGATGCTTCCTCCTCCGCTGTATGTGACCCACCCAGCCATCCCAAATAGCATTGTGACTCACAATTTGGCTTTAGGAGAGAAAGATGCACAATCCAGGCAATTCGAAGTCTTCAAACTGAGATTGTGTCTACCCTGTCAGTACCGAAGGGAAAGTTACAATCCATATTCATTGACTTCTCTAAAGCTTTTGACTCGATTAGCAGGAAGAAAATATTGGAAAAACTAGACAGACTATTGAGAGGTAACAGCTACACTAAACATCTTGTCAAAAGTATTTTAGGCTCTAACAATATAGTCATTAACGATGGCATTACAACATCAAGCCCAATTGAGCAGACTACAGGCATGCTGCTACAAGGAGACCCATTAAGCCCTCGTGTTATTTATCACTGCTATGGCAGATAATATCACAGATATATTATCAGAGCGGGTAATCTCATTTATATACGCAGATGACATGGTGCTCGCTTCAAGTTCACAGGTCGAATTGCAATCTGCTCTCGACCCCTTTGAATTATGGGTGTTACACAATGACCTTAGGTTAAACAGAAACAAGACTAAATCTATGACCTTTAGGAAAGGGGGAAAGCCAGCAATTTTCCACATTGCAGGAAAACCGCTTGAGGGTGTACCACATTACAAGTAGTCCTACTTAGGTCCTACATTAGTCAACTGACAATGTTTTCACACTGCAAATCAAGGATAGACCCAGCGTCACTACCAAAGCCTTCAACAACATAAAACATTTGACTAAGCTATCTATAAAAACAGCCTTAAAACTTTTGCGGTTAAATGTTACCCGTATTGTGACTTATGGACTGGAGAGCATTTGGACACATTTAAATATGAAGTATTTGGAACAATATGGAGAAACTGAAGGCGACTTACATAAAGAAGGCCTTGGGTTTATCAAAGTATACACCTTCAAGACCGGTGTAAGAGGTGACTCGCGAGGTTTATAATGTAGAAGAACTCAGACTTCAAATGCTGCTACCTTCTACTCCAGGATATGTAAAACTCATGGACACACTAGAGCCAAAGAACATTGGTAGGATTTTTGCGCCACGGACACTATGATTTTTGACGATTGGAAGAGTGGGGGGGGGGGGGGGGGTGCGAGCTGAGACCATTGAACTGCCGGTACTATTGGAACAACTCCTCCCATGGTAACCCTCGCTGAAAACTGCTTCCTGGTGCACTGCCAGGCGTAACTAGTCGCACCAAAAACTGTCATACCATTTAACTCTAGGTTGCATGTCAGCTGATATGTCGCGATTCTTTTCATATATTTGAACGTACGTACCTCTGTGCAACGTTATATGTATGGTATTTTCCAATAATACGGTAGGTTTACGGTCTACTTTATTTCGAAGTAGCCTATTCTGCGTTTATGGATATGTCTTACATCAAATTTTGACATAGGCCTAAATAGCACGTATGACAAATACACGTAGGCCCTATTGTAGGTTATAAGTTATTAAGTTAGTCACAGAATTATAACCTACGTCTAGCTTATATTACAGATTTCCATGGAAACGCCCAGATGTAGGCCTATTAAAGAAATGGGTTATAGCTGTGAAAACTTTTATAAACATGCTACTTGTTTCATTCAAATAGAAACAAACCACTGCTTAAAGATGATGCGGTACCTGCAAATTGCAATTTCCCACAGCATCGGCTTCAGCCACCCAAGAAAAGACCGAGAGTTATTGAACGACAAGTAGCCTAATATTTACTGTTACTTTCTTCATCAGCATAGGCATAAAATTTCACATTTTCCAGTATACTTTTATGATGTCAGTCTTGGAGACGATAAAAATAATTCGGCTTAAGGGATCTTCCCTGCAGGACCTGTTCGTTTGCTGTATGACTTATGTGAGGTCGAAGTTTCGACCTGCTTTGAAGAAAAAGAAGCTTGTAGTTTTTACGTGACCGTTAATCTTGTGATCATGAGCCAAGGGACCTCCATTTTACGTGGAATCCGAACCACAGGACATGGCATTTCACTTCCAAAATCTCACTTGCAATGACCGTGAATCAAACCTGGTCCACCTTGGTGAGAGGTGAATAGCTTGACCACTGCGCCACCATGCCCCATTGCTTTGAAGAATATTGAACATGTGGTTGTTTTGTATAAATAAAGCAGGCTATGTATTTTTGTTCACCAAGCATCTATTTAATTGTTTAGTTATAGGCTTATGCATATTCACACACATATGAATGTTGAATACCAATTAACATACTTTTTCTTCTTTATTGTTAGTCATTACCAGCCTAACCTTATTTTTATTTTATTTTAATGTATGTACGACTTGTATTTTTTGCCAGTAGGCCTATAACTTAGTTATTGTGTATGCTGCCTTTGATCGAAGGATAAAATGATGAACAATCAGGCTGCAATATAATATTTAATGTTGGCATATATTCCTAGCCATTTTAAGTATCAAATTACTATGATATTTTGAAATATGTATTTCGGCATAAGTTCAGTTTAGTTTACCATTCGCCTAAATGTTCAAAAGTACCTCTTTTACTTGTATCTCGTCGTACATATGTACATCATCCTTTTGTTCGTATACGTCAAACGTGAGATCACGGTGACGTCACTGATCTCCCTAAATATTCCCCAGATACCGGTGTATCGGAAGGTATAGTTCAACCGAAGATACCATGCCATATTCTGCACATTAAGACATGAATCTTTGATATTCCTAGGGAATAACAATTAGTTTACTGTATGATTTTAGATTTTATTCATTATATGCATGGGCATTGGCTGCAATAAACCCCTTATTATTATAGGATATAGGTGAATTTCCAGCTGTGGATGCCATTATTCACATCAACCATCGTCAGAACAGTACTGCCAACCTCACCATTACGGTACTAGCCGCACCAACACTCGACCATTCTAACCTACGTTTTGTTCAATCCAATGGTTACAGCCTAACACGTCCAGATCAATGGTTTTGTATCAATCTGCCCCGATAGCTGCGCACAATCAAAGCCGCAGCCTTCGATTTGTCCAATCCAATGGTTTTTTACAATGGTTACAGCTTAACGCATCCAGAACAATGGTTTTTGACAATGGTTATAGCCTAACGCGTTCCGATGACTGCCTTTTTTTTAACAACAGTGATCTGCTAATAGATGTAGTCTCCTCCGCTGTCTATAACCCACCCACCATCCCAATTTATAACACGACTTAGGCCTATATAGTGAAATTTCAGTTGTGTCGGCCAGTGGGCGTGGCTTATTTGACAAATAAGATATTGCCAACCCTATGTATAGGTAAACACGGCCGTAGGTTGTTTGTTTTGAGCGTAGAGAGCTGTGAGATCGCACTCGCTTCTATCTGTATCGGGACATCCTGAACTAACTCCAACAGATGGCGCATAAGTACTCTCATTAGTACTTTATTTCAAATAGCATTTGCCAATAACACACAATTGATGTTACAAACTCTTTAAAATGAAAATTTACTGTATTATGAACTTGTCATTCTTCAAATTCGATGTGTATAGAATTCCAACGGACATACATTCTATCTTATTAATGTTTTTAATACAAAAACAAACCTAACCAGCAACTAACGCCCCAGTCCCCCTTGCTTGTGGTAGCATACTAACAGTAATTTTCGGCCAGGCAGTAGGCCTACCTAACCTAGTAACAGACATAAATGTATATACAAAAACAAACCTAATTTGGGGATAACTCCCCAGGCCCCCTAGCTTGTGATACTAACAGGAGCATAATTATATTTACATACCTGTTGCATTTAAAATCACTGCTTCCATCAGATTACAGTACCCACTTATTTTTTTCCACAAGCACACAAAGATTATTGATTCATGATTCTTATAGAATATATTTACACTTAAAGAACTTGACACTTTAGAAGACACTGACACTGCTGGTATGTCATTAAAACTACCATCATCTACTTTAACAAACAGGAGTTGTGTAGGACGGTTGATTTGGGAAAATTGTCGAAATGGTATCAGGGGTTAGTATGGCAATTTTCATAACCACAAATTTAGGTTCGAAATGTTTAAGTTAACAAATACAACTGTTTTAACTTCGAAAATGATCCCGGTGAATATTTCTCATCCACTTCTCTTTCAAAGATTTGTCTTTAGGAAATTTAAAAGTTGAAGTATCTTCAGCAGTATTAAATTTACAGGCAGGTACACAGTAATGACAATAAACAGCCAATGCTTCTCACATTACGTATCTTCGGCATTTATAATTATTCACAGTGCACTTCACTACTTAAGGTACACTATTACAATATATAACAGCTCGAAATCACTTGAAATATGCGACATTTGAACGAAATTCTCGCAGCAGACCCACTTAAATGTTGGTTGACCAAATGTAAACAATCCCCTACGATTACCGCCATTTTCTACGATATCGATAGTGACATTATGGTCTGATTTATTGTAGTCGGTCTTGGCTGGGTCACTCTGGCTGGCCGCCTGTCGAGCAAGTTGCTACTAGCAGCTTAGCGCCCAACTAGTTCAACCCATTTACACTTACGTATTTAATAATCATCATTACTTACATGAATTTCAGAGTAGTTGCTGGAAATGCTGTCCTTCATTTTCTAAACACACATTGCACCAACATAGGAAGGTTTGGTAGACTCGCTGTAATTCATCCTCACTGATATTTTGTATCTGTGCCGTTATTTCATTCTCAAGAGCCTCCGGACACAAGTAAAAATCACAAGGCGCTCAAACTCGGAACACATTTACTGAAAGACTTCTTCTTGAGATGATAAGTTTTCACTAGGAAAATTCGATGTTTTGTTCCTCACCTAACCATGTTCACGGGATACGAGATTGCTTACAGTACTTCACCACAAGTTGTAATTATCTCAACTAAGATATCTTGCCAGCTCCGTATGTAACAAATGTAATGACAGCATTCGGGGCTTACCTACCCGCTCTGTTGTGGTTAATAGAAATGGATAACGGGAACACTACAATCTGATCTTTATTTAGTCTAACCAAGATGTCACAAGTGAATTGATAACAATAAACAAAAGACAATCGTAAATCCGTAGATCCATGTCTTGAGAGTTGCAATGTCTCAATTCTCCACATCCTCCCTACCCTGGTCAACCTCCAGGGGGATGACCAGGTGAATGGGGCGGGTTATTGTGGCTCCGGTAGGGATACGAAGAACCACCGTCCTGACGACTGCAACTCTACCAACACGGAGCTCCTTTATGCGGACCTTCGCCCACATGTGCCTCGGTGTCTTGTCTTCCTGGAGAAGTGACTTTCGCAGACACCGCTTGGTGGTGCCTATCTTCCTCTCCCACCATCCTCCCCACCAAGACGTCCTTCATGCAATAAATTTCCAGGGGATGTTGTGATGAGCAAAGTGCTGATGTGTAGGAGGGGCTGTGAGAGAAGTCCAGATGGACTTGAGTTCTCTGTTGGTCGCGTGAAACGTCTGAGCATTATCAGTATATATTGTGTGTGGTATCCCTCGTCTTCCAACGAACCTCTCTAGTGCCAAGAGGAACGTGTCAGCAGTCATGTCTGAGCATAATTCCAAGTGTAACGCGTGGTGGTGAAATGTGATGTGCGTTTGTCTGATGAGCAATTTTACAAAGAGATGGGTGCCATCCAAGAGTAATGAGTGTTGTAATTCTCTAGAAAACTCTGCAAGTTGTAGACTACCACCTAGACGAATGAGTCCGTTCTCCAGAAATGGGTTGAAGTGGGCTATTCTTGATTCATTTTGCAGAACTACACCATCATTTAGAGCCAGATATTCTGCAGGGAAACACTCTTTTTGTACCGTTTGAATCCAATATTTGTGTGAGTTTTGAAGCTCTGGTGCTGTTAACTCCCCAGAGAACCGTTCTTTTCTTCGAACATGTTGCAAGAAACGAAGTATCCAATTATGCCAACGCACGCCTGTATCATGTGGTAAAGAGTTCGTCCCATCCAATCCCTCTGCACCAGGTTTCTTGGAAAAGTATTTTCCCAATAATCGATACCGGTGTTTAAGTCCCAAGTGGTCATAAAATCGGGAAGTAGTTTGTAACAGTAATCTCTTACTAGCGGGTTCCTGCTTGAGATTATCGGTGGTATCATGGTCGTCTATGTAGAAAGTGTCAGTTTCAGTGGACCATTTCACTCCTAATACTTGCGTATTGGTCTCTAGTACCCGACCTTCGGACATCCAGATGCACTTCAGTTGTTGAGAGTTCGTCGCCCATTTCGCCATGGGCATGTGAATTGTGTTTAGCAGTCCTGTGAGTTCATAATAAAGTAATAAAGTTTGATCACTTGGTTCTCAGTTTCACCGCTGGTTACAAAGTCATCCATGTACGTACTACAATCTATAAGGGCGGCAGCATTTAGGAAGGCGGAGTCATGGATATTGGTTAGTTCCCTCAGTGTCGCTGAAAGTAAAAATGGACTGCAAGTTAGACCAAAGGGAACGCGAGCAAAACGGTATATTACGCCTTCATCTGTTGTTTCGTACACCCCTTCGCCTTTGTCAATCACATCGTACCAGAAGAATCTGGTCAAGTTTCGATCTTTGGAATCTAGTACAAATTGTAAGAATGCCTGAGAGACATCACCAATGATGGCTACCGGGTAGCCTCTGAATCTGAGGAGAACAGAAAGTATCTCAGGCAGTAAATTTGGCCCCATTTCGAGGGCCTCGTTAAGGGACGGACCACCTCCTTGACGGGAAGATGCATCAAACACAATCTTCCATTTCGTTTTCCCAGATTTACACTTCTTAACTAAATGGTGAGGCAAGTAGAACGTATCACCAGTTGTCTCAGAAGGAGCATGTTCAACATGGCGTTTTATTATATAGTTCATCATCTGTGAATAATAAGTCTCCTTCAAAGGCCTATTCGCCTCTAGTCTCTTTTGCAATGCGTTGAATCATTTCACCGCATTAGCATGGTTATTGGGCAAGATTATACCTGATTTTCTAGGAAGAGAGACCACACGCCGATGGTCTTCTATTCGGTAAGAATCATGAAATTCCTTAAGTATCGCAGAGTTTTTGGAACTGAAATATTTATCATGACTTTCCCTGATTCTCATTGTTTCCAGATCCCAGAAATGTCTGAGTGTCTCATCTATAGGTGAGTGTATCTGTTCAGAATGAATATGGTTTACCAGTGATGCCTGATCGATTTCCGGTCAATACCCATCCAAACTTGGTTGGTATGAGTACCACGGAGGTGGAAATGCGCACTGGTGAAGTGTCCTTTACGATTTTCCAATAACAATCTCCAATAAGTATTTCGATAGGCAAAGGTTGCTCTGATTGATTCTTTGGGTCAGCCAACTGTAGTTTTTGAGTGTGTGCTAACATATTAACATCATCAGGAACAACCGGATGAGCTGAAAAGGCATGGATACTCTCAAATGCAGTAATATTTGTAGCCGAGTTTGTCCAGATGCTCTTTATGGAAAACTTAACAAGGTTACATACACTCTGATTGGTTGGAGACGATTCAAAGGCGCCAATAGTTAAGTCTTGGAGGCCAATAAATTCGAGTTTCAGTTCGTTAACTAGAGACTCATGGATAAAACTGGATTGACTTCCAGCATCCAGTATGCAATGCATCTGTTTAGTTCTCCCATTGGGACCTGTAACCCAAACTCGCGCGGTCTTCAGGTAAGTAAATTCGGATGGAAGAGAATCTATCTTGTTAACGGATGTAATAGTTGCCGCTGCATTAGTAGATAAGTTTCTACTGCAGACAGATCTGTGATGCATGGCTTTGCAGGAAGAACAGAATGCCTTACCATTTCGGTTGCAGTTCTTCACGGAGTGTCCGCGGTTTAGGCAAAGAAAGCAGCGATTCGTATTCCTCAGTTTCGTAAGGTGGTTGTTGTTGTTTCCTATGGCTAGCCCGGATTCCAATCCATCAGCTTTCTTGTGTTCCAATAGAGTTGTGTGAGTCTATCGTTAACGTTGAAAACCGTCTTGCGCCCAGTGTCCGCGGGATTCGCAAAGGACACAAAATGGTTCCAGCACAACCTTCCTATTTGAATCAACGTGCAGTGCTGCTGTCGTGGGAACATGAGTCGAAGCAGATGTAGATCCACGAATCTTTGCGTCACCATAGCCCCATCTACTTCTTCTCCCAAGAATTCCATGAGCTTGAGAATATCGCCTTCCGAGATATTTTCCCTCTTCGTCTGAATTATCCAACGACGACAAATATCAGCGGGAAACGTTCTAAGTATTTTCGGAGCAAGAACTCTCCCGTAGCCGTTTACGTCTTCTCTCAGCGCACGAAGAGCTTGTATGTGTCGATCGCAATCGATGAATGTGTCATTGAGTACTTCAGGAGTAGCGAACTGAATAGGTCGGATGTTCTCTAGGTAGTCTAAGTGAGCCAGTATTATTCTGTTTTTATCGCCATAGCGAGCTTGTAGAATCCATTTTGTTTCCTCGTATGTATCTGCTATTACGGCAATTCCATCGACTAGCCGCTTCGGCTCGGCTTCCAAGTACCCGCGCAACAGTATGTGTTTATTTATGGTAGGAAGGAAAGGGTCTTTATCAACGGATGACTCGAATTGCTCCCAATAACGTGGCCAAGTTGCGATGTCACTAGGATTCTAGCTTGATTGGCGGGAGTTGAACTGAGTGTGAAACCTGAATTGGAATAGTAGGTGTAGTTGGCAGAGATGCAGGGATACTTGAATTAGCGGCTGAATTTGACAATTTACTTGTAATTGTTCTCGATGCCCTTTTGATAGCGCGATTCGCTGAGTCTATATATTCTTCACAACTCTGAACATCAGTATCGTATTCAGTGTCCAATTGTAACTCATGTATAGAATCAAGTGTGGTTAAATTGTTCAGAGTTTCTTGTAGTCTATATCTCGGTAGTGCTCCCAGTCTTCGAATGAAGTATTATCAGTGAAACTGTTAATTTCCGTTACAAAGAGTGTTGTATTTGCCCTCTGTCTGGTTTGCTTTCTTCTTAGACTGTGTAAAATGCCATCTGTTTGATCGTTATTGCTCATGTTGTACGTGTGTTCACGGAAATATGCAAGGCAAAGAGTTGTTAATCTATTATCTGAAGTATCGAACCCTCAGTATGCCTTCCTTCGGAGGGGAAGTAAAGCCGGCGGTCCCATGTCATAGATTTATGGCATGTTAAAGATCCTTCCACTAATTGCACCTGTGTGAAGCTAAATTGAATAGGTTAAGAATGTAATCAACTCTCTTAGGTTTCTACGTTCGTTGCCAAGCGCCGACTGTGGTGGCGTCTAGTAGTTTAGTTCTGAACTTGGCCTAGTAGTCGTTGACGGTGGCGCTTGGCGGCAAAAGTAGGAACTATTTGAAAAATTATAAGTTGCAGTTGTTAAAATTAAAAGAAAACAGATACACACACTAATACAGTCATCACAATTAACACCGGTTATCAGACAGACTCTACACACACCCAAAGTACACGGGGCTACATGACCGCGTTGTCGCAGCCCCTAAACTTAAGAACCAACCGAAGTATCGAATGATTTTAGGTCAGGTGTTACTAGGATCGCTAGTGTCGACGCTTAGATTGAGTGTTAATTACTATGGTCAGTTTTACATTATCTCTGGCCTGCGCTCCAACTTTATAATATCTGTGTTGATCACCAGATGACACTACAATATCCACGAGTGAAAAGCAATGATATTATACACGTACATAACCAATCAAGACGTTATTATGGACGTTCAAACAGTTATTAATTTTACAAATGCGTATCTTTGTCATTTATCTGTAGTCGGTTACAAAGTAGGAAACCTTCCGTCCAGTATAGTCTAATTGCAAGTCTTCCCTCAGTCTTGAGGTTCCTTAATGCAATTGCAGAGTAAACACTTAAGAGAGGCTTCAGTTCCTGTAGTATAGGACTAAACAGATTATTCCTCAAAATCACTTGATATCATGCGATATCCCGAGTGTTTTCGGCACCAAATGTTGTGGTTAATAGAAATGGATAACGGGAACATTACAATCTGATCTTTATTTCGTCTAACCAAGATGTCACAAGTGAAGTGATAACAATAAACAAAAGACAATCGTAAATCCATAGATCCATAGATCCAACTCTTGAGAGTTGCAATGTCTCAATTCTCCATACTCTCGTGTAATCAGCAAATGTTAGTCACCACTCTCCGCCCGTTACCTGGCCCAGCCAGGCTTCTGTTGGGAAGGCTCTTACTGTACTTCATAATTGTGGTTGCCTTCTTATGGAGGAAGGCTAGGGCGCATTAGGGCAAAGTATCTGCTGTATTTCCTAGTACAGTTCTGCCTTGCTAAGTAAAAGAACCATATTTGCAAGTAAAGATCAGCGGGATAGTGCCCTTTGTATACACATGTATCTGTCCCGAAGCTTAGATGTCATTACTAGAGTAAATGTCATGTAATGGTAAACCACCAGTAAGCAAATATATTCTACCTAACGAGCTGCTATAGCATAGCAGTAGCACAACAGAGATGGCATAATCATTTGTCAATCAAATGACATGAATGTATTGCAGGTAAAATATGTGGCCTTCATTGAGTCTCAATGTGCCGGTAACAATTTTATACAAGAATACCATTTATCAGTATGTTGTATAAAAGTAGATTATCTTGATTTTGCTTGAACTAACAAAATAAGCATTTGAATAACTATTTCAAGATAGCAGTACCAAGCTTGTGAGGCTTAAATTAATAATTCTTTTCCAAGAATTCTCTTAAACAAGGGTACTGTATCCAAATAATGTCCTTGATTTAGCAACTAATAGAAGGCAATGACAGTACATTTAAAGATGCCAAAGTTTTCTAAAATTCAACATATCATAAGAAACACTTGGCTGGTGGTAAACTCTGTCAACATCTAAATTACAAAACATCTGTTAGTTGTTGAGTAGCAACAGATCATGCCATCCAGCAGTTAAAAGGTCGCTATAAATCTTTAGGCATTGCAGTAATGGGAAATATTAAGGTGGTTTACAGTATTCTTTAGTATTTATTGTGATTTAAACTCTGCACATGAAAGTGCAAAATAACACAAAACTAACTAATGAACAAAAGAAAAGGATCCAGACCATCTGCTGAAAATCTGTAGAATACTTTAGTTCTATCGTAAATGTATCATTAAGTATTGCAGGAATTGAGAGCAAACACCTTATTTTGACCCATCATGCCATGGGATAAATTCTTGATTAGGTTAGTATTTTTCTAATTTTTTAATTGGTATTTCATCGTATCGCACTCAATGTTAACAACTAAAAATACTGTCACTTCCACTGTGCATTTTAATGGCATTTTGTTTCTGACAAGAGCTGTGAATTTGTACATTAACTAGGTGAGACGATGGTCCCGAATTTAAGGGTTCTGCTAGTAAATTTAATTATGATCTAAGGGTTGGAATGGGGCACACTCAGCGGCAAAACTGAGTGGAGGCGGGTTTGATTCCCACTTCAGCTATCCTAGAAGTGGTTTTCCATGGTTTCCCACCTCTCTAGGCAAATACTGGGATGGTTCCCAACTAATGACCGTGATTGTCTCCTTCCCAATCCTAGCTTCAGTTACAAATACACATAATACTATAAGCACCACAGTAACACATGTTATTATACAAATTCTACACTGATCAAAGTACACAGGACAGGTGACCCCAATGTCCAAGCAACTTAATGAATTATCACCACCTTCATTAATGGATTTTGCATATGTCCTTTTGGGGGAATTTAAAAAGGACTGATGAAATACATTCTTTTAATTGGAAATGGTGCTATTTTCTTCAATTTTAACCTATTTATTGGTTGTGTCTCATTAGATCATCTAATTTTCAGATTGCTGATTCATTCCCAGGAATGGAGAATTTTGCTCAGGCCCCAGTTCCTCATCAACAACCTGTCACCGTAGATCTTCGCAAAGCTCCTAAGTGGCTAAAGAGGCCAGTAGGAGCATCATTTGGTGTAAGTATCATTATTTTATCTTTCACAGAGTAAAACTATTTTTAAGGGATTTGTGGGCAGATCAATTTACCGGTAATGCTAAGGTGTGTGCCATAAAAATTTGTAAGGTTCTCGTGGATAAAGAATTAATACTCTAAACTGGTTTTCACTTTAAACTTTTTTTATGAGTCCCTGCAATCATATACTCTGTATTACCAATAATGAATGCTGGCAGCTGCCAAAGCTAGCACGTGGGGAAATGCTGCATTGCCACTGAGGCAGATCATGACTCATAACATTCCAAGAGGCTTCCGGGAGGAGCCTTATTCGTGTGAAAGGGCACAATCGATGCAACAAAATGAGAACACAACGATAATAATAATAATCATGATAAAATAAATAAATAAAAATAATATAAAAATAACAAGACCCAATCAATTATCCAGCAAACCCTGACCAACACCACCTCCAAAGTGAAGTTCAGAGGAGAGATGTCTGATGCCTTTGTAATCAGGGGCCTGTTCCACGAATGAACTTTGCAACTTTTCACTTTGCACTTTGCACTTTTCAGTTCAGATTTTATTCCACCATCACTTTTCAGATTTGTCTTGCAAAGTGAAAAGTGAAAAGTTAGGAATCTTTTCACTTTAGAAGACTGTTATGTTCCTCCATTGGTGCAGAAATGCAAAGTGCAAAGGAATGATTGAAAAGTTTTCAGAAATCTTTGCAAAGAGACGATTCCCTTTTCAGCTGTTAATGAATAAGTCTCTACACTAGTTTCTAGGCGCAGAATTTGGTTTAGTGTTATAAATATGTTACGCAGGAGCTTTTTTTAATCATCAAGTGAGGATAGTGATGAAGAATCCAACAAGAAGACGTACAAAGACAAGATGAATTTTCATAACCTCACTTTAGTATAGACAGGTTAAAAGTTCCACCTGATCAATACTTTTATTAATTAAGATCACTGTGTGGTGATTAGTGGGACATGTTTCACCATGAAAAATAAAGCATTAAATCATGGAATAAATATACAGTTTGTTCATGGAATAAACATGATCGGATCATTCCTATGCAAAGACTTTTCACTTTGCAAAGAAATTGAAAAGTAATACATAGATCATGGTGGAACAGAAAGACTTTGCACTTTGCAAGAATTGAAAAGTGAAAAGTGAAAAGTTGCAAAGTTTATTCGTGCAACAGGCCCCTCAGGACAGGGGTGAGGCAAGGAGATGGACTATCACCTCTTCTCTTCAACTGTGTTTTAGAAAAGGTCATCCAAGAATGGAAGAAGGAAATGAAAAATTCAAGGGTAGAAAATGGGGTAAGGCTAGGGTACAAGGCCTATGCAGATGATCTAGTTATCTTTTCAGATTCCATTGATATGGCAGAAGAACAACTTAACCAACTGAAAAATAAAGCACTGAAGGCTGGGCTTCAAATCTCCTTTGAGAAGACAGAATTCATGACAAACATAAAATCAGCGCCCAGGGAACTGGAGGTCGGACTAGGAAAAGTTCAGAAGGCAGAAAAGTTTAAATACCTCGGTGAATGGATAGAGCCTAACCTATCAGCGAAAGAAGCCTTCGTGTCACGCATTAATAAAATGGGAATGGCATACAACCTGACTAAGGATATCGATCTCTTATTGTAGATGTCTTTAAACTCCAAAATTAGACATCACTGCACTGTTATTCGACCAGAGGCTCTGTATGCGGCAGAGACTCTAATAATGAACAAGAAAGGTCTAATGGAAAAACTAGAGGCTAAAGAAAGGATGATTTTGAGGAAAATCCTGGGTCCCATCAAAGAAAACGGCGAGTACAGAACCATGAATTATACAAGCATGTGGAGAAGATCAGTGACACGATTCGAAAAAGGAGGATTGCCTTTTATAGCCACGTGACACGAATGAGCCCAGGCAGGATATCAAAACGTACTTTCAGGATAAGAAAACCAAAGGGGCATGGTTCACGGAAGTTGAGAAAGATCTACGTGAAATGGAAATTTCCCCTAAAGATATTCAGGAGCGTGTTCCACTTGAGGAGAAACTATGTACGCACAAAGGTTTCCAGGAAAAGCCGAAGCTGAAGATAGGGGAGGCGTGGTCCCAAGAGAGAAAGGAACAACACCGGAGATGAATGCGAGAACACTGGGCGGTAGTTAGAGCTCGGAAGAAGAGACAGTTAAACTGATGTGGCCCCTAGTTGGCCGAATCGAAGAAAGAATATGAATATAAAAATAATAATAAAAAGATACAGTAGGTCTGAGAGACTAGACTTTATATCATTTCAAATGACGCATGCTACAAATGCTACACATGTTAGAAAGGCTTAGGAGGGCTTCGAGCGAAGCGAGACTCCATTACCCATTAACTTAGGCTTCCCGCGCGGACACCTCTTTAAGGGTCACCCTGTATTTGAGTCTGACATCTTTTACAACTCTTTAAGGGTCACCCATTATTTGAATCTGATATTTTGCAAACCTCTTTAAAGGTCAACCTGTATTTGAATTGAATCTAACATACTGTACACCTCGTTAAGTGTCACCCTGTATTTTGCTCTGACATCCTGCACACCTCGAGGCACCCTGTATTCTTATCAGGCATCTTGTATATCTCTTTAGAAGTCACCCTGTATTCTTGTGTGACATCTTGTACAGCTCTTTAGGAGTCACCCTGTATTCTTATCTGACGTCTTGTATATCTCTTTAGGAGTCACCCTGTATTTTGTGTGACATCTTGTACACCTCTTTAGGAGTCAACTTGTATTCCTGTCTGACATAGTGTACACCTCTTTGGGAGTCACCCTGTATTCTTATTTGACGTCTTGTATATCTCTTTAGGAGTCACCCTGTATTATTGTCTGACATCTTGTATACCTCGTTAAGGGTCACCCTGTATTCTTACCTGACATCGTGTACATCTCTTTAGGAGTCACCCTGTATTCCTGTCTGACATCTTGCACACTTCTTTAGGAGTCACCCTGTATTCCTGTCTGATGTTCCGCACTCGCCGTCTCCGTATCGCATAACGGCAGACCCCAGCAGTAAACTCAGACTCGGTGCATATGCACTGAACAACATGATGACATCATACACGCTGTAACCGTAACGCATAACGTTAGACCCAAGCATAACGACGAAGTCGACTAGATCATTTGAAATGATAATAATGAAACTTACCTAATCGCTCTCCCTGCTACTAATTATTGGTTCTATTCCTTTCATAGCCCCCTCTTTGTCAGTTGTGTCTGAATCGGATCCGGAATTGCTTCCCAAGGAAATGATGAACCGATCTACCCCATCATCGAGTATACATTCACGTTTCATGGCCTCATCTATTTCTCGTTGCACTTTTAACACTACATGCTTCCAGTTTTCTGAAGTTACTTCCCTAATAGCCTCAACGGTAAATTTCTCGACCTCACGGAGTGTGAAATTTTTCTTATGCCGTGCTACGTAACCCTTCACTTGACCCATATCATTTCTAAAGGATTGAAGTGGCAATGATATTGAGGCAGCCTGATGATCTCGTGGCTGGCCAGTTCATCCACGTGGTACATGGGTTTAGGCTTGTGCTGCCGTATAAGGTTGAGAAGGATTCCCTTCATCATAGAGCTGTCGCATGGTATACTATGGCGGCCGAGCTATTCCAACATTCACGGCTTCGTACTTGAAGTTGTTGGAGCTTTGCCTATCTGCACTGTGTGGTGCGAAGCTTTGTCCATTACAATAACACTGTGTTCAGGGATGTTGGGTAACAATTGTTCCTGGAACCATTTTAAAAACCAGTTGTGGTCCATGTCTTCATGGTAATCACCATGTCATTTCGACCTAAAGAGCAAAAGCGTATTATTAACAAAGCCGTGTGATGACCCGGCGTGTAGAATAATAAATCGACCCCCTCTGCTTGACGGGGCCCTTTCATTGTCACGTGAACTGAGTCGTCACTCCAACTCTTAGACACTACGTGACCAGCATTGACCCATGTCTCATCTAACCACACAATATCCATAACATTTTTGTCTTCAATTTCACTTAGAAACTGACACCTCAAAGCCACAATGTCTGGCCTCTCCATGATCACCTTCCTGCCATTAATTTTCTTATATTTAAATCCCAGATCATGCAACACTTTATTCAGTGAAGAAAGGCTTCCTTGAAATAATTCTGCCTCTCTGAGCGAAACAAGAAGTTTGCGACATGTTGGAATTTCTTTCCTAAAATGAAAATGAAATATGCCGTCTAACAGCATCTTGTTGAAAGCCATCTCTGCCTCGTCTTCCTTGGAGTTGATAGTTTAGACGGGCCAGCATCATCAGACGGGAACTTCTCTTTCCTCACTCGGTACACAGTGGTTTCACTCACAACAAGAGCCTTTGCAATTCTTTTCCTCACCTGAACAAATGGAATCAGAGGTTCCTCCCGTAAGCGCATACTTTCCTCTTCTTCCTCCATAAAATTCCTCACAGCACATACCATCTACCTTGCTTGGCTATGGAGAGTCACACCACGGTCTGAAGTTGTTCTATGTCGCGGAGAATAGATCCTGGGCCTTCCGCGAGCACGTACCGATGCCATTTTTACGTTACGAAAATAGACACGATGATGCGAATAAAAGAAATAAACTCAAAATCTGTATATACACACGCCTCCAACAAACACAGAACGATATCGCTTACTGTAGCCTATGAAAGAATAAGTAAATGCACTTCAATAGATACTGTAACTAAATTCTTACTTTTATTAATTATATTCGGGGTCGAGATAGTGTTAAACACACAAGGAAATAAGATTCAATCCCTTTCAAACCGTACCTCTGGCTTGGACACTCCCTTCATATCTGATGCCCTGCATCTTGATCATATTTGCCTCTTAATACAATTTCTACCAGCTCAACTCCAATCTCTTCATACTTTAACTCTTATTCCAAAAACATTATGTGTTTCTTTCCTTCTATATTTTTCTTTTAAAACCAACAAGACATACATCCATCATCTAAACATAACATTGCCATACCTCAAGCCTTCCTACACATATCACCCCAAGAAAAAAAAAAATCACATAAACATTCCAATCAAGCCTTCCATCTTTTCATCTCAACAAGCAGATACTAAGAGAAAACCAACACACTATCATAAAAGGAATATACAGTACAATGAAACTTCATTGGGCAAAGCCCCTATTACCTCATTGCTAGGTCACCACAGAGAATCTAGTTGGCACAAAGCACCAGACTCCCTGTAGTGCCCCAACAAGAGGTAGCCATGTTTCTAATCTAAAAAACATAATATAACTGCACAAAGCGGAAACCCGAGGGTGAGCTTTGTAACCAAATTCGGTTACAGACGCTCCCTCGAGGATACATCTCTAACTCAGGGTTATAGATTTATCCTCGACCCTTACACAAATACATAAATTTTAAAAATGCATCAAGCATACTCTGATTAAAACTATTAATAAACACTAAGTTCATAGTAATCAGATGTTACTATTACGTCTCTTGGATCATTCAACAACACATTGATAATGGAAAGAAAGAATACAGCTGTTTCTCCTGAGCCTGTTTGAGCACATGCCACGACATCTCTTCCCTGGACTATGATGGGAATCGCATGTTTCTAAATTGGGGTAGATTTCAGATATCCATTCTTTTGACATTATCGAGTACAAAATGCCGTAACCCACTGTTCTCAAATCTCTCAATAAGTTGAAGCACGCTGTCTCCAGAAACCTTCAGTCGAATATTGTCGTATTTGTCAACATTTATACCGAAACAAATACCTCCAGCAAACAAAACGTTATCATCTTCAGTTGTCTCTAGAAGAATATCGAGGTCTACACAAGGATTCTCATACTTGTCTTCATCTTCATCACCGTCACCATCTCCATCTTCATCATCCTTCTGACCTCTCCGGGGCCTGTCTCCATTATTTCTTCTAAAGTACGGAGTATCACCAGTACCAATTTCATCATTATCACGTCTTCGATATCCACCACCAGAATCCAAAAACATGAAGTTATCAAGACTGAGAACTTTATCTTCATCCTCGGCGGTACTACCCTCCTCCTCATTCTTCAACCTTTCTGCACGGTGCTTCTGTCTTTTCTTCTGTTTCTCCTTCTTCTCCTTTCCCTTCTTTTTCTTCTTCCCCTTCCCTTCCTGCTTTTCTTTTCTTCTCTTCCTCATTTTCCTCATCTGCCTTATCTTGCTTAACAGTAACTTTTCTTCTTATCTTTTCTTTCCTCTTTCCCTTTGTCCCTTTTATCTTCTTTTCCTTTTTCTTCTTTTGATCCTTCACTCTCTTATCTTCATATGTCTGACGTCTCATCCTCTTCCTACTCCTTCTCTTTGCCTTACATCTCGTCTTTTTCTTCGGCCACCTTGTCCTCCTCGTCCACCGCTTCTTCACTTTATCTTCTTGTATTTTGTTTTCCTCCTCTATCTTATCCTCCCTCCTATCCTCTATCTCATCCTCCTCTTTGTCTTTAGTCTTATTCTCCTCTTCCATTTGATGTTGTCTTCCTTTACCTTGTTCTCTATCTTGTCCATCCTTTTTATCTTCTTCATCTTCTTCCTTTTCATTACCATCTTCCTTATGCCCCCTAGCATCACATACTTCACACATCTCCTCCTCTTCCTCCTCCTTTACAGCAACACTCGCAGATTCTACCATCTCAACTTTCTCTTCTACGATGCATATGATCTCTACTCTTGCTCTTCCAACTTCCTATCTGCCCTGGGAAATTTCTGGCTGGTCTCCAGTACCTGGCTAGAAATTTCCCCTGCCAACTTAACTTGTTGAGCATCCAACTTGTCTACTTCAGGGTGGCTCTGTTCCTGAACAGCAATCTGACCACCTAGCTTAGTTTTCAGATTTGTGGCTTCTACACTGACTTCACTAACCTGGCTAGTAACATGGCTGTCTGGGATAATCTCAGACAAGCTATCCTTGACCTCATCAAGCTTCTCTGACAAACGCTCCGTGACCTCATCAAGTTTCCTTGACATACTAGTCATCTGGCAGGTCATCCTCTCCTCCATCCCTACGGACTTGTTGCTACGAAGCATGAGTTTCCTCAACATGGCCTTCATCTCAGCTTCCATATTTCTTATTTCCTTATTCGTTCCCCACGTTGGGCACCAATGTAACTAAATTCTTACTTTTTTTAAATAATATTCGGGGTCGAGATAGTGTTAAACACACAAGGAAATACGATTCAATCCCTTTCAAAACATACGTCTGGCTTGGACACACTCCCTTCATATCTGATGCCCTGCATCTTGATCATATTTGCCTCTAATACAATTTCTACCAGCTCAACTCCAATCTCTTCATACTTTAACTCATATTCCAAAACCATTATTTGTTTCTTTTCTTTTATATTTTTCTTTTAAAACCAGCAAGACATACATCTATCATCTAAACATAACATTGCCATTCCTCAAGCCTTCCTACACATATCATCCCAAGAAAAAAAAAATCACATAACTATTCCAATCAAGCCTTCCATCTTCTCATCTCAACAAGCAGATACTAAACGAAACACACTATCATAAAAGGAATATACAGTACAATGAAACTTCATTGGGCAAAGCCCCCTATTACCTCATTGCTAGGTCAGCACAATCTAGTTGGCACAAAGCACCGGACTCCCTGTAGTGTCCCAACAAGAAGTAGCCATGTTTCTAATCTAAAAAACGTAATATAACTGCACAAAGCGAAAACCCGAGGGTGAGCTTTGTAACCAAATAAATTCGGTTACAATACACAGGATAATACTAATGCCAGTTCCGAGTCAAGGCATAGTAGAACACTGCGTCAAACCATGTGCACACTGCTGTGTCGGCATACATTGCATCACTCCTCGCTGTTGCTATGGAGACCCTTACCCCTCTCGTCTCTACTCCTCACCTCACCCTTCAAGTGGATGACAGCTTTCACTGTTCATATTTTGTAAATCATAGTATAGTAATCATGTTGACTGAAAAATTAAAATGTCAATTGTTAACCCTCTGGTGGTTGGTGACTATAGTGATATCTATATGATTGACTAATTTTGTCTTTCCTTCTTCTTTAAAGTTTGGTGGCAAACTGGTGATGTTTGAGAATATTGGATCTGGTAGTGTGAATCAAGGTACTCAAGCATCAGTTTCAAGAACGGTCTACATCAGCCAAGTAGTAACTGAACCTGACCTGATTGCACGTTCTAACCAACTAGAGAGTGCCCTTCAATATGGCCAGTTTGTTGAATACTGTCAGGCCAAGGCTATTGCCAGTAAAACTCCACATGAACAATGTGTTTGGAACTTCATCAAGGCCAATTTCGAGGAACAACCCAGAGGAGAAATATTGAGACTGTTGGGTTTCAAGTCAGATGACATTATTGGAAAGGTATGTTGGCATGTTATTTGTTTGTTACTTTTTCAAAATTTAAAACTTTACGATGAACTGACTACGGTAGTTAAGTGTTCTGAAGCACGATGCTATGTGGCCAGGCTACCTATGGACATGATCAACGAGTGTGTTCGAACCCCATCATCTGCAGTTCTTGAAATGGTTTCCTGTGGTTTTCCGTTTCCAACTCCAGACAAATGCCAGGACGGTACTTTATAATAGACCACGGCCACTTTCTTCCAACTCCTTGCTGAGTTTCACTTTAATTCATTTCATATCTTATTAACTTCTCTCATGAGGTTGCATCAGGATGGGCGTTCAGCAATAAAAGTCCATCCACCACTTGGAAGCTCATCTCACCTCATTCCCAATGATAGGAAGTAGACATACACACACATTTACTTAGGTGTCTATGATATAGTGTCATCTTCAACAAAGGTCTAGTACAGGGCTGTGGTTTTCCAGGTTTTTTCACGGATTCCAATTGTAGATTTACAGATTATAAAAATTTTATTTTAATAAGTATTTATGTATTCAATTATAATAAAATAATCCTATAGATGTCTACATGTAGAGTACATGGGATGAGGCACAGTACTGCTGTGAACAACATTTTGGACTTTATGACAAACATTTTGCTTAATTGCTCCAAGAAGAATTGTACAGTATATGCAAGCGCCTTATTCTAAATATATTTGCCCGTCAATCAATACTTTAAATTACATATATTTTCTAGTGGTACATGTTTCGGGCCACTACATACAGCCCTTCATCAGCCACAATAGAATGAATCTGGAGAACAATCTCACACACATAAAAGACATTATGATGCATGCAAATATCGTTTAATCACTATTAAAAGGCTCTCGAGCCCTGAGTTCATGGAGATTGCGTTTGCAAAGTTCAAGTGGAAGATTCATAACACAGTATGATGACAGTCAGTCACTGTCTGCTTATGCTGATGTAATATGGCATGAAAAGTAGTGTATTCCTCTTGATGTAGTAGGAAGTCTGATTCATCAAGTTGTTATTATTCAGTCGAACGGAAGAAAAATGGACGTAAGTAGGGTCCCAGAGACTGTAGCCAATTTAGTGAAGTTCAAGCAAAAAATAGTTGAAGGTCCAAGACACAAATCGTGTAGGAGACGTGATCTTAAAGAGAAACAGAAAGAAAGGCCAAAAATTAAAAGTGAAAACCCAAGAAACGAGAATGTGGCTTGAACGTGAAAAGCCTGAGGAGAGGCCAGCGAGCGAACATAGCCTGGGAGAGCACAGGATGCACTGACATAGCTGAGCAATGCTTGGAGTGACGAGGCATAGGAGGGGCATGTGGTGGGGGACGGTGGGGAGGGGGAGGAATGCGTGAAGGTGTGAACGCAGTAGGGAGCTAGGTTATGACTACTCCCGTGTGGAGAGAATAGATATAGGTAAACCGAAATAAAGTGAACTTATGGAGGTTTGTTTAAGGGGATATTGATAATGTTTCTAGTTAGATTGTCATAAAGTATGTTGCTGTTGAAGTTAATTTCGTTAAGGTTAGCACACGGGTTGAGCTTTTGAGAAAAAGAAAGGGGGGGGGGGTCTTATATGCAAGTAAATACGGTACATTAGGCGGGAAACTCGTGAGTGCGTGCAGAGAGATCGGATGCTATAGTCCGGGACACCTTAAATAAGTTACTAGGAAACCAACATGGCCGCCACATCGGTGTTACCAACTTACATCATTCAACACCAAAAATTCACCAAATACTTCCATGTTACAAGTAACCCAAAGGAAACCAAATAATTAAGACCCCCTTGCCTAAATACATTTTACATAAACTCAAGGAGTGCTTGCTCGAGTAAGGGACATCTTGATCATCAGTCCCCTGCCGTCAAACCCATAACCAGTGTTATGGTTGTGAAGATAACTTAAGGTTTCTTCATTGCCTTTTAAACCACCTTATAAAATGCAAAATTTAAGGAATATTAATACTTCCTCAAGGCTTTTCCAGTTTTGCTGAGGAGCTATAGATGAACTTGTGATTTTCTTTTCTTCTCACACATTTTTTTATAGTATCTTTTTAATAATGTAATAATTAGTTCAAAGGCGATGGTTTTATATTTTTAGGATGAATGATCAGGAAAGGAGAAATAAAATGGTACATATTTGCAGATTATTATTATTCATCACCGTATATCTTTATTTCTGTAAGTGCACATTCCTTGCGTACACAGACCTTCGTGGAGACAGGATCGAGACACATCCCTTTTGATATGCAAGATAATAAAGGCTTTTTCAATGCTTAGGCCTAAATCCACTCTACCGTATTTACTCGAATACGACCCGCCCCCGAATAAGACCCGCACCCTGATTTTGAAGAACAAAATTAAAATAAAAAAATTTACTCAAAATTATGTACAATCTTAACTAAATAAACAGAATATCATTTATCCAAAATAGTTTCCAACAGTTTTGAAGTCGTCCTAAAACAACACACATCAAACGATTAAAAATACAAATAAAAGTACACTAACACTTCATTCATCGTCATCAGAAGTACCAACTTCGGAACTTTTATCACCATCCCACTAAATGTCATCACTGACATCCATAGCATTCGAAATACTACATTTCTTGAAGCTCTTCCGTATGACATCTCCCGAGATACGATTCCATGCCGTCAAAATCCACGAACATAGCAGCTGAACTTCCGGGCGCTGAATACGACCAGTTGGAGTCAGTGTGTGCTTATCGGCCGCCATCTGCTCCGTATACAGCTGTTTCAAGGCTGCTTTGAACGGGCGGTTCACGCAGACATCCAGTGGTTGTAGCATAGACGTCATCCCGCTCAATCACGAATACATGACTCGTCAATATCATATTTCCTACCGGGCACGATTTCCAATAACTTCAGCTTCTCACTCACATTAAACGACCGCAAACGCTTCGTACAACTCATGTTTACACTCGGAAAACGTTCGCGACACGTGCACGAGACTGTATGACGCCGCCTGCTTACGGTAAAACAAAGTGATGGCCGGAAGAAGGCTAGCACCATCTAGCGGATACTCGCAACACCCGATATCGCGCGTGGCGGGCAATTTAAATATTTAAAATCAGGATGACTCAAATAAGACCCGCACCCCAATTTTTCACGTCCAATTTTGTTTAAAAATGTGCGGGTGGTATTCGAGTATATACGGTAAGTAGTCTTGGATTTTAGGGGCAATTCTGAAAAAAAAAAAAAAAAAAAGGAGAAGAATAATTCTAAATTAATATGCACTCCATGAAATGAGAGGAGATCATGATAAAACTCCCAAAGACATCAGGCGTTGTGTTGTTAAAACGAGGATTCTATCTCTTGAGAGCTTTGCCAATATTAAAGACCAGTGCAACTATTGACGACAGTCGAAACGATGAATGGTATGACAATAAACAGCATCAGCAGATTTTCTTAAATACTGTTGAACCTCTTACTCATACTTCAACTGGCTTGAAGCTGGTAACTTGCCTCTTAATTATGCAACATTCTATTAAGAAAAAATTAGCAAAACAGAAAGGGTGGGGGGAAGAAATGTAATAAAGTATAAATTTAATTTATGAACATACATTATCAAAATGAGAGTCTAAATTGATCAACCTATAGGCCTGTTTTTCTTATATTTTTATTGGGGGAGGCGCACCCGTTGCCCGCTCCCCCCGTGTGACGGTCAACCTAAGCTACACCGCTTCAGACATGCCATTAGTCCTAGATAGCAGAAGGAAACAGCCAAGGGATTGGAAGGATTTGCCCTTTGAGGCTTAGTGCCTGTCCCCAGACACTGTATATTTCAAGGCATATGAATATATGGTAGGACGTTGGGGCAGGTAAAAGTCCTGTAGGAAGAAATGGAAAGTGCCTACAGGTGAAACCTGGCATATTTGGAGATAGCACATGCAAGGATATGGTCTAGGATAGATATGTGTTGTGTTCGAGTTGGTGAGTTGTCGTGCATTATTTGAAAGTTTCATATCCAAAGCCAGAATGAATATATTGGGGGTCCATACTTCTCTGGCACAAGCAAGGACCTGCAACTGGGCTTCACACTCGGCCTGTAAGACTTAAAACTGAAAATTAATACTGTAGTAACTTAGAACACTAAGAGGAGTCTTATTTCTAGTTCTTAAAATCTAACAAATTAACATCCTACTTCTCAGGCACAGTTTCACCAGTTCCGCTTATCGAACTGTGAGCACTGCACCCTTCCTTAAGTGGTGCCTAGAAGAGTATACCGTATATACTCGAATACCACCCGCACATTTTTAAACAATATCGGACGTGAAAAATTGGGGTGCGGGTCTTATTTGAGTCATCCTGATTTTAAAGATTTAAATTGCCCGCCACGCGCGATGTCGGGTGTTGCGAGTATCCGCTAGATGGTGCTAACCTTCTTCCGGCTATCACTTTGTTTTACCGTAAGCAGGCGGCGTCATACAGTCTCGCGCATGTTTTGCGAGTGTAAACATGAGTTCTACGAAGTGTTTGCAGTCGTTTACTGTGAGAGAGAAATTGAAAGTTGTGAGGGAAGCTGAAGTTATTGGAAATCCTGCCCGGTAGGAAATATGATATTGACGAGTCATGTATTCGTGATTGAGCGGGATGACGTCCATGCTACAACCACGGGATGTCTGCGTGAATCGCCCGTTCAAAGCAGCCTTGAAACAGCTGTATACGGAGCGGATGGCGGCCGATAAGCACACACTGACCCCAACTGGTCGTATTCAGCACCCGGAAGTTCAGCTGCTCTGTTCGTGGATTTTGACGGCATGGAATCGTATCTCGGGAGATGTCATACGGAAGAGCTTCAAGAAATGTAGTATTTCCAATGCTATGGATGGCAGTGATGACGACATTTTGTGTGAAAGTGATGGTGAAAAAAGTTCCGAAGTTGGTACTTCTGATGACGATGAATGAAGTGTTTGTGTCTTTTATTTGTATTTTTAATTGTTTCTGCGTGTTATTTTAGGACGACTTCATCATGCCGTTCAAACTGTTCAAGAAATGCCTTTATTCTAACACAGTCTGGCATGGGTGCATTGTTCATGGCATGATAGTGAAAATCTAACACAAAATGTGAATAACAAAACACAAGAAAATCATTATAAAAGAGAAATTGGTACAATCAATTCCAGCATACTTCTTTATCAGTCAAATCATGAAAATTAGTTTGAGATATTTTGTGGTATATTGGCACGTCCGGGTTCGATTCTCGGTCAATGCATGTGAGATTTTCGAAGTGAAATGCCATGTCCTGTGGTTCGGATTCCA
Source organism: Meconema thalassinum (assembly GCA_946902985.2). Lineage (NCBI taxonomy): Eukaryota > Metazoa > Arthropoda > Insecta > Orthoptera > Tettigoniidae > Meconema > Meconema thalassinum. The sequence goes on from OX336388.2 coordinate 1,209,145,240, forward strand.
CGTAAAAAGGAGGTCCCGTGGCTCATGATCTCAAGATTAACGGTCACGTTAAACTATAAGCTTCCTTCCTTTCCTTCCATTCAGCGAATAAAATCTCCCAGAATGGAAATAAGTCTGCAATAAGATACATCAATCAATCAATTCCTATGCTAAATGTCTATAGTGGGAGGCTAATTAGCTAAAATAATGTTGCTACCGTAAGTGTACATTTCATAAGGCTATGTTGAGGTTATGTTAGGTTATGTTAGGATTGATTACGAAAAGCATTCTCAAAAATTATCAAAATACTTACTCTCACCATGCCAGCAATTCTTACAATTCTTTCCGTATCACTACACTTAATTGCTTTTTCCTCATATTCTTTTTTAAAGCAGTGAATGCTGCAAAGTGTAATTAGGCCTATTCTTCAGTGGAATTTGTAGCTGTTTATGGCCTCTTTTAGGCATTTTGATGAAATCTAAATAACAATTTATGCAAAAATAAAGATTATGATCATTATTAAAGTTCCGACTAGTGCAAATGTACACATAGGCCTACATATTATATAGGCCTAATCTATAAGTCTAACATAATCATAATAACTGTTCTAATTGACGTATTTTTGTAGCACTTACCTCGTAAAACTGCACTAGACGTAATATTCCAGAGAAATGTGATGATTTATCCAATTAATTGAACAGTTTAGGGATATATGCTTTATACGAGAATGTTGGGTCACACTCGCTGTGACATTTCCCGCGTCTACGTGTTTCAAAACTGTTTCAACTGTACGGTAAAAAATCTTACTGGTATTGTGGTATTTGTAGATGGCGAGATTTTCAGCAGGGTTGCCGAAACTGTGCTCACACAAAAGACAACTTAACTTCAAGAAATTCAACCACAAACCAACATGCGAGTAGGCATAGGGGATGGATGTTAACGTTGGCTACCCTTTTTTTATTAGTAACTTATTTAAGGTGTCCCGGACTATACAAGGATCGGTTTCTAAAACCAAATAAGTTGGCATAACTTTACTCCATTTAGTGTAGAGTATAATTTGTGTATTCGCCACACGAGATATTACAATACAATCACACCACTAATTTAAATAGGAACGGTTGAATTAGAACATTAATAACAAAATAGTGTAGACTACATCACTACTGAAGTTATTCACAGTAACAATTCAATAGATCACAGGCTACATACACTAGTGTCCAAACGTTAAGCATAATCACTAAACGAGGCCATACCGCCTGATAGGAATGCCAGACGGATTACTGAACAAACAGAAGCTGAATCACACACCATATGCCATACAACTTGTCCAAAAATACAGTGTCAGAAAGGTTCTGATAGCTAAGGTACACCTTTGACAACTACTAACAAAACTTGGCAATGTCTTCCACAACAGAATATGTTGTTAATAGGGTGTATGGTTATCCCTAACGGCCACACACGCTTCGCAGCGACGTGGCATGCTCTCTATCAGATGGTCCAAGAGCCCTTGTGGCAGTCGATCCCATTCCTCCGAAAGGGCAATGCGAAGGCCTTGGAGGGTCCTTGGTGGAAGCTGACGTGATGCAATTCGCCTCGCTAATGCATCCCAGGCATGTTCTTTAGGATTCAGATCCGCAGACCTCGCTGGCCAGTCCATGCGATGAATGTCTTCCCCAGCCAGAAATTCATCCACCAGAGCAGCATGGTGCAGTCGGGCATCATCGTCCATTAAGAGGAAGTCTGGACCAACCGCACCTCTGAAGAGTCGGAACATGTGGTCTCAATTCCTCATCCATGTATCTCCGAACGTTCACAGCTTTCCTCGGAACACCCATGAAGATGTGCAGGTCCGTTCGGCCATTCAACTTGATGCCGCCCCATACCATGACGCCACCACCACCATACGGGTCCCGTTCCACGATGTTCCTGTGGTTGTATCGGCTACCCGGTTCTCTCCAGATTAATGTGCGACGGGAATCGTTCTGCAAACTGAAGCCGGATTCATCTGTGAAGAGCACATGCCTCCATTCATTCATGGTCCAGTTTCGACGTTGACGGCTCCACAGTAAATGAGCCAGTCTCTGTGCTGGATTGAGCAGGACGCACACCGCTGGACGTCTGGCAAACAGCCCTGCTGTTCTGAGCCTCCAGTACACAGTTTGCCGGGAAACGGCAATCCCTGAGACGGCTGCAAGCTCCGCCGACAATTGACTTGCAGGTACACTCCGATTTCGTCGGGCGGTTAAAGCCAGATATCGGTCCTACTGTGGGGTGGTTACTCTTCGTCAACCTGGTACTGGCCTACGACTAACATCTCCTATGTCTCCAAATCCTAGAAATGACACTTTGTGGCACATTCAAGGATACGGCGATTTCAGTCTGTGCCTGACCTGCTTCCAGGCGGCCGAATATTGTACCCTGCAAAACGGGGTCCAAATGGCATCGTTGTGCCATTATGTTCTCACGTTCACCACGAGGCTACACTCCACACACTATAACAGGGCAAGCACGACTGAGGGAATATGGGGCGCAGGCACTGGCTGTGTTTACGTTGTGCTTACGCCGTTAGTCAAAGCAGGGAATACTCCTTTCCTATACAGAGCGAACACGTAAGGTTGGTAGGTGCAAATGTCGTGCGATTTGCGGTCTATTTCATGTTGTCCCGCTTATTCGTAACTTATGCTACTTTTGGACACTAGTGTACTTAAACCACATTAATAATAATAATTATAAAAATAACACAACAACCATAGAAGTGAACTATACTGTCTGTAAATAAGATTGACGCGTTGTGCAAGTTTTTACAAACTTATTTAATATAAACATTGTATATATATATATATATGTATTTGTGTTTAAGTGTACCGTAATTCTAAACATCGTATACGGTACTAATTATAATTAAACCTAAGTGAATAGATCTGAAGATGAACGCTTGACTCGATACATATCATCCTATTAAGTAGGTACCTCATTTTGTACATAAAAGCGTGTTAGTTTGTAATAATAATTCGTTTTTTTTTCAGGTTAGGGTGTGTAAATACTTGTTTTCCCGCATAATGTAATAGGGCACAATTTGTGTTGACAGACTGGAAAGCTTTCTTTATAAATAGACAACACTGAAAAATGGCTTCTATCACTTCAATTAACGGAGTTCAGTTATGTTTGTAGATCTTCAGCACTTGTTGCAGGCAGAACCGTAACATCTGCATACCACAGATTATTTATGGTGTTTTTATTTACATTTATTCCTTCCTGTTTTCCTTCCTGTGCTTTGGAAACCATTTTCTCAGAATAGATATTCTTTAATGGGCTCACAATTTTGACCACCATTGTTGACAGTATCACACAGAGGTGGGAGATACGTCTTTAGTCAGTTGATGAAGTGGAGGAATAATAATCATCATCATCATCATCAAGTTTTCACTCCATTTTCCCGGGTGTGGTTTACGAGCGCTCTCCATTTTAGTCGATTCATGTACCACTGCACCTTCAAGACTTCATCCCAGTTGATTCCCTTGGATGTGATATCTTCCTTCACTTGGTCCAGCCATCTCCTCCTAGGTCTTCCAACAGGTCTCTTTCCAGTAATCTCAGTATGTAACCATTGTTTTGCAATTCTTCCTTCTGTCATACGTTTGACGTGACTAAACCATCGCAAACGTGCCCTAGTTATGGTTTCCTTCAGGGACTGATTTATTCCAGCTTGTTCTCTTATCTTCTCATTTCTTACTTCATCTTCCCTAGTTTTTTGAAGCATGCTTCTTAGAAACTTTATTTCTGAAGCCTGAAGTCTGCTCTCATCTTTTTTTGGGTAGTTGTTCATGTTTCCAACCCATAAGTCAATATAGGGACAAAGTATGTTTGAAACAGAGTTTGTTTTGATCTTAGTGGCACTTGCTTATTCCAGAGTAGATAACGAACTTGCTGATAGAATTGACTTGATTTCTGAATATGGTTATTTAATTCAAGCTGTATTTTGTTGTCACTTTATATTAAGGCTGTGTCCCAAAGCTCAAGTTGTCTGCTATTGACTAGCTGCTAGCTACTACTCGCTAGGTACTACGCACTATGGAGCTTTGGGACATGTGTGCTTGATCACAGCCACCTTCATAGACTTGTGATCTGAAACGCACTGGGCTTACATGCTGGTACCAAACCAACACTCAAGATGGCGGTGATCTGCTACTCCTTGTAAGCTCTTTGCGCTTTCATGACGAGAGGCGAGTGTTCAAATTTAAGATATCAGCTGTTTTAAAATAACGACACTATTCTTTGGATATCATCATGGATTCACGTCGAAGATCTCTTTTTAGCCGAGCTTTAATTATGAAAGAGGAAGTAGACTTGAAAAGGAAGGTCGCACCTGTGACCTATCCAACATGAGAATTCTAATACTTTCGTTTAGGAACAACTCTGAACACACAAATTTTAAACTTAATTTGTTCAACTACTAGAAATGGTGTCTTTAACAAGAAGTAAAGTTCAAAATCACCTACCTACCTCGAAAAGATCTCAAATTAAAGAGCATTACACTGGGAACGTACTAAAACAGAGAAAAATGTGTTCCATTAAAACTTTTATTCAACAATAATTTTTTTTTTGGAGACGTCTTGGCCATCGATGGACCACGATGTTCTTCACTCATATGATCACTGTTGGTTCGGCCACTGTCTTGGCAAACCAGTTTTTGTGTTTCCCTATTTGTTTCCACTCTGTGTGGTTGTACATATCTGTATTATTTGTCTTCATTGTATTTATTCATTGTCAAGTTAGTTTTGTTTCTGTTGATTAGTTGTCATGATTTATTTGTTTTGATTGCATGTAGTATTCCCACTGCCGTGTTTCCAGTAGGATATTTTGGCTTAGAAGGTAATTTTGTATTCTAAGTTGGCCACATTGATTCTTCTTTAACTTGTTTGAACTCTTTACTGTGATTGGCTGCTTTCGGCCTATCAGAGGCCTCTTTCTTGTTTTTAAACTCTCTACTGTGATTGGCTGCTTCCAGCCTATCAGAGGCCTTCTTGCTGCTTGTAGCGACCAATCACGTGTTTTCTTCTTCGTTGTTCGCTAAGTCTGCAGCCATCACAATGTTGTGCTTCAACGCTGGTTGTGATATATCATCAAGTATCCAGCTAATCTTTTCTATAATTGGTGCTATCTTCATAGTAACCGTGCTTAGCAATCATGTCCTATGCACATGATTCATATTTTGTTAGGGCAGTGACATTACGGTGATTTTCGATCTCATCATTACCATGCTTGATGGTGCTACGCGCCATATCAACGAATTCTTCAATCCGCGGCGTCGGATAGTTTGTTGTAATGTGCTTACTTCTATCTTCATTTACTGCCTAACAATTTGTCTTCACGCGTATGAATAATGATGATGCTTCGTGTGATAAGTAATTCATCGTGTCTGGAAGCATGTTACAAGGCTAGGCATCATCACTAATGGAGGTTGACGCTAGGCTAAACTGCTTTACTATTGTGACAATACCGCGCGATTGGCACATCCCGGTATTTGTATGATAGCAACTACTTTGACTTCCTGCAACATCACTGGAATGGAAGTTGACGCTGGGTTTAACTACTTTACTATTGTGACAATACCGTGCGATTGGCATATCCCGGTATTTGTATGGCAGCAACTACTTTGACTTCCTGCGTTTCACACATAATTTGTTTTATTAACAATTCATTTTGGGCTTACAGTATCGGCGCATCACTGTAAGTCAGTCCTGGTTCGACGACACATTCTCGTTCCATGCGACCTGTTTTTTCATTATTTGTTGCAACTCCACTTGTGTTGCATATTTAAATTATATCATTCTTTGGAACCGCCGTGTATTGCATGCCGTTCTATGATGTACTGATCTGCAGCTACGTTCAAGACAATATGTGTGTTTTAGGCTCAAGACGTAACGTGTGTTAATTCTTTGAGTGTTTCTTCAATTGTGTAAATTTGTGCTAGTGTTTCTCATATGTTTATGTGCCACCTTTGAATATTTGTTTATGTGTCACCTTTGGATATTATGTTTTATGTGCCACCTATTTGATAATATATCTTATTATTAGTTAGTGGTGGTGTCGTGTCCTTTATGCCTTCCTGGACTTCCTTATTTAGTGACAATAATATTGTCTGGTCCTCCACATGTTTGCTAAATTGTCAAGCGACCTTTGTAAAGTCAACTCTTTGTATTATCACATCATTATCTAATGCTTTGGCCAACAAATTTTTATACATTGTCCACTATTACCAGAATACTCTTGGTGGGTTGTTGACTTCCCGCGTTGGCCAATACAACTGTAATGCTTGTTTTTTTGTCTGCCAGTAGATCTTCATTCTTGACGAATGTTCTGCTCTCCTTTCTTCCGTCCACTTGCAGTGAGGGCGAGGCATCACAGATGTTAAAGGGTGTAGATTACTGGTTGATTTAACCGCCTTTCTGAACAGGTTCCTATCCCAAACCAGAGCTTGATTTGATTCTAGCTTCTGTTAGGTCCTTTTTAACTTGCATCGACCATTTACAATAGGAATTTTTTTTAGATATTGATGAGTGGATTCGATATGAAAGTCGATGATGCTCCATCCGCTCCAAATGTCCAAAGAAAGACATTCTCCTTTTTCTCATCACACTCACCAAATCTTCTATATGTTCAAATAATTCATTGTTATGTCTTCTTCTGTAAGTACCATTATCATTTACAGGTCCTAATATTTTCTTTAGAATTTTCCGATCCTTAAGTTCTAATTTTCTCAATGGACCTTTGTTTGTCATCTGTAAGCATTCTGCTGACTGCCTAATTACTGTGTTATAATGACAAAGTTTGACATTCCGGGACAAGCTTTTACTTTTGTAAATGTTTTTGCAGGTTTGAAAGGCACCTTCCAATTTGTTACATCTGCTCTCAATGGCAGCTATTTCTGAATTATTAGGGGTAATCCATTCCCCTAGGTATTTAAATTTTCGGACTTTTTTGATTTTTTGCAGACCAATCGTGATGAATTTTGAGGCATCTTCGACATTTGTGATAAAATCAGTTTTATGGAAGGCCACTTTAAGTCCAGTTTTAGCAGCTATGGTTTGTAGTTTATTAAGTTGGTCAGTGGCCTCTTCCATTGTATTAGCGAACAAAGCAATTTCATCTGCAAAAGCGAGACAGTTTATATTCAGGTCTTCTTTTTTATAACCAATTCGAATACCATAATTATTTGGTAAGATTGTTAACCATTCTCTTATAATTTTTTCCAAGACACAGTTGAACAGCATCGGTGATCCCAGATCACCTTGTCTACAGCCAGTCTTGATTGCAAAGGCTTCGGACAATTCACCACGAAATTTGACCTTAGAAATAGTGTTTTCTAAGCTTGCTTTGAACAAATTAATTAATTTATTGTCTAGGCCAAACTCACGTAAGGTGTTAATTATTGTGTCTCTATGAATGCAATCATAAGCCTTTTGAAATTCCACAAAAATCACACGAGGTTTTGATCGTACCGTACAGTAGGAAATTATGGTCTTAATGTTATGAATTTGTTCAGGACAGGATCTTGATTTCCTGAAACCAGCTTGATATTCCCCTAACTGACGGTCTAATATCGGTTCTGCTCTGTTCAGAAGAGCCCTTGCAAATATTTTGTACGTTACCGATACCAATGAAATACCTCTATAATTATTTGGGTCGGATTTATCCCCTTTCTTATGTATAGGATGAATGATGGCGGAAGTCCAATCCTCCGGCAATTTTTCACTATGCCATATTTCTTCAATGGTTTTCTGGAGACAAATGATCAGCCACAATACTGTCCTTCCCAGAGGCCTTATTATTTTTTAGCCCCTTGATGATTTGTGTTATTTCTTCGACAGAAGGTGGTGAGCTGTCGTGGTATGCAACGCTAGGATAGCAAGCAAGTTGTTCAGTAGGTATGTCCGTGTTCAAAAGGGTTTCGAAATATTCTCCAAAGGCTTTAGCACAGTCTTTATTATTGAGATTAAGTTTACCATCAGATCCTCGGATGTGAAGAGTAGGGGCGACGTATTTGGACAGTTGGTGCTTAAAAGTTTGATAGAAATCCCTTGTTTTGTGTCTTTGAAAATCATCTTCAATTTGAATAATTTGTGATTTGTGGAAATTTCTTTTTGCCAGTTTTAAAATTTTACAAGTTTCTTTCCTGATGCAGAGAAAGTTCTCAAGGTTCACATAGTCTTTCTTGTTATTCCACTTGATCCAAGCTTTTCTTCTTTCCTCTATTGCGTGATCACATTGATCGTTCCACCAAGGGTGCTTGCGCGTTCTATCAAGAGGAATGGATTCCGAAGCCACAGTAACAATGGCGTTCCTTAAAGTAGACCATGTTCCATCTTTTGGTTTGTTGTGGAGTGTTTCCGCAAAAGTGTTATTTGACTTCAGACCACCGATGTTGTACTTTTGCGTTTTCATTCCCTTTTCAACATTCACTCTATTGTTCCTAAACGGAATACCTTTCATTTTAATAAGGGACAGATAATGGTCTGAATCTATATTCGCATAACGCAGGACCTTCACATTTTGGATTTCACGATCTGATTTTGTTGATATTGCAACATGATCCAGTTGAAATTCACCCATAAGTGAATTTGGATGTCTCCACGTCTTTGCTTTCCGAGGAAGATGTTTAAACACAGTAGATTTCAGAACTAGGTTGTTATTTTTGCAGGTGTCAATCAGCTGTTCGCCATTTTTGTTTGTTCGTTTATGTGCGGGATAGTTTCCAACAATAAATTTATTATAATATAACTTGGCCTACTGCCTGTCAACAATCCTCTCAAGCAAAGAGAGCAGGCGCTCAGTATTTTCCTGGTCCCTAGCATCCTGTTCCTTCAGATATTTAAGGAGAGGGTCTTCATCTGCCTCACTCCTCTCCCTCTTCCTTTTCGTTCCTTCAAGGTGCCTAGGGGTATGATGCGCTCTAGTAGGAATGGGCGAGGATGGTCCAGGTGTACTTGGTTCGGCTGGTGACGGGTAAATAAATGGAACTGGACAGGGAAGGAGTCACATAACAGAAATCGGGACTATGAGGAGGAGGAGGAGGATGATTGGAACATGAGGGTCTTGATGAATCTACAATGAAAGGGGGATTGATGGTGTGGCGTTCCGAAAAAAATTCGTCTATTGTAATATGGCCAAGTGGTAGAGGTACGGTGACCATCCTTGCTGCCTGTTCCCGTAGGGGGGGATTTAATCGCCCGATACTTTGCAGTGAGATTCGCTCACTTCCTTACAAGTATCTTTTTTGATATCGGTGGCGACATATTCCCGCCGGCATTTATATTTTGTACTATTGTGGAGTACCCCACCGATGCAGAGCCCCTCTTCCCTGTGAAGAGCTCGTGGTGCGCAATCCTTAATTTTATGAAGGACAATGTTGCCTCCTCCTACCCTGAAAAGAAACAAAAATGAAATGAATACAACTTGATAACTAATCAGTAAAGGCTATGTTACACAATTTCACCACACGTCCTTGGTCGGTACGTGAAGCTTTATAAAGAACCCGTAACTGCCACACATGGGTGCAGGGAACCCGAACAAAATTTATTTTTCATTTTCTGTCTCAGCGGTTGGCAGCCTGCGTATGCCCATTCCCTTCAGTTAGCCTCGAGATGCCATTGCGTTCGGTTAATTATTCTACCTGGTCTGCCATAAATAAGTCATCGGGTCCTCTAAACCCGTCCGTGTCTTCAGCGTAAGTGCAAAGCATTGCTGTGTGGTAAAAGTGACTATGTCCATGTGTCCACATTGCTGCAAGGAATAGGCTCTATCGAATGTTATAGTAGACAATGGCAGAGATTCTGTCACCTTGATGACAAAATAACGGGTCCCCTGCACCCATGTGTGTCTTTAATTAAATATTTTTCATCTTTGGTAGTGACGGGTTAAATAAGTTAAAATAATTTCATTACATACCACCTAGGTCTGTAGGCAAAACTTAAAGAACTGATAGCATGTATTAAAAAACTTTAACATTATAGTGTACCAAAGAATATGGGATTGTCATTTAAATTCCCCACCATTTCTGCTTTCCACGGAAAGAGAGTTTTCAGCAGAACAACTGTCCATAATTAACTTAAGAAATTAGATCAAGATCAAGACAGAGCAACACAGCACGTGGGTTGAAGCACGGTTGATGGCAGAGTATAGGCAAAGTCCCAAGCAAAGAGGATTAATAATCAAGTCAAAAATCAAAGATAACCTACATTTTCTATAACTTCCTTGGACAAGTCGGCCAATCTAGCGTGCACTTTCGTTTACTAGCTACTAAAGACTTGATTGCTATGTGCTAAGCACCTTTGGGTCATGACTTGTGACGTCACATCCGGAATATTAGTCGACAATCTAGTTCACTACGGCTGAAAATGTAGCTTTGGGACACAGCCTAAGCATCCAAGGTACTGATACTGGTGTACTGTTTCCAATTGTATGCCCTCCAGCATTATACCGTATTATCTTTACATCTCTGTCTGTTAACAGACATTGCAGCAGTTTTTGTCCTCTAGAATACTGTAATTAGTTGAGGATTTCAACATATTTTGTTCTCTTCCTTAAAAAGAGCTGGTGGAATATTGAAGTGTAGCGATTTGAAGCCATTCTTTTTTCAGTGTTGCCTATACATATTAATTTTTTTTTTTAGCTTTTCAGTCGGTCAACATGATTGTGCCCAATGAATGGGTGGGGTACAATACATCAATATAGTTAAATTGAATGGGGCAAATGCCCCATTTAATTGTAAATATTAACTAATACTTGTAATTTTTTTCCAGGAGTGTATTTATATATTGATGTATTGTACCCCGTTCATTCATTGGGCACAATCGTGTTGACCAACTGAAAAGCTAAAAATAATAATATTCAAGTTGTGATGTTTCAAAAACAGCCTAATTCCTTCACGAAGTTTGTGCACTTGTTTTAACATACATTACCTGCACTTCGTCAGTGTACTTGCATGAAGAAGAAGATGACACTGTCATAATTTGCACCTAATTCACCCCAACAACTGCTTGAACAGATGATGACTGATGAGTCAGTCCTCTTTTGACGGAATGTAGTTCACTAACTTAATCACTGGCTTCATTACACGTTTCATTTTGATCAATTTTGCACAATGATGTTCATGGTGTGGTAAAGAGTGTGATATGCAATGAGCTTGATATCAAAACCTGCACTTCCATTTTCCAACCATAGAGAGTGCCATTGGTTGACATGCCACATGACTTATCTAAGCTTAATTGAAATACAGTTGAACATTGCTATAATGACCCCAAGGGACTTCAAAAATGATCTTGTGGTAAACGAGTGTCATTGCAACCAAGTAAAGTGTGTGTATATGTTTACCATTTTGGTTTGGTAAATGTTGAATCTTATTGACTGCTAATATTGTCAAGGTAGATTATATAACACAAATATTGCAACCATGATTAATGTTTTCAGTCTAGTGAGGTTTAAAATGAAAAAGAATGAACTTAACCTCATTTTATTTTATATACTCACATTTAAGCGTATATGAAAATACACCGATTGAAACTGTTCGTCGAGTACTCACCAAACTTCGCTGCTCACTTTTCTGTAAATAATGTTGCAACATTTGAATCTGTCAATCCACCCTCTGCTGCACCCAATTTCTTGGCAAATTCATCTACTTTCACCTTAAGGAGAGGTTCACGAATGGGTGCATTAATTTATTTGTGTAAGATTCACCCTCAACTTTCAGAAATGAAAAAGAAAATCCACAGCCTGCTTCCAGTCTTCGACTGGGTCAGGAATGGAATGAATGAAGCCCCCATCGAGCGGCGAGGATATGAACTGTGCCGGCTGCCGAGGCCTGACGCACTCCTCTGGGGCAATGATTAAGTGAATGACAAATGAAATGATAATGGAGAGTGTTGCTGGAATGAAATTTTGACAGGGAAAACCGGAGTACCCGGAGAAAAACCTGTCTGCCTCCGTTCTGTCCAGCACAGATCTCACATGGAGTGACCGGGATTTGAACCACGGACCCAGCGATGAGAGGCCGGCGTGCTGCCGCCTAAGCCACGGAGGCTTCCTCAACTTTCAGAAATGAGCTTAGTAAAATATGAGACCACACAAGTTACTCGGGGAAAATATGATACTGTTTGAGACACTGTACTTTTTAAATTTGTATATGTTTTAATGTTACTTACATTATGTTAGTTGATAGTTTTATTTATAAATGTTATATTGTTGATGATGTACTTTTTATTCTCTTATCCAGCTGAACAAATTTATTGATAAGCCTGCAAATGCTAGACCCGACGGCATTGATGGTCTGTCAGATCACCTGAGAGGCCTTGGAAGGGAGGTGAGTGCAATGCAACATCCATTGGAATATTTTAATTAGTTCATTTAGTTCATGCCTATGTAATACAAATGCCCGTAGCCGTGTGAAATGTAGTGGTGTTGTTAAATGTGCTCCTATGGACTAACAGCTTTCTTCTTTTGTTTTATGTGCTTCCATGTTACTAATACAAATTAGTTCTTATTATGCATATTTCAAAGAGGGAATTGGTAGTTGAGAGAAAGAATGCCTTCCAGTCCTGGGGTTTTCTCTGTAGTAAGATTAATGTGTACCTATCCACTTCCTCTCAGTTCACGGGTATTCTTTAGGGTCATGTCACTACACAGTCATCTGTGGCCACTGTTATTACTAACACTGCATTACACAAGATGACTTATTTGTTGGTTCACTAATCACTAGGCATGTAAATGAGTGAGCTATTGGCATTCAGAGCTTTTAATTATGAGTTTGATCCTATCTCAGATTTCAATTGAAAGGTAAATCACCTATTCCAGGTCGAGGAGGAGAGGAAAGAAAACCACCTTCCATCTCAATGAAGCTTTGAAAGATTTTTTGTTCTAAATTTTGGTCTCAAGATCAATAGAATAGATTCCAGGTTGGACCAAGGGATTTTAACATTGTATGTGTAGTATCACTAGCTAAGACTAGGTGTTCGTAACATCTCATGTCTCCCTCCACATTATTATTATTATTAATATTATTTTTAATATTATTATTACTACTACTACTACTACTACTACTACTACTACTACTACTACCAAGGGGGATGTGTAGCCCAGTCAGTAGAGGCGCTGAAGTTCTAACTGAAAGGGGGTGGGTTCGATTCCCATTTTCGATTTTAAAAACAAAACTACCACTTATAGAAATGCAATTGGCCCTGGGGTTCATTCAGGATACAACAGAAATGAGTACCAAGGTAATTCCTGGAAGCAAAGGTGGCCAGGCATGCGGCTGACAACTCCACCCCATCTAGTGCCGATGTCTGGAAAAGTGGAAGCCTCTACCTTCCACTTCTCCATGGGCCTTGATGTCCTTTACGGAATTGGCTTTTCTTATTACTACTACTACCACTACTGGATGCTACACTCAATCTGCGATTTGTTTCTTGAAGAGTATCAATGTCGAGGCCTATTTAATCTCGGCTTTAGCTTTAAACCAACAGGTGTAAGAAATAATCATTTTGAGACATCACTATTGGATCTGATTCCCCTCTATAGACTTGCAGGTTTACCATCCTTGATAATATTTTTTACTTTTGAACCACTGTCTGTAGCGTAGCGTGAGGAAAATAATTGGGTAGACACAAATAAAAAGGAAGACTGCAGTTTATTCGAATCCATTCCAGGTTCCGTGTTGACGTTTATAATTGAATATAACAAGTTGCAAAGTTTCCGCCTAATCAACACACATTTAATTCTAAGTTAGAGTCTCATGGGTACATGTTTCGGAATTTATGCCAATTCCTTCTTCAGCCCTTTACAATAAATATTAGGAAACATCATAGCACAGAACAAAATGACCTCGTCCATGTCGAAACATATAACACTAATATTAAAACACTGTTACACTGTTCATGTCAACTAATAGCTAAGGCACAGTAAATACAGGATCACGAAACGTTCACCACATCGCCAAAGAAAAGACATGTCTATTATGTTCACGGCAGGCAGCGTGGAGGAGCATGGAGGGGATGGCGGTGCGCGCACGATCTGCACTCTTTAATAAGAAGCCAGGGGAGACATCCTCAAAGTGTCTGTCACGTTGTTCGTACGCCGGATGCAAGCGCTGAATCTTTTAAATCATGAAAATTACTATTATGGCTTAAGAACTTGGAAGGCTGCAACTTATCACTCATACTTTTCAATCTTACATTGAACAAGCAATGAAGGAAATTAGAGAGAAATTTAAAGTGGGAGTGAAGATTCAAGGAGAAATAATTTCTACTCTGAGATTTGCTGATGACATCGTCATCTTGGCCGACACGCCTCAGGATTTGAATGAGTTTTTTAATGGTATGGACTCCGTCTTGAGGAAAGAATTCATGATGAAAATTAATAAATGTAAAACAAAAATATTGGAATGCTGCTGCAATAAATCAGAAACCTCTATGGAAATCAAATTGGTATGGGAGAAACTGAAGGAAGTAGGAGTCTTCTGTTACTTAGGAAGCAAAATAACCAGTGATGGATGAAGCAAAGAGGATATAAAAAGTAGGTTGGCTCATGCAAGGAAAGCATTTCTACAGAAAAGGAACCTGTTGATATCGAATATAGATTTAGGTATTAGGAAGACATTTTTGAAAACCTTTGTCTGGAGCGTCGCACTCTATGGAAGTGAAACTTGGACTATTGGTGCAGCAGAAAAGAGGAGAATTGAAGCGTTTGAAATGTGGTGTTACAGGAGAATGATGAAGATCAGATGGGTAGATAGGGTTACAAACGAAGAGGAATTAAGACGAGTGGGAAAGGAGAGATGTTTCTGGTGAATGCTACTGAAGAGAAGAGATAGGTTGGTAGGACACATACTAAGACACCCAGGAATAGCAAGCTTAGTTATGGAAGGAAGGGTCGAGGACAAGAACTGTAGGGGTAGACCAAGGTTAGAATATGTTAAACAGATTGCCTCGGATGTAGGATGTGGTAGCTATGTAGAGATGAAACTATTAGCTCAGGACAGGGAGGCATGGAAGGCTGCATCAAACCAGTCAAAAGACTGAAGACTCAAACAACAACAACAACAACAACAACTTGGAAGAAAAACATTACAATAAATAATAATATAACCTGTCTTCTATATATATAAAAATCAATCTTACGTGATAGTTTGTCTGTGGGTCTGTGTGTATGTCTCCTATGCATTCATATACCACTCAACCGATTGCGATGAAACTTGGGTGAGATGTTGAGTACACTCTAAGGAAGGTTTCTGACTTAGTAAATCCATTTTACAATAGGTAGTGCACGCGTAGATTCAACAAATGAGTGACGATGCGCGAAGTGTTTCAAACAAGTCCCGTATGTGTTCATATACCATTCGTCCGATAGCGATGAAACTTGGGTGAGATGTTGTGTACACTTACGTGAACGTTTCAAAATTAGTGAATACATTTCACAGTAGATAGCGCACGAGTAGATTCAACAAATGAGCGACGACACGCACAGCGTTTCAACAAAGTCCCTTATGCATTCATATACCATTCGTCCGATAGCTATGAAACTTGCGTAAAATGTTGTGTACACTTCAGGGAAATTTTCTGGCTTATTAAATCCACTTTACAATAGGCAGCGCACGAGTAGATTCAACAAATGAGCTACGACGCTTGAAGCATTTCAACAAAGTCACGTATGCGTTCATATACCATTCGTCCGATAGCGATGAAACTAGGCTGAGATGTGTGCACTCCAGGGAAGGTTTCTGGCTTAATAAATCCCTTTAAAAATAGGAAGAGCAGGAGCAGAATCAACAAATGAGCGACGACGCGCGAAGTTTTTCATCAAAGTCCCATATAAGGTCATATACCATTCATCCGATAGCGATGAAACTTGGGTGAGCTGTTGTGTACACTCCAGGGAAGGTTTCTGGCTTAGTACATCCATTTTACAATAGGTAGCGCAGCAGTAGATTCAACAAATGAGCGATGACATGCGAAGCGTTTCAATAAAGTCCCGTATAAGGTCATATACTATTCGTCTGACAGTGATAAATGTTTGGTGAATTGTTGTGTACACTACAGGAAAGGTTTCTGGCTTAGTTAATCCATTTTACAATACGAAGCGCACGTTTAGATTCAACAAATGAGTGACTACGCGCGAAGCGTTTCGACAACGTCCCTTGTACGTTCACATACCATTCATCCGATTGCGATGAAACTTGGGTGAGATGTTGTGTACACTCCAGGGAAGGTTTCAGGCTGAGTACATCCATATTACAATAAGTAGCGCAAGTAGAATCAACAAATGAGCGACGACACGCGAAGCGTTTCAACCATGTCCCGTCTGCATTCATATACCATTCGTCCGATAGCTATGAAACTTGGGTGAGATGTTGTGTACACTTCATGGAAGGTTTCTGGCTTAGTAAATCCACTATACAACAGGCAGCGCACAAGTAGATTCAACAAATGAGGGACGACGCGCGAAGCGTTTCAACAAAGTCCCGTATAAGGTCATATACCATTCTGCCGTTAGCGGTGAAACTTGGGTGAAATATGGTGGACACTCCAAGGAAGGTTTCTGGCTTAGTAAATATATTTCACAGTAGGTAGCACACGAGTAGATTCGACAAATGAACGACGACACGCGGAGCGTTTCAATACACTCCCCTATGTCTTCATATCCCATTAGTCCGATAGCGATGAAACTTGGGTGAGATGTTGTGGCCACTTACGTGACGGTTTCTAACTTGGTAAATACATTTTACAGCAGGTAGCGCACGAGTAGATTCAACACATGAGTGACGGAGCGTGAATCGTTTAAACAAAATCCGGTATGCGTTCATATACTATTCATCCGATTGCGATGAAACATTGATCAGTTATTGTGTACACGCCAGGGAAGGGTTTCGACTTAGTAAATCCATTTCACAATAAGTAGCGCAAGAGTAGATGCAACAAATGGGTGCCGACGCGTGAAGCGTTTCAACAAAATCCCATATTGGGTTCATATAACCTTCTTCGATTGTGATGAAACCTTGATGAGTTATTGTGTACACGCCAGGGTAGGGTTTCGACTTAGCAAATTCATTTCTCAATAGGTAGCGTACGAGTAGAATCAACAAATGAGTGACAGCGCACGAATCGTTCAAACAAAATCCCGTATACGTTCATATACCATTCATCCGATTGCGATGAAACTTTTGAAAGTTGTTGTGCACGCTCCCACGATTGATTCTAAATTAGAAAATCCATTTTACGATAGCATAGGGGCAGTTAACGGAAATTGAAAAACATGTTGTGTATCCAAAAGCACTTCAAAAAACAGAATTTCAATGCCAAAACTTTCTTTGATTGGCATTGCAACGCATGCCGGGTACAGCTTGTAGTCTATATATATAAAAATCAATGTAACGTGATAGTTTGTCTGTGGGTATGTCTGTGGGTATGTCTGTGGGTATGTCTCCTATGCGTTCATATACCATTCGTCCGATTGCGATGAAACTTGGGTGAGATGTTGAGTACACTCCAAGGAAGGTTTCTGACTTAGTAAATCCATTTTACAATAGGTAGCGCACGCGTAGATTCAACAAATGAGCGACGATGCGCGAAGCATTTCAACGAAGTCCCGTATGTGTTCATATACCATTCGTCCGATAGCGATGAAACTTGGGTGAGATTTTGTGTGCACTCCAGGGAAGGTTTCTAGCTTAGTAAATCCCTTTAAAAATAGGTAGAGCACGAGTAGAATCAACAAATGAGCAACGGCGCGCGAAGCGTTTCAACAAAGTCCCATATAATTTCATATGCCATTCATCCGATAGCGATGAAACTTGGGTGAGATGTTGTGTACACTGCAGGGAAATTTTCTGGCTTAGTACATCCACTTTACAATAGGCAGCTCACGAGTAGATTCAACAAATGAGCTACGACGCGCGAAGCATTTCAAACAAGTCACGTTTGCGTTCATATACCATTCGTCCGATAGCGATGAAATTAGGCTGAGATTTTGTGTGCACTCCAGGGAAGGTTTCTAGCTCAGTAAATCCCTTTAAAAATAGGTAGAGCACGAGTAGAATCAACAAATGAGCAACGGCATGCGAAGCGTTTCAACAAAGTCCCATATAATTTCATATACCATTCATCCGATAGCGATGAAACTTGGGTGAGATGTTGTGTACACTCCAGGGAAGGTTTATGGCTTAGTACATACATTTTACAATAGGTATCGCACCAGTGGATTCAACAAATGAGCGATGACACGCGAAGCGTTTCAACAAAGTCCCGTATAAAGTCATATACCAGTCGTCTGGATAGTGATAAATGTTTGGTGAATTGTTGTGTACACTCCAGGAAAGGTTTCTGGTTAAGTATCCATTTTACAATACGAAGCGCACGTTTATATTCAACAAATGAGTGACTACGTGCGAAGCGTTTCGACAACGTCCCGTATACGTTCACATACCATTCATCCGATTGCGATGAAACTTGGGTGAGATGTTGTGTACACTCCAGGGAAGGTTTCTGGCTGAGTACATCCATATTACAATATGTAGCGCAAGAGTAGAATCAACAAATGAGCGACGACACGCGAAGCGTTTCAACCAAGTCCCGTATGCATTCATGTACCATTCGTCCGTAGCTATGAAACTTGGGTGAGATGTTGTGTACACGTCATGGAAAATTTCTGGCTTAGTAAATCCACTATACAATATGCAGCGCACAAGTTGATTCAACAAATGAGGGACGATGCGCGAAGCGTTTCAACAAAGTCCCGTATAAGGTCATATACCATTCTGCCGTTAGCTGTGAAACTTGGGTGAAATATGGTGGACACTCCAAGGAAGGTTTCTGGCTTAGTAAATACTTTTCACAGTAGGTAGCACACGAGTAGATTCGACAAATGAACGACGACATGCGGAGCGTTTCAATACAGTCCCCTATGTCTTCATATCCCATTAGTCCGATAGCGATGAAACTTGGGTGAGATGTTGTGGACACTTACGTGACGGTTTCTAACTTAGTAAATACATTTTACAGTAGGTAGCGCACGAGTAGATTCAACAAATGAGTGACGGAGCGCGAATCGTTTAAACAAAATCAGGTATGCGTTCATATACTATTCATCCGATTGCGATGAAACATTGATCAGTTATTGTGTACTCGCCAGGGAAGGGGACTTAGTAAATCCATTTCACAATAAGTAGCGCAAGAGTAGATGCAACAAATGGGTGACGACGCGCGAAGCGTTTCAACAAAATCCCCTATTGCGTTCATATAACATTCTTCGATTGCGATGAAACCTTGATGAGTTATTGTGTACACGCCAGGGAAGGGCTTCAACTTAGTAATACATTTCTCAATAGGTAGCGCACGAGTTGATTCAACAAATGAGTGACAGCGCACGAATCGTTTAAACAAAACCCCGTATACGTGCATATACAATTCATCCGATTGCGATGAATCATTGATGAGTTATTGTGTACACGCCAGGGAAGGGTTTCGACTTAGTAAATCCATTTCACAACAGGTAGCGTACGAGTAGATTCAACAAATGAGTGACAGCGATGAAACTTTTGAAAGTTGTTGTGCACGCTTCCACGAATGGTTCTAAATTAGAAAATCCATTTTACGATAGCTTAGAGGCAGTTAACATGTTGTGTATCCAAAAGAACTTCAAGAAACAGAATTTCAACGCCAACACTTTCTTTGATTGGCATTGCAACGCATGCCGGGTACAGCTTGTTGTTTCATAAATTTGGGTAGACCGTGTCTATTTTGTCTATCCTGACGCTACGCTACTGACCACTGTATATACCTGAATGTAAGACAAAGTTTCATTTCCACTTGTGTTTGGTCTTGTCTGATATTCAGTTATTATTCTGCTACTATACTGACGTAAGAAAGTGCTGAACAGTTTATCGCTTAGCATTGTGTTAGCTTCCACATGAATTAGGGTACATGCCCACAAGTTGATCAACATTATTACTTATAGCACATTTCGAGGTTAGGATCTCTCACATCCTCTTTAGTTAGCAAATCCCTACAAGAGGGTAGTTTTGAATGACTATTTAGCATATGTATCCAGAATCAATCCAATGTAAGATTAAAAGCTGCCTATTGTCACAATTTTATTTTCATTTTATTGCACACATGCACTTGTTTTCGTGTCAATTCACCTGAACAGCTCACTGAAACATCTTTGTGACTTAATGAACTTAAGTGTGCTTTAGTCATTCAATAATACATTATACAGTATTGTTTCAAGGAGGATACATGTATAAATAAAACTATACAGTTTCGTACTGATAGTTTTGTTCTCTGAATGTTTGATTTGTTTTCTATTTATTCATTTTTATTATCATTCCATGTTCAATTAGGTTATATATTTGCTAAATTATCAAAATAAATATAACTTGAGCTCCAGATTCCTTTATGATAAAATCACTTGCAACTTCGTTGCATGCAAATTTATTGATAAAATATGTAGCTCTCTTTATGTAACTTCAGAGAATTATCAGCTGCAAGATAGGTCAAGAAATACCACCATACTAGAGTTCATATGTAAAAGCATCCAGCTCCAAACATTGGTATGGAAATGGCGGCCTATAAATACTTGCTGGGAACATCTTGTAAAATGAACACCAACTGTGGAGAAATTTCTGTAAATGATAATCACTGGGCTTTTTGTTTTGTTTTTAATGAATAGAGTGATTTGAAAATAATAATTCCAATTCAGTGTATGTATGTCTACCCCTTATTATTCCCGTTTTTCCAACGGGGTCGGGGATGAGATGCGATGGAAGTCTTTGTGGCGATGGGTTTTACGGCCGGATGCCCTTCCTGACGCCAACCTCGTGAGAGGAGTTAATGAGAGATGAAATGAATGATGGCGAATGAAACTGGGCAAGGATGTGGAAGGAAGCGGCCGTGGCCTGTCAGAAGGTACCGTCCCAGCATTTGCCTGGTGTTGAAAATGGGAAACCACGGAAAACCATTTCAAGGACGGCCGACGGTGGGGCTCGAACCCACGTGTCTACCGAGTCAGCAGACAGCTTGGCCCCATGACCTAATGCTGCGCTTTAGCCAGCGTAGCCACTACTGTCGGCGAATAATTCCAATTCAGTACTTCAATAATAATGTTTTTGTGGGGAGAAAAAACAATTGAAAGAATTATATTGCATCCTCAAATTATGTTTCTTTTCTTGTAAATTTGAAAATTTCATATTTCAGATTAGAACTCTCCCACACAATATTTTGACTAGGAAGTTTCGTTAAATGGGGTATTACCAGGGTTGTTTTGTAAGTAGGGCCATTTGTTAATTCAAACAAAACTTGTTAAGATATTATCAAGATTTTATTTTATTTTACTCTTTCCACTTGAGATGCTATTTCTCTAAATAAGTTACCTTGCTTGTTTAAACACTTATTATAGTGTTCTATTTATAATATCATGCCCACGTTAGAAATCAACTACGGTAGCTGTAAAGACAGCCATGTTCAACCATTGTTTTCATTTCCTTATCGGTATCAAACCGCTGGCTGCCGAGAAACTCCTTCAGATAGCAGAACTAGAGGTATTTGCTAGTTGCAAGGACTGGGCTGTACAGTGGGTGGTCCATTTACCCCTATCCATAAGATCTAATAAAATCTAAGTTTGTGCAGAATGAGGTCATGCATTGCCATTCAGCAGCAAAATCTCAGATGTCATTAGGCCATGTCGCTTATACTGTATGGCACACTGATTTTCCTTAAGCTTGCACAGTACATGGCTGATTTTATTGTTGTCCCTTGTGGCAGAAAATTGACTAACAGGACACAATGTCTATCCCAAAACAGTTGCCATAATCTTGCATGCTGGCATTGTGTGTTTGGCTTTCACTTTGACTGGGGATGTCATGTGCCACCATCTCATTGACTGCCATTTTGATTCTGGAGTCATATGTGAAACCCACGTCTTCTCCCTTTTGACAATGTGATCCAAAAGTTCATCTCCTTCCTCACTGTATTGGGTCAAAAATGTTGATGCACAAGCCATACCTTTTTTTTTTTTTGGGTGTCCTCGTAAAGCAGCCTGGGAACTCATTTCGAGCATACTTTTCTGAACTGCAAGATTTCACAATTTATTTTGTACAGCACTGACTTGAATATCAGTGACAAAGTAGAAATCATGAATCGAATTTTTACATCAACTAAACATATCAAATCATCTGTGATGACAGAAGGTTGGCATAATAGCAGTTCATCACAGACATTTGCCCCTCCCCCATCCTTAAACGATCTCGTCCATTTGCACATTTTGCTCACTCATACATTGGGGCTGTACACCTCGCATTTCTGCTGCTGAATGTCCTTGGCTAACATGTTCTGTACTGTCAGAAAATGAAATCACAAACTGTTTTTCACACTTGACGGGCTGCTCAATTATCTGAAACATTTCAACTCAACAATGCAAAGCGTGCAAAGTGATGCTACAGCTGCAAATGGTGTCTGCTTTTGAGCAAGGTATGCTGGTAGTCTGCACCCATGAGCTTTCGATAGGCACACAGCCAATCGGACCTGCATGAAAAAACAGCCCTCATATTTTCTTCCTTTAGTGGAAACGTTTTTTGTTTCTATTTTGTTTCTATTCCGTTTCTCTACTTGACTTGAAAGATGCTAGAATTGGGACAATTTTGCACTTAGACCACGTGACTGTGTACGCATTGTAAGCATCATATCCAGAGCAAAGATCTGCTGTAAGATGCAAAATCTGCTGATTTTGAAATTTCTTTCTGTGGCAACATAATTATGAGCTTTCAATCATTTGAAGTGGAAGGACTTAACAGCTTAAACATATCTTTCTCCGTTGAAAGCATTAAGAGACGTCTTCAGTTAACTTCAGAATTCTTTCGTTAATTTGTGTGTACAATTCTGATTGTCTCTCCAATTAAAATACAACACATGTTCCTTGTGTGTTCAGGTCAGCAAATAAGAACTACTTAGTATTGTACCCGATACCTAGTTGAGGCTATCGGCTACGCCAGTTGTGATCGAGCCATAGTTGAGATTTGTGGGCAAGGAGAAAAGATAGCGCTCAGATCGAGTCAGAAGAATGGTAGGAAATGACGTAGGAGGCCGAGGGAGAAGGAGGCACTATCCCTCAAGCATATGGAATTATGGGAGAAATACTGGATAATTATAAAGATTAATATGGAATAAAACCTTATCTAACCTCAGAAGGGAAGGGAATATCAAGAAATCTTATTGGTAATAACTTGAAGAAAGAAACTCCTTAAGTTATGTTATAACTTAATAGCCGAAATAGTGTGGTCGAGGTTAGAGCTGTGACGTCAGACAGCGGAAGGAAGGGGGAAGTCACGTGGTAGAGCAGGGCGAGACGGCCGAACGCAGTGACACCAGCAAAAAGAATTATTCCAGCAGTCAAGCTGAGCGGATCACATCGTGCGATAAGAAAACAGTTAATAAGGCAGTGCAATACAGAAAGTTACGTGCGGGAGAGAGTCGCTAGGCGAGGCCTGCAACGCAGTATTCGGAGTTCGTTTTGGGAGCACACACTGTCCATAAGGGCAGGTTATACAAGCCGTGAACTTGAGCGAGGAAGCCGGTGTTAAGGCACATGTTATTTCAACATCGCAGTAGTAGTTACGTGAAACAGCAATGCTTTTCCATGCTTACAATTTACCGAAGCAATACGCAGTATTATACTAGAATCGAGAAACATTATTTGACCTACATTCTCAATGTATAACAGCACAGTGAAGCAGTATAATGAGGCCAGTATTCAACCTCATATTATACAAGGACAGTGAGGCGGAACGTGTCGTGCTGTGGGCGACATTTTGTAATCATGCGATGGTCAAGGAGTTGAACATTACTCTGACATTTTGAGATGTTTGGACTTGTGTTTCGACAGTCCAGTTGTGCAGTCCAATTACAATTATACACTTCTATTATGGACATTTAGATGGACTTGAACTTATTTCAGCGGTATTACAGCATATTTCATGATGCATTTGGACCGAAATATTTAAGGCGACCATGGGGCCGTTCCAACATTACTGCTTTTGGCAAGTGAAAATTTATAAGCGTATGCACTTTGTGAATAGTGGCATGTGCAGCATAATAGTTATATATCATGAACAGTTATGAAATATCTTGGTTACGAACACAGATACAGGGTGTCTGGCAAATCAGTACACTTTGAAGATACTTTATTTTTCTACCAGTGAAATTCAGCCGTTGTGGAGACTAACATTATTATCGAATGCCAACCGAATAGTTTATGGAACAGTGGCGTGACATATTCGAAGAGTATGGGGTACTCTGTATTTTTGAACTTTTGTGGAAGAGTTTGGACAATATCCATGATGGATAATCTTCAGTTCATCATGTCGGGCTAGGCGGATACAGAGACGTGATGGCACCTCAGAGCGATGGATTCGGTTCCTCACGAAGAGGATAAATATGACATCAAATTCACTTGGATGGAGTCAAGCGTTAGTTCAGTGGGTGATACAGCGTTTTCGTCGATCTAGCGAGAAATCTGTGACAAACACTTGGATTACCGGCGATCTTTGAATTATATTAACATCTGGAATATGAAGGTATTGTAAGAGTTATGGCATTACTGATATGATTTTTCATGAACACTGGGCATACTTGTATATATTTCTAGTAGAAGTGCTACTATTATTTTTCGACATGGCTTAAATATTTTATTGCTCCATTTGCTAAAATATGGTGTTACCATATGATATGGCAGGCACATTTATACGACGTTCTCACCATTGGTTGACTTTATTAGACAGGATTTTGGTCTTTATATTTTTCTGTGAGGATAGTATTTCTTGATTATGGATATTTTTAGCGAGTGTTTCGAACTCGTGATCTGCAATTGGATAATTTGAATTATTTCGTCAGTTCATTGCATACTAGCGAGTATGTATAATTCATCAGTAGGGATTTTTTTTATTGGATTGTTTGGTGATATTAAAATTTTATTCACTCAGGTGAATGCATATCGCTTTTATGTGACAAATAGAGTCTTGTTGATTCCAATCATGTACACTCACTCATTAGTCCACGAGATGGGGCCTGTTGCTTTAAGCAATTGTGTGGTGGCACTCACCTAACCTATCGTTTTTAGGGCATTATCATCATAGTCTACGAGGCAGGGCCTGTTGCTCTAAGCAATTGCGTGGTGGCACTCACCTTACCTGCCAGTCGAGGGTCTCATTTTATCATCTGAGCGTAATTATGATCGTATGAGGATTAAACAATAAACTACCAGTCACATATTAGTGGAATTT
Organism: Meconema thalassinum; assembly: GCA_946902985.2. Taxonomy (NCBI): domain Eukaryota; kingdom Metazoa; phylum Arthropoda; class Insecta; order Orthoptera; family Tettigoniidae; genus Meconema; species Meconema thalassinum. Next base: position 1,209,170,537 of record OX336388.2, read on the forward strand.
TGTTAAATAAATTAAAAATAAATGTCAGCAGGGTTACATTTTTTAATTCTTGTTTTGCCAATCCAATATTATGTTGCAATACTCTTTTGAGAGTATATTCATTTAACAGCTGATACTTTTGATACTCTTTGTGAGTGATTTGATACCTCTGAGAAGGATTTCAAGTAATTGAATCTTGTAAGATGAGTCATTTATGGTCAGAATTTATTTTGAGGCAGATCATTATTAGGTATTTTTGATGTGAGGTAATATAACACATTGGTGTTCTTTTCTTTGAAGTAAATCTTGAGGATCTTAAGAGAATTTATGCTCTAAATTTAAACCAGATCTTGAATTGGATTACGATTACTAAGGTAATTTTCACATTGTTTAAGAAGTTGTCTAGATATGACCAGATTAATTACAGTTCTTGTAGATTGTGTGCGTTAATCATTTGAAGCCAATTATATATTTTTGTGGATCATGCAACGTGATTATGTGAAGTATTTTTGATAGGTATTTTTGGAGGTTGCCAAGTGGAAGTTTGCAATGTTGCCAATGATAATTTTGAGGTAGACATGAGGTTGTTGAACTCAGTCTAGCATATTTTTGGAGATTCATGCTGGGCGCTGAATAATTATGGTGTTATATGGGATAATATGGTGTTATATGGAATAATTATGGTATTCAAATATGATATTTGACAAAGTGAGATTAAATGGTGAAGTTTTGGATAGTGAGATCCAACGTGATTTTGTGAAGGCAACGTATTATTTTGGCATGATAATTAAATATGAGGTATAACTTGGAACTGATAAAACTGTAAGACAATGTTCTATAACCTACAGTATACTAAACAATTATTTAGGAAATTAAATAAATAAATAATTTTGATAATCCAAGATTTTCTGATAATAATAATTTATGAAATAATAATCTGAAGTTTAAACATATTAATGATCTGACCCGATGAATTAAAATTTGAATAAATTGATAAATTAAAATTTAAATAAATCGATGAATTAAATAATGGATGAATTAAAAGTTGAATAAATTAACTGAATTAAATAAATCAATAGGTGATTAAACAGCTGATGAATAACTGAATTAAAGGGTGATAATTAATTAAAGGAGCTGATGACTAATAAAATTTAAATGAATTTAAATACATTTAAATAAGAGATATGATTTAAATAAGTTGATGAATTGCAACTTAAATTAATGAATTAAACAATTTAAATGCATGGATTGAGATAATTTAATTTGAATGAGATAATGAAATGAGAGTGTGTGAATGATTGAATAATATAATGAATTGATGAATATAATATTCATTTAAATGATTTGATGGTAATAAATTAATTATTCTGACTTGAATATAACGAATATTGGGATGAGAACTAACTTAATGTGAGAAATATTTAATTTTGATATGATAATGCTGGTGATAACCAATGAATAGTGAAGTTTTCTTTGATTCACAACCAAGCAATGATAATCAGTGATAGTGTAAATATGGTGTATAAATTAATTGTTAGATTTTTAGGAGCAATTGTTGGGATTTCCAGCATTGATTAGTGCCATTTAAGCCATAGAAATGAGTGAATATTTGAATATATGTGTTTTTAGGATATTTTGTGTTAGACAGATTCATATTTCTTGACATCCACATTCCTGATGTTAAATTAAAGAAAGGTTCGGTCTCAGGGGTCACGAAATGTCAGTGACGCAAAGACATAGTGCTACTGTGGCCCTGAGAACTCAAGTGAACTTTAGTAAATTTTTATATTTTATGTGGATGAAAAATACTTTGAAATAGCACAGAGATGGTTCGATTTTGAGGACTATAACAACCTAACGTTTACATTCGACCATACTCTTAGGCAGGGTTTGTGTTCCTTTTTCTGTCTGACCAATTAAGTTTAAATAAATTTGGTTTTATCTTAGTTGTGATCTGATGATGGTGTTGTTTTCCCAATTCTTTCCTTTGTCTTAATTAAGGCTTAACCAGATAGGATGTGGTTTGCTAGGGGTTCAGTTGATGGCACCCATTTCTATTTGTTATTATGATTAAAATTAAGCCCGTAACGAGCCTGAAGATACTTTATCTCGTGTTACCCTCTGCCTTTGTGATATTTCAACTGAACTTCCGACACATTCCTTATTTGATTTCATGTTCATTTAACTCCACTCTGGCCTGGGAAGCCAGGTATGCGATGTAATGGCAGATGGGTCATCGTATACCTCGGATGAACAGGTGCAGTATATTTAAATGTTCACTGAAACAAAATCTTGAAAATGTAAAAAAGAAATATTAAAAATTCAATGAATCAAAAAACTTTGAAAATGTGAAAAGAAAAAGCATCTACGTATTTGAATTAAAACAGAACACATGTGTTTAGATCTGACACCGGTAAATCAGAATTAGGTAGAAAGAAATGTTTAAGACACCTATAGGAAAACATATGCAGAAGCTGCAAACAGAGTTGTAATTCCCCCTTCCCGCCAGCAGGCAATCATAATTAGTATAAATCCCGTGGCACTACAGCCCATGAAGTGACCGCTGCCCAGACATTTGGCCTACAGATATTGGGGTGACAGGTGGTCAGCGCATCGGGTCCCCTCGGTCGTTAATCTTGGTTTTTGTGACTGGAGCACTGCCTCACTGTCAGACTGCTACTTGATTGTTCCCACCGGGGGGGGCTGAGTGCACCCCGTTCCAGCCCTCACTTCAGTTTCTAAACTCCCTGACGGAGCCGGGAATCGAACCTGGGCCCTCCGGGTTAGAGGCAGGCGCGCTACCCCAACATCACGGGGCAGGCAATCATAATTAGCCCTGGTCTTATTTTCAGGGTTGTTGTACATTCAAGTATATATGGTGTTCTTTCCCTATTTTCTCACTTCCATGATATTTTGGGCACATGACCTTAGAGATTGTACTTTAAACCTTATTCTACTATCTTTTATAAGGAGAGGAATATAAATTAGATGAACAATATTGCGTCCTGAAAAGTAATGTTTCTTTTTTTCCCCCTTTTCTTCTATATTTGAAAATATTGTATTTCAGTTTATAATTCTCCCAAATAAGATCTTGACTGAAGTTTAATCAGGGTAATATTTTCTCCCTTTAATGTTTCTATTCTACCGGTATTTCTCTGCTTGATTTGAAAGATTCTAGAATTAGGAACAACTTTGCACTCTCACCATGTGTGTGTGTGTGTATGCCTTAACCCTTCCTCTTGTCTTGGAATGTATTTTCTAGAGTGATTCTGATGGTGATGGTGATGCTGATGGCTGTGAGGATACCCAATCCAATTCTGTTGTGGTAAGAACACACTCCAACTTCCTTCCTTTCTGCATGATACTGTTTTCTTCTGTTTCTATAATACAGTTGATCCCTTGCACAATCTAATTTTGATGGTACACGATTATATGACAAGAAATGTTTGCTTCCGCATTTTAAAATTTGAGTCATTTTATATTTGGGATGAAAGAAGAATGATGGTCTGAGGTCTAAATGTTTGTCAGATGGTATACTTACATAGCATCTCATATTTAGCATAGATACTGTGCCTGTTTGCCCAGGACAGCGATGTGGCAATCCATTCTCATATGCGCCTTGTCCATTAACAACCGTACACATAACCCCTCATGTATCTGAACTGGGCCAAAAGGACGAGACTCCTGTCTTGGGGCGTATTGGGCAAAAATGGTTAAAGTGGGTTGAGCCCCAAATTCAGAATACACTCTACACCTAAAAAGCAACAAAAATGAGAAAACGAGTTTAAATTAAAATAACAATTCCAACAGGATTTATTTCCTTTGAGTATGTTTGATTGCAAAAATAAAACAATGATTTAAGCTGTAACTAACAAATCCAGATTTGGAATTCTAATCTAGCATAATATCCCTGTCCAACTCATGTTGGGTAACGGAAATTAAATACAAAAAATCTTAACTAATATCACCCTCCTGAAAAAGAAGCATCTTATTTGTAAGTCCTATAAAATCCTCTGTGAAGTTCTTTCAAACAAAAATATGCAAAGCTAGGCTAGCGAAAGAAAGAAAACCCTGATAATCCATCTACATACAGTAATAGAACGATAATTAATAGTGACATTGATGCCATGTCAGTCATTGCCTATCTCTAATGTTGGCATCTAAGGCACAACAAGACCTAAATAAGTCTAACAATAGCAAAAATAAACCCTATCTATATTATGGCAATAACTCAATAATTAATGATGTTCAATCCCACATTGGTCACAGCTTGATCCACCAAGTTGACTCACTGGATCCAATAAATATAATAATAATAATAATAATAATAATAATAATAAAAATAATAAGTACCTGTAATAAATTTGCAAAGTTCACTACTACAGTCGTCGTCGGCCGATACTCGTATCCGAGTTCACGCTTCTCGCCTGCAGTTCCTTAATCTTCAGTCCAGGCCAATTCTTACAGAGAACATGCGACCACATATGTTGTGTCCGATGGAGGGTGGAGGTCGTGGTAGTGTTTGATGTATCTTCTTCCTGTGACAAATTTCTTCTTCCTGTCTTCGACGTTCCTGCTCGAACTGTGCAACTGCAGCTGAGATGGTAGCACGCTAGCGAGGGCGATCCAGTGCAAGAGTTTGCCAAGTATTTGGGCTTATCTCTACTCTTCTCATGGTCTGCTTGAGTTGGTCTTTATATTGTTTTAAAGGAGCACCACATGGCCTCTTGCCAGTGTTGAGTTCACTACACAGGATTTGCCGAGGTAGTCTGCTGTCACTCATACGATGGATATGGCCTGCCCATCTAAGCCGATGACCAACAATGGTGGCTTCAATACTGTTTTATCATTGCTTTCTCAAGGACTGCTGTGCTGTATTAGTGACATAGTCATCCCATTTGATGTTCATGATTGATCTAAGTTTTTGTTGATGAAGGCGTTCCAGTTTCTTGATGTCCCGGCGATACAGGGTCCAGGTTTCACATCCGTAGAGTAGCGTAGAAATAACAACAGCTTGGTACACCAATACTTTTGTGCAGATACTTAGATCTTTGTTCAGAAACACACAATGTGCGAGACTTCTAAAAGCCACATGGGCAGCCTGTATTCTATTTTCCATGTCCTTCTCAGAGGTACAGTTCGCTGATAGAATACTACTAAGGTACGAGAAGTGTTCCACCTTTTCCAGAGCTGAGCCAGATATGTAGATATCAAAATCTGGGGGGATGGTTCCTGGAGCAGGCTGAGTTAGCACTTTGGTTTTCTGAATGTTGACAGTCAGGCCAAAACGTTCATAAGCTCTGTTGAAACAGTTGGCAGACTGCTGAAGCTCTTCTGGTGTGCGGGCTGGAGAAGCATTGTCATCTGCATATTGCAATTCTGTGACCAGAGTGGAATAGGTTAATCTTTTGGAGTGGAGTCTGGCCTGGTTGAAGAGCCTCCCATCATACCGAAATTTAATTTCCACACCTGAGTTGTTTTCAGGCGATGTCTCATAAAGCATAGCTGCCAGGTACAAGGCAAAAAGTGTAGGTGCAAGTACACATCCTCGCTTGAGTCCATTTGTAATTGGAAATTCCTCTGGAGATATCATTCTGATATAATACCTGACCAAACATGCCATCATGGAGAGCTTGGATCAAACTAACAAAATGTTCGGGGCATCTAAAGCGCCTCGAAACCATCCGTATAGCGCTACGAGGAACCGCATCAAATGCCTTTTCAAGGTCATAGAACACTAAGAACAGAGGTGTCATTTGTTCTCTGCACTTCTCTTGGAGTTGTCTTGCGCAGAAGATCATGTCGATTGTACCACGAGAGGTCCGAAATCCACACTGAGATTCAGGTAGTAACTTCTCCGAAACAACCTGAAGTCGATTTAGTAAGATTCGAGCAAATATTTTTCCAGCCATGGCAAGCAGGGAAATACCACGGTAGTTGGCACAGATACCGCGATCACCTTTCTTGAAAATTGTAACTATTCTGGAGTTTTTCAGGTTAGCAGGAACATTTTTGGTTTCCCAAATTAGAAGAATCGGAAACATCCCAGTACAACAAACGCGAATAAGACGAGATCAAGAATCAAACCAATGCAGATAACTTACTTCTCTACACATAATGTGAACTCCCTCATGCAAACTGGTAAGCTAAAGGTGATCACTGACATAATGGATCAGCACAAAATTCTTATCATGGGATTACAGGAATTGAGGAACACTGACCAGGATGCTTTGGAATCTCAAGGGTATCGACTATATAAGGGTATACCGGGGAAGAGAGTCCTGAAGAATGTTCCACAATTTGGAACAGGATTTCTGATCAACCTTAAAATTATAAATTCAGTTCAAGAATTCTGCTCACCATCTCCTCGAATCTCAACACTCACCTTTAACACATCTAATAAGATTTATACTATCACAAATGCCCATGCTCCCACTAATGATAAAAACACTTCCCCCAAAGACCGTGAAGAAACAGAAGAATTTTGGGACCTACTGGATCAAACCATAGATAACATCCCCAAACACCATGTTAAATTATTAATTGTCGACTTTAACGCTCAGCTAGGTAGAGAAAGAAAATACCGTGACATCATCGGAAAATGGCCAGCACACAATAGAACAAATAAAAATGGAGAGCGACTAGTTGACCTGTGTCGAAACCATAACTTAATCTCAAAATCTACATGTTTTAAACGAAAACCTCAAAAACTTAAAACATGGAAACACCCTGATTACACTAAGGGAGAATGGCAACTGGACCACGTGTGCATGGATAAACACCACCATAAAGAGATCTATAACGTCAAAGTCCTCCGCGGAATTGACACAGGTTCTGATCACTACGTTGTCAAAATTAAAATTAAACTCACGCCCCAGAAGAGACAACAAAGGAAAACCCCCAAAACTAAACGAACAATAGATCCTATCCAGTTAATCAACAGTGAACAGTACCAAAAAGCTACTGGAAACATTAAAATAACTGATAAACTCGAAAACTTGGTTCACAACCTACAACGAATAGCAGAAGACCTGGCTCCAATTAAACCGCGGAAAAAACATCAATGGTGGAATAATGAATGTGATGAGATGATTGAAAAACGACACCGAGCGTGGTTATTACACCAATCCCAAAAATCTGAAACTTCTTTTCAAAATTTAGTTACACAACGGAAAGAAACAACTAAAACTTTAAGAAGAATAAAACGGCAATATCATACTGACACCCTACAAACAATTGAACAGGAATTCAAAATTTCACAATCGCGGAATTATTACAAAATCTTTAAACAACATCTGAAAAAATATGAAGCACCTACCTTATTGTTAAAAGATGAAAATGGTAAATTGGCCCACAACAACCAGGATAATGCACTAATTATGGCTAAATATTTTAAGACACTCCTAAACTGTGAAGAACCCATAGAATTTCTCCAATTGGATGTTGACACTCCAATAACAACACCTCCGGAGAACATTAACCCGCCCACATTAGAAGAAGTTTACATAGCACTGAATGAGATGAAGAATTTCAAAGCCCCTGGAGAAGACTAGACTTTTGCAGAGATTTGGAAGTATGCTGGAAATTCGGCAAAAATCGCTCTTCACCAACAACTAGTCAACATCTGCATTACAGGAAAATTCCCTGAACTTTGGAGATCAGCTATCATCCATCCACTACATAAAAAAGGGGATAAGACAGACTCTAACCATTACCGAGGGATTTCACTCCTGGATGTTACCTATAAATTTTTTTCTCGGATTCTTCTCAATAGAATTAAAGTACAACTTGAAAATGAATTAGGAGAATATCAAGGAGGTTTCAGGCCCTGGAGAAGTTGCCCAGATCAAATTATGAGCCTAAAATTGATAATGGATTATAATAGAAAAAGGAATAGAGATATGGTGATAACATTTATCGACTTTAAAAAAGCATATGATTGTATTCATAGAGAATCTTTATTAAAAATTCTAAGACACATGAGATTACACCCCAAATTGACAAATCTCATAAAACTAACTCTTACAGGCACCAAATCAAAAGTTAAATTCAGAGGTGAATTCTCTGACCAATTTGAGGTCACAACCGGTTTACGACAGGGTGATGGCTTATCACCATTACTATTTAATTGTGCATTGGAAATGGTAATGCGAGAATGGTCTAAGAAATGCCCTCCAAATATAAAAATAGGGAGAAAAATTCAAACAAACTGTCTTGGTTTTGCAGACGACATGGCATTATTGGCGAAAGATTTTGAGGAAGCCAAAACACAGATATCAGAGCTTCAGACAATTGCAAATAAAATTGGCCTTAAGATATCATTCGAAAAAACAGAAATCATGCCACAAAAACCAACACCATTAAAGGAAATACAAATTAATGATACAAAAATTAAAATTGTAACACGATTCAAATATCTAGGAGAGCTAATAACAAACAATTTAAATGAGAAAGCGTCAATTCAAATAAGAACCAACAAGTTATCTAGGGCACAAAAATTAACATGGGAAACTTACAAAAAGAAATGCTTATCAATTAATGCAAAAATTAAACATTACAATACAGTCATAAAACTGGAAGCCACATATGCAGCAGAAACGTTATTCCATCTAAATGAACATTCTAAAACCGACAGATTACAGAAGATCGAAAGGCGAATTGGAAGAACTTGTATCAATAAAGGATATAAAAAAGATGGGCAATGGCGAATAATACCTAACAATATGGTCTATAACGACCTAGAACCCGTTACTGATACCATGCGAAAGAAAAGACTAGGATTCTTTGGGCACATCATGAGAATGCCAGATTCACGTCTTCTAAAAACAACTAGTGCAGTACAATCTTGCTTCAAAAAACACAACAACTGGATGCCGATGGTTAAAAGAAATCAGAGAGGACTTAAAAGAAATTGGCCTAACAGAAGATGCTGCAAATAAGAAAAGTTTAACTACAGCACTTAAAAATATGACGTTTCATTTTCCACTCACAAAGAAGAAAATTCCTACAAGAATATTTTCCGCCGAAGAACGGGCAAGACGATCAATACGCATGAAGACGTACTGGGAGGACCGCAAGGCTCGTACAGTTCCTACAAGTCGACGAACTAATGGTTGGGTAAAGTGATCCTTTGTGGTCTCAAAAGAAGAAGAATAATCAGATAGAAAAGCCTGGTTTTTAGAGGTAAGCCACCACATTGAATGAGTTCAAGGGGAATGTTGTCTGATCCTAGAGCCTTCCCTGTTTTCATTCTACTGAGAGCTTTGATAAACTCTTTAAAAGTTTGGAGGAGTGTCCATCCAGGGTTGGGGAATATGTTGAGGGACGTGCTGAAGAAAATCGTCAGCAGCAGCAGAACTGCCGTTCAAGAGTGAACTGAAATGCTCCTTCCATCTTTTCAAGGTGTCCTGGCTGTCTGTAAGTATGGTGGAGTTATCAACAGCTTTCAAGGTTCCTGATGATGATCGGACCGGTTCATACAGCTCTTTCAGTCCAGCATAGAAGTTGCGTAAGCCCCTGCTATCTGAGAATTTCTAAAGTTCCTTAGCTTTTTGCTGCCACCAGTTGTTCTTTATTTCCCTAATTGCAGACTGACACTTCCGTTTTAGTTCTTGAAAAAGCAATTTCTTCTCTCTGGAGGCTGGATCTTGAGAAACAGATAGGCATCCCGTTTAGCTTTGATGAGGTTCAAGATTTCCTCATTGTTATTTTCAAACCAGTCTTGTTTCTTCCTTTTCCTCATAGTCAATGACTTTCTGTGCAGACTCTGTAATGATATTTTGAAGTGTGGTCCATTCACATTCTACATCCTTTGTGTTGATTGGATTGTGAGTTAGTTGTTGAGTTTTGGTATTCTGTGGCAACGCTATCAAGTTGAAGCTTAGAGGTGTTGAACTTCTTCCTTGTTTGATTCATGAAATGGGTACGTGGCTTTTTATGGTAGAAATCCTGAATCTACTAATTAGAAGTTTAAGGTCTGTCCAGCAGTCATCAATATTTCGGGCTGTTTTCATGATCAGGACATCACTCTTGTCGCACTGTCGGTCGTCGTCGGCTTTAACTCGTTTCCGAGTATACATCTTCTTCCAAAACAGTCTAAAATAATCTAAGGTTGAGGTCTGTGGGCATGTTTGCGGTGACTGAACAGCCCAATGTGCACTGTCGGTAATGACATAATCAATCATATGCCAATGTTTTGAGCGTGGGTGCATCCATGTAGTCTTGATAGTTGGAACTGGGTATTGGTGATAAAGAGCTCATGCTCAGCACACAGGCCAAGAAGTAACAGTCCATTAGCATTGCAGTTTCCAATTCCATGTTTACCCATGACTTTTCCCCATATGGGGCTGTCCCTCCCCACTCTGGCGTTGAAATCTCCTAGTAGTGCAAGCTTGTCTGTAGCAGGCACCTTAGTGAGGACTGTGCTCAGTTGGTTGTAGAAGCGGTTCTTAGAATCCTCGTCATCCGTAAGAGTAGGGGCATATGAAGAGATGAGAGTAATGAACCTGCCTCCTTTAAGAGGTATGCGGAGAGTCATGAGTCTTCCATTTACTGCAATGGGAACGAGTCGATGATCATTCACCAATTTGGTCTTCACTGCAAAACCCACATCATGGATGCGTCGTTCATTTTCCTCCTTTCCTTTCCAGAAGATGGTGTAGCCTGATGAAGCCTCAATGATTTTTCCCTCTCCCGCGAATCTGGTTTTACTCAGGGCAACGACATCAAAGTTAAGTCTGTTCGGCTCATGGCTGATGAGAGCTGTTCTCCTTTCTGGTCTGTCATCGTTGTCTAATAATGTTCTGTCGTTCCATGCACCAATAGTGATGAACGTAGATATCTTTCTTGATTTCGACTGGAAGTGACTACCGATGTTTAGCCCACATTTTCTAGGGGCTTCCCCATTCAGGGTGGGCAGCGGTAATCCTAAATAGGCCTGCCCAGTCACAGATGCAGGACCGGATCCCTGAGTAGTCACAGGTCTCAGGAAGGCGACCATCACACATCTGCCGCCAACGTGCAGGTCCAGACTAGAAGCCTCCAGTTTATCCAAACCTGCTTCCGTCATCCTTATCCCATCACCATTGGGCTTGTAGAGAAACAGCAGGAGAGAATGCCATAGGCATGAATTTGTTTAAGGTGGATCTCAACTTGCCAGGGAGTGACCCACACACTATGGTCCTAGAGCCATTCACTGCGGCACAGCACATAGAGCATGTGACATGCAGTTCCCAGCTCCAGAACTGCAACGGAACACCGCAGACTCAAAATATGATTGAGTTGCGCCTTTACAGCCAATCCATCTGGCATGATCTCTTCCACCTCCACAGCCGTTGGGAACTTTAGAATAAAAGGTTCCTCCTCCGCCTGCTTTGCTGTTGGGTCGCAACACATTGGATTTCAGTGGCATTTCCTCCACTGGGGGGAGGAGGCAACACCCAATCCTTAAAAGGCTCCTGCCCAAAGCTGTTGGTCTACCTTAGGGAGTTGAGTTATTTACCGCCACCCACACTCGGCATTAGCCGTTTTTACAAGCTGGTTGCCAACCCAGCTAACCCTCCTCCTTTCTCATTCCGGACTTGGGACCGGACAACGATGGGGATTTTGAATCGTGGTGTTTCAAAAGGATCCTCAGAAGAAAGTGATGATAAGTAAGCTGAAAAGGTTTGATTTACTAGATGATGTTGGCTGGGTCGATCAATTTTGGAATGAACTAGAGCCAATAACTCTTGTTTGCTCGTGGACGAAACTTTTAGGTCATTTGGGCAATGGCTTTTCTGAAGAAGAAGAAGAAGAATGTGAAACTTCCGATTTGTTCGCTGTAATGAGGTAAATTCCAGGTTGTGAAGAAACTGTAGATGATGTCAGAGATTGGATGGCTTGATGGGGCCAGTGAACCACTAGGAAAATATGAAATTGTTGCTGCTGTGAAAGGTCGAGGGACGGAGGAGGATGAAGACGACTCGGATGACATTGAGAGCAGTCAACAAGAAAAAAGGATGAGCCACAGTGAGGGTGTGAAATATATTGAAGGAGCATAGCGGTACCGTATATGGAACAACAGGAATCGTCTGCAATGGACATTTTATTCCTCCGGCGACTTGATGAAGCAACCAGGTGCCGTGTTGTGAAAGAAAAGCAAACTTCAATCAAACAATTTCTTTAAAAAATTGAAATTGTTTAATACGGTACTTCAGACTTCTTCTTTGTAGATTATATAACTCAAGTCTAATGTGTGTCCATTTACTAAAACGCATACTAAATTCTCATGCTCTGTATAACTCGGCAAATCCCACTGAATAACTCGACAACTCCCAGGGTCCTGCAAATCGCTTCTTCTACTAGAGTTTTCCCGCAGGTGCAGGGTCCGCTGTCCGGATCTTGGCTCGCCACTTGTTACGATCGCGAGCATCATAAGGTACAGGGTCATCAATTTAAGTCTCGCATCCGTTACCGATCACGGCGCGGCAAGCTCTCGCGCTGACACCCGCTCGCTGGCCGGTAAAAAGTGCGCGACTTCTCCCCACTACTTCGCGTCAACATACAGTCATTTAATAGCAATTTCTAGTGAAAATTATTATCTACAAACTTACCTGGTTTTACAAAAAATGTTCAAAGTGTTGTCCGTCAGCTCGCAAGCATGCCTGGCACCTCGTAAACAAGTTTCTAGACACAAGGCGAATCTCTTCCTGGGTGACGTTAGTTATAACTTGGCGAATATTTTCTTTTAACTCCTCACATCACTTCGCATAACAAAGACAATGAATACACGTTGTATAGAAAACATCACTCTAAGGCAACACATAAACTGTAAAATTGCCCCGAGACTGCACTGTATGTTAGGTCAAATCAACTAGTACTTCACAAGCTTGAATACGCCGGAGATTCTGACAGCTTATTGCAACATTGCCGATCGCAGCGCACGTGTTCATTGCGGGGAGAACGCCAAGGCCACCTTGACCGGCCGCATCTGCCAAGGCCACCTTCACCGGCCTAGCGGTGCGTACATGCGGGAAATAAAATGATGACCCGGTATTAGGCTGAGCACCTTCATATCGGCATTTATCGTATCATGCCAGCGCTGTTTTGGTCTCCCACGTGGTCGTTGCCCATTGATATCCAAGCACTGGGTAGAATTGGCTACTGTGCCTGGTGCAGCACGTAGGACGTGACCGTACCATTGGAGACTTTTTTGCCGAGCCTTCTCAGTGATAGGTGAAATGCCCATTTGCTGGCGAATGATGTCGTTTCTTACATGGTCCGGGAGTGTGATGCCCATTGACCAACAGAGCATACACATTTCCATGCTGTGTAGTTGGTAGCTGTGTCAGTTGGTCGACATTCAGCGCCATACAAAGCAACAGGACGTACCATCATGCAATATATTTTGGATTTCAGATGTAGTGGCATCCTTCTGTCGCAGAGTACACCTGTAACTTCTCTCCATCTCATCCAAGCTGCGTTTGTCCTGCTTCGCACTTCATCACGTATCTCACCGTCAGATCTACAAATCGCTTCTACGAGTGGTAAAAAGGAAAAGCTAAATCGCAATGTTGTCTGGGTCCAATTGCAGGTGGGACTTGATGTGATGACCACCGACGTCAACACAGACACGGTACCTCTGTAACATTTTCTGGTACACACGATCACCAATCCCTGATCCTCCAACATCCGCAGCAAACATAATCCGCGCCAGTAGGTCTTTTTCGGATTCCACAGGGGTCTCATAAATCAAGATTTACATGTTACCCCACAGGTAGTAGTCTAGAGGTGTCAATTCGGTTGAACGTACAGGCCAAGCAATCTGGCCACCACAACCTATCCACTGTTGGCCAAATCTGTGGTGCAGATGATCTCGTTCCGCAAGTGAAAAATGAGGTGGTGTGCCATTGTGCTGAAACCACATGTTTAGACGCACATGCAGTGGCACATTGTCTAAGAACTTGTGCAGTACGTCTTTAAGTAATATCAAGTATGCGGCACCCGTGAGATTTTGTGGAAGAAGGGATAGAATGTCAACCAACCTGTAGAGATGGGACATTAGTGGATCGTTCAATGGCGTACGTACTCTAGTCAGTGGCACTGAAAATGCGGGAGATTTGAACGTGTGCTCTAATGGTATTTTGCGGGTAGTGGGAAGACGGTACATTTCCGGACACAAGTTCCTATGCTAAACTTAACCATCTAAGTCCCCGCTACAAACCCTCAAAGTCTGTAATGGGAATTTAGAAACACCCTGTATTTATCACCATAATGTATTGTGCATGTTTTTTTTTCCTATGAAATAAACGCATGTTCAATTATCTGGAAAAATCGTTATCCGGAACACTTTCGGTCCCAATTAGTCCGGATAAACGACGTTCTACTGTATTTAATTCCTCATCACAAACGATTATCTTCAAGGATCAACTATAGCATAGGTTTAATACCATTAGCACGGAGTGGAAGTTTCTAGGAAAACTACATGATAAACAAAACTGAAATACCAGTTAAATACAGCACTTCGAAGCGACTTTAAATTAATAATGAGTGACGCATAAGTGGAATATCCAGCACCCAGAACTATCTTATAAAATTTAACTGAATGTACTCCCTAGTACAGTATTATAGAGAACACTTGTAGGTCGATTTGCTAGAATTGCATTTTTTAAATCCTTCTGAACATGATCAAAGTACAAAAAGGGGTTTCTTCTTAATTATAATCAAAGTACAGATTTTTCAAATTTAGAGTTGGTCTTGAAAAATTACTATTTCATTCCTCATCACAAATAATTATATTCAACGATCAACTATATCATAGACCTAATATACCATTAGCACTGAGTGGAAGCTTAAAGTCTTATGTGTTCGTTAATTTCAAGGTTTTAACCCATGGGACCTCTTTCTTATGTGGAGTCGGAACCACAGGATGTATCAACTCAACTCTCTCGTATGCGTTAGCCGGGAATTGAAGCCTGTAAACCTTGCAACTTTACCGTAGCCGCAGTTCCATCACATCCTAGCCACTGGGTGGCTTCTGCTTCTCAATTCACAATGCCTCTACCTTATCCACAACTGACAAATCTGTAGAAGTCGTACACCTAATTGCTCAAGTGTACTGTAAGAAAATCCGCTGCAATGCTCATCGAGGTTGTTGTAGAAGGACTGATACTTTGCCTATTTTAGCCTGCCTTAGTGCCAAAGGCCCAATCATCAGAAGAATATGCTTTATTTCAAAATGGCAATGATGCTTTGTTTATTCCTAAAACCAAAACCAAACCCTGTGGCACTACAGCCCATGAAGAGCCTAGGCGTACCAAGCAAACACTGCCAAGCCATTTGACCTGCAGATTATGGAGTGACGTGTGGTGAGCGCGTCGGGAGCCCACGGCCGTTATTCTTGGTTTCCGTGACGGGGGTGCTGCCTCATTGTCGGACAGCTTCTCAATTGTCCTCATGAGGCTGAGTGCACCCCGTTTCAGCCCTCGCGTCAGTTTCTAAAATCCCTGACAAAGTCGGAAATCGAACCCGGGGCCTCCGGGTGCAAGGCATATGTTTATTCCTGGTACCATATAATTGGTTGGGTATTTTTTGCATAAAAGAGTAACAGACAGTCACCGCTACGTTTTTATATATTAATATAGATTACCACATATAGCATTGTAATTTGCTCTCAATTTGTTTCAACTTTCATTTACTTTCTGTCAAGTATTTCTATGTTTCTCTTACATTATTTCTGATATCATGCTTTTTTACAGAATCAGAACATTGAAGTAATGAGAAATGAATTTCCCTGCCTTTGATATCCATACATTGATACATTTTTACACTACTGTGCAAATAATATTGAATTTCTCAATAATTTCAACTTCTCTCTTTCCACTTTCTTACCATCTTGGATCAGTACTGTACGCAACTTAAGATGAAGTAATAGAAATAAACATATACTTACGTACGCAGCAGACGTCAGTGGAAACGTAGCTGAAGCTCTTCCCCTATCCCCGAAGAAATATAAAATAAAAATAAAATAGAAGAAAGAAAAACGGGGAGATCGCAGTCTTGTTTGGCTTTCGCTGGGCCCAAATTTTAAAAGGCAAACCAGAAAGCAATCCCAAAAGAAAGGGGGAAAGCTAATTAAAATTAAACTACAGTAAAATCCAAAGATGAACAAATTTAAATCAGAGGCCGTGTAGGTCGTATTAACGTCACAAGTACGCTAATAAGACCGACAAACCAAAATGTAGTAAAAACCAGACAAAACTCGAAGAAGGTAACTAAAATTAAAATAAGGCGTGACGCAAAAGCAGAGATACTTAGGCAAAGATAAAATGTATTTAAATAAGAACCACAATGTACAACGATCCCAGAGATATTAAAAGCAAGAAGAGAAATGACCAACAAATTAAACACAAAATTAATTTACCGCAAGAAAAAATACAAATTAGGAAGAAAATCGAAAATATACTAAATTAAATTATATTAAAATGAAATAAAATAAGATAAGTTAAGGTAACGTGTTCAAGGCAAGATGAAACGATGACTAAATGTAAGTATGTCGCAATTAAATAAAAAAGACAAAACTCAGAAACGACTACACTCTACGAAGTCAAGATACGTTCTAAAAATTTAGACAAAGCGTGTCAAAAGGGATGAACAAAATAGGAGGGGGGTACAATGGTTCAGAACGGGGTGGAGAGGGGTGAGAGGGAGGGGAGGAATGAGGAAGAAAGACGCGGAGGCACATGCAAGATCTAGTGAGTTACGAGAAAAATAGGAATTTAGACAAAAGTAAAAATTACATTAAATTATCGGCAAAGCCAAAAATATACTTTAAAAATTGAAAGTATGCGTAGGAGATAAGGGCACACAAAGACGACGAAAATATGTGATGCGCAAAATATGGGCATTCACAGACACAAGAATATCACAGGTTAGGTCACCAGCAAATAGCAATAGTGAGACCTCCTTTTGTGAACTCTTTAAGATAAAGAACAAAGCATTACGGGAAGCAAGAAAAATAATCTCCAATCCCGTTATGTTGTTCTACGATAAGATACACTCTGGATGACAGACCCAAAGATGCCCCCTACAAGGTAGGCAAACCACCGTCAAGCACACCAGAGTAAAGCGAAGACAGCCCAGCCCACATACATGACTTTCAACCCTTAAAGTACAAAAACTACGTTATCAAAATAAATGAAAATAACACTATCATACAAAACAAAAACTCACCAGCAATTACACGCACACAAAGGGCGGAGGGAAAATATCGGGAGGGGGCAAGTACACGCGACAAAAGAAAACTAACACAGAATAAGAGTTTTAAATTGCCGAAATATGAAACTGAACTACAGTAAAACAATTACTGATTACGACATACAGACACCTCGCCATGGTTTCACCTTGAACGCGGGCACTTTCCCTAGAATATCGGAATACGTCTAGCCTACTTGGCTGCAAGGAAGAAATGCCTCGAAACAAAGCAAATGACGACGCAACACAAAGGTAACTGCGTGCTAAAATTTGATTGGTCACGACCCCTTCCAAAATATAAATCACTGGCCAATAAGGGGACAAGATGCAGATATGTCCATATATGGTATTAAGACATCAGAGGGCTATTAATAGCTTCACAGCCAAGGTTTCACAAAGGCGTGCATTGATCACGTCAGATAAAAATGGCACAAAGGAGTAACTTATATATCTCATAAAAATGGCTCAGTACTTTTTGCTTTCTTTCAAGTATCCACACTTCCTATATGTTTAAAGTCTTGTTCACATGTATCTTTGTTTGAGTGTAAACTGTGTTCAGTAGCAAAAGATTCTAAAATCTTTGAATAAGGAACCCAACCTGCATAGGAATCTGGTTGAAATTTCCATCGACACGTAAGTTGAACAAATTCTCAAGTAATGTGTTCATGTAGAGGGTTTTAAATCTTCTGACACTGTATTTACGTTAAGTTTTGGAGCAACTTTTGGCATTTGATTGCTTTGTTGCTCCATCTCCGAGCTTATTTTACGCATGTTCTACGCATGATAATTGGGCTCCGCTATATGTATGAGTATTGATCATTTGAAGAACCTTTTTTAGTTAGAATCTGTAACCTGATGGTAGGTATGGTTCAGTGGTGCATGGATAACTCACAAACTGGATAGTCGAGTCCTCGTTTATGACAAATACGGTAGTACAATTTTGAAAATGGTTGTTGTTTGATTCTTCAGTCTTTTGACTGGCCTGATGCAGCTTTCCATGCTCCCCTGTCCTGAGCCAATCGTTTATCTCTACATAACTACCACACCTTACATCTGAGGCAATCTGGTTAACATATTCTAACCTTGGTCTACTCCTACAGTTCTTGTCCTCGACCCTTCCTTCCATAACTAACATTGCTATTCCCGGATGTCTTAGTTTGTGTCCTACCAACCTATCCCTTCTCTCCATTAGCAGTCGCCAGAAACATCTCTCCTCTCCCACTCGTTTTAAACCTCTTCATTTGTTACTCTATTTACCCATCTGATCTTCATCATTCTCCTGTAACACTGCACTTCAAATGCTTCTATTCTCCTCTTTTCTGCTGCTCCTTTAGTCCAAGTTTCACTTTCATAGAGTGTCACACACCAGACAAAGGCTTTCAAAAATGACTTTCTAATACCGAACTCTACATTTTAAAGTCAACAGATTCCTTTTCTGTAGAAATGCTTTTCTTGCCAGTACCAATCTACTTTTTATATCCTCTTTGCTGCATCCACCACTGGTTATTTTGCTTCCTAAGTAACAGAAGTCTGCTACTTCTTTTAGCTTTTCACCTGCCAATTTAATGTCCATGGACAAATAATAGTTTCAAAAATGGTTAGTGCATACAAATGTATTTAGGAATACTGTATTACAATTCATGATTGGTCCGTATTGACACTTTAGTTATAAATTATAATCAAATTAACACACTCTCCGTCTAGTCTATACTTTGTGGTTTGTGTTGTCTGCTTAATGTGTAAATAAACACAAACCACAAAGTATTGACTAGATGGGAAGGGTGTTAATTTGATCATAATCTATAAAAATGTATTTTCTTGTTGTAATGTGTTATATGGATGTTAGTTGCAAGTATGTGTGAAAAGTTATCTTCTGGTTTTGATGAACATGTCATTTTAAATGTTTGACTTATGTATCCCTATTCTTTATTTGATAACATTTTTCACAGAACTTCTGTATAAATGTAGATCATTGTCATGTATTTCAATTCTTATTTATTTTATGTAGCTTTTTAAATACCTTACAAACCCTTTATTTTCAGGCTCCTGAAGGTGATGCTGCAGCAACATTTGATGCTATTGCTGCTGAGAATCATTTGAATAATCTGGATTCAAAACCAGTGAAGCCATTCAAGATTTGTACAGGCGATGGTAAACATTCTAGTTTTTTGTATTTTTTCCTGTCTATGATGTGCAAATAGATCAGGCTATAATAGATCTAATATTACCTATATTAATGATTAAGAAGGAAAACTTCAGTCTGTATTTATCAAGCACTCGAACATCCTAAGTACAATTGAACAGTTTGAGAGCAAATTTGAGATGCTAAAGTTATAATATTTAATGCAGAATTTATTTTGTGTTCTTGCAGACACTGATGGGTTAATTTGCCAAGCACTGTTGCTTGGTTACACTGAAGCAGCAGTTGAGCTTTGCTTGCAAGATGGTCGGATGGCAGATGCCATTATCTTGGCCATGACTGGAGGTGCAGATCTGCTGGCCAAGACTCAGCACCGCTATTTACAGGCAAGTCACAACATCGTTACTATGTATAGAAATTCATTTGAATGCTATGTGTTACAATGGCTTTATATTTCTATGAATAAAAACAAAAGTTTGGTGCTTTTCAGTCGGTCAACATGAATGTACCCAAAAAGAGCTGGGTTGTGCCCTAATCCTGAAATAAATTATATGAGATTAATAAATACACCAGGATGACCAGTTTCGATCGTCAAGCGATCATCATCAGATCCATTACACTTAGGCTATAACATCTATGTTTGAGAATACAGGTGAAAAATATTTACAATATCATACCTGCCAACCCTTCTGATTTATTCGGAAACTTTCCGAATTTTCACCTCGTCTTCCGATCTTCTTAACCCTAGAACTGCTGCAGGTTTATCTGTCAAATGCTGCAGTAAATTCCCATAAAGTACACACTAAAGGAATTTGGTATCTGTAAGCATACTGTGTTCACGAATATGACTTATCATACATCAATAGAAAGCTGAAAGACTGTTCTATATTATATTGATATAGGTGAATCAATCAGACTCGTCACTTTGAATTAATCATAAAAAGTATTTTATAAAAAAATAAAAAAAATAAAATTATTGACTTTTCTGCTCTAGAAAACCATATTGCCGAGTTAAATGTTCGTCAGAGACATCATAAATGAAAAGTTCATAGTTTTTTGTTACTAATTCAAGAACCAGTTACAAATAATTCCTGTTATTTACTAAAAAGAAAATTATTTTTACAAAAATATGACATTTCTCGATTTTGAAGTACATAATCGGCAAGTTCACAGGCCCAGGATGATGAACGATAAACGGTACATTTTACCTGGAAAGTCACTTTCTTCGGGTTGAATATCAGTCTAGTTCACACTTTCCCCTTCACGGCTAACATTAGGCATGTGTACAGGGTCTGTCGGAACATGATAAACATCACTTGCATTGATGGGGATTTCCATAACTTGCGTGACATCCTGTTCGCCGGTATCACTGCCACTACTTTCACCATCTTCATTTTCATACGAATCCACACAATAATCACTGTCATCGTCCATACTATCACACGAATCGTCAAAAATCAAGTGCTCAATTTCTGAATCGTCTACATAGTTGGCGGCCATTTTGCTCAATGCAACTTCAATATCAGCATGGAAGTACTTCCACTTCTGCAGCCAAATAATAGCTTGCATACTGTCATTTGTTTGCCAAAGACTTACACTACGAAAGATAAAAGCATCGGGAACCAGCATGACTTGAAATTAGTGCCATCTGAAGGCTAACAGTAGTACTATATTTGAATTCCAAGACCGTCTTTCAGAGAGACGGTCGCACTTGATTAAACAACACACCGTCTTCCTGGAAGACGGTCCGCAGTTCTAGGGTTAATTACTATTATTTCTTCCTAATTTCGGGCCCCAGTGATATATTGTAAAAGAAAAAGGAACTGCAAATAATTTATATTCTTAAGGAGATTCTCTCGTAAGTCGTAATTGCTTTTGTGATTTGCGTAACCTTGTTTTTTTTGTGTAAGATTTTGCAAGTTCCTCGCTTGGCAGTGAGCCCCATAGCTGCGATCTCGGAATGGTGAGTCTGCAGATGGGCCTACCGCATACTGATTGGTGGCATTTTACGGACAAACAGGTGCCAAGCCTACGCTGATTAGTCGAGGCTGGCCATGTGACTGTGCAGAATGGGTGAAACCTTGTATGCTACGCGCGGCGATTGTGACTTCCTCCGTTTGACGCCACATGTTTATACTCTGCTAGCATCACGTTTAGTGCATTTAATTGAGGTATTAATGTGTGAGTCGGTAGATAATTATTTCAACAAGTTGTGTCGATGATTGTTTCGTGTTGTGTGTTTTAAGTTTCCCTCGTCACGTTATGGCGACAAAACCTCAGAAACGTTATCTGCAAGTGTTGAAAGAAAGCTATAAAACTGAATTTCCATTCATTTTACAATCTAGTAGATGGAACCATTTTGCTCTTTGTTCCGTGTGTCGTTGGATATAAATATTTCTCATGGTGGAAAAACTGACATTGTAACTCACAGCAACACTCTAAAACACAAGGACAGTGCTAGTTGATTACAGAAGAACAAATAATTGGGTACGTTTTTTGTTCACGGGAATGAAGACAATGCTGCCATTCGAGCAGAATGTTTGTTCACGGCGTTCATCGTAGAACATAACCTCTCGTAATCATGTTCCGATCACGTGGGACAATTGTTTAGAAAAATGTTCCCGGATTCGGAAATTGTGAAGAAATATGCCTGTGACAGGACAAAAACATCCACCATTGTTCATGAAATGGCACGTGACGCCGATTTAATATTTTAAAATATGGGCCTATCGCGATCTCCACTGGTGGTAGGAATGATAGAGATAGTAAGCTGTATCTTGTCGTCGTGTCATTTTTCAACAAAGAATCGAAGATGATTGAGAATCGTTTGCTATCCATGGAAAATTTGGAAGGTAACTCGACTGGTGCTAACATTGGTAATTTGCTTCTGCATCTTATGGAAAGACATGCCATTTCAATGACAAACTGTATAGCTTTTAGTGCAGACAATGCCCCTGTTATGATAGGGAGGAAAAATGGTGTTGCTGGGAAATTAAAAGAGCAGTGTAAAATCAGCATTGTTGTAGGATGCACATGCCGTTTAATTCATCTGGCTGCTGAGAAAGGTGCTGATTCCCTTCCTGTGAAAATTGATGAGATGATGATTGATATTTATTATTATTTAAACAAAAGCTGCAAGAGGAAAGATCATCTGAAGTTATATCAAGCTCTTTATCAAACTGATGTTAGGAAAATACTGAAGCATGTGTGCACGCATTGGTTGTCCTTGGGTAAATCATACCTGCCAAGTTTTCCGGTTTTCCCGGAAGGTTTCCGGATTTTTGGGGTGTTTTTCGGTAGTCCGGATTAACATAGTTTTTTCCGGATTTTCAACTCCCTAGCTTTTTTCCGTTCTCTGCATCCAAATCGCATTTCAGTTTTGATTTTCGATAATAGCTGTTATTTTGAGATGCGAGTGTTTAAATTAGACTGAAAATCGACTGATAAGACCGGTAACGAAAAAGTAGCTAATTTTATAAAGGTAACGAAAAGTAGCTAATTCTTATGTCTGGATAGTTGGAGGTAACGGAAATTCGCCGAGGTC
The DNA here is from genome assembly GCA_946902985.2 of Meconema thalassinum. Classification (NCBI taxonomy): domain Eukaryota; kingdom Metazoa; phylum Arthropoda; class Insecta; order Orthoptera; family Tettigoniidae; genus Meconema; species Meconema thalassinum. The sequence continues at coordinate 1,209,193,432 of OX336388.2, forward strand.
TGTTAAAATCATTTAAACCCGCGCCGCTAGGTTCGCGGATGCAATGAAGAGAGTTTCACGCAAGTGGTGCCGATTGCGTAAGCTATATTTCCCCGTGCACGACCTCAAGGAAATGCATACTGAGGATACCTTCAGTGGTACTGTATACATCGGTTCAATGTTTATTTTCGGCATCAAGAAGATTTTAGTTTTGTGTGAAATATATTTCTGTATTAATCGGAAACCTGACTTTTTGCGAGACGTTTAGTCGCAATAACTTCCGAAACCTGTCATTTCTGATATTGGCCTCTAAATTTGTATATCTCAAATTGATGTCCAGAAATAACGCGAAATAATTTATTGTCGCATTCTTGCGAAATGATACTGTTTCAAGAAATAATCGCAATACATAGACTCATCATCATCATCATCATCATTTCCCCTTATCCAGCTCCTGCCGGGTCGGGGTATTTATGGCACTTCTCCACTTTCCTCTTTCCTTCCACAATTCTTCTTCCACGATCTTGTCCCAGTCCAAATTCCTTTTTCTCACGCTGTTCTTCACTGAATCGATCCACCTTGTTCTAGGTCTTCCCCTTGCTCTCTTACCCTTACACTTCGCCTCCAGCATCTGTCTTGGTATTCTATTTTCCTCCATCCTCTTTACATGTCCAAACCACCTTAGTTTATTCTTCTCAATTCTCTCATTTAGTTTTCCCATCCCAACTTCCTTCCTAACATCTTCATTCCTCACTCTGTCTTTCCTTGTCTTTCCTATCATACTTCGTAGGAATTTCATTTCACTGGCTTGGATTCTACTCTCTTGCATGCTCGTCAGGGTCCAAGTCTCAGCTGCATAAGTTAATATGGGTACATAGTACATTTTATACATTACCTCCTTGCTTTTCCTTGGTACTTCCTTATCCCAAACAAGTTTTCTTACACTTTGATAGAATGCATTGCTCTGCTGTACCCTCCTGCCAATCTCCATGTCCAACCTACCAGTTTGCATCAATTCACTTCCTAGGTATTTGAACGTGTCCACAATTTCCAAACTCTGACTTCCAATTTTCACAGTGCCCTTTCCTTGTCTTTCCCCTCTTGTCATCACCATGGTCTTGCTTTTCTCTATACTGATTTTCAGGCCATACTTCTGAATATTTTCGTTTAGTGCATCTAGTTGTTTTTGCACTTCTTCGGTGTTCCTTCCCCAGACCACAATATCATCTGCAAATAATAGTAACTTCATTTCTTTATGTCCATATGCTTCCTTTGTTTCCTTTACAATTTCATCCATTACCATTATGAATAAAAGAGGTGACAGCACACTCCCCTGTCTTAGTCCAGTCTTGTTCCTAAACCAGTCTGTCTTTCCAACTGGGGTCAGTACCCTGCTAACACAGTTGTTGTACATTGCTTGCACCATTTCCAACATTTCTCTTCCCAGTCTCTTCTTAACCATGGTTTCCCATACCTTCTCTCTGGGGACACTATCATATGCCTTTTCCAGATCTATGAAAGTCATGATCAAATCCTCTCCATATTCCCACTTCTTTTCCATCACCTGCCTCAAGCTAAAGATTGGGTCCACTGTGGATCTTCCACTCCTGAAGCCATACTGTTCCTCTTGCAACTCTCCTTCCACCTTTCTTCTCATTCTTCTTTCTAATATCCTTTCCAGTATTTTTACTATCTGTGATATGAGGGTGATCCCTCTATAGTTATCACACACTTTCTTGTCCCCTTTCTTAAACACTGGTATTATTAGCCCTTTCTCCCAGTCTTCTGGTACACATTTCCGTTTCCACACACATAGACTATATTTTAAAAATCTATCCGTCTAGTGAATTTGGGACATCAAGTGTGGTTAATTCGAAACTCCGTTATAGGCCTATGTCTATTTTTCCTTCGAACTATGGTTTCATTGGATATATAATCTAACCGGTTATCTCAAAAACTTGTATAATTTGAATTCGAAAGAAAATGTACCCTCTTGTCGGATTATTCGTGCAATCTTCTCTGAATAATTAATAATAACCGATACCTACTTCGAACGTTCATCCTCCTAAGTCACATCCTCAAGACGGCCGGCTGACAGCACGACTTGCCTGCGGGAATCTCGTCAAACGGACCACGATCGACACCAGTTGCGTAAAATTATAAAACCCGTGCCCGGCCGCGAACATGTGTCCTCGAGGACTGCGGGAATCACGGCGCCGATCATACAACATGTCCATAACTGCTCGTGAATTTTAACCATGTCCAACCTCGAGTTTGCCTCCGCCATTCTGCCAAGACAGATAGACCATTCTGACAGGCAGACAATCGTTGAACGGCCGGATGCGGTGCCGATTGCATAATATCGCGTTCTCATTGTGCAACCGTGAGGACAACGTGAATCTCGTGAAACGACAGAGAGCGGCAGCGATTGCCATACATCGCGATATTTCTCCGCATTCGATGACGAGTGCAACTGGATTCTTGTCAAATGGACAGCAAGCGGTGCCGATTGCGTAATAATAACTTACCATATTTTTCCGTGCCCACCTCAAGGACAATAAAAATCTCGTCGAACAACTTAAAGTGACACCGGTGATGTAATCGCGATTTTTCTCCGTGTTCTATCTAAAAAGATACGAATCGCGTCAAACGGCTGAGACCAGCGCCGATCGTGTAACATCTCGTTATTTCTCCGTACCTGACTGCGAAGACATAATTCGGTGACGATCACGTAACGTCGCATGTATTTCTTCGTGGTCTACCACGGGAACAAAGGAAATCTCCCCAAACAGCCAAGAGCAGAGCAACTTCTTGGTAATTATAACTTCTTGTACACAAGGCGCATATTTGCTGAATAAACTCATTTGATATTAAATATCCATTATTTATTTTTATCTAAATTTTTATGACACCATAAGTGAATCTTATTCACTGCTTTAAACACAGTTCATTGTTGTTTTCCTTCACCGCGCAGTGAGCTTCTGTGGTTGCCGACTGCAGATGTATCTTGAATTAAAAGGTAACTAAAATTAACTAAAAGGTAGCTAAACAGTAACTATTTTTTACTTCATCCTTACAGTAGACACCCTGTAAAGTTTATCGATAATCCCGTCTCGCAGATTATCGCTGCGTTTTTGTCATTAATTCCTTGCGTTTGACATTACGTTGAAAGTCGATAGAACTGTCTATCTATAGTCACACCTCGCAGATTATCGCTGTATTAATATTACTCTTTGTGCTTTGACTGTTTGTAAGCGGGAAAGCTTGGTTTTAAGCGGTGCTTGCTGTAGTTCTGGTATTCGTGCAATTGATTGACACCTTTTTGTCCGATTTAGTGTTTTCGTGATGAATTCAAGTAAGAAACGATATCATCAGTGTTTCAGGGAGGCATATTCTTCAGAATTTTTGGGAAACTGGCACAATGAATTAAATTGTCTCACATCACCAGGAGTTTTTAATCTCTTTCCCTGTAGTCTTTTCTAGCTATTTTTAAGACCCTGTGACGCATGTACACGTTAAATTTTTGCCCTTTGGGATCTTCTGGATTTCTATTTTTGAAAGTTGGCAGGTATGGGTAAATGCTTAGAAAGACTGATTTCACAGTGGGAGCCACTGCTGAGTTTTTTTAAGGATGAGGTGAACCAGTCCACTGGCACAAACACATCTCTCATGTATTTCCAAATTCCCAAAGTAAAGGCACATGCCGATAACCCTGCAGAAGTGTAATTTGGTGTTAGTGTGAACAACAGAGTACAAGATCAAGCACGTGTTATCATTGGCAAAAGGAAGTTGGAGAGCAGTTCTTCTTCTCCGTCTGTAAGGAAAAAAGTGACGGAACTAAGTCAAACTGTTGGTATTTCAAGACAGGAGTGACTATTTCTTTTTCTGTCATGTAAGTTAAATGGAGCATTTTGCTTGATTCTGGCATTTACCATCCGTACGTTTGAAAAATATAACAAAGTTCTTCAATCGCAAGTACCTCACATCCATGTCCTAAGATCTATACTGATTGATTTGCTGATGGAAATTCTCTGTAGGTTTGTTAAACCAGTGGCCATAAAGAAATATTGCACAGTTTTAGAAGTGGTCTATCACACAAGAGAGAATTAGAAAGCTGATGATGATTTGGTAATTGGTTCAACAGCATCTAGTTGTGTAGAAAATCTGGCTCCTGAGGAGAAGGTCTTTTATTTGCATGTCAGGAACTACTTCACTACAGCCTCTGATTATATTATTCATAAATGCTCAAGTGGCACAGATAGGTCTTTGTCTACTGCTCACTTTAGTGCCGTGAAGTATTATATCTCTCAAGTTTCCAATTATGTTGCGAAAAAAGACGGTGAAGATGAGCACCAAGCAATGGATGCATTACAATGCCAGTTTTGTACTCTCCAAATGGAGGATTTGCCATCTTCTATTGTGGAAGGAAAAAGAGCAGATTGTTCTTGGTCTGCTATAGGGGATATACGAGGTGGAGATGGGTGTCTGAAATATGACAGTCTAGCTGGAATAATGCTGTCAATATTAGCAATCCCACACAGCAACGTTGAATGTGAGAGATTGTTTAGCCAGGTGAAGAAGACAAGGACACAATTCCGATAATCTGTGAATGACGAAAACCTCAACAAACTGTTAGTGGTTAAATAAAGCCTAAGTGGAAATTGCTACGAGCAGCAGTATGACAGGGCATTTTTTAAGAGAGCAAAGTCGGCTACAAGGTCTGCATTAAATCAGTAAGCAGTCTCAAGATTACCATCCACATGTATATACATCCCCTAATCATAATTAGGTAAGTTGTCCATAGTAATTAACTTTAGACTGACAAAACTTGAATATGTGGTAGCGAAAGCGAAGTGTAATCCATCAGGATGACTATGCATTTTCTTTAAACCCACAATTACGTTCTCGTACGTTTAAATCTTGGCCGTACATACTACTCGATGATTGATGATTGCTTACATTTTTGTGAATTTTATGCTGAATTCATACTTTGCCAATAAAGACACGCAGGTCTTTTGTGTACCCTCTTTCGCCCATGCCACTGTATACTGCGCATGATGAAATCTATAATTTAAAAAAATCTTCCTATTTTTGACTTCCGAAGGTTGGCAGGTATGCAATATGTACAATTATTTAGTTGCAGTATTGGTAATGCAACTGTCGGTGTATGCTAATTGTAGTATATCTAATGTTAGGTGAAATGCTAAAATGGTGATAAAAATCCGGAGTTTGTCTGTTTGGGGTGATTATATGGTTATACTGTAATAATACAGGCTGATACTTATCCGGTTGGTCTTCCTTACTGGAACTTCGAGCAGTTTCGTGTTCACTCTGTCACCAGTTTTGGTCACTAACCCGGGTGTTAACTGGATAAAACTGGTTTTTCCCTTTCTCCCCCCCTTTTGTTCCTATGTGGTTTCTGAGGTCAGTGCAATGTTTATTTGTGTGACGTTGCCAAGTCTAGATAAGAATGTATGTTATTGAATACAGGAAGATCTACAACTAATAAAGAGGGTGGAACTGTCTTCGCCACGCGTGGACTAAAAAGCCACTCAACTAAGCGGTACACGGTCTATTGAAGACGTCCCGGCACCTTTAATACTGCCGCGGATACCGGCCTAGGTTTATTGCAGAAAAAAGTACCTAGTTCACCTGATCCAGATAACATTTAGCTATAACCACCGCTATTTCCCCCCTCCCCCCCCCCCTTTTTATCTAGCTTGACTGTATCGCTAAGTTGTGTCTTGTTTCCGACAGGGTGTGTTTTTTATTAGTGTGAAAAGGGGTGAAATCTCCATAAAAGTGTGTTCATTTAGATTGTTGGGATTGTTTCGTTTGGCTAGGTGAATCTCGATTGCTTCCTTTATGTCGAGAGCTTTGCCTTTCGATTCGTGATGAATTATTTTTAGGTCAGTCTCGATTTTAGTAAAGCTGTGCCCCATGTCACACATATGTTCGCATACGGCTGAATGTGTTCTGTATCTTATCGCACTCCTATGTTCATTATAACGTGTGTCTACTCGTTTTCCACTCTGTCCAATGTAAATAGCTTGACAACCAGTGTCTTGGCATGTAATAGAATATACCCCTGACTTTGAATACGGGTCTTGTTGATTTAGATTACTATTTTGCAAGTGCCTCCCGGTCGTATTGTTCGTTGTGAATGCTATTTTTATGCCTTGCTTTTTGAAAAGATTAGTGATTTTATGTGTGTTCGTATTCACATAGTTGAAGCGTGCAAATTTTTTCTCATTACTGTCCAGTTTGGGAATCGTTTTATCTTTATTTTTATGTTTGGCTATAATTTGGTCTTTTTTTCTTGGCAGGAAATTGTTTTCCTTTGCTATTTGCTTAATGGTTATTTCCTTATTATAGTTGTCTTTTGACATGGGTATGTTTAAAGTGTAAGAGGATATAAGGAAACCAGAGATATATAAGCAAAGCGAACTGATGTGAGTTTAATAATAATAACTAACTGATGTACATGGAAGTCAATAGCGGAACCTCTCAAACTAAACATGTGCGAACATGGCGCGTGTTTCAGACAAACTGAAACATAAAGGGGCAGGTGGCAGCACCTTACATAAAATAGAACCGCATACTTGATAAATAAGACTAAAACCAATCAAAGTTACAACACTTCCCCTCAAGTACAGGTTCATACAATCTTTACACTCTCCAAACCAGCAAACTTCAAGCAACGTTCATGTTTCATTCGACTTAAACTCTTCGTGAGAAAGTCAGCAACTTGATCGTTCGTAGAGATATACTTCAAAACAAAAAATTTACACTCAAAGTCTTCATGAACAAAGTGATGTTTGATATCAATATGTTTGCTTCTACTGTGATACATCGCGTTCTTTGCCAAATTAATTGCACTTTGATTATCACAAAAGATGAACATAGTGGCTAAGTCTTTGAAGCCCAACTCAAGCAGAAATCGACGTAAGTACACAGCTTCCTTGGCGCACTCTGACAACGCCATGTACTCGGCCTCCGTGGTGCTAAGGGCCACGGTTCTTTGTTTTCAAATCCCATGATATAGGGCATCCGCCGAGCAGGAACACGTACCCCGTGTAGGACCTCCTATCCTCTTGGCAGCTTCCCCTGTCGGCGTCGACGAATCCTTGGATCGGTTCGGTGTCTGCTTCGTAGATCAGCCCGATGTTCGAAGTCCCTTCAAGTACCGCAGCACTCTCTTGGCAGCTTTCCAATGTTCGACTCCGAAGCAATTGTTGAACTGTCCCAGGTAGCTGACAGCGATTGAAATGTCCGGGCGTGTAGTTGTCGACAGGTATGTCAGCGCGCCTACCAATTCGCGGTAAGGCAACTTCAACTCGTCAGTACTGGGATTCTCATTTTTGCTCAACTTCGTTCCAGGGTCGAGTGGTGTGACTACAGGGTTGCAGTCGGCCATCTCGTAGCGTTGGAGAAGCTCTTCATTGTAACCATGCTGTAGCATGGCTATACATCCGGTCTCCTGGATTAGTTCAATGCCTAGGAAGTGTTTGGCCAATCCTAAGTCCTTGACCTTGAAATTTTCACTCAAGACTCTGGAAATCTCGGCGATCGTCTTTTTGCATTTTGATAGCACCATCATGTCGTCAACGTAAATGGCAATCAAAGTTATGTTATTTCCGTAACCAATTTGGAATAGACACGGATCCGATGCGGTTGGTTTGGCACCGTACTTCCTCAAGACCTCACGCAGCCTGGCATACGGTACCAGTTTCTACCGGCCTGTTTCAATCCGTACAGTGATTTTTGTAGTAAGCAGACCTTGTCGCCTCCCTGCAACTGGCGAAGCATGTTCTTGGCCTTCTCCTTGGTTTCGTCGTCAGTTCCAGACATCGCAATGCACTCTAACATCTCCCTGAAGTTCTTCGGTTTCATGAATATTTCCTCGTCTAGGTCACCATACAGATAAGCCGTTGTGATATCGTACTGTCTGATTTTTACACCGAGCTTGGCAGCGAGACAAACCATCAATCGAATTGATTCCATTCGCGCCACCGGTGCGAACGTGTCAAAGTAGTTGATTCCATACTCCTGGTTGAAACCTTGAGCCACCAGCCTGGCCTTCCTCTTCTCAAGTGTTCCATCAGGTTTTAGTTTGTCGCGCAGCACCATCCGGCATCCGATGACTTTGGCATCACGGGGAGGATCCACCAGCACCCATGTATTGTTTCTCAGGATAGATTCCATTTCCATGACCATGGCACCATGCCACTCGTTAGTTTGGTCCTGTTATTGCCTCCCTGAATGGAATCTCTGCTAGAAAAATCTCCTCGTCTTCTTCTTGCTCCTTCACATCTTGGAGATTTGTTTGAAAAAGTTTCTTCGGTCTTCCCCTTTTTCCAGTTCGCAGAATCTTGGGTCGACCAGGTCCTTGTATCAATTGAGGCGTAGTATCGGATGTTTCGACATTTGTTCTATCATGATCATCCACTGGCGTCACATCGAAACCGAGGAAAGGTTCATCATCTTCTCCGATTTCGGGTTGAGAGACTGGTTTCTCCACGACAGCTGGTTGATCTTTTTCTCTTGGTGATTGCGGCGGTGGTTCTGCAAAGAACAGCTCCCAACAAATATCTTGCTTTGAGGATTCCGGGCGCTCCATCCTAGTCTCTTCCAGTGGCTTTTCATTCTCGAAGAATTTTACATCTCGGCTGATCAAAACTTTGTCTTTGTCAGGGGAGTATATGTGAAAGCCCTTGGTTTCTTCGGAGTAACCCATGAACACGCCTTCTCTGCCTCGTTGATCCAGTTTCCCTCTTCCAGGATCCCTGTCCAGGAAGTAAACCTTGCTTCCAAACGTTCTGAATTGCGAGATGTCAGGAGTCTCTCCTGTCCACAATTCGTACGGTGTTTTGCCTCCGATACTTTTTGATGGCAGGCGATTACGGATGTAATTTGCAGTATTCACTGCTTCCGCCCAGAAGCGGTGAGGTAATCCGGCGTCGAACAACATGCACCTGGCAGTCCCCATCAAAGTCCTATTCATCCTCTCCGACTTCCCGTTTTGTTCAGGGTTGTGAGGGACTGTGAGGCGTCTTGTGATTCCGCGCTTCTTCAGGTAGTTGTCGAACTCTCGATTCAGGTATTCCCTGCCGTTGTCAGACTGGATCACCTTTACTAGTTTTCCTTTCTGATTCTCCATCCTGGTAACGTACTCGACGGTAGCTTCGTAGACCTCTGATTTTGCCTTCAGAAATCTCACTTCACACCAATGAGAGTGATCGTCGATAAGTTCCAAGAGGTACCTTGAACCTCCCATAGATGGAGTCGGCATCGGTCCACACACGTCCGTGTGGATCAAATCAAGTAGCTCCGTCCGTCGATCGGATTTCTTGGGAAACTGCGTCCTGGACATCTTCCCCTCGAGGCAGACTTTGCAGTCCAGAGTCGTCGATGGATTCCTCAGCTCAACGCCAGAAACCCTCCCTTTTCTCACAGCTACCAAGATGTCGCCCACGTTGACATATCCGAGCCGACGGTGTAGCAATTTTAGATCAATTATTTTGGGCGATGCAGCCATATTTGCACGTTCTTGACTCTCGCTGACGTAATATAGGTTATTCTTCCTCTCAGCTCGCATCAAGACTTCTCCTTTTTCGTTCATGACGACTGCGCCTTCCTTGTCAAAAATCACCTCGAGGCCACGGTCGGTGATCTTTCCCACCGACAGCAAGTTTGTCCTGAGGTGTGGAACGTGAGAAACATCATTCTCAGCCAAAACGTGTTTCAATTCGACAATAAAATGTACACACAAACAGAAGGCCTAGCGATGGGGTCACCACTAAGTGGACTAATCGCTGACATCTTCATTAATGCACTAGAAAATGAGTTCCTAGAAAAGACTTCAACAAAGGGAGTAGTAAGATGGAAAAGATACGTTGATGATGTAATATGCATCTACGAGACTGAACTAACAAGCGAAGAAACAATTCTCCAATCCATTAATAGCCTACACCACTCAATCAAATTCACTAAGGAATCCGAAACAGACCGAATAATTAATTATCTCTACAGAACTATTGAACGTAAAGATAACGAAATGTCATATTCCATATTCTGGAAAGCTACACAAACCTCGCATACAACCAATAATCAGTCTAATCACCCCAGTACGCACAAATTAGTGGGGTTCAACTCAATGGTGAACAGGGCTTTAAACATACCCATGTCAAAAGACAACTATAATAAGGAAATAACAATCATTAAGTAAATAGCAAAGGAAAACAATTTCCCGCCAAGAAAAATAGACCAAATTATAGCCAAACATAAAAATAAAGATAAAACTATTCCCAAACCGGACAGTAATGAGAAAAAATTTGCGCGCTTCAACTATGTGAATACGAACACACATACAATCACTAATCTTTTCAAAAAGCAAGGCATAAAAATAGCATTCACAACGAACAATACGACCCGGAGGCACTTGCAAAATAGTAATCTAAATAAACAAGACCCGTATTCAAAGTCGGGGGTATATTCTATTACATGCCAAGACACTAGTTGTCAAGCTAATTACATTGGACAGAGTGGAAGACGAGTAGACACACGTTATAATGAACATAGGAATGCGATAAGATACGGAACACATTCAGCTGTATGCGAACATATGTGTGACACAGGGCACAGCTTTACTAAAATCGAGACTGACCTAAATATAATTCATCATGAATCAAAAGGCAGAGCTCTCAACATAAAGGAAGCAATCGAGATTCACCTAGCCAAACGAAACAATCCCAACAATCTAAATGAACACACTTTTATGGAGAGTTCACCCCTTTTCACTCTACTTAAAAACACACCCTGTCGGAAACAAGACACAACTTAGTGATACAGCCAAGCTAGATAAAAATAGGTGGGGGAAATAGCGGTGGTTATAGCTAAATGTTATCTGGATCAGGTGTACTAGGTACTTTTTTCTGTAATAAACCTAGGCCGGTATGCGCGACAGTATTAAAGGTGCCGGGACGTCTTCAATAGACCGTTAAATGGCTTTTTAGTCCACGCGTGGCGAAGACAGTTCCACTCTCTTTAATAGTTGTAGATCTTCCTGTATTCAATAACACACATTCTTATCTAGACTTGGCAACGTCACACAAATAAACATTGCACTGACCTCAGAAGCCACATAGGAACAAAAGGGGGGAGAAAGGGAAAAACCAGTTTCGTCCAGTTAACACCCGGGTTAGTGACCAAAACTGGTGACAGAGTGAACACGAAACTGCTCGAAGTTCCAGTAAGGAAGACAAACCGGATAAGTATCAGCCTGTATTATTACAGTATAACTATAGTTAATTTTGTATAACCATATAATCACCCCAAACACGTAAACTCCGGTTTTTTATCACCATTTTAGCATTTTACCTAACATTAGATATACTACAATTAGCATACACCGACAGTTGCATACCAATACTGCAACTAAATAATTGTACATATTGTAAATATTTTTCACCTGTATTCTCAAACATAGATGTTATAGCCTATGTGTAATGGATCTGATGATGATCGCTTGACGATCGAAACTGGTCATCCTAGTGTATTTATTAATCTCATGTAATTTATTTCAGGATTAGGGCACAACCCAGCTCTTTTTGGGTACATTCGTGTTGACCGACTGAAAAGCACCAAACTTTTGTTTACTTAGGCAACACTGAAAAATGGCTTCAAACCTCACAAATTTCTATGAATCATATATTACAGTATTTTTTTCTTCATTCATGTTACGATATGCAGTAGCTAGATCATGGGCCCTTTAAAGCAACAATTTTATCAGCATTTTGATTATTCTCTGTTTCAAAATGTAAAAATATAAAATGCTGATCAGAAATATAAACAATTCAGTCGTTCCTGTTGCTTGAATCTGAGTTGACTGTTGACTCAACACAGAGCAGACCTGTGTAGATAGGAAGCTATGGACACAAGTGTTCCCTGTGAACTGTTTACTAAACTTGCATCTCGATTGTTGACTCAGCACAAATTGATGTTTTACTTTGCTACCAACTGGAAATAAGGAAAATTGGGAATACAGTAGTTGGAAATAAAAATTGTCATTAAGGAACTGGAAATTAACTAAACATTTGGCACTGACAAACTACAAAAATGTTTATGAAACAAAATTAGTTTATAATCGCGTGTAGCACATTGTGTTGGTGTTTGTGTTCTGATCAAAGCGTGGTGGATTAGGTAGGGTAATGATGTCTTTTGTATCATTGATATTCCTGGCATTTAACTCTATTCCATAAGAGGACCTATTGTTTGGCCAACGATTGCCACTTAAGAGATTAGAGTGTAGAAAGAGCTTCCTCATTACTACCTCTGCCCTGAATATTGGCCTTGTGGCAGCTCGTGAGGACCTCTGGGAAGCAAGAACACATAATCTCTCTGAGTTGATGGTGCCCTCTGAATATCCACCCCATGGGATCAGCTGGACTAGACAACGTGAACTGTTTGAGGAGGAACTACAAACTATTCCACATACGTATAAATGTCTTCTCTGCGCTATCAATTTTACACTTCAAGACCTCACACTCAAGCTACTAAAGTGGGGATGGATGTTGCTTGCTTCTAGGCTTGACACTGTGTGAATGCTGAGGGCTGTTGAATTTTGTTTCGTAAACCTCTGCGGTTGGAGCTAATGTTGCTAGCTGTATTGTCTCTGGCTGTTTTGCTGTGTCTGGAGTTGCTTCATTGTTGACCCTCCAACATCTTTGATGAAACAACTTCTAGCACCCGATAGCCACTTCCACCATAGCGAAATCAGAGAGCCCTGCGCGGATAAACAAAAATTTATCTGCATCCGCCCCTCATCCGTAGGACTGTTATCCGCATCTGCACTACTGTTATTCGCATCCACACGACTTTTATCCGCATCCACACATTTGTTATCTGAATCTACTGGCATTACAATAATATTTTTAGTTAAATAAAGCATAAAGTATTAAAGCAACACATTTAGTATTAGACATTTGAGGAGAAAGTCTTTCTCCTAGGCTATGTCTGTCATGTGCTGTGTTGAAAGTGAATGTTACACAGTGAGAATTGCATCCCTTTTCAGTTTGCAGTGTTAATTATGCTTAATGGCATAATTAGGACGAGATTAGCTTAATTAATCTTACATTTGTCATGGAAAGAACATAGCGGAAAAATATGATACAGTATATATTGTTGACGACCAGGAAAAAGGACATCCCAATGAGTGGGATAACACTTGGAGGTGGACAGCTGAAGAAGGTGGAAAGTCTCAAGTACTTGAGAAGTATAGTGAAGGAAAATGGGAGAAATGACAAAGAGATTACGGAACGTGGCAGACAGGCAGAAACATTTCTGAGAAGCATTAGGAGCTTAGTGTGGAATAAAGATGTCCCACAAAAAAGCAAAGAAGTGTTATAAAGAAGCTACTATATCCCGATACTGACCTATGCATCAGAAATGTGGATAATGAAGCAGGGTGTCGAGCGATACGGGAAGTACGGGAATTATACGGAAATTTTAGTGACCCGAGAAAAATACGGGAATTATACGGGAAATTCGCACTTGATACGGGAAATCTTAAAAAGTCTCTTAATACCTGACTTCTTAGCCCCCGAACGCTCGGTAGAGTCCTCCTGCTCAGTCTTCTATTTCGCGTGCAGGCCGCAGTGCCACCCGCAATTTGCGCCACCGATAGAGCGCTAAGCGGGATACCCAGCCAACGTCGAATGCATGCTTTGCCTGGCCAACCGCCGGCCGTACCCTCTCCGCACGGGGCTGCGCGCGCCGCGCTCGTTGCTGACAATGACATACAGGAATCAGTCCGCATTGTGATTCACAGAGGAGACCCGGGTTTCTCGACAAGAGCAGCCCTTAAAGAATGTAACAGCTCAAGATCTCAGAAAATTCCAGACGCGGATGTGCTGCAATTTCGCACCAACTGCCGAGAATTGTACATTGGTATCCTATGGCTGAAAAATCAAAGAGAGGCCAACTCTTCCTCACAAGAGACCCGTGCTATTTCCTGCCTAGACCCTATAGGAGTCGCTGAGACTCCTAAGTTGGAAGAAGTTAGGATCGTCATTCCCCTGGAAATTCTTTGTGATCAGAAGAATTTGCTTCTGGCACAATGGCTGACGGCATCAAGAGCAGCTACTCCGCACTTCTGAGACTGCCCTCCGTCACTGCACGTTTGAAGCAGTTCGACGGAAAAGAGCCGCGGATCGACGTGTTGTGGTCTGAATTAGTGGCTTCAGCACCTTCCTCAGTTCCTGCCAAAAACGATCTCACAAGCTTCGTTAAAATGATACTGACTTGGTATCACAACAATGCAGCTCTAGACAGAGGTTTCTCCCTGAACAAGGAGTGCATGATCGTCAATCACACTGCAGCAAGTCTGATTGGCATGCATACTGTTCAGGACGCTGTGATGGCAGCTGGTGGAGTAGAGAAGATAACCGTGAGCAAGGGTCCATACTGCACGAAACTCCTACGCCGTGTTCAAGGAAGCAAAACAGGTGCAAAGCGATGGCTAAGGTGGCAGTCGAAAGAAAGCCACAAAAGATCTCCAGGAATTGAAAAAAAAGTACTTCCAAAACAACTTAATTTTGTGCTGTGTATAACTGAAGTTCCTAGTAACAATCTTGTATTTGTCAAAGTGACTTATTTAATTTCGTTTTGCATTATTTTATTTTCTATTATCTACTTCGATAAAATAAATCTAAATAAAAAAGTATTTTACTGTTTTTTAGCCTTTCCGTGGTCTTCTTTCGCAGGGGAGATGCACATACCAAATTGTTTTAAAGTCCGTTCAAACACTCAATGCAAATGCGTCACACATGCATATATTTCAAAAACTACAAACAATATCTCACAGCTCTCGACATTGTACTACCGAACACCCGTCACCAACATGTGGCTACAAACTACACCGCACAAGTGACATAATTCTTCTCGTAAGGGAGGACATCGTTTCAGTCGCTTGTTAACCACTGTCTGTGTCGGATTTCCTTTCATTGTCATTGTTTCGTTACTTTTACTTCGCTGAAGTTCGACCCGAGGACTGGACACATCCCATACAGCTTGTACAGAAAGAAATACTGAAGGCGGTTTGGATATCATGGTGGATGACCTTGGCAATTCATCAAGCTCTAACGAAGACGATGATGGTGGTGGTGGTGATGATGATAGGGACAGTGAAGGGATGGAGGGTGTCAAAGAAACCCTTGCCCAGTGACTGAGGATAATTTATTTCTTGGTGTCAGTTCGCTTGCGTCAATCGATAATAGGGCACAGGCTATTGTTTCCCGTCATTGTGTTCAAAATACCGTCCGTCATTCAATAGCCTACAATTCGACAATATAAAACCACGGCAATAATATCGCCACAGAGGGGCTTGTTTGAGTGCTCAGTGCTTAATATGTCTTTACCTTAACTTTACTTTTGTATCATCACGAAAGCTAATATTAACCGTAGAGAGTCGCGATTCAGTGAGTGTGCATGGTGTTATCTTTCAACTACTGTAGTAAGCTGTGAACGACCTCCACTCAGACTCTTGTTTCATGTTAAAGGATAATCATTGCATGGTGAGTTTTTTGTATATTCATTAGCTGTAGAGCGTTTGCCCCCCTTTGTCGTATTTATTGAATTGAATACCTATGATAAAGGTATCATAGCTTCGATGTGTAATTTATTTGTTCATCTAAAATTAATCGTATTTCTCTGTTTGAATGTCCTCGGCGTTGACTCAGGATCGTTTTTTAAAATATATTACGTATAACTTTACCGAAATAATGTCTGAAGTGTAGCGCTGTGTATTATTCGAATCAGTTGATTTACAACACTAAACTCTTAGCAACACAGCTCAGCTGTTCCAAGCTTCTGACATATCCTTCGCGTTGTTTCCTTCGAAATACAGGGTTTAGGTGAGAAGCATGCTCACAATTCTTGCCGTATGGTGGTTGGACGTAGGGTCTTGTTATGTGGCGACCGTGGGTTGCGGAGAGGAAAAGCGGAGCAAAGTGACAGGAAGGCTGTCAGTACCGCATGCGCGGGGTGGGCAATACTGTATTTGTCCCATAATTTACGCGTGTAGCGGACATAGCTCCAATTTTACTATAAAAGTCGTGATCTAAAAAGGGATAGTGGGTGGGTAACATCTATTACTACATGGCCCCCAAAATTATTATTCATTATTACAAAGGGTATTTTGACTATTTTCAGTAGTGTAGAAAATTGTATCACCTTGTTCCGGGCTCCTATAGAGCTTACATTTTCTTTCCATCTTTCATTTGCCATAGGACTCGCCACCGGTGTATGGTTATGCATTACCAGCTTCTGGTTTAGTAGTCAGGTAATGGAAGCAATGGGAACTGTGTACTACAATTTTCCTTGCATGTAACTAAGCAAATTATTGTTAAGAGAACGTAAAATGCACCAAGAATTATATGATCTTCAGCTGTATGCAGTGAGAAAGCCCTGCATGTGTTCATTCCTTATGTATTAATGATGCGAAATGTCAGCTAACGTTTTGCCACATACAACACTCGTAGTCTCTAAATGTTGCACATTTTCCTGTAAATTACAGCAGTTTATGTTTGAATTGCTTATAAGATCGTGACAAGGAAAGTGTTTCTCCAATTGGATGATTGTGTTTAACTGAATGCACGTCGTATAATCTTGGCGAGGTGTTTTTTTCCACGGAGCAACTTTACACCGTAGTAGGCACGCAGCTTTTTGTATTTAGTTTTCTGGCATCTTGTTTTAAATTATTGACTAACATATTTCCAAATGCAGACAATCCATACCTCCATTAGGATTCGGGTCCATAATTCATGCAAAATGAGGTTCGTTCTTTTGTGAAATTGAGGTCATAACCCTCCTACCCTTTCAGTGATTACCGTATGGTACTTTACGTAGACTAGGGTGAAGATGTAAATGAGCATTTCAAAAAAAAATTGTCGCCAGTTGTTTGGTTTATTAACTTACGGTAATATTTTCCATAGGTACTGAAAACTGGGCACGGTTGGATTTTAAGGTGGAACCGCATGTGCTATCAAATATCGCTTTCTTGCAATACCTTAATATGTATCGAATTATAAAATGATTATTGGTTAAATAAGGGTTAATAGATAGGTTATTGTAATTATAATGATTAAATAAATATTAAAGAAGAAACGATGCCTTGTTAGTAAATATTAGGCCTTCCGGTATGGCGAATAGCCTATAACACGTAGCATCCGTCACAATTTAGCATTTAAACGGGTCACATTAATGCATAATATACTAATATAACAACCAGAGAGCAAATTATAATAATAGTCTCCCATATAACATATTTAATTTGCACCAACTTAATTATTGTAGTCTAAGATATGTTAGATCAATGCCGTTTGAAATTTGCAAATCGCACACTTAGTAGGCAAGCTGTTTGTTATGGTCGTCTCTGATGCGAAGTTTTACTAATTACTCTTTTAGGAGACGCTTGTCTTTGGAATATTCATGAAAGGCCAACCCTCTAGTTCTTATTTAATAAGTTGAACGTCTATAAACAAAACTACAATCCGAAATAATAAAGAAGATAATCACGAACGAACGATTCACTGCCAATGAAAATCAAATGGAGATTCGCAGACCGGAAATTCGCTATGCATAAGCTTCGTTGCCATTTTAACTCGTGAAAGCTCTATACAGTTTCTGTACCATACAATTCAGTCACTTCCCGTAAACATTTATTATGTGACACTCCTATTATCTACTCTCTCAACCCTCCTCAGTAAAACAGTCATTTATATCAGCTCTTATCAGGTAAACTGTATTTTATTTGTCTTCGTAGCATCTCATCCCATCTGCGTAAGAGTTCACTCGCGTGCGCGTGCTTTGCTCACGCTGCGGATTAGGCCTAAATCTCGCCATCACCCGTTGGCTGCGGAAGTGTCTCCAAAAATGCAGTTACACTTACGCCAGAAAATCTTGATTCGCGCTTTAAGATTCATTTTTCAGCCATTTGGTATGCGAACTCTAGTCTTAGAGGGTTCTAAAATATACGGGAATTTGGTGGATTTTCGTACGGGAAATACGGGAATTTGAAGAAAGGTCATCGCTCGACACCCTGTGAAGAAAAGAGACATAAGCAGAATACAGGCAAGTGAAATGAAATTCCTGCGAAGTAGGATCGGATTAACAAGAAGAGAAAGGGTCGGCTGATACGAACAGCTTCATCTAGCATGTTTATTTCTAGCTTGGCTTTTAGCTCTCATTATGAGTAACTCGCTGCCATTAATCCCACCTATTTGTCCCAGCAATCATTTGTGCTACCCTCATATCAGTTATCTCTAGCTTCTGTATCAGATATCCTGAATCTACCCAGCTCTCACTTCCATATAGCAAGGTTCATCTACATGTAGGGAGAATAGACATAGACTTTCAAATCGTTCAACACTGAATCAAACCACTGGCTCCTAGGTCTATATCTACTTATCTAACCCTCTACAGTTGAACTCATTGACCTCTTAGGTAGTCTCTCCTCCCCCATTCTCTTCACATGACCCCACCATCGGAGTCTGCTCATACAAACAGCTTCATTTAGCGTGTTCATTTCTAACTTAAGTCTTTATCTCTTCATTATGAGTACTTTCCTGCCATTGCTCCTATCTATTTGTTCCAGAAATCCTTCGTGCTACCCTCAAATCAGTTACCTCTAGTTTATGTATCAGATATCCTGAATCTACCCAGCTCTCACTTCCATACAGCAAGGTCAGTCTAAATATTGAACAAGGTAAGGGGAGTTTCATTGCTACACTGCCTGCATTGGCTCTTCTGCACGTCGACTCAA
The DNA here is from genome assembly GCA_946902985.2 of Meconema thalassinum. Classification (NCBI taxonomy): domain Eukaryota; kingdom Metazoa; phylum Arthropoda; class Insecta; order Orthoptera; family Tettigoniidae; genus Meconema; species Meconema thalassinum. The sequence continues at coordinate 1,209,212,231 of OX336388.2, forward strand.
TTTCTTTCCCCATACTACTATCCGGTGAGAATATACAGCCTAAGTACTAAAATGGTCCACATGCTTTAATTTAGTTCCTCCTATGTGGCAGTCCATTTACCTGTGTTTCTTGTCTACCGACATAACCTTAGCTTTTGAAACACTGATTTTCTACCATATTCCCCACATTTCTGTTCAAGTCTCGTAAGCTGTTATTGAAGTCTGTCATTACTAGGGCTTGGATTTTTAGGTACTAAAATTTGGGAAAATATTTATTTTTTATGTATTAATAATACCTGAAATATGTTCCAAAAAATTTTAAATATTTAGTTAAATTTAGCTTATTAATGTGAATATGAGCAATATGCAGTACTCACGAATGCAATGTATGCTATGCCTCACTGACTACCGAAGAATTACAACACACAGCGACATACATCTTCAGGTTGTCCATCACAAATGACCGACGATTATCGCGAAACACTTTTGAAGGCGCGAAACTGCGGCAATATGTTTCTTGCCCTCAAGGTGTTGTCTAACTTGAGATCGCTGTTCAGCCTTAATTGCTTTCCCACAGGGTTGGCAGAACAGAACGCCCCCATCAGAAGTAACATTATCTTTAAATTCTGCAACATACTGCTGCAGACGATAACTTGTAATTGCCGTTACTTTAGGTATTGCAGAACTGCCTTACACTTCACAGTGCCAGAAATGAACTGCATGAGAGTGACACGGGTTCCAGGTTGCTGGGGGCGGAGGTGGGAAGGTCTAGCACGTGGTGCAATATAGCTATGGACAAGGACTTCCATAGTGAGTGGCACGGGGCGACAAGTTAAGAATAACACAGTTGTAAGCTGGCATACGCTCTGCATGAAGATTAGATCGCTCACAGGTTCTCCCTCGTTGAAGTAAAACAGAAAAAATATGCAATAAACTGAAAGATCTATTTAAAAAAAATGTAAATACAGTCGACTTCGATATCTCGAAGTGCCTTCGGAGATAAAAATTACTTCAAGATATCAAAAATTCGAGAAATTGAATTTTTTCAAAAAGATAGAAAAAAAAAGGAGGGATACCATTACAGTATTATAAACATACGAATAGACAACTGTTGTTACTTGTAATATTATTGTTACTAGAACTTCTATGGGCCTACCAGCTAGGGTTTAATGCTATCGTATTAATTATTTATAAGTTTCAATCCATTCTACTACATTGTGTCTTATTTTGTTAAACTACTACACAGTTATACAGTATTACTAGTACATGCTCATTTTACAGTACTTACAAATTCAAATCTTTGAAAAGAAGTCCGTCAGTTTCTTTTGCTTTCTTTTCTGCAACACCCGGTTCTCCACAAAGTTTTCTAACAGGTTAACAGCTTGGAAAACGTCCTCTTCAACTGAAGGTTGTCCCTGTACGTAGCGACGGAAAGCGCCCAAAATATCTAGAGCCTGTTCTCCATACACTCATACATTTTACCCACTTAAACATGGCTTCCTCCAACTGAGGGTAACTTGAGCTCTTAAAACGTTTCCTCTCCGATGAAAAACGTGACTTCTGAATAGCACTAGCAATCTTGTCTTTATTTTTCATAATCATTGACAGTGTGTTTGCTGGAATGCCGAATTCTGCCGCAATATCTTTCTCCCTTCTCACACCCTTTTCCACTTCGTGAATTAACTTTAATTTTTCACTTGCACTTAAACATTTCAGAACACGTTTCTTCACCATGGTGTTTGCATTACTGATTTACACAGTAGGTCAGAAACTACAGGACAGTGCTCTCTCACCAGGCTTATCAGCCAAGGACACGAAGGGTGCGGGCATGCCATAAATAGCCGGAGTTTCCCTCTTACTGTTATTGTTTGAGGTGCACATTGACCAGAATCAGTCTTCTTGCCCTCAGGCTGCTCTGGAATGCAGCAGACCACACAATACTGACAGAAATAACTTCTCCAAGTACCGTACCGTAACCAAGATGAACAAAAATCTCATATTCCAAGCCCCAACTCACAACTCCAGTCTTCATAGCAATTGTATTTTCACCCCAACTTCGAGATATAGAAAAATATTTTACGCCTGGGGAATGAAATAGTCCGCGAGTTATCGAAATATTCGAGTAATAGAACTTCGAATTATAGAACAAATGTAACATGTGAATTAGATACGATACCGCCGGGAAATGAAAATTAATTTGAGTTATCGAAAATTCGAGATATAGAAGTTTGACTTATGGAAGCTCGACTGTATTATGTACTTTCATGTGCTAACTAGCAGTAGTGCCCGGCTTCGCCCGGTGGATTTATTTGTTTTATGAATGATAATGAATACTACTACAGAACTGGCACATGATACTTAAACTAACAGAAAAAAATATTTTAAAAATATAACATTTTGTGGTGGTGGTGGTGGTGGTAGAGGTGATTGTAGTGGGGGTGATAAGTAGTACTGTATATTGGATGTAACATTCAGGTCATTTTCCCGTAATGATAATGATAATAATGAATAGAGAAATGGCTATTTTCTAACTACAGCACTGACACATGTTATTTACAAACAACTTTAAAAAAAAATGATTGGAAAGAGGAATAAGTGAAATAAAAGACAATGCCTAGGGCCTATATCTCATTGGCTGTTAGAAATGTAGAGACCAATAGTGTCGTCTTTTGTCGCATAGTGCCATAGGAAAATAATCAGAACACTTTGGAAAACTTTGGCTGTCCCGAGCTACTGAGGTAGCAATAGTATCATTTATCGCCACACAGTGCTCAACGATAAGGTTCAAAATAATTGAAGGTAAATTTGAAAGCTTATTGCAGCTGGTAAGCTCAATGTAATGCACCAACACCATTGCACTTATACCGAGGCATAATATTTTCATGATGATAACTGTTTTAAGTTGCCTAAGAGATCTTTTTGCACTAATCGCTCCCCGTGATTGCAATTTATAAACAGCGCAAGATGCAACTATTTTCGCAATTCTACACCAGAATACTGGTAGGGGAGACGTGATGCAGCTCGAACTGCCCGTCAACAATAGACTTATTAAAATACTCTTACAGTTGCACTACTATGGACATGAATGGTTCTAGGGCCTTAATACGTGGTTTTCAAGTTTATTTTGTCTGTTATTCTAAATGAAGGGAATGGAGAGATGGAGAGTGTTGTCCAAAATACCAGCAGGGTTTCAAAGTGTATGTAAAATTTGGTTCAATTAGGAGAAACGGTGTAGATTTGTAATAAAGGGCCTAAATGCAGGGAATGGAGTGGCCTGTCCTAGATTTAAAGTGGACAGTGTCACCCGCAGGGTTCCAAAGGGTAAGCATACAAAATGTGGTTCAGATCGGTGAAACGGTGTATATTTGTGCCAAACTGTGTATGTTTATGTCATCATCATCATCATCATCATCATCTTGTACAGTTTCCAGCCCCAGGCTGGGTCTGTTTGGAACATAAGCCTCGCCACTTGGTCCTTTCTTCCCACCACCTCTCCGCTGTCACTCTGGTCCAGTCCTCGCCTCTCTTCTTGACACATTCCTCCACTCCTTTCAGCCATCTATCTCTTGGTCTTCCCCTTGGTCGTTTCTTCTGCATCTGCATCTCATGTATCCTCTTGGGAATCCTCTTCTCATCCATTCTCTTTAAGTGTCCATACCACCTCAGTCTTGATGTCTCAATCCTACCTTGCAAGGGAATGTTTATGTCAAAGGGCCTAAATACAGGGAATGGAGTGGTCTGTCCAAAATTTCATGCAGACAGTGTTACTCGCAGGGTTCCAAAGGGTAAGTATACAAATTTTGGTTCAGATCGGTGAAATGGTGTAGATTTGTGCCAAAGGGCCTAAATGCAGGGGATGGAGTGGTCTGTCCAAAATTTCAATAAGACAGTATTACTCTCAGGGTTCCAAAGGGTAAGTATGCAAATGTTGGTTCAGATTGGTGAAAAGGTGTAGATTTGTGACAAAGGGCCTAAATGCAGGGAATGGACTGGTCTGTCATAAATTTCATGCAGGCAGTGTTACTCGCAGGGTTCCAAAGGGTATGTATACAAATTTTGGTTCAGATCGGTGAAACTGTGTAGATTTGTGCCAAAGGGCCTAATTGCAGGGAATGGAGGGGTCTGTCCGAAATTTCATGTAAACATTGTTACTCGCAGGGTTCCAAATGGTAAGTATACAAATTTTGTTTCAGATCGGTGAAACGGTGTACGTATCACTAACCATAACGCCAGCGCATGCGGATAGAGCAGTTCGGGAGTGCTTGTTCTACCGACTTACTGAACAAAAATCAATCTTTTAGGTTATCTGAGAGCTGTAGCCTAATACTACATAGCCTAAACTATTCCTCTTGAATCTGGCTATCATATAAAAAAGAATTTTTCGAATCGGAGTGGTAGTTCCAGAGATTAGCGCGTTTAAACACACAAACACACATACACACAAACTCTTCAGCTTTATTATATTAGTATAGATAAGTGAAAAGCAGGAATTTATGTATTTATAGAAAAAATGCTTAAAATATGTATTTACATAAAAAAAATATTTATTTACCTAAAAATCCAAGCCCTAGTCATTACAACCAGGTCATTAGCATAAGCCAGACGACTTACCTGGTTTCCACCTAATTGAAGCCCAACTAGCCAATTCATCCCCTTCAGCAAAGGGTCTATATATAAAATAAACAGTAATGGTGAAAGATTACAGCCTTGCCTCACTCCTGTAATAACTTTAATCCACGAACTCACCCTACCATCAACTTTCACTGCAACCTGATTATCACTATAAATACTTTCCTTGATACCATTATCCCTCAGGATGCTGCTCAGCATCTTTTCCCTTGGTACTCGACTCTATTGTATACCTTTTCCAGCCACACTGGGTTTCATCATACTCTCGGCCAGTGATCAAACTTTCCTTTGAACATTCCCTGGGTACACTTTACCGAGGACACTTAGCAAAGAAGTGCCTCTAATTGTTTCCATCTTTCCTGTTATTTGCTTATAAATTGGGGCGATTGCTGCTTTTGTCCAGTCCTTTCCTAATTCCCAGGTCAATTCGATTATCCTACGCAACCATTTCATCCTTGCTTTCCCCAATTTACATAACCATTTCTGGCTGAATTTCATCTATCCCTGCCACTTTGTGACATTGTAGTTTATTTACCACTCTGTCTACTTTCTCAACCATGATCCTGTTCCCGTCCTCATTCTCCTCCTGCAGTGTCTCAAAATCTAGCCCATGTCTCCATGTACAGTACATTTAGTAAGTTTTTGAAATGTTCTTGCCATCTTCCCAGTGCTTCCTTGGCATCTACAATGAATTTCCCTGAATTGTCTAAAACACTTAATTTTTCTTTTTTTCCCTCCATTTCTAAAGTTCTTTATGACACTCCAGTAAGGCTTTCCTGCCGCTTGACCTAACATTCCTAGATCATCTCCAAATTCCTCCCATGATTTCCTTTTTGACTATTATTTGTTTTGTACTGTTTATTTCCACAACATATGCTCTCTGTCTGCTGGATTACTTGTTTGGAGTCATTTTCGTAAGCCTTCTTTTTCTTTTACAAGCCGACTTCCTTTCCCCCCCCATGATCTCTGAGCAGGCAGTATGGTGTATTGTAGTCAGGGTGCAACTTGCTGGCCGAGGGAAGAGCACTTGCTAGAGGGTACCTGCAGATGATAAACATTTAAATAGATGGCCCTGCTTTGAGTGTACTGTATGAATTTTTGCTAGAAAAGTGAACTTAAATACCTTAATTTTGTATATTGGCATTTGTCTTTAACCTCCTCATCCCGGTCAGTTCATGTCAAATTTTGTAAGTGAAATATGCCATGTGGTTCAGATTCCACATAAAAATGGAGGTTCCATGGCTCATGATCGGGAGATTAATGGCCAAATATAACTACGAGCTTCTTTCCTTCTTATTCAGTCTGTGTTTAGTTCTGAGTAAGAAGGTTGCAAATATGCATGATAAATATACAGTGGAACCTCGATGCATCGTTTTTCAAGGGGGAGGGGGAAAATGACGATGGATGCGGGAAAACGATAATAGCGGGTAACATAAAAAAAAAATAGTAAAAATGTTTTTTCCTGGTCCCTGCGAAATCCCTATACTTTCCATGTTAATTTCTTTCCAATATACGTTTTTTACGCTTATACGATCATATTTTAAGTCCCTTGCAATATAAAGCGTCATTTATATGTTCTGTGTTCTGAGAAAGTAGGCTATGTATGGTTGAATGCAAACTTTCGGTACAGCCTGTACTTCCGCTCCGAAGGATGCACCGCGTGCTATTATTTGTGTTACGATGGCCTTGAGTGACACCGGTGGTCACGGCGACACTCGCTTGTCAGTGTCGCAACAAGGAAGAACAGCTCTCGTAATAAGCGAGCGCTTTTTGTGTTAGCCAAAGTGTTGTTGACCTCTCAAAATAACAGGAAGCAGCCAAAGAACACAGACAGCATCTGAAGCTTGCGTTAAGATGAGCGAAAGAAAGCGGAAGTGTTTTACAATCACCGATATATTACACATTTTATTATTTCCGCTTTTATAATTTTTATTCGCGTTTTTTTAGGACTTCTCGTCAACCCATTAAAAATACGCGATTGATTCTGTGTTATAATAATCTTACGTCTTCTTTTTGACTTTTGAAGTCGCACATTTTTCCGTATTGACAGAATGTAATAATAAACAAAGTCTTCAGACAAATGAAAATCCATAAATTAATTTAGGCCTACACTACGGTATTTTATTAATGACTATGACGAAGAGCCCCAGCATAATACAGTGGATTTTAATGATACTGTCAATGCTCTAAGGACTATCAAACATTTTGTGACGCGCCTCAACGTTTCTGAGGAAATAATGGCCGAATTATATCGGTTTGAAAATACTGTTCACGCCGTAGCCGCGGCAACAAAAAACAAGTCAAGATAACAGACTACTTCGTAAAGTGACTCAATTTTCTTTGTTTTGTTGTATCTGGGTGCATTTCTCGTGTAGTTGTTTTGTTACATATTGCCGATAATAGTTAAACAATCGTTATATTATTTCTTGTTTTTCACTTCTTAACGGGGACCCTCGCTAGCCCGCCCGCCCGCGTTGCGAGCCTGTCTCCCGCCGGCACTTTGCCGTAATGCGTAGCTCGCGAGGCACTCAGTCATTGAGTAGCCTGTAGTTCACAGCTGGTGCTGAAAATGTTCGCCATTCACTGCTACGCATCCCTGGCACCTCTTTATGAAATTGTAATTTACGTTCTGAAGTTCCTCAGCACCGATTGACTGCATTTCAGCTGTAATACACTGCAGTCCAGCCTACTTGAACCTTGCTCAAGCCTAGGAACTCCTAATCGTTCGTACCTCGTACATTCTCGCGTAACAGATTGCCACTATTCTATGCCGCTTCCAATTCAAAATAACGTTTGCATATATTTTCTCATAAACGATCAATGCGGGAAAATTGTGGCCAAGGACTGGTGATTTTTTGACGATCCATGCGAAAAAACGATAGTTCGAGGAACGATAGATGCGGGGAAATTTAACATTAGTTTATATGGAAAAATTTCGGGACTAAATAAATTGAACGATACATACGGGAAAACGACAGTTCCGGGAACGATGCATCGAGGTTCTACTGTATTGTACTTAAATATTTATCAGTTTCCAATTTAAACTGAAATATCTTCTAAACTAGAAGCTGAGAACTGGTATCTTTTCATAAACAATCACTAATATTTACAGTAGTTTCTAGTTCAGCTTCCTAAAATTTCAAGTCTGATGAATAAATATTTGTTTAGCAAAGCACAGGCTATGTGTCATCGCTGATAAATGCAGTTGTGACAGAAGATTGGAGCCAAGTGATCCAGTCCTGTGAGGTGGAGAGCTGGAAGGAAGCAATGGCGGCCATCCTCACGCAGGCTAAAGGTTCTGAGGAATATCCTACACTTTGTGGTAAGCAGAACCAAATTGCCATTTATTTTCCTCTAAGCTAGCTTTCCTCTCTATCAAACCAGTCTTCACATGTTCTACATTGATTACTTAATATGATTCTCTTGCACAATGTGGTGGTGATAGGAGAGATCTCCATCTACTCCTGTCTGTAGTTCTAGCAACACCAGACAGTCCCCTCTCCTGCAGTATCTCTCTGATTCGTGGTTGGCCTACCTCGTGTTTTCACTCCTTCCACTCACCCCCTCTTTCTTTAACCTTGGCAAGGGGTATATTGACATTTATGGATGTAGCTTAATCTTTATTGGTGTTCTTCGATGGTTTCTTCTAGTGACTTCATATCAGTACACTCTCCAGATGGCTGTTTTCCAGATACTGTCCCTCCTAGTCTTGGTCCCTACTTTCTCTATCACCTGGATTCTGATCTTGGTATGTTGTGTTTGTGTCCAGAATTTACATCCATAGGTCAATGTGGGAACAAAGGAGAATTTATAAATGGCTAACTTTCTGCTCTTGGAGATATTCTTTTTAGGAATTTTGTTCAAATGATTTAAACAGACTCCTATTCTCTCTGTTAATTTTGTCCTTTTTGTTCGAGCTGATAGTTGAACCACAATATAGTAAAACACTGCTATAACATGCTCGTTGGGGACATCTTTAATGTCCATGTTATAGCTGAACCGCATTATATCAGGAGTGATTATTCCACACGCTAAGGAAATTACAAATTACATCAAGATGGACCAACCCGTTAATTTAATGCACTACAACATGATATGGTTAACTTGAACTCCACAACACTTGAGGAACTGAAATAATGCATTCATAACTTACCGAGGAATGCAGTGTTTCCCGTTGTGCAAGCGAATTCCCTTGGAATGCAGTTTTACAACCCCGAAAGGAAGGTCACTGAGCTTTATGGACCGTCCATATGGAACCACATCTGCTGTTCCAGCACGTTATACAGCACATGCTGTCTATTGGGATCACGGATAATGCTGATATTGCTATCAGTTTTATTGAGTCCTGTACTGGTGTGTATTAAGACGCTAGAAAAACTCTGTTTTTAATCGTCAATTCAGTTTGTTACATTCCAACAAATTTGGTTTCTAAAAATCACCCTGCGAGTGAAGAATGAGTACATACAATAACAAAGTCAAATTCCAAGGATCGTGCTAGCCTCCTCTTGTACATTTAAAATGATGCAGAACTAATAAGCTGACTTGATGGGTATCCCCAGCTATGGACTATAGAATTGTGAGAAGTTATCGCCACAATTTACAGTGCACATTCCATTCTCATTGGGGCTGATGACCTCGTAGTTCCGCCCCTTAAAACCTCAATAACTAGCTCCATTCTCACTGTCCATAAAACTCGCTCTCTAGTTGAAACATTTGAAGAAGGCATCTGGAAACCATTGGAATGTTCCTACACACCCTTTCTTGCCATTCTTTCATAAACACTACTGTAACCTTCTGTTTCTCCTGAGAGAAATATAAAAAAGTCAACCCCTGGCACTATACAGCCCATGAAGGGCCAAGCGACCGCTGCCCAGCCATTTGGCTTGCAGATATTGGGGCGACGCGTGATCAGCGCATCGAGTCCCCCCGGCCGTTAATCTTGGTTTTCGTGATTGGGGCGCTGCCTCACTGTCAGACAGCTACTCAACTGTCCTCACGAGGCTGAGTGCACCCTGTTCCAACACTCACGTCAGTTTTAAAATCCCTGGCGGAGCCAGGAATCGAACCCGGGGCCTCCGGGTGAGAGGCAGGCGTGCTACCCCAACATATAGAGATGCAAAAATAATGTACTGTAGAGTACGTTTTTAATTCATGACAATACAGTACTGTGGAAAGTTGTTGGACTGTTTCATTTCCTTGTGTGTGTGTGTTTAGTTACAGTGTAAATGAAAATGTACCATTTTTTACAGGGGGACGTACTTTCCCCCACCTTCTATCCAAATCCATGGTAAATTGGACCGTGCTACTGTATATCAGGGTTTCACTGTATTTGAACTAGGTGACCTGCTCCATTTGGTTTCATTGATGATGATACTATGCTTTCATTCTTTCTCTCTCTCATCCATATATTTTGCTGTAGGATTTACTCACTGGAGGCAACAGGAATCGGGTAATAAGCAAATGCCAAGTCAGTTGCAATGGTCTCACGGGGTGATTGTGAACATCAACTTGATTCTCTCTCTCCTCATCAATTACTGGATATAATATCCTGGTCTAGTAAAATAATTATTTAGTTGGTCAACACATTAACCCTTACCCCTCGTCAGTCGGGTGAGCCCCGACATGACAAATTTCCCGTTCCAGTCGTGTGTTGGGCGAGCCCCGACATCATAATTGTGTCCTCTACTGCTCGTTTATCGTCTCTGCCCCGACAATTTATCCATTCCTATTTGGGGCTGCGACCTGTTGGTTGCGTGAGGAAGGTCCTGAAATCTCGATATTGCAAAGCAGGCAACCGTTAAAATCTTACTGTATTTGAAGGCCGTACAACCTGTCAGCTGTTAAAGTAAAAGTTCAGAAATTAAATACGAGCTGTAGGGATAGCTAAGAGAATTTTAATTTGAGGGGTAAGGGTTAATGTGCAGGGAGTAAAATTTAGTGTTTTTGCGTTTATGTTGTTAATACTAGTTTTGATACTGCTACATACCTGTAAATACTGAAATGAGCCACTTACCTGATTACTGGAAAATCTCAGCTGTCAGTGCCTGTGATGCACTGCTGCCCGCTGATAGCACTCGTTTAACTATTGAGATAATGTTGTTAAGACATGCAAAAACCTTGATACAGTTAACTAAATGCTGATGTGAATCACTTTATCTGGTTGCTAAAAAAAAAAATATTTTTAGCCCACGCCATTTACTGCTATTTGTTATGGACCGACTCAAAATCCAATGTTCTTGAAAGTTTCATGCCAACTGGTACTGTGGCACATTATGTTGGTAATCAGTGGAAACTGATTGACTAACTTTCTTGTAATACATGGGCTATAATTGTCAAATTTTAAAGGAGTGTATGCTAATGGTTCTTGGTCCTTCTCTACTACCAATCTCTGTCATTCGGTATAGCCTAGGTAATCACCCCTGTATGCTCTACCCAGCTTATGAACATGATAAAGAATACTGTTAGATTTTCAAGCACCATCAGATTTAATTTCAGCAGATATATTTGTATTGGTATCAATAATGTTAAGTACGGTAAGATAGATAATTTCCAGCCTAGTCAGTATGTAAAACTAATATATTTTTATTAATACAGTATCTTACTTTTGGTACATGATTTCTCCTTCAACTTTCTTAACCTTTTAACTGCTATATACCAGTACTTCCAACGAATAAACACCCATGTGCTGAGTTATTTTCACACTTGTTAGTGCCATTCTACAGTACATGGTCCTAAATCAATTTAACATATTCCCCCTTCTCCTATTGGTTCCATATACAGTGCACTCCCGATAGTTCGCGGTAATTAATGCATGAACTTTCGCGAATTATCGAAAACCGTGAATTACCCTCAGTTATGTTTTTAAGTCGAGTGTTTTTAAGTCTCGTAAGAACAAAAATAATGTTTGAAATATTGAAATCTATGCTATGAACATGCAAATAAATAATTAAAACACTTTATAACATACTATTGTAAGACTAGAGGTATGTTGATTATGCCAACATTAATATCTAAGGAAAAAGACCATCACTTTTTGTTTCTTAGATTGTTTTTTTTCTTTTCTAATTTTAGATTGTACTTTTCTGAAGAAAACAATAACTTATTTGAGAACAAAAATTCATCTTGATTCTCTATATAAGAGACTAGCAGTAGTACCCGGCTTCGCCCGGTGGAATGATGATAATGTTTTAAGGTCTCCTTAGAAATATAATGGACTTAAAATTTAAGTCATTTGCCCCCAAAGACAATGAGGGAGTAATATCTAGGTCATTTGCCCTTTTGATAAGGATGATAATAAAAACTACTGTTGAATTGACACGTCAAACTTACAAACTACCGTAATAGAAATACATATTTCAAAATTCACAGGCGAGGAAGACTTATTGTGTGTGGTGATTAATGGTGTAATGGGCGTAACATCTACTGTAGGTCATTTGCTCTTATGATGAGGATGATAAGGGAAACTACTACTGGTATTTAATTGACACTTCAACGTATAATGTACACAATGTACTGTAATAAAAATAACTATATGGCGGCTTCGGTGGCGTATTTGGTAGCATGCTGAGCTTCTATGCCCAAGATAGCGGGTTCAAACCCGGCCGAAGCCGTCGGATATTTTAAGAGCGTTAAAAATCCGTCAGCATGCCTTTCTTCGGAGGGGAAGTAAAGCCGGCGGTCCCATGTCAGATTTATGGCATGTTATTGAACCTTCCACTAATTACACCTGTGTGAAGCTAAATTGGATAGTTAAACAACGCTCATAGATGTCTACGTCCGTTGCCAAGAGCCGACTGCAGTGGCGTCTAGTAGCTAAGTTCCGAACTTGGCCTAGTAGACGGTGGCGCTTGGCGGCAAAAGTACGAACTATTTGAAGAATTCTAAGTTGCAGTTTGTACTTAATTTAAAAAACAGATAACACACACTAATACAGTCATCACAATTAACACCGGTTATCAGACAGATTCTACACACAGCCAAAGTACACGGGGCTACATGACCGCGTTGTCGCAGCCCCTAAACTTAAGAACCAACCAACCAAAAATAAATATTTTAAAAATCACAGTCGAGAAAGACTTTATGCGGCGGTGATTATTGGTATGATGCGCGTAACATCTAGGTCATTTGCACTTATGATGATAATAATAAGGTAATGAAAAAATGACTACTAAACGAACATGGTGTTATTTTAAAACTGATATAGGTAATTCTGGTGTCTAGCTTCGATGTCTTCCAAAGTCTCAACCTTCTTTTCTGGCTTAGGCCTGTACTGGATGCGTCTAGTGAAAGAGCGTACTGCTCGGCAAAGACAAAGAATATGGGTCCAAGCTGCACGAACCTGAGATGATCGCAGATGATGACGAAATATGATGACACACGTTCGGGGTTCCCCGTCCTATACAGATTGACCGGCAATCACTCACTGTTTCGCAACGGCCCTGTGCTGGCATCAGCATAGACAGCAGGAGATAACACGGCGGGCTCTGGAAAGTACTCTCAAGTCACCTTACGATGAATCAGCAAGCTATTCTCACAACTGACCCCCCCCCCCCCTAGGGTCTCACAACTTGTGGGACGTGGGTTGGCGACCACGGAACCCCAGCTGAGTCTGGCATCGCTTCTACTTCCTGGTGCCGGGCTCATTTCAGTTCTCTTTCCTGTCGGCCTCCCTTGGTCAACTCTTGTTCTCTTCCGACCCAGACTGTATTAGGGTATCCGAGGGCTAGGGAGTCTTTCAATTTCCCGCCTTAATTGGCTTTGTCTCATCTTTCCTGATACCCTCATTCTTCGAGGGGTCTGCCTTCTTTTCCTTTTCATAATATCTCCTGTCTTCTGCTCAAGGCCCTCAAAGAGGCAGGGTGTGTGTATACCCACCACTTCTGGTACACCCTCAAGGGCTCATGACTGGTGAGTTAGGAAGCTGGCAACCCCGAGGAATTCCTGAGCTACATGCAGGGAATGGAGTGGTATGTCAGAAATTTCAAGTGGACAGTGTTACGCATCGGGTTCCAAAGGGTAAGTATACACACTTTGTTTTCGATCGGTGAACGATGTAGATTTGTACCAAAGGGCCTTAATGCGGGAAATGGAGTGGTCTGTCCGAAATTTCGAGTGGACAGTGTTACTCGTCGAGTTCCAAACGGTAATTATGTAAAATCTGGTTGAGATCGGTGAAACGGTGTAGTTTTGTGCCAAGGGCCAAAATGCAGGGAATGGAGTGGCCTGTCCAAATTTTAAAGTGGACAGTGTTACTCATCGGGTTCCAAAGGGTAAGTATACACATTTTGTTTTCGATCGGTGAACGATGTAGATTTGTGCCAAAGGGCCTAAATGCGTGGAATGGAGTGGTCTGTCCGAAATTTCGAGTGGACAGTGTTACTCGTCGAGTTCCAAAGGGTAATTATGTAAAATCTGATTGAGATCGGTGAAACGGTGTAGTTTTCTGCCAAAGGGCCAAAAAGCAGGGAATAGTGTGGTCTGTCCGAAATTTAAAGTGAACAGTGTTACTTGTCGGGTTCTACGGGTAAGTATATAAAATTGGGGTCAGATCGGTGAAACGGTGTAGATTTGTGCCAAACAGCCTAAATGCAAGGGATAGAGTGGCCTCGCCGCAATTTCAAGCAGACAGTGTTAGTCGCAGTGTTCCAAAGGGTAAATATACAAATTTTGGTTGAGATCGGTGAAACGGTGTAGATTTGGGACAAAGGGCCTAAATGCAGGGAATGGAGTGGTCTGTCCGCAATTTCAAGCAGACAGTGTTACTCGCTGGGTACCAAAGGGTAAGTTTACGAATATTGGTTCTGATCGGTGAAACGGTGTTGATTTGTGCCAAAGTGCCTAAATGCAGGGAATGGGGTGGTCTGTCCGAAATTTTAAGTGGACAGTGTTACTCGCAGGGTTCCAAAGGGTAAGTATACAAAGTTTGGTTCAGATCGGTGAAACGGTGTAGATTTGTGCCAAAGGGCCTAAATGCATGGGATGGAGTAGCCTCTCCGCAATTTCAAGCAGACAGTGTTAGTCGCAGTGTTCCAAAGGGTAAATATACAAATTTTGGTTGAGATCGGTGGAACGGTGTAGATTTGGGCCAAATGGGCCTAAATGCAGGGAATGGAGTGGTCTGTCCGCAATTTCAAGCAGACAGTGTTACTCGCAGGGTTCTAAAGGGTAAGTATACACATTTTGGTTCAGATCGGTGAAACGGTGTAGATTTGTGCAAAAAGGGCCTAAATGCAGGGAATGGCGTGGTCTGTCCGAAATTTCAAGCAGACAGTGTTAGTCGCAGTGTTCCATAGGGTAAATATCCAAATTTTGGTTGAGATCGGTGAAACGGTATAGATTTGGGCCAAAGGGCCTAAATGCAGGGAATGGAGTGGTCTGTCCGCAATTTCAAGCAGACAGTGTTACTCGCAGGGCACCAAAGGGTAAGAATACAAATTTTGGTTGAGATCGGTGAAACGGTGTAGATTTGGACCAAAGGGCCTAAATGCAGGGAATGGGGTGGTCTGTCCGAAATTTCAAGTGGACAGTGTTACTCGCAGGGTTCCAAAGGTTAAATATACAACTTTTGGTTCAGATCGGTGAAACGGTGTAGATTTGTGCAAAAGGGCCTAAATGCAGGGCATGGGGTGGTCTGTCCGAAATTTAATGTTGACGCGGTTACCCGCAGGGTTCCAAAGGGTAAGTATACAAATTTTGGTTCAGATCGGTGAAACGGTGTAGATTTGTATACATAACAGACAGACAGACAGACAGACAAACTTTGTGCTTTATATATATAGATAGATAGATACTACAGACACACTAGCTTGACTGTGGGGACTTTATGAATTTCCATTGCATCACTCCCGCACTTGATATCTACTGGATCTCAGTTTTCTTCACCGACAGTCAAATTCCGTACAATATCCTCCTCGCTTTCATGTCTGAAACCGTAATCGTCCTTATCGACGTCTATCTTCCGAATGTCACTTTCTTCTGCATCTTGGCATTCATCCAGGTTTTGCCTTAATGTCATCGTAGTGAGAACACCTTGCCCGTTCAAAATATCGTCTCCACAGAAATTGGCAAACGCTTACATTTGTGCGAGTGTAGTACTGGTAATTTTCTGCCATGACTTGTTGACTGCATGAAGAGCATCCAACAAACACTCTTTAGGCTTCGTGCCCTTTGCGCAATCGGGCAATAATTGCTCTTTACAATGCGCTGTCCACGCATCTACCCTTCATAACTTACAGATCAGCGACATTGGGAAAGGAAAAAGGAAGGGTAGGTTCTGAGTGAAAGTGCATTCCTCTTTGAACTGTCTCGACTTTTGAAGATATACCCCTTTAAGTGACATGCTCGTATGTTTCCAAGATTGCATCGTTCTGGTAGCAGTGCGCGAGTAGGGCTAATTTTGCATGGCTGAGAAACGCAGTTGGGCTTCTCAAATCTCAAATGATTTAGTCGCCACATATCGTATCGCGTAAAAATTATTTTAAACGACGGAGAGATAATTATATTTAACGAGATGATTAATTGCTGTAAGAGTTACTACATTATTTTAAAAAGGAGACCCGCAAATTAACCGCGAAGCAAATTATTGGGAGTACACTGTATTACATAATTACATTTGGTTACAATTTACACACGTGTGCTCAAGTAAGATTTCTTCAGGGACGTACCCACAAAATAATTTCCAGGGGGATAGTTAAACTAGATGTAGGTAAAGACTGCCTTATGTCGTGATTGGCTTAACGGCCTTTCACTACGGGTGACAAATCAGGCTTTTAGGGGGGATATATCCCTATGCCCCCTCCTGTGTATGGTAAATGTTATGAATCGTCACTGCTCAAACTACTACAGTGTGGAGGAGTTCTTTCCGGTCACGGAGAGAGTCCGTCATTTTGTGTAGGCTAAGGATAGGTCATTCAAGATCCACCCACTCTTATCTGATGAGACGGGAAGACCCCCCCACTTTGTACCTGTGAAGCCGTTTTCACCGTGGCCCACATTTTCACCGAGTGTGTGGATCTTGCTGACTTACGAAGAAACCTTGGTTTGCAGATGACACTCAAACTTATATTAGCCGATGACGCGGTGGCTGCTGATCGCGTTATCCGCTTTATAAGTGAGAGTGGGTTAGGGCCAGCTATCTAAATTTTCTAGTATAAATTGACTCAACAACTTGTTCGTTTTTGAATGATAATGTTCTTGTTTTTCCGTAATTTTTGTTTATTTTTATAATTTTTAATTTTTATTTGATTTTTTGTTTTTGTTTTATTAATTTTTGGTCTTTTTAAATTTAGGCGTCCACCTCAAAATTTTAAATTCAATTCCAAATTTGTATTCTTTAATCTGTGTTAAGAGGGGCAGATGACCTCGTAGTTCCGCCCCTTAAAACAACAATAACTAACCAACTAACTACTACAGTTAACGCAACAGTTTTTGGCCAGTCAGGAGTTTTGCAGTTGTACAGAGAACAGTTGGTGAGCCTCAGGCATCTGCAATTGATACGAGAGTTGCTTTCCGCACAACTGACAAGTCATGTGTCAATCGCAGATGTCTGAGGCTCACCGACTGTTCTCTGTGCGACTGCGAAACTGCAGCAGACCGGTCAAAAGCTGTGGCGTGAACTGTACAAGGTCTGTTGTCAGCCATTACAGCGCATAGAAGTCAAACATAAGTCAAACTTTCCCATCTCTTTGAACAAATGAATTGCATATTTTGCATCACCATAGAGATTAAAATGCAAAGTAAATGCTTCTAATGACTATCACCAAAGAACAGGTAAGTCTACTTTCAAATAACATTGCCTCGAAAAGCTGGAATGTGGAACTAGATGGACGCACGCGTAGCGACAAACTGTTTCGTCATTAGCACCACCGCGTGGCAGAATTGGTGACAAACCGTTTCATCGATAGCACTCTGAAGGTTAACTTGCACAGCGGACATAATTATAGAACACATCACATTGCTTTTGGTCTTGCAAAAGGAAGCAGTGATCAAGGTTTGTTGGGACCTACATTTCTGGACAATAGATGCCAAAAAATAAGTTTCCAGGGAATGATCAATGTATGTGGCAACCTAGATTTTTGTAAAACACCATATTTTCTCGAATATAATGTGCCACCATAATCTAATATGCACCCTAACTTACTAAACCTTAAAATTTGTTGGCGAAAATAATATACATCGACAAACTATACATCAGGTACTTCAATAAACTTGTGTTACGACGTCATTTGTATTTCACATTTGCTCGCATATAACTAGTCATCGCGTATATCTTGCATCCCATTTTTATAATTTGAAATTGCAGGAAAAAATCCTCGCATTTATCACGCAGTAATTTCCGAGTCTTCATAAAGATGATATTTTTAATATAGAACCCCCACCCACTAGACATCACTTATCTTGTCCGTGATGTATTCGTTTGTTTTGGCAGCAGTGCTTTCCTTTCTTTCACGGTATTTGTTGTCCGTCTGTTGCAGTGTCAAGACTTTTTATTCCATTGTTATTTCTCAGTTAAGTGTGATTGTTTTCTTGTGTTGGTCGATCTTTAAGTTATGTAAAAATGTGGAAGTTGGGTTTAAATGCAAAGAAATAAAATATGTAGAAGACGATGGTAATAGAGCTGCTGGTAGAGAATTCATTTGGACTCTATATTCGCTACTGGTGTAAACAGAAAGATGCACTAGAAACCACTAACCAAACACATAAGGTGTTTTCATATGTGGCATCTAGTAAAGCAACCATATGGGGGTGTGATCGTCGGCTGTTTTGTTGGTGCTTCATGTGCTAAATAATTGCTTGGTTAGATCACATCAAGATCTGGTATTGTTAGTCGTATGATAAGCTGACAACAGAAGACAAAATAAAGAAGGCCTTCAGTTGAACTCTTGCGTGGCTGGGTTGTACGAGTATGGGTCATGGAGTTGACGGACGTTGTTGTGAGGAGCTTCTTGAAGACAGACATCGCAAACGCTTTGGACGGAAGTCAGTATGATGCATGTGAGAGTAGCTGAGAGATTGGCAGCAGTGACAATGCCAGTTGTCTTGTTTCAATTATGCAAATTTTATGTTCTTTTTTTTGTTTGTGAGGGGTATGCGGTCTTTTGCACATCACGCACCAAAACTTTTCACACTTATTTTCAGTCAAAAAAGTGCGAGTAATATGCGAGCAAATATGGTATAATAAAACTTGAATCACTGATAAATTCATTATTACTGTATTAATAGATAGTTATTGTTGTTTAAAGGGGCGGATCAGTGAGGTCATCTGTCCCTATTAATAGATATGTGCCAATTGTAACTTTTCAGTCGGTCAACACGAATTTGCCCAATGACTGGGCGTGGGTACATTGTATATAATATATAAATAATAAATAAGTAGATACGTATGCTTCGAATGGTATTTCAGTTGAAATGGAACACTAGATGACTGACTAAGAACTAATTTTCACACTGTTCTTATCATCACAAAACTCCTAGTAATCCGTGTCAAATTAATTCCGCATTTTCCTCGGTCTTAAATTAGGACACGTCATCTCTGTAATCCTTGGCGTTGATCCTCTTGCCGTGAAGTCATTTCAACAAAATAAATGTAAACTTCATTGCCGGTTATTAATGTACGCAAAGATATGACTCCACATTCAATGTATTTCAACAAAATTGTAGACGTGATCGCCACATATTAATAAACGCAAAGAAAACAACTTATGCAGCATTCAACGCCAGCAGTTGAGACCTGTGCTGCAAGATAGTCTGTGTTCACATGACTATATATCAGACAGAGGTTGACCAAAAAGGCTTAAGGTTTTATGAGACAAGACCGTTTGATTTGTGTGGTAAATGTTTACTGAGATGTACATTTGACACAAAAAGTTAATTTAGATGTATCATTGCAATCTCTATATATATAAGAATGAAAGTTTGTCTGTTTTTTCTGAATTTCTAGGTAAAATTGCGTTATTTACGCGTTTTAGACTGTTTTATGACGGATGCGCGCGAAAATGAAATTTTTGTCTGTCTGTCTGTCTGTTTGTTTGTGGACAATTTTTTGTGTCCTTATAACTCGAGAACGGCTGAGTGGATCAACGTAAAATTTGGTACAGATATCCTTCAGAGGCAAGACACCAATCATTGATGTAACTCTTCTCTGTACCTCTCATAAAAGGGGGCCTACCCCCTTAAAATACATGCTGAAATAGGCGTAGAAGGGCGAGCCAAAGCTCATTTTCAGCCCCTCAATGTGAGAAATGAAACTCGGGAGGGCCAACCACATTTTAAGGCCCTAAAACCAATAGTTTTTGAGATATTCCCAGAAAATTAATTTCATTTAATACAATAATGAAAGGAAGCTAGCCGGTAACCATGGCAACAGAAATTCACAGGTCCATCTATTGCTGTAATATAAGACGCAATACAATTCCATTTATTACATTACTGAGATAGTTTGCAAACGGCTAGAAGGTTATAACGGAACCAAACTAAGCTGTAAAATTCATCAATACATATAATGCGCTTAAGGGGGTCAAGGGGTACTCTAGAATTTTTTCACGCGATTTACACGTGCTGGTGTGCTACAGAAGGTCTATTATATCCCTATACCTATATTGTTATATTATTATTATAATTAATATTATTATTACACTACGGAAAGGAAGACCCCAGAGGACTGGAAAAAGGGAATAATTATCCCGATCTTCAAGAAAGGTAGTAGAACAGAATGCAGAAACTATCGGGGAATAAAACTGATGAGTCATTGTGCAAAGATGTTTGAGAAAGTTTTGGAAAGGAGAATTAGGACAAGGATAGAAGGAGGGATGAGGGAAGAACAACATGGCTTCAGAGCAGGAAGGTCCACAGTGGGTTTGATTTTTGCTGTAAGGCAGTTACAAGAACAGCACTGTGAGTATGGAACAGATCTACTGATGGCCTTCCTGGACATTAAGAAAGCATATGACAGTGTATGCAGAAACAAAGTATGGAAGTCCCTGGAGGATAGAGGAGTAGAAAAATGGACTATAAGGAGGATAAAGGAGATGTACAAGGGAAGCGTGAGCTGTGTGAAAGTGGGAGGAGAGAGATCGGACTGGGTGGAACAGAGAAACGGCCTGAAACTAGGAAGTGCACTGACACCGTTACTTTTCATTGTGGTGATGGATGACATAATGACCCGAGTGGCACAAGTAATTGGGGAAGGAAAGATGAAAGCAATGGTGTTAGCGGATGATTTGATGATTTGGGGAAACAAGGAGGAGGAGGAGGTACAGGAACAGTTGGACGTGTGGGAAGGAATAATACAAGGATATGGGATGAAATTTAGCATAAATAAGAGTGAAATGGTGATTACAACAAGGAAGAAGGAAAGAACCACAAGGGGAATAACAACTGGTGGGGAACAGCTGAAGAAAGTGGAGAGTTTCAAGTATCTGGGAAGCCTGATACAAGATAATGGAAGAAACTATAGAGAAAAAATGAGCGGGGGAGACAGGCAGAAGCATTCCAGAGGAGTGTGAGAAGCATGTTATGGAGCAAGGATGTCCCTCAGAACAGAAAAAAGATCATATATCGGACGTACTATGCCCCTATCCTGACGTATGCCTCGGAGACCTGGGCTATGAAAGGAAGGGAGAAGAGCAAAATACAGGCCAGTGATATGAGGTTCTTGAGAAGCAGTATTGGAGCTACAAAGATGGACAGAATAAGAAATGAGAGGACCAGAGAATTAATAAAGGAGGAACCATTACGGGATGGTATAGAGAAATCTAGACTTAGATGGCATGGACATGTAAAACGAATGGAGGATAAGAGGATACTCAGGAGGATACACGAGACGAAGTGGGAACGAAAGAGACCGAGAGGAAGACCGAGAGGAAGACCAAGAGACAGGTGGCTGAAAGGGATGGAAGAAAGCGTGAAGAAGAGAGGAGAAGACTGGACAGGGGTGGAAGCTGAGAGATGGTGGGAAGACAGAAGACGTTGGAGTGGCCTGTGTTCCAAACAGACCCGGCCAACGGCTGGAAACTGTGCAAGAGGGTGATGATGATGATACTACGGCCTACAACGACGAGACAAAGCTTATTTTCAGCCCCTTGGTGTCAGAAAAAACCTCGGGGCCCCTAAACAGTCGTAAAGGGTCCCCGGAAACTACATTTTAATGCTCTAAAACCAAGAGTTTCTGAGATATTCCCAGAAAACTAATTTCATTTAATAAACTAATGTAGGAATGCAAGCCAGTAACCATGACAACAGTGTCTCAAAAAGGTACATCCAACTTTCCATCTATTTCTGCAAGAAGTAATGCCACTCCATTTATTAAATTTCTGTGAAAGTTTGCAAATGGCTATAAGGTTATCACGGAACCAACAAAAACTGTAAAATTCATCAATGCGCTTAAGGGGGTCAAGAGGTACCCTGGATTTTTTCACAATACTTAAACGTGCGATGTGTCGTACAGAAGGTCTATTATATCTTCAAACAGCAACATTATTTTCTAATATTCCTGAATTGAAATAGTTTATTTTTTATTTTATTTTTTTGCTTTTAGGAATTTGGGCCATTGGAGGCTAAAAAGCTGAATTTTCATGCACCACAAGCCTTTATAATTTATTAAAGGGGTCTACCTCTGGATGCGCACTTGACGCAACAGTGTGGGTCAGTTTTTATGTGACGTGAATTGCATTTCGTCTACGAGGTTTTCAATTTTATTTTCACGTCAGGAAGTACACGTTAGGTAAATTAGTTTCAGAGCATATTTCAAGTAATCATTTATCTTTGTCGACAAACAGGTTCCAAGCCCCTAACCATTGCAACAGTAGCTCAATTGATTACGCCTGGTTATTAATACCGACGACCGTTCGAAGAATGGGTACTTCTGCTAGTATATCGATATATGGCAACTCCTTAACAATCAATATCGTGAAGACATTCCACAATGCTAATTTCTAAAAGAAACACGCACATTTCTCGGACAACAATATTTCCTCAAATGCGATATTTTTGACCAATCCGTTTGTTTCTAACTCTTTTGTGGTATTTCCATTACAGATGAGTTGAATGTAAGTGATACATTGGCGTGGACATCTGAAATAAAATTAGAGTTTTAGTTCAGTTATTAATAATAATAAATTACAGCATAATAACCTTATTTTTAGCAATAAAATTGGTTCCTCTTCTAAAATTGGACAGTGGATTTGGCAGTAAATTAGATTATTCCATATCAATATGGGAGTGTTGAATTTTGCTTCAAACACAGCATAGTGAAATTGATACATTCTCAACTGTCATAATGATAATTATTTAATAATAAAAAACTTACCTGCAAGGTGATTGAACTTGTTTTGCTTGTTTCACTTTCCCGCTATAGTCTGTGTACTCTTCTCCGTGAATCCTTCTTGTTTTTATTATATTCCTCTTATAATTTTCAGAATGTCTGACACCTTTCTTTCGTTTTTTGGGTGAGGAATTATCCATCATAAACAATACAATAATATGTTACAGCTTTGAACACAACTTGTCTACAATGCAGCTTCAACCAAATTAAAAGAACAATAATGGGTTACAATCTGCCAATTTAAACCTGAACATCTGCTGAAACAGTAACCGACATTTTCTGCAGAAATGTACCTGAGTCATTGACTCAGGTACCTTTCTGAATTACATGGAAAGTTAGAACCCCTCTTTTTGGCTCTATGAAAACCATGACTCAGGGTCCTTTTTGCAATAAAATGTGCATTTATAACAGGAGAACACAAATATGTCGTTAACTCAAAATCCACAGAAGAGTGACTCGGCGTCCCTATCTGAAATAAGCTGTTCATATGTATTTTATGAAATTGGTGTACAAAGATCGCCGGTAACATAAGCCAATATTGATAGATACAGTGTTTGATATCCTACTTTTTAAAGAAGACGTGTGTACTCAAGATATTTTTTTCAATTACGAGATACAGTATGCAGAGAGTGTGGATTTTTAAATTACCTCACCAGTTTGTCACCTTCATCCGCCCGAAACCGTTGGCCTCTGTAGAGAATCCGTAATTGTTGCAGCTGTGTCAAGACTCCAGTAGGTAAAACAGGATGGTTTGAAATTGAACATCGAGTAAAACAAGGGAGTGTACTCCCACCATTGCTATTTATACTAGTGATGGATGATATACTAAAGGCAACAAAGCGGCTTCGGTGGAGGAGTCGGTAGCATGCTGAGCTTATATGCCCAAGATCGCGGGTTCAAATCCGGCCGAAGTCGTCGGATTTTTTAAGAGCGTTAAAAATCCCTCAGTATGCCTTCCTTCGAAGGGGAGGTAAAGCCGGCGGTCCCATGTCATAGATTTATGGCATGTTAACCCCCTACGCGTGTACGGCGCAACGGTGTGCCCACTAGCCTGCTACGTTCACAGCGTGTACGGCGCAAGGGTGCGCCGTCGAATTTGAATCGCCTGCTACGTGGACTTCGTAATAGTTATTTCTTTGGTCGTAAGATGGCAGGAAGAGGCAACTTTTGGCTACAATTCGAGCTACTTATTATTGCCAGGAGGTGTCGCATATCTTCACAGTCATTTATTTTTCAGATCTCTGCACACGTGTTCCTGCTTTTGCGGACCGTGAATTTGCTTGTAAACGTGGCAGGTCCTGGCACAGTTATCGATGACAATGAAATAGCTAATTTGCTCGATAATAGTGCCAACAAAAGTGATTCAGAGTTGACTGCGATATAGAGGATGAGTTCGCTATAACTTCCAGTGAAGATAGTGACGCTGACTATGTAATTCGTGATAGAATGCCAAGAAATACGAACACATTAGGCGACTGTGATATTGTCCCAGTATTGATGTGCCGCTGACCAGGGATAATCAGGTTATTGATAGTTTGTAATATTATGTTATATGTTGTTCTTATTGTGTGTGTTTTTTGAAAACTTTTGCCTGTGCGTTTGTAAATTATAGTGAAATGCATATGATACCGCGCTTACCATTGGGAGTAGGCTAGAAATAATGCACGTTGTGGGTGCAGCCCAGAGTTTCACAGTATCACGCTTGAGGGATTAAAGAACCTTCCACTAATTACACCCATGTGAAGCTAAATTGTATAGGTTAATAATGTAAACAACGCTCTTAGGTTCCTACGTTCGTAGCCAAGAGCCTACTGCGGTGGCGTCTGGTAGCTAAGTTCTGAACTAGTAGTTATTGACGGAGGCGTTTGTCGGCAAAAGTAGGAACTATTTGAAAAATTCAAAAGTCTGCAGTCCTTACTTGAATAAAAAAACGGATAACACACACTAATACAGTCATCACAATTAACACCGGTTATCAGACAGATTCTACACACACCCAATGTACACGGGGCTACATGACCGTGTTGTCGCAGTCCCTAAACTTAAGAACCAACAAACCAACCAAAGGCAACAAAGGAAGCGCACACAGGTACAAGAATGAACATAATCCTATTTGCTGATGATCTGATTTGGGGAGATGGTTGTTTGGTTCCTCAGTCAGGGGCTGCGACAACTCGATCATGTAGCCCCGTGTACTTTGGGTGTGTGTAGAATCTGTCTGATAACCGGTGTTAATTATGATGACTGTATTAGTGTGTGTATCTGTTTTCAATTCAAGTAAGGACTGCAGACAATTAATTTTTTCAAGTAGTTTCTACTTTTGCCGCCAAATGCCACAGTCAGGGACTACTAGTTCAGAACCTGGTTACCAGACGCCACTGCAGTCGACGAACGTCGGAACCTAAGAGCGTTTGTCAAATGTTTAGCTTAACCATATATAGCTTCACACAGGTGTAATAAGTGGAAGGTTCTTTAACATGCCATAAATCTATGACATGGGACCGCCGGCTTTACTTCCCCTCCGAAGGAAGCCATGCTGGATTAGGGGAGAGAATGAGAATGTGGTCCAAAAACATCTGGATGTACTGAAGGAAAATATTGAGAAATGGGAATTTAAAATGGTAATGACAAGTGGAAAGAAAGAAGAAAAAGGGATGGATAAAATTGGAGATGTAGATCTGGAAGTGATTTGATGGAAAATACAAGATTGGATATGGTGATCAACAAAATAATTCAATGTGGGAGTGTTTTATATCATCAGGTACAGAGTTTAATTTGGGATAAACACATACCACTGAAAGCTAAAGAAGTGATTTACAAGACCTATTTAATTATTTACCAATAATGATGTATGGAGCAGAAACATGGCCGATGACGAGTAGAGATGAAATTCTTGAGGAGTATGGTACAGGAGACTAGGAGAGATTGTGAGAAATGAAGACATTCGAAAGGAAGTGAATGCAAAGAAGCTGAATGGATTAGCTGGAGCAGGACAGATTGAGAAGGTATGGACGTGTGAAAAGGATGAATGTTGAAAGAATGTCGAAACAAGTGATGAAGAGACGCATGACTGGAAACAGGACACGGAAGACCTAGAGTATGGTGGATGGATTTGGAGGACGGTGTCAGAGAACGAAACCTGGAGTGGAGTTCAGTGGTTGAGGAAGGATGGTGGACAGAGTAAAATTGAAGGGTGTCATATTTGCTTAGGCTGGATGATGATCAATTTGCCCAAAAAAGGTGCAGATTACATTCAAGTAAATATGGGTAAATGCCATAAGACAAGTTTCCATGGAATGATAAAACCGGTTTAATTGGGGATTTTCTGTTTTGGAAACCAGTAATCAGATATGTTTAAATTAATGTAATAGCTTGTTTTTAAAATGGTTAAAAATCCTGTTTTAACATGTGAAATTCTGTTGGCATGCTGCTGATGGTGAATAAAGAATGTTATTAGACAAGGTTTTGTTTAATGTTTTCAGAGCAGCTTGGTCTACGGTTGGAGAAAGAAGGGAGGGGTATGGAGAAACTTAGTGCTCAGCTCTGCTACATCTGTGCTGGAAACTTAAACAAGCTAGTGGAAAGCTGGACAGCTGAGATGAAACCAGACTCTCCTAATGAAATGCAGGTACTATATGTTCCTAGTGCTGACCCTCTTAAATTAATGTACAATGTCTTCCCATGGACTGAAAATTTCCTACTTATAACATACTCATACACTAGCAGAAAATGAAATCCCAACCCCAAGAAGACATTAGTTTAGAGGAATGCAATTTAGGCTAACACATTTATTTGATCAAGTTTCCAGGGCACAGGTTGAAGTATGCACAAGAAGTCATATGACATGGTGGTACATTAATAACTGCTGTAGTTGCTGTAGTCTCCCACAAGTCCAACCCCTCCTCCACGTGGTGGGAGACAGGCAACGGCATGAAGTAGGGGATTGCCTGTAGGGGTGAAGTACAGTGGGGACTTTGTGTGCCCCGGGACCGCTGCGGTAGCTGTGAAGGCTCTATGGGAACCCTGAAAAGTGACCACTGACGGGGCGGCTCTGGTGAAGCTACGATAGGCCTAGCAAGCCAGTAGTGGATATCATATTTGCTTTCAAAACAGGAACAGGCCTCGGAAAGGACGGATGCAAACGACGACGACCCGGATATGCTAATGGACTACGAGTTGGGACATTAAACATACAGACACTGACAGGAAAGGTGGAGGAGATTGTAGATGTGATGGAGAGAAGAAAACTGGATATACTGGACTTGGCAGAAACAAGATGGAAAGGAGAAGGTCGCAGAGAACTGAGGAAAGGGTACCGGTTGTACTGGAGTGGGAACCGTGAAGGAAGGAGCAGCGGAGTAGGAGTAGTTGTGAGAGATGGAATGAAGGAAGAGGTAAAGGGAATAAGTGACAGGATCATGAAGATCAGAGTAACTGTAAAGGGAAGAAGCCTGGAGATAGCCCAGGTATATGCCCCTCAAGTTGGATGTACAGCTCAAGAGAAGGAAGACTTTGAGGAGGAGCTACAACAGCAGTTGAATGGTCAGAGCATCATTGTCATGGGAGATTTGAATGCACATGTAGGAAGTGAAAGGCAAGGATATAAAAATGTATTGGGAGCAGAAGGATGGGGTAGCAGGAATGAAGAAGGGAGAAAGTTGCTGGATTTTTGCAAGAGAAACGGTTTAGTGGAAGGCAACTCCTGGTTCCGGAAGAAAGAAAGCCACAAGGTAACGTGGTACAGCAGTGATTTAACAAAGAAATCTTGGGTAGATTACATGCTGTATGACTGGGAAATGAAGAGAAGTGTCAGAGATATAAAGGTAATACCATCAGAGGCCTTAGATAGCGACCACAGAATACTTGTAATGAACCTGGGAGTTGTTAAGGATAGCAAGAGGACAGAGTACCAGGAAAGGAGAATCGAAGTATGGAAACTCAAGGAAAAGGAAGTCAAGGAAGAATTCCAGAAGATAATAAGGGAAAGGATGCCAACAGACAATCCTAAAACAGGGGAAGAGGAATGGAAGCAATTCAAGAACGCAATGGTGGAAGCTGCAGTGGCAGTATGTGGAAGAACTAGCAACAGAAAGCGGTGTAAAGAGACACCATGGTGGAATGAGAGAGAGTAAAAGAAGCTGTGGGAAGGAAGAACTGTAACTTGTTTTTCGAGGGGTTTTTATGCCACTGGCATAAGTCAGTAGGAAGCCATTCTATATTTATTTACGCGGCAAATTGTTCAGCCAAGAGAATTTTTCATGTTAATTTATTATTATTATTAATTTATTATAATTATTATTTAGATATTTTCGGAGCATTTTATAAAAATTATAAGCATACAGATAGGTTTTCTATGTCTTAGAAAACGCTATCAAGCAAATTATTACGAACGACGATATCATAGAAAATTATCTGATTACGGAATTTTACGGAGTTTTTGTCAGTTAGGGTATTTGAGAGAGATGACTCACTGGGATTTCAAATACAAGCTGATTCCTGTCGAGAAGCATGACGCAATCTTGGGTCGCATCGTCAAGAAAAGGCGAATTGTTGGAACGGAAAACGACTTCTCCCTCTCGCGCGCCGTGTGTCATGAACCAGAGGAGGGGAAGTAGCGGCGTGCTCAGACAATCTGTGAAAGACTTGAGGAGTATGGGTGCGCGTGCGTGTCGCTCCGATGTTCAGTGGAGTTAGTGACTATCTGTGTAGAACTTGCCGAGTACGGTTGCAAGTGCGTGTCGCTCCGATGTTCCGTGGAGTGGAAGACTAACTTTGGTAAAACTTAACCAGTGTGGTTATACGAGTGTTTGGGTCCGATGTACGGACCATAGAATTATCTAATCTACCAGAATATCATCAAATTTCGACGGAGATGACGACGTCCAGGAGACTGTGGGAAGCACACAGCATCATCAAGTACGAGGGAAATGCTTTAGCAATTTCCAGTGGTAAGCGCAAATGACGCAGAAATACGCAATCTCTCGTTTCTCTTTGTTTTATATTTCATATTTCAGTAACTTCATAGCTTGGAAATAAGAGTAAAATCAATTTATCAGACTCCGTTTTCACGTAATTTTCTATCGGTAATCTTCAAATCACAACGCTCCAATTTAAATTTTATACTTATTATTATTATTATTATTAATTTTGCTATTCTTGTTTTATATAATAAATTCATTTCTTTTACAATGCAATCTTTGCTTTCAGTAGGTAGCATTAGATATAGACCAATTCCTTCTCCTGATACAATTGTTTGTTGGGTTAATGATCAAATCATACCACGATCTGAGTGAATAGAGTCTTGAATGTGTTCTGCCAGAGCTAGACGTTGTTAAATACAAATTTAGATTTCAACATTGCGTTGAGGTCTTGGCGCCCATTAAAACAACATAGCTTAGGCAAAGGTAAACAGTTACATTTCTCACCCAACAGTTAGGGGCAGTCAAACCATTACATTTGTACGCTCAACGTGGAGCAAAGTAAATACCGTTTCACTTGTCATCCCAGCCTAAGGAACCATTACAGAACAAGGCTTTCAGAGTGTGGTTCCAGGAAAAAAAACTGATCTGCCAAGGGAAGATTATAAGATAAAGAAGAAAGAAGCAAACAAGATTGTCGCAGAGGAGAGGAAGAAGTGGATGGTAAAGTGGACAGAGATGATGGAGGAAGACAGCAGAGGAAATAAGAAAGTACTTTATGGGATGGTCAAAAGTAAGAGAAGAGGTCTGAGAGAGGATGTGGTAATGATGGACAAAAACGGAAATGAGGTACACAAAGAAACACTCAAGACAGTGTGGAAAGAGTACTTTGAGGATTTGCTGAATCCAAATGGTCATAGGGAGGAAGACAATGTATTGGAAGATGGAGAAGACAACACAGGAATGGAAAAGTACCTGAATTGGAGAGAACTGGAGATGGCTATAGACAAGATGAACGGAGGAAGGGCACCGGGTGTGGATGAAGTGAGTGTTGAAATGGTGAAGGCAGCAGGGGAGGTTGGGAAACAGTGGCTGTACAGTGTGATGAGGGTGATATGGAAGGAGAAAAAGACCCCAGAAGATTGAAAGAAAGGATTAATTGTCCCAATATTTAAGAAAGGAGTGCAGAAATTACAGGGGAGTCACACTCATACCTCACTGTGCCAAGATATATGAAAAGATATTAGAAAGTAGAATACGAGCCAAAGTGGAGAGAAAATTGAGAGAGGAGCAGTATGGTTTCAGACCTGGGAGATCAACAGTGGATCTCATATTTTCAGTGAGACAGCTCCAGGAACACCACTACGAATTTGGAGAGGATCTGTTGATGGCCTTCCTGGACATCGAAAAGGCCTATGATAGTGTGTGTAGGGAGAAGGTTTGGAAAGCAATGGAAAACATGGGAGTGGAAAAAGGGACTGTAGGCAGAGTGAAGGAGATGTATTGTGGAAGTGTGAGTTGTGTGAAAGTTGGAGGGGAAAGAACAGACTGGTTCAGACAAATAAGTGGCCTCAAACAGGGTAGTGCGCTGTCACCCCTTCTCTTTATTGTGGTTATGGACGAGGTAATGACACGGATAGCAGGAAAGATAGGAGAAGATAAGATGAAAGCAATGGTGTTGGCAGATGATCTCATGGTCTGGGGAAACAGGGAGGAGGAAATTCAGGAGCAACTGAAGGCTTGGGAAGAAACAGTGGGAGAGTACGGATGGAAGTTCAAAATCAGTAAATGTGAGATCCTGTTAACGACCAGGAAAAAGGACCGACCAATGAGTGGGATAACACTTGGAGGTGGACAGCTGAAGAAGGTGGAAAGTCTCAAGTACTTGGGAAGTATAGTGGAGGAAAATGGGAGAAATGACAAAGAGATTACGGAACGTGGCAGACAGGCAGAAGCATTTCTGAGAAGCATTAGGAGCTTAGTGTGGAATAAAGATGTCCCACAAAAAAGCAAGGAAGTGTTATACAGAAGCTACTATATCCCGATACTGACCTATGCTTCAGAAACGTGGACAATGAAGAAAAGAGACATAAGCAGAATACAGGCAGGTGAAATGAAGTTCCTGCGAAGTAGGATTGGAGTAACAAGAAGAGACAGGGTGAGGACTGAAAAGGTCAGGGAAATGGTGAAAGAGGAGCCCTTGCAATGTAGGATTGAGACATCAAGACTGAGGTGGTATGGACACTTAAAGAGAATGGATGAGAAGAAGATTCCCAAGAGGATACATGAGATGCAGATGCAGAAGAAACGACCAAGGGGAAGACCAAGAGATAGATGGCTGAAAGGAGTGGAGGAATGTGTCAAAATTTTATAGGTTAAGAATGTAAACAACGCTCTTCGGTTTCTATGTGCGTTGCCAAGAGCCGACTGCGGTGGCGTCTAGTAGCTAAATTCTGAACATGGCCTAGTAGTTGACGATGGCGTTTGGCGGCAAAAGTCGGAACTATTTGAAAAATTCTAAGTTGCAGTTTTTAAATTAAAAAACAGATAACCCACACTATTACAGTCATCACAATTAACACAGGTTATCAGACAGATTCTACACACACCCAAAGTACACGGGGCTACATGACCGTGTTGTCGCAGCCCCTAAACTTAAGAAACAAACATTGTACCTGTTCATAGCTGAATGTTGCATTTGTATACTTCTGTATAGGAAAACACAACAAGGTGGAAATACAATCAATAACTGGACAGGAAAGGGAGGATAGAAACACAGGTGTCTCTTAAATTTTCTTTCAAAAGGAGTAAAAATATTTGTCGATGGGCATTGATAAGCAAACAAAATGTAACATTTGAAGAAGCAAGCGAATGAACCACATTTTTTAGGTCCGTAAACAGTTAGGTTTTCAGTGAAAATTTAATTAGATTTTTCTTTTTGGTCTGTCACCTTAGCCCTGATATGCTCAGTGCGGTAATCTATCAGAGCGAGCGGTATTGGTGAATACACTCAGTTTGCTGATCTATTGGCTCTTTGTTTAGGACTGGCTGGGTGGCTCAGCAGTAACGTTCTCGCCCTCTGTGCCCAAGGTTGCAGGATCGAATCCTGGCGCAGCCGGTTGGTACGCAAATACGAGGGAGCTGTGCTAGTATATTTACTGGCACCAAAATTCTGGTACCCCGGTGTCTCTAAAATCCGCAGTAGTTAAAAGAGACGTAAAACCAGTAACATTATTACTGTATTATTTATTGGGCGTGCTATATTAGTTACGTAGTGGGCTACCAGATGTCAGAAAATATTGTGATGGTAGCTTTTAATTGGTTTACAAATTACTCTACAAATAGATGCACTAAATGCTTCTATTCATTTTGTTTGCAACAAATGAAATATGCACACCATATATGATTACCGCATGGGAAGTTGAAGTGTGTTACATGCGCGGGTGTTACCTTCTGTCAGCTTAAAATGCCGCAAGTGTTTTCCTATTTTATATTGTTTGCATTTTCATATTAGTTTATTATTGTTACATTTTGTTTAAACTTAATGTTTTATTTGGTGTTTTCAAGTGTAGTGATGCTTATTATTATATTTACGCATGTATGCCGCTCTGTAATGTAAGTGCTGGTTACTGGCGATGCCATCCACTCGGTATACGGCTGCCGTAAGTGCTTTTTGAAAGGCCGACTAAAACACATCTCAAGGTTGTAGTAGAGATGTACAACCTCCAGGAATCTCTACCCAGTCTGTATTGCCACTAGAGAGTCGTTGCGTAACATCTTCTGCTGGGTGCCCACGGAAATTGTCAAGGACTAACTAGCTTTGTAAACGCAATAATGCACCTGCATGTCTTTTCCAAGTGCACTTCACCCAGCAATGACCAGCCCGTTATCAATGCAGCCTTGTTCTTGAGCTCTCACAACACTGCATGGATACACCATTCCTTTTGGTAGTGTTTTTCTTTCAAAATTTACAAAAGGTGGGAGTCTCTTGCCATCTGCTAATACGGTATCGCCAGCAAAAAGCTGCAATGCTTCTTTTCACTGCCATTCGTTAAAATAGAGACACTCTTTTGTCCTTTGTTCTTCACAGGCGCATCGAGCGGCATGTCGAAATATACATGAATTTGATCTGATTACCGATCAATAAATATAACTTTTCTTTCCGGAGTCAGATTATATGATGCCAGAACTGGATCAATTTCTTCTCATAAACATTGGCAAATTGTAGCTTTCTGTTTAATCAAGAGTTGGCGGCTGTTGAAAAAAAACCATAGGATTTAGCCACTGCTTGCACGAAAATTCCATCAATTTATGCCAAATTCTTTAGCGATATGAATCGCCTTCATTGACACATCTCTGTTGACATAGCACAACCAAATTGTCTTTTACTGTACTTACATATTTTTGCAAACATTCTTCCACTTCAGGGAACTTTAACTCAGAAGGCCAAGCGATTTTGCAGACAGTTTTGGAGTTTGTCCTTGTTTTGTCTACAATCTCGAATACATGATTCATATACATCGTATTTCCTACCCATGGCAAGATTTCCTTCTTCTCTTGCTTCTTGGATCATTTTAAGCTTTTCTCCCATGGTAAACAATGTTATTTTTTATTACTGTGCATATTTTCACCTGATCGTTAGCATACACTGAACACTAGACTGATCGAATTCAATCATGTATCACAAGCCAATGCTGTTGCTCTCGCTAACAACGCTAGATAAACCAGCAATGATTTTCTACCAGAAGTGTGTGCCGTAATTGCGTAATATTGTTTGTCCCACTGTCACAGTACGGTACCATGGTCTGTATAACCATTTCACTGTGCCAGTGAGATGGTACCAGAGCTGTGACATATTTGTTTTTAAGGGGCAAAATAAAATTTATTTTTAAAATAAGGCAACAGACATACTATATCTGGCCCCTTATTATACCTAGGTACATACATATCCCACGTCGTTCCATCTACTAGTTGGGTTGGCGAATGCGGCCCCTCCACCAATTTCTGTCTCTGTACTCTTCTTCTTCAATGCTGTCAAAGTTCTGACCCAATTGTTGGATGTCATTTTTCAGCCTGTCTGCGTATTTCATTCTTGGCCGTCCTCTTGGTCTTCGGTCATGAAGCTGCAGTTCATACATTTGTCTTGGAATTCTATTAACATCCATCCTTCGCATATGGCCAAACCACATGAGCCTTTTCAAGGTTATTTTATCTTGTAGTTTGTAGACCTGAACCAATTCTCTGATATGCTCATTACGAATTCTGTCTTTTCTTGTCGTACCATCCATGGCTCTGACAAATCTCATCTCTGCTGCCTGAATCCTTCTCTCATCTTTCTTTCTCATGGACCAAGTTTCACAGCCATAGGTCAAAATTGGCACATAATAAGTCTGATAAATTGCTCGTTTACATTGCAAAGCCACGTTCTGGTTCCATATGATGTCTTGATCAGCTCTATAAAATGTATCTCCAGCTGAAATCCTGTTGGTGATTTCCTCATCAATGGTACCTGTTGCTGATATCACACTTCCCAGATATTTAAATTTTTGAGAAAACCTAAGCTGTCTTCCATCAATTTCAATGGAACCTTCAGGTTGGCTGTTTCTCTGCATAACTAGCACCTCACTAAACATAAGACCATATTCCTTTGCTCTTTCTGTCCATGGTTTGATCTGTTCTTGCAATTCTTCTTTGGAATCACCCCACACACATTTAATCTGCAAAGAGCATAACTTTCCATCGCTGATGGTTTGACATACATTTTGTTCGATGTCATTCATCACAGCAGTGAAGAGAAGAGGAGGCAGAATTCCCCCTTGCCTTAGACCTGCAGTTATTCTAAAGGGTTCTGTCAGTCCTGATGGTGTTTTAACACGACTATTGATTCCACCGTAAATGTTCTCAATTCTCTTGACTATATCATTACTCGAACCACTCTTCCTCAACAATGTCCAAGAATTTATCCCTGTTCACTGCATTGAATTCTTTTTAGCCTACATAATTTGTGTATCAATTTTATAAGGGGGAATAAATAGCCGATGTGAAAGGATTTTTTTTAAAATTAATATTTAAATAATGTGTTGTTTTTTAATTCTATTCACCACGTTATTTAAACAACGCTAGTCAAATGATTAGCTATAGACACCAGTAATGC
This sequence comes from Meconema thalassinum, assembly GCA_946902985.2. Classification (NCBI taxonomy): domain Eukaryota; kingdom Metazoa; phylum Arthropoda; class Insecta; order Orthoptera; family Tettigoniidae; genus Meconema; species Meconema thalassinum. Next base: position 1,209,247,230 of record OX336388.2, read on the forward strand.
AAACATGGTTTTGAGTGGTCCATATTCAATTTTCTCATGTATTTTTAGACTTGGTTTTTATTTTGGAAAAAAAAAAGGTCCGAGGCATGCACGTGTAAATACGGTATTTTGCCCCTCACTATCACTTTTCATTATTTCTTTTTATTTTAGGGCACTTGATTTGGTTCTGATTGAATGAAAATGAAACAAAGAAAATTTTGGCCATTTTGAGTGAAAGGTGGTGGGAGGATAGAAAATGATGGAAAAGCTTATGTTCCAAGCAGACCTGAAACGGTAGAAGATGATGATGATGATGATGATGATGATGTACCCCCAACCCCCTGCCCAAATTACTCATTTCAAAGATACAAAACTTAGAGCTTGTAACATAAGGAGCAATTAAAATTAACACATCCCAAAAAATTCAAACTTGGCCCAGCAAGCAATTCAAGTAAGATCTGATCAACACAGAGTCAACTGCACAGGAAAAAGACGAGGTCTTGCAGTTTAGTCATGTGTGCAAATCGACCCCACAAGGTACACTAAGAAAGAACAACAAAACGAGCCAAGTATCAGTTAACCAGTTAAACAAGAAGCTAAAAAACAACTCACATAATGGCCATATTTCCATAGTTTCTTTTCCATTCGCCTAGTCTACAGTGCATAACACAGTTATTCGCACAGTTTTGTCATCCTATTGGTAGAACTCCATGAATCCCTCTTTGATACAAGTGAGTGAAATCTTCTAATTTTATCATACTTAGTATAATGTTTTTTCAATCACATTCATTGCACAGAAGATCATCAGTCCTGTCTCTGGTCCCGGGCAACCCGCCCGATAAGGAGGGAGATCCGATCCGGGCAGCGGTACTTACGCACAACTTGTTCTTGTCACATCAAAACTAAGATTGTGTGGGAAGGTTTCCTTGTGACTTCCAATGACTCATTTTCCCGCATAGGTCAGTAGAATAGCCAACTCATTCTCCCAGCTTCTCGCCACAGTACAAAGCTTTGCATCCAAGAATATGTTGGCATGACAGCAACGAACTACCAACGGATTTAATTGATATAATTTATTTAGGCCTAATTTCAAGTTAGGAAGTTCAGAATAGGGCATATAAATCTAGGTTTTTACAGTTCAAAGAATGCTTTTGAGTGTCTGCTAGTTGCGACTCTGAAGATAAGGCGGAGTTTTGGTCAACAGGTAGAGCATTCTGGAACGCAGAAGAATTCTGGTGCAGGTAGTTTCAATTCAAATAGGTTTCAGGCCCAGGAGAGAAATCAGGAAATACGTAATTACACTCCCTACTAATAGAAATAATTTTGGTTCCTCTAATTAAGAGAACAAGCACGGTCCAAGACAAGGGTTTGATTCACAGGAAGGTTGAGATTGGCGGATGGAAGATTACCATGTGACAACCCGACACATTTGACAGTCATGTCTGATTCTGAGACTAGATGACTTACAGTATGTGTATCAGTAGTATACTTGAACCAATTACATTTCTTTCAGTTGTTGTGTTCTTTATCTTTTCTCTTTGTTACCAGTCTTTCTTCCTTGAATAGTCATTATTCTGTTATTAGGATCTTGTTGAGCTTGTGATGGTGCTACGTAAAGCTACAGAACGTCAAGGACGAATGGTTGAAACGTCTGGACATCTAGCCACCTTGTTGTCACAATATGCAGCCATCCTAGCTGCCCAGGGCAGTCTTAATGCAGCACTTGCATACCTTGGAGACTCAAATGAGGTATATCAGTCTGTGCTTCATTTATTTCTTTTGTATTTAGCTGTGCATACCCATAATTAACAATCCTGTAATTTTGCAAATGGATTTTTCCAAGATTGTTTATATATTCAGGAAGAATAATAATTATTGTTTCAATTTATGAAGGACCCATCATGTTCACATTGTGGGATAACAACGAAATTAGTTAACTCATCTGACCTCAACACTTGTGAGATTCGGGTGGGAGAACAGCCGTGGCCTAATCTGTTAGATATTATTTGGCATGCACTGGTGTGATTTTAGGGGTTTGCCCTGTTCATAGTTTTGCTTTGATGTATGTGCTGATAAAGAAATGGAATTCTGGTGACAATACATATAAGATAGCCTAGTGATTGAAAACTTCCAGTCGGTCAGTACGAATTTATGTCCAATTATATTACATGGAAAATGAGATTCTACCTGAATAAAATATATCTGTGGTTAATCATTCTTAGGGACCGGAAAAAATCGCATTTGCGATAAATGCGATTTTTTGTAATATGTGTTAAAACCATTTTTTAAATAGTTTTAAGGTGTTCTGAAGCACTGTGGTACCTAAATTCAAAATGCCACAAAATGCGAATTTTGACCAAAATGCGAAATTAGCACAAATATGCGATTTTGGTGCGAATTCTGCGAAAATTTGTTATTTTAGTGGCGAAAACCACATATTTCGGCGAAATCATGAGAAATACTGCAAATATGACGCATATCTTTTTCAACCGCTCTAATCGATATACCGTATTTGCTCGCGTATATCTCGCCCCCGCGTATATCTCGCACTCCATGTTTTTAATTGAAATTTCAGGGGGAAAAAGTACTCGCATATATCTCGCATTCATTACTGACACCGTCATATAAGTGACCGTAATAACCTTCAGGTAGAAACACGTTCGATATAGCGCGCCACAACAGTCGTCATTGTCCAAGAACTTACCCGAAGCGATACTAACAGGAAGAGCGAGCAACAACGAGTTGATCCGAACTTCGATACGAGCCGATTAAGGATCGAGGCGCCGCGTGCAAGCATACGGCGCTGCGTGAGTGTTAGCACGCTGTACATCGTTCGCCGCATCTTCGGCCAAGATTGGCTAAATTTGCCGCCTTGAGACACGTTTGAATTAGCGATTAGCACGCCACAACAGTTGTGCAAGTAGGCCTACTGTTACATCGCAGAGAAACGCAGTTCAGTCTTCTCGAATCTCAATGATTTCGTCTTTACGCATTGCGTCGCATCAGAGCTCGGCTGCGTGCAAGCATACGGCGCAGCGTAAGTGTTAGCACGCTGTACATCGTTCGCCGCGTCTTCGGCCACGGTTGGCTAAATTCGCCACCTTGACACACGTTCGAATTAGCGATTAGCGCGCCACAACAGTTGCGCAAATAGGCCTACTGTTACATCGCAGGGAAACGCAGTTCAGTCTTCTCGAATCTCAATGATTTCGTCTTTTCGCATTGCGTCGCATCAGAGCTCGGCCGCGTGCAAGCATACGGCGCAGCGTGAGTGTTAGTACGCTGTGCATCGTTCGCCGCATCTTCGGCCACGGTTGGCTAAATTCGCCGCCTTGAGATACGTTCGAATTAGCGATTAGCGCGCCACAACAGTTGCGCAAGTAGGCCTACTGTTACATTGCAGGGAAACGCAGTTCAGTCTTCTCGAATCTCAATGATTTCGTCTTTACGCATTGCGTCGCATCAGAACTCGGCCGCGTGCAAGCATACGGCGCAGCGTGAGTGTTAGCACGCTGTACATTGTTCGCCGCGTCTTCGGCCACAGTTGGCTAAATGCAATTCAAACCCAGATGAAAGAAAGTGAAAAATGTGATATCATGCTTGCATTAACTGCAGTTCAGACAGAGTTCAGCATATTTGTAAATACTGTTTTGTGGACCCCAACGAACAATGTTGATAGCGAGCGTGTGTTGTCCCATTACAACACAGTGGTTACAGACAGACGGTACAATTTGAAAGAAAGCAATGCTGAACTACTGACAATGCTTTTGTTTGAGGACTATAACTGCACTTCATAACCATGAAGTGTTAAAATAATATTACAATGTGATGATTTTTAACTTTGTAAATAGATGCTAATTTTGAAGAAAATAGATGCTAATTTTGAAACAAATAGATGCTAATTTTTCCGATCCCTAATCATTCTGTGCACAGATTACGAGGGGGGGCTGTGATATACGGTATTTCCTGGCATAATCGTCGCACTCTACTTTTCCAATACAAGAATTGGTTTATAAAACTTCATGGCATAGTTGTTGCATAGCACATTCGTATTTGTGCACCAATTGGTTGTACACACTGCCATGATATTATAGCCTCGAAAACTTTGAAGTCTTTTTTAGTGTTGTCTTATTGACAATATTGCAACTTTTCAGTCGGTCAATTCAGTATAATTCAAATTGCTGGGAAGTGCCAACAACAACCTGAAAAAAATTACATGTGATTAAAAATATTTGTTACGGATTTCTCTCTTTTCTGTTATCTGTAACAAATATTTTCAATCGCATGCATTTTTTTTTTTCAGTTTGTATTTCGCATTTTGCCAGAAATTGGGATTATATTGTATTGACCAACTGAATAAGTTGCAATATCAATATTATAGTCTGGCATGACCTTGTCAGAAGCTAGGAGTCTTAAGTCTTAGTGCCTGCAGGCTATGACTCGCACTATGCAAGTGACTGGCATCATTATAGCACATTAGTATCTGTGCGCTGATCAGTTAGTTAATTGTTGTTTTAAGAGGTCATCTGTCCCTATGTATGCCTATCAGTTGCACACATACCATGTTGATCTTCTCTGGATCCACGGTGACTCCATCTCCGGAAACAACATGGCAGAGGTAATTAACTTGTTTCCGAAACAGGAAGCACTTCTTGGAGTTGAGCTTTAGGTTGGCTTGTTTTAGGCATAAGAACACCTGCTCCAAATTTTTCAGGTGATCTTCTAATGTTCTTCCAAGAATGATGATGTTATCAAAGTAGGCCAAGCAAGTTTCCCAAGACAATCCTTTCAAGATGCGCTACATAAGACGTGCAAAGGTTGTAGGGGCATTACAGAGTTCAAATGGCATAACTATGAAGTTCCACAGCCCAGAACTAATCATAAAGGTAGTCTTCTGCTTTTCTCTGGGGTACATGCCAGTACCCACTCTTGAGGTCCAACGTGGAGATCATCGTGCTCCCACAAAAGTGTCTTGGGTGTCATTGATGTATGGTAGAGGGTAACTTTCCTTCTTTGTCACATTGTTCATCTAACGGTAGTTGACGCTAAACCACGTAGATCCTTCTTTCTTATTCACCAGGACCACTGGCGAATCCCAAGGGCGCTTGAAGGTTCAATCACCCCATTGCGACCCATATCACTTATTATCTGCTCGGCTTCCTCTCACATGCCTAGTGGCAATCTCCTGGGGATCTGGCGAATTGGTCTCGAGTCACCCATATTGATGCGATGTTGAACCACGTTAGTGCTTCCATTAGTGATCCCATCCTGGAAGGCATCCTTAACCCGCTGGATGAGTTCCCTTACCTTTTGGATCTGTCCAGAACTAAACCTTTGGCATGCTCCCTCGATAAGATCGTCGTGTCACACTGTAGATACATAGGATGGGAAGGCAGCTGTTGGTACTTGACAGATGACACAGACACACAGCATCCCAGGCTGGTTCCTTCCCGAACGGTTATTGGGCGGTCATTAAGGTTCGTTACTCACACAGGAATTTTTGCTCCTGCACGAACCATAGTTTTGGCCAATATTCGTCGCCGCCAAACGTAAGCCCTACCATGAAGACACAGCCTTGAGGAATTTCACCGTTGTAAGATTACTTCACTACGCCCAGCTAGTATCGTGTCTTACGCTGCGATTACCTGTACCGACGAGACGTTACTCTCGTGGAGCAATACCTTCTAGTTTCAGACTCTCAAAATTCCACTTCAGTAACCAGGACATGATGGCAAAACTGGGTATCACTGATGACAAAGTTGATAACTTCCTCCCAGTGAATGCTGGCTGGTTCCCACGTCGCCGTTCTGTGTCCATCGTGTTGGCGTTACTGCTCTTCTCACGGTGTCTGCAGTAGGTCTCTGGGTTCTCCATCCACATGGCCACCAATGAAAATAGAATTGGCCTGACAACCCAGAGATGCGACTATAACATTCCTGGTATAATTCTGAAACCTTCAGTCCTGAAAGTTTAGCTTTCCTGGTCACCATTTTACACTCCAAGATGCGGGACACACAGTCACTAACAATTAACTAGGCACTTACTTAATGTGCTTTCACGGAAGCACTGTTAATTCCAAATGAAACACTAACTATAGCCTGACTTCCACACCTGGCACCACTTGTTACATTTCTATGGTCTGTAAAATAAAATTGGTTGTTAATTTTCTAAAAGAACTTACACTAAAAATATTAATTTCTCACAAACACACAAACGTTAATTGAGTGACATTTCATACCAATATTTATCACTGGATTTATTTGCACTGATCTAGAGATTAACGGTCACGTTAAACTACAAGCTTCCTTCCTTTGCTTTTTCTTATTTACACTGTGTGAGAAAATATCACTTACAGTTCTCACTATTTTTTATCCTCACATTTATCTTCTCACTAGTGCATGCTGGATCCTGAACTCAACTCTTCAACTGAACTGAACAATGAACACCCTGACGTCGCTCCTCCACTGTATATTTATGGCTGTCCATTCTCCTGAAAATTTTCTGTGGCCCTATTTCTGGCAATGCACAGTTTGATGTTCCTTCATCCAGTAGAATCGCGATAGATCTGGAAGGAAGGAAGAAAGCTTTTAGTTTAACGTGACCATTAATCTCACAATCATGAGCTACGGGATCTCCTTTTTATGTAAAATCCGAACCACAGGACATGGCATTTCACTTCAAGAATCTCCCATGCATTGACTGAGAATCGAACCTTGGTGAGAGGCAAATGGCTTGACCGCTGCTCCACCACGCCCCCCTGTGCTAGATCTCGGTTGCTGTGCTATTGGGAGGTGGGGAATTCCCCTGGTTGGATTGGCTGCCTAACGTCTTAACAACGGCTCATTCCTCTGAGAGTTCTTTTGAACTTAATGGCCACCAAGCGAACAGCGAACATTCTACAATACTAAGTATAACTAGGCAATATATAGCCTACTGTAAATTTACTGTAAACCTCAACCCTAGTGATCAGGACCTTTTGACTGTCGAAATGTGTAATCCTGAATTGCCTATTATTTAAAAGTGATTTAAATGTAATTTTTTACAAGATTGTTTATTTATTTATTATTTTATATTATATACATTGTACATATTGAACAACTTCATTGGACAAATTTGTGTTGACCTACTGAATTGTTACTGTTGTTGATGTTCACATCAGTTATCCAATGACTTTCTTCTTTTGTAACATTTCATGTTTTAATGTTGGCGTGCTGTGTTAATCTCATTCTTTTGTGTACAGTTCAAACAGTTCTGCTAGCAATGGCTACGTAATCTGTGTAATGTAGTTCGTTCATAAAGAACAGTTTCAATACAGAGTAGGCCTATGTGTTATCTGATTCAGTAAATATTTCAACAGGATATGGGCCCAGGAGAAATTATGTGTGTAATAAAACATGTCGGCGTTGTATATTTCTGTGAGAAATCTCAACGAAGCTGACTTTGAGGTTACGCATGTGTTCATATCCTTGCGGTGCAATATGGATTCAACAAGGTTTATCAACATTGGACTTCTGGAAGGGAAATCAAACTGGAGCACATGGAAATACAAAATACCGTATTTGCTCGCGTATATCTCGCCCCCGCGTATATCTCGCACCCCATTTTTTTAGTTGAAATTTCAGGAAAAAAAAAGTACTCGCATATTTCTTGCATTCATTTTTGACGCCGTCATATAAATGACCGTAATAACCTTGAGGTATAAACACGTTCGATTTAGCGCGCCACAAGTCGTCATTGAAAAAGACGTTATAAGCTCGTTAAGGATGATTCAAGGCAGAAAAGGAACTCCAGCATTTATATTGGATACGATCGATCATCTTCCATATCGATTCCTCACTACATGTACGAGCGAGCTCGATCTTACCCGACCGCGGCTGAAGACACAATGTAGGCCTAAAGCGTGCTAACAGTCACGCCGGCGCCGCATCGCATGCTTGCGCGAGGTCTGTCCAAGTTTATACGTCCGTAGTGGCACTACAGTATAGCGTCAGTTTGCGCAAGTTTGCATCAGTTCGTGTGTTATGGTTATGCGGCATTAAGAACCTATGAAAAAGCTCGTTAAGGATGATTCAAGGCAGAATTTAGAGCGCAGACGCGTAGCGATCGATACGATCGATATCTTCCATATCGATTCCTCGCTACATGCCCGAACGAGCTCGAACTTAGCCGAGCGCGGCTGAAGCGTGCTAACACCCACGCGGCGCCGCTTTACATGCTTGCATACGGGCGAGCTCTGAAGCAACGCAATACGTAAAGACGAAATCATTGAGATTCGAGAAGACTGAACTGCGTTTCTCTGCGATGTAACAGTAGGCCTACTTGCGCAATCTTCGAAACATACGAGCATGTTGGTGCGAGTGGTATAGCACAGATTTCCTTACCTTCAAAGCCCAAACAATACAAGAGGAATGCGGAAATTCCCCGCGTATATCTCGCACCGACAAATTTCACTCGTATTTTCGGCTCGCGTATATCTCGCCCCCGCGTATATCTTGCACCCCATTTTTTAGTTGAAATTTCAGGAAAAAAAGTGCGAGATATACGCGAGCAAATACAGTAAGTACTTGTTTGCGAGGAATTCCCCGAGCACTTGATGCTATCGAAGGCAGGTTAGTCAAACCAAATGTACTTCCCGCAAGTGCGACTGCTGATGAAAGGGCGGCATACAAAAGTGCATTAGAAGCTTTTAATAAAGTGGACAGTAATGCTTTAATTATTTTAACTACAAACCTGACTGAAGAAACATTGCATAAAGTAATGCGTCTTAATACGTCATGGGAAGTATGGTCGGAACTATACAAATTGTTTGACGGTGTTTCTGAAGACAAGGTTTATAACCTCTGCTTACAAATCTTTAGTTGTAAAAAGCGTCCTGCAAATGATATTGCGACACTTATTTCGGAGTTGAAAAAATTGTAGAGTCAATTAAAACAGGAAATGACTAAAGATGTTAAAGGTAATCCAGAATTGCCAGATTTATTTGTGATAAGTAAGATCTTAGGTACATTGCCGGAAGATTATTTTTCGTTTAAATCTAGCTGGATGTTGATGTCTAAAAGTGACAGGACGATTGATAACCTGACTAATCAATTGTGTGCATATGAAAAGGCTTTGAGGACCAAGGAGGATGCATTTACTGCACAGGAAATCCTATTCACGGTCTCGTCAAAGCAGCTATCCCAGCCAGTATATTCGACCAAGTCGAAGTTGAAAATAGTACATTATGCAACGAGCCTATGGCAATAATTAAGACACGAGTATGTTTATAAAACTAGCGTAGCAAGTTTTATAATTTTCATAAGAGTGTCTTAATTACCATTATAGGCGAGTTGCATACGACTGTTTATGTTCGACGATAATTAATACTATTTTATGTTCGAACATAAATATTCATAAATATCTGTCGAGATTTCACCAGTTTTATGTACTGAACAGAGTCCGTGGGACGCAGAGAATACCTTTTATTTGACAATGGCCTCCTGGAATATCTCACTATGACACTCGCCACCCAGTGAAATTTAAAATAGGGGGCCATGGAAGTGAGCGCAGGTACTGTTTCTTGAGTTCTGATTGGTGGGAGAAACTGTATCTTAATGAAAACTTGTACTATAATGAGCCTCATTATAGTACAGTTTTCTGACATACAATATTTACATTTCGCCAGGGTTGAACATAAAGAAATAATACGCCACTACTGCAAGAAACCCAATCGTGTAGTCAAAATGTGTAGAAAATGGGATCCCGATGGAAAATCTCCGTAACCAAGTTGTGCAGATAATAAGGATACGAACATGACACTGTCTTGTTGCTGTTACCTTGCCAGTAATGAATGCTGAATGGAGGCCTGTTATAATAACTGGTACTTAGATAATGGTGCGACAAGTCACATTACGAACTATAGAAATTCAATTACTGATTATGATTTCCACTTTCAATACAACTTTAGATTTAGTTTTTTACTCTGAATTACGCATGATGTGGTACATATTTCGGCTTTGTTATGCCTTCATCAGTCATACTTTGTTTCCAAAAATATTCCACACACATTTAACACATCCTTTAACACTAGCTAAATATTTTTTACATGCATAAAACGTCAGATTTTCACATGACTAATTTAAAATATAAAATTCTTAAAATTGCAGTTCCTTTGTTAAAAATCCGAAATAATATTCCTTTGTCTTTAAAATAGTTGATGAGTAGTTTCTTCTGATAACTGCTACTTCATGTTTCTCAGAACTGTGGAAGACAGAATAAAATGAACCCCATTAGAAAATGTATAGAATTTTTTTCAAATATGTGTTGGAAAACTACTTTCGACTTACCCTCGTATTTGGAAACCTAGAAATTTCAAAGGTGCATGTCGTCAATTAACTGTTGTTATCTTGTTTTTTAAACCATTTTGTTCTCTGCTTGATACACTGTTGAGGATAAAATGGAGTTATTATATTGTGAATGAACAATCTAAAGTGTTTTGAAAACATTTGTTGCAGTATCTGTGACGAAATAAACTAAATTACTTACCAAGTGTTGAGTTGTTCAATTTATGTGCTTCATTATGTGAGCGGTCTACTGTATCTTATCGCAGCTCATGGAGTGGATCTGATATACTGTCGTGTTTAGCTCTACGTGTCTCAGCTGGGACTGTTTGTTTGCACAATTATTGTCTGGCTTGCTGTTTGTATGGCGAGAGTGGGGAGTGGGCATGTTCTATTATGACTACAGTCATAGATATACATAGAAATTCATTCAAGAATTTTCAGCCATTTTCAACAGAACATTTAGTGACTACAGCTAATGGTGAAAAGATCGAAGCGATCGGAAAAGGTTCAGTATAAATAAAAGCAGCGGTTGAAGAAAGTGGCATACAATTTCTCTGGCAGATGTATGGTATGTACTGAACCCTTTACCCTCTGATTCGATGTTTTATTTCTTCAATTAATAAATATTTCCACCAGCATCATGAAAATAGCCAGACGGAGATGAGGAAATTTCAAGCATTGGTTGGAGACAATGGGGACATACCTGCAGCAGTTTGACAAAAGGCTAAATACTTAGGATTGTGAAAAGAAAGAGCATAGCAATGATTCAGAAGGACAGGTGGTGGCTACCTCAAAATAGAAAGGACGCGCAGTGAGACACGCTTCTGGTATGTTCATTGTAATATTCGCGCCTAGAAAAAATATGATGCAGTAACGTGAGTGGCTGATGAAAATACTAGGCACTCCTACGAGGCCAAGGTCTGATAAAAACCGCCAAGTTACAGAAAATGTGGAACCAATGAGAGAAGAATGCTTACCAGCGCGGCAAGTCTAGCTTGGGCACGCGATGGCTAGCATTAACGCGGGAGATCGCCTAGACAACATCTCTACGATCGATTCTAGGATTAATGGGCATATTCTTGACCTGCGCTATTTTTCGAGTTCAGTGATATTTATTTCATTCCTGTACCACAATTATTTTGAGAAATTTTTATATAATTTCCCCCTCTATCAATACCTAGGGCCGGTTCATTTATAAGTGGCGTGAAGAGCCAAGACATTGCTATTACTTTTGTTCGTCTGAGGACGTAAGTTATTATATTTTGTGTGTCGAGGACACGGGTTACTTTACATTTTGCGCGTCTAAGGACGTAGACACTTATACTTTTGCGTGCCATGAGGACACAGCAATTATTAATAAATGTGTTAAATTCAGTGATAGATAGTCACAGTACTATATTTTGTAGGGGCAGTATCTTCGAAAATTCGCCAACAGACAGTTCCGGGGAAAGTAGTACCTGAAACGGCGAATTTAGTAGTCAGATATCAAGTGTATAATAATCTAACTTTTTGAATCAGCACGAGAGATATCGCTTATCCTGGAGGAAGTTTGGAACTGTCAACACTCCGTCCAGATGGCTGTGATGAGCTAAGAAGCATTCAGTTGGGAGATGGCAGCGGATGTCCTTTGACGGGTGACTGGCCGAGGATGAGTACAGAATAATATTCTTATTATCTGATAGATTAACTTATGGTGTATGGGACATATTTTGTTTTGTAAATATTTTGCTTGTGTGATTAACGTAGTATATTTAGTTTTGGTCTGACACACCTTTTGCATGGAAGCAGCTCGCAAAAATGTTATTAGTGGAAGGTTCTTGTTTGTTTGTTGTTTAAACTAACGTAGCTATGTGGACGACCGTGTTTGCATATGTTACGCAATGCGGTTAAAAACGTCTCTCGGAGATATGTTGTGTTTCAGAAGTAGGACTGAATTAATATAATTATACAGTAGATTGGAGGGTAATTAAATTTTTTAAGGTTTATTATTGATCAGATTCAGTGAGATTATTGCCTTTGGAGCAATGTGATTTGTGACGAGGAGCAGTCAGCTCTATCGTAGGTTTTTAATATATTTTAAATAGCTTGTGAGCATCTATTCAGCCGACCTGTGTGAAAAACGTCATGTCATTCCCAGAAGTGTGAGTGTGTGTATTTTGTGGTCATTACAAGCGGGAATTTCAGCGTAGACTGATTTCTGTCAGCTTGGTGCCAGGTCCATATTGTTACCTTGCGAGGGCAATTGTGGATATTTTGATTAATGTCTGACCATATGTTGAGGTGGTTGAGATTTGTTGCTGTTGATTCTTTGAGATAACGGCACAGCTGGTCAGTTATTTTTACACACTGGAGTTGGGACAATGACAGGTATTGAGGAAGAGGGGAGCTGTTTCACAAGACGGACTGAAGGTTGCAAGCAAGGTCATTAGTGGGGAGTGCTTGTTTGGCTCCGTAATTACTTGAAATAGAATTAAGAACTGATCAATGGTAAAAATTGTTTAAATAAATGGGAGTTGCCTACGAATCACGATAATCTCCGAAGCGTTAGCTTAACATGCAGTTTTGTTCATATAAAGTAATCTCAGCCGGTCAGGCTTTTGTTGTTGTTGGTTTAGTCCATGTTTATATTCCATATCAGTGACCCGTGAAGTCACGTGCGATGCTGTATTTCCTTGCTTGTGTATTGAGCAATTGGCCGGAGTTGGCAGCTCATTTTGTCCAGTGCGTCATCGCGCTAAATGAGGGTCTCGAGAGAGATTCCTGTAAATAGTAGATTTTTTTTAGTGTGTGTGTCAGCATTACATTTTTAAGGGTTTTTATTAGTGTCATGTTCCATATCCGTAAACGTTGATTTACGAGATGATTGTTCGTAAGCATCGTGGCTGTTAACCCGTTGTAAACGAACAGTCATCCAAAGTACTCATTCCTCGTAGTTAGTCATTACGCGTACATGAAATCCAAATGCAAGTTAGTGGAACTAGAATCCACATTTTTATATAGGGGGAGATCCGTCTGACTCCTCAACATTGATAGATATTCCTGTCGTGGGAAAATTCAGGGAGGATTTTTTTTTATTATTGTTGTTTATATTATTTTTATGCACTATTAGTCATTAAATCATGTTATTATTTTACATCTTGTCACCTTTCTTTCTTAATTATAGTTTTAATCCTATGACCCTTACCTCAGTAGAGCATGTTGTTTGGCGAACGTAAACATCACACTAGGAACTGAGCGCGACCCCTTGATCAAGATTCTTGCATATAAACACTGCTATTCTGAAGGGTTCAGTACCAAAGATTCAGAAGAATCTATTCTCTGTTCTTGTAGCACAAAGTAAGCATCCAAAAAGTGAACTATTATAAACTGCAGAAATTTGCAACTTCAAAATTAACCAAGATGTCAAATTGGTAGGCATACATGATCATTTTGGAGGACTTTTTAAATTGGCAGTGAGAAATATATGTCCCATTTCTCACAATGAAGTTAATGTTACAGGCAAAGATTATCTACTGCAGCTATATCATGAAAGATATGGACATCAAAACACACCATGTGAAGTCTATTCTCAGCAAGGACCTAAACATCCAAGTGGAAATGGACAGTGAACTGTGTGAAAGCTGAATTTATGGCAAGGCTCATCGTCTACCGTTTGGCACCAGAATGAGGACAACGGAACCAGGAAAACTTATCCACACAGATGTGTGCGGACCATTCCAAAAATCAGTGTCGGGATATCGATATATTGTTCTTTTCAAGGATGACTACATAAAATTTAGGACAATCTACTTCATCAAAGATATAAGTGAGGTGGTGGAAAAGTTGAGTCAGTTTCGTCGGCTGTAACTCGATTTCTAGTACACATACTTCTTCCTGCATAGAGCTTTTCAAACCAGCTTGTGGATGCGTTTCTGATGACTAAACAGGCCAATCGTGGCATAAAACATGCGCCCACATAAATTGCACTGAATGGTCGGGGGAGGGTGGGGTTGTAATTGACAAAGCTTTCTTGCTTGTCGCTTGGACTCTCTATGTCTGCAACGTTTTTCTTCAAATAAGTTGACAGTGGTCAATGTAGTGTTCCGCCACAATAAACCGTCTGCAGCAGATGTTTCCCATGAGTGGATAAGTATACCAGTCGTCTTGATGTGTTTCAGCTGGTCTTTAAAATGCTTCAGAGGGGCCCCATAAGGTCTACTGTCGGGGAAATAAGTATAGATACTCGAGTTTAGAGGTCTATAAAACCTTTACCCGTAGTCTTACATAAGAACAACCTACACCAAAATTTTCCTTGTTTTATTGGTCGTTTAACGATATAGAGTAAATATTTTCATTGTATCTCGTTAAAATTTTATAGCAGATTGAATAAAAAAAAGTACCGGTTTTTCTTACCAAGTTCACGGAGCGCTCACTTAGAAAGATCATTACGTTAAAAGTATTGATCTGATCGTAACGAAACTTTAATACGTCTTAAAGGAACTTATTGTTAACGCGTATATGAAGTTTTAATCTGATCTGACGTTTCTTAAAATAGTTGTTGTGAATTTTGTAAAACAACTTTTTCTCGGGCCTGGGTGGTCATAGCAGTATGAAATGTGGCTTGTTATGAGGCTCATAGCATTGCAAGGCTTAACGTAAAACTACATTTTATCTACTAGTGATTATTGTTTTTATATAGATTGATATTTAATCAGGTGGTTATATGAGAAGAATGTATCGTAGCAAGCGACGGGAACGATGCGCTCGGTCGAGGAAACTCATGCGACGTTGCCCTGTGAAACATAATGCTCGCGCGTTCCATGCCGTAAGGTCTGTGAATTTCTGTTGTTGTTTTGTAATTTGTGTTAGGCCAGTATTACACTACCAAAGAAATTTGTCAAATAAATGTTATAACATATTTTATAAAACTGAACTTTTATCACAGTTATACAAAGCAATCATCACACCATTACACTACATCAAATATTTTATCATAGTTCAGCAAAGTGGATGAAGGACAATTCCTTGTTCACTAAACTGTAATATGGAAGTTGAAATTCTGTGGAGGCAATACCGGTATATTAAAGGAACGGAAAGATGAAGTGAAGGTCTATGGGTTAAACCATGGTTCGCTCACTTGACAAGGAAGATATTATTTTAAACGAGTAAAATATTGGCGAAGGAGCTGCAGTACGAGGACTTGAAAAACGACATTAATATTTAATTATTAATAACTATGTCGCCTCCATAGCGTAGCGGTCAGCATGGTTAGCTGCCATCCCGGAGGTCCTGGGTTCGATTCCTGGCTCTGCCACGAAATTTGAAAAGTGGTATGAGGTCTGGAACGGGGTCTCCTCAGCCTCGGGTGGTCCAAATGAGTAGAGGGGGTTCGATTCACATTTCAGCCATCCTGGAAGTGGTTTTCCGTGGCTTCCCACTTCGTCTTCGGGCAAATGCCGGGATGATACCTAACGTAAGGCCACGGCCGCCTCCTTCCCTCTTCCTTGCCCAACCGTCCCACTCTTCCCATCCCTCATAAGGTCCCTATTCGCTTTGCAGGTGAGGCGCCTGGGTGAGGTGCTGGTCACACTCCCCAGTTGTATCCCCGATCTCGAATGTTCAAGCTGGAGGCGGTAAAAGTGGGATCCTTCGCTGAGTCCTAGGGAATAGCCAACCCTGGAGGGTAATACAACCAAGAAAAAAATAAAGAAGAAATAATATAAAATACACTATCATTAACTATTTAATTCTTCTTTATATCCTGAACTATGCGTCCCTTATGTACAGCGCTTATAGCCTCTGCTAATTTTACCTACAAGTTAGAGAAACGTGTCTTATTTCATTTCCGCAAGAAGTGAAACATTTCCCATCTTTCATTGCAGGGGCACATCTCTTCACCGCGGCTATCGACCTTCCAATACACTTGGATACTTTCTGATAAACCGGATACCTCTTATCATTATTACTTTCTCTCTCGCTTCTGAAAAAACATATTGCACTGATAATCATGGCAAATTCTCCCTCCGTTAACTGCGGTTTGGCTGGCATCTTGATCAATGTGCAAACAAT
Organism: Meconema thalassinum; assembly: GCA_946902985.2. NCBI lineage: Eukaryota > Metazoa > Arthropoda > Insecta > Orthoptera > Tettigoniidae > Meconema > Meconema thalassinum. Next base: position 1,209,263,579 of record OX336388.2, read on the forward strand.
AGCTAATGCAGACAGTGATATTTGCTGCTAGCTGCTAATGACTCAACGAAGAAGAACAAAGGTGTGCGCAGGTACGAGCGCGCAGCGAGTTCGAAATACGGTAGTCAACTGGCAACATTGCCAGGCTACTACGGTACTATCGCAGCACACAATGATCCGATTAAATATCAATCCATATAAAATCGATAATCACAAGTAGATAAAATGTAGTTTTAAGTTAAGCCTTGCATTGCTATGAGCCTCATAACAAGCCATATTTCATACTGCTATGACCACCCAGGCCCGAGAAAAAGTTGTTTTACAAAATTCACAACAACTATTTTAAGAAACGGCAGATCAGATTAAAACCTCATATACGCGTTAACAATAAGTTCCTTTAAGACGTATTAAAGTTTCGTTACGATCAGATCAATACTTTTAAAGTAATGATCTTTCTAATTGAGCACTCCGTGAACTTGGTAAGAAAAACCGGTACTTTTTTTGTTCAATCAGCTATAAAATTTTAACGCGATACAATGAAAATATTTACTCTATATCGTTAACCGACCAATAAAACAAGGAAAATTTTGGTGTAGGTTGTTCTTATGTAAGACAACGGGTAAAGGTTTTATTGACCTCTAAACTCGAGTATCTATACTTATTTCCCCGACAGTAGTGCCGGAGCAAAGTTCACCATAAAGGAATTGACGTGGAAGCCTGGTATCACTCATACGTTGAACATGGCCTAACCATCTCAGTTGATGAGCGATAATGGCTGCCTCAATGCTATTGAGATGCGCTTTCTCGAGTACTGCAGTGTTGGTCACGTAGTCCTCCCACTTAACGTTCAAGATGTATCTCATCTTTTGTTGGTGGAAGCGCTCAAGTTTCTTGATATCACGGTGATAGTGTCCAAGTTTCACAGCCATACAGTAGCATTGAGATGACAACAGCTTTGTACACCATGAGTTTGGTATGCATCTTTAGGTCTTTATTCATAAAGACTCCGTGCATTAAGCGGCCAATTGCTGCATCGGCAGCCCCAATTCTTTTGTCAACATCCTGTTTGCATGTGCACCGTTTAGACAAGGTGCTACCATCATCATCATCATCATCATCTTGCACAGTTTCCAGCCACTGGCCGGGTCTGTTTGGAACACAAGCCTCTCCAACGTCTTCTGTCTTCCCACCATCTCTCAGCCTCCACCCTTGTCCAGTCTTCTCCTCTCTTCTTAATGCTTTCTTCCACCCCCTTCAGCCACCTGTCTCTCGGTCTTCCTCTCGGTCTCTTTCCTTCCCACTTCGTCTCCTGTACCCTCCTGGGAATCCTCTTCTCCTCCATTCGTTTTACATGTCCATACCATCTAAGTCTAGATTTCTCTATATCATCCTGTAATGGTTCCTCCTTCATTAATTATCTGGTCCTCTCATTTCTTATTCTGTCCATCTTTGTAGCTCCAATACTGCTTCTCAAGAACCTCATCTCACTGGCCTGTATTTTTCTCTTCTCCCTTCCTTTCATAACCCAGGTCTCCGAGGCATACGTCAGGATAGGGACATAGTACGTCCTATATATGATCTTTTTGCTGTTCTGAGGGATATCCTTGCTCCATAACATGCTTCTCACACTCCTCTGGAATGCTTCTGCCTGTCTCCCCCGCTCATTTATTTCTCTATCGTTTCTTCCATTATCTTGTATCAGGCTTCCCAGATACTTGAAACTCTCCACTTTCTTCAGCTGTTCCCCACCAGTTGTTATTCCCGTTGTGGTTCTTTCCTTCTTCCTTGTTGTGATCACTATCTCACTCTTATTTATGCTAAATTTCATCCCATATTCTTGTGTTATTCCTTCCCACACGTCCAACTGTTCCTGTACCTCCTCCTCTTTGTTTCCCCAAATCATCAAATCAGCACAGAAGGTGCTACCAAGATATGAAAAATGATCAACCTGCTCCAGTGTTGAGTGTAAGATGGAGATATTGAACTCAGGAAGAGGTAATCCTGGGGCAGGTTGTGCAAGTACCTTAGTTCTCTTTGCATTGATGGTAAGACCAAAGTGATCACACGCAGTGATAAAGCGATTGACCGATTGTTGAAGCTCTGCAGGTGTCGGAGCAGGAGATGCGGTGTCATCGGCATACTGCAAGTCTGTCACCTGGGTACCTTGGGTATGTCTCTGTGAACGAAGTATTGCCAGATTGAAAAGGTCTCCATCGAAGCGAAACTTTATTTCTATGCCTGCGTTGTAGGAAGATGATTCATACATCATGGCAGCCATGTACAATGCAAAGAGTGTTAGAGCAAGCACTCGGCCTTGTTTCAAACCGTGAGTGATTGGAAACAGAGTTACCATGAAGCCATGAAGAACCTTCCCAGACATTCCATCATGAAGAGCTTGAACTAATTCCACATAGCGATCTGGACATCCAAAGTGCGCTAATACTTTCCACATAGCAGATTTTGGTACTGAATCAAAAGCTTTTTTCAGGTCATAGAAAACTAAATACAGAGGCCCCTGTTGCTCTCTGCACTTTTCCTGGAGTTGTCTGGCACAAAATATCATGTCTGTTGTGCCCCTGGAGGTTCGGAAACCACAGAGACTCTGGCAAAATCCTATCTGAGATACTTTGGAGCCGGCTTAGTAGAATTCTTATGAGAACTTTACCTGCAATGGATAATAGCGATATACCACGGTAGTTCCCACACACTACGATCGCCTTGCTTGAAGATAGTTATGATGGCAGCATTCTTCAAGTTGCCGGGTACTTCTCGAGTTTCCCAAATTAAGAGGATAAGTGTAAAAAGTCTAGTCTTCAAAGCCATACACCCACTTTGTAACAACTCCAGAGGAATGTTATCAGGACCAGGAGCCTTTCTCGGCTTTAGTTGACTGAGCGCTTTGGTGAAATCTCGGAATGTCAGAGGAACTGTCATCCATGGTTGTTGGGGCTGCCGAGGGACGTTGCGAAGAAAGTCCTCAGCAACATTGGAGGCACGATTTAAAAGTGCAGAGAAATGTTCCTTCCAATGCTCCAAAATTTGTCCTTGATCAGTTAAAATGGTGGAATTGTTTGCAGTTTTCAATGTACCTGACGATGATGGGATTGGGCCATATACGTCCTTTATGCCTGCATAGAAGTTCTGCAGGTCACGGGCATCAGATAGTCTTTGCAGTTCTTCAGCTTTTTGCTGCCACCAGTTCTCTATTTCCCTGATTTGTGCCTGACATTTCCTTTGAAGTTGCACGAAATGTGATTTTTTTCACTCTGGAAGATGGATCTTGAAGAAAGGATGGATGGGCTTCCCGTTTGGCATTGATCAGACACATAATTTCATCATTATTTTCATCAAACCAGTCTTGTCTTTTGTTCTTCACAAAACCAATTGTTTCCTCTGCTGACTCAGTGATGACCTTCTGAAGCGTGGCCCATTGCTGTACTACACTATTTGTGCTAACTGGATGACTAGCCAGCTTATTTGCGATTTCATTTCTGTAATCTGTAGCAATTGATTTAACTTGGAGTTTAGCAGTGTCAAATTTCCATCTGGACAGGTTGTGGATGGATCGTTTCGGTTTACGGCAGATTGAGATCCTCAACTGACAAAAAAGGAGCTTCTGATTTGTCCAACAGTCATCGACATTTCTTGCGGTCCTGGTGGGGATGTCCTTTTTATCACATTGCCTGGTGATGATATAGTCAAGGATATGCCAGTGCTTCAAGCGAGGATGCGAGGATGCATCCAAGTGGTTTTGTAGCGATTAGGCAGGTGGAACTGAGTGTTGGTAATAAGGAATTCATGTTCAGCACATAGACCAAGGAGTAATAGACCATTGGCATTGCAGTTGCCAAGTTCTTGTTTTCCCATCACATTGTTCCATAATTGATGATCTTTACCAACTCTGGCGTTGAAATCGCCAAGCATTAAGAGCTTGTCTCTAGGTGGTACTTTGTTGATGATTGGGTGCAACAGGCTTTAGAATTGGTCTTTAACTTCTATATCAGCATCCAAGGTGGGAGCATATGCAGAGATAATAGTCATAAAGTGACCCGCGGAGAGTGGGATTCGGAGGGTCATAATTCTATCGCTGACAGCAGTTGGAGTTAGCTGGTGATCATTCACCGATGTGGTCTTTATAGCGAAACCAATACTATGAATATGGCGCTCTACCTCATCTTTTCCCTTCCAGAATATGGTGTAACCTGAACTGAACTCTGTAATTTTACCTTCGCTGGAGAATCTGGTTTCACTTACGGCAGCAATATCTATGTTCATTCGACCAAGCTCATGGGTGACGAGCGCTGTTCTTCTCTCAGGCCTGTTATTGTACTTCAAATCAGTAACATGCGAATATTCCAGGACCCTATAATTAAAGTTTGGATAATCTTAGTTTTCGTTTTTCGACCACAAATGGGGTGACCCGCTGGGTGCGGCCTCCCAGCCGGCTGAAGGTGTCACTTCCGATGTTGAACCCTTCCTCATTCGGGGTGGGCAGCGGTGATCCTAAATAAGCCTGCCCAAACAAAGATGCAGGACCGAACTTCTGAGTAGTCACGAGGTCTCAGAAAGACGACCATCACACATCTGCTGCCAACGTGCAGGTCCGAACTAGAGGCTTCCGGTTTCAACCCGAAAACCTGCCTGTACCATCCTTATCCCATCGCTGCTGGACTTGAGTTGAAAGATGTGACAGCAGAAAGAAGGTGCCACAAGCGAGATATTTTTAAGGTGGATCACAGCTTGCAAGGAAGTGACCCACTCACTATAATCTCTGAACTATACCCTGAGGCACAAATGAAATGAGATGTGCAGTTTCTAGCACCGTGACTGCAAGGGACTGCTGCGGAGTCTAAATACCATTGAGTTCCGCCATCATAGCCAGTCCATCTGGCATGACTCATCCGCCTCCACGACCGTTGAGAACCACAAGGGAAGTTATTCCTCTGCCAGTTTTGTTGTTGGGTCAAAATATACGTAATGGGTTTCAGTGTCATTTCCTACACTGAGGGGACCATCACCCCACCTAAAGAGGCTTATCCGCCAGAAGCTGTTGGCCCCTTCAAGGGGTCGAGTTATTTACCGCCGCCCAACACTCAGCGTTAGCAGTTTTTACAGCTGGTTGCCAAACCAGTTAACCCTCCTCCTTTCGCATTCCGGACTTGGGACCGGACAAAGGCGGAGTTTGAGTCAGTTTAGAGCTGAAGCAAAGACAGCTGGACATGTTATTAAAGAACTTTTGAATGACAATGGAAGAGAATTTGACAATGGAGAAGTCAAGAAAGTTCTTCAAGAGGAAGGAATCACACAGCGTCTCACAATGCCGTACACTCCTTAGCAGAATGTATGTAGTGAGAGAGGAAATCGAACAGTCGTGGAAACTGCAAGAGCCATCATGCATGCTCGTGGAAATATTCCACAAAGACTTTGGGCTGAAATTATAAATTCAGCATCGTACATCCTGAATCGGACAGGACCTTCCAATGTTTCTGGGGTATCTCCATAGGAGATGTGGTATAGCAAGAAACCTGGAACGAAGCATTTGAGAATAAAAGGATCCATTTGTAATGTTCATGTTCCAAAACGACGATGAAAGAAAATGGATCGTAAAGCTGTGAAAGGGATTTTGATTGGCAATGATCACGATGAAGGGTATCGAATTTGGTCTAAAGAAGAAGAAAAGAGGCTAATCAGATCATGAGATGTAATTTTTGAGGAGAAGACTCCAATCGAGAGGAAAAGAATGGATATCCCAATAAATGTCGAGCTACCTAACCAAGTATTTCTAGAATCAGGTACTCAGAGGACCAGCCTGATGTTAACCCTCAGAGTGACGATGAAGAGGATTTCTTGGGTTTCGACAACCTTTTTCCAGATGATCTCCAAAACAATGAGGTGACTGGACGACAGCTGCGAGATCGGTCTACATTTAAACGTCTGAAAATTCAAGACTATGTAGCATCTGTTTCAACAACTTTTGAAGAACCATATGGCTATGCTGAAGCTTTGAAATCGGACGAACAGGATGACTGGAAAGAAGCCATGGATCGAGAAATGAGAGCACGTCAAGAAAATGGGACTTGGGTCATGGAGGATTTACCGCCTGGAAAAAGATCCATTCCCTGCAATTGGGTTTATAAAGTAAAAACAAATGCAGATGGTTCGGTGGATAAATTTAAAGCCAGATTGGTGATAAAGGGCTTTTCGCAACAGAAAGGTGTCGATTATGACCAGACGTTCAGTCCTGTGACAAGAACATCTACTGTTCTAACACTACTCGCTGTTGCTGCCAATGAAAACATGATGCTAGCTCAAGTAGATGTGTCAACAGCATTTCTCTATGGTAATTTAGAGGAGACCATATTCATGAAGCTCTATTGGAACGCAAGAAAGCTGATGGATTGGAATCCGGGCTAGCCATAAGAAACAACAACAATATTCATGAAGCGGCCTGGAGGGTACAATGATGGTTCCAGTAGAGTATGTCGTCTGAAAAAGAGCTTATGTGGGTTGAAACAAAATAAAAAGTTTAGTGACTATATAATCAAATTAGGATTTAAAAGAAGTGAAGCTGATCCTTGTCTCTTCGTTCGGCAGAGAGGTTGCAACAACATTTTCTCGTCCTCTATGTTGATGATGGCTTGATAGCAGCTAACAGTGAGCATGAACTTCAGCAGTTTCTTGATGATCTCAAGAAGGAGTTTAAAATTATTTCAAAGCCAGCATGGTTTTTCTTGGGACTAGAAATTAACAAAGAAAAACATGGTTCTATCAGAGCCACTACATTCAGAAGTTACTGGAGTGATTCGGCATGAGCAATTGCAGGCCTGTAGCGACTCTAATTATCAAGGACATTGATACAGAGGAGAGTTCACCTATCACTGAGTTTCCATACAGACAAGCAATTGGAGCTTTGATGTTTCTAATGTGTGGGACTCGACCTGACATTGCATGTGCTGTTGGAGTGGTGTCTTGAAAATCCAACAGAACGTGATGTATCAAGGTGAAAAGGATCTTCCGTTACCTGAGAGGCACTTCAGATCTTGAAATCATCTACAAGAATGATTTAAATAAAGGTGTCCTAGAATGTTACAGAGATGCAGATCATGGGGGTGACCTCGGTTCAGGACGATCAACCTCGGGTGTATTTTGCCTCTATTCTGGTGCACCTATTACATGGACTAGTCAACGACAACCTTCAGTTGCTATATCGACTACAGAAGCTGTAGTTGTAGCAGCCAGTGAAGCAGCACGAGAAATCATCTGGATCAAGACTCTTTTGACTGAATTTGGCCAGTTGAATGCAACGCCTGATCTGCAAGTTGATAATGAAGCAGCATATCGACTTGCTCAGAACCCAGAGTTTCACCGAAGAACCAAACACATCCGTGTTAGACATTTCTTCGTTCGTGAACTGGTAACTGCTGCTGAAATTACAGTTTCAAAGGTGGATACAGAGAAGCTATTCGCAGACATGCTTACAAAACCATTGTCTGCAACTGGACTCCAACAATTGTGTGACAGCATGGGAGTCTGAAAGTTATTGAATAAGGGAGAGTGTTGATGTTCACATCAGTTATCCAATAACTTTCTTCTTTTGTAACATTTCATGTTTTAATGTTGGTGTGCTGTGTTCACTCTTATTCTTTTGTGTACAGTTCAAATAGTTCTGTTACCAATGGCTACGTAATCTAATGTGTAATGTAGTTTGTTCATAAAGAACATTTTCAATACAGAGCAGGCCTATGTGTTATCTGATTCAGTCACGATTTCAACAGTTACAACTAACAGTTTGTATAGGCAACATTAAAAAGGTGGCTTCAAAACTTAATATTTACATTTTATTACTAAGATGTCTCAAGTTCGTAATTGAAGTAACAACAATACGCTTTCAACATGTCTGGTTCTAGGAGCAAATTGTGTCTCTGCGAGAAAGACTGTACACAGCACTTGGTCACAATTCAGCATACGCGGAACAGCAGCAGACGGTTCATCAGCAGCAACAACCACAGGTGTTGGGTAGAATACCAACCAGCAGAAGGCAATCGGTGAGTTACTATGCAGGACATGTAAGTTAGCTCTTTTATAATGAACAAAGAGGCATTCAGCTACTAGGTAGCTAGTAGAATAGCATGGAGCTCCCGGTGCTGTCAGTGGCCATCCTGAGTAAGATTTTTCCTTGTTGTTTTTCTTATACTCGCATGGCAGGATGGTAACTTATTTCAAGACTCTAATACAGTACTGTATTTAGTTACAAACACTACTGCAGTCACCACAGAAACACAGTTGATTAAATAAATTCAACACGCATCCAAGTAATTGACACTGATGATTAGGGCCCGGATGTTGATGACCTTAAATTTATAAAAAAATTACCTATAAAATGCCCCTAAAATTCTCTTAAAATGACCTCATTTAAAAAAGAAATGATCTAAAGATGATCAATTCCATAATGATTCTTGTACAACTAATGGTTCGAATAACAAACATTCTAAGTAGAATTAGTGTATCACAGCTAAACTATTAATCAATAGATTAACAATACATCATTTTCATTTCTACTACAAAGTAAAGAAATATATTGCTAACTAAACATACCTTTAGCATTCCAATACACCACCATCGTCATCCTCAAGTTATCAAAGGTGAAGGAACGGCAGTTGTCAGCTAATACTGTTTTATATTTCGAGAAACTTCTCTCCACTTCCACTGATTAATAGGAGCATATTTGAAAAACACTATGTCACTGGCTGTTAAATACTCTTCAAAAATGTCAATTCTGAAGTTTTCTCCCGACAAAATACTGGCTATTTGACACACTGTCTGATACCCTTTATTCTTGTCCAATACAAATTTTATTTTCTGTGTGTCTTGGTCCCCAATCTCACCTTTTACATGTTTTATACAAACTTCAGCATTCCTGACTAACTCTATTGACTTAGCCAATACCATGCCACTTTCTTCTAGGCAGGTTATGGTTTCTGGCAAAAATGAAAAATTTGATTTTATGCAAGCCAATTTGCCTTCCATTTGAGGATCAGAAAACAGGACCTGTGCACTCCCAATAGCCTTACCATCTATCCTATCAAAGCCATTCGCTACTTCTCTCACTATCTGCAAATTGTCACAATAGTATATGCATGCAGTCAACCAGGTACCCCAGCGTGTTAAAACAGGTGCAGGGGGGGGGCAAAGCTACATCAAGGGCCTTGTCTTTGAAATACTTACAAGGGAACTGTCCATACGGTCATATCGAAACCGACAATGATATTTCGTAGAGATGATGAGGAAACCATAAATTAGAGTTGTACAAAAAATTGGCTGCCATTTCGAACTGGAAGGTCCTGAAATTGGCACGGAGATTTCTAATAGGATTGAACGCGCTAGCATATAGCTCGACGTGGACAGCCCTGGTGACCAGCTAAAGCGTGCACGTAACCTTGAGCGCTCTGTGCTAGGCAGTTAACACCATGTTCCTTTGAGAGAGCAGCCATGAATCCGGCTAATGTTCTAGAGTATGCATTACGTTATTTCCATGAAAAAGGTTTCTCTTCTTCCCTTGAAATAACCGGAAGAAAGGGATATGGTTCGACATGTGATTGAACTAATTGAAAATCATCCCAAGGGTGCCAGCGTCATCTCCGATAATGGAAGCAGTGACACCTCTTCTGCATTACCTGAAAAAGAAGGCAGCCCACCATTGCCAGGTACAAGATGAGTTACAGATCCGAGTTTGAGCCCCGAGTCTTATTCCCGTTAATCCAGTGAAGAGACACCGCAGTCACCTGACAAATCTTCTAGTTCAAGCTATGCTTCCAGTCCACAGAAGAAAGTGAAACAAACTGTAGATCTTGCGTACAAGAGGAAAGCTGTAAATTTGTGGTTAAATAAAGGGGGTAAGAAGCGGCTTTCATTCACCACTGTCACTGCCATCGTAATGTCCAGGCCACAAGGTTCCTGTAGTGACGTCACGCGTAGGGCCGGTACAGCCGCCGCAGCAAGTCAGACGGCTCCTTTCACACGCAGTCACTCCAAAGCGAATATAAATTCATATTTATAGGAAAACTAGAAGACCCGTGCTGCTCCGCAGCATTCACTTCAACAATCCTACAGCACTTCTGTCCATATGACATTTACATGTGTTCATGCTATTGACCTGAACAGACATTTACGGTACCGTCGCTTTTGGGTAAATGATGAAGTAGACTTATGAGATCAAATGTCCTCTGTGTGTGTGTGTGTGTGTGTGTGTGTGTGCCACTATTTACCCAGCGTAAGCTTAAAAGGCGCACGGACGTCAGGTTCCAGACGCAATTCTGAATAGCCGAGGTGAACAGCTAACTCCAAACACATAATCTATACTCTTCTCTGAAGTACGTGAGTTGGCGACCACGGGACCCCAGCTGAGTCCGGCATTGCTTCCACTTACTTGTGCCGGGCTCCTCTCCGTCTTCTTTCCTGTCGACATCCCTTGGTGAACTCTTGTTCTTTTCCGACCCCGACGGTATTAGGGTATCCGAGGCCTAGGGAGCCTTTCACTTTCCTGCCTTATTTGGCCCCTGTCTCATCTTTCCTGATCCCTCCTTCTTCGAGGGGTCAGACCTCTTGTTTTCTTTTCATTATATTTCCTTTTCTCTTTAAGATCCCGCACTGTTTTTGTTAATTGGCTCCCGTCTATCTAAATCCCATTTAGCGATTTCTTTTGCATCCACACTCCATTTTGTAAGTGTTTTCGGTCTAAGTTGCATTTTGTTAGTCTTTTCGATCTACAGTAAATTGCATTTTGTTAGTGTTTTCAACCTCGATTGCATTTGTAAGGATCGACAATCTAAATTGCCTTTTAGTAAGTCTTTCAATATAGGGGATGGTACTTTTGTGAGTATTTCGAATTTCAATTGCATTTTGTATTTTCAACCTAAACCGCTTTTTGCACGTATTTTGAATCTAAATTGCATTTTGTATGGTGGTCATTTTGCAGGGATTTTGATTCTCAATTGCATTTTGTGGGTATTTTGAATCTAAAAACATTTTGTAAGTATTTTCAATCTAAATTGCATTCTGTTAGTATTGTCCATCCAATTGAGTAGTTTGAATCTACCATGCATTTTGTAAGCATTTTCAATTTCAATTGCATTTTGTAAGTATTTTGAATTTCAATTGCACTTCGTGATTTTTTAGCCTATTTTCAATTTTGAAAAAATAGGCTTATGAGATCACCTTTTGTGCGTGCGTGCGTGCGTGCGTGCGTGTGTGTGTGTGTGTGTGTGTGTGAGAGAGAGAGCGAGAGAGAGAGGAGTGTGTGTGTGTGGGCCCCCCCCTGATAAATTCTAAAAGGCTGGTGCGATTTCAATGAAACTCGGTAAGTTCATAGCACTATTCTGGACGACCCCGACCGTGCCCTTCAAATGTTGTTACGTCTCACCAATCCAACATGGCGGCTGTGCGAAATATTTCACATCTCCGAAACTATTACAGACATCGCCCTGAAATTGTGTACGGTCATAAGGGACATTACTAGAAGTTCACCTATGAGACTTTCAAAAACCTGGTGACCACAAAACCAACATGGCGGCCAAGCGAAGTTGAGACATTTCAATAGACTTTTCTCGCGATTTAACTATCCAAACGTAATGAAACGTGGCACAGCAAATGTTTATACAAATTGTAATGCACTGGAGTCTAATTTAGTTCAATTGTTTACATAACCTCAAAATGGCGGCTGTGAGAAATATTTCACTGACATTCTATATCTCCGAAACTATTACAGATATCACCCTGAAATTTTGTACGGTGATAAAGGGTACTGATACAAGTTTATCAATGTAACTTTTATAAACCTGTAAAGTACAAAACGAACATGGCGGCCAAGCAAAGTTGGAACATTTTAATAGACTTTCTCGTGACTTAACTCTCTGAGCGCAGTGAAATGTGGTACAGTAAATGATTACTGTATACGTATTGTAATGCACTGGCATCTAATTTAGTTCGATTGTTTACATAACCTCAAGATCAGAATAATATTATCCATTTCAGGTCCGTATTGAATATGTTTATTATTATTATTATTATTAATCTTGATTGGTCACATTGGACCACTTGAGTCGTTCCACAATCACTTCTTCTTTGAAGGTAGTACTGCTTGGTTCTTGCGCTCTTTCCAGTACTTTTTCATTCTTTCAGATCGGGATTTTCTCAACTCATCTGAAATCTCCACAGGCTTTCTGTGTGTCATTTCTGCAGAAAATTTGTGAGTTTTAAGAATGGTGTTAATTTTATTTTTCTCCTCGGCATCTGTTATCTTGAGTCCAACTGCTTTGAGATCTTGTTGGATTTCTTGGATCCATTTTCCTCCAGTTTTCTTTCCTAGATTTCTCATCACCAGTTGGCGTACAATTCTGTTTTCTGGAAGCCGTAAGATGTGAAAAAAATATGAAATTCTTTTCTTCTTCATTGTGCTGGTGATTGGATCAATCTCACGATAGACAGTTTCATTTGGGAGAATCCTCCAGACTCCCTCAACCTGATACTTTTTATTTATGCACGTTCTAATGATTCTTCTTTCCGTTGTATAAATAGACTATTAATATTGTATTGAAAAGACTGAGAATTGATAGTTTTATTAGTAACCTCAAGATGGCGGCTGTGCGAAATTTTAAAATTAAGTTTTTATTTCTTGTGTCGTAATCATGCGATCGAAGTGAAAGTTTGAATAATGAACCTAGGCAATAATTGTCCTTGAATGGTACATAACTCTATGGCCTATACATATAATGATCCAAAATGGCGAGTATCCGAAATATTTAGACGGTTCTCAATATCTATGAATCTTTTACAGGAATCAAACTGAATTTTTTTATGTTCTTAGAAGCTATGAGCATATGTTCACCTATAGGACTTTCAGTAACCTGGTGAGCACAAATCCAACATGGCGGCGAGGCGAATTATAAATATTTAAATGGACGTTTCTCGCGAATTAACTATCCGAGTGCAGTGAAACGTTGCACGTTAAATGCTTATACAAATGTTAATCCACTGGCATCTAATTTATTTCAATTGTTTGCATAATCACAAGATGGCAGCTGCTCAAAATGTTAAAATCTCGTTTTTACTTCTTGTGTTCTAATCATGCGATTGAAGTTTGAATACTACACATACACAATAATTTTAATGTAATAGTACAAAAATAAAAATCCAATATTTACGAATTTATCACAACCTTCAAACTGAAATTTTGTATGTTGATTGAGGCAATTAACACGAGTAGGTTATATGAAAATAGGCTGTATAGTTCTTTACGGAACTACTTGTTGGAATCTGAAATGTGCTTTTTTCAATCTAAATTGTATTGTGTATTTTCAGTTTCAATTGCATTTTGTAAGTATTTTGAACCTCGATTGCATTTTGTACGTATTTTCAATCTCATTTGCATTTTGTAAGTATTTTGAATTTCACTTGCATTTTGTAAGTCAAGTATTTCGACTCTACATTGCATTTTGTACGTATTTTGAACCTAACTTATATTTTGTGCGTCTTTATCAATCTATTCCTTTTGTGAGTGTTTTCGTTCTAAATTCCCTTTTGTAAGTATTACCGCTCTCCATTTCGTGAGTAGTTTCAATCTGAGTTCCTTTTTGTAAGTATTTTCCTTCTCACTTAATTTTCGTTCTGGTTTCCACTTCATTGTCATTTTTGCTATCACCCAGACCATTAGGAGCCGATAACCTAAATGTTAGGCCCCTTAAATCAACATTTATCATCATCATCTCTGAAGTATTAACTCGACACGACTCGACAGTTTGATGCTGGCTGAAGGTAGGGTGATAGGTCGCTGGCAAGCTCGTAAACTCACTCTGAAGGTAGTAATTTAAATTTCCACTGAATGGAGATTGCTTGAAGAAATGAAAACGTAAAAACACTTACAGTGGTCGATGAGGGAGCTGTCGCGATCTTTCCTGCAGAACTTTTCGTGCTGAACAATTCTCAGAGTATATCGATATTTTTAACGGTTTACCCAGCGTAAGCTTAAAAGACACATAGAGGTTAGGTTTTTCTTCAACACGATTCACTGAAATCGTAACTGCTCGGCTTCTTTTGGTCATAATTTTTTTCTACCTAATCCTTCATCTTAATCGAGAGATCCTTCACAGAATGGAGAAAACCGCATCAAAATCCATCAAGTTGCTCTCGAGATTACCCGTAACATCCAAGAATTGGAAATTTTGTTTTATACTAAGTAGATAGAGATATCCACACAATTTAAGGCCACAGCGGTACAATTTGGTAATCTGTCTACTTATGATACCAATGGTATCTGTATTCTACTTATGATACCAATGGTATACATTTAAAATAAAAGATGGGTCTCTTATATTTGAATTTAGAGATGCACCGTAACTCTTGGGTAACATAATTATAAAGGTGGGCAAATTAATAGAATAAAATAAAATAATATTAATTAGTCATAATTTCTTTTATTCAAAATCTTTTTATTGACCAACTTCTTTTGTTATCGTACTTAGTAGTGTCTCCTTACACCTTTTCCCATAAGGAATTGCGTATGGAAACTTTCAGATTATTGGATTCCGAGGGATATGTGAGCCGGGTCCGTTTTCAATTTTTCATTGACTTTAGAATTTAACAAATTCACAAAGAAATTTGATAAAATGGTCCGGCTAGCTCAAAACAGTTTCCAGCGTTTCGCCCCAGTGTACCAATGGGCTCTTAAGTTGGTTATGGTACACCTCGCCAAGACGCGTGGCTAGTACATACTGAGAAGGCCGCTGCAAGGCACTAAATGTCGCCACGAGCAGCGCCAATGTACTACGGAAGCCAAAACTTCCTTTCAAAAATAATGTTAGCTTACCTTGCTAATCCATATTGGAAATATCTGTTCCCGAAGGAAACAGGATGTAAAATTGTCCGATTGAGCTATGTACATTAACAAATTCACAAAGAAATTTGATAAAATGGTCCGGCTAGCTCAAAACCAACTGAAGAGCCCATTGGTACACTGGGGCGAAACGCTGGCAACTGTTTTGAGCTAGCCGGACCATTTTATCAAATTTCTTTGTGAATTTGTTAATGTACATAGCTCAATCGGACAATTTTACATCCTGTTTCCTTCGGGAACAGATATTTCCAATTTAGAATTTAAGTCAGGTAATTTCAATGAATAGTTCATGAATCATTGAATAGTTCAATAGCGTTCATCAGTTAAAAGACCCCTAATCCCTCTGCTCTAAATTCACACGTAAATTTAGAGTGAAGTAATAAAAACGAAACGTGTGGCATTTTGCATTTGCAAGGCTCCTATAGTAGTGGAAATTCTAAAAAATTCATTTTAACTTAAGTTTCTTAAATTAAAATATAATTAGGAGTCTTGGTTAAACATTTGAAGTAATTTCATCGCCTTGTAAACATACTTAGTTCATTAAACCGTGAAAAGTAAAAATGCAATTTTGGAAAACTGACATCGAAACTAATAATTTGCACACCTCTGTAAAGACAGCTATCGCCTCCACCACTACGGATAGAATAGTAAGTAAAGGCGATTGATGAGAAATGAAAAGATAACTCACACAGAAGGAATTAATATTTATTAAGCAGTAAATTTGATTGAGTATATCTTAGTTATAGAACTGAGGGAATGAAAGAACAGGATGTAGGATAGTAATCACCGATGTCTGACAATATCACTTTTATACAATTACCACAGGACAGTTATCGTATTAGGGATTCGGACGTCCTTGTATAATTGTTATTTAATCTGTGCCCCGTTTGCTGAGGTCTGTGCTCCTCCGCAACATTCGTTTCAACTTTCTAATAGTACTTCCTTCCATACGACATTTTCTGTTCGCTTGCCTTTTGGTTCTATTTGAACTTTGACGTCATGAAAAGATTTTGCTCGCGATAGTGGGACATACAGTTGTCCGTGGCTAAACACCGGTTGAGGTAAATATATGCCTACTTGATCTAGTGTTTGACCTTGAGCTTTATTGATAGTTATACAAAAAGCCAAACGTACTGGAAACTGCCTCCTTTTGAAGGAAAACGGCATAGAAGTATCTGATGGCGTAAGGTCAAGGCGAGGAAGTAGGACATTGTTTCCAACATTTACGCCAGTAATAATTTCCAGGTGTAAGCAATTGTCATGCATCTTCCGAACCAACAGTCTAGTACCGTTCAACAGACCTTGGGTAACATTAATATTTCTCAACAAAATCACAATTGAACCTTCTTTTAGTCAAAGGATATGAGGTGGCAATCCACTTCTGTCTATGCTGTCTAAAAATTCTGTTGGAAACTGTAGAAGTTCACTCTCATCTTCAGTAATCAAATTATTCACACTGATGTAAGTTCTCGATGATCCTGGGATTAGGTCTAAAACTTTGTCATTGATTTCTTAACAATGTTCATTTTTAGGTGTAAAAATCGCAATTTTTGAAAAGCGTGAAATATCTTTCAGTGTAGAAACTTCGTTTCCATATATTTCAGTGTATCAGTTTTTGCAATGATGGAGGGTGGTAAGTCGATTAATTCTGAATTTTCTCCATCGACGTGAAGATATTCACCGTTACTAATTTGTATCAAGAAGTTTGCAAAGTCACGTTGATCTGTATTCGCTCGCATATTTTTGTTGAGTTTAAAAATTTTGAATAGGCTAATGGCCACAAAGGAGAGAACCTTACTGACATTTGGACTGAAGCTGCTCTAGATGCGTGAGGTACAACAGGCAATACTTGCCTAAAATCTCCACCTAAGATGATAATTTTTCCTCCGAAAGGCACGTCGTTATTCATGATGTTCTTGAGCAGCCGATTTACACACATCAATGCGTGCTTATTAGCCTTAGGGGCTTCATCCCAGATGATAATTGCTGAAGGTATATAAAAAGCTTCCTTGCTGTTAACTTTTATTCCTGATACAGAACTTTCATGTAAATGTAGAGGTAACTTGAACTGGCTGTGTACAGTGCGCCCCTGAGGTAGTAACATTGCTGCAATACCAGTCCATGCAACAGAAACTACATTTAACCCCAAATTTGTGCGACTGTGAATCAAGCATTGGTAAAGAAATGTTTTCCCGGTGCCCCCTGGACCGTCAATGAAATATGCATTACCGGTACTCATCCTTCCATTGCCGTTTTGTATTAACCCCAAAATTTCTGTAATTATAGCCGTTTGGTTTTCATTTGCTTGGTTTATCATCCGACTTAATTGATCCTCATTAAGTTTTGGATAATTCATTGGTAAATTTGTCTGAGGGAAATTATCAATAATAGCTGGCAATTCTAGAGACGTAATGGGAAGACCATGGAGCTTTAATGTATTAGAAATATGTATAAGAGTGAACTGGTATGCAATGTTAGGTTCGTGAAACTGCAGATAATCTTCTGATAATGAATTCCTGAAAATGTCCTATAACTGTCGTACATTTGAAGGGGTCTGAAAGATACAAAAGTTATGTAAGAAAACAGTTGTCGTAACTGAGAAGGCATCTGAAATTGTGACGCTTCTGCCAAACAACGCTGCCATTCAGAATCATCAATCAGCAAACCTCGCTCCTTAGCTGTTTCTTTAAAAGTAGAATAGACAACGGCTTTGTATATTCGTAGATCCTGGAAGCTGGTAGCACCTATGACGTGAAGCAATAACAGGCGTAAATAATACCTTTCTGTTTCTATAGGCGAAACATTGTACATTCTGCCTATAGTTTTTGAAACATTTTTTCTTTTTTGCCACTGGCAGATGCTCTTATTCCAGACGTAATGTAGTGGTGTTTCAGGATACATATATACGGACTTCTGGCTTGCGAATCTTGATTTAACTTGAACCACTCTTGTAATTCCGTGTTGCGCAACTGTGCTTGAAGTAAAATATCAGGAGCGTTATCATTTTTAAAATAGATATTTTGCAAGTTTGGCAAGTGAACTGGTGATTGCACGATAGAATGTGACTGTTCATGCATGTGAAATGAAAATATCCTGTATGCGGCTTCTGTTGGACCAACATATCTAGCATTTAGGAAAGAAGTAATTTCATCGCAGTTCACCGTTTCGCCTTCAGGACATATTTTAACATGGCAGCAGTCATGACCTTTATACACATACTTGTGGATGTACCACACT
The DNA here is from genome assembly GCA_946902985.2 of Meconema thalassinum. Classification (NCBI taxonomy): domain Eukaryota; kingdom Metazoa; phylum Arthropoda; class Insecta; order Orthoptera; family Tettigoniidae; genus Meconema; species Meconema thalassinum. The sequence goes on from OX336388.2 coordinate 1,209,281,682, forward strand.
CCGACACTTGAGCATATTTCAACATTAATATGAGCTTGAAAGTAAAGTAAAAGAAATAGATTGTAGGGAACAATGAATCGACTATAGATTTCAATGTCAATGCCTCGAATTGTTTTTACAATAATCCGTCCATTATTTCTTCTCCTATACGAAGGATAACCATTGGCGTTATCTTTGGTCTCTTCCTGAAACTATTTAGGGAAATCTTTCTTACATACGCCATCTTTCATACAGACTGAAGAAGGATTCAAAGATCCGCAAGGACCATGTACCATATGACGCCTTACCAACTCGTATAGCGCTTCATCCTTGAGATCTGGTATTTCGGCTGACACCACACTGTCAATATCAGAAATTTCTCGAAACTTACTATCTTCCGTTAATGTTAATAGTAAATGGATGTGTGGGAGACCTCGTTTTTGAAATTCCACTGTATATAGATATGCTTTTACTTTACCGAAAATTTCCTTAACATTAATCAGTCGTAGCAATTCCTTTACTTTGCAATGGAAAACTCTCACTACAATATCAGGCCTCTTATTAGCCGTTTCCCAAGGATGAATGCTTTTAAGTATTTCTGGCCAGCCCGCATTACAGGTGAACGTAATGAATAAATCTGGCTTTCCAAACTTCCTCACTATCGCCATCGCATCCTGGTAATTTTCCATCATATTCCTTGGGCTACTTGTTAAAGAAGATGGCAAAACTACAATACGACCGACTCTGAGATTTTCATTTTCTGCTCGTACATGCAAAGCGTCTGCTAAACCGGCATATGTATCAACTCACAACTTCGTTTGTTGATGACGTATATATTTTAACCGGTCACCTTCCATACGACAGTAGTAATCCACAAATAGCTGTTGAGTCAATTTACCAGCGTTAATAAGGGGATTAAAATCGAACTCAGCTCCTAGACCTCGAATGGCAATTCTGTACAGAATATACTCACGCATTGTTACAGTGTGACGTATTTTAATTTGTCTCACTCCAGCAGTTGGCATTGAAATGTGCCAATCAGACTCTCCGCAAGGCCAAATCAAGGTATAACACATAGGATCACAGTGCATACTATCATAATCAACATTCCTCAAGCCACCTTCTCTCTCATATACTGCGATGTGTCGATGAGATGGTGGAGCTCCATCAACAGTTCCAAATACAGCAGCAATTTCTGAACATGTGAGGTCATTATAACGTCTTGGATCTGAGGAAGGTTCGAGATAGAAACACATTACCAATTCCTTTTGACGACGATTTTCTTTTAGAGCTGATTTTTTCTCTTCACTTACTTTCTAGTGCATTGTTTTATAAGAGCGCACATAAGGATTGTGCTGATCTAGTAAACGATTTAAAAGACTGAATCTTCTCTCAGTTCGTGATTAGCATCATTCAGTAGCCTTAAATCATTTGCCTCTGAAAATTCTAAGATGTTTAATTGGCCATATGAGCTGTTTCCCTGTTTTCTGGCATATAAAGGGGAAATTCTTTGATGAATGACACCTTTGATTTTGAAACAGTAAGACCCATGGCTCGGTAGTAGCTCAGCAGTAGCACCAAAGGATACAAACGACATAGCATTATTTTACTGCCGAACATTTTTCCTAAAATTTTTACTGATTTCGTCACAATTCGTTAACAACTGCTTAATTTCCGGAAGTATTGTGTATGGTGGAAGTTTCACTGCCATCATTACAACAAAAAGAAAAGTGACCACTTGTATTTTTCTCTTTTGAAAAGTATACAGCTGAGCAGTAGTGACAAATGTTACACAGACTTCCAATTGAGAATGGTTCTATGTAGGGAATAGTATCGAAAATAGCAAATCGATAAGTGGCTGAGAACGGTTTTGTGACAATCTGTTTCTGATATCGATTTGAGTCGCGTAGTGCTCGTTTCTGTTTCTTGGTATTGACGTTTTCGACCATACTTGACTCTGAGTTAGCACTGATATCTAGGACGTCATAGTGACCATTCCGGCCATCTCCAGAATACAGTAAGGAAATTATTCTATTTGGTGGCGTATTTTCGGCGTTTACAGTATGCGTTTTAGGTAGATTTCATTAGAAAGCTAACTATTGCAATGGGTACCATGTTTCGACTTCCGGAAAATTTCGACATATCTTTGCGTTTCACATCCCCCAGACCCCAAAACCACCGTCAGTTCAAAAGTTTATATATAATTTATGTATATATGTTTATATCAGTTTCTTGTGGACACGATAACTGCCGTACATTTGCACCAATCACTTTGAATTTTTTACATAATATGTATCCCTATAAAATCTCGGTCGAATTCGTTAATGGGCAAAATCGGTCGAAGGGGGTAAAAATGGGGGGCCTTTTTTTTTTTCGAAAAAGTGAAATATCACTATAACTCTTTTAATATGTGAAATATCGAATCCCTTCAAAGTTCATGTGTCGGATAAGTGCCAAAAATTTGTTTAAAAAGTTTTTTGATAGCACCAACCATTGGCCAATGGGGTGGAAAAAAAGTGAGTTTTTCGGGAAACATTAATCATATCACTCTTAATAGGCACAATATCAAAACCGTACAAAATGGACGATATTCCCCTAATAATTACCTAAAACGTTTGTCTGAAAGAATTTTTGATGCAACCCACCATTACGCCAAGGGATAAGAAAAATGATTTCGGAATTAGAAGAAAATGCAAAGAGCCATCAGAGGTTACCATGACAACGCTTCTAAATTGATGAGGGATGAGCTATCAGAGGTTGCCATGACAACGAGATCACATTCAGTTTACCATCTGACTATGTGGGAAGCGGCTTCGGTGACGTAGCCTAGCTGGTAGCATGCTGGACTTCTATGCCCAAGGTCGCGGGTTCAAAGCCGGCCAAAGTCGTCGGATTTTCAAAGAGCGCAGAAAATCCCTCAGAATGCTTTCCTTCAGAGGGGAAGTCCAACGTTCGTTGTAAGTTACTGGTTGCGGTGGCATCTAGTAGCCAAGTTCACAGCTAGGTGTTGTTGATGGTGTATTTGGTACCAAAATTAGGAACTACTACTTGAAATTGACAGTCTGCAGTCCTTAACTGAATTACAGACTAATACAGCCATCACAATTAACACCATTTATCAGACAGATTCTACACACACCTAAAGTACATGGGGTTACATGACCGCGTTGTCGCAGCCCTAAACTGAGGAATCAACCAACATCTCTGCGGGAGATAAAATTTGACGTGAAGAAGTAACAGACTGTTAGATAGTTACACATCAGTTCCAAACCTTGCATAAGGACGGTAATAATAATAATAATATCGTATGGCCTCGGGTGCCAGGTGCAAGCTTTGTAATTTGACACCCAGAGGGTAGCTTGCATGTCGAATTTCGTTGTTCCTTGAATCACTATAAAAGTCAAGAAGGTTAGATATCTAAACTCCTTGAACACTATAGCGCTTTCTAGAAGAGAAATGAGGAACTTTGTGTTGGCGGAAGGGCACCGGGTGTGGATGAAGTGAGTGTTGAAATGGTGAAGGCAGCAGGGGAGGTTGGGAAACAGTGGCTGTACCGTGTGATGAGGGTGATATGGAAGGAGAAAAAGACCCCAGAAGATTGGAAGAAAGGATTAATTGTCCCAATATTTAAGAAAGGAAGCAGAAAGGAATGCAGAAATTACAAGGGAGTCACACTCATACCCCACTGTGCCAAGATATATGAAAAGATATTAGAAAGTAGAATACGAGCCAAAGTGGAGAGAAAATTGAGAGAGGAGCAGTATGGATTCAGACCTGGGAGATCAACAGTGGATCTCATATTTTCAGTGAGACAGCTCCAGGAACACCACTACGAATTTGGAGAGGATCTGTTGATGGCCTTCCTGGACATCGAAAAGGCCTATGATAGTGTGTGTAGGGAGAAGGTTTGGAAAGCAATGGAAAACATGGGAGTGGAAAAAGGGACTGTAGGCAGAGTGAAGGAGATGTATTGTGGAAGTGTGAGTTGTGTGAAAGTTGGAGGGGAAAGAACAGACTGGTTCAGACAAATGAGTGGCCTGAAACAGGGTAGTGCGCTGTCACCCCTTCTCTTTATTGTGGTTATGGACGAGGTAATGACACGGATAGCAGGAAAGATAGGAGAAGATAAGATGAAAGCAATGGTGTTTGCAGATGATCTCATGGTCTGGGGAAACAAGGAGGAGGAAATTCAGGAGCAACTGAAGGCTTGGGAAGAAACAGTGGGCGAGTACGGATGGAAGTTCAACATCAGTAAATGTGAGATCCTGTTAACGACCAGGAAAAAGGACAGACCAATGAGTGGGATAACACTTGGAGGTGGACAGCTGAAGAAGGTGGAAAATCTCAAGTACTTGGGAAGTATAGTGGAGGAAAATGGGAGAAATGACAAAGAGATTACGGAACGTGGCAGACAGGCAGAAGCATTTCTGAGAAGCATTAGGAGCTTAGTGTGGAATAAAGATGTCCCACAAAAAAGCAAGGAAGTGTTATACAGAAGCTACTATATCCCGATAACTGACCTATGCTTCAGAAACGTGGACAATGAAGAAAAGAGACATAAGCAGAATACAGGCAGGTGAAATGAAGTTCCTGCGAAGTAGGATCGGAGTAACAAGAAGAGACAGGTTGAGGAATGAAAAGGTCAGGGAAATGGTGAAAGAGGAGCCCTTGCAAGGTAGGATTGAGAAATCAAGACTGAGGTGGTATGGACACTTAAAGAGAATGGATGAGAAGAGGATTCCCAAGAGGATACATGAGATGCAGATGCAGAAGAAACGACTAAGGGGAAGACCAAGAGATAGATGGCTGAAAGGAGTGGAGGAATGTGTCAAGAAGAGAGGCGAGGACTGGACCAGAGTGACAGCGGAGAGGTGGTGGGAAGAAAGGACTAAGTGGCGAGGCTTATGTTCCAAACAGACCCAGCCTGGGACTGGAAACTGTACAAGATGTTGATGTGTTGGCGGAAACTACCGAGATTAATTTTGCCATTATGAACACGGCCTACTGAAATCAAATGGGTTCTTTGACATGCCAACATCGTATGACATGCGTATCGTATTTTTGCCGCCTTTCAAAAATCACTTACCACGGCCAGGAGCGAACCTGAAATCTTGGGGTTAGTAGACCGACACGCTGTCCACTCACCCACCGTGGCAAGCCATGAGGATGGTGTGACCACAAGTATAAAAATGGACCCCAAATGACAAGAAGGTTACCGTCCCCCTAACACAATAAAATGTTAAAAATATGCATAGTAAGACGAAAGAAAAGTTAATTGATCTCCAATTACATTGTAAAATACTTTCTCGCAATAAATGAGGTCTGATCCTTCTACGAAAACCTGCATATTTTGCCAATTATAGCCTATCCCCTAGTTTGCCCGGTGAAATCTACCTCCGCCTTCCGGCGTGCCGAGAGGATTTTTATTATTAGTAACTATGTTAATATTCATTTTGTAAACTTGAGCAGCGGCAACTAACTCAACATGACCTCCATGAATACCATTCATAGACATATGCATTTTGTAATCATCGCTCGTATTGATAACAGTTTCGTACATATCGCTGTTGCCAACAATAAAGGAAGAATAATTATTCCAATTGTCTGTAACATGTTTTACAATTCGCTTTCTAACCTGTGTAAATAAACTCTGATTGTTGTACTCACAATATGCCAATGACCTGAACAGACAATTACCGTCACCTTTAATCCTTATAACATTTGTAATTGAGTGTTGCTTCTCATTCAACATATTATGATTCATTGTTTTGATTGAGCACACAACCTATAAGGACGAATGATGAAACAAAAAGAAGACAGTTTGTAGCTGGTGAGACCAAAGACTATATACTTGAAAGATCGGATACACAATACAAAATGGCGGTTCCAACATTCGACTGTAGCGGCATCTTCGTGAAATTAGTTGTCTTTCATATACAGTATTTGTTGTCATTCAAAGAGATGTTGACATGACAGTGTCATTAGCAAAATGGCTGCTGATTGTGCATGAGCATTTCAGTCTCAAAGTAATCCACTCTTTGAGAAGTTTTAATTAAATTATGTGCACAGAATCCTGTTCTGCTTATTGTATGTATACATGCGACATTAGCGCCCGAGTGGAACAGGTAGAAGTTAACGATGTCATGTATGGATACATGCGACATTAGCGCCCGAGTGGAACAGGTAGAAGTTAACGATGTCATGTATGGATACATGCGACATTAGCGCCTGAGTGGAGCAGGTAGAAGTTAGATTCAAACCGCTTAAGTGAATGCGTTAAGTTCCCAAGGAGATTTGATCTCTGTTAATATAAAGTTAGATTTATTATTGGGGTAGCGTTGAATATCATGATGCAGTGTTAGTCGTTGTCGCCTAGCGACAATATGTCCGTCAAGTCATTCCATTCTATTTTCGTGTGACCTTGGAGGAAGTAATATTCGCAATTATTTTAATACACGGATGATATAATCAACTAAGGTGGGTATCAATCGAGGGTGCGTGACATGCATTACATTTTAAGACAACAAATGTCGTTGTAGCGCAAATACTTCCAGAGATATTTCAGTTTTAGTAAAAGGTGAAATTTTTTGAAAACTATTTTAATATATAAGATGTTAATACTATTTGGAGTTCACTGGCAGTTAGATAAGTAACCACTAAATAGGCCTGATTATCGCTCAGCTAGTTCGAATCCTGCCGTTGTAGCGGGCATTTTACGAGTGAACAAAATGGTACATTGTCTGTGAACTTACTAGGATGTTGACGCACACAGACAGGGCAAAATTGAAGCTTTTTGACGTCCTGTAAATGTTATATCAATAAAAAGAGGCATTGAAACAGTTACTCAAGATGTACTACAACGTCGATAAATCGCATATGGCTAATCTCGGGATTGAAGAAAGGAAATATTCGAATATTTCAATTCACAAAACAATTTGCAGGAACAGTTTGTTAATAAAATAAATCTATGTACCCACAGAAACAATACATAGACAGGTAACACTTTTCTGTGCCTACTGCCAGAAAAACCCTCGAAATGAGCTTAAGTTATAACATTCGAGAAAACTACAGAATCTCTCTTTCAAGGATAAGATACCAAATTATGTGCATCTCTAATTCTGTATTTTATTTTCCTTCCTTTTAGATAACCAGCCCCCCGCCCCTTACTGCCTTCTTGAACACTCTGCCCCCAAAATTCATTATATACGGTAGCAACAGAAATATTCATTTCTAGACCTTGTTTATCAGAAATAAATCAACAGAGAAGGTAACTTCCTTTCTGGATCTCACTCACAAAAACTGCCAGTATCCTTACTCACCAGTAAAATAGAATGAAATGAAAATCCACAGCCTGCTTCCAGTCTCCGACCGGGTCAGGAATGGAATGAATGAAGCCCCCATCTAGCGACAAGGATATGAAACTGTGCTGGCTGCCGAGGCCTGACGCACTCCTCTGGGGCAATGATTAAATGAATGACAGATGAAATGAATTGATAGTGAAGAGTGTTGCTGGAATGAAATTGTGACAGGAAAAACCGGAGTACCCGGAGAAAAAGCTGTCTGCCTCCGTTTTGTCCAGCACAGATCTCACATGGAGTGACCGGGATTTGAACCACAGACCCAGCGGTGAGAGGCCGGCGTGCAGTAAAATAGAATAACATTACAAAAATACTAGCACTTCTGGACTTGCATGAGAAAAGAGGCTCAGTAAGAAATCTGCCATTCTTGACAGTCAGTAAAACAAAGTTACGAAAATTATTCCTCCCCTCTAAACAACACCAGCAAAATCCAGATATAAAAATATACTTTTGAATTTTTGTATATTTATGCACTAAACAAAGTAATTGGGGCCAAAAGGATCTTCTTCAAATAAGTATCCCTTGTACAATATAACCGTTATCCCCCTTGACCTGTCAGAAAAATGGTTAAATTTCAAAAGGTCAATGTCACTTTACTGAGGATTCCACAAAAAAACTAATGCTATCACTGTTGTCCAACTTCATTTCATCTCACAAAAATGAATGACGTTCACAAAACAGGATATTCTTCGAATAAACATAATTAAGTATAAATACACTATGTCCCCCTTGGCCTCCTGTCAGAAAAATAAGGTTCAAGAACCACTTCTTCGCATAAAATTGTATGTACCAATTCACTGCAGTACTACCTGACTACCAGAAAAATGTGTAGTATAAGGTCCTAAAAATCAAGGCTACTTAACAGAATATCTTCTCTGAATAAAACCGCTACGTCAGTAAGAAAACAAAACAAATCTCACCCTATTCCAGATAAAAGAAGTGAAAAAACCTAACAGAACATTTTTGTTATACACTACTAGAAAAGAAATGAAAAGCTACTGTCTCCATAGCACTTTCTCGAATGAATATTTTTGTACTAAATAACAGATATACCTTGCTGACCCTTCTTCCAATAAGCATAATCTATCTATATATATATAAAGCACAAAGTTTGTCTGTCTGTCTGTCTGTCTGTTATGTATACAAATCTACACCGTTTCACCGATCTGAACCAAAATTTGTATACTTACCCTTTGGAACCCTGCGGGTAACCCCGTCAACATTAAATTTTGGGCAGACCACCCCATGCCCTGCATTTAGGCCCTTTTGCACAAATCTACACCGTTTCACCGATCTGAACCAAAAGTTGTATATTTAACCTTTGAAACCCTGCGAGTAACACTGTCCACTTGAAATTTCGGACAGACCACCCCATTCCCTGCATTTAGGCCCTTTGGTCCAAATCCACACCATTTCACCGATCTCAACCAAAATTTGTATATTTACCCTTTGGAACCCTGCGAGTACCACTGACCACTTAAAATTTCGGACAGACCACCCCATTCCCTGCATTTAGGCCCTTTGGTCCAAATCTACACCGTTTCACCGATCAGAACCAAAATTCGTATTCTTACCCTTTGGTGCCCTGCGAGTAACACTGTCTGTTTGAAATTGGGGACAGACCACTCCATTCCCTGCATTTAGGCCCTTTGGCCCAAATCTATACCGTTTCACCGATCTCAACCAAAATTTGTATATTTACCCTATGGAACACTGCGACTAACACTGTCTGCTTGAAATTTCGGACAGACCACGCCATTCCCTGCATTTAGGCCCTTTTTGCACAAATCTACACCGTTTCACCGATCTGAACCAAAATGTGTATACTTACCCTTTGGAACCCTGCGAGTAACACTGTCTGCTTGAAATTGCGGACAGACCACTCCATTCCCTGCATTTAGGCCCTTTGGCCCAAATCTACACCGTTCCACCGATCTCAACCAAAATTTGTATATTTACCCTTTGGAACACTGCGACTAACACTGTCTGCTTGAAATTGCGGAGAGGCTACTCCATCCCATGCATTTAGGCCCTTTGGCACAAATCTACACCGTTTCACCGATCTGAACCAAACTTTGTATACTTACCCTTTGGAACCCTGCGAGTAACACTGTCCACTTAAAATTTCGGACAGACCACCCCATTCCCTGCATTTAGGCACTTGGGCACAAATCTACACCGTTTAAGAACCAATATTCGTAAACTTACCCTTTGGTACCCAGCGAGTAACACTGTCTGCTTGAAATTGCGGACAGACCACTCCATTCCCTGCATTTAGGCCCTTTGTCCCAAATCTACACCGTTTCACCGATCTCAACCAAAATTTGTATATTTACCCTTTGGAACACTGCGACTAACACTGTCTGCTTGAAATTGCGGCGAGGCCACTCCATCCCTTGCATTTAGGCTGTTTGGCACAAATCTACACCGTTTCACCGATCTGACCACAATTTTATATACTTACCCGTAGAACCCGTCAAGTAACACTGTTCACTTTAAATTTCGGACAGACCACACTATTCCCTGCTTTTTGGCCCTTTGGCAGAAAACTACACCGTTTCACCGATCTCAACCAGATTTTACATAATTACCCTTTGGAACTTGACGAGTAACACTGTCCACTCGAAATTTCGGACAGACCACTCCATTCCACGCATTTAGGCCCTTTGGCACAAATCTACATCGTTCACCGATCGAAAAAAAATGTGTATACTTACCCTTTGGAACCCGATGAGTAACACTGTCCACTTTAAAATTTGGACAGGCCACTCCATTCCCTGCATTTTGGCCCTTGGCACAAAACTACACCGTTTCACCGATCTCAACCAGATTTTACATAATTACCGTTTGGAACTCGACGAGTAACACTGTCCACTCGAAATTTCGGACAGACCACTCCATTTCCCGCATTAAGGCCCTTTGGTACAAATCTACATCGTTCACCGATCGAAAACAAAGTGTGTATACTTACCCTTTGGAACCCGATGCGTAACACTGTCCACTTGAAATTTCTGACATACCACTCCATTCCCTGCATGTAGCTCAGGAATTCCTCGGGGTTGCCAGCTTCCTAACTCACCAGTCATGAGCCCTTGAGGGTGTACCAGAAGTGGTGGGTCTACACACACCCTGCCTCTTTGAGGGCCTTAAGCAGAAGACAGGAGATATTATGAAAAGGAAAAGAAGGCAGACCCCTCGAAGAATGAGGGTATCAGGAAAGATGAGACAAAGCCAATTAAGGCGGGAAATTGAAAGACTCCCTAGCCCTCGGATACCCTAATACAGTCTGGGTCGGAAGAGAACAAGAGTTGACCAAGGGAGGCCGACAGGAAAGAGAACTGAAATGAGCCCGGCACCAGGAAGTAGAAGCGATGCCAGACTCAGCTGGGGTTCCGTGGTCGCCAACCCACGTCCCACAAGTTGTGAGACCCTGGGGGGGGTCAGTTGTGAGAATAGCTTGCTGATTCATCGTGAGGTGACTTGAGAGTACTTTCCAGAGCCCGCCGTGTTATCTCCTGCTGTCTATGCTGATGCCAGCACAGGGCCGTTGCGAAACAGTGAGTGATTCCCGGTCAATCTGTATAGGACGGGGAACCCCGAACGTGTGTCATCATATTTCGTCATCATCTGCGATCATCTCAGGTTCGTGCAGCTTGGACCTACATTCTTTGTCTTTACCGAGCAGTACGCTCTTTCACTAGATGCATCCAGTACAGGCCTAAGCCAGAACATAAGGTTGAGACTTTGGAAGACATCGAAGCTAGACACCTGAATTACCTATATCAGTTTTAAAATAACACCATGTTCGTTTAGTAGTCATTTTTTCATTACCTTATTATTATCATCATAAGTGCAAATGACCTAGATGTTACGCGCATCATACCAATAATCACCGCCGCATAAAGTCTTTCTCGACTGTGATTTTTAAAATATTTATTTTTGGTTGGTTGGTTCTTAAGTTTAGGGGCTGCGACAACGCGGTCATGTAGCCCCGTGTACTTGGGGTGTGTGTAGAATCTGTCTGATAACCGGTGTTAATTGTGATGACTGTATTAGTGTGTGTTATCTGTTTTTTAATTTAAGTACAAACTGCAACTTAGAATTCTTCAAATAGTTCGTACTTTTGCCACCAAGCGCCACCGTCAACGACTACTAGGCCAAGTTAGGAACTTAGCTACTAGACGCCACTGCAGTCGGCTCTTGGCAACGGACGTAGACATCTGTGAGCGTTGTTTACCTATCCAATTTAGCTTCACACAGGTGTAATTAGTGGAAGGTTCAATAACATGCCATAAATCTGACATGGGACCGCCGGCTTTACTTCCCCTCCGAAGAAAGGCATACTGACGGATTTTTAACGCTCTTAAAATATCCGACGGCTTCGGCCGGGTTTGAACCCGCTATCTTGGGCATAGAAGCTCAGCATGCTACCAAATACGCCACCGAAGCCGCCATATAGTTATTTTTATTACAGTACATTGTGTACATTATACGTTGAAGTGTCAATTCAATACCGGTAGTAGTTTCCCTTATCATCCTCATCATAAGAGCAAATGACCTACAGTAGATGTTACGCCCATTACACCATTAATCACCACACACAATAAGTCTTCCTCGCCTGTGAATTTTGAAATATGTATTTCTATTACGGTAGTTTGTAAGTTTGACGTGTCAATTCAACAGTAGTTTTTATTATCATCCTTATCAAAAGGGCAAATGACCTAGATATTACTCCCTCATTGTCTCTGGGGGCAAATGACTTAGATTTTAAGTCCATTATATTTCTAAGGAGACCTTAAAACATTATCATCATTCCACCGGGTGAAGCCGGGTACTACTGCTAGTTATGTATAAAAACACTATGTCCCCATTGGCCTCCTGTCAGAAAAATAAGGTTCAAGAACCACTTCTTCGCATAAAATTGTATGTACCAATTCACTGCGGTACTACCAGACTACCAGAAAAATGTGTAGTATAAGGTCCAAAAATCAAGGCTACTTAACAGAGTATCTTCTCTGAATAAAACCACTACTTCAGTAAGAAAACAAAACAAATCTCACCCTATTCCAGATAAAAGAAGTGAAAAAACATAACAGAACATTTTTGTTATACACTACTAGAAAAGAAATGAAAAGCTACTGTCTCCATAGCACTTTCTCGAATGAATGTCTTTTGTACAAAATAACAGATATACCTTGCTGACCCTTCTTCCAATAAGCATAATTATGTATAAAAACACTATGTCCCCATTGGCCTCCTGTCAGAAAAATAAGGTTCAAGAACCACTTCTTCGCATAAAATTGTATGTACCAATTCACTGCGGTACTACTTGACTACCAGAAAAATGTATGGTATAAGGTCCAAGAATCAGGGCTAAATAACAGAGGATCTTGTCTGTATAAAATAACTACTAGCTGACCATTCGGCAAGAAAACAAAACAAATCTCAACCTATTTCCATGTGCGCATTTCAATAACTAATCTGAGCAGCTCAAAAAGTCAATGCACAGCTCAAAAACCAATCTGCGCAGCTCAGAACATTTTTGTTATACACAACTTTAAAAAACCTGAAAAGCTACTGTCTCTATAGCACTTTTTCGAATGAATATCTTAACACATGTATAAAGTGTGGAACCATTTAGAATATCCTAATCTAAGTGTCATAATTTCAGTCAGTATTAAGCTACTGTTGTGCTACTTGATGTTAACCTCTTATGATGTAAGCTACAGTACAGAAAATAACAAATGTAGCCCCGTACCAGTTAGGTGTGAACAATATTCTAATGAGATTCAACTTACAATATTATTTAAAGGTCACACCAAAAAATCGCTTTCCTAAAATGTAGACCTAAGGGAAACTACTCTTAATTTGTAGATCACAAATTTATCATTTTTTATCTGATCAATTCTGATAGTCCCTATTCACCACTTTCAGGTTAAATGCCTCAGAAAACCCAACATCACTCTAGGCTATTCAACAAATCACATTCTAAACTACTTCTGGCTCATGATATGATGCACAACGTAACCAATCTTCAACTGTAATCAGTGCACAGACCACCTCTTGTGTGACCAAAGAGAGCCTGACCTAACAGCACACATTTTCAATTACTCAATCTAACTTGGCTATTGCATCAGGAATTTACCATGGATTGTAATCTAGAAATCAGGTAGATAGGTTGCCAACAATCCAGACTTCAACCGATGCTGAATACTAATAATAAGTCTGATTTACATAAGTAGGCCCTAACAAGTAATTTAACCTCAGCATTATCATGTTAGAAATCTTTCCAGTCCTAGCATAGGCTGACATTTACAACTTCATACTATAATATTGAAACCATATTATCTTATAAATTATCGTCAAGTCGAGTAGGCCTAACGGTAGCTCTTATATCCCGAAGTATCTTACTTTCAGGGAAATGTTTAACACACACTCTTGTCTTCCCTGTAATGTGCAAATCTTTTCTAGGACTTTTAAGTATTCATTTCTTTTTTAAATTTTCTTCGGCGGTGAAGGAAAAGCAAGGCATATAACCTTATCATCTCCATCATAATAGTAATACAACAACTTTTTGGCATACCAGGGACCTGGGAAGGAATAATTATTGTTTCAATGAACAAATAGAATTGTATTACCATCCAAAAAACCTGCATTAGTCGAAAATAAGCGATGTACAGGTTCTAACTGAACCATAACCTTAGTGTGATGGCAAACATGCAACTCAAACATTTTATATATATAGTGGTGTTTGAAGCCATATTTTCAGTGTTGCCTTAGTAAACAAGAGTTTAGTGCTTTTCAGTCGGTCAACACGAATGTACCCAAAAGAGATGGGTTATGCCCTAATCCTGAAATAAATTACATGAGATTAATAAAACACTAGGATGACCAGTTTCGATCGTCAAGCGATCATCATCAGATCCATTACACTTAGGCTACAAAATCTATGTTTGAAATACAGGTGAAAATATTTACAATATGTACAATTATTTAGTTGCAGTATTGGTACTGCAACTGTCAGTGTGTGCTAAATGCAGTATATATGTTAGGTGAAATGCTAAATGGTGATAGCTATCCGGAGATTGTACTTTAGAGAGATTATATGGTTGTAAACTATGGTTAAACTATAAAATTTTTGGCTAACTACTTATCTGATTGTCTTCCGTATTACAGCTACTCGCAGTTTTCGTGCTCACTGGAACTCGCTGTGCGGTCGACTGCGGTGGTTATCTTAACGACTGGTTTTTCCCCTGCCTTCTCCCCCCTGTCCCTACATGCTGTGGGAAGTGATAGCGATGTGTTTATGTGAGGTGTTGCCAACCTAGATAAGATGTATGTTATTGAATGAGGTGGGTCTACAACTATTAAAGACCGTGGATTAGCCCTCGCCACGCGTGGAGCATAACCCATTCGAACTAAGCGTTGACAGTCTTATGAGGACGTCCCGGCACCTTTAATACTGCCGCGAATATGGGCCTTGGTTTATTGCAGATGAAAAGTACATCGTACACCTGATCCAGATAACATTTACCTATTAAAAACCCCCTAATTTCCCCCATTTTTTATCTAGCTTGGCTGTGTCGCTAAATTGTATTTTGTTTCCGACAGGGTGTGTTTTTTAGTAGCGTGAAGAGGGGTGAGCTCTCCATGAACGTGTGTTCATATAGATTGTTGGGATTGTTTAGTTTGGCTAGGTGTATCTCGATTGCTTCCTTTGTCAAGAGCTCTGCCTTTCGATTCGTGATGGATTATTTTAAGGTCCGACTCTATGTTGGTAAAGCTGTGCCCTGCATCACACATATGTTCGCAATCGACAATCAGTCTAATCACCCCAGTACGCACAAACTAGCGGGTTTCAATTCAATGGTGCACAGAGCTTTAAACATACCCATGTCAAAAGAAAACTATAGTAAGGAAATAAGAACTATTATGCAAATAGCAAAGGAAAACAACTTCTCGCCAAGCAAAATAAATCAAATTATAGCCAAACATAAAAATAAAGATAAAACGATTCCCAAACCGGATAGTAATGAGAAAAAATTTGCGCGTTTCAACTATGTGAATGCGAATACATATAAAATCACTAACCTACTCAAGAAACAAGGCATAAAGATAGCTTTCACGACGAAAAACACAACCGCTAGGCACCTCCTAAATAGAAATCTAAATAAACGTAACCCGTATTCAAGGTCAGGGGTATATTCTATAACGTGCCAAGACACCGATTGTCAAGCTAATTACATCGGGCAGAGTGGAAGGCGAGTAGACACACGTTATAATGAACATAGGAATGCGATAAGATACGGAACACATTCAGCCGTGTGCGAACATATGTGTGACGCAGGGCACAGCTTTACCAACATAGAGTCGGACCTTAAAATAATCCATCACGAATCGAAAGGCAGAGCTCTTGACATAAAGGAAGCAATCGAGATACACCTAGCCAAACGAAACAATCCCAACAATCTAAATGAACACACGTTCATGGAGAGCTCACCCCTCTTCACGCTACTAAAAAACACACCCTGTCGGAAACAAAATACAATTTAGCGACACAGCCAAGCTAGATAAAAAAGGGGGGAAATTAGGGGGTTTTTAATAGGTAAATGTTATCTGGATCAGGTGTACGATGTACTTTTCATCTGCAATAAACCAAGGCCCATATTCGCGGCAGTATTAAAGGTGCCGGGACGTCCTCATAAGACCGTCAACGCTTAGTTCGAATGGGTTATGCTCCACGCGTGGCGAGGGCTAATCCACGGTCTTTAATAGTTGTAGACCCACCTCATTCAATAACATACATCTTATCTAGGTTGGCAACACCTCACATAAACACATCGCTATCACTTCCCACAGCATGTAGGGACAGGGGGGAGAAGGCAGGGGAAAAACCAGTCGTTAAGATAACCACCGCAGTCGACCGCACAGCGAGTTCCAGTGAGCACGAAAACTGCGAGTAGCTGTAATACGGAAGACAATCAGATAAGTAGTTAGCCAAAAATTTTATAGTTTAACCATAGTTTACAACCATATAATCTCTCTAAAGTACAATCTACGGATAGCTATCACCATTTAGCATTTCACCTAACATATATACTGCATTTAGCATACACTGACAGTTGCAGTACCAATACTGCAACTAAATAATTGTACATATTGTAAATATTTTCACCTGTATTTCAAATATAGATTTTGGATCTGATGATGATCGCTTGACGATCGAAACTGGTCATCCTAGTGTTTCATTAATCTCATGTAATTTATTTCAGGATTAGGGCATAACCCATCTCTTTTGGGTACATTCGTGTTGACCGACTGAAAAGCACTAAACTCTTGTTATATATATAGGCTAATCACCTACCTACGAAATGAACATTTGCTTCAGAAAACCAACGGAGTAATCCTTATTCTGGAAGACGTAAGTAGTAGCGTTCTTACGTATTGCTTTTCACTCGGATATTAATTAAAATGTAAAGAACACATAGCACAAACCACTTAAGCAAAATGGTAGTTACTCATATGGCCCCAGCCCCAGCGATCAGCTGATCACTTGGTAATGGCCGCTGCCTGATGGCCTGTACATTACGATGGCTGTGCAACTGTTCACAAAACGTGTCATAAGGTGACGTCACTACGACAACTGTACAAGTGGAAGAATCAATTAGAATCTGAATCAGTAAGTCCCATTTGTACAGGGGAAGGCTGGGTTTGGTTACCCGAGGCCAAAGTGGCCTGAAGACAATTAACCTAGTACTATTCTATGCGCTCAATTAAAACATGGACTCGAACAGCAGTGGTTAAAAAATAAATATAATTCAAAAGGGAAGTGAAGTACAATGCCGAAAGGCCAAGGGAGGGAACACTTAAGTACACTCCTGCGTTTTAGAAAGGGGAGGCCAACATTTATCCCAATATTAATGGCAACGCCGCATTTATCAACTGGCCACATTTTGTGACTACCTTTCACTAATGAATATTTCTTTCCTTTAAAACACTTTTCAAATAATAGCTGAAACTAGAATAACTTTAACAACCAAGAGATGCTTCATAACATATTATCAAATTCCATTTCAAGATGCATTTATAAACAGCATGGATGCTGTGCTTCTGCGGCCATTTTAACCAACCAAGCTTATGCCATCTATGACAAGCGAAAGACAAAGGGCCGTTTGTCATTTTAAACTATCTGGTTCCCATAACCAAAATCCTGACAATTACATATTAAAACGTTAAGTTATTATTTTCTTGTTACATAAAGATCGAAATCAGTATTATTAATTTTAACGGGAATGTTCAATCTTCAGATCCCTTAACCTACGCATGCGCTGCACCCTACATTTTAAGAAGCTTGTTCCCTAACAAACATTACAGTAAATGAATAAATAAAACATCATGGGCCCACTTTAAATAATTAAGAAAGAAATTTGCACACATAATAAATAAAATATCTTAAACAAGAAATGCTCTAACAAGCCAAAGAACTTAAAGTTTATATCATAAATGTGCAGCGCGAGGGACAAACGCCACTTGCCCTCAACAAGCTAAGCTAAGAAATATCAATATTTGTCCGGAATGCTGCAATCTTATGCCGGTCACCAACGAGTTTCCACATTTTAATAAATAACAGTTTTACCTTATGTATGGCCTAAAGAATATGGCCCGAAGCTGCCACTCACGTCCTTTATAGAATTTCACATGATGTAGTTTTAATGATTTCGGCAGTGGCTCCGAGACAGGCCACGTCAGAACGTCTTGCCTCTACAGAATCACATTGAGAAGTTTTTTTTCCAAGCTTGGCATGGCTTCATAACAATCTGGCAGCCATCTTGCGCATGTGCAGATCTCCTTTTTGAACCAGTAAACAACTGAAGATCGGCCGGCACAACATACATTGCCAACCTCATGATTTAATTTGTCTCTGAGACCCTTATGGCCGAATCAAGTTTCAGAACTAGAGTTAGTTTGGCGACACAATCAGCACAGATGTGTCAACCACTGATTGGCTATCCAGTCTTATGTTAATTTAATTAGAGAGTGCCAAATTTAGAAATCTCAACAATGCACAAAACAGTCAACAATGGCTACATTCAATCAATGTAGACCAGCAATTTGTTATTAATATTAGTAATCAAATTTATATTATATCACAATTCATTCCTTCCTCTTGATTTAGAAATTATTATTTGTCACATTAATGACCAGGTGCGCCGACAGAAGAAGGGGGGGGTCACATGGGGGCGGTGGCGGGGGGCGGCGGCGGCGGCGGCGGCGGCGGCAAAGTATTGTGAGTCGAAACCAATTGGCTCACCATTGAACACACGGAATTGATGCATACAAAATTATTTTCTCGCTTTGCAGAAGCAAGAAGGCTGAAGCGGAATGTGTGCGATAAAGACCTGCGACTGTGGGCTTTGAAAATTTCACGAGAGATTTCAATGCAACGAACTAATTTCAGCGCATGTACTAGTTGGTTGAGTCGTTTTAAGAAAAAGTAGAGAATAAAAAGTAGAAAAATCACGAAATTTGTATCCCGTGCGTATCTGCAAGAAAAAGACTAAAAGGATCAAGTCGCAAAGAAATTTGTAGAAGCAGCTACGACTCTCGTTTGTTGGTGAGAAACCTACAGAAACAGTTGCTCAATCAGTTCATGCACTCAACCATTCGTACACAATTATGCCTACAATTAGTATGGCCGGTACACTTTTCCCGAAATTATTCATTGTACTACAGGAGGCAATTTTCTGTCCGAGAGTTTCCAAAGAAATGTTTCATGCCAGAAATATAATTGTAACAGCCGCAAAATCAGGAAAAATGGGGAAAAAGGAATTAAAATATTGGTTCAAAGAATCCTTTTTCCCATTTGCGGTAGAGAAGTGATAGATACTGTTGGATTCCTGGACTACTTGTAGTGATAAAAGCTGTCTTGATGACATTCCTCCAAGCAACAGTATAGAAATTCTCCAGATTCCTCCCGGTACTACAGGTAAAATATAGCCCTTGGATAAGTTTTTCTTCCGGCAATGGAAAGCTTTGTATCGCAGTTTAACAGACGTTGTGTCGGCTTGCGAGGATATTCAGTTCGATGTACGGTATATCAGAGAAACAGCGTACTGAAAATGCAATCCTTCATTCATTTTCAATCTTCTTCCCCACGGTTCAAGGACATGGTTAAATATTCGTGTTTCGCAACCAATTACACAACAGAGAGACCTCCCGATTTCGAAGTGCCTGCAAAATATTGCCTTCAAATAAGTAAGGGAAACTGTGAAGACCAATGTGGCCTCAAAGTGCATATTCGTTGTGCATGGTGCCAAAAGTATTTCTGTTTTTATCATGCGATTAACGAACCTCATTTATGTTTGACATTCATTCCCTAACGATGAAGTGTCCTTGGCGCGTGGTGGCCAGTTCGTTCTCTCTCTCTCCAGCACAACTGTAACTCCACTCCGCTGTGCGCCGCACGAGCCAGCAAGATGCAAGGGTTGTCCAGTAGTTGCATTGTCACATGGATTTTGTATCAAGATTTTGATACCTTCCAGTTCGAAATGGCAGCTAATTTTTTGTACATCACCAATTTATGGTTTCCTCATCATCTCTACGAAATATCATTGTCGGTTTGGATATGACCGTATGGACAGTTCCCTTGTTAGTGCGGGATCGTTTTATCATTTCAAATGATTGTCGACTTCGTCGTTATGCCTGAGTCTAAAGTTATGCGTTACGGAGACGGAAGTGACGTCATGCAGCCGCGCGGGAAGTGACGTCATGCAGCCACGCGGGAAGCAGAAGCTAATGGTTAATGGAGTCTGTTGAAAGAGTCCTGGGGCGTCGAGCGACCTGGGGCTTTGAGCGAAGCGAAAAGATTACAGGGTGACTCCTAAAGAGGTGTACAAGATGCCAGATAAGAATACAGGGTGACTCCTAAAGAGATATACAAGACGCCAGATAAGAATACAGAGCGACTCCTAAAGAGATGCACAAGATGTCAGACAAGAATACAGGGTGACTCCTAAATAGGTATACAGGATGTCACAAGAATACAGGGTGAATTCTAAAGAGATATACAAGATACCATATAAGAATACAGGGTGCCTCCTAAAGAGGTGTGCAGGATGTCAGAGCAAAATACAGTACAATATGCCAGATAACAATACAGGGTGACTCCTAAAGAGGTGTACAAGATGCCAGATAAGAATACAGGGTGACTCCTAAAGAGATATACAAGATGCCAGATAAGAATACAAGGTGACTCCTAAAGAGGTATACAAGATGTCACACAAGAATACAAGGTGACTTCTAAAGAGATATACAAGATGCCAGATAAGAATACAGGGTGCCTCCTAAAGCGGTGTGCAGGATGTCAGAGCAAAATACAGTACAAGATGCCAGATAAGAATACATGGTGACTCCTAAAGAGATATACAAGATGCCAGATAAGAATACAAGGTGACGCTTAAAGAGGTGTACAAGATGGCAGAGGAGAATACAGGGTGACCCCTAAAGAGGTGCACAAGAATATGGGGTGACTCCTAAAGAGGTGTAAAAGATGTCACACAAGAATACAGGGTGTGCAGGATGTCAGAGAAAAATACAGTACAAGATGCCAGATAAGAATACAGGGTGACTCTTAAAGAGATATACAAGATGCCAGATAAGAATACAAGGTGACTCTTAAAGAGGTGTACAAGATGGCAGAGAGGAATACAGGGAGACTCCTAAAGAGGTGCACAAGATGTCAGACAAGAATACTGGGTGACTCCTAAAGAGGTGTACAAGATGTCACACAAGAATACAGGATGACTTCTAAAGATATATACAAGATGCCAGATAAGAATACAGGGTGCCTCCTAAAGAGGTGTGCAGTATGTCAGAGCAAATTACAGGGCGACACTTAATGTGGTGTACAGTATGTTAGATTCAATTCAAATACAGGGTGACCCTTAAAGAGGTTTGCAAGATATCAGATTCAAATAATGGGTGACTCTTAAAGAGTTGTAAAAGATGTCAGACTCAAATACAGGGTGACCCTTAAAGAAGTGCCCACGTGGGAAGCCTAAGTTAATGGGTAATGGAGTCAGTTGAAAGAGTCCTGGGGCGTCGAGCGAAGCGAGATGCCCTCCTGAGCCTTTCTAACATGTGTAGCATTTGTAGCATGTGTCATTTGAAATGATATAACGTCTAGTCTTTCAGACTGACTGTAATTTTTTTTTGGCAAAGACTATCTTTACTGTGGAATACTTCTAAAAATTTTGATCGGACCTCTTCTGCAATCGATGAAAAGCATGGGCTATCTTATTGTAAAATGCTTTGATAGATTTCGCTGCCTTTACCATGTAAGGTGCTGCATCTGTTAGGAAGAGGAGCATGTTCTCATGTTGTATTCCCCTAGGCCATATTAAAGACATGGATTTATCAAATGGTTTGCATATCTTGAGTGTGGTTAATCGCTTCCAAAACCTCTGACGTCAGAAGAAAAGTTTGCCCGGGACTATTTGTTTCTAGGTTCCCTATCGCTACATTTCCTACATAACATCCCTCTGAATCTGTAGTCTCGTCAATTGATACGTACATTTTTTTCGCATTCACACATTCATGTATTCGGTTTAACGTGTCTTCGTAACATTTTGATAGGTAGTTATTACGCAATGTTGATTTGTCTGGAATAGTATGACTAGTGTGGGGTTCGAGGAAATCACTTAATTTAGGATTGCTTAGTTTTCCTTGTGGAATATTAGCACTAACAAACACTTCACATAATTCTTTATAAAAGAAAGATGACTTATTTGATGTCGAAGCAGTTTCTTTCAACTGTAATTGAGACACTTTTCCTTTTTTCCACATTTTCAAGACCTCGCAAATGTTTATCGCGCCCGACATGTTGTTGTACGGTGAACCGTTTATATGCAGCGACTAAAATTTCGCACACTTTACAGAACAAAATAGTTCCATCAGTTGAGAATATGTTTTCACCGAAATCTGACTCATACCGTTTTGAATGGCTTGCAGTTGACTGCTTTTGTTTTGGCATTACAATTGCACTGCACAACAAAACGTCACACATCTGCAACACAAACACACCTTAAAAGTTCTATAGTTGCCGGGTAACTGAGTGAACAATCAGAGGCCAGAGCTGCGTCAGAGCTGTTAACACTTCTAATAAAGATAAATTCGACACAACCCACATGGTGCTGAGGGGGTTACCCCGTTTCTTTTCTCAGACTGATGCAATACTCACGTGCACGTGGAGAAATCGGTTGACGCAAACTGTACACTCAAATGCATCATGGTCAAGAAAAATTAAATCTGCTACGTAGATAAGAAACGGGTAATGAAAACAGATGAGTACTGCAGAACTATAGTATATGGGATAGTCCAAGAATGTTAACGCTGACATGTTTAGAAATACAGATACTAAAACTTTAAAATGAGACCTATAAATGTATAACACATGAAAAATTATCTAAAATGCACCTAAATGTTAGAAAATTACTTTATTCTGGAAAATGTAGGAAAAATGACTTTTGATGACCTTTAAAAACCCCATATATCTAACATATTTATTGTAGAATACACTTTATTACCACTAAGCATCGTCTTCGTGTACTCAGAAAAAAAGATGACTTTATATGAAAATCTGGGGTTAACAACAAGAAGCTACTATTATGTCTGGTGTAGGCCGACATTGAGTGTAATCGCCGCATTGTGTGATCCTGATAATGTTGCGTGTATTTTGCCATTTTATCATGAATAAAAAATAAAAATATACTTGTTTTTAAATTGGGCTACTTATATCTAATACACAAGAGTGAAGTGGTTGGTGCTTCTTGTTATAGGGAATTCAGTCCCAGATCTACCCTAGTACGACCGTTCCTCAAGTGCAACATGCGCACAGTCAACAGCAGCAATGGCAACCACCAGTACATCAGCCATCTCCAATAGCAGCAATTAACTCCATCGTAGATCCTTTCCCATATCCTGGGCCAAAACCACACACCCCAGCACCAGCTGTCAACCCTCCCATCCAGACTTACCCACCATCAGTCCACTCCACTGCAAATACAGTGCCTACACCCATCTCAGCAGCTCAAGGTAAGATATTTTGGTATTAACACTTAAAGACTCATGCTTGTGCATTATTTATCTTATACCATATTTCCTCGCATAATCATCGCCTGCGCGTAATCGTCGCACCCCTACTTTTCGAATGAAAATTTGGTTTATAACATTTCATGAAGTACTCAGCGCATAGCACATTTGTATATGTGCGTCAGTCCGTTACACACCCTGCCGTATTTCTATCATACGCGAGCTCTATTGCTAACCAGCCGTGACCTTGTTTAAGGAAAGAAGTCTCTCTTTCCTTCGGTGCGTAGGCCTATGACTCACGCCATGCAGCAGGTAGCCGGCATACGCACGCGTCTACACTCTGGTGTATTTCAAACAAAGAACATCCCATCCCCGACCCTGTTGAAAATAATATTACTGAAATAACTGGTCATAATCTTCACTGCTTATAATCGCTTAACATAAGTTTGGTAAAAGAATATTTACACTGTGGCGATATTGCTGACATGTTTTTGCATTGTCGAGTGGTATTGGATGTCAGGCGGTAATATTAGAATGCTATGACGGGAAGCAATGGCTAATACTCGACTGAATAATTGACAATAATATCTTTTGTAACCAGAGCACGCCGGTGGTCATTTGATATTGCTCCCGCCACATTCTTGAATTCTTTATTTCAAAATACAGCTGTACCTTGTCAGACTCTTCCGCGGACTCTTGTAGCGAGGACCAGTGTGTGCTTTTTTCAGTTGTGTTTTTTATAGGTGTTCGCAATGGGCAAATATAATAATTCTACGCGAACTTTAAATTAAAGTGATATCGTACGCTGAAACACACGGGAACCGAGCTGCAGAACGTGAATTCACAGTTAACGAAAAACTAGTTTGGGACTGGCGTAAACTTAAAAATAAGTTGAAAAACACTAACCCGCACAGACGTGCATTTCGAGGACCGAAATCTGGAAAATTTCCCGAAATTGAATAGGAAGTGCTGGAGTATGTTAGAGAAGTTGCTGTGGTTGCTGTGTTACGTACAATATGCTTCAAATGAAGAGGCGTGAAGCAGCGCGTCGTCACGAAACCCAGTTCAAAGCTAGTCGTGGCTGGGTAATGAGGTTTATGCGACGAGAAGGCCTATCTGTGGGAAGGGGGACGACTGTTTGTCAGAAGTTTCCGTCAGACTACACAGACAAAGTGATCGAGTTCCAACAGTTTGTGATCTGTCAGCGCCAGGAAACTCCATTTCTTCTGTCACAAATTGGAAATGCTGACCAGACGCCAGTATTTTTTTTTTATATGCCTCGCAGTAGGACAATTGCAGAGAGGTGCTGTGAGCATACCACTTAAAACAACAGGCAACAAGAAACTTCGCTGCACGGTTATGCTCGCAGTTACCGCAGACGGGAGAAAGTTGCCGCCTTACGTAATTTTTTAAAAAAAGACTATGCCGAAGTGCGTGAAATTTCCACGTGGCATACAAGTGCGTGTGCAACATAAAGGTTGGATGGACCAGGAACTCATGGTGGACTGGGTGAGACTGTGTGGAACAAACGACCAGGTGCGCTGCTAAAACAATGAGCGATGCTAGTAATGAACAGTTTTAGGGCTCACCTTGTGAATGAGGTGAAAGAGATCCTAAAGGACACCAATACTCAGTAGGTGGTTATTCCCGGCGGATTGACTTCCATCCTTCAGCCATTGGACGTTTGTTTAAATAAACCTTTTAAGGACAATCTGCGCCGGTTTGACAATGAATGGATGATCAGTGACAACCACGAGGTGACGCCCACAGGAAAATTTAAGCGGCTGTCCTTGGAATGCATTTGCACGTGGGTTGTTAGGAGCTGGGATCTTATTCCACTTGAAACAGTTGTGAAGAGCTTCAAGAAGACCGGAATTTCGAACGCTTTAGATGGCACTGAGGATGACAAATTATGGCAGAGTGACGAGGAGCGAGACGACGACCAAACGCTCTCGGGGAGCAGCGAGGAGAGTGAAAATTCTTCCGATGCAGATGATTAGATGTGGTAAGTTCTCTAAATTTGAACAAACCACCAGAACAGTTGCAATATAAAATTTTCAACAAAAATCGGTAACTTAATCGCAGCATTTTTTTCAGATCGGCAAGATGGCCGCCATAGATGAAGCTAACCTATAAATGACCTTTTTTTTTATTAGTATATTTTAATTTTATACATGTAGTAAATAGTTATTCAAATAATAATTTTTTTAAAGATTACTTGTCTCCTTTTTTTTTCGCACAATCGTCGCACCCGCATTTTTTCAACAAATATTTGGCCAAAAATCTGAGACGATTAAGCGAGGAAATACAGTAATTATTTGTAAAATAAATTATTTTAACATATTATTCTGCTTGTACACTTATTACAAACAATAAAAAGCAATTTTCTGTGTAACAAGGAGACAACTACAGTATGGATTAAAGAAGTTCGTCAAGATATAGGAAGGTCAAATATTCAGGAAGTTCAGATGTTTGATAGGGATACATTTCGGACCATTATACAAAATTTAGAAGGGCCTCAAGGCTGAAGAACTGCGAAGACTGGAAGAACCTGTCAGCAGCACAGCGCCCATCTGAAAGAATACTGGAGGAAAAGGAAACTTAAGACGAAGAAGAAATAAAATTGTAGCATGATCCTCAGTGATCTATTCGCAAATACAGTATAACCCCGATTTTGCGTGACCTCGATTTAGCGTAAACCTGCATTTAACGGAAGAAATTTCAAGTCCCGAAAATTATTCCATAAGTGCAATGCTATTTTGTATTCAATTTGACGTAATTCGCATTACGGCAAAACCTGCATTTAGCGTTAGAATGAAAATCCACAGCCTGCTTCCAGTCTCCGACCGGGTCAGGAATGGAATGAATGAAGCCCCCATCTAGCGGCGAGGATATGAACTGTGCCGGCTGCCGAGGCCTGACGCACTCCTCTGGGGCAATGATTAAATGAATGACAGATGAAATGAAATGATAGTGGAGAGTGTTGCTGGAATGAAATTTTGACAGGGAAAACCGGAGTACTCGGAGAAAAACCTGTCTGCCTCCGTTCTGTCCAGCACAGATCTCACATGGAGTGACCGGGATTTGAACCACGGACCCAGCGGTGAGAGGCCGGCGTGCTGCCGCCTAAGCCACGGAGGCTTTCATTTAGCGTTAGGAAATGTTAAAATTCCCAAGTATTTATTTCTATTCGTTATGGTTATGCGACATTAAGAACCTATGAAAAAGACGTCATAAGCTCGTTAAGGATGATTCAAGGCAAAAAAGGAATTTAGAGCGCAGACACTTAGCGCTCAAAGTGAGATGTCGGACTCGGATACACATCTGACCGCGCGCTCTGTAGCAGCAGAAGAGAACCCAGTTCTAATGTATGTTCTTCAAGAATTCCTATATTAATCTGTTAATCCTTTGGTTACAATGAGAACCCTTTTACTGATTCGTACGTAAGTACGGGCAAATTTAGGCAAGTTAGTTTTTCACTTATTAGTATTCATACACCTTACTCCAGCATTTATATTGGATACGTTCGATCATCTTCCGTAGCGATTCCTCGCTACATGCACAAGCGTGCTCGAACTTAGCCAACCGCGGCCGAAGACTAACGATGTACAGCGTGCTAACACTCACGCCGCTTTGTATGCTTGCACATGGTCGAGCTCTGTTCGAGTCTGTACGTCTGTAGCAGCATTACCGTATAGCGTCAGTTTACGCAAGTTTGCGTCAGTTTGTGTGTTGTGTATTGCGTGGATAATCCAGCTTGTAACCCCACAATACGACACAGACCGAGTAAGCACATCAAAATAGTCAACCAGATGACAGTGATGCCACACTTGCAGGAATAAGAGGAAAACACAAGCATACTTACCTCCCTCCGGTCAGTTCCGCTGGGTGGTACTCTTATCTTACCCCAATCCTACGAAGTTTGCCCCAAAGGAAACTAACCCACAGGACCGAGACAGGAAGCAGGATACTGGACAGAGCCAGAGAGTGGAGACCCTAAACGAGGCCGTGGTGGGGATAGGCGACTAGGGATAGTACGTTAAGAAATGAATGGTATAAAACAACAATGTATTCAGGAAGAAAACAAAAAACGATTACAAAAGTGAACAAAAGAAAACCTTAAACTAATGTGCCCAATTACATTTAAATTTAGAAGAGGGGTTATAGAAATTAGTACAGAAATGTAGTTGCCAGGATACTATATTAAATCATTCACGGAGACCCCCAATAAGCAAATATATGAAGACATCAAAGCAAGGCACAAAAACTTAACCTACCTTGAAAAACAAACAAAACAAATTTATATTCACCCCCCTACCCCGGGCGCAAAAACCCTAGGATACCCTTCTCAAGTAAAGCAGAATTACGTCAATGAAAAAGACCAACAAGAAAAGAAGCCGAACAAGAACTGCAAGCAGATCCTAACCTGACCAAAACAAAACAAATTCCCCCCTCCCTTAATTTAGCAAGAAAAGAGAACAGGAAGCCAAAGTCGCCCAAAGCCCGGCAGAAAGAGGCGGGAAAAGGCATGACAGGGGAAAGTAAGTCTCTCCCCGAGAGGGAACAAAACATACAACAAACACCTTATCAAACATGCTCCGCCAGAAATAAGACGAAAGGTCCCTTACCACACCATCCGAGAAAACGCACACAAATATCCTCCCACAAAATCCATCTTGACACAATAATCCTTCTCGGATAACAAACCAGAAAAAGATTTACCCTAATCAAAACCAATACCCGACACTCAAAATGCCAAGCCGAAAGAACAACAATAACCCCTGAATCCCAAAATCAAATTTAAACCAATCGAGGACCAGAATAATACCCCCAAAATAAAATAAAACTGAAATGTAGAACTCAAGGTGGACAGAAAGTAAAGAACAAATAAGGAAAATACCGGTAAAACTTGGCACCTCGTGGAACATGCACACGACCAAAAACAGAACATGCCGCTGGTGGCCCTGCTCCTCGTTCCTAATGGGTCATCCTGGCATGATCTTCTCACATCCTGCCGCCTTAGCTGCTAACCATATTCACTAACTGGGGCAGTGAAATTGTTCTGCATGGGGCTGTTCTTCATGCATACAAGGCATGTTACTAGCGTGGCCCATTGCCAATAATGAAGTCCACTTATGTAATCCAGTGGTCTGACTGGACAAGTAATTAGGTAACAGTTCCTGGTGATAATGTCTTCTATAAATCAAGGGCAGAATCTGGCCTGATAATTCCCGTAAAAATGTAAGTTGATAGGGTGGCCTACTATCACTTGCAAATGTTCAATGTGGTCCCCGCTCTTACATTTGGTTTAAGTGGTGGGAATAGCACAATACAAAGTCAAATACTTGTGTAACAAGTCACTCACATACCTTGGAATTTGTTGAAGTGTTCAACCTGCGAATATTATAAGATTTGAAGCACTGTTATGTTACCACAAACGTAGCACAAAGTCTATGTCCACTCGGGCATAGTAGCGTTGTATAAGTTGCCTAGCTCCAAGGAGCGCTCGTTCAGAATAACGGCGTATTCTACTGTCGTGGTCACACACACACACGTGGACAAGTATGACGACTAGTTGACTGTTCGATGACTGTGTTGACTGTGAGTGAATGAGTACCTGACCTCTACCAGGGCTGGCTTTTGTACTGTCCCAAGGACACGTATCGATCGGTGAATTCTCATTACGTAATGCTAGATCTTACGTCCCATTGGCTATATCCATAGAAGGATCGAGAAGGTTGGTAATTTCCAATAAAACATCAGGAATAAGCTGGTGAATTACTCCTAACGTTATTCTGAAGTGCTGATATAACCTTCTTCCATAACAAAAGCTTTATAAGAATAACAGCTTTCAACATCCGTTGGCTCCACGTGAAACACGTGGCTGGTTCAAACTCTGGTGGGCCGACAGCTCGGAACCTGCTCGCTGACGTCATAGCGCGCTCCCTTCGAATTCACGCCAGACCACATCATCGTAAATGGGCACAGTACACACAAGTCGTCTTCAAAAAGCAGGATATCAAACACCAAATTTATCCACTTTAGGTTGTGTTATCGGCGATCTTTGAACACTGATTTCGTAATAGACACATGAACTTGCATTTTTATCATCTGTAATACAAATAACACGAAAGAGCTAGAAATAGATGGATTGGCAATAAACATGGTAATCATCCAACACCCTCCAAACCAAATGCTGTTAGGCCTTAAGTCTTTGATATAGCTCTTAAGGCCATTGGGCTGACAGGCTATAATATGCGCTGACATCGTTTGTGTGGATAACTCAACACAATTAAGAGGGGATTAATTACTTGCATAGGCCATGGATTTTGACTATTTCTGGGCACCTGCTCAAACAGATAATTGTTAACTTAATGTAATAGGGAGGAGTAATTACTGCATTTTCAAGTATATAGTATCAGCTATTGGCAATGCAAGAGGTATTTGTCAAGCCTCAGACTGTATGAAGCACTAGAGAGCCAAGACTAGAACTAGCAACCCTGAATTTAATTTTATCTAATTTCACTTCTACATTAAAACTCAGCAATTCTTCTAGGTTTATGCCGTGTCTTGTGTGGGGTTTCGCCTAGGACACCAAGCTGGCTCATCGGCGGGCTCTTGGTGTCCCCGCCCGGACCCCCACAGGAGTGACGAACTGCGCGCCACCTCCCTTTATATTAGGTGCAGCTGCACCACTTGACTGCGAGAACTAAAAGCTCAAGCAGCCTTAACCTCCCTATGAAGGCTTCCAAAAAGATGGTATATTGGCTTTCACGGCCGGTGAATTAAAACTCAGCAATTCTTCTAGAGCCCGCCGATGAGCCAGCTTGGTGTACTAGGCGAAACCCCTCTCAAGACACGGCACAGACTTAGAAGAATTGCTGAGTTTTAATTCACCAGCCGTGAAAGCCAATATACCATCTTTTTGGAAGCCTTCATAGGGAGGTTAAGGCTGCTTGAGCTTTTAGTTCTCGCAGTCAAGTGGTGCAGTTGCACCTAATATAAAGGGAGGTGGCGCGCAGTTCGTTACTCCTGTGGGGGTCCGGGCGGGGACACCAAGAGCCCGCCAATGAGCCAGCTTGGTGTCCTAGGCGAAACCCCACACAAGACACGGGTCAAACGCAGAAGAATTGCTGAGTTTAAATTCACCGGCCGTGAAAGCCAATATACCATCTTTTTGGAAGCCTTCATAGGGAGGTCAAGGCTGCTTGAGCATTTAGTTCTAGCAGTCAAGTGGTGCAGCTGCACCTAATATAAAGGGAGGTGGCGCGCAGTTCGTCACTCCTGTGGGGGTCCGGCCGGGACACCAAGAGCCCGCCGATGAGCCAGCTTGGTGTCCTAGGCGAAACCCCACACAAGACACGGCACAAACCTAGAAGAATTGCTGAGTTTTAATTCACCGGCTGTGAAAGCCAATATACCATCTTTTTGGAAGCCTTCATAGGGAGGTTAAGGCTGCTTGAGCTTTTAGTTCTAGCAGTCAAGTGGTGCAGTTGCACCTAATAAAAAGGGAGGTGGCGCGCAGTTCGTCACTCCTGTGGGGGTCCGGGCGGGGACACCAAGAGCCCGCCGATAAGCCAGCTTGGTGTCCTAGGCGAAACCCCACACAAGACATGGCACAAACCTAGAAGAATTGCCGAGTTTTAATTCACCAGCTGTGAAAGCCAATATATCATCTTTTTGGAAGCCTTCATAGGGAGGTTAAGGCTGCTTGAGCTTTAAGTTCTTGCAGTTAAGTGGTGCAGTTGCACCTAATATAAAGGGAGGTGGGGCGCAGTTCGTCACTTCTGTGGGGGTCCGGGCGGGGACACCAAGAGCCCGCCGATGAGCCAGCTTGGTGTCCTAGGCGAAACCCCACACAAGACACGGCACAAACGTAGAAGAATTGCTGAGTTTTAATTCACAGGCCGTGAAAGCCAATATACCATCTTTTCACTTCTACATACTTTTGTTCCAGAGCTCTAACTTGATTGGTTTAGCCACTTAGTTGTATAAAACAATCCATCTCTTCAGGCCCAATGGGCTCATTCATGTGTGACACCTTTTGAATGTCCACTGTTATCACCCTAGGTACCTATAGAACTTACACCCCTCCAGAATCCAAGTTGCATCAGAAGACTTGGGACCCATCACAGCCTGCAGGCAGAATTTCGCCCACCTGTCGGTGGAGTAAGTAAGCGTACTTATATCCTGCTGTTTTGTGTTATAATTTTCTGTAGTGTCACTTCTAGTTCCTTTTAGTTTTGCTCTGTACATTCGTTGCCTTATTCCTCTAATAGTTTTTCTTTTCCTGCTGTGCTGCATTTTTAAATTTTATTTTTAGGGTATGTTACTCATTAATTGGTGTGTGTTGAAGTAGATGTATCTGATAGAGCATAACATCATCTTGTATTAAATGACAATACTCAAACTTTATACAAAAGAAGAAAAAATCAAGTAGTTCCGTGAAGAACTATACAGCCTATTTTCATACTTATGTTAATAGCCACTATCAACATACAAAATTTCAGTTTGATTGCTGTAATAGATTCGTAGATATTGAGAAGAGCCGACTAAATAATTCGGATGGTCGCCATGTTGGACTTTATATATGTAGGTCCTAGAGTTATGTACTGTTACATGAAGATTATTGTGTACGTGAAGCATTCAAACTTCAATCACATGATTAGGACTCAAGAAGTAACAACGAGATTTTAAAATTTCGCACAGCTGCCATCTTGTGGTTATGGAAGCAATTGAAAAAAATTAGATGTCAGTGGATTAACATTTGTATAAGGATTTACTGTACCAAGTTTCACTGCACTCGTATGGTTAAATTGCGAGAAACGTCCATGTGAATATTTTTATTTTGCGTCGCCGCCATGTTGGATTTGTGATCACCAGGTTATTGAAAGTCCTATAGGTGAACTTATGTTCATAGCCCCTATGAACATAAATATATTCAGTTTGATTGCTATAATAGATTCGTAGATATTCAGAGCCGTCTAAATATTTCAGATGGTCGCTATGTTGGATTTTTAAATTTATAGGCCATAGAGTCATGTACCATTAAAGGAAAATTATTGCGTAGGTTCATTATTCAAACTTTCACTTCGATCGCATGATTACGACACAAGAAATAAAAAATTAATTTTAAAATTCGCACAGCCGCCATCTTGAGGTTATGTAAACAATTGTAATAAATTAGATACCAGTGCATTACAATGTGTATAAACATTTCCTGTACCACGTTTCATTGCGTTTGGAACATTAAATCGCGAGAAAGGTTTATTTAAATTTTCAAATTAGCTTGGCCGCCATGTTCGTTTTGTAGGTAACCGGTTTTTGAAAATCTTATATATGAACTTCCAGTAGTGCCCTTTATCTCTGTACAAAATTTCAGGGTGATACCGCTAATAGTTTCAGAGATATAGAATGTCGTGAAATATTTCGCACATCCGCCATCTTGTGGTTATGTAAACAATTGAACAAAGTTAGATGTCGGTTCATTACAATGTTAATAAACATATACTGTACCAAGTTTTATTGCGTTTGGTTGGTTAAATCACGAGAAACGTCTATTTAAACGTCGCAACTTCGCTTGGCCGCCATGTTTGTTTTGTAGTTACCAGTTTTTCAAGAGTCACATAGGTGAACTTCTAGTAGTTCCCTTTATCACCGTAAAAAATTCCAGGGTGATATCGGTAATAGTTTTGGAGATATTGAATGCTGGTGTAA
Source organism: Meconema thalassinum (assembly GCA_946902985.2). NCBI lineage: Eukaryota > Metazoa > Arthropoda > Insecta > Orthoptera > Tettigoniidae > Meconema > Meconema thalassinum. The sequence goes on from OX336388.2 coordinate 1,209,314,825, forward strand.
TATTTCGCACAGCCGCCATATGGGATTGGTGAAACGTTACAAAATTTGAAGGGCACGGTCGGGGTCGCCCGGATGAGTGCTATGAACTTACCGAGTTTCATTGAAATCGCTCCAGCCGTTTAGAATTTATTAGGGGGACACACACACACACACACCTCCCACACACACACACACACACACGCACACACACACGGACAAAAGGTGATCTCATAAGCCTATTTTTTCAAAATTGAAAATAGGCTAATAATACTCCAGATCTTTTTCCTAATTAGGAGAGAACTTTCCTGTACTCCCCTCCCATTCCGAAGTTCCCAGAGGAGCTCTGCTAAGGGTTGGGGCAGGAAGGAGAAGAATACCAGGACTAGCCTGTGGGTGGAGCGAGACCCTATCCAGAGGCGTGAAGGATGTTATCTAGGGTTTGAGAGCTAAAGGAAACAAGTTACATCTTGTTGTTGTTGTTGTTTGTCTTCAGTCTTTTGACTGGTTTGATGCAGCCCTCCATGCTTCCCTGTCCTAAGCTAATCGTTTCATCTCTACATAGCCACCACACCCTACATCCCAGGCAATCTGTTTAACATATTCTAACCTTGGTCTACCCCTACAGTTCTTGTCCTCGACCCTTCCTTCCATAACTTTGTAAGCTTGCTATTCGTGGGTGTCTTAGTATGTGTCCTACCAATATATCTCTTCTCTTCTTTAGCAGTCGCCAGAAACATCTCTCCTCTCCTACTCGTCTTAATACCTCTTCATTTGTTACACTATGTACCCATCTGATCTTCATCATTCTCCTGTAACACCACATTTCAAACGCTTCAATTCTCCTCTTTTCTGCTGCACTAATAGTCCCAAGTTTCACTTCCATATAGTGCCACGGTCCAGACAAATGCTTTCAAAAATGACTTCCTAATACCTAAATCTATATTCGATGTCAACAGATTCCTTTTCTGTGGAAATGCTTTCCTTGCCTGAGCCAACCTACTTGTTATATCCTCTTCGCTTCGTCCATCACTGGTTATTTTGCTTCCTAAGTAACAGAAGTCTCCTACGTCCTCTAGCTTTTCACCTGCCAATTTGATGTCCATAGAGCTTTCTTATTTATTTCGGCTGCATTCCAATATTTTTGTTTTACATTTAATGATTTTCATCACAAATTATTTCCTCAAGACGGAGTCCATACCATTCAAAAACTCTTTCTAATCGCTGGCGTGTCGGCCAAGATGACGATGTCAGCAGCAAATCTCAGAGTTGAAATTGTTTCTCCTTGAATCTTCACTCCCACTTTAAATTATTTCCAATTTCCTTCATTGCTTTCTCAATGTAAAGATTGAAAGGTATGGGTGATAAGTTGCAGCCTTGCCTTACATCTTTCTGAATAGCTGCTTCTCTCTCATGTCCTTCAGCTCAAATGACTGCTGTCTGGTTTCCGTATAGATTGTAGAGCACCCTCCTATCCCTGTACTTTATTCCAATAGTTTTCAAAATGTCAAACAATTGAGCCCAATCAACATTATCAAAAGCCTTCTCTAAGTTTACAAATGCCATGAACGTTCTCTTATCTTTCCTTATTCTACCTTCCAAAATCAGCCCTATCTGTTAGAGGTTTTCCATCTGTGTCCTTAATATTTCTGCACTTAGTCATCTTTTCCCCAAAATCGGCTTCCCTTGTTCCTACATTTCTCCTGAAACCAAACTGGTCTTCACCCAACTCTGTTTCTATCTGGCTTTCCATCCTCTTGTAAATTATTCTAGAAAGGATCTTTGAAGCATGAGTAATCAAGCTGATTGTATGGTAATCTTCACATCTGTCAGCTCCTACTTACTTTGGTATAGGGATGATAACATTCTTCTTGAAATCAGAGGATACCTCACCTGTCTCATAAATCCTACACACCAAGTGAAATAACCTGACCAGACCATCACCACCTATGCAGCAAAGCAACTCAATCGGTATATCATCTATGCCTGGTGGTTTGTTCCAATGCTCTGTCAAATTCCGATCTCGATATTAAATCTTCTTTCGCATCCTCATCAATTTCCTCTTCCCTTTCCATTACATGATTCTCAATCTCCTTTCCCTTATACAAAAACTCTATGTAAGCTTTCCATCTCTCAACCTTTTCTTCCCTATCTGTTAGAGGCTTTCCATCTGTGTCCTTAATATTACAGCACTTACAAGGGAAGTCTCTGAACCGGGGAATCGCAGATCCTGCTGGAACTTTGCAGATACGTTGCGTGAGCCCAAATAGGCAGAACCGTGAAGAGAAATCTTTCGGAAATTAACTTCCCCTTGTACTAGATGAAAAATTAAGATTTACACGTTTAAATTGGCGCGCCAGCGGCGTGAGCTTCATTGGCTGCGTCAGAGGTTGCATCCCGGCCTACAGTGTACTGTCACCGAATGAGAGGCGACAGACCCGGCCTACGCTTATATCCGTATACTGAGAGTGTCCCATGCATTGCATGATGAATATTAACATTGCAAAAGTTATATGTTGTCTGGAGGAAAAATATGGAAAATGTATGGAAAGGCCTCTCAGCATTCAAGAACAGGACCTGTTGGACAGTTTGGATGGTAGGCTATAGGCTATTGATGGTTTTGTGCCTATCTGACTTTCTGGCGTTCGTCTCTTGTAACAAGTGTGTTTATTTGTCGTGCTAATTGATATTTACAGGTATCATAACTGGTTGTATAGAGAACAGCACTATGAACGTGGACTCCTATTCTACTCTCACTGTCGCCACACATGAGCTACCGGATGACAGTAACACCAACAACTCTAATGAAGATAATATTTGGACTGCCACCGATAGCTCACCGAGGAAAGTGTCAGATGAAGCTGTTGGTATGGAATACAAACAAAATGCTGTTGATTATTGGAAAAGCGGTAAGAGGCGCCCGCTTTCCTTTTCGTCGGTAAAAAGTAAGTTTCACCGTTTAAAAAGCAAGAAAGATTTATATTTGTGGGCAGAGCAAGTGAAAAGGGGAGGCACCCGCCGCGACAAATTGAGGAGAATAACATGTGTCGTAAAAGCCCAATTTGACATTGCCCATCAGAATAATGAAGTTATATATGACGTGACAATTCAGCAATGGGCTATGCTAGCTGCACAGGACGTAAAATGTACGGGGTTTAAAGCCAGCCATTCCTGGGTGCAGCACTTTAAGGATCGCTATAATGTCATTCGCGAAAAATAACAACTGTGACGACATCAAAGAATGCCCATCGAGAAATGGATATTATGTCAGCAGCAGAAATATTCGTAGAAGAGGTTACATCGGTTCTTGATTCTCTCGGCCCTGGGAACGTATGTAATAGTGATCAAAGTGGGTTCAATTTGGAGATGTGTTCGGGTAGGACACTGGCTATAAAAGGGTCGAAAACGGTTTGCTCCCAAGTGCAATCAGTGGGGGCCACAACGCACAGTTATACAATAATGCCAACAATAACAGCAGCCGGCAAGCTACTAGGACCTCTCTTCATAACTCTGAAAGAACCAAAAGGTGTGTTTGGAAAAAGGGTGAAAGAAACTATGTTTGTACATGACAATATTTACGTTGTTCCTACAAAATCTGGCAAAATGGGATCCGCACAATTGAAGGATTGGTTTCACAATGTTTTCAAACAGCATGTACCGTCCGGCAATGTGGCACTCGTTCTGGATTCCTTTTCTGGACATAAATCGTTAGAAAGTGAAGAGCGCATACGACTGATGATGATACCTCCTGGAGCCACAGCCTATTGTCAACCATTGGATGTATACGGCTTTAGGGTCTGGAAAAGCTATGTCCGTAGATTTTCGAACACCGTTCGGTTATTGAATTTTGACATCAATTTGGCCCAGAGAAATACAATCTTGAAAATGCAGTCTCTGACATATCACCAATTGTCGTCCCCTCGTTTTACTCCCATGTGGCAATACGCATGGTACCGAAGTCAGTACCTGTCCGACAATCCCGGTGGGTTTGAACACCCTGTGCCATATTGTTTCGATATCAGTGCAATACAATGTAGTACTTGCACTCGCCCGTGTTTCATACGGTGTGGATGGTGTAAGATCAGTTTGTGTTTCCAACATTATTACCACGAACATCACTGTTGTCAGAACTATGTGAAGTAGCTTGGTCACTTACTCACTTGTTTGACTATTGGTTCAGTTTAATCTGTGTTGTGTTGTAATGATATGTATTTGTGATACCTTACATTGCATGATTATTAATAAAGAACGACGTGCAATATATTGTAAAGATGCAGCATTAATGTCCACGCAGCAGCGCAGGTTGTGAGCACGAGTACGGGAGGGCAGTCGTTTGGAGCATGACCTTTTGAGCCACCAATCAGGCGTGAGGCACACCCGCGCTTGACCAGCGTGCACAGTTCAAAATTGTTGTACTTATTGCCGTCTACGGAGGGCAGGAGTTAATTTCCGAAAGATTTTTCTTCATGGTTCTGCCTAGTTGGGCTCAAGCAACGTATCTGCTAAGTTTCAGCAGGATCCGCGATTGCCCGGTTCAGAGACTTCCCTTGTTAGTCTTCTTTTCCCCAAAAGTATTCTTAATCCTTCGATAAACTGTACATATCTACTTTTCCTAATTTCAGACAATTTTCTATACCTGCACATTTCTCTTTCAACCATTCTTCTTTCGCTTCCTTGCACTTCTTGTTAACCTCATTTCTCAGACGTCTGTATTCTGCTTTCCTCTTTTCATAACTTACATTCTTGGGTTTCCGCCTTTCATCCATCAATTCTAGTCTTATCTCGAGTGATCCATGGTTTTCTCCCTGTTCTTTCTTTCCTACCAATGTTTTCTTCTGCGGATTTTGTTATTTCATTCTTCAAAAGTGCCCATTCGTCTGCAATTGAAGTTTGTTTAGGGTTTTTCATTAGTCCTTCCTTTATACTCTTCTTGAATCTTTCGTTTACATCCTTTACATTCAGTCTGTCTATTGCCCACCTTTTTGGCTTTTGACTTTTGTTCAGTTTCTTCAACTTTAATCTGCACTTCGTAACAATCAGATTGTGGTCAGAGCTTATGTCAGCACCGGGATATGTTTTGCAATCCAAAATCTGGATTCGAAACCTCTGCTTGACCATAATGAAGTCGATTTGGTAACGCCCTGTATCTCCTGGTCTCATCCATGTGTATATTCTTTTATTGTGGTTATTGAATAAGGTGTTAGCTATGACCAACTCATGCTCGGTGCAGAATTCCATCAGCCTGCTTCCTCGATCATTCCTTTCACCTTCTCCGAAATCTCCTATCTTCCCTTCTCTTCCTTATCCTACCACAGTATTCTAATCTCCCATTACTATAACATACCTCAGAATTTCATTTATTTCTTCGTAGACATTTTCAACATCTTCATCATCAGCTTGACTGGTAGGCATATAGGCTTGTACCACTGTGGTGCACGTAGGTTTTGTATTGATTTTTGCTACAATAATCTGTTCACTATATTGCTCATAATATTTCAGCCGCTGTCCAAGTTTCCTACTTAATATGAGACCTACCCCGCATAGCCATTGTTTGATTTAGCACTCCTGACTAATAGTCCTGTTCTTCCTGCCAGCGCATTTCACTAATCCCAACCAATTCTAACCACAACCTATCCATTTCCCTTCCTAAGTTTTCTAACCTTCCACTGCCTAGCAGACTTCTAACATTCCACGCTCCGATCCATAGAATGTCATATTTTCTCTTCTGTGATGTTAACCCCCTCTCGAGTAGTCCCCACCCGGAGATCCGAACGGGGGACTAGTTTACCTCCAGATTGGAATTTTACAAGAGAGGAGGCCATCTTCACATGTAATTATGCATAGAGAGGTACATATCCTCGGGATTAGCATTACGGCTGTAGTTTCCCATTGCTTTCAGCCGTGCAGCAGAACGCCGTGCAGCCATTATTAGGCTAATGTTATCAATATCTTAATTGATTTATTCTGAAAGGCTGCTACTCCCTTTCAGAATAAAGTAATAGAGCAATTCTACTAACAAAAATAGTAACCTTCTACTAACAACCAAATACTAAAATTCTACTAACTCAAAATACTGAAGTTCTACCAACAACAATATACTACCACTAAAACAGTCTGTCACCAGACACACTGACATCTTAATAACAATCTATTCAAAATAAATAATTACAATGGGCCATCTAGACAGAAACACACAACCCTGTACAACACGAAAAAAAAAAAACGATGAAACATAATCCACTTAATTCAGGAGTTAACAGTCTCTGAGATCCTATCCCCACAAAGTCCACAAAAATAAGGAAAATTAAATACACTGCCACCAGAATAGAATAAAAATCGCCCAAAGAAAACCTGTTAAATATTCATAACAAATGCACAATAGATCATGAGGTAGGATACTGCCTTTCTAAATAAATAGCCAAAGATAATTAACAAACGCTTGTTTGATAACAGAGCCCAGGTCTTCCGTACCCAATAATGTCTGGCGGCACTACAATGGATATCACATGATACAGCCGACCGACGAATTTACAGCACCAGGTTACAGAATCAAATATCAAACAAACAAACAAAGAAACAAAAAGAAAAACTCAAAACCTTACAACACAAGTTATTTTACATAAGATTTCACCAAACAATATTAAAAAATTCCTCTCGGCACGCCGGAAGGCGGAGGTAGATTTCACCGGGCAAACTAGGGGATAGGTTATAATAGGCAAAATATGCAGGGTTTCGTAGAAGGATCAGAAAGTATTTTACAATTGGAGCTTAATGAACTTTGTTTTCGTCCTTCTATGTATATTTTTAACATTTTGTTGTCTTATGGGGACGGTAACCTTCTTGTCATTTGGGATTCATTTTTATACTTGTGGTCTCACTGTCCTTATGCAAGGTTACGACACTGATTTGTAACGTTCCAACAGTCTAACTTCTTCACACAAAATTTTATCTCCCGCCGAGCTGTTGGTTGGTTCCTCAGTTTAGGGGCTGCGACAACGCGGTCATGTAACCCCGTGTACTTTGGGTGTGTGTAGAATCTGTCTGATAAACGGTGTTAATTGTGATGGCTGTATTAGTCTGTAATCCAGGTAAGGACTGCAGACGGTCAATTTCAAGTAGTAGTTCCCAATTTTGGTACCAAATACTACTGTCAACGACACCTAGCTGTGAACCTGGCAACTAGATGCCACCACAACCATCAACTCGCAACGAACGTTGGAACTTCCCCTAAGAGGAAAGCATACTGAGGGATTCTTAGCGCTCTTAGAAAATCCGACGACTTCGGCTGGCTTTGAACCCGCAAACTTGGGCATAGAACAGCTTAGGCTTTCACGGCCGGCGTTCATAATGAGGTACAAGTTTTTCGGGCTTGTAGGCCGTGGTCCAGACAGGATATCTCCCGACGTTTCACCGGAAACTGCGTCCGGCATTATCAAGGGTTCCGCTCCTTACCTTGGTCAGCAGTGGAATGAGGAAGAGGCTTGAAATAATGGGTAACGGATTGTAGTGGGGTATTGTTGTTTGAATATGACTGTTGGTTGGGTGGATCTGGCGATGAACTAACGGTTGGAATGTAGCTTTGGATCTTCAAATAGCATGGTGAGCCGAGCGTTCTCTTCGCATATCGGCTGGATCGTCTGGTCTCACGTACATGTTGCGGGGTGCGGTGCGTGCTCCGGCTTCGGCGACCGAGCTTGTGAGGGTCAGGTGTTCCCTGGGCGACTGCCGGGCTGTAGCGGGAAGGTTCTTCAGGTTGACGTGTGAGTGATTTCTTGGCCTTGGTGTTCCTAAGGGCCGGGATCCATGTATTACGCACACGTTCAATTTCTTCCTTCCGATTGAAATTGTCGGGGTGTTTGAAGATTTCTATGGCTTCCCGTTGCAACCTGGTGTGGTAGTGTGTGGTCGTGGAGAGTATCTCCGTGTCCCCATACTGTACATCGTGACCGGGCAAGAGAGAATGCTCAGCGACTGACGATTTTTCAGTTTGACCCAGGCGGCTGTGTCTGTTATGTTCCTTGAGTCTGGTGGTCACGCTCCTCTTCGTCGTTCCTATGTACACCTTCCCACAGGAACACGGGATTCTGTAGACACCTGCAGTGGAGTGTGGGTGGCGCTTGTCTTTAGCGGATCGCAGCAAGTCCCGGATTTTGGCGGTGGGTTTATAAACCGTCTTCACCCCATAGGTCTTCAGTAATTTGCCTATCCTGTCCGTCACCTTCTTCACGTACGGCAGGAATGCGGTGGCCACCTGAGTTTCCTCAGAATCTTTCCTCGTGCTCCGGCGCCTGGGATGAGAGGCTCGCTCAATCTCCTTATTGCTGTATCCGTTGGCGCTTAGGGCCCTCTTTATATGTTTCAGCTCTTGGTTGAGGTTGGATGGCTCACAGATTCTCCTAGCACGGTCTACCAATGTTTTAATAACTCCGTGTTTCTGTCGGGGGTGGTGATTGGATGTCTTGTGTAGATACCGGTCGGTGTGTGTGGGTTTCCGTACGGTATCTACACAAGACATCCAATCACCACCCCCGACAGAAACACGGAGTTATTAAAACATTGGTAGAACGTGCTAGGAGAATCTGTGAGCCATCCAACCTCAACCAAGAGCTGAAACATATAAAGAGGGGCCTATGCGCCAACGGATACAGCAATAAGGAGATTGAGCGAGCCTCTCATCCCAGGCGCCGGAGCACGAGGAAAGATTCTGAGGCAACTCCGGTGGCCACCGCATTCCTGCCGTACGTGAAGAAGGTGACGGACAGGATAGGCAAATTACTGAAGACCTATGGGGTGAAGACGGTTTATAAACCCACCGCCAAAATCCGGGACTTGCTGCGATCCGCTAAAGACAAGCGCCACCCACACTCCACTGCAGGTGTCTACAGAATCCCGTGTTCCTGTGGGAAGGTGTACATAGGAACGACGAAGAGGAGCGTGACCACCAGACTCAAGGAACATAACAGACACAGCCGCCTGGGTCAAACTGATAAATCGTCAGTCGCTGAGCATTCTCTCTTGCCCGGTCACGATGTACAGTACGGGGACACGGAGATACTCTCCACGACCACACACTACCACGCCAGGTTGCAACGGGAAGCCATAGAAATCTTCAAACACCCCGACAATTTCAATCGGAAGGAAGAAATTGAACGTGTGCGTAATACATGGATCCCGGCCCTTAGGAACACCCAAGGCCAAGAAATCACTCACACGTCAACCTGAAGAACCTTCCCGCTACAGCCCGGCAGTCGCCCAGGGAACACCTGACCCTCACAAGCTCGGTCGCCGAAGCCGGAGCACGCACCGCACCCCGCAACATGTACGTGAGACCAGACGATCCAGCCGATATGCGAAGAGAACGCTCGGCTCACCATGCTATTTGAAGATCCAAAACTACATTCCAGCCGTTAGTTCATCGCCAGATCCACCCAACCAACAGTCATAATCAAACAACAATACCCCACTACAATCCGTTACCCATTATTTCAAGCCTCTTCCTCATTCCACTGCTGACCAAGGTAAGGAGCGGAACTCTTGATAATGCCGGACGCAGTTTCCGGTGAAACGTCGGGAGATATCCTGTCTGGACCACGGCCTACAAGCCCGAAAAACTTGTACCTCATTGGGCATAAAAGTTCAGTATGCTACCGGTTACGTCACCGAAGCCGCTTCCCACAGGGTCAGATAGAAAACTGAATGTGATCTCGTGCAGTGCGTTGTCATGCCAATCTCTGATGGCTCATCCCTCATCAATTTAGAAGCGTTGTCATGGTAACCTCTGATGGCTCTTGGCATTTTCTTCTAATTCCGAAATCATTTTGTTCATCCCTTAGCGTAATGGTGGGTCATATCAAAAATTCTTTCAGACAAAAGTTTTAGGTAATTATTAAGGGAATATTGAAGCCTCCGTGGCTTAGGCGGCAGCACGCCGGCCTCTCACCGCTGGGTCCGTGGTTCAAATCCCGGTCACTCCATGTGAGATCTGTGCTGGACAAAACGGTGGCAGACAGGTTTTTCTCCGGTACTCCGGTTTTCCCTGTCAACATTTCATTCCAGCAACACTCTCCACTGTCATTTCATTTCATCTGTCATTCATTTCATCATTGCCCCAGGGGAGTGCGACAGGCTTCGGCAGCCGGCACAGTTCATATCCTCGCCGCTAGTTAGGGGCTTCATTCATTCCATTCCTGACCCGGTCGGAGACTGGAAGCAGGCTGTGGATTTTCATTTTCATTAAGGGTATATTGTCCATTTTGTATGGTTTTGATATTGTGGCTATTAAGAGAGATATGATTTAATGTTTCCAGAAAAACCCACCTTTTCCCACCCCTTTGGTCAATGGTTAATGCTATCAAAAAACTTTCCAAACATAAATTTTTGATCCTTATCAGACACTGACAGGAAAAGTGGAGGAGATTGTAGATGTGATGGAGAGAAGAAAACTGGATGTACTGGGCTTGGCAGAAACAAGATGGAAAGGAGAAGGTCGCAGAGAACTGAGGAAAGTGTACCGGTTGTACTGGAGTGGGAACAGTGAAGGAAGGAGCAGCGGAGTAGGAGTAGTTGTGAGAGAGGGAATGAAGGAAGAGGTAAAGGGAATAAGTGACAGGATCATGAAGATCAGAGTAACTGTAAAGGGAAGAAGCCTGGAGATAGCCCAGGTATATGCCCCTCAAGTTGGATGTACAGCTCAAGAGAAGGAAGACTTTGAGGAGGAGCTACAACAGCAGTTGAATGGGCAGAGCATCATTGTCATGGGAGATTTGAATGCACATGTAGGAAGTGAAAGGCAAGGATATGAAAATGTATTGGGAGCAGAAGGATGGGGTAGCAGGAATGAAGAAGGGAGAAAGTTGCTGGATTTTTGCAAGAGAAACGGTTTAGTGGTAGGCAACTCCTGGTTCCGGAAGAAAGAAAGCCACAAGGTAACGTGGTACAGCAATGATTTAACAAAGAAATCTTTGGTAGATTACATGCTGTACGACTGGGAAATGAAGAGAAGTGTCAGAGATATAAAGGTAATACCATCAGAGGCCTTAGATAGCGACCACAGAATACTTGTAATGAACCTGGGAGTTGTTAAGGATAGCAAGAGGACAGAGTACCAGGAAAGGAGAATCAAAGTATGGCAACTCAAGGAAAAGGAAGTCGAGGAAGAATTCCAGAAGATAGTAAGGGAAAGGATGCCAACAGACAATCCTAAAACAGGGGAAGAGGAATGGAAACAATTCAAAAACACAATGGTGGAAGCTGCAGTGGCAGTATGTGGAAGAACAAGCAACAGAAAGCGGTGTAAAGAGACACCATGGTGGAATGAGAGAGTAAAAGAAGCTGTGGGAAGGAAGAACAAGGCTTTCAGAGTGTGGTTCCAGGAAAGAACTGATCTGACAAGGGAAGATTATAAGATAAAGAAGAAAGAAGCAAACAAGATTGTTGCAGAGGAGAGGAAGAAGTGGATGGTAAAGTGGACAGAGATGATGGAGGAAGACAGCAGAGGAAATAAGAAAGTACTTTATGGGATGGTCAAAAGTAAGAGAAGAGGTCTGCGAGAGGATGTGGTAATGATGGATAAAAACGGAAATGAGGTACACAACAAAGAGGCACTCAAGACAGTGTGGAAAGAGTACTTTGAGGATTTGCTGAATCCAAATGGTCATAGGGAGGAAGACAATGTATTGGAAGATGGAGAAGACAACACAGGAATGGAAAAGGACCTGACTTGGAGAGAACTGGAAATGGCTATAGACAAGATGAAAGGAGGAAGGGCACCAGGTGTGGATGAAGTGAGTGTTGAAATGGTGAAGGCAGCAGGGGAGGTTGGTAAACAGTGGCTGTACCGTGTGATGAGGGTGATATGGAAGGAGAAAAAGACCCCAGAAGATTGGAAGAAAGGATTAATTGTCCCAATATTTAAGAAAGGAAGCAGAAAGGAGTGCAGAAATTACAGGGGAGTCACACTCATACCTCACTGTGCCAAGATATATGAAAAGATATTAGAAAGTAGAATACGAGCCAAAGTGGAGAGAAAATTGAGAGAGGAGCAGTATGGATTCAGACCTGGGAGATCAACAGTGGATCTCATATTTTCAGTGAGACAGCTCCAGGAACACCACTACGAATTTGGAGAGGATCTGCTGATGGCCTTCCTGGACATCGAAAAGGCCTATGATAGTGTGTGTAGGGAGAAGGTTTGGAAAGCAATGGAAAACATGGGAGTGGAAAAAGAGACTGTAGGCAGAGTGAAGGAGATGTATTGTGGAAGTGTGAGTTGTGTGAAAGTTGGAGGGGAAAGAACAGACTGGTTCAGACAAATGAGTGGCCTGAAACAGAGTAGTGCGCTGTCACCCCTTCTCTTTATTGTGGTTATGGATGAGGTAATGACACGGATAGCAGGAAAGATAGGAGAAGATAAGATGAAAGCAATGGTGTTTGCAGATGATCTCATGGTCTGGGGAAACAAGGAGGAGGAAATTCAGGAGCAACTGAAGGCTTGGGAAGAAACAGTGGGAGAGTACGGATGGAAGTTCAACATCAGTAAATGTGAGATCCTGTTAACGACCAGGAAAAAGGACAGACCAATGAGTGGGATAACACTTGGAGGTGGACAGCTGAAGAAGGTGGAAAGTCTCAAGTACTTGGGAAGTATAGTGGAGGAAAATGGGAGAAATGACAAAGAGATTATGGAACGTGTCAGACAGGCAGAATCATTTCTGAGAAGCATTAGGAGCTTAGTGTGGAATAAAGATGTCCCACAAAAAAGCAAGGAAGTGTTATACAGAAGCTACTATATCCCGATACTGACCTATGCTTCAGAAACGTGGACAATGAAGAAAAGAGACATAAGCAGAATACAGGCAGGTGAAATGAAGTTCCTGCGAAGTAGGATCGGAGTAACAAGAAGAGACAGGGTGAGGAATGAAAAGGTCAGGGAAATGGTGAAAGAGGAGCCCTTGCAAGGTAGGATTGAGACTTCAAGACTGAGGTGGTATGGACACTTAAAGAGAATGGATGAGAAGAAGATTCCCAAGAGGATACATGAGATGCAGATGCAGAAGAAACGACCAAGGGGAAGACCAAGAGATAGATGGCTGAAAGGAGTGGAGGAATGTGTCAAGAAGAGAGGCGAGGACTGGACCAGAGTGACAGCGGAGAGATGGTGGGAAGAAAGAACTAAGTGGCGAGGCTTATGTTCCAAACAGACCCAGCCTGGGGCTGGAAACTGTACAAGATGATGATGATGATCAGACACATAGTATGAACTTTGAATTAATTCGATATTTCAAATATTAAGAGAGTTATAGCGATATTTCACTTTTTCGAAAAAAGCCCCCCATTTTCACCCCCTTCGACCGATTGTGCCCATTAACGAACTCGACCGAGATTTTATAGGGATACATATTATATAAAAAATTCAAAGTAATAGGTGCAAAATTGCGGTAGTTATCATGTCCACAAAAAAGTGATATAAGTACATACATATACATATTATTATTTCCGATTATTCCCCTTCAGGAGAGCGTGAGAATTTGAGCCAATCACAGCTTCACTTCCTTTTCCTCTCTTCTTTTCTTCCCAAAACCTCTTCATTAGTTCACTGTGCTTTTTCTTCCTTTCCTCTGTCCATTTTTTCCCTGATGTATCTTTCCTGGAAACTTGTACAATTTTCGTGTTTCTGATTTTATTTCTAAATTGTTCTGTCCTTAATGTCGTCTTCTGAGATTTTAAGTAATTCCATGTCTTCATGTACTTCTTTAATCCAACTGGTCTTTAATTTACTTGCATTCACGATATTGAAAATCTTCTTAGTGAGTCTGTTCTCATCCATCCTATATATGTGTCCATAGAACTGCAGACGTCTCTTCCTAAATTTATCTCTAATGGTGTCTGTATTTTCATAAAGTTCCTTTGTTGGTCTCCTGACCCAAATTCCATTAAGGAAAACAGCGCCATGGATTTTCCTAAGAATTTTTCGTTCCTGTTTCTCAATATCATGAATTCTTGTAATTCCTCTAATGACGGTGGTTTCTGCCGCGTACAAGGCTTCAGGCAAGACAACTGTGTTATAATGGCGCAATTTTGCATTGCGAGATACTGCTCTTTTGTTATAATGATTCCATGTCAGCTTGTACGCCTTCTGCAATTTTACTATTCTATCTGCATTAGAAATTGTGTTCAATCCTGTGGGTTGGATGGCTTCTCCTAAATATTTGAAGTGAGTGACCTGCGAGATTTTTCCATATTGCGTTCACAAGGTGATGTTTCCTGTTGATTTGGTATCCATATACTGTACTGTGTTTTTTCATAGGAAATATCAAGTCCCGTTTTACTGGAGATTTCATGTAGTTTCTCTAGCGCTAATATGGCTTCATCCTTGTTGTTTGTTAAGATGGCCAGATCATCTGCAAAGGCCAAGCATTTCACAGTGACTCTTTTCCCTTTCTCCTTTCCAATTTGGATACCTTTCACATGCTTTTCCCATTCTGTGATGACTTTGTCCAGTACGATGTTGAACAAGAGTGGTGATAAACCATCCCCTTGTCGAACTCCAGTATGTATTGCAAAAGAGTTAAGAGATGTCTCCCATGAATTTCACCTTTGAGGTAGTTCCCAATAATGTTTCCTGGATGATGGCCCTGGTCTTCCTGTCAACTCCTAATTCTTCTAGTCTGTTAAAAAAGGTTTGTCAGTCAACCGAATCGTAAGCCTTTTTGAAGTCCACAAATGTGACTGGTGTTCCTGCATCGTCGGATGTGCAGTATGGTCTTGAGGTTCCAGATCTGCTCAATACAGGACCTTCCCTTCCTGAAACCTGCCTGATATTCTCCAATATGGTGGTCCACCTGTGGCTCGAGTCGATTCAGCAAAGCTTTAGAGAGAATTTTATAAGCGACTGGAAGAAGCGAAATTCCTCTATAATTATTCGGATCAGTTTTGTTTCCCTTCTTATGGAGGGGTGTATCAAAGCACTCTTCCATTCTTTTGGGATTTTCTCTGTTTTCCAGACATCTGATATTATTCTGTGAATTTTTGGTGTTATGTGTTCATGATCCAATTTCCAAACTTCTGCAATAAGTCCATCTTCACCAGGGGCTCTATTGTTTTTTAATGACTTGATTATGTCCACTATTTCTTCATGTGATGGTGGAGTGAATCAAGGTTGGGCAAATATATATATATATACATACATTATATATAAACTTTTGAACTGACGGTGGTTTTGGGGTCTAGGGGATGTGAAACGCGAAGATATGTCGGAATTTTCCGGAAGTTGAAACATGGTACCCGTTGCAATAGTTAGCTTTCTAATGAAATCTACCTAACACCTCGCTAAGAAGTTAAAGTTCCGGTCAGATATATACACAGCTGGATTGATTCTACTCAACATTAGGAAATCTCAACACAGACTATTCGCAAGAACATAAAGTGGTTACTTAACAATGTGCCACCAGAACAGGGATGGACCACAAACTTTTCCCCCACCCTTAAATAGAGGAGTGGTCATGAAACTCGGCTTAATAACTAGTCATCAAATTAAAATGTACCCACATTAAGCACCCAAAACTTGATGACTTCATTCTAATGGGGCCATGTATTTGAAGATGCCACAATCCAGGTATTCAAGCTCCTCCTTTTCAACCAATTAACCCCAAGACCCAACAGGTTCACTGTATGAGGCAGAATACAACACAACAAAATTACAGGACAATCAAAAGCAGGAAAATGATCACCTAACCAACCCATTAAACCAAAGTATTTCTACTCGACACAACAATTGACGTCCACAAATAACGAACCTGGTGCTTCACACTCGGAGTCAACATGAAATTATACCAACATGAATTTACACTCCCTAGATTCCTGTTTTTATCAGTAGTTGACACTAAGTACTGAATTATGATTTCCAGCTCTTGAAGATGGACAAGAGTTCCCAGCATTTTTAAAGACATTTATAATGTACAGTTCAGTGGTAGAAGAACTCTTCTTACAACTCGAGGCGAGTGAGTGAAGCTCTGACGCCTCCACCGCGGACCACAACTTACACCTCCTGCTTCCTCGACAGTCTCCGTTAAAGTTCACGTCACAGGTGCTTCAAGTCTTTGCCCATGTACAAGATCAGGGTGACCACCCCAATTTTGGGCAGGATTCTATTATCAAATGGCCCCACATTGGATTTTGCTGTTGTTCGTGTGGTCATTTAAATGAGGCGATCTTGAAAAGGCGATACTGTCAAGTAGTACTCCACAAACAAAATCTTCAAGGTCACATTCGCCGCTACACATGGCGTACAGATTAGTACAAAATTAAAGCAACAATTTAAATTGCATGTGTGCATACAAGGATCACCTCTCCCTAGTGTGACAGTTTATCATCATTGGGGATTTATGCAATTTCAGTTCCAATTATCATGCTGCATTCAATCCAGGACATGGGTTCGATGTTGTACGTCGTCACAATATTGGAAGTCATAATATAGAGGGGGGATCGGATGACAGAATTTTGTAACCTCTTTTACAATCCTCTGCCCCCCTAAATTTCATCATGGAATTCCCCGAGATTCTTGTGACTCACAAACCAGGGCACCTTCCAGTTTCTCCAGGAAGATCACCCAGACACAGGCAGGCAAATTGGGGAAAGAACTCCAGGATCCCGTTAGCAAGTTCCAGGGAGCTTCAGCCATCAAGCTGTCAAGTCACCCTTTCACCGCAAGACAGCTGACCTTGGCCTTCGGTCACCACCATATCTCCTCTGCACCCAGGATTTACTGAAACAATCAAGCACACCAACAGCCGCTGACCAGAAAAATAGCACTCCAGGTTGCCCCATTGACTTCCCCCAAGGAAAAACCAACTGTCACGAGACTGGTTTAATTCACACTTCATCAAAGAAGTTCATGAATTCCAATTCTTAAGAGCACAATGTTAAGTCCAGGAACCACATGCGCATACGAATACTGAGAGCCTGTCACTTAACACATCCCTATTACAATATCTCAACCACAAATTTCTTCAAAATTAATAATCAGAATAGGTCATTACGATAATTGACTTTAAATGACCAAATACATCATTCTCTCCAAAAATGTCAAATAAGCTTTCCTTCAGAATTACCATTATAGAACAATTCTCAAAATTTACAACAGCTAAATAAACTCTCACCTTATTCACTTACAGCATTTTCTCACTCACCTTCAGGTTTACAATAGGACAGGTGAGTTCTAAAGTTTCTTTTCTCTGCGTTGTCACACAGCAACACAGTGACAGGAGTCAAAAAGGTTGATAGCCCTCGTTATTGAGGCCAGTCTACTAGAGATCTGACGCCCATGGACCTTGGGGTAGAAATTTTTCTCATAAACAGAATCCCCTACGTTGAATTGACAAGGAACACTCACCAGGTCGTATCTCTTTGCAATCTTCTCAAGAGAAATTATTGTGACCACTTGTGCCTCATTCCATAATTCTCCTCAGCACAAGGCTGGTCGGCAACCAAATCGTGGATAATGGTGAGAGACGAGACAAATTACGAGGGATGTTATGGGAGTGGTCATAATCTGATGATGTGAGCAGGGTGTCCAGGATTGAGCCCAATGGCAGTTATGTTTTCGACATTAATGCTTCCAAGTACTCCATATTTGAAAAATGTCAGTGATTTTCTTTGAGTTCAGATAGTCGTATTATGGTCTTTGTAGTACTGTGTGCGTTTATTATTAAGTTTAATAGCTGTTTTGTTCATAGTCTCTCTCAAATAGTAAACATACTTAGAATTTCCCCCCCTTCTTCTTCTTCTTCTTCTTCTTCTTCTTCTTCTGCTTTTACGGCCTCATTGGACCACTTCAGTCAATCATTTCTTGGTCCTCTTCTTCAGTAAGTTTTCTTTCCGAGTTGCCCACTAGCTTTTCATTCGCTCTGATCTCTCAGGCGTTCCTCATCTGTAAATACCCTTTTTACTGTATTACATTTGTCTTCTTTTGCCTGAAATTTTATTTTTATATCTTTCAGTTTTTTATTTTTTTGTTTTGTTTTGCAAGTCATCCAAGGTTATTTCTAATTCTTTCATATCTTCTTTAATTTCCTTAATCCATCCTACCTGTTGTTTCATATTCCAAAGTTTCACTACAATTTTTCTAGATAACCTGGTTTCTGGTGTCATCATGATGTGACCAAAAAAAGAAATCCGTTTCTTCCGAATAGTATCAGTGATGGGCTCCAGTTCTCTGTATACCACTTCATTTGCTACTATCCGCCATTGTCCATCTTTCTGATATTTTTTATTTATGCATGTTCTAGCTATTCTTCTTTCTACTTTTAAAATTTTGTCGATTCTGTTTTTCTGAGTAACTTTAAAAGGAGTTTCACTTCCATATGTCACCTCTGGTTGAACCACCGTCTTGTAATGTTTTAATTTTGTTGCGATTGATAGACATCGTCTTTTATATGTAGACCATGTTAATTTTTGGACTTTTATCATTTTATTAGTTCTTTCTTGCCATGCAGGTTTCTCATCCAAGTTGTAAGTTATAATTTCTCGTAAGTATTTAAATTGCTTCACTATTTTAACTTTCTTGTTATTTACTGTTATGTGATTCCCCCTTCACTACAATATATTTTATATTATGTCTTAAACGAGGGATATCTTCGAAGGCAAGGTCCTAGGTAAGAAATCGAGAGGAAGACAGTGTCTCTCATACCTTAGAAACAAAATCACTCAGCCGGGCTTTGCTTCCTACGTCACGATGAAGAGAACTGCTGAAGATTGTGGACTGTGGCTGCAGCGACAAGGCTTTGCCTTTACATGAAGATGATACGAGGGAAGTTCCGAAAATAAGTTTCATCATCTTTTTCCCAGGGACCCTTTATTGCCAAACTGACATACTCCATGGCATCATGAACTATACACCTTACACTATTTTTCAACATAATCACCACCGACTTTGTGACACTAGTCGTAGCGTGTAATCAGTTTGAAGAAACCACTCTGGTAAAACTCGGTGCCCTGCGATGAAAGTAATTGTCGAACGGCCTGCTCCACCTAAGCATTGGTGTGAAAGTGACATCCTGAGAGTGTCTACCGCCCATGATGATTCTGAACAGGAACTCATTTCCCTCTTGCACGTACCACATCAATTGAGGCTGATGCCCATTCTTACACTCTTGTGTTTTGGGGGTAAGATTTCTCTGTACCCATCTTGCGGACACTTTTCGGTAACCCAACACATCATGGAGCATGTGATGGGCCAAGACATGACCCAGTAAGCAGTTTGGACGCCAGGTCTGCCACCATTATGCGCCTGTTCGCTAACACCATGTCCTGTACTCGAGCAATGTTGTTTTCATTTGTGGATTTACGCCCACATTGGTGTTCATCTTCCACACTCTACCATCCTTCACTGAGCAAGCAACACCAGCGACCAACCATTTGACAAGTGTGGTTTTCCCTAATTTTCTCCAGGCAAATGCTGGCATAATACCTGACTTCAAGTCCTGGGGCAGCTACCTCATCCCTTTCCCTAATACATTTACACACACTACTACAGTCTTCACAGAAATACAGGTTATCAGACAAGTTCAGTACACACCCAGCTATACGGGGCTGATGACCATGTCTCAGCCCCTGAAAATAAATATCATCATCTTTAGGGGAAACTGAAATAAATGTAGCAAATTATGAAATTACAGACTTGGTAGGTTATGGGGTTTGAACCCCACTATTGCCTTCCTTTACAATTGAATCGCTCATTGTTGAAAGGCACTAAGTCCAATTTTTAAGGTTTTGAGATAAACACAAAAAACTGTTGTTTCGTTCTTGTACTGAAATATGAGACGTAATTTTTTGTTTGTGGAAAGTGCACACAAATGCCGATAAAATAAAACCAAAATAGCATTGTTCTGTATGTTACTAACAATTTTGTTGACAAAATACATTCAACATGGAACGAGGAGAACCTTTGAGCTAGGAATATCATTCACATTCTTAGTTTATTTCCTTTATTTCTAAATTAACATATGCATCCAGAAGCCTGAAAAAAGGTAACATAAATGTAATAACTGTTATTTTCTTCATGTTGAAACGCATTAACTGCTGGACGAAGTTCCTTTCAACATGAAATAACCAACTTGATGGCTGTGGTAATAGCACAAGTGCTGTCAGGACATGGTTCCATTCAACACTCAAACATGCATCTTGCCTCCTAGGACGCAAAATCGCGGTAAAAAGGATCTGTCAAAAATGTGGACTTGGTGCCTTTCAACAACGAGCGATTCAATTGTTTTCCTTGATTTCCCATTTTCAACTTATGGCAAATGCGGGGATGGTATTTTCTAATAGACCTCGACCGTACTTCCTTTCAACTCTTTGCACAGTTTCATTCATCTTCATTCATCTCTCATTAGTTCTTCTCATGAGAGTGGCATCAGGAATATAAAGCATCCGCTACATAGAAATGGCATATCATCCCAACTCCATTGAAATGGGAATAATAAGGGGTAGACATTATATATGTGTCAGAGTAGAGTTTTGGATTATATTGAAATAGGCTATATTGTACAGTTTGGTAATAGTTTTGGCTGTGAAGCTTCTGTAAATTTTGTAGCATGTTTTGTGTTCTTGTGTATTGGCATGCATTTGGTATTATCCAGTGTGTTTCATTATGATAGTAAAAAGTCCCATAAACACACATTTTTGGTCAACAATTTTCAACAGAGTTTAGTTCGTGTCTCTTGTCTGATGTCACTCACACAGTGTGATTTAGTTACAGTATGTGGCTTCATGACTTTGTGTATCGGATGAATGTAACTAAGTGCTAAAAATATGTGTTACAGGGACACAGTTGGGAATTCAGAAAGGTATGAAATAGGGAATAGAACAGTACCTTTGAAGCAACTCCTGGTAACTATAGTACTTGTAATAAATGCAGCCAGGCATTTATCCTGGTGTACTTGTAACAAATCCTCCAGTCCCCTAATCACATTGTATTGGATGAAATAATTCACCTACACATCTACCAGAAATAATAATACAGTGTCCATTTCATGTTTTTTTTGGCATGTATGCCCTTTTATCAGATAAAATGATAATAAAATTGTAATCCATCTCCCGTAAAGCAATATTATAACATTACAACACGGTACCGGTAATCAATCCCAAAGCAATATATGCCTCTGAAACACTGATCATTGGGGACAGACATAAACAAGAAAGAAAAATATTGAGGAAAAGTTTTGGCCCAGTTTGTACTGAGGGAATTTGGATGAAAAGGAAAATCCAGGAGCTTTATAAGCATTTGGAGGAAATCTCTGACAGATTCAGGAAAATACATTTGAAATTTTACGGGCATGTTCTCAGTATGAGTGATCACAGGCTGGCTAAAAGAATTCTAAATCTTACTCTCTCAATGAAAGCTAAGAACAACTTCCTGCTTGAAGTTGAGAAAGACCTATAGGTAATCTCAAGTGATGTAGCCAACAGGACTAGATTCAGAGAACTAGTCGACAAGCATCAATTTTCAGACCATCCAAACATTACATCCAACAGAACCTGGATGGAGAAGCGCAGAAAGAGCCATAGCGAGAAGATGGAATTTTGGGAGGACAAGAAAGCAAAATCACCTATATAGATTCAATCCTACTCTTGTGACGGGCATAACGATGTAAAAAGAATAATAATACGAGGGCTACAAATAGGCCTTGTACAGGTCTTTTGAGTTGACAACCATTGGTGATGCGCACATTGTTTTGGATAAAATAATTCAGCTACACATCTTGCCATATTGTTTGATGAGGATCTGTACTAGTACTTCCTAGCAAACACTGATGCTTAATCTCTGTTGGAAAAGGTTATGCCTACTGTGTGTACCAGGATGTGTTAGTCATAATGGAGTACCTGTGCATTCCAGTTTAATCTTAAGGCCATGTCTTGGAAATATATGGTGAAAGTTGGATCGGTTATTGAGATCCTGTTTTATGACCAGCATGCTTACCAGATCTTAATCCAATTTTCAACTTCTATTTGCAATAAAAGTGTCTGATGAAGAGACATTCCTTACCAATAACTGCAGATAAATTAGGCACATAATAAACATCTTCGAGCTCTGTTACAAAGCTCTTAAAATGATTTCATGTTAATGCTTATTATGTGAATGATATCTTTCTGGCAGATACTAATTACAACCATAGCATCAAGACGATATAGTTGCAGCACATTGTTTTATGAAAAAATATGTTTGTTTTATTACCTTATATCTACCAAATACTTCTGTAACAAAGGTTATAAAACACCATGTGCATATACAGTACAAGTAGTTCATAGCAACCTGAATGTTTCTGAATCATCATGAAAGGAAATGGAGTGACAGGTCATTCAGATTTAGTCTATTTAGGAGTTCATTGATGGTAACTTTTTGATGTGTAAATCCTTTAGCCAGCAACAGTGCGGTGCCTCGTAAGCCATACATGGTGGATCCATCGGTGCAGACTGCTGCAAAGATGCCATACGGAGGGGCAGCTCCTGTACCTCAAGTTAGTTTAATTAATCCAGGGCCTGCACCCCAGCAGGTGGGATGGTATCCTGGAGCACCTGTAACAAACCTTCCAGTCCCCTCGCACCCAACACCGCAAGTGGGAGGTGGTTATCCTCAACAGGACGCTCATCATCCTGGAGGTAGGTTGACTTCAGAATATTGTGCAATAGAAGTACCTGGTGAAGAAACATTCCTAATGATTACCAAAAATTAATTAGGCTTAGAATAAGCATCTTAGGGTTAGCTTCTGTTATTATGTGGTAACTCTTCTCTCATGTACTTGCAGAGAAAGATACATTTTTGTAAAATGACCATGATAGCCCGATTCCATATTGATAAATTAATTAGGGGCAGATGACCTCGTAGTTCCGCCCCTTAAAACAACAATAACTAACTGACGTATTAATTATAATTAACTATTTATTACCTGTAGTCAATATATAGTACATTGAAACCGTACCGGTTTCGGTCACATTGTGACCTCCTTCAGCATGTTATAGGATAATTAACAGTGCAGTAACATACAACTTAATATATACATATATATATATATATATATTTTTATCATAGAGGATACTATAAATAAAATCCAGATCTGTTACAAAAATTGTGTTAATAAAGCATAAAAATGTCTTGATGAAACATCCATCGATTTGTTTGCAGATTTGAAACTGAAATAATTATTATCCAAAGAAAAGTTTAAAATGCTAGAGAATTCATGAATCTCATCATGATTTAATCTGCTGAAGAATGATAAATTCTGTAGTATGATGTTCATTGTTTCTTGAATCGGAATACTGGAATACATGTCTACTACGTGAAAGGAGTGTAACGAATCGGTATTAGAAAGTTCTTTCGTCCTGTTGCAAAAGTCTATGGTGTTTTGAAGTTGTGTGTTAGTATAAAATCTATAATGCATTTTCAGAAATTTCTGTACAAATTGTGCTAGATTGTAAATTGGACTATTTCTGAAATTAATGATAGGTCTGATGGGAATATTTTGTAGAGATTCATCATTTCTCTAGCATTTTAAACTTCTCTTTGGATAATAATTATTTCAGTTTCTACTCGAAAGATCTACAAACAAATCGATGGACTAGCTATGGGTTCTCCTGCTTTCAGAATCATAGCTAACATATTTATGGATAACATTGAACATAAACAAATCTTAAATCACATTCCTGGTATTCTTTTTTGGGGTATATATGTAGATGATGTACCGTATTTTCCATAATAGATACAAATTCCATACTCCCTAAAGAAGAATAAGGGTTGCTTTCTATGTTTGAGGCAAGGACACAGATCCCACAACTGTAAAGCTAACTTAAGATGTTTGATCTGTGGCAAGAAGCACGGTACTATTATGTTTCCACATCTACCAGCAAATAAAGATAGGATTGGATATATGTTGAAGGGACCTGGAACACCAGATAACACAAGCATTGTTGGAGCCTCACACTGTGTCTCAAATGAGATTTTACTCCAGACTCTACTTGTGAAACTGAAGTCGAAAGGCAATCAGCGGATGGTGAGAGCAATAATTGAAACACGATCTCAGCGATCCTACATCTTGGAACAAACTGCTATCGACATGAACTGTCGGAATATAGGATCAGAGACCTTAGTCCAAGTTCTGTTTGGGGGTGTTACGTCTAGGAGGAATGTTCATCAGTGCTATCAGATATTGCTCGAGAGTTTATCTGACAATTATTCTTATAAACTGCGAGTGCTTGATCAGCCACTCATGTGGTTCGATTCTAAGACTGAAGCAAGAATCATGTTTGAGGGAGTTGACAACAAAGATCATCATCACTGACAAAGGATGTGGATAGCCTGATATAGATATATTGATTGGCTCTGATGCAGCTGGGATGTTGTTCACAGGTAGCATGCACAACTGGAGTGTGGCTTGACCGTTATGGAGACTCGTCTAGCTTAGGTAGTGATGGGCACACTCAACAATGCTTCGAAGGAAGAATCCGCTGCTGCTATGACCACTTCATTGTTGATGCACAGCCACGACTTGTCTCATCTGTGAAGACTTAATATGCTTGGCATCACAGGCCCCGTTGAACAGAAATCAAAGGCCGAAATTGAGATTGCAGCTCTTGATCATTTTAACAAGACTGTTTCTATTAGTAACGATGGTAGATATGAGGTCTGCTTGCCATGGATAGAAAACAGGGACTACCTGAAAGACAACAGAGATGTAGCAGAGAGAAGACTTGCCACGATGACAGCCAAACTCATCGCTACGAGCAAATTTGAGGAGTACGAATCAATCCTAAACGAGTGGGTGGCAGACGGTATCATTGAAGATATTACGGAAATGTAAGAGGGTACTGGTGGATACTACTTACCTCTCCGAGGTGTGTTCAAGGATGGTGGAACAACACGATTACGACCGGTCTTTGTTGCGTCTTCTAAAAAGAGGGGAGACCTTTCCCTAAATGACTGCTTGAACAAAGGACCTACTTGTTAGAACTTATACCTTCCGTTCTTCTGAGGTTTAGAGAGAAGTCGATAGGTGTCATCTCAAATATTAAAAATGCGTTCCTACAGATATCTATCAATGAAGTAGATCATGATTATTTGTAATTCCTCTGGTGGGAAGACTACTCGCAGAGGAAGATTAAAAATCTTTCGTCATTGTCGAGTTGTGTTTGGAGTGAACTGTAGTCCTTTCCTACTTGGTGCTGTTATCAATCATCATCTAGGTAGCTGTCTGGTGGCATCCAGTAATACAGAGTCCGCCAGAAAAATGTATACACTCTTTGTCAGACGATATCGGGACATGGACATTGTCAACTGTTATCATTGTTTTAAAATGTTGTAGTATGGTCTTTCGCTCAACAGATGTCGGTACTTGCATCACGATAGTGGGAAAACAAAATGGCTGGAGCACGCTTGACGTTCGAGCTGTGAAAGCACATTCTGAAGTAGTTTATCAGGTTTGGTAATGCCGTTGAAGTGCAACGTCAGCGGAGGAGGGAGTTTGAAACAGAACCCCCAACACGCTTAACAATTAAACGCATTACTGGGAAGTTTGAGACTAATGGAACGATTTGTGATATCAACAAAGGAAGATCGGGAAGAACGCGTACAGCTACTAGTACTGCTTTGTCAGCTCACGTGTTGGAAAGGTTTGCTAATTCTCCACACAAGTCTGCTACGCAATGTGTGCGGGAAGTGGGGATTAGCAGTACAAGTGTACGACGGATTTTGAAAACAGCTAAGTGGAAAGTTTACATCCCACGATTACTGCATACGCTTAATGAGGATGATCCCGATCGTCGAATGCAATTTTGCGAATGGTATCAGCAAATGGTCACCCAAGATGAACAATTTCTGAGGAAGTTAGTGTGGTCTGATGAAGCCCAGTTTAAACTTAATGGAACAGTGAATCGACATAACTGTGTCTACTGGGCTCCGGAAAATCTGCATGTTCATGTGGACAAGGCGGTCAATCTACCAGGGGTTAATGTCTGGTGTGGACTGTCGTCGAGAGGCTTACCAGAATCCTTTTTCTTTGATGGTACTGTCACTGAAGCAGTGCACTTGGGAAAGTTACGCACATTAATTTTACCAGCTGTACATGCGTTTTATGGAGCCGTTGATGAAGTCTTCTACCAACAGGATGGGGGGCCACCACACTACCATGTAGCAGTAAGAGCTTTCCTGGATGTCAATCTGCTGGGACATTGGATTGGACGAAGAGGGCCCATTGAGTTCACCCCACGGACGCCAGATCTTACCCCTATGGACTTTTACTTGTGGGGAACTGTGAAAAATCAAGTCTATCGACGTAAGCCGCGCACGCTGGAGGCCCTTCGCCCGGAGATTACAGCGGCATGTGCAGCGGTCCCCATTCAAACATTGACGGACGTCGTTGCAGCGACCGCTTGTCGTTCTGCTATGTGTCTGGCAGCCAACGGTGAACATTTTGATCATCTCATGTAACCATATGTTTAACTCAAGACAGTATTACACGTGTAATAAAAATTTAAATGTAAAAGAAACTAAAAATAAATAGTTTTTGTTCCGTAAAGAGTGTATACATTTTTCTGGCGGACTCGGTATACTTGATAAACTGAGGACATTGTTTTATGTAGATAACTGGATCACTTCCGTGAGTTCTGAGGAAGAGCTGCAGAAATTTGTGGAGATATCTTCCAGAGTGATGGCAGATGCTAAGATTGATCTGGGAGGTTGGGAAAGCTGTTTGGTCCAAGATAATGATAGAGGAATATCCTCGGTGCTTGGGCTGCTGTGGAACAGGGAAGACGACACTTTAACATGTGTCACGTAAGACTGGGAGATTTCTGACATGTCAGTAACTTGTGGAGTATTCTCTCTGTTTGTCAGCAAGTTTTCGATCGTGTTGGGTTCATTTGTCCTGTAATCCTCCTACCAAAGATTCTATTGTAGGAAACCTGGGAGCAGAAGATAAGTTGGGATGAGGTAGTTCGGCCAGAAACACGAGACAAATTCATAAAATGGGATCAGCAACTACCTGATTTGGCTGATATAGAAGTACCTAGTAGGATCACCTTTTCAGATACTGTGCCCGAATTCCGCATAGCCACCACCTATATCCGCTGAGATAGAAAGGATTGCAAGGACGTTGATACCCAGCCAGATAAACCAACACTTCCCTACTAGGTGAATAACTAGGAAATCCTCAGCGCATACCGGCCATGCAATAGTACTACTAACTAGTTACACATTTACTAGCAAACAAACAATTAAAACAAACGGTAGGACGAGAATCTCGGATCTCGAGCGTGAACGGTGAAGTTGAGACTAAGTGAGCTCTAGTATCCAACTAGTAGTACTACCGCACGTCGATTGCAAAATGAAAAGATTATCATTTTCTATAAAAATGGGCAAGCAAACTAAAAAGTGCTTGTAAGTTTATTAAAAAGGTTAACATACTGTAAAAGATGTCCCTAACGCAAATATTAAGATTTGAAAAAATTAAAATAATATATTTGTACATAAAATGTAGATGGTTCTTCTATCTATATTGACTTTCCATGCAAAAAAATTCGAGAAACAAAATTGTTCGCATAATAATATTAATACTGAAAGTCTTTTTACTAATGTCATCACGTGACTCGGTTTCAAGAACAGCCTGAAATGATCAGCTGTTATCATTAGCTTTAGTAAGACTGTAGTTGATAACATATAAGACCCTAAATTATACATTTATATCGTTACTAAGACACATTAACATTATGTTAATAAAAATTATTAAAGTATTAAATTATTTACAATAATCGAATTATTATGACCAGCATGATATGCTATCAAAATATTTACAAGATCTCACGTGATCTCCCTATCTCTCTGTGTTTCCTTTCACTAAAACATTTCTTCCAATACAATTCACAACCAATATTTCACCTTGTATCTAATGTTTTTGTCACAATCAATAGAACCTTTGTAACGAGCAACAAAGCTAATTACGGCTCTGTAATGTCATTATCAAAGAATAAAATTCGATAAACTGGAAGTACGATGGGAGACTAATCTATTACTCTTAATAAATTTTGTGGATTGTGGAATTACTCCACACTGACATGTACAACACAAATAAACACTCATATATCAGTTAACTTCTTCTACATACTGTACCGAACGATTGCTTTCACTAGCAATATAGTTATAAACCTTCATAAACTGGTGAACAACTTCTCAATAGTGCTTTAGCTTTACGCATACATTTCTCAACACATTCCTTTCCTTCAGACGATAATAATGCACGGTATTTCTCCAATAAAAGCCCATCTTGATACATTTCCAAACATGTATAAGATTCAGTGACCCTACTAGATAATCACTAACACATGAAATATCTTTCATGATGCACTCTTAACAACTCTCTTCCACAAACTATTACCTTCGTGCTCTTTATACTTCATTATTATTTCTGTTCACATAATTACATTGTTGTACGATTTTCCACATTGCTTCAACTGACAAAGTTCTGTTAATTACCTTCACATTTTAAAATTATCCACGTTACAATAAAATATAAACTTTATAAGACTTTAGTCCGCTTGTCTTCGCATTTAACAAGAATAAATCATTTCCTCCCTTCCTGGTATTTCTCAATGAATTAATTATTAAAGTACATATGTGTTTCATTTTAAAATAAACCTCAGGTTGATCTACAAATCACCTGGTCTATATATTCGTAATAACCAATTACATCAATAAACTTGTTTATATCTTTAGGCATCATCTTGACTTTGTAAACGATATGATCCTAATTTCATTCATTTCTCTATCGTGTTAATAACAAATGACTATAACAATGTCATGTTTCGTAAAATATCCCGTTATGGAGTTATTATACTTCAGAAAGTATTTTATAATTATTACACATGTTCTGTTACATATTAAAATGTTTATAATAAATACCTCAGCATAGTTCATTTATGCCTTCTATATTAGTCGATGTGATCTAGCAACATTGACGCATACTATAGACAGTTACGCATTCTATCGAAGCATTCCATTCGTATAAAACAGTTTCGTTTAAAAATTAGTTTAATTGAAAACGTATCAGCAAAATTAAATATGAAACATTAAAATCCAAATAATCGTTAATATACGTCAAAAACGACACACGCTGACGTAGAATTAAATTTACAAAACTGACAACATAATAACATGAGTTATGAGTAAAGAAAAACTACATATAAAGTTGGTCACGTCTGAAATACCCCCAAAATACAGCAAACTACCAAGATATTAGGACAATCTTTCGTCTACCTTCATGATGCTCGAATTGCGCGATACCTGGCTGGATGTGTAAGGTGTTCCTGCCATTGCTTGCCACGTGCCTGGCGCCCGCTGGGTAACGGTTTTCACTTGGCCTGCAAGTCATCAGCTGGTCGGCTCTCTTCTCCCTGCCTGCAGCTGGCTGCTTGGATCCCGCTCGCGGCAAAAGGTTTTCTTGCTTCGCAATTAGCAATCTGGACTCCCGTAGCCTGGTTGAATGAATTCTTCGAACGGCTGGTCTCTCGTCGCAATGCCTCATGATAGTAGATTGAATGTCTATTTGTAGAATTTTCCAAGTTGGAAGTGGAAATTCTTGTAGTATCATTGTTGGTAATTCAGAAAACTGCTGTTAGTATTGCAGTCGTAGAATGATGAACTCATTGTTGTCTGGTCCACTCTGAATTCCACTCCGTAAATGTAGACTAACTTCCCTTCATGATTTAGTACTGTATGTCTATCTTCAAAATATATTCACATTGGGAACTTCCCCCCTGACCTGAATTCTTTTCCATCATGTATAAATAATAAATAGACTTTTTATGGTTTCTTCACTATGACAGTCGATGTATAACTGACTACTCTTAATGATGTAGTATCTTCTTTTCAATAATGTAAACTGCTTCTTGTAAATGTCGTATTAGAATCTGTCGTTTCACGTTTAAAATGCTGCTGTTGTTTCTTCACCGGCATATCCTGTTATTCCTCGGTAAGTGTAGCTTCTCCTCCGGTCAAGTCTTCAGTTCTTGCCGTACCTCGTATGTGCGTATTAACTTCTCTCGGACGAACAGTGACACCCGCTCTCCAGTGCCGCACTCTTTACTGCCAGAAATGGCGGACTAGCCTCCAACACAGTCCTACTTTCTGTAATTTGCTCATATCTTCTCTCTTATTCATTACTTTTTAATTCTGTTTCGATGAGAAAATATCATTTTGTCTTCTCTAAATGTAGGAGTGCTTATATCGTTTTATTCTTCAGAATAAAATATCATGAAAATTCCCTCTATATTTATGTAGCTTTTTCTGATTGGCTCTTGAGTTTTCAAGCAAAACTCATTGTTCTAGCCTCTTATCAAAGTGTCGTGTGCAAAATTTTGTTATTGTCGACTCGGCAAACAAAAACCGGTCCTTGACAAGCTAATTTGAGACTTTGGTCATATTCCAGTGTCCATAGATTGGTCTCTCCCTTGGTTAAAATAATATTCACTGAAATATTTTTCCTATATTTAATTCTTTAAAAATGCTGCAAATTTCTCCAAAAACTCATAAATATGTTCCATTCACATCATAAAATAGTTATGTGAAGCTTGCCACGGTGGGTGAGTGGATAGCGTGCCGGTCTACTAACCCCAAGATTGCAGGTTCGCTCCTGGCCATGGTAAGTGATTTTTGAAAGGCGGCAAAAATACGACACGCATGTCATACTATGTTGGCATGTCAAAGAACCCATTTGAATTCAGTAGGCCGTGTTCATAATGGCAAAATTAATCTCAGGAGTTTCCGCCAACAGAAAGTTCCTCATTTCTCTACTAGAAAGCGCTATGGTGTTCAAGGAGCTTAGATATCTAACCTCCTTGACTCATTGTGATTCAAGGAACAACGAAATTCGACATGCAAGCTACCCTCTGGGTGTCAAATTACAAAGCTTGCACGTGGCACCCGAGGCCATATGATATTATTATTATAGTTATGTGAATAAAATATTGTTCCAATCTTAATTTCTATTTCTTGCATAAATTTAGTATGCAAGTCGGTTCGATCCTTGCCTCGAACAATCCCTTGAGTCAAACCGAATTCGAGTTCAATACCAGAGTCATATTCATTGCACACCTTCTGCGATGCCAGCAAATCCGCTTATGCTGCAGCAGTATTTTTGAGAAGGGTCCAAAATGGCTGAAGCTGCGTGAAGAAGAATGGCCGCACACAAAACTCTCATAGACAAAGAAGAAATTGGCCAAGTACTGGAGAGGGAAGTAGTGACATATTTAAGTACAGCAGTTGAGACACAGTGGTATCTGTGGTGCTTCTCTTCATATACAAAGATAGTCAGAACGGTTGCATGGATGCAGAGATTTGTGTACAATGCTAAGGAGAAACCATGCAGAAGATGGCGAGGACAATTAACCGTGAATGAGATACAATCGGCGGAGAAAAAACTCTTCAAACTTGTCCAAGATGAAGTTTTTGATGAGGAGAAGATTTTAAGCTTGAAGTCTCGGATAACTTTTAGGGAGCCGAAAGGAATCTTGCGGGTGGAGACATGATGATGATGATAATTGTTGTTTTAAGGGGCCTAACATCTAGGTTATCGGCCCGCGGGTGGAGACAAAGATCACAGAATGCAAAGATGATGAAGATTTCCGATCTCCAATGATTCTTCCGAACAAACACAGACTGATGCAACTGCTTATACTTGAAGAGCACCTCAGATTGTTGCCCATTGGTACACATATTCTGCTGTCCCACTTGAGGTAGAGATTCTGGATAGTGAGGGGTAGGAGATTCGTCCGCAGTGTACTGCCGAGATGTGTCAGGTGCAGGAGACATGCATAATGAAATGCCTCCTGGAAATTTGCTTGAAGATAGTCAAGGATGCTACAGTATATGAAGTGAGAGGTGTAGATTCTGCTGGTCCACTGATATTGAAGGGCGGACAGAAGGCTTGGATTGTTATTTTCACTTTTGCCGTCTATAGGGCAGTCCACTTCGAATTGACTGGCAATCTAACAACAACCGGATTTTTGCTATGTCTTCGATGGTTTGTTGCCCGAAGAAGAAAACCGAAGGTTTGTTGGTGCAGATAACTTAATGAAAAGCATTGATTGGAAGAAGGTCGAAACAGAATGTGCTGTACGGAGAATTCAATGAAAGTTCAACCCTCCTGCTGCAGCCTTGTGGGGTGGCTGGTGGGAGCCGAATTGTGAAGAGGATGCTTTGGCGTGTGCTGGGAAGAGCTTCATTGGATTTTGAAGAAACAGTGAGCCTATTATGTGACTGAGAAGCTATTATTAATTCTAAACCCCTAACTTACTAGCCAGACAAGCCAGAGGATCTCATCTCTCTTACACCTGCTATGTTCTTGCAAGACAATACCAGCGTTGGAACCCCATACTTGGACAACCTGGATAGTGTTAACGTAACTAAGAGATTCCAGTATCTGCAGCTGTTGCGTCAAGACTTGAGACAAGGGTTTAGGAAAGAATACTTGGGTCAGCTGATGCAGAAACGTAAGAAACCAGAGACTGAGACAGTGAAGGAGGGTGACATCGTACTAGTTGGTACGGAAGGAGGAGGATTGAATGGCCGTTAGCAAAAGTGCTACAAACATTTCCCGGATGAGATGGAGTTGCCAGGGTAGTGAGATTGAGAACTGCGACCGGAGAAGTGATTCGCCCTATTCAGCGGTTGTATCGGTTGGAGGTTTCGACGCCAGTGGCTGATGGACTGGATACCCCTACCTCATCTCTACCTTTTAAATCACCTGAGGTAGAAGATATCGACCAGAAACCAGTGATCACTAAAAGTGGAAGAAGAGTGAAAGTGCCAGTGAAACTTTCCATGTAGATATGAGGGTATTATTCATTTATGATGTGTTTGTAATTCAATTGTTTCCTTTCAGTTACTACACCTCATAAAAGGTGGGTAGGATGTGGAGTGCTTGGTAACAAACCCAACCGCTTTGACTTTTGTCATACAAAAAACTTTCTATGTTATGAACTCTGGGCAAAACAAATGTCAGTCTAGAAGGCCATGTAATTATCTGTTGGTTGGTTCTTAAGTTTAGGGACTGCGACAACACGCTTTTTGTAAAAATCTTTCATTTTGAAATAAAAGTGCAGTTCTTCTGCAATGGTGAATCACATGGGAGTAAACACGGTTTGTAGGCCGATCAGATATCAACCAGAACTTGATGGATATTTGGATGTTTCTTAACCCTAGAGAGGTAGCATAATATAATTTTTATATATATGGTGGTTATTCTGGTTCCTTCTCCCTTAATGGAGCGAGTGTCTCCCACTACTGTCCAGCAGTTGGAGGGAGAAGGCGATTGCAGTGGTGAGTTCTCTGCTATTCAAAATTTTCTGCAAGTGGGACATAATATTCAAGTGTGGCTACCTTTGGATGAAAATATCACATATCAGATTTATGTCTCTCTGCCTTAAAGTAGCGAGTAGATATGTAGATATTTGGTTGATTCTCAAGCTGCATTTCATCTATCATTGATTCTCAAATCTTAACTTAGATGGATTTTATTTATATTTTATAGATTACTTTGTTTTGGATGAAGCAGGTCCACAGAGCATGGACTAAGAGGAGCGTAGAATGGAGGACAGTGGTGGAAGAAGAATGGTGGCAGGACAGACAGCTATGGGAGGGGCTTGTTCCTTCCCACACCCGACCTGCTGGAGGGGAGAATCGATGATGATGACTTTGTTTGAAATACTAAAGATGAAGAGATGGGCAGTCGTCTGATGGGCATAGAAGAAGGTGATTAAATAGAAACTGGTATTCACGAAGATGATTACGACAGCAATAAGAATCCAGAATTCTTGCCAGATAAATTGGATATTGAGGATAAGATGATGTTATTCTCCAGCGCTTCATAATGGTTGAGTGGGTTCAAACACAGAACCAGGAGATGATACAGTTGCAACAACGGATAATACAAGGATACCTTGTACTGGATGTAAAGTGACGCAAGACTCAACGCCGGAGAAGGAAAATAACAGATTCAATTAAAACTTCCCGATCAGTGCATGTGAGATTTTCGAAGTGAAATGCCATGTCCTGTGGTTTGGATTCCATGTAAAAAGGGGGTCCTGTGGCTCATGATCGGGCAATTAACTGCCACTGCAAGCTTCCTTTTTAGAACTTTGGAGTTCTATTTTTGCCTGACCGCTTGTTGATTTCATCAATAAGTTGTTTTGCTACATCCACTGAAGGTGCGAAGATCACAAGGCTATACGTAAAAACTGCATAACTATTTTTTTGCTAGACCAAAAGACTTAAAATACCATTAAGCAGCAGATATTAACATTTCTACAGTTAAAATAGATACAAGTAAATTTTGATGTATTATTGTGTCCAGTAATATTTTGCTTTGTGCTTAGCCCTTGTGCGAAAATTTGAGTACACGGATTTGATGACGGATTCACTTATAATGGGGTAAGGGGTCTCCGCCCAATCAATACACCCAAATACTTTCTATGTTATGAACTCTGGGCAAAACAAATGTCGGTCTAGAAGGCTATGTTATTATCTGTTGGTTGGTTCTTAAGTTTAGGGGCAGCGACAACGCGGTCATGTAGCCCCGTGTACTTTACGATGGCCTTGAGAGACATTCGCTGGCCAGCGTGTTGGAACGAGGAAAAACAGCTTCTTGCGTAATAATTAGTGGCGTGCGCTATTTGTTACGATGGCCTTGAGCGACACTCGCCGTCCAGCGTGTAGGGACAAGGAAAACAGCTTCTTGCGTAATAATTAGTAGCGCGCGCTATTTATGTTACTATGGCCTTGAGCGACACTCGGTGGCCAGCGCGTTGGAGCAAGGAAAAACAGCTTCCTGCTTAATAATTAGTAGCGAGCGCCCTTCAGATATATTAAAATCCATAAATTAATTTACAGTACGGTATTTTATTAATGACGATGACAAAGTGCCGCAGCTTAATACAGTGGAGTTTAACTATGCTGTCAATGCTCTATGGACTATCAAACATTTTGTGATGCACCATAACATTTCTGAGGAAATAATGGCCGAATTATATCAGTTTGAAAATACTGTTCATGCCGTGGCCAACAAAAAACAAGCCAAAATAAGACTACTTCGTAAAGTGACTCAATTCTCTTTGTTTTGTTATTGTTGTTTATTTCTTTATCTGGGTGCATTTCTCTTGTAGTTGTATTGTTACATATTGCCGATTATAGTTAAACAATCATATTATTATTTCTTGCCGTTCACTTCTTAACCATAACCCATATTGTCACATACATTTTGCAGTTTTTATTTACAGACTTTCATTTATGCGTTTTTCATACTTATACGTTTTATTCCTTTGGTCCCCTGGAAAACGTATGAGTGAAGTTTTACTGTAATCACAAATCAGGAAGCTATCTGTATGTAACAATTGAAGAACAGCTCATCAGATTTAGAGTAACATGTACATTTCTCTTACACTTAACGGGTATGGGATAAAGATTGTAATACTTTGCGACAATGGAACCAAGTATAATTATGCTGACTGGATGGTAGAGTATACAAGGGAGAGGGAACAGTGCCAAATTGATTGACTGCCCCTGATTATGTTGTTTTGGAACTAGTGAAAGAAATTGATGGAAGAAATCGAAATGTAGCATTTGATAACTAGTTCGCTACCGTCTCCCTAATTTTACGTCTCTGAAGAACCATAAATTGACAGTTGTGGCCACAATGAAGGCAAATAAACCTGATCTGCCACCAGAAGCTACTGACATAAAATGAGGCAAGAGAGGTTGGATCATCAATATTTTTTTATTTCATGTAGACATGACATTAGTGTCATACAAACCCAAACAAAATAAGTTCGTGATATTAGTATCAAGCATGTACAGCTCACTTTGTGTTGATGGTGTGACAAAGAAGCCTGAAATTGGGAAAGTATACAATCTGACGAAAGGCAAAGTCGACAGCTTGGCTCAAAATATAAACCACTGTAGAAAAACAAGATGATCACCTTTGTGTTTCTTTTATAACATTACTAGCTATACCCAGCATGCGTTGCAATGCCAAGCAAAGGCAGATAGAAAGGGGGATAATAATAATGGTATTGGTTTTACGTTCCTTTTAACAACTGCGGCGTAACATCTAGGTCATTTGCCCTTAATGATAATAATAGGCTAAGGAAAAATGAAACGTTGACTGAACGAACATGGTAAAATTTTAAAACTGATAGACTACCAGTATAGGTAATTCGGATTTCTACCTTCGATATCTCCCTAGTCTCAACCTTATTTGCTGGCTTAGGCCGATACTCGTTGCAAATAGAGAATGAGCTGTTGGCGTACTGCTCGGGTCCCAGCTCCGTGAATCTGAGAGGAATGTGGATCGCATGGATGACGATATAGCCTATGATCACAGGCGTGTGGGGTTCCCGGTCCTTGCGTATTATCAGACCAAATACAGGGCGCCAGGGAATGTTCTCCGCAGCGCCTACATGCTGCTGCGAGAGGTAGCATCGGCAGTTACGTTGGCAGCACGGCTGCCGCTTGTATCAGCTGGTAACTGTATAAGGGAACAACTGAAGCTTGTCTCTTACAGCTTCATGTGCTGTTCACTTAGAGATTCCTGTTTCTTGAGCTAATGTGCGTGTTGATATTCTTGGACTATGCAGATTTATATCGGAGATTTCATCAAGTTTTTCAACGGTATCCCGGTTTGGACACTTCGATTTAGGAAACCATGCCTGAAATTTTATTTTAAATTTTCTGTAAACCGATTGCCTTCGCGAAAAACGTATTCCACCAATAAAGCTCTCTCGTCAGTAGTAAAGATTACCGCCTGTATACTGTTGCACTCTTCCAATAATCTATCTGAACGCTCGCTTACTGCAATACACACTGACGATTTCCACAGCCCACACGTGTGGCCTGCACTGTACTGCTACCCTATCCAAGAGACTGTCTGCCTACTAAACTTCTGATGCTACCTCTTGCAGCAACACGTAGGCACTGCAGAGAACATTGGTCGGTGACTAACTCACTCAATGGCTACACCACAGTGGTTTAGGCAACGGCCGTATGTTAGCAGTATTGGTTGTGGTGTTTGAAGCCATATTTTCAGTGTTGCCTTAGTAAACAAGAGTTTAGTGCTTTTCAGTCGGTCAACACGAATGTACCCAAAAGAGATGGGTTATGCCCTAATCCTGAAATAAATTACATGAGATTAATAAAACACTAGGATGACCAGTTTCGATCGTCAAGCGATCATCATCAGATCCATTACACTTAGGCTACAAAATCTATGTTTGAAATACAGGTGAAAATATTTACAATATGTACAATTATTTACTTGCAGTATTGGTACTGCAACTGTCAGTGTATGCTAAATGCAGTATATATGTTAGGTGAAATGCTAAATGGTGATAGCTATCCGTAGATTGTACTTTAGAGAGATTATATGGTTGTAAACTATGGTTAAACTATAAAATTTTAGGCTACCTACTTATCTGATTGTCTTCCGTACAACAGCTACTCGCAGTTTTCGTGCTCATATGAACTCACTGTGCGGTAGACTGCGGTGGTTATCTTAACGACTGGTTTTTCCCTGCTTTCTCCCCCCTGCTCCTACGTGCTGTGGGGAGTGATAGCGATGTGTTTATGTGAGGTGTTGCCAACCTAGATAAGATGTATGTTATTGAATGAGGTGGGTCTACAATTATTAAAGACCGTGGATTAGCCATCGCCACGCGTGGAGCATAACCCATTCGAACTAAGCGTTGACGGTCTTATGAGGACGTCCCGGCACCTTTAATACTGCCGCAAATATGGGCCTTGGTTTATTGCAGAAGAAAAGTACATCGTACACCTGATCCAGATAACATTTACCTATTAATAACCCCCTAATTTCCCCCCTTTTTTATCTAGCTTGGCTGTGTCGCTAAATTGTGTTTTGTTTCCGACAGGGTGTGTTTTTTAGTAGCGTGAAGAGGGGTGAGCTCTCCATGAACGTGTGTTCATTTAGATTGTTGGCATTGTTTCGTTTGGCTAGGTGTATCTCGATTGCTTCCTTTATGTCAAGAGCTCTGCCTTTCGATTCTTGATGGATTATTTTAAGGTCCGACTCTATGTTGGTAAAGCCGTGCCCTGCGTCACACATATGTTCGCACACGGCTCAATGTGTTCCGTATCTTATTGCATTCCTATGTTCATTATAACGTCTGTCTACTCGCCTTCCACTCTGCCCGATGTAATTAGCTTGACAATCGGTGTCTTGGCACGTTATAGAATATACCCCTGATCTTGAATACGGGTCACGTTTATTTAGATTACTATTTAGGAGGTGCCTAGCGGTTGTGTTTTTCGTCGTGAAAGCTATCTTTATGCCTTGCTTTTTGAATAGGTTAGTGATTTTATATGTATTCGCATTCACATAGTTGAAACGCGCAAATTTTTTCTCATTATTGTCCGGTTTGGGAATCGTTTTATCTTTATTTTTATGTTTGGCTATAATTTGATTTATTTTGCTTGGCAAGAAGTTGTTTTCCTTTGCTATTTGCATAATAGTTCTTATTTCCTTATTATAGTTGTCTTTTGACATGGGTATGTTTAAAGCTCTGTTCACCATTGAATTGAAACCCGCTAGTTTGTGCGTACTGGGGTGATTAGACTGATTGTCGATTGCATGCGAGGTTTGTGTTGCTTTCCGGAATATGGAATATGAAAGGTCGTTGTCTTTACGTTCAATAGTTATATCGAGATAATTTATTTTCCGGTCTATTTCGGATTCCTTAGTGAATTTGATAGAGTGGTGAAGGCTATTAATGGATTGGAGAATTGTTTCTTCGCTTGTTAGTTCAGTATCGTAGATGCAAATTACATCAACTACGTATCTTTTCCATATTACTATTCCCTTTGTTGAAGTCTTTTCTAAGAACGCATTTTCTAGTGCATTGATGAAGATGTCAGCGATTAACCCACTTAGTGGCGATCCCATTGCTAGGCCTTCTCTCTGTGTGTATATTTTATTGTCGAATTGAAACACGTTTTGGGTGAGAACGACCCTCAGTAATCTCACAATCTCTTCAATTTCTTTTACCGAATTGTTGGATTTTAAGTTGTTTTCGATAGTGTTGATTGCTTCATTAATCGGAATATTGGTGTACATGTTAGTTACGTCGAAGGATACTAGCCTGAAGCTAGGTTTCATTTGTAGGGTGTTCAATGCTGTTACTAGTTCTGTTGTGTTCTTTACAGAGTTGTTTTTGTCGTTGGAAAGACGGCATTTTAAGATTTTTAGTAACTCTTTGCTGATTTTGTAATTAGGGGCATTCCTACAATTGACTATTGGTCTCATTGGGCATTCCTTTTTGTGTATTTTTGGTTGTCCCCTCAATGACGGTATTTTCGGGTTCATGTTTATTAGTTTTGATTTTTCGGCTTTGGTCAGTATGTATTCTGTTTCTTTTAGCGCACTTTTTATTTGTTTTTGGAATTTGTTGGTGGGGTCTTTTGTTAATTCCTTGATTTCGTTGTTTAGGAATTCGACTGTTTTTTCAATGTATTCTGTTTTGTTCAAAATTACTGTAGTGTTTCCCTTATCTGCTTTTGTGATGATTAAGTCATGTTCTTTTATTTTTTGTTTCAACGACTTTATTTCTTTGAGTTGTTTGTTGTTTTGAATGTTATTGCTATCGCCCTCTCGTTTGAGGATTTTTTTGGCTTCGTTGGTGGCGAGATTTTTGGTTAATTCCCTGTCTTCTGCTGGGAGCTTGTGACTGGCTATCTCAATATCTGTGATTAACTGTTTTATATTGTGGTTCGTGTGTGCGTCTGTGCAGTTGTATTTCAAACCTTTGTCTAACATATTCATTTCACCTTGAGAAAAGGTTACGTTCGTTCTGTTGTTTACTCTGCTGTGGAAATTGAATTCATTGTTATTCGTGTGTTGTTCGTTAGATTGATGGTTCTGTGTTTCTCCTAGTTTTCTTAATTTATTTTCTAGCGTTTCATGCTTCCTCGTTGCTCTGATTTTGATGGTGTCATGTAGGTGCTCGGTGAAGCTGTCCCATTGGGCTGCGTGCCAGAAATTACTTAGTTGCAATTGAATGTCGTATAATTGTTGGTGGTTAATTTTTTGCTTTCTTATGTATGCAAATCTTAATTCGTTTTTTATCCAAAGCGCTTTGGCTTGTTTGGTTGAAATGATCGAGGCTGGTGTGTTCGGTACGGTTTTAATTGGTACGTATTTAGGGGTGAGGTTTAGTTCTATACATTTTTTGTTGAACCAAATTGACTTGTCTAAATTCATGAGTTTAAGCCTGAGTGATTTGAATTTCTTAGCTTCACGATTTGCCTGACTAGCTGTGAACATTGTGGTTGTAATTTAGCGACACAGCCAAGCTAGATAAAAAAGGGGGGAAATTAGGGGGTTATTAATAGGTAAATGTTATCTGGATCAGGTGTACGATGTACTTTTCTTCTGCAATAAACCAAGGCCCATATTCGCGGCAGTATTAAAGGTGCCGGGACGTCCTCATAAGACCGTCAACGCTTAGTTCGAATGGGTTATGCTCCACGCGTGGCGAGGTCTAATCCATGGTCTTTAATAATTGTAGACCCACCTCATTCAATAACATACATCTTATCTAGGTTGGCAACACCTCACATAAACACATCGCTATCACTCCCCACAGCACGTAGGAGCAGGGGGCAGAAAGCAGGGAAAAACCAGTCGTTAAGATAACCACCGCAGTCTACCGCACAGTGAGTTCATATGAGCACGAAAACTGCGAGTAGCTGTTGTACGGAAGACAATCAGATAAGTAGTTAGCCTAAAATTTTATAGCTTTAACCATAGTTTACAACCATATAATCTCTCTAAAGTACAATCTCCGGATAGCTATCACCATTTAGCATTTCACCTAACATATATACTGCATTTAGCATACACTGACAGTTACAGTACCAATACTGCAACTAAATAATTGTACATATTGTAAATATTTTCACCTGTATTTCAAACATAGATTTTGTAGCCTAAGTGTAATGGATCTGATGATGATCGCTTGACGATCGAAACTGGTCATCCTAGTGTTTTATTAATCTCATGTAATTTATTTCAGGATTAGGGCATAACCCATCTCTTTTGGGTACATTCGTGTTGACCGACTGAAAAGCACTAAACTCTTGTTAGCAGTATTGGAATAGACAGAAATACCAGATAACTCAGCGGGATGGTGACAGGCCCTTCACTCGTCGCCTGCCCTTTCACCTGACCACGCAAGTTCACAGAGCTAGGACTCAAGCAGTTGTGCCACCAAATATCTATATTTAGAAATGCACATGTTGATTGAATTATGTAGATGTAACTGGTGAAATATTGAATGCCAGAAATATTGAGATACTCCCAAATCAATACAGCGAGGTCATCTGCCCCGGTTAGGGGCATAGATGGACAATTGAGGCGTTGGGTGCAATAACCACTTAAGTCGACTTAAGTCGTTTTTCCGGCGAATGCAGTTTTGTAATCCCCAATGTGTTCTTCATCTGTCCTCCAAATATTATTTCGTTATGTCAACTCTAGATGGCAGGAGCTTGCATTATATACAGCTGTGTAGCAAGTCGTTCTTCCGGCGAACAGCTGGGCCGACTTAGGCGCTTCGAGCGCCGGTATCGCACACGCGCGGGAATCAGTGAGTGTTGTCTTGTGACTGTTGCGTGTGTTTTTGTTATTGTTATTCTGTAAAGATGTGTGATTAGTCAGATGATAGTAAACATGAGAAGTTAAATGAAGGATCGGATTTGGAAATGCAGAATAAAGGAAAGAAGAGATTACTTTAGCGAGACTCTTGGAAACACGTGCAGAACAAAGCCAAGAGGAATCGTGGTGATAGCTGTGTGAGTTCTAGTGGCAAGAAGGTTTCCAAAAAAGTATTTAGTTACACTGAAAATAGTTGCAAGAGAAACTGCCACTCATTTTCCCCCAAGAAAATCACCGTAGAATGCAGATGCACTTAAGCACATATTAGAGAAAGAGACTGTTGTGGGAGAAAGTGAAGTGCAAAGTGAAATCAGTGAGGCTGAGGAAACCATTGAATGTCCATAAACTTCTGTTGTTTTATTATTATTATAATAATAATAATAATAATAATTATTATTATAATACAGTTTTACTTCACTTAGTCTATCCTATCAAGGCAATGGCGGTGTATATCTATTCATTTAATCATTATTTTCTGATTGAAATT
Organism: Meconema thalassinum; assembly: GCA_946902985.2. Taxonomy (NCBI): domain Eukaryota; kingdom Metazoa; phylum Arthropoda; class Insecta; order Orthoptera; family Tettigoniidae; genus Meconema; species Meconema thalassinum. The sequence continues at coordinate 1,209,357,041 of OX336388.2, forward strand.
GGGTAAGAAGACCAGAGTTCATGAATGAATGTAACCATCCTAAGCCTTATCTGCACATCCTTTTGCATTTAAATGTACTAATTACACAGGATTATAAAAAATGGCTGTGTTTGGAGACCTCTTTATTTCTTTTTTAGGTACAATAATTGCAGTGATACTTTCAAAAGAGCCTTATTAAAAGAATAGTTTCAAAATTATGTTTTTGGTGTTAATTTTATATATACTACATACATATTATAATTTTATTACAAAAATATACTTATTGTGCAGTACACGGTAGCTATTTTATTCTAATTAAATTAATTTGAACGAATCTACTATCCAAAAGTGGTAATTTAAGATGCTGATTGACAGTCTCTGCAATAACGACTTATGTCAATCCATATTTAAATTAAAATATTTAAGAATTGGTAAACTTTAAATTCACAGTGACATTGATAGATTGTTAAGGACTATCTTTAAATGGTGTGTATAAATTAACGTATCCATAAATGAAAAACTCAGACATTTACAGTATTTCAAAACTTTAGGAGTGATTTTCTCAAAACAGTGTTTTCAGACTTAAGTTGTTATTGCACCCATCGCCTCAATTATTAAGTAACAAATGGAGCAAATTATGTCACACACGAATTGAAATGTCGCTGTGAATGATTCAATTCGATTCTGTCAAGCATTCGCACTCGTACAAAGAAAACGCATGAACTGATGCAAAAATGTATGAAATACACTCATTTGTTGAAGCGACTCAACAAAATCAATTTACTAATTCAGAAACCTATGCCGGCGTGCATACCTATACCTGGCATGCGTTGCAATGCCTTTCAAAGACTGAAAGGAAGATAATAATGATGTTACTGGTTTTACGTCCCTTTTAACAACTGCAGCTTTTAGGGACTCCGGGGTGAAGGAAGTTTGGCCCGAAGAGGATCTTTAACGTGCCAGTAAATCTACTGACACGGTCCCCTCGCATTTGCACACCCTCAAATGCCAACTGGCTGTGCCAGGATTCGATCCACCAACCTTAATCACAGCAGGCGAGAACGTTACCACTGAGCTACGCAGCCAGCCCAAGAAAGAAAGAAAGATAGAAAGAATAAAAAGAAGTGTTTGAATTGTAATTTCGTTTACTGAAGTGCCTTTGGATTTTTTGTTTTTCTGTCTACTGCATATTGAGCCCGTTAGAGGAGGTTATCCGGGTACCATCCGCCGAAAGAAATGGTACTTCGAATGACCCCGTCCTTCGAACCCACAACCTGAGAGGATCGGGTGCATTTCTTTAAGGGCTAGCATAGCACGAGAGGCTTGATCCAGGGGATCTGGGTCATTTTGCATGGAAGACTTGTCATAGATGCCCAAAGAAATACATCAACAAACTCAAAACTAACAATAAAGGGATCCAGTCTTAAGTAAAATTTTGTGCCTGATTTATCCATAAAAAAGCCCCTAAACTACTTCTGAGGGTTAAAATCGGCTAATGCGCTGATCTAATTACAATAATGAGTCAATGCCTAAAGTGAAGTTAAGTAACCCTCGTGAAGTCCTAATTACATAAAACAAAGGCAACAACTAAGCTAGGCGCGTGGTACACGAGAAAACTAACGCGAAGCAAAGTTACAGGCAAATGACTCGGTACAAGTTACATTTAACATCAAGCAAAACCAATCCCTAGGTTAGGATGGTACCACGTCCACATTTACAATTACATTTAATATCTGTCTAAATCCTGACGTGAATAAAAATATTACGACGAGACGCGTCATAACCAAAGACTTATTACAAAATCTAAATGATAGTTGACCAACATTGCATAAAACACTCTTATGACTAACAGGGTACAATAGGGTGAATACACTAGGAAATAATCAATGAACACATGACACAAGCCTGCCTTCGTGAACTGAGATACTGTTTGTACTCAGTCGTCATCTCATGCGTGTAAATTAGGTTGGCAATGCGCAATCATCACTGCGACTTACAAGCTTTGAATTCACGCGGGCCATAAGTTACGAACTACTGGTCCCGGAGATTCATGTCGTCGAAAAAAAAGTGTCAGCTCATTTAAATTGTCATCTCCCACTGAAAATGATGCAGAATCACGGTGTCAAAATCAACAAGCAAATGGTCACAAATTTACTGAGTTGTAATTATTTAATTAATTAATCCATGGGTTTAGGATACTTATGCATGTGATTTATAATCAAGGTTTATGTAATGTATTAGATGGTTTAGTTTAGGACACCAGTCGTCGGCTGCATGTGATCTCACCTGAGATTCACTCGAAGAACGTGACTTCTAAAAGTCAACAAGACAATGCTCTGAGCTAAGAAACTGCTCAAGCAACAATAACACAGGTTAGCACGTCTTACAACATTTGCACGCAAATATCATCGGTCGTCTAGGCCGCAGCTCAAATTGACGCCGGAATAAACCAAAAACGTAAGGGGTCTTTAATCCGTCCTTCCTTACTACAACAATGTGTTCAGACACAAAAATAACATTAGCTACCCTGACATTATACAGAAACTGGGTCAATTAACATGTCTATTAAACTTTTATTACAGCTCGCTAGATGATTCACCTTCATCAGCTCAAATATAAAAGGAATTCGTGTTAGTGAATATTCCCTCACGTTTACAGTGGTAAACAAACATCAGATGTTCACAGCTCGAAAAACTGTTTCCCCAAAGCTTGGTTATGTAATTGATGACACTGACCTTCACATCCCATATGATTGTGACGTAAATTAGCAGTATAAAAAGTCAATAAAAGTCGTCTCCCACTGAATTCTGGGTAAGAACAGGTTCCTACTGCTAGCACCTCGCGTGTCAAATCCATACTACACAGCATTGAGTGCGGCTTGGCTTCATTCATTTGTATCACAAAAACTGTACATTTCACCTGACTGAAACACACGATAAAGTCCTGGTGTGTTCTGCAGATTGCGTTGAAATCGATCATCACTTTCCTAATAGTGTCTATTACTGTGTGTTGCCCTTTCAAATAATGCAGTGTTGCAAAAATGTCAAAGAAGACTAAATAAAAGACTATACACTTCTGCAGCTTAATTGCACTGACGTGACAGATATGTCACTCATCCATTCATTGAACACGTGGGTTTTTGTGCATTGCTCGGCACTTTCTTAAACAAAATTAACAACATCTAACCTCTGCGAAGCTGTTTTGAAATGGTACGCTTGTAGATTTAACTTCATGTCCCCACCAATCTTATTGGGCATGAGTTCGTTCGGGAACTTATCGTGGTAAATAGTACTCACAAAAATGTCAACTAAAGAGTACAAAAAATGTTTCAGTATCTGTCGACTGAAAAACGATACGCTAATAATATGTTCAAAAATTAAAGAAGGGGCCTATAGCATAGGGTGTTCTCAAAGTATATCAGAAGTCTACAACTTCTGGTTCAAGATGTCCTTTACATGACAAAAATTCAGCCTGCTCTTGGCTGGTCTATAATACACTGAAAATATACATATGAAATGTGCACCCCCATATAGAACGCGGTATGGGTGTCTAATGAAAGATTGTCCCAGTGCCAAAGAAAGAAAGACTTATTCTAATTCTGCCCAAGTGGTCTACTATCATAGTTTCGGCTAAAAGTACTTCAAATTACATCTGCCTGGACAAACCTTGTACAATGATGAAGATACAGGACTCACGATTACTATTCCATGTTGCTCACCTTCCAAACTTCACGTTGGAAGGGGTAATATGCCTCCATTTCTCCTGGCATATTTATAGGTAAGACCAAGGATCCTAATCTGTCCTCTTCTCCTTCATCCCGTACTCGGTTTGTTCCTTAGGGTACTGGTCAAACATTCCCGTCATGGCTGGGTTATTTCCTCGGATCTCCCCTCATCATAAAGGATTTACTCCATCTGGACGTTCACACGTAGACGGTAGAATACATTTATCACGTGGCACGTTTCACACTGCAGGGTGGCAATTAATTTCACAGATTCTACAATTTTTACGTAGTACAAAATGCTCTCACTGGCTTTACAATTGCAGGTGATTATAAAACTGACTCTGGTTTCCTGCCACAGAATTTACGATACTCGTGGTATCTCTCACAGAATCTACACTGTCAAATATCATTGAAAATCATAGCAATCACAAATGAACACATATGATGCGTAACATTGCCATGATTAGTTTAGTTTGTGGCATTCACTAGGCTATTATAATTTACAGTAGCCCGAATATTTCGTCTGACTTCAGGCAACGTGTTCACGGTCCTCGTGGTATAGTGAAAAATGTTAACTTCACTTGAAATAACTTTCGCTTTGCAGAATATCATTTCACCGGCCTGACACGGCCAAAATAAATACTTTTCACCGTAATAATAATGCGATGCACTCAGCACGATGGCTGTAGATAATTTCTTCCCAATAGGGATGTATAGAACTAGCACCGATAGAGCGCACTGCTGTTGTACTGGGTAAGCGCAAGGCGCTCTTCATTTGTCTCCTATGTTCTCATGCCGCTAATATCCACGAATTTAAGTTGTTTAAATTGTTATTTTCGTAACTATGCCGAGCTATTGCAGTGTTCCTCTTTGCAAAAATCAGGGAAGCCCGTTTTCGTTTCACCAATTTCCACAAAATAAAGAAATGAGGAAGAAATGGTCACATGCTTTTAGAAGGAAACATTTCGGTGAGAAAAATCTGACCGAATATATTAAAGTGTGTTTCCATCATTTACAACCCGATGACTTCACGAAAACTGTGTTGGATAAGTGTGACTTACAATGGAAAATAATTCCTATTTTGTACCTATAAACTGATTAGACATTTCGATAACATCCACTGAATGTATGCGCTTGTAGGCCTATTTGAAGGTGAGAGAGCAAGATAAAAACCGGGCGCTGTTCTACCGCTTTTTTCGTGGACCACGAACACAACAAAAATAATTATTTAGGAAGAGGTCATACACAAGAAAATTGCCGGATTATCACGATAAGCCTACAATATCGGAATCTGCAGAAATCATCTCCATTGAAGTACGGGAAGAAATCGTCAATATACACGAAGAAATGAATGTAACATTTCTGACTCCCATTTTCAAAGACATCAATAGGCTACTCGGTCAAATACTTCAAGAATAAATGTCGCAACATTAACAGTCACAAACGTATTATGGTTGGTTTCTTGAAATCGGAATTAATCGTCAATTTCCATCTGCCCGACGGAGAATGTGGTAGCGACTGACTTCTACATTCTTTACATTCTTGAGACATAGTCAGATGAATGGAAACAGTTCGTGGTCCTAAAGCAGGGATTCTCAAACTTTAAAAAAATTGTACCCTCAAGTCCTTTCCCAGGGATAAGGGAACGATTCTTATTGCGAAATTGACAAAATTACATAAGAACCAAACGTTGCGATGCATTTTCGAGGTACATATTTAATTACCGGTATCAACTTTCTTTGATTATGTATACCTTAAAACACGACAGTCTCATGTAAGCTATCAACCTAAAAAAATACATGAATCGAAGTCTGTAAGCAGGGGGAGCAAGTGAATATTTCAATCTCAATTTATGATTTAAGTCTTTTGGAGATATATTTATCAATATAGGCCTACAATACTCTAGTAATTGTAATCTTTAGTAGAAAGCATGCTGACTCATATTCATTATTTGAATAATAAAGCGTGTTAGAATTTTGTTATTACCGCTGTAGGCTATTAATTCTTCCTTCCTCCCGCTGGTTTTAGTGCTTCTAGTCCGTAGCTCATTTTGCAGCTGTTTAACGCTTAAACGCTGAAAATCGTTTATCATATATTAGGAGATATACCTATAGAATTAATTAATATAGTCTTGGAGTAAAATTAGAGAAGATATAATTTACTTTAGCTTAGAAAACTCTGTCACAATTTACACATTCGTCGCAGCTGACTGGGAGAAACATAAGACTATCGCCTTGCGCTTACCCAGTACTACACGAGCGCTATCTGGCGCGAACTTTCTCCCGCTACATCCCTATTATGGGGTATTCACTTATGCCAAAACGTGGCCTTCGTCAATCTGACGGACTATGGACTTAACACGTTCAGTCACAGCGGACTGTCAAGACGGTGTGATGCAGCCAGGAACTGTTTCCTGATTCCAAGGAAGTTGTTAAGTCATTGAGCGACTAATTACATGATCCCCCGCGTGTCTGCGGTGCAAGTACCTTAACCAAAAATAATATTTACCAATTCTAAAGGCATACTGTAGATGAATGGTAAATTAAACAGAATTATATGTGGCATGTTCCTGAGATATGTGGTATCAAAATTGTATGTAGAATATCTCCAGGAAGAAAATAAGCTGTCCTCGCCGAAGTCATAATAGCGTAATAATCACGAGGAAGCTTCAGAGTGCGTTCTATCGAACTGAGCATGTGGAGTGAGTAAGCTCTCAAAGAAAGATCGAATACATGATCGGATATGGGCTCAGTGTATAAATAAATCCAAAGGCTTTCCGACGCGCGAGCATGCCACATACAGCTGACCATGTGAGCATTTGTTGAAACTACTCGTGCACCATCTAATGTAAAATGGATTTACTTATTCAGAAACAATGGTGGGAGTGTGCACAACAACTCACTAAAGTTTCATTACAACGGGCAGAATTGTATATGAACGCTTACGGGACTCTCCTAAAATGATTCGCTGGCCAACACTCATTGTTTTGTTGAAACTACTCGTATGCTACCTACTATCAAATGGTTTTTCTAATTGAGAAACCTTTGCGGCAGTGTGTACAACAACTCGCCTAAATTTCATCGCAATCGGATGAATGGCATATGAACGCATACAGGACTTTGTTGAAACGATTCGCGCACCGAAACTCATTTGTTGAATCTATTCGTGCGCTACCTGTTGTGAAACAGATTTACTCAGCCAGAAACATTCCTTGGTGTGTACACAACAACTTACCCAAGTTTCATCGCAATTGGTTTGAAATGGATTTACTCAGCCAGGAACTTTCCTTGAAGAGTGCACAACAACTCACCCAAGTTTCATCGCAGTTGGATGAATGGTATATGAACGCATACGGGATTTTGTTGAAACAATTCGCACGCCTTCGCTCATTTGTTGAATCTGTACATATTGTAAAAACCTTTCCTGGAGTGTGCGCAACAATTCACTAATGTTTAATCGCGATCGGATAAATGGTATATGATCGTATAAGGGACTTGAAAAGATTCGCGTGCCATGACCGTATTTGAACCGGCAGCCAAGCATGAGTTCAGTTTTAAAAACGCCCAATCTAAAACCGTGGCGTGAAATGTAGTGGAATAGACAGCAATACCAGATAATATGGCAGGCTGCTGGCAGTCCCCTCATGTCACCTCGCGATGAATCAGCAAGCTATTCTCACACCTTGCATTGCGGTGTCAATTGTGCAATTGGGTTACTGTGGGATTTAAGGGTTCCTGTTAAGTCCCTCACCCTTTTGTGTTACATAAATAATTTGTAGCCAGAAACCATCCGTGGAGTGCCTACAACAACTCGCCCAAATTTCATCGCTATCGGATGAATGGTATATGAACGCATAGGGGACATACATACAGATAGACAAACTATCACATAACATTGATTTTTATATATATATATATAGATGAATATTGGCCCAGTAAATGCCTATGTTGTTTACACGTACAACCTTCTCAGCTGAAATAGGAAACCTGAGTCGAGGCAAAAGAGTTTACAAAAGAATGGCAACAACAAAGACTCCAAAACACTCCAAGAATTTCTAATGAGCTGAAAACTTCCATCCTCAAAATCCTAGATGTAATAGAAGACCCTCCAGTTAAAGCTAGGAAGAACCGATACGATAGCTTCTGCCAATATGCAAAGAAGAGGATAATGACTACAACTTACTGCAGCTGTAGTCGTCTCATGTGTGGAGAGCATCAGAAGAAAGTGTGTCCAGACTGTACATAAGAAGTTGGGCAGTGTATGTTAAGATTTTTCCATTTATCTTTTGTAGTTGAAGACTTTTCATTACTTATAATCAGGTAATTAGCTTTTCACGGTGGGTGAGTGGTCAACGTGTCGGTCTACTAACCCCAAGCTTGCAGGTTCGCTCCTGGCCGTGGTAAGTGATTTTTTGAAAGGCGGCAAAAATTACGACACCATGTCATACGATGTTGGCATGTCAAAGAACCCATTTGAATTCAGTAGGCCGTGTTCATTATGGCAAAATTAATCTCGGGAGTTTCCGCCAACACATAGTTCCTCATTTCTTTACTAGAAAGCGCTCTAGTGTTCAAGGAGCTTAGATATCTAACCTCCTTGACTTTCATAGTGCTTAAAGGAACAACGAAATTCGACATGCAAGCTACCCTTTGGGTGTAAAATGACAAAGCTTGCACCCGGCACCTGGGGCCATACGATATTATTATTATTATTTATTATCAGGTAATTGAGTTCAACCTATCTCACAATTTCTATTTTCAAGTGATTTGTTGTACTTCTAAACGTAAGGAAGCTTGTTATTAATATTATATGATGGATTTAATCTATCTACAGTATTCTCAATATCAAAAGAAATATAATAAATGAGGTAAAATGTGGAAGGGCATTTTTTTTAAATTTGTAATGTTTTATAATGTATTATGCATGGCTTCAGTGCAAACCCTTAGCTTAAATTAATTTGATAATTTATAATTAAATTTATAATTTCTATGTAAATGTATAATAAATATAAAGGGCAATAAAAACAAGTAGTTCCGTGAAGAACTATACAGCCTATTTTCATATATCCTACTTACGTTAATTGCCTCTATCAACATACAAAATTTCAGTTCGATTGCTGTAATAGATCCGTAGATATTGATAACCGACTAAATATTGCGGATGGTCGCCATGTTGGATTTTTATATATGTAGGTCTTAGAGTTATGTAGGCTACTGTTACATGAAGATTATTGTGTACTTGTAGTATTCAAACTTCAATCGCATGATTAGGACACAAGGAGTAAAAACGTGATTTTAAAATTTCACATAGCTGCCATCTTGTGGTTATGGAAACAATTGAAAAAATTAGAGGCCAGTAGATTAACATTTGTATAAGGATTTACTGTACCAAGTGTCACTGCACTAGGATGGTTAAATTGCGAGAAACGACCATGTGAATATTTATACTTCGCGTCGCCGCCATGTTAGATTTGTGATCACCAGGTTATTGAAAGTCCTATAGGTGAACTTAAGTTCATAGCCCCTATGAACATTAAAAAATTCAGTTTGATTGCTGTAATAGATTCATAGATATTGAGATCCATCTAAATATTTCGGATGGTTGCCATTTTGGATTGTTATATGTATAGGCCATAGAGGCCATTAAGGAAAATTATTGCGTAGGTCCATTATTCAAACTTTCACTTCGATCGCATGATTACAACACAAGAAATCAAAACTTGATTTTAAAATTTGCACTGCCACCATCTTGAGGTTATGTAAACAATTGTACTAAATTAGATACCAGTGCATTACAATGTGTATAAACATTTCCTGTACCAAGTTTCATTGCGTTTGGATCATTAAATCGCGAGAAAGGTCTATTTAAACTTTGCTTGGCCGCCATGTTGGTTTTGTAGTTACCAGGTTTTCAAAAGTCAAATAGGTGAACTTCTAGTTGTTCCCTTGATCACCGTAAAATATTCCAGGGTGATATAGGTAATAGTTTCGGACATATTGATTGCTGGTGAAATATTTGGTACAGCCGCTTTGTTGGATTGGTGAGACGTAACAAAATTTAAAGGACCCGGTCGGGGTCGTCCTGAATATTGCTATGAACTTACCGAGTTTCATTCAAATCGCTATAGCCGTTTAGAAGTTATTACACACACACACACCATCACACACGCACACACAGACACACGGACAAAAGGTGATCTCATAAGCCTATTTTTTCATAAATGAAAATAGGCAAAAAAGGAAAAATAAAAAAAAGTACAAATCAAACAATCCTTTCATACAGAAAATTCAAATAACAAAGTATGTGGACAGATTACATAAAAGTAAGCGCTGACCATTAGAAGCTACCTCTGCAGGGTTAATATTGCCTCATTGGACAATGCTCAGTGCTGCATGCTTATTTTAATAGTCATTTGTTGACTTCATAATGTGTGCCCATTGCACAACACATAATTATGAATTTTATAGCATGTGAAGCCTAATCTTTTGACATTATCCCTACCTGATATTTCCCACTTGACCCCTATAATTTCTGCAGCATGGAGAGTTGTGGGAAGTGAAATATGTTAATCAATCGAATGATAATGTATGAAAAATTTGAGTTGACTACAGAATGACTCACCGGTACCAGATATCTGGGACTGCTATGGTATGATTGGTTAGCAAATGTGCCTGGGATGTTGGGGATTTGGGTTCCAGTCATGATGGTAGTCCAATTTTCAACTCTTAGGCTTCAAAATATGTCTGCTTGAAAGAGGTTATAGTACTGTATTTTATGTTAAAAATAATTTGTGTTCCAAATGGTACAAAGCTAACTTCTAAATTTCAATTTCACATAACTGGTTTAAAATCACTACCATAAACATCCTAGAAAATTCATAGGTTTGTTTTAAATTACCCCACATGTTGAGTGTATCTTGGCTTAATTTAATTTTTCTTATAGTTCATATTTATACTTGATTTTTCCCACAGATCTATCGGGACCCATGAATCCTTTTGTTCAAGATAATTCTCCACCAGGGTGGAATGACCCTCCTGTAATCAAAAACTCTGCACGTAATCAGGTAAGGTTCTTCATTGTGATTTAAGTTTTTGTGTTTATTTCAAATAAACATACAGAATCACAAGGGAAACAAGTAGTTTTGTGAAAAACTATATAGCCCATTTTCATATATCCTACTTATGTTTATAGCCTCTATCAACATACAAATTTTCAGTTTGATTGCTCTACTGTAATAGATTCCTAGATATTGAGAATGGTGTAAATATTTTGGATGGTCACCATGTTGGATTTTTATACATAGGGCTTAGAGTTATATACTATTACATGAAGATTATTGTGTAGGTGTATTATTCAAACTTCAATCGCATGATTAGGACACACGAATTAAGAACGAGATTTTAATATTTTGCACAGCCGCCATCTTGTGGTTATGAAAATAATTTAAATGAATTAGAACCCAGTGGATTATAATTTATACAGGGGGATACATAATTCCTATTACAAACTTCTGGGGGGGGGGGGGATAAATACAGTAGATCACAGTTTGAATAGGAACCTTTGTCCGGACATTTATCGTTTCGATACCAAATCAGTTTGAAGATCACTTTCATTTACGTCGCCCGCTTCACGGAACGCAAATAACATTGGCTGAGGGCAACCTCTGTAGTCCCCTGTGTCATGCAGTACGTATGTCTTCTGTTTACAAACCGTAGTGACACTGTGTCTATTTTGACAGCAGTTGCGATCCAGTCAGGGCGCAGCACTGGACGAGACCACAGTGCAGTGATATCGTGTTGTCTGTTCGTATACAAATGGTAGTGACAGTGAGTCCGCTTTGACAGCAGTTGTGATCCAGTCATTCAGCAGTACAAAATGGCGGCATACACTTTTAAAGAGTACACCAAGATGTTACTAATGTACGGCGAAGCTGGCCGTAGTCGTCGAGCTGCACAACGCATATATCATGAACGTTTTGCACATCGGCCCACCCCATCACATAGGCCTACCACTTTTGTGATACTACAACAAAGGCTGCGAGAATCTGGTACATTAAGTGAAATATTAAATTTCCACCTTTTCAATACAATTTTTATGGTACGTTCCAACCGAGAGGGGGGGCTGATTGTAGTGCTCCACGGACGTGTCGCACTGTCAACTTTGAAGAGGACGTTCTTCATCACGGGAAACATTGCCGATGCCGTGAACAAGTCCCAATGGAGTGTCTGGCATGTTTTTTGCGCGACCAGCAACTGCACCCTTTCCACCCACAGAAAGTTTAAGCATTCGGCCCGGCAGATTTCACGCCACGTGTCTACTTCTGTGCTTGGTTTCTTCATCAGTGTATTAACACACCCCCTTTCTGCGTTACGTTCTTTTCCCCGATGAAGCTCAATTCACCAGGGAAGCTGTTTTTAACTGTAGAAACAATCTCATTTGGGCTGAAGAAAATCCGCATGCCACACAGCCACGTAGATTTCAGCAACGGTTTGGCGTATGGTCTGGTATCCTTGATGGTCATCTGATTGGGCCGTACCTTCTCCCGTACCGCCTAAGGGGTCTCAGGTACTTGATTTTCCTGCAAGAGGTACTGGTAGAGTTCTGTGAAGATTTGCCATTGGCACTGCTTCAGCAAATATGGTACCAACATGATGGCACACCAGCGCACTTTGCACGTGCAGTCCGCGAACATCACGACCAAACATTCGGGGAAAGATGGATAGGTCGAGGTGGTCTATTTTCATGGCCACCACGATCACCAGATTTAACTCCCTGCGACTCTTTCCTGTGGGGCCATATGAAGAACCTTGATTATAAGACTCCCGTCGAGACAGAAGATCATCTTGTTGCACGCGTTCTGGCGGCAGTGCACATTATTGAACATACACCTGGGGCCTGTTCCACGAATGAACTTTGCAACTTTTCACTTTTCACTTTGCACTTTTCAATTCTTGCAAAGTGCAAAGTCTTTCTGTTCCACCATGATCTATGTATTACTTTTCAATTTCTTTGCAAAGTGAAAAGTCTTTGCATAGGAATGATCCGATCATGTTTATTCCATGAACAAACTGTATATTTATTCCATGATTTAATGCTTTATTTTTCATGGTGAACTTGAGGACTTTAGTAACAGTCCTGCAAATAGTTGTTTTTGCTGTCCCATACATTGCTGCTATACCGTTTCCTAAACAATGTAGCCAAAGCATATAAGAATTTGTTCCGTTTCGGAAAGAGATAGACTTCTTTTTGTTGCAGGTTTCAATAAATGGCCAATTATTTCAAGAATAAAGTCAGTTTGTATTGGGGTAATACGAAAACACACACGAAATTCCGTCAAAGTGAGGTTATTTTTGAACTTAAAAGGTTCATTCTGGTTCCGTATTGATAAACTAATTAGTATAAACAGGTTAAAAGTTCAGCCTGATCAATACCACACAGTGATCTTAATTAATAAAAGTATTGATCAGGCGGGACTTTTAACCTGTTTATACCAAAGAGAGGTTATGAAAATTCATCCTGTCTTTGTACGTCTTCTTGTTGGATTCTTCATCACTATCCTCACTTGATGATAACAAAAGCTCCTGCGTAACATATTTATAACACTAAACCAAATTCTGCGCCGAGAAACTAGTGTAGAGACTTGTTCATTAACAGCTGAAAAGGGAATCGTCTCTTTGCAAAGATTCATGAAAACTTTTCAATCATTCCTTTGCACTTTGCATTTCTGCACCAATGGAGGAACATAATGGTCTTCAAAAGTGAAAAGATTCCTAACTTTTCACTTTTCACTTTGCAGGACAAATCTGAAAAGTGATGGTGGAACAAAATCTGAACTAAAAAGTGCAAAGTGAAAAGTTGCAAAGTTCATTCGTGGAACAGGCCCCAGGTCTCATAGGACGTGTGTATGACAACATGCTGCGCAGGTACACATTGTAATGAACAGCAGGGTCACCATATGGAACAACTCGTGTAGTGCATACGTGTCTGTAGTGAAGTGTGAGATGTGCAATCTAGTCAAACTGATTTGGTATCGAACCACATATGTCATACCAAGTTTCGCTGCGCTCGGATGGTTAAATCGCGAGAAACGTCCATTGGAATATTTAAATTTTGCATCGCCGCCATGTTGGATTTGTGCTCACCAGGTTATTGAATGTCCTATAGGTGAACTTATGTTTATAGCCTCTATACACATACAAAATTTCAGTTGGATTGCTGTCATAGATTAATAGATTTTGAGAACCGTCTAAATATTTTGGATGGTCGCCATGTTGGATTTTAATATATGTAGGCCATAGAGTTGGGCACTATTAGATGAGGATTATTGTATACGTTCATTATTTAAACGTTGATTTCGATTGCATGATTAGAACACAAGAAATAAAAACTTAAATTTAAAATTTTGCACAGCCGCCATCTTGAGGTTATGTAAACAATTGAACTAAATTAGATGTCAGTGCATTGCAATTTGTATAGTCATTTGCTGTACCAAGTTTAACTGCATTCGGATGATTAAATCACGAGAAAAGTCTATTTAAATGTTTCAACTTTGCTTGGCCACCCTGTTCACTTTGTAGTTAACAGGTTTTTGAAAGTCATATCGGTGAACGTTATAGAATGCCGGTGAAATATTTCACACAGCCACCATGTTGAATTGGTGAAACGTAATAAAATGTAAAGGCACGGTCGGGGTCGGCCATAACAGTACTATGACCTTACCGAGTTTCATTGAAATCGCTCCGGCCCCTCGCGACGCGCGCACACACACATACACACAGACAAAAGGTGATCTCATAAGCCTTTTTTTTTTTTCATAAATGAAAATAGGCTATAAATGAAGGTTATGTTAGTAGGGAAGAAACACAATAAAATAGAATGCCAGATAGGAGGAACTAAATTGAAACAGGTAGCCATTTTGAGAACTTAGGCTGTGTATTCTTTCAGGATGGTACAGAGAGTTTGTTTTATATGCGACGGGGACCCTCGCTTGCCCGCTCGCCCGCATTGCATGTCTGTCTCCCGCCAGGCACTTTGCCGTTATTCGGCACCGGCACGGCACTGAGTCATTGAGTATAGGAATTTGTACTTAAATTTGTACTTCAATGTGATCCTTGACCAATGTTTTCACGAACTGACTTACGGAGAGTGATTGTCAACTTATTTTCAACAAGATTCTGCCACTGCTCACACTGCCGAAGCATCCATGACAGATGTGCGTCGCATTTTCGGTACTAAGATTATAAGTCGGAACGTGTTGTCCCCGCGAAGCCCAGACTTATCACCATGTGACTTTTATCTGTGGGGGGCGCTTAAAAATAGAGTGTATGCGAGAAACCCTCACACTATAAATGAGCTTAAAGGCTATATTACAGCTGAAATACAGTCAATCGGTGCTGAGGTTCTTCAGAAAGTAAATGACAATTTCATAAAGAGGTGCAGTAAATGGTGAACATTTTCAGCACCAGCTGTGAACTAGGTAAGTACAAATTCCTATACTCAATGACTCAGTGCCGCGCAAGCGCCGCATAACGGCAAAGTGCCTGGCGAGAGACAGACGTGCAACGCGGGCGAGCGGGCAAGTGAGGGTCCCCGTTGCATATAAAACAAACTCTCTGTAGTATGGGGAAGGAAATAGTCGATGTGCAGAAAAGGCAATGCAGGGAGTTATCAGTTGCGATCTGCAGTATGCTGCATGAAAGGAGTTGGTGCAGCAATGAAACTCTCCCTACATTGATCAATACTGTGGAAGTGAGAGCTGGGTAGATGCAGGGTATCTGATACATATGCTAGAGTTAACTGATATGAGAGTAGCACAAATGATTTCTAGGACAATTAGATGGGAGCAGTGGCAGGAGGATATTCATAATGAAGAGATAAAAGCTGAATTAGAAATGAATACATTAGGTGAGGCTGTTTGTAAGGAGTAGACTCTGATGGTAGGGTCATGTGGTAAGAATGGGGGATGAGAGATTACCTAAGAGGTTAATGAACTCTTTTATTGAGGGTGAGAGAAGCAGAGGTAGACTTAGGAGACATTGAATAAATTCATTGTTTAATGATTTCAAGGTGAAGGGCATAGAATTAAGCATAGGCCAGAAAGCTAACTGCAAATAAGGGATCATGGAGGTGGTTTGTAGCTTAGACTGGACATTGAAAGGCAAAACCATCTCAAGAGAAAATGAAGGAATGAAAAATAGAGTACTGTAACAAGAATAATAAATGTTGTTAAAGGCAATATTTTAAACAAGATGTTCAGTGAAGAACATATAGCCTACTTTCTCCTAAATGCATGGGTATAGTTATAACTCTTTGTCCTTTTCAAGGAGTATACACTACAATCTCGATAATCCGGAGGTTGGTTAGTCCGGCACGTTTGGTAATCTGACGCTCTCGGGAAACGCGTGTCATATTGTCTTCTCTCCCTCCTCCCTTCACTATCTACTCATTCTGTACGCCGCTTTGCCCCCTTTAGCTCTTTCTCCTTTGTTATCAAGTTGACAACCTAGTGTATAGTATGTACTGTATTCTGTAGTTTGTTTATCTAGTGTACTGTACTACCTGCAATGTCAACCAAAAGAAAGCAAGTTACTTTAAGTTTGTGTCGATAAAGAGAGATAATAATTAAACTTGACAAAGGAGAAACCACGGCAAGCCTAGCACACAGACTTATGGCATTGGACGCTCTACAATCTACGACATCAAAGTCAACCGTGATAAAATCCTGGAGTACGTTAGGACTGCTGAGAGAGACTTGAAGGAAAGAAAGACAGTTAAAACGGGTGACATTCTTCGTGAAAAGGCAAAATATTTTTACGAAAAAATGAAATAACGAAAAAATAAAATAGCGCAGAGTCTAGATTTCATCCTCCTAGCCTCAAGTGATTTCCACCGAAGTTTCTTTAACGTACGGGTCACACTGCTCCTTGAATTAATGTCACTGAGCACAAATCTAGTGGCCTTTCTTTGTGCCATTTCCAACTCATTGATGAGCCGTACTTGATATGGATCCCAAACCGCCAAGGCTTATTCCAGAATAGGTCTTATCTTATATCTTATATAAAAATGAATGTTCGTTTGTTCGTCTTTTATGCGTTCATAAACCATTCATCCGATTGCGATCAAATTTTGGTGAGTTGTTGTAAACACTTCCGGGATGGTCATAGGCATAGTTAATCCATTTCACAATAGATAGCACGCAAGTAGTTAAAACAAATGCGTAATGGCGATGCGTTCATATACAATTCGACGGATTGCGATCAAATTTTGGTGAGTTGTTGTGCACAGTCCCGGAAAAGTTATAGGCGTAGTAAATCAAATTTACAATAGATGGCGCATGAGTAGCTTCAACAAAATGGCGTGAGTTTGTTTCAAGAAAGTCCCACATGTGTTCATATACCATTCATCCCATTGCGATGAAACTTGGGTGAGAAGTTCTGTACACTTCAGGTAACGTTTTTGGCTTAGTGAATCCACTTAACAATAGGTAGCGCACGAGTAGATTCAACAAATGAGCGACGACGGGCGAAGCGTTTCAACAAAGTCCTGTATGCGTTCACATACCATTCGTCCGATAGCGATGATACTTGGTTGAGAGAGGTTGTGCACACTACAGGCAAGGTTTCTAGCTTAGTAAATCCATGATATAATAGGTAGCGCACGAGTAGATTCAACAAATGAGCGACGGCACGTGAATCGTTTAAACAAAGTCCCGTATGCGTTAATATACCATTCATCCGATTGCTATGAAACTTTGCGGAATTGTTGTGCACACTCCAGGAAAGGTTTCTGACGTAGTAAATCCTTTTTTCAATAGGAAGCGCACGAATAGATTCAACAAATGAGTAACGACGCGCATATCGTTAAAATAAAACTCCGTATGCGTTCATATACCATTCATGCGATTGCAATGAAATTTGGTGAACTGTTGTTTCCACTCCCGCGAAGATTTCTGATTTAGAAAATCCATGGTAGCTCATGAGTAGATTCAACTAATGAGCGACAGCGCGTGAATCGTTTCAACCAAATCCTGTATGCGTTCATATACCATTCATCCCATTGTGATGAAACTTTAGTGAGTTGAGTACAATCCTGCGATGGTGTATGAATTAGTAAATCCGTTTTTCAATGGGTGGCGCACAAGTAGATTCAACAAATGAGTGACGGCGCGCGAATCGTTTAAACAAAATCCCGTATGCGTTCATATGCCATTCATCCGATTGCGATGAAACTTTGATGAGTTGTTGTGTACACGCCAGGGAAGGTTTTCAAATTAGTTAATCCATTTTACAATACGTAGCGTACGAGTATATTCAACAAATGGGTGACGGCGCTCGAATCGTTTCAACAAAGTCCCATATGCGTTCATATACCATTCATTTCATTGCGATGAAACTTTGTTGAGTTGTTGAGTACGCTCCCATGATTCTTTTGAGATAGTAAATCAAGTTTGCAATAGTTTAGAAGTGGTTAACGGAAAAAGAAAAAAATTTTGGGAATCCAAAAGCACTTCAACAAGCAAAGTTACAACGCCAAGACTTTCTTTGATTGGCATTGCAACGCATGCCGGGTACAGCTAGTCTTTCGATAAAAACTAATGTTGCTGGTTCTTTTTCGGTTTATATTATTACGTAAATTAATGATAAATATGTATTGAGATTCAATCGCAAAGAGAAAAAATTGTATACAGTAGGTTGAAAGTTAGTGGTTAGATCATTTTGTTCACATACTTAGATTTATTTAGTGAATTTAAATAAAATGCCTTATATTATTATCCAAACTAATTTGACCAGGAGTAATCCTGGGAGTACATAATCAATATATGTTTGACAAAATGTAAAAAAAAAAAAAAATGAACCTCCTTTTTGTGGCATCTGGACCACAGGATGTGTCATTTCACCTCAAAAATCCCATGTGCATGCTTCATTGAAATATACTGTAACATGACCTGTCTGTTAATATTAATATTTCTGTGGTTCTCTTATCAAACTGCTATCTCTTGCAAATTAATTGGAACAAAAAAATAATTTTTAAAATCATTTCTCCAATGGTTGGCAACAGTGTGCTACACATTACTTATTCTATGATCTCATGCGCTCTGTAATTGTTTGCACTGTTATTCATTGGTAATTAATGTGTGTGGTCATTGTTTCAGGTTAAAAGTGTATTTATTTCAATGTGTCACTTTTTCTCAATTCTGAAGCTTTCTTGTGCAATTTAGTAATGCCTAAGTATTATGCTTATGACTACCAGGAAGCATAGTGCATTTGTAGTACTATTTCTGAATACTTCCATGACTCTAAAAGAGTTGGTGTTGGTTATGTTTTCCAAATCGAACTGCTATCATCTTTGTTTACCATTTGGTGCTGCCATCTATATGTTTTTGAAGTCACTTGTGTACTAACTCTAACAGCTTCATTGACCATCAACATTGCACTCCTCACAAATCTGTTGAAGTGTTGCTTTCTTATTTTCTACTTTAGTAAAAACATGTTTATAGTAACGGGAGGTTGTGTTTTCATTTTGCTATCCCGCAGCCTCGTTAACAGGTTATGGGCTCAGATCGCATGTTACTGAAGTTCGACCGAACATGACATTGAGTTTAATTTTTAAGTTTTGTTCTTGTATGTTCCACGGCACGCTAAGAAGAAAGGACGGCTATGTGCATCAGAATGCTTCCTAAAGACAATTTCAACACTTGAAAAATCCACATGAAAGTATTACTTATCAAGAATAATACGTGGCATTCCGTAAGTGGCATAAAAGTAAAGCCCGAGCCGAACAAAGAAAACACTAATGCGGTGACTGAGTGGGAACAGGGAGACGGCAAAGCCATTTGTCTCATTCATTAATAATTCTACCCGTTGGTGTGACATTAGTTTCCTGTGGCAGAAAAGTGAGGTATCCGTTGAGTTTCAAGCCTTTAAAAGGATGATTGAGACACAGTAACAGCAAGAAGATAAAGTTCCTACAGTCAGACAGTGGGGCAGAGTATTTAAATGGTCGATTTGACAGTTTTCTGAAGAGTACTAGTAACAAACATCGACTGACTGTCCCAAACAACCCTAAGCAGAATGGGACATAGGTCGGTCATTCTAATCGGACCACACAGAGTACAATTCAGCCCACAGAATATGTATACAGGGAGCAGCGGAACCGGATCTCAGTCAACAGCTGATCAATGGAGGGAGTGGACCCTTGATAATGTCGAACGCAGTCTTTGGCGAAACGTCAGGAGAAAACATCCTGCCTGCACCATGGCCTACAAGCTTGGACAACTTGTACATAGCTATAAATGCTGGCTGTGCTGCTATATTAAAAATGTATGCCAAATCATGTGAAGCATCTGAAATACCTAATATAAAGGAGGACATAATAGCTTTTAACAAATATCAAAGGTATGCATTAAGTAAATAAGTACCTCGTAGTTCCGCCCCTTAAAACAACAATAACTAACTAACTAACTAAGTACAAAAAAAAAAAATTGGTGTCATGTTCCGATTAATTTGTACGGGATTTTATATAACTTATATATCTTTTATGTTTCATTTTGCATTTAGAACAAAACTCTGGATCAGGAACACCTCCTTAGAGGTGCAGACCTGCCCACAAGGCAAAGAAAACAATAACATAAACCCCTTCTTCTTGCCTTCTAGGACAAGGAACTATACAATACATTTCAAGAATATACAGTTGATACTGTGACCAATTTTTAACCCAATTTGACAATGATTTACCCACCTCTTTACGATTAATTTATTCACCACTTCTCAGGATCCTTATTTGTAACCCAGTTGTTACACACAGTTTCATGCTTACTAACATTTTTGCAATGCTCGGTAATTTTTTTCTTGTTCTTTTACAAGCTGGCATTCTATGAGTACCTTGTAAGTAATAATGGAACATAAATATATATATATCTGTTGTTTGCTTACAAACTGGTAGTTTGATTCACAAAATCTTATTTCATTTTAATGACTGTGAGTTTATTTAGTTAAAAGAATAGAACATCCTAAAGCACCATAAAGATCACCCTAATTATAAGAACTGCTGTTACAGTATATACTGTGAGGCATAAAAATGAAATACTATGAAATTTAATGTGCTACAACCACACACAGTCATGATAAGCACAATGTGAAAATCCTCTAATTTCCATATTTTGAATGTGGAGAATCTTCTTTTAAAAATATGAAACTTCTTGATTTAAAAATATGAATTCTTATTGCATGCTTTTTATAACTTTTAAGTTCAACACAAAATAACAGTTTTTAGCTTGGTTAAAGTCTTGTGACAACTAGATTTGAAATCTGGCATATCAGTAAATCTTAGAAAAGCCTCTCTACATACTGTACATATGTACATTTTTGTAGTATCACTGTATCATCATAGTCGTCGTTATCGTCAACATCCATGTGATATCTTTCAAATGTGTGACTATATTATGAATATCCAAATACACTTTGGCTGGTTATTACCATAGACTACAGTATTTGAATTGTATATTTTCCGTAACTCGAAGAGCAATTAGGAATGAGCAAATGTTATGAATACAGATTGCCTAGAGGATGAGTCAATCCTATGAGAACTCAGGTCAAAATATCATGAAATGTCTAGTATCCTGGGCCATGAAAGTCACCTTATGTCCAGGAAGCTTAAATGTGTGAAGATTTAGAAGTTTGAATCCCAGCACGTCAATGACCAACCATCCTAGGTGTGGTTTGTTCTGTGTTTTTCCACAATCGCCTCAGGAAATGATGGGATAGTACCTCGTTTGAAGTCCTGGGGCATGTGTCCCTGATCTAGACCAAATAATTACAAAGAAGTGTTATAGTTGCTACAATAACACAGGTTATCAAATGTCATAGAGTGACTGAAGACCATGTCATCACAACTCATTAAATGAACAACTTTCTTCAGCTATAAGCAGTTTTCAAAATATACCAAGGAGAAACTTGGGTTCTGAGCAATAATGTGTTTTGTCACACAATATGTCCAAGCATATCCAATTCTAATTCCAAGGAATATAGTGATAAAACTGAAAATTTCAGCATATATTTTTTCTTAATTTTCTTATTTAGGTTCCCCTCTGTGAAAATCAATTCCAGGTTTGTTTCTAGTTCATTTCATAATTCTACAGATTCTCATATGCTTTGCTCTGTATGCAGTTTGAAGGCATACATCCAACACAAATGTCTGCTGAACATGCAGGTACCAGGAAATGGAAAAGCATGATAGCTCATGATCAGGTACTAAGTCCAGCTGAATGTGCCAAATTGTGTGTCTGAGTGCCTGCATGGTTGTACATCCCTCAATCTATACTAATATAATTAAAGCTGAAGAGTTTGTTTGTGTATAAACGCGCTAATCTCTGGAACTACCAGTCGCATTCGAATTTTTTTTTTTGTATATGATAGCCAGATTCAAGAGGAATGGTTTGGGCTATGTAGCATTAGGCTACACCTCTCAGGTAACCTTAAAGATTGATTTTTGTTCAGTAAGTCGGAAGAACAAGCGCTCCTAAACAGCTTCAATAATAACTAAGTCTATTGTTGCCAGGCAATGCGGGCTGCATCACGTCGCCCCTACCAGTGTTCTGGTGCAGAATTGCGAGCTGCTTATAAATTGCAGTCACGGGGAGTAATTAGTGCAAAAAGATTTCTTAGGCCCCTTAAAACAGTTATCATCATGACAATAGTATGTCTCTGTATAAGGGTGATGGTGTTGGTGCGGTGTACTGAGGTTATCAGCTGCAATAAGCGTTGGTGCTTTCCTATCCTTATCCCTGAGCGCTCCAGTTCCGTAGTAGTATTCATTATATTATCATCCATAAAACAAATAAATCCACCCACTACTGCTAGTACCATATAATCCATAGATAGTCGAAAAATAATTTTCCCTAGTTTGCCATACACATGAAACTTCATTGATAAGGAATGATGTGGGTAGAAAGGGGTGTTCATTTGGTGTTTTTCTACATAGGCACCCGTAGACATTGATGTACAGACACTGTTTCAAAAGCATGAAGAACCCCTGTTGGTTCAAGTCCATGTCCTGCGCGAGTACAGCATCTGCAAAATCGTCATTAGTGGTGAAAGACAGCCTTCTACTCTTCATTGTAAGGAAGAAGTGAAAGTCGCTGGGTGTCAGTTTGGGACTGTAGGTGATGTCATGGAGGATGACAGAAAGCCAGGTTTTTATGTTGAGTAACATTCTGTTGTCCTGTCTGTAACATTCTACTGTCCCATCTTTAAAACAATACTTTGTTTGGCAATAAGGGCTGTAAGTCCCATGATAAATGAAGGGTACCTGTGTAAATACATCACTTTGACAACTTGCCAGTTCTATGATGGGGAATCTTATTTTCCGACTCTCACATGTACTATGATCGTCAACTTGTGGGCAATATGTTAGGTTTGGTATTTTACTGCCTGCATTCTGCTATAATAGATTGTGAATTCATACATTGCAGGAATGCTCCTTTTCACTGTTGCTCTGAATTGGAGTTGAGGTTTTTGTCCTCAATTTTCTCCCTGACTAACAAATATTCTGTGTTCTTTTGTATACCTTTTGACAGTTGTATGTGGTGGGTTTTTATTGACTGTACTGAGTGCTTTGCAAGAACGGGATCAAATGCATAAAGATTCAAGAATTCAGGGTAGTGGTAGCATTGTCAGATGTCAGGAAAGTTTTAAAAGAATTGTCCTTAACATACTTCTTAAATACAACAGATTGTCTTTATTTTCTTATTTGGATACATCTGGATACTAATTCAGAATTTTTATTTGCAGATTTGTATGATTTCATTAAAAAAAGTACTTTTTTAAGCAAGTTTGGTGATATGTTGATGTACAACTTTGTGAATCTTAATTGGTACCATGTGAGTTAAAAAAAAAATCGGATTGACCTACCTATGTACTGTAAACTATAATAATACTGATATAATTATGATATTAGCTTTTAAATTCACTGTTCAACTCACATGTGTAGTGTTATGTTACAGATAGTCATAATCTTTTTAATAAATTTGCTAAAAATAATTTTCCCCTATGTTGGTAAAAAAATTTTAAATGTCCATATTTTTGGGTTCAGAATTCTGGCAACAGTAGAAGATGGACACATTTGAAATAGGGAAGATAATTATAGATCATCTTAACCATTAACACACAAGGTCAGATTATGTCTGTTCTTGAGGGACAAGTGGCATTTCAATTACAGACAAATGTCGTGGCAGAACTTTTTATGATGACATTATTATGACTCCATAGCGAGTTTTTTCTTCATTCATATCATCAGGGCGTCCAGTCATAAAAATATCCACCACATAGAAGCTCATCTCGCATCACCAACCCCATAGAAACAACAGTAATGAGGGGTAGAAATGCTATTATAGTATTTAAGCCATCAATATTGTATTTTCCTTATTTTGATAGTAAAAATGACACCAGAGCTTATAGCAAAATCCTACTAGATAATGCTGCCGATGAATAATTTCAGTTATAATTTTATCACTGCTGTTGTAAATCCAGCTTGTGTGGTTGCATGGTGTTGTTTAGTAAATAATAGTACTTTATTATTGATTAAATGGATTTAGGATTGATAGAACAACTACTGACCTCATCTTTACTATTAGGTTGATTATAGAAAAATACCGGGAGAAAGGACGAGATATCATTTCTGTCTTCTTGGATCTCTAAAAGCCTTATGACAGCTTGCCTAGGGACAAGATATGGGATTGTTTATCATAGAAAAAAATACCACAATCTCTTATCAGTAAAGTGAAAGTGCTGTATAGCCATTGTCAGAGCTGTGTTCAAATAGGAAGTAAATCCACTATTCAGAACGGTTTGTTACATCAAAGGGAGTGCAACAGGGAAGTGCATTGTCACCATTGCTATTCATCTCTGTAATGGACGGAATCATAAAAGGGGTAAAACAACAGCCTCTTTAAACGGATTTCACGGCATTGGCCTTTACTGACGACGTGGTTATTTGGGGTTGTACAGTTGAGGAAGTACAGAAGAAATTAAATACCTGAAACAACCAATTTAATGAGTTTGGATTAAAAGTTAGTTCTACAAAGACAGTAGCCATGAAAGTTAGTAGACAAAAAGGGTAATTTGAATATCATGTTGGATGGAAGGAACTTGCAAGAAGTTGATCAGTTCCAATACCTTGGCAGCATTTTAACTCGAGATGGTCGTTGCTCAGCGGAAATTACCAATAGGATTCAGAAGAGAGCTAATTTGTACCACCAAGTCAGGAATCTCCTTTGGGACAGTCAAATTCCTTTAAATAAAAAGGAACATTGTATAAGGCCTACTTTGTACCAAGGAAACTAGAGCAACATCAAGGTTGAGATGGTTCGGTCACTTGAGGAGGATAGAGCTAAAGAGAGTAGCACGGAAATGGTTTGCTAAGGACATAAAAGGAAAGCGACCTAGGGGAGACCAAGGACATGATGGATCCCCAAATAAAAGATGATCTGGAAGAAAGGAGTGGAATTGTGTAAAGTTGAAGAAGAAGAAGAGGAAGAAAAAGAATTGTACTTGGATAGACTGAAATTGAGAGCGCTCTTACACCACACTGGGAAACTGAGGACGGTTAAATGATGATGATGATGATGATTATTGAAGAGGGAAGGAATCCTTGTACTTTTATATGATTATGAATTTTATAATCGTGTAAGTGTGAAGACATTCTTTACAATGTGGAATTCAACGAGTAGACATGATTATCATGTTTGTGTGGATTTAGATGTTTCACTTTCTCAAGATTGCTTGAGAAAATTTTGACAAAGATATACGGTAAGTTAAGCAATTAAATTTCTGAAATTACCATATATCTCAGTACCAATACTACACATCATTAACTCCAGAGGACTTCAATGGGCTGGTTATTTACTAATGATGGGAGATGATAGGATGGTCTTACAAATCTTTAAAGAAGAACCAAGAGGAGTGTGGCCACATTGGTCTAAGTGGCTAAACAAGCCTGCCCTGATGGCTGGAGATTCAGGTTTAAATTCTGATGGCAGTCACATTTTTAAGTCTTATTCAACACAGAAATGTAAGAACTACTTTCAAAATTAGCACAAATCTGTAATGACTTCCATGCCACTGATGCCATATCTCAGGACTGGCAGAGAGCAAACTATGACCCAAGACATGTGATAACCAGATTTTCTGTACACTGATTCCACCAACTGGACCAAGATTGCTTGTGCAAGTACTGTGGGGAACTCGGGGGAAGATACCACATGCTGATTTGCAAAAAGAGGCATCAATTCCTGAAATCTTATCATAATTAGATCTTTGAGTGCAAAATGTAATCAATCAGAACGATTGGATACATTTTCTACAACTATGTTTAAAAATAAGCCCTATATAATACTTGATAATTGATGAGTTATACAGCAGAGTTTGAATTTAGCAAATTTGATGCTGAATTCATACCCTGACAACAGAGACAAATAGGCCTTGTATGCCCACATCATGGTATATTATGCATGATGGAAACTACCATTTAAAATACCTTCCTATTTTTGATTTCCGAAAGCAATTCACTACGCTTGAGGAAGAAAGGAAACAAATTCCACCTTCAGTATAGCAGAACTTAGCAGAAAGCCTTCCATGAAGATTAAAGCTGTAACAGTAGCAAAAGGAGATCCTACACACTATTAATTGTTTGGCTGGCATCTTTGGAATGAATAGCAATGGGTGTCTGGAGACTTTTGGCTACATATTGTATCTTATTATATTATTAGTAAGGCCCAGAAGTTCATGCACTATTAAATGAATAAATATGCGTGCAAAAATGTGCTAATTGTCGGTGGAATATGCATCGCGTTTCAACAATATTCAGTATGAAATAACTACGGCAATTACGATCACTCCGTATTCTTTAGCGTTTCTATTTTGAATATAAGGAAAATATGAACAGACGGACTTATAACTACACTTTTTTTTAAATTTCTAAACTATGAAACAGTTCTAAATACACACATCAAAAAAAGTTTTGCATCACCTCGGTTCCAAGAGTTCCGGAACCTTTAAATACAAAGGGAATAGAGATCAACACAAACAACATTTCAGCTCGTTTTATTGCTCATGAGACCCACACATTGCATGTTGTACCATCATACAGCTAGACTTTCAGCATTTGTGGTCCAGATTGCAGTACACACCACTACCTCTAATACCCAGTAGCACGTCCTCTTGCATTGATGCATGCCTGTATTCGTCGTGGCATACTATCCACAAGTTCATCAAGACACTGTTGGTCCAAATTGTCCCACTCCTCAACGACAATTCGGCGTAAATCTCTCAGAGTGGTTGGTGGGTCAAGACGTCCATAAACAGCCCTTTTCAACATATCCCAGGCATGTTCGATAGGGTTCATGTCTGGCGAACATGCTGGCCACTGTAGTCGAGCGATGTCGTTATCTTGAAGGAACGCATTCACAAGATGTGCACGATGAGGTCGAGAATTGTCGTCCATGAAGACAAATGCCTCTCCAATATTCTGCCGATATGGGTGCACTATGGGTAGGAGGATGTCATTCAGGTATCGTAAAGCCGTTTCGGAGCCTTCCATGACCACCAGTGGCGTACGTCGGCCCCACATAATGCCACCCCAAAACATCAGGGAACCACCACCTTGCTGCACTCGCTGGACAGTGTGTCTAAGACGTTCAGCCAGACCAGGGTGCCTCCAAACACGTCTCCGACGATTGTCTGGTTGAAGGCATATGCGACACTCATCGGTGAAGAGAACGTGATGCCAATTCTGTGGGGTCCATTCAGCATGTTGTTGGGCCCATCTGTACCGCGCTGCATGGTGTCGGGGTTGCAAAGCTGGACCTCGCCATGGACGTCGGGAGTGAAGTTGCGCATCATGCAGCCTATTGCGCACAGTTTGAGTTGAAACACGACGTCCTGTGGCTGAACGAAACGCATTATTCAACATGGTGGCATTGCTGTCAGGGTTCCTCCGAGCGGCAATCCGTAAGTAGCGGTCATCCACTACAGTAGTAGCCCTTGGGCGGCCTGAGCGAGGCCTGTCATCGACAGTTCCTGTATCTCTGTACCTCCTCCATGTCCGAACAACATCGCTTTGGTTCACTCTGAGACGCCTGGAAACTTCCCTTGTTGAGAGCCCTTCTTGACACAAAGTAACAATGCGGACGCGATCGAACTGCGGTATTGACCTTCTAGGCATGGTAGAACTACAGACAACATGAGCAGCGTACCTTCGTCCTGGTGGAATGACTGGAACTGATCGGCTGTCGTACCCCCTCCGTCTAATAGGCCCTGCTCATGCATGGTTGTTTACATCTTTGAGCAGTTTTAGTGACATCTATGAACAGTCAAAGGGACTGTATCTTTGATACAATATACACAGTCAACGTCTATATGCCGGAGATCTGGGAACCGAGGTGATGCAAAACTTTTTT
The DNA here is from genome assembly GCA_946902985.2 of Meconema thalassinum. Taxonomy (NCBI): domain Eukaryota; kingdom Metazoa; phylum Arthropoda; class Insecta; order Orthoptera; family Tettigoniidae; genus Meconema; species Meconema thalassinum. Next base: position 1,209,385,195 of record OX336388.2, read on the forward strand.
TGATGTGTGTAGTAGGAAATGTTATTTTATGGATCTTCAAGCAGTGTTGACCATCAATAATTATTTTATTATGTTAATTTTTAAGTATAACTGCTATATAATTTTAATAGCCATTGAAGCTTTAAAAATGAAAATAATTTACAATATTTATATAGTGAATGCTGAATATAAATAATTGATATTAACTTGCAAAAAGAATTGAAACGTACTAGGTATTAAAATAATTTCAGTATTATTCTAAGATAGACTTTGAGTCCGAATCAAAATATACGGCTTTAAGAAGGTGAAGTAACGAAAAGGGCTTCAAAACAATAGGAACTTAGAATATACACCCCTCAAGCTATGCACTTAAACAAGCAAAGGAGAAAAATACGATGCATTGTGCCAAAATAACCAAAATATGTTTAAATATGCAAAAATATGATTTCGCATGAACTTCTGGGCCTTAATTATTAGTATAAGTACTGTTGTTTTTTACTTGCTATCCTTGTATGTGTTAATTCAATATTAATATAATCACCCATGGTAATGGGGCTCCTGTGATGTGTTAACTGACTGAAAAGTTTGATATTTGAAATATATATCTTCATAATATTAAAGCATCTTAATTTGAATATAGGAACAGTTGCCTGCAGACATTACCTGGCAAAGACAACATGATACATGAAGGACATTGTATCACTTAATTATTTGCTTGAATCAGTCTTTTACAAAGCTCTTATAAAATGGTTTGGAATTCAATGTTGTGCAGAACATGTGACCGATTACTTTCCACTTTGACGATTGTGAATTTCATCTCCTAATGATTGCATCTATTTCCAGCCCAAGTTGGATTATCTGCCTCAAGCTCCTATCACACACCCACTGCATGGTAATGTTCCGCAGGAAACTTTACCACCAACCATGCCTAATGTAAGTATAACACCTTAACTCTTTGCAATCCTGTTAGCTTGTAATCAAGTTCAAGTCCTTGGCAGATATAGTGAAACCTCTGTCTATTGTTTCCAAAATAATCATTTTCCTAGATTCAGTGTTCAGTTTTTGCTATTCCTAGAATTTTCCTATTCAACCTTGGTTAATAAAACCTGCATCTATTGTTCCTCGAAGTGTTGTTTACCTCCGTCGATCATCCAGAAATCTGGGTCCCAACAAACCATGTTCCCCTATCAATCATTTTCAAGAACGAGTATATTTATGTAATAGCAATTCATGTGCAATGCAATGTGCAATATTTTCAGAGCATCTTTCACTAAGGGCCTGTTTTTCAATCACTGGGCCAAATTCAGAGTAGCATACTCCCAGCATTAAACGCCATATTGTATTTTTTAATCGTTAGGCAGCGCTGCCAACGGAATAAATGGGGTGAGCAAGTTGGTCATATTTACTCGGTTCTGTTCATGCTGGATAAGCATTAAACCTAGTGGCTTCGGTGGCGTATGCTGAGCTTCTATGCCCAAGATTGTGAGTTCAAACCCGGCCGAAGTCATCGTATTTTTAAGAGCGTTAAAATCCTTCAGTATGCCTTCCTTTGGAGGGGAAGTAAAGCCGGCGGTCCCATGTCATAGATTTATTGCATGTAAAAGATCCTTCCACTAACTAAACTTGTGTGAAGCTAAATTTCTAGGTTAGATTTTGTTGAAACGCTCTATCAAAGTTCCAACATTCACCTCTAGGTGTCAGTGACATCTGGTAGCGAAAGTTGGAACTACTTGAAATTGAACGGAACTTGTAGCTCACCCCATCGGTGTCCGCATTGAAGCAGCTACAGCCTCTGGCGAGCCGAACATGTCCTCGGACACTCCCGGCACTAAAAGCCATGCACTAAATAATAATAATAAGCATTAAACCTTCTGAGTAGTGACACTGCATAGTTGATTGTTGTTTTTCTCCTACCAGCTGTGAACACTTCATGATTTGTATCATGGATTTGTATTCTAATTCTATGAATCTTTATTTCATGGCTTGTTTTCGTCTATCGAAAAGTGCTGTGATGGCTGTGGTACATCAGCTTCGGTACGCACACAGGTGACGATATTTGTATACGTTATTTGGCAATAAAAAATAAAAAAATTCAATGATCTCGTATACTACACAGCTTGGACGTTATTAAAAATTGTGATGATTGTGAATTTATGTTCCGTTTTCATACCGGTACTATGACGAATGTATAGATTGAATTGGAGATAATGATGAATATATAGATTGAATTGGAGATTGCTACTCGCACACTTGTTTCAACAACATCACATATTATTTTATACTGTAAATTAAGAGGAGGGATGAAACTATAGTCTCTAGCCTATCTATAGACTACTAGAAATGATGTTCAATGCAATCCAATTTCTCAAATCCTGCTTGCTGCAACATATTGTAATAGAAATGAGATAAATCATAATGTCGTCTAGATTCTGTTAAAATGACTCATAATGATACGATAAATATTGTTCAAATCGATACGGTAATCTGGTAGGAAAAATAATTGCCACGACTGGGGTTCGAACCTGAGACCTCATAATTCTCAGAACAAGACGCCATCACCACGGCTATTACAACCACGGAAATTATGAGTAGAAGACGGTTACTTATTTTCACGTGCCGGTAATATTATGGAAGTAATATTTAATGCTCTATTAATATTTTGCTTTTTTTTTTTCGATAATGTTCCTGCGTGGAATTAAGTTTTCAATTCGTTATGAATAGGTCTACATGGCAATAAAGGGAATGCGTACAGTAGTCCATGAAAGGCTAGCCCAGTTCCCGTATAAAAACATTGATGTAATTTATGTGGATAACTGGATTACCGCAATGTGGGGTAATATCTGAATAGCCATTGTGCAGAAGCATGCGAGTAATACCGGTATTGCCGACTATTTACAATGTTTCATATTAAAGCATATCATGATTTAAATACTGATACAAAGACTGAGACCATGTAGTTTTGTGTTTCAATCCGTTGACACCAGAGTTCGCATGAGCGTTTACCATTCAGAATTCAATTTTGACCAATCGCATAAACCGTACTGTAGCCGTTCTGACGAGTAGTAAGTAGCTCACCCAGTAAATTTGCATTGATAAGCACGTATTGAATCCGGAAGGGATGAAAGTATTGAGCAAAGTTACTCGGGGAGTGGATGCCCATCACTTTTATCCAGAGATTGAAAAACAGACCCTAAAGATGAGAACCTTGTAGCTTATTCTTGTTCAAACATATCTCTGTGCATGTTTACAGTGGAAAGAGTATGCAATAATGAATTTTCTGTTTATTTAAATTTAAATTAAACTGATTTTGTATTGCACATACAGTAGTTACTGAGAAATATGTGCATGATGAGTTTTTTATTTACTTCTCTGAAATTCCATTGTATTTCCTGCTGGGAAATATCTCATCAAAGGCAGCATTTGTGCGAGTATGGTTATTCTTTGTAGAATCGGTACATACAGTAAACTCCCGATTATCCGCGGAATTGACTGGCGCGGATACCGCGGATAATCGAATTTCGCGGATAAGCCGCAAAATTGCTGGTAATGTTTAACAAAGGTCGAAGGCACTAAAAAACAACACACAAGTGCTTTAACCCTTTTGATGCCAAGCTATTAATGCGTGGATATGCTAAGAATTCCAAGCCAAGTTTAGTGAAATTACAAGGGTTTGATAAAAATTATCACCTATTGATCATTATCAAGATAGAATGTTGAAATTTTTTTCTGTAGCAGGTAGACATATTTGTAACGTAATGGATGCTAATTAATTGATATTTCAATTTATTTTGTTAATTGCAAAAATACTTTTAAAAATATTTTAACAAATAAATGAAATTCGATTTTTTTTATAAAATGTTGACAGCCTCTAAACTGTACATGTACATGTTATTACTTATGGAATGCTACATATATGTTCCAAATTTGGAGTAGTTATATCAAATAGTTTTCGAGTACGATCAGTTTCTACAAAGACATGCGTATATAGTAGTCTTCGCATTGCACAATGTTATTTTACTTGCTACATTTGTGGTAACCTCTTCCCCATCACTGGTTGAGGTGTCACTTGATTTATCATTGGAATCTGAACCTGGTAAATCACTGTCGATTATGTCAGCGTAAATCTTTCCTGTTTCGAAAGTATTCCTGTGCCTCGGCCTTGGCATTCCTATCGCGCGGGCTGCGGACAGGGCGGAATAAAATTGTCACCGTCGTCGTCAGTCGAAAATTCACTCTCACACTCTTCACTCAGCGTTAAAACATTAGTTATCTTCTCTTCGTTCAAAGAGCTAGCCATATTTATCACCAAGTAACATAATTAGCTCAAAGCAAGAACATAAACAATCACGACTTCAAAAGATAAAACATGCGCCAAGCCAGCTGACTACAGCATGCTCATTATTAATTCAATTGTTCACAGAACTTAAACACATCGATATATACAGTGTGAGAATGATTCCCGCGTTGTATTGGTTACAAAAGCAAAATCGCTGTGTTACTGGAAACATCGCTACAATGTTTAGGAAAAGGGGCCGATAGATCGGCCCGTGGCACTTTTAGCAGAGGCTCCCTGGGCCGATAGATCGGCCCCCTGGCACTATAAGGATTAAATAAGTTTATGTTTGACCCTAACTATTATGTGTCAGAAAACTGTATCATAATTATGGTCTTTATAACACTATTTTTCATTATGAAACAGTTTCTCCCACCAATCACAGCTCAAGAAACAGTTGTTTGACCAATTAGATAAGGTTAGCATCGCACCAGCGTGGAGTTCCAAGGGAAGGCCATGGTCAAATACAAGGCATTCTCTGCGTCTCATGCGCTCTGTTCAGTACATAAAACTGGCAAAATCTCGACAGATATTTATGAATATTTATCTTCGAACATAAAATAGTTATAATAATTATAGTCGAACATAAACAGTCGTATGCAACTCGCCTATAATGGTAATTAAGACACTCGTATGGAAATTATAAAACTCGCATACGCTCATTTTGTAAACATACTCGTGTTTTAAGTATAGCCGTTATAAGCTCGTTGCATAATGTACTATTATTATACAATAAAAGGACGTACATGATAACAAAACTTAGTCGATGTTATGTGTGTTATTAAAAAGTCTTGTTTACTGTTCAACAACAAAAAATCGGTCATTTGCTTTTGCTTTTTCGTAGGATACATGTTTTGTACTGTACATTATTAAGTGTATTAGCGATTTACGATTTTTATTACGTTTAAGTATTTAGTAATTTTATTTCAATTTTTGAGAATAATTTTCAGTTTCAAAACCTTCTTTTTTTAAATAAAAAAGTTCTCCCTCAGGCACCGCGGATAATCCACAAACCGGATAAACCGCCCACGGATAATCGAGAATTTACTGTATATGTAATAGTAAACATTCATTGCAAGTACACACTTGGGCTATAATATTTCTTGCACTTCTCCACTATATCTTTTCCACAAGTGTATTGAGTCTACAGTGCTTGCCAGTGATTTACATCCATCATAAACGCTCACTATCTACTATTCTCAGCTGTTCACCTTTGGCGCCACCTTTCCATCTATTGTGTTAAAGGGCACGGCCATCCCCTAAGCGCAATGGGCTTCAATACAACTTAATTGAATTGTGTTGTGCATGTTGGATGTGGAGTGAACTTCTTTAGCAAAAGGTTTTCCTCTCGCATCTCCATTACTTGTATGCCGAATTTCCAAGTTGGGGCACCTATTTGAATCCAGCATATTGTTTCAAACAATGCATTGTAATATTGCTGACACTGGTGGAAATCATAGAACTTGGCAATCAGCGTAATTAATTTTTGTGCATACTTTCACTTTATAGTATGCTCCTCATTCTTACTGGGCACAATCATGTTTCTTATTAATTCACATGAATTAAGTAGCCTACACAATGCTTATGCATATGGTACTAGTTGCACTTTGGCATTACTGTCAAACAGGGGTTACTTACAACATTTTCCTGCCATTTTCGATTTTTCACACTGACAAGCCTGTAAGTTTACACATCAGTCAGATGTGTTGAAAACGTTGTTGGCCGATTACACCATGTGTCGGTGCTTTTAATGGATGCCTTATGCTGATCTGTCGTGTCTTTCTACTACTGGCAAGTTGCTCTTTAGTTTTAGAGATAATACTGACCTGAATATCGTCATCTATCCTACTCAAACGATTGCTTATCATACTTTTTCTGGGTAGTGTCCTACTATACCATTTAGTTGTTGACAAAATGACATTAAAGATATTAAACATTTTTGGAAACTTCATATATTTTTATTGTTTGGCAGTGCCCGTATGGGGTAACTTGCATCATAGATGTCCTTAATTTAGGAGCTTTGCATTGGGCTCTGCATTTATCAAAATAGTACCTAACACTAGTAACACGGATCGTTTGCATTCATTTGTAGATCTGCTGGTAATCAGGTACCATGCCGTGACCGTACATTAGAAAAGTAGGCAATAATGCTATTTAATTCCTTCTTGTTTCTTCTGACTTTATAATCTTGCTCTTGTAAAATTAGATTAAGAAGTCAGAAAGAAATTCAAGTGGTCGTGGCTCGGGTAAAAGATGTAAAAGACAAGGAGAACATTACTTGTTCATTTTTGAGAAGCAGTTAAAAGGTTGCGAACAATTTAATTTTTCCCTTGTTTGATGACGTCATGGATGTGAAACTGGAAAACATAGTAACATTTTTGAAGTCTCCAACACTTAACAGGGGACATCACTCTGTCAATTAATATTTTCATGTTGCCGTACAGTAGAGTTTGAGGGTTTTGCAGGTTTCCAATGTTAACTTAAAATTTATAAATATTTTTTATTTAAACTATTAAATAAAATACATTAAAATAATTTCCCAACATTTTTGTATTGGTTTTCTTGTAACTTAAGACCTTCAGAATGTTAGAAAATAATAGTGAGTGTTGCAAGTAACCCCAGTTGTTTACAAACTTACACATTGTATGAAATTTAAATGGCTGTTACAAGTAACCTCGCTGATGGGGTTACTTGCAACACACCTATTTTTTGCACCCAGAATAAAAAAGGTGCAAATTTTTTTCTTCTTTGTTGTGTTAGCTTGTTTTCTATGCCACTATTAAACTGTGTGTGAAATAACTTTTCACTTATCCCATTAGGTTTTATGCTACACAGCTTTGAATTTCAAGAGTGTTGCAAGTTTGATGGTACTTTCGTTCCGCAATGCAATAAGTCGGTGGCATTTTATAGAAAATTTATAAAAGTATGTCACAACTGCAAAATGGCGGAATATTTTAAACACCCAAATTTAGGTTAAAATAACATTGTTTAACTGCTGTGATACATGAAAAAAGAATTATACATGGTTCATACACGAAAACAATTCCTTTTTAATTCCAATTTGTCCTTGATCATCTTTTATTTGTCCTTGTGTCTCCATCATGTCCAACTTCCGAGCTGAGATACAAGTTACTCGGTTCAAATCCCACTCATGTTTCAAACTATATGTTGTGATATTGCTGATGGCTGGTCGAAATCGGAGCACTCAACCATCAACTCTCTTCATTTTCTTGCTTAGATTGACTTTATAGTATGCTCCTCATTCTTACATGGCACAATCAAGAATGTTTCCAACTCTCCTTAGGTTTCCTGTTGACACTGGTTTAGGATTGAAGGTGCTCTTGTGATTTATCGAAAAATAGGTTGATATTGGTCAGTTAATTGATTAACTTACTTCAAAAATACTCCATTTAGGCTTATATTAAATCAGAGTGGTGATAATTCCAAACATGTTGGTTCCATATATTAAGGAAATAAAAGGGAATTATTTATAATTTTTCTAAGTCTAGGTATACAGTAAAAATCTAGTTTCATAATTTTTGCAAAAATGAGAGATTAGTTTCAAGGGAACAGATATCTGATGTAAAGGTTAGTCAAGGAAGCATCTCCCTACAAGGGTTCAGATATGAATCATCCAGCTGCAACATCAGTTTAGCAAATGTGGCCTACAAATAATTGCTTGGATTGAAACTTGCAGTCCAAAACTCGCTGGGAATTTCTTCTTAAAACATTAAATAAGTGCCTATTGTTGAGAACGCATATTTTCTGATAGTGATATAAACATAAACCATATACAGGGTAAAGGAAAAAATGCCGCACTTGGAGGTCAGCATGCCACTCGTCATCCAATTGCAAGACAAAAGTTTTTATAGCAAAATCGGAGCGGGTACAGTTTGAAAACACAATATGATAATGAGAAGCCGACAACACTGTCATATCCTGCAGTGCATCAGAATATACAGAGGAATGTGTATCACCCTGCACTACCATAGCAGCCGTCGTAGCTCACTGAGTCGACTGCTGGGTTTTTAAATCCACATACACCATGGAACTACGGTTCTTTTTTTGAATTGTGACGTCAGTTCCCTAGTTTCCGTCGTTTATCCGCGTTTATGAGCAGGATATCATTTTGTTATATGACAATAGCCTAACAGATTACAGTGGTCGCTTTGAACATCTGTGAAGTGAGGGTTGCTCGTAAGTGTACGTACTGGCTCTGTGAAGATAAGACTGGATGTCTAACGTACAGAATGAAATTATTGTGCGTAGCATAATGAGCAATCTATTGTGTTTGTTGTACCTCAATGGATAAAGACAATGTTACTGTATCCACTATTAGGTTCTGTTGGATTTATTTGTACCATGGATGAAACAAAGTGGTCGTTTACGTTTGTAAGTTCATATAAACACAACACACAATGTATTGCATTGTGGAGGTGTACATTGGATACAATTTGCTACATTAACTGATTTTTTTGTTGGCGCGAACGCGACTTGACCATCTGATGTCCGTGTAACCGGCATTTACGGCACTACCTCGTACCACTGAGCTTATGCAACACCTCCGGCACAGTGCCGGGTTCCTGTGACCTGTTCTTGGCTATGCTGCATGCAGTTACAGCGTTGCCAGAGCCTGCTTTCTTAACTCGCATTTCTATTGAACCCATTGTCGGGGCTAGGTTTTGCTAGATAAACTTTCGTCGTGAATTTCAACGAGGAGCTGCATGCTGACCTCCAAGTGCGGCATTTTTTCTTCACCCTGTATATTAGAGTAAACGGTCTCATTTGTAAATAATTCCAATCCAATAATTCAGGCGCGATTTCGTTCATTGCATTCCAAGCATCATATCTGGTGTTGCCAATCTAGTGATTATATAGTAAAGCCTAGCGACTTGCATATTTATTTCAGTAGTAATATTGTATTCATATATTGTCCATCATTTTAAGTAGGTCTAACGACTTTCGGGCATATATACGTATGTGTCTATTGAAAAACTTACTATTTTGGTGACTGAACCTAATGAATATTCCTGATCTAAGTTCGGAATACATCTTCTACCATAAACAAAGCATACCCAGTTTACATGTTCATGGCAGCAGGTCAAACTTTGTAGTATACTAAGAAATACCCCCAAAATAACCTTTGGAAGTATGAAATATACATTGTATACAGTGTACATTGTATTACATACAGTATCTGAGCACAAGCAATTTCCCAAACGGTGCGAAGGTGAACTATGTAACCTAGAGGTAAATACAGTACTCCCTCTGTAATCCGGCATCTCAGCTCTCCTGCACTACCAGTAATCCGGCGTTTTGTATTCGAGTACGAGCTCAACACTTGATTTGATAATGCGACCGCAATACTGTACAATGTTTCCCACGCAGCGACAAGACTAGTGTCTGAGTGAACACTGCATTGGCGCCAAGAGCGATGACTCACGCACGCCCCCCTCAGGTGCTTAGTGTAGGACAGTTGTACTGTAGTAGTGTTGTGTTGAAGAGGCATCCATGCAGAAAAAAACGTAAACATAAAACTCTTTGTTAGATAAACATGAAATCCTTAAGCGGCTTGAAAAGGGTGAAACGTTAACTAGTGTTGCTAACGAATACGGTGTTGGTTGAGCTACAGTTCATGACTTAACCCTATCCCGCCCGAAAGCGCCCGAAAGCGCCCGTCTCTTGACTTATCCTTCCGGTCCTTAGCGCCCGAAAGCGCCTGGTCGCATTATCTGCACACGTCTGCCATCTATGCGTCAGGTTTGTAGTTTTCTCAACTCTAAAGTGTTTATAAAGCATTTACGAATGTGCAGTACAATCCACAAGGCAGTGAAAACAAAACAATAGCGTAAATCTATCATGAACTTCCATGCACACTGATCAGGTGTTTCGTTCGTAAACCTGGCGGGATTGAGTAATGCAGATAATGAAACCGAGCTCAATATAGGCGAAGAAAGTGATGCAGAATGATTTAGTAGTGGTGAAAGTGAGTTTTTAGTCAGTGAAGAATGATGATAATTTCAATGATATGAAACTACGAAATAATTTCTCCAAAAACTCATTTGTAGTTAAAAAAAACGAAATGTTTGTGTTACCTGAAATGCTGGGGCATCGCCGTCAGGTCCGATTTCTAGGTTATGTTTACATGTCGTCTGGCGATTTCTCTAGTATTACCAAGATACTGGTTTGAACCAACAACCTTAGGACTCCAAGAAGGGAGATATGGATGTGATGGTATGTTTTCTAATATTGTTGAAAATTTGAATACATTATGGTCAGTCGTTTTCATTATATTATACTTTTTCTGAAACAATGTACTTAGGTTCATTTCTTTCTAAATAATAGGGTAAAACCTGGGGATAGGCAACCTGAAAATTCGGGCGGGAAAAGGTTAAGAGAAAACAGTGATAAAATAGTCGTTTTTTAAGACGAATGAATATTTAAAAAGTAAACAACAGACATTGAAAACTGGTGAAAACCCTTAAGTTGACGATAGCCTCTATGCTTGGTTTTTACAAGACGTGGTAGGCATATACCAATTTCTGGTGAAATCCTTTAAGGAAAGGCAAGGGAATTTTACTGGAAAATTACAAAATGATGATTTCCAAGCCGGCGAGGGATGGTTGCAGAAATTCAAACGACGTTATGGAATTAGACTGCTAAGTAAAACGGCTGAGAAACTTTCATGTGACGAAAGCGCTGTTGAGCCATATAAAGAAAGGTTCAAACAGGCTATCCAAGAAATGGATTTAACTCTTGACCAAGTTAACAATGCAGACGAGAGCGGTTTATTTTGGCGGTTGTTACCAAAAAAACCATTAGTGCATCGTGGAGAAGCTAGAGCTCCTGGACGTAAATTGGCTAAGGATAGGGTCACTTTCATGCCTTGTTCAAATGCTAGCGGTGCACATAAGGTGACAATGCTAGTCATAGGTAAGGCGAAGAGTCCTAGGGCATTTAAAAACGTCAAACTTCCTGTTGATTATATGAGCCAGAGCAAAGGGTGGATGAATAAGCCCGTATTTACTGAATGGTTTAATGAACATTTTAAACCCTCAGTGAAAAGATTTTTGAAGGAGCGGAAACCACCAGTAAAAGCTTTGCTCATCTTAGACAACTGCCCTGCCCACCCCGGTAAAGATGAGTTGAATTCAGCCTACTGTTTCATTCGTGTGATGTTTTTACCGCCGAATATGAGCCCCAGTTACAACCAATGGACTAGAACGTTATTGAGGCGATTGAAATGCAATACAAAAAGAGCTTATTGTACAATGTGTTGTCTAAGGACGAAAGTGTGATTAAATCCTCGAAAGAAATAAACCTGAAAGACGTGGTTTACTCACTCGCTAATGCTTGGGAAAATCTTAACAATAAAACTGATTTTCAAATGATATCTGCATTTTTCTCGATATTTTTCAGTAATCCGGCAGTGCTCTGGTCCGATATCTGCCGGATTACCAAGAGAGCACTGTACAAGTAAATATCAGAAAATCTGTTCAAAGTTTGGAAATCTTTGAAGCCACTTGACTGCATTGCCTGATTAATAATTGAATGGTAATGTTCAGTCAGTGATCACGGATTTATGCCCAATGACATGCGGCGAGAAATATGGGATTCCACCTGATTACAAATCTATATGTGATTATTTATAATTTCCCTCATATCTTCATCATCATCATCATCTTGTACAGTTTCCAGCCCCAGGCTGGGTCTGTTTGTAACATAAGCCTCGCCACTTAGTCCGTTCTTCCCACCACCTCTCCGTTGTCACTCTGGCCCAGTCCTCGCCTCTCTTCTTGACACATTCCTCTACTCCTTTCAGCCATCTATCTCTTGGTTGTTTCTTCTGTATCTCATGTATCCTCTTGGGAATCTTCTTCTCTTTCATTCTCTTTCAGTGTCCATACCAACTCAGTCTTGATGTCTCAATCCTACCTTGCAAGGCAACTTCTTTCACTATTTCCCTGACCTTTTCATTCCTCACCCTGTCTCTTCTTGTTACTCCGATCCTACTTCGCAGGAACTTCATTTCACTCGCCTGATTCTGCTTATGTCTCTTTTCTTCATTATCCACGTTTCTGATGCATAGGTCAGTATCGGGATATAGTAGCTTCTGTATAACACTTCTTTGCTTTTTTGTGGGACATCTTTATTCCACACTAAGCTCCTAATGCTTCTCAGAAATGCTTCTGCCTGTCCGCGCCGTAATCTCTTTGTCATTTCTCCCATTATCCTCCCTATACTTCCCAAGTACTTGAGACTTTCCACCTTCTTCAGCTGTCCACCTCCAAGTGTTATCCCACTCATTGGTCTGTCCTTTTTCCTGGTCGTTAACTTTATCTCACATTTACTGATGTTGAACTTCCATCCGTACTCTCCCACTGTTTCTTCCCAAGCCTTCAGTTGCTCCTGAATTTCCTCCTCCTTGTTTCCCCAGACCATGAGATCATCTGCAAACACCATTGCTTTCATCTTATCTTCTCCTATCTTTCCTGCTACCCGTGTCATTACCTCGTCTATGACCACAATAAAGAGAAGGGGTGACAGTGCACTACCCTGTTTCAGGCCCTTCATTTGTCTGAACCAGTCTGTTCTTTCCCCTCCAACTTTCACACAACTCACACTTCCACAATACATTTCCTTCACTCTGCCTACAGTCCCTTTTTCCACTCCCATGTTTTCCATTGCTTCCCAAACCTTCTCCGTACACACACTATCATAGGCCTTTTCGATGTCCAGGAGGGCCATCAACAGATCCTCGCCAAATTCGTAGTGGTGTTCTTGGAGCTGTCTCACTGAAAATATGAGATCTGTTGATCTCCCAGGTCTGAATCCGTACTGCTCCTCTCTCAATTCTCTATCCACTTGGCTCGTATTGTACTTTCTAATATCTTTTCATATATCTTGGCACAGTGTGGTATGAGTGTGACTCCCCTGTAATTTCTGCACTCCTTTCTGCTTCCTTTCTTGAATATTGGGACAATTAATCCTTTCTGCCAATCTTCTGGGGTCTTTTTCTCCTTCCATACCACCCTCATCACACGGTACAGCCACTGTTTCCCAACCTCCCCTGCTGCCTTCACCATTTCAACACCCACTTCGTCCACACCTGGTGCCCTTCCTCCTTTCATCTTGTCTATAGCCGTTTCCAGTTCTCTCCAAGTCAGGTCCTTTTCTATTCCTGTGTTGTCTTCTCCATTTTCCAATACGTTGTCTTCCTCCCTATGACCATTTGGATTCAGCAAATCCTCTAAGTACTCTTTCCACACTGTCTTGAGTGTCTCTTTGTTGTGTACCTCATTTCCGTTTTTGTCCACCATTACCACATCCTCTCGGTGACCTCTTTTCTTACTTTTGACCATCCCATAAAGTACTTTCTTATTTCCTCTGCTGTCTTCATCCATCAATTCTGTCCACTTTGCCATCCACTTCTTCCTCTCCTCTGCGACAATCTTGTTTGCTTCTTTCTTCTTTATCTTATAATCTTGGTGTCTCCTTACACCGCTTTCTGTTGTTTGTTCTTCAACATACTGCCACTGCAGCTTCCACCATTATATTTTTTGAATTGCTTCCATTCCTCTTCCCCTGTTTTAGAATTGTCTGTTTGCATCCTTTCCCTTATTATCTTCTGGAATTCTCCCTTGAATTCCTTTTCTTTCAGTTTCCATACTTTGAATCTCCTTTCCTGGTACTCTGTCCGCTTGCTATCCTTAACAACTCTCAGGTTCATTACTAGTAGTCTGTGGTTGCTATCTAAGGCCTCTGATGGTATTACCTTTATATCTCTGACACTTCTCTTCATTTCCCAGTCGTACAGCATGTAATCTACCAAAGATTTCTTTGTTAAATCACTGTTGTACCACGTTACCTTGTGGCTTTCTTTCTTCCGGAACCAGGAGTTGCCTACCACTAAACCGTTTCTCTTGCAAAAATCCAGCAACTTTCTCCCTTCTTCATTCCTGCTACCCCATCCTTCTGCTTCCAATACATTTTCATATCCTTGCCTTTCACTTCCTACATGTGCATTCAAATCTCCCATGACAATGAAGCTCTGACCATTCAACTGCTGTTGTAGCTCCTCCTCAAAGTCTTCCTTCTCTTGAGCTGCACATCCAACTTGAGGGGCATATACCTGGGCTATCTCCAGGCTTCTTCCCTTTACAGTTACTCTGATCTTCATGATCCTGTCACTTATTCCCTTTACCTCTTCCTTCATTCCATCTCTCACAACTACTCCTACTCTGCTACTCCTTCCTTCACTGTTCCCATTCCAGTACAACCTGTACCCTTTTCTCAGTTCTTGCGACCTTCTCCTTTCCATGTTGTTTCTGCCAAGCCCAGTACATCCAGCTTTCTTCTCTCCATCACATCTACAATCTCCTCCACCTTTCCTGTCAGTGTCTGAATGTTGAATGTGCCAATTCGTAGTCCATTAGCATATCCGGGTCGTCGTCGTTTGCATCCGTCCTTTCCAAGGCTTGTTCCTGTTTTGAAAGCAGATATAAGATCCACTACTGGCTTGCTAGGCCTATCGTTGCTTCACCAGAGCCCTGTCAGCCCGTCACTTTTCAGGGTTCCCATAGGGCCTTCACAGCTACCGTAGCGGTCCGGGGGCACACGAAGTCCCCACTGTACTTCACCCCTACAGGCAATCCCCTACTTCGTGCTGTTGCTCTCTCCCACCACGTGGAGGAGGGGTTGGACTTGTGGGAGACAATTTTCCCCTTGTAATCTGTGCAATTAATAATTAGTCATATGTTGATATTTTTCAGACAGAACCCCGCCCAATGCTATTGGGTATAAATTCATGGAAACTAACTGAAAGTTACCATTTATTTTTTGATAGTTTAACAAACGAAGTTTTATGAGAATTATTTTTCCCCCCAGAAGTCTCTCAAAACTCTTCTTTGTCTTATATTCGAGTCGTCTCACTTTTGGGTGTATAGGAATTCATCATTATCAAGGATTTTTCAGGTACTTGACCAGAATTTGAAATTTGCTATGTTGGCAGCCCTGATGTAGGGTATTACATAAACATAAGTGATCGTGAAATATTCTTACTTTTAATATGTTCAGTGTCTGGTTGGTATTCTAATTGCTGAGAGTAGTGACCACATTGGAAATGCTTCTAGCTTGTCACATATCCTTTACATAATGATTTCATCTTAAATGGTCCTTACTTCTCTTCTTGGATGTCCAGAGGGAGAGATTAGTGATTTTCTTCACCCCATCAAACCATCTGCTTGGTGTCCTACCACGTGGCCTCTTGCCTTTATTCTCCCTTCTATGATATGTTTCTTCAGACACCCTCCAGCTTTTCTGATCACATTTCCAAAGAGGAGGATTCTGTTTAAAAGAGAAGAAATTCGTTTAGAAATCTTCATCTCTTCAATGATAGATACATTCATTTTTCTCTTGGTCCTGGATATATTGTATGTAGCATCCTTTGCCAGCACCACATCTCACCTGGTATCACTGTTCTTGATAGTCCAATTTTCACAACCATGAAACGAACAGAGAACACACAGGTGTTTGCACAAGATGGATTTTTGTCTTACGGTATTATTGCCAGAGGTCCATGAAATTTGTGCGACATGATAATGCACATATCTTTGAATGTGAAGCACACATTAGATTTGTATTATCGTGAAACAATATGAAATCAATACATAAAATTAAATCAAGGTTTGATTTTAATGTGAAATCCCAGGGTGTCGAGCAATACGGGAAATACGGGAATTATACGGGAATTTTAGTGACCCGGGAAAAATACGGGACATTCGCACTTGATACGGGAAATCTTGAATAGTCTCATAATGCCTGACTTTTTAGCCCCCGAACGCTCGGTAGAGTCTTCCCGCTCAGTCTTCTATTTCGCCTGCAGACTGCGCTGCCACCCGCAATTTGCGCCACCGATAGAGCTCTAAGCGGGATGAGAACC
The DNA here is from genome assembly GCA_946902985.2 of Meconema thalassinum. Classification (NCBI taxonomy): domain Eukaryota; kingdom Metazoa; phylum Arthropoda; class Insecta; order Orthoptera; family Tettigoniidae; genus Meconema; species Meconema thalassinum. The sequence continues at coordinate 1,209,401,448 of OX336388.2, forward strand.
CAGCCAACGTCGAATGCATGCTTTACATGGCCGACCGCCGGCCGTACCCTCTCCGCGCGCCGCGCTCGTTGCTGACAATGACATGCAGGAATCAGTCCGCATTGTTATCAGGAGGAGACCTGGGTTTCTCGACAAGAGCAGCCCTTAAAGAAGTTAACAGCTTAAGATCTCAGAAAATTCCAGACGCGGATGTGCTGAAATTTCGCATCAACTGCCGAAAATTGTACATTCGTATCCTGTGGCTGAAAAAATCAAAGAGAGGTCAACTCTTGCTCACAAGAGACCTGTACAATTTCCTGCCTAGACCCTATAGGGGTCGCTGAGACTCTTAAGTTGCCCTGGAAATTCTTTGAAATCGGAAGAATTTGCTTTCTGGAGCAATGGCTGACCGCATCAAGAGCAGCTACTCCGCACTTCTGAGACTGCCCTCCGTCACTACGCGTTTGAAGCAGTTCGACGGAAAAGAGGGCTCGACGTGCTATGGTTTGAATTAGTGGCTTCAGGACCTTCCTCAGTTCCTGCCAAAAACGATCTCACAAGCTTCGTAAAAATGATACTGATTTTGTATCACAACAATGCAGCTCTAGACAGAAGTTTCTCCCTGAACAAGGAGTGCACGATCGTCAATCACAAAGAGGCAAGTCTGATTGGCATGCATACTGTTCAGGACGCTGTGATGGCAGCTGGTAGAGTAGAAAAGATAACCGTGAGCAAGAGTCCATACTGCACGAAACTCCTACGCCGTGTTCAAGGAAGCAAAACCGGTGCAAAGCGACGGCTAAGATGGCAGTCGAAAGAAAAGCCATGAAAGATCTCTAGGAATTGGAAAAAAAAACCAACAAAAATAGTACTGTCAAAAGAACTTAATTTTGTGTATAACTGAAGTTCCTAGTAACAATCTTGTATTTGTCAGTGACTTATTTAATTTCGTTTTGCATTATTTTATTTTCTATTATCTACTTAGATAAAATAAATCTAAATTAAAAAGGCTTCGCGGCGAGTCGCGTGTGGAATGTTACTGTTTTTAGCCTTTCCATGGTCTTCTTTCGCAGGGGAGATGCACATATCAAATTGTTTTAATGTCCGTGCAAACACTCAATGCAAATGAGTCACAGATGCATAAATTTCAAAAACTACAAACAATATCTCACAGCTCTCGACATTTTACTATCAAACACCCGTCACCAACATGTGGCTACAAAATACACCACACAAGTGACAGAATTCTTCTCTTATGGGCAGGCATTGTTTCAGTCGCTTATTAACCACTGTATGTGCCGGATTTCCTTTCATTGTCATTGTTTCCTTACTTTTACTTCGCCGAAGTTCGACCCGGGAACTGGATACATCCCGTTCAGCATGTGCAGAAAGAAATACTAAAGGCGATCTGGATATCGCGGTGGATGGAATGATTATTAACCTTGGCAATTCATCAAGCTCTGACGAAGACAATGCTGGTGGTGATGATGATAGGGACAGTGAAGGGATGGAGGGTGTCAAAGAAATCCTTGCCAAGTCAAAAAATGTCAACCCCTGGCACTATCCAGCCCATGACGGGCTAAGGCCGACCAAGCGACCGCTGCCCAGCCATTTGGCCTGCAGATATTGGGGTGACGCGTGATCAGCGCTCCGGGTCCCCTCGGCCGTTAATCTTGGTATTCGTGATCGGGGCGCTGTCTCACTGTCAGACAGCTACTCAATTGTCCTCACGAGGGTGAGTGCACCCCGTTCCAACCCTCACGTCAGTTTTAAAATCCCTGACGGAGTCGGGGATCGAACCCGGGGCCTCCGGGTGAGAGGCAGGCGCGCTACCCCAACACCACGGGGTCGGCTAATCCTTGCCAAGTGACTGAGGATAAGTTATTTATTGGTGTCAGTTCGCTTGCGTCAATCGATAATAGAGCACAGGCTATTGTTTCCCGTCATAGGGTTCAAAATACCGTCTGTCATTCAATAGCCTACAACTCCCATATAAAACCACGGCAATAATATCGCCACAGAGCGGCTTGTTTGAGTGCTCAGTGTTAAATATGTCTTTACCTTAACTAAGCTAATATTAACCGTAGAAACTCGCGATTCAGTGAGTGTGCATGGTGTTATCTGTCAACTACTGTAGTAAGCTGTGATCGACATCCGTTCAGACTCTTGTTTCATGTTAAAGGATAATCATTGCATGGTGAGTGTTTTTATATTCGTTAGCTATAGAGTGTTTGCCCTTTTTGTCGTATTTATTGAATTGAATACCGATGATAAAGGTATCATAGCTTCGGTGTGTAATTTATTTATTCATCTAAAAGTATCGTATTTCTCTGTTTGAATGACCTCGGCGTTGACTCAGGATCGTCTTTTAAAATATATTACGTATACCGGCAATTGTACATAAATTATGCCTGAAGTGTTGCGCTGTGTATTATTCGAATCAGTTGATTTACAACAACACTAAAAACTTAGCAACACAGCTCAGCTGTTCCAAGCTCCCGACATCCTTCGCGTTGTTTCCTTCGAAATACAGGGTGTAGGTCAGAAGCATGCTCAGAATTCTTGCCGTGTGGCGGTTAGACGTAGGGTCTTGTTATGTGGCGACCGTGGGTTGCGGAGAGGAAAAGCGGGGCATAGTGACAGGAAGGCTGTCAGTACCGAATTCATGGGGTTAGCAATACTGTATTTGTCCCATAATTTACGTGTGTAAATGCGGACACACCACCAATTTTACTATAAAAGTCGTGATCTAAAAAGGGATAGTGGTTGGGTAACATCTATTACTACATGGCCCCCAAAATTATTATTCATTATTACAAAGGGTATTTTGACTATTTTCAGAAGTGTAGAAAATTGTATCGCCTTGTTTCGGGCTCCTATAGAGCTTACATTTTCTTTCGATCTTTCATTTGCCATACGACGTGCCACCGGCGTATGGTTATGCATTACCATTTTCTGGTTTAGTAGTCAGGTAATGGAAGCAATGGGAACTGTGTACTACAATTTTCCTTGCATGTAACTAAGCAAATTATTATTGTTAAGACAACGTAAAATGCACCAAGAATATGATATTCAGCTGTGTGCAGTGAGTAAGCTCTGCATGTGTTCATTCCTTATGTATTAATGATGCGAAATGTCAGCTAACGTTGTGCCACATACAACACTCGTAGTCTCTAAATGTTGCACATTATCCCGTAAATTACAGCAGTTTATGTTTGAATTGCTTATAAGATGGTGACACAGAAAGTGTTTCTCCAATTGGATGATTGTATTTAACTGTATGCACGTCGTATAATCTTGGCGAGGTGTATTTTTTATTTTTTTTTTATTTTCACGGAGCAACTTTACACCGTAGTAGGCACGCAGATTTTTGTATTTAGTTTTCTGGCATCTTGTTTTAAATTATTGACTAACATATTTCTAAATGCAGACAATCCATACCTCCATTAGGATTCGGGTTCCATAATTCATGCAAAATGAGGTTCGTTCGTTTGTGAAATTGAGGTCATAACCCCCCTACCCTTTCAGTGATTACCGTATGGTACTTTACGTAGACTTGGGTGAAGATGTCAATGAGCATTTTTAAAAAATATCGCCAGTTGTTTGGTTTATTAACTTACGGTAATTTTTTCCATAGGTAGCCTACTGAAAACTAGGCACGATTGGATTTTAAGGTGGAACTGCATATGCTATCAAATATCGTTTTCTTGCAATACCTGGAATATGTATAGAATTATAAAATGATTATTGGTTAAATAAGTGTTAATAGATAGGCTATTATAATTATAATGATTAAATAAATATTAAAGAAGGAACGATGCGTTGTTAGTGAATGTTAGGCCTACTGGTACGGCGAATAGCCGTAGCTTCCGTTACAATTTGGAATTTAAACGGGTCACGTTAATGCATAATATACTAATATAACAACCGGATAGCAAATTATAATAATATTCTCACATATAACATATTTAATTTGCACCAACTTAATTATTGTAGTTTGAAATGTGCAAATCGCACACTTTGTAGGCAAGCTGTTTGTTATGGTCGTCTCTGATGCGAAGTTTTACTAATTACTCTTTTAGGAGACACTTGTCTTTGGAATATTCATGAAAGGCCAACCCTCCACTTCTTATTTCATAAGTTGAACGCCTAAAAACAAAACCACACTCCGAAATAATAAAGAAGATAATCGCGAACGAACAATTCACTGCCAATGAAAATCAAATGGAGATTCGTGGACCGGAAGTTCGCTATGCCTAAAAGCTTCGGTGTCATTTTAACTCGTGGAAGCTCTATACGGTTACGGTAACATAAATTCAGTCACTTCCCGTAAACATTTATTATGTGACACTTCTATTCTCTACTCTCTCAACCCTCCTCAGTAAAACAGTCATTTATATCAGCTCTCCTCAGATAAACGGTATCTGCGAGAGGATTCACTCGTGCGCGCGCACGCACGCGCTTTACTCACGCTACGGATTAGACCTAAATCTCGCCATCACCCGTGGGCTGCGGAATTATCTCGTAAAATGCAGTTACACTTACGCTAGAAAATCGTGATTCGTGCTTTAAGATTCATTTTTCAGCCATTCGGTATGCAAACTCTAAGTCTTAGAGAGTTCTAAAATATACGGGAATTTGTTGGATTTTCGTACGGAAAATACGGGAATTATACGGGAATTTGCAAAAAGGTCATCGCTCGACACCCTGAATCCTAAAGTAACCTAATTTGCTAAAGAATGTATGCCATGTTTGAAATTTCATGTATTTCTAGATTTTTATTTTTTATTTTTAAGATTAGCATTTTATTTCTTCAACACTCCCAACACACAAGCGGTGGAATGGCTTAATTTCTCTGGTACTAATAAGGCTTTATCACACAGTCTCGGGAAAATAAAAACTTATTAATTCCTTTTCCAGATTCGATGGGTAAGGCTTTGCTACTTCCCTCCCTATCTTCAGACATGCAATACCATTATATTCTGATATCTGCTCCCAGAGTTGACATAATCATGCGATAATAACAGCCAGTGGAGCATACTTATCATAAACTCAAAAATATAAGAATGGTGCAAAAGTGCTACAACTACGGTATATCTCTAGCGATTTGCTGCTGTAGTTTTATGAACAAGAGCTATAATTGAGACCATTTCAAATCCATTAGGTTTAGTATTCCTTTAGATCATAGGTGGGCAATGAGAGAGCGCAGCTCCTGGAGCCAACTGAATGAGCGCGAGTGGAGCCAAAGTTCTGGAACAGCTGACTGCTCGCTAATAGTTTGTGCCGGAACAACTAGATGGCAATATGTGCAGTCAGGGCGCAAGCATAGGTACACCATTGTACCGGGCTGAGTAGGCCTATATTATGTGTACGGCTGTATGCTAAATATGAATCACGAACAAGCTTAACACATTTTTATGAACAGTTTTCGCAAACAGATTTCCCAAACATGCACAAAATGGCTGCCAAACTTCTATCAATGTTTGGTTCAACATATCTGTGTGAGAAACTGTTCTCTTTAATGAAGATAAATAAATCTCCACGAAGAGCCACTCTAACTGATGCACATCTCACTGCCATTCTTCATATTGCAAGTGCAAGATCGATCGCTCCAAATGTAACCCGTCTGCTTCAGCGAAAGGATATGCACACCTCCTCATCATCTGCAGAATGACAGTTCAGATATATAAGAACACATAGGCCTATGTTTTGTTTATGGTGAATGATATTTATTCATGTATTTATTTCTGTACTCCTAGAGCAAGTTTTCATTCCTTGTGTTCTAAACAAGTTGTTAGGTTGGCTTATTGTAGTTTCAGGACTATCTCTAGTGGGCAAAGGAGTGTGTACTTATCAGCTGTCAAAGTAATTATTTATGTTTCCTACCCAGAACCTAATAAAAGGAATATAATTAAGCGTATGTACGTAGCACCATAATCTAATCATCTAATGCACAACAAACAGGACACAAGTATAAAGCTGTTGTGATACGCCGCTTGTAACGGCAAGCTGTGCAAGCAGCTACAAGGTTAACTTAGGTGAGAGCACATAGTCGGCTCTTTCTCCTACGGGAGCGCTGCTCAATGAGCCGAATTGTGCCCATCTCTGCTTTAGATAGACTGTTAGGAGGAATGCTGCTCCGTATAAAAATAAAAGTTACATGTGGGTTTCACTGACTTGGTAAATATGTCTTAAAACAATGGAAAAGCACTAAACATATTTTGAGTTTAAATAGAATCATGTTTGCTAAACCTGGAATTTATAACAATAACACAAATGCCTCATTTTTTTTTAAATATTTTCTGAAATAAAAAATCATCTTCATGGACCTCTGTTCAGCCAGATCTTGATTAGCTTCTTCATGGTGAATTTTTCCAAGCATGATCCTTCCTTTTATTTCCTTTTCTGAGCTTTCTATGTTGCTGGTTACTGACCTTGACAAACAAATTATTCAGTACTTATATGTCGTTTAAGATATCAGTGAGTTGGACTTTTCTCTGCGGTTAACTCTCATAAATTTTGATTTGTATATGTTGACCTCCAACCCTCACTCTAGGCTCATCTTTTTCTCCTTGTCCAACAATTCTGTTTTTTAAATTTGAAAAAGGAATTGTTTTTTTTATATTTGATACCAATGTTCAAACGTCTACATTTGTACACAGAACATGGCATTGAAAGGATACATAATTAAACCAAAGCCTATAAAGCAATATGAAATTAATATCTTACGTAAATACACTTCTGGGAATTTAACTCTATATATCATATGTTTGTGAGCTAAATGAAAATAAAGAATATGCTTTACAACTGAGATTTCATAGCAACATACAGCTGTTGTCCTATTACAGCAATGTGAGTAAGACACTTCCAAAGTGATGCTGCCAGATGCTCAACTTTAAGTCACTTCTGATGTATTAAAACACTTGGCACAGCTTGCACCACAATAAATGGACTTAAATACTTGTTGCATTCACATCGTGATATTCTTGTACAACCGTTGACAAGTACCTTGTACAGCTTGATGGAAACTATTCTGTTACTGATGGCTTTGTACCCGAGGATAGCATGATTTAAGAATTTGACAACTATTGCAATATTAATCAAGTATGCAGTCTTTTCCTTGTGGGTCACTAATTCCCACATCCCCTCCAATGTCTCTTGCTTAGTCCAAGAATGTCCAAATTACGTAGGATCATTTCTTTCTCCAAGAATCCAAGCTATCCTACCTGTAAAAGACCTAGAACATTCCATGTTGCAATCTTCTATGTCGTACAAGTTTATTTATTTTCCTTGAGCTAAAAGGACTGGCTTCACTCAACTTCATACTCCCTGGAGATCCACCTGGGAAATTAGAAACTCTGGAATATTTGAAACTAAATGCAATTATGGGGTTGCGATAGGAGTAATTCCAGTGGTACTTTCCCATTGGCTTCTGCCATTTATAAAAGGTCACCCTTAATATGGGGAACAGATTCCTTTGGTAGCCACACGTAACATGGGAAGAGTCCATCGGATTTTAGTTGATTGGTTTATATTTTGATGAAATGTTTTTGTTATAATTCATATTTACCTCTAATCTTTATCAGTGGATATCAAGGAGCCAGAATGTGTCCATCTGTTCACCATTTACTTCCATGCACTATATCTTTCTCTCAGATGGCAATGAATGGTGGCTATGTGGATCCCAGTAATCCTTACAACCAACTACACCAGCAACAACAGCAATTCCAGCCACTGCAGCAACAGTTCATGCCACCAATGCAGCAGCAACAACAACAGCAACAACAACAACAGCAGCAACAGCAACCCGTTGCCTCTGCAAGAGTAGCTGAGCCTCCTAAACCCAAGGGACCCGTTCCGGAAGAGCACATGTATCTTCAAACAGTTTTTGATGAACTTCGGAATAGGTGCTTGAATGCAGCTGTCAATCCAGTAAGTTTATTAGTATGTTAGATGAAGAATTTTTGACTGGTTGATTTATTTTTCAATTTTCCTTGCTTGTGTGTATAAACTCATATTTTTACAAAGCTACTTTGGTAATTAGAAATGCAATAAATGCAAAAAATTAGGGAATTGTGAGGAAGACTATTCCTTATAGCTTGGCTGTCGCCCCGGAGGTCCAGATTTGACTCTCGACTCTGTTCTGGGAACTGGAATGGGGCACACTCAACCTCGTGAGAGAAATCTGAGAAGTGGTGGGTTCGATTCCCACCTGAACCATCCTTCTAATCCAGGCAAATGCCGGGATGGTTCCTAACTTAAGGCTATGGCTGCCTCCTTCCCAATCCTTTTAATTACAAATACACATTCTAATACAGCTATCACAATTGCTCAGGTTATCAGACACAATTCCATACACACCCCAGTTACATGAGGCTAAATGAACATTTTGTCCAAGCCTCTGAAATGAAACATCATCATCATTCCTTATAGCACTGCATATTTAACATACTCATTGAAATACTAATAACATCCCTGTGATGCGATTGGGCAGGATATCGAATTGTGTAGCCAATGGGCTTCACCCGATATCCAATAGAAGATGCCACACTATTGGCAGAGTAGAAGCGCCATCCGCCAATGAAAGTTATGGTTTCATCTTGTCTGCATTCTTCTGTTTAGTATTATTTATGTTTCGATTCGATTGTGTTTACGACAGTCTCCTTAGTTTTATTTTAAACACATTTCATTTGTTGCAATAACCATCAGCGTTTGTGTGTGTGAAATGTTATTGATATATGAATGTGAAATATGTGTCAATCCGTAGATGACTTCAATGTATTTGGTTTGATTTAAGTGCTCCAAAGTGGGCATAAACTATGTAAATAAATAAATAAACACAGGACATCTATAAATAGTGAGCTCACTGCTGAGAGAAGACATAGTTCTACACTTGCAATGTACAAATGACGTACTCCTTAAAATCAATGCACTCGAAATTTAAATACATGCATATGATGGAGGCCTTAATCCTATGATTATCTATACAGTGAAATCTCTCTTAACAGACACTCCTCTAAGGCATACACTCTTTCATAACGGACGATTTTCTAGGCCCGTGACCAAACCTCTATTAAGTATATATTTAGTAATTAATCTCTCTTATGGGCAGCTTCGGTGGCGTAGTTGGTAGCATGCTGAGCTTCTATGCCCAAGATCGCGGGTTCAAATCCGGCCAAAGTCGTTGGATTTTTTAAGAGCGTTAAAAATCCCTCAGTATGCCTTCCTTCGGAGGGGAAGTAAAGCCGGCGGTCCCATGTCATAGATTTATGGCATGTTAAAGAACCTTCCACTAATTACACCTGTGTGAAGCTAAATTGTATAGGTTAAGAATGTAAACAACGCTCGTAGGTTACTACGTTCGTTGCCAAGAGCCGACTGCGGTGGCGTCTGGTAGCTAAGTTCTGAACTAGTAGTCGTTGACAGTGGCATTTGTGGCAAAAGTAGGAACTATTCGAAAAATTCAAAAGTCTGCAGTCTTTACTTGAATTAAAAAACAGATAACACACACTAATACAGTCATCACAATTAACACTGGTTTTCAGACAGATTCTACACACACCCAAAGTACACGGGGCTACATGACCGCGTTGTCGCAACCCCTAAACTTAAGAACCAATCTCTCTTATGCGGATACTCGCTATTACAGACATGGACACCCCGGCCGCATTTAAAAAAATCAACCAACCTTAGCGGACACTTGTTTTGAAAAGAAATCGCATCTCTGTAGGTTGTCTTGTATGAACACTCTGTTGTGTCAATGTACTTTCGGCACATCCTGTGCTTCCTGGAGGCCAGTTAGCGCTGACCTTCCCATCCTCTATCTTCTGCACTGCTCCAAAAATGAACCTAGGCCTAACGGTATCACTTTCATTGTTCTCTTGAACTTTAAATGGTCAGGATAAGGGTAGTCATACTTTCACTATCTGGTCAGTTTTACTGTGAAACTTCTTAAATCTATTGTAGGACCTGTGCGTTACAGTAGCAAGTGAGTGCATTTGAAATGGCTCCTCGTAAAAGTTTAACTTCAAGAGAGAAAGTAGACATTGTAGATTATCTCAAACCTGAGAAATGTGGTGTACGGAAATTATGTGAAGTGTTATAGATTGGAAAGACACAGGCAGCAGAAATTGTGAAAAAACAAGAAGGGATAATTAAGGTATGGCATCTTAATGGTAATGAGCTGCAAATTAGACAGTTTCAAAGTGGTAATGTTGCTGTTAATGATAAGAAGGCAGTGTTAGAGAGGTTTAGGAAAATAAGGAGTCAGAACCTCCCTGTGTCCCGACCAATGATACAAGCCAAAGCATTGGATTTCGCGGCAGAATTTGGTATCGGAGATTTCAAAGCCTCGAACGGATGGCTCGAGAATTTCAGAAAGTGCCATAATATAAAATTTACAGCAATTTGTGGAGAATCCTTCACTGTTGATATGGAAAATGTTTCACGCTGGGAAGAAAAATTGCCTTCCATCACTGACAGCTATTCGCCGGAAAACATTTTAAATACGGACGAAACTGGACTGTTTTACCGCGTGAAACCCTACGTTTTCATGTAAGTACACATACTACACATCAAGTCGCCAAGATCATTTATCTAGGTAACACTGCACTATTGCCTCGGGTAGGCATGAGTGGTCATGTGAATCAGGCTCTTTCCTCATGTTCATAGTTATTATGTTTACTATGGAGACTCAAGCTATTCGCCTCTCACTGGTCAATGCATGTGAGATTTTCGAAGTGAAATGCCATTCCTGTGGTTCGGATTCCACATAAAATGAAGGTCCCGTAGCTCATGATCACATGATTAACTGTCACGTCAAACTACAATCTTCCTTCCTTACTATGGAGACTTTCCTCAATGTGACCAGAGTAGTGAGTGCTTTTTGGTTGCCTTGGAGAGTAATTAAGTTCTTGCTCAATGCTTTAATCAAATTTATGGTTATATTTCCGTGAAAAACATGATTGATCCTGTTTTGTTGTAATGGTTAGATGATATTGATTATTGTAACTTTAACCCAGTCAGTGCCAAGCCTGTATACAGTATACTGTATATACATTGGGTGATAATCCATGGCTTCCTATAAGCAGGCCTTGTCCATAGCGGAGCGGCAACGCCGCACTCTCGTCTATGTGTGGCGAGAAGTAAGCATGGTGATGAATGGTGCTGAACGTGCTAGTCCACATAAAATTGGATATATTCTTTTATCGCTCGCAGTTCTTTCAATTGTGTTTAAGGTAGACCCGAAAGCGAAGGCTAATCATCTGGGAAACTTAAGTACAGCTTCTAAAACAACGTCGTTATTCTATAATATTAAATGATAGTAAGCTCTCGAATTCTATCGCTCGTGGTTGCTCTTCTGTACTGTTCCGAAGCTTTATGCATTTTGATTTTATCATTTTAAATGATATAGTCGACTTTGTCGTTACGTTACGGCAACGTCACGAAATGTACCGAGAATGCACTGAGGTGTGTGACGTCATAGTACCGCACGCTCGCTCGAAGTCTCCAGCCTCTCTAGCATTTGTAGTATTTAAAATGATATCAAGTCCAGTCTTTCAGACTGACTGTCTCTTTTTTAAGCTTCATACACTTGTTAAAATTTAAATGTGTTGAAACAACAATTGTACGTTGATACCAGCAGAGTCTTTATTCTCGTCAATAATCAGTAGGTCTACTTTCGATCGACCATGACCTACGATAGCTATTTTTCTCATGTCTGCGTTGGGCCAACTCCAGGCGTCGCGTGTTTACATTTGTACATTTCTATTTAACATATACAGTATATGAAACTTACCATCTAAAAAAAATGAGATTTATGCATAATAACGTCTAGATAATACTTAATAACCTTCACAAATTTCTTTGTTGTAGGCTTGATGTATGCAATTCTATAAAATTTTAAACGTAGCGTTCGTGTTTACATGGGACGGACTTTTAATTTCACATATCTTTACGTTTTTTCAAACTTCTGCGAATTGTGATAGCTTACATTTGGTAATGTTAAGATATTGTTTACAAGAAAGACAAAGGTACGTTTTTACGAAAAAAATCAAATGTGTAAGTTGCGTAATATCTGCGTAATATAGTTAAATGCGATCGTCGCGTGTTTACTTGACAGCGTCGCGTGATTACATGTACGAATTAGTACTATCGCGACATGGCACGAGGAGCCAACTCGTCATCAAATACGATCACTGAATGATAACATGTAGATTTAATATCGTAGTAAGTAATTATAAGTAAGGGGCGTGATGGCGCAGCAGTCAAGCTGAAGCAACCATCGAGAAGGACTGGGTTCGAGTCCCGATTAATGCATGTGCGATTTTCGAGATGAAAGTCACATGCTGTGGTTCGGATTTCGCGTAAAAAGTGACGTCCCGTGGCTTATGATCGCGAGATTGTCGGTCGCGTAAAACTAGGCACAGGTAATTTTCTTGCAATTTCGCTTTCATTTAAAAAGCACTCGTCTTTCGTCGGTGGTTCACAAAACAGTTTAGCTTCATCGTTGTACTTGCGAAAATTGGTTACGAAATAAACATCACCATCACCTACAGTTACGGTACAAACATAATATTTGGATTGTTTCTTTACACTGTATTTTCCAAGTACGAAGTCGCCCACTTCAAAAGCTGTCACGGGGTGCATTTCTGTCATCTGCTTCGAACTTGTAATCTGGATGTAGAGAGTGTGTGGTAGTTGTTTCTGAATAATAATATTTTCTTACCTGAACTATGTATTTTTTTAACGGCTCCACATAATGAATATCATGTGTGTTCCTGGTAGAGCACAGACATCGACGAAGCGGATTTCCAGAAGGGGTTTACTCTTTTCAACGTCTTCAGAGGAATAAATATAACATTTGTGCTTGCTGAATTTCTTTTCGCCACTTCCACAACATCGTGGACGTTTATAAGGTCTCTCTTTGCACGTAGAGCAACAGGCAAATTACGTTTTAGTGTCCCGAGGTCTTATGAGACATGTGGATTTTCTGTTCCCCAAATGATGCAGTTATGCGTGTTGACTCGGCCACTCGCATGGAATGTGGCTTCGTCCGTGAACATCCATCGTTTTAACCACCTTCCTGCCGCTCACACATCGTCGTAACAAAACTGAGTAGAGCTCCATAATTCAGCTGTGTCAATGCTTGTAGGTGCTGCATACGGTATGGACACATGTGAAGATAACGCCTAGCAATCCTGTGACATGCTGTGCATGGTGTATTCTGCTCTGCTGATAAGCAGCTGAGTGACTTTCGTAGACTCTGCGTCATGAACTGTCGAATATCTTCCTCCTTGTTGCTATCACGCCGCCTTCCACCTGTGTGAGGGAGGCATCTGCAATCCATTTTCCAAAAACATGTTGTACCATTTAACAATGTCCCGATGTGATGGGACATCCCTAATGTTGTACTGACGTCTGAAAGCTCGCGGCTCCATGTGACGGGAAACTCCCCAGCCGCCTACTCGCGAGAACCTCGTAAACACGCGACGTATTTTACTACCAGCTTTGTATGAATCCATTTGAAATTTTAAACGAGTGATATAGCAGTTTGAAAGGGTGTACAAAATTGGCTTTGCATACGAAATTTTATTCAAATTGAGCCACGCACTTTTCGTCTACAGAAACTTTTATACCTTTTACGTCGCGTGTTTACATGGCCTGCAGCTATAAATTGGTCGCCTTATTACACCTTATATAAACTGTTAATAACCTAAATAAGTACTTTACTGTGAAGAGAAAGAACATTAGAATTAACATTTACCATAATTATTTTCATACCTTTTCATCATTTAATAAACTAATTCCTAAAACCATGGAGAAATTTCAAATGAATTTAGACTGACATAAAGGTTCAATTAACCACTCAATTAAGAACTGAAATACACCAGCAAATGAATACATATCATAAAATTAATAAAATTTCATGTTTTATCTATCATGAACTTATTGCAGAGTTTTTACATTCCATTTTACTTTTTCCTAATTGGGTGGACTATTCTCTGGAATCAGCCGTTGGCATTTAAGCAGTGTACCGGTATCACTGATATGGGCGTACTAATTAGTTACTAAAACAGAGAGCGATTTATTGCATGAGGAAGTCACCTTCGTCTATTTCTGTTTCGTAAGATGTCAGAATAAGAATGCCTGCTGGAAATGACAGACATGAATGACGGAGATCAGTCTACCGAACTACCTACGGTACTGTAATTTATTAGCAGAGGCAAGAACTGTCTCAGAAGTCTAATGGTGCTTTATCATCATAATTATTATTATTTCCAACCTATATTATTGCCGTTTCTAAGGGGTTGGTGTTGAACTAAGATTTTTTAAATTTAAATGTGGCGAATGGTTTTTACGGCTGAGTGCCCTTCCTGATGCTGGCCTCACCAGAATAGTTAATGGGAGATACAATGACTGAAACTGGGAAAAGAATTGGATGGAAGCATCAGTGACCAGCATTTGCCTGGAGCTAAAAATTTGAAACCACGGAAAACCATTTCAAGAACGGTTGACGATGGGATTCGAACCTACTGCTCTTCCGATTCCAGGGATAGTCAGGTCCCAGGGCCTTGTGGCACTACGTGAGTAGCTAGCCCGGTCGATAGGCCTATTATTATTATTTTGTTATTGAAATAACAAGCAATGTAATTACGATTATGCAGTCGCTAATATCAGAGAGATATGAACAATGTCTTCTTATCATTCAGTGACAAACAGAAGGATTTTTTTTTGCTTACTAAGTGAGTAGATAGTGTTTTCTGACACAGTAATGCGTCACGTCATTGAAGATACGTGTATCTGTGGCAGAGAAAATGGTGATACTGTTAAGCTAATAATTGCAATTGCATCGAACATTCTTCTAAACAATTACTCCAAAATGATGACAGACGCATCGAGTAGGCCTACTTCAAGTGAAAGTAAGAAAAGAAAATATTTAACACTTATGTGAAGTATTTATTTGATTCTTGACATGTTTTAGTATAAGTTAAATGTATGTGAAGTAATTTTATCATTTTTATCGTTTTGTTGACTAATAAATTATTAAATAAGTTACATCAGAATCTACAGTACATCTACAGTATAAGCACCTTTCCCCGTCCATACATATTAGTGAACTTCTTTCCAATAACCCGATTTCAAATGAATATATTGACAGACAGCAATGTCTTCTCTGCCTAGCGCACGGTCGATCCCGGACGTATGACGTCAGAGAAGCGGTGTTGCAATTCGGTGTGGCCAAGGCCTTCTTAAAGGAAGCCCTGGATATTCCCACTGGTGCCAAACTATTATACTGCATACCGTATTTACTCGGCTATAAGACCCCCTTTTTTTTCTAAATTTTTTGTTCCGAAATTGAGGGTAGGGGGGTACTTTAGATGCGAACTTTGCAAAAATCCATTATTTTGGGAAAGAGAGAGTGTAAAAATAAGCTATTTTATTTTGATGCTACATAAATAATAATTTATAATAATAATAATGAATAATTTAATAAAAATAAACGAAGTTTACATCTTTAATCAGCCCATTATGAGACTGCCATAACCTCACTTTCCTGGCTATCCCCCAATGACTTTCACTACTATCCCTTGCTAAGCAAAAATCTTGGTATCAAAGAAATAGAATGGACAAAGTATCAGACATGGAAATGCAAACTTTGTTTTTGGGAGAATGCATCAATTAGGGAATGAGTGATAGGCCTAATGCTGAACGATCACATCTCACTAACATTTGTAAACACAACCGAGTACATATTATTCACAAGTTTCACATTAATATACCAATAACGTGTCACACAAATGCTGACAGTTCTTGAAACGAATGAAATGTGTTAAAAATAAAACTGAGAAGAAGGCTACCGTGAAAACCATTTCCAAGGGCAGTACATCTTTGTTTACAAAACAAAAGAATGCATGCAAGATATGAAACCATAACTTTCATTGGCCAGATTTTAAACTTGGCGCTTCTACTCGGCCGATAGTGTGGCATCTTCTATTGGATATTGGGTGAAGCCTATTGGCTACACAATTCGATATCCTGCCCAATCGCGTACGCGATATATGTATAGATAATGGCGGTCATATCGTCTGAATAACTAAATACCAGTAATGTAACAAGAAAAATATTTTTGTCATAAGAGAGGATGAATTTCAGTTATATATACAGGGTGTTACAAAAAGGTACGGCCAAACTTTCAGGAAACATTCCTCACACACAAAGAAATAAAATATGTTATGTGGACATGTGTCCGGAAACGCCTAATTTCCATGTTAGAGCTCATTTTAGTTTCGTTAGTATGTACTGTACTTCCTCGATTCACCACCAGTTGGCCCATTTGAAGGAAGGTAATGTTGACGTAATGTTAGAGCTCATTTTAGTTTCGTTAGTATGTACTGTACTTCCTCGATTCACCGCCAGTTGGCCCATTTGAAGGAAGGTAATGTTGACGTAATGTTAGAGCTCATTTTAGTTTCGTTAGTATGTACTGTACTTCCTCGATTCACCGCCAGTTGGCCCATTTGAAGGAAGGTAATGTTGAAGTCAGTGCTTGTGTTGACATGCGACTCATTGCTCTACAGTACGAGCATCAAGCACAAAAGTACGTAGCATCAACTGGTTAGTGTTCATCACGAACGTGGTTTTGCAGTCAGTGCAATGTTTACAAATGCGGAGTTGGCAGATGCCCATTTGATGTATGGATTAGCACGAGGCAATAGCCGTGGCGCGGTACGTTTGTATCGAGACAGATTTCCAGAACGAAGGTGTCCCGACAGGAAGACGTTCGAAGCAATTGATCGGCGTCTTAGGGAGCACGGAACATTCCAGCCTATGACTCGCGACTGGGGAAGACCTAGAACGACGAGGACACCTGCAATGGACGAGGCAATTCTTCGTGCAGTTGACGATAACCCTCATGTCAGCGTCAGAGAAGTTGCTGCTGTACAAGGTAACGTTGACCACGTCACTGTATGGAGAGTGCTACGGGAGAACCTGTTGTTCCCGTACCATGTACAGCGTGTGCAGGCACTATCAGCAGCTGATTGGCCTCCACGGGTACACTTCTGCGAATGGTTCATCCAACAATGTGTCAATCCTCATTTCAGTGCAAATGTTCTCTTTACGGATGAGGCGTCATTCCAACGTGATCAAATTGTAAATTTTCACAATCAACATGTTTGGGCTGACGAGAATCCGCACGCAATTGTGCAATCACGTCATCAACACAGATTTTCTGTGAACGTTTGGGCAGGAATTGTTGGTGATGTCTTGATTGGGCCCCATGTTCTCCCACCTACGCTCAATGGAGCACGTTATCATGATTTCATACGGGATACTCTACCTGTGCTGCTAGAACATGTGCCTTTACAAGTACGACACAACATGTGGTTCATGCACGATGGAGCTCCTGCACATTTCAGTCGAAGTGTTCGTACGCTTCTCAACAACAGATTCGGTGACCGATGGATTGGTAGAGGCGGACCAATTCTATGGCCTCCACGCTCTCCTGACCTCAACCCTCTTGACTTTCATTTATGGGGGCATTTGAAAGCTCTTGTCTACGCAACCCCGGTACCAAATGTAGAGACTCTTCGTGCTCGTATTGTGGACGGCTGTGATACAATACGCCATTCTCCAGGGCTGCATCAGCGCATCAGGGATTCTATGCGACGGAGGGTGGATGCATGTATCCTCGCTAACGGAGGACATTTTGAATATTTCCTGTAACAAAGTGTTTGAAGTCACGCTGGTATGCTCTGTTGCTGTGTGTTTCCATTCCATGATTAATGTGATTTGAAGAGAAGTAATAAAATGAGCTCTAACATGGAAATGAAGCGTTTCCGGACACATGTCCACATATCATATTTTCTTTCTTTGTGTGTGAGGAATGTTTCCTGAAAGTTTGGCCGTACCTTTTTGTAACACCCTTTATATATATATATTAGGTAGATTTCATTAGAAAGCTAACTATTGCAATGGGTCCCATGTTTCGACTTCCGGAAAATTTCGACATATCTTCGCGTTTCACATCCCCCAGACCCCAAAACCACCGTCAGTTCAAAAGTTTATATATAATTTATGTATGTATATATATATATGTATATATATATATATATGTATATCAGTTTCTTGTGGACACGTTAACTGCCGTAATTTTGCACCAATCACTTTGAATTTTTTTACCGAATATGTATACCTATAAAATCTCGGTCGAGTTCGTTACTGGGCTAAATCGGTCGAGGGGGGTGAAAATGGGGGTCTTTTTTCGAAAAAGTGAAATATTGCTATAACTCTCTTAATATGCGAAATATCGAATCCGTTCAACGTTCATACTATGTGTCGGATAAAGCCCAAAAATTTATGTTTGAAGAGTTTTTTATAGCACCAACCATTGACCAAAGGGGTGGAGAAAAGTGGGTTTTTCGGGAATCATTAATCATATCTCTCTTAATAGGCACAATATCAAAACCGTACAAAATGGACAATATTCCCCTAATAATTACCTAAAACTTTTGTCTGAAAGAATTTTTGATATGACCCACCATTACGCCAAGGGATGAGAAAAATTATTTCGGAAATATAAGAAAATGCCAAGAGCTATCAGAGGTTGCCATGGCAACACTACTAAATTTATGAGGGATGAGAGCCATCAGACGTTGCCATGACAACGCACTTGCACGAGATCAGATTCAGTATTTCCATCTGACTAAGCCGGCCCCGTGGTGTTGGGGTAGCGCGCCTGCCTCTCACCCGGAGGTCCCGGGTTCGATCCCCGGCTCAGTCAGGGATTTTAAAACTGACGTGAGGGTTGGAATGGGGTGCACTCAGCCTCGTGAGGACAATTGAGTAGCTGTCTGACAGTGAGACAACACCCCGATCACGAATACCAAGATTAACGGCCGAGGGGACCTGACGCGCTGATCACGCGTCACCCCAATATCTGCAGGCCAAATGGCTGGGCAGCGGTCGCTTGGTTGGCCTTAGCCCGTCATGGGCTGGATGGTGCCAGGGGTTGACTTTGACATCTGACTAAGTGGGAAGCGGCTTCGGTGACGTAACTGGTAGCATGCAGAATGTCTATGCCCAAGGTCACGGTTTCAAAGCCGGCCGAAGTCGTCGGATTTTCTAAGAGCGCTAAAATCCCTCAGTATGCTTTCCTTTGGAGGGGAAGTTCCAACGTTCGTTGCGAATTGCTGGTTGGGGTGGCATCTAGTAGCCAAGTTCACAGCTAGGTGTCATTGATTGTAGTACCTGGTAGCAAAATCCCTCAGTATGCTTTCCTTTGGAGGGGAAGTTCCAACGTTCGTTGCGAGTTGCTGGTTGCGGTGGCATCTAGTAGCCAAGTTCACAGCTAGGTGTCGTTGACGGTAGTACCTGGTAGCAACATTAGGAACTACTGCTTGAAATTGACCGTCTGCAGTCCTTACCTGAATTACAGACTAATACTGCCATCCCTAAGTACACGGGGTTACATGACCGCGTTGTCGCAGCCCCTAAACTGAGGAACCAACCAAAATCTCTGCGGGAGATATAATTTTGCGTGAAGAAGTAACAGACCGTTACATAGTTACACATCAGTGTCGAAACCTTGCATAAGGACAGTGTGACCACATGTATAAAAATGGACCCCAAATGACAAGAAGGTTACCGTTCCCATAAGACAATAAAATGTTTAAAATAAGCATAAAATGACGAAAAACAAAGTTAATTAAGCTCCAATTATAAAATACCTTCTCGCAATAAATGAGGTCTGATCCTTCTACGAAAACCTGCATATTCTGCTTATTTTCGCCTATCCCCAAGTTTGTCCGGTGAAATCTACCTCCGCCTTCCGGCGTGCCGAGAGGACTTTTTTTTTAATGAATTCGTCAAGATCCAAGAATGTTGTATTTTGACTCTCAATAATTAAGGAGGGGTACTATACAGTATGTGATTTCCAAGAATTTTTTATTTTTGCTCTTGAAAAATAAGGGGGGGGGGGGTACTATAGGTGAGGGGGGTCTTATAGCCGATATATATATATACATACGGTATATATGAATCTGTTCAGAGCTTACTTTGCCAAGCCCATAATAACATGGGAGTCATCATCATCATCTTGCACAGTTTCCAGCCACTAGCCGGGTCTGTTTGGAACACAAGCCTCTCAAACGTCTTCTGTCTTCCCACCATCTCTCAGCCTCCACCCTTGTCCAGTCTTCTCCTCTCTTCTTCATGCTTTCTTCCACCCCCTTCAGCCACCTGTCTCTCGGTCTCCCTCTTGGTCTCTTTCCTTCCCACTTCGTCTCGTGTATCCTCCTGGGTATCCTCTTCTCCTCCATTCGTTTTACATATCCATACCATCTAAGTCTAGATTTCTCTATACCATCCTGTAATGGTTCCTCCTTCATTAATTCTCTGGTCCTCTCATTTCTTATTCTGTCCCTCTTTGTAGCTCCAATACTTCTTCTCAAGAACCTCATCTCACTGGCCTGTATTTTGCTCTTCTCCCTTCCTTTCATAACCCAGGTCTCCGAGGCATACGTCAGGATAGGAACATAGTACGTCCGATATATGATCTTGCTGTTCAGAGGGACATCCTTGCTCCATAACATGCTTCTCACACTCCTCCGGAATGCTTCTGCCAGTCTCCCCCGCTCATTTATTTCTCTATCGTTTCTTCCATTATCTTGTATCAGGCTTCCCAGATACTTGAAACTCTCCACTTTCTTCAGCTGATCCCCACCAATTGTTATTCCTGTTGTGGTTCTTTCCTTCTTCCTTGTTGTGATCACCATCTCACTCTTATTTATGCTAAATTTCATCCCATAGCCTTGTATTATTCCTTCCCACACGTCCAACTGTTCCTGTACCTCCTCCTCCTTGTTTCCCCAAATCATCTGCAAACACCATTGCTTTCATCTTTCCGTCCCCAATTACTTGTGCCACTCGGGTCATTATGTCATCCATCACCACAATGGAAAGTAACGGTGACAGTGCGTAGAGCTATTTGAATCGCATGCTTCATGTTCAAGGAAGTTCTAAAGTAAAGATGTTCTAGTTTTATGCACAATTTTGATGCTTTTGTTTTCTCTCCCAAATGACTAAATAAATATCTGTAAATCACAGCACAACAACTTATATGACTGTGTGACATAAAGAAAAAGGACTAGTGGACACTGAAGAATGTGATAATGTCTGTATGGTTGGCGACATAGAAAGTGAGGCTGAACTTTACCACGATAAAATAAAGAATCTTGTTAGTGTTTCAGGGCTCTGTGTTGCTCCATGTTTCATCATCATTATGTTTTTTCAGGTTATAGAAAATATTCTTTGTAAACCCTATATTTTGAATTTGTTTATTTCATAAAACCTTCATCAAAACCTGTGATTTATCTCTGATAATTTTTTTAAATCTGTGGAATTCCCTGCTTGGAGAGATTAGAGAGCTTAGGCATGTATGGAAAATACTGCATTCAGTGGATTAAGGGGAAGAACATAAGATGTTACGGTCTCAGCAATATGGTATCTATATTTAGTTTTCAATGTTTTAATGAAATTATATTTTGTACTTTCTTTCAGCAATCTCGTCGAAAACTAGATGAAGTGGCAAGGAAACTTGAAGTTTTGTATGATGCGCTGAGGGATAATAAGGTAAGTGCGTGTCCTATTGTTTATAGGAAGTCATTTCACATCTAAATTTTAGTGTATTATTTTCTTACTATCATTTTTATAAAGTATTATCAAAAGCCACGGTATTACCATGGACATCAAACTACGGCTCCTCAGGTGCTATGTGTTCTCAGTTCTCTTGTATGGTGTAGAAACATGGACCCTTACAAAGGTTACCACTGTTAGACTTGAAGCCTTTGAACTATGGCTTTACAGAAGAATACTGAGAATATCATGGATTCATAAAGTTTCAAATCAGGAAGTTCTACGCAGAGTTGAAAAAAGACCAGAACTGATCAACATCATTAAGTGTCGTAAATTACAGTACCTTGGTCACATGAGGAATTAAAAAAGGTATGAGCTGCTTCAATTTAACTACAAGGAAAAATAGAAGGAAAGAGATCGCCCGGCAGAAGGAGAATTTCCTGGCTCGACAACCTTAGAACCTGGTTCAACATAAGCTCTGAAGAATTGTTCCGAATTGCCACAGATAAAGCCAGAATAGCCATGCTGATCGCCAGTGTCCGAAACAGACAGGCACGTTAAGAAGAAGAAGAAGAAGATTGTTGTGGACAGTAGAGTTTTCAGTGTAATAATATTAGGGCTAGAAAAACATCATTTTAACAATAACAACAAAAATCATTGTTTAAACTGTTACACGATGAAATGTTTTCATTCAAGAGCTTCAGTTGGGGTTTGATGCAATATTGTATGTCAATAAAAATGCGAAAAATTGAGATTTTCGCTTAATAGCACCAATTTTTCATAAATAAGGCTCTTTAAAATGCTCTTTGAGTGCAGACTCTGTGGTTTATACAGGTTGGTTGGAAACAATGTGAAATGGGTATACAAGCATTAAGGGATTGGTCATACGGATAAATAATTTGAAAGAATAAGTCAATATCTCATGCCAACTGTTCAAGTTAGCCTAGCCAATCAGTTTGCTTCATGGGTTTTGGGGGCGATATTGCCAATTCTGTACATGGCTCAAGACCGAATTGAGAGCACCAACCGAAGAAAAATAATGTAGCCAGGGGATTGATTTGAACATGAACCTCCGGCCTAACTGGACTGCACCATAGTAACTACAGTACATTACGTGACACCAGCTGTAACCTATGGTTTCTTTGTTTTATTGCTGATTTCTCGGCAGCCTCTGGTAGGTTACCGGTCATTTACGGAAAAGTTCATAATCAGCCATTTGACATGCGTGCAATAGACTTGACTTACCGTATTTCCTCGCATAATCGTCGCACTTTTTTAGCCTAAAATTCTTGGAAAAAAGCAGGGTGCGATGATTTTGCGAAGAATATTTAAGTTCAAAGAACATACTGAATCATTATTTGCTGCACGGGCCAGTCATTCGCGTAGCGCGAGTCTGCCGTGAGTCATAGCCTGCAGTCAGAGACAGGATGCTTTCTTCTAACAAGGTCACGACAGGTTAAAGCTCGCGGAATGTGCTGACGAAGATGGCCGTTCGCGTCGCGGTTCATAGCCCGCAGGCATAAAGACTAGATTACTTTCTCCCGACAAGATCACGCCAGATTAGGCCTATAAGCTCGCGGAATGTGCGCTGGCCGCTCACGCCCAAGTTCATAGCCCGCAGGCATAAAGACGAAATTCCTTTCTGCTGATAAGATCACTCCAGATTAGGCCTATAAGCTCGCAGAATGTGCGCTGGCTGCTCGTATCACAGTTCATAGCCCGCAGGCTTAAAGAGGAGATTACTTTCTCGTGACAAGATCACACCAGATTATACGCTAGCGGAATGTGCTAAGTGACGAAGCTTGCTGCTTTCGTCACAGTTCATAGCCCGCAAGTATAAAGACGAGATCTTTTTCTTCTGACAAAGTTGCGCCAGGTTATAATGTCGCGGCAGCATGTGCAACTGACTGGCGCACAAATACGAATATGCTATGCCACGATTATACGATGAAATTTTATAAACCTATTTTAGTGTTTGAAAAGTGGGGTGCGACGATTACGGGGTGGTGACGATTATACGAGGAAATATGGTACATGGCAACACAAGCTTAGCCACTGTTGACATTGCCATGCAACGGTTCACTTGGGCAGAGTTAGCAACGGATTTTTGTTTTGTTGTAACCTCTGTAATCGCCCCCCCCTCTTGCCAAGAAGTTCCTTAACTGAATCTAAAGGGTTGCGCACACATAACCCACAGGAAATAGTCTTGGGGTGTTAGATCAGGCAACCAGACCATCTTGGCCTATCCATCTAAGAGGAAACACAGCGTTTAAATACTGGTGTACGCATGTTGCCCGACGTGTCGTAAGCAGAATAAATACAAACTAGCAAGGCATTTGGAGAAAAGCTAGATATTTCAATTATTGAGTTTCCAATACATGGAAGGAACCCTACTTAGCCTAGCATATTAGGGATATATTTGGACAATTACAGAAAATGTATTACTTATATTACATTAGGCGGCAGCACGCCGGCCTCTCACCGCTGGGTCCGTGGTTCAAATCCCGGTCACTCCATGTGAGATCTGTGCTGGACAAAATGGAGGCAGACAGGTTTTTCTCCGGGTACTCCGGTTTTCCCTGTCAAAATTTCATTCCAGCAACACTCTCCACTATCATTTCATTTGTCATTCATTTAATCATTGCCCCAGAGGAGTGCGTCAGGCCTCGGCAGCCGGCACAGTTCATATCCTCGCCGCTAGATGGGGGCTTCATTCATTCCATTCCTGACCCGGTCGGAGACTGGAAGCAGGCTGTGGATTTTCATTTTTCATTACATTATAAGAACTTATGGAAGATGGTGATGGTTGAAGGTAAGAAAATGAGAATAACATTTTTTTTTTTAAATATTGATGTTGTTTCTTAAGGCTAGCCCGGACTCCAATCCATCAGCTTTCTTGTGTTCCAATAGAGTTGTGTGAGGTTTCCTGAAGTTCTAGCGGTCACATCAAGTTTGTTGCAATGTAGCAGGTGCCCCTTATCCATTTTACTTCCAGGTTCATGACAAAGTGTGCATTTTTCAGATCTCAGGATATTGATTCGTTTCAGATGAGCTGCAAGGCAGTCATGGCCAGTGTTAAGTCTGAAGAAGGCTACAGCTTCTCTTCTTGGTGTTAATTTATATTGATCCCATTTAGTATCAATGTCCTTCCATAATTTGGTTTCTGCTGTTTTCTTTGCCATTTCTTCACACCTGTTTTTTTTTTTTTTTTCACGCGAATTGACCACTTAGGATCACGCAACAACTTTATTTCTTTTTCTTATTCTTTGCCTGGAGTTTCCTCTGTCTCCAATATTCCTTCATGCGTTCACTGGCATTTTTTCTTTGGTCTTCTGTACAAGTTCGTCCACTTCTCTTAGGTCTTCCTTCATCTTGAAACCCTTCCAGATTGTTCACTTTGCTCTTAAATACATTTCTTTCTAGCATTTGAGATTCTGTGATGTTTAACTTTTCTAAATCTTTCCTAACTTCCTTAATCCATGTTGTGGTGGTCTTTTTCTTCCAGAGATAGTCGAATATTTGTTTAGTTAATCTATGGTCGTTCATTCTATAGAGATGTCCGAGGAATGTCAGCCTTCTCTTCCGCATAGACGCGGAGATTCTTTCCACGTTCTGGTAGACTTCTCCGTTGCTTCTCAGTCTCCATCCATCTTCAGTCTGAACTGCACCCATGATTTTTCTAAGAATTCTCCTTTCCATGACTTCACACCTGTTATTGATAGTATTTTTCAAAATCCTTCGTGCTGACATAAAATCAGTCTGACTGACAGGTTGTTGTAGTGTGGTACCTTTTTTTGCTAATCTGTCTGCCTCTTCATTACCTGCTATTCCAACATGAGAAGGGATCCACTGAAATGAGATCTGTTAGTGGAGTCTTTGAAGGGTTTTTATAATACAAAACATTTCTTTCAGTTTATTTTGAGGCTTATAATTTGACGAGACTGCTTGGATAGCTGCTTTTAAATATAGGATATAGAGGATTTGTAATTTCATTATTGCAGTAACTCAAGGGACATTTTATAATTTATCTTTCTATTTTAAAAGCAGGGCATTCAAAAAGTAGGTGATCTGCAGTTTGGGAGGATCCACAAAAGCGTGTTAAGTCATGGTAGAACAGTGATATGAAATCTCTCTCAGTATTACTTGAATTCTCCATGTCTATATCAGAATTATTAATTAAGCACAAAGTTTGAAACAAGTATTTTACTTGTACAGGACACTTGATCAGTATTTTACCTAGCTTTGAGAAAAGCTAGGTACGTGTCTCTATCTAAACGAAGAGGGTGTACCAAACAGTTACTGACAATACCTGCCCATTTGTTTTCACTATATTTATTTTTGTTGTGAATTGATGTACTTTTGTGGGGATTCACGTATTACCAAATAAGACTGTTATGGCTATTAAAAGCCCCCTCCTGCATAAAAATAGTAACATTTTGTAACATATTGATTAAATTCTGCAAAATGATAATTTTTTAAAGGTTAGTCACCAAGCATGATAAAAATTGAACAGGTTCAAAGCTAATAAGCATGGAAACTTGTACAAAAAATGGAAAGGGAGAAATACACATATTCATTTCCGTTAAGAAAAGATTGATATTAGCAAAAATGGAAACTATACTAGGTTCTGACTTGGAGGTAAGAAATATTATCAACAAACATTCTATCAATACAAGGGAACGATAAAGTGTGTGTTTATGCATACTTTACCGCAAACCTACCTGCTTCACAGCAATTTACCACACAGCATCAGCTATGACAACTGGCAGAATGCAGATTGATATACTCTGGAACATACAGTAGGTGCTATGAAAATAGTGTCAATCAGCAAAAGAACAAAAGTGATATAACACATCATTTCCAAAATCAGGGTTTGTTTCTGGAAATGGATGGTGGGGAAATACTGTTCAAGTGTCCAGATGTTAATAACAACATTGATGCAGATTGCATCCACAATTTAACTCTAGGAATTCCTAATTTATGTGATTCCAAGATTGCTTCGATGAATACAGTCTCTTTTATCTAACCTTGAGAGAAACAGATTAAGGTAAATGGTAAATGTACAAGGCCAGCCCTGTGGTATTAGGGTAGTGAGTCTGCCTCTCACCCGGATGCCCCAGGTTCGATTTCCGGCACCGTCAGGGATTTTAGAAACTGACATGCGGGCAAGAACGGGGTGCACTCAGCCTTTTGAGGACAATTGAGTAGCTGTCTGACAGTGGGGCGGCGCCTATTTTCCACAGTCTATTCTTGGTGATTTTGGGCCCACCTGTACTGCGCTGCATGGTGTCTGGGTTTAAGGGCTGGGCCTCTCCATGGCCGTCAAGCATACAGAGAGCTGTTTTGGAATCTGTTGCGTACAGTCTGGTTTGACACTTGCCTCCCGGTCGCCCTCACTAAGTCATCGTTTATCCTGGTGGCAGTCTAGTTGGGTTCCTGCGGGCGAGAAGTAGCAGATGCCGGTCGTCTACCACAGTTGTTGCCCTAGGGCGACCAGTACAGGGCAAGTCATGAACACTGCCTGTAGTTTGAAAACGATTCCAGGTCCTTACCACACCATTCTGGCTCACGACTATTCGCCTTGCAACCTCTCTTGATGAAAGTCCTTGTTGACATAAAGCAACAATCTGTGTGCGATCAAATGTTGATATTCGTCTTCTTGCCATCAGAGATCGTCCAAACAATGTCTACAAAACCCTATACTGTTCCTACACTGTGTATTGAATGAAGGTACAAATTTTACTGCCTCACTTACATTCAACGATATGGGTATGCTTTCGATAGATGGGGCTGTAGGCAGGTTTGTATACAGTTTCTGACCATTTGTGCATCATATCAATGTAGGTTCTTCATTGTTACTTTTACAATGGTGCATTGATGAAATTATGTTCACAACCTTTGTTGTTCTCACCTTCGATGAAAATAGTGTTGTTTTTCCATCCACAGTGAAACCATAGAGCTCATTTTTCAAAGGCCTGTTTTTTGTAGTGGTGAACTCTTGGGGCAAATCCCTTTTGTTCTTTCGCATGGTACCGACGTAGGTAAGCCCACGATTTCGTAGCTCCAAAATAGCCTCCATTGAGCTGAACCAATTTTCAGTTGTTATGTTCCGGTTCATCTCATAAATAGGCTTAGAAAGTTCGATCAATGACTGAGTAGGGACGGCCAGCTTCTTCTCTGCATCTGTCAAATTCTGACAATCTGACCCTTTTCCGGTGTAAATGTATGAATTATACAAATATGAGGTTCTTGCATCCGCCAGTACCATGAGTTTGATGCCGTACTTGCCTGGCTTGTTACGTAAATAAACCCCAAATTTAACCCTACCTCTGAATGGCAGAAGTGATTCATCGACAGTGCACCTGTCGCTAAGATTGTACATCAGCTGACTGTTTACCACTAACTGAGAAAATATATCGGAAATGGGGGCAGCGGGGTCAGTTTTCCTCCTGTCAGCCCTAGTGTCAGGGTCATCAAACCGAAGAGCTTCTTTCAGTATAGTGAATCTACGATAAGACATAATAGACCTAAACAATGGACGTCCTTTGTATCCAGAACCTGCTGGTTAGAATACCGATAAAAGGAAGACTTTGAATTGTATTATGATCCTGATATCGTATGACAAAGCAACGATCACGTACTTTGCGGTGACACGTAAGTGCCTCATACTCACTTTCGAAATGCGCTTTGGTGACACTTGAATATGTCACACTCGCTAAGATTACAAATAACTTCAGTTACCGCTGATGTGTGTGGAACAAGAGAACGAGCTTGACTGCAGTCAGTGGCGCA
This sequence comes from Meconema thalassinum, assembly GCA_946902985.2. Classification (NCBI taxonomy): domain Eukaryota; kingdom Metazoa; phylum Arthropoda; class Insecta; order Orthoptera; family Tettigoniidae; genus Meconema; species Meconema thalassinum. Next base: position 1,209,429,855 of record OX336388.2, read on the forward strand.
CTAAGCATTGCGAATTTACGTTGATGCCGCTGCCCGCCAAACAATGTAGGGGGACCGGTACAACAATTGAAATTTCCATTGTGAGTACCACATACTCACGTGTCGCATTGAGGGTTAAAATACATTTGATATTGAAAGAATACTGTTGCTTTAAGTTTGCATTTTGTCTTTCTTTTGGAGAATGCCTAGCTTGTATTTTCTTGGACATTATTTTTTAAATTAATTTAAGTTTGCAAATGTTATATGGGGTTACCTGTTTGGTAATGTCACTACAAAATTTCATCAACCGTAATACAGTTAAGTTAACAGGGAACTGTCCTTCATCCATTTTGCTGAACTATGATAAAATATTTGATGCAGTGTAATGGTGTGATGATAGCTTTGTATAACTTTTATAAAATTTCTTTGACAGATTTCTTTGATAGTGTAATACCTGCCTCAGATAAATTACCCCTTTAATCTTTGATCTGTCCGCCTCGTTGCGTAGTGGCTAACATTCTTGGCTGTCACCGCGGAGGCCAAGGTTCAATTCCCGGCTCTGACAAGAAATGTAATTTGGTCTGAGGACTGGAACAGGGTGCACTCGGCCTCCAAGGGCAAATCTGAAAAGAGGCGAGTACGATTCCTATTTCATACATTCTGGAAGTAGTTTCCTGTGGTTTCCCCACTTCTACTCCAGCCAAATGCCGGGATGGTACCTAACTTAAGGCCACGGCTGCTTCCTACCCAATCCTACCTCGATTACAAGCATACACACTAGTACAGATATCAGAGTGAAACAGGTTATCAGACAATTTCTACACACACCCAAGTACACAGTACACAGGGCTAAATGACCGCGATGTCGTAAAGCCCCTAAAGAATCAACAACAATTCTTTGTTCTATTAAGTTACATGGCTATTAATTTGTATAGCCTACTCAGGTTTAGCCTAATGTGCCAATCTCTGTTTTGCCAGCTTTCACCAACGACACTCCAAGGGCTCCATCAAATGGTGCAAATGGTGCAGATTGGCGACTACACTGGTGGTCTAGGTCTCCATACTCAACTTGTGTCGGGCCCTGACTTCTCCCAGATAGCAAGTTTTATGCCTGGCCTTAAAGTTTTGCTGCAGTCTGCATTACAGTTACAGGTTTATCTGCAGTAAATTGCTGTATGTTTTGTTGTTCAGAATTTACATACCTATGCAGTAAGAACAATAAAAGGGTCGTTATGTGATCATTGCATTATGAATTTGTCTCAGTTTGTTTTGGAACAAACTGAAGAAAATTTATACCGGTGATTAAGAATAGACTAATTATGTGTATTTGCAAGGAAAACCAAACCACGAGTTTAATTTATACAACTTGCTATATTGGCACACAGTAAGAACAGTCGGACTTGATTATCCTTAGTTGTTCTGGAGTTCATAGGTTTAAATCCCAGTGCTTTTCCAAGGTTTGGGATGCTTGTCCTTGCCACATTGCCAGTGTGAGAAATTCTTCAAAATTCTGGCACTGTGGCATTGTGCATTGTCCTGTTTGAAGTGACCGTTATCGACAAGGAACACTGCCAGGGAATGTTGTACCAGAATGATAGTTCCCCAGTGTGACACAGACAATCGCTGCTCATCCACTGGCCTATTTCCACCTGGCCATGTTCCGTAGCCTCTTTTGGAAATCTACATACATTTTCTCAGCTGTCAATGTGATAAACCAGGAATTCAGATTTGTCGGACTAGGTGACCTATTTCTAATTTTTGATGATACCTAGTGTGCTGCTTTCAGTGGAGTTCAGTAAACAGTGGGGTATAACCTGGTCATCAGCTCTGCAGTTCCATCGGCAGCAGTGTTGGTTGAACCGTATACTCTGAAATATTGTCAGCAGCGTTATACCTGTGGGTGATTTCTCAAATTTTGGCCAAGCGATTAATCTGTACAATACACGCTAGCCTCCTCAGACCTCTGGTATCATCGAGTTACTGTTTACAAACAGCTGAACGTGTCTTTGTTTGCCCAGTGTTGCACCTCTTTTGATATGTGCTCGCATTAGCAGCACATAAGCCGCCAACAAATCATGATGTTTCAGAGATGCTGATAGTAAGGAGAAGAGTCATCACAATTTGACCTCTATCAAACTGTGAGAGATTGGCTGCTTTTCCAATTTTGATGCTGGAGATACAACTAACAGTGAGCTTAAAGGCCTGCCCTGTATGTGCCATGCTGCTAGTATATCTCATGTAACTGACCACCTTCCACTCAATATTTTCTTTCTAGCTGGGTTGAAGTGATTAAAAATCTAATTTTATGATGGTGGGTGTTCCTAAGCAGTTCTCCGGGAGGATAGTATCCCAAAAGGTGTGCAAGGGTTTCTTCCTCCCTTGGCAACACTGAATGTGGATATCATTCTGAAACATCCCTGGTAGAACAAGTACAAGAGAAATATTGGCTGGCAGTCATCTTAGCAGCATCCATTCATATGCTGCTTGTCAGTCCATTATGCCAAGCTAGCCATTTATTGCATGGTAAGTATTCAGTGAAAATAATAGCCCCCTTTCCTTTCTAAGGTGCATGAGTGTACAGTGGTAAAGCTGCTTACCTCTCACCAGTAAATGCATGTGATATTTTCTAAGTGAAATATCATGTCCTGTGGTACGGATTCCATATAATAATGAAGGTCTCATGGCTAGTGATCGTGAGATAAACGGTCATGTAAAATTTCAAGCTTCCTTAGTTTCCTTTCTGAGGCAAAGAACACCATAAATTGCCTTCTCAATCTTAAAACTATTTACCGTATGTAGACAACACTCATCATCTGTTACTAATATTTTGAATTATAATATTTTATGCAATTTATATTAATAAGAGAAATAAAGGGTGTGTAATGTTGCAACAGTAGCTTGCCTCCCACCAAGATGGAATGGGTGCAGTTCCCGATTAATACATGTGGATTTTCCAAGGTGAAATGTGCTGGTTTGGCTTCCACATGAAAAGGAAGTCCCACGGCTTACATGATCTTGAGATTAACAGTCACATTAACAGACAAGCTTCCTTTTAAGAAAGGAATTATATAAAAACTAATTTACTATCCATTTAAATTCATACCATAAGAAGCAGTGACATGGTGTGGTTTCATTGTGACCTCTACTCAATTTTATTTTTACTAATGTTTGAATATTTTGAAATTGATTAATATTGAAATTTATTAAATATCGTAGCCTTTTACAGTATTTTTGACATTTTTTTTCTTTTCCTCATAGAATTATGTTTTAAGTTAGCATTGTAATTATTGTAGGCTTCCTAGGTTTCCTTTTTCCTGTTCTTTTCAAACTAAAATATTAAAGCAATATTTTGACAAAGTGAAGTGGGGGGGGGCTTGTGATTTGGTTTTGTTTGCACTGGCACATTTGAAGATTTTTGGCTGGCAGTTCATTCTGGAATATTGTTGTTAATAGTCAGAAGTTTATTATGAAGAGACCATTTGATAAAGAGAGCCTGTGTAGTGTGAAATTTGGGGCATGAATGTTGATGGTTCCTTTTGTGAATAGTTCTATTTCTAACACAGAGCAATTTGATACTTAGTGTGTGTAAGTCCCTTTTGTAATAAATATCATGACTTTATGTTTCATGTGGACTTGTTTGTCTTGATTACATAAAGTGTAAATATTTTCCCTGTATGGCATTAATAGAACCCTACATAAATTCTGTTGTGAACTCAAGCTAGCATTTTTTATCATGCAGTATACGTTTTGGTCCTTTCAGGCGATTCTTCATTGTAAAACATTATAATTATCTTGAACTTGGCTGGTTGCTTGGTGCAGCGGTAACATTCTCGCCTGCTGTGCCCAAGATTGTGGGTGCAGTTGGCAATTGAGGGTGTTTAAATGCAAGGGGGGTATGTACTGGCACATTAGAGATCTTCTTTAGGGCAAAATACTGGTACTTCAGCATTTCTAAAAGGTGCTGTAGTTAAAAGGATGTAAATCCTTAACTTACAGGAACATTTCAAAATGTTAATTCCTTCGAAAGCTAGTACTGATTTTGATAATATTGAATTGTTATCATTCTTTGATATTAGGGAAGCTAGATCCCAAGGCAATGTTTCCCTGTGCTCTGGGAGGCATGTGTAGGTGTTCTGTGGCCCTCTGTGGCCTTGCAGTATTTGAGATCTCCTCTAAAGTCATAGCTAACATTGTTCCTGCACATTGGCATCTCTCACCTGATTGTCTCTTTGTTTTGCATTTTTAATAATGGCAATAATAGTAATATAAGTTAGTTCTATTTGTTGTTGTTGTAGTAGCATGTTTGAAAGGAGTACTGTAGAAACTAAAAAACAGGCATTTTTAAAAACCATATTGGATCGGTGAAGATTGTGCCCAAAGTATCAAAACATTTTGACAATTCAATAATGATTGTTTGAGTTCACAATTAAATTATTCTAATTTCATCATTATTGTGTAAAATCGTTTATTTCTTCACATATAACTAACCGTACATCTATGTTCAGTGGAACAAAATGGAGATTTTTTATTTTATGCATTTAGGAAGCCTAAATACCTATAGAGAATCTTGTGAAAAATGTTGTTACTTTTTCTTCATCAATTGCTCGAGGTGTGATTCTATGAAAGTTATTTCCACTAATGTGAGTGGAGATGACTACAATTCATTTGTACTTAATGTCAACTAAGAGGTTTCATAAAATGGCTCACATTATTTAATACTCGTAGGCTACTTAAGAGTGAGTTTATACAATGTTTAAATATCAGTATTATATGTCACAATGAACAGCCTATTAAATTGTCCTGAGAAGCATTGTCCATCATCATAATTTATTTACAATTTAAAAATAAAAACATGAAATTATGTTGATTAGAATGGTTCCATATTGACTTAAAAAGTACAGTATATAAAACTTTCTTTAAAAATTAAAGACAGTGGAACCTCCAACTATTGTCCCTGGTAGTGTCATTTTCTTGGATTCATTATTCGGTGGCATAGTCGGAAGCATGCTAAACTGCTATGCCCAAGATCGCCCGTTCAAACCTGGCCTAAGTTGTCGGATTTATTAAGAGCATTAAAATCCTTCAGTATGCCTTCCTTTGGAGGGCCCAAGTCATAGATGTATGGCAGGTAAATGAATCCACCACTGTAATTGGTAGTGTAGCAAATTTTGTGGGTTATATTTGGCTATTTACAAATGCTCTATCAAGTTCCATCGTTCGCCGCTACGTATTAGTGACAGTAGCATCTGGTAGCCAAAGTTGGAACTACTTGAAATTGAACTTGTTGGGATCCCTCGGGCATCAATCAAAAATACCCAGCTAATGGCCTTTCGGCTGCAATTCATATATAATTATCCGAAGTATGCAGTCCCGAGAATCTTCCTATTCAAGCTGGGTTAGCACAACCCACATATATTGTTTCTCGAAATGCCATTTTTGTCCATGCGTGTTTTCCAGAAATCTTGGCGTCGACAAACCTCTATCATTTTCAAGAAAAAGAATTATTAAAAATGAGAAGTGTCTGTATATTATTCTTTTCCAAACGCACCTCTGTGAATGTGGAAAGAGTATCTAAGCGTGATTTCCCAAATAGTGGGTGGCATTTTATGATTCGTAAATCTGCCGAAAACTGAGAATCGATGTTTCACTGTATTTAAAATTAAATGTACAGAGTAGGATCTAGAATGTTGCTTTCCTCTAAATGAAATATTCTCTTCTTTCAGTTTTATAGTCATAGGATATATAGATTGAAATTGCTTGATTTTGTGACATTTCGCAGACGAATATGAATTCCTGGGTATGAAGAAGTCGTCTCTTTGCATCAACCTTAGAAATTCAGTAGTTATCTGTCATGATCCTCTATCATGCTTTTCAGGACATAATTTACACAAGTATAATTTTTAAGGACAATTAACATTCCTTTTTGTCAATTTCTTGAGAAATTAGTCAGCTGGTTTGTTGGAGAATGCGTTATGCATCTGTGCTTAAGATTGCAGGATCAAACTTTTGCACAGTGTTGGCTTACTAATTTTATTGTTATGGGAAGTTTTTTGTTGAAATGATGATGTAATTTCTTAGTAGTTAGTTAGTTATTGTTTTAAGGGGCGGAACTACGAGGTCATCTGCCCCTATTTCTTAGAAAGATGACATGAAATTCGATCACAATTTTTGCAAGAGATGTTTGCCTCAAGTGAGATGTCATAATAAACATTAATATCTTCCATCTTAAATGTCAAAGAATCACACCTCGAGTGATACTTTTATATTAGCCTGTATATTTTGCTTGTTTTCTTCCTTTCTCCCTCTATCCCTATAGTAAGGTGAGAATTTGCAAGTACAGTATCTGATATGGATTCAGATCCCCAGCTTCTCTAGAATGAGCATGCACAATGTTGATGCCTAAACAGGTAAAACACATAAGTTTGACATTCACAAAGCCAGTGGTATCATGAATGACCGGTGCAAGATAAGCTATATATCTTGTCATACCCTCCTCATGTTTGTGTTTGATTTGAATAATGTGTATCATAAAGACACTGCACCATTTATAATTCCATTGTTGGGTTCATATCCCCAACAAAAACCTCCAGCATTCTAGCTATCATATCCCTCGCTCACAATCATGGTGTAGTGCTCACGATACCACTGTTAGGCTAATTCCTAGAGTTTATTTGGATGAATCAATGCAGGTTTATCATGGATACTTACCTCAGGGTCATTTCTTGTTGGAGTAGTGTTGTCACAAGTTCATAAATGAGTGATTTTAACGTTGTGCAATTTAGTTCTTGTCCCTGCAATGAAGAGTCCATGAAGTTGGCTTAGAAGGTTAGGAAGAAAAGGACAAATGATATAGTATTTACTCAAATGTAATGCGCAACCCAATTTCAAAACCTTGAAATACAATTGGTACATATTGGTACCAATACATATTGGTAACATGTACATTTAGTACATCATATTAAGGACGTCATTTCTACTATAATAAAACGCAAAGGGCAGGGCACCCAGATAGAATGAAGACATTTTGGGTGCAGAAGAAGCTGAAGCTGAATCGCTAATTTCCAAATGCCTTTGTTAGCCTTAATCGTATTTGTATTGATTAAAATGCTCCAATGAGGGTGTAAAATACGAGGGAAAAAAAAACTCATAGTGAATCAATAGTACCTACACACAACGTGAGAAAGAAGAATGCCCAAATCATGGCTAGTAAAACAGACTTTTGGGAATATAAAACCAAGAACAAGTGATTAAAAGTGGTCTAGGATGTTTTAGAGGAGTTAAAACTTTAAAGATTTGAATAAAAACAATGCACCACTAACAAACGGCAGCCGAGTTGGAAAGAATGAAAGTTTTGGGAGCAGAAGAGGAAGCTGAAAATCAAATCTCTAGTTAATACTCTGAAGACTTAAATTTTTATGGATGATTCAGATGCTCAAATGTAGGCATAAAATATGTAAAATAAATAAATTAAATGAGATTCATTGATAAACTTATTATTACTGTACTTTTTTTTTTTCCGTGTAGCCTCCTGAGAGGCCGAGTGCAGGTCTTTCTAGTCGACGCCCGTGGGCGACCTGCGCGTCGGGATTAGAGATGAGATGAAGGGATGAAAGTGAGCAAGGATGTGGAAGGAAGCGGCCGTGGCCTGTCAGAAGGTACTGTCCCAGCATTTGCCTGGTGTTGAAAATGGGAAACCACGGAAAACCATTTCAAGGACCGACGGTGGGACTAGAACCCACGTGTCTACCGAATCAGCAGAGAGCTTGGCCCCATGACCTAACACCGCGCTTTAGCCAGCGTAGCCACTACTGTCGGTATTACTGTACTAATAGATTTGTATACTTCAGCTACAACACCAGATGACTGCTTATAAATTGATTTTCAGCAGTGTACTTATCATTGGAAAACTTGTAGTTCATCTGTAGGTAGTCAGCCTGGAGGCTGTTCAGATCCTTTAAAAGTACCGTCGTAAGTTATGAGTGTAGATACCCACAGAAACCCAAGACAGCTCTTTAATGAAGTATACTAGGCAAGGTGAGGAGTGAGGTAGTTTGTCATTACTTTCCTCACTGAGTCGGAATAACAACAATGATTCTGAGTCACAGCATCCACAGGCACTGGCTGTGCCTTGAATGCCATTACTCAGCACATCCATACCCTAGTAGCTTTAATATAATCACAGCCATGAATGAGACTGGAGACATCGGTGAAAAGCCACATTTTACTTTAGCCAGTGCCAACAGACAAATGCAACTTGTAGTCATATTTGTCAAATTTATTCCTTCTTGATGTGGGACGCATTGTCATCTCAACCATCCTCAGCGTTGGTTGTGTTGCCATAAGTCCTGTCAATGATCACCACACTTCAATGTACACAAAAAGTTATCCCACATTCAATTCAGTTTTTCCCTTTTTTTGGCAAAGAGATTTTTATTGCAAGAAATAGTTATGGACATTGCTGTGTATCAGATAGAGGTCAATCAAAGATGCACAGTTCACAGCGTAAGGTTTTATGTGACAAGAACTTTCGATTTCCGACGGAAATACTTATGGGGATCTACATTTGATGCAAAAATGTTAAATTTTTAATAGTGTGAACTGAATGGTTTCTACATTTGGTGCAAAAGCATGTTTTCAATAGTAACTTTATGGGCTGTATCATTGCTCCATAGCAATATATCGCAACTTTGACCTAATAGAGATGGTGATAATCGATCTTTTGATGTCATTCCTCGTACAAGTTCCTGAGATACCCTAAACCTTTAAAATTTAATTGGTATTCTGCCCGAAGGCAGGTCCGAGCCTCTGAAGAGGCTATCCCCAGCCGGAGTTTTACTTGCAGTAGGGTGGCCAGGGCCTTTCCGCTCCTCCTTATGTCGGCCAACAGCGCGCAGGGCCTAGAACTGGTATACCATCCAAGTTCTGACTGCACGCAATGTTGCTTAACTGCAGAGTTCTCATGGGATCTGGTGTTTCAACACGGCTAGGCCATTGGCCCCTAAACCTTATTCAGCAATATTGCCCTAAATTGTAATATTTTATGATTAATGCATCAGAGTCTTGCTTTCACTTTATTCCTAGTTATTTCCAATAACCCCTCAGCGCCGACCTCTTTACGTGGTATCGCCCCTCTTCTCTTCCGTAGCCGCCGACCTCTATACGTGGTATAGACACATGACTTCGCATTTTCGGTTGTAGCGTGAAGAGTTTTCTAGTTACCAAAATGCAAATGGTTTTGATCTAATCTCTAATTTTTAGGTTCTATTTTTCACTGCCATCTGACAGCAACTAGAACTCTGTTGGGTGACCTATGGCTAAGATTTCTTGAATTTTGCCTTGCAATTGCTAAATGTGATAAGAGAGATCTTTTATGAGCTGACATCGTACAGCTCAGGAATTTTTTCCAACCTTAAAATATCTTGGCCTCTTGGACCAGAAATTGAATCCTGGGATTACGAGGTAGGCACTCTACCACTGATCCACCAAGGAAGCTGGATGCAATTTTAGAGCGGGGGGGGGGAATGCCTCCCCCTTACCGGGCATGGCTCCCCAGGGTGGGCGAAGCCTTTCTGGACAGTCTGAAAACGTGTATTTATTATATTTCACACTATCTATTCTCAATACCTAGTGTATGTCCTCGCCTTCTTATCGGTTACAATAATTACTGACTTGAAAAAGATTTCCGCACTGATTATTCAAGTTCCTTGCTGTCAATTGATATTATAGCTTATCTCAGTCAACACAATGTAATCCCAATTACTGGGACATGCGAAAAAGATCTGAAAATATACATGTGATTAAAATATAAATATATATTTGTTTTGGACTACAGAAGAGGGAGAAGCAAATATATTTTAATCACATGTAATTATTTTTGCAAGTCCCAGTTTGGGATTGACCAACTGAAAAGTTGCAATAGCAATATGGCAACACTGAAAAATGGCTTCAAAGCTATCTATATTGCTGTCAATTGGCATCAACAGTCAAATTACTTTTAAATTTTTATGGGTTTTGTGACTTGTGTTTTTAAGTATTATTTATTATTTGTATTCTGTGAGTTTTAACAGTTCACATTTTAAGAATGATTAGGATATAAATTACATGATCATTATTCCTGTCCATATACTTTTGGTCTCAGGCATACACATTTTTACAGGGACGTAGAACATGTTCCTAGGTCCCTGTGATTTTTTTTTTTTTTTTTTTAACGTCTTGAGTACAAAAGTATAGGGATAGGAATCATGATCATGAAATTTGCGGGTGTCTGTAAACTTTTGATAGGACCTGTAATAAGCCTACCCTAAGAATTTAAGCATGAGCCACTACTGCTCTATACCTCTTCCCAAGCAAAGCATTCCTGTGACTGATGTAACCAGTATTTAAAAGTTACAGTAATATGCTACGATTGTACATGTGGTATTACATAATGTTGCCTACTGTTGCTCGCTGTTTTACTATGTTTTAAAATACCTGGGGATAGAGGAAGTGAGTATAGAAATGTTTGTAAGATAAATGCTTGCATATTAATGTTGTAAATATAAGTGATGTGCCATTTCACATGTGAGGGTTACACTACTTGTTCATAATGGTGGCACTTCTAGTACTTGAATGAACTTTTCGGTGCTGCTACTGCATTGTAGAATTTTGGAAACCTTATTGTGTTATAACGATGCAGAATAAATAAAGTATACAGTTTTGCAGTAATAATTTTGTTTTTATCATTGTTGCCTTGAATATTTTACTGACATTAACTCCAAACCTTCCTCTTGGTGGAGGACTGAATATACCTACAGTACTGTACTCCATGCCTGCTGTAAGAGCCAATTGAAAATGCAGATTGTCTGTCTCCCACCAAACAAATTTACACTCTGGGTAGCACTAAGTGGTCTACACCTCAAGGCTGATGAGCCTGGGAATGAATGAATGAGTGAATAGTTCCTTAGTAAGCTACATACCACACTATTATGTATGTGTACATCATTATGTATTTTTCTAAAATTGTTCATAATATGAACTTTTTCTAAAATTTCCATAAAATATTCTCTTTAAATCATGTAGGCCTACAGAATAAAGTGCATTTTAAACTAGTAAAATAATTAAACATAGCTCATTATTGTTTTTTACACTGATATGTAGATATTTCATTTACTGATATCCAGGGTCCCTACATAAACAGTAGGCTACACTACCGATACTGGGAAGGTAGCAATCACAGGCTCATTTCCGCCTGAATAAAATCAAAATGTGATTTGATATAATTGTTCATATATCTGAGGGAATATGACAAATCAATTTCTGCTAGTCCATACCATTACATTTATGGCTCAATAAAACATCACAGGTACATGTTTCGAGAGCTTACACATTTTATTCCCTTCAATCAGCTTCTGAGTATATAGAATCACTGTATTCCTAAATATAACAATATTTTTCAATTGAGCACTAATCGTCAATATGGCAGACTTCAGCGCCATTATCTTGTGGAAACAGGATTGACCCAATCCGTTGCTTACGAGATATCTTTATAGATTGAGGTTTTAAGGGGCGCAACGGCGAGGTCATCTGCCCCTACGAGATATACAAGGCCAGGAAATGTACTCCAGTTATTAAACAAAAAACGTGTCCTATCCGAAAGCGACGTTTTTCCGCCACATGTCTCGACTTGTCGCTAAAATTTGCGTCTGATATATATTAGCATAGGGAGAGGACGGTTTTACTGTATTACCTTGCATAATCGTCTCATATTATTAGCCTAAAATTCGTGGAAGAAAAGCAAGGTGCGACGATTATGCAATAAGCTCAAGGAAGAAAACCAATTTTTTTTTTGTAATCCGTGTATTTCACTTTCATCAAGATCACCGTTTAATTCTTGTATTTTCTCATTATGTGAACACCATGTGCGTAACATCACGCACGGGTCTCTGTTGCGAGGTTTCCACGGAAGTGGCTGATGCTAGAAGGTGCGAGGTGTCCCTTGCGTTAGTTTCCGCTATTAGCATTCGGGCCTGTTTTCACGTTGGTGAACTGGGCAAGCAGTGCTTCATTCGGCGACTTATTGAATCTCATTCTGAGCCCAACTCGCGGAAGCGATGGGTCCATACAAGTTTCACTCCCTTGGACTCGCGCGATCGCTGTTCGTGCCGTTCGCGTAGCGTGGGGCATAGCCTGCAGGCAGAGAAACAGACTCCTTTCTTTTGACAAGGTTATAAGCTCGCGGCACGTTAACCCGACCGCCACACAAATACGAATGTGCCACAGAAGTGCCAAGTGACGATGCTGGTCGCGCGTGTTAGCCTGCAGGCACAGATTACTTGACTACATGACCGCGTTGTCACAGCCCTCAACTAAAAAACCAACCAACTTCTGACAAAGTCACACCAAGTTATAAGCTCGCGGCAGCATGTGCAACTGACCAGTGCACAAATACGAACGTGCTAAGTGACAATGCTGGCCGCTTGCATTACGTGGCCACAGACCGCAGGCGCAGAGATGAGATTACTTCCTTGAGAAGATCAAGTCTGGTTATAAGCTTGCGGCCGCGTGTGCAATCAATTTGCGCATAAATACTAATGTGCTATGCAGTGGCGGCCGGTGGTAAGGCAAGCTGGGTGTTGCACCAACATTTCTGATGTCGCAATTTTATATGGGAAGTTGACACATGTAACAAAAATGAATTAACGTTAGATAAACTACAGTTCTATAAAAACTGAAATACATGGGGTTTCCAAAATAACTGTACGTTCGACAAATAGACAAATTTTAATGGCTCTTTTGGGCTTCTTTCTATAGGAATTCATAAAAAAAATCAGATTTATGTATTTAAGCCCTATGCCTGAGTTCATGGGAAGAATTTTAAACACAGCAGGTTGTCTAAGGTTGGGTCTCAATCTCCGGGATAATAAACATTCTCAACATAAAAACATGGCAACCGAAAAGTTTGTACGTTAACGAAAAATGTTATTACTAACAAAGACGGGCACATATTCTGCATAAGAATAGGATTTTTATCATTTTAGAAGATCTTGTCGACTTCGTAGTTACGCTGGGGTCTGGCGTTACGTTACGGTGACGGGACGAAATGTACCGAGCATGCACTGAGGCGTGTGACGTCATAATACTGCTTGAGCTTCCTCCTTTCCCCGCGCGCTCCGGTGAGCGTGACGTCATCTATCCAGCTACCTCATTTGACCTTGGTTTGCACTTGCTAATGGACTTTGAGTTCACGCAGCATGTGTAGCATTTGTAGCATTTAAAATGATATAAAGTCTAGTCTTTCAGCCTATCGGTCTTTTTTTTTTTCACTATAGCTTGAACCCCATCAGAGGAACCAGCCATGAAGTGCGCTCTGTCATACGTCGGCGCAATTCATTTTTGCGGAATTTCGTTCAATTTCTGCTTCTTTAATTCATCCAGTAAACACGCTGCTAATGTGTGTGCATCATGTTTTGTTTGCCTCTTACTACGTATCGGTACACAACAGCCATCTGAAATATGTTTGAAATATCACTAGTTTCATCTGCTATAAAGGCTAAAATTTCCGATTCCTTTATTTGCTTTGATTCTTCTTCTTGGCAAACCTCCAACATAATCTGTAAAAATTAATTTTGAATTGTTTTCGACGTTCCTTTGAAAACAGTTGCCCTTACCAAATGACATTTAACACAGCATCCAACTCAGCGGTAAAATTAATTAGTTCTCTCAAACCACCTGGATTTGTTGATGTTACACTTTCATCATGATCACGCAAGGCCAGTCCGAAAGAGCCACAGAAACGAATAGAGTTTATTACAATATTTAACACATACATATTGTGCCTAACATCTTCGTTATATTCCGCAATTTACCTTCTATAGGCACTGTCCAATTGTGCAGCTTCGTTAACAGTTCCAAAAAAGTGTCAATTTCAAACAGCTGAAGATTGGTTGGTTGGTTCCTCAGTTTAGGAACTGCGACAACGCAGTCATGTAGCCCCCTGTACTTTGGGTGTGTGGAGAAACTGTCTGATAACCGGTGTTAATTGTGATGGCTGTATTAGTGAGTGTTATCTGTTTTTAATTCAAGTGAGGACTGCAGACATTGAATTTCAAGCAGTTCCTACTTTTGCCGCCAAAGACCACCGTAAACGACTACTACTTCAAAACTTGGTTACTACACGCCACCGCAGTCGGCTCCTGGCGACGAACGTTGGAACCTAAGAGCGTTGTTCAAATTTTTAACCTATAATTTAGCTTCACACAGGTGTAATAAGTGGAAGGTTCTTTAACATGACATGGGACCGCCGGCTATACTTCCCCTCCGAAGGAATGCATACTGAGGGATTTTAACGCTCTTAAAAATCCGATGACTTCGGCCGGGTTTGAACCCGCGATCTTGGGCATAGAGACTCAGCATGCTACCAACTACGGCACCGTAGCCGCTCAGCTGAAGATTCATGCTTCTTTATTTTAGGGATTATTTTCCGTAACTCCTATTTTGGTCCACGCGGATTCTCCACCAACAAATCATGTAAAACAGAATAACGCGTTTTTAATATCGCATTCACATAACCAATTATTATTGCCTTAAATATCTCCTTTAAACGCCCTCGTATACTTACATTTTGGACAATACTTATCCGGTAATGGTGTACCGAGTGTTTTTACTGTAAGTTTATCGTCATCAGGGAGCTGGAAAAACTGTCTGACTAGTAAATTACTTACTCTATTCATTTTCACTCACACTCCACAATACAATTAATGTTTCAAACTAAACATTCCGTTAAAATAAAATACTACGGTAACTTACAAGATGCACAGATGATAAATCTGGGTGCTACATCGGAAAGTGGCGCGAAAGGCAAACTAACAAAACACTGAATTTTGCTAGCCAAGAAATTTCGTAGTGAATGCATAGGTCTACTCACAATCAACCAAACAATTATAATAATAATCTTAATAATAATAATAATGCACAGTTAAGTATCTGCCTGGAACCAAAATACTCAAATCAACTAAATACAGAACTAATCGCATTTCAAATCCCGCAAGAAAAAGAGTGGTAAAAGCAAACATAAACCGCTACAGTACTCCAACAATACGTCGCAAAATAGTTCAGTCACTTATCTACTGTACTTATAGCATGGTGGCGTTCTTAGGCTCGCTTCACAGAACAATTGTCAAAAATATTAAATGAAGTTATGATGAGAAAACATCTAAAAATAATTGGGTGTGAACCAACTAATGTCTCCCTATGAAATTCCGATATTTGTACCGTTGTGGGTGGTGTAGCATTCCCTAGTGGTGTGGGAAAGAAACTACCCTTCAGGGGCAGATGACCTCGTAGTTCCTCCCCTTAAAACAACAATAACTAACTAATTAAACTACCCTTCGCGGGGTAAGAGAAATCGAGGGTGTTGTCATTTCCAAAGAGTGGTGCAGTCTAACGGGGCCATTTGGAACTGAGTGTTGCCAAGAGGCTGGCAGCTCGTCTGCAACTCCCTGCTACCCATGCAGGTCGGCATGCTATGCACAAGCTTGGCCTCGTCCAGCCTCGTCCTGTACGCCGCGCTGTCTGCTTGGGAGTCGCCACAAGAGAGCTAACCCCCTGGAGTTTGATTTGAAGGCGGCAGCTTTTATAGGTACAGTGTAAAGCATTAGGATAAATAATATCAAAATATAGATGATTTTAACACATTTTTGAGTGCATTAGATCTATAAAACAAAAACATTAACGGAAAAGAAACTACGAATTAGGTGTAAAATTATTGGGAGTTGTGCTACGCTGCAACAATGTCACCAGCCGCCACTGGTGCTATGTGATGATGCCGACCGCTCGCATATCGTGCATCATAGCCCGCAGGCACAAAGGAAAGGATTCCTTTCTTCTGACAAAGTGAAGCAAGGTTATAAGCTCGCGGCAGCATGTGCAACCGATTGGCGCTCAAATGCGAATATATTTGACGATGAAATTTTATAAACCATTTTTTTGTGTTTGAAAAGTGAGGTTGTAACATGTTTTTCTAGGGGGTTTTATGCCACTAACACAAGTTAGTTGGACTATATCACATTTGTTAAACGCGGCAATAATCCGGCCAAGTTAAATTATTTCAGTTTATTCAATTTCATATTATTATTATTAATAATATTTATAACGTCATTTTTGGAGCTTTTAAATTTGGAAGATTACAGATAGGATTTCTACTAGTAGAAATCCGTATCTATAGTGGATGATTCCAATATAATATTGCACGGCGAATCATTTCATACGTAAAGTCGGGATTTTATTCATTAGGGGTAAGAGAGAGAGGTGTGTGACTCACTGGGGATTTCAATACAAGAATATTGGAGTACAATAAAATTACGAAATCCGAGGGAACACTTCAAAGCAAGAAAACGTGTATGATCTACGTCTTGCCCGGATACGGAAATATAAATACGGGGAGGCCGCCTCATGGCGGGAATAGCCACGTGTGGTGACCAGCCAATCAAGAAGAAGAAGCAACGAAGCACGGGCATGGCGACATACGTGACGCACGCGGATTGGTCGAAGCAGCAAGGCCGCGGTATTAACCTAGACCCTGGTGGGAGAAGAGGGAAGATATAGTGGACGCGCGGTGTGAGTGAAGACATTCATTAAGACATTACGCTTGGAGCAGTAAGGAGGTACTTTGTTCGTTAGTCCCAAGTGGGACAATTTAATTCACCCTTACTCCGCTGATCACATCAGATCATGAGTTCCACGCGTCTTGGAGTGTTTAGCCAGACGACGTGGTGTGGTTCATGGAATAGACTCCACCACAAGCTGTAACGATTACTTTTGATCAACGAGGAAGAATCTGACGCCGTCAACACCAATGCAGAGCGTCCGACGATGAGAGACTTCAACCACGTGGAGACAATGTTTCCGTTGGTAAGCACAAGTAATCTACGACACACACTCTCTGTTTTTCAATAAGGCTATATAAATTCTTTAAGCATTAATTTGGAAATAAGTTAAATTCACGTTATTCTCCCGACCTGCGTATTAAGTAATTTTGTTCGTGGCAATGTTTAAAGTAGTGTGCTCCGTTAACAGTGTTAATTTTATTCATGTTGCCATCAGATTTTCTAAGTGTATTAAATTCAATTATTACCAAGTAGATTCTTTAATTCCAGTAGGTAGCAATAGTTATAATACCTCATCCTTCTCCACAATCAAATGTTGTCTGGGTTGATGATTCAATCATCCCACGGCCTAGTCATTAAGAGTCTCTCATATGTTCTACTCATGCTAGGGGTCGATATTAAATATATAAATTTAGCTTGGAACACAGTGTATCCAGCTTGGCGCCCAACATAGATCAAACTTAGCAGTAGTATTTTCTGGCGAATAGTCCGCCCAGGTAGAAAACATTACATGTCGCTACCAACATGGTGCATTAAAAAACATTACAAGGTGCGAAGAAATACGGCATTTTACATCTAGAGCAAGTGTTCAAATTTATTGAGGCATGTTTTATACATATCCATAGATATACTTCATTGTTCTGTTCCTAATTCCAAATCTTGGTTCCACATTAACGGAGGAAAATTCAAGATTTTATAGGAATCTTGAGTGACTGAATATTTTTTTATATTTGCAAATGGGGGTAATTCTCCGGTGACAAATTGTACAAATACAGAAAATTACCAACAATAACATCAAACACAATTTGCAATTTAGGGACTATAGTAATTACATCGTAGTATTTACACAACATTTCAATCTTGTCTTAAACACATCAATATGTTTGGGGAAAGGCTCAAAGACTGAGGCAGGTAATGAGTTCCAATTATCAATACCACGGTTAATGAAAGAATATTTCCTACAATTTGTGCGCTGTGGTCGGACCAAGGAGGATATATGGGTAGAGCTGCAACTTAATGCAAAATTTTGGTACCAACCTATTGCTCGGCGCAAGTAGTTCCAACTGACAATATGAGATGGCGCGACGATGCACTTTCGAGCGCGATCCGTCCCCGACCTGGCCTATTGGCCCCTCTCCCCTCCCGGCCCGTGCCTACTCGACCCTTTCCCCTATTCTATCCCCCCCCCACCACTACTTTATATTCCTTTCTTTCTTTCTTTCTTTCTTTCTTTCCCCTGCCTTATAATGGTCATATTTTAGTAGTTGGTCTAATAATAGGCGATTTCTTCCCCCTGTGATATCAGGTAGAGACGAAAACATAGGCTCTATCAGAATAGTTGTGGATGTTTCAAGGTGATCAGCCCATGTTTCCACAAAGCACATAGCATGACACCCCACAGATATGTACAAGTAGAAAGAGTAGGCTACTATACTACAATAGAATTGTAAGAGAAAATTACAGCTGCACTTATCACACACCAGTATTATTTAATTGTCAGTGCGGTACTTCCTATCAGTCGAATTAAGAAATATCACGTTTGTATTACGGGAAGCGTTGGAACAACCAGCTCTTATTTTGAATTGTATCGATAGTAACCGATATCGTTTTCGAG
Organism: Meconema thalassinum; assembly: GCA_946902985.2. NCBI lineage: Eukaryota > Metazoa > Arthropoda > Insecta > Orthoptera > Tettigoniidae > Meconema > Meconema thalassinum. The sequence continues at coordinate 1,209,448,311 of OX336388.2, forward strand.
CGCTGTGTATCGACTAAAATCGATGTGTGATTCAATATTATTCAATTTCTTCGTATAATATTGTTCGAAACTGATTGTATTCTTTACTAAGCACTTCAATATGTATTTACTATTGACATATATTCAAATATTAATTAAATATACAACATTAACAAGAATACTCACCAATTTTCCGATTTTCTGCCATCTATAGAAGTATAACTCAAATACATCGTCGTACGCGATGACTGCTAGCGTTTTTAACGTTGTCAGCAGGTACTACAAGGCAAGCCAGCGTTGGCACCAAAACTCCCTATAGAGTTTCACCCACCCGGGTGGATGATCTGCCCTGCTCAGGTAGGTGGGATTTCCCAGACGTTTGCTTAGTTCTCCCCATGCTGGCCGATTAGTGTAAGTGTTAAACATAGCGTATAGTCTGGATTTCGTCCTGTCTTCCAGAGATTCCCACCCTGGTTTTTCTAGTTGTAGGTAGTAGCCTGCCAATAGTTGTGTCCTTTAAGGGTGGTGGTGGTGCTATTTTTTTTAGGTGCGTAACATCAGCCTATGTTGTGGATGAATATGAGGATGCTTACTACGATTACTCTTATCACTAACTTCTTACCTACAAACTGGAAGAAGAATATATTGGCATACACTCGCGAACAGTCTTCCTACTGATGTTTCCTCAGATGACTGATCAGTCCAATCCGTGAGCTACACACTACTGCAGTGATGACACACATAATATTGAGCAGTCAGCTGGCAAATGACCATTCCGCTGTTTTCTCCTCGTGCGCAGTTCTGCTGCAGTGCTACGCCTCTGCCCCTCCAAAACAGCAATCCTTTCATGAATGGCTTTTCTCCATGTAGGACGATCCAGTGCGTTCATTTCCCAGCTACCATCATTGATGTTACATTTCTTCAGGGTGGATTTGAGGCAATGTGTATACTTCTTTCTCTGACCTCCAAAGCGCCGAACGCCCTCACGAAGTTCAGAGTATAGTAGGTACTTGTTTTGGAATGCGATGATTTGGCATGCGGATCACGTGACCCACCCATCGGAGTTGGTGTTGAGCTAACATTGCTTCTGTGCTCGTAATACCGGCGTCATCCAGAACGCTTGTATTTGTGCGTTTATCTCTCCAAGTGACTTTCAAGATATGTCTGACGCACCTTTGGTGGAATTTCTCAAGCATTATTTTGTGACGCCTGTAGGTTGTCCACGACTCGCAGCCATAGCCGACAGTACAACAGATTTGTACACGAATATCTTCGTAGGACAGATGTCGTGATTGTCGAATACTCTCGAACGAAGCTTTCCAAATGCTGATCCAGCGCATCCCAGACGATGGAGGATCTCTGAATCAATATTAGCTTTAGAGGAGAGGTGGCTTCCAATAACATTTTGAATAGCTTGTCTGTTGACTATTATGTTAGGGGCTTCTGCAATGTTTGCCAGGAGCAGGTTGGTATAAAACTTTTGTTTTCTGAAAGTTCAGTTTGAATCCTAATATGCGATATGCCTCAGTGAAAGAATTCAGGATAGATTGAAGATCTTCCTTTGATTGTGAAAATATAGCTATATCATCTGCATACTGGAGCTCTAAAACGGATGTTATTGATGTTCTTGTTCTAGATTTGAGCCGGATAGCTTGAATAGCTTGCCATCCATGCGATATGTGATGTGTATACCAGGTGAAATCTGACCTACTAGCTGCAGAATTGTTGATATGTATATGGAGAAGAGAGTTTGCGCTATCACGCAGCCCTGTCTCACACCAGTCCTAACTTCGAAAGGTTCTCCTGTACTTCCATTTGTAAACCGTGTAGCTGTCCTATTGTCATGTAGTAGTCTTAAAATCGTTATGAACTTTGATGGACAACCAAGGAGGGCAAGGATTTTCCAAAATGTTTCACGATCTACAGAATCAAATGCTTTCACATGATGTATAAAGGCCAGGTAAAGAGTTTTTTTCTGTCCATGACATTTCTCTTGTAGTTGTCGTGCTGTGAAGATCATATCCGCCGTGCTTCTGTTTGGCCTACCACATTGGGTTTCAGGTAGAATATCTTCTGCCAGTGGTGTAATACGGTTTGCTAGTATCCGAGTTACGATCTTTCCAGCAATCGATAAGAGTGAAATTCCACGATAGTTCCCACAGGCTGCTCTGTCACCCTTCTTGATGAAGGCAACTAGCAGTGAGTTTCGAAAATCTGGTGGGATCTCCTGAGTATTCCAGAACATGCAAGTGGGTGGTTAAAAAGTCTCCACCTTCCTTAAAGATTTCTTCGGGGATGTTGTCTGGACCAGTAGCTTTGTTCGCCTTAGACTGTTTAATGGCCGTCTGGACCTCTCCGAGAGTTGGGGAAATGGCAAGTTGTTCCTGAACTGGTGCCTGAATAATAGGGACAGATGACCTCGCTGTTCCGCCCCTTAAAACAACAATAACTAAAATGGAAGAAGAAATTAATAAAATTAAAGGAGAGGGGAAATAAACGTGCTCAAATCTCGAGGAATGAGGATTGATGAACTTGGAAGGAAGTACGTAGAGTCATAGAAGGCAGATAGAAAAGGACAAGAAATAAGGGTCCTCCCCAAACTCAATGGACAAAGGAGTAAAGAACGGACCCGGCTCAGAAAATCCTCGGGGTTGCCAAGTCGTGAGCCCTTGCGAGTGTATCGGTACTTGGGATGCACCATGCGTGGTCGGGGTCAGGGCCCTGCGTAGCTAGTGCCTGTAGTATGTTCTATCCTGCTGCTCCCTTATGGGCAGTCTAAGAAGTAAGCCACAAGTGCGTGACGTCATGCCCATGCCTCTCCCCACCTGCCGCTAGGTACATGTGCGAGCGAGCTGTGTATAGTATGGCGTAGTGCCCTGCAAGCCTGGCAAGTGCTTTTAGGGCCGTATGACCTTGCCTCACACTATCAGCACTGTCTACGCTGGAACTCGTCAGTTCAGGCGCGCACGGCCAGCCCGTACCGACATGGTTTCGTAAAGCCGTTCTTATCTTCCCTTCATATTATTATTATTATTATTATTATTAGTATACTATTAGTATACTATTAATAGTAGCAATAAAATGATATTGGGTACCAATAGACTACGTCACACACTGTACCCGAGTACATTGAAAATGAATTCTCTATTATTAAACGGATTCATTGATAGCAAAATTAGGTCATTTATACTTAGGCATACCCAAACTTGATGAGTGATTTAAAAATGTTGATGTTGATCCTCTCGCTTAATCGAAACGTACCACAAGCTTTCACTTCTCTTTGAAGCCTATCGTTTGCTATAAACGACCTGTCTTGTTATGCCGAAGGTTACTTCACATCTGATGGTGGGGTCCAGCATAAATCTTATATCCTTCTTATGGCCAATAACAATTATTATGCCCATTGTATTTTTGCTTCTAACACGAGAAAGACACGAAAACATGGATCGCGTAACATTTCTGAAATGTTACAGCTGCATCTTAGATCTATTTCGGTGATTCCTAACGTTTGTAGTAAATCCCCTTCTTAATTATGTTTTTTGAACGTGAGCTAGGGTATCAGGCACTCCACAGTGTTTGCAGTATACAGAGTCCTGGCTACGCCCATGGAGGTCTCACACAAGAGCATCCTTTGCTTCCACCTATTTGTACTAGGCTACTCCCTTTCATGTCTACTTCTGGATTAGTCAATCTCCATAAAATATGGTGATTGGATAGTTTCTGTACTTTCGCAATCAACCTGCAATTTCATTTTGTGTTTACCATAGATCCGCTTCAGTCTTAAGTATCGGTTATTTATATTCCCTTGGCTCCTAATTAATTAATCACCGTCTTCATCGTTATCACCATTTTCATCATCATCACCGTCCTGACAACCTCCTTCGTTGTACGAGCACAAATTACGCACTATGTCATCATGTCTTCAAGCAATGCATGCTCTCTCTGGTACAGTCTCCCTACATGATGCTTACTATACTTTGGATGTTCATTCACTGAAAATTGCAAAATTAGCTTCGAGGTTTTCCTATGCCCAGAACTTAGAATGCAATAAAAATCAAATGTCTTAAATACCATTAGCCTAGATATACATATGCAATTGGATTAACTCATGGGGGCTACTTGTAGCATTGGCCTTTGAGAATATTTTATGGAAGCTATTCTAACAACTCTACGCAGGCAAGTGCTCTCAATTCGAATTGCAGAATAAGAATGTATAAAAAAGAAAACTCGTGCCCACTGGCCTGGCGCAAGTCCTCGAAATGAGCACCCCTCGGATGACTTACGTATCATCGATACAATTTCAGTACCCTAAACCGAAATTCAATTTCGTGGCAGGGCAGGGAATCAAACCCGGACCACCGGGGCGACATCCAAGAACGTTAGCCGCTACACTACAAGGTGGTCTCTTTCATTGTCAGCGCAATCAATTGCACGATACCATGTAATTTCTTCACTGGGCGAACTATAATCGTACACATATCTTCGTATGTTTGGCATTACATAGCCCCTGGTAAGTAAGGAAGACGGTTCGCGTACCATAAACCTAAAGTCGAATAGTTCCAAGAACTAACAAACAAAACAGTCTTAAGCACTCCACCGAAAGAAATAAAGACAAGCTGGTAGAAAGACAGACAACATATTTTGTAATTTTCAGAGCAAAATAGGCTAATTGTTATATAATGAATAGCAGCACTCTTGGTCTCCATAGTGTTGAAATAATGAATATTGTCCTAAAACTTGAAGGTTTGAAGGATTTCGTGTCTTCTTGCTTATTTTGCCGTAAAGTGTAGGTAAATTCCACGAGGTATTGTTTCAAGCCATGTTGAATATAAGAATTCTTTTTTTTTTATCGTTTACCCTCCAGGGTTGGCTTTTCCCGCGGACTAAGCGAGGGATCTCACCTTTACCGCCACTGGTAGTGCCCTGGAGCTTGGGACTCTGAGTCGGGGATACAACTGGGGAGTGTGACTAGCACGTTGCCCAGGTGGCCTCACCTGCGAAGCGAACAGGGGTCTGATGAAGAGATGGGAAGAGTGGGAAGATTAGGCAAGGAAGAGGGAAGGAGGCGGCCGAGGCCTTACGTTAGGTACCACCCCGGTATTTTCCCGAAGACGAAGTGGGAAACCACGGAAAACCACTTCGAGGATGGTTGAGGTGGGAGTCGAAACCCCTCGACTCATTTGGACCACCCGAGGCTGAGTAGACCCCAATCCAGTCCTCATACCACTTTTCAAATTTCGTGGCAGAACCGGGAATCGAACCGAGGAAGTCCTGGGTGGCAGCTAATCATGCTGACCACTACACCACGGAGGCAACTTGAATATAAGAATAAAAGACATAAATGACCTTAGATTGCGACGGAATATCTTTCATTTTAATATCCTGATGAAGTTACTAACGCATAAAAAGATTGTATATTGGCTTTCACGGCCGGTGAATTAAAACTCAGCATTCTTCTAGGTTTGTGCCGTGTCTTGTGTGGGGTTTCGCCTAGGATACCAAGCTGGCTCATCGGCAGGCTCTTGGTGTCCCCGCCCGGACCCCCACAGGAGTGACGAACTGCGCGCCACCTCCATTTATATTAGATGCAACTGCACCACTTGACTGCGAGAACTAAAAGCTCAAGCAGCCTTAACCTCCCTTTGAAGGCTTCCAAAAAGATGGTATATTGGCTTTCACGGTCGGTGAATTAAAACTCAGCTGAGTTTTACTAACGCATGTTTCTCGAACTCACATATCCCTGAAGAGCATCAATCTAGTCTAGTCTAGTCAATCTAGTCATTTGTTATTGAAATACAGTTGTATAGTCCTAAAGTAGTTTTTTGGTTCTACCCATAATTATTCCGGTTGCTATGAGGTAGGGGATGTGGTGAGACAGTTTTCTTGTGGGAATGATTTCACGGATAGATGCCTTCATGACGCCAATCTCATGAGAAGAGTTAATGACAAATAAAATTAATGAGGTAATGTATGGAGTGGCTGTGTGTGGTCTTTCGAGTTTGGAGTAGTCTGACCATGCACGTTAACGTGCTTAGCTACCTCGGCTGGTTTGTGACATTATGTCAACAAATTTAAAAAATGTAGTTTAACTCTCCTGATTCCATAGCGACCCCTGATTCTATTTTAGGACTATTATATCTCGCTGCACCTGCTACATCACCCAAAAAGTATGCACATTTCTGTATCCTTGCTGCAGATCTGGTTCATGTGCGTCCAAATATCATGTCTTTTATGTCTACGGTTTGATTCATTAATGTGTGACTCTCCCACTATGCTATTTTTGTCCTCCCCACGTTATGAGCACGGCAGACCACACGCATATGCCACAATGTTGACTCTAGTGCGCCTAGTGTCCAGGCTCCGCGCTCAGTACTAAACGTACTTCAGTACCCGGTCAAATGGACAGTGCTTGTGCGACTAAGCGCTGCAGTGCTAGTGTGCTGTCGTGCTGCACTGCTCAGAACTGGACCGAGTAGGGCTGCGCTCGGCCGGCACGAGTAAATTTCTCGCTAGCACTGCTTCACCTTGCCCATTGCACGGCCCTGGTCGGGGTACACACAAGTCTCATTTAGGTCTCTAAAAGAAGGCAGGGGTTACCGTGGAATAAATAAGATAGACAGACTTCTCCAAAACTTAAGTTGTTAGGAAAGAGGGGAAATGAGCCAATTAAGACGGGAAAATGAATGCCACAATATCATCAGGGTCGGGAGAGGACAAGAATGGGTGGTTTGTGCAGAAAACTACCGCTTCACCATGATGGCAGGTTGAAAGAAAAGGGAGTGAAGTTAGTCTATGCAGCACGTATGTACAGAAGGAACAAATATGAATTACAGTTTATCTAGCTCAAAATAGAAAGCGTACTTCAGGTATAAAGACGTCGAGATTGAGATTCATGGGTGAGGAATATCAAAGAATGGGTGATGATGGTCGTTGAAATCCTTACACTTTTTATCGCCTTCTAATGAAATAGAACTAGTAGAACTGGAGGAAGGTTTTAATGTCTTGAAGATGATGATTACTGTAGGCTATGTAAATATAAATGTGTGATTCAACATAAGGCTGCCCTCTGGTTTAGTAGGAGTAAGAAGAATTTTAATGAAGATTTTTTAACCGTAAGGATGAAGTAAAACATTCTAAATCGAAGACAACGGACAAAGTATAGTAACTTAAATGATTTTTCAATCTTCTAAAAATGTGTATTAAACACCTCTTGCACTCAAATTACTGGCATTCTTTATGTCTAGTAGGATTGCTGCCATTTCACTAGATGGATGAACATACAAAATAAATCTATTAACAGTTAAATATGTCTGCTCTGACGGCTTCTGGGACAGTACATAATCTTTCTTCATGGCAATGTCAATTGATGAATGTCTTACGATGATTGAGTTGAGTAGGTCTTTCTTTTCCTGAACAGGAGACCTAACGGAGGTACCAAGAATTGGATGATATTGCCCAACCCATGGATTGGTCCTGGCTCTACAGCCCTTACGGCTTTCTTGTCCAAGGCAGCTGCTGCGTGGCTCAGAGTCAACAGGTCTTATGGGGGGGGGCTTGACCAGTCCAATACTTTTCTAAGTCGTTAGTCTCTCTATTTAGTCCATCTAATCTACCTTTCTTGCTAGACAGCTAGCAACTGGCAATCTAGAATTAATACTAGGGTCGGAAATCGAACCTGGGGACACTAGGACAGGAAGACATTTTATCGTATTTCATTTGTAATTGGTCAAGAATTATTGTAGCCCTCATTGTAGCCTCAAATTTATCACCATCCTCCCCAACCTGGTCGGTAGACTTCCAGTAGAACGACCGGCTGAACTGGTCTGGAGGTTATGGAGCCGTCACGAAGCTGGATGATGGCTGTTCTCCCCTTGTTGTCTCTTCTTCGGAGCAAGTCAAAAATTTGGCCTCGGTTGCACATGAATCTGGACTTTAATTTCTCCTGCAGAAGAGCTATGTCTCCTATCCTCAGTTCAGTTCTCTTATGTTTCGTAATTGGAGTAGATATTCCCTTTTCCATCTTCTCTTGAAGTGTTCAGTGAGCCTTTATCTCTGTTGATACAGCTTGGTGAAGTTTTGTACGGTTGCTGGATCATTTTTATATGGTAAGGGTGTCAACCTTCCTCCTGTCAAATAGTTTGATGATTTCAAGATCTCAGAGTTGTCTTCATCCTCAGCCATGGGGCGCGAATTAAGAATAACCTCGATGCCTGCTAGGATAGTATTTAGTCCTCCTTCATCCACCTGGGCTCGCCCTATTGGCTCGTCTAAGTATCTTCCTAAGGCAGTTCATTGTAGAACGGGGCCGATAACCTAGATGTTAGGCCCCTTAAAACAACAATTATCATCATCATCATTATTGTAGAACCTACCATTTGTTCCCAGACCCCCCCCCCCCCCACCACGCTGCTCTTGGAGCTATGAATTTCCATGTAGTTAGTTATTGAGGTCGTCTGCCCCCAATTTCCATGTATTTGACGGTGAGATAAATGTGAGTGCAGTTACGAATCTTCAAGCAAGTTCTGCTAGTTGCCTATTGGCGGCTTGAAGAGTGCGGGTATTATCTGAATAAATTGTAATTGCTAAGCCCCATCTGCTAACGAAACGCTGAAAGGCCATTAGAAACTAATCAGTAGACATATCAGTCGAGAATTCTGGTTGTAGCACATGCAAACAAGACAGTGTAGGTATTCCGTCTTATTCGTGAGTTCGACCTTCAAATACAATGGGCCTACAAAATCCAAGCCGCAAACGGTAAATGGTTGTTGGAATTGAATTCGAACGCTGGGTAATGGAGCCTCAATCTGTTCACACCTCTTGTTGTATATTATCTTGCAGGGAAGACACGACTATATTATATTATATTATATTATATTATATTATATTATATTACCGGTAGGCCTACTTGATAACTTGTCGAGCCTTCATGTTGTTGTTTGAGTCTTCAGTCTTTTGACTGGTTTGATGCAGCCCTCCATGCCTCCCTGTCCTGAGCTAATCGTTTCATCTCTACATAGCTACCACACCCTACATCCGAGGCAATCGGTTTAACATATTCTAATCTTGGTCTACCCCTACAGTTCTTGTTCTCAACCCTTCCTTCCATAACTAAGCTTGCTATTCCTGGGTGTCTTAGTATGTGTCCTACTAACCTATCTCTTCTCTTCATTAGCAGTCGCCAGACATATCTCTCCTCTCCCACTCGTCTTAATACCTCTTCGTTTGTAACCCTATCTACCCATCTGATCTTCATCATTCTCCTGTAACACCACATTTCAAATGCTTCAATTCTTCTCTTCTCTGCTGCACCAATAGTCCAAGTTTCACTTCCATAGAGCGCCACGCTCCAGACAAAGGCTTTCAAAAATGACTTCCTAATATCTAAATCTATATTCGATGTCAACAGATTCCTTTTCTGTAGAAATGCTTTCCTTGCCTGAGCCAACCTACTTTTTGTATCCTCTTTGCTTCGTCCATCACTGGTTATTTTGCTTCCTAAGTAACAGAAGTCTCCTACTTCCTTCAGCTTTTCACCTGTCAATTTGATCTCCATAGAGGTTTCTGATTTATTTCGGCTGCATTCCAGTATTTTTGTTTTACATTTATTAATTTTCATCATGTATTCTTTCCGTAAGACGGAGTCCATACCATTCAAAAACACATTCAGATCCTCAGGCGTGTCGGCCAAGATGACGATGTCATCAGCAAATCTCAGAGTTGAAATGATTTCTCCTTGAATCTTCACTCCCACTTTAAATTTTTCTCCAATTTCCTTCATCGCTTGTTCAATGTAAAGATTGAAAAGTATGGGTGATAAGTTGCTGCCTTGCCTTACACCTTTCTGAATACCAGCTTCTCTCTCATGTCCTTCAGCTCGAATGACTGCTGTCTGAATTCTGTATAGATTGTATATCACCCTCCTATCCCTGTATTTTATTCCAATATATTTCAAAATGTCAAACAATTTAGTCCAATCAGCGTTATCAAAACCCTTTTCTAAGTCTACAAATGCCATGAACGTTCTCTTATCTTTCCTTATTCTACCTTCCAAAATCAGCCTTAGACTTAGTATAGCTTCCCTTGTTCCTACATTTCTCCTGAAACCAAACTGGTCTTCACCCAACTCCGTTTCTATCTGGCTTTCAATCCACTTGTAAATTATTCTAGACATGATCTTTGAAGCATGAGTAATCAAGCTGATTGTACCGGTAATCTTCACATCTGTCAGCTCCCACTTTCTTTGGTATAGGGATGATAACATTTGTTTAGGAACAAGTGTTAAACTGTTCGCCAAGCCTCTAGTCGCCTTTGTTGGGAGTCCCGTTATTCCCTGGCCGCGAGGGGTCTGCTACTCTACCTCTCGTCGCTCCCCAAGTACGGTACATTCCTTCGCCAGTGTCAAAATTGTGCTCAAGCAAGTCACCACGGGGTGAAAGTGCTGCAGACCTGCTGCCATGCAATCTCGGAAAACTATATCGAACGAGTGACAGTGTATTAATTGTATGAACATGTATTGTATATAACTGTGTAATATAGGCTAATATAATTACTTAAATGTCCCACAGAAGTCCAGTGATTTGAAATCCCAGCACTATAAAGTACAGCCCACCAGAGTATATTCTTCACATTTATTATCAAACTCTCTTCATGGTCCTACCGGCCGGATTTCTGTGGAACAACGGACGTGTGTTATAGTTCGTGCATCATTTCATATTGACGCCTCGCATTGTACATTGTTAAGGTAGCCTCAACGCGAAGTATGAGCGGTAATCGTGTGTTGCTCCTTGAATGCAAGCTACTTCGATGATTCGTATTAACTACAGTGCGCAGTGGCGCAGATTGAACCTCGAGACATTACACATGGATGGAATTCAACTTTAAGCAGCTTCGGTAAGTACATACTCATTTCTGGTTACCTGTATTCCTGTATGATATTCCCATTATGGATCCTAAATTGAAGGCACTTCTCGTAAAGACTAGGGGCCTCGCAAAGGCAAATATTACTCGTTTGCATAACTTCGTCAAGAGCTTCCAACCAGGGTCAAGTATTAACGCAATCAAGGCAAGGTTAGACGATCTACCAAAATTAAGGCAGAAGTATGAAGACGCGCAGGAGAAATTAGAATTAGAAGACGAATCCGAGGACCACAGTGAAGATAGGAATACTTTTGAGACTATGTATTATGATCTCGTTGATAAAATGACCACGTTGGTTGAAGATAGCGTAGAGTTACGATCAAAACGGAACAATCCTTCGAGTACTAAAAGTGATGGTCAGTCTAGTTCCGGCAAGAGAGAGTTGACACTGCCTACAATTAAATTACCTTCCTTCGGGGGACAGGTCACTGAATTCCGTCATTTTTGTGACACATTTACTAGCCTGGTAGTAAACAATCAAGCAATTGACGATATACAACGATACCACTATTTGTTATCTTCATTAACGGGCGAAGCACATGGCCAGATTTAGAACCTTCCCATAACAGGTCCTAATTTTAAAATTGCTTGGCAAACTGTCTGTCTGAGATACAATAATCCTACATTAATTGCCACGGCACACATCAACAACTTGCTGAACCTTCCACGTGTACATAATGAATCACCCACATATTGACGCCTCGCATTGTACATTGTTAAGGTAGCCTCAACGCGAAGTATGAGCACTTCTAAATCAGGTATCAAGTAACTTAAATGCACTTGAAGCACTTGAACTTGAAATCCCTCTTCACAAAATCCTTCTAGCGCAATTAATTCTTGAAAAGACTGATGACGTCAGCAGAAAACAGTGGGAGCTGTCGTCATCAAATTCACAATTCCCAAGACTAGAAGTGCTAAGTAAATTTTTAGAGGACCAATGTCAAGCCCTAGAACTAATCAATGGTAACCGAATTCCTACCCCAGTTGTCAATTCTACCACTCAAAACATCACTAGAAAGAAGCTCACGAACCAAGTCAGACAAGTGTATGTTTCAAGTAACAATAATTGTTTATTTTGTACTGGCATGCACCCTCTTTATAAATGTCAAGACTTTTCCAGTGTTAGTGTTGCACAACGAACAGAATTTGCCAAACAGCATAAATTGTGTACAAATTGTTTGAGACATGGTCACATTGTTGGTGATTGTTCTTCAGGTTCTTGTTATTCTTGTGGTTTGAAGCATCACACACTACTTCACCGCGACCGAGGAACTGGTCTTTCTCCTACCCCAAGGCCGCCTGATAACACGCATGATAGGCAACAGGCAAGATCCAACAACTCTAATGTTACGTAACAACGTGCCGACACAGCGTCCTATTGCTCACTTAAAATAAAACCGCATACTCATATATTGCTCTCGACTGCATTGGTAAAGGTGCGTGATGGGGAGGGCCGACTTCAGACTTGCCGAGTCCTGCTAGACTCGGGCAGTCAAGCACACTTCATCACGACTGCCTGCACACAACGACTGAACTTAAAGAAGGTACGGAATAGAATTCCAATCCAGGGTATAAGTAGTATCGACGCAGAGTCGCATCATAGTGCAAACATAGAGGTGCATTCCATTACTAGCAATTATGAAGTAGTTATTAATTGTGCTGTATTGTCACGAATTTCAGCTGAATTGCCAGGATCATACATTAAGTATCAAGACTGGAAAATTCCCGAAGAACTGACCTTAGCTGACCCCAGCTTCAATCAACCAGGTCAGATTGATACGTTAATCGGGGCAGATATATTTTTTGATCTTCTTAGGCCTGAAAGACGCACGAGGAGCGGACCCTATCCAGTTCTTCAAAACACGGAATTCGGTTGGATTGTTGCGGGACAGTTTCAAATGGATAAGGCGAGCGGTCTGGGTTCACCACCTGTACAGTCATACTTCACTATGAATGACCATTCACTCGACCAGCAACTTCAACGATTCTGGGAATTAGAAGAGATCACTCAACCAATCAGATCGAATGATGAAATGGAGTGTGAAAGGCATTTTGTTGACACATTCAGATGGGATGCAGAAGGTAGATTCACGGTACGACTCCCACTCTGTGGAAAACCATCAGAACTTGGAAACTCACTAACAACGGCTACGTCACGGTTTCACAATCTCGAGAGACGCCTTGAAAGAAACCCTCAGTTGAAGGGGGATTACGTCAGCTTTTTAGAAGAGTACGAGACTCTAGGGCATATGGAGCCTATAACCACGGCGCCTGATAAGGAGGTACAGAGCTACTTCATGCCCCATCATCCAGTTTTCAAGGAGTCAAGTTCAGCTACAAAAACCAGGGTTGTATTCGATGCCTCCGCCAGTACTACCACCGGACGGTCACTCAATGGCATCCTCAGGGTTGGGCCGACAATCCAGCAAGATATCTGGTCCATTATCACCAGATTTCGTACTCACCAAATATGCTTTACGGCAGACATTCGACAGACGTACCGGCAGATAAGGGTTGATAGTCATGACCGCAGACTTCAGAGAATCGTGTGGCGATCATCCCCAGAAGATCCTGTAAAACATTACCAGGTGAACACCGTCACCTACGGCACAGCGTCAGCACCCTTCCTCGCCACTAGATGCCTCCAACAGCTCGCTATGGAAGAATCAGACAGCTTTCCTGAAGCAGCGAAGATTTTACAGAGAGACTTCTACATTGATGACTGTATGTTTGGAAGTGCGACCGTCGAGGACGCGTTAGACACTCAAAATCAACTCATCAACCTTCTACAAACTGGAGGGTTCCAGCTACGAAAATGGTGTTCGAATCATCCCCGACTACTTGAAGCAGTTCCTTCGGAGTGGCGAGAAACCCAGCTCCCACTTCAACTAGATAATGGGTAAAACATTAAGACATTAGGCTTGCTTTGGCATCCTGCTAGTGACCAACTGCAAATCGTAAACGGCAACTTACAACTACGCAACCCAATAACAAAACGGAAGGTACTATCAATCATAGCTTCAATCTACGACCCACTTGGGCTAGTGAGTCCAATCATCATCTCCTGCAAGTTCTTCTTACAGCAACTGTGGCAGCTACGCCTAGGGTGGGATGAAATTTTTCCACCAGAGCTACTTCATCGTTGGCAGAAGTTGTGCGGCAAACTTCCACTTCTCAACCAAATTCGGATCGTCAGACTTGTATTGGCAAAGGGAACTCCGTTGAACATAAAACTGCATGGTTTTTCGGATGCATCTGAGAAGGGATATGGTTGTTGCATTTATCTTAGATCTGAAACTCAAGATGGAGACTGCGTTACGAAACTGTTGAGTGCTAAATCCAGAGTTGCACCATTGAAGCGGGTTTCTCTACCCCGTCTAGAGTTGTGTGGAGCCCTACTTTTATCTCGGCTGATTAAGAAGGTCAACTCAATCCTAAACCTGAATGTCACTAGCGTTCATCTCTGGACAGATTCGACAATAGTTCTTGCATGGATTGCAGCGTCTCCCAACCGCTGGAAGACGTTCATTGCCAATCGAGTTGCGGAAATTCAGCAAAACACGTCGATTATGGACTGGAAACACGTTGCCTCAGCTGATAACCCTGCTGACATGCTTTCTCGGGGGGTCACTCCAGAAACTCTCATTTCCAACGCCATGTGGTGGAACGGACCGTCGTGGCTTATGAAGCATTCGGCATCCTGGCCTACATCAGCCCCTTTATTAATACCTCAGGACGTCCCAGAACAGAAAAAACCTGTTGTTAGCCTGATAGAAGCTCAACCTGAAGATGATTTCATGAAGCGATTCTCCAAGTTAACGCGTCTCACGAGAGTAACGGCATATTGTATCAGATTTGCCGCAAATGCCAGATGTCCTCGCAATAAAAGAAAAACGGGTGAATTGGAGTTCGAAGAACTGCGTGTTGCATTATATGCATGCATCAAAATAGCCCAAGCTTCAGAATATGGTCCAGAAATTAACGATCTTCGGATGACAAGGGCCATTAGTAAAGGAAGCAAGTTAATTCCTCTGAATCCTTTCCTCTGTGACCAAAACTCCTTCGAGTAGGTGGTCGACTACAATAATCTGATCTTCCGTTTAACCAGAAACATCAGATAATGTTACCGCCAAGGCATCACCTAACTAAACTGATCATTGAAAATGAACATCTACGCCTGCTTCATGCTGGATGTCAACTACTACTGTCGTCGTTACGTGAGCAGTACTGGATACCTAATGGCAAGAGTACGATTGGTCACATCATTCATTTTTGTATTATCTGCCACAAACTTAAGGCAAAAAACGCTGAAAAACTAATGGGTCAACTGCCGAATTACAGAGTAACTCCAGTCAATCCATTTATTCACTGCGTAATCGAATACGCGGGACCATTCTACATAAAGGCAGGCTCTCGCAAAACCAGATCCAAAACCAAGTGTTATGTAGCACTCTTCGTATGCCTTTCTACTAGGGCAGTGCATCTAGAGATTGTAAGCAGTATGACTACCCAGGCCTTCATTGCTTCTCTAAGGCGTTTCATATCCCGTAGAGGCAGGCCACCCCATGTGTTTTCTGACAACGGCAGAAATTTCGTTGGAGCCAATAGGGAACTGGAGGAGATAAGAAGATTGTTCAACGAGGGACAGCATCAACGTGATCTATCAACCTTTGCAAGCAGTGAAGGAATTCAGTGGCATTTTATTCCTCCTCAACTCCGCACTTTGGAGGAATATGGGAGGCAGGTGTCAAATATTTTA
This sequence comes from Meconema thalassinum, assembly GCA_946902985.2. Lineage (NCBI taxonomy): Eukaryota > Metazoa > Arthropoda > Insecta > Orthoptera > Tettigoniidae > Meconema > Meconema thalassinum. The sequence goes on from OX336388.2 coordinate 1,209,463,966, forward strand.
AACACCATCTTCGGCGAGTGATTGGCACTGCTTACCTTACCTTCGAGGAATTGTCCACACTCACAACCCAGATCGAAGGATGTCTCAATTCGAGGCCTCTAGTCCCGGCATCCGATGATCTTGACGACCTAGTTGTCCTTACCCGTAGTCACTTTCTCATTGGCCGACCAATCACTGCACTACCCCAACCAGATCTGATTAATGTGCGTGTAAGCTTGCTTTCCAGATGGCAGCAAACCCAAAGACAGTTCCAAGGATTCTGGAAGGCGTGGTCAACCGACTACTTGTCCCATCTACAACAGAGAGGAAAATGGAAGAAGGAAGAGCGCAACGTCCAGGCAGGCACGCTGGTGATCGTGAAAGAAGACAAACTTCCCCCACTGTGCTGGAAGCTTGCAGTGGTTGATCAGGTCCACCCTGGAGCTGATGGACTCGTACGTGTTGCCACTATACGTACCTCTTCCGGTACATTCAAGATACCCATTACAAAACTTTGCCCAATTCCCATGCCAGACAACGGCATTTGTGAAGGTGGTGTTTTGACTAACTATGTTCAGTGCTTTGTGTTCGTTTGTTGGTGTTATATTTCAGGTGACTGTTTGTTGGAAAAAAGTGTTCAACTCTTTTTTGGCGGGCGGCATGTTTAGGAACAAGTGTTAAACTGTTCGCCAAGCCTCTAGTCGCCTTTGTTGGGAGTCCCGTTATTCCCTGGCCGCGAGGGGTCCGCTACCCTACTTCTCGCCGCTCCCCAAGTACGGTACATTCCTTCGCCAGTGTCACAATTGTGCTCAAGCAAGTCACCACGGGGTGAAAGTGCTGCAGACCTGCTGCCATGGAATCTCGGAAAACTATATCGAACGAGTGACAGTGTATTAATTGTATCAACATGTATTGTATATAACTGTGTAATATAGGCTAATATAATTACTTAATTGTTCCACAGAAGTCCAGTGATCTGAAATCCCAGCACTATAAATTACAGTCCACCAGAGTATATTCTTCACATTTATTATCAAACTTTCTTCAACATTCTTCTTGAAATCAGGGGTACCTCACCTGTCTCATAAATCCTACACACCAAGCGAAATAACGTGATCAGACCTTCATCTCCTATGCAGCGTAGCAACTCTATCGGTATATCATCTATGCCTGGTGCTTTGTTCCTGCTTAAGTCCTCCAATGCTCTGTCAAATTCTGATCTCAATATTAAATCTCCTTTTTCATCCTCATCAATTTCCTCCTCCCTTTCCATTACATGATTCTCAATCTCCTTTCCCTTATACAAACACTCTATGTAAGCTTTCCATCTCTCAACCTTTTCTTCCCTATTTGTTAGAGGCTTTCCATTTGTGTCCTTAATATTACAGCACTTAGTCTTCTTTTCCTCAAAAGAATTCTTAATCCTTCGATAAGCTGTGTCTACTTTTCCTAATTTCAGACAATTTTCTATACCTGCACATTTCTCTTTCAACCATTCTTCTTTCGCTTCCTTGCACTTCTTGTTAACCTCATTTCTCAGACGTCTGTATTCTGCTTTCCCCTTTTCATCTCTTACATTCTTGTGTTTCCGCCTTTCATCCATCAATTCTAGTATATCCTGAGTGATCCACGGTTTTTTACCTATTCTTTCTTTCCTACCAATGTTTTCTTCTGCGGATTTTGTTATTTAATTCTTCAAAAGTGCCCATTCGTCTGCAATTGAAGTTTGTTTAAGGTTTTTCATTAGTCCTTCCTTTATACTCTTCCTGAATCTTCCGTTTACATCCTTCACTTTCAGTCTGTCTATTACTCACCTCTTTGGCTTTTGACTTTTCTTCAGTTTCTTCAACTTTAATCTGCATTTCATAACAACCAGATTGTGATCAGAGTTTGTGTCTGCTCCAGGATATATTTTACAATCCAAAATCTGGTTTCGAAACCTCTGCTTGACCATAATGAAGTCGATTTGGTAACGCCCTGTATATCCTGGTCTCATCCATGTGTATATTCTTCTATTGTGGTTATTGAATAGGGTGTTAGCTATGACCAACTCATGCTCGGTGCAGAATTCCAGCAACCTGCTTCCTCGATCATTTCTTTCACCTAATCCAAAATCTCCTACTATCTTCCCTTCTCTCCCTTTTCCTACCACAGCATTCCAATCTCCCATTACTATAACATTTTCATCACCCTTGATATACCTCAGAATTTCATCTATTTCTTCGTTGACCTTTTCAACATCTTCATCATCAGCTTGACTGGTAGGCATATAGGCTTGTGCCACTGTGGTGCACGTAGGTTTAGTATTGATTTTTGCTACAATAATCCGTTCACTATATTGCTCATAATATTCCACCCGCTGTCCAAGTTTCCTACTCAATATGAGGCCAACCCCTGCTTGGCCATTGTTTGATTTAGTGCTAATGACCCTATAGTCTCCTGACCAAAAGTCCTGGTCTTCCTGCCAGCGCATTTCACTAATCCCAAACAAATCCAACCTCAAACTATCCATTTCCCTTTCTAAGTTTTCTAACCTTACAATTCCTAGCAGACTTCTAACATTCCACACTCCGATCTGTAGAATGTCAGATTTCCTCTTTGTCACTTCTGTGATGTTAACCCCCTCTCGAGTAGTCCCCACCCGGAGATCCTAACGGGGGACTAGTTTACCTCCGGATTGAAATATTACAAGGGAGGAGGCCATCATCACATGTAATTATGCATAGAGAGGTGCATATCCTCGGGAATAGCATTACGGCTGTAGTTTCCTGTTGCTTTCAGCCGTGCAGTAGAACGCAGTGTAGCCATTAGTTGGCTTATATTATCAATATCTTAACCGTCTATAAGACAAGTAAAGAATTGATTTATTCTGAAAGGCTGCTACTCCCTTTCAGAATAAGTAAAGAGCAATTCTACTAACAAAAATACTACATTCTACTAACAATTAAATACCAAAATTCTACTAACGAAAAAATACTACCACTAAAATAGTCTGTCACCAGGCACACTCACATGCACCCTCACACATCACAGTCTAATGAAACAATGAACTATTATCTAATAAACAATGCAACTGCCACCAGACATCAGTGGCGGCTGGTGGTTTATAATCATGGGTGTGCACTGTTTTAAAAGATTGTCTAAATTTGATATAAATGCAAGCAAACCTAACCATACAAAATAACAGCTTCATTACGATTTCGCGATTTTAATAACTGATTGCTTATGAACAAAATATTAAATATTTTTAAACGAAATGTTTTACTGCGAAAACTGGTCAACGCAAAATTTTACTTTAACATTATTGTATTTACAGTTCAAGAAATTAATTTTAATCAATTATATCTAATATAGAAATGTACAAAATGTGTAATTTACCGTGCCAATCCTTCCTATTACAGACATGAATCCTATTCTGGGTCGACAGTCTGAAATTTTGTGATATTTACTCTGACGATGTCACTCACATTATATTCCCCAAGTTCACTAGTGGCACCTTGAGTCTATTTATAAGAACATTTGTGAAATGCACAGATTAATTATAAAGTAGTCTATATGGCTTGAATAAAGTATAACAACAATGAATACACAATTTTAAAACCTTAAATTACGTTTGAATCACTTTTCTGTGAATAAAGTTTATTCTTCTCTCCTTCTTATGGGCAAATTTATCGATAACTTTGTCATTGAAATTTGGAATTGACCTCACAAGTTGTTTTTCAATCGACAACATTGCTAATGCCGTCAGTCTATCTTGTGACACTGTGCTTCGGAGAAATGTTTTTATTCTTTTTAGTGTAGAAAAACACCTCTCTGCTTCACTTGTGGTCATAGGTGTGGTAGTCAAGGCTTTGAGAACTTTGAGCGTTTCACTGAATATTTTCCCCAAATTATTCTCAATAATGAACTCAATCAAGTCAATTGCACAGGTGACATTCCGGAAGTCTTCACGCATGTACATAACTTCTAATTCTGTTCTCAATTTGGATCTGTCAACAAAAGGATAGGCTTGGCAAGCTTGGAAAAGACTTTCTTCTGGAAATTTCTTATCGAACGACTTGAAATTTTCCGAAGAAAAAAGATTTGAAGCCATAAGATGACCCGTGAAGGAGAAACGTTCTTTAGCTTGCATAGAAATAACATCACACACTTCTTTAGCTGCAATTTTTCTTGAAGTTGGAGTCTCCTCACGTCTTCGTTTTGCTGAAGAGGTTTCTTCTGAAATGTTATCCACTGTATCCCGAACACTTTCCACTGCAGATTCAAATGAATTTATTGCTTTTCTCACGGTAACAGTGTCTATTGTCCTCTTTTGGAGCTGTAGATATAAAATATCCACATGTGGCATTATGTGGTGAAAAAATTCAAGCCAGAATAAGAACACAGGCTGCTCTATTTTCAAACGTAAACCTCTTGCCTGTGTGATGGTGTTTATTTGTTTACTTGAATTTTCAATTTTCTCAAAACATTCCATCAAAGATTCTCTATGTTCATACACCGTTTGTACCGTTCGAGATTTGAAATTCCATCTAACGTTTGAACCTGAAGGAATTCTTCTACCAACCACTTCGTCTAACACATTAACTCCTTGAGATGAGTTCGAAAAGAACTGAGGAATTTCATTGAGATCTGCAAAAAATATACGCACTTGTGTATTTTGGCTACTAGCTTGAGCCATTATTAGATTAAGTTTATGGGCGTAACAATGTATGTAATAAGCGTACGGATTGTCTCTTCTTACAATCTCCTGTACACCGGAGTGCGTTCCACTCATCACATTAGCTCCATCATAGCTTTGAGACATGACTTTGGTCTTTTCTGACACCACTTCCTCTAAAGCGTCTTTAACACATATAGCCAAGGCCTGTGCGTCATGACCGCTAGGGTTCTTGAAAGCCCAGACCCTTTCAACAGGCTTGCCATTTGGCAGCAGGTAGCGAAACACTATAACCATTTGGTATTGTGATGAAACATCCGACGTCTCGTCAGCCATTACGGAGATGAAGTCTGCTTCTTGGATTTCAGTTTTAATTTCATCTTGGCATACGTCATTCTGAATTTCTTTAGTTGTTCCTCTAAACACTGTTGCACTTTTTAGATGATCCTTCAGAAGCGTATCTAATTCGGATGTGAAATCTATTAGTCCTCTAAAAATACCAGGGTTTACAGAATCTTCTTTCTCATTGTGCCCTCTCAATGCAAGCTCGAAAATTCCACAAAACTTGATGCATTCAATGTTCTGTGACAGAACGTGTCGGTTCTTCGATACCTCGATATTTTGCTTTTCTATGTTCCTCCTGAATGCACAATCAAGCTGCTGTCTGATCTCGTATTTCCCTAGTACTTGAAATTCTAATTCGGCATTCATGTGTGTTTTTGTTTGCTCATGTTTGTCCATTTTTTTGTTTCAAATGTCCTAGGTCAGAAAACCCTGTTTTGGTCCAGGCATCACTGCTTTTGTCTTTGTCACATGAAAACATTAAGCATGGGAAACAATACATCCTGTTGGTTAATTCACAGCCACAAACCCACTCATATTTGCCATACACGTCATTATGGAATAAACGAGTCCTAGCCTTGCCTTTGCACTGAGTCGTTTGAACTAAATTTAGGTTTGGGATAGGCCTTCCCTTTTCTTTTATGGCCACCTTTTCTTGCAGAGTAAGTTGGGAAAAGGTAATGGTTTTTAACTCCTGAACAGTATTCATAATAATAAATGTATAAATAAATACCTATGTTAATAATAAACACACACTCAAATATCCACAACTTAAAAACACACATCTGACAAAGTACTTGCCACGGCCAAGATAGCCAACTTCTCGAGAGGAATAAATTTATTTTCTATCATAGGTCATGTTAATCCTCTGTTACGGTACATCCAAATACAATTATAATGGGCCTTAAAAATCTGTAAATTATAAAGGAATGTTACGAAACTGAGTTAACTTTTATAACTATAGCTTATATAATATCCATTCAGTTGGCTGTTCTGTGATTTTTAAATGTACAATGAAAATCAAATGACAAGGGCGCTACAAGCGGAGAAAAGACACAACCTTTCAAACTGCTACTTGGTACACTAATTCTCCAACAGATAGTGCGGTAGTTGTTATCGAAGCTCGTGTCTGAGTCTGACACTTGTCATTACTTGTGAAAGAGATGGGATAAACTGAGCATGCGCAGTTCTTTTCGCCGGGGAAGGAAGTGGCTCCGTTGCTGTCATTGTTAACACACTATCCCTCTTGCCCCCCTGCAGCCGTATAGCCTAAAGTCTGGCTCGGTCCAGAAACAAAGCTGTACGTAGCGAACGGCGATCACTGGGCGATACCCGAGCCAACATACTGCGAGGAGTAGCACACGCGGTGTACAGGACATTTGTTGACGCGTAATAATACCATAAAATCATGTTGTTATTTACATATTTATAAAACTAAAATGCAAATCAAGGCTAATACTGCGAGAATGGGTGTGCACTGGCTCCAGGGCGAATACCCAGAAACCGCCACTGCCAGACATACTCACACACCACAGTCTAATAGAACAATGGCATATGTCTAATAAACAAACTAACTACACATAATATAGCATTCATTATAGAATTGGTAATAATTATCCCAAAATACTTAACTGATATTGATTAATTTTTTATTTAACGCAAAAACAAGGTAAGCTAAGTGATTTCAACATGATTTTTATTTATTTAGCGTATGGCTTTTAGTGCCGGGAGTGTCGGAGGACATGTAGTCTATCAATGCGGACACTCGTGGAGTGAGCTGCAAGTTCCGTTTAATTTTAGAAGTTAAACTTTCTCTACCAGATGTCAATGACACCTAGTGGCGAACGTCGGAACGTACCTGCAAATTTAGCTTCACACAAGTTCAATTAGTGTAAGGCTCCCCTACATATCACAAATTCATGACATGGGACTGACAGCCCCACTTCCCCTCCGAAGGAAGGCATACTGAAGGATGTCAACCCTCTTAAAAATCCGATGACCTCGGCCGGGCTTGAACCCGCGATCCAGGGCATAGAAGATTACCATGCTACCGACTACTACTTTCATCTGCTAATCAGTCACTGGAAAGTTCACTGTTTGCTTCATTGTTTCGAGTTTCTTCAGGGACCTTGACCTGAATTTCGGTTAGGGTACGTCCCCTATGTCGAGTTTCTGGAATATTATGGTGAGGCAGACTGTCAAAGATAGAATGATGGACAAGAAGTAACAGCGATTTAAGTTCCTGGAGGTTCTTGTATTTTGCAGCCTTTATGGGTGCAACTGCTAGATAGAGCTTTGATAGCATTACTTCTGATGGTCTGCAGACCCCACGTTTTACTATATTCACTCTTCTGAAGGGGATGTCTTCATTCAATGTTTCTTTGAAGAGCATAATTAAAGGATCCTTCTTCTCTACACGTATCCATCTTATTTTGCGCCATGACACAGTTTCGAAACTTTCAAATATGATGGAGTATTTTTGTGTGTTTCCTTTATTAAAAGTCGCATAAATAGGTGGAACCCATCGAGAAGTAATGGATGTCGCTTCATCATTCTCGTATAGATCCGAAAACTGGGGCCTACCACCAAGTCGAATGAGATTGTCCTCTAAGTGTGGATAAAATCGTGCATATTTGGACGAATTTGGTAATGGGTTTTCTCTTTCTTGTGCGGTTTTCTCGACAGATCATTCCTCTTGCACCTGACGTATCCAGTAAAGTCGAGCAGTATCTAGTTCTGAAGGTTTCAAGTGGTTAGCGTACCTTCTTTTCTCTTTCACCGACTCAACAAATCGTAGAACCCAACATGAAATATGTAGTAACTTCCAATACGAACTAAATCGTGTTGCATTCAGCAGTGACTCATGAGAATTGATGAAGAGAATTTTTGGAGTAGATTTCCTTCCTTCAGATAGATATAGTTGCTGAAGTGTACTTTCCCGTGGCCATGAAACGCGTTCCAGGAGCAACCAAGTAGGTCCATGCCACCAAGTGTCATTCGTTACAGCAAGCTGTACGCACTGCATTCTTCCTGACCTACTTATAATGGCCATATTTAGGTGATCGCAGCGCCTTTAGTGATAATTTGAGTTGCCAATATATTAAAGAATGAATGCTCGACTGGAGCCTAGAAGAAATTGTAGAATATCGCAGTTCAAACCAACTGCCAGTGGTAAAAGGCGGTCTTTTATATTTTTTCTTCATTCTATTCAACATTTACCTATGTACAGCAAATATACTGTAGTGGGCGGTAAACTTGTACTGACTTAACCAGCCACATGATGTTCTGTCTGTAACGTCAAGTTTCCTAGTATATGCAGGTAGATATGCAAGTGCATGCTAATGTGAAGTTGTGTACTGGCGTTCCATCGGTCAGGATCCGCAGTAGTGCGCGGACACATTGAAGGGAGCGTTGCGAGTATGTAGACTTTGCGTTAGTTATTGTTGTTTTAAGGGGCGGAACAGCGATGTCATCTGCCCCAGGCTTTACGTACTGGATGATTAGATCAAAGAGGAGTTGGGAGGTTAGTTGGCCAATGTAAATGGCTTATAACTTATATGAGGTTGGTAAACATAGATCAAGATAAAGGAATTATGGCACATCGGTTTTGCCAAATCTTCCAAGGAGAGAGAAGGTGGAAGCATACAGAAGCGATATAATAATTTTATTAAGTGATTTATTTTCAGCACGGGCCAGGGAAGTGATTTTGAACGACTTTTGGAGGGAAATTGGCCGTGGAACTATTGAGAGGAACCATCCCGGAATTTGCCTGGTGGTAAAAATGGGAAACCACGGAAACCATTTTCAGGACGTCCGTGGTGGGATTTGAACCCACGCTCTCCCGATGTCAGCGAGCCACGAGTTAGCGAGTTAGCTGCCGGTTGCACAGTCATTCTTAGGTACTGTCCAAAGAGCGCGAAAAAGAAAATCACGCAATCTGTAAGTTGGTTAGATAAAACCGTATTGGAAATTTGCTCTCTCAATCGAATGTAGACAGCAGGTCAGCATTGACAATATAATGGGTTCAATGGGGATAGACTTTGTATGTGGTTCCAATGGATCTTTCTAAACCATGAGTAGCGTTTTTCCTTCTCTTTTCCAGGCACCTATTAAACATCTGGAGGATCTGAACACCATAGACTTTGTCCAAATAAAATGTCACAAAATGGCAGAGGTAGATGAAATTAGGCCAGAAATGTTATTGTATAGTGGGAAAGCAGGGCTGAAATGGTTGCAGAGGATAATACTATGGTCTGTATTTCGAAAGAAGGAACGTGAATGGAACTGCGGGAGCTTGGAACAGCTGAGCTGTGTTGCCAAGTTTTTATTGTTGATGTAGATCAGCTGATTCAAATAATACACAGGGCTACACTTCGGATACAATTTCAGTACCATTATGCGCAATATTCAGTAATACAAATGTCGATCCTGAGTCAACGCCGAGGACATTCAAATAGAGAAATACGGTAGGCTACTTAAATAAAATAAATAACACATCGAAGCTATGCTACCGTTATCACCGTTATTCAATAAATACGAGAAAGAGGCCAAACACTCGACAGCTATACAAATATAATACAAATTAGCCTACAAACACAAAGTAATCTGATGATGAATATATCAACAATTGCCATGTAATGATTATCCTTCAAGATGAAACAAGAGTCTGGTTGGTGGTCGTTTACAGCAGTTAACACAGAACACAGAAGCCACATCATGATAACACCAAGCACACTCACTCGCTGTATCGCGACTCTGTATGGTTAATAATAGCTTCCACAATCGTAATGTTAAGGTAGCCTAAATAAGTATTTAGCACCGAGCACACAAACAAGCCGCTCTGTGGCGGTATTATTGCCGTGTTTTTACATTGTCGATTTTTAGGCTATTGAATGACAGGTGGTAATTTGAACACCACGGTATGACGGGAAACAGTAACTTGTGCTGTACTCGTATTATCGACTGCCGCGAACTGACATCAATAAACCTAGAATAATGCGCACATGTTCTTAACAATGTTCGTTGGCACGCAACAGCCTTGATGGAATAAAAAGTTGAGAAACACCTATAGCCCAATCTATGTAGGCTATTTGTTTTCAATTTTGCAATGAAACACTACTGGATACGTAAATATTTAGGCCCTGTTCATACTAAGACGATATGAGATAAGCGATATGTCGTAAGGAATATATTGCGACGATCTATTGCTAGGAAGGTTCAGACAGCGGGCGATAAATCGGCAGGACCTGGGCGATAAAAAATTGGTGGGATCACAATACTCACTACTTCAGTTACAAATATGAGCCCAAGTGAGGAAGAGATTGTAGTGGTTTATTGGGCGAAACATAGGATGAGGATAAGACGAAGGAAATACTGGGTAGGCCCTACATCACGACAGTCTCACCAACGTGCACCATAGCTCGGCCGTTGTTTCTCGAGAGCTGTCTCAACATGAATCAAAATTCAGCACTCGTCACATCTGTCTTGCTGTATGCGGCAATGGAATAGTTTCAGATGCACTCATGAGCTTTCACTAAATTAATGAAAGTAATAACATAATTGTCTTCTCTTCTTCCCGTCATCATGTTTAAAGCTCGAACTATCGTACGATACTAATCGCTCTAGAGTCCAGCAAGCGGTACTTCGAGAGATAGCCTATGCCACTTGCGATATGTTGTGCAATCGCGCGGCTGTGAACCTTTTCTTATCACCTCCCTTTACATTTCACATATCTGTCTGTGCGTGTGGCGTATCGTGTATCGCTTACAACTTATCGCTTATCTTATATCGCCTTGGTATGAACGGGGCTTAAGACTAAATGTTCATAGGGTATTTTGTACGCACGCAGGTATTCTAAATTAAGTATATTTAAATTTGAATTGAACAAACAAGGCTAAGCAAGAAAATATTATTCAAAGTTTGATGTCAAAATGGACAAATGAACGATAGCCGGCTGTTACAGTTTGGCGCGCGCGGTCTCCGGCCGTATCCCCCACGTTCTTCCTGCGGCACTATTTGCAACTTATTGACGTACCGTACTATAAAAGAAATAACGAAGTAAAATGGAAACAAAAAAATAAATATTAAAACTCGATACTAAAAGTAAACGAAACGATGACAATGAAACGAACTCCGACACAGACAGTGGTTAACAAGCGACTGAATGAATGAATGGACAATGTGCTGGCAAGGTGTGGCACTGGTTAGCAAAATCCAGCCAATAGGAACCCGCGGCGGCCATTTTTATATCGTTCCCGCCAAATGCTGCAGGTTTTTACTCTCGAAATACAGGGCATAGGGCATTCGATAAGTAATGGCAACACTGCTGTCAATCAGCGATCCTAGTGGTGTCCGTTGTAATCTTGTAGTTTATTGTAGAGCAGTCATTGCTGTAGGCTATTTAACTGTAATCTTGAAAGTTACAAAACATCTGATACTGTATTTGTGAATACATTAACTGTTTCTCACATTCAGTAATTAATACCACCCTAAAAAGATGTTCAGTAGATATGAACAAGGGTGCTTCATAAAAATTCAACTTGCAAGAGGAAAAAGTGCAACTCAGTGCTTTAGAGCATTGCAAGAAGCTTGCGGGAGAGAAGTGCTACCTTATCAAACTATTGCAAGATGGGTGGAAGCCTTCCATCAAGGAAGAGAGGAATGTCAAGACAGAGCACGTGCTGGTAGACTCGTTGCTGCATCTAACGATCTCCATGTTCAGGCTGTTAGAGCATTATTGGAAAAAGACAGGCGCTGGACATGTGTGGAGATTTCCAAGGAACTTGGTATTGCTGCATCATCTGTCCAACACATTTTAATAAAAACAAGATGTTCAGTAAAGAACATATAGCCTACTTTCTCCTAAATGCATGGGTTTAGTTATAACTCTTTTTCCTTTTCAAGGAGTATGGGAAGGTGGGCCACAGTGAGACAAGCTCATTACATGTTTTTTTTTGAAAGAGGGACATTTTTTAATATTTCTTAGAGGTTGGCTCTCCTGATAGCAGACATTTTGATCCTGTTTACTTTTGAAAGAAGCATGTTATGTAGGAGATAAACGACATCATCGTTTTTGAGGTAAGAAAAGTAAAATTTTCTTCCTTTTTTTAATATAGTTATGTGTATCATTGTACATTAATGAATATGGTATGGTCGAAATACATACATATTACTAAATAATTATTGGAATTGTCAGCTTGTTCAGTATTGTAGGTGACATAGTAAACATAATTGTTTTATATGTCGCAAGTGGGCCACAGTGAGACACAGTAGGGTGGGCTACAATGAGACAGTGAGAAAGATATACGGAGTTGCCCCAAAGCTGAGGAGAGGGCAGAGTCAACTTCTAGGAGAGAAAAGGGGAGATCTTTCATTCCAACTGACACCCCAGAAAGGAAAAAATCTTGCACTTAAGTCCACAAATAAAAACAAATCAAAAGAGCTGCAAGAAGAGTTTCTTCAGCCAAAGGAACTTGAAATTCAAGAAGGCAGCCCTAGCTACAGACATTTCGATGGATGATGATGTTGATGATTCTTCTAATTCAGACAGCTCATCAGATAATGAAGAAATCGAGCTCCTAACATTTCATCAACTTGCTCGCAAACCTAAGGAAGGTGACTTCGTTCTGGTTGAGTTTTCAGGGAAACACTCAAGATTTTGCGTCGGGGAAGTGAAACGAGATTTAGATGATGAAAATTATGAAGTAAAATTCTTAAGTAAAAGTGCAAAAATGATAGGCAGTTCTTTTTTTACCCAGAGGGTGCGGATATTGCTTCAGTCCCCGCGAATGGCAACAGATCACCGTTGCCGGTGCATATGGCAAAACAAAAAGACAAAAGTCATATCTCAAATTTTCTGTAAATTTTGGGAATCTGAATGTGCTGTAGCGTTTTCTGGCATTAATTCTTTGTTTTAGTGTTTTCTATGTATTTAACCAGTTAAAATAAATTCTTTTCATTCTCTGTCTCAGTGTGGGTTGGGCTACAGTGAGATGGCTGCAACATGTTCACAATTTATTATTTTTACAGAAACGTGTGGATGTTTTGGGAATTCTAAGGGTATGAAATTGATGAGCAACAATCACCTTATATTTATATTTACATTTTCATTTTCATGTATCGAAAAATAAAACAGTATACTAAAATATATTTTTTCTGTCTCACTGTGGCCCACCCTCCCCTATAATTGAATGTTAGTTGTAGTAGCTTGTTGAAATGCAACGTGCTATACCGGTACGTACGAAGTACGTCCAGAAAGTAAGTTCCGTTTGGTAATAACATTAAATTGTGTACAGATACAGAAAAAATATTTATTGCACAAAATTCTACAACCCTTAAACTACTTTTCCACATAACTACCGAAATGTTGCAGGCATTTGTCGTAGCGTGGCACGAGTTTTTGTATACCTTCATCATAGACGTGTACCGCCTGTGTCTCCAACTAGTTGTACGTTCCGCTGCAGCGCAGTTCCGCATATGCGCGGTAGACGCTCTGTATCAAGCAGGGACCCGGAACAGAACTGAAATGCGTTACGTAACGCTGTGTTCCACGTTACGTTACGTATGCCATACCGCGGCCCCGAGCTGGCTTGCGGTATCGTTCCGTAACTGTAACTTGGAACTCGGTACGAGCATGTGGAACGTTACAGCCCTGGAACGGTACAGTCGGAACTCGACTCCCAACTGTACCGAGCATCAAGGTACGTGTTAGCGGAACGTTACGTATGGAACGGTACATGACTGGAACGATTCCTCAGCGTTACCAGTTGGATAGTTACTCTGCGTACCGTTCTTGGTTATCGAAATAGAGTAACGTTTCCACCAGTACCCGGTTACACTGTGTACCGTTCCAGGTTATACCAACCAGCCACCCGGTATCTATGCGTAACGTTCCAGGTTCTCATGTTCCGACGGCAAGTGGAACGGTACAGAGCCTGTAACAGTACAGCAGCATTTCCCAAAATGTATGTAGGCCTACAGACTATTACAGGACTGTTACACTAGATATTAAAACCATTATGGCTATTACACCGAATTTTTACGTAGACTATTACGGCTATTACACAGTCTATTTAGTTACCACGGCAATTGTAACACTGCGTTTATTACACTGTTACGCTGGTTGTTACAAACTGTCACATAATAGTCTAATTACACAACAGCTACATAAATTACATACCTGTTATCTTATCTAGGGGTATTTCTTTCATGATATCGAAATACTCTATCTAGCCTAAGGATGGTTTTCAGTATCTACTGTCCTACCTAGAACCCTGATAAAAAAGATCCTTTTTTTCTGCGTCAACAACTATCCCAGTTTGAACGATGCCATATGCAATTCCAGGCAACACTGGTCTACAAAAAAATATTTTTTCATGTAACATGAATAACTTTTACTTATTCCTATGTACTTTTACCTGCTGAAACCGAAAATGACACTGGAAAAGATCTACCACGTCTGTTTTTTTCACAGAGACACTAGCAAAAGTGTGGTCAATATGGGAAAAATAACGCCATGCACTTACTATAAACACAAACATTTATAAACAAAAAATTATAATGTAACTGTACGCATTAATTTTTTTCTCTTTCAAACAATTTAAACACATTATTCTACCTACGAGGATCTTTGAAATATATACATATATACAGTTTGTTCATGTTTCTTTTTCATTTCTTTCTTTTATGTGGAGTGGCATCTTCCGTTTTCAAAAACCAACAGTAATCTCCGAGAATTGCAGGATCCCAGCGGCCTTGGTATATCGTTTCAATGGTTGCTATATCCTGGTGAAATCTCTCAACTTGTTCATCACTTATAGCTCCAAGATTCTCCGGGAAAAAGTTGATATGCAAGTGAAGGAAGTGAATTTTAAGGGACATTCGGCAACCCATAACTCTGTACGTTTTCAAAAGATTAAGAACTAAACTCTTGTAGTTATCTTCTTTGTCGTTGCCAAGAAATCCTTTTACCACCTTCACAAATGCTTTCCAAGCTGCCAATTCTTTTTTGTTTACCTTTTTTTCAAATTCAGCGTCACATATAACCTTCCTGGTGTCAGGTCCAGTGAAAACAATTTCTTTTATCTTCGCTTCACTAAGCTTTGGAAAAAGTTCCGACAAGTACTTGAAACCTGGTCCCTCTCTGTCCATGCCTTTTACAAAGTTCTTCATAAGACCCAACTTAATGTGCAGAGGAGGAAGTAGCACGTTTTTGGGGTCAACCAAAGGATCGTTCAACACATTTTGTCCCCCTGGAGTATAAGATTTCCTTGACGGCCATGATTGTTTAACAAAGTGTTTTTCTTGGTCCCTGCTGTCCCATAAGCACAAAAAGCAACAATACTTTGTAAAGCCGCCCTGAAGTCCCATTAATATAGCTATCACTTTCAAGTCACCACATATTTGCCACTTAAAATCTTCATATTTGATTGCCCTTAGAACTGCACCCAAGTTGTTATAAGTCTCCTTCATTGGAACAGAGTAAGCAACTGGAATTGACGGCTTTTTATTTCCATTGTGGAGTAAAACAGCCTCGAGGCTAGACTAGAGGAGTCAATAAAAAGTCGCCACTCTGTAGAAACATGAGTTAGTCCAAGTTCATTCATTAACCCCACAATGTCGAAACATACACACACAGGCCCCTCAACTTTGAAAAATACAGAGAAGTTAGCATTTCTCTTTCTGAAGGACGTTATGGTTGTGCCTTTTGCTAAAAGATTCCACTCTTGTAATCTTGAACCTAGTAGTTCAGACTGCTGCTTTGATAAACCTAAGTCACGGGCCAAATCATTTAGTTCATTTTGCTTAATAATATGAGGTTCACTAGACGGAGGAATATATGTAGGATGAATAGTATTTTCCAACAACTCTACAGTTTCCGAATGTAAAATCTTCATAGTCATTTAGTTCTGGAATGACCAAAACTTCCCAGTTCAAAGGTGGAGTTGGAATAGGTAAGCCTTCACCGTGAGAAACAGGTTTAATGGCTGAAGGTACAGTGGGATAGCCAATGTTCATCCTCTTCCTCTTTGAATAACCTTCAGTATTAGTAAGGCAAAAGTAGCAGTCATTAAAGTGGTTTCTTGGTTCACGCCTAACCATAGGTACAGCAAATGGCATAGGCCTACTGCTTCGGTTACCCTTCATCCACTGAATAAGTGTTACGTGACAGCTCAGACAACTACTATGTGGCGCCCAGTGTTTATCTTGGTCTCCTATTTTGCATCCAAAATACAAAAAATGTGCCTTTTTTTACATCTTCATTCATAGGCCTACCTTGAGATTTTAATACACAACGTCCACAAATATAACAAAACTTATCTGGTGAATTTTTACAAAGTCTTCGCTGATTTGATGCCATTTTCGCACAAAACTTTCAATGAAAACACACATAACCTCACTTCACAAATGCAGCACTTCACTTACAGTGACAGAAGAAAACAAAGAGCATCAAACTGCCCCCTCCCTCTTCTACAGTGTTGCCAACTATCGAGTTTCAAATAGAGAAATAATGTGATATTATGGTAACATATGATGGTACCATATGTTGGTAACATAAAAATGGGACGTGATGGCTATATTTTGATATTTATTTCGTTATCGGGAAGGTAAACTCATAATAAAAATGCTATTTGGATCTGTGTTAAATACACCTTGTTGACCAGTGTTATTTATTCAAACATAGGATAATTACTTCTTGAAATATCAATAAAAATAAAAATAAAAATACTGATTTCAGTATGAGTGCGTGCCGCATCAGACAGGGCAAGGCACCTTGCTCGTTTCGATCGCGGTCATACTGTAGCCTACGTTAGAAATTTGTTTCCTAAAGACAATACGATGGATCGCATTGATTCGAAATATTTATTGTTGCTCCGTATAGAGGTTTGGAACATAGGCTATTGTTCATCGGTCCATGTAGTTGAGGTTTTTATGGAATTTGTCTGATAGGCCTAAACTTTGTTATTGTGATGTCTGTAGTAAAGTGTGTATTTGTAATGATGGCATGGCTTGGAAAGGAGTAGGCCGTGGCCTTGACTTAGGCACTATCCACGCATTTTCCTGGAGTAGAAGTGGGAAACCACGGAAAACCACTCTAAGATGGCTAAGATGGGAATCCAACTCACCTTCTCGCAGTGTTGCCATATAAGGCAGAGTGTAACCTACACACCAAACTTTAGCTCCTTTGTGACCAATAATAGTATTTCTTTTCTAAATTAAACCTCCCGTTCTTGCTTTTCGTTTACTTCTTAGCCTATTTTCATTTAGTAGTGATAGAAGCCATTTTTCAGTGATGCTTAATCTAATAATGAAAGCTATTCAGTCGTGTGACCGACTGAAAAGCTTCCTTTATTATCTACATTTATGAAAGATAGGCCTATGACATCACATATAGTCCGTGCGTGAGTACGTATGTGTGTGTTTGCATGTGTCCGTCGCCTCGCTCCCCTCCCTAATAAAATCTAAACTGCTGGAGCGATTTCAACGAAACTCGGTAAGGTCATAGTACTATTTGGTCCGACCCGACTGTGCTCTTCAAATTTTATTACATCTCACCAATCCAACATGGCAACTGTGCAAAATATTTCACCGGCATTCCATATCTCCGAAACTATTACAGATATCACCCTGACGTTTTGTATGGTGGAAAAAAGCACTAATAGAAGTGTAACGATGGGACTCTCAAAAATCTCTTTACAAAACGAACATGGTGGCCAAGCGAAGTTGTTGTATTTAAATAGACTTTCCTCGCATTTAAACCATCCGAGTGCCGTCACACATGGTACAGCAAATGGTATACACGTTGTAATGCACTGACATCCTATTCAGCTCAATTGTTTACATAACTTCAAGATGGCGGCTGTGCGAAATTTTAAAATTAAGGTTTAATTTTCTTTTGTACTAATCATGCGATCGAAACCAACGTTTGAACAATGCACCTACGCAATAATCATCATCTAATAGTACATAGCTCTATGGCCTACAATGTATATAAAAATCCAATATGGTGACCATCCGAAATATTTAGGCGATTCTCAATGTCAACTTATCTGTGACAGCAATCAAACTTAATTGTTTTCTTAACCACGAGATGGCGCCAGTGTCAAATTTTAAAATCTCGTTTTTAGCCTATTTTAGCCTATTTTCAATTTTGAAAAAGAAATAGGCTTATGAGATCACCTTTTGTCCGTGTGTGTGTGTGTGTGTGTGAGGTGTGTGTGTGTGTCCCCCCCCTAATAAATTCTAAACGGCTGGAGCGATTTCAATGAAACTCGGGAAGTTCATAGCACTAATCCGGGCGACCCCGATCGTGCCCTTCAAATTTTGTTACGTCTCACCAATCCAACATGGCGGATGTGCGAAATATTTCACCAGCATTCAATATCTCCGAAACTATTACCGATATCACCCTGGAATTTTTTACGGTGATAAAGGGAACTACTAGAAGTTCACCTATGTGACTCTTGAAAAAGTGGTAACTACAAAATCAACATGGCGGCCAAGCGGATTTACGACTTTTAAATAGACGTTTCTCGTGATTTAACCAACCAAAAACAATAAAATTTGGTACAGTATATGTTTATACACTTTGTAATGCACCGACATCTAACTTCGTTCAATTGTTTACATGACCACAAAATGGCGGATGTGCGAAATATTTCACCGGCATTCTATATCTCTGATAATATTAGCGGTATCACCCTGAAATTTTGTACGGAGATAAAGGGCACTGCTGGAAGTTCACCTATAAGATTTTCAAAAACCGTTTAACTACAAAACGAACATGGCGGCCGAGCGAATTTGAAAATTTAAATAGACCTTTCTCGCGAATCAATGTTCCGAACGCATTGAAACTTGGTACAGGAAATGTTTATTCACATTGTAATGCACTGGTATCTAATTTATTTCAATTGTTTACATAACCTCAAGATGGCGGCTGTGCGAATTTTAAAATTAAGTTTTTATTTCTTGTGTCGTAATTATGCGATCGAAGTGGAAGTTTGAATAATGAACCTACGCAATAATTTTCCTTTAATGATACATGACTCTATGGCCTATACATTTAACAATCCAACATGGCGACCATCCGAAATATTTAGACGGCTATGAATATCTACGAATCTTTTACAGCAATCAAACTGAATATTTTTATGTTCATAGGGGCTATGAACATAAGTTTACCTATAGGACTTTCAATAACCTGGTGATCATAAATCCAACATGGCGGCGACGCGAATTATAAATATTCACATGGACGTTTCTCGCAATTTAACCATCGGAGTGCAGTGAAACTTGGTACAGTACATCCTTATATGAATGTTAATCCACTGGCATCTAATTTATTTCAATTTTTTCCATATCCACAAAATGGCAGCTGTGCGAAATTTTAAAATCTAGTTTTTACTTCTTGGGTCCTAATAATGCGATTGAAGTTTGAATGCTACACGTACACAATAATCTTCATGTAACATAAATCTAGGTCCTACATAAATAAAGTCCAACATGGCGACCATCCGAAATATTTAGTCGGTTCTCAATATCTACGAATCTATTACAACAATCAAACTGAAATTTTGTATGCTGATTGTGGCAATTAACATAAGTAGGATATATGAAGATAGGCTCTATAGTTCTTCATGGAACTACTTGTTATTTATGAAAAATAGGCTTATGATATCGCCTTTTGTCCATGTGTGTCCGTGTGTGCGCCCCCCCCCCTCCCTCACCAATAAAATCTAAGTGGCTGGATAGATTTCAATTCGGTAAGGTCATAGTTCTATTCAGGCCGACCCCGACCGTGCCTACGAATTTTATTACGTTTCAATAATCCAACATGGCGGCTGTGCGATATATTTCACTGGCATTCTATATCTCCGAATCTCAGAAGACTTCTGTTACTTAGGAAGCAAAATAACCAGAGATGGATGGAGGAAAGAGGATATAAAAAGTAGGTTGGCTCAGGCAAGGAAGGCATTTCTACAGAAAAGGAATCTGTTGACATCCGAGCGTGGCACTCTATGGAAGTGAAAATTGGACTATTGGTGCAGCAGAAAAAGGAGATTTGAAGTGTTTGAAATGTGGTGTTACAGGAGAATGATGAAGATCAGATGGGAAGAGAGGGTTACAAACGAAGAGGTATTAAGACGAGTGGGAGAGGAGAGATGTTTCTAGCGACTGCTAATGAAGAGAAGAGATAGGTTGGTAGGACACATACTAAGGCACCCAGGAATAGCAAACTTAGTTATGGAAGGAAGGGTCGAGGACAAGAACTGTAGGGGTAGACCGAGATTAAAATATGTTAAACAGTTTGCCTCGAATGTAGGGTGTGGTAGCTATGTAGAGATGAAACGCTTAGCTCAGGACAGGGAGGCATGGAGAGCGGGATAAAACCAGTCAAAAACTGAAGACTCAAACAACAACATCAGCCGATATGAATGAATTGATAAATATCAAAAACACAAGATAAATGTATAGCGTAACACTAAAAAGTCCCTTGGTATTAAACCTTATATGGTGCACCATAAAAAGGATGGAAAATTGAACGCCTAAATCAACATACCATAACATGATGTATGAAAATATGATAAAATAATCATTTGCAACAAATTTCAAACACATATTAAAACTCTAACAAGAAGTTCCGTGATGAACTAATGAGCCTACTTTTCCTAAAATTAAGATTCATGCCAATTATTAATCTACAGTATATGAACCTATCTAGAGTAATGACGAAATTAAGTTGGTAATATCGAAATGTCTAATTAGTTCGAAATATACCTGGTATAATGTAGCCTAATAGAGCAGTACTGTTGGCAGCCCTGGCGACTTAATATATACGTCTTCGTTCCATCTCTTAAGGTACAGAATACACAATTTGGTTGAAGTCCAATGAACTTTACATGCAGTTAGACTCTGGATTTATCAGCACGCGTAAAAGCATATTTGGCAACAATATCATGCGTGTGCTGGTCAGAAATGATCTGAAATATTATGATATCTTGTTGTGCCAATTATGGATGAAATCCATTTGTTAGTATAAAAGTTACATATTTTTTAAAATTGGACCTATCTGCAGGCATAGAATCATGTTGGCAGCACTGACTTATATTGATTACTCCAAATTTATCTAGATTGCCAAGTGCTATACGTGTGCTAAGTATGGAGCTGTTGGCTTGCATATTTCCTGATTTATTGATATTAGGGAAAGCAATATAGACAGCATTTATTAACAGTTGGCAGCCCTGATTGCTCTTAAGAATAAACATAGTCATATATGTTATGGTACACATAGCACATACGAAATTTTGTTGAAAGCCAACTGATAGTATAGGAGTTACATGTATTTAAAAATTGGTGCTATCAACAGGCTTAGAATCATGTTGGTAGAACTGACTATAGAAGTTACTCCAAATTAATCTAAAATTTAAGGTACTATACGTGTGCATAGTTTAAAGCTGTCGGCTTGCATACTTTCAAATATACTGCTCAAAAAAATTAAAGCACCACTTTTTTCAAAGGCCACCAAATTTTAAAATTTGACCGCACAATCTCGAAATCTCAGTATGACGTTTGTCCTGACGCTTAACAAGCATATGCTTCAGCACAACTCCCCAACTTGAGTAGTTTCGGGGTAGTGCCCCAAAAAACAGCCCATTTTCGAAAACCGCAAATTGAAGTTTGCGAAAAACGCTGTAGGACTTGTCGCAGGTTGCCCAAGCAGTCGAAAATGAACGAGTCTTTCTCTTAAGGTTCCACCAACACGTTGAAATCGTTAAATTTGACGTTCGAGTATTTCAACCCCCTTCATCATCCCCTAAAAATGGACTACCATTGGGGGCGTCTAAGAAGGTACCGGGTGTGTTTAACCACCTGAAAACCTGCACACCGTCCTCAGTTGCTGATTGCAGTAAGTTGTTAAGGCCTCCGGCAATGTTCATCCCCCCTTACACCCTCAACTGGCATGGGACCAAACCACCCCCTCTCGATTCACCCCTAAGGAAGGTTCTAATCGAGATGTTTATCAGTGCTGTGAATGAGGGGGTCTTCCCCTAACGTTTCAAAAAAGGAACTGTGCCTGTGTCACCACCAGTTCCCCTGCTACCCCCATTTGTATGATTTTTCGAATCAGGCCCTTTTTATGAGCTGAAACGAGGTCTTAATCGATGAAAGGGCTGTAAAGGTCCTTAGACGTAGTGGTGACACGAAATCAACCTCTTCCGATCGTTGATTGACATTCCATCCCCCAAAATTGAAATTGTTGCACCCTCACCCCCCCCCCCCCCCCTGTCTGGACGCATAACGCGTCATGGCAGAGTTTTCAGAGTTGGATGAAAATGAAGCTTATGGCATGCAATCGAGCCCAAAACAGCAGGTTGGATGGAAATTCATCGGTAGGGTGGGAAACGGGTCCAAAAATTTTCAAAAAAGTTAGCAACCTATAGTAAGTACGCCCATGCATATGCAACCCACATCACGTCCGAGCTTGCGGGTTGCCCCTGATCGGCAATAGGTTACGAAGTTTGGAAATGGGAGAAAAATTACGTGATGTGGGTTGCCTATGCATGGGTGTACTTACTAGAGGCTGTTAACTTTTTTTGAAAATTTTTGGACCCGTTTCCCCCCTACCGATGAATTTCCATCCAACCTGCTGTTTTGGGCTCGATTGCATGCCATAAGCTTCATTTTCATCCAACTCTGAAAACTCTGCCATGACGCGTTACGCGTCCAGACAGGGAGGGTTGAGGGTGCAACAATTTCAATTTTGGGCCTTTGAAAAAAGTGGTGCTTTAATTTTTTGAGCAGTATATATTGGTATTTGGATAAAAAATAGAGAGAGCAATTATTAACAGTTGGCAGCCCTGGTGGTTCTTAAGAATACGCTCAGTCATATCTGTTTATGTCCACATATTACATACAAAATTTGGTTGAAATCCAATTGATAGTGCAGAAGTTATAAGCATTTAAAAACTTGACCTATCAGAAAGCTTAACATTATTTTGGCAAAACTGTCATATTTGGCCTCCTGGAAATTAAACAGAAATAGCATTATCTACATGTGTGCCAATTTTGGAATATCTCCCATGCATACCTTGCTAGATATCCAACATGGAGCTCAAATTTCTAGTGTGTTTTTTCATCAGTTGCTAGCACTGACATCATTTTCAAATATGGGCTTGAGATATTCCGATATACAACTTTACTCATACTAAAAATTGGTTTCGATTGCTGCAGCCGTTTATGAGTTCATAGGACACACACACACACACACACACACACAGCCAGCTAGAGAGACAGACACACATTTTCCCGGATCGATCTCATAAGTCTACTTTTTCCTCATTTTTGCAAAATGTGAAAAGTAGACTAAAAATGACTGATTTTCTTACAGATCACTGCCAGTTGTACAGGCCCGGGGGGCTGTACCCCCTGAAAGCCACCCCCCATCTTCTACTAAAACCACCCCAACTGGCAACATCATAAGACCAGAACAGTACCTTTACACGGCAAGAGGCGACCACCCAGCTTGGTAGGTTGGCCAACTACTTGCAACACATAACACAAACATCTACACACCAGCTAACTGGGGCAGCTACGTCAACGGAATGCTGACTAAGCAACGGCAGGAACTATAAAAAGGGAGGCCTTTTTGGAGCATTATCTGTCATACGGTGTGCGCCGCCGAAGGCCCTAGCCGACAACTATGCCAGCTGCCATCATCAGGTGAGACTCAGCAAGTGTTCAGAATCCTTTACTTTGTAAACACCCATCCACAATCTTGTACACTCAACTTGTATCATTACTTACATTCCCCTAAGAGGGACTTACAATTTCACACTCACTGACCAATAAACACATGGTCAGTAAATTACACTTGTCTTGATAATTACACGCCTCTTTACATCCTCATACCCTTCCTGACTCTCGTCACGATTGACCGTGACCATAGTAGCCAGTAATTGCTTGCTCAGGTTTCATTGTGCTTCCCGCAGGCGACTCGACTGCATAGCAGCGAGCCGCTGACATAAGCACGTCTATTATATCACTCACTCCGTCCAGCTGGCCGACCAGCACAGCAGCCTGCAGCCAGAGGACCATCCCCTAACAAATACTTACGTCTTTATAGGAGCACCCCCTAGTATTTAAACACCAAACAACACTCTATACCAGTAAGCCCTCCCAGTTTCGGGAAGCTGCTCTCAACTAGGAACCACCTTTTAAATTAGCACAGTGACACTAATGTTTTATCCCTAAACTACCCCCCAACTAAGGGATCTAAAACATATTGGTGGAGGCACGGCTACCACGCACAGTAAGGGTAGGACTCATACAACGAGCCTTCGTGGTAGAAACGACCCCTACCGCACGCAGCCAAGCGAGACTAAACTTTTTTTCTCCTACATTACGTCCCACACTTTTTCTTTATTACACAGGGATTTGTATTATTAAACCCACCCCCACCCTCCCCATAGTGCAAGAACAGTGGAAATTAAATGACTACGTTTTGAACCACACTAAGAGACTTTGCGCACCATTTGTCGGCTAGTACAACTCCACTCCTGCCGAAGTTAAAAATTAAGAACAGTGACTTGATAACTGACCAGACTGCCGTACAACTTCTTAGGGAACTCGAATTCAAGGCATCAGAGATCCGCGCTCAACACCCTGCAGCGGCAGCACAAGTCACACATTTTACACGATCCCAGGCCAATGAACACAGACAAGAATCACCAATATCCAGCGCTAGTGAAGTAGATTGCCTGCCAACACTCCACCCCCTATTGTTGCAGCAACTACAAATCACAGAGCAGAAAACTGATAATCTGCTCGAGCGCATCACACAGTTACTAGATACAGACACTGTTAAAGCAGACGATCACACGACAATGGCAGTCCTAGACATACACACTATTTTGGAAACGGTGAAACAGGATTTAGACAGGACTGTAGACGTAGTCAAATCCACACAGTACGAGAACACACCATCAATCAGTACCGATATATCAGGTGACGAGCCACCCGGTAACGTAACACACGTGTCATACACGGGGAGTGAGGCTAATTCCCCTCAGAACAATACAAACACCTTGTCACACGCGAACAGCTCAAACAGACCAGAATCCTTACACAGCCAACGAGAGACAGTCGAACAAGAAATGAACAGGCATACAGAATACCCAATGATACACCCCACAAAGTTCACGGGGGAAGGCCAGGATCCCGAGGAATACCTCAAGGCCTTCAATAGAACGGCTCGGATCAATGGCTGGAGAGATGAAGTCAGAAAACGGCTCCTCCCTGCATACCTCACAAAGGCGGCCATGGCATGAGGACAACCTAGAAAATGCCACATGGGAGGAAATCACTTTATTGTTAAAAAGTGAATTCCAGCTCATACCAGATGATGAGGACCTGTATGACCAAATCAGACAGAGGTCACAGGGGCCTAAAGAAAGCGCCCAGTCGTACGTCAACGCAAAGTTGCTAATGTGCGATAAATATAACGCAGCTATGACGAACAAGCAGAAAGTTAATCTGTTAATGCAGGGCCTCAGACCATCCATCGTGGACAAGTTGTGCATCATGAACAACCCCACGGTCCAACACATGCTGAATAACATAAAGACAATAGAGGCAGGGAAAAAGATCACGGAAAAAGCTACGGAGAAAGCCGTGGATCAGCACTTTCATCCACAAAAGGACGACACTAGTCAAAAGATGGATGAATTAGTGGACAGGATGGAAAAATTAACGATAGCTGCCATCCAAGCAGGCGGAAGACCACCTAGGGATGAATAAACAGACACAGAAGAGCGCTATTACCCTGAAAGGGACAGGGGGTACACGGAGAGGAGACACTACGGAAGGGAGGAAATTTACTACCCTCCACAGCGGCCAACAACACCACACATACAGGACAGGCCACACTACCCTCCGCGGTACTCACCGGTATCATACGCGGACGTAGAACCGACATACCCCTCACGACGACCACCATCCCCGTACACACCGGAATACTACCCCGAAGAATACGAACACACCATTCCCCGGCGAAGCAGCCCGCCACCAAGCAGACAGGGCTATGCCGCCCCGCAATACAGGGCAGATAGTGATTATCGGGAAAACTCACCCCCAAGCAGGCAAGGCTATGCAGCCCCGCAATATAGGGGAAACGGGGAATATCGGGAGAACCCGCCCCCGCAGCAGCAGACATACACCCCACCCTGGCGGAGACAGGAAAACGAACCACCGGGCAATAACCGCCAGACAAAAAAACCCACAAAAAGACGGGAAGCCAGAAACACGTACCCAAAGGGCCCGGAACACTATCCCCTCCCTGACGAACACCCGAGGGAGTTCAGGGATGAGGCACCCCGCCGGGCACACAGGGGGGCAATACTCCCCACACCTAGCTACACACCGAAAGCGGGGAGTTGGCGCAGCCACCCCGAGGGGGGCGTACATACAGCACAGGGAGACGAACGCCCACGTTTCCAAAAAACGCTTAGACGGGGAGGTTCGGCCAGCTGATAAAGCGGCTGAGGTTCCTCCCCTAACACAACACCAGAGAGCCCCTTCGCCTAAACAAACTTGCAAGAGCAAGGGGAAGAAACAGCCAGCTAAAGCCAAGGCTGACGATCCGCCCCCGGGCCGTTTCCAGACACACCCCGTACAAGGAGACGGCAACTGCCTGTTTAGAGCCATTAGCTTTTTAGTCCGGCATACCGAGGACCATCATAGGGAATACAGGCAGAAAACGGTCCAACATATCCTGGCCAACTGGAAAGAGTACCGGGATTTTGTATCGGACGAGCGGGAAAACCCATTCCAGACCGGGGCGGACTACCAAAAATACATGGGTAGGGACGGTACCTATGCCAGCGCCGTAGAGGTGACCGCTCTCGGCAAGGTACTCCAAGTAAACATACATGTATACACTGATGTGCTCTCGCAACCGCTATTTACAACTGCGGGATTTGACAGGGACCTACACATACTGTTTACAGGGAACCCTAGGGCGGGACACTATACGCCCCTCACAATCACGCACAAACAAGACGGAGGAAAATCCACACCCTCCAAACAGGAAACCATACCCCCTACACCACCACACGGGGCGGGAAGTGACCCCACACAGGCGCAGGGCGCGAGCTCATTCGGCATAGGGAAGCCAGGAACAGGAGTCGAACTCGCGACCGCCTGGAACAAAAAACGGGGTAACAAATGCAAACGTAGAGTCACATTTGCAGACTCACCTTCCCAGGAGGGAGAAAACAGCAACACACCTACAAAAAAGCTGGGAACGGTCAATACATTAAACGTTCGCCAGAAGACTTCTCTTTTCACAGCGCGGGCGATTAAGAGAGCAGGCAATGTACTCAGTGGGCGCACTTCGCTGACCGAGCCAAAGTACTCGAGACAGGAAGTAAGCCGAGAGACCAAGCGTGCCAGGTACGATAAGCGGCCAGCTCCATGCCTTCCCAGCCCAGATGTTACGCCAGTAGCAACAACAACAACACATACCCTATATAACACATCTTTGCAGGGCAAGGGACTCCAGGTATCGGCCTTCACGATACACGCCAGCATAAATGGCCACAGGGTGCAGGCCCTAATTGACACTGGGGCAGCGGTAAGTTGTGTAAACAGAAAACACGTTACCGAAGGGCAAATACACGGTGTCACGGGTGACATCCGGCTGGTAGCGGCCAATGCTCAGACGCTAGAAAACACGGGAGTGGCAAACATACATCTCAGGCTAGACCATTTTGCCACAACACACCCCATGTTCATTATAGAACATCTTTCTGCGTCAGCCATAATTGGCATGGATTTCCTCGCTAAGTATGAAGCTAGCATAAATTTTGCTAGCGGTAAGATGCTTTTAAAGCATGACCAGAGGTTCACCACACATCCCATGATATACACCAGGATCACAGATGGGATTCGAGCGGAGCGAGAAATTCACGAGCACCAGGCCTCTACACTGCACACAATCAGCCAACACACACACACACAGATAAGGCGGCCTATCAGAATCACAGACAGGACCTGACACCGGAGCAAAATAAAAGGCTCACGGAGCTCCTGGAGGCCAACAGGAAATCTTTGCCCATTCGATGAAGGCTCGCAGTGACAGACCTTATCGAACACCACGTCACACTCACCAGTGACCGGCCAGTACACCAGCCTCCCTTCAGGGTAAGCCAGAAGGAGAGACACGCCATCGACACTCAGATCACAGAGACGCTCGAGACAGGGGTCATTGTCCCCGTAATTTCGAAATACAGCGCCCCGGTCTTGCTGACCAAAAAACGGGTCGGATCCCACAGGTTCTGTACTGATTACCGTAAGCTCAGTAAGTTAGTCGAAAATGACAGTTATCCACTACCAAGGGCAGACACCTATTTGGATGCCCTTGGCGGGGCTAGCTGGTTCAGTTCGATGGATTGTTATAGTGGATTCTATTCAATCCCCGTCTATGAACCGGATAGGCACAAGCTGGCGTTCGTTACAGAGAACGGTCTATATACCTTCACAAGGTTACCAATGGGCCTCCGTAACGCCAGCCAAACCTTCCAAAAGCTAGTGGATAAGACATTTTCAGGTGTAAAATGGCGTTCCGTATTAGTCTACGTGGACGACATAACGGTCTTCTCCAACACCTTTGACGAGCATATCGTACATTTGGAGGAGGCTTTCGCAAGGATCAGAGAGGCCAAATTAAGGCTTAAACCTGCGAAATGTCAATTTGACAGACAGCAGATTAACATATTGGGCCATATTGTAAACAGAGAGGGCATTATTCCCGACCCAGCGAAGACTGACGCAATAACGGGCATCCCAATGCCCACAAATTTGAAACAATTGCGCAGTTTTATTGGTCTCGCCTCGTATTACCGGAAGTACATCCACAGGTTCGCACACATCGCCCATCCCCTAACCAAACTCACACGTGAAAAGACGGCCTTCAGCATTAAACAGGAACATATAGATGCCTTCAACACACTGAAGCAACTATTGACCTCACCACCATTACTGTAATACTTCCATAGTGATAGGCCCACCTTTTTACACGTGGATGCCAGCCAGTACGGGCTGGGAGCGGCCCTGCTACAGGAAGATGCAGAAGGGTGCATACGGCCGATAGCTTATGCTAGCAGGAAACTAACGGCCGTCGAGACTAGATACTCTGCCACAGAGTGGGAAATGCTGGCATTTTCATGGGGAGTGAACTATTTTCGGGTATACCTCTATGGTATCCAGTTCACGGTAGTGACTGACCTCGCGAGCCTGCTTTTTTGGGACAAATTTAAAAACCCAAATTCGCGGCTCAATAGGTTTATATTCCGCCTGTATGAATATAACTTCGTGGTCAAGCACAAGAAAGGCGCTACACACCTAGATGCAGATGGGTTATTTAGGCTGCCAGTAGCCGACCCCCCAGATGACAGTAAGGACCACGAATGGGACGACATGCCCACTTTTGCCCTGACGGTGGTTAACATCAATCAGGAGCAAGAGCGTGATCCATACTTGAAACAGATTCTAATGGCATTATAAAACTTGGATAAGGTGGACTCCAAGACAGCACGGCTGTCTAGGCGATTTTTCCTAGACAAAGACGGGGTACTGAAATTTAAACCCACAGCCATGCACGATAATGCACCAATAGCGGTTCCGGAGTCATTGAAAGAGAATATCATGATCGGACACCACAATAGCCCAATGGCAGGGGCACATTTGGGTACGCATAAAACATACCATAGAATCCGAGACAAGTATTACTGGGCAAACATGAAGGCCGACATAGATACCTTCGTAAAGACATGTCACACTTGCCAGCGATTTAAAACAAGACCTGGCAAGCCTCATGGATTACTCAACCCTATTCCCGTAGGAGAGCTATTTCATAGAGTCGGGATATATGTTAATGGCCCCATTACGACATCTGAAAAGGGCAATAAATACATACTGGTAGCCACAGAGTATCTCACCCGATACATGATTACGAAGGCTGTTCCCAAAGCAGACACGAACAGCATAGTCGAATTCTTATTCGACATGGTTACACGATATGGCCTATTCCAAACCCTACTGTCCGATAGAGGTACCATTTTCACCTCGAGAGTGCTCCAACAGTTTTTGGAGGTACTCAGAATAAGGGCATACACGACCACGAGTTTTTCCCCACAAACCAACGGGCTCACGGAGAGTATGAACAAAATAATTGGAATAGCGCTAGCTAAATTCACAGGGGACACAGGGACAGACTGGGATGATTACCTGAAGCCCATCACATTTAGCTACAACACATCCATGTCTACGGCCACAAAACACTCTCCACACTTCCTATTGCACGGATACACGCCCAGAAGTCCCATAGACAATATATGCATCCCACAGGACACTCACCCGGACAATGCCGCCCGGCTAGAGCACTTGCAGATAGCTCGCATGGACGCTAGAAGGAACATAGCCGCGGCGCAGAGAAAACAAAAAGAACGGTACGATCGGCAAAGAAAGACCGTGGAATACACACCCGGGCAATTGGTTATGGTTTCCAATTCCGCCCGTAAGAAAAAAGTGTCCGAGTTCCTCCTGCCACGTTGGTCAGGTCCCTTCAAAGTCTGTAGGAAGGTATCTGACCTAAACTATATCGTAAACGTGCGCCATGGACGCAAACTCATTAAAGACACTATTCACGCCCGCCATATGAAGGCATATCACACCCGCAAAGCGACACCCACACGTAAAGGCGGGAACGCTGTCAAAAGGAAGGGAAATCATTCCACGGGCAGACGGGAAAAGAAGGCCAAGAAATAGCCTTCGGATCCCGATGGCCTCACCGGGATACGAACCCAACACTGCCAAACGTCCCGGAGACACAAGCCTAAAAGGCACCAGGAATAATTATCCTAGACAAAGACGGTCTCGAACCCGCAACCCTCTGAACACCAGGAATGCAGGGTCGGGTAACTATCCAGTTGCAGGATAGGGAAGTAAGGGATAATCACACTGACAGACATTTATATGCATAAAACAATAAAATCACCTCCGACACCTAGTCACCAAACACGCGACTAGCGGCCCGGTGACACACATGCATAACGACATCTAGTACCACTAACAGGGATATATTCGCCCCACGCTTACGATAACACACAATTTGGGGACACAATATGTAATTACAGGAAAGTTCTTTTCCATTACGAGAAGCCCAAAGACACGCTGTACAAGCAGACATCAGAGAAACGTGTCGACAAGCAAGCAAAGTCCTTCCTACACAGTTGTAACTTTATACCATTGCCAAGTCAGCGATAACACACACACACAATCTTGCGACCTTCACCAGCTGCAGGCGACTTACGAGCGGCCTGGACTGGCTGTGATACACACGGTCATTCACGCTGTTTTCAAAACCTCATAACTCTCAAAATAAGAGTACAAGGGTCTTCACGAAAGCCACAAAACACTCACGATAAAACATACTTTCATCCGCGTGCCTTAAATACACGATACGTGGGCCATGGTTTATACGGTACAGAAACCGTAGCACCAGGACCTTAGAAAAAGGCGGGAGCGCACACACGATTCAACACAATACCTTCGTGCCAAAAACAAACTAACCAATGGTATTTTTGGCGCGAAAAACACAATCAAACGCCACACTGGGGACACACAAATCCCAACAGACAACGCAGACATAAAACACGGAGTATTACACGGGATCGCGGGTCCAAATGCCCAGTAAAAATCGGACGCCGTGGAAAACAAATACCCAGAAGCCCAATTAGACTGAAATTGGCCCCATACAAGTACATAAGCGGTTGAGCCACACGATTTTAATAACAGGAGGGTTCTTTAACGCACATACAGGAACATAGATTCGTTCCAAGGTACTCGCTAACACAGCCTACTTAGGGCATTAGCGTCCACAAAATACTTTCCTCTGAACCATAGCGCACAACACCTAGATACAGGTAACACCACATCTCTTCCGGCAAAAAGCCATGCAAAATTTCGATTACCCCGAACATGGCCAATTGATTTCCTAGACATGGATTACACATAACTGCACAAGGCAGAGGTCTTGCGGAAAACAATGTACACACAACATCGGTAAGCTAAAACGGGACAGATTAGCACACTGGCCCTCCCGGAATCCCAAACAATGACAACACTCGGACATTGGCAAAAGTCACGTTCCGGCAGCCGACATACGTAACATCAGAGACTTCCCGTATACAAGCACATGAAAACAAAACTCGACAGAACACTGACTTGCGAATTCCAGAAGCATTGCAACACTGCTGTCGGCAGACACTCTTGTTATAACGGAAGTGACCATGAAATGCAGACATGACCACATAAACAAACCAATAATAATGGCATACGTTGACACGGGATTCAGCGCTGTTACAACAGGCATAACATTTAGCAATGTACAGACACGATATGCCGGATCTATCATAGGGCCACAGAAGCTTGTTTACAAGTGCGATAACAGGTTACACGCGCCGGCTGACAATTAGCATCACGACACACGATAAGACGTATCCGATAAACGGCACGCGCACCAGCGCGCTGCAGCGGAACGCAACTACAGTCACGCAAACCTCAGTAACCACAGCCACGGGCACCTCCTGCCCACACACGCGACCACTAATCAGGGGCGAATACAGACAGATTCCTTGAAGGAACAACCCCCCCAATAACTACTTCTCTTCTTGTTTTTTTAATCCCAAAACCAGCATAGGCGATCAGGACATGACCAGTTACAATACAAATCACTTGCTACTTTAACATTATAGATAAGAGACCAGATTAGGACGTGACGTCACAGCGTCACCGCATTTAACCATCCCAAAGAGCGGATAGAAAGCAGATATTGACCAAGTGAGGATGACAGGAGCAGAGATGGATGGTGCCAGCAAGACGGCCAAGGCACCACCTACGGGCTACCATTATACCACCCTTCTCCTTCCATAACCTTGTCACTCACAACATTAGCCAACACAAACACATAAACACATAAAAACAGCCAAACTACATGACAAAATATACATCGGGGTTGATAGACTTCATGCGTCTAAAGAGAGGGCTCACTACGCCCTGGCTCTCAATGCTAACACCCGAGTATTAGGGGTGTGTCAGAAAGAATAGCAAGCGTAATGCACATCTCAATATAAAGAGATGCGGCCACACTTAAACTAACAAATATTTTCTTATTAAATAATCCCGCATGCAAGGGACATAGTATTATTATACCTAGGTCCATACCTATCCTTAAATGAGAGCGGATACGCCTCATATCCATCCTCACGCATGGAATATCCTACCCACACACCTTGGTTATTATTATTATTGAACCTGCATGGCACTTTTTGAAAATTTTTTACACACTTGGGAAATACCTACCCCGTCCACTCACTGTAAAAGCATCCTGACAGCATCACCGGCTCCCGGCCACCATTAACATGGAGTCCAGCGATGCGCAACCCTCTCCTACCATGCTTTAAGCCTATTCAACAAATAACACCCCCCGGATCCCAATAACAAGGTACCCAACGACATGGAAACCTACTAACGCCTCCAGGAAACTCCACAAGGCATCAACGCTAGACATCTGACATGGCGACTACAGACCTAAAGTAGTCCATGCATTTAGAAGATTCTTCAACCCCAGAACACTTAAAAATTTACATAATCACACAGTAAATTATTTACATAGTACACTCATTTTTTTACATAAAAAAGGAATCTGATGACACGCTGAATGGTGATGACAGCGTAAACAGAAGGGCAGAGGCGCCACACAGGAGCAGAGCTGGGGACGGCGATGATGAGCCCTACCCCAGTTAACTCAATGACCCAGACTAAATAACAGACGGAACTACGTAAGGTCGAAGCGCCGATGACCTAGCATGGGCAAACTTCGGAGTCCCGGGAGTACCTGTCCCCGGGACAAAGAAACGTTACACCCACCATGTGCTACGGGCAGCGAAGCGAGACCTGCAGGGGAGACTTTTGACGAACGGGGGGAGAAGTAGCCAGCTCCACACCGGACTCAGGAGATGACCATAGGGACGACCAAATTAGGACTAGACTCCTAGTTTAGTACGTAAGTAAGTAGAGCTTCTAGGGCGAGAAGCTAGTCTCCTACTCGCAGGAGTGAAGCAGGGTCTCAGGGTTCAGCGGGATCAACCCTAGATCCGACAAGTCCTTACCCCGCGTGGCGAAGGTGAAGACAACCAAACAAATGAATAACACATAAACAAATAATGAGCAATATAAATGGAATGAATGCGATCATTCGGTCCCGCGCCCACATAAATGGCTGACAACGGGTCGCCAGAGATATTAAATAGGCATGCAGCGAGCTGCCTAAAGGGGTTCGCGTGGGCAAACCCAACAATGCAAATATAGGCGAAGAGGATACCCGGACGCTAAAATTCCCGGATGATATTATTCTATCGGACGATGTCCGATGCCCACATAAATGGTAACGCAGCGAGCGGCCAGAGATATTAAATGAGGAGCACAGCGAGCCCTCACAGGGGTTCTAGTGGGCAAGCCCAACAATGATGAATACAGCAATGAATAACAAAGGAAGAAGGATGATAACACAGGCAAGTACAACGGCGATGCGTTTGCCCTCCAAGCAGCGCAGGCGGCCGGAACTTTATTAATTACTAGTTAATAAGCACTAACATAAATGTCGACAACTAGTTATCAAGGGGAGCACCCCACAAAACACATGGGTGACAATGTGCAAGGGAAGTCAATAGGTAGGGGTAACTCCTCCTAGGCGCAAGGTAATTCCAAACTACTATACGTACGAGTCCAATGGAGGAGCCGTGTTGAGCACGAAACGTAGTGCCCAAACCACAATCTGCATGCGTAGTCACTCGGATTACCGACACCACACTGCAAATTGGGCGAAGGTCCCTGGGTACTATACGCATGCTCGCGTATTTCGATAGTCAAAGGCGCAGGTAAGCCCTAGTAGGCACCCGTTATCCCAATACCCCCCTACACATTGCACGCCATCGAAATGTTAGCATGTAAGACAGTTGCATTTAGTACGCAATTTAAAATTAAGCAAATTTAATAAGCGCTGCTGCTAAATAATAGCACAGCACATTTCGGAAATAGATTAAGGCAAAACCATTCGACTTATAAACACCAAATATTTTTTCTTCATTTGTCATAATTTAGACTCAACATTTCGGTACCTGGCAACTAAAAACCATTGCCAGGGTAAGCCCGATAATACATTAAGATAAGTAAGATTAAGGCAACATATTTCGGCGCCTGATGACAAACAAACCCGTCATCAGGGTAAGCCCGACAATACGCTAAGTTAAGTAAAATTAAGATAACACGTTCGGCACCTGGTTACCAAAAACCGTTACCAGGGTAAGCCCGACAACGCATAGAATAAGCTAGATAATACCTAGGCTAACCTAGAAGTAAGGTACACCTCAGTGGCGCCACACTTAGTCTTATAAATTAAGCGCCACCGACGAAGGGTTATATATATATATATATATATATATGTGATGTATTGCCATGTATTGTAAATGCATTATTATTCATTAATCCACTTTTACCCACACAGGAAAGCGAGGAAGCAAACGAACATACATGTTTTCCAAATAGATGGCCAATAATCCATTTTTATTTCACAGATGACAAGGAGCACGAGCATGTCTATTGTAAATATGTTTTCCACACCAAATTACACACACCCTTATCTCTGTCACAAAAACACACTGTTCCTCATCGCTCTTCAGTCGCGCCAATAAGGTGACGGCGCCGCGATCCGCGACGTAAGGTGACGTGGGGCACCGAGCGACGCTGACGCAAACACACGTTCGATATGCTTCAATGAAAAGCAATATTCGGCAGCCAGGGGCGGTGCAGAGGTTGTGAGCACCTACCCTCGCCGTCAAGGTAAATTTTTCCACCCACGGGGAAAATTTACGAAAGGAAAAGTAACGGCAAGACCACTAACCCACAGCCGTAGGTGAGAGGCACCTACAGCCAGCGGGTAATAAATGAAGGGAGAATGAGTCGACAAGAGCGCTACAGAAGGCCTAGGGAATGAGACGAGTTACCAGGCTCATGAGCGAAACGGTATAGCAATAAGGTTATTATTTTATGTCATTTTATGTTACATTATGTTATGTTATGTTATATCATTATTGTAAAAACAGAAACTGTAAATCCAAAGCATACACAAACATAGTGATGCATAACTGTATACCTACACACATAAACTCACAAATTGGCACACCATTTTACACGCCATAATGTACACACTGATTTTCATTTCTACCCTTCTAACTTAAAATTTGTGAAGGTGTCCCGTTTTACCCCAACACAATAAACTATATTTTACGTATTCCTTTAACTTATACCCTGGGACACCTGTTTTTCTATTCTCTTCCATCTTTTAAACTATATATCACAGGGAGCAATTTTTTCCTCCACACAGCGCCGGACGGTACAACCACCCGTCCAGCCATGGGTTTTTTCCTCCCTGGACAATACCAACATGTATACTTAATGCCATGATCAAGTATTCTGTTTTTTTTGTTTTTGTAACTTTATTATTATTAATGCTTCGAATGTCAACTTTCAAAACTTAACTATTTCAAATTTACCATGCATAGTATGTATAACCCACAACCTACCCCTCTGAGCACAAGCTGATCTCACATCACCACGACATCAACACACCTTCATCTACACCAACACTGAAGAAAAGAAGAAGAGGTACAAGAAGAAACCAAAAACGATCCATCGTCACCCCCAATCCACGTTCCGTTCCCGTTCGCGGGGACGCGAACTAATCGAAGAAGAAGACTTGTACAGGCCCGGGGGGCTGTACCCCCTGAAAGCCACCCCCCATCTTCTACTAAATCCACCCCAACTGGCAACTTCATAAGACCAGAACAGTACCTTTACACGGCAAGAGGCGACCACCCAGCTTGGGAGGTTGGCCAACTACTTGCAACACATAACACAAACATCTACACACCAGCTAACTGGGGCAGCTACGTCAACGGAATGCTGACTAAGCAACGGCAGGAACTATAAAAAGGGAGGCCTTTTTGGAGCATTATCTGTCATACGGTGTGCGCCGCCGAAGGCCCTAGCCGACAACTGTGCCAGCTGCCATCATCAGGTGAGACTCAGCAAGTGTTCCGAATCCTTTACTTTGTAAACACCCATCCACAATCTTGTACACTCAACTTGTATCATTACTTACATTCCCCTAAGAGGGACTTACAATTTCACACTCACTGACCAATAAACACATGGTCAGTAAATTACACTTGTCTTGATAATTACACGCCTCTTTACATCCTCATACCCTTCCTGACTCTCGTCACGATTGACCGTGACCATAGTAGCCAGTAATTGCTTGCTCAGGTTTCATTGTGCTTCCCGCTGCATAGCAGCGAGCCGCTGACATAAGCACGTCTATTATATCACTCACTCCGTCCAGCTGGCCGACCAGCACAGCAGCCTGCAGCCAGAGGACCATCCCCTAACAAATACTTACGTCTTTATAGAAGCACCCCCTAGCATTTAAACACCAAACAACACTCTACACCAGTAAGCTCTCCCAGTTTCGGGAAGCTGCTCTCAACTAGGAACCACCTTTTAAATTAGCACAGTGACACTAATGTTTTATCCCTAAACTACCCCCCAACTAAGGGATCTAAAACACAGTGAAAGAACGTGGCTAGTATTAAGGGACTTTTTTCAAGAAACATTGTATGTATGTGTGTGGATATGTCTGCTCCCCCCTATCAATTGAATCACGACAATTTCTACAGAAGTAGCACTAGAAAATGGCACCTCAGTGTCATGTTTATTTTGCCGCCATCTTTACCAAATCTCAATTAAAGCTACTCAATTGGTCAAAACTTAACATTAATAAACGACTAAACTAATCATCAGGGACCCGGAACAGAACTGAAATGCGTTACGTACCGCTGTGTTCCACGTTACGTAACGTATGCCATACCGCGGCCCCTAGCTGGCTTGCGGTATGGTTCCGGAACTATAACTTGGAACTCGGTACGAGCATGTGGAACGTTACAGCCCTGGAACGTTACAGTCGGAACTCGACTCCCATTTGTACCGAGCATCAAGGTACGTGTTAGCGGAACTTTAGCTCCTTTGTGACCAATAATAGTATTTCTTTTCTAAATTAAACCTCCCGTTCTTGCTTTTCGTTTACTTGTTGGCCTATTTTCATTTAGTAGTGATAGAAGCCATTTTTCAGTGATACTTAATTCTAATAATGAAAGCTATTCAGTCGTGTTGACCGACTGAAAAGCTTCCTTTATTATTTACATTTATGAAAGATAGGCCTATGACATCACATATAGTCCGTGTGTGTGTACGTATATGTGTGTTGGCATGTGTCCGTCGCCTCGCTCCTCTCCGTAATAAAATCTAAACTGCTCGAGCGATTTCAACGAAACTCGGTAAAGTCATAGTACTATTTGGTCCAACCCCGACTATGCTCTACAAATTTTATTACATCGCACCAATCCAACATGGCAACTGTGCAAAATATTTCGCCGGCATTCCATATCTCCGAAACTATTACAGATATCACCCTGACGTTTTGTATGGTGAAAAAAAAAGCACTAATAGAAGTGTAACGATGGGACTCTCAAAAACCTCTTTACTAAACGAACATGGCGGTCAAGCGAAGTTGTTGTATTTAAATAGATTTTTCTCGAATTTAAACCATCCGAGCGCCGTCACAAAAGGTACAGCAAATGGTATACACCTTGTAATGCACTGACATCCTATTCAGCTCAATTGTTTACATAACTTCAATATGGCGGCTGTGCGAAATTTTAAAATTGAGGTTTAATTTCTTGTGTCCTAATCATGCGATCGAAACCAACGTTTGAACAATGCACCTACGCAATAATCATCATCTAATAGTACATAGCTCTATGGCCTACAATGTATATAAAAATCCAATATGTTGACCATCCGAAATATTTGGACGATTCTCAATGTCAACTAATCTCTGCCAGTAATCAAACTTAATTGCTTTTTTTAACCACGAGATGGCGCCTGTGTCAAATTTTAAAATCTCGCTTTTAGCCTATTTCTATTTATGAAAAATAGGCTTATGGGATCACCTTTTGTCCATGTGTGTGCGTCCGTGTGTGCCCCCCCCCGCCCCCCTCGCCCCCCCCGCCCACTAATAAAATCTAAGTGGCTGGTAGATTTCAATTAAATTCGGTAAGGTCATAGTACTATTCTGGCCGACCCCGACCGTGCCCTACAAATTTTATTATATTTCAACAATCCAACGTGGTGGCTGTGCGAAATATTTCACTGGCATTATATATCTCCGAATCTATTACTCATATCAACTTGAAATTTTGTACGGTGATAAAAGGCACTACTACAAAATCGTTCAAGGGACTTTCAGAAACCTGTTAACTACAAAACGAAAATGGCGGCCATGTGAATTTGAAACATTTAAATAGACTTTTCTGGCGAGTTAAAAATCCGAACGCAGTGAAACTTGATACAGCAATTGTTTATACACTTTCCAATGCACTACCATATATTTTTGTCAAATTGTTTACATAACCTCAAGATGGCAGCTGTGCAAATTTTTAAAATAATTTATAATTTTTTGTGTTGCAGTCTTGAGAACGAAGTCAACGTTTGAATAATGAACCTACGCAATAATAGTCATCTAATAGTACATAACTCTATGGCCTACGTATGTCGCAATCCAACATGGCGAGCATGCAAAATATTTAGACGGATCACAAAATCTGATAATCTGACAGCAGTCAAACTGACATTTTGTATGTTGATAGAGGCTATAAACATAAGTTCACCTTTGGATCTTTCATAACTTGGTGATCACAAATCCAACCTGCCGGCGACGCGAAATGCGAATATTTAAAAGGACGAGCACAGTGAAACTTCATACGGTATATGCTCATACAAATTTTAATCCACTGGCGTCTAATTTATTTCAATTTTTTTTCAGAACCAGAAGATGGAGGCTGTGCAAAATTTTAAAATCTCGTTTTTACTATTTCTTGTGTCCTAATCATGCAATTGAAGTTTGAATAATACACTTACACAATAATCTTCATGTAATAGTACATAACTCTAAGGCCTACATATATAACAATCCAACATGAAGACTATCCGATATATTTAGACGGTTCTCAATATCTACGAATCTATTACAGCAATCAAACTGAAATGTTGTATGTGATAGAGGCAATTAACATAAGCAGGATAAATGAAAATGGGCTATACATTTCTTCACGAAAATACTTGTTATTTCTTGTGTCCTAATTATGCGATTGAAGTTTGAATAATACATTTACGCAATAATCTTCATGTTTTTATATTATATTTTTTAAGCGTATGGCTTTTAGTGCCGGGAGTGTCCAAGTACATGTTCGGCTCGCTCAAGTTTGCAGCTACTTCTATGCGGACACCCATGGGGTGAGCTATAAGTACCGTCACGTGTGGTGGTTGTCTGGCGAGGAAAGTGTGAATGTAAGGACGAGGAATTGGAAGGTAGCGGCTGTGGCCTATAGTAGGGACTAACCCCAGCATTTGCCTGGAGGGAAGATAGGAAACTACAGAAAACCATCTTCAAGGTTGCCGGTGGAGGGATTCGAGCCTCCTTGCCTACCGGATGTGAGCGACTGCCTGCAGTCACGCCGTAACGAGCACGGCTAACTCAACCGGTATCTTCAGGTAATAGTAGTCTACATAACTCTATGGCCTACATACCGAATGGTCCACTAGCCCCTTGCGATCCAGTTTTATGCATTCTGTCACATGTACTACAATTCTGAAAGACATAGGTCCCTCTCCCTAAACCGGGGTAATATAACGAGATGTGTGTTTACGGGCTAGAAGACAGCGGGAATCGTGAGCGCCACTATTAATTCAGTATGTGTACCTCGAATGAACCCGTTAAACGAGCACAGATACGCAGAACACACACTTGAAAACAAGAGGTACACGCACACAACGAGAGCAGGTATTGTATAGACCGGGAGGTGCGCGCTGCAGGTCAAATGTCGCAGTAGCTCACATGGCAAGCGCGCGATTGGAGTTGCCTGGCAAGTGGCAAGATTGTATACTTAATAGTTTTCACAGACTGATTTGTTATTTCTTTTTTCTTTCGTTATCGTTTTACCCTCCTAGGTTAGCTTTTCCCACGGACTAAGCGAAGGACAGTGTCCTGCAGCTTGAGGCTCTGAATCGGGGGATACAACTGGGGAGTGTGACTAGCAATTCGCCCAGGCGGCCTCACCTGCGAAGTGAACAGGGGCCTGATGAGGGGACGGGAAGAGTGAGAGGGATAGGCAAGGAAGAGGGAAGGAGGCGGTCGTGGCCTTTGGTTAGGTACTGTACCATTCCAGCATTTGCCCGAAGACGAAGTGGGAAACCACGAAAAACCACTCGAAGATGGCTGAGGTGGGAATCGAACCCACTCTACTCTTCTCCCCGAGGCTGAGTAGACCCCGTTTCAGCCGTCATACCACTTGTCAAATTTCTTGTTAGAGCCGGGTATCGAACCTCAGACCTCCGGGGTGGCATCTATGCACGCTGACCACTACACCACGGAGGCGACACGATTTGTTTATTTGGCTTTGTAAAAGACCATGTCACTGCGGAGGCCCGGGTTCAAATCTCGGCTCTGCCACGAAATTTTGTTCCTGGTCTGAGGCCTGGAACGGGGTTCACCCAACCTCGTGGGGCACACAAACTTAGTAGAGGCAGGTTCGCTTCCTGCCTCAGCCATCCTAGAAGTGGTTTTCCGTGGTTTCCCACTTCTCCTCCAGGCGATTGCTGGGATGGTTCCTTTCGACAGGACCACGGCATCTTTCATCCCACTCCCTTCGCTGCCCTTTCCTTCATTAGATCCAAGTTCGTGGTCACCTAGGCGATTGGCTTGTCACCATCCCCAGTTGTATCTGCTGTCGAGGTGTGTTCAGCTCCGAGACACTGTCCTGGAATTCTACGGTAGAGGATTGATCCCTCGCAAAGTCCGAGGGTAAAGCCGAGCTTGGAGGGTAAGCGATCAAAGCAAAAGAAAAAGAAAAGAAGACCGTGTGTATCGTTGCATATGCTATGGTGCTGGATTGGACGAGGATGAGGAGGTGATTGTCTCTGGCTAGGGCACAGGCAACCAGTTAGCTACGTCGCACATGTTCCAAGCTTCGTAGACCACAGT
Source organism: Meconema thalassinum (assembly GCA_946902985.2). NCBI lineage: Eukaryota > Metazoa > Arthropoda > Insecta > Orthoptera > Tettigoniidae > Meconema > Meconema thalassinum. The sequence goes on from OX336388.2 coordinate 1,209,506,217, forward strand.
TAGGGCAAAGTGAGCCCCATTGAAACGATAACAACATGCGATGGCAAGTCAGTATGTAGCTGCGCGAACTCGCTCCTTCGAAGTAATTCACAACACGAAGCGTATTCACTGCCTCGAGATGTATTCCAGCGATGAGTATATGAATATGTTATTTTTATGGAGGAGCTCGACAGAATGTATACCAGGCGCATCGCCTGTACCAAGAACTATATCCGGATAGACAACGACCGACAGGCATGGTATTTCGGAGTGTGGAAAGACGCCTGGGAGATACTGGATCCCTGGGAAAAACACGGCCTGTTTGAGATCATCGCGTGACGTCTGCTCACAATGAAGAGGTTGTGTTTGACGCTATCCGGCGTCACCCTCATACTACCACACGGGTCATTGCACTGGAGACGAACATCAGCCGAGCGTCTGTTATGCGGATAATGCACACCCACTGGTTTCACCCGTACCATCTGCACTTACACCTGGATATACATGGTCAGGATTTCGAAGCCCGGGTGGCGTTCTGTGGAAACTGATCCGGCTTTTCTAGCGACCAACTTATTTACGGACGAAGCACGATTCCACAACAATGAAACCGTTTATCGCCATAATATGCATTACTGGAGTGTGGATAATCCCCATTGGGTGCGACAGACATCCTTTTAGGTACACCCCCGTGTGGGTTACGGCTTAGAATACACACACGGTATGCTCTGCTTGCCATAGGAGGCCACTAATAGGGCCGACAAGACAGACTGACATGACTGACTTTGATTTTGAAGACTCCCTGTGGTTGGGAAGAGAAAATTCATCTACGGTTTCCCCTGCCTGTCGTAAAAGGTCTTTTTCGACTTCCGGTCCCATTTTTGGTTTGACCCTTAGAAATAAACGTCATGCTGCCTGGGGAAGGGCCACCAACTTGGCCATCTGACGGTATTCCCCATCCCGTCTGGTGGGTGCGCCATGTACCCTTGCAGTGGTATCTGCCTCACAACGGAGGTCCCTGCAAGGCTGAATAATTGCGCCAAACATATCTCTGCCGAGGGGGAAGTGCCTATTCAAGGCACTGGGACCCCGGGCAATACCTGCTATGCCAGGTAGGTATTGCCTTGGCTAGGTGACGCCCACAGTGATGATCCTCGTTCGGAGTAGGTTGTATTCGGGGAGGATGATTTCGGGATGACGCGAAAGCGGCCCAATAAATCATCAGAGGGTGGCCCCCTTAAATAGCCGACTCTTGAGTGTCGGATCAGGGATAAACCTTTCAATGCACGTTTCCCTGTTGACAAGTCACCCTGCTACCTGGTAGCTACCAGGACAGACGGGGATTATTTCAATGTGGTGAAATCAATAATCTTTTCCGAGGAATTCAAGGGGAAATTTGGAGATCTAAACGGGATTTCCAAGCTCCGGAACGGACAGCTCCTACTGCATACAATTAGCCGACAGCAAACCGAAACGTTGCTGGAATGCACGCATTTCAGCGAAATTCCCCTTAAGGTGTCAAAACACGAAACGCTAAATGAGGTCCGTGGAGTTATTTACCACCGTAACCTCATTTTGAATAGCGATGCGGAATTGTTACGGAATACGGGGAAGATAGGCGTCATCAAGATTGGAGAGAACAGCGTCGATATCGGCGCTTTCATTCTCCATTTTGAGGGGGATGTTTTACCTAAGCAGATGTAGGTCACATCGAACCACTGCGATGTTCAACCGTACATCCCTCAAGCTATGTGATGTTATCAATGCCAGAAATTTGGGCATGTTTCTGCCAGGTGCACTGCCAAGGCCGTGTGTAGAGAGTGTGACAAGGGGACACATGAGAGTGAGAGGTGTACGCCTCCCCCGATTTGTCCTAACTGCCAAGGAAGTCACTCTCCACGATCGAAGCAGTGCCCTGAGTTCTGTAAAGAAGCCACAATCCAAGAACTAAGAACATTGCATCGGCTTTCATATCACGATGCTCGCAAGAGGTACCGTGATATGGATGCCCCCGAATTTCGGGTGACGTTTGTGGCCGAAGCGACGCCCTCATTCACCCCTGCTGTCACAGTTCCCAGTGTAGTACCCTCGACGTCCAGTAATTCAGCAGATTTGAAATCACCCCTCGCTGTACCAGCGAAAATTGTCTGCCCGAAGGAGGTCCCACAACCTTCTTCGGGCAAGGAAAAGAAGGCGACAGTTATACCATCTAAACCGGCGAAATCGGAGAAGTTCTCTTCTTCTTCGAACAGGTCGGCTAACACGTCTTCCCCAGTTAACAGGGGAAAGAAGAGTTTTCCGACCAGGGCTGGTCCTTCTTCCAGTCCACCCGATATGACAAAAGTAGTAGTGGAGATGAGAGAGAAGGTTCGTCGCCGTCTCTCTCGCCCTCCTCCTGACGGAGTGGCTACTGACTCTGCTGGCCTTCCCGCTCCCACGACCATCAAGGGAGCGAAGCCGGCTGAAGCCAAACTCGTCCGTATGGAGGAACTCCCCTACAAATAGGAAAATACATCGGCGGAGGAGAGAGGAACGGTTCAGCGCCGTTTCTCTTCCTCACCTAGAGACAGGGCTGCTCAGGTATCTGCTGGCCATTCCACTCCCACCACCACCAGTGGAGCGGTGTCAGAAGGAGCGGCCATGTTTTGTAAGGAACTGGCGTCTGTGGGGAAGCGACCGTCTACTTCCCCAAATAGACGTCAGCGCCAATCAAGAAAGAAATCTCTTCGGGACGTGTCGGGGACAGACACCCAGTCTTCGGACTGGGAGAAAGTCCCTCGACACCGCTCTCGCTCTTCCCCAAGAGCGAGACTCGTTAAATCCGACGAGGACCGCGCGCCATCCAGGGGACTGCCCGCTCCATTTTCTTCGTCTTCGGACGGAGATGTGGAGATTGAGGTGCACTCTCCTGCCCCATCATCTCCAACTACTTACACTTCTACTTACAATGGAACTGTAATAGCTATTCTGGTCATCTCAATGAGTTACGTCAATTAATATCTTCTATTTCGGCAACCAATGTCTGTCTTCAGGAATCCAGGTTTGGTCCTGGACATGAGACAATAATGCGTTACTTCAAACTCTTCTCTGAAGACCCGGTGGATGGAGCTGTGGCCGTCGGTGGCGTCTGCATTCTCGTCCACTCTAGCCTCTTTAGTGAAGAGGTGCCCTTGCGTACTCAGCTAGAAGCAGTTGCAGTTCGTACTTCGTTGCCAGTAATGGAAACAGTATGTAACGTGTACATTCCACCTGATTCTCAACTGGATTGAAACCAGCTGGTGGATCTAGTCTCTTAGCTCCCCCCACCTTTTCTCCTTCTGGGATATGTTAATGCCCACAATACCATCTAGGGCTCCGCTACCACTAGTGATGGAGGGAGAGATTTTGAGAGACTGATCAGGCGGCTGGAGCTGTATTTGTTGAACACAGGGGAACCTACGCACTTCTCTATTGCACACGGCACTTATTCAAGTGTCGATATCACCTTGTGCTGTCATGCGCTGGTTCCCCTGCTACAGTGGGGTGTACACAACGACCTTTGTATTAGTGACCATTTCCCGATTATCGTTACTCTTCCGAACCTGAGAGCCATCGAATTACCAAGTCGATGGCTTCTCCGTCGGGCTGATTGGACAACTTTCACAGCACGTGCGGATTTTGCCGAAGATACCTTTGAGAGTGTCTATGATCATACCATTCACATAACGCATGATATTTTGGCTGCTGCTGAGGAAACAATACCTTCCTCATCCGGCAACTCCCACCGGAAACTTGTCCCTTGGTGGACAGCCGAGATTGCAGCAGCCTTTAAAGATCGTCGACGTGCTTTCAAATGCTATCAGAGGCAAAACACTTGGGCCAACCTTATCACCTTCAAAAGGATGCTTGCTAGAGCCCGATATCTGATTCGGGAGAGTAATAAAACGACGTGGGAAAAGTATGTGTTTTTTATGACGACACATACTCCTTCATCTCAAGTGTGGACTAAGCTTCGTCGGATCTCCGGACTCCCGATATCATTGATGACACACGGAGTCTCCATCATCGGAGACATCATCACGGACCAACTCGCCATTGCCAACAGTATTGGATCGCACTTCAATGATGTATCCTGTTCTGGGAGTTACGATCCTACGTTTCTGACTCTGAAGCGGAAGGCGGAGGCTCACCCCTTGTCCTTTGCCACTGCTGCTTTGGAGTCCTACAATGTACCAGTCTCTGATTGGGAACTGCGCAGTGCACTTTCACTGTGTAGGGATACGGCTCCCGGGCCGGATAACATACAGAATCAAATGTTAAAACATCTGTGCGCATCCAGTATAAAGCAATTGTTGGTCCTCTTCAATCGTATATGGATTGATGGGCAGTTTCCATCTCAATGGCGAGAGTGGATCGTGATACCGGTTCCCAAGGCTGGAAAGGATCCCAAACTTGTCAGCAGTTATAGGCCCATTTGCCTGTCAAATGCCCTATATAAGCTGCGAGAGAAGATGGTGAACCGTCGACTGGTGTGGTTCCTGGAAGAGAAAGGCCTACTGTCAGGGTACCAGTATAGATTTCGCTCCCATATGTCCACCACCGCCCATCTGGTGCGACTTGTGAGCGCCATACAGGAGGCATTTCTGCGAATTGCCTACGACACAATATGGCGCTACGAGATCCTTTCCACCCTTCATGAGTGGGGACTCCGTGGTAATCTACCGACTTTCATTGCGAATTTCATGTAGTCCGACTCATCCGTGTAAGGGTCGGTAGAACATATCGCAATATTATACCCAAGAAAACGAAGTTCCTCAGGGTTCTGTTCTGTCACCTTGTTCGAGGTTGCCATAAACGGCATTGTTACCGCCACCGGGCCCACGATAGTTCCATCGCTGTATGAAGCCGATTTAGCTCTGATTTACAGCTCTGGAAGTATGTCAATCGTGGAACGGCAATTGCAGATAGCTATTAACCGGGTCGACAGGTGGGCTCACGACCGGTTTTCATCAGCGAAATCCTCCGTCGTCCATTTTTGTCGGCTCCGAAGGCTACACTTTCACCCAGAACTACATCTCAGGTATGCTGCGTTGCCGTTGGTTGACACTTATCGCTTCCTGGGGCTCCATTTTGACAGCACATTAACGTGGCAGCCTCATATACGGCAACTAAGAACGACGTGTCTCAGGAAACTGAACATGCTCAAGTTTCTTAGTAGCACTACGTGGGGGGGCTGACGGAGCGGTGCTGCTACGGTTCTACCAAGCCCTCGTCGTGTCCCGGCGAGACTATGGTTCTGCGGCTTACGGTTCAGAAAGGCCGGCAACCTTGAAAATGCTGGACAGTATCCACCATAGTGGTGTTAGGCTGGCTACTGGTGCCTTCCGGACCAGACCGATACCCAGCCGACTCGCCGAATTGGGTGTTCCACCTCTAAATTATCGACGCCAACTTATGCTTTTAGCATATACTACCAATGTGCGTCAAATGCCGCAATATCCGAACTATAGAGGGCTCGTCAGTACCCAATACGACCAGAGGTACGCCAACCAGCCTCGAACCACTCGGCCGGTTGGTTTTATACTCGATAGCTCGTGTACTGAAATATTAGTGGCTGTGGGCCCTGTATGATCCGGACAACTAGCGAGGTGCCTCCGTGGCAAGTCCCGCGTCAGGAAATTCGGTTAGATCTACACGGAGGTCCTAAGGTGAACACGGGTGCCTCCGTTCGGAGGTGTAACTATATACAATAGCAAGTCCGTGAAGTTCCAACACTCCTTAGCCGTAAGTCCGCAGTACTATCGCATTTACCACAACCTTTCATTTTTCCTACGTTTAGAGGGGGTCAATTATGACGTAATTTAATAAGGGTAGAAGATCTTAAAAAATTTCCAAATTGTATGAGTGCGTTTCCGCGAATAAATTTGCCAGGTTTCATTCCATTCCCTCATTTTGGAAAATGTGGTAAAATCGTTTCAAAGCGGACAATTATTACAATTTTTTTCGCTGAGTTATAACAATATTTCTTAAACACATTGCTTTCAGATGTTATCAATAGGGTGAATGTTACAAGTTTTCATTCTGAGAATACAGTAGAAAGTTAGTGAGTTTGTCCTAGCTTGGCAGGTGAGTACAGTATATGATACTGTGTCCACATATGGTGCAGGTGTGGTATCCTCTCTCTGCGCAGAATCTGTGATCAAACCCATGGGTCGAGGTCCTCGTGAAGACGTGTCGCAGCTCGAAGTTTGCCTTATTCCACTCTTCTGTTTCCATGTTTCTGTTCTCTTACTTATGAAACCACCCAACCTTCTTCTTCTTTCCTGGCGTTTATCCCAGTACAGAGTCCGCTGCTCTACCACCCAACCATCAGAATATAATAAATAGGGGCCGGATTTTGGTGGTTTTTAAAATTGTCATTTTAGGTTTTCAAAAACATAAAATTGTTCTTTTTAGGTTTTTATTAGGTAGAATGGGTTTTTACAATAGGTTCTTATGTTTAAAGGGTAGCGAAAGTTGACATACATTACATAAGGCTTAAAATTAATACCACATTGTTAGTAGACAATCTGATTGCAACGAAAGAGTAAATATTTTACATAATGATGCGTAATCAAATATCACCGATAACTTTACACTTTTAGGGATTGCAATAAAGCCAAGGATGTCAGAGATGATTTTCACACTCTATCTCGTTCAAATAATTTTGTTTCTTTACAGTATTGGATTATTAGGAATAATAAGAGATTTATTCGCTCTTTCCTCCCGGCAAATAACCAAACAATAATATATAAGCTGGAAAGTGCTGAAAATATTTCATTTTTCCTGTAGGTAGGATTGCTTTCAATCAACTGGAGCTAGGAATAAACACTATCTTCACATTTAATTTCCAGAATTATGGACAAAATTTGAAATATACTCCAATAAATGGTACAAAACTGCAATTAGTTATTTTTAGGTACTCGCGTATCATTTAGTTTTTTAGGTAGTACGGAATTTCAGTGTGATTCGTAAAAGTATTTAGAAGTATGGGAAAAATAGATAAGAACCTAAGAATCCTGTCCCTAATAATAGGTTAACTGCGCCCCGATAGTATAAGGTAGTTTCTCTGATGCTGGATATAACATAACTGTCCAATGATAATAATAATAACAATAGTCTAATAATAAGTATTTTGCTGTCCTCTTGGAGTGACGATGTGGGTAGTCATAATATAGCCTTATTCTGAAAGCAGAGACATGAAATGATTGTCAATGATATGTAAGCCAACCAAAATTCATTAAACTAGAGAATCGTCTGTACTCGCCTTTCCAACTCCAGGCAGCTTGAAATGTATAAATTTTATATGTGGTCTCAAACCTCATGTCTCGGTGATAATCAACGTTGAAGTACAAACAAACACTACGGTGTTCCCGCAACTTAGATATACTTAGTTATATACGGAAAAGGCGCCACGGAACCGCTTGATAGCACTGTGAAGGCCCATTGCCCTACCTCACAAATCGTGTACGGTATCCCAAAAATATTTTGATCAACCGATCACAACGAGGGGACGGAGTCGCGCAGCTTCTTTTGGGGTACAGGATCTCTACATTAGCTGAATCAGAAGGCTGGCGTGATGTGAGGTGAACGGGAAAATGGGATTGAGTGAGTAAATGCATGCACGTCGTCCCAATAAAAATAACAGCTATATCGCACGCCTTCTGCTTGACCTTGAGACGTCATAATGCAGCCTTGTAACAATACAATCCCGTTAAATTTGTAACGTTCCGTTCCGTCTGTTTGTTCCGTTATTATAAGTGGAACGTTCCGAACTGTAACGTATCGGATATTCCTCTATTCATTTCGGTACGGGACAACGTAACGTTCCACCCGTCTCCAATATGCTGTACCGGTAAAGGCTCGGCTAACGTTCCACTGTTCCAGATACCGGGTACGGTTTCAGAATCAGTTCCGTTCCAGAACGGTAACGTTACGCTTGGAACAGACAGCGGTAACGTTACAACTTGGAAATAACCTTGGAGATAACGGAATTTCTCCGTTCCACATAGACAAGAGTTCTGTTCCGGGTCCCTGGTATCAAGGAGAAGAAACATGCGCCCTTTGGAGAGCGCTGTCAGCCACGTACGCGTTGTTGTGCATGTTTACTCGTACAATGTCGGTGTTGATTGAAAATCCCGCCGCTTGTGAAATCAGATCTATGCTTCGTTTTCTGAATGCTAGGAAAGTGAAACCAATTGAAATTTATCGGCAAATTTGCGAAGTGTATGGACAAAATGCGATGAGTGATTCAATGGTGAGAAGATGGGTCCGACAGTTCAATGAAGGACGTAGTGAAGTGCACGATGAAGAACGAAGTGGGTGTCCATCTTTGGTCACAGAAGAACTGGTTCACGCGATTGATGACAAGATCCGGGAAAACCGCAGGTTTACAATTAGTGCTCTCACAATGGAATTTCCCCAAATCTCACGATCACTAATTCATGAAATTGTTACCGAAAAACTGAACTTTCGTAAACTTTGCCGACGTTGGGTACCAATGATTCTCACGGAGCAACACAAAACAAAACGGATGGGTAGTACACTTCAGTTTTTGACCCGTTACAATGAAGGCGGCGAAGAATTTCTGACACAGTTTTTTTTGTCGTGTGGCCTCCTGAGAGGCCGAGTGCAAGTCTTTCTATTCGACGCCCGTGGGCGACCTGCGCGTCGGGATGAGAGATGGAATGGATGAAGATGAATGAAACTGGGCAAGGATGTGGAAGGAAGCGGCCGTGGCCTGTCAGAAGGTACTGTCCCAGCATTTGCCTGGTGTTGAAAATGGGAAACCACGGAAAACCATTTCAAGGACAGCCGACGGTGGGGCTCGAACCCACGCGTCTACCGAGTCAGCAGCTAACGCAGCGCTTTAGCCCGCGTAGCCACTACTGTCGGTTCTGACACAGATAGTCACAGGAGATGAAACGTGGGTTTCTTACGACACCCCTGAAAGTAAGCGGCAATCAATGGAATGGAGGCACACTTCATCCCCAGCAAGGGTTAAGCCGAAGCAAATCTTGACACCTCGGAAAATGATGTGCACAGTGTTCTGGGACTGGAAAGGCATCTTACTCATTGATTTCTTACCGCGTGGTCAAACAATCAACGCAGATGCTTACTGCGAGACACTTAGGAAATTGCGCCGCGCAATACAGAATAAGCGCCGAGGTGTGCTGTCAAAAGGTGTTGTTTTTCTTCACGACAACGCACGACCACACACTGCAAATGTGACAAAAAACCTCCTACAGGGATTTGGCTGGGACGTGTTTGACGACCCTCCGTAGAGCCCTGACCTCGCTCCTAGCGACTTTCATCTGTTCACACATCTCAAGTCTTTCCTTGGTGGTCAACACTTCAACAATGACGACGAGCTGAAAGAATATGTTTCCAACTGGTTGAAGACACAGGCGGCAAACTTCTATGAAGAAGGTATCCAAAAACTTGTGCCTCGCTATGACAAATGCCTGCAAAAGTTCGGCAGTTATGTGGAAAAGTAGTTTAAGAGGTGTAGAATGTTGTGCAATAAATATTTTTTCTGTATCTGTACACAATTTAATTTTATTACCAAACGGAACTTACTTTCTGGACGTGCCTCGTATATTATACGTTGATTGATTGAATCATCACCTGAATTATATTTATTTAATCGTATGGTGTTTATAACAAGGAATTCATTCATAAGTCCAGGTCCAAATGTTTCAACCACACGAAAGCACTTTCTGAAAGATGAAACAGGTCGCTGGGGCTTCCGGAGTAGGCATGTAGAAGGCAGCGCAGGATGACAGGGTCCATGGTCTGCTCCTCTTCACTGCATTCACACATTGGAGAATCCATCCAGCCCCACTAATGGCCAAGAAATTACAGCGTCCATGCCCAGTTCTCAGTCTGTTGAGGCGACACCATAGTTTTCTTGGGAGGTCAAATTCATTCATTTTCCGAGTTGTATTTAGCTCATGATCATTAGTACTAGGTGTTGAATTTGACCACTCTTCCCGCCAGCTCCGGATTAGGTTAAAATTGTCCTTCAAGAGTCGACTGGACAATACACTTGCTGGTCTCCTACATCGAAGTCGTTGTGGCGATGGGTAACAAAATTCCTGGTGAACTGGTAATGAGGGAGGTTACCGGATCTTCTTTGCTTCTCTCAGCAGAGCTTCCTTTCTCCTCAGATGCGGTGTTGGGATATGACTAAGAACGGGTAACCAGTGGTGAGGTGTAGACTTTACAGTACCAGTTATGCAGCGCATTGTTTCATTCAACTTAGTATCTACTTTATGCACATGTGCACTTTCCAGCCATACAGGGACACAATATTCCGCTGCAGAGTAGACAAGACTAATACCCGTTAATCGTAAGCAGTCAGCTCCCCATGAACTACCACAAAGCTTGTGTAGGATGTTATTCCGGGTAGTGATTTTGTGAGAGAGCTCGGTGAGATCTTCTTTGTAGCTCAGAGTTCCTTCCAGGGTGACTCCTAGATATTTCGGGAAAGGGTTGCACCTTAGTTTATCACCAATGAATAAAACAGATGGCTTGTAGTTTGCGAGTCGGTTGCTAAGATGGAAACTTGAAACCTCAGTCTTAGAAGGGCTTGGGATCAATCGCCAAGACTTGAAGAATAATGCCATTTTGTCCAAGCCTGCTGAAAATGCCTTCTCCATCCTCAAAATTTCTGCTTTGAGCTACCAGTGCAATGTCGTCTGCACTCTGCATAGATAAACTTAGTAGCTGAGGTTGATGGTAAGTCATGGATGTAGAGGTTGAAGATAACTGGGGCCAATACTGACCCTGTGGCACACCGTTATTTAATTTTCTTTTACGACTTTTAGAATCACCTAGGAATACTACAAACTCTCTCTCACAGATCATGTTGGAAATTTGGTTTGCAATTTCCAAGCAGGGAATTACTTCCAGCACTTTAAGAATTAGTCCATGTCGCCAGACAGTATCATACGCACTTGTCAGGTCAATAAAGACAGCTGTTGATTTCAACTTCTTTTGAAAGCCTGCCTCGATGTGAGTGGTAAGAGCCAAAAATTGATCAGTACAGCTACGATTTCTTCTGAAACCAGCTTGTTCTGGAGGGATTACATCTTCAATGAGTGGTGCAATCCTAGTAAGGAGGAAACGTTCCAAGAGTTTATAAATGCAACTAAGAAGTGCTATTGGACGGTAGTTTTCAGGTCTCTGCTCCGACTTTCCAGGTTTCAGAATGGCTATCACCTTTGATCGTTTAAACTGCTTTGGTAGTTTGTTACTCTGAAGGATATAAGAAAAAAGAGAAGTGATCCACTTTATACTATTATTTAATACACACTAATACAGCCATCACAATAACACGGGTTATAAGACAAAATTCAACACTCACCCAATTACACGGGGCTAAATGACCATGATGTCCGTGCATCTCAAATGAAACAACAACAACAACAGCTTCCTACCCAAATTCTTCCTCGTATAAAAGTCACACACTAGTAAGCCTACAGACATCAGACAACTTCTACACACACCCAAGTACACCGGGCTACAAGACCATGATGCCACAAAACCCCTAAACAATCAACAAAAAAACAACAACAACAATAGACTCTACCGCGGATCAAGGACAAAGAATTTTAATCGCTGTAGCCGAGTGTTGGAAATATGTGGTGTATAGGCCTATATAATATTTTCGATTGCAAATACACACTACAGTCGCCTCCGTAGCGTAGCGGTCAGCATGGTTAGCTGCCGCCCCGGAGGTCCTGGGTTCGATTCCCGGCTCTGCCACGAAATTTGAAAAGTGGTATGAGTACTGGAACGGGATCTACTCAGCCTCGGGTGGCCCAAATGAGTAGAGGGGGTTCGATTCCCACCTCAGCCATCCTCGACGTGGTTTCCCACTTCGTCTTCGGGCAAATGCCGGGATGGTACCACCTGTAAGGCCACGGCCGCCTCCTTCCCTCTTCCTTGCCTATCCATCCTAACCTTCCATTCCCTTCCCTCATGAGGCCCCTGTTCGCTTTGCAGGTGAGGCCGACTGGGGGAGGTGCTAATCCCATCTCACCAGTTGTATTCACTCCGATTAGATGATCCCAGCTCTAGGACACTGCCTGCAAAATGGCGGTAGGGGTGAGTTCCCTCGCCGAGTCCATGGGAGCCACCACCCTGGAGGGTAAACTCGATAAAAAAAATAAAAAATTCCTCTCGGCAAGCCGGAAGGCGGAGGTAGATTTCACCGGGCAAACTAGGGGATAGGCAAAATATGCAGGTTTTCATAGGAGGATCAGACCTCATTGATTGCAAGACAGTATTTTACATTTGGAGGTTAATTAACTTTTTTTTCGTTTTTGTATGCATATTTTTATCATTTTATTGTCTTATGGGGATGTTAACCTTCTTGTCATTTGGGGTTCATTTTTAGCCTATTTTCAATTTTGAAAAAATAGGCTTATGAGATCACCTTTTGTCCGTGTGTGTGTGCGTGTGTGTGTGTGTGTGTGATTCGTGTGTGTGTCCCCCCCTAATAAATTCTAAACGGCTGGAGCGATTTCAATGAAACTCGGAAAGTTCATAGCACTATTCCCGGCGACCTCGACCGTGCCCTTCAAATTTTGTTACGACTCACCAATCCAACATGGCGGCTGTGCGAAATATTTCACCAGCATTCAATATCTCCGAAACTATTACCGATATTACCCTGACATTTTCTATGGTGATAGAGGGAACTACTATAAGTCCACTTATGTGACTTTTGAAAACCTGGTAACTACAAAACCAACATGGCGGCCAAGCGAATTTGCGACTTTTAAATAGACGTTTCTCGCGATTTGACCAACCAAACGCAATGAAACTTGTTACAGTATATGTTTATATACATTGCAATGCACCGACATCTAACTTCGTTCAATTGTTTACATAATCACAAGATGGCGGATGTGCGAAATATTTCACCGGCATTCTATATCTCTGAAACTATTAGCGGTAAAACCCTGAAATTTTGTACGGAGATAAAGGGCACAACTGGAAGTCCATCTATAAGACTTTCAAAAACCGGTTAACTACAAAACGAACATGGCGGCCAAGAGAATTTGAAAATTTTAAATAGACCTTTCTCGCGATTTAATGTTCCAAGCGCACTGAAACCTGGCACAGGAAATATTTATACACTTTGTAATCCACTGGTATCTAATTTAGTTCAATTGTTGACATAACCTCAAGATGGCGGCAGTGCGAATTTTAAAATTATGATTTTATTTATTGTGATGTAGTCATGCGATCGAAGTGAAAGTTCGAATAATGAACCTACGCAATAATTTTCATTTAATGGTACATGACTCTATGGCCTATACATTTAACAATCCAACATGGCGACCATCCGAAATATTTAGACGATACTGAATATCCACGAATTTATTTTAGCAATCAAACTGCACTTTTTAACGTTCATAGGGGCTATGAACTTAAGTTCACCTATAGGACTTTAAATAACCTGGTGATCACAAATCCAACATGGCGGTGACGCGAATTATAAATATTCACATGGACGTTTCTCGCAATTTATCCATCCGCGTGCAGTGAAACTTGGTACAGTAAATCCTTATACGAATGTTAATCCACTGGCATCTAATTTATTTCAATTGTTTCCATAACCTCAAGATGGCAGCTGTGAAAAATTTAAAAATCTCCTTGTTCTTTCTTGTGTCCTAATTATGCGATTGAAGTTTGAATACTACACGTTCACAATAATCTGCATGTAACAGTACATAACTCTAGGATCTAAATATATAAAATCCAACATGGCGACCATCCGAAATATTTAGTCGGTTCTCAATATCTACGAATCTACTACAGCAATCAAACTGAAATTGTGTATGTTGATAGTGGCAATTAACATAAGTAGGATATATGAAAATAGGCTGTATAGTTCTTCACGGAACTACTTGTTATACTTGTGATCACACTGTCCTTATGCAAGGTTTGGAACTGATGTGTAACTATCTGACAGTCTGTTACTTCTTCACGAAAATTTTTATCTCCCACAGAGATTTTTGTTGGTTCCTCAGTTTAGGGGCTGCGATAACGTGGTCATGTAACCCCGTGTACACTGGGTGTGTGTAGAATCTGATAAACGGTGTTAATTGTGATGACTGTATTAGTCTGTAATTCAGGTAAGGTCTGCAGACGGTCAATTTTAAGTAGTAGATCCTAATTTTGTACCATATACTAACGTCAACGACACCTAGCTGTTAACTTGGCTACTAGATGCCACCGCAACCAGCAACTTGCATCAAACGTTGGAACTTCCCCTCCAAAGGAAAGCATGCTGAGGGATTTTTAGCGCTCTTAGAAAATCCGACGACTTTGGCCGCCTTTGAACCAGCGACCTTGGGCATATAAGTTCAGCTTGCTACCAGTTAGCCGCTTCCCTCAGAGTCAGATGGAAAAATGAATGTGATCTCGTGCAATTGCGTTGTCTTGGCAACCTCTGATAGCTCATCCCTTATCAATTTAGAAGCGTTGTCATGGTAACCTCTGATGGCACTTGGCATTTTCTTTAATTCCGAAATCATTTTTCTCATCCCTTGGCGTAATGGTAGGTCAGATCAAAAATTATTTCAGACAAAGTTTTAGGTAGTTATTAGAAGAAAATTTTCCATTCTATACGGTTTTGATATTGCGCCTATTAAGAGAGATATGATTAATGTTTCCCGAAAAACCCACTTTTTTCCACCCCTTTGGTCAATGTTTGGTGCTATCAAAAACTTTTCAAACATAAATTTTTGGCACTTATCCGACACATATTATGAACTTTGAATGGATTCGATATTTCACGTATTAAGAGTGTTATAGCGATATTTCACTTCTTCGAAAAAAAAAAAAAAAACATTTTCACCCCCTACAACCGATTTTGCCCATTAACGAACTCGACCGAGATTTTAAGGGGATACATATTATGTAAAACATTCAAAGTGATTGGTTCAAAATTACGGCAGTTATCGTGTCCACAAGAAACTGATATATATGCATATATATACACACACATAATATAAACTTTTGAACTGACGGTGGTTTGGGGGTCTGGGGGATGTGAAACTCGAAGATATGTCGAAATTTTCCGGAAGTCGAAACATGGCACCCATTGCAATAGTTAGCTTTCAGATGAAATCTACCTATAATAGGCTACATAATTAAAAATACTACCATCAACGACACCTAGCTGTGAACTTGGCTACTAGATGCCAACGGAACCATCAACTCGCAACGAACGTTGGAACTTCCCCTCCTAAGGAAAGCATACTCAGGTTTTTTTTTAGCGCTCTTAGCAAATCCGACGACTTCAGCCGGGTTTGAACCCGCGACCTTGGGCATAGAAGTTCAGCATGCTACCAGTTCCTATACCGAAGTCGCTTCCCACAGACAGATGGAAAACTGAATGTGATCTCGTGCAGTGGCGTTGTCATAGCAACTGCCGATGGCTCATCCCTCATCAATTAAAAGTAAAGTTGTCATGGCAACCTCTCTTGGCACTTGGCATTTTCTTATAATTTAAATCATTTTTCTCACCCCGTCGCGTAATGGTGGGTCATATCAAAAATTCTTTCAGACAAAAGTTTTAGGTAATTATTGGACGAATATTGTCCATTTCGTACGGTTTTGATATTGTGCCTATTAACAGAGATATGATGAATGTTTCCCGAAAAACCCACTTTTTCCCACCCCTTTGGTCAATGGTTGGTGCTATCAAAAAACGTTTCAAACATAAATTTTAGGGCCTTATCCGACACATAGTATGAACTTTGAATGGATTCAATATTTCAGATATTAAGAGAGTTATAGCGATATTTCACATTTTCAAAAAAAACCTCCCATATTCACCCCCTTTGACCGATTTTGCCCATTAACGAACTCGACCGAGATTTTAATGGGATACATATTATGTAAAAAATTCAAAGTGATTGGTGCAAAATTACGGCAGTTATCGTGTCCACAAGAAACTGATATCTATACATATATATTGTACCCGTCAAGGTTCCTAGGATGCCGACTCTAGCTCGGGGTAATGGTCTGTTCGGTGTGGCTCTAACTTAACTTAAACACCCTAGGGATATAATCAAGGATCACAGGAGGCTTAACTTAAATTCAGCATGTCAGAGAACTCCTAATATAAAATAATTTATTCACAAAAATAGCATCTCCCACTTATTCCCATCCACAGACATTAAAACAACGAAAATGTACTCCCTTAATTATTCTGAACACAAGCTAAGATTCTAACCAAACAAATCAAATTGTAAAAGATAAATGATAATCATACTGGCTGAAACCAGGAAAAGAAAAGAATCTAATTCACTGCAGTCCACTGTTTCAAGTTCAAAAATAAAATGTCAACAGACTTAATTTATCAAACTATGGTCTGAATAGTCCAACCATTCTGTCAAAAAATGCGCACTCTTGTTTACAATTACAAAATTGGTTTTTGGGGTTCGGACAGGCTCTCTCGTACAATCATCATTCTTTCTCACAAGAGTCCGAGGATGAAGGCAATAGGCTTATTCTAGGCCACAGGCATGTGTGCATGTTCTAACTTATAAAACAATTAACTCACTCATAGCTATAACTCTGCTAATTAAGGTAAACCAAACACAAGTCAAATATACATGAAGCATCAAATAAACACACCTCGGTGGCCTGTGCCCCGTGAATTTTAATAAACAAACAACTATAATGAATGCACTCAAAATGTTAATGATATTACATGACATCGCTTCCTGAAGCGGTAATAAAAGAAACAAGCCCTGGGAAGTTCGACTACCTTCCCTCAACAAAAGAAAACAATACCATTGAAAATGGTTTCCCGACCTTGTGACAGACACCCTCACACCACAACAAACTAGCTGGGTGAGCAACGACATTCGCCACTCCCTCAGAATTCAGACGGCTAACCACAATCTTTATACCTGCTTTTCCGTATGACCTCCTTGGGCTACAGCTGTACAGTTACCTTTCCGACGGAGCTAAAGTGCACTCTCATCAGACAATGAATTCAATCATTTCATTTACCAATTATATCATCGTAGATTCGCGGGAATTACGCCTCCACCATTAATTCACTTACCATTTATATCATCGTAGAACACGGGAATACCACTTCCGTCTTTAATTTCAGCTCAACCAAGGATCAACTCTCAACCTTTTCTAAATATTATATTGTCATCCAGACATTCCATCTTACTTTTCTTTACCTTGGTGTGGTCATCAATTCCTTACTTATGGTTCCTAAATGCTGTGTCACTACGGGTCTTGTCACAATGTCAAGCTATATCCCCCATGCTAGCTTTTACGTTATGGTCGTGCATTCAGCAAAGTTACTGAAACCCTCAAACAATACAAAATTAAGCAAGATTTGATGCTCATATACGAATCCTATCTTATAAAAAACACACAAAAATCATAAATGACAAATATACACAAATTTACACAAAACATGCCTGCTGTGCCCAAAATAGCCATTTTATCATAATTACTTATGATCGAGATAAACTTATCCGACTCCCATGATGGGATGCGCTATGGCAAACATGCCCCATGCAATATCTACTTATCTCGTATACATCATGATGGTGATGATCTGGTCCTTGATATCAGCCTTCTGGATAAATTGGTTCATCTTGCAAGGAGGAGAATTTTACACACGGTTTACAAAAAAAGTTCACCAAAGCAAAGGTCCGCTGTGAATCATTATTATTATGACAATGCACGGTTCTCGCGTGTGGAGCTCCTAATTCCTAAAGCTATCATCAACTTACTCAATTCAGCCGATAGTTCGTAGCTTCTATCTCACTGACTTTGATGCTAATAGCACGTGTGGCTATCTCTACCATACAGCTGTTTTGCACTGTCAACGGTATGCACTTTCGCGATACTTGTTTCGATCCGCACTCGCGAATACTTAACGATATTCAAATGTCCCAAGATAGAACTGTTTATACTTGTAAATTTTCATAATTTCAGAATGCGACGAGCGTGGGCTCGCGCCTCTGCCTTGCTCAAAGTAGAACTGATTGCACTGCGTGTCCAGCTATTATTTATATGATTGTCGAGGAAGTACTCGGAGTGGGGAGCTTTTAGAATTTTATTCTATAATAACGCTCGCATGAGTAAGCAAAGTAGCTCATTCGCACGTCCTCATTTTCAATGTCTCATGGCTTCTTTTAATCCAAAATTCGATCGCTGGATTCTTAGATAATGAGCTCCGTAATTTCCTTCATTGTTCCATAATTTCGGCGGGATATTGGCGCGTCTCGCGTCCCTCGCTGCTATTGGTAGTTTCAAATCCGCCCCCTAATTTCGTTTTACTTCTGGCAAAAATCACAGAATGACTCAATTTAAATTTTGAAATACTTCAGAGAGGCTGGGATCGTCCCCTATACGATGGTGTAATTCCTGTTTCTGCATTTTAATTACTGCTCCAATTTCTCTCAAATGGGCGGGGATTATCTAGTAAGTGATCGTTGAAATTTTCGTATCTACCCGCTTGGTTGAATGACGGTTTCGCGTTGTCTAAGTCCATGTGGTTACCAGATGCTCGCCGTTCTCCTCCTTCCTCTATTGTCCGCGCTCGGGGAAAGTTGTAGAAAAAGCACGTACGGGTCCCTCCTTTGTTATCCTCTAGTCTTCAAGCAATGTCTTTCTCACATCAGTTTTAAAACATGAATGAAATCTTGTTGAAATAAATATGTAAAATTTATGCAATCACAGATGCATAAAGGTTACAATATATACATACATAAAATATATATAAACTTTTGAACTGACGGTGGTTTTGGGGTCTGGGGGATGTGAAACGCGAAGATATGTCGAAATTTTCCGGAAGTCGAAACATGGGACCCATTGCAATAGTTAGCTTTCTAATGAAATCTACCTAAAATACACACTATATAATGCTTAACATTATAACGTGTGAGTAGTTATAAATCAATAAACAAAAAGAAAACGAAGTAAAAACATTGAACTCACAGAGATTCGAACCACGGAACCTCAGACGATGAACCTAGGTCGCTGCCACTGCGCCACGGATGCGGTACGGTAAATTTATGTAAACAACTTCTTTACTTTAACTGTATCCTGATTTACGGTCACGTAAAACTAAAAGCTTCCTTCCTTAACTGTATCATACTGTATTTTGTGTTGAAATCAACGATTTCATTAGCGTTTTCTGGCGTTTCTATAAACCATTTGATACTAAATTTGTTTTATTTTGTTCAGTACATTCCTAAAATGATATAGACTTACGAATTTACCGAGATATATGGATTTACGACCAGAACATAGCCGCCATTGACTCAACGGGATGGCATGGATATGCGCGATACTGCACGGTCGGCCTGAAGTGTTAGTCACTACTGAGGTTACAAATTCTATTTTAAAATGCTAATATCCTACCGGTGACCTCCTTGAGGACAGTTTAAACCTCCCTATGTACGATGAGCGTATTTGGTAAGGCCAGGCCTTGTATAATAGTAAGTTCAGGTTAGGCTATAATACTTGTATGATTCATACAATCGCCATCTTGAAACTATTTGGCTGATGATCTTGGAGCTTGGGCAAAATAGGCTTCCCATATTATGGTATATTGCAGCGAAATTTGGTAGAGATCGGTTGATTAGGTTACCCGTAATTATATTTAAGCTTAGAACATTTGGGTGGGCGCCATTCCTTTTCTGTTATGATGGCACTGAGTTGTCCCTTGCTAGTATTACCTCTGTACCAAAGGTGGTTCGATTTGGTTTCGTTGTGTTTGAATTGATAGGGGGAATCGATTTGCACACATACATGGCCGCCATCTTCAAACTGTTGGGTTGGTCAAAAGATGCTTCCCACATGAAGGTATGTTGTTGCAAAATTTGGTAGAGATCAGATGATTAAGCTAGTTGTAATTTGATTTAAGCTTTGAACATTTGGGTGGCCGCCATTACGTTTCCGTCAAGATGTCGGCGATATAAAACATGACACTGATGTGCCCTTTGCTAGACATTCAAGCGAATGGTGACATACTGAATCACCACGCCCAAAAAAGATGTCGAGCATTGCAGGATCTTTTGAAACTGATGGTTATTGTGTGTTGTGATTATGAAGGTACCTCATGGTACACACATCAAAAAAAGTTTTGCATCACCTCGGTTCCAAGAGTTCCGGAACCGTTAAATACAAAGGGAATAGAGATCAACACAAACAACATTTCAGCTCGTTTTATTGCTCATGAGACCCACACATTGCATGTTGTACCATCATACAGCTAGACTTTCAGCATTTGTGGTCCAGATTGCAGTACACACCACTACCTCTAATACCCAGTAGCACGTCCTCTTGCATTGATGCATGCCTGTATTCGCCGTGGCATACTATCCACAAGTTCATCAAGACACTGTTGGTCCAAATTGTCCCACTCCTCAACGACAATTCGGCGTAAATCTCTCAGAGTGGTTGGTGGGTCAAGACGTCCATAAACAGCCCTTTTCAACATATCCCAGGCATGTTCGATAGGGTTCATGTCTGGCGAACATGCTGGCCACTGTAGTCGAGCGATGTCGTTATCTTGAAGGAACGCATTCACAAGATGTGCACGATGAGGTCGAGAATTGTCGTCCTCTCCAATATTCTGCCGATATGGTTGCACTATGGGTCGGAGGATGTCATTCAGGTATCGTAAAGCCGTTTCGGAGCCTTCCATGACCACCAGTGGCGTACGTCGGCCCCACATAATGCCACCCCAAAACATCAGGGAACCACCACCTTGCTGCACTCGCTGGACAGTGTGTCTAAGACGTTCAGCCTGACCAGGGTGCCTCCAAACACGTCTCCGACGATTGTCTGGTTGAAGGCATATGCGACACTCATCGGTGAAGAGAACGTGATGCCAATTCCGTGGGGTCCATTCAGCATGTTGTTGGGCCCATCTGTACCGCGCTGCATGGTGTCGGGGTTGCAAAGCTGGACCTCGCCATGGACGTCGGGAGTGAAGTTGCGCATCATGCAGCCTATTGCGCACAGTTTGAGTTGAAACACGACGTCCTGTGGCTGAACGAAACGCATTATTCAACATGGTGGCATTGCTGTCAGGGTTCCTCCGAGCGGCAATCCGTAAGTAGCGGTCATCCACTACAGTAGTAGCCCTTGGGCGGCCTGAGCGAGGCCTGTCATCGACAGTTCCTGTATCTCTGTACCTCCTCCATGTCCGAACAACATCGCTTTGGTTCACTCTGAGACGCCTGAAACTTCCCTTGTTGAGAGCCCTTCTTGACACAAAGTAACAATGCGGACGCGATCGAACTGCGGTATTGACCTTCTAGGCATGGTAGAACTACAGACAACATGAGCAGCGTACCTTCGTCCTGGTGGAATGACTGGAACTGATCGGCTGTCGTACCCCCTCCGTCTAATAGGCCCTGCTCATGCATGGTTGTTTACATCTTTGAGCAGTTTTAGTGACATCTATGAACAGTCAAAGGGACTGTATCTTGGATACAATATACACAGTCAACGTCTATATGCCGGAGATCTGGGAACCGAGGTGATGCAAAACTTTTTTTGATGTGTGTATAAAAGTAAATGCAGACTACTACTTGCGAGTTCTTGGAACATCATTTGCCCCCAGCATGGCGTCGTAAACGACGGAGTGGGGGTCCTATTGTGTTACATGACAATGCTCGTTGCCATGTAGCCGCAACAGTGAGGAATTTGTTTATAAGGTGGAACTGGGAAGTACTCGAACAGCCACCAAATTCCCCCGGCATGAGACCTTGTGATTACGACTTATTCTCTGCGAGGCGTTCGA
Source organism: Meconema thalassinum (assembly GCA_946902985.2). Classification (NCBI taxonomy): domain Eukaryota; kingdom Metazoa; phylum Arthropoda; class Insecta; order Orthoptera; family Tettigoniidae; genus Meconema; species Meconema thalassinum. The sequence continues at coordinate 1,209,528,028 of OX336388.2, forward strand.
TTTCAATCAAGAGTTGACATCCAGAGAGCTCTAGATCGATCAGTGAGAGAGATATCCCGAAATGGTGCTGCAGTAGGAGTGCGTCGTCTTCCAAGGAATTGGCAACGTATTGTTGACATGGCAGGAGACTATATGAAGTTAGTTATGTCAAAATTAACCAAATAATATCCTTCGTGATGTTTTAGCAATGTTGCCATCACTTATCGAATGCCCTAGTAGAATTGGCGTGGGTTTTATGAATAGTACCCTCTGACTGGACAAAAGCAGTAATCGCTCAAATTTATAACACGGACTGGCTGCGTGGTTCAGCGGTAACGTTCTCGCCTGCTGTGTTCAAGTTGGCAGGGTGAAATTCTAGTGCAGCCAGTTGGCAATTAAGGGTGCGCAAATGCGAGGGCGATTTACTGGCACGGTAAACATCCCTTTAGGGGCAACATTCCGGCACCCCGACGTCTCTAAAAGCCGCATTATTATTATTATTATTATTATTATTATTATTATTATTATTATTATTATTATTATAACAGATTGCAATAGAAGCATTTCTTCGTTAAGTTTCCCGGACAAAGTGTATTCAGGGATCGTAGAAAGGAGAGTTCGATCAATGGCCGAGAGTAAGATGGGTGAAAACCAGTGTGGCTTTAGACCACAACGAGGATGTCAGGATCAAATTTTTAGTGTGCGCCATGTTAATGAGAAATGCTACGAGAGGAATAGACAGTTGTGTTTGTGTTTTGTAGATCTAGGGAAGGCGTACGATAGAATACCCAGGGATAAGATGCTGAGCATTCTGAGGGATTATGGTACCGAGAGAATGCTGCTACAGGCATTCATACGTATTTATGCTGATAATCAGGCTGCAGTGAGAGTTGATGGTAGGATGAGTTCTTGATCCAAGTTTGTTACGGGAGTGAGGCATCTCTCACCACTACTGTTTATTTGACAGTATGCAGGGTGATTCAGCTAAGATGACCACCTCAAATATCTACGGAACCGTTTCAGATATCGTCATTCTGTTTTCAAATTCTTAAATCGTACTACGGGGCTCATACAGCAGGTCCATTTCGAGCTCCGCTGACTTTGCGTGCTGGGCTCGATTCGATTCGATTCGATTCAGCACATTCACCGAGAAATCGGTAGCAGCTTTCGTTTTATAAATGGGACTATACTAATTTCACCCACTGGAACAGCTAAGAAACAAGTGACAAGTTCAGTGATGTGATTGTTTTGCAAATCCGACGAGTACTTTTTGAGATAACAAAAGTTTGGGCTTTTCAGTCGGTCAACACGAATGTACCCAAAAGAGTTGGGTTATACCCTAATCCTGAAAAAAAATACATGAGATTAATAAATACACTAGGGTGACCAGTTTCTATTGTCAAGCGATCATCATCAGATCCGTTACACTTACGCTGTAAAATCTATATTTGAAAATACAGGTGAAAATATTTACAATATGTAAAATTATTTAGTTGCAGTATTGGTAATGCAACTTGTGAGTGTATGCTAGTTGTAGTAAATATGATGTTAGGTGAAATGCTAAAATGGTGATATAAATCCGGAATTTGTCTGTTTGGAATG